>JARCFY010000013.1:2045017-4445017 GCA_029233225.1 Lepidodactylus listeri | reverse complement strand
GTTTGACAGTACCTGCACACAGGACACCTGAGGAGTCAGGAAAGAGCGGCCATTACAATTTAGGCCAAAGACAGGTGACGCAGCCTGATGACAGAAATACACAGCATGGTTAAAACAAGGGCAGGACACGTTCAACCCACATCTCCCAACACACTGATTGATTCAGTACACTGATTGATTCAGCCACTGGCTCTTGTGAGAACACCCCCACCCCCCCGGGTTTCATTTCCTCCCAAGTTTACAGTCCTCAAGGAGACTGGCCCAAAATGGTGAGTGTGCTCAGCCAGCTTTCCCAGGTATCACCCTTCCAAAGGCTGGCGGCGCTGAACTTCCCTGAACAAGAATCTGAAAGCAAAGAAAAAAGTCACCTGCAAGCTCCCTTTGCCTAATCTTTTCCTTATCGTGATTTAACTCGTAATTTCACCCAAGGTCTGGATCCTGTGCACTGGTCCTGCGGTTCTTGTGTACACACAAAACTATGACTCTTGGGCACTCACACCTCCTCCCCCCCCCAGAGAGAGAATAGAAAAGAAAGTTCTACACACGATCCCCTCGCCAACAACAGGGGGCTAGCTGGGTGGCCAGGGAGATTGTGTCCCCAGATATGGCACCGTCCAGTTCACCTGTAACTTCCTTCTCACAAGGAAAGGAATGTGCATCCAAAAATTCACACCAGGCTTAGAGTTTAACCCAGAACACGGGGACTAGACAGAGCTCAAGTGGTTCTAAGACTACCGCCTCAAAAGCTTAGCAGGGCTTCTTCAAAGAGAGACCAGAAATGTTAAGAAAGCTACCCAAAAGATGGATTGTCTGCTACCCCTGATCTTCTAGCGCATCGTGCAATCACAGGAAGATGTTCTAGGGCACACAGCTGGATCACCTGGAGCTACAGGCAAGCTCAACAGGCCTAGCCAGCAGCCGTACAAGCGGATCCATCCCAGAATCTTTTGCAATGCTTAGGGAGTCCTTCAGACTCGGTGGTGCAGGCAAAGTGATAAGAGCTCCATTAGAGTACCGTAACACTGTAAAGGTACACATATGCGGTGGAACTGAGCAACTGCCCCACATGTTATAAACCCAGGACTGTAGAATGTGTAGGCAGAAAAAAGTGGCGATTGCCCTGCGTGGAAGTTCTGAGCGGGTCTCAAGACCTGGTGAGAGATGTAGGGGTTGTTACATCAACTGGGAACAGTGACCCGAATGCTATTAAGTTCAGCATTCAGGTCAATGGAAAGTTACCCCTAAAGTCCAAAACTGTAACGCTTGATCTCAAAAGAGAAAACTTAACAAAAATGAGGGGGAAAGTTTAAAAAAAAAAAAAAAAAGCTGAAGGGGAAACACTAGAGATTCAAATCCGCAGAGGATGATCGGAGGCTATTTAAAACTACACTAATTGAAACAGAATGCATTCCACGGGTTAGGAAAGGCACTGCCAGATCTAAAAGAAGGCCCGCGTGTCAAGGAAGCTATAAAAAGTAAAGAGGCTTTTTTTTAAAGGTGAAGGTCTGCCCCAATTAATTGGAGGGACCACAGGCTCTTCACATTCAAAAGAAATGCAAGTCAATAATTAGGCATGCAAAAATAGATTTTGAGGAGTGGGTTATTAAAAGCATTAAGACAAACAACAAACATTTTAAAAAAATTATCCAGAATAGGAAACCAGCAGTGGGGCCTTTGGATGACAAAAGAATAAAGGGGCCGCTAAAGGAAGATGGGGAGATGGCCGAGAAGCTCAATGACTTCTTCTTTGCATCTGTATTCACTGTGCAAAGTGAGGGGCATGGAGCCATGCCACAATCCCCTATGGGAGTCTGAAGAATTGAGCTAAATTAAGGTGACCAAAGGTGATGTTCTAGACCTACTGGAGAAATTAAAAAATGATAAAGTCTCCAGATCCTGATGGCATATACCTAAGAGTTCTTAAGGAACTCAGATGCAAGATCGTAGATCTACTAACCCATGTATGTAACCAATCACTAAATTCAGCCACTGTACCAGAAGACTGGAGAGTAGCAAATGTTACACCAGTTTTTAAAAAGGAATCCAGAGGGGAACCAGAAAATTACAGGCCAGTTAGGCTATTGTCTGTCCCAGGCAAACTAGGAGAAACTGTAATCAGAGATAGAATGGTTAGGCACACAGAGGGACAAAGCCTGGTGAAGGAAAATCAGCATGGCTTCTGCATAAGGAAGTTCTGCCTCACCAATCTTTGGGAGTTCAGTGAGAAAGTGAACAAGCATGTAGACAACAGTGACCTGGTAGACATTAAATATTTGAACTTTCTAAAGGCTTCTGACAAAGCACCTCACCAAATACTCCTCAGTAAACTTAGCAGTCATGGGATAAGAGGACAGGCTCTCTTGTGAATTAAAAACGGGCAGCAAAGAGTGGGAATCAGTGGACATTTCTTCCAGTGGAGGGAAGTAAGCAGTGAGGTCCCACAAGGATCAGTACTGGGGCCGGTACTATCTAATTTATTCATAAACAATCTGGAACTGGGGGTGAGTAGCGTACTGGCCAAGTTTGCAAGATGACACCAAATTATTCAGGATGGTGAAAACCAAGGCTGACTGAAGAGCTCCAAGAGGACCTCCACAAACTGGGTGAGCGGGCGACAATGTAGAAAATGAATTTCAGTTTTTACTGTTGGAAAATTTTGAAACTTAATAAAAAGTTAATTGAAAATGAATTTCAGTGTTGTTAAGTGTAAGGTGAGGCGCACTGAGACAAAAAAAATCTCAACTTCAAGTCTAGGCTAATGAGGTCTGAACTTGCTGAGACTGAAAAAGATCTTGAGGTCATAGTGGACAGCTCAGTGAAAGTGTCAACCTAGTGTGCTGCAGCAGCAAAAAAAAGGCAAGCTCTGTGTTAGGGGTTGTTAGGAAAGGGATTGAGAATAAAATGGCTGATACCGTAACACCCCGTGTAGATCTACGGTGCGGCCTCATTTGGAATACTGCCTACAGTTCTGGGCACCATATCTCAAAAAGGACATTGCAGAGCTGGAAAAAGTACAGAGGAAGGGCGACCAAGATGATTGGGGGACTGCAGCACTTTCGCTACGAGGAAAGGCTGAGGAGACCAGGACTTTTCAGTTTAGAAAAGAGATTTGGGGGGGGGCATGATATAGGTTTATAAAATCATGCACAGGGTGGAGAGATAATTTTTTCTCCCAAAATGTTAGAATTCAAGGGCTGTTCCATTTTGTCTCTGGGCTGAGCAAGCATAGGCCAGGCAAATCATTTTTTTTTAATATTCTGCCTTTGAGGCCAGTTCACGCAGATGAGTTGACCCAAGTCGTGTGGACTGGCTACTGCAAGCCAGTTTTGCCGGGGAAACAGTTCTCTTATGCAAATGCCCTAAGGTAAAGCTAAAGGTTTCCCTTGCTCAAAAGCCAGTCTAGGGGTGCTCCTCCGTTTCCAAGCCAAAGAGCCAGCACTGTCCAAAGACGTTTCCGTGGTCATGTGGCCGGCATGACTAGACGCCGAGGCGCATGGAATGCTGTGGCCTTCCCACCGAAGCGGTACCTATTTATCACCTTGCAATTTCTTGCTTTCGAGCTGCTAGGCTGGCAGGAGCTGGGGCCAGAGACGGGAGCTCACTCCGTCATGCAGCACTCGGGTCTCGAACTGCTGAACTACTGACCATCCAGACTGCAGTTCAGCGTCTTAACCCCTTGAGCCACTGCAGCCTTATCGAGTGCTGTAACCACCCATTAAAAGAGGTCTGCCTCAACTGATCAGATGAACGCGGTCTTCTTAATACCAGGGGATACTTCAGCTGAAGCTCCTTTGCTGGGGGAAACGCGCCCATCTCACCAAGCCCAGCCTCCCCCAGCTTAAGCTTCCCTCCCGGTGATTTCGACCCCCTGCCAACAGCCCCCTCCCCCCCCCCAACACACCTGGCTGCCAACTACAGAGCAAAGAGAACGGCTTACGTAGTGTCCTCCCACCGCTGCAGGCACTGGCTGTGGAAACTGTGGTTGCAAAGGGTGGTGAGAATCCCATTGACGGACTCGTCCATCCTCTCCAGGCAGACGGTGCACTTGGGCAGCTCGGTCAGGTCCATGACCGGAAGGCTGGCTCCCTTCACAAGAAGAACGCCACATCTTGGTCAGTCCCACGCGTGCCACTCGGCACCCCTTAGCATCTGCAGCGGGCTTTGCGACGGGTGTCGGCTGTCCTCTTAACAGCTGCTGCAGGCAACCCTAATCCAGTGCCCCTGTGTGACTGCCCAAAAGACAGCTGTGCTCCTCCCTTGCAGCAGACAGACCCGGAAGGAAGGCCAATGAGCCAACGGGGGCTCAAGTCTGTCCAATACATAAAGGAGACGGGGGGGGGGGGAGAGACAGGCAAGATCTACCTGTATCAAAAACTGTGAGGTGTGCAGGATGGAAACCGATCCAGATGGGCACCCGCGTTAGCGGTTGAGAAGAGCAAGATTCCAGGAGCATCTTAAAAGACTGACACAATTTGTGGCAGGGGAGGAGCTCTTGCGAGTCACTGCTCACTTCTTCAGATACCGGCTTATCGGAAGAAGTGAGCAGTGATGCACAGAAGCTCCTCCCCTGCCACGAGTTGTGTCAGTCTTTTAAGATGCTCCTGGACTCTTGCTCTTTTCTGCTAGGATGGAAACAGGACACCACCTGCAGATACAGCTCTTCCGGATGTCCTGCTACCTGGGGACCCCTTCCCTCCCTAAGGAGCTACCAGCCAGGAAGCCTTCTTGTCCACACCAACTCAAGGAATCCTCAGAGCTTCCTCCCTGCCGATGCCCTCCAGCCCCACCCCCACCGCCTCTCAGACACACTGTTCTGCGCCCAAGACTTCGTTGCCAGATCCCGTGCTAAGATTTAAACTGCCCCTCTCATCTCTCCCCCACTACTGTTCTTCTGCGGCTACCTCCTGCAGCGGTGCCAGCATCAGAAGAGGAAAGCCGGGTTTTGCCACAGGGATCAAGACGGCAAAGGGTGACCCGTTTCTGGAGGATCGAGGAACAGCCATTCCAGAGGAGACCAGAGAAGAGAAGCTGGGAGGGGAGAAGCAGCGAATGGGGACGAGACTCAGAGATAGAGAGAGTGGAGGGCAGGAGGGCCATAATGCTAGAAACGGGTCGCAAAAGGCTGAGGGAAAGTGAGGCCGCTTGGATCGATGGGAAAGGAATTGGGTTGAGAAGTGGAGTGGGGGGTCAAAGCAGCTACCCAAATGTGCGGCATGGTCACAATTAAGCTACCGCTTCTAGCTGTTTGCTGCTCAAGGCACCCTCTCTAGTAGGATCAGTCAGGCTGCAGGCGATGCTGGGAAAGTGGTTAGACATGGGGGGGGGGGTGGCAGTGGGATCAACAGCAAAGAAAAGAGGAAAGGACAGCAGTACAAAGAAGGTCAGGCGAGCACTCGTGCTTGGCAGAGATCTGGTGTTCTGGGCAGGAGTGCCAGAGGGCTAGAAAAACAGATTAAGGAAAAGGGAAGGAAGTGGGGGGAAGGGGGGGTCAGCTGCCCTAAAGTGTGGCTTGGTCAGAAATGGGCAATGCCATTCAGCCGCCGCTTGAGCCGGCTGCTCATGTGCTGTCGGCAGCTGGGATGCCGAATAACGACTGGCCCAAGCTGACGCAGTGAGTTCAAGGCAGGGGGAAGTTCAGGTTATCGCCTTGAATTGTTCGGCTTCCGCGTTCGCAAGCTTTAGATTCGGCAGCACCTTAGGGCAGGGGAGTGGCTGTGAAGTTTGTATGCCCCCTCCCAAGACGATAAAGGGGAGGACCCTGAGCTGCCCAAAAGTGTTTGCAAAGCGCGGAAGAAAACAACTTACCTCTTCTGACTTGAAGACTTCAGCCCTCTCCACGTAGACCAGCTGGCAGACATCTTCCTCTATGGAGTTGAACTGCCGGCCGTTGCAAGTCATGTAAAAGCTATCCGCGTCTGCCTGGGGGGGGGGGGGAGGGGGAGGCAAAGGCGAGAGGCTGAACAGGCTGGGGCACCGACCGAGGTAAAGAGGCATTCTCCCCAAACGCCTACCAACATTACTAAGAAAAGCAAAGAGCATTTCCTAGGCCAGTGGCCTTCCATCCAGGTGGCAGGCTCACCCACTGCCCACCTCCCCTGCCACGGTCTGCCCCCCAAGGGGTTGGCCAAGGAAGCCTGGCAGGAGCCGTGATGGTACAGAAGAAATGGCAATGGTGGGAAGGCTGCAGCCCAGCCCAACACAGAGGCAGCCCTAAAGAATTAAGATGCAAACCAAGAAGACCCTGAGTCAACCCTCATACCTGAAACCTCAGTCAAGCCACTCACAGCCTCAGTATCCCCATCAGCAGTGTGGGGATAATAAGACCGGCCCACCTTAGAGGGCTGGCGCATGGATTACTGAAAGAACATACAGGACATGCTCTGAACACCAAAAGCATCACGTAAATCTCAAGCACCCCAGCTACAATGGAGAAAAGGCCCCTAGGTCTGTTTCTTGAAATCAGGAGCGGTAAATATTGTACGCGGTGTTACTTTGCTACTTGTAACCTTGCCACACGGTGTGTTCCTGGTTTTGCCTGTTACCCCATTTCAGGGTGGCATGCATAGCTCTCACCCAGCGCCACTGTACCCATACAGTGCCCCTAGAAGAGTGGGTTAGAAGAAGAGCGCAAAGCAGGCCCAAGGTCTGGAGCAGGGCAGGCATCTGAAACGGGGTTTCTATGGCCCAAGACCTTTGCTGTTTTACCACCTGAGAACAGGTTCACCAAAGGAGCCTGTGGACAGCAAAAGCCAGCCTACTGCCACAGATGCTGATGTGGTCTGAGGCCTCTGTGGATGCAGACAGCATTCAGGGGCATTCCCACTAGGGCGGGGGTGGGCAAACCGTGGCTCGGGAGCCGCATGCGGCTCTTTCACATATATTATGTGGCTCCCGGCAGGGCGGCTGGGGAAGCTAAATACCATTAGCAAACAAATATCATTGGACAAATTAATATCATTATCAATATCTGCTTTTACCCCTTTTGTTATTATTTTTGGCAGTCTCATTTAACGTTAATAAAAAGCAAATTTGCTTATTTTCCAATAAAAACAGGTAATATTTGTTCATGTCTTGTGGCTCGCGAACATCTGATGTTTATTCTATGCGGCTCTTACGTTAAGCAAGTTTGGCCACCCCTCTTCTAGGTGGCTCTTACGCTGAGCAAGTTTGCCCACCCCTGCACTAGGGGCTTTGTAACTGAGACACCGCCAAATGAACGCTGGTGGAGCACTCTTTCCAAAGGCCTAAGAAGCATCCTGTTTGGAGACAACTCTTCTCCCTTCAGCCAGCTTTTGAATTTTATTTTATTTTACCTGCGTACTAAACTTGATCAGCGCCATGTACTGGTTTGGTGTGGAGTCTCGGATGATTTTCATGTGTTCGATGACTTCGTAGAAAGAAGCCACAAACTTCATGAGATCGTGGCTCGTCATTGTGGCGGGAACAGTGAGGATGCACAGCATGGCACTGCGCCGCACGTCTTCTTTTAAGGAGGTCATCTTGCTGCACAGACAAAGGCAGGAGGATCAGTGAAGTCCAGCAGCGTTCGACTGTCTCAGCCCAACTGTCAGCCGTAACAGAGAAGACATTTATCGCTGCTATTAACAGAGAAGCAGTGACACTTGATGGGTTTCCCAAAGTTCTTCAGCTCTCAGTGTGTGTGAATTCTGACTGTAATACACGCCCACTGGTTAATGCATCCCTATAAAATACTGCAACCAATGCTCCCTCTAAGCTGTGGAGTCTTGTGAGCAAAAATTCTACTTTGTGAGCCACTGGCTAATTAAAGTGGTGAGTGAGTGATTTGGCGGTCGCATAAATTAGTTTGCTCTGGAGCCATCCTTCCTGAGCGAAGACAAAAAATGTGTGAGCCAGAGGCTAAAAAACTGAGCTAGCTCACACTAACTCAACTTAGAGGGAACACTGACTGCAACGCAGCCAGCATCAGGATTTTACTGTTTTATCACTGTCAACCAACCAGACCTTGCATTTCATAAAAAAGCAGTTTAACCAACTATACATAACAAATTGGTCCATTACCACAGTCTTAATGTAAGTACCTCTTTAGAGATCTTGATGAGAGAACCTGCAACTTCACCATAACTAACAGTCATGGTTAGAATACAGTCATCACAGTGTTATCATTTTAATTCCCTAGAACAGGGGTGGGCAATTGTTTTGGCTCGGGGGCCACTTTGTGGGAGCGGAGGTTAGCGGAGGGCCGCACCTCTTAAAATGATTGCATTCATTACTTAACTTTGCATTTCAGAAAAGGTATAAATTGTATCATATAAATCAATAAATATAAATTAAATAGAATAGTGGTAGTTTTATTCCATTTATTTATTGTGCTAATTTCATATCATCTATAGCTGCAAGCACATTTAATTTTCGAATCAGTTTAATGAGACAAATGTACCCTATCACACTTTTCTACAATTTTTTTGAAATCAGGAGTGAGATTGCTTGTTGAGATTCTCATCACAGCCTGCAAGTTAATGTCTGTCGAAGAGCATCTATATTTACTCTTGTTAATCTTCATGTCTTGGCGGGCCGCAAAAAACTCTGTGGCGGGCCGCATGTGGCCCGCGGGCCGCCATTTGCCCACCCCTGCCCTAGAACGTTAAAACCTCACAATCAAAATCACCTGAGGCAAAAAGGTCCATGAGTGGAGGACCCAGAATTTTTTTTTTTTAACAGAAAATGTGTGTTATTACTGGGAGCGCCATTCCTGGATGTTTAATATGCATAATATGATCCACAAAAGTAAAAAACCTAGGGCCTGAACTTGCCACAGGTTTGACTGAGATGCAGCAGCAATGGATGGCTTACCGCTATGCAAAAAAGGCCAGGGGTTCCACCAGCTGGCCCATTCCATGGGGGGCAAACGTTATGCCCACAGCTTGCCATTACACCATCTCTGTGGACAAACTTTGATTTCCACCTTCTCAGCAAACCAGGACTCCAAACAGGGAACAAACTGGTTTGGAATCCTGGTTTGCAGAGCTGGTGTAAATCATGATTTGCTTGTTGGGACGTAATGTTAGGGGGAGGGTCTGCGGTGGCTCAAGTGGTTAAGATGCTGAACTGCAGACTGGAAGGCTGGTAGCTCAGCAGTTCAAGACCTGAGTGCTACATGACCAAGTGAGCTCCCGCCTTTGGTCCCAGCTCCTGCCAGCCTAGCAGTTCGAAAGCAAGAAATGGCAAGGAGATAAATAGGTACCGCTTTGGTGGGAAGCTAACAGCGTTCTGTGTGCCTTGGCGTCTAGTCGTGCTGGCCACATGACCACGGAAACGTCTTTGGACAGTGCTGGCTCTTCAGCTTGGAAACGGAGATGAGCACCACATCCCTAGAGTCGTATTTGACTGGCTTTCAAGCAAGTGAAACCTTTACCTTTAACGTTAGAGTGAGCTTTGATACAAACCTGGAAATACTAGTCACATCAGGTGAGGAGAGGAAGGAATGCATGAGCCCAAAGGTCCCCCCCCCCCAAGGCCTATTCATGCGGCAGCAAACCGGGGCTTGCTGTTACACCTGAAGAAGGCCATGTGTTCAAATGCCACACTGCACTAGGGCACTACAATGTGTCAGGGACTTCTAAAGGAAGTAACAAAGTGCAAAGGGATCTCTTCCTCAATTGTGGAATCAAGAGACTTCTGCTAAACTTTGAGACCTACTTCTAAAAACTCAGCGGCATAGCGGTTTTGTGCAGAAGGACCAGACCACTTCATCGATGGCTGCTTTTGGTGTCTTAATGCAGGACTGAATGACTGAGTCATCCCTAACACCATTTGAAGCCAGCTCTGAGACTGGCTCCCGAGGGATCATTATTAAATTTCTAAATGGGTGTCTTCCAAGCTGCATTCCAGGAAAACGCATCATGGGTTCCTCAAGGGGAATACCAGTCACAGTGGAGAAGATTTCCTGGGAGAGACTTCATGCCACTACCTAGCTATGTGCAGACCTTCCCCAGTTCACGGAGAGGAGCTGCAAGGGCACCAAAGCCCCGGAACGGGCCTCCACCAGTGCTGGCTTCGTATCCGAGGCCCTGACCCAAAAGCCTCTGCAAAATGTGGGGGTCCCATAACAGACCTTTGTTGATTAACAGATTGCTTAACAAAGAAAGGACTCCCTGAGGGCAGAAAGGTTGAAACCCTTGACTCCAGAATGCCAGCGCACAAGCCTTTGCTGTTGTACGCAGTCACAATAAGGATTCAACACGGGCAGCATACCCACACAGACCTGAAGCAGTGAGCAGTGACTCATGAAAGCTCCTTCCCTGCCACAAATGCTATTAGTTTTTAAGGTGCTCCTGGACTCTTGCTCTTTCTACCACTCACAAGGACCAGGTCAAGCATCCCATCTTCCTCCCAAGAAACCCTGGGATTGAATTCCATGAGCAGGGAAAATCCTTTGAAGCCAAGCAGTGTTCCCTCTAAGCTGAGTTAGTGTGAGCTAGCTCCCAGGTTTTTAGCCTCTGGCTCATACATTTTTGTCTTGGCTCAGGAAGGGTGGGGCTCCAGAGCAAACTAATTTATACAGCAGCCAAATCGCTCACTCGCAACTTTAATGCCAGTAGCTCACAAAGTAGAATTTCTGCTCACGGGACTCCACGGCTTAGAGGGAACATTGAAGCCAAGCCCTGGAGGCCACACTTCCAGGTGATGGGAGTTAATGAGCACCACACATGACTCAGCAGCCTCCCCTTCTGCCCCTCAAATGCTACTGTTTTCTTACTTGGTCTTGTAGAGGTGCATAATGCCGTGAACTATTTCAACAGACGGGTTCCCACTAAAGAAGGAAATCTGGTCCGGAAGCTGCTTTGAGGGTGAATCTGGCGCCGTCCCCACACTTTGGCCATCATGTTTACTCCGGTCCTCTGGGGAGGAAGCCTCGGAAGCTTTGCCTTCTTCCATGGCAGCTTTCATCTCGTCTTTCCAGATAAAAAAAGATCCAGGTCAGCAATTCCTTGCACGAAAATCCAACCGCGCTAATGCCTTATCTTCAAGCACAACAAAGGGAACTGAACCCAACACGGGCCCTTGGGAAGCTGCAATGCCCAGCGCTTTCAAGTCGCATCTCACCCTGGAACCATTTGGGGCTTGCTTGCCTGGGAAACAGCCCACAACAGTCACAGAACCAAAGGAATCAAGAGGCCATTTAGCCTTACAACAGCACTAGACAAAACAGCACCAAATGTTTAAAGAAATGCTTGTCAAAGACAAAAAGTCACGAAGGAGTGAACTTGCAAAAGATTACTCTGCTATTGCTATGGATTCTTCTCTCCCACCCCCCCGAAGAGAACAGCTATCCTGCACTGCCTACTTTTGCCACAGGAACTCCATTCTGGTCACAGTCTTAAAAAGCAACCCATGCTAAAAATCTGCCCAGGAGCCATCCAAAATTCTGGGGAGTGTTTCTGGTGTATTTTTCAATTAAGTGTTGGACCAAGTATGTAGTCGGAAGGTGATGTTCTTTTTCATTTCTCTTTGCTCTGGCCACAGAATCAATGAACAGAGATCAGATCAGAGAATTCCTTTCAGCTCTGCCTTTGAAGAGCCTTGCAAGCCAGTCCACTAAGGTTTGCAATGAGAGCACAAAATACAGTCCCCGTCTGCCTCCCCAACAGCAACAATCGGTGCCATTCGTGGAAAAGAGACTAAGAGATCCTCGCCTCTTCCAGCAGACAGGAGCGTCCTTGCTCAGTCCCCTAGAGACAATTCTTACTTGGCAGGCAGCCAGGCAAGTGGCTTTTCACAAGGCCCCACTGCTGTAAGAAGGCAGTTTGCATCATGGAGACACAGAAACCTTTGGCTTAACTGACCACACACACACACACCCTGCACCATCTCCAGAAGGGAACTTCTTGCGTATGTGCTGGATGCAGAAACCCAGAATTCCAAAGTACCTGAGTTGGGCTCTAAAGTCTCAATGATCATATCTGTCATCTCCCTGCGGCCGATGTGCTGGTGAATTATGGTTGCTTTCTCCACCGGCGCCTTCCCTTCCAAGCAGGCCTTGGCTGCAGCTAGTGCTGTCTTCTGGATTTCCTCATTAGACATGTCAGTGGCTAAGCAGAAAGAGTGATTTGTTTCATTCTAGCAACCACCGGCCAGCCAGAACAGAACAGAACAGAACAAAACAACCACAGCCAAACAAGACCCAAGAAACCTGCATAACAGCAGCACTTGTCTATTAAATCATGGAGGCCCATTAGGATTTCTTTCCTCTCTGCCAGGTCACTCATTCCTTGAGCTACAACACACCCATGGCTTAGCTTATCCTATTGCAGGTTTGTACTATTTATCAGATGCCAAGCACAACAGGAAACAGCATGACACAAACAGCCATTGCAACACAACTATTTGGGATTTTCATACTGTGAGCTTAGGTAGATCATGAGAGGGAGGCCAGGAAGGGTTGCCTCAGTGCTTAGTTTTTGTGGCCCATTTTACACACCCAGGGAAATGCTGATTGCCACTTTGAGGTCAGGAAGGAATCCTAGAGGGTTTTTTGTCATCTTCTGGGCATGGAACAGCAGTCACTGTGGGTGTGGAGGGGGAGGTATTTGTGAAGTTCCTGCATTGTGCAGGGGGTTGGACTGGATGACCCTGGAGGTGCCATCCAACTCTATAATTCTATGATCCTAGGTAAGAGGGCGCTGAAGTGCTCTTCGTTCTTTGACAGAATCTCTCCATGACACACCTCCCCCCCCCCCGGTCGTTGTTAACCAGGACAAGAGAGAACTATGATTGTTTAAATGGATAAGACCACAGCACTGTGGTTAAATGGAACTTCCATCTCCAGAAGCACTGTACTACTGAATACCAGTTGTGTGGGGAAGGGGAGACTGATATCTCCTTCCCCTTGTTTGTGGACTTGCTGAGGCACTGGGTTGGCAGCTGCTAGAAAAAGTAGACCAGTTCAGAGGAACCAGTGCTCCGACCCATCAGGGTCCTGCCTGTTTTTTGGAGTGGTTACAGGAAAGTCCTGGCTAAAAGATGTTCTGGAAAATCCTAGTCCACATTAATGATCATTTTACTTTATTTCTAGTCCCTCTTTCTCACTGAGGCTCAAGGCAGATTATGGGATGTAAGTCAACAGTCAGCGGGATGTGACATCTAATGAGTAACTGGAGTAGGCAGAAGCCACGTGAGAGCAGAGCAGGGCAGTTAAAATAATTCAAGGGTTGTTTTTAAAGTCATAATTACCTTGACAGACTCCAACTTCCCCTTCTTTTACCCCCCTCTGCACAGAACCTGAACATGGGCACTTTCCAATTGCTCTCCCTCACTCCCCCAGCATCTTTAACAGAAAGGGGTTCAACTCTCATGTGTGCACAAGCTGTGGTATTAAAAAATCATTCAAAATCATTCAAATTCTATAACACATATATTATCTTAAAAGGGAAACTTAAAAATAAATAAGAAAGAGGCTCAGCCTACGGACAGAGGCTGTTAAGAGTAAGATGCATAAAAACACTGGTTATTACAAGTTTTTTATTTTGATAGAGCAAATTTTTCAAGCAGACAATTTTTCTAAGTGGACAAGGATCTCAGTATGTTGCAGGAAAAATGTCTATTACTGCAGTGGTAGTATATTTGTTCATCTTTAAGCCAAGCTTGCAACTAAGACTTCTAGGCTTACTAAGGGTAAGGCTTGAGACTAGGGTACAAAGGTTACTAGCCCACTACACACACACAGCTCAGTAAACTGCAGTATGTACACTGACAACCTAAGTGAAAGAGAGGATCAGCCCTTGTCCAGTTTCCAAAGTGTTCTGGGCTCCTTGGAGGAGATGGTTACTTGCCACGAGCTACAAAGCAAGCAGCTATTGGCAAACCTGTTATAAAAAGCAGTTTTACAGTTTCCATTTAACAGTTTCTAATACTTTGCAAGGTCTTTTACTTTTACACACCCAGGAAGTTCCCCAACTTATGTGGCCACCCAAGGCCTGCCAGCGCAGAGCCGAGTTTTGTTGCTTTCACAGTGAACACCAACAAATCCCCTTTACTCTTACAATAAAACAGTAACAGAAGAATCCTATGGCACCTTCAACACATTTGATAAGGTATCAGCTTCCACGAGCCGGACCCCCACATCACCAGTTACCTCAGTTCTGCCACAACACATCTGTTATCATTCACCACTGTTCCCTCCAAGCTGAGTTAGCATGAGCTAGCTCACAGTTTTTTAGCCTCCAGCTCACACATTTCTGCCTCGGCTCAGGGAGGAAGGGCTCCAGAGCCAACTAGTTTATGCGGCAGCCAAATGGCTCGCTCACCACTTTAATGCCAGCAGCTCACAAAGTGGGGTTTTTGCTCACAAGACGCCACAGCTTAGAGGGAACATAGCCGTGACCTTTTTGTCATTTCGGTCACAGCTGACTACGGGTGTCCCTCCCTCTGGAAGCAGCCATGCAGGAGAGACTTTCTCTGGGCGAGGAGCCCCAGTCTTGACCATCACGGAAAGGCCTTGTCTCCCCTCAGGAGAAGGCTGCCAACCTTCAGGAGGGCTCCCCAGAAGACCTCCCGGGAGACAAAGACAAGTTCCCTAGGAGAAACCGGCTGCTAGGGAAGGCGGGCTCTTATGGCACCACCCTCTGCGGAGGCCCCTGTCGCCCCCTCCCTCGAAACGCCGGGAATCCCACCACCGGGAGTTGGCAACCCTGACTGTGGATCTGTCTCGCCCCCCCCCCCCGCCCGGTCCCGTCGCAGGGAGTCCCGCGAGCTCCACCCGAGCTCCGCGAAGGAGCCGGCCCTCAGCCGCCGGAGACCGGCCCCTCCGTCCCTCCCGCCCCGAGAGCGCCTCCGCCGGACGCCCGCTCACCGGCCGCACTGTAAGGGAAGCCGCCCGGCACGGGGGAACTCTCGGCCAGCTCCAGGCGAAGGACCACCAGGGACACACTCATAGGGCCCGCCCGGGGAGGGGCTGCCGGGCCTGCGGGGCCCGAGCGCGCGAGGGGGAAGGGGGGAGAAGCGGAACCAGCCCCTCCGCCGACGCCGACGCCGCCTCAGCCTCAGATTATGAGCCACTTCCGCCTCCCTGACCCCTGACCCCGCGGCGGCTGCCGGGCGCGCCTGCGCAGAGCGTCCGCCGGTCACATGGCGAGGCGGTCAGCTGACCAGCGCGACGCGCTCTCTCTCTCTCTCTCACTCTCTCTCCCCCCGGAGTCCAGTCCCTTCTGTGTAGCGGGACGCCCCGCTCTCGCGAGAACCACCAAGGAGGGCTCGGCGTGGTGTCGCCTCGGGTCAGAGGTCACGGAGGGTCTGTTGCTTGGCAACGGAGCGTTTTCCTCAGGAGGGAGGGGAAGGGTTTTAATAGGGTCGCCAACTTTCGCTGGGCGAATTTCTGGAGATTCGAGGGCCGCCCGTGGAGCCTGGAGAAGTGGGGCAGCGCGGCAGGGACGTCATTCCACAGAGTCCGCCCACTAAAGCTGCCAGATCCTCCAGGGGCTCTGTTGCCTGGAGATTACTTGTAATTCTAGGGGGGGTCTCCAGGCCTCACCAGGAGGTTGGCAACCCTAGGGAGAAGGATGTGTTGGGCGGGGGAACACCGTGGAGCAGCGACACGAAGAGGGAAACTGAGGCAGGTACTAGGGGTGTTGCCTACTACGGTTGCCAGCCTCCGCCCTGGAGAAATCAGTTCCCTTGGAGAAAATGGCAGCTTCGGAGGGTGGACTCTGGCTAGGGTTGCCAGGTCTGGGCTGGAAAATACTTAGAGACTTTGGGGTGGAGCCAAGAGAGGGTGGGATTTGGGGAAGGACTGAGGCTGAGAGACGATGACTAAGGCCCGTAAATGAGTCATCTGTCACTCCTGCCCTTCTTCCAAGGAGCTCAAGATGCCCTAATCCCCCCCCCACCCCCTCCATTTTATATTCACAATTACCCTGCCTAGACAGGTGCAAGCAACTGGCCCAAAGTTATCCAGTGAGCATCACAGCTAAGTATTGTTTTGAAGCTGGTCTTTGCAGCATTCTACAGTACTCTTTGCAGAGCCAGTTTGGTGTAGTGGTTAAGAGCGGCAGGACTCTAATCTGGGAGAACTGAGTTTGAGTTCCCCACTCCTCCACATGCAGCCAGCTGGGTGACCTAGGGTCAATCACAGCTCTCTCAAAGGTCTCTCAGCCCCACCTACCTCACAGGGCATCTGCTGTGGGGAGAGGAAGGGAAGGTGATTGTAAGCCACTCCAAGACTCCCTCGGGTAGTGAAGGACAGTGTATAAAACCAACTCTTCTTCTGTTCTACTAATCTAATGAGTACTTTCCCCTGCGTTCTTAAAAAACTTAGGGAGGGGCCACGGCTCAGTGGTAGAGCATCTGCTCAGTGTGCAGAAGGTCCCAGGTCCCATTCCTGGCATCTCCAGTTAAAAGGACCAAGCAGTGGGTGATGTGAAACACACCTGAGACCCTGGAGAGCTGTTGCCAGTCTAAGTAGACAATACTGACCTTGGTGTAGTAGTTAAGTGCATGGACACTAATCTGGGAGAACCAGGTTTGATTGCCCACTCCTCCACTTGCAGCCGCTGGATGACCTTGGGCAACCCATAGTTCTGGCACAGCTGTTCATGAAAGAGCAGTTCTCAAAAAAGTTCTCTCAGCCCCACCCACCTACCAGGGTGTCTGTTGTGGGGAGGGGAAGGGAAAGGAGTTTGTAAGCCACTCTGAGACTCCGAATGAAGGGTGCGGTATAAATCTAATCTCTTCTCGATGGACCAAGGGTCTGATACAGTCGAAGGAAGCTTCATGTGTACAATCAAAAAACCCACCTATCTGAATTAGGGGTGAGGACTTCCAGGCATATTTGAACTCAACGCCTTTCGTTTTGGAGCTTAGACGTAGCCCCCATGTTATGCTAGGGATTCAAGAAGCGGACACCACCTGGAAGAGAGGGTGTGTAACACAGAAGTTTCCTTGCAGGGGGCACTGCACGGCTATTTTATTTCCTTGGGTTGTTAATGACCAAATAAAACTGCCCACTGCTGATCTCAGAGAACCAGGTTAAGAACGTAAGAGAAGCCATGTTGGATTAGGCCAATGGGACCATCCAGTCCAGCACCTTGTATAACACAGTAGCCGAAACCCAGGTGCCCTCAGGACGTCTACTACTGGCTCCACTGGTGGACCTCCTGAGGGCCTGGTGTTTTTGGCCACTGTGTGACAGAGTGTTGGACTGGATGGGCCACTGGCCTGACCCAACATTGGCTTCTCTTATGTTCATACAGACAGAACAAGGGTTCGGATCCCTGCTCTGCCATGGAAGTTTGTTGGGTGACCTTGGGCCGATCACACACACTCAGCCTAACCTACCTCACAGGGTTGTTGTCAGGATAAAATGGAGGAGAGTTATGTGAGCCACCTTGGGTCCCCATTGGGAAGAAAGATGAGGTATAAATGAAGTAAATAAATAAATAAAATAAACAGTGATATGTTTCTGGGCATTTCAGCTCTGTGTACCATTAGTGAGGGAAAGGTTACCAAGTTCAATCTGGCTCAGGCAGAGTCATATCATACCTGCTATAGGCAATGTTCCCTCTAAGCTATGGAGTCTTGTGAGCCAAAATTCTACTTTGTGAGCTGCTGGCATTAAAGTTGTGAGTGAGCAATTTGGCTACTGCAGAAATTAGTTTGCTCTGGAGCCCATCTTCCTGAGCGAAGACAAATATGTGTGAGCCAGAGGCTAAAAAACTGTGAGCTGGCTCACACTAACCCAACTTAGAGGGAACACTGGCTATAAGTCACCTGCTCAGAGACCTCAGTTGTGTTCAGGCATACAAGGAGCTTTTCAGGCTATGCTTGTTTCCCTTTCTGACTGCTGGAGCTGAGCTGAGCTACGTGCTGTGCCAGCCCAACTGGTGTGTGGGGGCTCCTGAGGATGCTGCTCACGCCCTCTCTGACTTCCCTCCCCTCCTCAAACCCTGCCCTTCCCCAGCTCCACCCCCAAATCTCCAGGAATTTCCCAGCCCAGAGCTGGCAACCCTAGGTAGCAGTGGTGGCAAAAGTCATCCCCCCCCCCAAAAAAAACCCTGCCACTGGAGGCCGCAACCTCCCTTGGTTTGACAGCCTGCCATGGCTAAAGGCGCACAGGTAACATTCCCCAGGGGAAGCCAGTGTAGACTGGAGAGCTAATAGTCTTGTCAAGAGATTATTACTGATACTTCTAAAACATCTCCTTTCCTCTTTGTGTTCCAAGTTCTACAGAATGTGTATTGGAAAGCTTTTCCGAGCCTGTTACCGCCATCATGTCAGGAGATCAAGCATCTTACAGTATGCCTGTCATCGATCTCTGAACTCGGTACCAGGGAGGAATTATGCATCCTGTCCCTATAAAGCTGTGATCTTTGATATGGGTGGTGTTCTCCTTCCTTCCCCCTTCAAACTGGCTGCAGGTGAGTGCTTCTTCTGGGGGGGGTCTGTTCAGCTCTGTTGGGCCTGTGAGTTTTGTCTGCTTCTCTGCTAAATGGTTTACTGCCTGGGAGGGGCCCTGGGGCGCGGTCTTTTCATCAGTTGAGTCCAATGTGATGTGTGAATGTGGTCGGTCTGATGACTCAGCCATGAGCATTCCGGAGCTGTTTGTCCTGTACAGTTTGGAGGTTTTCGTAGCAGGAGCCAGTTTGGTGTAGTGGTTAAGTGCGTGGACCCATTCCTGGCATCTCCAGTTAGAAGGACCAGACAGTGGGTGATGTGAAACACCCCTACCTGAGACCCTGGAGAGCTGTTGCCAGTCTAAGTAGACAATACTGACTTTGGTGTAGTGGTTAAGTGCACGGACTTAACCAGGTTTGATTCCCCACTCCTCCACATGCACCTGCTGGATGACCTTGGGCAAGCCATAGCTCTGGCACAGCTGTCCTTGAAAAAGAGCAGTTTCTCTCAGCTCTCTCAGCCCCACCTACCTCCCAGGGTGTCTGTTGTGGGGAGGGGAAGGGAAAGGAGTTTGTAAGCCGCTCTGAGACTCCTTCGGGTAGTGAAGGGCGGGGTATAAATCCAATTTCTTCTTCTTCATTCTGCATCATCCACATCTAGTCCAAATCCAGTGCAAATAGTGAATTTGGTTTTTGTGGATGCCTCAGAGCCTAGCATTTCAGACTGGTTTTCTCACTTTATTTCTTCATTTCGAATTGTGTGCCGTTTTTTCCCGTGGGCATCTAAAGCAGCTGACAATCAGATCTATACACAGCATTTGTGCTTCAAAAAAGGTTCATAAAATCTTATTTACAAGGGTCTCATTTCTAAAGCATGGGTCCCAAGAGTCTCTAACACATCCCACTGTGTTTTGTGTTCAGCCTTTTGTTCATAAAATGGCCCTTCAGTTCCACTTTGTTCTACCATTCCGCCAGGCCCCTTCCCAGCAAGGTGACCAGCTTGCTAGGCTCCCATTGCCCCGACAAGTGCAAACGCACCCTGCCAACTAACCAGCTCTGTCCTGTGAAAAGAACCGCAGCACCTCCAAATGGGGCCTGGCTCCATCCAGATCGTCCTTCGTCTTCTGCCTGGACTCTAGCTGGACCCATCAGATTAGCTTTCTCTGAGCATCACATTCATCTGTGGCCTTTCTCTGACACCTCATAGCTGCCATGGGGTGTTTTTGATATCAAAAGCTGGCCCAAAAGCCATTTCTTAGGCCAGGGATCCCCAAGGTGGTGCCCACAGGAATTTTCCTTGGTGCTAGAAAGTGGGTGGGGTCTTGCCAGCAGCACTTCTGATTTGTCAGTGAAGATCCAGTTGGCTATGCAGATGAACATACTGTTTTTCAGTGGTAGCTGCCACCACAGTGTTGGTTTTATTACCTCTCTTTCTTTGCCCTTGGGCTGCCTCTGGGTGTGTGGCTTTGCCTCCTGCAGCAGCCTTTTTGTGGCTGTGCCCACCACCCTGTGTCAGAATTCCAAAGATGCCTGCAGGCTGGAAAAGGCTGGGGACCACTCCCTTAAGCTTGTCATTTCTGAACCTCCCAGGATGGTGAATGTTACTTCTTTAATATTGTTCTTCTCGAGGACACCACACTGCACAGGAGAAAGGGAATCCTTCAGACTCAGAGACTCCTGCCCACTACTCCCTAAAGACAGATGTTGGTTCCTCATCGATTTGCCTTCTTTCATTTAGAGTGGGAGGTCCGGAACTGTGTCTCTCCTGGTACCCTCCGGCAGGCCTTAATATCTGGAGGGGAGAACAGGCCCTGGGTGAGATTCCTGAGAGCGGAGCTGAGCCCAGAAGAGTTCCTGCGAGAATTCGGGCAGCAGTGCTCCAAGATCGTAAGCCACTCCTCTGCTTGATTTTGGGGGAGCGTTCTGGGTGTGTGTGTCTCTCTCTTGAACTAGATCCCTACAGTGTGCAGAAAAAAAAAACACAAACAGAAATTAAGAGACTCCTCCATGGTGGGCTTTCTGCCTATTGCGTGAGTTTCCCACCCTACCTCCAAGAAACTCATCTGGCCTTCCCACAAGCCTGTGAGGCTGGTTAGAATGAAAAATGGGGCTGCCTGCTCGGAGATTTGAATCTGGCTCTCCTGGACCGAGGTCTCACACTCTCTCTACAAAGACACCCTGGCTCCCTGCTCTTACTTCTTGAGTTCTTCTTTCCTCTTTTGCATTAGAAAATGATGCGAGGTGCCAAAGGCAGGATGGGATTGTTGTGTGGTATGAGAAGATTCAACCGAGGTCACTTCCATGCTGGGTGTTTGCTCCAGTTCAGATGCTAGTGGAAAGAGTATGTTTCTCCCAAATCTTGGGTGCTGTTGTGCACCTTCCAACTTATTTATTTATTTATTTATTTCATGGGATTTCTATCTCCCCCTCCCCGCAAACAGCGGGCTCAGAGCTGCTCACAACACAATATCAATTAAAATAATTAACTTCTACCACAAGATCAGCAGTGTTACAATTTTTCTTCACAGGTGTATCAGAACAGCACACAGATGTAATCCCTGTGTACGTTCACACAGGCTGGCAGATAAACTTGCTGGCAGATGGACTTGGGCCAGGGCTAAGATGTATACATTAGGCGGCCCCTACTTCAAGGCCTGGTGGAAGAGCTCCGTTTTGCAGGCCCTGCAGAATTGTAATAAATCCCGCAGGGCCCTGATTTCCCCCAGCTTCTCCATGGTCTTTCCAATACCTGCTTGACTACGACCTTTTAGAAAGATCATAGCAAGATCAAGGTGGCTGCTGTGTAGATGGGAAGGACCAGATATTCCCTAGTCCTGCTCATGTTATTATTTTCATTGCCCAAGGGTGGCCATACCCTACTCCCCGGGCCACTAGAGGGCTTTTCAGAGGGGAGAGTTTATCGGTAATTGTCAAATCGCTATAGAGTTATAATGCTTTAACAGTTAGTCTATTAGTGATTTCATAAACCCTGAAAAAACTGCACCACTCCCCCCCCCCCCGGTGCTAGGAAGGAAGGACAGTCACCACTGGGGGCTGGGGCAGGGAAAGAGGCAATGGGAAGCTCCATTTTTCCTCTGCACTGATTCAGCAGCTGCAGCGGCCGTGAGAAAACTAAAGGAACGGGTTCACAGTCTGGCAGTGTTGCTGGATTCTGGCCTCCTGTTGGATAAACAGGTCGCAGAGGCGGCCGGGGTGCCTTCTGCTAGGACCAGCAAGGGGGCCAGCTGTGGCTTTTCCTGAGTAAGAAAGATCTTGCCACTGTGTTGCATGCCCTGGTACTGTCTAGATTAGAGGACTGCAAAGCACTTTGCACGGGGCTGCCCTTGAAGGGTGTCGAGACTACAGCTGGCACAGAATGCTGCAGCAAGAATGTGGTCCGAAGTGGGGTGTTGAGATCCTGTCACTCCAGTCTTTGTCCACTTGCACTGTCTTCCAGTCTGCTCTCTGGTCCAATTCCAGGTGCTGCTCTTGGCCTTTTAAAGCCCTGTGTGGCCTGGGACCTGCATACTTTAAGGACCACCTGCTCCTATACGAACCTACCTGACTGCTACAGTCATCTTCAGGTGAAGTTAGAGAGGAGGGATTCCAAGAAATGGCCTCCTCAGTCATGGCACCAAAGTTATGGAATCCCCCCCACCGCCCAAAGAGAATCATCTGTCCCCCCTCAATCAGTGTCTTCCCCCAGCGTGTGAAGACTTTTCTGTTTTGTCTGGCAGGTCCATACCGACCCGCCTTCTTGTTCGTACTTTTTAAAAAGTGGGTTTTCAATGTCTTTTTATTGTTTGCCACCTTTAGGGCCCTAGTTGGGCAAGCAGGTGAGGTACAAAGGTTTTAACTAAAAAAGTCATCCCAGTGTTCTCTGTCAAAAGAAGCATCTGGTATTGGTGACCATCTCTCCTCTTCTCCTTCTTCTAGGCTGATTCCTCCATTCCGGTGGCCTCTTTCTTTTCCGCTCTCACCAGCAGTGCCATGGCTAAACAGCTCCCAGTTATGACGGAGGCAATCGAGTGCATCCGGACTGAGGGCCTGAAGACAGCAGTGCTGAGTAACAATTTTTATTTGCACAGCGGAGAAAGCTTCCTCCCCCTGGACCGGAAACAGTTTGATGTGGTAAGTGGGTGTCACTTTTTTAAAAAAAGTCTTGAATCTGTTACAATTTTTAATATATGCTTTTTTCACCATTTCCTTGTGGCTCCACCCCCCCCAAAAAAACACCTGCCACTTAAGCCCCATTTTAAGGACTGTCACCCAGTTAATCATGCAACCGCCATGCATGTTCTATTCAACTTGATGCTGTCTTCATTCATATATGAATAAACACGTGCCTCTGAAGAAAAAAAAATGCACACTTTGATTTTAGATTATGTGGCCATGTGCTGCAGGAGTCTGTTTGTCAGGCTGTGTGGCGATAGAGGGGGAGTGCCTCTTCTAGAGGGTGCATACCAGTCTGGTGTACATAAGAATATCAGAGAAGCCAATGTTGTATCAGGCCAATGGCCCATGCAGTCCAGCAGTCTGTGTCACACAGTGGCCAAAAACACCAGGTGCCCTCAGGAGGTACAGCAGTGGGGCCAGGACACTAGAAGCCCTCCCACATCACAGTGGGTGGGTGATCCCTAAGCCTCCACTTGCCTCTTTGTTCCGCTTTACTTCCACCAGGCGGCCGTCCCCCCCCCCCGGTCCTTCATTGCTAAATTGCATCTGAGACCCAGACAGGATGCTTGAGTTATACCTGTCCAAATCTCTTGCCTTCCCCCCCCCCCCAGATAATTGAGTCCTGCCGGGAAGGGGTCTGCAAACCGGACCCACGTCTCTACCAGGTGTGCTTGGAGCGTTTGGGTGTCCCGGCAAAAGAGTGTATCTTTCTGGATGACATTGGGCAGAACCTCAAAACCGCTGC
Source organism: Lepidodactylus listeri (assembly GCA_029233225.1). Classification (NCBI taxonomy): domain Eukaryota; kingdom Metazoa; phylum Chordata; class Lepidosauria; order Squamata; family Gekkonidae; genus Lepidodactylus; species Lepidodactylus listeri. The sequence continues at coordinate 4,421,731 of JARCFY010000013.1, read as the reverse complement.
CCAGCTTGGCATTAAAACGGTGAAGGTGAGCGGCAGCATGGGGGGGGGGGGGCTTGCGCGATCAAGAGCCACCCAGGAACTGTGCCTTTGGTGTCAGCAATGACAGTCTTAAATATCAGCTAGACTGGAGTCCAGTAGCACCTTAGACACCAATAAAATGTTTTGGGGGGTATGAGCTTCCCAGAGTCAAAGCTCCTTGTGTCAGAGAACAAGCTGTAATGGAGATCTCTGAGTCCCGATATCCCAGTTATCAGACAGGAGGAGCGTCGCAAAGAAGGGGCTCAGGATGCAGAGGCAAGCTGTGCATAGTGATTAGCTTGATCGGAGCAGAGGAGAAAGGCTTGGGGGCAGAACGTTCGATTTTGTAGTAAGAAGAAGCCTGTGTCTCTATTCCGCTCCAGGGGTGCGTTATTCTGAATTTTTAAAATATCTTAAATATCAGATTCTCAGTATATGTATCCATCCCTAGTAGGTCCTAATAGGAGAGCCAGCATGGTGTACTGTGGTGGTTATGAGTGGCGGACTCTAATCTGGAGCACTGGGTTTGATTCCCCACTCCTCTTCCACATGCAGCCAGCTGTATGACCGTGGGCCAGTCACAGTTCTCTCAGGACTCTCTCAGCCCCACCGACCTCACAAGGTGGCTGTTGCAGGGAGCGGAATGAAAGGCAATTATAAGCCACTCTGAGACTCCACTGGGGTAGTGAAAAGCGTGGTATAAAAACAAACTCAAATTGTGTTAAAGAACATAAGCAGGGCTTTGCTGATCCTGACCGAAGATGTATCTGGTTCCGCGCCCTGCCTCCCAACAGTGGCCAGCCCGTGGGGACAGTGGAGGAGAGTGAGGAGGCAAAGGCTTTCTTCCCCTGTTCTTCCTCCCCAGTTTCTAGCATTGCAGATGTATGTGGAGGTCCCGTTTAACTGTCCGCCTCCTCTCCTTTCCCCTTGGAGCCTGGGCTCCCTTCCTTAGCCCTCTTTCATCTCTTCCGCTTTTACATTAGGTTGACGACCCAGATTCGGCTCTTTGCAAATTAGAGGCCTGTTTGGGCTTCCGTTTGCAGCGCTTCGTCCCGTACACCCGTCCTGTGAGGCCAGCCATGGAAATCCCCAGAGAGCCTCTCCAGAAGTACCTTGAAGGTGTTTTGGGGCCTCAGGCGGAAGGTAGGAGAGCCTTTCTTTTGGGAATTGATCGTACTCCAGTTTTAAGAGATGCGGGTCTGATGAGGTGCCAGTGAGCGCTGAGCTTCTGGGGGGTCAACGGAGGACGTTAGCGGGCCATCTAATTGGCCAAAGATGTTTCAACTGCAAAGGGGCTAGCCATGTCTGTCTGTTAAAACAAGACAAAACAAAGATCTAGCGGCAGCCTTATTTCAGTCTGAGCTTTCGTGAGGCACTGTTCACTACTTCTTCTAGCCATTTTAGCCTTCCCGTGTCATTGCACTTCGGGTGTGCTAACCCCTGCGATTTCCCCAAATGCGGGAAACTCGACTGCATAATTTGTGGTTTGAGAGCCAGTTTGGTGTAGTGGTTAAGTGCGCGGCCTCTAATCTGGGAGAACCGGGTTTGATTCCCCACTCCTCCACTTGCACCTGGCTGGATGACCTTGGGCAAGCCATAGCTCTGGACCAGCTGTCCTCTCAAGGACAGCTTGGGAAAGCGCTCTCTCAGCCCCACCCACCTCACAGGGTGTCTGTTGTGGGGAGGGGAGGGGAAAAGGAGTTTGTAAGCCACTCTGAGACTCCCTTGGGGAGTGGAGGGCGGGGTATAAATCCAATCTCTTCTTCTCTTCTTCTTCTTCTTCATTCTGGCAACTTCCTTTTCCCGGGCAGTCGCACAGTATCCTGCATGTGCAAACTAGGCTGGGATGGGTGAGCTGATACGAAGCCCATGCTTCTGTTCCCCAGGGTGGTTCCAAACCAGTGACTGAAGTGTGTGTCCAGGAGGTGCCCACCCCTCCTTTTCACTGACTAACACCAGCTGCACTTTATGTCAGGGTTGGTGGGGGTTTTTGGCCAAATGGCCATTGCTATTAAACCCAGATCTGGGTCTGACAAGGGTCAAATGCCTTTTCACCCACTGATCGCTTGGCCTCCAATGTCCAGGACCTCTGCTGCTGCAGCAGTTCAGCCACGGGCAGTCCAATCCCACTTACTACGTCCGGTTTGGAGATCGCCACTTGGTCCTCAGGAAGAAGCCTCCCGGCAAGCTGCTGCCCTCTGCTCATGCCGTGGAGAGAGAGTACAGGTGAGAGGAGAATCCCTTCCTGAAGGGGACCAGCTTATGTCCACGTAGAAGGGCCCCCGCTGCTGGGTTTCACAAGAGTCTTTGTTGAGCAGGTCTGTATATCTCAGAAGCTTTCCGAGTCCTTTACTCACTTAGTAAAAACATTTTCAGGGGGTAGCCATGTAGGTCCGCAGTAGATCTGAGTCCAGCAGGACTTTCGAGACGAGCAAGATTTTCAGGGCAGGAGCTTTCAGGAGTCAAAGCTCCTTTTATCAGATACCGTCTGAGAACTGACGGTATATGACGAAGGGAGCTTTGACTCGGGAAAGCTCATACCCCGAAAATCTTGTTGGTCTCTAATTTGCTGCTGGACTCAAATCGAGCTGTTCGGTTTAAAACGTGTTCTTTCTTTCTTTTTTTAAGTCTGGTGATGCACCCAGTCTTTTCTATCACTTTCATGAAATCAAGGATCGGCCTATGAATTGGCCATTAAAAAAGGAGAGAAGAATGCTAGACATTATCCAATAGCATAGTCTTTTTGATTGATGACTTGTTATGTTCTGTTGCTAAATGCGCAGTCGAAGAGTCACTGGGGTGTAGCAGATTGCTACTGGTGGACCTCCTGAGGGCACCTGCTGTTTTTTGCCACTGTGTGACAGAGTGTTGGACTGGATAGGCCACTGGCCTGATCCAACATTGGCTTCTCTGATGTTCTGATGTTATGTTCTTATCCAGGTGGGGTAGCCATGATGGTCTGAAGCAACAGAACAAAGTCTGAGTCCAGCGGCACCTTTAAGACCAACCAAGTTTAATTCTGGGCACACAAAAGCTTATACCCAGAATTAGAGAGAAGAGAAGAGATTCGATTTATATCCCGCCCTTCACTCACTTAAGAGGCTCAGAGTGGCTTACAAACTCCTTTTCCCTTCTCCTCCCCACAGCAGACATCCTGGGAGGTGGGTGGGGCTGAGAGAGCTCTGAGACAACTGTCCTTGAGAGAACAGCTGGTACAGAGCTATGGCTTGCCCAAGGTCATCCAGCAGGTGCAACTGGAGGAGTGGGGTGTCAAACCCAGTTCTCCCAGATTAGAATCCACACACTTAACCACTCCATCAAACTGGACTTAAATGTTTTTGGTCACATAGGTGCCACTGGATTCAGACTTTGTGGTGTAGCAGTTAGTGTGGGCCTAGGAGAGTCAGGATCAACCCCCTCTTCTCAGCCAAGCCACTGAATGGGAAAGTTTGAATCAATCACTGTCAGACGGTGGTTGTGAGAATAAAAGGGGGGAGGGAAGAATGACATATGTTGCCCTGAGCTCCTTGGAGGAGGGGGTGAGATAAAAACGATAAGTATTAAAACCAGCAAACCATTCCGATCTCAGCTCTTTCCTTTTTCTCCCCCAACAGGGTTTTGAAGGCTCTTGCAGGCGCTGGCATCCCGGTTCCAAAAGTTATCTCCCTGTGTGAAGATTCAAGGTGAACTTCTTCACCTTTGTTCAGGTCGATTTATTTCAGTTTTAGTCCAGTGACCACAGAAAATAAATTAGCCATCATAAATCTTAGCACATAAGTGAAATGCCATCTTACATAGACTTGACCCTTTTTAATAGCACTCTAACTGCAATAGATAATGGTTTTGTCACTGATACTATAATCTTTTCATTTTCATTTGTATTAAAAAGTAAATCTGAAACCACGAAGTTGAATGATCTGCCAGGAAGTTTAGAAATCCAGGGCACCACAGAAGGCTGCACCATAATAATGCTTGTGAAACAGAATCTAAAACTTTACTCCCACAAAGCCACAGGGCTTTCCCACATTCTCATTTACCTGGCTTGTGTATCCCTATTGCTTTCCTGCACAAGTATTCCTCCCTCTAGTGGTCAATTTGATATTACATTGCTTTATGTCTGGCACAGCGATGTAATATTGAATGGACCACTAAAGGAAGCAAAACACATGTGGAACTGGTGGGGGGACACCTCAAAGCAACAGTGAGGGAAAGGAGTGTGCCGATAACCCCATATTGTTTCAGACTGGGGTTTCATCTTTGTTGAGCTTTTAGAGCAGGAGATAAGGCAGAACATCTGCAATTTGACATCTGGCCTGATTAGAGTATCAGGGGCCTTGCTGTAATCCTCTTGTGTCACCCCAGCATCCTCGGCACCCCCTTCTACCTCATGGACTACTGCACCGGCCGGATTTTCAAGGACCCTTCCCTTCCGGGACTTGAGCCCAGCCAGCGGAGGGAGATTTATGCTGCCATGAACAGAGTCCTCTGTCAGATCCACAGTGTAGACATCAAAGCAGCTGGCCTGGAGGATTACGGAAGGCAAGGTGCATGCATACCTGCCCCAGGAGCAGGACACAAGTTTGTTTGTTTTGTTAAAGAAAGAAAAGATATTGCATGGCTACTCTGCTCTCGCTCTCTGGCCTGGCCTGGGGATGGAGGGTTCTTGGAGTGCATGGTTTTAGGCAGGTGGCTCACAAGGCAAAGAAAAACGAGGGCATCTTTTCTTGGCAGAGAATGTGAATGCAGCCTTTGCACAGCCTAGTCTCTCCCTGCCCCAGCCTTGAAGTGGGCAAGCAAGCAAAACTCCCCAGGAGCCACCAGGAGCCCTAACCCGAGGCCAGATCACACAAGCAGCTGACCAAGAGGTTCTGGAGCTACGTCGCTTCAGGCTGCAGGTGGAGAACAGCTTACCGGAACTCTTGCCCACAAGGGGTAAACTTAGAGTCTCCCTACATGTTGGGCAGAGGGATCTTATTGATTGATTGATTTAGCACTATCAAAGTACCCGGTGCTTTAACAGAGTACATGACAAGGGGTCACTGTCCCAAGGAGCTGAAATCTAGAAGCTGATGCAATAGCATCAGAATTGGGATGGGCATGGAAAAACAGAGGAAGACTATGGCTTCCATCCAGTGATGCTTTGTTTCAGCAGGGAAGGGGGACCAGAGGGCTGTGCCGGAAGCTTCACAGCAAAGGCTACAAAGAAGGGTTTGAAGGGCGTGGCACCAGAAAGTTGTTCTGGGAGACACCTTGCATTGGGGCAGCAAGGGAGAAAGGGCAGAGCCATTCAAGGGAGCAGGAGACCTTTGGAGGGCTGAGCAGTGAAGTTGGAGCAGTAAAGGTCATGGCCAGAGGTGCTGTAAGGACAGACTAGAACTCTTTCCCCTAACATCTAGCTTTCTCTACACTGGCCAGGTGTGTAGGTATAAGACAGAGGCAGGGCGGGCATCAGCATGGCCTGAGGTGGGGCAGTGGCTCAGGCCCATCAAGTCCGGCAGGGCCTGCTGCTGCTGCTGCTGCTGACACCCCTACTCAGGCATCCCTTCTGATGCCTGCGCTCTCACCCCCTTCCCCTGCCTGCTTGGGAGTGATTTGTCACCTCTGCTAGGCCCAGCTGCTGCAGATGCTGGGGGAGAGCATGTGGGCGATGCGCCAGTCGTCAGTGTTCCTGGCGGCCACAGCACTCCCACCACCCAGCACCATCAGGCAGAGGGCGAGCAGGCCGTGTGAACAGCTGTGGCCACAGGTGGTGGGACAGCTTGTGAGTGGGTGGAGGAAGGATGCCCCAAGTAGGTGGGGGCACACGGATCAGTGGGCAACAAGGGGGACCTAGTAGTAGTCATGGGGGGGCGGGGGGGCTATTCACTTTGCACAGCCTGCAGGGGTGTGTCCAGGAACCACTGTACAGCCTTATCAGTTATCTGGGAGGGGCCATGGCTCATTGGTAGAGCACCTGCTTGGCATGCAGAAGGTCCCAGGTTCAATCCCCGGCATCTCCAGTTAAAAGGACCAGGCAGGAGGTGATGGGAAAGACCTCCACCTGAGACCTTGGAGAGCTGTAAAGAGGGACTGTGGCTGAGTGGCAGAGCACCTGCTTGGCATGCAGAAGGTCCCAGGTTCAATCCCCGGCATCTCCAGTTAAAAGGACCAGGCAGGAGGTGATGGGAAAGACCTCCACCTGAGACCTTGGAGAGCTGTAAAGAGGGACTGTGGCTGAGTGGCAGAGCATCTGCTTGGCATGCAGAAGGTCCCAGGTTCAATCCCCGGCATCTCCAGTTAAAGAACTATATCTGGTGATACGAAGGACCTCTGCCTGAGACCTCGGCGAGCCACTGCCAGTCTGAGCAGACAATACTGACTTGGGTGGACCAGGGGTCTCATCCACGTGTGTTGTACATGGGCCTGAGGCTTTCTTCCTGGCACGGGTATTGCGTGCTCAGTGGGGCAACAGCGCCACGCTGCCTGGACCCTCTTCTGCCTCCGCTCCCCTCTCTGCTTTTTCAGAGAACTCCCGCAGTGAACAGCGAGGCACACACAACCTTTAACCCCCTCCATGTTGCAGACAGCTACATTCAGCGGCAAGTCCGGACCTGGAGCAAACAGTACCGCGCCACGGAGACGCACCCGACCCCGGCCATGGAGAGGCTCATGGCGTGGCTCCCCTCCCACCTGCCAGCCAACCAGCCGCTTTCTGTCGTGCACGGAGACTTCAGGTAACAGCCGGCCAAAGGCAGCTTCCTTGGGAAAGTCGCCAGAGTCCCTCAGACAGAGACTGGACTTAGGGCTGTTTCTCACTGTGCGACTTGTACCCTTCGTGTCTCTTGGGAATGGGGCCCATACAGTCAAAGAGCTGTTTTTCTCAGCAAAATGCTCAGCAGTCAGGGAAAGATGAGTCCTGGAAGTTCTGCGAAGGGGGCAGGGATCTAAGTCCCCTCCACAAACTGCAGTTCTTTAGTCGCAGGTAGTTTTAAAGGCGTTTGAATGCGTTGGTTCAATGCATCCTCTTGTCTCGCCCTGTCTGCTGGGGTTCCTGTAACCATTGTGCCTTTCCTCGGCAGGCTTGACAACCTGGTCTTCCACCCAGACAATCCAGAGGTTGTGTCTGTCCTGGACTGGGAACTCTCCACCTTGGGCGATCCTCTTTCTGACGTGGCCTATAACTGCCTGGTGTACTATCTGCCCTCTCACTTTAGCATTCTCAAAGGTACAAGAGCATGAGGGAAAATGCCCACGCATAGCTCTGTTCAGAGGACACACAGCTGGGTTTGGGGGTTGTTCTGGAGCCGCAGCTTGATCCCACAGAAGAAGAGATGCAGAGCGAGTGAGGTCCCTGTCATGGCTGCAGGCATAAGAAGGTAAGGAGAGCCCTGCTGGATCAGACCAGTGATCCATCTAAGTCTCACACAGTGGCCAAGCAGGTCCACCGGAGGGCCAACAACCGGGCATAGAGGCCTGATGCTGCCTCCTGGCACTGGTAGTCAGAGGTTTACTGCTGCTGGATGTGGAGGCTCCCCTCAATTACCATGGCTAGTAGCCACCAATTGACCTCTCCTCCAAGAATCTATTTAATCCCCTTTTAAAGCCATCTATGCCTGCGGCCATCACTACATCCTCTAGCAGTGAATTCCACATTTTAATCACGCATGAAGTACGGAAGTATTTTCTCATTACTAGGCATCCGGGGATGGGGCCGGCCATTGAGGGCACGTCTACACAACAAGCTTGTGCAGTAGATACCAGTTTAGCCCTCGTGGTTTCTCCCAAAGAATCCTGGGAAAGACAGTTTAGCGACAGGACCCAGAGTATCGTGTGCTGAAAATCTCAAGCCTCCCCAGCACCAATCTTAATCCTTGGGGAGGCGGAATGCCTCTCTTCCTAGCTTCAGACTGAGATGCACGAATGCCCAGATGGGATCACTTCCTGATCGCACAGTGCCACAGACCTGTGGAGTGCCACGTCCCCGTGACTGACCGGGAGCCGTGGTGTGCAGAGCTGGCATCCTGGAGGCTGCTGCCTGCGCTCCTCTGAGAGCCTCGGAAGCTCTTGCCTTGGCAGGGCTGGCCTGGCCCCAAAGGAAGCACAAGTGGCTGCTTTGGGCAGTGCCAGGCTAATCTGGAAGACCCTCTGGGGGAACAGGTTTGCTGTCCCAGACTCTCAAGGGAGAAAAGGGGTGGATCCTGTTCCCTGCAAGTCTCCCAGCTGATGACATTTCCCTTGACTCCATTCCCTTTTGAGCAGGGGAGGGGGGCTGCAAACCAGAGAGCCCTGGAGGAAGGAAGACAGTCCCCTCACTGCTGCATATCACAAGAGATGTGCAAAACGTAAAGACTTGGTTCTTACAGTTGCTTAAACATCAGGGGCTTGTGGTGGTGGATCTCTGCCCTCTGTAACCCCCGAAAAGGTACGGCCAGGGATTGTGGGGCCCCGTGGACAAAAGGCCCCTGGCCCCTGGGGACTGCAGTGAAGATGAGGAATTGGACACAACTGCCGGCACTTCAGTCTTGCGGCCCCTGAAAGCTTGGCAGAGGATGCGTTCTGCCGGGGTCCCAATAACATCAGTCCCTTCTTGCTGCAGCCCACTGAGCCCGCTGGCCTTTTGTTCTCTGGGGTCCCACGACCCCCAGCAGTGCCCCTTCAGGGAAGGCAGAGGGCCACAGGGGGAAGAGGAAGGCAGCTGAAGTTCTGCCCCCACAAGCCCCTTCCCTTCCCTTCCCTTCCCTTCCCTTCCCTTCCCTTCCCTTCCCTTCCCTTCCCACAAAAGAGGATCCAACCCGGTGTCTGTCCACGCAGCAACGCACCTTGCAAGAACGAGCTCTGCTTCCTCCGCTGGCAGGTTTGAGTGACTGCGACCTGAGCCTCCTGGGCATCCCCACGCCGGAGGAATACGTCCGGCTGTACTGCGACCACGTGGGCATTTCTCCCATCGAGAACTGGAATTTCTACATGGCCTTTTCCTTTTTCAGAGTGGCGGCGATCCTGCAAGGGGTGTACAAGCGCTCACTCACAGGTGAGAGGAGAAGATGAGGTGGGCGTATTCCCAGGGCCCGCTCTAGGTGTTCACTTCACCACTCGTCTCAGTCCTGGCTGAGCTGGGAAGCCCCCTGGCATGGGGGTTGTTGACGGTGGGGACCCAGGTCAGACAGGGAGGGCCGGTGGCCTCGATCGCTGAGGACAGGCTGTTTTTTAACGAGTGCAGCTTATTGGAGTAGAAATAAGCAAGAGTCCTGTGGCACTCCTAAGACTAACAAAATAGTATTCTAGAATAAGTTTCTCCTAGACAAGAGCTAGTGGGCTGCAAAGAAGAATGGGCTCTGGTGGTGGAAAGCTCCCAGCTGACTTATGGTGAAGCCTTGGGGTTTCCAAGGCAAGAGACATTTAGAGGGGGCTTGCCGTTGTTTGGCTCTGTGTAGTGACCCTGGACTTCCTTGGTGGTCTCCCATCCAGTCACTAACCAGAGTTCACCTGGCTTCGTTTCTGAGACCTGGCTAGCCTGGGCCATCCAGGGCAGGGCAGGGCAAGCTCTACTCCACAAAAAAATGTGCTGGAAAAAAATGGCCGTCTTTCCAGTGCCACAGGGCCCCTGACCAGTGTTCCCTCTAAGCTGAGTTAGTGTGAGTTAGCTCGCAGTTTTTTAGCCTCCGGCTCACACATTTTTGCCTTAGCTCAGGAAGGATGGCTCCAGAGCAAACTAATTTATGCAATAGCCAGATCACTTGCTCACAACTTTAATGCCAGGAGCTCACAAAGTAGAATTTTTGCTCACAAGACTCCGCAGCTTAGAGGGAGCATTGCTCCTGACACTCTTTGCTGCAACAGATCAACTTGTCCACCCCTCCAAAAAAAATTATTAGCATGTTGTGTTGTGTTGAACACCAGTTGGCAAATCAGGGGGCTTTTGAATACCTGCCATTCATTCCACACAGGGCAGGCCAGCTCAGCAACAGCCGAAAGCAGCGGGCAGCAGGCAGAGCTGATGGCCGACCTTGGCTGGGACTTCGCCACCAAAGAAGGCTTCCGGGTCTTCAAAGGGCTTTCAGTCCCCAGACCACCGAGCGTACAGGCTGGTCCCAGCCCACCCCCAAGGAGGAGCTATGCCACGGGGCCCCACTCTGGCTGGGTTCCCGCATCCAAGTCTCACCTGATCATCTCCCCGGAAGGCCTGCCTGGCCGAGTTCAAGAGCTGTATCACAAGCTGGAGAGATTCATGGACGTCCGCATTTATCCAGCTGAGCAGGTCCTGCGAGACCACCAGGCTGCCCAGAACAGGTGGATTCCACACCCCCTCACAGAGGAGCTCAAGGCAAGTGGTGTCCCACCGAGAAACGCACAGCCACGGCCTGGTCTCTCATTGGGTAGAAGGGGGGGGGGGGGGGAAACGCAGTCAGCATTCCAGAGGCTGCGTTGAAGGGTTTGGCAGGGTTTGGGTGTCTGCTGGCTAAGTTTTGTCGTTAGGCTGCTGTCCTTCTGAAATGGGTTTTATTATTTGTGGCATGGCTTTAAATACTTTCACGGTGAAAGAGGCTTCTCAGGAAGTCCCCAGGGAGCTGCTGCCAGTCCGAGGAGACAAGGCTGGCCTTGACAGACCGAGCAGGCCTGACTCAGCAGAGGGCAGCTTCAGGTGTGTTCATGCATATATTGTTAAGCACTTCAAATGCTTCATCTAGATTAGAGGCCGGTAGCACCATAGAAACAGACTCGGGGGCTGAGCCTTCTGATGAAGGGAGCTTTGACTCTCAAAAGCTGGAAATCTTGTTGGTTTCTAAGATGCTCCTGGACTCTACTTGTTCTACTGCAGACCGACACAGCTACCCTCTGAAATTATCAAATGCTTCTGTACGTATCACTTTCGAATGGTGGCACCACCCGTGTCATCTCTAGTTTGGCCCTCTAAGGAGTTCCTGACAGCAATGGGGAAAGACACAGAGCTGCATGCGGCTTTGAAGCGCCATCCCCTGACCACTGGGAGTCATGTGTGTCCCTCTCTCACCTTCTCCCAGTTTCTAAGATATATTTTGCCAGGCACTAACTTCGTGAATTCACAGTCCGGTGCAGTCACAAAGGCCAAGAACTTGCTTTCATAATACATCAGAGTAGAATACGCAAAGGCGTGTTCTGTGCCTGTATCGTAGGGCCCCTCGGAGGAGGAGGAGGAGGTGGCCCTGTGGGTCTGAGCCTTCCTAAGTAGCCACCTGTTTTGAGTTCCAGTGCATGAATGCATATGCCCATGCACGGCTAATATGGTGGAATTGGTTACTCATGTCCTCCTGTTCTGCAAATTCTATTAGGAGGAACGAGATCCCCTTCTGCCTAGATTTAACCCTTTGCAGTCTTATCTTGACTTTAGGCCAGAACTCCTGTGCAAATTCCTCCCAGAAGACGTTCAGAGTTCAGCGACTTATGCTGTGGCAAAATTTTGTTTCTTAGCTATTAGGAAATGTAAACTTATTTTAGCTGAAGAAACTGCATGATTCTCTTTTTCTTACTAATTTATTTTACTAATTTTACTAATTTTCTCATTAATGTTCTTATACTACTGCTATGTTATTACTGTTTTAATCTCTTTTATATCAAAATTGTACTGTTTTATTGGCTCTTGCTGTAATAAATTAGATTGATCGTATCTGCCTGTTCTCTTCCTCCAGGACAGGGCCAAATCTGAGGGCCTCTGGAACCTTTTCATACCAGCGGAGAGTGACCCAGACACAAAATATGGTGCAGGCCTGACAAATCTGGAGTACGCCCACCTGTGTGAACTGATGGGGACTTCACTATATGCACCCGAGGTACCCATGGTGGAAGATCTGCCCAGTTGTGCTGTGGCAAGCTAGACAGGTGTTGGGGCAGGGAAGGGCCTCAAGTGAATTTGGGAGCTTCTTCTAACCTCTGGTCCTTGCAGGGACATCTAAGACCCAAAGGGAGAGTTCCCTTGCTCTCTTCTGCCCGACAGCTGTGACTTTCGGGAGGACTTCTGGCCCGCCTTCCTCTTCCTCTCCACTGGGGGGTGGGGGGGAGGGCTGTCTTCCCTAGATCTCATTCAAACACACATTCCAGTGCTCTGCAGGGTCTCCCTTTTCTGGCTAGTGCCCTCCAACGGTGATGGCCATGGTTTGGCTTTTGACTTATTTCTGCAGATATTCAACTGCTCTGCCCCAGACACAGGCAATATGGAGGTGCTGATACGTTATGGCACAGAAGCACAGAAGGAACGCTGGCTGCAGCCTCTGCTGGAGGGCAAGATCCGCTCCTGCTTTGCTATGACGGAGCCACAGGTCAGTGGTCCCTGCCAAAAGGTGGTTGCCCTTGCCTCACTTTTTAAAGGGACATGCAAGCCAGAGATGGTTTTCTACACCTGACTCAGAAAGCCAACATGCTGCATTTAAACACTGCAAAGTTTTCTCCCATCCATCCTAAGTCAGAATAAAAGGGCACATTAAAAAGTGAAGACAGAGGTCATGTCTCAAGAGATGTTGGCCATTTCTCCATGCGTTATCGGTCCCAGGTTCAGTCCCCCGCCCACGCTTTCCCACAGCATCGTGGCGCAGTCATGAACCTCCAGGGGTTCCCTTGGCTTTTCTTCCATCTTCTTCAAACCTGTTTTGTTCAGAATTTTGGGAAAGATCACGGTAATGCCTGGACGACTGCCTTATGGGTGGGAAAATTCAGGTGTTCACATGGTAGCCATTTCCTCTTTCAACCACTGGAGGGCTTTTTGATTTTTTAAAAAATTGGCACTAGAATATCTTTACATCCATATACCACTGTAACAATAGGTGTAACATGTTCTCTGAATTCTCATATTTTATTTCTTAAAAAGTAAGTCTCTCTCTTTCCTTTGTAGAGATATAAGGGGCAAAGCATATCTTGGCAATGGAAGGAACTAGAAATTTACTTTTTAAAAACAAAATGATAGCTGCGAATCCAGAGAACCTGTTACGACTGTTGTTAACAAGGGTACATTGGTAATAACAGTATTCTTGCACTGATTTGTTTTATTGCAAACCCCCACCCCAGGGAATGGGGCAGGGAGACTGCAGCAGGGAAACCTGTGCCACGTGGGAGGCCCTTGCCATAGCCCGTTATCTGCATGGCCCCCCCAGCAACAGGGAAACCACACAAGCCCCTCCCAGTGTAAAAACCATCACCCCAGCCTCTTTGCCCTGCTAGATGAGCCTCACTCCCTCCTGCCTCTGCAATCTGCACAAGAGCGTTGGGTTGTTATTGCTGCCCTTTCGGGGGGGGGGGAACTAACCCCACCCCCTCAGCCTGCAGGGCAGAGCTGGCTGTCTCTTACCTCTTGCGAGTTTTAAGCCAGAGATGCATTGACTGAATCAGAGAGGAGTTTCTTCAGAAAAGCAGAAATCCCTGGCAACTCTGCAGCACCGGGGGGCGAGATCACAAAGGCCAACTCCAAATTGAATCTTCTCTGGCAGCGGCAGCATCAAGAGTCCTGTGGATGCTACTTGTTACTCTCCACTGCTGACTTCTGTTTCAAACCTGCAGAATCATTCCTCTTCCTGTCCCATCCCCCCCCCCGCCCCCCGAGTCAAAGATAATGCAGTGGGGGTGCATCCAGCCCAGCCTGGCGGCTTGATAGATGTTCCACCTGCTCCAGTCTTCCACTTCACTCTAAAACAAAGCATTTCCCTTAGGTTGCCTCCTCTGATGCCACCAACATTGAGGCTTCCATCACTGAGGGAAAAGGCATCTATGTTCTGAATGGACGCAAATGGTGGATTTCAGGTATGTTGCAGAACCCTTTGGCTTTCTTCCCTCTGCCCGCCCCCAGCATTTCCCACAGCAGACTGCTGAGACGTGGAATAAATGCACGATAGACTAAGAGCGGGTCAGTGTCCTGAAAGACTGATCAGCCTCCTGGCCCAGCAATTTGAGTTCTCTTGTGCCTTGTAGGAAGCAAAGGCTTCTGGGAAGCCCTCGCTTCCTCTCTTGCTGGCTGGGCACTGCCTGAGAGCCACACATGGAGCCTGGTGAGCCAGGGAGGCTGGGAGCAAAGCAGCTGCAGAAACATAGTTCCCTTTGGAGCAAGGAGAAGCCTTGCCTGGTTGGGAGACCACTGGATAGCCCAGCATTCAGCCTTCACTGTAGACACCAACGTTGCCCTGAAGTTGCATCAAACCCAACAGTTGCCGGGGCAGAGGGATGAAGCAAGAAAGATGGCCATAGTGAAGGTGTGGTAGACCCAGCCATTCTGAGGCGGCTTGGGGTATTGGGCATCGTAACTTCTGAGCATAATTGGCCCTGTTCTTTTATCCCATAACTGCTAAGTTTACTCAGGAGTCTGGTGAGGTACCTTCTTAAAAGCCTTTTGGAAGCCCACGTGTATTATAATGTCTGCTTCGAAAGGTTGGTGAGGCAGGACTTTTCTTTGCAGAAGCCATGCTGATTTCCCCTCAGACGGCTTTGTTCCTCTGTGTGCTTGGTTCCCCACCAGAGTCTGGCCACCAATGAAGAATCCCTGGGAGTGCATATATTTAAGAATTGGCTTCATCTCCATCCCTTTGGAACACAGTCCTTGTGCACGTGCAGTGTCTTTCTTTTTTTCTTCAGTTGCCCTCACACACCTTTAGCACTGCACGTGAGCCCACTGAATAGGACAGAGGGATCAAGCAGTGCTAGTCCCTAGCAGTTTCTCTCCTCGGCAGGCTCCCTGGATCCGCGTTGCCAGCTCTGCATCTTTATGGGCAAGACTGACCCTGCGGCCCCGAGGCACAAGCAGCAGTCGATGCTCCTTGTTCCTATGAATACTCCTGGGATTACAGTCACTCGGCCACTCACCGTGTACGGCTTGGACGATGCTCCAGGTGAGAAGAGATGGATCTGTTTGGGATAGTTTCCAAGGCACGATGAACACACACACACTTCCTTCACCTCCTGCGTCTGCGTACACAGCCATCTGAAACCCGCTGGCAGAACACGGAAGTCTCAAACACAGACCGCCTTGTGAAGCACTCCTGTTTGTTTCAGTGCAGCATGACTGCTCTGAATGGTTGGCAATGATTGATCCTAAGTAAGATCACAGTTGATCTAAGGTGATTCCAGCAAAACCTCATGTCTGGTCCTGTCCCTCCTCCCAGTCAGTGGCTGAGGGGAGTTGAGTTCTTCCATTCCATAGAGGACTAGTGCACAAAATAAGCGCACTGAGCTCTGTGTCTTGTGTCTTCCCCTTCCAGCTGGCCACGGGGAGATCACGTTTGAAAACGTTTGTGTTCCCCAAGAGAACATCTTGCTGGGTCCTGGCCGAGGGTTTGAAATCGCCCAGGGGAGGCTGGGCCCAGGAAGGATACATCACTGCATGAGGCTGATCGGCTACGCAGAAAGAGCACTGTCTCTCATGAAGGAGCGGGTGAGCGACGCTTCATATTGGGTCAGGCATCTCTTTCAGGCTGCCTCTGTTGCTGCTAGAGAAATGACTTCCACTGGCCACGGCACACCATTCTCCGGCACAATGTTACTCTCTGCTCCCTCTCCGCCACTCCCTGATGGTTAGGAAGTTTTATTGTTTGTGCGATCGAGACTGTATCCTGTTATACCAATCTAGAGTTTCTCAAAGCCCTCATTTAAGCAGGCTTCATTATGCCAAGTACAGCTAATTGTCCCAAACATAGATCCACCTGATTGTATGTATATCCAGTTCCTTATTCTGTCTCTAGTATGATCAAGAAAACAGCACCCAAGTTAGGGCCCTGCTAAGTTCCCAGGTTCTCCATCTAATTTTGTGGAACCAAGAAAATGGGCTCTGATAAAAGACGTGGCTAGAAATGGAACGGGGGCAAAATATGTGCACAAAACGTACACACGTTTTATTGAGAACCTGCAGGTCTTCCCTATAGTCCCCTCTCCTCTTCTGTACAATGGCAGAGAATTCGCTCATAAGGCTATTTATTTATTTACTTGCTTAATTTCTTGCCAACATTTCTCATAGAGACTCAAGGCAGATTATAGAGTTATAAAAGATGATGGGGAAATACAGTATACTACATATAATGAACAATGCAATAAAACTGGATTACACAAATTAAAGATCAGTGGAATAGACCAGTGTTTTTCAACCACTGTGCCGGGGCACACTGGTGTGCCGCGAGATATTGTCAGGTGTGCCGCTGGATTTTTTGAATGAAAGAAATGTGCCTTCCGGGCTGACCTTCCGGGACGCGTTTGCGCATGCGAGAAAGAACAGTGGCGCGGTCTCGCTGATTCCGCTCGCACGCTCTGTGGCCGGCCTGAGGTAGGGTGATTTGCACCAAGACATTCCAGTAAACATGAATATGTTTGAGGGTAACAGCTAGCTGTTTCTGTCAGGGTGGGGTTCAAATCAGTAACTGTCCCTCAGCGAAGAATGGGTGTACTGTGCTTCTCTTCAAATCACTTATGGTCAGCGGAATGCCGTTCACATAAGAGTAAGAGTTTAAACTCTCTATTTGAAAAACTTTAGCGGAATCGCAGTATTAAAATACATCCACATTATATTTCTTCTGAAACTCAGGTCAATGTTATGGGAAGGAGCCATTACACTTTGGATCTGTCACTTACGATTTCAAGTTGAGTGGCTATTACGTGTATTTGTAATACTGTCATAGTTAAGACTTGAGCTGAGGCAACTAATGACCCATTTATCTTGTATTTCAGTGTTTTTCAACCACTGTGGCGTGAGAGATTGTCAGGTGTGCCGCGGGATTTTTTCAATGAAAGAAATGTGCCTCGGCTCGAAAAAGGTTGAAAAACACTGGAATAGACAACAGTCTCCTGCATCACCTAAACTGGATTTCACAATTAGAGAACAAAGGGGGGACCAGCAAGAGCTGGCACGGGTGGCATTAAACCCACATCACACCACTGGCAAATCTAGAGTGCTGCTGCTCTGACCACTGGCTGCCGCTGGAAATCCCCTAGGGTTGCACCTGGCTGCTGGGACACATTCCTGTACACAGGCCAGCTTTGTGCTGGCTAGGCGGGACATAAGTCCAAATAAATAAATAAATAAATAAATAAATCCCAGAGGCTTACGGCTACGCGTGTCTTTTCCTGGCCTACAGTAAAACTATGAGCCAGGTGTGGGTTTTTGGCAGGTGACGTCCCGCACAGCCTTCGGGAAGCCCTTAGCGGAACAAGGCACCATCAGGGCGGCCATCGCTGAGTCCCGGGTCGAAATTGAGCAGGCCCGGCTGCTGGTCCTCAAGGCAGCCCTCCTCATGGATGTTGCTGGAAATAAGGCAAGTGCTTGGAGAATCAAAGGGGGGGGGGGAATCAAATCCACATTTTTCACAATCTGCACAGCTGATTAAATCTCCGTTGGCCAGTCAGAAGCCTTGTTGGGCAAAAGACCCACCCACTTTCTAAAAATACTTGGCGGGTGCCGGGACAGGTGTTGGTGGCTGCCATGGCGCCCATGGGCACCATGTTGGGGACTCCTGCTGCAGAGACACAAGCACAGGCAGTGCCCTTTTATTTATCTATGGCTTGTAAGGGAGATTGAGAGGGGTTCTCTTTGCAGGAGGGGACTGGGAGCATGACAGCGGCTCAGGGAGGGCAGGGATCGGAATGGTTCGAAGCTAGAATGGTTACTACTGATATAGATCCCAGAGTGAGAAGAGGGTAGGGTTAACAGGTCCCTTCGAGATGCTGGCAGAGGGATGGGGGGATGCTCCAGGAGCCAGAAGTGTCACCCCGATGTGCTGACATCAACGGAAGTGACGTCACACGCAATGCCATAGGCATGTTGGAGGTGACGCTCTGATTTTGGGACAAAACTCTATGGTAAAACTGCCCTCAAACCATAGAGTTTTGCTGAAAAACCAACGCATTGCTCCCCATGTACCTATGTCACTTTTAGGTGATGTAGGCACGTCACTCCATGTTGCTGTTGGTGGGGTTTTCCTGCCGCCAGCCAGCTGGCCAGCAGCAAATAGGAGCCTGCAAAACCAGGAGATCTCCCACCTCCAGCTGGGGACTGGCAACCCTAGAAGGGGGACCAGGAGGAGACTGTGAAAAGCTGCAGGTTTGCAGGACTGCAGGTTTTATCTGCAGCCATTTCTAAGCATGAGAGTTGCCTCCCCTGTGTGACATCTTTGGGCCTGACCCCAGGGGTTCTACCATTCTGCCCTGCAGAAATCCAGCTCCGGTGTCCCTTCACTCAGAGCCCAGCACAGAGGGCAACTGGGGGCTGCCCCCATTCCTCTCTTTATCCTTTTGGAAATGGCCTTCTGGTTGAAAGAGAGCAATAGATCACTGTCAGTTTGCCCTCTGGGGTGGGGGGAAAGAGCCACTGAGGACATGGCGTCCCATAAGAGCTGCCATTTTTTTTTGTCTCGATCCCACATAGGAAGCTGCTCCAGAGATTGCCATGATCAAAGTGGTGGCTCCAAACGTGGCATTACGGGTCATTGACCGGGCTATCCAGGTGAGTGCTTTGTGGGGGTAACATGGAAATTTGTTCTTCCCTTCATTTCTGTCCAGTTCCATCCTTCTCACACTCTTTTCATCTGAGGGCCTGAAAGTTCTCACGTCATTCTCCCCTCCTTGTCCGTCCCTGTACTCTCCATAAAGTTGCCAAGGGTCTGGATCCTGGGGAGGGGAGGGGAGGGATCTCAGTAGGGTATAAGGCCACAGAGTTCACAGCCCAAAGCAGCCATTTTCACTGGGGGAACTCTCTCTGTATTCTGGAGGAGAGTCGTAATTCTGGGAAATCTCCAGGAGGCCGGCGACCAGACAAGCTGTGCGAGTTCCCTATTCAGAACTTAATACCCAGAAGTCTGCTTTTCAGTGTCGGGATGGTGGCACAAAGGAGGAATGGGGCTTATGCCCAGTGCAGTTTCCCAAGCTGAGGATCCACTACTTACCCCACTGGTGAAAATGTTTGTGAAGCCCATCACTACCCTTGCTTTCCCACAGCAGGACAAACAGCGACTCCCTGAAGTTGTTCCTGGTCCAGAGAACAGCACGGTTTACGGTCCCATGATTCTCACCCAGCGTGGGCCCCTACAGGCCTGGGAGTTTTGAGCACAAAATGAGATAGCAGGAGAAAGCAGCCCAGGGTCAGGGGCTGTGCCAGATGTGTGTTGGGAGTTTTGAGCACAAAACTCCCAACACACATCTGGCACAGCCCCTGACCCTGGGCTGCTTTCTCCTGCTATCTCATTTGTATACCTCTGTACCAGGAACAAGTCCCTCAGGCCAGAGCGTTGCACCCCACTTTGCCACTCACACCCTCCTGTCGTGTTTACTACCCCAGATCCACTGCCAGCCTTAGGCGGGTGAGGTAAACTGGATTTTCAGTCCTTTCATTCACACACAATCCGGATTCCTTAATCCTGTCCCAGAGAGCACATCGCTTTCGAATCCAGACCCCTTTCTCTTGGATCCTACAGAGCGTGTAGTGGGTGATCAGGACTGAGGATAGCACAGGGGTCATATGTAACAAAACAAATAAGTTTATTTCGCTGGTAAGTGTGACTTGTGATTCCTTCCCACTCCAGCCTGCTGGAGCGTGGAAGTGCCTTATCCTTAAAAGGTACAATCACTGGGCAGCTTGAACAAGGTCACTGTCCTTATCTGGGAAGGGAAGCCGAAACCCCCTCCAATCCCTTCTCCATCCAAAACCCAACTGCCCTGACAGTTCACCTCCCCTCAGGTCTTCCTCCCACCCCCCTCCTCCAGCATTCCATTCAGCCTTTCAGACCCTATTGTTTCTCACTGAACAGGGAGGAAAGACAGTTGGAACCTACTCCTGTCGATCACAGTATCTGTTGACAAGCCCCACCAGGTTAGACGTGTGGGGAACACAAGGCCTTCCTAAAGCCCTATGGCAGTGGTTCTCAACCTTCTTAATGCCGTGACCCTTTAATACAGTTCCTCACGTTGTGGTGACCCCCAACCATAAAATTATTTGTTGTGTTGTCTAAACGGCTTTGACAAAACCAATAAAAACATTATTTTCTGTCCCATCTATACAAAATCTTGCCTGAACCAATATCTTATGTCCAACCATTATTCCTACACTGGATTGGAATCAATTCCTAAAAGATAGGTTCCCATGGCAATCAGCTTGCGTGGGCCCCTTTCCTGCCAGCGGGGTGGGCTTGGACACCAGCCGGCGACCCCTGCCCTATGGGGAGCTCTCCCTTAGGGACTGATCCTTCTTTAAAAAGGGCATTCACCTGAGCTCCTGGCCTTTTCCCTTGCAGGCCTTTGGGGCGGCAGGACTCAGCAGCGACTATCCACTGGCGCAGTTCTTTGCCTGGGCGCGGGCTCTCCGCCTGGCCGACGGCCCTGACGAAGTCCACACGGCAGCCATCGCCAAAATGGAGCTGAAGCGTTAGCTGGGCCACAAGTCATGGCCAGGAACAGCTTTACCTTCTGTTAGCTGGAGGTGGGAAAGGAATCCTGGGCCATGGCTTTGATGGGGATCTGAGGCAGCATGGATGAATGTGGGCCGTTTGTAGTTTTGGTATCCACGTGGATTCCTGCAGCACTTCAGCTAATAATAAGCATAATCGATGGTGGGGAAAAGAATCACAGAAGCAGGTTGCTCAGAGGGTTAGGGACTTAGCTGAAATTCCAGCCACTTCAGGGATTCTTGAGAAGAGATGCAGCACCCCAAAGATCATTGACGGCTGGACCGTTCTGGATTTCAGCGGCTTACTAGGCCACACTTTGGTTAGCAGAGAACTGCTGATTGCTTCCAAGGCATTCCTGCTCCTGTGAGGGAAGGTCAGGGGCCTGGATCTGAGTGGACTATCCTGAAAGTGGATAGTGGGAAAGAAGTCAAGGATTTCCCCAAGGAAATGGCAGAGAGTAACCCCACCATCACCACTTATTTGTGTTTTTTTGCTATCTTTTGTGGGGATTTGCACTTTAATGTGGTATTTCACTGATGATTTTTTTAAAGGGGATGGAAAGTATCAAGGGGGGAAAAGCATACTGATTTTGAAGCACCTTACAAAACCGGTTTTAAAAGCAAATTAAAAAAAATACCTCCTCCCTGCCTCTGTGTCTTCTGTACTATGCCATTGCAAAACCGCAGAGAAGGTTTGTGTGTCCAGAATAAGAACGGGTGGGGAGAGAGAGAGAGAGCGGTTTGTTTGTGGGTGGGGGATTGGGTTTCTCTTTCTTTCCTTGCCTCTTCTCTCCCAGAAAACGGTGTGGGAATCAAGAGAACACTTCAGTTCAGGGGCAAGCAAAACCAGAGCTCCCACTTCTACTTTTGCAAAAGATTGGGGGGGGGGGGGAGGGAAGAGGAGGAGATTGGATTTATACCCCGCCCTTCACTCAAAGTCTCAGAGCGGCTTACAAACTCCTTTCCCTTCCCCTCCCCACAACAGACACCCTGTGAGGTAGGCGGGGCTGAGAGAGCTCTCTCCAGGACTGCCCTTTTAAGGACAGCTCTTGTCAGAACTATGGCTTGCCCAAGGTCATCCAGCCAGGTGCAAGTGGAGGACAGGGGAATCAAACCCGGTTCTCCCAGATTAGAGTCCGCACACTTAACCACTACACCAAACTGGCACCAACAGAGAGTCTCGATGAAAGCTGAAATCATCCTCACCTTCACACACAACTCACCCAACGAAATCGAGAAAAGTCTGATGTTGCCAACAGGAAACACTGAAGGGGGAAGCCTGGCCCATTTCTTGGGGGTGGCGAGTTGTACTCTCAGTTCAGTGGAAGTGCTGACTGTGTTGCCAGTTCTGGCCTCCCCCTTGCATGGTTTCCCAATACAGTGACAGTCACAAGGGGGTGCCAGCTGCGCTGTCTCCAGCTTCCTCCATCTCGCAGACGGAAGACCAAGGGAGCAGGCTCGTAGCCAGGAGTTTTTAGTTTAGGGGGGCCTTTTAAAAAGTCGGGGGGCACTGGAATTCACACATGCAGCCCACACTCTGCCCCGCTCCCCCCAAGGGTCCCTTTAAATGCTTTGAAGGAGAAGCAGGGGGAGGTCCTGCATGCGCCTGCATGCCAAGGTGCGAATTTGCAGCTTGGAGTGTAGGCGCACACAGCCTCCCCCAGCTTCTCCCCAAAAGTTGGGGGGGCCTTGGGAAGAAGTCAGGGGGCCATGCCCCAGGAGACCCCACTGTAGCTACGGGCCTGCTAGGGAGCAATCCTAAGCCGGTCTGTGGGGGAAAAGTGGGCTGTCTCCCAGGAAAGTGGCTTTAGGATTGCTGCTATATAGTGTGTGAACCCACCCAGCGCACGCCGCAGTCCAAGGCCTACAAGGCGAGATCGCGCTAAAAAAAAACGCGTTTGGCGGAGTAACGTGTGAAGGGGTAACGCGCCACGCTGGTTCCCCTTTGGTGGGAGGGCCTTTCTCTTCCTCCCCTTCCCGCGGCGGCTGCCATTGGCTGCTCGGAGGGAGAGGGCTGTCCCCGGGTCAGTCGGCGAGCAGAGAAGGGAAGGAGGCGCAGGAGCCCCGGGCAGAGAGACTTGGGCGGAGCTGCTGATCACAGGACGAGCCAGACTCGCGTTCGAAGGCAACATGTTGCAGGCGGCGTTCCAGACTCCCTGCAAGGCGGCCCCGCTCCGCCTGCTCCTCGGCTGCAGACCTTTGTCCATTGCGGCCGCCGCCGCCTCCGTCCCGCAGCCCAACACGCGGCCGGACATCTCCTACAAGAAGGTAAGGCGCTCGTGGGGATGCTCGGGAGCCCGAGGGAACGCCGCATCGATCTCTGAGCTGGGCTTTCGCCTCGAGCCGGCAGGGCCTCGCGCGGAGAAGAGCCACGGGTTGGTTTCCGCTTCACAAGTTATGCTGGTTAATGCCACGGGAAAGCGCAGGACAGCAGGGGTCCGGGGCATGGGCAGAACGCCCGGCCTTTCCGCTCTCTCGTCAGCTGTTCCTTCTTACGATACCTCGGTGTCTGCAGGTAACGAGGTGGTGGTGGGGAACAGAACGGAATTTCTGTCTTCAGGGAAAGACTAAGTTGCAAGCGCCCCTGAACGTATGCATAGTGCGTTTGCTTTTTACTGCTCGCTAGCACCTTTCCTGGCCCCTATCTTGAAATCTGCAGACGAAATAACGTCAAAAAATTGCAGAGCTGGCGTTTTCTACGGGTGAAAAAGATGGAAGAGAAGGTGTGAGCACCCCTGAGCAAGTGCAGAGTGCTCTCCCTGGCTATGACTACAGAAGCAGCACCACCCCATATAAAAATCTGCAGGGGGGAAATATTAACATAGCTTCATCTAACAAATCTAAGGACTAACAAAATTTGTGGCAGGGTAGGAGCTTTCGTGAGTCACTGCTCACTTCTTCAGGTACTCACGAAAGCTCCTTCCCTGCCACAAACTTCGTTAATCTTTAAGGTGCTCCTGGGCTCTTACTCTCTTCTGCTGTGTGAGCAAGTACAGAGTGCTGTGCAGGGCATTACACATGCCAGCGTTGAGGGGAGCAATCTTTCAAGGTCAAATAATGGGGTTTCCAGTAGACCAGAACCTTGGCCTCGCTTCTCTGTGTGTGTTTTAACAAGGATGCAAAAGAATGATGCAGCTGTGCCGAGGAGAAAAGGTCCCAGCCGCCAGCGTTTGCTTCTCTCCTCTTCCTCTTTGAAGCATGGCAGTTGCTCTTCTGAGAACTAAAGGTGGGATTTGGCACCAGCAGGCTTGGGAGTCAGATCCTGGTACTCCAGGCTGGCTGGGAGTTCTCAGTTGCAGGGAGGGAATAAGGCAAGCTGAACTCCTTTGAAACATCTCCCCAGTCTGGTGTCTGGATCCTGGGAGAACGTGAAATGAAAGGAAAGGGTGCTCTCTTCACGTATGTGCAGCGTGTGCTGGCCAGCTGCAGCCCGTATCTGTACCCAGCACCTACTTTGGAAAACTGAACTGTGGGCAGGTGCTGGCTTGTGGGAAGGGGTGCTACAGCCAAACCACCCTGAACACGTCTGATCTCAGAAGCTAAGCTGGGTTGGGTCTGGTGAGTACTTGGATGGGAGACCACCTGGGAATACTTGGTGCTGTAGGCTTCTTTGGGGTGCAGGGACAGTGTGGCTCAGTGGCAGAGCACCTGCTTGGCATGCAGAAGGCCCCAGGTTCAGTCTGTAGCATCTACTGTTGAAAGGACCAGGCAGGAGGGGATGGGAAAGGCTTCTGCTTGCCTGAGACCCTGGAGAGCTGCTGCCGGTCTGAGTTGGCAAGACAGATGGTGATGGACCAAAAGAAAGCTTGAGTCCAGTGGCACCTTTCAGACCAACAGAAGTTGCAGTCACATGCGTGAGATAAAGCAGGGGGGGGGGAGGCTATTTCCTCCAGTGGACAGTGACCCGCAGTTGCACAATCACACAGTCTTAAGTCTGCACGTGGCCTGTAGCAACCCATTTGCTACCAGACTTTCCCCGGTGCCTGTTTACTCTGCTTCTGCGGCAGAGCAACACGGGTTGCTGCCAGCTGCACGACACTTCCCCATTGTGCGTGTCTGATCGCAGTCGCCTATGTCGGAGCTAATTGTGCGTGTGATCGCAGCCAGTTTTATTCTGCATGCACGCAAAAGCTTATACCCAGAATTAAACTTTGTTGGTCTTAAAGGCTCTACTGGACTCAAACTTTGTTCTGTTGCTTCAGACCCATATGGCCACCACACCTGAATCTATTTTGATGGACCAAGGGTCTAATTCAGTGGAAGGCAGCTTCATGTGTCCATGTGTGCTGCTTGCCATTTGCCTGAGTAGACACTTCCATCAGGCGGGTTATTTCCCTCTCAACAAGCCTCCTGTAGAAAAGCCAGGCATTGACTGGGAGATCCTTGAATCCTGTCCCAAGTATTTACAGTGCCCGCCCCCTTCCCATTTGGCTGCTCGAGCAGCTTGCTTTGAAAGTAAGAAACAGGGCTAATTCCAGCCATGGAGTCTGCGAAGTGCACTCTTGAGCAATTTCCTCACTCCCGGCCTCTGTTCCCTCCTTTACACAGGACGCCTATCTCAAATGTGCCCGTTTGGTGTGAAATATTAAGCCCTCCAGGCAGATGCTGTGTCTTTCTTGCATTCTGCAAAGCACTTAACAAAAAATGGTGTAAAACCACCGTGGAATCATAGCAGCAAGCTTAGAAATGATACAGATCTTGGGGGAAGAGGAAACTGTTCTTGTAAGTCATGTGGAAAGCTGAATTCCACGGGAGTAATTACATTTGCCTGTTGCAGCAAAAGCAGTCCAGGGAAGCTGATGCTAGACTAAAAAATGCCACAGGACCCTTGTGTCTTTTTAAGGCTTGCTAATAAATTCTTGGCACTTTGGTTGTTCACTGGGAAAGAAGCCGTGGTCAGCTGCAGGTGGGGTCTGACTGTGTCTCCTCCTTGGTTGTAATGCTGTTGTTGAGCTTCAAGCGCCGCCAGTGTTTCTGAAGTTTTACAGGTCATGAGAAGGGATGTCCCTGCCCTGAGGAGCTTGCAGTCTAACATTTGTCACAAGGGACAGCAAAAGAGGGGGAAGGGTGGCCATGCTCAGGCAGTGGCTAACTGATGTCAGAGAGGCTTAGAAGCAGTAGAGGACGGGGACGCCAGGGTCAGGTCCAAGGTGGCTCACTGGCCTGTAAAGCCGCTTTCCTGCTGCCCGGAGAAAGGTGTGCAGCAACATGCACTCGGATCCTTGTCAAGCTTAGTTCATCCAACAAATCTAGCCTGGAGAGAAATTATTATGTTGCTAGTTATTGGCCCCATATTTAGGAAGCAGACTCTGGAGAGGGAAGACTCCTCTGCTTGCAAGTTCCCTCTGTGGTGTTCTGCATGGGCAAAGAGAGGATGGGTGGCGTTGCCACGCTGCACCTCCATGTATTCAGTTCACCTCTACAATTCCCTTCCTGTGCAATTTCTAACCTACTTGTCTGATGGAGATTGCCTGAGTAACAGTGATGAGTGATCTCAGTCCAGAGCTCATTGTTTCCAGCGTGATCTTAAAGCAGGGGTCCTCAAACTACGGCCTGCGGGCCACATGCGGCCCGCCGAGGGCATTTTTCTGGCCCGCCGGGTGTGCCGCCAGGGGTCCGTTGGAGGGGGAGCTCACCGGAGCGCTGCTCCGGGAGTGACGAGCCTGGGGGGGAGGACACATGATCAAGCCCCATCCCCTCCCCCTAGTCGGCCAGGAGGAGGCAGAAGGAAGAGGGTAAGTGTGCAAGGGCAGGCGCTCCAGCCGGCCCCAAGTCCCCTAGCCAGCTCAGAGGCCTCTGAGCCGGCTAGGAGACCTGCGCCAGTCCTGGGCGCCCAGGAGCCGGGTGGGGATGTTTTTCAGGGGAGGGGGGGTGGGAAGCAGCCATTGGCGTAGACTTCAGGGGGGCTGGGGAGCTGGCCCCCCTCCCAAACTTTTCTGTAGGATACTGAGCCTCCCCCGGGGAGGCTTCAATCCTTCCCGGTAGGAAGTGTCCTCTGACCTCCCAGGAGGAGGAAGCAAGGACCGAATGCAGCTCTTGGAGCCCTCTCCTAGGACTCCCGAGGCTTGCCACCACCACCACCCCAGTGTGCATAGGAATTTGTTCATAGGATTGTTTTAAAACTATAGCCCGGCCCTCCAGCAGTCTGAGGGACAGTGAACTGGCCCCCTGTTTAAAAAGTTTGAGGACCCCTGTCTTAAAGGATCCCAATAGCATTGAAAGGGGCCATGATGATGGAGAGAGTCGACACAAAATATTGTTGCCCAGTTTAATTTAGATAACTGCAAGAGAAAGCCTGTCCTGAACATGCATCATAACTATGGCATCCACTGGTAATGGCCCCTAGCTTAATTCTTAATAACAGTTCTAGACGAATTCTCACAGATAAGGTCCATGATAGCTGAATGGAACCTCCATGTTCAGAGGCAGTATATCTCTGATGGGTGCAGGGGGCAGATGACAGAGACAGTCCATTCCCTTCATGCTATCACCTAGTGAACTATTTTGACATTTAGTTGGCAGCTGTCAGGATCAGAATGGAGGCAAGAACGCAAGAAGAGCCCTGCTGAATTGCACCAACCAAGAGTCCCTGTGGTCCAGCATCCTGTTTCCAGTACTGGCCAGGTGGATCTAATACTTTTGGGGAAGTGCACAAGCAGAGCATGTAGGCACCCACACCCACACCCCATTCATTCCTCCACAGCTGTATTCAGAAGTACACTGAACATGGAGAATGATGAAGGTTGGTCTGATACAACTAGACTGGGTTTTTGGTTTCCTTGCACTTTCCTACATGTTGGTCATGTGAAGACACACTCTTGCCAAGGAGTCGAGACACTTCACAGTGTCCCTGAAGGTCATGGTTTTGAGCCTTCCCTATTGAACAATACAGGGATCCAGATGAGTGAGTCCAAAGATACTTCTGTGTTGTAAATGTAGGCCATAAAAGGGGTTTAAATATGTGGTGAGGGCTATAAATAGCCTGCTAAAATGGGGAGTTCTGCATCCCTTGACAACATTCCCTGAATGCATGATCTGCACCGATGTGGATTTTGAAATCCTCCACAGCTGTGGGGGAGGGGGACTTCTCCACAGAACTTTTGGCTCACCCTGAATCTTAATAGCAAAATATCAAGTGTTTCTCTCTGTCTTCCCCCTGCCAGCCTGCAATGGTTCAGTCGGCACTGGCTGATAAGGCAGAAAAATTAATGATAAACAAGGCCTGAGTCAGTGCTTGCCTGTATTAAACAGAGCACGCTCCATTCTAATGAACAGCTCCAAGGCAGGATTTGGGCCATGTAATGGACAGGATAATATGGGGACTGGCACGGAGTTGAACAAAGAGCCCGTTCCATGTTTGAGTTATTTCCAGAAGACCAAGAAGATTGGAGGCAGTGTGAGAGAACTCTTCCTTTGCATGACTTCTTTCTCCCACTTTAAGGAGCTTTCGAAATCCTCGTTGCAAATAAGGAGAACTGTGCTGCAGATTTACAACGCTGCAGCTGCAAGCCAAGCTGGCAAAGGTTTTTTTGTGTGTTTTTCTTCCTCGTTAAAGGGACTTGCTCTGGAAGAGGAGGACTGTAGCAACAGAGAAGGGCTTCCTTCCATCCATTTTTATCTCTCTGGGCATCCTGTAAATGGCTAAACAGCAATTTCCTGTATTTTCTGCCGCTGTGTTTGTAAAGCATTTAATAACTCTTCTTTCCGAAGCATGTTCTCATGCTTAACTGCACACTGATTTTTTTTTCTAAATATACTTGGGAGGGTAATGTGAAAGACAAATACACATTCAACAAATACAAAGCGATGGATCCATGTACCCTGATCCTGATCAGAGGGTTTATTTCTCTTAAACACCACCACAGTTCTGCTAAATCTTCCCACAGTGTGTTTCGCCCAGGAGTGTATACTTTTCTGAGCCTTGAGTACCTTAGCATATTGAGCAAGTCTCTTATAAGACATGGATTAAGAGGTTTAGATACCGGGAATGATGGTATTGTGTAGCTGTTCCGTACTGTGAGAGTTCTCTGGAGTCTCCAGCATATCAACTGCCTCACACAAAGTTTTGGTCCACCCATCCCATTCCCCATCCTCTCTCTCCAAGATCTCGGGCAGAAAACAGTTTTCCAGGGGTTGGATCTTAATGGATCTGTTCTGCTGATAGTGTCCTCTTCCTCTGTCTCAGACAGTTCTTCGAGCTTCTTGTGATGGGAAATTTCCACCATTAGAAGAACGGAGCAGCAGAATCCAACTTGATGGTTCTTTAACTGGAAACTGAACACGGATTTTCCATTGTGCCAAGCACATGCTGGACACACACACACCCTTCACAAGAACACAGTGTGCGCCAGTCATCAGGAAGAACTCTGCTGGGTCAAATCAGAGTCTGCCTAACTCTGCATTCTGCCTCCAACACTACTTAGCCGGATGCTTCTGGGAACTTTGCAAGACCCAAAGGCAATAGCTGTCCCTGCTGACTGTGCCCAGCAGGCCGCATTCGAAAGGATACTGTAGGGGTGTACAAAGTGATGCTCCTTTTTTGTTTCTGCCGGTTTTCATATGCTATCATTTGTGAGCCATTTTGTTTCAGTTCTCTTTCTCTTATGCAGTTGACACAACTAGAACTTTGAAGTTATGTACACTTAAGAGGAGAAATTCAGTGCACTGAAACGGAAAATGGTACAAAAATAAAAACTTGCAGGTT
The DNA here is from genome assembly GCA_029233225.1 of Lepidodactylus listeri. Taxonomy (NCBI): domain Eukaryota; kingdom Metazoa; phylum Chordata; class Lepidosauria; order Squamata; family Gekkonidae; genus Lepidodactylus; species Lepidodactylus listeri. The sequence goes on along the minus strand of JARCFY010000013.1, from coordinate 4,392,659 downwards.
TGGAACAAGCAAAAGCACAATGGAAGGAGGAAAGGTTCGAATTGGTCCAGGGAGACCATGGAATTAATTAGCATCCCCAGTACACTGTCTTTGAAGGTGACAGTCCCATTTACCTATTCTGTATTAAAGGGCTCTTGAAACGCGTTCTTAGCCATTAGTCAGCCTCCTTAGCCAGCTGAAGCATTCCCAGTCCCTCCTGAGCGAAAGCTCCTGAGTGCTTATTGGTTGGGTTTCTTATTTGCAGATTTTCATCAACAATGAATGGCACGACTCCGTCAGCAGGAAAACATTCCCGACCATCAACCCGTCCACAGGCGAGGTCATCTGCCAGGTCGCTGAGGGAGACAAGGTTAATGCAAAGTACCGCAGAAGCTGGAACCAAAAAAAGGGTGCAGAGAGTGATCAATAGCACAAGCATGGAGTCAGATCTTGTTTTACAAGTTGGTAAACATTTGTCAGTTCTGATAAGAAAGGTCTAAAGGTCAAAAGGTCCATTCCTTTCACTTAGGTATGTGACCTTGGATGTTATTTGGTAGCCCTGTAGTCTTTTAGTCCACTTCTTAAGGGATCAGCAGATGGTATTTGTTCTCCCCAATATTTGGCATGCAGTTTTCTAGGAACTCTTAACTCATGTAAGTCGCCATTTCTTTGTCCTGAATAAATTGACAGAAGCAACATGGATCTTGTATCCCAGGGGGTCCTCAACCTTTCTGCAAGCCCCTTTGGAATTCGGACACAAAATGGTGGGCACAGTCACAAAACGGCTGCCACAGGAGGCAGAGCCAGACACAACATGGCTGCCACGGCTTACCTTCAGTTACATGATGGAGATCCTTACGCTCTGGTGGCAGCTATTGCCAAAGCAACATTTTTTAAAAAAAATATCTGCATAGCCAGTCAGCAGCCTTGCTAAGAAAAAGCCCCACTTGGCCTGCCCACTTTCTTAAAACACTTGGTGGGCACTACGTTGGGGTCCCGTTATATCCCAAACTGTCGTTTATTTCTGACAAAAACATCTCTCCAGGACTGAGCCAGGAACTTGTGGTTGGTCTCAAGCACGTTACTCACCTCTCAGATCTTGGCTTTTGTAATAGAGAGAAAATGATATTGGCCTAACTTGCAGGGTTGTTGTAAGGATGAGTGAAACAATGGACGAGAAACGCTCTCTAAAGACTGAGCTGTTAACTTGGTAGCCATATTTTATGGCACAGTAAGTTGAAGATAATCACATAGGTAGTCTAAAAAGACCCCTCCTTCTGCAAACAGAACCTACCAAGTGTAACAACCTCTTCTCCAAAGCAGAGAAACCAAACTGACCACCCCCTCTTAGTATCAGGTGGGTAGCCATGTTGGGTCTGATGCAGCAGTTTGAGTCTGGTGGCACCTTTAAGACCAACAAGGTATTATTCAAGATATGAGCACTTGTATACACACACACTTTTTCAGATACATTAAAACCGATTTCCTCAAATATTACATATGGGGAGGGGTTAGCCCTTTCTGGCAACTAACCCCCACCCTCTCTATTCCTATATGTAATGGCTGAGGAAATTCTGTTTCACTGTATCTGAGGAAGTGTGCATGCACCTGAAAGCTTATGCCTTGAATAAAACTTTGTTGGTCTTAAAGGTACCATTGTTCCCCTTCAGTATGTGTGTCTTTAAGCTGTCTTGAGTTTAATACCTAAAGCTTACCTGCTCCTATGGATTTCAGCCCCATACCAAAAATAACTTGCTGTCAGCATAGAAACCTCTGCCTTCCTTTTGTCTGCCTCCAGAACCTGCAGAACAAACATTAGCCAGGCGGCAGCTGCTGCTGGCAAAGAGAAATGCTGAATGTAAACACTGCTAGGTTTGTCACCTGGGAGCCAAATGTACCCATTCCATTCATCGTGATTTCATAATAGTGTTACCTCTGACAGGGAACCTGGATAGTTATATTAGCAAACAGAAATGACACAGCAGAAATTGGACAGAATCCTGGCTGCTGGCTATAGGCAAAGGGTAACGATTGATCAACAAGTCTCAGACCAGGAGGAAACTGCCAGTGGCGTTCCAGAATGAAAATTAAGTGGTTGAGAAATGTGGGTAACTGAAAATGCAGTCTCAGATCTGGAATAGGATAGTTCCAAAATACAGGATTCATCTTTTTAAACTCTATGTCAGGGGTGTCAAACATGTGGCCTGTGGGCCAGATCAGGCCCTCGGAGGGCCCCAATCCGGCCCCCAAGGCCCTGGCTGTTTCCTACTTCCTTTCCCAGTTCTCTTGCTGCTGCCACATCACAGCTTGCTTTGCCAGTCTCTCTCAATCACACAGGAGCGATAGATAGGCAAACCTCTCCTGTGTGATTGAGTGTGTCTGGTAAAGAACTGGCTGTGTCCTTTGTAAAGTTTATATCTCTGCTATCGGGCATTACATGTTACGATACACGTGACCCGGCCCAACAAGGTCTCATTTATGTAAGTTCCGGCCCCCGTAACAAATGAGTTTGACACCCCTGCTCTATGCCACACGGAAGGCACTGTGGTGATACAGATTGCTACAGCCTATCAAACTGTTAGCAGTGAAAAAGCAAAAAAGAAGTGCATCATACAGCAATGATCTCTATGATGATTTGTGTTGCACTGAGAAACAGGAAATGTCACAGTGTTTTCCTGACTCTTGGAAACTGTTCAATTATAAACAGATCCTTTGTTCTCTCCTGCTGTAGCTCAGTGGCTTGGATCCTTTGTTGCTTGCAGTGCAGTCTTCTTATGGTGGTAGTCTGGCCACAAACATAGTTGCTTAGTTGAGGCCCTGACGTCTATTTAAGGCAAAGCTTTCGCTAACTGCCACAATGCTAACTGCTAACAGCAGACACTGAATCCTGCAGGTTCAGTAAAATTATAACAACGCTATCCAGTGGGACATGCTGGGCACCCAGTGTAAGAGAGTTGAGGTACCATAAAGCGTTAGGGCCAGAGCATCTCCCCATTTTTGCTTTGTGGTCCTGCCTCATGTATGGAAGCCAGGAGAGTGAGCATGGTGTACACATTGTGGTGTACTTCTCCCAGTGTACGGAATTTTAGATCTATGGAACTTCTAAGGGTCCAGGAGCCATTTGGAATCTCTGGTGACGACATCTGACCTTGCTGCAGAAGATCTCACTGTACATCTGCCTCCGTAGAGAGGGTTGCTGTTGAGGACCAGTGATGTGGGCTTTCCAGGAAAACTTCTGGGAAAATTTGATGGTTTTAGTTTAAATAATGTTAGCAACAGAAGGCAAATGGTTGTCCATCTTTCATATTCTTCATTTATCATATTCCTCATTTAACCCATCTAACATGATGGATTTTTGCAGCCCTGACAGCTATAAATAAATTATATTAATATACGTGGGGAGGAAGAAATTTCTAGAAAACCTTTGTTTCAGAAAGTTTTCCACCCCATATCATTGTTGGGAACCAGTCACCATTGAATTTCTTAGTTTGTTTTGGCATACCTCCAATAACTGTTGGCCCTCCTCCCTAGTTTTGGTGTTACGTGTGTTTATGTTTTAATTGAATTATTTCATATATACCTTAAATGCTGTTTTACTGTTGAAATGTTTGGATGTTCACTGCCTTGGAGACCCTATTTAGGTGGAAAGGTGGCATAGAAAATAAATAAATAGAATTGAATTTCCGTTTGACTGTGGACCTCTGGAGTTGACAAACAGCACGGTCCAGGAAAATAAATACATGCGTCATCAAAACCCTTCCTTCCGCATGCATCAGTGCTTCCAAATTGTGCTCGTCCCATATACCTCCAAACTTGGACATGGGGGAGAGAGCACAAGAGCAGCACAGGCCCGGCTGGTCAGTCCACATGGCTGCAGAAGTCCTGAAACAGTGCAGCTCGAGTGTGTCGCCAAGAGCACATGAGCTTAAGTGTGCCTCTGCCTCATTGTTTCTGCTCCTCTGGGGCTGCTGCTTCTGCTGGTCACATCCCAAACCACTGCTCACTGTTCATCCTGTCCTCCTTGGACTCCTTTTCCAGGCGGATGTGGACAAGGCTGTCAAGGCGGCCAGAGATGCATTCAAGTTTGGATCTCCTTGGAGAAGGATGGATGCTTCCCAGCGTGGCAGACTATTGTACCAACTTGCGGACCTGATTGAGAGAGACCGGGCTTACCTGGCTGTATGTATGGCCTATATTAGACTTGCTCTGCTCTGTTCTGGTGGTGGTGGGGGCTTCCTAACAGGGCCAATCATCTGAGAGGTCAAAAACCATCTGGTTCAGCCAACTATTGGTTCAAGTGATTTTAGAAGCATTAATTTAATTAGAACAATGAAAAGAAGATATTTAAGTGACGTTCAACCTGTTTGCCTAATTAAACATAAACTAGTTAGTCACTATTGTAAAACGATGAAGTAAACTTTTTAAAAATGTAGTGAATTTTAACCTCCCCCACACACAGCAAAATAAATTTTAAAGGCAGTTGTGCTAGTTGTGGCCTACTTGAGCAGCTTTGTATTGCTGCTAGGTTTGCCACAGGTGGGTATACATTTTTTGGGGGGGGGGAGGCAGCCCTCACTGCTGGTCTTGCTAATAAATGTCACCAGAATGAAATAAAAAGGTAAGCTTAACTTCCTATACAGCAGCATTCTTGGCTGTGTGGATTATTTGACCACAGCCAAAGAATAGACAAGTCGGTTGACAAGTGTTTGACTGGCCAGTTTGACTCATGTGCCGACTTTCCCTGATACGTTTGGGACGTCTCGAGCAGACACTAGATTATGTGACTTGGGGATAGGCAAGATGGGATTAGTTTTGGAACTGATAACTTCTTTTTTGTTCACAGGCTTTGGAAACCTTGGACAATGGCAAGCCGTACGCTATTGCCTACCTGGTGGATTTAGACATGGTCATCAAACACCTCCGGTGAGGATTTTTCAAGCTGAGGCAATAGACTGGACCTGACAGATCCGTCCCACTAATGGTAGCACTTCCTCCCAGTGCTTTCCTGAAGCAAGAGACTTTGTGGGATCCAGCCCTTTGTACTCAATCCACCAGCAATTTCTTCTGCAAAAGCCCATTTAAATGAATGGGAACTGTGCATGTTGGTTGTAGTCAGAACTTTTGAAGGGGACTTTCCTAATTGTGCCTTGCTTTCAGGCATTTGTATCTGCCCTTGAGGACAGGCTTTGTCCAGCGGAATAGCTTGGGGGGGGGGTGTGTGGAAGAGGACCACCTGCAGTGCAGATATGAGATTCCTAAGTCACTGTATTAAATTCTCCCCTGCCCTCTTTCCCACATGAATTGGGTCTAATCACTCGTCCAGTTGTCTGAGCTTTTGATCTGAAGGAGATTTGTAAATAGCCACACTATGGATCACTTTCGGTCAACCAGGCATGGAAGTTTTCCAGAAGTTTATTATTTTTTTCTCTTGGGTTGTATATGACCAACGTAAGCACATGGGATGGTAAAACTTCTGTAGGCTAATCTTCTTCGTGTATTTTTGTATAAGGGTACTTCTACATGATGTTAGTCAGCCATATGGCACGGGGGAAGCCTAGAAGCCATACATAATGTTGGTGCCCATACGCAGATGCATCTGCATTAATCAGAGCCAGCAAAACAGAAGCAGTGTCAACTGATGTACTTGTCAGAAATGTCTTGAATTCGTGTGTGCCTCTCCCCCACCCCTGCTGCCCAGTTTCTTCTGTTTATACAAGTGAATAGCAAATGTGTGACATTCATGATGCAGTTCATATTTTCAGCTAACAGAACTGGGCCAGAGGGGAGGGGAGGTGCAGAGGGCCAGAAATGATACTAACCAGAGGCTGGTCTAGGAGGACAGGCTGTTTAGACTAAGCCGCTGAGAACCTCCCACAGCTTTCTACACTGCTCCAGAGGAGGAGTCCAAGTGCAGAGCAGAAGAAATACAATACAATATTTACAATAACTCTTGAATACATGTAGAGTTTCCCTGCATATTCCCCCTCCTCTTAAATTTACTGTGTGAACAATCAATTGTTCCATTTCAGGTACTATGCAGGTTGGGCAGACAAATTCCATGGGAAAACGGTTTCCATGGATGGAGACTTCTTCACCTACACAAGGCACGAGCCAGTTGGGGTCTGTGGACAGGTCATTCCAGTAAGTAATACTTACTTCCCCATGCCTTGGGAGATGGGTGTGCTACATTTGAGATGCACAAGGAATCTGTCTCTGTGTTTCTATAGCCATTCAGGCAAGAACCTTGTTTTTCCAGTGTGCTGAAGTCAGTAGCAGATCTTGAACCCTGTGCTGCCATGTTAAGATTGTCCAGGGCCTTGTCTCTGCATGCATGTATATGTAAACAAAATGGACTGAAAGTGATTTGACTCTGGATACAGAAAAAGAAGCTTGGTGAACAGTAGTCTTTCCAACCCAATTCCAGGGCTTATCCTGAAAGAAGAAAGGCCTCAGTGGCAAAGGAGTTACTTCGGCACATCTCATATCTCCTTTAGCCTTACAAATTCTATAGCAGGAGAGAACAGCATCCAGATTTGCTTTCTGGCATCCCATTTTTGCTGTTCTTTGCCTGTTGGCTTCCTTGTTCAATGCATGGCCATAATTCTGTTAATACCCATCCCATTGTGGATTTAATGCCACAAAATCTCCCAGCTCGAGGAGCTAAAAAATCTGATCCTGGCTGTAGGAACAGGAAAGGGAGTCAAGGGATTTTGCTGCACTGGGTTATGCTAATCTCCTTTCTTCTCCAACTTTGTGTCTTTGCTGCAGTGGAATTTCCCACTGCTCATGCAAGCCTGGAAACTCGGGCCGGCATTGGCCACAGGGAACGTGGTGGTGATGAAACTGGCTGAGCAAACCCCTCTGACTGGATTGTATGTGGCCAGCCTGATCAAGGAGGTAAGGAATCTGTGGGGCTCCGGCTGCCAGTGTCGTTTCCCTGCAACACGAGCTAGCTCACCATATCTACATTCCAAATTATTTGCCTTAATGGTCATCACTCACCTACTCTGCAAGCTCTCTCAGCTGCACCAAGACGTATCTAAGATTCCCAGAGAGAAGCCACAATTTGTTGAAAAGGGTTTTAAATCCGCTTTGAGGTTGTAGTGCAAAATTTCAAGGAACCCCCTTTAATGACAACGGCTGCTCTGGTCTTTAGGCATCTGTCATATTTTACCTGCCCTCCATGATTTGGGGGAGTGCGGACCACAAATGGAAATGTTGTCTCCACTTATTCTGTGAGATCGCCATGCCCCAAAGCTACCTTATCCTAGGCCAGAAATCTATCCCAGCATTGCCTTCTCTGGCTGGCAACAATCCTTCAAGGCCTTTGGCTGGGAAACGTCTCTCTGAGTCCAGCTGACCCCATGACCTCCCCCTTTGCCAAGCAGGTTCTCAACAATCGATCGGCAGCCCCTTCCTGAATCATTAGGGAAGATCAGCCTCTTTGTGCTTCACCTTGCAGGCTGGATTCCCCCCTGGTGTGGTAAACATTATTCCTGGCTTCGGGCACTCAGCAGGGGCTGCCATTTCTTCCCACATGGATATCGATAAAGTGGCGTTCACTGGCTCCACGGAGGTGAGTAATCTGGAAGCCTGGAGCTTCTTCTGCCTGTGCCTTCAGGCAACAGAGTGGGACAAGCCTAACCTGCTGCTCAGCTTCCCAATAGCCGGCTAGTTCCAGCTTGCTTTAACTTTTAGCCTAAGTAGAATCTCTTCCAGTGAGACTCGTTCATTCTCTCTTAAAATGAACCTGCTCCGGCCTCTTCTGCCGCTGCTTCAGATTTTTGTAGCGTGTTCATGTTCAAAGTGCTTCACAGACTCCACTATATTACAGCAGCCAAACATGATAGGCCAGCATTTTTTGTCACATTGCTGAGGCTTAGGACGACTGGCTGCGTTTTCTTTAGCCATCTGATGTCAGGATTTTAATAGGACACGGACACAGCCATGAAGGATGTTCATTTATTATTGGTACAGCACCATCTGCTTACAGAAAAACATTACAGTGGGTTGAGGAAAGGTCCCTGCCCCAAGCAGCTTACCTTCATTTCAACAAAGGGGGAGAACCATAAAGGGAGGAAAGATAAAAGGAGAGGACAGCCAAGGGTATGTGCAAATGCAGCTTAGCATCCAATTTGGTGGTGGAAAGTGCGATCAAGTCGCAGCTGATTACAGTGACCCTATAGGGTTTTCGAGGGAAGGGCTGAACAGAGGTGGCTTGCTGGACTTCCTTGCTGGTCTCCCATCCAAGTACCAACCAGGGCCAACCTCACTTAGCTTCCAGGCTCTGATGAGATCAGGTCAAGGCGGCTTCCCATTTAGAATTGGAATGTAGGGTGTCTGCTGGCCTGGGGTTAAGCCCGTTACCTTGAAGCTAGACAGTTAACAAGATTACTTCCTAATTGAGTCTTCCCTGATTAGAACTTTCAGGAAGCCTCTTCTGTTCCTTTTAGGCTCCATTTGCAGACGATAAAGGATGAACAGAGGATTGAGTGACAGCAGATTGTCTCGCTGGCATGAGTCAGTGGATTAGATCAGCTTTTGGGGTCTTTCAGAGTACAAAGAGCCTTGCGATTCTTTTGGTTTTATGCTGTCTATGTGTTAGCTTCACAGCTGAAAGTGGACACTTGGCCTGTGGCTGTTAAGTAGCTTGACAGTTGAGCTGGGGAAGGTAGTCCCAAATCCTCAAAAGATTTAAGCTACGTTGTGCTCGCCCCCAGTTTCAGGGTCTTTTCTAAATCCAGAGGAGCTCGGCTAACTGCCATCCAAAACAGAGTTGCACCTTTTTAAGCCCATTGAAGTTAATGGACTTAGAAGGCTATAACGCTAGAATGGTACTGTAAGCCACCTTGCGGTGACAATTAGTGGATTAACTGAGATCTTTTCCACATCTAAGAGCTCATGTTCCACATTGTCTAGAAGACTGAACTACAAATTGGGAAGTTGCTAGATGGTCTCAGGCAAGCTCCTGGTCTAACTATCCCTGTACTGCATATTCAGAGGTGGGTGGATGTCAATACTGAGCAACCTCACAGGGCTGTTGTAAAGAATTACCAAGAGGATTTTTCAAAGCATTTGAGACACCCTAGAGAAGAGTTACCAAAGTATTAAGTATTGTTATCTGGGAAAGGTGATCCAATCAACACTTGAGCATCTTTGCTTGTAATGTGGCTTGACTTCTTCCTGATCTGGGGGAGAATCTAAACACTTAACTTTTTGAATAGCCCTCCTGCATTGAGTAACTCTCATATCAACAACTTTTGAATTGGATTTTGGTAAATAAGAGTACTGTGGTGAGCAGCTGCTGTTCAGTGTGCCTTAATGGCTCTCCAGACCAAACCAATGACCCTCAAGGAGAAGAGGTAACTACTGGAAAAGGATGAAAACATTACAGTTCTTAATAAAATCAGTTGAAAAAAACTAGCTGTTAAAGGAGGTGGATGTAGAGGACAAGTTGGAACTTCTGATTGCTATGGAGACCCTAGGATTTAGGTAATCCCTCTGCGAAACAATACTGTAAGCAGTCTGTACATTGATCCTGCTTTGCGCTGTGCAAACAAAGGAGGAGGGCGAACCGGTAGCTTACGCAACACAAGTAATCCATAATGATCCAATTTCACTGCTCTTCTAGCACAGTTTTAGTGCTGCAGCATACTTCTTAAATTCTTGTGACCAAAATAGTGCTGCACTTAGCTTGCAATCCTAAATATGCATACTTAAAGTTAATTGAAAGTAATGGGATTTGTTTCCAGGTAAATCTGTTTTAACATTGGGCTGTCAGGATTCAGTGGGCTTTTGCTGGGTTAACCAGCTTGCATTAGATATACTGGGTCTTGTTACTTCTCAGGTCACCCATTACTGAATTGAAAATGCCAGTGAGTGTGATTCGCAGAGTTATCTTCTCTTTTTGAAAGACGACCAACAATATGATGTTTTCTTCTTTACTATCTTGCCCTGGGTCCTCCAGTGGGCTTGACTTATCTGGCAACTATCCAGGCCTTTGTTTTGTATGACATTTTCCTCGTCTCTGCCCCACTCCCTTGAGAGGTTCATTTCGTACATTCTGCATCCTTCTCCATTTTTCCATTATAGGTTGGGCACCTAATCCAAAAGGCTGCAGCTGAAAGTAATCTGAAGAGAGTGACACTTGAGCTTGGGGGAAAGAGCCCAAATATCATCATGTCTGATTCTGACAGTAAGACTCCTTTTCTTGTCGATAGCAGTGAAAACTGAAAAGGGGGTCACATCTTCAGTGAGGCAAATTGGTTTACTGCTCTCTTAAGACAATGTTGGAGGCCTCTTGGCTGGCATGCAGCTTGGGGAGTTCTTCAGTCTGCAAGACACACAAAATCAAGATGCACCTTGCAAGTCAAAATGCTGTGATGTACCTACTCTTGCCATTCAATGTGCATGCAAGGTGGCAGGAAATAGAAGTAGAAAGTTAAACTCAATGCAGAAATTTTGGGGGGGGGGGGAATCTTCCATTTTCTATTTTTTGTTAGTTTGGCTTATTTTCAGTTTAATTTAGAATCCCAACCATAGATTTGAAGCCCTGATTATGTGAGGTGCTGCAGCTTAGAAGATGCCCCCTGGCCTGTTCAATTACTATAATAAATTATGGAGAAGCAAATACGATATAATGGTAACGTAACGTTTTAGCAGAACTTCTTCAGAAGAATTTATTTAGCAGTTAAATGGAGTTGGGGCGGCTCAGTAGCAGAGCACAAGCATTGCATGGAGAAGATCCCACGCCATGTCTCCTTCTTGGAAAACATAAAAAGAGCTGGGTCTCTGCAATGATAAAGCAAAAATTGCACAAAACGCATTGGGAATGTTTAATTAAACTACTGTAGTGTCTTACCTTATGGCCACCTTGAATATATCTTGGAAAGGCAAGAGACAAATCTTTAAAATAAATTTCTGACTCTCCATGCAGCTTTTTGTTATAATTGTTTCTTCCCCCTTTGCTTTATCTTCTGCTGCTGTTTGGTTCCTCTTCTTTATTTCCTTCACCTGAGCCAAGTAACCTACACCACCTATTAAATAGTAGTAGCTGATATACATAGCATATTGTCAGCAGCTGCAATGTACATCCGCTCTAAAACATTTGGAAACCTCAAACGTTAGAAATGATTTCCTGCATATAAGAACATCAGCTAACGAAGGTTGTGAAAGTTCCTCCTTCAGACGTTTCTAGGAAAAGACTGGACTGGCATTCTTGCATAGGAATAATTCAGTATCTGAGAGATATATAGATATATAGATATAAACTCCTTTTGGACATGATCAGTTGTAAAAGAATGTCGCTTTATACTGTATCCAGTATGCATAAAGATGACTTTGCCAAATTTGCATTCCTGATGCAGGATTAAATTGTAAATGGTTTCCTTAGGAAGCAGGTGTGGAATTGTAGTTGCAATTTCTTGCTATTGGTAAAGACATTTACTTTCCAGATAATCTTACAGAGTGACTTTCTTCTCTCTTGTAGTGGACTGGGCTGTTGAACAAGCCCATTCTGCCTTGTTCTTCAATCAGGGTCAGTGCTGCTGTGCTGGTTCTCGGACATACGTCCAAGAGGATATATACCATGAGTTTGTGGAGAGGAGTGTGGAGCGAGCCAAAGCCAGGGTGGTTGGAAACCCATTTGACTTAAGGACAGAACAAGGACCTCAGGTGAGAACATAAGGTTCAAAGCTTTCTTTGTCCCCTCTCTTTCCCATCTACACCTCCTTTTACTGCATGCCTTCTGTTGAAAAACCATGGGGCATTCTTGTAGAAAGTCTTAGTCTTTGGACATTATCTGGAAATAGCCTCTAGTTTACAAAAGTTGAAGATGTGTGAGTTAAAATCCATGTTAAATGGTTTGATATATGGAAATATAGTGCCACAGTTCTTGTGGTTTGCTGAGAGTTTTCCTCCTGAAGCTTCACGGTCACATCCTTTTTTCCCAGTGAGAAATTACAGCTGTCATTGAGACATAGTTTAGAGTCTTCTTATATTTCCTGGCAGCAGTAAAAAGGTCAATTTGCTATGTGCCGATAGCCCTAAAGTTGTGCCATGGATATTATGACTTGAAAGAGGCAGATAAACTTTATAAAACTTAGATAAGTTTTAATTAATGTCAGGGCTTTCTTCCAACGCGTCCTCCCTCCTACCAATGTAGTGCCAGGTTTGTGGATGCATTCAATAAAATGGTAGGAGGCCATGGGACAAACAATTTCTCTTCAGCAGGAAATGGAAATAAATTTGAAGATTCAGTATATTTACTTGGTAGCCATCAGAAAGACAGCTGAAATTTAAAAACAACAGACAGATCTTTATATCCCTGTCAGTAAAAAGAAATATCTGAATCTTTGTTAATTTTGCCTGAACCAGAGAACCGTAGTGTACACAGACATGTGAATGATGCAGCAGTACAATGCCTGTCTTCTGGGGAGAACTGACTTGACCAAAATGTCCCTGTTTTGATGTCCCTTCAGGTAGATGAGAATCAATATAAGAAGGTCCTTGGATACATCAGTACCGGAAAAAAGGAAGGAGCAAAACTGCTTTATGGTGGCAGTCCTGCTGCAGACAAAGGCTACTTCATCCAGCCAACCATCTTTGGAGAAGTCCAAGACAACATGATTATTGCTAAAGAGGAGGTCAGGATACTCTTTCTTCCTGCCTGCTGTGTTGCAGAAATGTCAGCTCCCAGGAGTGTGGCATTTCTTTTAGCACCCTTTTATTTTAATTATGTCTTGACAAATTGCATTGAAAAATTATCAGTATTTATGTAACTGAGTGCTAAAGTTGCAAGGAATGTAACTTGTACACTTTAAAAAATAAATTGTGCTGGGAGTGATAGTAGAAACCCTCCCTCTTTGCATGTGTGCTCCTTTGCTCCACAGATATTTGGGCCAGTCATGCAGATCCTGAGGTTCAAAACCATTGAGGAAGTCATCAACAGAGCAAATGACACCAAGTATGGCTTGGCGGCAGCAGTCTTCACCAAAGATGTTGATAAAGCAAACTACATTTCTCAGGGTCTGCGTGCTGGAACTGTCTGGTAAGAGGCCCAATGCAAACATGCAGTTGCTGACTCTTTCTTCTATAACAGCCTTTATAAACTCTTTGTATGCTCCCCATGAGTACATTGTAGCATTTTGTTGAGAAAAAATTCCCAAGGACATAGAGGCTTCATTGCTAGTTATTCTGTCTCTCCTTTCAGAGCTTTTCCAATGAGAGGAAGTCCTGTTTAAACCAAAGGCATTTTCCTTTTCCTTTTGCTGAAAGTTTGTGTCCCCTCTTCTAAAACCCCTACCCTCATTTGGGGTATAAATGAAGTAAATAACTTTATTTCTTTTTTAGGATAAACTGTTACAACGTGTTTGGCAGCCAGGCTCCATTTGGTGGCTACAAAGCGTCTGGACAAGGTCGTGAGGGGGGAGAGTATGGCTTGCAACCATACACAGAGGTGAAAACAGTGAGTATCTTCAATCCTCCTTTCTTTCCACGTTTCCCATGGTACATCCTTCTCCTGTATTTTGTCAACATCTCTACCCCCACGCTCTAAAACGGAGCAGCTGTTTTATATCTTGTGGAAGAGGAAGGGAGAAGTCCTGTGAGCAGAAGTAAAACCCACATTGCTTATGCAAGGACTGATAGTTTATTGTGTTCTTTTTTGCCATCAAGTTGCAGCCTATTTCTGGCAACCCTATAAAGGTTTTCAAGGCAAGAGATGTTCAGAGATGGTTTGCCATTGCCTGCCTCTGTGCAGTGACGCTGGTATTCCTTGGTGGTCTTGCATCCAAATACTAACCAAGTTGACCTTGTTTACCTTCCAGGATCTGATGAGATCAAATTATTCTGGGCCAAAAGGTCAGGGCATACCGTGCTCTAGGCAGCATAAAATGCTGTTATAGTATGACTATCATTGCTTCAGCAATTTCCTCATTCCATTAAACACTACCTCATGAAATCTGTTTTTTGTACTGACAGCATCCTTTTAAGTTGTGAAGAAAAACTTGGAATACACATCATGAATTCACTTACCTGACACTAGCTGCACGTTCAAAAACACGTAGTACTTCAATTATACTCAATGGAGAGCTCCTAAAGAACTCCTCTCTCTTAAACAGGCAGATTGCAACTGCTGTCATCCTAATTGCAGGGTAACGCTCAAATAATGCTTTGGGGGACTGTATCAAAGTTGCTGCTGCCTTTTGCACCACAGTTCTTTTTTTAATTTTTTTTTTAATTGAAGAACTATATTACTCACAACCAACAAAAAGGTACATAGGTCGTATATAACATCGTCTACTGTTTAAGCTAAATTATATCAATTGAATTTATATCTCCTTACATTATATTTACACAAGCTGTGTTCTTTTTTCCTTCTTTCAAAACGACCATTAATCATGCTTTGAAACATACATGATTAGCTTCCTAAGCTTCAGCACCTTCTGACTTCTTATTTTAATCTAATCATACAGTTGAATAACTGATAAAGTAGAATAACTGATAAAGTATACAATCATTTAGAATAATAATAATAAGAGATTGGATGTACCCAAGGGAGTCTCAGAGCGGCTTACAAATTCCTTTCCCTTCCCCACCCCACAACAGACACCCTGGGAGGTAGGTGGGGCTGAGAGAGCTCTGACAGAAACTGCTCTTTTTCAAGGACAGCTGGTACAGAACTATGGTTTGCCCAAGGTCATCCACCAGGTGCAAGTGGAGGAGTGGGGAATCAAACCTGGTTCTCCCAGATTAGAGTCCATGCACTTAACCATGACACCAAACTGGCTCTATAGGAGCCGACAATGTAGGCTAGGGGAGAACCTTCTCCCCCACCTGATGACCTACAATATGAGAGCACATACCTGTCTGCTCCCTGAGCCTCCCAGCCCCCCCAAACTATATATACATTAAGCTAATAAATATGTAGCTCACTATTATGATAGAACATTACAAAATTAATTACATCAAGCTCTATTTCACTGTCCTGTTTCTTTAAAAACATGAAGCGTGCTGCTTTTAACTGGAGTCAACGATGAATGAGTTTTCCTTTTTACAGCTCGAGTTTCAGCTTGCTCTGATGCAAACCTAATGCAGATAATAAAGCTGATCCGAAAACCTATTAATGTGCAATGTATTGAGCTTGTTGATATTTCACAAACATATTCCACCACAGTTCTGAAAACAACAGGGTGGGTGCATCTTGAAGGAAACTGCTGGGAAGTGTATCTTGTGCAGAGAAAGAACAGTGAAATTGTTCTGGTCTTGAACTGGCACCTATTTGAGATTAAAGTGGGTTTGAAGAGTTTAAGGTGGTGGTGAAGCAGTTTGTCTTGATGTCTTGCAGCTTATGCAGTGGACTGAGTAGTCTTATTGCTATGACTTTATTAGCCAAGTGGTTATATTGCTGGACTACATCCTGAAGGCTGGGGTTGCCTCTAATGAGTTCTGCCATAGATATGAACCTGTTTCATCAGATAAGTGATGGCAGATCTGGAGGGATACGGTCTGGATCACATCACTTCTGTTGTGCTGTACAAAGTTGTTTTGCCTTGATATTGACTTGGGATCCAGTTTGGGACATATCTTGTAGAAACAGGAGAACAGTTAAACAAATCAGTCATAATAATCCATCTCCTTTCTAGGTAACAATAAGAGTTCCGCAGAAGAATTCTTAAAGGACACCTGCAACGCTTGTGTATCTGACACGGAGTACGTTAAACACTTGCTAGCAGCCTATGGATATGTAGAGAGACGTCCTTCACAAAGCATACCTTAACCTCTACAACCTAAGAAGCCTCTGTTCAAGAAAAAAAAACACATTTGCCTGTCTGCTTATATTTTACTTGGATCTTTTTCTACACCAAACAACTTACTACATATCTGAAGTTCAGCATATCTGTTTGACTCCTCTGAAAAATGGATTGTTGTGGGGGCACCAACTTGTGAAAGAACAGTTTCTGGTGGCTTTCAAAAGTAAGGGGAAGTGAAGTGCTAAGGGTTTCTTTCCTTTTCCTTGCCGTGTAGAACTTGAGCAGAAATTGCCTCTCCTTTTTATGTCAGAGAATACAACTATCAAGTAGCCATTCTAGAGCAACACGTGCTGTAAAGTTGGATCTGTTTCTAACAGCTTTTGTGATTTTCTGTGAGCTTATACGAAATGCATAAAGCAAGTTTCATAGTAAAACTTCTTAACATTATGTGTTTCCGATAACTTAATTCCAATATTTAATGTTAAGTGGACAGAGTATTTATTTGGGAGACTTTATATGCCTTCTGTCTTGAAGCAGTTATAGACAGGGGTGCAGCCATAAAATTTGGTTGGTAGGGTGTGGGGAAATGGGAGTGGGCCAGCCATGCCTTCTACTCCTCTTGCTGCAGCAGCAGAAGCAGCCGCTCCGTCTCCGCTGAGACCTCCAGTCCTCCTCTAGTCCTTTCAACTGGAGAGACTCAATTCCAGGCAGCTTTTCTGTATAAGCTGGGGGGGGGGGGGGGAGGATCTCAGACTCTCTAGCTCTCTCTTGCATTTTATTTTATGCTTTTTTATTTTTTTAAAAACCCATTTATTTTTCAGTCCAGAAAAAAGAAAATGAGACTGAAGCTTCCCAGACTGTGCCCAGGGTCATTTCACACACATCTTACAGTTACATTTTTTTAAAGAAAAATTTGAAGTTTTTGTCTGGGGGGAGGCTGCACTTATCTGTGAAGGTATTGCCCCCAAATGCCCCCTGTGGCTACAGGCCTGGCTATAGAGTAGCACTGTTAATTCCCCTGTAAGGAAGGCTGAAGTATCCAGTACGTATCTTTGTAGTACAACCCAGCTGAGATGACACATACAGGTAAAAGGCTTGGTTTGTACAGATATTTATCAAAATAAATTCGTACTGGTGCTTGCAGAAAAAGCAAGAGTATTCAGAGTGTGCAACTGCAGAGCAGTATTCAGAGAAAAGAAACTGGAATTCTTGTTCAGCTACCTTGTTTAATACTTTTTCAAAGACTTCTTTCTTGAAGATAAGTGTGAAGAAATCAATGGTTCTTTTCCTCTGGACCATTCTTATTCAAGGTGGACCAGCTTTGTCTACCTTGGGCTGCAGGGGATTTTTAGAATTCGAGCTGCACTGTACAATACAGGTTGGCAAGCAATTCTACTGTAGGCACTCATGCTCATTCTGCTCTTAACACACTGATTGTTAACTGTCTCTAAAAATGAATTGCAGTACTACTTTATGCTAAGTGAGTTCTTACCTGTAATACTTGAGGGAAGCCCTGCTCTACTTGGATGCCACACATACGATGCGGTAACCATATTGCTGCCTTTTAGTGGTGGTGGAAAGTGCTGTCAAGTCACAGCTGGTTCATGACAAGCCTGTAGGGTTTTCAACACAAGAGACTTCAGAGACGGTTTGCCATGGCCTGCCTCTGCATAGCAACCATAGATTTCCCATCCAAGTACTAACAAGGGCTGACCCTGCTTAGCTTCTGAGATCAGGCTAGGCTAGGCTATCCTGCCTTGTACATCTTGTACAAAAAAGCTGAACTGGCTCTTGCTGGGAATATGCCTTCTACTAGGGAAAGGCAGAAGTGTGGGGAGACTGTCCTTATGGCCAAATGTCTGGCTTTCCTTTCCTCATCGCTTACTTTTAACAGCTCTCAGCCCCAGAGAGGGGAACTTCCAGCAGTGGTTCAGAACATGCTTAAGTAAAAACTAATACAATTGTATTTTTAATAAGTATGAGCATATTTATTGAATTTGCATACTGCTATGGCCTCTGATATTTCCCAGAGGGATTGGGGGCTGGACTGCCAGCTCTGAATTGGGAAAGATTTGGAGATTTTGGCGGGGGGGGGGGGTGCTTGCAGAGGGCAGGGTTTGGGGAGGGACCTCCATGGGGTACCATGAAGAAGAGGAGTTGGTTTCTCTGCCCTGCTTTTCTCTACCTTGCTTTTCTCTACCTGAAGGAGTAAAGCGGCTCACAACCGCCCTCCCTTCCTCTTCCCACAACAGGTATCCTGTGAGGTAGGTGGGGCTGAGAGAGCTTTGAGAGAACTGTGACTGGCCCAAGATCACCCAGCTGGCTTCAAGTAGAGGAGTAGGGAATCAAACCTGGTTCTCCAGATTAGAGTCCGCTGCTCTTTAACCACTACACCAAGCTGTCATAGAATTCACCATCCAAAGCATTGATTTTCTCCAGGGAAACTGATCTCTTATTGTCCGGAGATCAGTTGTAATAGCAGGAGATCCCTAGGCCCCACTGGGAGGCTGACAGCCCTAATTTTGGGGGTGGGGAGACGACAGAATCAAAAATCATCTTCATGTTTCATTTGGTTGCACTAGTGGATGATCTTCATTTAAAGTTGGACAGGGGACAATCTTTCCTGCTGATACTGTTGGACCTCTCAGTGGCCTTTGACGCAGTTAACCACTCCATAACCACTGGTTTGAATATGGAGTTGGTATTCAGGGCGTAGTTCTCTCATAGTTTCTCTTTTCGGTCTGACCGGACATCATCTTCACTGGAGGTACAGAATCAACTGGGTAGAATTTTTCTTGTGGAGTGCCACAGGGTTCTGTTATCCCACCCATGCTTTAATATATAAGAAGCCTATGAATGAGATTGGCCAGAGCTTTGGGATTGGGTGCCATCAATATGCAGCTGACACCCAGTTCTGTATTTCATTATTCAAACCTCCAGATGCATCTGTTGGTTCTGAACTGGTGCTTTGGGGTTGTGGTCTGGTGGCTAAGGCAGAATAAACTTAAGCTGAATCCAGACGAAACAGAAGTAATGCTGGTTGGGAAAGCTCATATACTAGAGGGACGGAATCCACTTGTCCTACGTGGAGTGACACTGGCCTTTCCAGAGCAAGTTAAGTGTTTGGGGGGGCTCATGATGACCCTCCCTTGCTGTTTCAAAAGTAGATTGGCATGATGGTGAGGAGCACCTTCTACCTATCGCCAGCTCTCTTCATCACCTAGACTCAGCTGACCTAGCCATGCTGATCCATGCTCCTGTAACCTCACGGTTAGATTACTGCAATGCACTGTATGCAGGGCTACCCTTGAAGATGGTCCAGAATGTGGCAGCCTGGCTATTTTCAAGGGCTAGCTGAAACTGACATTGGCTACCAGTCTGTTTCTGAGTTCAAATCAAGGGGCTGGGACCCACATATCTGAAGGACTGTCTCCTTCCATATGTCTCTGTGTGCCAGCTACAGTTGTCAGGCAGCCATTTGTTGGCTATCCTACCACTTAGGGCGGTCCAGCTGACATTGATCAGAGCCCAGGCCTTTTCCATAGTGGCTCCAACTCTGTGACGAGGTGTGGGGGGGCCCTCCTTGGAGATCTTCAAGAGGTCCTGCGAGACCTGCCTGTTTGCTAGGACTGTTGAGGTGGTTTTAATGGCAGGCATCTTTGGGTGGGGGAGTTGAGGTTTGCTATTTGATTTTTTTAGGTTGGGGATGGTTTTAACTATTAACGCAAGCTGCCTTGAACAACAAGGAAAGGCAAGATATAAATGAGAAAGTTCCCCCCTTCCACATTGCCAAAGGCCTTGAGGCAGCAAGAGCTGCTGCTAGCAAAATTTATTTCCTAAACAGTAGCTGGCCTCTATTGCCTTAAAAACAGCAAAAGTGTTTGTTCTGGAGCTCAAGAGATACACAGGAAACCTTATTTGTCTGGCAATTCACAATAGGCCTAACGGATCTGTATGTGTGTGTTTGAAACGAAAGGCAGCCCTTTTTGGTTCCAATTTAGTATGTAGGGACAAGCATTTCCTGTGAGTCTTTTGAGACTCACAGGTAGAATACCATAGTGTCCACCTTCCAAAGCAGCCATTTTTTCCCTCCAGGGGAACTGAGCTCTGTCTTCTGGAGATCAGTTGCAATAACAGGAAATCTCTTGGTACCACCTGGAGGTTGGCAACCCTAAAGCTGCAAAATAAAATCCCTGAGGAATGCCACCTTGAGGAAGTCATACTGATAAAATGCCAAGCAGGCATTTGTAAAAGCAAAAATGGGAACAGGAACTAAGTTACAAGGGGTATGGGAAAAGGGGGGGACTCCCTGGCAACCAACCAACAGGTCAAGCAAGGACTTTCACACAGCTGAGTACCTAATTATTACTTAAAATACCTTCTAAAGTGAGTGCAAACGTGTTCCAGGTCAACCAGTTCTCATAATCTCGAGACTAAGATAAAACTGTCTGCCAATCAATGGGCCCCCCAAACAACACGAAACAAAACAGGGGGAACATTTTAACCTTCCAAGAACCTTAGTTTTAGTACATCCCAGTTTCTTACAAAGGGATTTCAAAGGGAGATTAGAAAGAGACACTGCGCTGAAATGCAACTGATAATGAAGCGTGTCAATGCATCCTCCTGGACTGAACTGAGTCCTAGGTTTCTTGTCTCATTACCAACGCTGATTTTTCCACACTTACTACCCCTCTGCATATCATACCTAATCCAGTCCTGTCACGCCTCCTATTGTCATTTGGCATCTGAAATCACTCCGCTCTCCAAGTGACAAGGACAGATGGACTCACATTCTAGCTATATCGGAAGGAGGGAGCGGTGGCTCAGGAAAGCTCCTCCCCTGCCACAAATTTTTGTTAGTCCTGAAGGTGCTCCTGGGCTCTTGCTCTTTTCTGCTGCTACAGACTAACACCGCTGCCCGTCTTGACCTAGCCCCCTCAAAATGGCATCCAGCCCCTTGCCTGACTTCTTCCCTACACGGTTTTTAAATCCAATTCTCGCAAGATTTCTTCATTGATTCCACCCTCTGAAGCTGCTGTTTTCTCCAGGGGAATTTAGCTCTGTGGTCTGGAGACCAGCGGTAACGAGATCCTCAGACTCCACCTGGAGGTTGGCAACCTTGGTGCCTCCAACTTTTACAAAGCTGAGACCCTAGCTACATTTAAATACACTTCCTAAAATAAGGGTTCATGCGTGTGTGTGTCAGGTTCAGTGTTCCCTCTAAGCTAGCTCACAGTTTTTTGGCCTCCAGCTCACAGATTTTTGTCTGAGCTCAGGAAGAGATGGCTCCAGAGCCAACTAATTTCTGCAGCAGCCAAATCGCTCCCTCACAACTTTAATGCCAGGGGCTCACAAAGTGGAATTTTTGCTCACAGGACTCCCAGCACTTAAGAGGGAGGCTTGGTCAGGTTTCCCCGTCAAATGCTGCTCACTGAGGTGAATCACGTCAGCAGGCAACACACCCCTCAAAATGGCACCCGGCCCCTTTCCCGCCTCTTCTCTACAGAACGTTCCAAAGGTCCAATTCTCGCGAGATTTCCTCCGACGGACCCTTCCAGCAGGCGGAAAGAGCCGAGAGAGGCCGAACCGCGAAAGGGGCGTGTTCGAGTGGTGGGGGGAGGGAAGACATTGAAGGCGCCGCGCCAAGACCCCGCCCCCCGATCTTCCCTCGGATAACCCCGCTTTATAACGTCATCAGACGGCGACGCGAAGAGCTGAAAGACCGAGCGTATAGGGGGGGAGGAACCCTCACGCGGTCTATGGAAACGGCGAAAGGCAGGGGTCCTTTAACGTAGGACGTCGCCAGCGCAGGCTGTTTCCGTCGCTTGCCTGGGACACCGGACCCGCTTCCCTCCCGGCCCGACTGGTTCTGAGGCGGTGCGGCGCGCGGGCTGGGCGGTAAAATCCGGGAAGGGAATTCGGTTGGACGGCCGGGCGGCCAGGGGGCTGGGCGCGACCTCGGCGATCAGGCGGGGCTGCCCGCGTCGGAGGGGGAGAGCTCCGGCTATGGCTAGCGGCTCCCCAGCGGGAGCGGAGTCCCGGCGGTGGCGGCGGCGGCGGCAGCTGAGGCGAGGTCCGGATCGCAGCTGAGGAGGAGGAGGAGCAGCGGCAGCAGCCTTCTTCTTCTGCTTCGCTCCCGGCCCGTCCTGTCCTTCCCTGGCTGGGCGGGGATGAGGCGGCAGTGCCGGCGGCGGCGACGACGAGGACGCGGGCTGGGAGGAGCGGCGCCCTGCCTCGCGCGGACCCCCCCGACAGGCACCCCTCGCCGCCCCCGGACCGCCCGCCCGGCCTGAAGTGGCGGCGGAGGAGGAGGATGTCGGAGGAGCCCGAAGCGGACAAGATGATCAAGGTGACGGGCCGGGGGGACGGAGGGAGGGATCGGGGGGGCGTTCGAGAACAGGGCGCCTCTGGGCATGGGCAGAGCGCCGTCCCTAGTCGCCCCGGGCGGCCACGCCCCCCTCCAGCCAACCCCCGCCCCCTGTGCCCCGGGCCTCTCCAGCGGCCCCGAGAGGGGACCCCGCCCCGATGGCAGGCGCTGGCTGGCGGAGCAGCCCTCCTACAGGGTTGCCAACTCCAGGTGCGGAAGTACCTGGAGATTTGAGGGTGGGCTTTAGGGAAGGTAAGGGCTGCAGTGGCTCAAGTGGTTAAGACGCTGAACTGCAGATCGGTAGTTCAGTAGTTCGAGACCCGAGTGCATTCCCATCTCTGGTCCCAGCTCCTGCCAACCTAGCAGTTCGAAAGCAAGAAATTGCAAGTAGAGAAATAGGTACCGCTTCAGTGGGAAGGAAACAGCGTTCCATGTGCCTCGGCGTCTAGGCATGCCGGCCACATGATCACAGAAAAAGTCTTCGGACAGCGCTGGCTCCTCGGTGTGGAAACAGAGATGAGCACCACATCCTTAGAGTCGTATTTGACTGGCTTTCCAGCAAGAGAAACCTTTACCTTTTAGGTCCACCTTCCGAAGCAGCCATTTGTTCTGGGAGAAGTGGAATGAATGTTTTAAATAAATAACTAAGCTATATGTGTAGTCTGGACCTCCTGATGGCACCTGGTATTTTGGACCACTGTGTGACACAGAGTGTTAGACTGGATGGGCCACTGGCCTGATCCAACACTGGCTTCTCTTATGTTCTTACGGAGTTCAGTTGTAATTCCAGGGGCTCTCCAGCCCCCACCTGGAGGTTGGCACCCCTAATTTCACACATTCCCATTTCAGCCTCTGCTTCTATGGCTTTACTGCTTGTTTTTGTGTGTGTGTGAAGCGCTTTCAAGTCGTAATTGACTTGTGGCAACCCCTCATGGAGCTTCTAAGGTAAGAGACAAGCAGAGGTGGTTTGCCATTGCCTGCCTCCGCCTAGCAATTCTGGGCTTCCTTGGTGGTCTCCCATCCAGGTACTAATAACCAGGGTCAACCTAGCTTAGCTTCTGTGATCTGATGAGATTGGACTATCCTGGGCTATTCTGGTCAGGGTGACTTGCTTTTGTACCCCTGCGTAGAATGACTGCAAAGCGAGGAGCCTTTCACAGCTGAAGAAGTTGGCTCTGATTCACAAAAGCTTTTGCTAGAATGAAAGGTTAGCGTGCAGGTACCACAGCACCTAAAACACTGAAAGTGACCTTCTCAGAGAAGCTGCAGCCAATCTTTACAGTGCTAAGTGGCGTTGGGGGGGGGGGGACATGTCTCACAGTAACTAGCTAAGGCTGCTCCCACTCTTAAAATTCTGGCAAAGGAGGCCTGCAACAAACATCCAAGCAAACTGGTATTAGTACGTTGGTGCTGATTTCAAAAACCAAGGTCTTGCTGAGGGGTGGTTTTACCCCACGTAGAAGCCCTGTTCCAGGATCTCAGCGGGACTCGGCTTTCTGCTCAACAAGAGTCCCTGTGCCAGTGTGCCGGCCTGCATAAGGTTGAGCTGTTAGCATTGTTGGCATTGACCTTACTAATTGCTACACTCCTGCTTTTTTGGAAGCAAGTCCTGCTCAACCTGATGGGGCTTACCTCTCAGTAGATACGTCCAGGAGTTGTAAGAGGCTGCTTTGCATACCAAATCATGACCTGTGTTGTCTCAGCTGCTACGTTAGCTATGGTTCCTCTCCACCTTTCTGTTCACCTTTCTGCAATATCAGGGGTGAACACTGAAGATATTTAGCATAAGAAGAGCCCTGCTGGACCAGACCAGTGGTCCATCTAGTCCAGCGTCCTGTCTCGCACTGTGGCCACCCAGTTGCTCCAGAGGGCCAACAACAGGGCATAGAGACCTTCCTTGAATGTTTCCTCCCGGCACTGGATTACTGCCTTGCAATGTGGAAATTCCCTTTAGTCACCATGGCTAGTAGCCCCTGATAGACCTACACTGTAGGAATCAATCTAAACCCCTTTTAAAGCTGTCTCTGCCTGTGGCCATCACGACATCCTCTGGCAGTGAATTCCACATTTGAATCTCTCCCTGTGTAAATAATTATTTCCTTTAGTCCATCCTGAATCTACTACCCATCAATTTCGTTTAGGGAGAAAAAGGTTTTCTGTCAAGATTGCTGTATGCCCAGTGACTGTCATTACTCTTTCTGCTACCTGTAAAAAGCCTAGACCTGCTGTCTTAATCTGTTTTGCTAGGAATCATTGCTGTTAGATTCAGTCATTTTCGTCATACTTTGTAATTTGCTCAGTTCTTACTACATTTGTAGGGGCTGCGGTGGCTCAGAGGTTAAGACGCTGAGTTGCAGACCGGAAGGTTGGTAGCTCGGCAGTTCGAGACCCGAGTGCCGCGTGACAGAGTGAGCTCCCGTCTCTGGCCCCAGCTCCTGCCAACCTAGCAGCTCGAAAGCAAGAGATTGCAAGTAGAGAAATAGATACCGCTTCGGTGGAAAGGTCACAGCGTTCTGTGCGCCTCAGCGTTTAGTCATGCCGGCCACGTGACCACGGAGAAGTCTTTGGACAGCGCTGGCTCTTCGGCTTGGAAACGGAGATGAGCACCGCCCCCTCGAGTCGGATTCGACTGGCTTTCGAGCAAGGGAAACTTTTACCTTTACCTTTTATTACATTTGTAAACTGCCTTGAGTTCCAGTGAGAAAAAAGGACTGTAAAGATAAAGTGTGGCATTGAGCCTCAACTTACATGCAGTCTGCCTCAGGGGCTTTTCAAGGCTAGAGATGAGCAGTGGTGGCTTGCCATTGCCTTCCTCGAGAACTATAAATGAAGTTAATAAAAGAAATTCTTGATGAGGGACAGATGCTAAAGGCATGTGTTCACAGTACAGGGGAAGTCTCTGTTGCAGAAATAGTACTGCTAGTACTGTTACCTACACAGTGTCTTTGTGCACACCACACATCTGATGAAGTAGGCTGTTTCCTATGGAAGCTCGTGCTGTAATAAATGTGTTAATCTTCAGATGCTGCAAGAGTCTTGTTTTCCAGTGACTGTAGCTGCCAGTGCAGTCTGGAGGCAGCTGGGTTTGTGAGTGGCTTTGCCCAGAAACGGGTTTGGTGTTTCTATGGTTCTTTTTTTTTCCCCCCCTTCTCAAACAGGAAACTTCTATTTTAGAAGAGTACCACATTAACTGGACTCAGAAGCTGGGAGCAGGAATCAGCGGTCCAGTAAGGTAAGTTTCCCTTCAGTGGAAACTTCGGTGTCCCAAAGGAAAGGCAAGCCTTCTTGTTCATAAAAGCACATTTGCCTAGTAGCTTGGAGGAAACAAACGCCACAGGCAGATATTTATTTGCAAGCCTGCTTTAATCTCTGTCACAAGCTGGAGACAGCCTGCCAGAAGGGTCTCATCCCCACAGGTTCCCAAGCTCTCCAACTGGCGAGCCGGTTTGGTGTAGTTAAGTGCGCAGACACTAATCTGGGAGAACCGGGTTTGATTCCCCACTCCTCCACTTGCACCTGCTGGATGACCTTGGGCAAGCCGTAGTTCTGGCACAGCTGTCCTTGAAAAAGAGCCGTTTCTGTCAGAGCCCTCTCGGCCCCACCTGCCTCACAGGGTGTCTGTTGTGGGGAGGGGAGGGGAAGGGAAAGGAGATTGTCAGCCGCTCTAAGACTCCTTTGGGTAGTGAAGGGCGGGGTATAAATCCAGTCTTCTCTTCTTCTGTTGCCCTGTGGATCACTCTGGCGGTAGCTGAAATGAGAATAGAAAAGGAAGTGTAGAGGGGAGCCAGGTCTTCATGAGGAAGGCATTTCGGGCAGCGAGTGCTGCAGTAGTTGTCACTTGCTGTTGGTGAGAGTAGGACTCTGTGTTGGCCTGAGAACACTTGGGGTTGTGGGTGGCTTTCCAGTGCCAGTTGGGTCCTGGGACTTGTTGCAGAATACAGTGTAGGAATACACAGTGAGAAATACAATATGAGTAAATGAAACTGCAAACAAGGCATCAGTACAGTAATGTAAATATAATTTTAACAAAATACAACTTGTGTAATGTACTACAAAAGTCCCGGCATGAAGCTCTCAAATCACAATAGCATGAGGATCCAAAATTCAGTTCCAACGAAGAATCTAGACACAGCCTTGGTTTCGTATGTCACCTTTTTCCAGGAACTAGAAGGAGTGCAAAGTAGCAGCTCACAAAAAATCAGGAGCTTCAAAGGAACAAAGTCTCCTAGTAAATTACTACTCCTGTAACACATTCACAAGGGGAACTTGTGTCAGAATCAGTTAATTCTGTCAATGTAATCTTGCATGCACACTATGTATTCTGTTATTTCTCTATGTATTGGGCCTGTATTTTCTCCTGTCTTGGTCGGGAGGGTGACAACCCCTAGGGTGAGAACAAGGAGGCCTCTCATCCCTGCCTCCGCATTCCAGCTGCTCCGGCAGTAACTTCAAGGGGAGGGAGGCTCTCATCTCTTATCTATGCTAAAGAACCTTGGAGCCATGAATTGTTATGTGAACGGAGGGGTCTGGTTTGGAAAGGGAAATTTACTGCTTAACACCTCACTTTTTTCCTGTGTGAACCAAACGGTCAAGACACCTTTTAGCCCGCCAATTTTCCCTCCTGGGGATTGGCTACCTATGGGTAATTCAAACTCCTTGGAATGGTATAATAGACCCGCTTGTATTATTTGTCTCATCTCTGACAATACCCCGAGACGCTGTACTAATGTAGGAATAGGCAATAAAGAACTGTGGTTAACCAACCGAGATCTGATCCTTGACTACTTTGAACAGGACTCTCACAGATTGTCAGAGATCCTTGATTGGGACTCAATCGTTCCTGACCATGTCAGAAGACGATCTCGTCCCCCTCAAACCTACCACCCCAGAGGAGGCCCCTACTACCCCGACGGATCCGGGGAACGGGGGTGGCGGCGGCGGAGGAGGTCCCGAGGTGCCGGTGACCACGAGCCAGGGGGCTTACTACATCCCGCGCCGCCCGATTACCCATCAGAGCGTGACCCCCCAGTACACCTGGAGCCACTTCGGGGGCCGAACCGTGACTTCGTGGGTGCACGACAGGAAAGGGGTGAGAGTTCCGCTCACCGGCGACCAGCTCGATCGAGGGAGACCGAGCTACCTAGGAGACGACCGCGAGCCGATCCGCCGTGGAGGGCCGCGTCGCCAGCCCCCCGAAGAGGAGACCCTGGATTTGTATGGGCCCGATCCGTATCGAGAGGAGCAGACGGTTCCGCTGGATCAGATGATGGGAGACCTGCGGCTGCAACTCACCTCCGAGCTTCGAGAGTTGGCCCTCGATCTCCAGCACCAATTTCGAGACGCTATGGTGGCGATGCAAGGCGCCCTCCTCGGTCAAGGAGTCGGAGCCCCGCAACAGCAGCCAGCGCCCGGAGGGGTTCCGGCTCAGCCGCAGGCGCCCGCTCTACCGGCGCAGCCAGCTCCGCCGGTCGTCCCGGTTCCAGTTCCGGGGCCCGTTCCCGTGCCGGCCCCAGTCCCGGCCGCGCCGGCCGCGCGTCCACCCCCTTCCGACCCGCTGACGACTACTTTCGATGGGGACCCCGAGAAGCTACGTTTCTTCACGCTCGAGATCGGGAGATTCCTGGACAGCTGGGGCCACCTGTATCCTACCGAGAAGGATCGCATAGGCTACATCGGATCCAAGCTGAAAGACACCGCCAGCGATTGGTATGTGAGCCTGCACGACAACCCTGGCCCTGAGCTGCGCTCCCTGAACAACTTCATGTGGGCGCTTCGGCACCAGTTCGAGGACCCGCTGGGTGAGGAAAAGGCCCGAAATCAACTGAGAAAGCTGTTCCAAGGAAGATCGTCAGTGAGAGAATACACTGAGAAGTTCCGGCGCATCGCTGCCAAAATCCACGGATGGCCGGAGGAGCTCTTCATGGAGAAGTATTGGGAGGGTCTAAACCCGGAAATCTACGAGACCGTGCTGCTAGGGGGCCGTCCGGGCACACTGACTACCTGGATGAGGGCAGCCACCGACATGGAAGAACGCTTCGCCCTAATCAAGATGGGAGCGTCCGCAACCGCCGCTATTAGAGCAGGCCCACGAGCGAAGCCCCGATCCAATGTACAAGATGTCCGCGACGCGAGGTTCCGACAAGGGTTGTGTATGAAGTGCGGGGAGAGTGGCCACTTCGCCTCAGCGTGTCCAAGAGGAGGGGGGAAGGGCCCGAAGACCTCAACCCCAGGACCAGCAAGCACCCCAACTCGGGGGAAGACCCCCATGAAACCCCGGGCTTTGCAGCTGGAAGGGGCGACAAGTGAGCAGGGAGAGCTGGAGCTGATGGAAGCCCAAATGTCGGGAAACTCCAACGGCCTGCAGTGAGCGGCGCAGAGCTGCAGGTCCCTCACAACGAAGCGCCATCTCCGGTGAGCATCCCTGGCCCCTTGTTATATATGGTAGTAACTGTGGTGACCCCAGGATCAGGCACCCACATGAGGGTCCGCGCTTTAATTGACTCTGGGTGCGCGCGAGACCTAATCAGCCCCCTAGTAGTGGAAGGGCTGGGACCTAAAGTCACCCCGTTAGCGGAACCCCTGAAGTTTACCCAGATGGATGGGTCCGAAATGAAGGAGGAGTGCATAGCAGAGACTGAGGGCTTAATTCTGGGGACGGGGGACCACTGGGAGAAGAGAGCTTTTGTCATAACCCCTAATGCCCAATTCCCTATGGTGTTGGGTAGCCCTTGGCTCGGGGCGCACGACCCCTACATAAAATGGAGCGAGGGGAAGATTTCGTGGGTAGACGAGCGCTGCCAGAGCCACCGCTGGGACCCAGGATGGGGTCCCGGGCCCCCCAGCCCGCCGTCTCCTGCGGCCGCCCTCGCGCTCGTCCCTGCCATGGTGCCCAAGGAATATAGAGACTTGCTGGAAGTGTTCAGTGAGACCGAGGCGGACGAGTTGCCCCCCCATCGGCTGTCGGACTGTGCCATAGAACTCCTCCCAGGCGAGAAGCTCCCCAAGGGCAAATTGTATTCCATGAGCCCGGCGGAACGGGAAGAGCTGCGGAAGTTTTTGGACAAAAATCTGGCTAGGGGTTTTATCCGCCCCGCCAAGTCCCCTTTTGCGGCGCCAGTGCTGTTCCGAAAGAAAAAGGATGGTGGCTTACGGCTGTGCACGGATTATCGG
The DNA here is from genome assembly GCA_029233225.1 of Lepidodactylus listeri. Classification (NCBI taxonomy): domain Eukaryota; kingdom Metazoa; phylum Chordata; class Lepidosauria; order Squamata; family Gekkonidae; genus Lepidodactylus; species Lepidodactylus listeri. The sequence continues at coordinate 4,363,391 of JARCFY010000013.1, read as the reverse complement.
GGGCTAAACGCAGTCTCCACCTCTAATGCTTACCCCCTCCCGTTAATAAAAGACCTTTTAGCGGAGGCGGCCAAAGGGAAGATTTTCACCAAGTTGGATCTGCGAGATGCCTACTTCAGGGTGCGCATAAGGGAGGGGGATGAATCCAAGACTGCTTTTAACACCCCCTTGGGACAGTTTGAATACCTCGTGATGCCGTTCGGCTTAAGTGGCGCGCCCGGGGTCTTTATGAGTTTAATCAACGAAGTGTTGCATAAGCACCTATTTAAGGGCGTGTTATGTTACATAGATGATATCTTGATCTATTCCACTGATAAGAACGAACATGTGACTTTGGTCAGAGACGTACTGTCAACATTACTGAAAAATCAGCTGTTTGTGAAACTGTCTAAGTGCGAGTTTCACCGCGAGTCTGTGGACTTCCTAGGCTACCGCATTTCTCAGAAGGGGTTGGAAATGGACCCGGGGAAGGTGGAAGCGGTGGTGCAATGGGAGGCTCCGCGAACGAGAAAGCAGCTGCAGAGCCTATTAGGATTTTGTAACTTCTATCGGACTTTCATCAAGGACTTTGCCAAAGTCACCCTTCCCTTAACGGACTTGTTGAAAACCAAGGGGAGGGGTCCCGAGGCGGGAAAGCCGGGAGAGAAACTGGCGTGGAATGGGGAGTGCCAGAAGGCGTTTGAGGCTTTAAAGACGCTTTTTACCTCGGAGCCCATTTTGGCGCACCCGGATGAGACTAAAGATTTTATAATCCATGTTGACGCCTCGGATGTGGCAATGGGGGGGGCCATCCTACAAAGGGGCTCTGAAGGGAAACTGCACCCCTTGGCGTACATCTCAAAGAAATTTAATGAAACAGAGAGGAATTGGTCAGTGTGGGACAAGGAAGCTGCAGCCATTAGATTGGCACTCACTACCTGGCGCCACTGGTTAGAAGGGGCGCAGACTCCGTTCGAAATATGGACGGACCATAAGAACCTAGAAGCTCTGCGCACACAACGGTCCCTCAACGCCAAGCAACTGCGTTGGGCTGACTTCTTCTCAAAATTTAACTTTGTGTTAAAGCATTTTCCTGGGAAGGCTAATTCCCTGGCAGACGCGTTGTCCAGATTGCCCCAACACGAGAGCCTGAAAGAGGAGGTATTCGATTCCATGTTCTCCCCCCAGCAGCTGGGAGGAGCGGTGGTCACCAGGAGCAAAGCAAAGAAAGCTGGGCTAACCACTGGGGACTGTCAATGGGGGGAGGAATATGCTCCTGAGGAAATAGAGGAATTGGAAGCGGTGGGAGAGTGCGAAAAAAGAGAGGACAATTGTTGGCTCCATGGGGACAAATTAGTGGTGCCTAAAACCAAACGCAAAGAAATCCTGCTAAATTGTCACTCTTCCAAGCTCGCCGGGCACTTTGGATTCCTAAAAACTCTTAACCTAATCCAACGTCAGTTCTGGTGGCCGCGCATGCGTCGAGACGTCTCGGATTTCGTCTCGGCATGTCAAACCTGCTTAATGTGTAAAAAACGGGGGGGCAAAGTCCCGGGATTGTTACACCCCCTACCCACGGCTTCCAGGCCCTGGGAAGACATAGCCATGGATTTCATTACCAATTTGCCCCCCTCAAAAGGAAAAACAGTGATCTGGGTAGTGGTAGACACTTTCTCTAAACAAGCCCATTTCACTCCCTTCAAACAGTTACCCACCGCCAAAGGGATGGCTAAAGCTTTCTTTAACCAAGTGATAAAATTACATGCTTTTCCGAGAAGGGTGGTATCCGATCGCGGAAGTCAGTTCGTTGCCACCTTCTGGCGGGAGCTTTTGAAGCTAATGGACATAGAGCCTGCCTTAAGCTCGGGTTACCATCCAGAAACCGATGGCCAATCCGAGCGAACTAATCAAGTTCTGGAGCAGTTCTTAAGATGTTACACCAACTACCACCAAGATAATTGGGTGGAATTACTACCCTTTGCAGAATATAGTTACAACAATGCAGTGCATTCCTCCACTGGGGTCTCACCTTTCATGGCAGTGGGGGGCTTTGAAGGTAAACCGCTCCCCACCCTCAAGGAAGACCCCCAGGCTCCCCCCTCAGACTTTAAAAATTGGTGGTCCAGTCTCCAGGATTCCTGGCCCTTAATTGGTAAAGCCTTGGACCATGCCAAGGAGGACTATAAGAAATATGCTGATCGTGGCCGAGCACCGGGATGGGACCTTCAACCCGGGGACTCAGTTTATCTCTCTACCAAAAATATCCACGGGTTGCAGCCCAGCAGGAAATTGGGATGGAAATATGTTGGACCTTATAAAGTGCTACGAAAAATCTCTGATGTCTCCTTTGAACTGGAACTGCCTAAATCACTAAGTTCTATACATCCTGTGTTTCATTTCAGCTTGCTGAAGAAAGATCCTGGGCCGAATGCATGGCATCCAGTTCCTCCAGTTCCTCCTCCACTGATGAAGGAGGGGAGTCCACACTACGAGATAACTGAAATCCTGGATTCCAAGACAAAGAGGGGCCACTTGTATTATTTAGTTAGATGGTTAGATTTTGGCCCAGAGCACAATGAATGGATTCGTTCTGAACATGTTCATGCCCCCAAATTAACCAAACTGTTCCATAAAATGTTCCCTGAGAAAGCTAGGTGAAGGGAATTATGGGGAGGGCAGGGTGTCAGAATCAGTTAATTCTGTCAATGTAATCTTGCATGCACACTATGTATTCTGTTATTTCTCTATGTATTGGGCCTGTATTTTCTCCTGTCTTGGTCGGGAGGGTGACAACCCCTAGGGTGAGAACAAGGAGGCCTCTCATCCCTGCCTCCGCATTCCAGCTGCTCCGGCAGTAACTTCAAGGGGAGGGAGGCTCTCATCTCTTATCTATGCTAAAGAACCTTGGAGCCATGAATTGTTATGTGAACGGAGGGGTCTGGTTTGGAAAGGGAAATTTACTGCTTAACACCTCACTTTTTTCCTGTGTGAACCAAACGGTCAAGACACCTTTTAGCCCGCCAATTTTCCCTCCTGGGGATTGGCTACCTATGGGTAATTCAAACTCCTTGGAATGGTATAATAGACCCGCTTGTATTATTTGTCTCATCTCTGACAATACCCCGAGACGCTGTACTAATGTAGGAATAGGCAATAAAGAACTGTGGTTAACCAACCGAGATCTGATCCTTGACTACTTTGAACAGGACTCTCACAACTTGTCCTCCACACCTCCTTTGCTGGTATATTACACTTGTTGTAAAGTTATTTCCAAGTTGTGTTTCATTGTTTTGTTAAAATTATGTTTACATTATTGTACTGACGCCTTGTTTTCACAGTTTCATCTATTTAACTAGTTGCAAAATGGCAGAGAGAGGTGGCAGGGCCGCTGTTCTTGGTCTTGGCATCTGAAATAAAGGCTTTTGCTTCCGGCTGTAACTCCAGTGGATGTGAAGCAACAAGGCATCCTTTGAACCCTTGAAGAATATATTTTCCCCTGGTTCCTGGGGGACTGCAGCAAACTCCTGTGGCTGTGGTATTTGGAGGCCGAATTACATGTCTGGAAACCACTCCGCTGCGCTCGGCAAGGGTTAGGAGATGTATGTTGTCGAAGGTTAGGAGATGTTTCCCAGTGCAAGCCTTTACACAGAACTGAGTCTAGCAGTAAACGAAGGACAGGCTTGATCGATTTCAGGTGTTCAGTGTTGAATGAGTTCATCAGTTGGTAACTTCCTTCCAGTTCAACTGACCAAATGAATTTACTACTCTCTGGACAGAGTCTGCATGAAAAAATCATCTCAAGAACGGTTTGCACTGAAAATCCTCCTGGATCGCCCGAAAGCTAGAAATGAGGTACAGCGCTTTGTTCTTGGAAAGTCCTGGCCCCACTGCTGGACCTCCTGAGGGCCCCTGGTGTTTTTGGCCACTGTGTGACACAGAGTGTTGGACTGTATGGGCCACTGGCCTGATCCAACACTGGCTTCTCTGATGTCCTTATGTTCTACAGTTCTGTGAATCTCTTTTTCCTCTTGGGCGTGTCCCCCCCCCCCCCCCCCCGGTAGGAAACATTTCGGAAGATGCCCCACTCAAGTTTCTTTTCCGCACTGCTGGGAGCTGTTGTGCTCTTGTGTTTTTGAGCTGCTGGGGGTGCTGCCCCCCCCCCCAGCCATCCCACTGGGCACAGGAAGGTTTCTTCCGAAGGGCCTGTGCCTTTCTAGGCTTCTCATTGCCCCTTTTTTGGCACCCAGAGTTTCAAACTGATCCTGCGCCAGAAGTTCTGCTGGCCTTGCGCTGCTGCTGAAACTGGCTAGACTGCCCTGGCTTATCACAGCCCAGCTTTCCAGCAACCCCTCTGCAAGGGGGGGGGGGGCGCTAGCAGCGTAACAGGCTGGTCAACATTCTTGCCCAGCAAGCTCCATTTTCCTGCATCTGTCTTGCTTGCCAACTTGCGGGACTTTTTGTTCCTGCCTGCCCTGCGTCTCCTGTGAGCTTCTCCCTCCAGCTTCTCCTAGTTTTGCTTGATTGCCTTGATTTTCCTGGACATGATTCAGCCATGCTTGAAGCCCGTCTGGTTCTGACCAGTGTTCCCTCTAAGCTGAGTGAGTGTGAGCTAGCTCACTGTTTTTTAGCCTCCAGCTCACACCCATTTTTGTCTCAGCTCGGGAAGGAGGGCTCCGGAGCAAACTAATTTCTGCAGTAGCCAAATGGCTCGCTCACAACTTTAATGCCAAGAGCTCACAAAGTAGGATTTTTGCTCACAAGACTCCACAGCTTAGAGGGAGCATTGGTTCTGACCTAGACCTAAGACTTAACTTGAACCAGGCTCGGCCTTGGAACTAATTTTGACTCCCAGAGCTCACTTTTGGTACATGTGGGGGAATGACGATGGCTGTTCAGTGTTGCGTAGTGCCTTGGCCTGCCCACTCAATGAGCACAACCAAGGGGCTTGCAGCTGGGATAGCATCACTTCTCTGAAGTCAGCCTTGATTTAATCCTGCCACAGCTTTTCGTCTTGGCTTTAATTCTGCAAACACCGCTCAGGCCTGGCTAGCCCCTCAAACGTGAGATGACGTGGAGAAGGATTCTGGATTTCGATACTGTTGGAAGGGGCAGAAAGCAAAGCTCTGAGAGCCGGTTGCTGGAACTTAGCAGGCCTGATATGGCCTACAAATTAGACTGCCCATTGGCCAACGGGGCTCAGTAACTCTCGTCCCCTTCTCTTCCAGGTCCGGCTGCACATGATGTGTGCGACGCACCCCAACATCGTTCAGATTATCGAAGTGTATGCCAACAGTGTGCAGTTCCCTCACGAGTCCAGCCCAAGGTGACTTGATTTCCACCACTCACTCTCCATCTTTTAAATAAGGATCGCCTGGGATTCTGTTGGCATTTCAAGTTGCCTCCTCCAAAGCAATTCACAGCTGCCCTTTGTTCTTGGGGTCCATCTCGCTGTCACATGCTGCCCTTTCATTGTGACGAGCGTGCTGTTTTGGAAGGTGCCGAAATTTCTTCCCTTCGGTTTATCCCCCCCCCCCCCCGCCCCCTCCGGCTTGGTCTGATTTCTTAGCTGTCTGGTTCCCAGCTGCCTCCTTCTGAGTCTTTGTGGCTGGTTTCGGAAATGCACAATGATTTGCTCATGCATATGTGAAAAATACACGACAGCAAAATCATACGTAGATACCAAAAAACAGGTGGTCTTCTCAAGCTGTTTTTGACGGAATTTCCCAGAATATACTCCTGTTTCGATGATACTTCTTCTGAATCAAGACCAATCAAAGTTAGGATTCTCTACTAGTACAAATGCGTGTACTTATCACCGCTTCGCAGGTTTGAGTAATTTCTCTTAGTGCAAATCAGTATCCTTGAAGGAATATTTGCAACAATGACTTAGCCTTCAAGGATACATAAATATCTACAGTCCCTGGAGAAAACTCTCTTGCTCTCGCCTCGCAGAAGTGACCGGGAGCTGCATTGACCTGAGCTGTGGTGTATATCTAGCCGTTGGAGCAAGTCATGCAATGGATTGCAGTGGTCACATGGTTTTTGGGGGGAGAAGAACCCACAAATATCTTCATTTTTTTTCCTCCTGAAGCAAGAGAGCCTCAGTGTTAGATGCTCCCCGTCATATGTTGGCAATAGCCTTTCAAAGACTCTCAGCTCAGAAAATGGACTCCCCATCACTGTGCACGGATGAGCTTTGCTCTTCTTAAACACTGGACAGGCCAGCAGAGCTATTAACCTTCATTGGGCAGGGGGTTGGACTAGATGGTCTGTATGGCCCCTTCCAACTCTGTGATTCGGTGAGCAAAGTTGTGAGTCCAGTGGCACTTTTAAGACCAACAAAGTTTTAATTCTGGGTATAAACTTCCGCATAGGCGTCAACTACGGGGGGGCTCGAGCCACCCCCGAAATTTCCCTCCCAGGAAAACGGTGCGCCCTCCGCTGTGCCTCCCTTGGCCCTTCCTAGGGCCGCTGCCACTGTCTCTCTCCCCCCCCCACGCCTGGCCACTCCGACCCTCCCTCCGTCCGTCCAGGGGCCAGCTAAGCAAATGCCCAGCTGGCCCTTGGATGGATGGAGGGACGGAAGCAGGAGTGGTCAGGCGGGGGGGGGGAAGTGGCGGCGGGGACATGGCGGGCGCGCACGGAAGAGCCCCCACCCCCCCTGGGAGTTTTTAAACTCTACGCCCCTGAACTTCCGTATGCATGCTCACGTCTTCAGATACATTGAAAGAGACTTCTTCAAGTCTTACATATAGGTGGGTGTAGTTGCCAGGAAGGACTAGTTAGAGTCAAGATGCATAAGTAACTGAGGGATAAGTATAGCTGAGGCTGGATTAAAGTGGTTGATAGGACCTGTGGATAGCAGCAAATCAGCATACAAATAAAAGGGTTAACAAACAGATGTGAGAACTGAATTTGAGTCCAGTGGCACCTTTAAGACTTAGGCAAAACTTAAGTCTGGGTGTAAGTGAGAACTGAGTGACTTAGCATGTGTAGGTGTACACTTCTTCAGATACACTGAAACGGACTTCCTCGAGCATTACATGTAGGTAGAAAGAATCTAACCTGCTCTGTGTTGTTGTTTTATCCCAGTCCTCCCAAGCTTGATATTAAAAAAAAAAAAATTAGCTTAGCTTTTGTTAACATTTGGACTTTGTTTAACAAACTGCAATGCTTTCAAACAGGGCTCGGCTTCTAATTGTAATGGAGATGATGGAAGGGGGCGAACTCTTTCACAGAATCAGCCAACATCGGCACTTTACTGAGAAGCAAGCAAGCCAAGTAACAAAGCAGGCAAGTTTCAACTCCACCCCCGCTTCAGCTCCACCCTCCTTTGTGGGACCAGCAGCCGCGGGAACGGTTTGTAAAGAAGCCAATGGTTTTCTTGGGCAGGCGGGAGGAGAGGCAAGCTTTTTTTCAATTCTGAAAAAAGCAAAACCCAGCCCTGATCAGAAGCTGATTGCCTGCTTTGTTATGATCTGACCATTCTAAAAGTCTGTGCCAAGCTTGGAAGCAACCCTGTGTCTATAAAGCAAGAATTACTGGCATTCCTAGGAGCCTACCCCTCATGTTTGGGCACGAGTCATTGTGTGGAGTATGGCTCATATGGGATGGCAGCAAGCCCAGAGCAGTGACTCATACACAGAGACATTAGGCAAACCCTCCTGTTTGGGTGGGTAGTTGTGCTACCTCTATGGATCAGGGAAACACAAAGTGACAGGCTTGTTGTTGCAAAGACTTCAGTGGATTAGAGCCTGTTTTTCTGAATGTATCCAGTTATTATTATTATTATCGTATGGCAGTGTATATAGTATGGCCAGGAGATCCTAAGATTGTCTGGCATCCAGAAGTTCTAGCTCAGGGGTGTCCAAACTGCAGCTCGGGAACCGCATGTGGCTCTTTCACACATATTGTGTGGCTCCCAGCAGGGCGGCTGGGGAAGCTAAACATCATTAGCAAACAAATATCATTGGACAAATAAATATCAGTGTCAGAATCTGCTTTTACCACTTTTGTGATTATTTTTGGCAGTCTCGTTTAATGTTAATAGAAAGCAAATCTGCATATATCCTAGTAAAAACGTGTAACATTTGTTCATGACTTGCAGTGCTCAAACATCTGACATTTATTTTATGTGGCTCTTGCGTTAAGGAAGTTTGACCACCCCTGTTCTAGCTCTTTTAGCATTATGCACCACTAGGTGATGAGCTAGACTTTTTATAAAGGCAAGAGACTTTTCAGAGGTGGTTTCCCTTTGCCTGCCTCTGCATCCCAGCCTTGGTATTCCTTGGAGGTCACCCTTCCAGGTACTAGCCATGGCTGACCCTGCTTAGCTTCCGTGATCTGACAAGACTGGGCTAGCCCGGGCTGTCCGGGTCAGGTCTGATGCATCCAGTGTGTCTTCAGCACAGGTATATGTCAGAAAAAGAAATGTAAACTTAGGGGTTTGGGGCGTAAAATGGCCACAAAATGCAAGAGGCCCAGTCTGTATAATATATAAAATTTACATCCTGCTTTTCCGCCCAACAAGCTGCCCACGGTGGCTAGCGGTTAAAAGAAAAATGTTATAAAACACATGTTAAAATCAGGTTTTAAAAAACATGGGTTTTTTAAATAAAAAAAACATAATTAAAACATGTGGGGGCAGGAAGGAGAGGCCATTGAGGCAGCACCCAATGAAACAAAAAAGTCTCTACCTACCAGCTAAAAGCAGTGATGGAAAGGGGCAGACGAATGTCCCTGGAGATATTTCCCGGGATTTCCCCGGTAAATATTCTCTTACATTCCTATGTAAAATTCACATACGTACTGGAAAAGCAGAGTGACTGTTCATAACAGACGTAATTGGTGATCACACAACAAAAACATAAGAAAAGCCTTGTTGGACCAGACTGGTGGTCCATCTAATCCAGAATCCTTATTCACGCAGTAGCCAGACAGTTGCCCTGGGAGGCCAGCAGATAGAGCATAGAAGCCAGGACATCTCCCCCGATGTCGCCTCCTAGAACTCGTATTCAGAGCTGTGCTGCCTCTGAATGTGGAGGTTTCCATTAGCCACCATAGCTAGTAGCTATTGATGGCAATGCAAACAGTACAACCGGAACTGCAGCTATTTGCAAGAAGTGGCGAATAAAAGGAAAGAGCTGCGAGGCGCTAATAAGATGCAAAAGATATGACTACAATTTAATAAACAATAGAAAAAATATATATGTGTATATGGGTCCATAAGAAAGTTTCAAGTGACGAACATCCGGTTATTGTTTTTGTTTCAAAGAAGGCTCTTCATCAGAAGAGGACCATGAAGTTAAGCTGTGTAGTTACACTACATACGAACCTTTTTTCCATTGGATCAGGCCATTCCACAAATCCAACAATTCAGTATAGAAAATGTCAAAGGTTTTAAAGTTCTAGCCAACGGCTTCACCATCTAGCAATTGCACGAACACATAGATTGTGAAGCCGCTGGCTAGAACTTTAAAACCTTTGACATTTTCTATACTGAATTGTTGGATTTGTGGAATGGCCTGGTCCAATGGAAAAAGGTTCGTACGTAATGTAACTACACAGCTTAACTTGATGGTCCTCTTCTGATGAAGAACCTTCTTTGAAACGAAAATAATAACCGGATGTTCGTCACTTGAAACTTTCTTATGGACCCATATACACATATCTATTTTTCTATTGGTTATTAAATTGTAGTCATATTTTTTGCATCTTATTAGCGTCTTGCAGCTATTTCCTTTTATGTGCCACTAGTAGCTATTGATGGCCCTCTCTTCCTTGAATCTGCCCTGTCCCCTTTAAAGCTGTCCATACTCATGGCCACAGGCAATCAATTCCAGTCTTGGGAACAATCGTTAGAGCAGGGCCTGTGTTAGGAGAGATGGTGAATGACCTCATTTCCCTGCATGCAGAGTGTGAGCAGATTTGCCTGTTCCCGGGAGAGACTGGTGAGACGGAGGTTGGCCCAGGGCAGTAACCTCTGCAGGGATGTTGTGGTCAGTATTTTGGGAAATACAGGTTTGTGCAAAAGCACTGAATATACATAGAAAAGTCTCAAACGCTCAGTTAGTGGTTGTCTAAAATTCTCCTTCTTTCTATGATTGTATGCAGTGGCTGGACAAACCCATATCAGGGATGCTCTCGGCTGATCATGCACTGAGTGGGGGGGCTGCTTCCAACTCTGTGATTCTATGATTTCATGGTTGATTGTGAATTCACGGAAGATTTGCAGGTTTTTGGGGAGGAGGGAGGACACCGTGAGGTCTCCAATAGAGAGGAAGGACAAACACACATTAGGAATGTTTTCATCCTAAGGTGCTCTGATTCGAGACAGGATGTTGGCACGGTGTGTTCCTGTGCTGGACTGTTATTGCAACCAAACCAGCTCTTGGGGATGGACTGCTGAGAGCCAGTGTAGCATAGGGGTCAGAGGGCTGGACTTGGGCTTAGGAAATCCAGGTTCAAATGCTGCAGGCCAGTCACACACTCTCAGCCCCACCTAGCCCACAGAGTTGTTGTGAGGATAAAATGGAGGAGATCAGAATGGTACAAGGGAGCCCCTTTGGGTAAATGGGGGTGATTTGGCCACAGGCCAACAGCCTTTAGGAAGTCACAAAAACCAAGCTGGCATACCTCAGGGGCACGGGCATTTTCTCCACTGTGGAACAACAGTTGTGTAAATCTGTCTCTTTCACTGGGAAGGGACCTCTGGTGGAACCTCTGCCTTGCAAACAGAAGGTCTTGGGTTCAGTGCTTGGAATCTCGAGTTAAGGGAATCTTAGGTAACATATCTCCTTCTTTGCCTGAGACCTTGGGGCAGTGCTGCCAGTCATGGGAAGACAGTGCTAAGCGAACGGAGGAACGTAGGCAGATCATGAGAAGGAGGGCAGGAAGGCTTGACTCTGTGTACCCTATCACACTTTTCTACAGTTTTTTTGAAATCAGGAGTGAGATTGCTTGTTGAGAAACCACGTGGCTGACTGTCTTGGCGGGCCACATGTGGCCCGCGGGCCGCAATTTGCCCACCCCTGCCCTATGGGCCATTGAAGTCAATGGCAAAAACTCATAGGGTATATGAGGGGCTGGAGGAGAGGGGGTTTGAGGGAGAGGCTCCAAACTTGCAGGGTAGCTGGTGGGGCCTCTCCCCCAAACACCCACCGAGTTTCAAGAAGATTGGACCAGGGGGGTCCAATTCTACAGGCCCCCAAACAGGTTGCCCCATCCCGTCCATTGTTCTCTATGGTGAGAAAAAACCGTTACTTTTTTCCCACCATAGAGAACAATGGAGGGAATGGGGGCATAAAATAAAATAGAATGTTTTCACTTTAATGAAGGAACGACTCCTTGGCAAAGTACAACTTGGCAAACTTATACGGTGGCCTTTTGGAGCGTGTCCCCCCCCCCCCCCCCCCCCCCCAATACAGGAGAGCTAAAAGGTGCATACCCAGTGTGTGACTGCAGTAAAAAAGGCAAATGCCGTGCTGGGGATTATTAGGAAGGAGACTGGAAACAAATCAGCCAGCATTGTAATGCCCCTGTCTATATGGTGTGGCCTCATTTGGAATATTGTGTAAACGTTCCGGTCACGTACCTCAAAAAAGACAGTACTGGGAAAAGTGCAGAAAAGGGCAACTAAAACAATTAAGGGGATGGAACACGTTCCCTATGAAGAAAGGTGAAAGGGGTCAGGGCTCTTTAATTTGGAGAAACTGCGGCTGAGGGGGTGACACGATCAAGGTTTATAAGATCATACATGGGATAGAGGAGGCAGAGGGAAAAGTACTTTTCACCCCTTTTCACCATACAGGAACTTGTGGGCTTTCAGTGAAAACAATGAGCACTAGGCTTAGAACAGATAAAGCCAAGTACTTCACCCAAATTAACACGTGGGATTCACTGCCGCAGGAACTGGTGGTGGCGACAATGCTTTTATTGCCCGCGGCCTTGTGAGCCGCCCTGAGCCAGGTTTGGCGGGGTGGGGGTGGGGTATAAATCAAATCAACTTCTGACACAAACGGGCACCCAACCAACAGAATATGCTTGCCTGGGTGGTGGTGGAAAATGCCGTTTAAGTTGCCCCCGACTCATAGTAGCTCCTGTAGGATTTTCAAGGCAAGAGACAACCAGAGGTGGTTTGCCGTTGCCTGCCTCTGTGTAGCGACTCTGGACTTCCTTGGTGGTCTCCCATCAAAATACTAGCCAGGGATGACCCTGCTTAGCTTCTGAGATCTGATGAGAATATTCTAGTGCTTTTTTTGATCTCTGCCAGAGCGGACAGAGAACACAACTTTGCTCTTTCAGCGTGTGCTTAGTGGGTGCAGAGGCGGTGCTAATCTGCTAGTCACAACTACCTTGCAGCTAGAGCCTGGTAATTAATCCAGAGTAAAGGGCTGCTGTCTTGTATGTGGGCCGCGGATCACCGCGCTGCTTTCTGGCTCCGTCACGGGCAGAAGGACCCGTCACCTCTGCCGATACAGCAAACGCTTTTGTGTTAGCAACTTTCTGTTTCCGTAACCAAAGCTAACGTCTTGTGCCTTTTTCCAGATAGCCTTGGCTTTGCAACACTGTCATTCTTTAAACATTGCACACCGAGACCTCAAGCCTGAGAACCTTCTTTTCAAGGATAATTCTTTGGTAAGTTGGAGACTTGCCCTTTCTGGTTCCGTAACACTGCTCATTAGTTTACATCAGTGCTTCCATTTCGGGCTGCCACTTCCAGCTTGGTGAGGGGGTTAGGAGCGCGGACTCTGGGAGAACCAGGCTTGATTCCCCACTCCTCTGCATGCAGCTGCTGGTGTGACCTTGGGTCAGTCACAAGTTCTCTCAGAGCTGTTCTCAAAAGAGCAGTCCTCGAAAGAGCTCTCTCAGCCCCACCTACCTCCCAGGGTGTCTGTTGTGGGGAGGGGAAGGGAAAGGAGTTGTAAGCTGCTCTGAGACTCCTTCGGGCAGTGAAGGGCGGGGTATAAATCCAATCTCCTTCCCCTCCTCCTCTTCTTCTTCTTTCTTCTTCTTCTTTCTTCTTCCTTTGATCATCTGACCACCTGTTCTGTCCCCTTTTCTTCAGCTGCCTGGGATCCCCTGTCGCTTAGTTCACCTGGCTTCCTGAGTCTCCCAGTCCTCTGGCAGGGTGGGGTGTTTTCCCCTCCCTTACATACAAATCTCTGCTTCCCTCACAAAAGGAGCCCGGGTTTGTCTGCATCCTATTGCTGACAACTTCACCCAGAGCATCAATTGCGTTCTCGAAAGTGCCCCAATTTGTAACTTTGCTCTTGCTGCTTGCATTTAGGATGCCCCAGTGAAGCTGTGTGACTTTGGATTTGCCAAGGTCGACCAGGGTGACCTGATGACCCCCCAGTTCACTCCCTACTATGTAGCACCTCAGGTAAGCCCCGGAGCTGTTGTCTTCCTCTGCACCGCAACCCTCGCCTTCCTTGGTGGTCGCCCATCCAGGTACTGAGCCTGGTCGATCCTGGTTTGCCTCTCAAGCACCGACAGGATTGGCCTAGTCTGGGCTATTAGCATGACTGCCTCGAAAATCTCCCTTTTGATTTTTTAAGAATCGGGGTTATTTCACTCGGATTTTTGTCATGCCTGCAAGCTGACCCTAAGGTTCCAGATAAAAGCCGAAGGGGAAAGTCTTTCCCGTGAATCTGCCAGTCACTTGTACAGAAACCTGAGCTGGTGTTAACAGTTACAGACATGCATTACGTGTTTCCTGACAGCTAATGTCACCGTTTCACAACAATGGCTGGCTAGGGTGTTTGTGTCATTAGCAAAGTCACAGATCTGTTCCTGGTTAAATATATATTTTAATTGTCCTTATAAAGTTAGTGGCTTTAAAGTTCTTGGACCGCTGTTTGAGTGGTTGAGTGCCCGGCCCTACGCATGGCTATCCGAAAGTAAATGCATATAAATTTGCAGAATCTCAGAGTGTTGCTTTGTTTTCTGGAGCCTAGAATCCTCTTCTAAATTGGGTGGGGAAAAGAAATTGTGCAGTTAAGGTTAAGGTTGACCCTTCTTTCCCCTCCACTCCCACAGGTTCTAGAGGCACAAAGAAGACATCAGAAAGAGAAATCTGGTATCATCCCTACCTCGCCAACACCTTACACTTATAATAAGGTATGCTCGACCAGAGTGTGTGCTTTGTCGACTGGGATTTGTGGATATGCTGCAAGACAAGCTTCTAGCCCTCGTGGCTGAAGAACTGATTGAAAAGATGCAGAAGTCTCTAAAACCAGGCTCCCCAACTCTGTGCCCGCGGGCACCATGGTGCCTGCCAATACCTTTCCTGCTGCCCTCCAAGTACTTTCACAAAGTGGGTGGGGCTAGGTAGGGCTTTTGCCCAGCAGGCTTCTGATTGGATGGGCAGATACAAAGGCATCCTGTTCAACAGACCTTCTGCCCGAAATGTTGACAGGTTGCTGTTAGAGGAGGCACCGCCTCCTGTGGCAGCCATTTGGGGATTGTGCCCACTGCTCTGTGTCAGAATCCCAAAGGAGCCTATAGAGAGGGGTTCCTTACCTGGCTCGCCCTCCCCCTGCGTTAAATCTCTCCCGGTTTCCGGAAGTGGTATTTCAGGGTCATTTTTCTATTGGGGAGGGCAGTGCAAATTTGGGGGAATTGCCCCCAGGCAGATGAGATGTAACAGGGGCTCTAGGAGTCACATACAACCCTCTGTTGTTTCCCCCTCCCCTCTACTTTCCCCAGCGGACTTTTGTATCAAATTCTCAGGGGTCCACAGTGGCCGTGCCCCCCTGCATTTCTGTCCAAAGGTGACTGGTGAATTGGAAGGGGGAGGATGTCTTTGTCTTCTTCCCACCAACCTACCAGCCAATACAAAAAATACTGACTTTTACCCCCCCCTCAAAAAAAAAATCCAAAGAAGCCTATGGGCTTTAAAAAGTTGGGGGACCCCTCCCCGAAAGATCCACTTCCTCCTGTGGTTTTTGAACAGCAATTGTGTTTAGAACAAATTATCCACAAACGGATCCAACATAAAGCCTAGTGCGGATCATTGCCTTTCCAGAAGCAGAGCTCTCCCCCTTCCTTTTCGTGTAGCGTGCTTGTGGTAGCTTCACGGGGGAGGGGGCTGCCCCACTTATCCGTGTCTGCCATGGAAAGTTAAGCTTCTTTTTCCCCCCACTCCTTAGAGCTGTGACTTGTGGTCCCTTGGCGTCATCATATATGTGATGCTGTGTGGTTACCCACCTTTTTACTCCAAGCACCACAGTCGGACAATTCCCAAAGACATGCGGAAAAAGATCATGACGGGGAGCTTTGAGTTTCCGGAGGAAGAGTGGAGCCAGATCTCCGAAATGGCAAAAGACATTGTGCGCAAGTAAGTCGTCCGGGATGGAAATGCGGCAGGTTGCCTTCCCGGGACAAATGTCCCTTTGCGATGGTCTTGGGAGAGGCGGGGGCGGTACAGCTGCCGCTTGCCCCTGTAGCCAAGTCAAAAGTGTGTCTCTTGTGCTTCCAGATGCTTCCAAGATGGCAAGTGGTGCCAGGGTCTGCTGCTTCGTAGATATCACTTTAGGCTGACTTATGCTGCGTTAATGGCTTATCTTAACAATAATTTTAGCGTGGTTTTTAAAGAAGCATTGCATTTTTTTTAAACTTTGTGAGCTGCCTAAAGCAGGTCTCCTGAGAGGCAGTGTATAAATTTTCTAAATAAACTGGTGCTAAAAGGGGAACTCACAGCTGCTGCAGACTGATGCATAGAATACCCGGCTTCTCCCTTCGCCATAAGGAGGATAATCTACCTGCATCAGTCCTCTCTGCTGCTTTGTCACCTGCCCTTTCTCTGTGTCTGCTAGACGAGCTTGCCCCCCCTCCCCCCGAAGACTTTTTTAAAAATCACATATCCAATTGGTTGTGTTGGAAAGTGTTGTCAGTGTGCGGCCCACTTATGGGGACCCTGTAGGGTTTTCGAGACAAGAGACATTCAGGGGTGGTTTTGCCATCGCCTGACTCTGTGTAGTGATCCTGGACTTAGTTGGTAGTCTCCCATCCAAATACTAACCAGGACCAACCCTGCTTAGCGTCCGAGATCTGATGAGATGGGGCTATCCTGGGCCATCCAGGTCAGGGCCAGTGTTCCCTCTAAGCTGAGTTAGTGTGAGCCAGCTCACAGTTTTTTAGCCTCCGGCTCACACATTTTTGTCTCAGCTCCAGAAGGATGGCTTCAGAGCAAACTGATTTATGCAGTAGCCAGATCACTCGCTCACAACTTTAATGCCCATAGCTCACAAAATAGAATTTTTGCTTACAAGACTTCACAGCTTAGAGGGAACATTGGTCAGGGCACATATCCCATTTGGTCAGCATTATTGTAACTTTCCCAGAACCCTTCTAAGTGCCTGTGTTTTGATTCCTACTTTATTTAAAAATACGGAAATACCTAATGAGACATTTGATGGTACGAGGGCACAGGTGACATGGTGGTTATTGGATATAAATTATTCTGTTACTCATTCTGTAGCAAAATATATTGGGGCAATAATTAAATATCAGAAGGATAATACTAAGTAAGGCATTATTTTGTATTATACTATTTTTTGCTCAAGGCAACTGCTCTATGAGCAGAGGTAGGTAGGTAGATCTGTCCGTCTATCTATCTGTTTGTCTATCTATCACAGTTATCCTAATCTGGTATCCCAGCGATGGTTTTTAAGAATTCCCCCTTTGATCTATGCATCTTGTAAGAGAAAAGGGAGGAGGTGCCTGCAGAACCCATGACGACCACTCACCTTGTAGGGCTTTATGGGTGAAAAAGCCGTGGCTGCTAGAATGGGAAATTCCCGTATGGAGGCTGGAACTGACCTTTAAGAAAACGGGTGGGTTTCTGAGATTCTGTTTCAATGCTCCCAGGTTGTTGAAGGTTAAGCCGGAGGAGAGGCTGACAATAGAAGGTGTCCTGGACCACCCTTGGCTGAACTCTACAGAGGCCCTCGATAACATTTTGCCCTCTGCCCAGTTAATGATGGACAAGGTTTTTACAGTTTTGTTTTCTTTCAATCGCTTCTGAAAGGATGAATGGAGTAACATTTTTAGGGGGCTGTTTTTAATGCTGTCAGTTATTGTGGTTCCTGTCCTTAACTCCAGGTCCTGATATGTGTATATATATTTAAGCAGAGAATTAGACCTGGAAGTTAATGGAACGGGGGGGGGGGGGGGGGGGGGGAGAATCCTTGGCAAGACTGTGAGCTTCAGATGAGAACCGTGCTGGGAGTTCGTTCCTCTGGCACTCGTAATCCTGTGTAGGTTGCAAATCCAGTCCTCCAAACAGAAGTCTGGGATTGCTTCTCTAGCTTGAGGTCTCCTTCTGCTCCGCATGCCCTCTCCTGCCCTTTCTGGGTTTCTGTAATTATAACTTGCCCTGATGTCCCGCTTGGAGGCAAAGTGCTAACCAGTTTGCCAACTGTGGCATGAAACCTGGGTTTGAAGTGGGTGAGGTATCTGTGGGCTGGAGGCACTGCTAAATCTTATCAAGATGGGTAGCCATGTTTGTAGCTGTAGAAAAGAGCACCTTAAAAACTAATCAAATATGTGGCAGGATATGAGCTTTCGTAAGTCACTGCTCACTTCTTCAGATACATCTGAAGAAGTGAGCAGTGGCTCATGAAAGATCACACCCTGCCACATATTTGATTAGTCTTTAAGGTGCTCCTGGACTCTTGCTCTTTTCTGCTACTAAATCTTAATTTTCCAGTTTGGACGTTATGGCTGCCCTTGGTTAGAGAGGACTAGTAACAGAAGGAGAGGGCTGCGTGTACAAGAAGTGAGGAGGAAGCTTACAACCCATTCTGGTGCCCTCCAGACTGGTTTTTAGAGGGTTGCGGCATCTGAACTGAGTAGTTCTCTCGTTCAGTCTTCTGGGTCTGTGTAAATGGGATATTGCGGAGGTGAAAGTTGGCTTGGGCCGGTGTTTTGCCGTATCATCTTTCAGTTGCAAAGCATCTCTGATGGGGGATGGATTCCTGCCACCGACTTCATGATGGGAGGGTGAACTTTGATCAGCAGTCATGTACTGGGTGACGCCTGGCCCCAGCCTGGCAATCAGCCAGTTGGCACTGGAGCAGGGAGTGTTGATGTGCTGCGTGGCCCCTGCCCTCTTGCCTGATTGGCTCCCGGGCGGACATTCCATCTACAAAGCTGTTCCCATTTTGGTCACTGGATGCCAGTCTTGAGTCAAGTGCTCTTCAGTGACCTCGATTGTGGAAATAAACCTCCAAGGCAAAAGAACTTCCTCACTTCCAGTGCTATTTGAAACACACAGAACCAGACTAAGAAGTTTACAATAAGGAAAGCAGGATTTCCCTAGCGTATCTCATTCCTAAGTGGTGCAGTTAGGAATATAGATAGCCAGTCCTGTGAAAGTGGGGCTGTTTATCAGCTTGTGGTGTTTGGCACCGCTTTTGCAGCTACATCGAGGTCTGCAGAAGAAATCAATAGCGGCTCTCCTGAAGGGTTTAGACTCGAGGGGCCGTTGCTGAAAAACACCTCTCTCTGTACCCTTGAGTGTCTGAGCTTAGCACATAGTCGTTACGATAAAGAGGGTGTTTCCAGTCAGTCTTCAGAGCACAGCAGAGCGCAGTGATGGAGACAGGTAGAGACTAGAACCGGTGCTCCCAGTGGCTCGTCTCTGTCGGAAGGTGGGACTCAGTATTTTACACCAGCTGGAGGCTCCAAACTCTTGCTGGCTCACAGCTGGCACCCGTCTTCACTGATCCCACTGCTGGGAGGGTTGACTGGAGGTGTGCGCACGACACCTGGGCCCGCCATGGAGCCCTCACCAAGTGGTCTGGCCTCCGAGGAAGACCTTTGCGCAGCATCCCCTTCTGTAACCTCTGTCTCATAATGAAGAGCCAGGAGATCCGTTGGACTCGGTCCTGTTTTGGGGTGTGTCCCGGGGCGGCACGAATCTGCTTTGTCACAGTCGAGAAGCTGGTGCCTGATTCAAGCATAGCCCTCCTGCTGATACTTTTCTGTCTGTCAGAAGCGGATTAAAACCTTGAAGGCTAACTTTACTTTCTCTCCCCCCCCCCGCCTTGCCCGCCTTGCCAGGCGATGGTTGCTGGTATTCAGCAGGCACACGCGGAGCAGCTGGCAAACATGAGAATCCAGGACCTCAAAGTCAGCCTCAAGCCCCTCCACTCTGTCAACAACCCAATCCTGCGCAAAAGAAAACTGCTGGGGTAACTTTCAAACACTTCTGCTTTTAAAGAAGGAGCAGGCCCGAAAAAGCAAACCTGGATCAGAGCAGGTCTGCCACATGGAGTACAGCCAAGTCATGAGAAGGGAGGGCAGGAAGGGCTGCATCGGTGCTTGAGCCGGTTTGGTGCAGTGGTTAAGTGCGCGGACTCTAATCTGGGAGAACCGGGTTTGATTCCCCACTCCTCCACTTGCAGCTGCTAGATGACCTTGGGCAAGCCGTAGTTCTGGCACAGCTGTTCTTGACAAAGAGCAGTTTCTGTCAGAGCTCTCTCAGCCCCACCTACCTCCCAGGGTGTCTGTTGTGGGGAGGGGAGGGGAAAGGAGTTTGTAAGCCGCTCTGAGACTTCCTTGGGTAGTGAAGAATGGGATATAAATCCAATCTCTTCTTCTTCTTCTTCTTCTTAGTTCTCGTGGCCCTTTCTTACACACCCAGGGAAATGCTGATTGCCATGTTGGGGTCTGGAAGCAATTTTTCTGCAGGCCAGTTTGGTCAGGGACCCTGGAGGTTGAATAGGGGGTCACTGGGTGTGTGTGTGGGGGGGGAGGTATTTGTGAATTTCCTGCATTGTGCCAGGAGTTAGACTAGATGATCCTGGAGGTCCCTTCCAACTCTATGGTTCTGAGTCCCATGAACAGATAGGAAGGGGCCTCTTACCAAGTCAGGCCACTGGTCCAGCTAGCTCCAGGTCATGTGACCAGGCTCTGCAAGGGCTCAGGCAGGCATCTTTCTCAGCCCTGCAATCTGAGATTGTTCAATGGGAGAGGCCTCAAACCGAACCTGGGACCTCCTCCTGCTTGTGGCACATCTGCTCTTCCCCTCAGCTGTATGGTCCTTCTCCATTAGGAAGCCACCGCCTTGTTATGCAAACAGAGGGGTCAACATGCCTGCAAGACTGCCCCCTTTTCCTTCTGCCTCTGTGTGCCTTGCTGTCACCCCAAAGTCTGGCACAGGGTAATGAGACAGGCCAGGGAGGCCGTGAGTGGGTGACCTTAGAGAGAGAGAGAGAAAGAGAGAGAGGAGAGATTGGATTTATACCCCGCCCTCCACTCCCCAAGGGAGTCTCAGAGTGGCTTACAGACTCCTTTTCCCTTCCCCTCCCCACAACAGACACCCTGTGAGGTAGGTGGGGCAGAGAGAGCTCTTTCCCAAGCTGTCCTTGAGAGAACAGCTGTGCCAGAGCTATGACTTGCCCAAGGTCATCCAGCAGCTGCAAGTGGAGGAGCGGGGAATCAAACCCGGTTCTCCCAGATTAGAGCCCGTGCACTTAACCGCTACCCCAAACTGGCTAGAGGGAAAGTCAGCTGGTAACAGCCCATATCACTCCCTCCTGGGGACACGTGCACATGAGTTTTAGACGTCAGGGCAACTGGAGGAAAACTCTGTGTCTTTCAAATCAGTGCACAGAGCTGCAGGATGGGCCCCCTTGTCAGACGGGACATGAGGCCAAAATCAGGGGAACTCTTTCTGGCCCAAATGCAACCCTTTCTCCCTGTCACCCTCCATGGGCTTGCAAGGAAATATTTGGTAGCTGGGAGGAGGTCACAGAATCAGAGGGGGCAGGGAACAAGTGCAGAGATCCGATGCTCCCACATCCCAGCTGTGGAGCCTTCCCTGGCAGCTGCAGTTCAGCTCTGTCACTCGGGTGCTTTTCTCATCTCACCTGGCACTGCTCCTTGCAGTGACAACACCGCAGGACTAGCCCCAGATGTCACCTTTGAGAGGGGAATAGGAGACCCCAACTCTGACCTGCGCGTTTCTCTGGCTTTGCTCGTGCTCCCCTCTGAAAGCTTGCCCCTCATCTTGTTACAGAACAAAACCAAAGGACAGCATGTACATCCACGACCCGGAGGACAGCAGCGAGGACTCCAATGTGGCTCTGGAGAAGCTCCGAGACGTGATCGCCCAGTGCATTCTGCCGCAGGCTGGTAAAGGTCACCGGTTCCAAGACAGCTGTGTTTGGGAAGGGGGGGGGGGGCGTTGAAGCCTTCCAGTACCCAGAACTTCTGTTTTGCAAGAAGCGCAGACTTCTGATGGGCAGACCCAGGAGGGGAAGCGATTCGGGCCTGGAGCTGATACAAGACCGCTCGATCTGTTCCGGGACACAAAACCTCCAAGTCCTCCCTGGCCCTAAAGAAGCCAGACTAGCCGCTACCAGGGCAAGAGCGTTTTCTGTGGTAGCTCCACGCAGGTGGGACGAGCTCTCAGAAGACACCAGGGCCCTGTGGAACTCACTACAATTCCACAGGGCCTGCAAGACAGAGCTCTTCCACCAGACATTTGACCCCATTTAACATCGGAGAGCCAGTTTGGTGTAATGGTTTAGTGCGCGGACTCTTATCTGGGAGAACCGGGTTCGATTCCCCACTCCTCCACTTGCAGCTGCTGGATGACCTTGGGCAAGCCATAGCTCTGTACCAGCTGTTCTCTCAAGGGCAGCTTGGGAAAGAGTTCTCTCAGCCCCACCTAGCTCACAGGGTGTCTGTTGTGGGGAGGGGAAGGAAAAGGAGTCTGTAAGCCGCTCTGAGACTCCCGAGTGAAGGGCGGGGTATAAATCCAATCTCCTCTTCTTCATCATCTGATTATAACATCAGAGCCTTCCCTGGGACTTTTCTCCATCAGCTATGTTTGTACTGACTGATTCCTGCTATGGAAAATATTATAGTACAAGGGGGGGGGCCCGCAATATTTGCGGGGGGGGAGAAGCTGACAGCTGCTCCTCCTTCCTCTGCCCCCTTCCCCCCCCCCCAGAGACTCCCGGCGGGCCTCGGTGCCTCTCGCCGGGCTCGCCACTCGCCCCCTTCCCCCTCCTCCACAGGCTGTCGGCTGGCCTTGGCGCCTCTCACCGGGCCCGCCACTTGCCCCCTTCCTCCCCCCCAGAGACTCCCGGCGGGCCTCGGCGCCTCTCGCCGGGCCGCCGCTTGCCCCCTTCCTCCCCCCCAGAGACTCCCGGCGGGCCTCGGCACCTCTTGCCGGGACCACCGCTCGCCCCCTTCCCCCTCCTCTGCGGGCTGTCGGCTGGCCTCGGCGACTCTCGCCGGGCCGCTGCCATTCCAAGAGCGTTCCCCGCGCATGCGCAGGGGACGCTCTTTTACTTTTCGGGAGATTTAAAGATCCCCCAAAAAGTTTTTGATAGATTTCGGATTTTTCTGCAAGCGGGGGGGGTTACCCCCCACCTGCAGAACCCCCCCTCTGCCCTTCAAGTGCCCCCCCCCGGCACGGATTTAAGTATCCGCACGCGGGGGGGGCACTTGGGAATTAGATATATAGATTATTTGCCTTGCATAGGAATTTATTGCATAGCACTTCAGATTTTATGTGGTTTTAAACTGTGTCGCTATTTTATGTAAGCTGCCCTGAGCCTGTTTCAGCGGGGGGGGGGGGGGGGGCAGGGTATAAATCCAGTACACAAACAAATAAAGCGGCTAGAGGCGCCGTTTTGGCTTGTCTGCCTTTTCTTCCCCTTTCTCTCAACGTACACAGTCCCCCCCTTCTTTCCTTTATATTTTCAGAGCTGAGCCCGGGATGTGTCTGCCCTGCACGGGACACTCAGCAGTTCACACTCCTTTAGGTAGTCAGCATGACGCAACTGGTGAAGAATGCCTGCTTTACTTTTTTTTCTTTTCTGAAACAGGCGAGAATGAAGACGAGAAGCTGAACGAAGTGATGCAGGAAGCTTGGAAATACAACCGGGAGTGTAAATTATTGCGAGATACCCTTCAGTCCTTCAGCTGGAACGGTGAGCGTCCTCAAAGGTGTGGTGTAGAACAAGCGTTCCCCAACCTTTTTGAGTCTGCGGAGACTTTTGGAATTCTGACACAGCGTGGCGGCCGCTGCCACAAAATGGCTGCTGCAGGAGGTGGAGACAATCACAAAATGGCTGCCACAGCTTACCCTTTAGTCACTATGGTGACAGCTGCTCCCAAAGCAGAGTCTTTAAAAATCTGTGCCACTAATCAAAGACCTGACTAGGCAAATGACCCATCTGCTCCCACCCACTTTCTACAATGCTTGGCAAGCACCAAGAAGAGTGCTAATGGGTGCCGGGTTGGGGACCCCGTGTGTAAAAGAATGGGTGGCATTCTTCACCTGTTGTTTGGCATACTGCCTCATAATGATGAGGTCCCTGCGGGGATGGGCCAGGATATGATAAAATTGGTAAAGAACCCACAGTCAGGAAAACCAGCAGCAATATCATGGCAGGAGAACAAAGGTGGCAGCAGCTGAAATTTAGGAAATTATTCAGGTGAACACTGGACTCAGAATTTGTTCTTAGGAAATTTTTGATATATACTATTTATTCAAACGACATGTGATTAATTCTTATGTGTCCCAGGCCAGCAGTTTTATTTGAGCTGGTGTTTGGCTGCCAACACCTTGATATCTGTTGTTCCTGGAATTTGAATCTTGAGGTTGCATTTTCCTTTAAAGTTGACAGGAAGTTTGCTCTGCAAATGGCCATAGGGTGTTGGGGGCAGATCAGCAATAGTTTCAGTTGAAATTTCAGAAGGCAACCTATCTGGTCATTCTTCAACTTGGAGCTAATCTAGTTCACCTCTTGTATTTCAGGCAGAGGATTCACAGACAAAGTGGACCGTCTAAAACTGGCCGAAATAGTGAAGCAAGTCATTGAAGAGCAGACAAATTCCCACGACTCTCAGTAGCTGGAGCTGCTGCTGCTTTTCAGAGGAAAGACAGACAACCCCCCTCCCCCTTCCATTTTTTAAAACTATTTTGAGTTATCCTTTAATCTGTAAAGTATTTTTTATGTAAATTAATAAATCATAATTATTTCATTAAAATTTCCACGCAGCTTGAAAAGATGCTGAATAGGTGTAGATAACAAGAATCATTGGTACTGTAATATTTTTTTAAAGCTCAGTTCTTCAAAAAGTATATATATATATATATATATATATTATATAATTTTTATGTACCATTTAATTCCTGACTGTCAAAACGGGGCAAGTGACCGTCTTCAATAACCAGATGCTGTAATCTCCTTCCAGATGCCTATAAGCGAATGGTTCACAGCCTGCATCAATTAGCATTACTCGACATTTCTTCTCTTTGCTCAGTACATTACTTGAAGTAAGCCGCTAAGGGATGTGAACAGCATGATCCTTCTTCAGAACTTTCCCCCCAGGCACCCGTTTTAATGGCAGAGTCTACTTTGGTGGGTGGCCTGCGGAAACACACCTCCGGGCCTCTGGCCCTCAGTTCTGTGTGGCCCTGCTCACCCACCCCTGCCACGGCCTTTCCCTCCCCGCTGCGACCTGTCCATCTTTCCTCCCGGCTTCCCACTGTGAAGCCGAGGACTCTTCCCTCTTCTGGAAACAGTGGCATTTTTTTTAAGAAAGGAAAAATTGCAGTTAACAGAGAAACTGTACATAGTTCTAGTTTTCTACCTTACGACACTTTGCTTTTTAAGACAGGGCTGATGGTGGTTTTATAGAATTTTTTTGTACGATCACCAGTGCCGTTTAGTGACTGACCTGCCGGCTCGAGGCTGCTCAGAGCTGCTGACTTAATCTCGTGTTGCATTCTTCACGGCTTTTCCTGACTTTTGGGTTGTTTACACTTGTTCCCTGAGCCATATTGCCTCCTCCACGTTGTTGTCGCCATGTTCTTTTTCTTCCCTCTTTGCTTTCTCCTTATCAGTCGGTTATCCATCCATGCAGTGGTTGTCGCCAGGGAGGTCTCAGGAACCCTTGCCTCCCGGGGGCAAGCCCTCTCGGGCGTTCTCTCCTGACATCACTGGCTTCCTTCATCCTTTCCAGCAGCCCGCGGGGAGCAGTGGTGAGCTGCTTCCCCAAAAGGAAGCATTCAGATATGTGGCTCACAGTATTGGTGAAATCCTTCCGCATGGAGCAGGAAGGCTGTAATGAAAGGACAGGAGGAAGGTGTGGTCTGCCGCCGTGTGGATTGCAATATGTGTCCATAACCAATACAGATAAGGCGCGAGGACATACAGGCTGTGTGAGGGGTGGCTGTCATCTTGTAGGGCGTGGCTGCCAGCAGCACGCAGCCAAGTAACTCGCGAGAGCGCCCGTCTCTGGATACATAAGGCAAGGTGGTAAGTCTTCCGAAGCCAAGGAGGAGACAGGCTTCCATTGAGAAAGACACAATGGTAGAAAGGTGTGTCCTTCAGAAGTGAGGTAAAAAATTCACATTCACCCATAATTACTAAGGTTTCAGCCTGACCTCCAGAACAAGCCAAAAGCTGGCACTTAGTCTCCTGGCCTCTTCGAACGGTCGGTGGCTTCTTCTCACAGTTCAGTAGACGCTGACATTCCCCATTTTTTCCTTTTGTTCTACTTTATAGAAAACCTCCATGATCAGAACTTTTGAAAGCCTTTCCCTGGGAAAGCACTGTATCTTGGTGTCTCCCACTCCTTTGGTAAGGGGGCTAGTGATTAGCTTGGGCCAGGGTGAGATTTGGGATTAACTGCCCCCACAGTAGCTGGGTGTGCCACAGTTATGCAAGGTATGGATCTTCTGCACATGGAGATTGTGCCTTTCGCTTCAGGAAGTGCGTGCATGGGTTTGCTCTTGGTTGAAGTGGACAGGGAGAATTTTTGCAGACAGGACAGCTCTGTGCATGCCTAGGAAGGGGGCCTCTACATCAGTAGCTCTTTTCGAGACTGGGTTATAAGACTGGAAGCAGAAGCGGGGCATATCATGCCAGCCGAGTTCCCTCTGTCAGTGCTGCCAGTATTTTCTCACAGGGGCGTGCTTCTGGTTGATGCCCTTAAAAGAATACAGGTGGAAAGCACTGAGCACATGGAGACAATCCTTCAGGAAGAGACTAGTTTTCCTGAAATGCATATGGATTTTCCAGTTCCACTGCGATGTTTTCCACATTTTCCGTGCTGGAAGATTTCCAGTTACACGCCCTCAAAGGATAACAGAATTGTCCATCTATGGCCAGCCATGACACTGAAACCAGTTTAGTCAGGGACATGACTGGCTTTTCAGAAATGCAAATTTGGCTAAGACAGAATTTGTTCTGCGAGCGGATGGCTGGGTAGCACACATATCTTGCATGGCTGCCACTTTTCTACTTTCAACCACCGTGTCTCAATTTTGTCATGACTTTTTTCCCTTACTTTCTGTGTGTCCTTTTCCGTACTGCAGGTTTTGTTTTTCTTTTTGAATCAGTATTCTAATGTAAATATGCATTGGTGTACATAAATAATTTTACTAAATCTTACCAAGGTTTCTGGCTTTTTTTTATGTGCTTTTTAAAATAAAAAAAAATGGGTTTGCACCTTAAAATTTCAGATCATGTTCTGACATGGAATTGAGCGGTCACTCCTCTTTCCAGATACCCAACACCACCTCTTACCTTTATGTGCCAGAGATATTGGGGATGGGGGGTTTCTCCAAAGGGGTCCTGATCCCCTGCAGGCTTCTCCAACTTCTGATCAAATGACCGTCCCATTGTTCACACAAAGCTGAGCAGAGCCTGTTCATGAAGCAGGTGTACTGCAAGGAATAGGACATTGGTTATAGAAGCAGTTTTAACCAGAAAATACAGACCAAACATACTAGGAACTTTTACATGATGCAAAAATTTCACTACTAAGCACAAAGCGGGCAGTAGTTCTTAATTCAGTGTTACCTACTTAGACAGTGACTATTTTTGTTCTCAAGCAGCAAAGGATCTTTCCCAGCATCTGCTACCTGAGATCCTTTACCTGGTGATGTTCAGGGGCAGCAAACCTCTAGATCCCAGTGTCAGGAGGCAACAGATTAACACACGAAATTCACTGCCACATGGAATTCATTGCCACAGGAGGTAGGTGGCGGCTACAAGCTTGGATGGCTTCAATAGGGAATTGGACAAACATGGAGTAGGGGTCCATAAGCCACAAGGTATAGATAGGAACTCTTGGTCTGGGGCAGGTGATGCTTTGTATTCTTGGGGGGGGGAGGGAACAGTGGAAGGGCTTCTAGTGTCCTGGCCCCACTGGTGGACCTCCTGATGGCACCTGGTATTTTTGGCCACTGGGTGACAGAGTGTTGGACTGGATGGGCCATTGTCCTGATCCAACATGGGCTTCTCTTATGTTCCTAACATCAGGGAAAGGCCTTGGTCTCTATGCCCTGTTGTTGGCCCTCCAGAAGAACTGGTTGTCCACTGAGTGAGATGGACCACTGCTGTGATCCAGCAGGGCTCTTCCGATGTTCTTATCAGGGGAAGGTCTCTATGCCCTGTCGTTGGACCTCCAGAGTAACTGGTTGGCTACTGGGAGGATGCTGGACTAGATGGACCACTGGTCTGATCCAGTGGGGCTCTTCTAACGTTCATTTCCTTTTTAAGAGCAACATTAGAGCCCACCCCAGCATGACATCAAAATAGGTGTTTCACCCAGACATCTTTTGACCCTCTTGCTATGGCTGAGGCCAAGAGTGGTTGAAGACTTCTCCCAGTCAGAGGAAACTGGTCAGTAATTTGTCTCTGCACAGACAGGGAATAATTTCACTGGAAACCCCCCCACACACACACTGTTTTTAGACACCGTGTTAAAACCCCACCTCTGTTTTTATTAGTAGCATATCCTGACGGGAAGCTACAACTGTGAGTGAAGAAAAGAAGACCACGCTGACAGAATGTTCATCACACTTTGCCATAGAACGTTAACATTCAAAGAGGCACAAACAGACATCAGGTGGAATGTTCGGTTTTGAAGCGCAGTTTCCACCGAACCACCGCAACCTAAAATTTTGTACTAAACTCTCCATTGTTTATTTCTTACTCTTGAATTACTTCTGTGTTTCTGAAGCGGCAAGTGTACTTTTTGCCTCTTTCTCTTTCCTCTTGGCTGATGTAAGGTCCAGATGCCAAGGAGATGGCCCCTTCAGGAAGAAAGGTATGCAAAGGGACAGGTGTATTGGTCATGGAAGGGGCCATCAGTGACTTATTCTGTCCTTTTCCGAACTGGTTTTAAAACTGGCCATAACAGCTCAAAGGACTTTGTAGTGATTCATGTAGTGACGGATGGCAAAAAGTGATGGGTTCTTCTTTCAATGTATCTGGCTCCTTAAGCTAGGAGTCTCCATAATGTTACTAGAGTCCTTCTTTCCTGCCACAGCCTGTGTTTCCGACGTACTTCCAACCAGTGCTTCCTATGAAGTTGTAATCCCATGGCAGATAGCACCAACGGTAGGCGAAGCCAGTAGAGACCGAGTCTCATATGTCATCAAGGTTAAAGGCAAGAACCATGTTCTTCATTTAAAACAGAAAGATATCATGCTAAAAAAATTCCCCGTCTTCTCATACAAGCAGAACAAGTTGCAGGTAGAGTATCAAGAGATCCAAGACGACTGCTACTATCACGGCTACGTAGAAGGCAACAGATATTCATTTGTGACCCTCGGCACTTGCTCCGGAGGACTCCGGGGGACTTTCCAGACTGATAATGTGACATACAACATAGGTCCGTTGGAGGGTTCCTCTACATTTCAGCACCTTGTTTATCGCATAGAAAGAGACAAGACTGATCCAGAAACCTGCAGGCTAAGTGGTAAAGAGATGGTGCATTTAGCAGTGGACTGGGCACAAGAACAGATTTCAAGAAAGCAGGAAATATTTAATCAACGGAAGCACTCGAAATACCTGGAGCTTTTTGTGCAAGTGGATGTCAACACGTTTAAAAGCTACGATGAGAACATGAACTTAACCATCTTGCATGTGATTCAGCTCATTCAAACGGTGGATGACATATTTTTTGCCCTTGGCCTTCGCGTACTTCTCGTTGGAATCGAGATTTGGACAGAAAATAACAAGGTTCTGGTCACCAACTTTTTAAACGACACCGTCGCATCCTTTAACAGGTGGAGAGCAAAAAAACTTCTTCCGTGGCCGGAGCATGACGTAGCTATACTTTTGCACACTCGTTCTGGGGGACAAAATACTGAGGCCTATGGCATTTTCGGAAGTCTCTGTGATGAGGAACACGCAGTGGCTTTCATATCTGCTGGCCAGGTGGCCTTGCTGCACTTTGCCATAACTGTCGCACATGCAATAGGGCACGTTATTGGCATGCCAGATGATGAGCCAAAAAACTGTTACTGTGGCCCTGGCCGTAAGTGCGTTATGAGTCCTCAAGGCCCTTACAGTGAAAACCCGCTCTTCAGTAACTGTTCTGCTAGAGGTTATTTTGACGTCATTCAATCCGGGAAAGCTCAGTGTCTGAACAATGTCCCAGACAACAGCAGATTATTTGCACTACGTACTTGCGGGAATGGAATTGTAGAAGAGGGAGAAGAATGCGACTGTGGGGGCAGAGACCCGTGTAAACAAGACCTGTGTTGTCAAGAGGACTGCACGAAGGCGGAGGGGGCATTCTGCACAACTGAGTTGTGTTGCAGAGAGTGCGGAGTGGCCCCAGAAGGAATGCTCTGTAGAGAAGCCACAGGCGAATGCGACTTACCCGAGTATTGCAGCGGGAAGACCGTGGAGTGCCCCCCAGATATAGTTGTGCGAGACGGAAGTCCGTGCAAGGATGGCGGCTACTGCTACTCAGGGACGTGCTCCACCCACACACTGCTGTGCCAAAAGATATTTGGCGTAGAATCCCGAAGTGGGCCCGTATCTTGCTACCATGCAGTTAACTCCGGGGGGGATCGGTTTGGCAACTGCGGCGGAAAAGCAGGTGGCGGGAGTCCCACCAGCTTTAGGAAATGTGATGAGAGTAGTGTCTTATGTGGACAAGTGCAGTGCGTAAACATCCACACGCTGCCTCAACTGGATGAACATGCAACTATCGTTCAGACTCCTAGTGCAAAAGTGATGTGCTGGGGATTGGATAGGCCCGTTGAGATGACTTCAGGTAACATCGGTGCTGTGGAAGACGGCACCAAGTGCGGCAAAGACAGCGTTTGCATCAACGGCACGTGCGTCCCGATGCACAGCCTGCTGCTTTCCGACACACTGTGCGATCCTGCAATTAATTGCAGTGCAAGAGGCGTTTGCAACTCCAATCAAAACTGTCACTGCCTCTATGGCTGGGAGCCTCCAGGATGCGACATCCCAGGCTATGGGGGGAGCATTGACAGTGGGCCCGCCCCACGGGCAATGCATTTTAGCAAGGTAGACTTCTATGTTGGAGTGGGAGTTGCTGTTGTCTTTGGCCTTGTTATAAGCGTCCTGTTAGTCATGGTTTTTCACAAATGGCAGCAAGTTTTGCGTAATTCTCAGGGGGACTAAGCCCAGTGCCTCTTGAAA
Source organism: Lepidodactylus listeri (assembly GCA_029233225.1). Taxonomy (NCBI): domain Eukaryota; kingdom Metazoa; phylum Chordata; class Lepidosauria; order Squamata; family Gekkonidae; genus Lepidodactylus; species Lepidodactylus listeri. Next base: position 4,332,963 of record JARCFY010000013.1, on the reverse strand, counting down.
CAGTGGAGGTGACAAGGGGGAGAAAGCCACTGAATGGAAATGGGTGGGCTCCTTAAAGCTCTGGAAATGGCCCTTAACATGGAACCTTTTTGCCTGCCTCCCTATCCCATTAATTGATACTAAATTTGAACTCGTTAACTAATAAACCGTTGTTGACTTCCAAATACTTGGGGTATGTTGGTTGTTAGTCATTCATTTCTTTACTGCTTTCATTTGGTTTTTACTGGGCGGTTTCAGTGGATCAGCTGTACCATCCAAATTAAACAGCCAATATCAGTAGCAGGCCAGATTTTTTGATGGTACTCTACAAACATAAGAGTTCGATGACATATAAATGTGAAAAACTGCCATCTGGGCTGTGAGTTAGGGTTATAGTTGTTAGTCCCCTCATCATGCCCGAGGGGGGATTTTGGGGGCCTTCAGGGACATCCCCAACATGATGACATCACCCGGAAGTGATGTCATCACACTGGGGACATTGCATGGTGATGCTCTGAGGGCAAAACTTTGTGGTAAAATTGGCTTCAAACCATAGAGTTTTGCCTTCAGATCAGAGCGTTGCTGTGCAACATCCCCAACGTGATGACGACTTCTGAGTGATGTCATTGTGTCAGGGATGCTGCAGATTGATGTTGCTGTTTGGGGGTGGGGTTTTCCCCACCAGCCAACTGGCCGGTGACAGGCAGAAGCCTCAAAAACCGGGGGAACCCCTACTGGGTCATGGGGACTAGCAACCCCAGTTAGAGTTGCCCACCACCACGTATTGGCTGGAGATCTCCTGGTATTACAACTGATCTCCAGGCAGCAGAGATCAGTTCACCTGGAGAAAATGGCCGCTTTGGAAGGTGGATTCTGTGGCATTGTACCCCATTAAACTGGATTCTGTGGAGAAAATGGCTGCTTTGGAAGGTGGATTCTGTGGCATTGTACCCCATCTCTCCCCTCCCCAAGCCCTGCCCACCTTAAACTCCACCCCCATATCTTCAGGTATTTCCCACCCCAGAGCTGGTTTGGTGTAGTGGTTAAGTGTGCCCCACTCCTCCACTTGCACCAGCTGGATGACCTTGGGTCAGTCACAAGTTCTTTCACAGCTGTTCTCTCAAGAACAGATCTGGAAAGAGCTCTCTCAGCCCCGCCTGACTCACAGGATGTCTGTTGTGGGGAGGGGAAGGGAAAGGAGTTTGTAAGCCGCTCTGAGACTCCTTCAGGTAGTGAAGGACGGGGTATAAATCCAATTTCTTCTTCTTCTTCTTCTTCTGGAGAACTCCAAATGGCACACTTGCACTCTGAACTGACACGAATCCATTCCGGATTCTCCTCCACCCAATATGAGAAAACACACACACAACACAGTCCTGTAGAGAAGAAAACTAAAAAAAAAAGTATTAATTAATAAAGGGAGGAACACAGGTACAAGCAAGGTTTTGGACCCTGAAATACCCGCCGGCTCTCCCAAAGGTAAAATGGGTGACATACGATTTTATATTCAGCATTACATCAGACAAACCAGGTGCAACTATTAAACTTTGTCACAACTTTGTCTTCTATGCCTTGTTGGCCTAATACCGATGGGTTGGATTTTCCCAAGAAAAATTTTAGTCAAACAACTGACACTTCTGCTGCATCTGTGCAGCTCTAAAAGTATCTATTTTTAGTGACATCGCCACGGAGTTCCATTGTTCTGCTAAGCTAACCGACACATGCGCAGTCGCAATTTGGCAGGCCGAGGCCCGCCAACCTTAGCAGAATATAAAGTTAGCATTTCTTATTCTCCCAGCATGCCTTTAAGCAATGAACCAAAGTTAACTTCTGAATACATATTCATGACTGATTTCTGTTTCTGTGATTAGAATCACCAATGACACTTAGCATATATGTATGTCCATCTGTATCAGGGAGGTGCTAAGTTTGCTCACTAAGGTTAACCTGCTAGTCAGTGGCAAAATACAAGAGTGTATAACTTTCATAAACTGTGTGTACAACATCGGGAAGCCAAGACTGCGTCCTGAGGGCACCAGTGGCTATTAGATAGGATGGCTCAATGGAACCTCCATGCCCAGAGGCAGTGTACTTCTCAGTGACAGTTGCTGGGTGTGTGTGGGAGGGTAAGAAGTGGGTGTTTGGGGCTTTTGTTCCCTGCCTGTGGGCTTCTCTGGAGGGCATCTGGTTTGTCACTGTGAAAAACAGGAGGCTTTTGGAGTGATCCCGCCAAGGCAATTATGTGCTTGTGAAGGTTTTGGTCACTCTGCCACCTTGGCCTGCTCTTCTTGTTGCTAGGCAACTTTTCACAGAGGCTCTCCCTGTTGCCAGGCAACACCTCACAGGAGCTCTCTTGCTCCCCTAAAATGGCCGCCTTCGTAGGCCTGTAATTTCTTCAGATGCGAGGTCCAAACTGCTGAGAGATCCTTGGTTGGAAAACCTGATACCTCTGTCCAGAAATTAAATAGTTTAAAAAAAACATTAATATTAATAGAGAAAAGGCAAAACTATAGCATTTAATGTGACGCCTTAGCGGACAACACGTTTATTATAGGCCAAGTTTAGGAAACACTCTGCCACTGACTTGACCTGACTAACCTTGGTGAGCACATTTCTGGCATAGACAGAGATACATATGTCAAGTGCCACTGATTATTCTAATCACCGAAACAGAAATCAATCATGAACATATATTCAGAGATTCACTTTGGTTCATCATTGCTTACATGCATGCTGGGAAAAATGCTAAATGTTGACAGGCAGTTATACTGCTTGTGACCTTGCTTTTTCTTGGTAAACAATAACTGTGCATGCTTCTGATGTCAGCTAGCTTAAGTTAGATGAAGAACATACAGCACTATGTACCCATGTCTGCTACATTAGATACTTTTAGAGCTTCATACCATGGGAAGAAGTAGGCCCATTGTTTCGCTCAAATTGTACCAGCTTTACTCGACAAAGCTCAGCCCACCGGCCTGAGACCAATCAGAAGGTTATGACGGACATATGACAAAGTTTGATGGAACCAGTAATCATGATTTATTTGCAAGCCTCACACTGAATATAAAACCCTACGTCTCCCATTGTAACCTTAGAGTTTATGGGTATTCGAGGGTCCAAACTTTGTTGTATCTGTGCTCCCCTCCTTTATTAATAAAGTTCTTGGAATTTTCTTATCTACAGGAATTGTGCCATGTGTTTTCTAACACTGGGCTGGGGAAACACAACCAGAGACAGGATTTCTGTCTTACAGTACCCCAATAACGTTTTTTTAGTCCTTGAGGGGTCACGTCTCTTGTTATTTTTGACTCCATCGACTGGAACACCAGCATAGAACTAAACGTCATTTTGGTATCAGTTGTCCCAAAAGTCACACAGGGTTAAAACAAGTTCTTGTGGCCCCGTAAGAGTTACAGGTTGATTGAAACACCAGTTTTGGGGGTCTACTGCCCATCAGATGCTTATGGGGGAGGAAATAAAGGAAGAGATAATGTTTTAATAAATAAAGTGTGTCCTCAAGTCTTATCCAGGTTGAGGCTAGTAGCAGGGTGGCTGTTGTGGGAGTCCTGGTGAAATCTCTGAAGGGCTCCCTTCCTAATAATTTATAAAACACCATCAATGCATCTCCAGTAGCAGAGATTGTGTTTGGGTCAGGAGCTGAGGAAGCCCACTTCTAAACCATTAGTATGTTGGCATATTGTGGAGCCATGCTGAGTTCCCGTCACAACGCCATTAATCTGAGGATGTTATCAGCTTCGAAGTACTTTATTTGATTAGGATGTTTAAACCTTGCTTTTTTCCTTAATGGGGACCTGAAGCAGGCATTCCCTGTCCTTTATTTTACCTTAACAGCAACAACCTTGCGATTTAGGATCAGCTGAGAGAGTGTGGCTGGCCCAAGGGTCACGTAGTGAGATCCCATTAGACTTGCCAGCCTCCAGGTGGGACCTGGGGATCCCCTAGTTCTCCAGGCTACAGAAACCAGTTTCCCTGGAGAAAATGGATGCTTCGAAGGGTGGACTCTCTGGCATTACACCCCACTGAGGTCCCTGTCTTCCCCAGGCTCCATCCTCAAATCTACAGGAGTTTCCCAACCTGGATGTGGTAACCATATCCCCCCATCCCTTGCCGGTGGCCAGGGGGACCTAGCAACCCTTGTCCAAAGACATTTCTGTGGTCATATGGCCAGCATGACTAGACGCCGAGGCACATGGAACACTGTTACCTTCCCAGCGAAGGGGTACCTATTTCTCTACTTGCAATTTCTTGCTTTCGAACTGCTAGGTTGGCAGGAGCTGAGGCCAGAGATGAGAGCTCACTCCGTCACGCAGCACTCAGGTCTCAAACTGCTGAACTAGCGACCTTTCGGACTGCCGCTCAGCACCTAAACCACTTGAGCCACTGCAGCCCTTTAGGAGGGCTTAGTAACAAATAAATATACACTGCAAAAAACTTTTTAATTCACATGTTCTATTTATAACTATCATTCTATGAAGTGCATAGTGTGCTATTATAACGTCCTTATCAGGCACATGTTTTCAGTACATTCAGTTTTAACAACTACTAGTCAATTTCGCATCGATATTTTAAAAAGTCAAGCCTCAATGGGAGTTTCCAGAATTACAAGCCTGCTTCTACTTGAGAATGACAGGAGTGCTCCGTCCATGAATTTTAGCTGCACAATGTGTCTTTTGAAGGACCGGCAATAAGCATCAACAAAACTACAAATGAAAGCTTCCCTCCCCCGCTTTTGGAAGACTTCGTGTAAGTAGACGCGGGTTTGTAATTCTGGAACGATAGACTTTATAGAATGATTATTAAAAATAGAACATGTTAATTAAAAAAATTTTTTGCAGTGTATACCCAACCGTTGCCTCCTGCTGCAGCATTCCCTGTTCCAGTCCTCTGCAGGTCCAGGAGGCAATGGCTGCCCCCTCTTTTGTGTGGACTGAGCTAATTTTGCTGCCCTGGTCAGTCCCTTGAGCTGCTCGGCCGGAGAACTAGCCCTGGGTAGAACCCAGGAGCTGAGTGGTAAACTGACAACCACCCTCAGGCAGGACCTGCCAGCCAATCATTCCCTGCCCCTTCATTCCAAGGACTGTCAAGGCTGCGGAACGTTCGCGTTCAAAGAGGCAAGAGGAAACCGATAGCCTTTTGAATGCCCGGCTGCGGAGGTAGAAGAAATTGGGTGGGGTGGACATCTGAAGTGGGAGATGTGCCCCCCACCCCAGTCACCTTCCACTTTGTCACCTATTTCTCTCTGTACGTACACCTCAAGCCATTGTGGGTTTGGTTGGGTTTTTTTTGGGGGGGGGGAGAAGGTAAGGTACTTCATGTATTTTCTTTTAGTAGCCTGGAGGCGAGTGTGGCCTTCAGAACATGAGTTCCTGTGAAGTCCAGAAGAGTGGTCTTTGAATGCTCAAGACCCATCTAAGTTTCCACAATACACCTCTGACAAGACTTTTGTAGACATGTGCTCAGGCCTGATGGTGAACATGAAGCAAGACGCGGTGGAGAAGGATGTGGGGGTATGGGTTTTGGGGTCTATTTGTGTGGTGGCCTCAAGGTGTTCGGTGCTTCACCGAGTACGAGATGACCAGTCCCTGTCCCAAGGGACTGATAAGCTACAACTGACAAGAGAGAGCCAACAAAGGGGAGGAAAAGGCCAGTGGGCGTAGAAGTGAAAGTGGGTGGGGATGTATTGGGATCGGAGAGCCTGGTGGTCAGGAGGGAGAGCTCTGGAGGCCTTTGATGAATGAGGAGTTTGTGCTGCTATGCGGAGAGTTAAAGAGGGACAGTCTATGGTTAGAACAATGAGCGAGGTGACTGGTGTTGGCGGTGGAGTGCCTAGCAGAGGCAAAAGGAGGTGAAGTGTGGCAGCAGAGACGCAGAAAGCAGGGAGTTCCAGTGGTCAAGGTGTGAGATGACCAGAGTATGAACCAGATATTTTGTTGGGGAAGGGTGGAGGGACCATATTTGTGCAGTGTTGTGAAGGCAGGCGTTGCATGACTCAGGCTGCTTCCCCATAGGGATGACTCTAACTCTAGCCTGTGTGGATGCTGTGGATGCAGAGGCATTTGCAGCAGCAGCAGCAGCAGCAATGGAGCATCCATGACGCATTCCCTGCATTTTCCTTCCCGCAGCTTTCTCTGCCCCCTGGCGGCCATGACTCTCCTAGCACAATCTATTGCCATTATTTACATTCCTCTGAATTCCTCTGAATTCCCAGCTCTCTAGCTCTTTTTGTTGTGGAGATAAAGGGGAATTTGTACCACTTATACTTCTGCAATGAAACCTGCTAGAAGCTTACCTTAAAAAAAAAAAAGTTGGGTATCAGAGGAATATAGATCATGGCAAGAGGTTGTTATTTATTTCACTACGGGGATCCAGCAATTGCAGATTTAAAAAAAATTATAAGGCAGATGATGCTATGGATGGACATGGACTACATAAGAAGAGTGAGAAACTTGAGAGGAAAGATGCTTTGGAAATACTGAGTTGGACATAATTTGGCAATGAGACACCATGGCAGATAGAGTACAGAGGCAATTGGAAATGTAGGATAGGAGGGAGAAAGAAAGTTTGGAGACAGAGAAGTAAAACAGGGTATGGCTAGTGATACTGAAAGCCCTGAAATGGGAGGAATTCGTTCAGGGACTGTGTGTTGACAGAATCACATAGTGCCAGGAGCAGAGCGCTGGAAAAGCCTGACAAGAGAAGGGAAATCAGGTTAGTAGGCGATGTAAAGACCCTGGAGGTGAACTGCTGCCAGTCAGAGTAGGCAATACAGACCTTGCTGGACCAAGGGTCAGCCCTCAGTATAAAGCAGCTTAATGTGTTAATCAAGTCTCTCTTTTCTGTTCCAGGCTGCCCAAAACCAGTTACCACAATTTGGAACAAGCTCAGTCTGAATTAAAACATGGCCAGTTGTGACAAAGAGCGGAGGAACTGTCTCTGTTTCCTATTATGTGTTATAGTGGTGGAATGCATCTTTCCCACCATGCACTCTGACTCACTTCCTCCGCATATTTCCTATGAAATAATTATTCCCAGGCTGTTAGGACGAGAGACAGGAAAGGCCAAGAAGGAAGAACTTTCATACATCATCAAGGCAGCCGGAAAGGAACACATAATTCGACTGAAACAAAAGAACAACTTTCTGGTTGAAAACCTGCCGGTCTTCACCTACGATTCTGAGGGTAGAAAGGTGAAGTGTCATCCCTACATTCCTGCTGAATGCTACTATGGAGGGTACGTGGAAGGCATGGCGGATTCCCTTGTAGCTCTCAGCACGTGCTTTGGCCTTAGAGGATTCATAAAAATCAGAGGTTTACATTATGGCATGGAGCCGTTAGGTGGTTCGCGGACATTTCAGCATCTCCTCTACCTGAGCAATAAAACCGGCCTCAATTCCACAGTCTGTGGCCTGAGAGCTGATGGTCCAAATCACCAGGCAGAAGAAGCAGGGAAAGGGAAAGCTAATTCCAGGTTTGCGAATGATCTATTGCATATTGAGATGTATATTGTGGTGGACAACAAGATGTTTCGCTATGAAGGTAGCAATGAAACCAGAGTGATACATATAGTTTTGGACACAATTAATATGGTGTACACACATTACCGTTACCTGAATATTGCCGTCATTCTGGTGGGTCTGGACATCTGGAAAGAACGCAACCCCATTGAAATTTCCAGAGACAGCACGAGCGTCTTCAACGCTTTCAGCGAATGGAAAGCAGCCCATGACAAGGAAGTAAAGCGGGACGTTACCCACTTGTTTGCTCATCAGAGATTTGATGCCATGCCTTGGAAGTCATACAAAGGAGGCATCTGCAATTCACATTTTTCTGCAGGGATAGACCCCTACCGAACCAGGGATCTGAACGAATTCTCCAATATCGTCTCTCATACGTTGGGTCATAACCTTGGCTTGGGCCACGACGGACCCTACTGTTTTTGTGATGGACAAACGAACTGTATCATGCATGGCTCTCACACAAGGTTTGCCATGTTCAGCAATTGCAGTGAGGCATCTTTGTCACGTCTGAGGAGGAGGGAAAAAGTGGACTGCCTGCACAACGCCCCAGACTCCAGTTCGCTTTTCAAGCACTGCGGCAATAAAGTGGTGGACGTCGGAGAACAGTGCGATTGCGGTGACGAACAGCAATGCAAACAGGACCCTTGTTCCCACCCCAACTGCACCTTCAAGGCACAGGCAGTTTGCTCCCACGAGGACTGCGGCCACAACTGCCAATTCACCCTAAAGGGAACACTCTGTCGGCCTAGAGATGGCCTGTGCGACCTTCCTGAATATTGTACTGGGGAATCCATGTGGTGCCCAGTGGATGTGTACAAACAGGATGGGACACCATGTGACAAAGATGCCTACTGTTATGCAAATAAATGTTTGGCTCGCAATTTTCAGTGCACCAATATCTTTGGCAAAGAAGCCAGAGCTGCTCCTTGGAGCTGTTTCAAAGCGCTGAATATGGCTGGAGATGAGCTAGGCAACTGCGGTGGCGACGGAGAAGGAGGAAAATTTGTGAAATGCAAGGAGGAAGACGTTCTGTGTGGGAGGGTGCACTGCGCCAACGTCAGAAGGAAATTCAAGCCATCGACCTATGCTCAGTCTTTGGTCAACGGTGTGCCTTGCTGGAGCACCAAGTACCCACGTCGAAGAGGCACTGAGGACAAAGGAGCAGTGCCAGATGGCACAGCATGCAGTAGCTACAAGATATGCATGAACCGGACGTGCGTCCCCATGTCCATTTTCAAATCAAAGTGTGACCCAATGGAGAAGTGTCACGGCAAAGGTGTCTGCAACAATCGCAACAACTGCCACTGTCATCGTGGCTGGGCCCCTCCATACTGCACACGCTTCGGGGCAGGGGGAAGCATAGATAGCGGGTCTCCCTCACATGCTTTTACCGCACACTTGTTCACTTTTGCTTTTAAAGTCGTGATTCCTGTCATGCTGGTGGGAGTGGTGGTCATCACCCTCCTTAGCTCCAGACTGAGATCCCTGTTTAACCGATGCAGACAGAGAATTCTGTGTTGGCACTGAGTGAAGACTGGCATTGCGGAGATTTTGCTGGGAGAAAGTCTGGCTTGTGCCAAAATGGTGTGTGTGTGTGTGTGTGTGTTTGGGGTGTGTGTGTGTGTGTGCAAGAGAGAAGGGTCCAAATGGCCACTTGAGTTCTCTCACTTCCCATTTCCACTGTAGATACTCCTTGCGATGTAAAATATGTAATATCCTACTGGTTCGAAATAAAACTTCAGACTCACCCCACGTGCAGAAGACAGCAACAACAGAAACTAGCTGCAGTCCATGCTGGCAACCTCTCCGAGGGCAGGCGCCAACCACTGGGAAGTGGTTTTGTATGAACTGAATCAAATCTATGCCCTGTAGGGACCTCCCTTACAGCCACGTCAAGAACACAAGCCACCTCTGACTTCTAAACATATCTTCGAGGCATCTCTTCTCCAGAAATAGTCAGTAGAGTTAATTCCTGAAAGAAACCCAAGGGACCAAGACTGTTTGCTCTTGAGCAGCTCAAGCCACCACTATTTGCAACAAAGACATAAAAACAAGGCATTAACAAAATATGTAGCAGGGTGGGAGCTTCTGTAGGTCACTGCTCACTTCTTCATATCCGAAGAAGTGAGAAGTGACTCACGAAAGCTCCTACCTTGACACATATTTAGTTAGTCTTCAAGGTGCTACTGGACCCTGGCTCTTTTCTGCTGCTACAGACAGACTAACACGGCTGCCCATCTTGATCGACAAGCAATGCATGGCCAACTTTCCCTGGACTGGGACAGAATCGTGATGTAATACCAGAAAGTAGGCAACGGTTCTGATCCAGTCCACGGAAGGTCACCAATCGGTCCATCACTAGATATGCCAATCTCCAGGTGGGTCTTGTAGTTAGAATTAGAACTGATCTCCAGACTACAGAGATCAAAATGGCAACTCTGGAGGGCAGACTCTGTGGTATACCATAGATTCTAGGTGAAATCCCGCCCTCCCACCAGTACCGCCTTCAAATCTCCAAGAATTTCCCAGGCTGGAGCTGGCAGCCCTCTCTGCCACATCCATCTAACCGTCTGACCAGGGCTTTTTTTGTAGAAAAAGCCCGCAGGAAATCATTAGCATAATAGGCCACACCCAACAGCAGAAATGTATTAGAATATTAGGCCACACCCGACAGCACAGCTCCCTCTCAGGATCGGCTTCCCCAGGTAACCCACGGCTTGCGAGGTGCCTGGGAAACCCAAGGGGGGGGGGGAGGCTGTAGGTGTGGCCAGCTCAGAAGCCAGCTGGAACTCCATTCCTGTTTGTTCCTGCCCAAAAATAGCCCTGCATCTGACATACATTTAGGAATGAATCAAACCCACACAAATTACAATAAAATGCAGAAAAGGGCGACTAGAATGATAAATGGGTTGGAACACTTTCCCTATAAAGAAAGGTTAAAGTGCTTGGGGCTCTTTAGCTTGGAGAAACAAGGCCTGAGGGGTGATATGATCAAGGTTTACAAGATGATGCATGGGATAGACCAGGTAGAGAAAGAAGTGCTTTTCTCTCTTTCTCACAATACAAGAATTCGTGGGCACTCCATGAAATTGCTGAGCATTCAGGTTAGAATGGATAAAAGGAAGTCCTTCTTCACCCAAAGAGTGATTAACGCATGGAATTCACTGCCACAGGAGGTGGCGGCGGCTACAAGCGTGGACGGCTTCAAGAGGGAATTAGATAAACATATGGAGCAGAGGTCCATCAGTGGCTATTAGCCCCACAAGGGTTCAGTGCAAGGCAGTTTCCTGCGTTCATCTTTTCTCTCCTTTCTTCTAGCTGGGGGCGGGGGAATTCGTAGCCTGTCCTCTTTAGCCATACTCAATGGTTATATCCTCAAAGGTGTTTGTTGTTCTTTGCACCCTTGGTATTAAGGTAAAGGAAGCTCACTTACAACTATGCACTCATCGTTTTACTGGCAGATGGGAAATTATATGATATTCGGCCTTTGTTGAGGTCAAGAAAAGCTCCCCCCAATCCCCCAGGTTGACAGGAAAGGCTCCGTGGCCTGGCAGTTCCTGGACAGATTCTCACAGGGGAATTATTATAGGATTAAAATACTTTTTTTATCAAATAAATAACGATTGTTGATTCGCAAAAACAGAAAGAGAAAGAGAAGAAAAAGAGTTGGTTTTTATACCCCACCCTTCGCTACCCGAAGGAGTAGCGGCTTGGAGCAGCTTACAATCTCCTTCCCCTTCCCCTTCCCCTCCCCACAACCGACACCCTGTGAGGTAGGTGAGGCTGGGAGAGCTCTCTCGAGAACTGCTTGTGAGAGAACAGCTCTGAGAGAACTTGTCACTGACCCAAGGTCACCCAGCTGGCTGCATGTGGAGGAGTGGGGAATCGAACCCAGTTCTCCAGATCAGGGTCCACCACTCTTAACCACTACACCAAACTGGGAAGAGAGAGAAACAGTTTGTCTCCATGTCGATCCAGTTACAAAGCATCAGTTATCTGGAACAGCTGCTCTGGGGACTGACTGTCCACCCCACGTCACACCTCCTCTTCTTGCAGCACCTCCTGGTGGCTTCAGCACTGCCCATGCACCAACTCAGGACTGTTGAGGGATAGAACCAGGTGGCAACAGCCCATCGCAAGGAACAGAGCAGGGGCCGAGGGTCACAGCAGCAGCAGAAGAGGGCCAGAGAGACTTGGGGTTCAGTTCCAATGTGCTTATAACCCCGTGGAGGGGTACTTGGCTGCTTCTCGGGTGTTGACGGGGTGTGTGCTGGCGTAGAACCTCTTCTGGGAGCGCAGCAGTGGCGTCTGCGTGTCAACGTCTCTGCAGGCTTTGCGCTTCATGCAGCGGAACATGTGCTGGGTCCAGCCATAAACAGCACAGTTCAACAGTCCCTGGGAAGAAGCTGTGAGGGCCTGTGAGAGGGAAAGCGCACAGCAAGGTAAGCAGCTGGGTTTGGGGAGAGGTGAAATTCTCCAGGTGAACTGATCTCTCTTGCCTGGAATCTGTTGTAATTCTAGGAGATCTCAGCCACCACCTGGAGATCTGGCAACCCTAGAGCTGAATGCGTCATATGTGAATCACTACAACATTTGGAGGCCCTGACCTGGATAGTCCAGGCAAGGCCCAGAGTTGTTCTCCGTTGCCCCAGAACGTCGGACCAGAACCAACGGGTTGAAATTAAATCAGAAGAGTTTTCGGGCTGAACATTAGGAAGAACCTCCTGACAGAGCGGTTCCTCAGTGGAACAGGCTTCCTTGGGAGGCGGTGGGTTCCCCATCTTTGGAGGTTTTCAAACAGAGGCTGGATGGCCATCTGACAGCAGTGCTGATCCTGTGAACTTAGGCAGATCACGAGAAGGGAGGGCAGGGAGGGTTGCCTCAGTGCTTAGTTCTTGTGGCCCTTTCTTACAAGCCCAGGGAAATGCTGATCGCCACTTTGGAGTCAGCAAGCAATTTTTCTCCAGGCCAGTTTGGCCAGGGATCCTGGAGGATTTTTTTTTGTCCTCTTCTGGGCATGGAACAAGGGGTCACTGGGGTGTTGGGGGGTGAGGTATTTGTGAATTTCCTGCATTGTGCCGGGGGTTGGACTAGATGACCCTGGAGGTCCCTTCCAACTCTATGATTCTATGATATCAGATCTCAGAAGCTAAGCAGGGCCAACCCTGGCAAGTAATTGGAAAGGAGACCTCCAAGGAATACCAGGGCTTGGGATGCAGAGGCAGGCAGTAGCAAGCCACCTCTCTGAAATGTCCAAACTCCACTAGGGGTTGCCAGTAGTCGCCATGACTTCCAGGGATGTAAGCACATACATACACACACACACCTGGAGGGGGCAGTGGACGGGAATTGGCGAATTTAACTCGGAGGACTGAAAGTAAAAGAAGAAGGGGACGGCAAAGGATGAGATGGTTAGACAGTGTTATCGATGCAACGAACATGAAGTGGAGCACAGTCTGGGGGGCGGCAAAGGACAGGAGGGCCTGGCGCGATGGGGTCCACGGGGTCGCAAAGAGTCGGACACAACTGTGCGACACAACAAGAAGCAGCTGTCTCCACCCCTTCAGTTATTTTTCACTAGAACTATTTCTATTTGAAAAAGACTCTTGGCATTCTTTATATTGAAGCTGACACATCATACTGTTTAAAACCTGTTTGTTTGTTTTTTAAAAAACACACAATTTGGTGAGGCAAACAAAGGCTGATGGTGGAAGCAGGGCCGGCCCCAGGATTTTTTGCGCACTAGGCGAGGCTACTGTGTGGTGCGCCCCCAGGCAAGGCTGCCTTGTAGCGCCCCCCCACCGCAAGAGCCGTCCTCTCCACCGCCAGAGATGCCCCCCCCGGCCCCAGCACCCGCCCACCTGCCCAGGCTCACGAGCTCTCCAGCCCCGCCGGCGGCCATTTGCACTGGCTGGCCGCAGCGCCTACAAGTCTACCTGCACTGGCCCAAGGCTAAGTTTGGTTCTTAGCCTGAATGGAAAGCTGCATTCAGACATAATGATAAATCATGGTTTGCATAATGCACACTATCTTCTGGTTTGAGTCTCTCTCAGTCTCTCCGCTGCCTCGTTTGCCAGCTGCGCCCCTAGGCGGCCGCCAAGTTGGCTTAGTGATAGAGCCGGCCCTGGGTGGAAGGGTGCATGCCTTGACCCCCACCAGTTCTATTCTGCCCAAGCATGGTCATGTTACTACACAGCATCTTCGCTGCAAAGCTAGGAGGAGATCACAAGCCAGGAGTGTTCACTTGTACACGAGCTGTGCATCAGGCGGCGGTATGCCCTAACCCTGTTTCACCACAAGAGCAAACTTTAACGAGGCTGCCAAGCAAACTTTGGGGGCAGTTCCTGGATGTGGGAGACAAAACTCCCAAGATCACTGCTGCCCCACAAAGCTCATGTGGATGAAAAGAGTCAAAAAGGTTTATTCAAAGACTTTAGCCCTGAGATGTATCAGTGTATTACTGTGTAATACTTACCTCTAAAACATTAAGAGCCATATATAAGCTACTTGTGTTTTTCAAATCGGTCAGTTTGACTATTCCAAGGATAAAAGCTGTGGAAAGAAGGAGGGGGGACAGGAGATTTAAAAAATATATTATTGTTATGCCCTGATATTTCTCCAGCTCTCCCGACTCACTAGAGAATCAGTCAATCAATCTTTATTTGTTACAGTCATAGATCAGCCATTGACACACAGACAGAGCAGTCAGCATATCTATAAAATTTTGGAGTGACATAACAGGCTGATTTGGGTAATGCTGACATTATTTAATAAAAAGATTTAACTAGCTGCTTCCTTGTAGAACATAACAAGGTGCAAAATTTGACCACCTTAAAGGTGGTTTTATCACCGCAATCTAAGAGGAGGAGTGAAATATAAAATTCATCAAGTTTGCGTGGAAATTTTCCTTCCCACAAAGAACAAGTTGTGATGGCCTTGGGAAAGATGGAGACCTTGTTATATTGAGTATCTGGCATTTCCTTTATGTGCTATATTTGTATATTTAGAAGAAGAAGAGGAGATTGGATTTATACCCCGCCCTTCACTACCCAAAGGAGTCTCAGAGCGGTTTACAATCCCTTTCCCTGCCCCTCCCCACAACAGACACCCTGTGAGGTAGGAGGGACTGAGGGCTGTGAAAGAATTGCTCTTTTCAGAACAGCTCTGAGAGAACTATGACTGACCCAAGGTCACACCAGCAGCTGCATGTGGAGGAATGGGGAATCAAACCCGGTTCTCCCAGATTAGAGTCCGCACTCCTAACCACTACACCAAACTGATTTGTTATCTTAAAAGTTAAAAAAAAGTTTGCCTGGAAAATGTGATAAGACTGGAAAAAAGGCAACACAATCCGAGGGACCATCTCCTCTTATATGTTCCTGCCCGGGAATTAAAACCACAGGGAGAGTCCCTCCTGACTGTCCCATCAAACAAAGAAGCTCATGTGGTGGATACATGAGAGAGGGCCTTTTCAGTGGCAGCTCCACAAGTATAGAACAATCTCCCCAGCGAGGTGTGCTTGGCCCCTAACTTTAGGAGGCAGCTGAATACAGTTTTATTCATGGTGGCAACTGATTAGTTCTCTGCCTACCAGTAGTTTTAAATTTTTTGTTTTAACTTATGTTTTTTTATGTATTTTATGGCATTTTATCATTTACTTTGTAAGCTGCCTTGAGTTCCTATTAGGTAGAAATGTGGCTAATAAATGTTTTAATGAATTAACAAATAAAAGCACATGATCAGCTCTTTCAACCAGCTCCAATGGGCAGGGGCAAACACACTGAGAGTAAGGGATACATATATATATCTCCCTTTCAAAAGAGCTGATGGCAATGATTAAAGAGGACCATGGCGAACTAGAGAGTCTCACTTGCTGAAGAATGGCTCAGGATATCCCACGCACGTTTCTAACCCTCAGGAAGGTAGAGTCATGTTTTCTTTCCCTTCTCTCATAACTCCCCCAGACACTTCCCTCCCTTCATAAATCTGTAGGTTTTAAGATCCCAGCAGCAAGGCCCTCCTATTTTAAAATTACTATTGAATGATCTTAAGGAAATCTAGGGAGTTTTATACAAAATGAAGATAAAGGGCTTTTTCATATTCTCATTTTCCTCATGTTTGTGTTTCTTTTGCTTCTGGGGTCCCCCCTCTGTTCTGAATGTGTTTTCTTCCCTCTGGTGGTCGATTCAACATTACATTAGTTTATGTCCCTGCAGATTTAAACTGCAGGTTTTTATGCTGGACATAAAGTGACATAATATTGAATCGACCACTAGAGGGAGAAAAATACATGCAGAGCAGGAAAAAAACCCAAAATCTTTGTAGTCATGCAGCTGAATGGTTTATATGATCGTTTCGGCATGAAATATTAAACATGTTTTCTTCTGTATGATTCTTATCGCAACAAACTGTCATGTTAAAATTATATACAGATTTTTATGAGGTTATTCATGGTTTATCATATAACTGATAATATTGATGAGATAGGATAAAAATGTTAATACATTATGAGAAAATGGTAGAATGTTGAGCAGGCTGTTATAGTGGTTTTTAAACTTATTATGTCATATAATTTCCCTAAAAATCCAAGTATTTGAGTCAAGGATTGTCCATTATATTTGCAAAAAATGCTTTTTATACTATGCAATTTTACCTTTTATTCTCTTCTCTTACCCCTTTTCTTTATTCTGTATTCCCTCAAAAAGTTCAAAAGAAACATTAAAAGAAAAAAGACTCCAAAACAACAGAAACACCCAAGCAAGGAAAATGAGAATGTGGAAAAGCCAAAAGAACGGACATGCTTCCATCTAGCAAAGAGGAAAGGGACTAAGCTAGACTTCCACTCTGAATAAATCACGCAAAAGAAGCCAGATACAGGGTTTAGTTTGTCTGATTCATCCAAGGTGCAGAACTTGACACACGCTGGTCCCAGCATTATTTTTTCCACAGAGCTCCGGCGTGACTTACCTGGGCCCCAGCAGCAGAAAAACGCTATGGGGTACAGAACCACGCGTTGCTCGACCATCTTGATCGTTGCCCACTGCTGATCACCCAGGTAACCAGTCGAGTTGACAGATCTCTTGTACAAAGCTCTGGCTTGGATAAGCAGGACCTACGACACGTTGGGTGGGATGGGGAGAAAGCAGTTGTCAAAACATGTCCCAGGCCGGCCTGGGCTCAGCAGTGGTATGATGGTGTGGTGGACCCGGGCATTCAACTTGTAAAGTGGAGTTCTGAGTTCAGATCTCTGATCAGCTAAGCAGCTTTCTAGCTGACGTTACAATCTCTCTCTCTCAGGATAACCTATCTCAGAAGGCTGTTACAAAGACGACTAGGATAAACCCAGGACTGGCCTGACTACTAGGCAAACCTAGGCAATCGCCTAGCTATCCAGATTTTGAGACGTGCTAAAAAGGTGAGCGCAGCCTCCTCTGCTGTCTTGAAGGGAAGCTTGGTGTTAAATGGCTTCTAGAATCTCCATCTCTGTTGACTCTGGTCTTCTGTAGCAGCCATGATGAAACATGGAGGGCTTTTGAGGAGCTTATTGATTTTTATTTTACACTGTTCATTTTGAATGCCCACTAATTCATACCAGACTTCTCATTTTTCTCTCTGTTGAATGGGGGGGGGGGGGGGAATAGTCATAATTCACCTAGGGTGCCAAAAACCTTGGGCCAGTCCTCTCTGTGTGCTTAGGGTTGCCAACTTCCAGGTGGCACCTGGAGATCTCCCACTGGTACAACTGATCTCCAGACAACCGAGAACAGTTCCCCTGGAGAAAATGCCTGCTCTGGAGGGTGGATTCTATGGCATTTTGCCCTGCTGAGGTTCCTCCCCAGGCTCTATCCCTGAAATCTCCAGGTACTTCCCAACCCAGCGCTGGCAACCCTGGTGTACACTGCCCGACAGTAGATAAATGTAATAAGGTTGATTATGTCTGGTTGACAAGGAGCCTTTTCCCTTCAGTCCCAGCCTCAGTCCCAGCAGAATGGGCTGGAGAGGAACTTTCTCAGACTGCAGTACTGCAACACAGAGACACCATTTCAGATTTTTGTAGTTGAGATTAGGGAGATTTCAGGTGTGGGGTGCACATGCAGCCAGGCTGAGGCTAGTGGGGTATCACCCCATACAGAGTACTGTTTTGCCCCACATAAGGATTTTTTTTTTAAGGTTTTAATTTTTTTGGCACAACTTCCATTTAAAGAATTGGATCCTTTTTTTTGTTTTGTTTCATTAGAACCGTGACTCTATAGGTTAGAGAGGCATCTGTGGTGGCTGCCCCCTTTCCAGGGATCTTGCTCCCAGTTCCACCCCGTTGACCCACAGAAGATCCCACATCCGGTGGCGCTGTCCTTACTTGCTGCAATCTTATTACTGGGAGCCCCACTCAGAAAACAAGAAGAAGAAGAAGAGGAGGAGATTGGATTTATATCCTGCCCTTCACTCACTTGGAGTCTCAGAGTGGCTTACAAACTCCTTTCCCCTCCCCTCCCCACAACAGACACCCTGTGAGGTAGGTGGGGCTGAGAGAACTCTTTCCAGAACTGTCCTTGAGAGAACAGCTGGTACAGAGCTATGGCTTGCCCAAGGTCATCCAGCCAGGTGCAAGTGGAGGAGTGGGGAATCAAACCCGGTTCTCCCAGATTAGAGTCCGCGCACTTAA
This sequence comes from Lepidodactylus listeri, assembly GCA_029233225.1. NCBI lineage: Eukaryota > Metazoa > Chordata > Lepidosauria > Squamata > Gekkonidae > Lepidodactylus > Lepidodactylus listeri. The sequence continues at coordinate 4,314,784 of JARCFY010000013.1, read as the reverse complement.
CCACTACACCAAACTGGCTCTCTTTTGACAAACAAACCCAAACCCAAAGTGTGCCCCATCTCTTACCAGGATGGCGATGAAGCTGGCCAGACAGAAGAGGAGGAAGACTCCGATGCTGTAGTAAGAGATCACTGAGCAGGTGAATTGCTGGCGACTGGCAGGGCTCGGGTGCATCAGAAGGCACCTGTAGTCCGAGAAGAAGGAAAGCGGGGGGGGGGGGGGGAACCATTTGGACAGTGTGAAATCTCAGAGGCAGGGCAAACCAGAAGGGCACTGACTGGAATGCAGTCTGGGCTGACCCTTAATGTGAGGTTGGGGGAGGCAGGCAGAATGTAGGCATTGAGCTCGCGATGGTTTTCTGGCTCTGATGCTCGGACACCAGACTGGGCCCTATCCAACGGCACAGCTCTAGCCTGGCAACTCCCCCCACCCCAAATTCCTGAAAAAAAGGAATTTGCCCCATTTGGTGTCCTGCCCCGCCTATAGTAAAGCCCCCAAAGTTCCAAGCCAGGTGCACCCGGACAGGGGACTGTTCTCGAAGTCTGGGTGGGTTCTTGCCTTCTGCCAGTGCAGCCTCTGGGCACACAGCTCAGTGCTTCTCCTCAGCTACCCACTTGGTTTCTCTACCCATGCTTGCTTGTTTGTTTGTTTGGAAGAAGGGAGAAGAGATGGGATTTATACCCCACCCTTCACTACCCAAGGGAGTCTCAGAGTGGCTTATGAACGCCTTTTCCTTCCCCTCCCCACAACAGACACCCTGTGGGGTAGGTGGGGCTGGGAGAGCTCTGACAGAAACTGCTCTTTTTCGAGAACAGCTGTGCCAGAGCCATGGCTTGCCCAAGGTCATCCAGCAGGTGCAAGTGGTGGAGTGGGGAATCAATCCCAGTTCTCCCAGATCAGAGTCCGCGGACTCAACCACTACACCAAACAGATCCCCCCTTTCTCCCCCATAGGGACCCACAGTGGCTTACATCATTCTCCACTCCTCACAAGAACCCTGTGAGGTAGGTTAGGCTGAGAGCGTGGGACTGACCCAACATCACCCAGCAAGCAAGTGGGGGATTCGAACCTGGGTTTCCCAGATCCTACTCCCATACTTTAGCTACTAAGCCATGCTTCTTGTGCAGGAATCAGATAGCCAAATGGAATGGTCTGTGTTTGGTCCAAGCTGCGATCAGATGGTGGAATCCACAGGGATGGATTTCTGGTCAGGCAGATCGCTTGGGAAACGGTCACTTAGGAACGTCAGCATGAGAGCTAGAATCTTCCTTCTTCAATTTAAAATGGGATTTCTCAGGGAGCAGAATTCGAGACCACATGGTGTTCTAATTGCTCCCACTCCCGGATGTGTCTCCGGCAAAGCTGTGGCGCCAGATTCTCAGTAAGGGAGGTGGAGTTTACTCCAGAGGAAGCCTGCACAGGTGAGGGCTGAAACCAACGATAGATAAATACCACACACACACCCCTTCACCACCAAAGACAGTCTGACAGGATTTCGATCTAGATGCAGATATAGATATGGTTGGTGTGACAAAGTCCATGAAAGGGACTTTGTATCTGCCCTTTTAAATCGACAGATTCAGTCCACTGTATCATCTCGGACGGTCAGTTGCATGCAGGCTCCCGTAAGAAACTCCTTTCCTCTCCACTATTCCCTAAACACTGTATTAACGACGACAGAGTAATACAATGTCTATTAAATGACACAAATCCGGACACTACAGCTCTAGTTGCTAAGTTCTCGGCTGAAGCGGTTAAAGACGGACACAAGCTCTCTGTATGAACGGCCTTAAATTGTGTTGTCTCTGTAATGCCTTCTTGCTCGTGTTTTATTATATCACGTATTTCATCGAGATGCCATTAAAGGTATTTGACATTTGGTAGTGGAAAGAGGCGTCAAGTCGCAACTGATGTACGGCGAACCCGCAGGGTTTTCAAAGCAAGAGACGTTCAGAGGTGGTTGGCCCTTGCCTGCCTCTGCGTAGCGACCCTGGACTTCCTTGGTGGTCTCTCATCCAAGTTCTAAACAGGGCCGATTCTGCTTAGCTTCCGAGAGCTGACGAGACTGGGCTAGCCTGGGCTAGCCACGTCAGGGCAGACACAGATATATAAAGACTTTTTGTCTCATGTTCAAAGAGAGTGACCAGCAAAAGCCTCAGCGTGAGTAGAATTTACCCACTGAGGTATGGGACAGTAGACTTACTTGTGTTCCACAGTGAAGTTCTGATAACATTTGTTGTGGTTGCCGAGACCAAACACTGGAGCCATTAAGAGGATGGGGATTAAGCTAGAAGGAATAATGCATAGCACCCCAGTTAAAATAGCAGTCCCCATTTTTAGCCCTTTAAAAAACGCATCATGGCATATGGGTGCACTGTACCACCTCAAACCTCCGGTTTTGGTAGCCCAGAACTGTCCATTCTTATGGGCAGTGACCCTCCAAAGTCTCAGTCAAAGGGCTTCTCCAAATGTGTTTGTTTTTCAACTGGAGATGTTGGGGATTGAACTGGAGGTCTTCTGTATGGAACCTATGCAGTTTACCACTGAGCTACGATGTCTAAAGGTAGAGATAAAGGTTGCCCTTGCTCGAAAGCCAGTCGAATGTGACTCTAGGGGGCGGTGCTTGTCTCCGTTTCCAAGCCAAAGAGCCAGCACTGTCCGAAGACTTCTCTGTGGTCATGTGGCGGGCATGACTAAACGCCGAGGCACACGGAATACTGTTACCTTCCCACTGAAGCAGTATCTATTTATCTACTTCCAGTTTCTTGTTTTCATACTGCTAGGATGGCAGGAGCTGGGACCAGGGATGGGAGCTCACTCCGTAACGTGGCACTTGGGTCTCGAACTGTTGAGCTACTGACCTTCCGGTCTGCAGCTCAGCATCTTAACCTCTGAGCCACCGTGGCCCCACAGCAAATGACACACGAGCGCACATAGTCCAAAAACAACTTGTTTTTCAGTCAAGCTGGGCCCTCAGGGTGTATATGGCCTTTTGCTCTTTTTGTGTCACCCACAATTCTAGAACTGGAGGCTGAAATACCACCTCTGGCCAGCTGCACAGGGGGCACTCTAACCATCTCCAAAAGCAACTCCCCCATCTAGCAATCTGCCACAGTGCTGTAGAAGAGTAAAATTAACAACACAAGAATTGCCAGTCTTAAAAACAAGTATGTTTTATAACAGTGATCAGGCTAAAAGTGGACCATAAAAACAGCTAAAAAAGATTAAATCTGGGTAAAAAAGAAATGTTTTGGTTTGGCACCTAAAAAGGAGTAAGGTAGGTGGGTAAGGAGGCAAAAGTCAAGGGGGAAGGCATTCCACAGGCAGGGCGCCACCACTGAAAAGGCCCCGTCTCTGGTTGCCGCCTTCATCACCTCTGGCAGCAGAGGCAGGGAGAGCAGTGCTTGGGAAGACAGTCCTAATGGGCAAGCTGGACAGTTTTGTATCTCCAGAATAATCTTACAAAGAGTCTGCTACATTCTGGCCAGCCAGGACATTCGCCTTGCAACACCCAGCATTCATCCTAAAACAACAAGCACTTGTCGCAGCCCACAAGGAACTAATTCCTTTCATGTGGGTTTACGTGGGAGCCGTACCCAACCAAGCGTGTTCAGTTCAGTAATTTCCACAGCAGCTTTTATTTTTAAATATACACTGCCTTTGCATTCAATGAACAAGCTTCTTTTTATAAAAAACTGGCATTCTTTTCCAGATCATTCCTGGATTTTTTTTCTTGTTGTTTTTTTTGCTGTCGAGTCATAGCTGACTTACGGCAGCCCCATGGGGTTTTCATTATTTATTTATTTATTATTTGCATTTATATCCCGCCTTTCCAGACGAGCTGGCTCAAGGCGGCTTCCAACAATTAAAATACCGTCAAGCATGGTTTACAATTTAAAACATAACGAAGTTGAGAATAAACATAACAGAGTTAGAGATAAAAGAACAAGTACTGGCAGCAAACAGAGTCACATGGTGAAGCGGTGGCAGGAGGTTCGACCTGCACTTTCCAGGGCGATGTTACCCATCAATCCCCCCTGGTGGCGGCCCCCCTGGCGGAAGAGCTCTGCTTGCAGGCCCTGCAGAACTGTAGCAGATCCTGCAGGGCCCTGATGTCATCTGGGAGCTCGTTTCACCAGTAAGGAGCCGCCACCGAGAAAGCCCTGGTGCTGGCCAGCCCAACGTCTTTTGGACCAGGGAGAGTCAAGCGGTGTTGGGAGCTTGACCGCAGTGCCCTCTGGGGCACATATGGGGAAAGGCGGTCCCTCAAGTAGGCAAGAGACATTCAGGGGTGGTTTTGCCATTGCCTGCCTTCCTCTGCATAGCAACCCTGGACTTCCTTGGGAGGGGGGGTCTCCCATCCAAATACTAACCAGGGCTGACCCTGCTTGGTTTCTGAGATCTGATGAGACCAGGCTAGGCTGGCCCACCCAGGTCAGGGGTTGTTCCACTTACCTAGATGAAATTATTGCTATTCGGCCAATGTGATTCATGTAGCTGAATATCTGTAACAGAGAAGAAAACATACAAGGGTCTTTTCCAGCGGTCTCTTACACTCAAGATGGATAATCACCATTTTGACACGCAAAAATCAGATTTTATGGGAGTATGGAGTTAAGCTAAAAGGCACATATTATATTATTAATTATTATTTTATCATAAATTATTATAATGTATATAATTTATAATTATAATCATTATAATCATTATAAATTATTATTATAATTATTATAAATTATTATATATTATAAAATTGTATTCTATATAATACAAAAGATATTTATTATTTTATTTATTAGTTTTGGTTTATAAATCCCTCCTTGTCTGCATAGCAGGCTCACTTGCAAACAGTCAACGGAAGTGGCCTGAAGCTGCACTATTTAGCACGTGTGAAAGCAGACTAGGACTGCAGCGAAACAGAGGAGAAGACCAACAGCGGAGGCCAGAGACCCCAGCCCTGACCACTGAAGCCCCCATCCACCCACCTCCCACCTCCCTTTTGAGATTTTGCCCTCCATTCCCGGAACTCTTTCACCCATATCTTCAGATCCTGAAGACCTAAGAAATTCTTTCAAGATGCCAGATTCTATTCTCCAAATTAGTTCATTGAAAGAATATGAAAGAAAGAGACTGAGATGCTCCCCTAAATCATACACTGCCCATCTCCCCTACAAACTGGTGTGGGCATCTTGGAACAAAATGCCACACCAACCAATTAACAAGGCTTCCAAGAGATTCCAGCCTGCACTGCCACTCGTCCAGAAGCTGGCCTGCCCTGCATTGCCAGTGTCTGGGCTCGACAGTGGAAGGGGGGGGGGCACCACCATACAAAAGAAGATGGGCTTCTCCTACTGCAGGAAAAGACTGAGAATTTCTCTTAGGATAGAGGCAGAAAATTGTCTGAGAGAAGCTCTTCTTCCCACGGCAGGGGCACATATTTGCCCCCAGTCCAATCATCACTCTTGTTTGCACCAGAGGGCAGTTGAAATAGCTAGGAAGCTCGAACAATCGCACTTTCGGCAAAATACAGTCTCACGTTTCTAATTTGGCGGGTTTTTTAAAGCAGCACGAAAATGTTCCTCTGTTCCAAACAGGAGTGGAAAACATTGCTCTTGATAGGATTTGGCTCCGCAGTATTATCAGACCGCCAAACCAGATGGGTCCAGCGGCACCATGATGTTGTCACTGCATGAGGATTCGAACCTGGGTCTCCCAGATCTTAGTCCGACCCTCTACCACTGCACCAACCTGGGTTAGGGTTGCCAACCTCCAGGTGCCACCTGGAGATCTCCCGCTTTTACAACTGATCCCCAGCTGACAGAGATCAGCTCCCCTGGAGAAAATGGCTGCTTTGGAGGGTGGACTTTATGGCATTGTACCATGCTGAGGCCCCTCCCCTCCCCTCCCCAAACCCCACTGTCTCCTGGCTCTACCCCCAACATCTCCAGGTATTTCCCAACCCAGACTTGGCAACCCTACACTGGGTCTCTAAATAAATAAATAAAATGGCTCAAAGAAATAAAGCCTTCATTTATTTTATTTCTTCAGTTAGATTTATTAAGCTGCCCTTCCCTACAAGTAGGGCTCAGGGCGGCTTACAACAAAACAGCGTACAATAAGTAATTTCAATTAAAACCAACGTTAAAACTACTTAAAAATAGATCAATAAAAAAGCTACTATACATTCCAGAGGGTGGGGGGAAAAATTCAGCTCCCCAGCTTTGCGGGGGAGGGCTTGCGAGGGATGGGGAGAATATATGAGAGATGCTGTCATTATCCCATTGTTGTCCTCAACTGAATCCTGGGTGGAACATGGGGTTCGAACTGGCGAAGACTGACCAAGAGAGAGATCTTGGAGTTGTAGTAGATAACTCAATGAAAATGTCGAGACAGTGTGCGACTGCAATGAAAAAGGCCAACGCTATGCTGGGGGTTATTAGGAAAGGAACAGAAAACAAATCAGCCAGTATCATGATGCCCCTGTATAAATCGATGGTGCGACCTCATTTGGAGTACTGTGTACAGTTCTGGTCGCCACACCTCAAGAAAGATATTATAGCATTGGAAAAAGTGCAGAGGAGGGCAACTAGAATGATAAAAGGGTTGGAACACTTCCCCTATGAAGAAAGGTTGAAGCGCTTGGGGCTCTTTAGCTTGGAGAAACGACGGCTGAGGGGTGACATGATCGAGGTTTGTAAGATTATGCATGGGATAGAGCAGGTAGAGAAAGAAGGACTTTTCTCCCTTTCTCACAATATAAGAAGTCCTTGTGGGAACTCCATGAAATTGCTGAGCATTCAGGTTAGAACAGATAAAAGGAAGCCCTTCTTCACCCAAAGAGTGATTAACACGTGGAATTCACTGCCACAGGAGGTGGTGGCGGCTACAAGCATGGATGGCTTCAAGAGGGAATCGGATAAACATCTGGAGCAGAGGTCCATCAATGGCTCTTAGCCACAAGGTATAGATAGTCTCAGTCTGCGACAAGTGATGCTCTGTATTCTTGGTGCTTGGGGAGGGGCAACAGTGGGAGGGCTTCTAGTGTCCTGGCCCCACTGGTGGACCTCCTGATGGCACTTGGGTGTTTTTGGCCACTGTGTGACAGAGTGTTGGACTGGATGGGCCAATGGCCTGATCCAACATTGGCTTCTCTTATGTTCCTATGTAACACCTCTGCCTTGCATGCCCTGCGGAAAGGGAACAGCTCCCGCAGGGCACAGATGTTTTCCGGCAGAGAGTTCCACCAGGTGGAACATTCCATTGTTCTGGTCCCTAGTAAACAACGAGCCTTCTCTAAGGGGCTCTCATTTGTCTTTCTGAGCAGTCAAGAAAGAGCAAAGAACAAATGCAGAGGTGCTTAGGCCTTCCGGCGGGCTGAAAAAAGAGTTCAGTGGGATACTCTCTTGTGCCCCGGAGGGGTATGTGTGCATTTCTGTGTGAAATGTGCACAACTGCAAACTCTTTTCCCACCAGGAAGAGCCACATAAAGAGCTTCTTGTGCTGAAGGGCAGCACCTGACAGCGTCCAATTCAGAGCACAAACAGGTGTGAACAACCAGCATGGCTTGGAGGGAGGGAGGGAAGCGTCACCAGAGGGCCGGTGGAGTGTTTATTTAGCCTCTCCTCCAAGGGTGTGTTTTCTTCGAACTGCATCCTTGTTCCTCTGTTCCCAGGGAGTACAGAGGCTCCTCAAGAGTATTGCTCAAAGGCAGATAAGGACCAAGGAGGAAGTGCTTGCGTCCGTCTCTCCTCACTGGCGGGGTTGCCAAGGCCAGCTTGGGAAATTCCAGGAAGTTTGGGCGTGGAGATGGTGGAAGGCGGAGTTTCGGGTGAGGAAGGAGCTCGGCAGGTATGTGATGCAATGCAGTTGCCGTTTCCAGCTTGGCATAGTGGTTAACTGCACAGACTCTAATCTGGGAGAACCAGGTTTGATTCCCCACTCCTCCACTTGCACCTGCTGGTGTGACCTGGGGCAAGCCGTAGTTCTGGCACAGCTGTTCTTGAAAAAGCGCAGTTTCTGTCAGAGCTCTCTCAGCCCCCCCTTCCTCCCAGGGTGTCTGTTGCGGGGAGGGGAAGGGAAAGGAGTTTATAAGCTGCTCTGGGACTCCCTTGGGTAGTGAAGGGCGGGGTATAAATCCAATCTCTTCTTCTTCTTCCTTCTGGGGAACTGAGCTCTGTGGAATAGCATCTGCTTGGCACTCAGAAGGTCCCAGGTTCGATCCCCGGCATCTCCAGTTCAAAATGTGCCAGGCGGTAGGTGATGTGAAAGACCTCTGCCTGAGACCCTGGAGAGCTGCTGTTGGTCTGAGTAGACAATACCGTCCTTCTAGTATATCTTTAACCTAACAAACCTGTAACCTTCTAAATAGGGCACACCCTCTTTGCCTTAAACACATGTGATCTGTTGCGTCTTCTCCAGCAGGGGAAGGGAAAACAGACTTCAGCAGGCAGCTCACCTGTGCCAAATGGAGGAGGAGGAGGCAAGGGAATCTCAGAGCGAGAATACGGAAGTTTGGACAGCTGCACAAGACTCGTGTTCTTGAGCAAACTGGGGGGGGGGGGGGGGGAATCCCCAAACTCCACAGCAGTGTTGTCTCAGAGGGTGGCAGTGCTGGTCTGTGATAGGACAGCTAGATTCAAGTCCAGGAGCAGCTGGGGAAACCCCCCTGCCAAAAAAAATCTGGTTGATGTTTTAAGGTGCCCCCAGACTCAAATCTTGCAGTGAGACAATCATGCAAAGCCATTACTCTGCAGTTGCTTTCTGGAACGGTGCAAAGGGATTTCTCTTTCCTGCTGAGATGTAGAAGGCCTCTGTGCTTACACTTTTTGAATTATGGTGCTGGAGAAGACTCTTGAGAGTCCCTTGGATCAGATCAGTCAATCCTAAAAGAAATCCACCCTGACTGTTCCCTGGAAGGCCAGATCCGGAAGCTGAAGCTCAAATACTTTGGCCACCAAACGAGAAGGGAGCACTCCCTGGAGAAGACCCTGATGCTGGGAGATAATGAAAGTCAAAGAAGTAGAGTGCAGCAAAGGATGAGATGGTCAGACAGTTTCAGCGATGCAACGAACATGAAATTAAGCAAACTCCAGAGCACGACGGAAGACAGGAGGGCCTGGCACGATGGGGTCCACAGGGTTGCGAAGAGTCAGACTCGACTGTGCGGCTGAACCACAACAACATGCTTACACTGTGTTATGAAAACCCTACAGATGTTTTGTTTTTGCTGAGCTCGCAGAATAATTGGAAAGCCCCGTGTGTTTTTGAGAGGCCTGTAGAACACGTATTATTTATTTACTTACTTCATTTATACATACTCTGGCTTTCTCTCCAACAGGAACAAGAAGCAGTTTACAGCATCCTCCGCCTCTTCTCCATTTTATCCTCACAACAACCCTGTGAGGTGGGTTAGGCTGAGTGTGCATGGCAGGCAAGTTTCCAGGGGAGTGGGGGGGTTCAGACCTGGGCCTCCTAGAACCTAGCTACCCCACACTAGCTGTCTCCACACATAAGCTCAGTAGTGAACCAGAGCAAGACTTACCTGGGAGGAGTGACTGAAGCGGCTCTGGTTGTATTTCGCCTTCAAGTCCATGTACAGATGCCAGATATAATTGACAGTATATAGGAAAGATGCAACATAGAACACCTGGGAAAGCAGAAGAGGGGGATTCTTTTTTAACTGAACCTGTCACTTGCAGATCTTATACAAACAACCGTATCTAGCATTTATGTAGTGTTTTCGGTGGTCAACACTGTAGTCCTTACAAAAGCCCAACAGAAGGTTGCCCCATGGCCAGCAGCAGAGGCAGGATTCAACCCGGGGCCTCCTCAATCATCACTCGCTAGAGGCTCCATCTATGTCAAACTTGCTGTGCATTTTATGGCTCGTTTGCCACAGCAATCGAGGGGAGGGGGTGGGAGAGTGTGAAATTGAAATACTTCCGCTTTGCAGTAGCATGCATCCTTATCACCTCTGGGAACCCAAATGTTCTTGGAACTCAGCTTTAGCAGCTCAGCTTCATCTTACATATGGGGGTGGTGGCAGAGCAAGGGGGGTGCCAGCTGTTGCTTTTGGCAGGTGGAATACTAAGGGGTGACTGGTCCTGGGCCTTTAGGGGCCCTGCTCGAACCTTGTATATCTGTTGTGTTTGCGCCTTTAACCTCAGTTCTAACACAACCAGTGTCCAGTCTGGATCCTAGCACTGTCTTACTAAACCTATCATTCTCCAGAGTGAAAGTTGGCGGGAACTGTTTATCCAGGAATCTGACATATTCCATTCTGCAGTTGGACTGGGGAAACTGGGAATGAAATTCTGCTCAACTCTCCCCTCCTCCAGACTCCCTGATCCGGTCAGGAATAGTCCACCTACATACTAACAAACCTACTTTCATCTGCTTAAGGATTAGAGGCTTGCTTTAAGAAGAAGGCGAAGCTGATACTTTTAGGATGCAGTTGTAAACTTCATGGAAAATAGATCCAGAGGAGTCAGCCATGTTAGTCTGTTGCTGCAAAATAGTAAAAAGCCCAGTAGCCTCTTTAAGACTGACGGACTTCATTGTCACAGAAGCTTTCGAGAAACACAGCATCTGACGAAGAGAGCTGTGTTTCTTGAAAGCTTATGCTACAGTAAAGTGCGTTAGTCTTAAAAGTGTCACTGGGCTTTTTACTATTTAGCATGGAAAACTGCACTCTGCCTTTTATAAAGCTCGCTGGGAGACCTTGGGCCAATGGCTCACTCTCTCAGCCAAACCTACTCCAAGGGGTCGTTGCGAGAGTAAAACAGAGGCGGCGAGACTAGAGGAAGGGCAGGATAAGTAGAGTGGCTGTTCGCAGCCTGCCATGCCTGGTTAACCATCTTCACAAGAAAAGGGAGGGAAAAAGTTGTACTTTTTACTGTTTCAAAGAGTGTGTTTTGATTCTTGGAAGCTTATATCCTGGAACTTTTGTTGGTCCCTAAGGTGCCAGTTTGGTGTAGTAGTTAAGTGTATGGACTCTAATCTGGGAGAACGGGGTTTGATTCCCCACTCCTCCACTTGCACCTGCTGGATGACCTTGGGCAAGCCATAGTTCTGGCACAGCTGTTCTCTCACAAGCAGTCCTTGAAAGAGCTCTCTCAGCCCCACCTACCTCACAGGGTGTTTGCTGTGGGAAGCGAAAGGGGAAGGAGTTTGTAAGCTATCCTGAGACTCCAAGTGAAGGGCGGGATATAAATACCTCCTCCTCCTCTTCTTCTTCTTCTGGGCCAGGCTGAGCTTTCCTATCCTAACACACAGCCTCGATCAGGGGCAGTCTATTCCTGCATACCAGATGCTGGCATTCCACGGCCACGGCTTCGGGCTGTTTTATCTGAATCAGGCTGAATCCGGATGATGAGCTGACAGCCCTGGCCCTGATCCAGCCGGGTGTTCCTTTCTTCTCCTTGCCTCTTCTGCTCTTAATTATAACCGCTTTGCATTTTCGCCTCCTTTGTGCCGGCCAAATGGAGTGGAATTCTGTCCCGGGCTTTCTAGGTCGTTGGGCTTGAATCGAGGAGGACATAACAGGTGAATTGTGAGAGAGCCACACGGGGGCTCTTGCTGGGTTCAGTTGAGTGTGGAATTTGCACTCCAATGGGGTCGGGAAGAGGGGGTGTCTTTGGGAGTGTGACCAGAATGGCCAACAGAAGAGGACTGAGACGTTGTTGAGAGCTGCGACTCAGTCTCTGGGGATCAAGAACCCTTCCTGGATTTGAAGAAGAGACTGGATTTATTCTCCGCTCTTCACTACCCAAAGGAGTCTCAGAGTGGCTTACAATCCCTTTCCCTTCAGCTCCCCACAACATTGTGAGGTAGGTGGGGCTGAGAGAGCTCTTTCGAAAGAACTGCTCATGAGAGAACAGCTCTGAAAGAACTTATGACTGACCCCAGGTGACGCCAGCAGCTGGATGTGGAAGAGTGGGGAATCAAACCCAGTTCTCCCAGATTAGAGTCCGCGCTCCTACCCGCTACACCAAACTGGTCAGCAAACAATTTGCTAGCACAACCGATAATCATGTTGGCCAACACCTCCAGTTGTGGAAGCTGGAGAAATATGCCAGGCATTCAATCCTGTGGATCCATTCAGCTAGCTCTGGGTTGGGAAATTCCTGGGGATTTTGGGGGTGGAGCCTGGGGAGGGCGGGGTTTGGAGAAGGGGTAGACCTGGGCTGAGTATAATGCCATTTCTGCCAGAAGAACTGATCTCTGCCACCTGGGGAGGAGTTGTGACTTCAGAAGATCTGCAGGCCCTGTAGATTGGCAACCCTAGCTAACAGCGGTTCCTTCCCCAAAAGGCTCTCTTGACCAAAGAGACAGCTCCTTGCACTGGGGGAAAGCGACACCCCTTCACAGGGGGACACATCTGCGAACTCCGACCCCAGGCTGTCAAGGACAGCACTGAGGCATGAATGAGGAAATCCTTGGTTTGTTTTTAACCTCCGCCGCACGCTCACTCACTGCCCTTGGGGGTGTCACCCTCTGCTAGCTCGCCTTCCTCATCAGCAACACAGGGATGATCACTGTATTTATTGATCGGAAATGTTTATGACCCTCCTTTCTTCCTTAGGGAGCTCAAGGTGAATGACAATGTAGGAAAAGCACATAGAATAAAATACACCAGAAACTTAAAAACCAAAGTTTAAAATCACAATGCAGGACTGCTAGTAGACTTGACCAAACGCAGTCCAAACCTGAGCAAATGCAGTCCTGCATGTATTCATAAAAGATTTTTTAAATCCTGCCTTTCCCTCTTACCCAACATTCCACATTTCTGCAGCCCTCTTGCCCGTAGCCGTGCTTATGCCAACGGGGCTTACAGAAGCCTGGCAGAACCAGGCCCAGCTTCCTCTGTGCTTAGAGGGGAGAGTTCATTTTACACTGGGGACCCAAAGCTGCTTACATCACTCTCCTCGCTTCTGTTTTTATCCTCACAACAGCCCTGTGAGGTAGGCTAGGGTGAGAGCATGCAGCGAGCCCCAGCCCTCTCAGCAAGCTTGGGTGTCAGAGTGCATGACAGAAATCCTAAATCTTGCTATGGCTCATGAAAGACATCTGGGATCCAGGGGCCTTGGAGGTTCCAGCAGAATGAGCCATTCACTTCCATCCCACACTGGACCTTCCTGGCAGGTTTATTCCCTTCAGGAGAAAGAACAATCCGGTTTGAACCAGACTGTATTTGTCATGGAGGTTCAAAGCCGTTACCAGATGCTTGACGGAGGCGGGACTATATTTTCTACGGCTCTGATTGGTAACGGTAGCCTTTTGACATCAGAGATGGGGAACTGCGTGGGACTGGAGAAATCAGCTTGTCATTCTTAGAAAGGAGGCGGGCTTAGGTCCAATTCCATAACCATAAATATCTGGACATTCGGGGTTTCTCCTTGTCTTCAGCTTTCAGTGAAAACTGGGTCCACAAGAGGTTGGGCCGGAGTGCCCCCTTCGACCTCTCATTGCCACAAGGAACTCTGCATGTGCTCTGAGCGATTCCTCTAAAAAACCCGGCGATCTGTCCAGCTTCTTGGAGCGAACCCCGGAGCCGTCTGTTGATGCTGCGCCAAAATTGGAAGATTTCCCCTGTATTTTGTATAGCCCTTTCCCCACCCCTTTTTGAACCCAATCACCCTCTGCCTTTTCTCCTTCCCTCTCTTTTACAATCAACCTTTTGGTAAAGACTTTTTTTTTTTGGCTCTGCTAAATACAGCCTCTATCTCAGAGATATTTCTCTTAACCTCCTCCCCCTGTGCCAGATTGCACGGGTTGGTATTTCCCAGGGTTTCTCCCTTGTCAGTTTGTTATTGCTTTAGCACGGCACTGGAAGACTGCCTTCTCAATAGGTCAGTCTCGATGTTCTCTGGAGGTCCTGCATGGTGGCAGCGGATTAACAGGGTACTTTCCAGGGAGCCCTTGGTTTAAGAGAGCTTCCTAGAAGGAAAGGCACCATTTCCCCTTCCTACCGTAACAGAGTTGGGATTCAAAACTGGGTCTCCCAGGGTCTTGACACTATAATCACTACACCATGCAGGCTGAGTTGGAAAGTATCTTGTCCAGGACTTCCCCAATCCTGCAGCCAGACCAGAATACAGAAAGTGCCAACGTCACAATCCATCTGTTTACTGCTCAGCAACAGAATCAGAAAAAACCCACTGTGAAGACAGACTATCTTCAGGACATGGCAGAAAGATGGCGGAGAGGGGGACAGGGTCTCTGGGGAGGGAATTCAAGAGCTCCCCCACCCCCCAGCCAGAAGCCCACCAGATTTCTGATGGTGAAGGAACATGAAAGACATCTTTGAGTTCCAACATTCATTGCTGTTTCCTTTTGCAGATGTAGCTACTAGGATTTTATTTGTATTTATTTTTTTAGGAGACCTGTGTGGGGAACCCAGCAAAGATATTCCAAAGCATTTAAACAACTTCAGAAGACCTCAAAACAAGATGTTAATGGCAGAACCAAGCTAAGAGGGGGGAAAGCCAGATTTCATTCCACGACAGGCTTTGCTCAGATGGAAAAGATGAAATCATAGGTCAGATTTCCTGGCACAGCTGGTGACACATGGGCTGCATCAGGAACCAGCTGCTCATGGACTGGATTCTTTCCGTCTTCTTTTTCCATGTCGAAACCAAAACAATTTGCATCCATTCACAAACATCTCCACCGGCACCAAAAACATCTCCTGCTTCTAACTGCTTTTCAGCTCTTCTTGCAAAAAAGGTTTGCTTCTTCCTTTACAGCGCCCTCACTTCCCACTGTCTTCACTTGCCCTCGATGTCATCCAACGCCAACAGGCTGTGTAGCACCAGGACGTTGTGTGGTTTGCTACATGATCCCTGGCTGGTGCAGCTCATGCACAGGACAAAGCCAGGAAATACGCAGCCCACAGTGGGAACCACCGCCCCAAACAGGAATTTCTTTTTTAAAAGACTGACGACTGCTGCTCCTCCCTGCAACCAAAAGTCCTACTTTCGGCTGAAAATCAACACCGGGGAATATCCAGTGTTGTCCAGTTTTGTAAAGAAAATCAATCCGATAGGAAAGGAATGAGATGGATGAGATAGAGCCAAAAAAAACTACCAGATCTGATGGCTGAGCTCTTGTTACCGTGCTGACAGTCTGGCCAACCCTGGGACCGGAGACGAGGGGGCAGGCCTTCCAGCTCTACCACAGGGTCATCCTTGCCCAGACATGGTACCCCCTAGGGAAAGAACTCACATGCCCAGCAGGGCTGGAGAACTGAGCTTCGGACGATCGATTGGAAGGGGGGCTGCCAACTTTTGGCACCTGCTGAAGCTTCCAAACCAGGGCCGTCTGTGTCCAGATCCAGGGGAGTTCTGTCTTGCCCCAACCTTGCCCCAGTAATCCATGCAATGGTCACCTCCAGGTTGGATTATTGTAACTCGCTTTATTTAGGGCTACCCTTGAGACTGACCCGTAAGCGCCATCTGGTACAAAACGTAGCTGCGCGGGTCCTTGCACCAGATCAGATCCAAGGTTTTGATGCTTCCCTTTAAAGCAGAAGAAGAAGAGGAGGAGGAGGCGGCGGAGGAGGAAGAGGAGATTGGATTTATACCCCGCCCTTCACTACCCGAAGGAGTCTCAGAGTGGTTTACAAACTCCTTTCCCTTCCCCTCCCCACAACAGACACCCTGGGAGGTAGGTGGGGCTGAGAGACCTCTGACAGAAACTGCTCTTTTTCAAGAACAGCTCTGAGAGAACTATGGCTTGTCCAAGGTCGTCCAGCAGGTGCAAGTGGAGGAGTGGGGAATCAAACCCGGTTCTCCCAGATTAGAGTCCGCGCAATTAACCGCTCCACCAAACTGGCTCACTAAACGGTCAGGGACCTACGTACCTTCGGGACCACCCCTCCCAATATATCCCCCGAAGGGCATTGAGATCAACAAAAAACCTCTTGGTGATTCCCGGCCCCAAAGATACCTGGCTGGCCTCGGACAGGGACAGGGCTTTCTCAGCCTTGGCCCCAGACTGGTGGGACTCCCTCCGAATGACATCTGTGCCCAGTCTGATCGACTAACGTTCCGCAGGGCATGCAAGGCAGAGATGTCCCCCCAGGCTTTCGGCTGAGGCCAGCGACGGTTCCCTTACATCTATCCGGCACCTTCCCCTCCCCCCCTTGAAAATCTGAATGCTAGATATGCCATCTTGTTTAAAGTGTTTAAATACTTATGCTGAATGTTTTAATATTGAATTTTTGTAGTTTTAATTGGTTTTTAAATTGTATTGAATTTACGTTGTTGTAAACCACCCCCCGAGCCCCATGTAAGTGGGGAAGGGCAGTTAAGAAATCAAAATAAATAAATAAAGTGAAACTAGGGTTGCTGCAATCCTCCAGTCGGAGGCTGGAGATCTGCTGGAATTACAACTCATCTCCAAGATGACGAAGATCAGTTCCCCTGGACGAATTTGCAGCCTTGGAGAGTGGACTCTATGGTATACTATAGAGTTTAGGAGAAACAGGAGTGCTAGAATGACATCACATCCCCTCTGAATTCCCCCCCTCCCCGATCTCCACTGTGAGTCGGACTCGACTGCGCGACTGAACAACAACAAAAAGGGTGTGCCCCCCCCAACTGGTATAAAACTTGGGTTTGGGGCAGAAAGAGAGTAGGATGCTGAAGGGCTGTGTGCGTGTAAAATGTTCAAACACATACATACACACACTTAGGGAAAAAAGTTTGCCTAAGGATGGGAGATCAGAAGCCCTGAGAGCAATCCTGGGACCTTCCAGGATGAGTCAAGGCAAAGCGAAGACTCTCCTGCCGTTCCGAGAGCCCCGGTGGTTAATCTTTACAAAACCTGCTTTGCCACCTTGCAGCGCCCGTCACCCCACTCCGGGTCGCTGACGCTGCTGTTGCCAAACTGCCGGGTCTTGTGACAAGGCATGCCACCCTGATGCCAAGCCAAGCCAAACGCCAGCTTATCTCAGAAGGAGCAAACACAGCAAAGAGCTGGAGGTCTCACAGCCCAGGTCTCCGGGGGTCAGAAACGTTCGGTTGACGGGCCACCCTCTTGGCTAAGATCACATAAAGGGAGACCTGTTTCGGGTGCCGTCTCTTCTGTGTGTACAGTCAAGGTGGGTGGAAGGCAGACCCAAAACCTAATGGCCGCCCCCCCTCAGGATCTGCTGGGATTCTTGCCAGGAGGCCTGGCCAGGTGGACCTCGGTCTTCTGGTTTTCTTAGAAAGTGCACAGATGCGGCACTAAACATTAAGCAGCTCAGTAGTAGAAAGGGCTGTCCAGAGACAAAAGGTGGTTTGCCATTGCCTGCTTCGGTGTACTGACCCTGGACTTCCTTGGAGGTCTCCAGTCCAAGTACTAACAACAAGTACCAACTAAACAAACTGCTTAGTTTCTGAGATCTGAGGAGACTAAGCTAGCTTGGGCCATCCAGGTCAAGGCAAGAGATATTCAGAGGTGGTTTGCCCTTGCCTGCCTCTGCGTTGCAACCCTGGACTTCCTGGGTGGTCTCCCATCCAAGCACTAACCAGGGCCAACCCTGCTTAGCTTCCAAGACCTGACAAAATCAGGCTTAGCTGTACCTTAAGTGGCCAAGTTGAGTTGTGCTGTAAAATTTGACATACACAAGGATTCTAATAAAAAGGGGGCAGAGGGGAATAGTCCATGCAAGAAGAAGGAGGAGGAGGAGGAGGTTGGATTTATACCCTGCCCTGCACTACCCAAAAGCGTCTCAGAGTGGCTTACAAACTCCTTTCCCTTCCCCTCCCCACAAAAGACACCCTGTGAAGTGGGTGGGGTTGAGAGAGCTCTGACAGAAACTGCCCTTTTTAAAGAACAGCTGTGCCAGAACTATGGCTTGCCCAAGGTCATCCAGCAGCTGCAAGTGGAGGAGTGGGGAATCAAACCCGGTTCTCCCAGATTAGAGTCTGCGCACTTAACCACTCCACCAAACTGGCTCTGACTGAAGTCAGATCCCCTCTGACGCAGAATCAGATAAAATTTGGCACGGGGCATTCTCTGGGGAAGTCTCACCGTTATGGGATTCTCAGGCGAGGGGCCGGGGCTGAGCTGTGAAGCACAAGTCTTTGGGTATATGGTGTTCTTGCTCCAGCATGCAGCTATAGCCTCAGGCAGCGGGTGCTAGGAAAGCCCTTTCTCTGCCAGACTCAGATGGACCGAGAGGCTGACTCAAGGCAACTTCCTCTGTTTCCCCCCCTCACAGGCTTCTGATGCCACCAACAGCGGTCTGCCGGGCAGAGATTCAGCCTTTTCCCTGGCACAGAGACGAAGTGTGAATTCCAGTTCTTGCGTGTCCTGCCAAGGCTTGGAGGCCACTGTGGGCAGAACGGGGTCAGGGCGAGGGCTTTCCGTTGTGCCGAACACCGCCTGCCGCACTGCTGTAGGTGCAGCTATGGGGCTTCAAAGACAGGAACAGAGAACCCAGGCCTGCCTCATAACCCAGAGAAGCTTCTACAACTCTTGTCAGAGAGCCCAATGCGTTTATCTTGGCGTCCGTCAATTATATGCATCAAAACCAGAAGCCGAACAAGAACTGTTCTAGCTCATTCCGGAAGCTCATAGCAGACGCTTCCCTTAGACAAATACCGGTGTATCTATTGATTTATTAAAAAGTTCAGTTGGGTTTATTTCGATCCAAGCTCAGCTCGAAAAGTATCAATAAAAATTATGAAAACTGCCACATGCAATACCAAGGCCAATAAAAAGGACTTACATGTGCCATTTTAACCCAACATTTCAAAATTCGGGCATTTCACAATAGAGCGGGTCAGTTATTTGAAGACTCAACCATCGGCTTCTGTACCATGCAAGCCAGGATGCGAAATTTTGTTACATTACAAATAATTTCTGTAGAAGAGTCTGAAAGCACGAGGGAAGTGTAGAATTGCTCTGACCTTCCTAGGGAATTTATTAAAATTGGGAAAGTATTTATTTATTATTTATTAAACTTTTACCCCGCCCTTCCAGCAATGCCAGCTCATGGCGGCTTACAAGTAATATAAAACAATATAACATAAACAATTCAGTAACACAATCTAAAATCTGTTAGTACAAAATTTTGTTAAAACCAACATTACAGTATCTATTAAAGTGCTAGTAGAAATTCCTCAGTGTCACACATTCAGCCTCATGCCTCCTGTCAGGGGCTCTAGTGAGGTCAGTACTCGATACTTGATACTCAATACTTGGGACAGGCTATGATTGCGGAAGGGGGGGAGACCCCGAAGGATAATAGTAGTGAGTCACGACAGTGTAGTAACGTGTGATCAACTGTCTCAGCTTTTCCTATTTGACAAGGGTGGACCCGTTGGGAAGAAACAATGAGAAGACACCTGCCTTCCAGAAAAGCTGAGGGCAAGGCGCTGAGAAGGGCCACAGTGAAGATTCTCTGGTATTTAGGAATCTAGGCAGTGAGGCAGTCAATCCTGAAAGAAATCGACCCTGACTGTTCCCTGGAAGGCCAGATACTGAAGCTGAAGCTGAAATACTTTGGCCACTGAATGAGAAGGGAACACTCTCTGGGGAAGACCCTGATGCTGGGATAGACTGAAGGTCAAAGAAGAAGGGGACGGCAAAGGATGAGATGGCTGGACAGTGTCATCGATGCAACGAACATGAAATTAAGCAAATTCCAGAGCACAACGGAAGACAGGAGGGCCTGGCGTGGGGTGGTCCATGGGGTTGCGAAGAGTCGGACTCGACTGTGCGGCTGAACAACAACAACAATGCAGTGCGACTGTCTGCTGACAAAAAAAAATTCTTACTCCGGTGCCTTGCAGCAGGGTCCCACTGCAAATAGGTCCTGTCGGATTGAAGAGCCAGGTCTCTTAGTACCATTTCTTTGGCTTTCTGGAAGCCTACATGTAACAAGGCTGGGGCGGGGGGGGGGGGGGGATCAAAATGTTCATGTAGCCCACCATACTCCCCAAAAAGGGACTCAAAGCTGGGTCACCTCCCCCACCTCTTCAGACTCGGTTAAAGTCACCATAGCTAAAGCATGATTTGTTTTCTTTTCAGGACCTCTTGGGCATCCTAAGTATGAGAGTGATATTGAAAAAATCCACCCTGGGGGAATCTCAGTCGGGAAAGCTACGTGGGTCAATTTTGAAGCGAAAGTGGTTTTTCCATGCGGAAGGGCCTTCCGGGCATTCCGCCCTGATTGTTTTGAACTGGAATGTCCCCTGTTCTAAAGAGAGTTCTTTAGGTGGATGCTGCCACGTCCCAACTTTAAAAGCCTGCTTTTTAAAAAAAAAAAACACCCTAGGTGCCCCCCTTGTGGGGGGACACACCCTGGCTCCACCCTGGCTACTGCCTGGTTTCCAGCTTGGTAAGCCAGATTCAGGCCAACAGCAAGCCACTGGGAGAATGATGGTACGATCACAATACATTGCTGAGCGTTCCTGTGGATCTTTCAGTATCTGCCACGAGCATCATATGTATGCAGCCTTGTATCTAGCCACATGCATATGGAAGGCGTACAGAGTCTTCTGAGGTTCCTCCGATTCCTAGGGGCTACTGCTGGGGGTGGGGAGTGAAATCACCCCCCCCCCTTCTCTCAGTGGAGTGGCTCTTGTGGAATGCAAAAGAGGAGTCATTATACTTCCTCCCCTCCCCTCCCCTCCCTGATCTGCCCAGGAGCCCAAAGGGACTGGAATGCAGAGAACATAGACAAATTAGGGGTCCTGGCAAGTGGGGTTGGCTATAGGCCCCTCCCTTACCCTTCCCAGACTGTGGGAGAGGGACTGCCAGAGGGTGGGCTTGCTCAAAGCCCAGCTGAGGAAGGAGGAGGAGGAGGAGGAGGAGATGACTGGATTTATACCCCACCCTTCACTACCCAAAGGGGTCTCAGAGCAGCTTATGATCCCTTTCCCCTCCCCTCCCCTCCCCACAACAGACACCCTGTGAGGTAGGTGGGGCTGAGAGAGCTCCGAGAGAACTGCTCTTGAGAGAACACCTCTGAAATAACTTGTGACTGACCCAAGGTCACACCAGCAGCCACGTGTGGAGGAGTGGGGAATCAAACCTGGTTCTCCCAGATTAGAATCCATGCTTTTAACCACTACACCAAACTTACTCTCGCACTGGCGCTCTGAAGCTGAGACGAGTCTCACATGGAGCACACTCAGACTCGCAGCCACACCACCATTTGTGGATGCTGCCCTCTCACTCCTGTTGCCTGTATAGGGCTAAAGGAGGAGGAGCCCTGCTAGGGTCAAAGAACCAGCGTCCTTAGCTAGCTGCATCCCAGGGATTCGATGGGACTGTATTCCAGTGGAGAGAGAGCTGGATGATTAGCCGTCTGCCTGTAGCAGCAGAAAAGAGCAAGCATCCGGGAGGAGCACCTTAAAGACGAATAACATTTGTGGCAGGGGAGGAGCTTTCCTGAGTCACTGCTCACTTCTTCAGGTACAGCTAGAAGGAGAGTCCCTCCTGTCCTTATACCACGAGGTGGATGGGGTTCCACTCTCTACAGCTAAACGTGGTGCCTTCCGTGGAGGCAGATCAAGATGGGGTAGCCGAGTTAGTCAGTTTGTCTGTAGCAGCAGAAAAGAGCCGGGAGTCCAGGAGCACCTTCAAGACTAACAACACTTGCGGCAGGGTTAGGAGCGTTCACGAGTCACTTGCTTCTTCAGATACAGCTCAAAGGAGAGTCCCTCTGTCCTTATATCTTTTCCATTCCGTACAGCTAAATGTGGAGCCTTCCATGCAAATAGATCATGCCTCTTGCCAAGATACTGAGGGCACAGGGACTCTCCTTCTAGCTGTACCTGGAAAAGTGAGCGGTGACTCACAGCAGCTCCTCCCCTGCCACAAATTTTGTTGGTCTTTACGGAGCTCCTGGGCTCTTGCTCTTTCCCACATATTCCAGTGTGGGACATAATAAAAAGTGAGGCCTCTGAGCACGTACAGAGTGCATTCCCCTGCCTATTTCCCAGCAGGGTTCGTTCCAACTGAAACTTTGGAGTGAGCTTTTTACAAGGAGAGAGAGAGTGGAAGTTGAGATCTAGGTCACTGTGCCCCCCCCCCCTTGCAAGAGAAACGAACCACTTGCTTACGCAGCACAAACCGTGCCCTGGGCTTTCCCCCCGCTCTCCTTTCCTGTCCCACTGCTTAACTTTCCTGTCCCACCTGTCCTCACATAACCCATTGCGAGGTGGGTGGGGCAGTCAGAGGGCCACGGAGATCAATGTTTGACTTGCTCAGGTAGGGGCACTCAGACACACACACACGTGCTCTTTTGTCTCCTGCTGGCTAGCAGTTCGTCTACGCAGACCGTTTTATGAGGCCGGTCGAAAGCCTTCGACAGCTGCCACCCAAGCAGCCAATGCAACGGCAGAATTCAGAGAGAAAGAAGCAATTTCAAATTTGTCAGATGGAGAAAGAGAGAGAGAGAGAGAGAGAGAACTGAAATAACCCGCTCATGAGCTCCAGACGCCTGGCAAGCAACTGCAGATTTCCCTCCTGACTCCCAACCTGAGGAATGGGCTTCCTGAGGAAGGGAGGGGGACCCCCCCCCTCACTGGAGAACTTCGACAAGTACTGCAAGGCCTCCTTGGATGCCAGGGCTTTTGAGGGGGTATGAACGGCAGGCACCTTTTAAGGGGGGGGGGGAGGTATTTGGGGGATTTCATTTAGTTTTAATCTGTAATTTTTTAATTATTATTTGTAAGATGCCTTGAGCCAAGAGGAGGGGCAGGGCAGAGATGTTTTAATAAATAAATACCTGACATTTCTTAAAATTAGGATAGCCAGGTCCTCCCCCCTGGGCCTACCGATGGGGGATGGGAGGGGTGGGGTTGCCAGATCCAGGTTGGGAAGCTCCTGGAGATTTGGGGGTGGAGCCTGGGGAGGACAGGGACCCCAGTGGGGTACGATGCCATAGAGTCTCCAAAGCATCCATTTTTCTCCAGGGGAGATCAGCTGTAATTCCGGGGGATACCCAGGTCCCACCTGGAGGCTGGCGTCCCTAACAGGTGCCTTGGAAAGCACAGGAGGGTTGAAAGGGGATGGTCAGCAAACCTTTATGCATGGCCAACTGATCCCAAAAACATGATTTAGAACTCCCTCTCAGCATGCATGCCCTCAACGATGGGAGGAAGTTGGTTTTCCTGTCTCCTTCCCTCTCTGTCGCTGACAGGTGCTGGGCCTGCGGATGAGCCCGGCCCTTTGGCTCGGGGCTCTGACTCCCCTCACCCCAGATGTGGACAAAGGAGGAGGGGCTGGCTGTGACAACTGTCCCCCCACCCCCCTAATACAATCCTCCTTCCTCAAAGCATCTTCGGGTGCAATCAAATGTGAGCATAATTCAGAGACAAATCAAACCACGACACCAAAAAAATTGTTTCATCACTGCCACTGATCCAAACCTCTAGTTTCGGTGTGGGCAGGGCAAATTTCTAGGGCTGCCAACTCCAGGCTGGGAGATTCCTGGAGATTGGGGGGGGCGGAACATGTGAAAGGCAGAGTTCGAGGAGGAGATGGACCTCATCAGAATATAATGCCATACAGTCCACGCTCCCAAACACTCATTTTTTCCAGGAACACTGATTTCAACTGGAGCTGGCAACCCTAGTTGGCACCCCTGTCCAGCTGGGCCCCAAAGCCGCTGCCTGCCACCCTGGAGAATGTGGCATATTATCCAACCGCTCACGGCGAGGCCAAGGGCCACGGCTCTCTCACCTGTCCGGTGGTCTGAAGGTTAAAGCAGGAGACTCCCTGGTCTGACGTCTCGGCAGTTGTGTTGCTGTAGAGGAGTGCCCCGATGAGCCAGCACATCCCCAGGCAGAGGTCAGAGATGCTCAGGTAGAAGAGAGGCCGCACCTGCGGAAGTGCCAAAGAGCAACTGGTCATGCGTCTGCCAGAGCAACTGAAATGTTTCTAAAGGATGAGAAACACCTAATATTCAAATATCACCCACCCACTGACAACCGGCCACATTTATCTGTATTAACTGGGCCGGAACCTCCTAACGCTAAACTATGACTACTGTTGATATGTTTATAATGTGTTTTCAATTATATTGTATCGTAGATGTTTATGATGTGTTTTAAATTTTATTGTATTTACTGAAACTGATGTAACCCACCCTGAGCCCCTCGTGGGGATATAAACGTGAAAAATAAAAATAAATAAATAAAACAAATCTTTCGCACATTTGCACAAACTACTTTTCATACAAGACGGCTCACGTGAGAACAACAGAAAGACTATCGCCTCCGGCTGTCAGTCAAAACCAATGCTACATCTATGCCACTATTGTCTACTCCAGGGGTGGGCAAATGGCGGCCCGCGGGCCACATGCGGCCCGCCACAGAGTTTTTTGCGGCCCGCCAAGACATGAAGATTAACAAGAGTAAATATAGATGCTCTTTGACAGACATTAACTTGCAGGCTGTGATGAGAATCTCAACAAGCAATCTCACTCCTGATTTCAAAAAAATTGTAGAAAAGTGTGATAGGATACATTTGTCTCATTAAACTGATTCTAAAATTAAATGTGCTTGCAGCTATAGATGATATGAAATTAGCACAATAAATAAATTGAATAAAACTACCACTATTTTATTTAATTTATATTTATTGATTTTTATGATACAATTTATACCTTTTCTGAAATGCAAAGTTAAGTAATGAATGCAATCATTTTAAAAGGTGCGGCCCTCCGCCAACCTCCCCTCCCACAAAGTGGCCCCCGAGCCAAAACAATTGCCCACCCCTGGTCTACTCTAAAATTCACTTGGCTGTCCAGGAAGCTGGGAAGAGAGAAACGAGAAACACCCAGGATTTGTGCTAGAGACAAGAGCCATCCATCTCGACCACCTGGAGATGTGACTTTGGGATCCCCTGGGAAGGGATCGGGACCCTGGAGAAGAACTCCGCAAGGAACGCCCATTAGCAGAGTTTGGGGAGGAGTAGGATGTCAGAGGGTGTATAATGCCATAGAGCCCACCCTCCAAAGTAGCTATTTTCTACAGGGGAACTGATCTCTGTCTTCTGGACATCTGTTGTGATCCCAGAAGATCTCCAGCCTCCACCTGGAGGTTGGCAACCCTCACAGGAAGGCATTCTCTACCAGGAAGACAAATTGGGAGGGTGTTTTACTGAGGCAGGCACAAGAGCGAGAGAGAGAGAGAGAGAGAGAGAGAGAGAGAGAGAGAGAAAGAAAGAAAGAAAGAAAGGAAGGAAGGAAGGAAGGAAGGAAGGAAGGAAGGAAGGAAGGAAGGAAGGAAGGAAGGAAGGAAGGAAGAGAGAGAGAGAGAGAGAGAGAGGGAGGAAGGAAGGAAGGAAGGAAGGGAGAGAGAGAGAGAGAGAGAGAGAGAGAGAGAGAAAGGGTCCTTGCCTAGTAAACAGGAACAGACACCGCTGCTTAACTTAGCCCTGGCTCTGTATGGTCTACTCTGACTGTCCCGCAAAGGGGTAGATGCTCCATTCTTGCTAGGCATGTGGGTTGCGGGGCCGCTGCAAACTCTAGCTCAGTCACAGAAAGCTGCCTGCAACCTCAGCTGAGTGCAGCGATGATTCAGCCTCTAGAGTGAAATATTTATTTTAGCAAGGAGGGAATGTGCTTGGAAATTTGAAACATTCTTCACAGAGGCCCCTGCCCTGCCCATCTGGTAGGTTTCATAAAGTGCAATTTCTAGCATGCATTTTAATAAAGCGACGAAAGAGCTCCCCTTACCTCGGGGGATCTGGCGGTATTCTGGAACACGGCATAGCCAATGATCGAGCTGGACCCTATGACGCTGTGGAAACAGAGGGTGGAGAGGGTGAGCCTGGACTTGTCCACCTGGCTTCTGTGCCTTCGGTACCTTTTCCCTTCCATGTGCTGGGAAATCCTGTTTGTGACACTGCTGTTAAACGACACAGGAGTACTGTGCCAGAAAGAAGTTGGCAACTCTAGTTCAGCTGTGGGCTTTTGTGCTTTCAGACCAGTCCTCATAGTACCTGGCTTCCTGCGTTCTGGCCAAAGAGACTGAGATGATTGAGACATGGGAGAGGCGCCCATTGTTTTATAAAATTCTGCCCCTCTGCTTTGAACAGCACACGAGGAGTGACTGTCATGGCTAGACTGTTTGACTCGGACCTGCGAGACCCAAGTCCAAATCCCCACTATGCTTGACAGGGGACCTTGGTCCTGCCTCTCTTTTTCAGCCTAGCTTACCTCACAGGGGGAGATAAAACTGGGCTTTTTAGAGAGTTTGATCCACAGGCATCAGCAGGCGATACCTGCCCACTGCATTACTGACAGAGGAACAGGTCATTTGGATTTCCTAACACGGGCACTGATTTAAACTTAAACTGCTGAACTGCAATTGATAATGAAGCTCAAGACAATGCATCCACCTGGACTGAATCGAGACCTAGGTTTCCTGTCTCATTACCAATGCTGATTTCTCCAGCCTATTATTCCTCTGCATATCTCACCTGATCCAGTCACGCCTGCTACTGTCATTCACCTGCTATTGTCATTTACCTGCTAATGTCATTCGACTTCTGAAATCACTCCACTTTCCAATAAACAGGACAGATGGACTCCCATTCTAGCTGTGTTTGAAGAAGTGAACGGTGATTCATGAAAGATCATACCCTGCCGCATATGTTATTAGTCTGGGCTCTTGCTCTTTGTACTACTGTTGTGGTTGGTATAAAACAGCATGAATTTGACCAAAATGTCCCCCCCGCCCAGCACAAATTTTCTGGCTGCATTCTTTGAACTATGGCCCTGATCCCAAGGCCTAAACATGCAGTGGGGAATTCCAAGGCCAGCCTTTCTCAAAGCTGCCCTCTGCATGGAGCAGCTCTCAGCACCTGGGGAAAGGGGCTTTGTAAGCCCATGCAAGGATTCACACAAGTTTCTGCACACCTGTAAAAGGGTCCGAAGACATGTGACAGCCAGCATGGTATACTGGTTAGAGTATCAGACTAGGATTCAGGAGACCCACGTCCAAATCCCTACTCTGCCATGGAAGCTTGCTGGGTGATCTTGGGCTAATCCCAGAGCAGCCTACCTCACATGGTTGTTGTGAAGGTAAAATGGAAGAGGAAGAGACTGGACAAAAGGAAACACTACTTTACACAGAGTATTGTAGAATGTAGAATTCGCTGCCAGAGGATGCGGTGATGGCCACAGGAATAACCCTTTAAAAGGGGATTTGATAGATTCATGGAGAATAAGTCTATCAATGGCTACTATTTGTGGTGACGGAGGGGAAACCCCACATTCAGAGGCACAAAGCCTCTGAATCCCAGAGCCAGGAGGCAACACCAGGTGAAAGCCTCGGCCTCCATGCCCTGCTGTTGGCCCCCCAGAGGAACTGGTTGGCCACTGTGTGGGACAGGATGCTGGACTAGATGGACCACTGGTCTGATCCAGCAGGGCTCTCTTCTGATGTTCTTATTGTTGAAAGTTTTTTTGGGTTAGGGACAGAAAAGCGGGTTATGGAAATCTGAATCAATAATAGCAGTGGGAAAGGGTTAACTTTTATTTGTAAACCATCTAACTACTTCCATTTCTATTGTCATGTTTAAAATATTCCTGCTCTGG
Source organism: Lepidodactylus listeri (assembly GCA_029233225.1). NCBI lineage: Eukaryota > Metazoa > Chordata > Lepidosauria > Squamata > Gekkonidae > Lepidodactylus > Lepidodactylus listeri. The sequence goes on along the minus strand of JARCFY010000013.1, from coordinate 4,287,231 downwards.
TTCTCTTACGCTTCAGAAAGCTCATAACAGCATTTTTAAATACCCCATAACCATAATACAGAAGAGGAGAAAACAGAGAGTAAAAGCCATTGGTGGTGATACCATTCAACAATCCTGTCCAAAAGTTCTCCTGTAAAGAGATCGTCTGTTGCAGACCTTCCTGAAAAGGCCAGCAAGGCTAAACTCTGGTGGCTGTTTTGGGGAGACCTTTCCACACACCCCAGGAATGAGGAAAAACTGTGAAGTACCTTAAAGCAGTTGTAACAGCTTGAATCCAGTGTAGGACAGAAAAGAACTGTAAAGAGAAGCGACATCATTAAACCCTCCTGCAATTTCCCATCTCTCTCTGAGCAGCACATTGTGTGTGGCGTCAGGAGAAGTGATCACCCACAAAGCAGAGCCCAAGGGTAATGACCCCCGTCCCATCGTCTGCACCCAGCTGCTAACATTCCAAGGTATACTGCCTCTGAAAGTGGATGCTCCATTCTTATAGCATGTTAAGAGAGCCAGTGTGGTGTAGCAGTTAAAAGAGAGCAGGACCGGTATCTGGGAGACTCGGGTTCGAATCTCAACTCATGCTCTGGAAGCCGCTGGGCTACCTGGGGCCACTCATACTTTCTCAGCCTCACCTACCTCAATTGTGAGAACAAAAATGGAGAAGAGGATGATATATCCTCGGGGTATAATTGGATTAAATACATTTTAGCTATCGAGGCAGACAGCTGCTGAGCGACCCGCCCTCCCCAAATGCATCTAAAGCTGGGTAGGAATGCAAGAGCTGTCTTTACTTGAACAGACTGACCCAGAATCCATCCCATTGCAAACAAACAAAAATTCAGCCACACTTCGGAACGACAGCGTGAAAAAAACATCTGATGTCTCTTCCTATTGACTGCATCAACTCTGAGTAATCCACCTTGAATTTCAGTGAGAAAGGGGACTGCAGAGTAAATCAAACAACTAAATTGCAGCCTGAAAAATGTATTGGTTGGCTGATGAGACACAAACATGCCCAGTATGAGATCAAAGATCAGACTCTTTGGGTTGCCTAAAAAAAGAAAGAGAAAGAACCGGTCGGTACCACTCGTGGGACGCAGCCCACTTTGAATGGGGCTTGAACCTCTGAGGGAGGAGACGCCCAGCAGTGGCTCTTGGCCACCATGGCTGAGTTGAACCTCCACGTTCAGAGGCAGTACACTGTTCAGTGCCAGTTGCTGTGGAGGCAAGAGGGAGCGGCTTCGGCCTCAGTGACCTGCTCCTGGGCCTTCCAGGGACATCTGTCTGGCCACTCCCCGGATTAGATGGACCCCGGTGGGTCTGATCCTGCAGGATTGCCAACCTCCTGGCGGTATCCTAAGGTTGCCAGGTCCCTCCTAGCCACCAGCAGGGGACAGAGGGGTCAGGTTTCCAGAACCAGGTTGGGAAACTCTTGGAGACTTGGGGGATGGTGCCTGGGGGGGAAAGGGACCCCAGCAGAGTACAGTGCCATAGATTCCACCCTCCAAAGCATCCATTTTCTCCAGGGGAGCTAATCTCTGTAGTGTGGAGAGGAGCTGTAATTCCGGGGCATCCCCAGGTCCCACCTGGAGGCTGGCATCCCTAGTTTAATTTCAGGAAATATCCAAGATCCATCTGGAGATCGGCAATCCTATACAGAGTTCACCCTCCAAAGCGGCCATTTTCTCCAGGGGAACTGATATCTGTCGTCTGGAGATGAGCTGTAATTTCGGCCTGGGGGCTAGCATCCCTACGGTGTCTGGAGATCTCCCGGAATTAGAACTGATCTCCAGGTGACAGAGATAAATAAATTCTCCCGGAGAAAATGGCCGCCTTGGAGGGTGAGCGCTGCGCTATGGGATTATACACCACGGGGGGTCCTGCCCCTCTCCAAACTGCTCCCTGCCCAGGCTCCACCCTCCCCCAAATCTCCAGGAATTTCCCAACCCAGAGCGGGCAACCTGAGAGCTCCTCCTGGTGTGATTGGCCAGCCTCCTCAGGCAGCCGGTGCCGAACAGCAGAAGTTGCAGCCGGAGAGGCAAGCCCAACAAATTCACCGGGGAGTGCCCAGGCTTGCTGGAAGGGGGGCACAGACCAGGGGAGCTGTTCCCACGCGCTCTACGAGGGGGGGCAGCTCTGGGGACCCTGCGTGGCTTCGGCCCTCCTGCTTCCTCCTGTGGGGCCACCTGCCGGCTTCGGTTCTGCTGGCTCCCGTCCAGGTGGCTGATCTGCTGCTCCCTCCTGTCTGCATTTCTCCGGGGGTTTTAAGGGAGCTTTGCAGGTGTGACTGAGGTTGCGGGTCTCCCGGGATGGAAACTTAAAGGTGGGGAAACAGTCAGGATTGTAAAGATGCAGCCAGGGAAGGGCTGGTGGAGCAGGTGAGCCTCTGGCCTGCCGGGGGAGGAAGGGGTTTAACAGTGGAAGGGGGGGATAACTGGGCATGGTCAGCCTGGAGGTTAGGGAGTCCGGGATCAGGAGCCTCGCCTGTCCCAGGGAGGGGGGCAAAGCCACCCTCCCCACTCAAGACTAGACCTCCGGGGCTTCATTTGCAGGAGGAGCTATGTCAGTGGTGCATTGGTGAGCAGGGCTGCTCGGGGGAGCTCCTTGGGCCAAGCCAGGGCCCCCCAGCCCCTCTTGACCCAGGCTGCCACCGAGGGAAGGGATGCCAGTCTCCTTGAGGGCTGGGGGGGGGGGGGGGAGCTGAGCCCCTGCTGCCACCCCCTCCACTGAGCGGGCTGCTGGATCCAGGCTGTGAAACTCCTGGTGGTGAGGGGATGGGATGGGACCTGGTGAGGCAGGAAGGAACACAGGAGCAGCCTCCCGCTGACCCAGTCCATCCAGCTCAGTACTGTCGGCTCAGAGGGGCATCTGCTCTCCAGGGTCTCAGGCGGAGGTCTTTCCCATCACCTGCGGCCAGATCTTTTAACTGGAGATGCCGGGGATTCCACGGGTGACAAAGCATCCATTTCCTCCCGGGGAACCGATCTCTGCAGTCTGGAGAGGAGCTGTAATTCCCCAGGTCCTACCTGGAGGCTGGCACCCCTCCCTTCCTCCACTGTGCGCCTCCGGCTCGGCCTCAGTCCCCGGTGGAGAACCCCCGGACCAGACCCAGCTCTGGGGAGGGGAGAGAGCCTCTCCCGCAATGGTGGCGTCCCGGGGTCAGCCGCCCGTCGAGGATGCTCCGGCGGGGCTCCCGCCCAGACCGGGGAACGGGGGGGTCAGGCTAGACGTCCTCTAGGGTCCCTTCCCCCACGGGCGACGGCGCTCCAGGCGCCTCTGCGCTCCAGGCGCCCATTCCGGGCACAGGAGGGCCGAGGGCCGTCCGACGGGCGGGGGCGGGAGCTGGACCCCCTGCAAAGGGGCTCACTCTCACCTGCAGCGAGTCGTCCGCCGGCGGGGCGAGGAACGCCGAGGAGACGGCGGGGGGCGCCGAGGAGGCGGCGGCGGCGGCCGAGAAGAAGCCCATCCTAGCTGCGGCGCACCCGGGCGCGGAGGGAGCAGCAGCGTCCCGGCCAGCCGCCTCCCCTCCCTGCCTGGGCTTCCCCGCCCAGGGCCCGCCCAGCTCGTTACCCGCCGCCTGGGGGAGGGCACCCTCTCGGGCATGCCAGCCAGCGCCCCGGGAATCTGGGTCTCCTCCAGCCCGGAGCCCTCCCTCCGCCTGGCCCCCCGCGGAGCCGCTGCCGGCCAGAGCAGGCCCAGGGGCCCACCGCGACCGACGGAGCGCCACGTGCTGCTGGGAGCCCGGGAGAGAGGCGCGAGGGGAGGCCCAGAGTGCTCCCTCTAAGCTGTGGAGGCTCGCGAGCAAAAATCCTACTCGGTGAACTCCGGGCATTCGAGTGGAGAGCGAGCCATTTGGCCACTGCAGAAATCAGTTTGCCCTGGAGCCATCCTTCCTGAGCTAAGACAAATATGTGTCAGCTGGAGGCTAAAAAACTGTGAGCTAGCTCACACTAACTCAGCTTACAGGGAACACTGCCCGGGAGAGGGGGGCGCATGGGAAGGGCTCCCTTCCGTCCCCCCCCCCCCTTCTGCCCATCTGGGGGGGACTTCTAGGCAGGATGCCTTCTTTGGCCGGCCTCTCCCTAAGGAGACCCCTCCCCTCTGGCCTGTATGTTTGGGTCCCTCCCTCCGCCCTTCCCTTGTTTAAAGAATCCTGGATGAAAGGCAGGGGAAGAACCCCCGAGGTCATCTAGTCAGACCGTCAGGATTCCACTCCCTTGCAAAAAGGTTCCTTCCTGTGAAGCACCAGCGCCCCCTGCTGTAGGGTGAAGAAAGCTAAGCGAATCTCTCCAGGGCTCCCTAAGAAGGAGTGTTAATTGCGAAGCACTGGAGGTCCAGGGGCACCTTTAAGACCACAACGAAGTTTAATTCTGCGTATAAGCGTGTGGATACACACTTCTTCAGATACAGAGAAACAGAATTTCCTCAGCCATTACATCTAGGAAGAGAGGGGGGGGGGCAATGCTCCCTCTAAGCTATGGAATCTTGTGAGCAAAAATTCTATTTTGTGAGGGAGTGATTTGGCTCCAAGTCCTGCATAATTAGTTTGTCCTGGAGCCATCGTTTCTGAGCTAAAATAGAAATATGTGAGCTGGAGGCTAAAAAACTGAGCTAGCTCACACTAACTCAGCTTAGAGGGAACACTGGTGCTAGTGGGGGGGGGGGCTGGGCCCATGCTCTTGGACAAATCGACCTCCCCCCTTGCCTGTTTATACAGCAGTAAGCCCCCTTATATTCAATGGAACTTAGTCCCAGGTAAATGTACACAGGATTGAAGCCTTAACGCAGCAATTTCTTGCAGAAGACTGCACGCCCAGGTGAAACTAGTAAATACGACCATGCAGCTGGCCTGTCAGGCCACACTTCCATGATCCTAGGTATAGGTTGTGTGCATGTGTGTGTCTTGTGAAAGTTTCTCAGATGCCTGTGCTGTGGAAAACTTGGTGGTCTCGGTCTGCACAGCCTCTCTGCAGTCTGGTAGGCTCTCCACCCTCTCTCTACAACATTTCTTCCAGCAGCTGGATAAAGGGAGAGATCACCTTGTTTAACAGGATGAAAGAAATAATGGCAGGATGCACTTCAGGGCACTTTAGTGATGTTCAGCTAACTCTAATTCCAGGAGGGCAGCTACTTCCCTCTGCAGTAGCGAAACAAAGCAGCAGTCCTGCGGCACCTTCAAGACCAACCTTTATCCCAGAACAAGCCTTTGTGACTCTGAGCTCACCTCTCCAGGTGCAATAAAATCCCGTCATATCTGAAGCAGGAAGCTCCGTCTCATAAGAGTGCAGTTAAAAAGATTGCTAACTTTTAAGGGGGCACCAGACTGCTGTTTGGTCCAGATCGTGCAATCTGAATACAGTTGTACAGATTGACCAGTGATATATTCAAGACGAAGAAGGGGAAAAAACTGTTTGTTTTGTTCAGCAACATTATCGGGGAAGGTTAAAAATCATAATCCTCTCCATCACTTACACAAATGTAGAAGAAGAAGAAGAGGAGCAGGAGGAGATTGGATTCATACCCCGCCGTTCACTACCTGAAGGCGTCTCGGATAGCTTACAATCCCCTTTCCCGTCCCCTCCCCACAACAGACACCCTATGAGGTAGGTGGGGCTGAGAGAGCTCTTTCCAGAACTGCTCATGAGAGAGCAGCTCTGAAAGAATTTATGTCCAATGCTCCCTCTAAGCTGTGGAGTCTTGTGTGCAAAAATTCTACTTTGAGAGCTACTGGCATTAAAGTTGTGAGTGAGCAATTTGGCTGCTGCCTAAATTAGTCTGCTCTGGAGCCCTCCTTCCTGAGCTAAGACAAAAATGTGTGAGCCGAAGACTACAAAACTGTGAGCTAGCTCACACTAACTCAGCTTAGAGGGAACACTGCTTATGTCTGACCCAGGGTAACACCAGAAGCTGCATGTGGAGGAGAAGTGGGGAATCAAACATGGTTCTCCCAGATTGTAGGGGTCCAGGTGTAGCCGAGGTGTCCAGCAGATTAGTGATTTAGTGTCCAACTTCCCTCTACAAAGAGTTCAGACGAAGTACAGAGTCTTTCAGATCCAGCTCTACCTCTCATACTGACTGAGGTGTTACCAAAGCCAGGCTGGAGTCCAAAAGCAACTTAGAGAGACTAACCAGATTTCTAGGATATGAGTTTTCGAGAGTCAAAGACTTAGGGTTGGTCCCTAAGGTGCTACTGGACTCTGATTCGAGCTCTTCCACCTGTAGACCAGTATGGTTACCCCCTGAAACTCTCTTTGTCAGCAAAGACTCAGCTCCCATTGTGTCACCTGTGCAAACCTTTGGGGACCCCAAGTGCCAGCAAATGAGGTTCCAGTCATACCTTCCCCTGTCTGCTTGTCAGATCTGTTATCTTTATGCACCTTGGCCAGAAGTCTAGAGGACAGACGCTGGGGGCAGGGAAGGAAATAAAAGGTGGCATTTAAATATTGACTCAACAGATTGGAAAGGTACTGAAACAGTCCTCTATAAAATAAAGTCACCTTGGCCTTGGTTCAAAGGCGTAATAGTTTTTGGTGGATTCCAGAAACAACGGTCATGCAGTAACCTTTCGCTAGGGAGGACCAACCCAAATATCGCAAAAAAGAGCAAGCTTTCGGGTTCTCTGGAAATCTTCATCAGGAGAGATGTTCAAAGCCCCAAAAGGGGGTGGTGGTGAGCTGTTTTGGGGCACACTGGAGCAGCCCCCAAATCTGCTGTTTGAGAGCCAGACGATGTGGTGTTGGGTGCAAAACAAGCTGCAAAACCTCCCACGAATTCCAGGGAACAAGAAACTAAAAAGACCGCCATTGAGAGTATAAAAGCCAAGCAGGTCACCAGATGACTGCCTTTGCTTAAGTCATAAAGACCCATAGAGGGAGGGAACTGCCAGCGTGCTGGGCCCAGACTGACAGAGAGGCCACCTGCGTCCACGCTTGGGAAACCAACCGTTGGGTGTCAAATTAAGAGGCATCCGCTAAAAATGAATGGACCGGCTCCCGTCTCGTTCAGAAAATGAAAGAGCAAACCCTGTGATTTCGGCTCACGGGGGAACAATTTTATGCGGTTAAACAGACCCCCAGGCTGTTACTCTTTTGGCAGGTGCTCAAAAGACGTTGTCTGCTCACCTCTTTGATCTAAGAAGGCTTCTTTGTCCCACTAAGTAGTGCAAATACAAAGTGTGTGTGTGTGTGTGTGTAACCTTTACAACCCCCCCCCCCCAACATCTTCTGCCAGTTCTATAGCTCCCTCCCTCTTCCTCCTCCAGCTGCACTCCCTGCAGGCCAATCTGTCCATCTTTCACCACAGCCCTTCTTTAAAGGAAGACATAAAACACTGTATCATATCAGGCACCTCATGAGCATGTACTGAATTCTTGCCCTCAACATTGTTTTGTGTAGTGGTTAAGTGCGCGGACTCTAATCTGGGAGAACTGGGTTTGATTCCCCGCTCCTCCTTCAGCTGCTGGATGACCTTGGGCAAGCCATAGCTCTGTACCAGCTGTTCTCTCAAGGACAGTTCTCTCAGAGCTCTCTCAGCCCCACCCACCTCGCAGGGTGCCTGTTGTGGGGAGGGGAAGGGAAAGGAGTTTGTCAGCCGCTCTGAGACTCCAAGTGAGTGGAGGGCGGGGTATAAATCCAATCTCTTCTTCTAATAATAATAATTTTGGGGAGTTTAAATGGTTTTACAATGTCATTGCATTACGTATGTTTTGTTAGCTACTCTGGAGGGCCCTTGTGAGAGCAAAAAGGTGGGATAGTTTGAAAAATAAATGAAATTTTAAAAATAACACCCTGTCCCCTCTCCTCCCCAAAGAACTAGCACTAGGAGCCCCGACCCCCTTGCAGTCATTTGCTTGCTTGCATACCGACCTGGGTCCTCAATTACCACTGTCTTTAGAAAACAGATGGGGGCCGCTCCCTCTTAGCTGTAAAGTCTTGTGAGCAAAAATTGTCCTTTGCGAGCTACTGGGCATTAAAGTTGTGAGCCAGCGATTTGGCTGCTGCATAAATTAAGTTTGCTCTAGAGCCCATCCTTCCTGAGCGAAGGCAAAAATGCGTGAGCCGGAGGTTAATAAACTGTGAGCTACCTCACACTAACTCAGCTTAGAGGGAACACTGGTATATATGCCTTTGGCAAGCATCCCTTCTTCACACTGTGCTAAGCAGGGGTTAAGGAAAGTTTTTGGAGAGTGCAACCAGCAGCTGCACCGATAAAAATAACACTCAGCACAGCCAACAGAGGAAAGTGCTCCTTCAAACCATGCAGTTAAAATGAGGTTGCACTTACCTGTAACTGTTGTTCATCGAGTGGTCTTCTGTGCAGGCACGCATGGGGGGACTGTGCAGTCGCAGGCCAGCTAAGGAAAAGGATTCCAGGCTTTCTGATAGACGAGGAGCGCCCCCTCCTCCCTCTGGCGCTTTCCCGCCAAAATGCTCCCATGGCCAGGAGGAAGGGTGCTACTCCCTACGTTTTCTTTGTGCTGCCGCCGGAGACCCCTAGAAAACTAAAGTTCTGGAAAGTTCCCAGCAGGGCAGGAGAGGAGGGATGTGTCTGAATTCAACTCTGTAGATATTAGAACATTTTTACCTCAGCCATCTCAAAACCTTGACTATTCCCATTTATGCATCGTTATAGCATCTTTAGTCCAACCACAGTCCAATGGCATCTTTAAGACCAACCAAGTTTTATTCAAGGTGTGAGCTTTCGTGTGCACGCACACTTCTGAATAAAACTTGGTTGGTCTTAAAGGTGCCCTTGGACACTAACTTTGTTCTACTGCTTCAGGCCAACGCGGCTGCCCACCTGGATCCCATTTATACATATATCCCCTGCCTGTTTAATAAAACCTTTGTCCTGTTTTTGCAAGTTAATTTGCCTCAAGTGCCATTTTTCAAGGGTTTACAAAACTGGACAGCTCCTGTATTTTCGGTAGAATTCCTGAGCTGAGGAAAAGCCTAAACTAAAAATCTCAAACAGTCAAGTCTTTTATGACACAGTACGCACGCTACCAGTGTTCCCTCTAAGCTAAGTTAGTGAGAGCTAGCTCACAGTTTTTTAGCCTCTGGCTCACACATTTTTGCGCTAGCTCAGGAAGGACGGCTCCAGAGCAAACTTAAGCTGTGCAGTAAGCAAATAGCTCCCTCACAACTTTAATGCTGGTAGCTCACAAAATAGAAGATTTGCTCACAAGACTCTACAGCTCAGAGGGAGCATTGCACGCCACTGTAGGGCAGCTCGGGCTCTGAGGGAAACTTAAGATTTGGCGGGAAAAATCTGCCAGGCCAGTGGTGGGTGGTGGTGGGGGAAGCAATAGAGAAAGGGTTTAGCCTTCCCATCCCCTGGTCAGCCTTCTGGGAGCACCACTGTGGTAAAAGAGCTGCTGGACAAGATGGAAGTTTGTCAAAAATACTATGCCAAGCATCTTTGTACCTGCAGAGTAAATGCTTGTGCAAGAGGGCACAAGTTACGTGTGTGGTAAGCAACGAACAAGTGGCAGCTTGCAGCCACATTGACCTAGCACTGTGTGCGAACGAAACATTCTCAAATGCCTCCCAAGGTCACGCGCAGGTCATTACAGGGAGCTACTTGCTAAGCGTGAGTTTGTCCCTCTCTCCACCGGTGTAGTCAGAGGCATCCTTTAAACCAGGGGTGGGCAATTGTTTTGGCTCAGGGGCCACTTTGTGGGAGTGGAGGTTAGCAGAGGGCTGCACCTTTTAAAATGATTGCATTCATTAGTTAACTTTGCATTTCAGAAAAGGTATAAATTGTATCATAAAAATCAATAAATATAAATTAAATAAAATAGTGGTAGTTTTATTCAATTTATTTATTGTGCTAATTTCATATCATCTATAGCTGCAAGCACATTTAATTTTAGAATCAGTTTAATTAGACAAATGTACCCTATCACACTTTTCTACAATTTTTTTTGAAATCAGGAGTGAGACTGCTTGTTGAGATTCTCATCACAGCCTGCAAGTTAATGTCTGTCAGAGCATCTATATTTACTCTTGTTGATCTTCATGCAAGAAAAACTTTGCTCACAAATATATGTAGACCAAAATACAGAGAACATTTCCCCAGCAAATTTCTTCATACAAGGAAATTTTTTCAGCAAAGACTTGTAAAAGTCAACTAATGTCACAGCATTAAACATTTCTTTCACAGTGTGATCTGACTGCATGTCAATAAGTTCAAGCTGCAGCTCCTCAGGTGCTGTATCAATATCAGCAGTGATGGGATAAGAGAGCAAATTGAATTTAGGCTCAATTTTCTTGAAGTCCTGAAATCTTCTTGGCGGGCCGTAAAAAACTCTGTGGTGGGCCGCATGTGGCCCCCGGGCCGCCATTTGCCCACCCCTGCTTTAAACGACTGACATGGGAGAAATTGGCTGCTTTTTTGTGCGCATACAATGAATGGCAGCTATCCTGAGGATATAATGAGAAATGACTGGAAGATCAGTCAGGTTCATGGGCTAACACAAAGGCACACAAAGACACCCAAGTAGAATCATAGAATCACAGAGTTGGAAGGGGCCCTGCAGGCCATCTAGTCCTGCCCCCTGCTCAGTGCAGGATCAGCCCAGAGCATCCCTGACAAGGGTCTGTCCAGCCACTGCTTGAAGACTGCCAGGGAGGGGGAGCTCACCACCTCCCTGGGCAGCTGATTCCACCATTGCACAACTCTTTTACTGTCAAAAAGGTTTCCCTCAGATCCAAGCGGTACCTTCTTGCGTGTCCTCTCCTCTGCTGCCAGCCGGAACAGCTCCCTGCCCTCCTCCAATTGACAGCCCTTCAAATACTTCAAGAGGGCAACCCTGTCCCCTCCCAACCTCTTCTTCTCCAGACTGTCCATTCCCAAGCCCCCCAGCCTTTCCTCGCCAGGGCTTGTTGGTCTCCAGGTCCCCCAATCGTCCTTGTCGCTCTCCTCAGCACCCGCTCCATTCTGTCCACATCCTTTTTGAAGGGAGGCCTCAAAAATACAAACTCAGATTTAAAAAAAAAAAGAACGAGGTGGCAACAGGCAGTTGTGTCTGGGTGTGTGGAGGGGGATAAGTGGCTGCAACAAAGCAGTTTACTTACATGAGAAAACTGTCTAATTGGGCAAATGCACATCCATGTTTGGATGCATCTGCCAGGTTGCTTAGTGAATGCTCAACTCCCTAATCGTGACCTCTGAGCAGGACGTGAGCAGAGCCAGACAAAAACCATTCAAGTCTCGAGTTCTTAGGATTCTGAAGACAAGAGGCTAGAAGGTTTTCGGGCAGTGAAGGCTTAGCTTTCAGGCTACTGTAGACAGGGCCCCAAACTATTGTGACATTTTAGCTTTGTCCCGGAAGCCATTTTTGGCTTTTGTACCGTGATGATGCCCAATACTGGGGCCGGATAGTGGTCTGTAACCATTCTGACCAGATACCTGCAATGTTCCTGCTAAGCTGTGGAGTCTTGTGAGCAGGCCTATTTTTGGGCAGGAACACACAGGAGCGGAGTTCCGGCTGCATTTTGAGTTATTATGCTAATGAGTTCATGCTGGGCTTTTTCTACAAAAAAAGCCCTGCTTGTGAGCAAAAATTCTACTTTGAAAGCTACTGGCATCAAAGTTGTGAGTGATTTGGCTGCTGCATAAATTAAGTTTGCTCTGGAGCCACCTTTCCTGAGCTGAGACAAATATGTGTGAGATGGAGGCTAAAAAACTGTGAGCTGGCTCAAACTAATTCAGCTTAGAGGGAACACTGGACACCTGTATGGTTAATGTTTAAAAACTATGTTCCACCGTCTTATTTGTAATGTTATACATAGCACCTTAAAATTGTTTTTAGGATCCGAACTTGTTTTAATAATTTTAATGTAAGCTGCCCTGAGCCTCCCTCGGTGGGGGGAGCAGGGTATAACTTTAATAAATAAAATAAAAAATAGGAATTGAGCTCAGAGAGGGGGTTTTCAGTGCCAAGTTGCTCCCTGCCCCATTCCTTTGCCACACCGAGTACCAGGGAGATGCTATTTTTATTTTGCACAAAGCCCGGCAATTCAACCTGCACGCCAGGAATCAGTTCTCCCATTCAGAGAGCAAACTTTGGACTGTAAACAAGGTCTTTGCAGTCGGTAGCTCAAGAAAAATTTGTGGACCTTCGTTTTCCTTAAAGCAGCCACAGAGAATCCTGAGAGTGTTGTTTTTCGTATGAACCTTTATTAGCAAATCAAGTGCTGTTGTAACTGGTCCCCAAATCCATTTGCAAATACTGCTCAGTAAAAGACACAGACTCCCCGCCCCCCAGCTCCTTGCCACCCCCAATGCACATGTTGCTCTGTCCAAACCTGTGCTCCCCAAAACACACAAAATCAACCCCACTCTCACTGCCCCCCCCCGGCCTCCTCCACCAGTTGAACCATTGGCTTCTGGGCCGCAGAACTCTGCAGGGGCGGTCATCTTGCCTCCTCTGTCAAGCCAGGAACCCAGTTTCAGTTGCTCCCCACCCTCCACTGCCTGCCTCGGACTGGAAAGTGTGTGTGTGTGTGTGTGGGAGCCGTCAAGCAGGCCAGATGGTGTGGGCCTAACCTTGTCAATTCAGCCAATGAGAACAAGCCACCCAAAGTTCTGCAGGCAGCCATCTTGAAACCCACCAAGTGAGAAGAGGCGGCGTCAAGTCCTGAAGGCAGCCATCTTGAAAACAGGCCTTGGAAGGATAGCACCCATAAATACAAAATCTGCTGAAGGACGCCCGCCCCCAAGCAATCTTGCCTTTTTGAACAAAGGATTAACAGATTTCCCACCTGCCCACCAAAAATACCCTTGATTTCCCTGGGAATGACTGTGGGTTCCCTGTACTGTGGGAATGCAGGGTGTTCGGAACTCTTGCGGCTCTGGAGTCCCAAACGGGGGGACGCCTTGGTCAACACAAAACAGAAGGACGACGGCATCTCTCTTAAGAGGACAAATTCTGCGGCCCCTTGGAAAAGGCGGTGGGATGGTTTTGCTTGTTTCGAGGAGCACCGGATGGGAACACAACCTGCTTTGACCTCCTCGCTCACGCGCTGACCCGTCAAAGCTCTTCTCTCTCACCCTTCTTTGTCTGGAAGGACGTAAGGATATTCAGGCGTTTCTGGAGGTCCTCTTTCTTGCTGTCGCTCATCTTGGTCTCCTCGATGAGCTTGGTGATCCGGGACAACTCACTGGCAGCAAAAGAGTCGCCCTGGGCGAGGATTTTGGTCATGACCTTGACGTACTGATCGGCCGACTTCCGTTCGGGCTCCCTGGCCCCCGCCAGAAGTTTCTGGCCCTCTTCCAGAAGAGTCTTGCGCTCTGATTCTTGCACAGTGCTCATGAACTTGCTTGCCAAGGTGTCAAATTCCTTCAGGCACCCCGGCATGCCCATGTAGATGCCTTTGCCCTTCAGCCAGCGCTGCAAGTCGCTGGCCTTGACTTGGCCGTCGTACGGCAGCGGATTCTCCAAGTCCCCGTTTTGGAACAAATAAAATACGGGGTAGGCATCTTTGTCCAGCTTGTATTTCTCTCCCAGCTCCATGTTCAGCTTGTCGCCGTAATCTGGAAAGTTAACCCAACGACAAAACGTCAGCAATCACGCCACAAAAAGCAGGCTTGCGCGTTCTAACTCTCCGAGCTGCCTGAGCGAGACCCAATTTAAAGATGATGCAGCTGAAACCAAAGCGTCTGCCAGCGTGGTGCTTCTCAGCTTCGGGGTACCTGAGGAAGGTGTGCCCAGGTTGCAGCGCGGTTTAAATTATCTGCACAGGTAACAGGGTTGCACTGCGCAAAATGGTTTTGCAAACTTGCTTGGTAAATAATTAGGGACTGCAGTCTAGGCTGCAGGATGGATATTACTGTAAACAGGACCCTATTTATGTAATTTCTGTACCGCTTAGTATGTCACGTTATTGGTTGGCCACTGTGTGAGACAGGATGCTGGACTAGACGGACCCTCACTGTTCTGATCTAGCAGGGCTCTTCTGAAGTTCTTACCAGGGGAAGGCCTCGGCCTTAATGCCCTGTTGTTGGCCCTCCAGGGGAACTGGTTGGCCACTGTGTGAGACAGGAGGCTGGGACACTGGTCTGATCCAGCAGGGCTCTTCTTATGTTCATTCCAACCCTGAAGGCCACTGTCAGTTTGGGCAGCCTGAGTGACACCTCAGTTGCCACAACGCTGCCTTATGTTTCCCATCCAAAACAGGTGGCTCTCCTGCAAACACCTGCGTGCAAATCCGCTAGAGCCTCTCACCTGAGATTCCCACTTCAGCCACCAACAGATCATTGCTGGACCCTGAGCTTTCAGCCACTTTTTTGAACTCGTCCTGCTTCTCTCCATAAGGGTACTGAGTGTCAAATTTCACCAGGACAAACTTATGCTTCGGGATCACCTTAAAAAAACACAACAAAGAGGCAGAAGGATAAGCTTTAGTGGACCCACCTTAGCTTCACGCATGGTGTTGGTAAACAACACAGTACCCCAAATCATGTGCAGAGAACCACTTCTACCTTTCTGTCTCCCTCGGAGCAAACTTCCTTCAGACTGTAAGCTCTTTGGGGCAGAGATCTGTGGTCCTGGACTGTGTAAAGCGCCAGACACACTGACAGCCCTATGTACCTGATAAAATGCCAGGAAAACCAGAAACGAGGGTTGCAGGACAGTGCTGGAAGGTACAGGATGTAGCCATTCGGAACTCGCCCCAGATGCCTCCTTTGAGGTCCGTGAAGGAAGGAAGGTGGGAGCTACATTCCTCGGCCTTGAGGAGAAGAAACCTTGCACCTACATGAAGGCACCCAACTCTTCCTTCACACATTCCAAAGCTGAGTTCCAGCTTGGACTCCTGCTAAACACCTGGGAACTGAGAATAATTCACTCCCAGGAGTCGACTACTAAAGCTGCCTGCGCATTTTCTCACTGCACTAGCTGCAATCTGTGAAGCTGGCTCTCGATGCAACATTCAGCTCTCCATAAAAGCCGCACATCCGTAGTCCTGAAGGCTGAAAAAAATTACGTCCAAACGTGAGCAATGCCCAGCAACATCTCAGAAACTGGAAGTAGGTGGGAAAAGACTGGGCAGGTTTCCCAGTGGCTGGGGAGGGAAATACGTTTGGAGAGCCCACAGTCCTATCCCCCCACAATGTGGCAGAGCAAATTATAGTACTTTGCGTATGTAATGAACGTTCTGTGTTCAAAACAGCTCACAAGGCAAGCTAATCTGTTTGTGGCCAAGACTAGAATGAAGGGCCTCTCGGATCTTTGGGCCACAACTGACCAAGTGCAGGCCCATCTGCTAAGCTAAGCGTGGCACAGCTTACTTGATAATAATGGAGCGACACCAACATATGTGGGGCTTTGCAAAGCAATACACCCAAACACAATATGGAAGGCCTCCGCCTCCAAGGAGCTTACAATATGCACAGCCTTGCCAACCTGTGCCGTTAATTCTGGCTTGAGAATCTGCCAGCCGCCCTGAGCCTGCTTTGGCGGGGAGGGCAGGGCAAAAGTCAAAATGAGAGAGAGAGAGAGAGAGAGACAGACAGACACAGAAAGAAAGAAAGAAGGAAGATTTTGGCATCTGCTCAGAGACAAGCCTGCCTGCTCCAACCCACCCTAGAGTTTCCTGTAATACCTTCCTTGCCACTTACCTACAAGACGATCAAGTCCTTTAATGCCAACGTGTTATTTAGCTCCCATTTGTTTTAATATGCCAGCCTCCCTGAGACAGCTCAAGGCTGTGCCTCGTTCCAAAACAGGACAAACGTAATAGTAATTTAAAGAAACGAATACAATCTGCGCAAACTATAATTAAGAAGCAACTCTGAATGTGCTGGATCAAAACTGAAACTGACAACAGGAATTTCCGGTTTTATTTTAAGAAAAATATAGGGCCCCATAAAGCACAGCAATACAATCGCTTGCACTTAAGAAGAAGAAATACGGGGAGGCAGTGTGGTACAGTGGTTAGAATGTCACGCCAGGATCCGGCAAAACCAGGTTCAGTTCCTAGGACACGTTCCTGCAGAATTTCAGGAAGCGAAGCCAAGAGCCCTTATGCAGGGCAGGGCTTGCCTGGAGCTGAAAGGGGCCACCCCCGCAGTTCCCTGGCCTCTGAGGAAGCAGGGCTGATTTTCAGTTTTTGAGATGATGCGTGCATGTTGCCCTCACCTCTGGAGCGCAAGCACATGAATGCCATGCAGGTGGGAGAAGCAACAAACCACCCTTTCCCCTGGAGAGTTCTTTCTGAGCCCCCTGATGCATTCTGCCATGGGCCTACCTACAGAAAAGGGGGGAAAGCTTTCTGCACATGCCCAGGGGCACAGCCCCCCTTTAAAATGACATTACTTCTTTATGTTTCATGGAAGAAAAAAACCCTGGCGCTGGAAAGCGGGGCTCTCTGACTCCTGGCCTTCCAGTTCCCCCATCACGGCTTGCAGTTGCCAATGAGATCCCGCCAGGCAGCCAAAGCAAGCCGGAGACCTCTCGGTCCACTTGGACTCCTGCGATTGGTGCCTGCCAGAAGCCCCGCCCCCTCTCCTGACCTCCCATTGGCTCTCCCACCCCCACCAAGAGACAGGTGGGCGGAGAGAGATCTTTTGTAATTGCAAAGTTGCAATTGCGAATCTGAGCAGAAAAAAGACAGGCGGTTGCTCTCCCCCCCCCCCGGCCAGCCCCTCTCCTGCCTTCAAACGCCTGAACCTTACCTGGGAACGAATACCATCGAACTGCGTGTCGCCCCCTTCCCAGCAAAGAGGGAGAAGGCCCTGCATGCACCGAGGGGGGGGGGGGGGGGCATGCCTTGCAAAATCCCTCCACTAAATGCACAAATTCTGCACGCTTCCAAATTTGGAGGAGGGGGGGGGGGCGGTTTCCAATTAAAATCGCATTTTTAAAAAAATACGCAACCAGCTCTAGGAGAACCGCGGTTTGTCTTCAGGCCTGCCCATCACCCTTTTGTACTGAGACACCCCCCCACCCCCACCCCCGAGCATTTGGGCGAATCTCCGGGAGAAAGCGACCTTGCTCCCCGATGCGGTGCAAAACAAGGGGAACCAACACCGGCCGGCTGAGGCTGCCTCCAGCAGATAGGCGATGTGGGGGGGGGGGATTTGGGGCCGATGACCCCCCCCTTCCCCAAGCGTCCCCACCCACCCTCCCTTTCCCTCCCTCCCTCCCTCCCTCCCAGAGACAGCTGTCAACGTGCCTCCCCCCCCCCCCCCCCGCAAGGAGGGTGGAAGACGCCAGAAGAGGATGCCCGGGGGTGGGCGTGTTCCTCCCCCCTCCTTCGCCAGCCGAGGGCCAGACGCGACTTCTTGCACCGTGCAGGGCGGACCGGGGAGGAGGAGGGGAGGGGGTTGCATTAAGCATCCGAGCGCCCGGCTTTCTCCTCCCCGGGGCAGAGGGGGCCGCCCCCCACCCGCTACCTTGTAGAAAGTGACGGTGTCCAGCGGGAGGACGCCCTTGGTGTGGAGCGCGGCGCTGCGGTGCCCGGCCGAAGCGAGGAGCAGGGCCAGCGGCAGGAGGAGGGCGGCGGGTCCGGGGCGCCCCATAGCCATGGCGAGCGCGTCGTGCAGCGGGGCCGGCGGGGTGGAAGCTTCCACCGAGGGGGAGGGGCCTGGCCCAGGACGGCCACGTGACCGGGGGCAGGAGCGCCCTCTGCGGGTGCAGATCCCGCCGCCCCCGAACACGTGCAGAGTGCGTTTCTCCCCCCCCTCCCCCAATGTCTGAGGACGGCAAATGGGGAGTGCCTCTAGGCTCTGAGCATGCACGAAGCGCCACGACAGCTTCGCTCCCCGGAGCAGGGCCTGCTGCAGGAGCCAACCTGCAAGAGGGCAAAGTCGCCGCATGCCCGCGCGCACCGTGCCCTTCTGCGCGGTGTTCCCCGCCTGGTGAGCATAAGCGCATAAGAGAAGCCGATGTTGGGTCAGGCCAGTGGCCCATCCAGTCCAACACTCTGTCTAGAGTTGCCATGTCCAGGTTGGAAAATACCTGGGGACTTTGGGGGTGGAGGCAGGGGAAGGTGGGGTTTAGGGAGGGGAGGGGCCTCAGCATGGTACAATGCGATAGAGTCCACCCGTCAAAGCAGCCATTTTCTCCAGAGAAGCTGATTTCTGTCAGCTGGAGATCAGTTATAAAAGTGGGAGATTCCCCAGGCCCCACCTGGAGGCTGGCAACCCTAACTCTGTCACACAGTGGCCAAAAACACCAGGTGCCCTCAGGAGGTCCACCAGTGGGGCCAGGACACCAGAAGCTAGTAGGATAGCCTGCCGTAGGAGGCCAGCAGGGCGAAAGCTTACTTTGGATTAAACTTTGTTATTCTTAAAAGGTGCCCACTGGACACAAATTTTGTTCTGTTGTTTCTGACCTGCATGGCTACCCACCTGAATCCATCCAGAACTGAATTAATTCACATTGAGTGATGCCCAGAGCCAGTCCTGTGCCCCTCAAGGGTCTAGTCTGACCTGTACCACTCTCAAGAGGCAAAAGCTGTTTTCAAATATCTTGCCGAGGCCCAGTGAGACATTTCCAGCAATTCTTCGTCTGCTCCCCCAGGGCCGTTGTATGCCTGCACCCCCAGTGTAGTAACTTCTAAGCCCCCCGCCTTGCCTGCTCAGCTCTGCCAAAACCTGAAGAGCAATCTGCAAAGTCAACAGTTCCCTCTTTATCATCTTTGCTCATTTTTATCATCTGTGCCTCCTGCTGCAGGGTTAGCCTGTTGCATAGCCTCAGCATGCATAGATATCCAGTATAGAATTGCCTTTCAAAGCTCCATTGTTTGGGAGGGAGTTCCTGCTGGCAGGGACTACTCCGTTGCTTTAAACCCCCTTCCCAATTTATTGCTATATATGTCATTTGGATAGATACCCCTCCAGTTTAAAAAAAACCAGGAGCAAAACTTGGCCTTTCCACTTTGGGGAAAAAATATTTGAGATTTACACATCCCTTCTCCTCCGGTAATAGAACTGGCTCTAATTTTCTCCCCAAATAAATTAGGTATGTTAGGGGAAGTGCTGTGGCTCAGGTTGCAAGTTCAATTCCCGGCATCTCCAGTTAAAAGGACCAGGCAGGGGGTGATGTGAAAGACCTCAGCCTCAAGAGCTGCTGCCAGTCCGAGTACTGACCTTGATGGATCAATGGCCTGATTCAGTACAAGGCAGCTGCGTGTGTATGTGAAAGCAGTGGGGGGAAAAATGTGTATAAGTTCAAACCAAATGCTAGGAGCATCATTGATCACCGAGGCCCTCCTCGCTTCTGATCAACTGCAAAGGGTCTCTTTCAACAATCTTGTCACTTGTGATCTCCTTTCCACGGAGGAGTCCTGAGAATAGAACCTGCATTCTGCATGCACATCATATGACCTGCCACCAGCTTGTAAATCCAGAGGTGCATTTTTACTAAACAGGACCAAACTTAATGGAGAAAGACGAAGTCAGATGCTTCCACCGTGCCTTGACAGACTTCCCTCTGAGCTCCTTTATATTTAATTATCCGTTTTGTTTTCAAATGGCTGTAAGTTGCTCCGGGAATCAATAAATACAAGCAACTTGTTTTGTAAATCCTGGGATGCCAGAACTAGGGAGACCAGAACTCTCCGACTTCTTGGCGACAAGTGGATTGCTACGGAGCCTGAGAATTCTCTCAGGTAAAATTCTGCAGCCACGAGGGCTATGATGAACAGGCTTTCCTTTTTTTTTTTGTTAAAGGAGGGCCAAGATGCTGAATTTTGTGCTCTGTCGCTGTATTCTTTTCTCCACGTGTAAGAGTGCACACAGCCATGGGCTCAGCCCCTTTTCCAGGGCAGAACGAGGATTCTTGGCAACTCTGGTGTCTTGCTGTGTTAACAGAGTGGGCGAGTAGCGTGAACACATCTGGGGTCTCACGCGGCTCACTTCCCCGGTTTTTTGGGGGGGGGGACCCATACAACCAGCTTCAGTAACTGTTCAGACAAGTCATAGATGGGGAAAAGGAACACCAGACGCATTCATGATAACAAGCAGCAAAACTGGAATTATAAAGAAACTGACTTTTTAATATAAATTATAAACCCATCCAGTTTAAAGCAGATCACTAGCAGTTTTGTCACTTAATTATGTTGGAGGCGAAGAGTTACACAATCTTCCACAGTCATAAATTACAGAGCGCGATCAAGGAAGTGAAAAAGTCCGAAAGGTGGTTTCTGCAGAGAACAGAAAATCCCCTTCTTTATATAGGTTAAAAGAGACCTCCCCCCCCCATCCCCCAAAAAATCATGATTAAACATAAAAGATTGCAAAATATAAATGCAAAACAGTTAAAAATTACTAAGGAGATACAAAAGCCCCACCCTCCAACGGGCAACACAGCTAAGGTGAGGGCAGTTTTCTTCACACAAAGGGGAGGCAGTTGGGTTAAAACACCCCCCCACACACACCTTTATCCCCATGAAGAAACACCCAACAAAACAGGCTTAAATCAAAGAATTTGGTTGCAAAAGACAGCTGCGAGAGGATCCTGGCTCACAATCCCAGCACGATATAACTTCTCTCAATCTGTAAACAGTAGTTTTGGTAGCTCACTTCTATACACACATCAGTAACCCACAAACAAATGGTATAAACAGCAGCACTAAATGAAATCCAGAAGGGGTTTGTGTGTGTTGACAAAGGAAAGAACCACTGGGTTAAGAAGAACTCGTTTCACAGGTCACCAAGGCCAAAACTCTTTGATTGCAGAAATCACTCTCTGTAATGGACAGAAATGCTAGGAATGCTTAGATTTGGAATCCGATGTTGCCCCCCCATATACTTAACAGAGACAGCGTGTGTATATACACATACCTAGCCTACTCAAGAAGACAGCATCCTTTTCTCCTGATCAGGTACTGAAAAGTTTTGCAAAGGCCATTTCAGAATTCAGTTTCAATGCATAAAATTATAGAAGGCAGCTCCAGTGTTTTGGCATTCTGAGAGCCCTACATTTCTAAATTAAAGGGGGGGAAAATAAGATGGGGGGGTGCTAGATTTCCTCACAAATTGGGTCTCAGGCCTGGTCTTGAGGGAAGCTGCCAGCTGAAAGACACTTAAGAGCTTCTGAGCCACCATGCGCAAGTCCCACAACATTTCAATGGGGAAAGACATTCCTAGCATGAATGGCCAATTCTGCCACAACTCCCCACTGAGTTCCTAGTTCTCTCTGCTGAAGAGTACGAACCGAAGCTTTCTTCCAAGAGTCGTTCTGGGCACCGAAAACCTCCCACTGCTCCAAGTGGGCTCCATCTTTGAGGAATGTCTCACAGTGCCAGCAAAAACAGGCATTTTGAATCAAGACGTCTACAGAGGGCGGTCATTCAGAGCCACCACTTTAACAGATCTTACCCTGGCTTAAACATTTTTTTAATAGAACCTACCCTTAAGCTACACCTGCAGGAAGAATAGAAGAGCATTCCATCCCTAAAGTTATTTTGTAGAATAATCCACATTTTGGGGTTCCATTTCTCACAGGCAGGGCAACAATCTGATGAGAATACCTTCAGAATGGTGCGTTTTAAATCAAAACTGATCTTGAGTGCGGGGTCTTTAAGAGCCACCTTGGCGGTGCTGGATGAGGAACTGACATATGTCAATTTCAGTTCTGAGGCACATCAATCCAGGGAAGGAATTATATCAAAAACTATTTAGGACAGACCTGCATGATGTTTTCTCAGATTCCTTTCCAGCCTCTGAGTATGCAGCCCCAGAAGGGGCAACTGCTCTTCCCCTGGGACAGACAGACAAGTCATCCACCCCCTCAAAAGGAGGAAACGACCAGCAAAGAATCTAGGGGACCAACCAGTCCCTGTCCGCTGCATGGAAGAATGAGGAATCAGTGCAGATGAAAGCTCTTCGCCCCTTCCCTCCACAGTGAGGACACTGTGGAGAAAGGGCGAACTAAAGTAGCACATCTAATTGGCTGAATAAGAGCCGTGTAGATATTTCCTAAAAGAGGTGCTTGGAAGAATAAAGACTGCAGCCTTAAAACCCCCCTTGCTGATAAAAAAAAGCAAAGGCATACAGAGCAGTAACGGTTGTACTTCGTAACCGCTTTAATCATGGAGAGCAGAGGCTCTGGAGTCCAATGCAGGCCATATTGGGTGGGTTAGAAAATAAGTGATTGCTGGCAAGCGTAAAGTGACTTCACTAGCACTGCCAGTACTCTTAAAACTGTAGATTGCAAGCCCCCCCCCCCCCAGCCTCCAAAAGCTTGAAGTTCTTGCCCCCAAATCCTTGTAGGCAAAAGATTTTGGGGGAGGAGTGGAGTGGGGGTTATTATTTTTTTAAAGTTATACCTGTTATTCTGAAAAGAAAAAAAAACAGGATTAGTGATACCAGTCACTACAAAACATGCCCCCCATGCCAGCACCTGGATAACAGAAACTGATTGGCTACAAAAATAAGTGTAGATCATCATCATCCCTTGCTAGAAGCCGGTGCTGCCCACTTTGGAAGATGACAGGTCGGTTTTCATTGGAAAGTCCTTTAAACCCCCAAATCTGGAGCACCTGAGAAGAGATGCTGCAGTCCCCCCCGTCCCCCCCATAAGAGAATGAGCCATTGACTTGCATTCCCTGCGGTTCTTGGAAGTTTATCTTGCGTGCATCTTTCCCAAAAGTGATCAGGACCTAGTCCAGATTAAAGAGTTACAAGGAAGCACTGCTCAAATTATACACCCTGTCTCCTTCATCATACTATTTGAAGCTGCCCAAGGGCAGAGATGGGTCTTAAGGTGTGTGACCAACGACACTTTGATTTCTGTTGACCTGAAGCTTAGAAAGTTAAACTTTCATACAGGCTTACAAATTCCTTTTGCAATTCTTACTTCATCTTTAGTAGCCTGTATATTTACGGAGCCTCCTCCAACGTTGCTCCTTTCCTCCGACAGGGTGGAAAAGGAGACTCGGTGGTCTTAAAAGCTGAAACTAACTTAGGTAGCACTTTCACCCAACAGTGGTTGTTAGGGTGGCCATATGAGCAGACCGAGTGTCAGACAAGACAGCTCCATAACCAAAGCAGATTCTGTGGTGGAAAGAAACGCCCAAAGAGTTCCACAGCTGAACACAGGCCCCCTGGGACTTCTGCTTTTTCTAAGGCAAAGAATCCACACGCAAAACTATACACACAGCATTGTGCAATGGAAAAATACAAACTCCTTTGAAATATGCTTTACACTGGATTTTCTATTGCTGCTTCTAAAGACTTCAAGCCCCCAAAGAGTTTCTGGAGAACGCTCCGCTCCCCCCCCCCCACCACCACCAAGGAAAATGAAACAGATTAGGGTCCGTTTTGTTTCTGTTACAATAGGCTTATGAACACGTATAAAAAGTGGTCTAACCCTGACTGAGGAGGGTCCCCTGCTTCTGGTTTTATGTACAATAATTTAAATCAGCTTGAATATATCTTTTTAATACATAAAAAAAAACTATTTTACGATCAAAGTCCTTCATGCATGTATGAGGAAGTTCCAGATTTTAGCGTCAAAGTATGGCAGCAGATGTCAATTCTTGCCTGGCCGTGTGTCCGGCGTCTGGTGCCCGGGAGGCGTTTCCTCAAACCTTCAGGTTTTTGATACTATCAAGTCTTTTTCTCAGCAGTTCACCAATTTCTTGAATTGAATGCTGGTAACTGTTCTGGACCTTCACTAGCGCAGTCTTTGTAAACTTCTTTTCTTCCTGGGGGAAAAGTTTTAAACAAAATCCCGTTAAGTCACATGGAAGGCTGCTTTTATTTAGCGATTCTTGCAAATGCCTCCAAGTACCGACAGGCATAGGCTACAGAATTAAACACCCCTGACATCTGGGCTTCTAAGGAGTGCTGCTCGTGAATCCAGTTGTCTTGCGTCAGCCAACCTCGTCAGGCTCTTTGTGGGTCCTAAACCTAAGTCCTCAGAGATCTTTCTTAATGTCCCGGGCCAGGATGAACCTCAGCCCAATAATCCCGTCTTCACACCAAGCGGAGAGTGAATTTAGCACTTGGAGAAAGCGGGGTGTGCAGGAGGGAAGGTTGCTTTTATTGCACACCTGGCTTTTCTTGTGCTGCTCACAAGCCTGGTACCCTGTACTTGACCTTTGTATCCCCTGTTGTACCCGCTGGGTGGGTTTCCACCACAAAAACTCTGGCTTTGGCCCAGCCTTAAACAGCTTCAGCACGTGGTTTGTCACCATTTCCTCAAACTATTTATTATTTGTGTATTTATCAAATTTCATTTGATAGGCCGCCCTTCCCTACAGGTAGGGCTCAGGGTGGCTTACAACAGAGTAATAACAAAATTATTTAGTTCAAAACCAACGTGAAAACCAGCTAAAAACAAATCAACACATAGAAACAAAACAAAGGCACCAGATGGCAGAAAGAAAATCAGCTCCACCTCCTTGGAAGGGAGGGGTTGGAAGGGATGGGGAAGTGTATGAGAGAGCCAGGAGTCATACCACAACCCCCCCCCCCCCCCGGCCGCCGGTCACTGTCCTCAACCAAATGCCTGGTGGGACATCTCGGCCTTGCATGCCCTGCAACGACACTCTCTGGCCTAAGGGAGTGGGAAAACCCCTAGGATTCCAAGCTCATGCATACGCCCAGGTGGCAGGAAATGAAAGCTTCGGGGAGACTTTTCTTATCTGCTTTCAGTTCTGTCCCCACCAAAAGAAAAACGTAGCTAGAAGGGAAAGAGAGAAGAAAACACCCCCCCCCCCGGCACAATACCAGTCATAAAGATGCCAGTTTGATGTATGCAAATTTCTTACCGGCGACAGTAAAGTGTCTTCTATGGAGAGCTCTTCAAGTTTAAGTGCAGTTAGAGTAACTTCAAGCCCTTTGATGTGGTCTATCACATTGGAAGTGAGTGTCTGAAGCCCAGAAACGTAGTCCTGGAAGCTGGAGAACACTGGGGGCTGCCATAAGGAGAGGAAAGAAGGATTTTAAACGGGGGAGATTCCCCTGTGGCCTTTTCTCTTTGCTGCTGGAAGGCCAATGCGTTTGTCCACTGCTCCCAGAGTGAACACGTTAAAGAATCCCACCCTCTTGCACCTGCACAAGGAGGAAAAGACTACCCACCATGGCCGCGGTGCTGTCTTTCTTCTTCTTCTTCTTCTTCTGCAGGTTTGATCTGCAAGGCCGGAGGACAGCTTCAGAATAACTACACACCCACAGGACGATGGAGATTGTCTGGAAGGATGAGAAGAAAGGGAAGGCGGCACGAGCGCTTTAGGGAGACTGCTGCAGCACCCGGCCATTCCTGCCTTTCTGTGGTCTTATTACGGCTACGGTTTCAATCTGGTTTTAACTGTATTGTATTTTATACTGTTGTTAACCACCCTGAGCCCGCTTATGGGGAGGGCAGGATACAAATCCAAATAAATCTCTCTATATTATACAGCCGATTTGGGGTGGCCACGTACAATGCGCTCCCTCAGCCGTAAGCTGAATGAGCCGCCACTCAGCGGCAGGAGCCTGGCCACTGGCTGATGCGGCACTGGCCCGAACATGCCCCGCCATTCATCCATTCCGTGCTCACAGAACCACCACCCAGCCTCAGTAGCCTGCGAGCCCACGGACAGGGCGCATGCTCTGCCGGTGGCCAAAAGGGGCGGCTGCCGATGCCTGGACGTCGCAGGACGATGGTGTCAGCTGGACGCCAAACCTCAGCCTGCTCCTGCCACTGCTGACGCCTGCGGGGACCCACCGGCGAGTGCAGGCGGCCAAACGCGGGGCCTCAGGCCGCTCCTGACAGTGCCGCAAACAACACCCACAGGTACCCGGGTGGGCAGCGGGCAGCTGCGGGGGATGCCAGTGGGTGCAGGCAGGGGGCCACATGAGCCCCAACAGCTGCTACAGCCTGCTGTATTGCTCTACAACGGGCCTTGCCCCTAGTAAATAAAAAGGAGGCCCACAGACTCACCTCAAGGAAGAAGACAAGGTTTTCTAAGATGTTGGGATGGACTGTGAAGACACCCTCCGTGACTTCCAATAAGTCACCTTGGCATTTATTGAACAGATCTTTAAAAAAACAAAAGACTTTTTAATTTACTTTTTTTATTAACAGTTTTTATAAATAACAATAAAAATCCCACAGTATATGGAAAACACAAATAAAACACCAAATTAACAATAAACGAACAATAATTAATAGCAGCTAACCATTAGTGATCTATAGATGGGCATGAAAATTTCCGACTCAAGCTAGGTTGCAGTCCTGGATCCATGTCTCTACTTGATGGAGGACCCTCAGATTTAAATGGTACCCCCTGTGCTTCCACTTCCATTGTGGGGTTTTTTTGTATTTTTGCATGTGTGTGTGTGTCCCTGCCCATGCCTGGAAGACATGGTGACTACTGGCAACCCTATTGGGGCACGGAGGACATTCAGAGAAGAGGCTTGATAGCCTGCCTCTGGCCTCCTGGCCCTGGTATTCTCTGGAGGTCTCCCATCCAAATACTTGCCAGGGTCGGCCCTGCTTAGCTTCTGCGATTGGGCTTGCCCGGGCTATCCAGGTGAGGGGCACCTCCATTGTGTGTGAAGTGCTACTTTATCAGGTTTAAGGTAAAGATTTGCCTTGCTCAAAAACCAGTCAAATCCGACTCTAGGGGGGCGGTGCTCATCTGTTTCCAAGCTGAACAGCCAGCGCTGTCCAAAGATGTCTCCATGGCCACGGCATACAGAATGCTGTTTCCTTCCCACTGGAGCGAACTGCTAGGTTGGCAGGAGCTGGGGCCACAGACGGGAGCTCACTCAGTCACGTGGCTCTGGGATCTCGAACTGCCGACCTTCCGGTCGGCAGTTCAGCATCTTAATGGTTGGGTCTGTGTACCTTTTTGTCCAACACATTACTAGATTCTCTGTTTCATGTTTTCAAAGTGTTCCTCTTAAGTTAGCTAGAATTTTAGATGCATGCCCTGCAGAAGAAGTCACTGAAAATGGACAAATACCAATAGCTCGCTTTCTTTAGGAAATTCTTAAAATGGAAGAGGGTGGAAGCTGCACACCTGAACTGGCCTGGGGCAACCTGCAACGTGCCTAGACCAAACCAAAACACAGCCAGGTATCGTCTCTTTCAGATTTATCTGGGAGTATCTAAAGAGGACCAAGGCATATACACAGCCCAACAGCTTAAAATCAGCAGGGGGCTGAAAATGTTTACTGTCATTACGTTCTCAAGCAGACTGGGAGAAAGGTGGGCTTATAGATATTTTAAAAAATAACCAAAAAGCTGGTTAAGGGTTGAAAAGGGAAAGGAAATTGAGAAGTGCAACTGAAAATGGAGCAGATCTCTGAAGAAACCCTACTCCTGTCCAGCAGACTGGACTGGAGTTGCCTCCTTCCACTGGAAGGGATAGATTTTCTCAGCCACTGTAAGAAGCGACTGAACACAGGGTTGGCCCCCTCTCCAGCAGCGGAGAACACATTCATAGAGACTGAGCAATGGTGAAAGGAAGCTCTGTCTTCAGACGGACACACTCTGGAAGAATCACCGTATTAATCAGATCGGCTAAAACATGTAAGGCTGTTGTGACGCCTTAAAGGCTAACATACTTACTGTGGATTCAGGTGGTCAGCCATGTTGGTCTGAAGCAGTAGAATAAAGTTTGAGTCCAGTGGCACCTTTAAGACCAACAAAGGTTTATTCAAGGTGTGAGCTTTCGTGTGCACGCACACTTTCTTCCTCAGATACAATGAAATGGAAGTTATCTGTCCATACATATAGGTAGAGGGTGAACAGCTAATTAGCATACAACATAATGCATATGTTTTAACAGATGTGAACTGAATTGAATCCAAACAAACCGTGACCATATAAACTTAGCCTGTAATTCCTGTTTGGTTCTCACATCTATTAAAACATATGCATTATGTTGTATGCTAATTTGCTGTTCACCCTCTACATATGTGTGTGGACTGATAACTTCCATTTCATTGTATCTGAAGAAGTGTGCGTGCACACACACGAAAGCTCACGCCTTGAATAAAACTTTGTTGGTCTTAAAGGTACCACTGGACTCAAACTTACTGTGGCAGAAACTTGCATGAGTTTGCTTTGTCAGCTGCAAGAGCTCATGTCAATGAAGTTAGGTCTTTTAACTGTAGTGACACTTTAGCCACATTCAGAGGAAATCTGCCACTCAATACCAGTGTGTGTGTGTGTGTGTTTGGGCAGCATGCAATACCTGGCGAAGGCTGATGCACACATGCCCACCAGCTGGCAGATGTTCCAGACACATATGGTCAGCCACTGTGGCGAACAGGTTAATGGACTTGATAGATGCTGGATCTGATCCAGCTGGGCTTTCCTAATGTTTTGACAGAGCAACAAAGTTTTATTCTGAGTATTAGCTTTCATGTCCATGCAAACTTGAAAGAAGTGTGCACACACTCGAAAGCTTATATTGTTGGTCTTAAAGGTGCCACTGGACTCAGACTTTATCCTGCTGCTTCAGACCATCACGGCTACCCACCTGAATCTATCTTACGTTTTAATGTCACTGTATAAAAAACCCCAGCTCCTTGAGGCTACAGTCAACCCAGCGGTGTGTCGGCAGGCTGGTAACATTACGCTGTCTTGTTTCCAAGGCTGATTTACCTGTTAGCTGTTGAAGCAACAATTTAAAGCTGTTCCCTATTCTTTCTTGTATTACCGTTGAATCTTCTGGAAATAAAGAAATCCAGTCACTTATCCCAATATGCAATGGTAGCATTTAAAAACACACACACATGTACACACACAAATAAATAGGAATTTAGAAAAAGAGAAGCACGCAACAGTTCCAGAACACCACCACAATCAAGAAATGGATGCCTGAAGTACCAAAGATCTCATCTCTATTAAGCAAGCAGTAACAACTGCTGCCATACAAAAAAATGTGGCCAAGGATACCAAGCAACGATTGGCCCTCCCTGAGATCCACAAGGCAGCCTATTGGCCTATGAGGTCACGACTTACATTTGCTAAAAAGGTCTAGTAGTCCTCTGGGTTACAAGGATAAGCCAGAAAAAGGGGCAAAATGATCCTTGGCCCGATGACAAGGTCATCAGTTTTCTCATACCTTAGGCTCACATCATGAATTTCTCAGGATACGCCCCCCCCCCCCCCCCCCCCCCGGGATCAGGATTGTCCAAGAGGTCCTCAACCTTTTCAAGCCGAGGGGCACCCTCTGGAATTCTGACAACTACAAAATGCCTGCCGCAGGATCAGGACCCAACCACAAAACTGTCAGGGAGTGAGGTTATGCATAACTCTGTTCATAACCCTTCAACATTTTAGCCAGAAGCTCTGTTTAATAGGATGCCTTTCACAATGAGCACACACAGTAACACAGTGAAGATCCCTGTGCTGTGTGGGCAACTGCTGCTGAAGCAACCTTCTGAAACTTTTGCATACCCAGTCAGATTTCCAATGGCCAATCAGAAGCCCTGCTGGGCAAAAGCCCCACCCAGTTCCTAAAAGCATTTTGCTGGGCACCAGGCAATGTCTCTGCGGGTGTCTTGGTGCTCACGGGCACCTTGTTGGAGACTCCTGGATTGTGCACAAACATTCTGTGACCTGACAGCACCTGCGGAAGGTCTCCCTCCAACCTCAGCTCACCTGGCTTCTTTCCCCAGGGACTTACCTAAGCCATTGGTATCTAGTTCGTAGATTTCACTAACAAGGTAAAACAAGGTGGTCTGACACTGGCAGCCCCCGCTGCTGAAAAAGCCAGCCATTCGGGAAGGAGGAGGGCCAAGGACTGGATACTAGGCAAAAAGAAAGAGGGGGAGACATTAGACAGCACAACCCTCTTGTGTGGGAGACAAGCAGCAACGTTTCCAGCTCGACAGAAACGGGACAGGACAGCGTTCCAATCAGGCTGCTGCGATGAATGTCAGGAGATGAATCCCAGTTCTGTGTCTACTGGCACAGTCACAAGCTGCTGAACATATCCAGGGACTCCTTCCCATAGCAGCCAGTACCTGAATCTTCTGCTCCAGAAACTGCTTCCCGGAATTCACGGCCACGTCTAGCTGCTGCAGGAGAGCCCGTATCGTATCGATCTTGGAGGAAACGCCGTTCTCTGTGGTCTTTTCGGAGTTCTTTGGGTGAGCGTTGTGGCCAAGGGCCGGCAGCCCGCTTATCAGCCTTAAAGTCAAAGACCGGATCTGCAACCAGATGGTCTCTTCCTCCAGGGAGAGTTTTCGAAGCTCTTCAGAAATGCCCCTACAAGAGACCAACAGTGCGGATTCAAAAGCACAGCCCAAGATGCCCAAGGGCTGTTCATGCATCTCCCCCTCAAAGAGGGAGGGGGCAACATGAAATCCGTGGCATCTGTTACTAGGATGTGTTGTCTCTTCCGCACAGAGGTGTGGTGTGTGTGCAGAGTCTGTCTCAGTCACTGCTTGTATTGCATGCAGCAATAAATTATAACTGCTGACTGAAAATGTTTGACTGCTTTTATGAAACTGAGGACCATCTATGGGATGGCCTTCACTATCATCATGAAGTTGTATCTACGCTTTAATATTCTATAGTCCATACACTCAGAGAGACTTAAATGTTTTCGCCTCTTCAAAGTGTGTTGCGTGTTCAATGTTACACCTTGGACTTTAACAGCTTAAAAAACGACGGACAACAGCAAGGGGAGATGGCCAAGAACTCCCCCTTCCCCACAAAGCACACCATTGCAGTAAGAAAAGAAAGTCTTCTCGCCAATGTCCGTCATGTTGCAGCTTAAAAGATGTGCGCCCACATGAATGAAGGCAAAGGAGCATCAGTCATAGAAATTACTTGGGAATTTGTGTGCACATTATGTATTGGGAAATATCCCTGAATTCCTGGGAAGGAACAGTGCAGACCCTGCTCTGGTACCACATGTACTAACAGAACAAGTCCATCAGGTATATGTACCCTTTGAAGCAGAATCCACATTCCTGCATTCTATTCACTTCTGACTTATCTTTAAGCAAGCAAGGGAGAGATAAAGCATTTTAGTGATTTAATAACTAGTTATGCAAAGTGGTTAAGATGCTGAACTGCAGACCGGAAGGTCAGCAGTTCAAGACCCGAGCACTGCATGACGGAGTGTGCTCCCATCTCTGGCTCCAGCTCCCGCCAACCTAGCAGTTTGAAAGCAAGAAATTGCAAGTAGATAAATAGGTGCCACTTGGGTGGGAAGGTAACAGCGTCCCGTGTGCCTTGGCGTCTAGTCATGCCGGCCATATGACCGAGGAAACATCTTTGGACAGCGCTGGCTCTTCCGCTTGGAAACAGAGATGAGCACTGCACCTCTAGAGGCGTATTCGACTGGCTTTCAAGCAAGGGAAACCTTTACCTATGCAAACATGGCTTCTGACACACAGGGCTATCTCTTTTGGTGCCACACAGAAAATAATGGACCTTGCTTGCATGTGGAGTCACACAGTGGACAAGATGAGACATGTGGCCATGAGCATGGAAGAGGTGCCCTACCAGATTAGACCCATGGCCCATCTAGTTCAACATCCTGTGTCACACAGTGGCCAACCAGCTGCCTTGGAGGGCCAAACAGAGCACAGGGGCCCTGATGTTCTCCCTAGCACTAGTATTCAGCGGTTTATTGCCTCTGAATGGGGAGGTTTTCTTTAGTCTCCACGGCTAGTAGCCATCGATGGACCTCTCCTCCAAGAATCTGTTTCATTCCCTTTTGAAGCTAGCTAGGCTAGTGGCCACCCACCACTATATCCACTGGCACTAAATTCCACAATTTAATTTCTTTACTTATTGAGCGAAGTAATACTTTGATTTATCTGTCCTGATCTACTGCCCACCAACTTCACTGGGCGCCCATGAAGTCTAGTATTATTCAAGATGGGAGGGAGCTTTGTCGGCTTCCTTTGTCCAACGACTAATTTTATAAACTTCTACGACTTTCCCACTTAGTCATCTTTTCCCTAAACTGAAAGGCCCAAGTGTTCCAACCCCATAGCCATCTTGGTAGTCATCTTCCGTACTTTTCCCACCTCTGCAATATCCTTTTGAACATGGCAACCAGAACTGTACAGTAAAAATAAGGCTGTGCCATAGTTCTATACAGGGACATTACAATACTGGCTGTTTTTATTCCCGGTCTCTCTCCTAATATTCCCTAGAATGGATTTTGCCTTTTCTACTGCTGCTGCACAGTACATTGACATTTTCATCAAACTTTCCACTGCAAGCCCAAGTGTGCGTACACCTAAAAGCTTCTACCCAGAATGAAACTCTGTTGGTCTTAAAGGTGCCACTGGACTCAAACTCTGTTCTGTTGCTTCAGACCAACACAGCTACCCACCTGAATCCACCTACTTCTTGTTTAACGAATTGTTTAATCTACAAGAGCACCTGTCCTCTTATCCCATGGCATTTCCTGGTCTTTGGAAAATAACTCAGAAAAACATCTTGCATTTGACAGAGTGGATTCTAGCCCATGAAACCCGTGCTACAACAAATATAAGGTGGGCCAAGACTCCCCCCCCCCCCCCCCCGCCACAACACCTGTGTTTACCTGTCTTTTGGGTCCCAGTTGAATAAGACAGTCAGGTCTCTGTTATCCCGCAGGTCATTCCAGGGAATGTCGTCCTCTTCCGGACTTAGACTCATGGACCTTAGACTTTCTTCCAAACTCATTGTTCTAGTCCATGGGGGGAAAAAACAGAATTACTGATTTGTGAGTTTGCAATCCCTTTCACATCACAGGAACTATTAATCCCAGGGCAAAAAAGAGAACCCCCCTCCCACATTTGAAGCAGAATTTAGAAAAACACACTGGCATGGAAGGGATAAAAACAGGTTGCTCACCTGTAACTGATGATCTTCGAGTGGTCATCTGTGCAGTCCCACACATGGGCTGGGCGCCTGTGCATGACCTCGACCGGAGAATATTCCAGAGCTTGCTTCAGAAAAACTTTTTGGTGTGTCTGCTCCCCAGGGCGGGAAGAAAGCCTGCCAAAAAGTTTTTCTGAGGCAAGCTCTGGAATATTCTCTGGTCGAGGTCGTGTGCAGGCGCCCGAACCATGTGTGGGACTGCACAGAGACGACGATGAAGATCAAGTCTGCTTCAGTGGTTTAGGATGGCAGACTCCACAAAATGCTGGTCAGAATTCTTGACAATACAGTGAAGCATACTTGAGTTGACCATGGCTATAGCTAGTGGTGCAACCTATGTAGATGTAACCCAAATGCTGCTTAGAAAAATGACATTCTGCAACGTGATTAATTATGAAAACAAGCAAATCTGCATGCCTGAACTTAGTTATAACGTTTCTGGAAGCCAACGAGAAGAATAGAGAGATGTATAGAGCATTCACAAACAGCAGACATCCCGGTGAACCACCCTGCACTTTTCTTGGGACTGTACCAGATACATATTTTCAAACTTAACTTTGTAGCAAGTAAGTTTAAGAACTTTCTTTCCTCCCTTAAATGAAAGTAGTGATTTACAGGATGTTGTGTTCTGGTCCCAGTGTATGGCAAACTGTGGAAGACAGAACACTGTCTGCTCAGCCTAGAGCAAGGGTCCCCGACCTTTTTCAGCCAGTGCGCGCCTTTGAAATGCTGACACAGTGTGGTGGGCACAGCCACAAAATGGCTGCTGCAAGAGGCATGGCCAGCCACAAAATAGCTGCCACATCTTATCTTCAGTCACACAGTGAAGATCCGTGTGCTATGGTGGGAGCTACTTCCCAAAACAAGGTTTTTAAAAATCTGCACAGCCAATTGGGCCTCTAATGGTCAGTCAGAAGGCTTGGTGGGCAAAAGCCCCACTGCTCCCAGCTACTTTCTAAAAACACTTGGTAGGTTCCAGGAAAGGTGTTGGCAGGGCTGTAGTTTCCATGGGTATCACGCTGGGGCCTAGAGAACTGGTCTAGAGAACTGAACAGTGTTGCTGAGAACTGTTTCCCAGTACTGTAGGTATCTGCTAGCAGCTGCCATCCTCCTATCAACACATCCCTCCCTGCTGCAACACCCCCTGGGCCTGCTTGGACTCCCAGGACAACCCAGTGCAAGACAGACCCTTCCATACTCACATATTTGCTTCAAGTAAGAGGTCCAACAACATCCGCTCTATGCGGACTTGTGCAAAGTGAAGTGAGGAGTTTAGCCTGTTCCTAAAAGCGATGAATTCTGGTATCTTCTCAAATGCACCATATTTGTAAGCTTGAATAATGTATTCTGAGGTCTAGGAAGGAACACACAATGGTCTCTGGATTATATGCAAAAGAAGCTGTAGATTTCTGGCACATATACTAATAAGTACCAGAACTAAAAGACTCCTCCCTTCGTTACCTGACTTTTATAACCCAGCCAACACAGCACGGTCCTGCCTGCAGAGGAAGTGGGAGGAGTAACCCAGCTTGGATTCCCTCCTCCGCCGACAAAGAATATTAATTTGGTATATTCTACTCTCACAACCGTATGTACTTACGGCCCACACTTTTCGAGCTTGGGGTAGTAGGCATAACGATTAGGCTTAAGAGCCAAAGTTCTGGTTTCCCACCTGCCCAGAAAGGTTACTTTCTTTTCAGCACCCCAGTGGAAAGATCTGTTTTTCCAGGAAAGGCTGCAGCTGGGTCAACCAGGTGGAGCTGGGAAAGACCTCCTGGTTGCTGCTACCAGATGTTCATCCAACAGGAGGCCCAGGTCCACCAGCACCCCCAAGTTTCGTCCTTTAAGGGGAATGGAACCCATCCAGACTAGGAGAAGCGGCATTACCCTTCTATAATTGATACAGTGCACGACTACGATGAAAAAGTCCAATGCTATGCTGGGGGTTATTAGGAAGGGAATTGAAAACAAATCAGCCAGTATCATAGTGCCCCTGTATAAATCGATGGTGCAACCTCCTTTGGAGTACTGTGTACAGTTCTGGTCGCCGCACCTCAAAAAAGATATTATAGCATTGGAAAAAGCGCAGAAAAGGGCAACTAGAATGATAAAAGGGTTGGAACACTTTCTTATAAAGAAAGGTTGAAGCACTTGGGGCTCTTTAGCTTGGAGAAACAACGGCTGAGGGGTGACATGATCGAGGTTTATAAGATTATGCATGGGATAGAGAAGGTAGGGAAAGAGGTACTTTCCACCCTTTCTCACAGTACAAGAACTCGTGGGCACTCCATGAAATTGCTGAGCTGTCAGGTTAGAATGGATAAAAGGAAGTCCTTCTTCACCCAAAGAGTAATTAACACGTGGAATTCACTGCCACAGAAGGTGGTGGCAGCTACAAGCATGGATGGCTTCAAGAGGGAATTAGATAAACATATGGAGCAGAGGTCCATCAGTGGCTATTAGTCACAAAGTATACATAGGAACTCTCAGTCTGGGGCAAGTGATGCTCTGTATTCTTGGTGCTGGGGGGGGGGCAACAATGGGAGGGCTTCTAGTGTCCCGGCCCCACTGCTGGACCTCCTGAGGGCACCTGGTGTTTTTGGCCACTGTGTGACACAAGAGTGTTGGACTGGATGGGCCACTGGCCTGATCCAACATTGGCTTCTCTTATGTTTATGTTCTTACCCTGGTCAGTCCTTCTGCCCACCAGTAGCTCCAGTTCATCAGTCCTCATCCATCCCAGAACTGCCTCCAGGAAACTATACTGGTGATAACTCAGCCCTAATTTCTGGTGGTTACATGTAGATGTAGAAAAGCATGGGGGACAAGATGGAATCTTTGTCTTCTACCAGCAAATGAAGACTTTTCTGTTTTGTCTGAAATCCCCACACTGATTCTCTTTGACCCTTCCTCCTGTTCATGTGTTTGGTTTCTGTGGTTTTAAACTGTTTTTTATATATTTGTATGTATTATTCATCTCATGTTAATGTTTTGTTTACCTCCTTAGGGACCCTAAGTTGGGTGAAGAGTTGGCTTTAAAACATTTCGAATAATCAAACAAACAAACCTCGCAGGACCCCATATAACAAATACTGCTGTTAGCAGCAGTCCCCCGGGTACCACCTATTAGAAAGGACTGAGACCACCAAAAAATGTTGCCCGTCTCAGGCCCAGAAGGTGGTCCAGATACCACGAATGATGGTTTTGAAAGCTGCTGACAGATCCAGTAGAATCAACAGGTCCGCACTGCCCATGTCTGTCTCCTGGATGTTTCAGTCCCATAACCTGGCCTGAAACCAGAATGGAAAGGACCTAAACAAGCTGCTTCATCCAGGAATTCTTGAAGCTGTCCAGCCACCACTAATTCAGTGACCTTTGCTCAATGTTGGCACACATGAGACTGGACGATAATTATTCAAACCTCCTGGGGGTCTAAAGCACGTTGCTTTAGGAGTGGAAGCACCACTGGCCATTTCAAGGCTAGGGTGAGCAACAGAGTTGTGCAATCCCCACCCTCGCCCCCATTTTTTTTTCCATTTGGGCATACTGAACAACAACAACAACAACAACATCAGGTCTCCCAAAAATCCCAGATCCCAATACTGGCGCAGTATTTAGACCAAGGATTTTTTGAAAATTCCATTTTTTTCTGGGTCCAATAGACCCGAGAAGAAAAAAGGGTGGTGGGTGGATTGCAAACCAAAAGCTGTGCCTGTGGGGAGCAGTCTGCTCCCCGTGGGCACAGCTGATCCTGGGATGACTTCTCTTGCAGTAACCAAGCTGCAAGAGGAGCCAGCCCCAGCCGAGGCGGCGCAGAGCTTCCAGGTCCTACTGCTCTAGTCCATCCTGGGCTGGCTTCTCTTGCAGCTCAGTTTAAACCGATAAGGTATTTTCGGCTTGGATTGGTTTGAATGTACACCCCTAGTAAGCAGTTTCTGTCTTAACGAGGCATTTATTATCTCCACTTGACCTGTCAATTACTACCTGCTCTGAGAGGACATATTCCCTGTGTTCCTGTGGGAGTCGCTGTTCCGGGTGGTGCCTCTTCTGCTCATGAGGACACAACAGGCACCCTCCTCTTGGGGCAGTTATGACACAGCCTCAGAGCAGGATAAGCTGCTACAAGGGGTAGGCTACTGGGAGAAAGCAAGGCCAAAACACTGAATCACACCGACAAGACTGGCAGCTGCTTCTGTCAGCAGACATGCTGGCTTCTGTGTAGCGACGGTTTGGGAATTACTGGCACCATATGTAAAAATCTCTGTCCTCAAGGTTTACAGTAGAACTATGACAGAAGAGACTGTCTGCCACTTACATCTTTCTGGTTGGAGTGAAAAAACCTGAGCGCAAAGTTGCAGGACTGCGATGCAGCAATGTAGTTACCGAGGGCCGCGGCATAGCGTGTCAGCAAATAACTGCAACGCAAACAAAATTAAAAACCAGATCAATACAAGTTCCGTATCTAACGACACTGGCTACAGTGAGCTTCAGTGGCTCCCCCCCCCCCAACTTCCCCCACCATTTTAAAGTTCAGAAAGTACATTAGAAATGTTTAACACAAGAAACAAAATGCAGGGGGTGGGGAAGGGGGGGTGTCTGAATAGGACTTGGTCCAGCATAACTTCATAATCCTTCCCAGAGCCACTGGGCCAACTATCCCTTTCCCAAATGGGCTCTAAAAAAATTCAGTTTTGTATTTGGGTGTGTAAGGCATACGTGGCCCTGGCCAGGATGGCCCAGGCTAGTCCAGTCTCATTAGATCCTGGAAGCTAAGCAGGGTCAAGCCCTGGTTAGTATTGGGATGGGAGGCCACTGAGGAAGCCCAGGGTTGCTACGCAGAGGCAGGCAGTGGCAAACCAATTCTGAATGGGCGACACCACAAGCTGGCTGCGATCTGACGGCACTTTCCACCACCAAAGAATAAGGGAATTGTACCATGGCTTAGAATCAGCCAAACTACACAGGTAACTACTCGGATTTGGAATGCACACACCAGTCCTAGAAACCACACCTGATCTGACAGTGGTGCTTCACGTGATGCGCAACATACACTCATACGCAGCCCCTCCCACTCAGGCTTCCTCCCCGCAGTATCCAGCCATACAGGAGAAGGTGCGTACTTTTTAAAAGTGATTTTGAATTCGTAACATACTAATCCAAGCAGCTAGCCTCAAAAGCAGCTTGAAGGGTTTGGTACTTCTTCAGCCCTCTCAGGAGGGTCAACAAGTGGCTTAGAGTTAAAACAAAATGATGCAACAAGGAACGCAAGGTTTGAAAGAAGCCCCGGGGCTTAAGTACGAAGCCAACGGATCGTTCTACGTACACACTACCCACCCGATGGTGTCGTGCTGTATGTGCTTTGCGTCGAGGCTGGAGTAGAGCTCCACCACTGGTTCAAACGCCCCGAGCATGCAGTAGATTCGGATGAGCAGCAGTTTGAACTGAGCGTTTGAGGGACTGTGAGTCAGCCCTTCTTCTAGCAAAGTCAAGCACTGCCAGGCAGCCGGCTCTTCACCTGGTAAAGAACACTACACTCAAGCCTTTGGTAAGAACAGGGCATCCACTCCAAAAGAGGATTGGACAAGGCAAACCCAACAGGGCTGGAAAGGCCTCCCCCTCCCCCAAAGCATCCGAGACCCTCAGGTTGCCTTCCTGCAGGGTAACATTTGAGCTGGGGAGATAATAATAAAAAGGCAAACAATACCCCTTGGGGAGGAACTATGGCTCATTTGCATAACATGGACTCTGTATAGCAAAGGTCCAGGCCATGCAGTTAAAAGATCTCAAGTAACGAGTGTTGGGAAAGGCCCCTCTCTGCTCAAGATTTAGGAGAGTAGCTGCTAAGCCAAAGAATGCAAAAGCAGCCAGCCATGCTGAATCAGACCAATGGTCCATCCAGTCCAGCATCCTGTTTCATACCCTGGCCTGCCAGATACCCCTGGAAGGCCTACAAGCAGGGTAACAGAGGCCAAAGCCTCTCCCCGTTCCTGGCCCCACCCCACACTGGTTATCACTTCTGAACATGGAGCATTCATTCAGTCACTGACGCTAACAGCCCCTGATGGACCTATGGGTCCATACATTGGTTGAATTCTTTAGACTAACGGCCGTTAGCACGTTCTGTGGCAGGGGATTTTCAAAAGCTGAATACTCTTTTCGTCAGTCCTGAATCTTACTGTACATCAACTTCCTTGTCTGCTGTGAGTATTATAGGACAGGAAGAAAATGTTTTTTCCATTATTTCCAGTCCCACCATGCCACCATCCTCCGCCATCTAGCTAAAAAAGGAGACAGCATGGAGCTAGATGGACCAACAACCTGCCCCAGGATACGGCAGCTTCACAAAGCAGTGGCTTCCCAAAGCAGCCTTGCCTGTAATACCACCCATCCCTTCCGTACCATCTCCTTGGCCAAACATTACCAAAGCAGTGTGGAAGGCAACCAGGGACTCAAAGTGATGCACTTGTGGCCTCTCCGTGCCTTATCAGTCCTCCCAAGTTTTGCACAGAGAGAATTTCAATGCACTCATTTCTAAGGCAACCCCCCCCCCCCCCCCCCGCTTAGTTGGACAGACAGACTGTAGCCTAAGTAAGTGCTTTCCCACCCTGGGCTATGATCCCTTTTTGCACACATGTAGTGCGTGGAGTTTGCACAGACATACCTGCCTCTAGCCAGATGTCAAGGAGCAAATGAACAGCAAGTAGACAGTAGTAGTCTGAAAACTGCAATTCTGTTTTCAAACAGGATTTTCCTATCAGGTGAAAAAAACACAAAAAAACAACAAACAAGGCAAAGTCACATTACGTTGTGAAAACTTGCCTATTTTCATCCCATTAAAAATTAATTTCAACCACTTCTTTAGTGGGAGGGGGGAACATTTCTAAGAGACACTGCCAAGGCCAAATCCTTTATCTATTCACGAGCATGTCTTTAAAACTTAAAACTTGTGGAGCTGGCTTAAATGTAGTAAGCAAGACAATCAGCTGCCACGTGGAAGGTCCCTGGTTCAAATTTTGCCTCTGTTGGGAGTTTGCTGACTGGCTTAAGGCAAGCCAATCTCTTGCACACTCAGCTCCTCTTCATGTAATCCAGGAGTGACAACAGCAGCCTACCTTACAGGGCTGCTGCAAAGACGAAGGAAGATATGTATGTGAAGCACTTGATACTAAATGTGCTGTGTAAGTATATTACAATTGACATGTTTTATTTAAGATAGATTCAGGTGGGTAGCCGTGCTGGTCTGAAGCAAATGTTGGTCTTAAAGGTGCCACTGCACCCAAACTTTGTTCTACGTTTTATTCAAATTATTTGAACTCTTTGTGCTCTTTGGAGTTTGTACTGCTGCATGCAATTCACACATATAATCCTCACACAGCAGTTACTGCAACCGAATATGCAGAGGTTAAACGAAACTAATTTGAAGCAAACTAACACAGCCAGGCAAAAAAACCCTAAACATGGAAGCACGAGTGTTTAGCATTACAAACATCAGCTGGCTTGATGAAGATGTCACATGTTACCTGATCCCTTGTATATTTACTTAGGGCAAGCTCACTTAATTCTATGGGAGTTCTCCCGAGTTCAATGTGCACAGGACTGCACCCTAAAGGTCCTCCCGACTGGTATCAACAACAGTCTCAAGGTCTGGATCTCATAGTCATTCCCCTAGACTTGCTTATATCGTGCCCGAAATAGCAGTGAAGACCAATGATAACGATCCAAGAACAATGGAGAGGAGATTCAAGCGCTGCTCACCAAACTCCAGCCCGTGCCGATACCGCAGCATCAGATCCCGGACGGCCCCCAGTTTTTGGGCTTTGTCCATTGCATGGTAGAGGCCAAGTAACCTCGTCAACTGCACCACACACAAATGTTGTTGCAAAGCCTTGATGTTAGCCGGCAGCGCGAGTTTTCCTTCTGATGGTGCCGACAGAGGGATGACGCCTAACAACTGGTTGATAAACTGGGTGGAGGGGGGAAAAAAAGAATGGAGATTTGAACTTTTGCAATGCTGTGGCAGATTTTTTTTTTTTTACAACTTTGGAAGAGAGAAGCAGGACTCACCTATTCCTACAATGCCATAAATGGGCATGGTGTTCCACAAGAGTATATGGCAGGTCAAATCCTTGCCCAGAGAAGCTTACAGTCAAGAGAGGGGCCCCCAACCTTTTTGAGACTGCAGGTACCTTTAGACTTCTGACACAGCATGGGGGGTGCAGCAACAAAATGGCTGCCACAGGAGGCGGAGCCAGCCACAATATGGCTGCCACAGATTACTTTCAGTCACACAGTGAAGATCTTTTGTGCTGTGGGGGCAACCTGCTGCCAAGGCAACGTCTCTAAAAATCTGCACAGCCCATCGAATCTCCCATGGCTGATCAGAAGCCGAGCTGGGCAAAAGCCCCACCTGGCCACACCCGCTTTCTAAAAACACTTGGCAGGCGCCAGGGAAGGTGTCGGAGGGGGCCATGGTGCCAAAGAGCGAGGCAGTACCAGAGTGGTGTTCTGGGAAGCAGCTCCAGTCATAAAGGGGAAAGGACAGAATCATAGTGTAGAGCAGGAGATTGTTAGGTAGCCGACAGTGATGGAGCTGGACGAGCAAAAATCACTGGCCAGGCTCTATCAGGATATGGGAGCAAAGAGATAAAGGGGCAAGGCGGTGGAGTGTTTGGAAGGCCAAGCTGAGGAGTTTCAGCTGCACAACAACATGAATGGAGACATCCACCAAGACTGAGTGAACCAAGGCAGGGGACAAGAAGAAAGATGCCCGTCTAGCCTCAGCCAGGGCTTTTTCGGTCCTGGCCCCAGCCTGGCGGAACACACTCCCGGTTGAAATCTGGGCCCTGCGAGACCTGTTACAGTTTCGCAGAGCCCATAAAATGGAGCTGTTCCACCATTTTGAGGCAGTGGGCATCTACCGGGTGGTCTCTGTATTGCTGCTGCAGAAGATCACTCTGGCTCGGCCCATTTATCTCCCGGCTGTAGAAACTGGAATTGAATGTACTGCACTGCCCATTATAAATGTTTTAAATTGGCTTTATTGTATTATCTGACTGTATTATTTTATAATTGTATTATATTTATTGCTGTAAGCTGCCCTGAGCCCGTTCACGGGAAGGGCGGGATATAAATGGAAGGAAGGGAGGGAGGGAGGGATGAAGGACTAGATTTACACATATCCTTCACTCAGCGTCACAGAGCAGCTTACAATCTTCTTTCCCTTCCTCTCACTGCAACAGACACCCTGTGAGGTAGGTGGGGCTGAGAGAGCTCTGAGAGAACTGCTCTTGAGAGAACAGCTCTGAAATAACTTGTGACGGACCCAAGGTCACACCAGCAGCTGCAAGTGGAGGAGTGGGGAATCAAGCCTGGTTCTTCCAGATTAGAGTCCGAGCTCTTAACCACTACACCAAACAAGTTGTACAAATGACACTACGACAGGGGTAAGTTCTGCAGAGACAGGACTTTTTTCAAGTCTGCCATAATCAAGAAGAAGAGAGGAGATTGGATTTATACCACACCTTTCACTACCCGAAGGAGTCTCAGAGTGGCTTACAAGCTCCTGTCCCTTCCCCTTCCCACAACAGATACTCTTGTGAGGTAGGTGGGGCTGAGAGAGCTCTGACAGAAACTGCTCTTTTTCAAGAACAGCCGGGCCAGAACTATGGCTTGCCCAAGGTCATCCAGCAGGTGAAAGTGGAGGAGTTGGGAATCAAACCCGGTTCTCCCAGATTAGAGTCCGCGCACTTAACCACTACACCAAACTGGCTTTCAACGGGCTGTAGGTCACAGCAGGAGCAAGAAGCAGCATTTAGGAAAGGTGGGCTGTGCCAGAACTGAAGGAAATATGGCGATGGTCCCACAGAAGTTATTCCACAGCAGAGAGGTGAGAAACAGAGGTGAAGACAAATCTCAACAGAGTGTCTGAGGGAATCAACCAGGGAAGCTAAAGTAAAACCACCATTAGTTATTTCACAACCTGGAGTGGAAGGCTTTAAAATGAATAAGCAGGTTGTGCCCTTACGCATCATTAGGTATCAGCATTAAAAGAGACATCTAAATTGTAATACTGGAATCTATTACACACTCCATTTACTTAATTTTCAGGTACCAAGGAAGAAAGGTTGGCTCTTGATGGAAGAGGGGATAAGCACGGCTGACGAGAAAGGAGACTTGGGGGGGGAGACATAGGGAGAATCTTCATTAATGCTGATACCTAACCGTGCATAAAGGTGTAACCTGCTTATTCATTAATTCAAAAAACATTCTCATGAAACTTACAAGGTGCTAAATATGGAACCAATAGGAGCCTGGGAACAGACCACTTCAATAAAGGAAAAAACAGTAGCTTGAATTGCAGGACTTTTTGTTTGTTTGTTTCAGGGTTTCCCCTGCATGGCGACCACAACCTAAAAGGCGAGAAGGAGCTATGAACTGATAGGGTAGGGGACATTAGCCATGGGAAAGGGAGACTCAGGGCTGAACCCCAACTCTTTCACAGAAACTTGCTGGGCAAACTTGGGCCAGTCATAAACTCTCAGTCTATCCAATTTCATAGAGTTGTTGTGAAGCCAAAATGGAGGAGAGGGATTTATTCATTATTATCTTTAAAAAAAAATTATATACCACCTTCTGCCATCATCAGGGCCACAAAGGTAATAACAGATTAAAAATACACATCATTAAGATGTGTTAGAAACCATTAAAAACAAATCAAAAAGCCATTAAAAGCAAGCAAAATTAAAACCAGCCATTGAAGGTTGTTTTAAAGGGATACCATATGGGAAAAGAGTTTGTTCTTGTGATCAAACTTCTATTGAAAATCTCTTCCATGACGTATTTCATTGTGTAAAATATGGGACTGAACGAAATAAGTTCCTGTGTACAATTATACCTTCCCTTCTTGGTAGGTGGGATCATGAGAAACTAGTATTCCTATAGTCAGATAGAGGTAAATTTATTACTTTCCAAGTGGCAAGATTTGTTGCTGCTATGGGGGGGGGGGGTGGAGACGAGAACTGAGTTATATCAATCCTCTCTTACATAACTCTTTGGGTTACCGTCATTTTATAATTGTCATTAGATAATTTTAGCCTTTTTATAAGTCCATACTGATATTATAGTTTTAACCACATTGTGATAAGTAGTTTTATTGATGTCATGCAATATACCTTTTATTGGTTTGTCTTTGTGTGTGTGTGTGTGTGTATTTTACTGTTACTTTTAGCTGCTATGGCATTTTGTTGCTAATGCAATAGAGACTGAATTGAATATTAAAACCAAGCTCAATTACGCATACAAAAACACTGAACAA
The DNA here is from genome assembly GCA_029233225.1 of Lepidodactylus listeri. Classification (NCBI taxonomy): domain Eukaryota; kingdom Metazoa; phylum Chordata; class Lepidosauria; order Squamata; family Gekkonidae; genus Lepidodactylus; species Lepidodactylus listeri. The sequence continues at coordinate 4,243,129 of JARCFY010000013.1, read as the reverse complement.
CCATTAAAATACAGGGCAAGACATACGGATCACTGAGGGAACATCACATGAAACTAACAAAACAAAAAAAACCTTCATCTGCTGGTGGATAGTGAAAACAGAAGGGGACAGGCAAGGGGAGAGCCAGTTTGATGTAGTGGTTAAGTGCGCGGACTCTAATCTGGGAGAACCGGGTTTGATTCCCCACTCCTCCACTTGCACCTGGCTGGATGACCTTGGGCAAGCCATAGCTCTGTACCAGCTGTTCCCTCAAGGACAGCTTGGGAAAGAGCTCTCTCAGCCCCACCTACCTCACAGGGTGTCTGTTGTGGGGAGGGGAAGAGAAAAGGAGTTTGTAAGCCGCTCTGAGACTCCCTTGGGGAGTGGAGGGCGGGGTATAAATCCAATCTCTTCTTCTTCTTCTTCTCTCTGGGGAAAAGAGTTCCAGAGTTTTGGTGCCACGACTGAGGAGGCTCTCACCCAGATTGCCACCTGCTTAATCTCAGAAAGCACGGGCACCCGAAGCAGGGTCTCTGAAGATGAGGTAGGCTCACTTTATAAACTGCTGTGGGTCTCCACTGAGGGAAAAGGTGGGGTATTAATGAAGTAGATAAAAAAGAAACAGTCTACAAAGCTAGACACCTCGATCGCATGTGACTGCAAATTTTCAAGCTTCCGCCAACCACCATGAGGCCGCAACATAAATCTTTTAAAAAACTGAAAATCGCAAGGTATTTGATTTCACAGCGGTTTTCACTCCAGTTCAACAGCTTTATTCACGACGGTATCTGATTAGCTCTTCTGCCGATCGGCAGTTTTAAATTACTGATTTTTAACTAGTGTTTTTATTTTATATTATTATTTAAGCTGTAAGCTGCCTTGAGTTCCCACAAAGTAGAACGGCAGCTAAAGAATATTTTAAATAAAGAGATGAAACAACTATTGTTTCAGTGTAGCTTATAAACCACTTTAAAACACTGTCTGTTAAAGTATGCTCAAATGCACAGTGATCTTTGGTGAGAGCTGAGTGAGAGCCAGCAAAGAGAGGGAAATATTCAGACAAAGAATTCCAGTTATCAACAATGCCCATACCATAGTCCTCAGCAATTTTGTTTACAGGTCCCGACTGGACAGGGTTTTCGCATATAACCCCCGAGCCACAGTATTTCCCCAAAGGGGCTTAAATGAACAATGGAACTGAGCAGGATTCCCAGCTGCTGAAATCATCCTGTAAAGCTGCTCTTAATAGCATAAACCCACCTCCTCTTTCAGAGAACATTTAAAATAGGACAAGTGAAGGCTGATGGTGCGTCACTTTCCTCATCAGCATTGAGACGTGGCAAGCAAAATCACAGCACTGCACTAGTCGCTCAATAAAGATGAAAATAGAAAAACGGGAGCAAACACAAAGATAAAATGGCATTGTTTGTTAGACTAATTTGGTGGATGCAAGAATGTGCTGGATTTCAAGTTTCACAGAATTCTTAATTAGAACCCTGTGAAAAGCAGATGCTTGAATATCCCCAAGTTCCTCCAACAAAGATATTTCTGTTTTTTGTAATCCTTTGGGAGTTGTGATGAACAAGGTGACTATGGTCTAGTTAAAAAACACAACCCTTTCCCAACCTGACAGAATAGCCGAGTGAGTGAATCAAGTGCAACTGAGCTTACCTTTGTATACTGGGTTGATGGGAGGAGGTCTACAAACACCTTGAGATCAGTAAAGCAGCAGGGTTTATCTCCAAATCGTTTGAAATACTCAAACATGAGCTCTTCTGGATTGCCTAATAATGGAAAGAGGACCAAGGACAGATGATGTGCAGTTTGCAGTTGCAAATAACTCGGTGTCACAGCAATACCTTAGCCAATGTGACTGAACTGACAACAGACCTATAAGCCAAGGCAAGTTGCTTTCCCATTTCTGCACTCTACTTACCACATTTTAAAAGTTACTGTGAGCCCAAAGAATTAGATATCTTTTCTGAGACAATTAGTGAAAGCTCTGCCATTCACAGATGCAATGACTCCATTCTGCCAAGTGGTTTTTCATCAGAGAAAGACTGACCAGTAGAGAGTCATTGGATTCAATGTTAAGAACATAAGAAAAGCCAATGTTGGATCAGGCCAATGGCACATCCAGTCCTACACTCTGTCACACAGTTATGTTTCTGCAAACAAAAGTTATTCACTAATAATAATAATAATAATTTTAAAAAGTACTCCTGCTACTAATGCCTTTGAATTACATTTTGACTTCTGAGGAGGCTTGAAGTCTGGCATTCATCAGCACACAGCCATTTGATGCATTAAGGCAGGGGTGGGCAAATGGCGGCCCGGGGGCCACATGCGGCCCGCCACAGAGTTTTTTGTGGCCCGCCAAGAAGATTTCAGGACTTCAAGAAAACTGAGCCTAAATTCAATTTGCTCTCTTATCCCATCACTGCTGATATTGATACAGCACCTGAGGAGCTGCAGCTTGAACTTATTGACATGCAGTCAGATCACACTGTGAAAGAAATGTTTAATGCTGTGACATTAGCTGACTTTTACAAATCTTTGTCTGCTGAAAAAAATTCCATGTATGAAGAAATTTGCTGGGGAAATGTTCTCTATATTTGGGTCTACCTATATTTGTGAGCAAAGTTTTTCTTGCATGAAGATCAACAAGAGTAAAGATAGATGCTCTTTAACAGACATTAACTTGCAGGCTGTGATGAGAATCTCAACAAGCAATCTCACTCCTGATTTCAAAAAAATTGTAGAAAAGTGTGATAGGGTACATTTGTCTCATTAAACGGATTCTAAAATTAAATGTGCTTGCAGCTATAGATGATATGAAATTAGCACAATAAATAAATTGAATAAAACTACCACTATTTTATTTAATTTATATTTATTGATTTTTATGATACAATTTATACCTTTTCTGAAATGCAAAGTTAACTAATGAATGCAATCATTTTAAAAGGTGCGGCCCTCTGCTAACCTCCGCTCCCACAAAGTGGCCCCCGAGCCAAAACAATTGCCCACCCCTGCATTAAGGGAGTCTTGGATCAAAAGAGATGCCAAATCGATAAAGAAGGTCTAGTTGGTAGGACTACTGGCTCTATTATGTTCTTTTGGATTCCAGAAGGGCAAAAACAGATATTGCAGTCCAGGTTTACTGCTCTAACATAAGACATAAAATATAACAAACCAAGAAATTGCTGAGACTGAGAAAGAGACTGGGTCAAGTATAACAGTAGTTTCCTTTTTAACTGAAGTTTTCAATGGAATTTTCTCCATGACTCATCTGCTGCTCCGTTCCCTAACCCAGAAATGAAACCTCCTGATTCTCTGGTACCAAACACTCAAGAAGGCCTCATGGGTACCCACAAAAAATAAGTTATTTTCCCTCCCTTTGTTACACAGCACTCGCTCTGCACCCCCACCCACTACCCTTCTTTTACTCCTTCCCCTTCTCAGAGGCCTTTTAACCTCTGAAGAAGTGAGCAGTGACTCACAAAAGCTCATCCCCTGCCGCAAATTTTGTTAAGTCTTTAAGCCTCTCAGTTCACCCTTACTTTAATTTCACCTGTTTGCTCTATTTCTAACCCCCTTTTATCACTACTGCCCCTTGCCGTATTCAATGCAACAGAACATAAGCCTTTCACCCTTCCAACGTTTCCCAAATGGAGGTAGCCTTGGACACGGGTGGGTCATGCATCATGGCGGATGACCATAAAAGGGTGTTTTGTGAATCCGGCGAGGGAAGAAATAATACAGGTGTAGCCGTGCAAGCATTCCTCATTTATGCTGATGGGTGTGGGCTGGCCCTTAGATCTTCCCACAAATACAGGAGACAGAGCTGCAAACAATGAGTACCTCAAATTTACCAGGAGGACTGCAAAACAGAGAGCGGGTTACATCCCACCAGGGTACCTGTATCATGTTGGCCTGCTCTACACACCCGAAGTACAGAAATATGGAAACAGTTTATTTTGCGGAAGACGGAGGTGAAATTTAATCAGTCACAACACTGGATTTACAATAAAGCTACCAAGGGAGGTTGCAAAGTTTCTGTCATCTTTGTAAATTAAAGAGGCTACATATGTCAGACTCCTTATTTCAAGAAAGCTTTTTATGTAACAAACATGCAATGCACGCACAGACAGATCAAATAATTTTAGCATATATTAAATCTGCTTTTGGAAAAGTCCATCTTTCTGTCCACTATTCTTGACTGATATTTAACCTGTTTACCACCTCCCCCCCTTGCCCCCAAAACAAAGCAGCAGACGCGATATTTTAACAAGGACCTACTGCAAGAACCATTTCCCTCTCTAAGATCATTTAAAGGATTTTATTTCACTTGCAGCCCAGGGGAGGGGGGATAATTTTTAAGAGCCAGCATTTCCTGATAAATGCCACTCAGTCAATGTGAAATAAAAAGCTGGTTTTACTGCACCAATTCACAAAGCTCTGCTGTATCAGCCAATACACCCAAATATTTACTACCCATGAGCCATTTCTTAACGCCAAGGATTAAAATAGAAGACAAACAATCCTCTCCCCAAAGTACGGGTGAATTTCTGCAATTCTTGTGCATAGTTTACATCAGCTGCTGCAATCCCAGGATAGGAGAGCTGCCTTTAATTGTGCACCCTTTCCCATAGGGCTCAATCTGGCACCCTATTAGCAGCTCTTACCCAGTTTGTGTTCCTCGCTGCACCCTCTGTGCCGCAAGCGTCTGATCAGCTCCAGCTGGGCAAGGTACGGTCCCCGGAGCGGCCGAGTGCTGTTGGCTTCTTTCGATACCCTCTGCTCTACGAAAGCCACGGCTTGCTCTATGCTGTGATGCACTTCACCCTCCAGAGAGCTGTGTGCAAGAAGCAGCATTTCCATTATACTTTTCCTTATTGGGCAATTGTGGTGAAGGGACAAACAGCTGTACTGCCGCTGTGCAGCTCATCGCAGCTCGAAGCCCAAGAGCCTGCACAGACAGCAGACCTGCCCAACCCAACAGAACATTCACCGCAGGCTTTCTCTCCTCCAGCCATTCCAGGAAGCCCTGGAGGCCAGTGGAGAAACTGGGGAAACTGACACCAGCTCTACCCATGTGTCTGTGAATGACCAGGGACAGAAGGCAATGCAGATGTAGTGATGCACGCACACTCCCGAAAATGTTGATTGAGTTGGGCTGCCTTAGATGTTCCCCCAAACATATGGAAGAGAGCTGCAAACAATACCAATCTCACCTTGGGATGGGACAAGCGACTGCTGGTTCAGGGGCACAACACAGCCTCAGAGCAGCAGCTTTTAGCCTCAGTAACCATCACGCCAACTTCCAAGCAAAGCCCCCCCCCATTATTCTGCACTTTTCTGCTTTTACCTGCATAAGTCAAAGTACAGGCTCTGGGATCTTTAACTGCCCTTCTCCCCTGAGTGAACACCTCAGCCCAGGGGTCCTCAACCTTTTCTACCTTTGAGCACATTTGGAATTTTAGGAGGGGGTGGTGAGCATCACCCCAAAACCCACCTTCAATAGGAGGTGGAGCCAAATGGAATACCTCCCCCTCACACCTCCTGGGGAGAAGGAAAGCCTGAATGGGAGTGGAACTGCACACTGACTAAGAAAAGGCCAGGTGCTTAGCAGCCACTCACAATCCTTGCCTTAAAACGGCCCCACCAACTAAACTTTCTGAAATGCTCAGCAGGTGCCAGCGGAAGTACTGGTGGATGCCATGGTGGCCAGGGGCACTGTGTTGTGGACCCTGCCTTAGCCACTCACCCCTGTGCCTGAACCAAGACGGCTCAACTTGCATGATGGCCATGGTTAAAAATTAACTGCCCACTAGGGACCGGGGGAGAAAGGCAAGTCTGTGTCCGAGAGGCCTCTGTGACACTGTACCAGGATCTGAATTACGAAGGACAATTACTAACCTCCTCCCAACTTCACATCATACACCCATCTTGCCAAGCCAGTGCCAGATCCACATGTTTAAACACAAGGAAGAAGAAGAAGAGTTGGATTTATGCCCTGCCCTTCTCTCAGAGTCTTGGAGCAGCTTGCAATCTCCTCCCCTTCCTCCTCCCCACAGCATACACCCTGTAAGGAAGGTGTGGCTGAAAGAGCTCTGAAAGAGAACTGCTCCTGAGAGAATAGGTCTGAGAGAACTGTGACTGGCCAAAGGCCACCCAACTTGGCTGCATGTGGAGGAGAGGGGAATCAAATGCGGTTCTCCAGATTACAGTCCACCACTCTTAACCACTACACCAAACCTGTTGTTCCCCCACTCTTCTCACTGGTTACATTTATATCTTGCCTTCCCCACCCCCCAAATCCTGTGGAAGGGCCCAAGGTAGATTATGCTGGCTCTGCATGACAAGACTTGAATTCCCCCCCAAGGCCAAACTTCGTGGTTACAGAAACTCTTAAAACCCTAGAAAGGTAAGAAACTCACTGCTCCCCTTCAGCTGGAGGCGTCCAGGCATCATCGATCAGTTGAAAGATGGAATCAAAGTAAATTATATAGAACTGCCAGTCATCTGGGCTAAAACAGAAACAAGGCAAGGAGCAGCTCAGTATATGATTTTTTTCCTCAGAGGGCCAGAATTCCCCTTTTTTATTCAAGTATTTCTATCCTGCTTTTTCATTCACAAAAAAGGATCTCAGAAACCATTAACTACCATTTTAAAAAATGATTAAACATAAGTCAAATTTATTTTTAAAAAGAACTAATCCCCCCCCCGCCAGTCAACAACAAACAGATATAATAAAATGGTGTCGCCTCCAAAGAGCCAGCAGAGATTTCAACATAAATTAAAAGCCCACTTAAAACAACCATGTCCATTACCTTCTGGAAGGAAGTTCCATAATAATAAAGCAACCACAGAGAAGGCTCGGCTTAGTCTAGCTGTTCCCCACTGCACTTCAGAAGGCACGGGGAACACTGAACTCTGCACGATGCTGACAACTGGGTGGGTTTGCGCTGGAGAAGGCATGCTGGTCCCAATCCCAGAGAGATTTGAAAAGGTCAAAAGTAGCCCCTTGAGTTGGGTTTGAAGTCAAATTGGAAGCCACTTCCATGGCTGGAAGTACAACCCTGGGCAGGTCTGCTCAAAATCCTACTCAGAATTTATTTATTTTGTGTAAAGAATTTTTATGCCACCTCTTCAGGGAACCTGCCTGGGGTAGCTTACAAATTAAGATATTTATACCACAAACATTAAACACTCTTAATTTAAGAATTAACCAGCACCTAAAATCACAGACAATTAAACAACTTCCAAGCAAAAACATACTATTAAACCAGTGGTAAAACGTCAGCCTCTTAATTGAAAGCTCGGATAAATAGAAATGTTTTGGCCTGATGCCTAAAGAAGAGTAACGCAGGAGTCAAGCAAGAAGAGCATTCCATCGGTGAGGAGACACTACTGAAAAGGCCCTGTCTCTGGCTGCCCACCCAACTCACCTCTGAAATGCTGTTTACTCCAAGGAAAGCGTTCTTAGGAGAGCACTGAAAGTATCCTAAAACTCACAAGGACCATGCTTGCAAGGGAGAGAACCATCTTTTAGGCCTTTAAACTAAAGTATATTTACGGCAAGCTCCTCTAGTAGAGGTTTGCAAAAATAAATCTTGGCCTAAGAATGAACACTGTCAGTTTGACTATTCTAAAGTTATAGTTTTATTTACTTAAAATGCTTATATATCGTTTTACTAAGTAGTGTAAACTGAAATTTCTTTACCCACTTTTTCAAAGGTTCTGCAAATTCTAGGCCTCTTTTCAAAGCACAGAAACCTTGCCATGCAGAGTTGCCAACGGGACAGGAGAAAGCTGTCCTATCCTGTTAACAGAGGCTTAACATGAAGAAGAAGAGATTGGATTTACACCCTGCCCTTCATAACCCGAAGGAGTTTCAGAGTGGCTTAAAATCTCCTTTCCCTTCCTCTCCCCACAACAGACACCCTGTGAGGTAGGTGGGGCTGAGAGAGCTCTCTTCAGAACTGCTCGTGAGAGAACAGCTCTGAGAGAACTTGTAACTGACCCACGGTCACCCCAGCAGCTGCATGTGGAGGAGTGGGGAATCAAACCCGGTTTTCCCAGATTAGAGTTCACACTCCTAACCACTACACCAAGCTGAAGGAATGGGCAATTGAAATTTCTGTTAAATAGACTGGATATTTCCCTCTCTGCTCCGGGCTATGGGCATCCCTATTCTCATGCTAATGTAACCTGTGTTTCATAGCGCTGTGCAGGTGTGTGGGAAGTACAGGAGTCCCACAAGTCAACCCCAACAGCAAAGTCCTGAGTATGGAGCCGGGTATCTCAGAGCTGTTGATCGTCCCAGGGTCTCTGCAGTCAGTGTATAGGAACACTGCAAAGACTGAGCAGGCAAGTGGGTAGCTGATATCAAACTTTCCCCTTACATCACCATCAATAAGAAAACTAGAATGATTCCTGTTCTCTTTTTTTAGAATGATAAAATTTGGGAGTGGGGAGGTCACTAACACACCAAGCATGCTTGTCAGTGGGAACTGGGTAACTCGCTTAGGTCTCATTCTATGAGGGCAGGCTGGGGCAAGCCCTGAGGACTGATGAGCAGTTGCTCTGCAACATCAGGATGCTTCTAGGATGAAGACACTAAAAAGCGAGTCTCTTCAAGGCTTCCATTGCTTCTTCTCCTTTAAGCAAACAGTGCTCTTTTTTTTTTGCTGTCCTTATAGGGGAGGCAGCTTCTCTTAGCTGTCCCCAACTGTTTGCAAAGGAAATCTCCAGCTGCTGTCTGATTGCCCTGTCCTAAAAAAAGAATAGCAGGAAAATATATGAAGACTGCAGGTCACCGCTTGGTCTTCAAGGGAAAATAAATTCACCACCACTGTATTGCAATGTGCTTATTATGGCCAAACTGCCACAAAACAGGGAGCAAGATTTCTGAGTTCCCCCAAACTCTATCAGGCTGGACGCTCGGTGAAAAAAAACCAAAAAAGGGGAGGGGGGGGGGGCTGACAGAAGACAAGATGTTTCAAGGCATAAAGGAAACACACAAAGTCTGCAGCTTGTAACCTTCTTGAAACCGAGCCTAGAACATGTTGCATATTACATTAGACACAAAATGTCCTTGCCTCTATTTCAAAAAGGCTAAAAACAGCAGACTTGGGAGACTGGCCATCATGATCTGAGAAATCTTTTCTCTCCTCCTCCCCATTCTTTTTTTTTTTTTTTTTAAACAGCTTCTGTCTGATGAATTCTTGGAAGCTTGTTTGCTACTTCATGACAATTTGGTTGCTCCTAATAAAAATGGTATTACATGAACAATCCGGCAAGATGGGGCAAGGTAGAGCCAAGCATTCCTGTTCAATATAATACACTCCCTTTTCCCTTGAATGATCCTTTATAATAGACAGATTTGGGCCATAAGGAAAGAAAAAGGAGGTTTTTTTTTTCTGGGAGTAGCACACAACTTGCTTATTCAGCTTAGGAACAGAAGGGTAAAACTCTGTGCACGCAAGAGGAGAAGCAGCAGTCTTGAGGAAGGAGCCGCAGCCTTTACCCTCAGCTCTGTATTAGGGACAAGCAGCCAAAACTCCTACTCACTTTTTTAGCAGGAGCTTCCTCGACAGAGCACTGCATTCTGGCCACCTGCCCAGCTTCTTGTACATCTCCATGCATTTGATCTCTCTGCTTTGGAGTTCACTTGTCAGCTTCTCTAAGTTGAACAAAGAGTCACAAATTCACATGGTCAGCCCCATGCTTTCTGCCACTCTCAAGGATTCGGGTCTTTAAACAGCCATTCACTTGGACTGCCCGTGGCAAGTAAAAGACACACCTTCCCCCCCCCCCCCCCCCCAGGCAAGCAGGAAGGGAAGTATTACAGAAAAGATAATCTCATCCCCTCCCTTGCAAAATGAGGTCACGGACTGGAAGATATGATTAAAAAACCCCAACACCAGTAATTTCCGTGGACTTGTTTGCAAGTGCGACTTAGTTGACCTTGGGATGCAACAGAAAACAAGAAGATGAAACGACAGGGGTGGGTATCCACAACACAGTAAATTGATCTGCTAACCACCCCCTTGTGTTACAAACTACACCTTTCAATAATAGCACAAAGCTTGAGTCCAGTAGCACCTTTGAGACCAACAAAGTTTTATTCAAGGTAAAAGCTTTCGTGTGCATGCAAACTTCTTCAGTATGACTCAAACTTTGTTCTGCTTCTTCAGACCAACATGGCTACCTACCAGAATCTACCTTTCAACAACGACTGATATGGCAGATCTGCAGGTAGCCTGTAGTGCAGCCATAAGATTGGACCTTTGCTGGCCGCTCTACAAATGGGCAAGATCAACAACTGCCCATACACGTACATTCTTTGCTGTGACCCCCTCCTTGTGGATTGGCCTGCCCGAGGTGGTCACAAAGGCTCCCACGCTTCTGTCATTCTGCAAACTTTTTAAAGCAGAATTGTTCAGAACAGAATTATTGCCTTGCTGGATTAGATAAAGGCCAGATGGACTGATTTAAATCAAGGTGATTCAAAAAACTGATTTAAAATCGGGGACGGGGGGAGAATATAACTCATGGACTTGAATCAAATTTGCACACTATTGGTTGCTGTAATGTTAAAACATGTTGGCTTTTTATCATTAAGGTATTTTATTGTTTTTCACATAAGGTAGTCAATATAACCACAAACTCCCTGTAACCCTACCACTTGCCATTCTCCCACCCTCTTCCCCAGTACAGGATCTCAACAAATAACAAAGTAGGAGCTGCATACACTCAGGCAGCTAGGTGTAGAGCTTACGAAAAAAGAGGAACAAAGGGGGAGAGAATGGGGTGGGGGAAGGGAGGAGAGACAGAAATAAGGGCTGGAGAAGGTGGGGCTCAAAGAGATACAGGACAAAACGTATTGCTTTGCCTTAACCACTGATAGGCTGGGCAGCTCTCTAATAGGAAAGAGGGATTAAGTTACCTCCTAGTTTTCCTCTCACGACATCCAGGGCTTCCTGATATTTCTCCAAACGTTCCAGAATCATGTAATACAGCTCAACCTTTAAAAGTTGAGAGAAGTGGGACATGACTGTGAATCAAGAGTCAGCACAATCTACCGAAACAACACAGCCTGTACGCGTTTTTTAAAAAAAGGAAAAGAGCATTCAGATAAAGTAAAGGGTGTTTTTATGTGTTTGCGGACATATAAAAAACAGGCTGAGCCACAGCTCTAATGAAAGGAAAGGTGATCTCAGGGAACCAATGTTATGTGTTTTGGGCCTGACCGGGATGGCACAGGCTAGCCTGATCTTGTCAGATTTCAGAAGCTAAGTAGGGTCAGCCCTGGTTAGTACTTGGATGGGAGAACCACCAAGAAAGTGCAGGGTTGCTATGCAGAGGCAAGCAATGGGGAGCCGCCTCTGAACATCTCTTGCCTTGAGAGCCTTACAGGGTCACCATAAGTTGGCTGCAACTTGATGGAACTTCCCACCGCTAAAGAACAGAGGCAAATTTTTACTACCCCTTTCTTTAGTCAGAGCCTGAGCTATCAATGTTCATGGGCTTCTAATTCTTGCTACTAGCAAGTGCTTGCCCAGCGAAGTCCCCCCTCAACATGCCAGTTTTAAAAGGCTACTTTCCAGAAAAGACTGGGGTGTGGAAGAAAGAGCTGTTGCAATCATGAACTCCTTATTTTATACCCCAATCTTTTGAAAAATTATGGACAAATTCAGGGGAAAGCAGAAAAATGAAGGGCAAATCTTTAAAAATCCCTACTATTTCTGCATGATGATTCCTTATTCTTTCTAGAAGGTGGCCATACTGGCAAAAAGGAAGCAAATCTGACCCCAAACTGAGCAGGTTAACTTTTTTCTTGGGTTTTTATATGTGCAGGCTGAGCCATAGCTCTCCAGGGCTCATTTCGTAGCAGGAGCTCCTTTGCATATTAGGCCACACATCCCTGACGTAGCCAATCCTCCAAGAGCTTACAGAGCTTTTCTTACAGGGGCTACTGTAAGCTCTTGGAGGACTGGCTACATCAGGGGTCTATGGCCTAATATGCACAGGAGCTCCTGCTACGAAATGAGCCCTGGCTCTAACCAATGGAAAGATGATCTCAGGGAAGCAAAGGTAAGTGTTTCAGACCTGTCCACAATGTGCCTATGACTCTTAGCCCCTACTTTCTCACTTGGAGGGGTTCAGTCTCTCTGGGGTATGCACTGTCTTCAGGAGGTGGTGGCAGCTACAAGCATGGATGGCTTCAAGAGGGAACTGGATAAACATATGGAGCAGAAGTCCATTTGTGGCTCTTAGCCACAAGGTAGAGATAGGAACTCTCAGTCTAGGGCAAGTGATGCTCTGTATTCTTGGGTGCTTGGGGGGGGGGGCAACAGTGGGGGGGTTTCTAGTGTCCTGGCCCCACTGCTGGACCTTCTGAGGTCACCTGGTGTTTTTGGCCACTGTGTGGCCTGATCCAACATTGGCTTCTCTTATGTTTAACCCTCACCTCCATATATCCAGCCAATATTTCCCGCCCATCCTATATCTGCTCTTGTTGACAGGACCAAAATGCTACATATAAAAAAGCTATCAAAATTTAGCTGCATAAATCAGCAGAAGACATGATGCGAATTTAAATTCATTATGGTCAAACATGAGTTCAGAGACGCATCTAAAACTCTTACTTCAGCTTCAGCTTCAATTTTATCTTCCTTCACCATTTTTTCTACCATCCTTTCTGCTAGCGGTAAAAACATGGTTTTTGAGAGGTTTTCATCCTTTGCAGATATAGACTGGAAAAGAAGAATACACAAAGCTGCCTTACTTTGAGCTAGAAAACTGTTATTCGCTCAAGGCAGGTCTCCTGCTCCCTGTAACGAAAAGATTTATTTACTTTATTTATGTCCCTCCTTCCATACCCAATGGGGACCCAAAGCGGCCTACCTCATTCTCCTCTCTTCACAACAACCCTGTGAGGTAGGTTAGGCAGAGAGTGTGTGACTGGCCCAAGGTTACTCCACCAGCTTCCATGGCAAGAGCAGGGATTCAAATATGGATTTACTAGGTTCTAGTCTGACACTTTAACTACTATACCATCCTGGCTCACCAATAAACCTAAGACTTTCGACATGCTCAGCCTTTGTTTTATCGCCCCTTTATAGGCCAGGCCAAAAGAATATTTCCAAAAACTTTTAAGAGTCCTGGAGAACAGCTTCTCATCCTTTATTTTGTTCTGCCCCCTGGCAAATGGAAATATAAAGGCTTCTGCAAGAAGCAGTCACAAAGAATTACTGCTGGGCAACTTCCAAAAGAACACCACAACAGCAAATAATGCTTTCCAAACACAAGTAAGCTGCAAATTTGTAAAACTAGAAGCTTGGATGCATACCAATGAGCCGCCTCTCCCAGGCACGTCAAGCAGCGATAAAATATTCACGTAGCAGATCCAAGCAGACAACAAACCAGTCCTGCCACTGACTTCTAGAAGGGGTTTCCTGCTGGGAGTTCAGATTTACAGTTGCCCCTGGTAACAGCCCCCAAATCCACACATCAAAGGCAGGAGTTAGAGGCTGAGAAGGGAGAGTTGGTACCCCTTGGCAATATTACAGGATGCTGCCTTCCTCTGCCTCCTCTCAAACTAAGGGACTGAACACAGCAGCATTCTGTTCGGAGTCAGTGAAGGAGTTCATGGTCTCACATGAGGGTACCCAAGAGGGTAACCAAAGGTGCGCAAATAAAACCATCTGGAACTCCCTGCTTATAGAAACCGGGGTCTCAGATCCGAAAGCTGCAGCTGATGCAGAATGCCACAGCCAGGCTGCTGATGGGTCTCTCTACATGGGACCACATCCGGCCTGTGCTGAGGTCGCTGCACTGGCTGCCTATAGCAGGGGTGGCCAACCTTGCTTAACGTAAGAGCCACATAGAATAAACGTCAGATGTCTGAGAGCCGCAAGACAGGAACAAATATCACACACACGTTTTTATTTTTAAAAATATGCAAATTTGCTTTTTATTAACGTTAAATGGGACTGCCAAAAATAAAAACAAACGAGGAAAACTGGTTATTGATAATGATATTACTTGTTTGCTAATGATATTGAGAGAGAGAGAGAGAGAGAGAGAGAGAAAGAGAGAGATGGAAAGAAAGAATTAAAGAAGTGGAAAGAAAGAGAGAGAGAAACTAGGAAAGCAAATAGATGGGAGGGAGGAAGGAAGGAAGGGAGAAAGAGAGAAAAAGCATGCCTTCCCTTTGCTTCCCCAGCCGCCCTGCCAGGAGCCGCACAATATGTGTGAAAGAGCCGCATGTGGCTCCCGAGCCACAGGTTGGCCACCCCTGGCCTATAGCATACCGGATCTGGTTCAAGGTGCTGTTACTGATCTTTAAAGCCCTATATGGTCAGGGGCCTGCCTACTTGAGGGACTGCCTTTCCCCATATGTGCCCCAGAGAGCACTGAGGTCAAGCTCACAACACTGCTTGACTCTCACCGGACTGAAAGACGTTCAGCTGGCCAGCACCAGGACCAGGGCTTTCTTGGTGGTGGCCCCATACTGGTGGAACGAGCTCCCGGATGACATCAGGACCCTGCGGGACCCTGCCAGGCTTTTGATGACATCAGGACCCTGCCAGGCTTTTGATTAGGAGCCGCCACCGGGGGGAACAAGGATAACATCGCCCTGGAACCGCGGGCCGAACCTCTTGCCACCGCTGTCACCAGGTGACTCTGTTTGCCGCCAGTATTTGTTGTTTTATTTTTAATTCTGATATGTTTATCTCCATGTTTTAAAACTGTAAACCCAGTTTGATGGGATTTTATTTTTGGAAGCCGCCTTGAACCAGCTTGTCTGGAAAGGCGGGATAAAAAATGCATATAATACATAAATAAATAATAAATTAAGCTCTATCACAAATCCTTCTGTGCTGGCATTTGCAAAAACTACCAAGTACCTTCCCCCCCCCTTTTATTTTTTATTTACTTACTTACTTCATTTATATTCTGCCTTTTCCCACGTGGGGACCCAAAGCAGCTTACATCATTCTACCTTCCTCTGTCCTCACAACCACCCTGTGAGGGAGGTTAAGCAGAGCGTGTGACTGGCCCAAGGTCACCCAGTGACCAGAGTGGGGATTTGAACCTGGCTCTCCCAGATTCTAGTGCAACAAACTAACCCACTACACCCCGCTGGCTTTCCATTTGCATTACTTCAGAGCAAGCAAAATCACTTCAGCGGGACAACTGCTGTTTCCTGAGGTGCTGTACTCACCTGCATGATTAAGCTCATCACCGACCAGAAATAGTAAGGGTTTTTTGGTACAATCTTATAAAGTGCCATGCCAGCCTGAAAAAGGAAGGAGTGTATAAAATAAACATTCCCAATACTAGCGCTACATTATATTGAGAGATCTGTGAACACTCTAACAAATTTGCTTATCTTCAGGAACAGCCTCTGAATTACTGATTTTGTGCACTCAGAAAAATCAGAGCGACCTTGCTTCCTATTACATTTGGATGGGCAAGGCCACGTTGCTAGCTGTGGTGGAACTTGTCAATATGGGCCCGAGTTCCTGTCTAATTAACAATAATGAATCAATGCTAATAGATCTCCTCAGTATAGCTGATGTGACATTCTTGAACACTAGGGCTGACCGGCTCCTAATGCCTTTGGACTTTCCGTGTTTAAAATAAGAGTTTATATTATTCTATGGTTATTATGTCCTTCTCCGGCTCCCGTGGGTTCCACCATGTTCTTTTCAAGTGGAGGTCTGTAGTACATGACCTACCGATAAGGTTCTTAAAACAGGGGTCACAGCTATGCGCTGTATTTCCCATGCTGACCAAATAAAGTCAGAACAGGTAGTTTATTTTTTGAAGGTTCTCAGATTCTCAGAAATGATATGATATGCTATGACATCTATAATTCTCTATTTGTCACATAACATCCTTTCCTATCTATGTTATACGTTCAGAGTGAAACTATACTACAGATATTCTGCTGTTAAAGTGTGTTAGCTTTACATCAGATATTTTGATTGAACCTATGGGACCAGGGGGCATAAATTGTGAAAGATTTGTTTGCTCTGGGCTGGCCATCCAACAGCTCCTTGCTGACCAGAGACCTTGCTGACCAGTCCAGAACATTCTGAGCTTCATACAAGTGCAGTACTTTATGCACTGAATTTGTGTGGAATATTTTACATAGAATATTCAAACACTACATGTTCTGTCTTAAAGATTTATAACTGATGAAATGCTTTCTGTCTTAAAAGCATACACTGGAATAAAATAATTTTGTTTCAGAACAATGGTCTCTCTCTATACTTGATTCAGCCCCTTTGCCAGTCTCCATCCAACCAATAAAAGAACTCAGGGGAACTGGGGGCCCCAGTAAAAGTCCAGGAGCCCAGATTCCCACAACACTAATAATACACATTTGCACGAACATGCTCTGTGCTACGTTTATTTATTTATTTTTTAATTCAATTTATACCCCACCTCCCCCGCGAACAGGCTCAGGGCGGAGTTGGGGCAGGCCCATTTGCCTAGCATTGGTTGCTATACAAAATACTGTGTCGAACTGGAAACAGAAGTGCCAGTCAGTTTGTATTGAGACTCAGACCTCCAGACCGCATATTAATGTTCTTTGTTTCAAGAAACATAGGGCCATTCAGCTCACACCTCTTCTCTTAGCCGAGAGAGAAATGCTCAGGCCCCACGACCTCCTAAGCAACATGACCTGTGGAGCGTCTTGTGCTCCCTTCACATCTTTATGTGAATACTGCGGTTCATCGCAATTCCGAATAGTTCCTTTCGATATTACAGGATATGTCTTACTGAAATAGATCTCCAACAGGCCTACAGTGTTCTGAACATTTCATTAAAACACTAAAAGCCTAAGTACTAAGAGTAGAGAGCTACCTGAAGAAGTGAGTGGCGACTCACAAAAGGTCATGCCCTGCCACAGATTTAGTTAGTCTTTAAGGTGCTACTGGCCTCTTGCTCTTTTCTATAGTAAAAAAAAAACGTGTAAGCATGTATACAATTTTTATTCAAGTTTCCTGCTGCAATTAGCAGGTTCTATCAAATGCATCTTGTGTTTCAAGTACTAGAAGGCAAAGAAATTTGTCTCCAGGTAGTCAAGACTGAGATTATCCACCCTCATTCTTTTTATTGACTGCTGAAAGTCTAGTTTCAGTCCTAAATTGAAACAAAAGGCCTTAATTTTCCATCACACCTGCAACATTAATTAGAGGCTGTTGGATGGCCAGCCCAGAGCAAATAAATCTTTCACAATTTATGCCCCCTGGTCCCACAGGTTCAATCAAAATGGCTAATGTAAAGCTAACACACTTTAACAGGAGAATATCTCTAGTACAATTTCACTCTGAACGCATAACACAGATAGGAAAGGATGTTATGTGACAAATAGAGAATTATAGATGTCATAGCATATCATATCACTCTGAGAATCTGAAAATCTTCAGAAAATAAACTAACTGTTCTGACTTTATTTTGTCAACATGGGAAATACAGCACATAGCTGTGACCCCTGTTTTAAGAACCTTATCGGTAGGTCATGTACTACAGACCTCCACTTGAAAAGAACATGGTGGAACCCATGGGAGCCAGAGAAGGAAATGATAACCATAGAATAATATAAACTATTATTTCAAACATGGAAAGACCAAGGGCATTAGGAGCCAGTCAACCCTAGTTTACAAGATTGCCACATCAGCTATACCGAGAAGATCTATTTGTCTTATATGCGTGTGCGCGCATGCACACACACACACACTCTATCTAGATTTTTAAACAGATCTCAGCTCTCAAATAAAATATCGGAAGCCAAACAGGAGGTCAAATTGATAAACAAGGCTGCATGCTCATCTGACATCAGAAGTTTTGAGCAGAAGTTTAACAATTGATGGCTTGCACGTATAATATGCATAGCAGAGCCAAAAGAAGTCTTCATCAGGCCTTTCCAGCGGCCTGTTCATTCCCAAACCAAACAGGCTTGGTCTGCACCCTCCTTCTGGCAAGTACCTGTTGCATCTTCTTGTATTCTCCAACCCTTGCATAGGCCATGAAGAGATGGGAGTGATACTCTTCGCTGTTGGGGACTTTCTTCACAGCTGCCTCGTAGAGTTTCGTGACCAGCTCCGCTACAAAGGAAGGTGACATTTTAATAAATAAGTGGACATTTGCGCGTGGGGCTACATCACGTCCCACCCAAAAGCAATTTCTTAAAGAACGAGATTTCACACAGGCTTTGAAAATCTCTAAGCAAGGCCAAGAATTGGAGAAAAATGTCCATCAATTTTTAGGGACCCCAGAACCACCTGCCTAGAATATTTTGTGCACACTTCCCCCTGCAGCCTGTATTTTTCTCTATAACCCAAACTCTATGACATACTCTATTTAGTACTGTGCTTGTTTCTGATTTCTGCTTTGTATTGATTGCACTGACTTACATTTTGAAATCCGCCTTGAGCCTCAAAGTTAAAGGCAGACTACAAATAATGTAAATTTTTTTTTGCAAAAACTACGATTTAATCTGCTGCCTCTCCCCCTATTATGTTCAGAATGGATGTCACCCTGTTCAGGGCACACTTGTGAACGGACTCCCCCAATAATTCCTCATTGACAGCTCCAAGAATATTTAAAGTTATGGGCCTACCTGAAGTACCAAGGAGAAAAATAAACTGGGAAACCTACGTCTATGCATCTCCCGGTAAAGGATAGTGAGAGCTTGTAATGAATTGTCATCCGTAGGTTCAAGGGCTGCTACTTCTTGAGCCAAAGTGAATGCTTCATCTTGTTTCCCAGTCCTCTGCAGGCCAATTGCTTTCAAGACCTGTCCGGAAAGGAAGAAGCAGCTTTCAAGGACTTTCTCAACAGTTATAAAAAGGAAGTTTCTCTTAAAAGGAAATACTGCAGAGATGCACAGTGAGGGAGGAGAGGGTAGCAGCAAGGAGCCTGTGTTAGACAGAGCAAGCCTGCCCCCGCTCCCTCACCCACTAGACAACAAGGTCACTCAGCTAAGTACCCAGAACACTGTAGGCCCCAGCTCTGGCAGACCTCACTTGGACAAGAAGTGGCACACCAAGCCAGGGGTTATAGGGTCTGCTACTATTGTGGATGAATAAATCATTTATTTACTACAGTTGCAGGCTAGTTCTAAAAGACATACAATAGCCCCATTAATACCTAAACTGTTGTGGATCCTGTAGTAAGAGCACTCTGAACAGAGTTGGCCTTAGGCTGCTAGAGTATGGTGATCTCGCATAATCTAAAATTGTACTTTGCCCCTCCAAATCCCTAAGATGGCTCTATAAAATTTTAGTCAATACACAAGCTAAGAAAGCATACACCTCAAGTAGCACAAAAAAACTGTAGACATAAACAGTAGGAAATACAAGTCTTAAAGGCCTCACCAGAAAGCACAATTTAAAAACCTGTTGCAACAGGACAAGAGCAAGTATCCCTTGTCATGGTGCCCCCCCCCAGACATCCCAACAGAAAAGATATTTTCCTGTGCAATCCATCACCACAGTTTAGATGGGTGTGGACACATGCAACCAGGCCTCTGATCATGCTATGACTGCCAGGGTAGGTTTATACACAAGACAACGATGTTAGAAATACCTCGGTCCAAACTGCTTGTGGAGTTGACGGTGGAAGGCAGGACTTTTAAATCAGCCTGGAAACTAAATGGAAGCCAGGGCAACTGCTGTAAAACTGCCTGTCCCCACCAACACCCTGGTAACCACATGCTAGTTTCTAAACCACAGGCACCCCATGTAGAGTACACTCCTTCAATAATCTGTTCTTGACAGCACTAAGGCATACATAACCGTAGCCAGATCACCTCTGTCTAAGCCAGGGCACAGCTGTTGTACTAGCTTGGGCAGGTAAAAGACACTCCCCGCCATCACCACTTCATGGTTATCCTGGAGTAGTGATGGATCCAGGAGTGCTTCCTGAAACTGAGAACCAAAGGGGGAAGTACAGTCCCATTCTTTTATAAGGTGTTCTTATAAAAGATAAATATAGCCCTAAAACCAGTCTAATGGTGCACTGGGAGAGCTGGGAGGTTGAAATGTTCTCCAATCTCTCGCCACCAATTTGTCCCCTTCAATATTGTGTAATACTTTTGTAATACATGATACTTCAAAAGATGCATGGAAGGGGGAAATAAAAGACAGCCGTTAAAAAAGAAGCAACAGTGATTTCTTCACTGCCCTCCATTATTATTTATAGCTATCAGCACTGGGCAAATATAAACACATTTGAACAACATTCTACGCTGAACAGATCTTCGATTTTATCTTGCAATTCCAGAGATTGCTCAATTTTGAAATATTCTTAACCTTAAACTCAAAAGCATGTGCAGCAACTATAAAAGACACAGGTCAGCTTTTAAGTACGGCGAGAGCTGCAGAGCATAAATGAAGCATATTTGGGAGTAAAGTGGCCATGATGACTCCAACACTGTGGAGCAGAAGACCAGGTGCAATAATGAACGCACGGTGTCACCCTCCACAAGGTTCTTCTTGTGCCTGATCGAATAACTGACCAAGTAACTTAACCGGCATTCCAAACCTAGAGTAAACAGGCAAGTTTTAAAATGGAACAATTCTTCTATCTGACTTTCCTCTTCATAAGTCATAAGCAAAGGGGGGTTTTTATTTTAGGTTTTGCTAAGGTAGTTAACACTCATAGGTAAAGGCAAAGGTTTCCCTTGCTTGAAAGCCAGTCAAATACGACTCTAAGGATAACAGTGCTCATCTGTTTCCAAGCTGAAGAGCCAGCACTGTCCAAAGACATTTCCGTGGTCATGTGGCCGGCATGACTAGATGTTACCTTCCCACTGAAGCAGTACCTATTTATCTGCTAGCAAATTCTTGCTTTCGAACTTCTAGGTTGGCAGGAGCTGGGGCCAGAGACGGGAGCTCACTCCGTCATGCAGCACTCGGGTCTCGAACTGCCGAGCTACCGATCTTCTGGTCTGCAGTTCAGCGTCTTAACCACTTGAGCCACTGCAGCCCAGTTAACACTCATAGTGAGATATAAATCTGGGACTCCCCACTCACTACAAGTGTTAACTAGTTCAGCAAAGCTAATGAATGGCCTCTGTTTTTTTTCCTGATTAGATCAGAATTTTGTACGACTGAAGTACTTCCTGCATTTCATGCTTCCTGACTCAGCTGTTTGTTTCTTTTCATATTTCCTACATAAAATAACAGCATTGTGAAGATCCATTTATTGCATCTGAAAGGTAGGGTCTAGCCCATGAAAGGTTATGTTGGAATAAAAATGCGATTGGTCTTTAAGATGCCTGAAGGCTCCTAATGTTTTTTTTCTCTGCAACAGACTAATGCGGTTACTCCTCTGGAATGAGTGCCAGAGCTAAATACTTGGCCGTTACTTGAAAATAGTTAACCCTATTTAACTGGCCAATTGACCAATGCTAATTTACATCGCTCTAGTTCACCGTGGTAAGAAACAAAAAGCTGGAAGTGATTAACTTTTACTCTGCTGCAATTTAGGTGCTCGGCTAATGCAGCAAAGTTGACCTCATTTAAGTTCGGAGAAAGGCTGGGCACTGTTACCACCATTGAACTAAAATGAAAAATCATTACGCAGAAGGGGTTCCAAAGAACGAACACCCCTCTTACAGAAAGCTGACATAAAAGTAGCAAGGGAAGAAAAACATCTTACTTCTCCGAAAGTGCAGCCTCAGATGCTCCACCCCAACCAGCGCTGGCAAGGCAATAGCAAAAGAACACTGTGGGCCCCAACTTGTTTTAAGATTCAAGACAATTTTGCAAGTTAAAACAAACGAACCCTGAGCTCACCTTAGCGCAGTGAAGATCTTTGTGTTTTTTCAGCAGCTTGTCTGCCTGCTGGATTGCCATTTTATTATTGCCATTATCAAGGTAATCTAAAGAAAGAAAAGACCCAAAATGGTTACAGCCACAAACTGGAAAGCTAGATTCCTAACCCCTAGGCCTCTTGGTGGCTTAATATTGGGGGGGGGGGGGGGGGGGGAGGGTGATGATTTCAGGGGAACAGGATCAAGGTGTATAACATTATAAATGCTATGAATGGAACAGAGACAATATTTAACTCTTCATTTAAAACTCTTGTATCCTGGTGTATCTCCTAGGACTCTCCACTACCACTCCTCTCACAACACTAGAATTTGGGGTCATCCACTGAGTTAGAACACACAAACAAACAAGAGGGACCATATTTCAGCGAGCAAAGGACCCGTTTTGCTTCTGTAAGGTTCTGAGTTCAACTCTAGGCATGTGCAGTTAAAACGATCTCAGGTATCAGGTGTCTGGAAAGCTCCTTCTCCTCCCAAGACCCACTGCCAAGACCACAGGCGGCAATAACGAGCTAGCTAGATCACTGGTCTGATTTGATATTATGGAAATCCAAAACAAAACTGGCTCTTCACACATCATTTATCCACCAGTTAGAAGTGGAGTTCAAAAACAGTGCCCAGTAAAAATTTGCTTTTTCTGGCTCATCTGGACACGGGTTATTCCTGAAGTTCATGCATCCGGGTGTGTAAGCGCTGCATGTGTTTCAGGAGTGCGACCCACGCAATTAATTCAAGCAATGAGCAGATGTTTTGCTACCCGTTTAGTGGAAGCAGGAACATGATAAATTAAGACCAAGCAATAAAACACGCCAATAAAAACAACCAATAAAAAAGTGCATAAAACAAAAATAATAGCCTAAAATGGTATTGATAAAACAGTCCTCGGGCTAGGAGCAGGCCATAAATCTGCTACAAAAGATGGAACGGCTTAGTTGGAAGCCTAGGTAAAGAGAAATGTTTCGGCCTAGGGCCTGAAGGAAACCAAAGTGAGACAGATGAACCTCAGAGGAAGGGCATTCGAAAGGCAAAATGCATACCAAAAAATCCCCGCCAATGATCATGATCTGCCTAACCTCTGATTGCAAGGCACAGAGCACAGGGTTTGAGAAAAGGATATTAACTGGAGAGCTGTACAATATGGGGAAGGCAGTCCTTCAAGTACCCGGGCCCCAAGTCACTCAGGGCCTTAGAGGTAAGACAGGACTTATATTGTGTCTGGAAACAGATGGGCAGACACTGTACATGTATCTTTCAACACAGGGATGATATAATCCTGGTATCCAGGCGTGACAACTTGCTGCTGCGTTCTGGACCAATTCGAGTTTCCAAACAGTTTCCGCAGGCAGACCCATTTAGAATGCATTACAATAATATAATTTAGTTGTGAGCAGAACCGTGGCCAAATCACACTTTCTGAGGAACAGCCAAAACCGGAGTACCAACGGAAAGCCAGGACAGAGCAGCACCCCCAGCCGACAAACCTGCTCCTTTCGGGAGAGTGCAACACCCTCCAGGACAGGCTGACTCCACAGCCCTTGTGCGTCTTTTGTCATTGACCACTACTACCGCAACCTTGTCTGAACTGAGCTTCAGTTTAGTAGATTCCCCCCATCCCCATTACCTTCCTTAGGCACCTGTTGCAGCTTCTCGGACCTGCCTGACTCAGCTGTTGGAAGAGAAGGAGAGCTAGGTGCCACCTGCACATCGGTAGCACCTTATTCCAAATCCCAATAATCTCTTCCAGCCATTTCACATAGATGCTAAACAACAAGGAGGCCAAGGATTCTGGAGGGAGTCCACAGCACAAATACCATGGCACTGAGAAGCAGCAGACCCCCCCCCCCCCGCATCACCTTCAGGAATCCGTCAACCAGATAAGAGCAAAGCCACTGAAGCATGGTGCCCAGCCAGTGTTTCCAGGAGAATACCGTGGTCAGTGGTTCTGCAAGCCACTGACAGGTCCAGGAAAATAAAGAGAGACATACTCTCACCATCATTCTCCCAGTGAAGATCTGTCAGGGCGACCACTGCCATTTCCACCCCAAACTTAGACTTGAAACGGTCTTGAAAGGGGCCTAGACAATCTGGCTCCTCCAACAGCACCTGAAACTGCATCACCATCACCTTCTTGGGCTCCTCACCCAAGAGTGGGAAACTGGCCTTCAGGAAGCAGTCATTTAGGTCATTTGGGTCCAAGGGCACCCTCTTCAGCTCTCACAACCACCTCCTCCAAAGCAGTTGGAACTACACTTTCCCAAAGTGAGCCATTTATTACTTCCTGGGCCCAACTGACCAACCTGGCCCAGCTCAGTACTATCGGCCGTGAAGGGCAAGGGATGAGTCTAGATGCAAATGGACTGCACGCTTTTAAGCAGCTTTCTTGTCCACTTCATCAGGCCTCACTGGCTGAAAAGTCACCTATGCAACTCGAACCAGACTGCATTCCAGTAGCACATTCCAAGACTTATCTGACTCAACTGTGGCAGTGTAAGTTGCAGTAAATGTGAGCGATTTTATCTGCAAAATGTACCGCGGAAGAATAACCAGAGGACTGCATGTTCCCCAGATCAGCCTCTGCAGGGGCCTGAGATCAAAGTCCTCTCATAACCTGGAAAACATCCACACTGCACGGATGATACAGTGAAGAAGAAGAGTTGCTTTTTATACCCTGCTGTTCTTTACCTTAAGGGATCTCAAAGCAGTTTACAGTCGCCTTCCCTTCCTTTCCTCTCCCCCCAACAAGCACCTTGTAAGGTAGGTGGCGCCGAGAAAATTCAGAAAGAACTGTGACTGGCCCAAGGTCACCCAGCAGGCTTCATGTGGAGGAGTGGGGAATCAAACCCGGTTCTCCAGATTAGACTCCATCACTCTTAGGCACTATACCTTGCTGGATCTCCACAGTGGTGCTCATTTTGTGGCCATCACTGCCACAGAGTAGGCGCTATAATGCACTCCTACCCATGTTCAGTCACGTTCAATGCAAATTTTCTTCCACAGTAAAACTTGCATGGACAGTTGCATTACTGTTTTCCAATAGTACTCTAGTTGGAACAGTAACCAATGAGAAGGCTGCAAGAGTGGACACTGAATAAGTCTCAAGGAATGCAAAGCTGAAATATTATGCGTCAAAATAATGCAAACAAGTTTATTAAGAATCTAAAATGCTGCTAGCTTCCTGTATCAGAAAGATAAATTGTTAAACCAGAATATTAAATGTACTAAGGATGGTGATTAAGGGAGACAAATAATTACAGCTTAATTAAACTTCTTTGTAACATGTAACCAATTACATAAACCATCCTCTAACCATCATCAAACAAAAAGGATATATGTTGCTGATGAAACAAAATAAAGGCCTGCTTAATCATAATGTTAGCTGCAGAGGTAAATGAGATTGCCTTCAGAGAAAAATTGTGGGTTTTGCCCTGATGTTTATGTGTCACATTCACAGATGTAGTGCAATAGATGAAAGAACAATTTATGGTCATAATTATACTGTGTTCACATAGTAGTGGGAATGCTCACACTCCACCACATGACAATTACAAATTATTAGATATACATTTACAACATGACACCTGCATTTTCAAGTTCAAAACATTCCAGGCAATGCAAGCACTTATTTATCTGTCTTCTTCCGGGGATTAGTAGTTCAGAGAAAGTAGCTCCAACAAGTATGGCAGATCCAAGGGCATTCAGGATTGCCACTTGTCCTCAAAACAGTTCTAGGTTTGTAATTTGTTGTGTTTTCTCCGAAACAACTCTGAAAAACTAATCCATAAAAATACATCACTGTATAAAACTAAATGCTTCTCACTTTTTCTAACCTAATTTTCAAACTTAAACACCCCTTTAAGAATGCATTGTTTATTCTTCCAAGGCCAAACCCCCCCCCCCCCTCATAGCAGCATGTATCTGCCCCCGCCCAGGGAAAACAAATTAATGTGCGGTACTGAAACGGATTGTGCAAATTTGAAATTCAAGGAATTCCCTTTCCAAAGCAAATAGTTCTTAAGGATCAACACTGAACAGAATCAGGTTCTGAGTCAACCAGATTCATGCCAACAGAAGTACAGGCAGAACTTTACACAAGACAGACACAGACACAGACTTGTACCCCCGTCCCATCCTACTGATACAATTTCAAGCAGACTATGCCTCAGTCCAACTTCATTTTAAACCTCCAAGTCTGCACAAAACTTCACCAGGTCAACCCAGGAGTTTAGTTTTCTGTATTTAATACTAACTAAGCTAAGAGTGGTCTCTGTCTTGGACCGAGCTTTAGAAATTTAGAAAGCTCTCAGACTATGTAACGTGTTTTATCTTCCTTTGCCAGGACCTGCTAAAGTATACAGCAAAGCACTCCATGTTCTTACTAACACACTTCCTAATGAAGGAAGAAAAAGAACAGAGGGTAACAAATTCGGAATATTACAGAACAGTTTCCTGTAGACAAGGTACTCAGGTCCACTTATCTTACAAATTTTACTATGAGGGAGGGGCACATAAACTAACACAGTATATAACCCAGGGAAGAAAACTGTAGCTAAATCACTTTGCCGGCACAACTTGAAGATGGCAAAATCTAGAAAGTTTCATGCAACAACTGCAGCCCAAAGAAAAGGCAACAACAGATTCAAAGGGGAGGACAACCCATACCCTGAAGCTAGGAAACAGGACAGAGGCCACGTGTGTGCACATACAAATATGTTGTGGAGCCATCCTGATAAGGAGATTAGGCTTGGAGATTCCTAATTACACAAATGACAATCCTTGCATGGACTGTAAAGGGGCCTTCACAGTCTGGGATTACCACTATATGGAGTGCAAAAGCGGAATGGGAACGGAGCCCCCAAACCTTTACATTCTGCAAAAGGAGGGAGGCAGACTCCCCACTCCTGGAATTTGGCTTTCTTTGCCCTGCTACTCCCTCACTTCAAAGCAGCCCAACATCCCCCCCATGCTTTCCCCATGAACTCCCCTAACATACACAGCGGCCCATATCCTAACACATTTAAATAGAATGCTGATTTCCCATAACCAGACTGTTCACACACCAAACCCACAATTCATCTGTTACTAGGAAAAATAAGGTTTCCACCCTGCACCAACGATCCCTCTAAGCTGTGGAGTCTTGTGAGTAAAAAATCTGCTTTGTGACCTCCTGGCATTAAAGTTGTGAGCGAGCTATTTGGCTGTGGCATAAATTAGTCTGCTCCGGAACCATCCTTCCTGAGCTAAGTCAAAAACCTGTGAGCTGGAGCCTAAAAACCTGCGAGCTGGCTCACACTCACTCAGTTTAGAGGGACCACTGTCCCGCACCCTGCCTCAACTCCAAAAACCTTTACAATAAGACTACGATGTGGGGGGTTCACGTTTCACAAAAATCCACCCCCCCCCCCAATCTACAGTCTCAGAACCAATCAAGGACACTTATTCCTAGCTCGTTTTACAGGCCTCCTCCCAATCCATTACACAACACTTATGGAGTTTACTTGCAAGAAAATAGCACTCAACAAGGCCAAGGGGATTCTTCCATGTGCAGCCCCCCCCCCCCAAAAGGGAAACTGTGTCGAACAATCTGCCTTAACCCCCCCCCCCAACTTCAAGTATTTTATGTGGAGCTTCCACCCCCTCTACAACAAGCACTGGGGGGGGGGAGTTGTGGGGGACACGCAGCGCCCCATTCTCCTCCTCATGAAGCCTTCTGCTTGCAACTTAAGGCATCTCCTAGTACATATTGCCTTTTTGTGTGTTGGGGGGGGGAGAAAGAGACACTCTTCACGCGCCGCTTCCTGCCCCCCCCCCCCTTCACGAAGGCCTGGAGGCTCTTCTCCTCCCCCCCCCCAAGAAAAAGAAGGGCCACCTCAGGATATCGTATTCCCCCCCCCCTTTTTTCCCCCCTAAGGACCCAGAGATAAAGAGGCCAGACTTTCCTCTGCTTGCTTTCCCCCGCCACACCCCACACCCCGGTCCCCAGAACCAGGGCAGATGTGGGGGCGGCGCCGGGTTCACCTTTCCTCCCCCACCTCGTCCCCGAATTGCACACCCTGGGGGGGGGGGGAGGGAGGGAAAAAAACACCCTAGCGCGGAGAAAAAGGCGGGAAGGAAGGCAGGGGGGGGGAAGGGGGAGGAAGGGCACCCCTGGGGGGGGGAGGCGGCGGCGAAGGGCGCGCGCTGGGGGGGGAGGGGGTGGCGGGAACGCGGACTCCGCGGGGGGGGGGCGCCCCGTCAGGGCCGGGGGGGGGGGGCGCGCGCGCGCCGAAAAGCCCCCCTCCCTCTCTTTCCTCCCCTCCCGCCGGGTACCGTAGATGGGCCGGAGGCGCCGGTCGTTGGGGTCCTGCACATGGCTCCGCGCCGCCATGATGAGAGCGCAGAACCGCAGCGCGCAGCCGCCGCCACAGCCTCTGCCGGCCCTGCCTGGGCGGGCAGCCAGCGCCACCGGGAGGCGAGGGGCGGGCCGAAGGGCCTACCTGCCACGGGACGGCTCCGCCCCGCCCCGCCCCACAGGGGAACTCCACCCCCGGCGCGCCTCCGCCGCCCGCCCGCCCGCCTCCTTCCCTCCCTCAGGGGCAGGGCGATCGCTGGGCAGCCCGAGACACCCCGGCGGGAGGAGACGAGCCGCGCTGCCCGGCACAGGCCCTCTTTCCCCTCAGAGCGGCCTACCCGGCAGGGTCGATGGCCCCGGGGCGGGCGTCTTTCCCTCAGAGCGGCCTACCCAGCAGGGTCGATGGCCCCGGGTCAGGCCGTCTTTCCCCTCAGAGCGGCCTACCCAGCAGGGACGATGGCCCCGGGTCAGGCCGTCTTTCCCCTCGGAGCGGCCTACCCAGCAGGGACGATGGCCCCGGCACAGACCCTCTTTCCCTCAGAGCGGCCTACCCAGCAGGGACGATGGCCCCGGGTCAGGCCGTCTTTCCCCTCGGAGCGGCCTACCCAGCAGGGACGATGGCCCCGGCACAGACCCTCTTTCCCTCAGAGCGGCCTACCCAGCAGGGACGATGGCCCCGGGTCAGGCCGTCTTTCCCCTCAGAGCGGCCTACCCAGCAGGGACAATGGCCCCGGGTCAGCCGTCTTTCCCTCAGAGCGGCCTACCCAGCAGGAATGATTGCCCCGGGTCAGGCTGTCTTTCCCCTCGGAGCAGCCTACTCAGCAGGGTCGATGGCCCCGGGTCAGCCGTCTTTCCCCTCAGAGCGGCCTACTCAGCAGGGTCGATGGCCCCGGGGCGGGCCGTCTTTCCCTCAGAGCGGCCTACCCAGCAGGGACGATGGCCCCGGGTCAGCCGTCTTTCCCTCAGAGCGGCCTACCCAGCAGGGACGATGGCCCCGGGTCAGCTGTCTTTCCCTCAGAGCGGCCTACTCAGCAGGGATGATCGCCCCGGGTCAGTCGTCTTTCTCTCAGAGCGGCCTACCTGGCGGGGCTGTTGTTAGCAGGGATGATGGCCCCGGGTCAGGCCGCCTTTTGCTGAAAGCAGCCTGTTGTTTTCGTCAGGGAGGTGTTCCCTCAGCTCTCTGAGGCAGGGGAAGGAAGGATGGGGTCGTGGAGCCTCACAGTGATTCCTGGCCCATCCCTCAGGGAGTCGGTGCTGTGGGCTTGAAGAGAGGCATCCGCATCCGCCTTGTTATTATTGGGGGGGGGGGGGGGGATATCAGAACCTGGGAAATCTTGGTCTTGGAGGGGCTCCTGGACTTGAATGTGCTGCTTCCCCTGCAGACCAGCACAGCCACCCTTTGAGGTTATTATGGTTATTATGGCTGCTGTTTTGAGGCAGGGGATTTTTAATTATTATAATTACCCCAATATTTTGTTAGCTCATCTGTACTCTGCTTTTCTCCCCGAGGGCAACCCAAAGCGGTTTACAACATAGTTTTGCTCTCTTGTAGACCCAGGGGGGGCAGCTGTGTTTATCTGAAGCAGCAGAACAAAGTTTGAGTCCAGGGGCACCTTGAAGATCTACAAAAGTTTATTCAAGATATGAGCTTTCTTTTTTTAATTTTTTAAACATTTTTAAATGTTCATAATATATCCCCCCCCCCCCCCAGGAAAAAAAATACAGCATTTACATACCAGAAAAGGGGAGGAAAAAAAGGAGAGTCTTCCTTATCTCTCTCTAAACTCCAGAAAGATTTTTAAAAGGTATGGACAACAATGAAAAAAATATGGGTAAGTTTAGAAGGAGATTTTGAGGTGTGCAAGAAAGGTATGAGCTTTCGTGTCCACGCACACTTCTTCAGATACATTGAAACGGAAGTTAACAGTTCATATATTTTCAGCAGATGCCTCTTCATAGGTGAACGGCAAATTAACATAGCATTTAAGATTAAGTGTGCATGCACACCTGATCTTATGCCCAGAATAAAACTTCATTGGTCTTAAAGAACTGGACTCAAGTTCTGTTCTGTTGCTTCAGACCAATACCACTACCCACCTGAATCTCTGAGGTAGGTTATGGCAATAGAGGTCAACCTACCTCGTGAGCTCGCATGGGCCTCCCAGATCCTAGTCCAACACCAGAGTATTTTTATGAGTAGACTGGGATTATTAATGTACTTTGAAGCAGAACATTTTTCTTCTTATTGAGCCCAATCTTTTGTTACTATTTGAGGCAATATTAGGGGTAAGATGGGATAGAAATGGTTTAAATAAATTGATAAATTATACCAGCAGTTTGTAGTAGAAGTCACCATGTTGTCGGGTGGGGTGTCAGACTATGACAAGTGAGATCCCAGTTCAAATCCCCTCTCAACCATGAAGCTCACCGGGCAGTTTTGGCCAGTCATAACAGGGTCATTATGAGGATAAAGTACAGGAAGGGTGAGCTGTATACACCAGTGATTCTCAATCTATTTGGGTATTGAGAACCTTTTTTAATGTAAAAAAAAATCACACACTCCTATGTGATGGTAGTTGTATCCAGGGGTCATTTCGAGCAGGAACGCCGTTCCTGGAGTAACAAGCCCAGGAGTGGGCACATATGGTGATGCGCTGTGGGAAAAACCAAAGGCATACTACCTTGTTCTGTATTTTCATGCTTGTTGTAGGGTAGTTTCCCTGCAAGAGCAAAGGAAACCTAAAGTGTTTTTAGACAAAGTGTAAAGCTGCCTCGCCAGCTCTGAGTTGGGAAATACCTGGAAATTTTTGGGGTGGAGCCTGAACAGTGGGTGTTGCCTTCTGACACACTTCTGGTGAGGTCAGGGGGTGTAGCATATGCAAATAAGTTATGTTAATGAGCTCCTGCACCTCTTTTTCTACAAAATGACCCCTGGTTGTACTATTAATGTCTGTTGACTGAGAAAATACATTTAAAAAGATCAAAATGAAACCCCTTGCAATAACTCTGTGACCCCCCACCCTTGGGGTCCATGGCCCACAGGTTGGGAAACACTGGTATACATACCATTCTGAATTCCTTGGAGAGACGGGTGGGGGAAAATGTGGCGTATCAGTGCAATCCTAAATTTATTATTATGACCTAAGGCAAAATAATATTGGTCCAAATACATTACTGTTTAGTTTCAGAGGGTAGCCAGGTTGGTCTGCAGTAGAAGAGCAAGATTTGAGTCCAGTAGCATCTTGGAGACCAACACAATTTTGTGGGTATAAGCTTTCGAGAATCAA
Organism: Lepidodactylus listeri; assembly: GCA_029233225.1. Taxonomy (NCBI): domain Eukaryota; kingdom Metazoa; phylum Chordata; class Lepidosauria; order Squamata; family Gekkonidae; genus Lepidodactylus; species Lepidodactylus listeri. The sequence goes on along the minus strand of JARCFY010000013.1, from coordinate 4,211,667 downwards.
AAGTGTCCTTTGTCAGAAAGTTACTTGATGAAGGGAGCTTTGAGTCTTGGAAGTTTATACCCTGAAAATCTTGTTGGTCTCTTAGGTGCTCGTGGACTAGAATTATGATTACGATTATTGCTACTACTAGTACTGCTGTTGCTACGTAATGTCTTGCCTCAAGCCTTGAGTTTATACGTTGGCTTTAAGCAAACCAGTAATCCCTCATCTCCCTTCCTCACCTCTCAGTTTTATGGGTATGATAGTAGGACTCATCTACTGTACCTGACCGGATTAGAACTCCGTTCACAGTTCTTTGTTTCAGACTTAGACAAACAATTTGAGGAACTGCAGGCAGCAAGGAACTGACAGTTGAGACAATCCCCCAGCCCCCAATGTGCAAAGAGTTGTGATGCTTATGCAAAAAACTCTTAATCTGGCCAGTACAGTGCATGAAGGGGAGTGCTTTTAACTGTTTGGAAGAGTTATTGGGGGGGGGGGGGGCATGAATGTTACTGCACAAGATTGCACGACCCTAATTTCTCTTTCAGTCCAGCTGTCTGGATGAAAGGGTGCTTGTGAGTTTAATTAATAGGACCACAGGAAGCACTTTTCACCTGATCTGTCAAGACTCCCCTCAAAGAGGTATAACCCTTTGAGTTTGTTATCCTGGATCTAGGTTGTGGGGGGAGGAATCAGGAGAGGCGTGCCTCGTAACATTTATCCCCTGTCTCTAATCTCCTCCTCAGAGGTGCATTGAAGGGCTTTGGTACGCCATTTTCCCCTTTGCCCTTCTCTGCTGCCTCCCCCTTCAGGAGTGCCCTTCACCCCATAACCTCCTCCACCCCCTAACTCCCTTCCCATTTTTTTCCTGACACCCAACTCCTCTCAACATTCTGAGCCTCCAGGAGGGAATGAATAGGCTCAATCCTTTAAAAAAAAAAATTAGATGTTTTTCTTCATATTTGAGGAGTCTCCTGATTATACCAGAGACTCTTGCCTTTTTTTAGGCAGCTGACTTTCACTTTTCTAGAGACCATAATATTTGCAAGGATTATACTCCCAATCTTGGAATATGAGAAAATATATAAAATGTATTATATGCAGTCACTTAGTAACTATGCAGTTTGGCTATGTTATAGTTTGGCTATGTTATTTGGAGGCCTTTTGGATTCTGGTTTATAGTTCAAAATGTTGACTTTGTATTGAGCTTTGATGTGCTAAATGAGACTTTTTGACTGTTTTAATGCAGCTCTTTCAAGTGTACAGAGTTCACCTCAGGCAGCCTGCTGCAGGATTGCCAGGTTTAGACTTTGAGAAGTCTCCATCCTGTGTCTTTTAAATAAATTTACAAATGGGAGAATTTCCTCAGATGTGGCTTTTTTGGTCACAGTGGTGCAGGTCCGTTACCACCTATTCACTTGTGTTGCCACATTTTCACTAGCCTCGTGCCTGAATCTTTAACAGTAGACCCTGACATGCAGAAATAAAAGAGAAGATTTTCTCATCATCACTTTATTCTCCGGCCAAGAAAATAGTCATCTGTTTATTTTCTGTATACTCTAAACTGATCACTGACCCTTGCAGGAGTGAATCCCACAAAGTATGCTTTGTGAAGAAGTCTGTCCGACTCGTCTGTCCTGGACCTCCTGCCAGTCAGTTTGGAGGGGAGAATCCCAGTTCTGATGTCACAAAACGGAGCAACGTGCTTCGGCTCTTTCCACTCCTTTCAATCGGGTGGAATACCTGCTAAGTCCAATTGCCTGGTGGCAAGGATGCCTATGGTTTTCCAGAGCAAACCCAGGGAGCTGGAAGCTAATAGAAAGCTTCTTTTGGGGAGGTTGCTCATATCCAGCTCTCTTTGGCACTGGGGTAGAGGCTCAGCAGTGATCCCGGGAACGCTCTCAACTCTGAGGCACACTGCCGGCTGCATTGCTGTTTCAGCATCTTTAACAGGGTGTGAATAGTATCCTTGCCAAGGGGTCAAGATTCGTCCTGGCTGTTTCCCAAGCACACACAGGGGCAGTGACACCTTTGAGTGCATAAAGTGCTGTCAAGTTGCAGCTGACTGATGGCCTAGAAGTGCTCTAAATTAAAAAAAACACACAAGTACTCAAGAATGGGTGGATCACCATAAGCATCTAAGTGGCCAACAATTAAGTATTGATCAACCAGCTCAGTGTCTGTAGCACCAATTAAAGTAAAACCCACAAAGAAGATACTCACATTGTTGATAACTAATTAAGATGAACAAAGTGTTTCATCCTGCTAGTTCATTTTGTGTAGGGCAGGGGTGGGCAGACTTGCTCAGCGTAAGAGCCACCTAGAAGAGGGGTGGCCAAACTTGCTTAACGTGAGAGCCGCATAGAATAAACATCAGATGTTTGAGAGCCACAAGACGTGAGCAAATGTTACCTGCTTTTATTGTAAAATAAGCAAATTTGCTTTTTATTAACATGGAATGAGACTGCCAAAAATAATAACAAAAGGGGTAAAAGCAGAGATTGATAATGATATTAATCTGTCCAATGATATTTGTTTGCTAATGGTATTTAGCTTCCCCAGCCGCCCTGCCGGGAGCCACATAATATATGTGAAAGAGCCGCATGTGGCTCCTGAGCCACAGTTTGCCCACCCTTGGTGTAGGGCATTGGCTGGAACTAGATATTTGGTGGAGTGGAAAGCTTGGGATTCCCAGTTCCAAGGGACCAGAGAGCTAGTGTCATCTAGTGGTTAGAGCAGGGGTGTCAAACATGCGGCCTGGGGGCCGGATGAGGTCCCCAGAGGGCTTCTATCAGGCCTGCACTGGAACTGGCCATCTCCCGTCTCTGGCCCCAGCTCCTGCCAACCTAACAGTTTGAAAGCAAGAAATTGCAAGTGGATAAATAGGTACTGCTTCAGTGGGAAGATAACAGCATTCTGTACACCTTGGCGTCTAGTCATGCTGGCCACATGACCACGGAGAAGTCTTCGGACAGCGCTGGCTGTTCGGCTTGGAAACAGAGATGAGTACCACCCCCTAGAGTTGGATTCGACTGGCTTTTGAGCAAGGGAAACCTTTTACCTTTACATTGTTAGAGGATGAGCATGTGAATATGCCTGAGACAGTGTGGCTGATGTTCTTAGGTCCAATGATTGTGTTGTCTGGATGTATGCGGCAGCAAAGTTGGCATCTGGGTTTATTGCAAGCTCTGGTCCTGGTGTCCATGTTCAAATTAGATGTTGCATTGTTGTGGGTGAGGAGTTGTTTGTGGTTGGGGGGGGGCTATCTGTGTGCAAGAAAAGGTTTGCCCCCTAGCGCTTGTTTCCTGACTTTATCAGGTGGATACTTTAGTTCCAAAAATGTTTGTTGTAGTTCTCTCAGGTGAGACTCTCTGTTAGTAGAACTGGAGCAGATGCGGCTGTAGTGTAGAGCCTGGCGGTATACAGTGGGTCGCTTGGTATGTTTAGAATGGTAGCCCAAGGCATGCAGTTATGTTTGTTGGTTTGTAGTTTCCAGTGTCTATGTGTCCATTGTGTACTTTTACAATAGTGTCCAGAAAATGTATTTTTTGCGTAGATTGGTTCATTGTCAGGTTGATGGTGTAGTGAAAGTCATTGAATGCCTGGTAGCATATGGACAGAGCTTCTTTACCATGGGTCCAGACATTGTAATGCAGGTATAAGACAGGTATAAGTGGGTGGGAGTTTAGGAAGCATTGCTCCAAGTCAGGCATAAAGATGTTAGCATACTGTGGGGACATGTGGGTGCCCATAGCTGTACCACTGATCTGGAGAAACAGGTTGTCACCAAATCAGAAGAGGTTATGGGTGGAAACAAAAAGGGACAGTTTCGTGGCAAAGCTTGTAATCCATCTTTGTATGGGGATGTTGGTATACAGAGTTGTTCAATATACAGATAAATAAAAGCATCTCATAGGATTTTAGAGCAAGAAAAGCATGTACTGAGAACAATTCTGTTTTTGAACCAGGCTGATCAGGGGAAAGCGCGCACGCAGTCCCCCACTACCACAAATTATGCAGTCGAGTTTCCCGCATTTGGGGAAATCGCAGGGGTCAGCACACCCGGAGTGCAATGGATGAGCCTCACCCTGGGAAAACCACCTTCGTGATCATGGTGTCTCCCCTGCCAGGTAAGTATGAGTTGGAAGGGCACCGCCGCCCCCTCGCCTCTCCCGGCCCCTGGCATCCAGCATATGGTGGCCACAGACACATCCCTTCCTGTCCTCTCAGCCCAGCACGCCACTGATGCTGCCACGCTCCAAAGGGCGGGGGATGTCCTGGGGGGCAAGGGGAGCCCCGATCTTCCCCTCACTTTTGTTCCCACAATGCTCTGCGTGCACGTTAATTTCCATACAGGCACGCCTCTCACCGCTGCCGTCTTACGCAATCCTTCCACACAGACCGCTGCATCCGCTTGAGTGGCCTTTCCATTGTATCTCCAGGATAGCAGGGAGGAGTCTAAATGCGTCCCTCTGCCAGCATCCGGGAAGAACAAATCCCAGAGGGGCACGCTGTTGTTAGTCTATTGCAGCAAAGGCAAGAGAACAAAGTTTGAGTCCAGTGTCACCTTTAAGACCAAGGAAGTTTAATTTGGGGTAGATAAACATTAGTGTGCATGCACACAATCTTCTGCCATGTTAAAGGCAAACATATTTTCCTATGGGCAAGAGCCCACTAGATGCATAGGCTGGTTCTCCTCCTCCTTCCTTTTCTCCTGTCTGCTCTCTGCCAGCTATTTATTTGAAAGAAAATTAACTGCATTTCAAAGGAATTTACTGCCGAGGAAAAGTGCACTGGATCAGGTCTTGCACAGACTGAACAGAGAGATGCTTCTTCTCCTGAGGCATTCTGGAGGCTGCAGAGTCCTAGACAGCCATATAAAACTTGACCATCCTTGGGATTATGTATTTGAGTGTGGGACTGAGTTCCTTTTTGGAAAGTGCCGTCAAGTCCCAGCTGGCTTATGATGACCCTGTATGATTTTCAAAGCAAGAGACATTCAGAGCTGGCTTGCCATTGCCTGCCTCTGGGTTGTGACCCTGGGTTTTCTGGGTGGACTCCCATCCAAGTACCAGCAAGAGCCAACCTTACTTAGCTCCCAAGATCTGAGAAGATCAGGGCTATCCAGGTCAGAGCTTTTTCAAAGATCCCTCTGTACCAATGTGAAAGACTTGATAGTACGGATGTGTTCTGCTTAGAGGTGTGTTCCCCCAGCACAGGGGAAGGGTACCACTGTTAGCAGGAGGGATCCTATGCAACATATTTCTGCAGGTCCTCTGGCCTTGTGCAGATTTTTCCACTCCAGTGGCAGCCCCTCCTGAAGCTGCTAGCAGGGGAGACACCATGATCACAAAGGTGGTTTTCCCAGGGTGAGGCTCGTTCATTGTACTCTGGGTGCGCTGATCCCTGCAATTCCCCCAAATGCAGGAAACTCGACTGCATAATTGTGGTAGTGGGGGGATGGCGTGCGTGCTTTCCCCTGATCGTCTTGGTTCAAAGACAGAATTGTTCTCAATACATGCTTTTCTTGAGATGTAACCAGGGAATGCACTAAAGCATATTGTTCCCTCTAAGCTGCGTTAGTATGAGCTTGCTCCGTTTTTTAGCCTCCAGCTCACACATGTTTGTCTTGGCTCAGGAAGGATGGCTCCAGATGCAATGCTCCCTCTAAGCTGTGGAGTCTTGTGAGCAAAAATTCTACTTTGTTGAGCTCCTGGCATTAAAGTTGTGAGTGAGCGATTTGGCTGCTGCATAAATTAGTTTGCTCTGGAGCCATCCCTTCCTGAGCGGAGACAAAAATGTGTGAGCCGGAGGCTAAGAAACTGTGAGCTAGCTCTCACTAACTCAGCTTAGAGGGAACACTGCACCAGAGCAAACTAATTTATGCAGCAGCCAAGTCGTTCGCTCACCACTTTAATGCCAGTAGCTCACAAAGTAGAATTTTTGCTCACAAGACTCCACAGCTTAGAGGGAGTGTTAAGCAGCCAGGTCTTTCCTTCCCAGAAAAGGCTGCAGTTGGTTAACCGGTCGATGCTGGTAAAAGGCACTCCTGGCCATAGCTACTTATGCAGCAGCAGGTCTGGGACCAAGAACACGCCCACGGTATGGACCTGTTCTTTCAAGGAGAGCTAGAATCAAATTTAGTAGCACCTTAGAGAACCATACGATTTACAGGGTATACACTTCTGAGAGTCAAGCTTAAACCCCTGAAAAGCGTGTTGGTCTCTAAGGTGCCACTGAACTCAAATCCATCGGTTCTGCTGCAGACCTCTTTGACTAATTCGCACTTCCTGGCAACTTACCCTCCATATGTAACTCTTGAGGAAATCTGTTTCAACGTATCTGAGGAGGTGTGCATCTAAACATGCTAGTTATGGCCAGTGCCCCTTCTAAGCTGTGGAGCCTCGTGAGCAAAAATTCTACTTTGTGAGCTACTGGCATTAAAGTTGTGAGTGAGCGATTTGGCTGCTGCATCAATTAGTTTGCTCTGGAGCCATCCCTTCCTGAGCGGAGACAAAAATGTGTGAACTGGAGGCTAAAAAACTGTGAGATAGCTCACACTAACTCAGCTTAGAGGGAACACTGGGGTTTGGTGCAGTGGTTAAGTGCGTGGACACTAATCTGGGAGAACCGGGTTTGATTCCCCACTCCTCCACTTGCACCTGGCTGGATGACCTTGGGCAAGCCATAGCTCTGTACCAGCTGTTCCCTCAAGGACAGCTTGGGAAAGAGCTCTCTCAGCCCCACCTACCTCACAGGGTGTCTGTTGTGGGGAGGGGAAGGGAAAAGGAGTTTGTAAGCCGCTCTGGGACTCCCTTGGGGAGTGGAGGGCGGGGTATAAATCCAATCTCTTCTTCTTCTTCTTCTTCTTCTTCTTATACACAGAATTGAACTTTGTTGGTCTTAAAGTTGCCACTGCACTCAAACATCTGTTCCTTAACTCTTGTGTTTGTATGCTAATTTGCTGCCATTCGCAAGTCTACCAACTGCTTTAATCCAATCTCAGCTATACTTGTGCATCTTGACTCTAACCAGCCCTTACTGGCAACTTAACCCCCCATCCTCTCCCTATCTATATGTAAGGCTTGAGGAAAACTATTTCAGTGTATCCGATGAAGTGTACATGCACACAAAAGCTTATGGTCTTGGAGGCGCCACTAGACTCCAACTTTGTTCCTCTGAAACTATGTTTAAGGGGCGTACAACCCCACACAGGATGGGTGACACCTTAAACCCTGGGCCAGGCCTTCTCCACACCAGTAGCAATTCTACCTTGTGGGATTCAAGTTCATTAGCCCACATCTGCTCCAGGACTGGCTCTAGGCAACAGTTCAGGATTGCTGCTGCCCCCTGGGATCAGCTGAAAGGATGAGAAAGAGCTGAGTGTCATCTGCATATTTGTAACAACCCAGCCCCAATGGAATTTCCTTCCAATAAGTAGTCGGCATAAGGGTGTGAATGAAGTAAGGAAAGACGGGAGGAAAGGAATGAGGAAGAGAACCAAATTATGCACACGAGGAAAACCCGTTTGCCTTTAACATGTCAAAAGACTCTCTGTCTCACATTTTTGCTGAACAAAGTGCGAGTCCAGTGGCACCTTTGAGACCAACAAAGTTTTATTCAAGGTGTAAGCTTTTGTGCATCTGATGAAGTGTGCATGCACACGAAAACTTACATCTTGAATAAAACTTGATCCTGCTGCTTCAGACCAACACAGCTACCCACCGGATTCTATCTCGTGTTTTTGATATAATAGACTAACAACAGCGACCCTCTCTGGGATATATTCTTCCAGGATATAGGCGGAAGGATGCATTTAGACTCCTCCCTACTATCCTGGAGCTCCAATGGAAAGGCCACTGAAGCGGATGCAGCGGTCTGCGTGGAAGGATTGCGTAAGACGGCAGCGGTGAGAGGCGTGTCTGTATGCAAATTAACGTGCACATAGAGCATTGTGGGAACAAAAGCGAGGGGAAGATGGGGGCTCCCCTTGCCCCCCAGGACATCCCCCGCCCTTTGGAGCGTGGCAGCGTCAGTGGCGTGCTGGGCTGAGAGGACAGGAAGGGGTGTGTCTGTGGCCACCGTATGCTGGATGCCAGGGGCCGGGAGAGGCGAGGGGGTGGCGGTGCCCTTCCAACTCATACTTACCTGGCAGGGGAGACACCATGATCACGAAGGTGGTTTTCCCAGGGTGAGGCTCATCCATTGCACTCCGGGTGTGCTGACCCCTGCGATTTCCCCAAATGCGGGAAACTCGACTGCATAATTTGTGGTAGTGGGGGACTGCGTTCGCGCTTTCCCCTGACCATCCTGGTTCAAAGACAGATGAGCTTTTGTGTTTCACATAACCAATTATTTTTTATTCTAAAAATTGTCTTTCCCCCCAAGATTCAGTGTACTCTTTCTGTTTCTTCTGCTCATGCCTTTACCAGTGTGGTGTAGTGGTTAAGTGCGTGGATTCTCATCTGAGAGAACCGGGTTTGATTCCCCACTTGCACCTGCTGGATGACCTTGGACAAGCCATAGTTCTGGCACAGCTGTCCATGAAAAAGATCAGTTTCTGACAGAGCTCTCTCAGCCCCACCTACCTCGCAGGGTGTCTGTTGTGGGGAGGGGGACGGGGGAGGGGGAGGGGGAGGAGATTGTAAATCGCTCTGAGACTCCTTTGGGTAGTGAAGGGTGGGGTATAAATCCAATCTCTTCTTCTTCTACCTGTTCATTCTGGTTCAAAGACAGCAAAGCCCTTATTCTCTTTCCGAATGACACTATTCCTGTGGCTTTCCCTGCAGTTGGATGCTTTTGTTTTCTTAAATGCAGTTTTCTGAGTAGTCCCTCAAACAAATTTGCTTCTCTTTTCTAGTTTTGCCATCCTTCCAGCATTCAGGAATGCTCCCACTCTTCTGGTTTTTTGCAAACTATGCAATTGTTCAGGAGGGCTTTTCTGTGCAGATAGTAGGGTTGCACTGTACAAAAAGGTTTCCAGATTTACTTGGATAAATGATTAGGGACTGTGGTCTATATTATTTTCTATGGGTTGCTAAAAGTAAGCCCCTGCTATGTAATTTTGCATCACTGAATATGTCATGTTAGTACCTATGCTTTGCTTCAATTCTGTTTTTAGATCTCTAGTTCGTTCCAGATTTCCACAATCCTAATCCTATTGCATTGCTACTGAATGTCTCATCCCGTTGAGTGTATTGACTCACTCTGTGTAATCCACCTTGAGTCCCAGTAAGAAAGGTGGATTATGAATAAATAAAATAAAACCTAAATAAATAAATTATTGTGAAAATAAATTGCTATCCTGAATCAAAGCAAGCAAGGTGGGATAAAAACATACTTTTGATGCAAAAATTGTACTGTATTTTGTTGCCCTACAAAATTGTATGTCTTTTTTTTTTAAGGGTGGTGTTAATGGGTTTCAGGCCTCCAGAGACTGACTTTTATCTGAGTCGTTTGTGGGATCAATTCAAGACACAGGTCTTGAATTGTGGGATCAATTCAAGACACCTACAAAGCTGTTCAGAGGCTTAGTACCCACACAGGACCAGTTTGGTGCAGTGGTTAAGAATGTGGACTCTAATCTGGAAGAACCGGGTTTGATTCCCCACTCCTCCACATTCAGCTGCCGGTGTGACCTTGGGTCAGTCACAAATTGTCTCAGAGCTGTTCTCTCAAGATCACTTCTCAGAGAGCTCTCTCAGCCACACCTGCCACACAGGGTATGTCCGTTGTGGGGAGAGGAAGGCAAAGGAGATTGTAAGCCACTCTCAGTCAAGGGTGGGATATAAATCCAATCTCTTCCTCCTCCTCCACTTCAATACACTGCACTAAGACAGCTTGGCTCCTCTGAGCAAAGGCTTCTAGAAGGTGCTACCTAGCAAAGGAGTAAAAATGACCAGCGGTCTGTTCCTGAGCAATCTCTGTTCTGCCTCCCCCCCCCCCACCCATGGCCTGATCTGGCCTGGCCGAGGAGGCTCAGAAGAGTCCCGCACTTCTCTCTGTTGCAGAACGTGTAAAATGGAGCTGTTCAGGAGGGCAATTTTATAAAGTGCTGTAAAGTTGCTGCTGACTTATGGCGACCCCAGCAAGGGGCTTTCAGGGCAGGTGAGAAGCAGAGATGGTTTGCAATTGCCTTCCTCTGTGGAGTCTTCCTCAGTGGTCTCCCTTCCAAGTACTGAGTCTCCTTAGCTTCTGAGATCTGAGGAGATTGGGCTATACTACACCATCTTCCCTCCCATAAAGGGAATTGTGTTGTAGTTTCAGCTGTCTGTGGCATTGTGAAGTTCAGTTTCCTGGATGTATTATACTGTTCCTATTTCATGGTTTGTCTAATCGTGTAATCCAGTTTAACTGCTTTGTTTATATTATTCTGGTCTTTGTTGCTCTGTCTTATAATGTTTTAATCGGCCATGAGTCTTGACAAGGAAAGCAAATTATTTATTTATGTTATTTATAGTTTGCCTCACTGAGACTCAAGGTGGATCAAACAGTGCAAGATGATTCAATCAATAGGATGGGACATCTAATAAGTAATGTAATAGAACTGGGATAGCTGAAGTTTGAACAAAGCATGAGTATTAAACATGATATGTTAAGCAAGGAGTAAATGGTGTTGCACAGGTAGAAATGAAGTAAATAAATACATAAATTACAATTTTTGTGCTTTGTAACTAATTCCTCTTGCTTTTTATAAAGGCTTTCTGAGGGAATCCTAGATTGGAGTTTCCAGGTCTTCTTGGATTATATGCACACAGTGGGGGGAGTTATATTCCCCCCCAATTACATCCCTTTATACCCATGGGAAGATGTTCTTGAATGCTGGGGAGCTGCATCCAGTACAACATGAGGAGCTTCTGTTGGAAGGGAAATGCTGCACAACCCTGGATCATGTGCAGAAGCAATTTAGTGGTTAGGAGCACGGACTCTAATCTGGGATAACCAGGTTTGATTCCCCACTCCTCCACTTGCAGCTGCTGGTGTGACCTTGGGTCAGTCACAAGTTTTCTCAGAGCTGTTCTCTCAAGGGCGGTTCTCAAGAGAGCTCTCTCAGCCCCGCCTACCTCACAGGGTGTCTGTTGTGGGGAGGGGAAGGGAAAGGAGATTGTAAGCCGCTCTGAGACTCCCTTGGGAAGTGAAGGGAAGGGGATAAATCCAAACTCTTCTTCCTGTGGATTGCTTCCCTTGACGGTGCCATTTTCCACTGGCACAAGGAACCTGTCACAGCAGCACTCCTTGCACTGGAGGGAAACAGCACAAGTGGCGGAATGGGTCCCTGGGATCCTGCCATTCCATTGAGTGTACCAAGGCTCTTTGGAACAGGAATTCAGTCTCACATTCAAGAACATTGTCCAGGGATGGTCATTATTTTAAATTGGGGGGGGGGGGGTCCCTCAGGAAAAAAAACTAGTAGCTTTTTTTTCCTGAATGAAATTTGTGGCCTGATCCCATGTACATCTCCTTGGAAGCAAATTCCTTTGAAATCCAGTGTAATTTACTTCTAAATAAACAGCTGGCACAAGGGTGAGCTAAAGCAAGAGCAGGAGAAAGAGGAATGAGGAAGAGAAGTGAATGATGGATCAGGCATGCTGTAGTCCAGGGGGAAACTTATTTGCCTTTAACATGTCAAAAGGTTCCCTCTGTCTGTCTCTTGTTTTTGTTGTAACAGACTAACAACAGCAAGCCGCTCTGGGATTTATGCTTCCAGGATGCAGACAGAAGAATGCCTTTAGACTCCTCCCTGCTATCCTGGAGCTCCAATGGAAAGGCCACTGAAGCGGATGCAGCGGGTCTGCGTGGAAGGATTGCATAAGGCAGCGGTGAGAGGCGTGTCTGTATGCAAATTAACGTGCAGGCAGAGCATTGTGGGAACAAAAGCGCGGGGAAGATCGGGGCTTCCCTTGCCCCCCAGGACATCCCCCGCCCTTTGGAGCGTGGCAGTGTCAGTGGCGTGCTGGGCTGAGAGGACAGGAAGGGGTGTGTCTGTGGCCACCGTATGCTGGATGCCAGGGGCCGGGAGAGGCGAGGGGGCGGCAGTGCCCTTCCAACTCATACTTACCTGGCAGGGGAGACACCATGATCACGAAGGTGGTTTTCCCAGGGTGAGGCTCATCCATTGCACTCCGGGTGTGCTGACCCCTGCGATTTCCCCAAATGCGGGAAACTCGACTGCATAATTTGTGGTAGTGGGGGACTGCGTTCGCGCTTTCCCCTGATCATTCCAGTTCACAAAAATAGATGAAGTATTTTTAATTGCAATTATTCCTTGTAACCTTGTTACTGAATTTCCTTATCATGTGGCTTTCTATGTTGTATGCAAAAAGTTGTCTTTTTTTAAAGTTCTGGGTATAAGCTTTTGTGTGCATCCACAGGAAAGCTTGAATGGTAAAGGTTTCCCTTGCTCTAAAGCCAGTCGAATCTGACTTTAGGGGGCGGTGCTCATCTCCATTTACAAGCTGAAGAGCCAGCGCTGTCTGAAGACGTTTCCATGGTCATGTGGCTGGCATGACTAAATGCCAAGGCACACGGAACGCTGAATTTCAGCAGACTGGGTTAATTAGGTTGATATTTCAGACTCTTCAGCCTTTCCTCATGGGAAAGGTGCTCCACCCCCTTAGTCATACTGGTTGCCCTCTTTCGGTTGGTACTTTCCCCATCTTTGCAATAATATCCTTTTAGATACGGTGACCAGAATGATGGATACACTAAGTGCAAATAAGGCTGCACCATAGCTCTGAACAAAGGCATTACAATATCGGCCATTTTATTATCAGTCCCTTTCATAATATCCCCATGCATAGTTTGCCTTTTTGACAGCTGCCTCATATCTGAGTTGACATTTTTTATATCGAGCTATACATTACAACCCTAATATCTCTTTCAGTCTCAGTCTTGCCGAGTTCAGATCCCATTAGTGTATCTTTAGAGTTTGGACCGTGCTCTAATTTGTATCACTTAATGCTCCCGCTAAGCTGTGGAGTCTTGTGAGCAAAAAAATTCTGCTTTGTGAGCTGCTGGCATTAAAGCTGTGAGCGAACGATTTGGCTGCTGCATAAATTAGTTTGCTCTGGAGCCATCCTTCCTGAGCTAAGACAAAAATGTGTGAGCCGGAGGCTAAGCTAACTCACACTAACTCAGCTTAGAGGGAACACTGCAGTGGACTTCATTTGCCACATTGTTGCCCGCCCACCCACTTTAGAGAGATCTTCACAGTTTGTCAGGGTTTTTATCATCTTGATTAATTTGGTATCATCCACAAGTTTGGCTGCTTCACTCTACTCATTCCAATTCCAAATCATTTATGAACAAATTAAATAACACCAATCCTTGTGGGGGGACCCCTGCTCACTTCACTCCATTGGGACAACTGTTTGTCCATTCCTACTCTCTGCTTCCTGTAGTTTAATCAGTTTTTAATTCATAAAAGGTCCTGTCCTCTTATCCCATGACTGCTAAGCTTACTCAGGAGGAGTCTTTGGAGAGGTACGTCATCAAAAGTTTTTTGGAGACCACATATATGATGTCTACCTGATCACTTTTATCCTACGCAAAAACTTCACAAAATTGGTGAAGCAGAACTTCTTTGCTGTTTTTCCCCCAGCAGGATTCGTTCCTCAGTGTATTTAACGATTCTATCTTGAATGGCAGTTTCTACCACTTGTTTGTTTGTTTATAAATGCAATGTATAGATCGCCCTCTGCTGTGCAAAGGGCTCGGGGCAGAGTACAACAATTCCAATAGCCCAGGGGTGGGCAATTGTTTTGGCTCGGGGGCCCCTTTGTGGGAGCGGAGGTTAGCGGAGGGCCGCACCTTCAAAATGATTGCATTCATTAGTTAACTTTGTATTTCAGAAAAAGTATAAATTGTATCATAAAAATCCATAAATATAAATTAAATAAAATAGTGGTAGTTTTATTCAATTTATTTATTGTGCTAACTTCATAACATCTATAGCTGCAAGCACATTTAATTTGAAAATCAGTTTAATGAGAGAAATGTACCCTATCACACTTTTCTACAATTTTTTTGAAATCAGGAGTGAGATTGCTTGTTGAGAAACTATGTGGCCGACTGTCTTGGCGGGCCGCAAAAAACTCTGTGGCGGGCCGCATGTGGCCCCCAGGCCGCAATTTGCCCACCCCTGCAATAGCCTCAAGTACAGATTAAAATAAAACAATAAAACACAGAACAATTTTAAATGACGCTGAAAGTTAGAACAAATTGTAACCTTACCCTGCAGGGAATGGAGAGAGATCGGAGTGCCAGGCGAGATGGAAACCGTTGCTGTCCTCAACCATAGGCCTGGCGCAATATCTCTGCCTCACAGGCCCTGTGAAGCTGCATTAGGTCCCCCAGGGCACGCATGTAATTTGGCAGAGAGTTCCACTAGTTTGGGGCCAGCGCCAAAAACGCCCTGGCTCTGGTTGAGGACAGCTGGATATTTTTCAGGCCAGGCATCACCAGTACATTTTCGTCCTCGAAGCGTAATGCTCTTCGGGGGGTATACCAGGAGGGGTGGTCCTTCAGATATGTAGATTTGCTTCCTTCCTTCCTTCCTGGGCAGCCCACCTTTTTTACTAAGACTCAGAGCAGGTTATAAAATACAAAAACAGTTCAGTCAGACATCATAAGACATCCAATGAATAAACAATTCAGTAGAAATTTGAAAATGATGCAAAGAAACCAACAGCCACCTCAGAAATAGGGATACTATAAAGAGGGAAGTGGGTCACAAAAGTGGAAGACAACACAGTAAAAAGTATCACCTTAAACGCTGCGACAAGACTACAATCCTATTTCCTTATAAAAGTGACTTCCGGACACAACAGTTCCAATCTTTTTACAAGAATGTCCTCCTGAGCGTTTGTGTTGCGCATTCCGTGAAATGGCAGAAGTGGGTGGGCTTTCCTGATGTCCTCAGGCGGGCCTTTCGCCAACGTGGGAGCTGCCTCCCAGAATGCACCTGGGAGCAGTGGCTGATCTCTCCTCCTGGCCAGGTGGCACCTTCAGGTGAGCGAGGTTGCTGCCATGGAGCACAACAGGAGTTTAAATGTTACATTCAAACAGATTCCAAGTTTTATGTAGGAAATTAAAATTTTGCCAGTATTCCAATCAATGTAGAGTAGTCTAGCATGCAGTTCTCTTATATTGTTTAAACTTAAGGAAAACCAAAAGATATTTAGCCAGTTTGGTGTAGCGATTAAGTGCACGGGCTCTAATCTGGGAGAACTGGGTTTGATTCCCCACTCCTCCACTTGCAGCTGCTGGATGACCTTGGGCAAGCCATAGCTCTGTACCAGCTGTTCTTGAAAAAGAGCAGTTTCTGTCAGAGCTCTCTCAGCCAGGCCTACCTCACAGGGTGTCTGTTGTGGAGAGGAAAAGGGAATGGAGGTTGTAAGCTGCTCTGAGACTCCCTTGGGTAGTGAAGGGTGGGGTATAAATCCAATCTCCTCCTCCTCTTCTTCTTCCACACTAATTTTAGCAAACTCACAGAAGGGAGCGTGATGTGCTGGGGACATCATCCCTGTTGTAACGATAGGCTTGAAACACTGTGGGATTTTTAATGCATAGTTGACATGCAGTGAAATCCTAAAAAGAGTTCCACCCTTCTCAGCTTATTAACTTTGATAGACAAAAAAGGGCGTACCTGTGCTGGGGATTGAAGTGACAAAGGCCGAGGACAGACTGGCAGTCTGGCCCGCTCTGCCTCCGCTTTGAAAGTGGAGGCAGAGCTGCAGTCCAGACTGCCACATCTGCCTGGAGGAGGTGGGCCAGACGCAACCGTCCGGCGCCGTGCTCCTCCCGCAGCAGCCGGGCACCACTTAAAAGTGGTGTCCCGGCTGCTGCAGTGTTCGCACGCCGCCACAGGAAGCCGCCCGCAGTCTGGACGCTGCAGGTGGCTTCCTTCCGGTGGCATGCGAACGCCGCGCGGCGGGGCAATTCCGCCCACCTTGTTCTGCCGCGCCGCGGAGGCACGGCAGAATACCAGTCTGTCCGCAGCCAGAGACTTCTAGTCTTTGGGCAGAAGCCCCCTCTTGCTGTCACGTGGGCATTTGCTTTCTGCCCTCTGCCTCCGTCATGGTGCTCTCTCGCTGCTTTTGAGCCTCTCCCACGATCTGGAGGGGCTGGGCTTTTTGACAAATCCAGGAGTGTGTCTTCTGCATGAAATACATCCTTCATTTTCATTTGTGTTTTCCTCCTTTGGCCATTGCACGTCTAAGCTTTTTTTTTTCCTCCTGATGAAGGTCACTCCTAGGCAAGGGTCTCAACCCATCCTTAAATTCTGTGCACCCATCCAAGGGGCTGCGCCCTCCTCCCTTATGGCATGCCCAGACTAGTTGTTTCTGAATGGTGCAGAGTTCTCTCCAACTCAGTTTCAGCAGGAGCTGCCACTGGATTGGGAAATCTGCACAAGCCCAGAGCACACACAGAAAGGCGCTGTCTCCTGCTAACTGGAGCCAGCCTTCCCCTGGCACAAGAGCCTATAAAGGCTCCCTGTACTGGGGAAACACACCACTGTTAGCAGAACACATCCGCACAATCAAAGACTTTCTGTCTGCATACGGGGATCTTTGAGAAAAGTATTTAGCCCCACGCTTAGAAACATTAGCTAGGAATGGAGGAGGTTTAAATGGCTTTCTAGGACTTTCTATTGGAAAGCTCACTGAAGCGGATGTAGTGGTTTGCATGGAAGGATTGCGTAAGACGGCAGTGGTGAGAGGCGTGCCTGTATGCAAATTAACGTGCGCGCAGAGCATTGTGGGAACAAAAGCGAGGGGAAGATGGGGGCTCCCCTTGCCCCCCAGGACATCCCCCGCCCTTTGGAGCGTGGCAGCGTCAGTGACGTGCTGGGCTGAGAGGACAGGAAGGGGTGTGTCTGTGGCCACCGTATGCTGGATGCCAGGGGCCGGGAGAGGCGAGGGGGTGGCGGTGCCTTCCCAACTCATACTTACCTGGCAGGGGAGACACCATGATCATGAAGGTGGTTTTCCCAGGGTGAGGCTCATCCATTGCACTCCGGGTGTGCTGACCCCTGCGATTTCCCCAAATGCGGGAAACTCGACTGCATAATTTGTGGTAGTGGGGGACTGCGTGCGCGCTTTCCCCTGATCAGCCTGGTTCAAAGACAGAATTTATCCCAGTCAATGTCTTTCTTTCCTTTTAATAAGCTAGTTTTCATTAACTGGCAGGCAGATGTGTTTATTTACTTATATATAGAAATTATATATATATAATTTAATATCTATGAATTTGTATATAAATTTAATATTCTTCTCCACCCTTCACTTTCATCTGTGTTTTCACCTTTTCTGATGGGGGGGGGGGCATAAGTCCACTCTTAAGACAGACATCTCCAAAATTCTATGTCCTCCCCTGAGAGGGTAGACCCTCTGCTCATGACCGGCCCAGACGACTTTGTTCTGAATGATGGAGAGCTGTATCCCACACACCTTCAGGAGGGGCTACAGCCACCAGTGTGCCCTGAGGTGGTTAACCTTCTGAGTGAGTGTGAGCTGGCTCAGTTTTTTAGCCTCCAGCTCACACATTTTTGCCTCCGCTCAGGAAGGATGGCTCCAGAGCAAACTGATTTATGCAGTAGCCAAATCGCTTGCTCACAACTTTAATGCCAGGAGCTCACAAAGTAGAATTTTTGCTCCCAAGGCTCCACAGCCTAGAGGGAGCATTGGCTGCCACTGGATTGGGAAATCTGCACAAGCCCAGAGCACATGGCTCTGGGGGGGGGGGGGGACACACAGGACACTCCAGTTAGCAGAACACATCCACATGATCAAAGACTTTCCATTTGCAGATGGGGATCTTTAAGAAAAGCATTTAGCTTAGAATGCTTAGAAACATTAGCCAGGAGTGGAGAAGTTTTAAATGGCTCTCTAGGACTCCGCAGCCTCCAAAATGCCCCAGGAGAAGAACAACCTTTCTGATTCAATCTCTGAATGATCTGATCCCAGGCACTTCTCCTTGGAAGCAAATTCCTTTGAAACCCAGTGCAATTTACTTCTAAATAAACAGCTGGCAGAAAGGTGTGCTCAAGCAACAGCAAACAGGAGCTGAGGAAGGAGGGAGACAATTGAAGGATGTGGCTCAGGCCGGCTCTTGTCCACGGGGAAACCTGTTTGCCTTTAACATGTCCAAAGATCCCCTCTGTCTGTCTCTCGTCTCGTAACAGACGAACAACAGCCAGCCCCTCTGGGATTGATTCTTCCAGGACGGGAGCGAAGGATGCAGTGAGACCAGGGCCATGGCTCACACGGGCCCCGGGCCCCTTGCAGTTTTTATGGGGCCCCTTCCTAAGCCTTGACTCCCCTTCCCCACCTCCCCCTGGCTGCCTGTCCGCAGGGAGGCCAAGGGCCGTGGTTGCAGAGGTGGCAGAGGCAACAGTCGCGGCGGCGAGGCAAGGCGAGGCTGAGCGAGCCGCCCGGACAGGCAGCGAGCTTGAATGGTAGGGGGAGAAGCCCACATCTCGGGCTGCCATCAAACGCTCGCGGCTCTGCCCACCGGCAGCAGATAAAGCCCAACCAGGGCAGGCGAGGAGGCAGGCGGACGTTTCCTCTGGCTCCGGCCGGGCGCACCCAGATGCACGCCAATGCGCTCAGGAGCCTGTACACGGCGCCTTCCTTTCCAGCCTGCCCACAGCGTGCCTTGGGAGAGAGCGGAGATCATGCTGCCGCCTGGTGCTGCGCCGCGGGATGAGGCGGCACTGGTGGGGCTCCTTGGGGAGGGAGCCGGAGGGGAGGGAAGCTGCGGCCGCCGCAGGCCTTGCTATGAAGCCTTTGCATTAGCTGGCGGCCCCCCCTTCCCTTCCCTTCCCTTCCCTTCCCTTCCCAAAAAGCCCTTCGCTACGGCGCTGACTGAGACCAAAGCGCCAATGGAAAGGCCACTCCAGCGGATGCAGCAGCCTGCATAGATCAGAAGGATTGCGTAGGAAGGCGGCGGTGAGAGGCGTGCCTGTATGCAAATTAACGTGCACGCAGAGCATTGTGGGAACAAAAGCGAGGGGAAGATCGGGGCTCCCCTTGCCCCCCAGGACATCCCCCGCCCTTTGGAGCGTGGCAGCATCAGTGGCGTGCTGGGCTGAGAGGACAGGAAGGGGTGTGTCTGTGGCCACCGTATGCTGGATGCCAGGGGCCGGGAGAGGCGAGGGGGTGGCGGTGCCTTTCCAACTCATACTTACCTGGCAGGGGAGACACCATGATCACGAAGGTGGTTTTCCCAGGGTGAGGCTCATCCATTGCACTCCGGGTGTGCTGACCCCTGCGATTTCCCCAAATGCGGGAAACTCGACTGCATAATTTGTGGTAGTGGGGGACTGCGTGCGCGCTTTCCCCTGATCAGCCTGGTTCAAAAACAGAATTAACTTTCTTTTCTTTTAAATAGGTAGTTCTCTCTAACTGGCAAACAGATGCATTACATTGCGTAATGTGATAATGTTCTATTTCCTACACTTCCATCTGAGTATTCAACCTTTGGCCGTTGCTCGTCTATGTTTTTTTCTGAGGGGCGTAAGTCCACTCTTAGACAGCTGTCTCCAAAATTCTGTGCGCTCACTCGAGGGGGCAGGCCTTCCTCTCATTACATCCCTTGTGGTCGGACCAGACATGTAGAGCTGTATCCCGGAGGGGCTGCCACTGGAGAGGAAAAATTGCAGAAGCCCAGAGTACCTGCAGAAATACGTTGCGTCAGATCTCTCCTGCCAAGAGTGGTGACTTTCCGCTGTGCTGGGGGAACACACCCCTGTTCGTAGGACACACCTGCACTATCAAATCCTTCACTTTCTTGGTTAACCCAGGCCAGCCCGGTCATGTCAGGTATCAGAATCCAGGCAGGGTCAGCACTGGTTAGTACTTCCATGGAAGACTGCCAAGGAAATCCCAGGGTCACTATGCATGCACACAGAACAAAACTTCGTTGGTCTTAACGGTGCCCACCGGACTCAAACTTTGTTGTAACATTTGCCTTGGCCCACTTTGGTCGGAGTCAATGCTCCCTCTAAGCTGTGGAGTCTTGTAAGCAAAAATTCTACTTTGTGAGCTGCTGGCATTAAAGCTGTGAGTGAGCGATTTGGCTGCTGCATAAATTAGTTTGCTCCGGAGCCATCCCTTCCTGAGCGAAGACAAAAATGTGTGAGCCGGAGGCTAAAGAACTAGGAGCTAGCTCACACTAACTCAGCTTAGAGAGGACTCTGGTTGGAGTCCGCTGTTTTGATAAGAGCTGCTGCTGCTACTTTGTCTCTAGATAAATCCCTATGCGTCCCCCTAACTTCCTCTCTCTGTGTCCACACAGGACCAGCATGGCGTTGCTCGGCACTTTGCGCTGAAGGCGGCGGCAGCAACGCAAACAGACTCAGAAATCCCCCGCCGGGAACCCCGCGGGAAGCCCCGCCTGCGGCCAGGGGCCCGAGGAGTGGGCGTGGCGCGTCCCCCGATGACGTCCGCCGCAGCCAATCAGCTTCCGCCTCCGCCCCCGGCTCCTGCGGCTGTCAGGAAAGGCCTAGAGGGGAGAGAGCGGGCGAAGAGACTCGGCGGAAGGAAACGGGGCGGAGTTTCCCCTCCCGACAGGCGTCCGCTTGGGCCAATCGCGGGGCGGGCAGGGCGGGCTTGGTACGGCCGCGGGCGAATGAGCGCCGGGAGCCGCTTGACGGCAATGCGGCGCCGTCCAATCGGGCGGCGGGGGAGGAGCGAGGGCGCGCGGAGGGTCTGAGGGAGCGGGCGGAGGGCAGCGCTGGCGGCGGCGGGTGAGTGGCGGGGCGCCTCCGGAGGCCTTGCTCGGCGGAACCGGGTGGGCGCGGGAAGGAAGTGGGGAGAGCCGCTCGGAGCCCCTCAGGGAGGGAGGGAGGGAGGGAGGAAGGAAGGGAGGAAGGAAGGAAGGAAGGGGCCTCTGCTCCTCTTCACCGCCGGGGTGTGGGTCGGAGATCCCTGCGGGGCGCCTCCGCTGGGGACAGTTGACCTTGGCCACCCTTCGAAGTAGGCTTGCCAACCTCCCGGTGGGGCCTGGAGGTCTTCTGGATGGACAGTCGAGACCCGCTCCCCCCCCCCCCGAGGAAAGGGCTTCCTGGTGCGTCGTTTCAGGCCTGCTCCCCCCCCCTCCCCAGGGGCCGTCCCCACATCCCTAGGCATGTCCGTGCTGGGGGGGGGGGGGAGGGGGGGAAGGGGCGGGGGCGGTGGTGCCTGCGCGTCCTCCAGACAGGGCCAGCCTCGGGTGGTGTGGCCGTCTTCCCTTCGGGGGGGGGGGGGTTTTCTTAAATCTGCCTTCTACCGAGGTGGGCCAGGTGGCGCTGCCTTTTAAAACGTCTGCCCGTCTCCTGAAGTGCCTTTTTCTCCTGCCCTTCTTCCCGGGGGGCTGGAGCGGTGCACACGGCGCCCCACTCCCGGTTTACCCTCACAACCACCCTGCCAGGTGGGCCAGGCTGGAAAAACGTGACCGGCTTAGGGTCACCCGGCAAGAGGGGGAGAGAGAGAGAGAATCGTCCCTGTGGTCTCTTTTGACTTGTGTTCCTAACGGCCTCCAGGGCTTGTTGAAGACGACGCCACCCATTCTGCAAAAGGCAGAGATCCCCACTTTGAGAACTTGGGGCCGCTCTTAAAATAGTTTCTTGCTGCGGTCCCAGTCAGTTCCCTTGTTGCTGGTGAAAGAACCCCACAGTTACGACTTGTTGGTTGTTCACCAGGGGTGGGGAAACTTGCTCAGCATAAGAGCCACCTAGAAGAGGGGTGGCCAGACTTGCTTAAGCATAGAATAAACATCAGATGTTTGAGAGCCACAAGACGTGAACAAATATTACCTGCTTTTATTGGAAAATAAGCAAATTTGCTTTTCATTAACATTAAATGAGACTGCCAAAAATAATAACAAAAGGGGTAAAAGCAGAGATTGATAATGATATTAATTTGTCCAATGATATTTGTTTGCTAATGATATTTAGCTTCCCCAGCCGCCCTGCCGGGAGCCACATAATATATGTGAAAGAGCCGCATGCGGCTCCCGAGCCACAGTTTGCCCACCCCTGATTTAGACTAATTGGTTTTCAGATCAGGTGATCCTGCGAGAAGTTGTGTGGATTCTTTTATCAAAGTGATTTTAGGTAAGTTGCGTAAGGATTTCTTTCCAAAATTGTGTCACTAGAAGATACCTGTTGTGTATTCGATTGTGTGGCCAAGAGAGAACTGATCTGGAATACACAACACACACATACACAGCATGAATGCAAAAGGTAGGAAGACCATGAACTGAAGGGGAGGGGGGAGGAATGCGTCAGGGGCCTGGTAGCTCCATTCTAGAAGCTCTTTAACAATGCCCTGCGTGGGCCTATAGAACAACAGGTGTGTTTAGAATGTGTGCGCATGACTCACAACCTTCCAAGCTGTGGTGGGCTTCACAAATGCATCAGTTTACCGTCTTCTGCCTAAACCTGCTGATTTCAATCAGGTTAAATAGGTCTAATGCCCTGACCTGGATGGCCCAGGTTAGCCTGAACTCATCAGATCTCAGAAGGGTCAGCCCTGGTTGATACTTGGACGGGAGACGGCCAGGGAGGCCCAAGGTTGCAGTGGCAAAACTCCCTCTGTTTTATCTCTTTTCATGAGAGTCCTGCAGGGTGGCCATAAGTCAGTGGTGATTTGACAGCCCTTTCCACCACCAAACAGATTTCTGTGGAATTGTGCCAGCAGCAGGGAAATGTGGGTTGGAGGGGAACAGGCGGGCCTGCCTGAGAAAGGGAAACAGAAAGTGACTTCTTTTTCTCCCCTTCTCCTCCCAGTTCCTGGCACAAGCTGGCGAGATGGCCACAGTGGCAGAAGAGGAAAGTGAAACCGAGCTGTGCAGCAACTGGTAAGAAGACTTCGGCTGCATGCCGAAGGGCGTTGTTTGTTCCAGCTCTGTCTGCTCTCTGCTGGATTCGGTCTCACGGCCAGCCTGTTGAATTGGTTCTCTTAGTAGCTCTGAGAAGCCCTCTCCCCTTAAAGGTGATGCTTAGAAAGAGTCCAGCTGGATACCTGATAAGTATTGGAGTCGGGAGTCCGTGGAACAGTGAAACAGCATGATCTTTATTGCTGGTCCAGATGAAGCATGCAACCCAGGGCTCGAAGCCCTCCTTTTATGCTGGTCAGGGACAATCCCCTGACCTCACCCAACTGGCCTGATAGGCTCTTATCAGTCTATTTACATTTCATAGGTTCCCTGGGAGAAACCTAGGTACATGATTGGTGGCCGGTTTGGATCCACCTGGCCTTTGTTCTACCTGACTGAAGCTCAGGTAGTTTCTGGGCCATGTGCTCTGGCCACATGGCGGTCGCCATTACGTAAGCACATGGCGACCGCATGGTCACTACATCACAATACCTTTCCCATGGTCTTAGATCACTGGTGGCTTTTGCATCCTTTGTGGAGTTTAAGTTGTGCCTTCTGCCTGTTGGCCGGAGAGTCCAAAGCCGCTCTTGGTGTTCAGAGAGGGTGAATATACTGTTGCAGCACCTGATTGTTTTAAAACCACTGAAGCCCATTCAGGGGTGGGCAGGGTAGACTGAAAACTAGAACTCATTTTTTAACACCCCAATTTAAAAATCTTGCCGTGATCAAGGAGCAGAGTCAGTCTAGCTGATTTATAAGCAGGTGTGTGTTTGCCTGGATCCTTCCTCCGTCTGCTCTGCGGAAGCATAAGCTTCCTTTGCCCGAGAGAGCCCCTGCCTCCTAGCCCTGACAAGCAGCCCTCTTTCTGCTCATTGCTAACTTTAGACTCGCCCTTGAATGTGCGAAGAAGCTGAACCTGTACAAGAGAGGCAGGCTTTATTTGAGCCGAACGGGAGCCGGGCTGCTGGTAGAGCGTCTTTTCAGCAAACTCCTGGGGGAAAGCTGACGGGACGTGGGGAGCCTTAGGTTCGGGATGACACATCCCAAACGGATGGTGTCCTAAATACTTGGGGCAGGATTGGCGGGAGGGGGCTAGAAGCTGAGACTGAGGGAAGGGCAGTAAAGGAGGGCCGAGCGGACCGTTGGGGAGGGGAACAAAGCACAGGGACAAAGCACACGCGAGTGCCGGAGGCCTCTGAGCCCAGTGCAGGACCACTTGGGGCTGAACAGCAGCTGTCGATGTGGTGGGGGTCTCAGAAATCTGGTGGAATAGGAAATGTCAGCGGGACCCTCATTCAGGGATAGAGACTCTGCAGACCGGGCAGATCAAAAGCACGTGGTATTTCTCAAGATGGAGAGGAAAATTAGGTCGTGTGAATGTTGGGGTGCTGGGTCACGTCCGCTGCCCTCCTGTGGCTGGGCAGATGCCTGCTCAGTGTTTCCAGACCTGCTAAAGGACTGCCCTGGAGTGGCTGGTCAGGGAGCCAGTGAGAGGCGTCACAGCTCAGGCTTTTTTCTGACCGAGGTGCCCGAGAGAGGCAAGCTGCTGGGAACAGGGACCCCGTGATGCTGTTAAGTTCAGCGTTCATGAGGGATCTTATTTCTGTAGGGAGGGGCTGGTCAGTTAGATGGCAAAGGAGAAGGGGCCAATGAAAACAGAAAGGAAGACTGAAAGGGAAAAGCATCTCTCCGTGTGGATTCCTGGCATGACCCATTAACGAGTCACTGATGAAGGTTGTGTAAAATACTACACTTGGACTCGCAAGCCTTCACTAAAAATAAGCCTTGTGTGTTAATTTCTAAAGTAGTGATATTATCAAGAGAGCAGTCTTAAGCCGGTCAAGTGGAAAGCAAGTCTCACGTTATTCACTGGGCCTACTCCCAGGAAAGCACCAGTCGTCCCCAAAAGTTTGACTTCCCAAAACACTGTTCCGAAGCGAAGCCCTTCTGTTGTTGCTTCCCCGGAGCCTTGTCTGAGTGGCCCCCTGTCTCTTGCCAGCAAAAAGGACATCCCGGTGGCGAACTTCACCATCCACGAGATCCACTGCAGCAGGAACATCTGGGTTTGCCATTTCTGCCAGGAGTCCGTCCCAAAGTCGGAGATGAAAAGCCACATGGAACTGGAGCACACCCAGGTGACTGAGGAGCATCGTCTTTTCTCCCCTGCAGCTTGGCTCCTCCTTGGGAGGGGGCGTTCGCCCTGACACTTATTTTTTTCCCACTGCAGGTTACCTGCAAATGCAGCATGAAGATGGAAAGGGGCGACTTACCGGAGCATGAGGTCAGTGAGCTTGTTGCTTATGATAGGTGGCTGTTCCACAGAAGGGAGCGGAGTTCCAGCAGAACGGCTGTTGGTTTGGTTGCTGTGGCCTCCCTCCAGGTTTTTGTGAGCTATAGGAGAGCTGAACGGCTGACACCAGTGGCTTGGTGCGCTTCTCCAAACACGGCATAGGCTAGTCATGTATTTGCAGAGGCGTGGCCAAGTTACTTTGTTGTACCAAAATTAAACAAAAGTCCAGGGCCACCGTAAAAAAACAACGTTTATTTCAATATGCATTGGAGCTCATTTCTTCCAGTGTATGGGGGTGAGCTCTGAGTCATGAAAGCTGGAATTGAAATAGCCGATGTTTGTCTTCCTGAGAGCATATTTGCTGGCTGCAGTCTTTTATCTTTAGACAGGAGAGCCTTAATGAAGGATTTTTTTCATGTGCTGTTTTTTCAGTTTGTACATGGGGCAGCTTAGGAGAATATCTGAGTGGGAGCATCTGGGGTGGCAGAGGGGTTGTGTGAATGCACTGGGGCAGTGCTGCTGAAGGGTACAGTGGCCGCTCACGGTGCCCTTTCCTTTTGAAATGCTCGTTGAGCTCTGTTCTCATGCTGGTTGTGTGAAACCAGCCCTTGCTGCAGGCAGCTAGCCTGGTACAGTGTGTGCCTTTCCTCTGAGCTGCAGCCCCTTGCAGAAGTTCCCTTCCTCCTCTTGGCTCATGTCCTATAAAGTGCCTTTGTTTGCTTGCATCCCGGCGCGATGCGCCACAGCTGTTGACCCAGGTGGCTCTCTTCTCCTAGGCCTCGGCCTGCCCTTTGCGGCCTGTCGCCTGCCAGCACTGTGACTTGGAGCTCGCCTTCCACAAGCTGCAGGAGCACGTGGACTACTGCGGCACCCGGACTGAGCAGTGCAGCCGATGCAGCCGCAATGTGATGCTGAAAGACCTGAAAGGGCACCCCGAGGACTGTGGGAGGAGGGCTGAAGGGAGCCAGAGCAGCCAGCCAAAGCCCTGCCTGAACTCGGAGGTGTCCTTGCGAAACATCCAGACGATCAGGAACATCCTCCATTCGGACGGCCCCCTGCCGAGAGTGAACAGGCTCTACAACTGCCTGTCGGGCCAGCAGCAGCCCAGGAATCTCCCCAGGAGGAACGTCGATCTGTCCCAGCCGGCTGGAAAGCAAGGTGATGGCGTCAAAAGTGAAACCGTTTTGACTTTTGTTTTTAAAAAAATGCCCTTTTGAGCGTTTGAAGTGCTTTAACTCAGTAGGCTGCGCTGAACCTTTTCCGTTCTGCTGCTCTTGGCTGCTCCAAACTTCTGGTTTTAATGCTGGCCTTTTGGCTGCTGGGCAGGCACAGAAGCCACGTTTTCTGCTTGAGTAGCAGGAATTTCCTTCCTTGTTCCCTCCAGATCTGTTAGGGGCCTCCTGCTGTTTGCTGGGTCTGAGTGGGCAGGAGATGTGGGGTGTGGTTCTCCTAGGCTTTTGGCTAGAGCGTCCCTTTTCAGCAGCTGCATTTCAGTGTCGAGGACTCAGCAGGTTAGTCCTTTTCTTGCGTTTAATCCAGGGCAAAGGGACTTGGGCAGCACCTTGTCAGCAGCCCCCTGGTTTTCAAAGGCAAAGTGCTTCATTGCTGTGGGCAGAGATTGTCTTGAGAAAAGACTTCTTCACTTGGTGATTAAAACGCAGACTTCCACTGCCATTGGCGGTAGTGACGGCTGCAAGTATAGCTGACTTTCAGAGGGGGTTAGACAGCTTCATGGAGAAGAGGTCCCTCGATGGCTTCTAGCTGTGGTGACTGGAGGGAGGCTCCATGTACAGAGGCAGCAGACCCTAAAACGTCAGTGTCAGGAGAAGGCCTTGACCTCCGTGTCCTGTTTGTTTGGCCCTCCTGGGATACTGGTGGTCCACTCTGTGAAACTGGATGCTCGGCCAGATAGACCCCCTAGCGCAGGGGTGGGCAAACTTGCTCAGCGTAAGAGCCACCTAGAACAGGGGTGGCCAAACTTGCTTAACGTAAGAGCCGCATAGAATAAACATCAGATGTTTGAGAGCCACAAGACATGAACAAATATGACCTGCTTTTATTGGAAAATAAGCAAATTTGCTTTTTATTAACATTAAATGAGACTGCCTCAAAGAATAACAAAAAGGGGTAAAAGCAGATATTGATAATGATATTAATTTGTCCAATGATATTTGTTTGCTAATGATATTTAGCTTCCCCAGCTGCCCTGCTGAGAGCCACATAATATATGTGAAAGAGCCGCATGCGGCTCCTGAGCCACAGTTTGCCCACCCCAGCCCTAGTCTGATCCCGCAGGGCTCTACTTATCTCATGTCTTCAGACTTTTTTGGACCTGGGACCCACTTTTTGACCCATAAGTGGCAACACGGTATCCACTGCACAGTGAGCATGTGACAGGAAGGGGTGGGGAGCACATGTGACACCTTCATGTGAAGGCCAGGCCCATGGCCCTCAGACCAAGACAGCTGTGTGTGTGTGTGGGGGGGGATGGGATGGGACGGATGACGGTCACCAGGAGGGGTACAGTGGTGAGCAAGACTCCAAGAACTGGGATCTGCCTGGCTGTCGTGCTGTTCCTCTCCTGCCTAAAGTGGTGTGACGCTGGCTTTCTGTACGGAGGCAGAAGCTGCAGTTGTTGCAAAGAAGGTGGCTGTTCCGGAGGGGGCTTGCGACCCACTTGAGGGGAGCATTCAGCCCAGAAGTCGAAGGCTACCGGCTTAAGGGATGGGGCTTAGGCTGCAGAGGGGGTGCCCCCTCTTTTTGTGCGCACAAACCCGGCTTAGTGGCAAGGTGGGTGCTTATGGGTAGTGGAGAGAAGAGAGACTGTGGGAGGGAGGGAGGGCCTGACCCTGCGGCTGACAGAGAGTCTTTGGTGGGTTGTGAGTGCCAGAGTCAGACCCGCCGTGAAGTCCAAAGCTGCAGGTCCTTCCTGAGAGTCCCAGGAAAGTCTTCACACAAGTTCATCACATCCAGAGATTTGCACTTGTGCTGCTTGTTTTGCCCTTACAAATGCAGTGTTGGATTCTGATGATAAAAACATACATTTTGTGTTATTCATAAGTCCCCGGCCTCCCTTCCATGGAAAAGTGGTTCTCGCCTGGGCAGTGACTGGATTGGTTTTGCTTCAACCATGTATTGATTCAGTCTGTTGTGCCAGTTTTGCGACCAGTTCAAAGGGCATTTCCTTTCTGCCATGATAAAAGCAAGCGTCCACAACAGGGGTGGCCAACCTTGCTTAACGTAAGAGCCACATAGAATAAACGTCAGATGTCTGAGAGCCACAAGACAGGAACAAATATCACACACACGTTTTTATTTTTAAAAATATGCAAATTTGCTTTTTATTAACGTTAAATGGGACTGCCAAAAATAAAAATAAACAAGGAAAACCAGTTATTGATAATGATATTACTTGTTTGCTAATGATATTGAGAGAGAAAAAGAGAGAGATGGAAAGAAAGAATTAAAGAAGTGGAAAGAAAGAGAGAGAGAGAAACTAGGAAAGCAAATAGATGGGAGGGAGGAGGGAAGGAAAGAAGGAAGGGAGAAAGAGAGAAAAAGCATGCCTCCCCTTTGCTTCCCCAGCCGCCCTGCCAGGAACCACACAATATGTGTGAAAGAGCCGCATGTGGCTCCCGAGCCACAGGTTGGCCACCCCTGGTCCACAAGAACATTTGAGGGCTCCTGTAAGCCCTACCCGGCCGCCGGCACTTCTAAATAACTCCACCTTGTGCGTTTCTCTGAGTGTAAAACGGATGGTGTTGCCTTCTGGCAGCCTGTTCTGGAATGTTCGGGTGAAATTCAAGGATGCTCTTGATGGGGCTGAAACTGTCCCGGCCTCTTTCAAAGAGGAGAGAGAAAGCAGGGGGGCTGGCGGGAGGCCTGGCTGACCTCGTATGGAGAGAGCTGCCAGCTGCAGAGGTCAGAGCCAATCTCTTGCCATGAACCAGAAAGACATCTGGAAGGCTGGCGCACCACAAGCCTCCAAGGCTGCCCCCGGGACTCCGCTCAAAGCACTACTGCGTGTGTCTCATGCCTGGTTGTGTTCCTTCCCCATGAAGATCTCCCGGAGAAGACGACCAACACGGATTTCGGTGGTAGAGAACCCAACTGCCACCTGGACTACCTCTTGGCTCTGAGCTTGCAGCGTGACAGCTCCCCCCATGACCACAGCGCAGCAGAGCTCCAGAGGGAATTCTGGAAGAACATCTGCCCCACAAGAACGAGCACCACGGGCAATTCCCTTGAAGCAAATGACTTCAGGAGCTTCTCTCAGGACCTGCTGGGATCCGTGAACCCGTCTGACAAGTCAAAAGGTGAACATGACTGGTCGCACGCTAAGAATGCGTCGCTGCCACTGGTTGTGGCATGCTTGGGCGCGCACTCTGGGAGCTTAGCAGAATGGAGGATAGAAAGCTTGCAAAGACTAACTGGAACCAAATCCAGAAGTAGGCTGTATGTGAGGGAGAACCATTGGTAGAAAGGGGATAGCTGAGCATCGGAGGCTGGTGGGGCTTTAGTCCCAGGGAGCCTAAAGGAGTGGGGGTGGGGGCTGGATTTCACTTCTGGCACTGGCCGTTTAGCGAATCTCAGGACTGAGCTGTCACATGTGGTGTCCTGGCTTGGGCCTCCCTCCCCCTGTGGTGGTTCTACCAGGCCTGTCCCAGTTTGGTAGCCTTATCTTACCCCCCAGTCCCCAGCTCCTCCTTTAGGTTCCTCTTTCTTCCTTCTTGACACCTCCTCCGCTCTTCTCCGCCCGAATGCATTCCTGACCACCACCCCCCTTTATCCCCAGGGCTCCACCCATGCTGGTCCAGCTCAGCACCCTTCCTCCCTTCTCAGAGCCTTGTGGCTCTCTTGACCCCTTTCTTGCCTTGCCCCACTCCATCTGGGTTTGCATGGAGCTGATATTATCTTCCGGTGAGGTGCTCCGCTCTGTCCTGGAGCACTGGCTGCCTTTTGTCCAGTAAGGCAAGGCCTCCTGTGGCGTCTGCTGCCACCTTTGTGCCACAGTGTCCCACTGCGAATCTGTCCTGTGCCAACTCGCTCACAAGTGCAGTTTGAGAAATGGATCCAAGTAACGAAATGTAGTGGGACCAAACCATTTGTTGAAGCAAGAATGCAGCCCAGCATCACTTCTGACCATGGAGCGGATGCCTGCAGTTGAGGAAACATGGCTGCAAAGAAGAGGCACATCTGAAAGGATGTAGAGGGGGCACTCCTACTCTGACCCCCTCCCCCCCACTTTCTGGGGGTCTTTTGGTGGGGGGGAGTTGACATGAAATCAGTCGCTTTGTGCATCAGAGTCCGCTTTCTTCAGTGGCTGCAGTTTTGAACTTGAGGTTCAGAGGGATATCCCCAAACCTGTTTGCTTTGAGATCCTTGCAGGCTGGCCCTGGGCAAATCCCCGTCCTGGATTCCTCAAATGGGAAGAAGGGCAATCCGCCTCCCTGAGTGTTAGCAGTAGAGTATGCGCGGAGCCATTGATTCTCAAATGCTTATATAGTGAAAACCTTGTTGGTCTCTAAGGTGGTCCCGGACTCGCATCTGGTGCTCTGAATGTCCGTATGCGATGGAAATGATTGGAGATTCAGGAGTCTTGATGGGTGCGGTGGGGTACGTGTGAATGGCTAACCCTGCTTTTCTTCACCTTGCAGCTGAAACTCTGCTGCCCTGTGAATTCTGTGAGGAGCTGTACCCAGAGGAAGACCTCATCCTTCATCAGGTTCGCCTTTCCGTCTCTGTCGAAGGCTCTGGCGCTCACAAAGCGCCGGTTGCCTCCCTTTGTATTGCACTGAGGGTCACGATCTGCACACAGTCTCTCTGCTGTGTGTCGTTCTCGTGAGCGGGGGACAGGCGGCCAGAAGGGCAAGGCTCTGCTCCTTGGGCTGTGGGGAGACAAGATGGCTCAGGGGCAGAGACCTGTGGGATCCAGCCCTGTACGGGGAAATGTGTGGTCTGTCCCAGCGTACCTTTGAGAATTCCTCCCAGGAGAGGGACTGCCCCGGGTTCCATCTCACAGGGAGGGAAGAGCTCTGGGCAGGGCCACCTTGGTGGTGGTGCCACAGGAGTGGCAACACGTTTACCACGTTAAAAGCCCCAGCGTCCCGAGGGTTCCATTTCCAATTGGTGGCTGGTGCTGTATAAATATGTCACTGCCCTTTGCCCTTGAGCTTTCTAGGAAAGGAGAGCAAGGAATATTTATAAACCAGTGATTCAGAATGGAAGTAGGAGACCGAAAGTCATGACTGGTGGAGGAGAGATGTGTAGACCGAGATGCTAAATCTGGGCTTACTGCAGGTTGTACGGGGTACCTGGAAAGGAGGAAGGGGGGGGCGTGGGTCTCGTGGCTTAGAGAAACACTTGGAAATGAACTTACAGAAATGGAGTCTCCTCTCTCCCTGCCCCTTTTCTCCCACTGTCGGCTGGAGTGGAACTGTTTCTTACCTGCCATGGGGGCTCTTATGAGATGGGCATTAACTGACACTCTTTCCCCCCTCGGTCCACGTGGCAGACGGGCTGCAGCCCGGCGAGTGCTTTGGCTTCCTTCAGCAAGAGGAGCTCCTCCCTCCCTCGGCACGATCCAGATGAGCGTCTGACCGATCTATGGGAGCAGCTGCAGAGGGATCCGTCCGGCGGCAGGGAAACGTGCGCCCTGCAGCCTGACTCCGGGGGCAGCGTCATGATCCCCTGCGAGTTCTGTGGAGTCCAGCTGGAAGACGAGATCCTCTTCCACCACCAGGTAGGGCAGCAGTTCCTGGCAGAGCCCAACTGGCCTTGCGGAGAGGGCCGGCCTGCTCGCTCTGAGAAGGTCCCCAGATGACTGGCGGCCTGTCTCCCCCCAGGACCAGTGTGACCTGCGTCCGGCCACAGGAAGAGCCCCGTCCCAGCCAGAGCCTCCAGCCAGGGGACACGTGGAGAGAACAGACTCGCTGGACCTGCCGAGGAGGCGTGTCCGCCATCAAGGTATTGCTGCAGGAGCAGTAGAGGGTGGGGAAGGGGAGGAGAGTCCTGGGGGCTAATTGAGGTGCCTCCTTTCCCAGAGAGTTTGCTGCAACAAGACAGGGGAAAGGGCTGCGCGTGCTTTAGGGTGAGGGGCGAGCAGGGGCCGAAGTCTCCGGCTCAGTTTCTCTCCCCTCCTGGCCATGCTTGGGGATACTCGCTGTGCTCTGGAGGGTGGAAGCCTGCTGCAGTTGCTGGGCTGTCCTTCCAGCAGCCCTCTCTCCCTGCTGCAGAGCTTGCCCGTGGGGCCAGCTTCCTGGGACAAGGCATTCTGCCCCCTCAGCGACGGCTTTTGCTGCAAGCGTGGCTTCAGGTGGAATTCTTTCCTTGCCACTTCAGGGGAAGTCTCACCTCAGCACCTGAAGGAGTTCAGGCAGCAGAGGCCTCCCCAGCCCCTTCGCCAGAGCCACTCTCAGGGCAGCCCAGCAGCAGCCAGGTGTATCCAGCGGAATTCTCCCAACAACAGAGGAGAGACTGAAACTGGCCCTTCGGAGCGAGGGAAGATCAAGGACCAGGGAGGTGGCAGCGGCAGAGGGGAGAGAGCACAGCACTGGGGCCCAACGGACAGGAGGGCGGCGTTTTGGGACCCCGCGCCAGCCAGGCATTCCCCTCGCAACTTCCCTCCCAGCGGTTACGTGCCAAGCTTCCCCGTGACAGTTCCAGCGCGACCCAGGTACAGTGTCCAGGGAAAAGGTCTGTGCCCGCCTGCCTCTGCCCTCTGGGCTGGAAGCCCTTCAGGTTTCCATGAGGGATCGACGGCATCTGCTTACCCCATCCTGGGCCAGCAGGTATTTAAAGCTGCTTCCAGGGGTGTGCTGGGGTTCTCCCCCCAGCCCCCTTTTCCACATGTGCAAACGCTGCCAGAGCCCAAGAGGCAGGGGCTTTCAAAAGCCACGCGTGCTCTGCTGCTGCGGCTGACCGGTCTGCTTGGGCTGTCAGTTGTCCACAGGAACTATGGGAATCAAAGTCCTGGAGCCAGTAAAGAAGACTAGGAAAGCTACACTTGGGAAGGAAGCACTAAGATGACTGCAGCCAAGACAGCAGGGGGGGCTGGGTGGTGATCTCTGCTCAGAATGGGTAGGGGGACTTCTACCCCCACTCCCACCCCAAAAATCCTCCTTCCTCTCGGCAGTTGCCATGCCCTCACCTAATGCAGCTCGTAACCTGGAAGTGATTTCCATGTTCCTCTCCTGACGTTCTCTCTGTTTCCCTCT
Source organism: Lepidodactylus listeri (assembly GCA_029233225.1). Lineage (NCBI taxonomy): Eukaryota > Metazoa > Chordata > Lepidosauria > Squamata > Gekkonidae > Lepidodactylus > Lepidodactylus listeri. Next base: position 4,178,319 of record JARCFY010000013.1, on the reverse strand, counting down.
CAGGCTGAGAAGCGAAGGTGGCACAACTCCTCCCGGGCCTGCCCAGGACAACAGCAGCAGGGTAAGGGCGGCTTACCCGGGGCTCACCTGCCTTGGGACAGGGCAGGGCTGTCAGGCTCCCCACTTCCGCCACGGAAGCTCGCTCGGCGGCCTTGGGCCCATCCCGTACTCTTAGCCTGACCTAGCTCACCGGGTGGTTGTGAGAAACGGAAGGAGGGGAGAACAGTGGTCTAAGCTGCTTTGCGTTCGTTCCAGCTGGGGAGGAAAGTGGGGCATCAGTGAGTCAGTGCAGGCATACAGTCCCTTTTCAGCAGCGAGAAAACAAAAGCCCAGAGCAAAGAGATGCCATTTGGCTTGGTTGGCCAGGCCCTCTCTTTGGAGCAGAGTTTACACCAGACCTGGCTTGATCATGCCAATCGCGAGCACTGGAGCTTGGGAGGGGCCTCCGCCTCACCTTTGCTGTTCTTTCTCACAGGCCAAACCGTGGCGGAGCGAAGCGGCATACCCTGACAAAGAAGAGTAGGAGGCTGCTGACGGGCCAAGCTCGGGGGGGGGGGGGCAGTGGCGCCACCTGGGTGTCTTCGAGCACCGAGGATTTTCGCACCAGTATTGGTCTTAATGTAGGCAGTTACTTTGGGGGTGGGTCCCTACCACAGCTGCAGGGCAGAGATGTGGCAGCAGGGGACTCCTGTCCACGTTTTGTTTCTTAATGGGCAGTGTGTTTCTGTGCTGGGCAGGCTGTCCCAGCTTATTTGCTTCGCAATTATATGGCTCTGGAGGGTTTTGGGTGGCCTGTTTTGGAAGCGCTTGGCCTTAAAATCCCTTGGCAAATTGGCATCCACCACTCCTTTTGGAGGCATTTGATCCCGGTCGGTAGTACGTGAATAGCTTGAGGCTGGTCCAGAAAGCAGACGAGAGCCCCACAAGAGAGGGCGGAAGGTCCGCTGCTGACTTGCATTCCCCTGGGGAGAATTTTTCCCCTTGCGCTTGGCAAATGGGGCTGAGTTCCTAAGCAAGTCTCTGTGGCCAATCAAGGGGAGAGAAACGTCGGGGAAAGCCATAATCCATGGCGGAGGAGCCTTTAAAGGGTCTTTTTCTTTCTTTAATACCAGAAGTGCCCAGTTAAATTTCCTAAGAACTGAGGCAGGTTTTGACAGATCATCAACCTGTCCTCCTCCTTTCTGTGCTGATTGTTCTGTAGTAGAGAATGTCCATTTTAAATTTCATGTAATAAAAATTTGTAGGTACCAGTTTTGTCCTTCCCGTCTTGTCTAACGGCTGCTAATACTGGCCTGTTCCCACCACCGCACAACAAAGACTGACCGGTTTGGTTTATTCTGTTGGCTTTGCCTCTTGGAGAGGAATTCTCTGTGTGACTGAATGTTCCAGTTGCTCAAAGGGCAGGGGACTTGGAAAGTGATTGGTCACAAGCAGATTTGGGTACTTCCCTGTGCCCTGATCCTAATCAGGGAAAAGGACACCCCCACCTCCACCTGTAGTTCTTGGTCAAGGGTGCTGTCTTGAACCTGTTCCTCGCAGAGGAAGGAATGTCAGAGTCAGGGTGGGCTAGTGTGGAGAAATGCTCTCCACCCAGGAATTCTCCCCAGAATTCCAATTTACTGCGAGTGTTCTCTGCGGAGAGGGGCTCAGCTGCACACTTAGGGGTTGGAGAGAAGGGGCAGGCGCCGAGCCCAGTGGCTAGAAGGTGGGGCAATAAGACCAAATGACACCTCATGGGATGGACTCTCCACAAAGTAGATTCTAAGTTCTCAGGGCATGTGGAGGCACTCCTTTCTTCCATGCTGGGGGCAGTTCCTTGAGCACAAGCCAAGAGGGACTACGTGGTGGCCTAGCTGCGGACTCTTTACTTGTCAACACAGCAGGGACGATGGAGTAAAGATCCAGCCGGGAGATTGGAGGGGATGATAAACGTTACTGCAGCTTCATGCTGAGGATACGTCCCAAGCGTAGGGAAAGGGGATCGTGCGTTTGCAACTTTTCTTTGTTCCCTTCCTCAGCCTGCAAGCCCTGAGTCTGATGCCTGGGAAAGAACACCCGTGTTGCTGTCTGCAGGGTGGTAACGGAGAGGGCACTGGGTGAACTCTCCATCCCTGGAGCATGAGACCCTGAAACTGCAAAGCTGGCAATCAGTTATCCCCAAGTTGTAATTTGCAGGAGCTGAAGGGGAGGTGTGGCAACAAAGTGTAGCCTCTAAAGAGCAAAGCAGGAAGTGTGTGCTGGATTTGCCCCTCCATCGGGGGAGAGATGCTCATTGGGGCCAAGCAGGACCTGGTTTATTCTGGAACCACCTGGGGGGGGGTGCACACACAGCTCCATTCCTCTCTCACACCTCAAACTCCTTTCAGAGCCAGGGGGAAACTCTCTGGACAGTGGCAGGTTCTGCTGGAGTGAGGGGGGGAGGGGAGTTAAATTTGAGAGGTTTTTAAGGCACAGCCAGTTCTTTGGGCTCTTGCCAAAGTGAGGCACCAGGGCCCTAGGCGGGTGGTTGTGATCCCCCCCCTTCCCCAACCAACATTTGTCTGAAAACCGAAGGTTTGTTTCGCTTACCATGAATTATCTTTTCTCGGTGGTCCAGAGGCGAATCAGTCCTTCCCACCCAAGGTTTTTAAAATTTTTTGGAGGCGGCTGCTAGGGCCGATGTCTGTACTTTCTGTGTTATTTTGGCTTGAGGAGTATCATTTTCCAGTTTCTGGGGAGTTTTTTTCCAAAGCTAACAACCCTACTGTCAAAGAGGAAGAGCTATATCCCAGATGCAAGGACTGATCCACCCTGGACCACTAGAGAACTTGCAAAAGCAGTAGCTGTGAAGTTTGGCTGGGAGGGGGGGGTGTCTATTCACTGAATCATAGAGTTGGAAGGGACCTCCAGGGTCATCTGGTCCAACCCTCTGCGCAATGCAGGAAATTAACAAATATCCCCACCCTCATCCCATGACCGCTGTTCCACGCCCAGAAGATGACAAAAAAAACCTCCAGGATCTCCAGCCAAACTGGCCTAGAGAAAAATTGCTTCCTGAACCCAGCATTTCCCTGGACATATGAGAAAGGGCCACGAGAACTAAGCACTGATGCAAACCTTCCTGCCCTCCCTCTCCTGATCTGCCTCAGTTCACAGGATCAGCATTGCCGACAGGTGACCATCTAGCCTCTGTTTGAAAACCTCCAAAGGAGGAGAGCCCACCACCTCCCGAGGAAGGTTGGCCAAAAACTCTTCTGATTTCCATTTCAACCCGTTGGTTCTGGTCTGACAGAAAACAACTCCGTACCATCCTCTATAGGTACCTGAAGTACTTGAAGATGGTGATCATACCACCTCTCAGTCATCTCCTCTCCAGGCTAAATCACAGGACTCGGTCCCCAGACCCCTCCCCATCTTCATTGCCCTCCTCTGGACACGTTGCAGCTTGTCTAGATCCTTCTTAAATGGTGGTGCCCAAAACGGAACACAGTACTCTTAAGTGAGGTCTAACCAGAGCAGAGTAAAACGGTACCATCACATGGCGTGATCTGGACACTCTACTTCTGTTGCTATTCCTTCAACATGACCCTCTATTGACTGCAGCTATTGAATGCTTTAAGACACTTCCACCAAAAGTAAGCATTTATTAAATACAAGAAAAGCCAGAGAAAGATCTTAAAAACCAGTGGCAACCAATCCTGCAGTGTTATTTTGAAGAGCAAAGTGCTATGAGGGGGTCACAGAGGGAAGCCGGGGCAGAGTTTGGATACACTCGAGACGGGTTGACGGTTCAAAGGGGGACACTTTGGTGGCGGAAGGAGGTGTGAATAAATTAACAACAACACAAAAGGTGTGTCTGCACAGCTGGCCTTTGCCCTTGAGCAGCAGCAATGAGGGTGGCTCCTGCGCGAGAGGAAGAGCCACCGGGACTCACGTTTTCCCTTTTATACAAAATATTTACACCTTTGCTGTTTTAAGTAAATACAAATAAAAATTAGTGCATTAACCTATCCCCAAAAGAGCCGGAGAGCAGGCATCCGTTCCCGCCTGTCACCTCAAGTAGTTTTCGGTGTGGTTAACGGCGTTTCACTTGCCTCTGGGCCGAGAAGCGGAGGCCACAGAAGACACAGAGACAGACAGACACACACAACCAGCAATCGGAAGGATTCCCTTTAGCCCGGATGTCTGCCACCTGCCCAAGAGCACTTAAACAGGTCAAGAGGGGGCACTCAAGGGGAGCGGCTCCCCCGGCGCCTCAACCTCCACGGTTGCTGCTGTGCTGAGGACAGCTGTACATTCGGAACGAGTATTCAAGTGAAAGGAGACAGCAGCCGTGATCCCGGAGGGGCTCTCGCTGGCAACCAGAGTCTGTGAACAGGGACCGAGGGAGCACTTTGAGAACTCTGGGCCCCGAGCCTGGGACTTGCCCGTTCTCAGCCGCATCCGAGGATTATTTGGACACCCAGCAAGGTCCCCAAGAAAGAAGCTCCGTTACACAGGGTGGAGGAGGAACACCAGGAAGCAGGAGTTCTCTTTTGTGAATGCACCCATAAATAACTCATAAATATACACGTCAAGTCACTCAAGAGCACGCTCTCCTCAGGGCCGAGGGGAAGCGGGGTAACTTCTCTGGCAACGTGGCAACAGGAAGGCCTGTGAGGTATCTGACAGAATGAGAAGTCGTCTCCAGAAAACGTGGCAATTCAAGACAAATGTGGGCAGAGCCCTGGCAAAAGCAGGCTTTACGGCAACCCAGCTGGATACCGTTTGCCTGGCACAGCCAGGAGTGGCCTGGGAGGGTAGAATGAGGCGCTCTTCTTCCATGTTTGCCGTGGCTGGCTCTCTTGGGTGTTGGAGAACTTACCGTAGGACAGTTGTCTTCAGGCTGAATGAATACACTGCAGCCACTTGGGCCCGAAGAGGCCTCAATATGGGGGGGGGGGGGGGTGATGCTGTTCTTCTCTGGTGCGCAGCAAGGCTGGATTCCTCCTGCTCCAATGGCAAAGTCAAAAAAAATCTGTGCCCCCATCCCCCCCCCCGGTTTTTGCTCCTTCCCCTCAGCCCCACCCACAGACCACACAGCCCTGCCCGTTCACAGTATTCACAGTCACACGTTCCGTCAGGAGGGCTTTCCTGCTGCTGCCGAGAAACGAGACTATTTGGACTTGCTTTTCTGTCTCCCGCCAGTTGGACATGACAGGTCACAGCAGGCCGGAAGAAAACTGGGAGCTCAGCACAGGACCTTTGCTGATGGAGAGCAGCCAGCCAGCTTTGATCCGGCAGTACCTTTACATCAAAAGGTTGCTTTGCAAGAGAGCCCTCACAGCAGTTACGAGGGATAAGCGGAAGAAAAAGAAAAGAGAGTGTGGTTGCTGGCCAGGTGCATCTTGGATCGGGCACTGATGCAATTCACCAAGTAGGCTCCTGAGCAAACTTGACCACAAGAGCAAAGCTAGCTGGATCATCCTGTTCCTTTTCCCAGAGAAGAGGAAAATACCCTCTTGGAATTTAGCATGGTCCCCCCCTCCCCGACTTTCCCTTCCCTCCTTCCAGATGCAACATAATCTCAAAGCAGTCCTTTCTGAGTGCCAAAGATGAGCAAGGCTTTCCATTGGTTCTGCCATTTGTGGGTAACACAGGCGTGCCTCTTTCCTTTTGTCCCTGAACAAAAGATTCATACTTGCAGTAGCCTGGCAACCAACACCTTAAATGGGCCACTAAAATTTAGATTCTCTGGAAACACACATTTGTGGGTTCCTCATCCCCCACGCCCATTCCACCAGGGTCAAGGTAACGCCTTCCACCTGCTCAGCCCCTGCCTGGTACCCGTCACTGGAGCAGCCTCCTATGGGCAAGAGATCGCAATAGGCAGCCTTGCCTCGAAAAGTCTGGGCAGCCAGTGCCTGTTCCGCAGTCGGTGCTTGTTAATTACAAAAGAAATGTACGGGGGTTTCAAGGTTTGACCACCAGTCTGTGTGCTAAACTATCCTACAAGTATTTCACAGACAAGGCAGTAAAGACAACCCACCCACCTATGACTACAAAACAGAAGTTTTCCAGCAACCAGCCACTGTGGCAGCAAAATCCAGAGGAAAGGGTCAGCATTTGGCTCCCATTGGTATCGGGGGCGGGGGGGGAGGCCTTCCATGGAGCTTGACGCGGTTCAGCAGGGGCGTGGAAAGGGCTTCTCCAAAGGTGCCTGTCGCCTTGGCACAGAGTGGCTCAGCCGCTGAGAGGGTCCTCGCGGTAGTGGATGGCGTACCGGAGTTTTTCCAACATTATATCTAGGGACGAGTACTGCGGGAGTTTGATCATGAACATGCAGGTCTCCACACGGATGTAGCGTGAGTCTGGAGAACCTGAAAAGAAGCGCAGAGAAGGACGGTGTGACCCAGCTTGGTAGAGTCAGGCCTCGCTCCTTCTAAGTGGCTCTCCGCTCCCCGGAGACATAACTAGTCCGTCCGCCTTCCAGATCTCCTAGCCGACTGGTTTCAACAGTCGACCGCCTTGAATCCCACTGGGAAAGGACAAGACTGTTCACGATGGAGGCAGCGGAGTGATGTCACTTGGCAATTTTAAAGTCCTCCTGAAACCCCCGAGGCCAGGAAGGAAGGATGGAAGCATTTGAGCAAGTTGCTTCCTCCTGCTGAGCATATTTATGGACACCCAAGATAAGGAGCCATCAGAACCCAAAATGGATCGCGACCCCATTGGTTCTCAAACCTGCTGGGCGGAAAAGTCACCCAGTCTAAGGACAAATGGTGGGATACTCTCAATTCCCTGACTCTGGCTTTTTTGAGAGTCCGGTTCCCCAAAACTTCGCATGCAAAATGTTCTTCACTTTGCTGCGCAGTATGCAAACCGGGAGCCCCCTGGGCCATTACCTGCCGTGCCGTCCGGAGGTGCGATTTTCATGGGGTAGGGGGGGACATGCGCGGTGTCTGGCCCCCCGTCTTTACATGGGCAGGTGAAAGGAATGCGCTCCTGGTTGCAGGCAAACTTGATGAACTTGCAAAGTTCCTCCTGCGTGAACATCTCTAAGGCCCCCCAGAAAAACTCTATGTGCTGGTCCGTTTCCATCAGTCCGACTTGATACATGGTATGCGCCTGTCCACAAGGGGAGGGAGAGAGAGAGGGGGGGGGGGGAAACTAACTCATGTCCCCAACACAGGTTCTCTTTTGCAGCCACCATTTGTGGCTCTCAGACCGTCAGGGCCCCATGGCCTATGCCAGTCTCTTTATTGTGATTTATCACACTTGTATCCCCACCCCCCCCCACCCCCGTCCCATGGAAGGCCGCTGCACTATTCCTGGGCAGGAAGGGGGCGTGGCTGCCTGCGCTCCTCCGTCCATTCCACACAGGCAAGCCCAGGACCTGTGGAACCCACATCCTGTCTGCAGGGACAAAAGGTTTGGAATCGCCTGCATTTGCATCTGGCTGGCCTCTTGGGAAGAGGGTCATGGAAAATGGGAACCTTGAGGAACTCCAGGTTGATGTAGGGGAGCCCGCAGGTCCTCAGTTCCATCTCCAGGGGCGTCAACATGGTCAGGAGCTGCAGGGGGATGATGGAGCCCAGGCCAGCTCGCACGGCCGTCACGCACTCGGGATTCTGCAGCTCGTGCATCCTCAGGTTCCGGATCGCTGTTGCATAGATATCCTTGTTCTCCCACCTGAGGCAAGAGAAGATGCGCGGATTCCCCAATGCTGAGCGGGCACCCGGAAGGGCTCGCCTTGCCGCCACACCAGCCTGGGCAGCCGCTAACAGCCCGCAGGGTGATTTTTTATTCTCCCGTCCCACTAAACACTTCCACTCACTCCATCCCACCCAATTTCACTCTTAGCCAACCCTCTTCCCTATTTTCAATTCTTCGTGTATTTTAATTTGGTACCATAAAGCTTTCATCTTTGAGCTTTAAGTGTGTACGCTGTTTTCAACTGATTTAACTTTACCCAAGTTAACGAGCCCTAAATATGGGGCTGGCCAAACTGCCACCCAATGAATGGAGAGTTTACTACCTTAAGATTTATCTTGGAAGAAGAAATGTGTACCTTGCCTGGGGTCCTTCTGATTAAAGAGAGTGAGTTATAAATAGTTACATACTCCCTAAGTATAAATAGCTGTCAATTTATTTATTTCTATCCTGCTTGATCACCTTGGACTCAAGATGCTAACAGAGCAACGAGGACATACAAAGGCAGCTGTCCGTCCACCAGGCCAAAGCCTTTGTGCACAGAGGAAGACGGCCAAGCTGAATAGTCCTGAGAAATGGCAAATATGGAAGTTAAATCAATTTGGGGTCTCCTAGAGAAAGTGGCATGCAGCTTGCTAAAATCCCAGTGTGACCGCTGAAGAAATGACAAGAACCCTTGTTGCTTTCAGAGCAGGGCATACGGAGTGGAATGCAAAAAGCAGCCAGTGCTCGCTCCTTGCGGAAAAACAAAGGGACTCCCACACTAGGAGCAGGTCTACCTCCTGCGCACTGCACAGGTCCCTGTCATTCTCTGCTGCTTCTGGGCTCCCCCTTGCCCCTCCCAGCCCACAGGGGTGCCTCTCCTTACCCACCCCCCTCTGCTACGCCCATCGCAGATGACCTCAAAAGGACAGAAACACACCCGGTCTAAGCTGTGCTTTTTTGCAGACGGGCACCCCAGTCAGGGAAGCCCCGCTGTGGCTGCCTCCACAGCACAAGCCCATCCCAGCCTCTTTGCCCCACCCGGGCTCCCGGGACAGCCGCCCGTTTTTGGGAGGAGGCTCTGTGACTCACACGACGGGAATGTGCCTGCCTCGGGCACACAGCTCCACCTCCTCTCCCGTCATGGTCAGGTAGGTGAACTTGCAGCTGGGCTTGTTGGGACAGTCCGGGCTCTCCATGGCCAGGTGCTGGGAAGCGATCTCGGCACACAGGGCCTCCAGCTCCGCCTCGTCGTTGAGCTAGAGCAACAGGGAGGAGCGTCACAACGGATGGCTGGGCAAAGCTTCACGGGCAGTAAAGCCAGCCAAGGGCAAAAGCCAGGACACGGCGCCCAGCCCGGCAGCTGCCCAAATGCCCAGCGGGTCAGGTGGGACTCCCCAATCCATTGCCATGGAGGGAGCTGGCCTGTGCCCACACCGAGGGAGTCTGACCACGCACCACCCGGGGGGCAGCACGGAGGCCAACAGCCCGGCCCCCAGGAAGACCTGCTGAGCAAGTCCTGTGCAGTGGGAAGGACTCTCCAGGGCCCTGAAGCCTCAGGCATACATTGCCCCGGCTGTGGACAGGCGCTTACAACCAGCAGGGCTCAGGGACCTCGCGAGAAAGGGTGCTAAAGGCAGGGCGGGAACAGTCACAGCCAGAATTGTCCAAGGCCCCACGGAGACCATCCGAAAGCCACACAGCAACAGCTGAGAAGACTGCTGGGGAAGAAACCCAAAGTTGGAGTCCCGGGGCACCCTTAAGACCAACCAAGTTTAATTCTGGGTATAAACCTCCATGCGTGTGCGTGTATCTGAAGAAGTGTGCATGCACAGGAAAGCTGATACCCAGAATTAAACTTGGTTGGTCTTAAGGGTGCCCCTGGACTCCAACTTTCTTCTATTGCTTCAGAGCAACACAGCAGCCCACCTGAATCTATCTGCTGGGGGGTGGGGCTAAAGGATCACTGTCTGGCAGAGGAACAGGCCAAAGGAGAGAGGCCCTGCCCTGCATGAGCCGCATGACCATGGGGCTGGGTTGGATTGGAGGAGCCAGAAGGAAGAGGTGAGAGGAAGCGCCCCCCCTAGGGCTGCCAAGTCCCCCGGTAGAGCGGGGGAAACACCGATTTTTAAAGCTTTCCCCCGCTTTTCCAAAATTGGCCACCGGGGGGACAAAATGGCTGCCAGCAGGGGAACCTCGGAGCCTGCCCTGCTGGCCTCTTGAACTTCTTAAAAGGGAAATTTCCCCTTTAAGAGCTGAGCCAGCAAGAGCCCCGCCCAGAGATTAAGGCGGGACTAAGCTCTTTCTACTGCCTGCAAGGTTGCTGCTGGAGTAAACTGCTCCGGTAAGGTGCTGGGGTCTGCGAGCTCTTTTCCTTCTCTGTCTCTCCCCCTCCCCCTCTTTCTTTTTTCTGTCTGTCTGTCCACTGTGGTTTTGTCAAAGGAATAAACTGTCACTTCCAAAGAGGTAAACATCACAAGGAGAGGTTGCCTGTAGAAGGTCTGGGAGTGGGATTGTTTAAAATGTCTTGTCGTGGCTGTTTGGGTCCCCCCAATCCTCATTTCCCTTCTGCAAATAAAAGTTGGGATTCCTCATTTTTATGCCAATTTTCTGTTTCTTTCAACTGTGTCCCCCCCCCAGTAAAAATCTGCATTTTTAAAAGCATTTGTACATCAAGTAACTGGTATTTTAAGTTAGGGATGGATCCAACTAGCTTTTCTGCTGGCTAAAAGGGGAGGACAAAGGTCCTCTTTAGCCACCAAAAAGCCTATGCTGGGGGGGGTGGGGAGAAGTTATGGGACTTACATGGACAACAGCTGGGTGAAACAAGGGCCAGAAATAAAGCCTGGGAATTGGGCAAGAGTAAGTGAAAAAGCTGTCTGTCTGTCTGTCTGTCTGTCTCTCTCTGTCCCCATCCAGCAGAGGTCTGTCAGTGGCTATTATTAGCCACAAGGTCTAAATGGAGCCCTTTGTCTGGGGCAGTGATGCTCTGAATTCTTGGTGCTTGGGGAGCAACAGTGGGAGGGCTTCTGGAGTTCTGGCCCCGCTGCTGGACCTCCTGAGGGCACCTGGTATTTTTGGCCACTGTGTGACACAGAGTGTTGTACTGGATGGGCTGTTGGCCTGATCCACTGTGGCTTCTCTCCTGTTCTTATGATATGAAAATCATATTTAGCACTTGTGTAGCACTTAGGGCTTCATATTCTGCCGAGATGAGGAAGGATTCAGTAGGGCCATTGCTCAGTGATAGAGCATCTGCTTGACATGCAGGAGGTATCAGCCTCTTCAGCTAAAAAAGGATCAGGTAATAGGTGACATTAAAGATCTCAGCCTGAGAACCTGGAGAGCCACTACCAGTCTGAGTAGTCAATACTGACCTTGATGGACCAATGGCCTGATTCAGTATTAGGAAACTTCATGAGTTCATGTGGAAGCATGTGGAAGCAACATCACAGGATGTGACATCACAAAATGATGTCACTTCCTTTCTCCTGGCTCCACCCCCAAAGTCTCCTGGCTCCACCCCCAAAGTCCCCAGATATTTCCCAAGTTGGACTTGGCAGCCCTAGCCCCCCCCCCCCCCGCCGCACCTTGAAGGCTCCTTCGGCCCTTGGCCAGGACTGAAGGGAGGTGGGGGGGCTTTCCCAGTGAGGTACTTGAACGCCTTCTTTCTGCCCACTGCTGGGACCCCTCATGCCGGACAGACCCGTCTGGCACTCAGCAGGAGGGGATTCTCTTCTGGACAGACTGCAGGGCGTCAGATCTCGTTCTCTGAAGACGTCACTTTGCTCCACGGCTGCTGAGTCAGCCTCAGGAACAAATACCCTTTAGCACTGCCTAAATCGCGACCACAAAAGGCTGCCACAAGAGAACGCCTTTTCCTGGGAACAGAGCTGCCAGATGGGGCGGCCCTGAGTCACCGCAAAAAGCAGCAGTCGCTCTTTGCTTCCGAGAAAAACACTTGAGGGGGGAACTACAGTGAACGCCTGATGGCGTCATCTGCTGGACCTTGCTGCTGCTGCATCAACTGCATTTAATGAGGAACCTTGTGGTTCCGGTGCATGTCTTTTAAAATGCCGCGAGCCACCCAGAGCCCCGCCTTGTGGGAGAGGGGCGGGATATAAATCCATTGACTAAAGAACCCGCCCAGGGACTTCTCCGCCAAGTCGACTTCCCCGCCCTTTTTCATGGCTGCTGGGACTCAAGCGGGGGGGGGGGAGAGCGGCACCCGAGACTCACGTTTTCAAATTTCTTGACGTAGTTGTAGGTGAGGATGTCTGCTTCCTGGAGGTCCAGGTCTGGCTCCAGCGGCTCGCCCACCAAGGTCTTCCAGAAGGAAGGCAGGAGATCCAGGGGCAGGGGGACGTCCGCCCGAATGGCGATGCCCAGCAGCTGCCCAAAGAAGTGCAGCAGCTGCTCCTCCCCGTAGCTGATGGGAATGGGCGTCAGAATGTACTTGCCCTGGCGGCAGAGAAGGGCGTGAACCACGCGGCGCACACACAGTGCCGGCCCAGGAGGGCAACAAAGCAGATGGCGCTCCCTCCCCCACACCACCACCACCACCACCACCGCAGGGGCCAGCAACTGTGCGGGATGGGCAATGCGACGTTTTTGCCCTTCTTGTAGGCCGGGTCCGCGTAAGTACCTTGTTCTTATTGACGGCCGAGCTGGGGCAGAGCAAGAGGAGGGACAGCAATGAACTCTGGAGCTCCTTGCAGACCTGCCACAGGAAGTGACGGAAAGAGCCGCCTGGGAGAAGCCAAGACAGACCCTTCAGAGCCACACCCCGGCCAGCCACGACCCCCCCCCCCTCTTCCCCAGGAAGTCACCCGTCATCTCTTGCCAACTAAGGACAGGGCAGCAAACCAGCCAGCAGCCATTCCCACAGCCCTCCCCCCTCTGACACCTCACAAGGTGACCGAGGAAAACTGGGAAATGGGTCTAGAGATCACAGTCACTCACCGTCACCGTGTGGTGAACAGGGGACGGGGGGAGGTGGATTGTAGGCGACATCTTCCCCACCAGGTTTCACACACACACACACACACACACACACACACACACACACTCAGGACTAGCAGCACGGCTGCTGCTTGAACCATCTCAGGCAGCAAAGCAACGACCCTTACTGGTGCCATGGACCTCCTCGCCCGTAAAGCGAATGTTAAAGGCGTAGGTGGGATCGCCTCCGCTGGCCAACTTCACGCAAAGCTGTGAGGACGGGACGCAGGCTAGCTGCCGGGCAGCCTGGCAGAAGTAGGAGTTCTCGGAAGAACGGATCTCTCCTATTCGGCCACCCAAGGGTGAGGGGACAGAGAGAGAAAGAAGAAACGCACCCCGGGGGTTTGCACTTGTCAGAATTCTCACAGCCCCAGAGACCGTGACGGCTTCCTCCCCACCCCAGCCAGCACTCCGACATCCCCAACAGGAATGACCCATCGGGGCCAGGAATACCTCCGACTATTTCAAGTGGGTCCAGGGTGATCTCTGGGGCTGCGTGGTCAGCTGTCCTCTGCACGGTGGCATTGAGCACTCGGTTCATGACCGTCACTTTTGTGTCGTAAAAGATGAACCCTAAAGAGAGACCCAAGGAACTGTCTGAGTGGTTCTCCCTCCGGGAACAGCCACACCATTTGCCGGGGGTCTGGACATCTGGCAGGGACTCCGCGTCCCCCTGGTGCTCAGAAAAGGTTCCTTTCTCAGAGCGATGCTCCTCCACGGTTGCCTGAGGACTGGGGCCACTCAGCTTGAAAGGAAGGGGGGGGAGCTGCTTGCTCCCCAGTCCTTCCAGCCCCTTTCCCCCAGCGACAACCTTGTCAGTGGGTGATTCTGCACTGTCTTTCCCCCACGTTGGAACAGGAACTCCCCTCTGCATTGCATGCTGCTTTCACTTTCTTTGATCATCGGATTTTATGGTACCCTCTGCACTGTTACATACTGATGTTGCATCATCCCTGATAAGGCAATTTTACTTGCACTCTTAGGACCTAAACTGAAAGGTACATATTGGTACTATTATTATTTCCAGTACATGCAAGTACTTCTGACACAAGGCCAGATATCTTTGAGGCCCCAAATAAAAATCCTTTGGTGTGTCACTCCATTCCAGATTGAAACATTCCATTTTTGGTCCCATATTAACTGTTTATTGCCTTCCATGTGTAACAGGGGCTTTGTTGCGTGGTGCATTTTGTACTCTGTACTATTTGACCTCTGGAGAAGGCTCTTGTGCACCGAAACACGTCAGGTCATACACTGCTCCTTTTTGTGTGTGCATTTGTCACTTTGAACTTTTTTATGAAGCTTTATCTGGGCCCCTACAAGGTTTTTGTATGTCTTTGAAATAAACACATCTTTGCATATACCTATTTATGTTTTTAACTTTTGGCCCTGAACAAGTTTTCTAAACTTCCTTTGGAGATTCTTGCTTGGTTGGTTTAGTTTTTCTTCCCTGCTTTTCTTTGGGGTGCAGAATTGCCCAGTGTCTCCATTTTGTGTGACGGCAAAATGAGCCCCACTTCCTTTATGGCTCAGCTAGGCACCCAGCTGGCACCCAACCTTCACCTTTGGCCACCTGGAGCAGTGCTGCGATGCTGTTTGTGTACATCTCAGTCTGGCGCAGCTCCACCAGTGGCAGGAAGAAGGTCTCCAGCGTGGTGTTGAGGGACTGGAGCAGCGCAAAACGCAGGCGCAAGCTTTCCAGAGGGACATCTGCAAGGGAGAAAGAGAAGCCAGCCGCTGAGAAGGGAGGGAAGGAGAGCAGATGGCTGCTTGGGCCACCAGCTCTCCTCTTCAGCTGGGGAGCCCCAGGTCTGACCCGGCATGCCCCCCGAGCTCCACACATACTCAGCAGGCAGGAGACACGGGGGTCAGCTGTGTCCGCAGGGTCCAGGTACACTTCGTGAGGGTGCAGCCGGGCTGGGGTAATGGCCAGATGGCGACAGAGGCGGTTGACGTACTGGACCAGGGCAACGTCCATTTCCAGGGACCACTTGCGGGAAGACTTTTGAGCATGTCTGGCATCGATGCAGGCACACCTGGGACACAGAGAGGTTACAGCTTGACCGGAAATGCAAAGCGCATGGCTTGGGCTGATGGGACTGGCCTTGCCCGGTTGACGGACAAGGTGCCACAACCAGCCGCTTCTGCGACATCCGCGGGCAAAGCCATCATCCAGTCCCTCTCTTGCAAAGTAAAGCCCGCCCTCACCTTTCAAAGTGAAGGTCATAACCGCATGACAAAATGGCTCGCCAGACGCTTCGGATGTCCTGTTTTGCCCGATCAATGACAAATCTGTGAAATCCGTCCAGCGTCAAATATTTCTCCTCCGGAACTAAAAGGGTCATCAAGAGAGCATTCAAGAGGCAGCTTAAAATACCAGCCATGCTGTTGCATCAACCACCCCGTACCCCATGGGCACAATGCCCCCCCCCCCCCCCCGGCTAATGTTCAAATCACAGCCGACCCTGGATATTCACTGTTTAGCCTTTAAAAAAAATTATACCCCTCTCCCCTTCAATTTTAGGTCACAGTGCCAGTTCACCTGATACTTTAAAATAAAGGGGGATAAAGAAGAAGAAGAGATTGGATTTATACCCCGCCCTTCACTCCCCAAGGGAGTCTCAGAGCGGCTTACAAACTCCTTTTCCCTTCCCCTCCCCACAACAGACACCCTGTGAGGTAGGTGGGGCTGAGAGAGCTCTTTCGAGGACTGCCCTTGAAAGAACAGTTGGCACAGAGCTATGGCTTGCCCAAGGTCATACAGCAGGTGCAAGTGGAGAAGTGGGGAATCAAACCCGGTTCTCCCAGATTAGAGTCCGCGCACTTAACCACTACACCAAACCGGTGCACACTTGAAGAGCCAGTGTGGTATGGTGCTTAGAGTGTCAGACTAGGATCTGGGGGACCCAGTTTCGAATCCCCACTCGTGCCACTGAAGCTCACTGGGGGACCTTGGGCCAGTCACACACACTCAGCCTGACTGACCTCACAGGGTTATTGTGAGGATAAAACAAGAGAGAAAAACGATGCAAGCCGCTTGGGGTCCCCGTGGGGGACAAAGGCGGGGTAGAAGTGACATAAATAAATACACTTCAAAGCAGTTAAAATAAGAACAGCCTAAGCTTACAGAATAAAACGAATGCAGCCAGCAATTACAGGCAGGAAACCATTTCCTGCTGCAAAGGTCCTGCCTCAGGGGAGGAGGCAAAATGGTGTCAAGAAAGCTGCAAGGGAGCTGGCAGGTCAGACCGCTTTTGGCAGAGCCCCACAGGCAAGGCACCACCACGGAGGAGGCCCCGCTGTTCATGGCCCCTGCCCTGGCCTCCAGTGGGGGGAACACGCAAAATCAGACCTGCCCTGACCATCTCACATCGCTGTGGAGGGGTTGCGGGAGAGATGAGTCCTCCAAGTCTCACCGCTTTGTGTCTTCCTAAACGTACAATAAAAGACCACCACCCACGAGGGCGCCAGACTTGGCACGGCTCTCCAGCCATCCATGAGAGCCAATGGGATCAGGCTGGGAGCGTTTTAATTCCCGGGAGCAACAAGCACAACTGGAACGCAGTCCAGCCTGGGAGGGAAACCGCTTTCCGACTGAGGGGCCGCCACTCTGCTGTGTGCTGCCGTGGCCCTCTTGGGAAACGGGCAGAGGCCTCTCACACACACACCCCGCCCCGCCCCGGGGCCTCACCCTCCTGCTTCTTTGTGGGCGACTTGTCTGTGTCCTTTTCATCAGGTTTGCTCTTCTCTGGGGACTTGGGTTTCACGGTTGGCTTCTTCTCACTCAAGGCTGTCCTGCTAAGAGAGAGGAAATTGCCACGTCAGAATGCACGCTTTCAGGTGCTTGTGAGAGCCAGCGTGGGTTAACTGCATATGCACACTTAGTGGAACTCTTCTCCAGGCAGCCTGAAGGTACCAGACAAACTTAACATCTAGGCCAGAAAACTGTGGTACTGTGATCTAACAATGGCTTCTCAAGTTGACCCCAGGTACCAGCAAATCCCATCTGGGAGTAAGGATGAAGGCTCGCCTGTCCGTTCTCTTAACAACAAAAGAAACTGGGCTGTTCAGGACATCTTCCCATGAAGACTGACACCCCCTTCCAGAACAGGGAGGTTTTCTGGTCGACACCTGCCCCTTTCTTTAGCAGCATCCGGGGAAAGTACTGGCAGGCGCCAAGCAACGATCCCTCATTCAGCAACTGAGCACACAAACGTTTTCTTTTACAGTTTCTGATTCTCATGGATGTAAATATGGGTGTAGTAGACAATGCCTGATTAAATATGTGATTTCTTATCCTTCTATATGTTAAACAGAAGGAAAATAAAATAATGGCCAATTTGTGTGATTCAGACAGATTGCCGTTTTCCTGGGCGCAAATATTTTGTGTGCTTGTTTTTAAAGGGTAATATATAAACAACTCCAAACGACTCCATGAGATCCATAGCAAAATCCTGACCACGTAACAGAAGACAAGGGCTGAGTCCCTGGATCAGGCAGTGTGGAGAGGGACTCAGTATTGACCCCAATGAAAGTCTGCCCCCCACCCATGCTCCCCATCTCAAAATGGAGGCCGGAGCTCAAGCAGCAAGTTGGAAGGAAGTCTTCATGGGGGGGCGTGTAATTTTAACTATGCACGGAACGGCCTTTTCCCCAGGGACAGTTTCTGAGCTGCCCAGTTGCTCACTGGAGCACGGGATGATCCTCGCAAGTCCCTCGTGCAGCAACCAAAAAGCTGCCTTTGCAGCACCAGGATCATGTCTAGGAAGACCCGAGGCGCTCTCACCTGACGCTGTTGAGCACAGCCTTCTCTTTGGCTGGTGGTTTCGTGACAGGCCGCTTGGTGCTCACCACTTTCACCGGGTGCTGCTCTTTGCCCGCCTTGCTGTACTTGTTCTTGTCCAACTTTGGCTTGGGAGCCCCGTACTTCCGCAGAATCTTCAAGAGTCAGAAGAAAGGAGTGTTAGCTGGCACTGGAGGACTCATCCCGTCAGGCAATGCAGAGCAGGGCTTGTGCTACAAAAGGCCTGTGATCAGGGGTCATCTGGGGCCGGAGCGAGGCGGAGTGGCGCTCCGCCAGCCCAGGAATGGGCACTAGGGCAGCCACGGGCTGAATCAGATTCTCTGATCTGATTTGGCCCACTGCTGAATTGCCGCCAAATTAGGTGGCTTAAAAAAAGGCTGGAGGGGAGGGGGTTTGAGGGAGAGGCTCCAAACTTGCAGGGTAGCTGCAGGGGCCTCTCCCCGAAATACCCACCAAGTTTCAAGAAGATAGGACCAGGGGGTCCAATTTTACAGGCCCCCGAAAAGGTTGCCCCCATTCCCTCCACTGTTCTCTATGGTGGGAAAAAAATTACTTGTTCTCTATGGTGGGAAAAAAAGTAATTTTTTTCCCACCATAGAGAACAGTGGAGGGAATGGGGGCAACCTGTTCGGGGGCCTGTAAAAGTTACTTTTTCCCCACCATAGAGAACAATGGAGGGAATGGGGGCAACCTGTTCGGGGGCCTGTAAAATTGGACCCCCTGGTCCTATCTTCTTGAAACTTGGTGGGTATTTCGGGGAGAGGCCCCTGCAGCTACCCTGCAAGTTTGGAGCCTCTCCCTCAAACTCCCTCTCCTCCAGCCCCTCATATACCCTCTGAGTTTTTGCCATTGACTTCAATGGCCCATAGGGTATAATGGGGCTGAAACTGACATTCGGCCAGTGGTGTTGGGGCGTGGCATATGCTAATGAGTTATGCTCATAGGTATGCTAATGAGCTCCTGCACCTCTTTTTCTATGAAATGACCCCTGCCTGTAGTTCATGCACAGAAAGCGGCCTTGGGCAGAGGTGTCAGCAGCGTCCCTGTCCTCTCCTTTATAGCAGCTTCCTAGTTCTTAAGGACTGCAAAGAAAAACTGAAATGGGTATCTCGGGAAGTCTCAGGAAACCAGGGCAGGGGAGAGATGAGGTTTTTGGCCACGGCGAAGGAACACAGCTGCCATGCCTGCATTGTTCTTCACCACTCCTCCCTATGGCTAGCAGACTGATTAAACACAAGGAGGTGCAAATGATGTCAGTTGCAGAATGCAGTTTCTGGTGGGACAGACTTTCACTTCTTTAAGCACTGCCAGGATTACCCAAAATGTAATGTTCACCTGCGTCAGCTGATCCTCCAGGACCTTCTTTGGGGGACGGACGTTGGTGAAGAAGGCGTACAAGAGGTTCCCGGGCGTCTGGGCATTTATCTGCTCTTTGCTCAGATAGATCTCCGCCACTTTGGTGGGTTTTGTGGGAGTCAAGCTCAGCATTTGCTCAGAGTGGAGGCAGCTTTTAAATATTTCAGTGAGGACTTCACGAGCGCCCGGCACAAGCTTATCTCCTGATGAAAACAGATTTTTTTTTTAGAAATGGCAAGAGGCTATTAAAGCCAGTTTAAAACAGCTTTCCTTCCATTTGTACAGTCCTTTAAAAGCACTGCTTTTAACACATTTATTTTTCATCTTAAAATTCTACTTGTAGACTTCCTTGTGACTTGCATTTGTTTCAGATTCCTTCCTGGGAATGATGCCCCTTTCTCCTCACAGAGCTGGTGCTTGTGGGGCTGGCCAGTCCTCCAGGAGCAAGAATCTCTGTCCCTCCCCCTCCCTGGGTCTCCCTCCTCGACGGGCCTCTCTGGGTTTTGCCGGACACCTTGGTGTCAGCCGTCCCTTGGATGGGCCAAGGCGCCCAATGGCGAAAGTGGGAGGAGACAGGCTGGCTGGTCAGGATCCCGACCCCCTGGAATGGCCAACAGTGGCAGCAGTCCCAGACTTCTGCACCCAAAAAGTGCAGGGTGGGGTGGGAAGAGCGTGAAGAAAGCAGGGAGCTTCTCAGGGTTCAGGACTTTCCCCCTCCACTTCTGCTGTTCAAACAGAAGAAATGTGACCTTTCCATTAGTTTGGAAACGAATGTGCACCCCCACTTTTGAGCAGGGCTCAAACCTTTAGTATTTCTGAATGGATTTCTAAACATGGAAGTGCTTTCATCACCCAGTTTCGTTAGAGTGGCACCCTTGTGAAAGGACCCCCCCAATTGCTCAGGGCTGTAGGCAAGGAGGAGAGGGGGGGTTTCTGCAGCTGGGGGACGAGCCTTTGGAATTTTCCACTGCACAAGTCTTATGGAAACAAGTTCTCACTCTTGCACACAAACACACACACACGGAGCACTTGGTTATTGCAAAAACACACACCTTTGATAGTTTTGTCATTGAAGTAGTCTTCAAGCGCGGGACTTCCTTGCGTATCAAACAAACTCTGGTTCACAGTAGAGACTGTTAAAATCTCCTCTGTGGACATTTCCATGAGCTCATCCTCCCCATCGAGGCTCGATAATCCAATCAGATCGCTGCTGTTAAATAAACTGGCCCGGATCTTCTCTACTTTGGCCCGGGATCTTATCTGTGGTAACAACACACTGCATTCAGCAGAGATTTGGAAGCTAAACCAGTTTTGCCATCTAGTAATTAGCTCTTCTTTTGTTCCCATTTGGGCCTCGCCAACAGCTCCTCTCCACCTTCCCAACCGTAACTCTACTCCGTATCCCCAAAGCCCTGACCTGGGCGGCCCAGGCTAGTCCAATCTCATCGGATCTTGAAAGCTAAGCAGGGTTGGCCCTGGCTCGTATCTGGATGGGAGACCTCCAGGGAATACCAAGGATGTGACGCAGAGGCAGGCAATGGGAGACCACCTCTGGAACGTCTCTTGCCTTAAATAAACAAGTCTAGCTCGCCACCTAGTGGTGCCTAATGCTAAAAGAGCTAGAACTTCTGCCTACCAGGCAGTCTTAGGATCTCCTGGCTATACGACACACAAGGCCATATGATAATTAATTAATTAATCCCCAAAGCCAAATTTTCAAAATCCAAGATCAAGAACTCTGAATGTCATACAAATTAAATTTAATTTAATTGTCACTGTACTAAGATGCATTTTAAGCAGCATTACTGTTCATGACATTTCAGAAGAGTAGTCATGTCAATTTACTGCAGCAAGAAGAAAAAGAAGAGGAGGAGGAGGAGGAGATTGGATTTATACCCCGCCCTTCACTACCCAAGGGAGTCTCAGAGCAGCTTACAAACTGCTTTCCCTTCCCCTCCCCACAACAGACACCCTGTGGGGTAGGTGGGGCTGAGAGAGCTCTGACAGAAACTGCTCTTTTTCAAGGACAGCTGTGCCAGAACTATGGCTTCCCAAGGTCATCCAGCAGGTGCAAGTGGAGGAGTGGGGAATCAAACCCGGTTCTCCCAGATTAGCGTCTGCACACTTAACCACTACGCTGCGCTGGTTAAGCCTTGCAGATGTGTTCCACTAGTGATCAAAAAACTCCCTACACCTAATCCTGCACATGGGCCAGGTTGGTTGCTGCCGATGCATGTCTCTTCTTCACTGCAGCTCCCACTTTGCAGAAGGACCTACATGAGGAAGCAAGGAAGCGCCCCCATCCCCCCACCGAATGTGTAAAACAAAACTGTTCAGGAGGGCCCTTTCATAAAGAGAAGAGCACTGTAGCCTCTACAGCACTTTCTGCTACCTGCATTATTTTGCTCTTACTACATTCTCTTCTGTTTTTCTGCATGGTTTATGACACATCATGCTTTAATTTCTTTCTCTGCACCATTTTCTAATTTTGTAGGCCTGGTTTGATTGCATTGTTTATGGGATGTCTTATGGCTGCCTGATTGCATCATTTTTACATTCACTTCATAGTGCTTCTTCACTTATTAGTTTTAAGCAGATTACTAAACTATAGAAGAAGCTGGACCCCATTTGAACGGCTGCAAAAATCTATCACAGATGCATAACATCTCACAGCTAAAAGAGTGGATAGGTCGGCTATTATCTTCTGATAAAAGAGGCAATGCCTTTATATGATCTATGTTTTGGAGCAAAGGAAGAATTGAAAGATTTCTAGGCTCAGACAAATGATTGCATTCAAAGGTCACATGATACAGGGTGTCTATATTTTTAATATTTTCATATTTTGGAATCCACCTTGAGCCTCAGGGAGAAAGGCAGGCTACAAAATGAACATGTAAATAAATCTCTATAATCAACGGTGTGCGCATTAAAAGTTTGCCTAATGGAAGTGAAAACCATGGTTACCTCCACAACAGCAAAGCCTTTGATGGGCCTCGATGGGACCGACTGACTGTCCAGCGATGTCACGGTGTACATTGAGCCGACGTCTGACACCGATGCCGTCTCCACATTGTCAAGCGGTTCCCCAAGGCTCCCCAGGCTGCCTAGGCTTCCGGTACTACAAAGGGAAAGGTCCAAGCTTTCCTGACTGGAAACTACATGTGGTTCTAGCAACCCCGGTGGAATGGGCACCTCGAGGCCTGCCTGGAACTGGTCTACGGAGATGTCACTGATGGTCCGGGAGATGCCCTGGGAGCTGCAAAGGGAGGCCTGGCTAGTAGAGGCGGATGCACTGATGCTCATGGCGGGCGTGACGCTGCTGGAGCTGCTGATGTCCAAGCTGTCCACACTGCTGGAGACCACCGGCTTGTCCACCTCACTCCTGCACTCCCCTCCCACCGCTTTGTCCTTTATTTTTTTAGGGTCTTCCTCCTGCAAAGGGATGTAGATTTCGTCCTTGAAGACGCCGCCGTGAGCATTGCAGGCCTTCCGGATGGCGTTCCGCACGGTCCCCTCTTCCAGGTGGGTGGGGATTCCTGAGATCACCAGCAAGCGGCTATGAGCCGTGGTGCCGACCAAGGCTTGGCAAGCGTCCGTCACAGCATCGTTTGTCACGCCGAGCCCCTGGGGGTCCTTCTTGGTCAGGTGCCTGAGAATTATGAGCAAGGTCAGCGCCCGGTGGAACCACAGCATGTCCTCCGGCTTGCTCCCGCCTATGCTCAGCATGGTGGCGTCCGTGTCCGCGGCTCGGGACGAGGCCCGTTTCCCTGAGGATGACGTTTTCTCCCGCTTCATTTTTACCTTCTTCCTCTTTGACAGGAGGCTTGGGCTCTGGGGGGTCTGCCCTGGAGAGGAGGAAGACGAGGAGGAAGAATCGCTGAGGTTTGGACCCCCCGCTGATGACATCACATTGGCCGTTATGCTCATGTTGATGGGCAGGGTCACTTCTGCTACGGCCAGGCAGACCTCCATCAGGGCGTGGAAATAGGTGGAGAATCTCCCCTGGTCTGCCCCTCCGACCCCGGACCCGGCGCAGGTGCTTCCGGATGCCCAGTTCTGGGTCTCTTCGTCGTACAGCTTGTGCAGCTCTGACTGGAGAGCCATGAGCATTGCCAGGCAAGGGTTCAGCTGGAGCGCAATGGAGGACGACAGCCCCGCAGGGTTCTTCTTCTGCTCCAGGCTGTGGATCTTGCGAAGCAGCTCGGCCAGGAGATGGAACAGCAGCTCCTTCACGCAGGCTGCCATGCTTGTGGTCCAGAGGAAGTTCCCTAGGAATATTCAAACAGGGCACAAAGGAAATCAGGTCCCTTGCATCTAGCAACACCAGTGAATGTGAAGTCAGCATACAGCCCTTGGAAGACGCTTTCGCTCTGGTCTATACTGAGGTTGTGCAAGCTCCACCCTACACTTCGCTCACAGGGCAGATAACATCCAGCCACCCGCAAGGAGAGGGGAAGAAAAACTAAACCAACCAAGCAAAAACCTCCAGAGGAAGTTCAGGAAACTAGTAAAGGGCCAAGTGTTAAAAACACCGATAGGTGTAGACAAAAATACATGTGTTTATTTCAAAAACGCATTAAGACCTTGCAGGGGCCCAAATAAAGCCTCATAAAATAATCAAAGTGACAGATGCATAAAAGGAACCATATATGACCTGATGCGTTTCGGCCCACAAGAGCCTTCTTCAGAGGTCAAATGGTACAGAATACAAACATGCAACAAAGCCCCCGTTACACTTGTAAGGTACTAAACGATATGGGACCAAAAATGGAAAGTTCCAATCTGGAATTGAATGACACACACACAAATATTTATTTGTGGGGCCACTAATGTGTCTGGGCTTGTGTCTAGGGCTGCCAAGTCAGCCCGGGGGGCGGGGGATCCCCCGCTACAGGGGTTCCCGATCTGCCGGCCAGCATTTGGCCAGTGGGGGGAACCCCACCCCCCTTCCCCAACGTAATGACGTCACCCGGAGGTGACGTCATCATGTTGGGGGCGTTGCAGGGCGACTCTGGCAATGATACCATAGAGTTTTGGGGTGATTGCCAGAGCGTCGCCCTGGCAACGCCCCCAACGGGATGACGTCACCTCCGGGCGACTTCACTTTGCGCGCACGCCTGGGAAACTCCCAGACAATGGAGGACTCCCCCCCGCTGGTAAGTAAGGGACACTTGGCAACCCTACTTGTGTCAGAAGCCGTTACGTATATTGGAGATAGTGATATCGCCAGTTTGAACAAATGACATCGCCTTAGCGGGGCCATTCCTGGGGTGGGGGGGAAGAAAGAAAGGTGCCAGTCTGCTGGAGCTCCCGCTAGGCCGAAGATATCGCTTTAGGTGCCATTCCTGAACTTGTGACCCCTTCCTGCTGGAGCCAGGAAAGCCCCTCCTATAGGGCAACTTTCCTGGATGAAACATATGAGGAGGGCCTAGATAGAAGGGCGAGGAACAGTCAAAGCCTTTTTGCCAGAACTGAGGCCTGAATCCAACACGCTTTTGCCTCCAAGGCTTTTTAGAGGACTGCTTCCGACTGAACTTTCCTGGGTTTTTTTCTTTTAAAGCATCTGTGGGGAAGGCCTACCATTTCCTGATTGGCTTAAAATTCCTGCCAGGTTACTCTTTCTCACCCTCCTGAGTGCAGGGCCCACCACGACAACTCTCTCACCTAAGATTTCCACCACTTGCAGGAGAACCGATGCAGGGATCGTGTCCAGCTCCTCTTCGGATTTCCCATCACTGTCATCCAATGTCCAAGTCAGGAGCTGTTCCGTGAACGCCATGGCCAACGGGAACTCCAGGGGAAGGGAATGCAAGACAAGCACGGCTCCTGGAGGCGGTGACACTCCTGGAACGAGACCCACAGGAATGGAGTAGCAGCCACAGCTTGCTTCTAATAATAGGTTACACACACACACACCTCTCACTTGCAACTACTTCTTCACCCAAAGAGTGATTAACACGTGGAATTCACTGCCACAGGAGGTGGCGGCTGCTACAAGCATAGACGGCTTCAAGAGGGAATTGGATAAACATACGGAGCAGAGGTCCACCAGTGGCTCTTAGCCACAAGGCACAGATAGAAGCTCTCGGTCTGGGGCAAGTGATGCTCTGTATTCTTGGTGCTGGGGGGGGGGCAACAGTGGGAGGGCTTCTAGTGTCCTGGCCCCACTGCTGGACCTCCTGAGGTAGGGTTGCCAGCCTCCAGGTGGGGTCTGGGGATCTCCCGCTTTTACAACTGATCTCCAGCTGACAGAGATCAGCTCCCCTGGAGAAAATGGCTGCTCTGAAGGGTGGACTCTATGGCATTGTACCATGCTGAGGCGAGGCCCCTCCCCTCCCCAAACCCCACCTTCTCCTGGCTCCACCCCCGAAGTTCCCAGGTATTTTCCAACCCGGACTTGGCAACCCTATCCTGAAGGCACCTGGTGTTTTTGGGCACTGTGTGACAGAGTGTTGGACTGGATGGGCCACTGGCCTGATCCAACATTGGCTTTTCTTATGTTCTCTTATGTTCTCATGAAAGGTATTCAACCCCTCCCCTTCCTGCCCCCAACTCAGGCTTGCTTTTGGAGTTCTCCCAAGACACAGTTTTAAAGCAGTGGGATTTTTTTCATCCATCAGAACGCTACTAAAAAAACTTCTTTGGCAGCCTCTGAGCTCCTGCCCAGTCAAGACATGTTCCCCAGACCTTTGTTTGCACCCAGGCACTCCACTGTCTGCTGCGGTTCCCAAATCCTGTTTTGAATGTGTGTGTGTGGGCGCTTGTCTTGTGTTTTAATCTTACCAAGTTTGATGTGGACCTTGTCTGTGGAGATGATGACTGAAGGATACTGGTTGGTTGTGGGGGGTGGAGTCAGGCCCGTGTTGGTCGGAGAAGCATCCCGAGGGTAGCACACGGCCTCGATAAGGTTCAACTGGCCGCTCCTCTTTACTTTGTGGCCAAGGCCATAGATGAGAACCCGGGCCCAAGGGGCCTTATACAGGGAGGAGCTAGAAAATAAGGTAATGAATGTTCACACTTCAGTACAGCACAGCTCCTTGCAGCAGGAACCTATTATCAGGCCTTTGTTCGGGGGGCATTTAAAATTTTAAGGGGGCAGTTAAATTACAGTTAATTAAATTAGTCTGAATGCCTGTCTTTAAAGGGGGAGGCTCTGAGCCTGTTTCTAGCCCTTCCTTTCAAGGAACAGGGCAGTGAGTGCATCAGTTCCTAGGAAAAAACAGCTCAGAGGCCATTTAATTGCTTTCAGAAGGCATCTAAATGCCTTTTGAGTTCCCCTCCACAGGGCAAGTCAGCTTAAGAAGGCACTCAAGATTGGTACCTTCATTACATTTCCAGCAATCCCCCTTTCTGCTAGCCCAGTCCTGCAATATACTACCTAGGTCATGGTGAGTCTTTCAAAAGCACTCCCATGAACCTTTGGAAAACATGCACATTAAGGTTTCTGACATGGCTATTTGTAGAGCAGGGCTTTTGATTAAGGGGGTGGGGCCCCAAAATGCCCCACTGCAGCTATGGGCCTGCCTATTAGTCTTTTTTTAGAATGCTTTGCACAGCACCATACTTGCTATGCCAATGGGACTGCTGAACATTATTACTGCATTGCATAAACATAGCTATACAGCATCTTCCTTTTCCACAGCCACCCAGTTTTGAAATGCGAAGCGCGGACTTTGGCAAAAATAAATATGACAGAGTTACTGAGTGGGCAGGTGCATTTCTGAAGGCAAATCCCCACCCTCTGCTCATTCATCATCACTCACTCTTTGCGGAATCCGGACTGACTTTCCTTACAGGACACAACCACAAAGGCTGCGCCTGGGAAATTAACGTCCATGTTGACTTTCGACTCAGAAATAGGAAACTCTTCAGAAGGGAACTGTTCAGGAGCATTCTGAAAAGAGGGTTTTTTTAAATAGTCAAAACCACCAACTGGAAACACAGCTACCCCCTTCTCAGATTCTAAACCACTGCGTAGATATATCCTGCCTCCTGCAAATTTTTGCAGTCACAAGGTGCCACCTAATCAGGATGAAAAGGCTCAACAGAGATACAGATGTGAAGTCCTTTCCCCAGTTTCCCCCTGACCATTTCATTTTCCCAGTAGAAAACACTGCTAGTCCACTAAGCACAGGGAGACCAGAACTGGACACATACAGAAGAGGGAAAATAAAACAGTCCCAGCTGAAGGAGGTAGAGGAGCAGCAGCTGGCTGCAGGGAAAGAGAGCATGCCGCCAGGGCTGAGCTCTCTACGGTCTGCAGGGACAAAAGACTCTTCCGGACTAGGAAGATGGCATTTTTGGCCAAGGGACTGCAAGCATCACTGCCCCCAAACCTTGGCAGCTGAGCTACCTCAAGCATTCACCCTGCAGCAAGGCTGCAATGACCTTAGGTAGGAATTACAAAGACCTGGTGAAGGACCCAAGCTGGAAAAGCAGACTAGAACCTGAGCAAAAGCAGGTGGAGGTGATAAGGAGCTGGTGACTGGAAGCAATAACAGGGGAACTTCTGCATCCCTTGGGTGTTGATGTCTTTGGCCACACTGATAAAAGATGGAACATCCTTGGGGTGGGGGGAGATGTGGCCCATGGCCCTGGGGGCCTCATATTTTTATATTTTAATTCTTTCCAAAATGTTCATTCTCCTCATATGGCTTCAGAAAGTCCAGAAATTTTACATTTCTAAATAGAGGGCACCAAATTATGCATCACCGGCTGTCATGCATATTGATTTATGGGAGGAACTTGGGGGGGACTGGGGCAGGAACTAGAAAGCCCCACTTAGCTGCAGACCTTGGCCCTCTCGTGCTGCCTTCCCTGCAGAAATGAATGGCTAAAAGGCACAGCCAAGGATCGTGGCTGTATTTGGTAATTTCAGTTAATGTGTTATGTGTTGTTTTTAAATTATCTTCAGCTTTTGAAGCATTTTGCCGCCAGTAAACTACACTGAGACCGATTTCCCACGAGGCGGTGCTCCGTCGCCGCTCTTCCTTTCCTCCGATTGCGTGCGTCAATTTCCCACTATTCGCCCTGCGCCGCATTTTGACCCACGGCTTTGCTCGTTTCCCTCTGCGGCTTCTGGATCCCCCAAAAACAGGATCGCGAAGATGCAGGGGAAATCGGGCGAAGCTGCGGGTCAAAATGCAGCACGGAGCAAATACTGGGAAACTGACGCATGCAATCGGGGGGAAAGGAAGAGCGGCGGCGGAATGGCGCCTTGTGGGAAATCGGTCCCAGTGTCCCTTTTCCCACACTTTAGTCCCCTTTGGAATTTTCTGCATCTACTTGCACAAAAATACTGTTACAACAAGAAAGCATTTGGTCATGGGAGGAGCCTATCTAGCTTCTAAGATGCTATTTTTTAATAAACATGACCAGAATGTGTCTTAAGACTTGTGTTTTTTACTTGCCTGCAAGAAGGAACAGATCTGTTTTGTCAGGTCGAGTAGACTTTCCTCCCCCTGATGCAGGCTGCGTGTGATAGCGACAGAGAGCCACTCCTGGATTGTTTGGGAATTGCCCTGGTAGAAGAGGTCTGTGGCTGAGCAGTTCTGAGAATGGATGCAGTGCTGGAGTGACTGAGCTAGGAGGATACAGCTGGAACTGATGGTGCCATCTGTCAAGGAAAGGAGGCAGGGGACTGTCGATACACTGATTTCCAAAAGCCTGCCTTCTCTCAACCCATCAGGTCGCTAGGACAGGCTGATTGCATGCCTTACTAAAGCTCAATGACTGCAGAGAATGAACCAGTTACACACACATACACTTCCTTTCTTTATGGATATGGTGGAGTCTATGGGATTACCACCCCCACCCCTGCAAGACAGCCTAGTGCCATTTTACCCGGAAGAGGTGGTGCGAGAAGTTGATTGGACAGCAGCTGGAGGTGCTCCAGGGTGATGTCCCGGATAGCAGGGATGTGAAACAGACGAGTAAACATGTGAGGAGATTTAGGGGCAAAAATATTGAGTAGAGCCATGCGGCAGTACAGCCTAGCGAGCGCAGCCTCACATCGCAGTAGTTCTCTGGAAAGAGACAGGGTGAAACATTTCAAGGCACTTAAAAATACAGCATCGGTGCCTGCACAGTATTCAATCACCTCACAAGAGAAGGCTAAATGGCTAAAAATACTTAACCCTGATAATAAAAGCATTCAGAGGGTCTAGGGTTGCCAAGTCACTTACCTTAATTAGCGGGAAGAGTTGGTCCTGAACCGGGACTTTCACACACGTGCAAAGTGATGACATCACCCAGAAGTGACGCCATCATGCTGGGCACGTTGCTGGTCAATGCTCTAGTAATCAGCCTGAAAACTCTATGGTACCATGGAGTTTCCAGGCTGATTGCTAGAGCATCAGCGCCAACGTGCCCAGCATGATGACATCACCCCAGAAGTGACATCATCGCGCCGGGCACATTGGCCCAAACTGGGCACTTTGGGGCGGGGTTCCCCCTGCTGGCCTGATCCGGACTGGCGGATTGGGGGCCGCTTCAGCGGGGGAACCCCCCCCCCCCCCAGGGGGACCTGGCAGCCCTAAGTGGGTCTCATAAGGTTTGTTCAGGAAATGTAAGCCATTACGAAGCTGGGCTTGATTACTTGGTCCAAATGTTTGAAGAAGAAGAAGAAGAAGAAGAAGAAGAAGAAGAAGAGGAGATTGGATTTATATCCCACCCTTCACTCACTTAAGAGTCTCAGAGCGGCTTACAAACTCCTTTTCCCTTCCCCTCCCCACAACAGACACCCTGTGAGGTGGGTGGGGCTGAGAGAGCTCTTTCCCAAGCTGTCCTTGAGGGAACAGCTGGTACAGAGCTATGGCTTGCCCAAGGTCATCCAGCCAGGTGCAAGTGGAGGAGTGGGGAACCAAACCCGGTTCTCCCAGATTAGAGTCTGCGCACTTAACCACTACACCAAACTGGCTCTCACGTTTGAAACGTGCATCCTCTCAGTACTGCAACATACAAGTATAGCTCTTTGCCCTTTGATTCCGGTTATAAACCTGGTGAGCTGTGAGACTGGCATTCACTCCCAGGTACTGCTGCAGTGCCATCTATGTCAGCCTATGCCAAGGAACAGCAATACAGTAGCACCCAATGGCAGAACAAAGCCTCCTTTTGAGAAACAGCTGCTTTTCTGTTATTTAAGACAGAGCAAGGCCAGATTACATCACCACAGACACATGTATGAAAATAGGTGTAAACTAACCTTGAATTAACAGAGAACAAGCAGGAATTAATCACAGTAAAGCAGTAAAAGAAACCCATGCACAATGTCGAGAATTTCAAACCCGCTGCAGTGGACATTTGTGGGCTTCACACCAGAGCTTTCTTTCCCTGGGGGAACGCACCGGAAAGGAGTTCCGGCACCTCTTCAACAAAATTATTTTAAAAATATTTAAAAGGTTGTCAGTATACAGACTGAAAACTTCATTTCCCTCTTGAGAGCTCCGGCACCTCTTTCTTCTTTTTTAAAAAAAGCCCTGGGACTAACTGGCCCCCTTTCCAAGGAATAAGACATAAAAAGTCATTTGTGCAGAACTTCACAAAGGGGCCCAGAATTGGTTTCCTTTTTAGATGTTTAAGGAATCATTAACAAAACTGTCGCTAAAAATTGCAGCTATTAGCTGAGCCTAAGAGATGATGAGCGCTGAAGCAAAAGGAGTGACCCTGAAGGAAAAGCAGACTTCATTCATTTTTACCTGTGAATCTGAATGTTTGCATTGTCCAGAGAAACCAGTCCATTTGTCGCTGTCCGTCTGTAGCCGGCAGGTGGTCGTTCCAGCATATCGATGGGATACCAGTATCTTACCAGAACACCTTCGCTCCTGAGGTATGTCTCTACCTGGACCAGTTCATTTACCTAGAACGACAAACCCCCCCCATCATCCGACACCTTTCAGCCACTGTGAGAGACCACAGCAGATACTGGTCAGATTCCAACTAAAAGGGCAACATCCTCGCCACTGCTAATTCCCCTTTCCTGCTGCAGATCCACCCCCTTGTGTCACTCCACGGGAACCCCTGGCCCTCAGCCTCCGTTATCTCCAAGCTTAAGGGTAGTTCAACTTGCCGAATCAACATCCAGGACAACTCCGTGGAGCCCAAAGGTCTTCAGCATCCCACGAATGGCAAACTTGGGCAGGGCAGTTCCTACGGTGTTGGCGGCTACGTTGTTACTGTCCGGGCAGCGGGTGACAACGGTCAGGCCTGAAACCAAAAGACAGCTTTCTCAACGTCATGACCTCCAACAAGAAGCACCCAGGGCCTTTTGTTCAGTCAAGTGCCCGACACCAAGGATTACTGCCATGAAGTCTGGCCGGTATGGACTAGCCCCTATAGCAGGAGACTGTGTCAGAGAATCATGTGGAGTGGACCAGGCCTCCACAGTATGCAGCCCACTGTTTGTGGCTTCCGTTGGCATCTGTCTTCCGAGGAGAGAGAGACCCCAACCTCCCACAGGTTTTCTGTTGTCCACAAGTTAGCTGCTAAACAGCAGGGGCATATCTGACCACTAAGCTAACCCTGTCGTTCCCTTGGTCCAGGGGGCCCCAACGCGGTGCCTGTGTCTGCCATGCTGCCCACCAATGCCTTTCCTGGTGCCTGCCAAGTGCTTTGGGGGCCAGGCCAGGTGGGGCTTCTGTTCAGCAAAGTTTCTGCTGGGCCATGAGAGATTTGATTGGCACTGTGGACTGTTAAGAATGCTGCTTTGGCCGCAGCTGCCACCACAACATAACGATCCTCACTGTCTGGAGTCGCCAGTCCCCAGGTGGGAGCGGGTGATCCCCCAATTTTGTGGGCTCTTGCCTGCTGCTGGTAAGCCGGCTGGCAGGGAAGCCCTGTCCCCAACAGCTACGACCCCATGTGGTGTCCCTAATGTGATGATGTCACGCGGAAATGATGTCATCACACTGGGGACGTCGCGCAGCAACGCTCTGGTTTGGGGGCAAAACTCTATGGTTTGAGCTCAGTTTTACTATAGAGTTGGCCCAGAAACCACGCAACGCTGCCATGCAATGCCCCCAGCATGATGACATCACTTCCGCACGACGACATCGCATTGGGGATGTCGCACACGGCAACATCACCCCGCCCCTGCACTCCCGGAAAACTCCCTCCCACCCCCACCCCCCACTGGCGCAAGGTAAGGATCTGGCAAGTCTATCATTGTCTGACAGAAGGTGAGCTGCAGCAGCCATTTTGTGGCTGGCTACACCTCCTGCAGCAGCCGTCACTTTGTGGGTGTGTCCACCATGCTGTGTCAGAATCCCAGAGGGGCCCAAGGGCTCAAAAAGGTTGGGGAGCCCATGCCTTACTCTGGAGTCTGTTTTAACTGGTTTCTGTGGGAGGGTTGGCACTGCTGTGGTTTCAGATTTTATTCTGAGTCACTTTTATCACTTTGCAGTTACCGTGAGCCTCCCTGTGAGCTTGAAATGGTTGAGAGCGAGAGACAGAGGGTCTTCCCAAAGAGGTCACACTTACACGATCAACAACACGGCCAGAAGTCCAGCGTTCCCTCTCAGAGGAGTGAGTGTGAGCTAGCTCACCGTTTTTTACCCTCCGGCTCACTTTTGTCTTCGCTCAGGAAGGGATGGCTCCAGAGCAAACTAACTCTATGCAACAGTCAAATCGCTCGCTCACAACTTTAATGCCAGTAGCCCACAAAGCAGAATTTTTGCTTACAAGACTCCACGGCTTAGAGGGAGCACTGGCTACAACCAAGGCTTTTTTTTGTAGAAAAAGCCCAGCAGGAACTCTTAGCATAATAGGCCACACCCAACAGCAGAAACTCATTAGCATACTAGGCCACATCCCTGACAGTGCAGCTCCCTCCCAGGATCAGAATCCCCAGGGGCCCCGCAGCTGTGGGGCTCATGGGAAACCCGAGGAGGCGAGGCAGTTTAAACTACCCTCCCTCCCTGGATTGGATTGGCTTCCCCAGGTGCCCTGCAGCTTGTGAGGCACCTTGGGAACCCAAGGGGGGGGGGAGGCTGTAGGCGTGGCCAACTCAGGACCCGGCCGGAACTCCGTTCCTGTGCATTCCTGCCCCCAAATAGCCCTGGCTACAAGACCAAATTGTACACTGCATATGTGAATACACTGAGAACACCCCCCCCGAAGTCACGCCTCACCTGCTTTTCAACAGCAGCTACTCATACATTCTATTTATTAATTTATATTATTTATCAAATTTATATCCTGCTCCCTCTCGCCCGAATGGGACTCGGGGAGGCTAACGGCATTTAAAATACACCAATAAAACAATACAAAGATACAATAATAATCTTTAAAATGTAAAACGGTTTAAAATCTATCCCATTAAAATCTATCCACTATCAAGCAGGGTAGGATAGGTGGATGGTGAAGAGATAGCTGAAGTATACCAGCTGCCTGGTGGATCGCCATTACCCAGAAAGAGCGGCCATGCATGCCCTGCGGAACCTAGGGAGGTCCCATGAGGCATCCACCTCTTTGGGCAGCTGGTTCCACAGGACAGGGGCCATTACGGAGAAGGCCCTTGTTGACACAAGGTGGGCACTTCAATAAATTCTGAAGTTAAGATCAGAGAAGACGGGGAGGATCATGCTGGGAGAGGCAGTCCCAAAGGTATGAGGCAATTTAGGGCTTTAAAGGTAAGTACACACACTTTGAATTGGCACCGGAAACTAATTGGGAGCCAGTGCAGCCGCTGTGGGATAGGTGTTATTCTAACCCAAGAAGCAGCGTTATCTTTCCTAGATGAATGAAAATCAACCCCTTAACCCAACGCCACAAAACCAAAGAAGAGAGACGTACCTTTCCGAACTTTATCAATGGTGAATTTGTTTGCTTCATCTTTGATGTCCTCGATAGTGGGAAGGTACAGATCCCGAGGAATGCCCCCGTTTTCCTCGTAAAGGAATTCGACTGTTTGTCGTGCTATGTCTACCATTCCTGGAAAAGAGATTACACTCGAGCTACAGAAGATTTGCAGTCTGTCTGCTTAATTGGGGGTGGGGTGAGAGTGACTGAACTAATTGGCTGCTACAGCTCAGAATCCCTGGGAAAGGCATGTTCCACTGCGCCAGCTTTGTTCATCTGAGCAAAGCCTTCTGGATGAGATCAGCAGCTGCCCCTAGCTAAGTGGTAGCTCCCACCTGGTGGAATGGCCTGCATGATGGAGTCAGGAAGGCCCTCCCACTTGTTTTTCATTCCATGCGAAGTGTAAAGTGGAAATGTTCAGGAAGGCATTTTATGAAGGGAAGAGGGTTGCAGTTAGCGCCTGACATTTTAGGCAGCTTTCACTGCTCTGTCCGTTGAATACAGTATACTTCTTATTGCATTGTTCTCTGATTTTACAGGCCAGCTTTGGTTGTTGTAGGCATTCTGTTTTTAGCGCTTTGCTCTCCAACTTGGGCCCAAATAACACGTCGATGGCCACAGGGACTTCCAGCCAGACAGCAGTTTCTAGTTCCCTACGGCACCTCAATTTATAAGTGCCACAGGATCCTTGGACTGGGACCATACCACGGGGTAGGAGGGGCTCCTGTTTCCACCCAATGAAAAATGCTATTTTCCCAATGAAAAATGGTTTGGGGGGGGGATATCGTCAAGGCAAACTGAATATAGTTTCGAATGCACTGAATTCAGTTTTATCGCATGTTGATAATATGTACTATACAGTCTATGGCATTGTTTTTTAATTGTGTAATCCACCTTGAGACTTTTCCCATGTAGATTACATGTCACGGGTTTGATGCTGTTAGGAAGGGGTTTTCCCCTGCTTCCCCACAGCATCACGGTGTATTCGTGTACCTCCTAAGGCTTCCCTGGCTTCTTCCAATCTTTCTCAAATCTGATTTGCTGTGAAGTTTTAGGAAAGGTCACAGCAATGTCTGAATGGCTGTCGTGTGGGTGAGAAAGTTTGGATTCTGTCAGTCCTGCCAGTACCGCAGCCTTTTCTCCTGCCTCTGTCCCCACAGCAGCCATTCCCACCCCTGGGAGGGCGCTTTTACAAGAAATGAATAATGTAACAGCAATTGGTGTTTTTTGAATTTCCAGCTTTCATTCTGGCAAAAAAAATGTTTCTTGCCCCTTTCATTGCAGAGATATACCTTTCCCGTTATATCTCCACAATGAAAGTGGCTAGACACTTTTAAAAAAATGAAGGCTGGGAATTCAGAAAATGTGATACACAAATTGTTATAATGATACTCAATTGCTGATTGAACAGAACTTGAAAAAGTCCTGATGCCGCAAGAGGGTGGACAGCTGCTGACATGGGACTGGGGCAGGGAAAATGTGGGGAAACTGGCCATGTGGACGTCCTGTTGCTACTGCGCTCTGTCAGCAGCTGCAGCAGGAAGGGGGAAAGCACACATGCTTGTCCCTGTATGGAAAATACCCACATCTCAGCAAGAAAAGCAGACTGTAAATGAAGTCAGTATATTAAAGAATGAATGAACTTTCAACAGCGCTCTTATCTAAGCCTGTTCTCGACTGCAAATGAAAACAGAAGAATATGCAAGAGCAAAGCCATCTCACTCTTGGTCTAGAAGGGCCCTGTAAATCAAGATTCAGAAGAGAGATACACAGAGAGTTCTGATAGGCATACCCAGCTGCAAAGCTCCTTTGATCTGATCCAAGCCAGACTTCCTCTCTGCTTCATTGCGGAATCGTCTTCTGATTGTGGGGAACACTTTTGTCTCCCAGGCTTTTACTAGCAAGGCATAATGGTCCTCCTGTGAAGGGAAGCCAGATGTCTACACGTCAGGACTGAGAGGATATAAAATGGTGAGAGCCTAAACCAAGAGCCCATCCAGTTGAAGAGTAGCTCTGCAGAGGCCTTTGATGGGACACGAACCCGGAACCTTCTGTATCTCAAGCACCAGGATGACCCTCGAGCTGTGTTACCCTGCACATGGGCCTTAGAAATATTATGAAATTAAATGTCTAGGGAAAATCAAGTTCTTCAGTCAACAGAAATCATGCAAATGTCTGCTCTGCTTTGTAAGAGCAACTGTGCTGGATCAGCGGTCCACTTTCTACAATATGGGCACCACAGAAAGAAGGAGAAGCGCTCAAAGAAAGGGGAAAATCTGCAGAGGCGAGTGGATTTCCAGGGGAGAGAGTGGGCACAGGTGCTTTGAGACTGCCCTCTGCTCACCCGCGGGATGTCATCATCGTCATCATCATCGCTTTCATCATCTGCGATGGGAGGAGGGTGAGGATCTGGGCCCGACGTGATGAAGTTTTCAAAACTGAGTTCCATCTTATAATGGCAGGAGGTGTCGCTGTCATATTCTGTAAGTAAGAAGTATTTTGTGCATTTTACATTTCTGTGATTAGACTGTGGGCTGGATTACTTTTTCCCCACCATAGAGAACAATAGAGGGACTGGGGGCAACCTGTTTGGGGGCCTGTAGAATTGGACCCCCTGATCCAATCTTCTTGAAATTTTGTGGGTATTTGGGGGAGAGGCTCCAGCAGCTACCCTGTAAGTTTGGAGCCTCTCCCTCAAACCCCCTCCCCTACAGCCGCTTTTTAAGCCGCCACCAAATTTCAGCAGCAATTCAGCGGTGTGCCAAATCAGATCAGAGATCTGATTCGGCCTGTGGCTGCCCTCGTGCCCACTCCTGGGCTGCTCCGGCCCCAAATGACCCCTGCTGGTCCCTGACTCTTGAGAGTTCAGGAACAACTGATGCAATTGTAATACTGCAATTAGAGTATCTTCTGAAGCCAGGCGGACCACTGGGGAGAGTGTCTTCTCAGAGGGAAAGCCGCTTGACATTATTTAGGCTCCAGGCAAGCCAGGCCGATTCTCTTGATATTTTATTTATTTACTTCAGATTTTATTAAAATATTCCGTATTTTATTCAATATGGAATTTGCTGCAGGAATTAGATGCGTTTGCTGGATTGCATATTATTTTTTAAAAGTTACTTTTTAGTAATGATATGCTAGTACGCTAGTATCCAATATTTGTAAAGCACCTTTTAAAAAAGTGGAATGGCAAACAACCAGTTTGTTCTACTGAGCAAAACTCTGGGCTGGAACACCATGTTTGTTAGAGCCTTTCACAGCTTTCTGTTTGCTTGTTTTAGGAAATTTATTCGGAGAAGACTGAGGCTACATCTACAATACACACTTACACCAGTTTTAAATGGGCTGACCACCTTCCAGGGGACTTTGGAAACTGCCGTTTATGAGAGCGCTGAGAATTCCTCGTCTAACTCATTCACAGAAATACCATTCCTGGGTTTTTGGAAGGGCAGGATGATGGTTAAGGCAGCTTAAGACCTAGCCAGCTTTTCAGATTCATAACTAGGAATGAGACAGTGATTTTAAGTTGCTTTGCACAACCATATCTGATGAAGGGAGCTTTGACTCTTGAAAGCCGATACCCCGAAAACACTGATGGTCTCTTAAGTTGCTACTGGACTCAAGCTACTGGACTACTCTGCATACTCAGAATATTATAACAATGATAATGATGACAAAGATACTACAATTAGGGGCACTGAGCTGCCAGTTGAGCCCAGAGCTCTAATCACTGTGTCCTTCTCTACTGAATCATTCACGACTCCCATTCTTTATATTCCGCTTTGCTACTATGGACAGAGAATGCCACTTGAATGCCTGGGGAGATGACTTTACGTTGCTGAGCTGTGGCCACAGCAGCAATCCTGCATGGAGGCCCGTGAGTCCCGGGGTCAGAGGCGGTGCTGGTGCCAGCATCATTATCGCTATCGGATGCCATGGCGAAAGGCAACGCTTCGAAGTTGGCACTGATTTCTTCTGCGAGGTCAACACAGAGGTCAGCTGCGTTCCGGTGAGCTTGTCCTTCTGCATAGGCAAACTGGCGGGACCCAAAATTTGCCCGGATTTTGGTGTTCTAGAAGGGACAGAAAAGCAAAGCAGAAAGGGTGATTGTGAGCCCAGCTGAAACCTTCGGTCCTTTGCTATATCCTGCTATTTGAAGGGCTCTCTTTGGGTTACTTCTCAGAACTGGGACCTGTGCTGCATGGTGAACAAAAAGCATTTATTTTACCAATTACATAGCAGCTGGTACTTCAGTTCACATGAAACCTTCCAAATCCTCCAAATGAGGGGCTCACACACACACACACACACACTCCCTTCCGTCTCTCCCCTCCCTTTGGGCCTTCCTTTACTTCCTGTTTCTTGACACAACATAACCTGCTGCTAGAGCTGAACCAGGCAAGCTACAGTTTGTGCAAACCAGAATTTGCCTGAATGCCAGAATGGCTAGCCATGGTAAGACAGTGTGCAAGGAAAAGGAGGGAGCGCGTGACCCAAGGCGTGAGAACAATCGTGACACATGAACCAAATCGCCAGCTAGAGGATAACCACCATCTGGAAAAGAAAGCCTGAGAGATTAGTAAAAGGTTATTGTACTGTGCAACGAACACAGTTAGATACACAGCAATATATGGGCTGCCCCTAGCTGAGATGGGCTGAGAACTGAGCAGGCCTTGAAAGCCGTGCCTCAGAAGCTATCACCTCTAACCCCCAGAGGTCTGTGGGCAGTTGTGATGACACAGCAGAGGTGGAAAGCCACAGAAACTCCCTGCTTCTCACTGTCTTGTCCGTTACAGGCCTCCAATTTAAAACAGATTCAAGTGCTAAGCTTTAGCGAACTCTAGCTGAGAGGGAGGGAGGGAGGGAGGGAGGGAGGGGGCTTAACTTGCCTTCTTCTGGATATGTACAACCGGCCACATTCCCCCAGAGACGTCCTCCAGATAAGGCCCTAAACGCTGTCCACAGTATGTGAAATACACTCTGCCTTTGGCAGGCTGTCCTGGAGGAGGAGGGGTGCCTTCCGCCCTCTCCCAGCCAATTCCTGCCACGTCACCTAGAGGAAGGCAAAGCCACAAGTGGGACATAAGGTCACATCCTCCTCCCCTCCTTGTGCTGCCATCTTTAAAAGGGCTTGTAGGTGAAGCAAATCAAAAGGGGACGTACCAGGAGAGAGGGTCACATCCAGCCGCACACTCTTCCACTGCAGTAAACTGGAGCCATTGTAATGAACGGCTCGCCCATTGCTGAAAAGTTGAGAAGGAAGAAGCAAAGCATTAACTGGCTGGACGCCAGGAGACACCATCAGCTTAATCTTTCATTACAGCATCGGCAGCTTGCAAAGAAGTGGGTTCTTTGTTGCTGTCTCTCATTCTAGAGATGTCCTTGCTGAGGCCTAAAATGTACCCAACACTTTACAGAAATGGAAGATCCAAAACTGGCTTGGATTGTGCTTTTCCTTGTAACAAATAAGATCCCAAATCCTGGGCCCAAATAGGATAGTAAGTTTTAAAGTTTCACAGAGCTTTTCTTTAACCAAGATCTTTCCTTTGCCCCAAGATGCGTGTGTTTATTTTAAAGAAAAAATCCTGAAAATAAAAGAAATAAAAAAGCAGACATCTGCTCTGCTACTGAAGGCCCACTGTCAGACCAGCCTTAGCAGACAGTGCCTCTTGTTCTGAGGTATCTGTGTAGGCTGGAGCAGGAGGGAGCAGTTCTTATCCCCCCGGAAAGCCCAGCCGTGCCCAAGGAAGAGGTGGAACCTGACGGGGGAGAGGCTGACCACCGAAGGGGAATGGAGAAGACTCACTGCTACTCAAAATGCTGCACTTCACCTATAGGGTCAATAGGAGCAAAACCCACCTGATTAGCTAGTCTATTTTGCCTTGGGAGTCCTGCCACAGAATTATCAGTTGCCTGGCTCTTAATGTGCTTTGACAGCAGCAGTTTAGCAGCAGATATCTACAACATACTTGTGGAAGAGGCAGGTGCCCACAGGGTTGGTCCAAGCGCCATCTCGTTTTTCTGCTTCTGTAGCAAACCCAAAAGACACTATTGGGCCTGTGTCGTCATCCGTATCTCCGTAGGACACGATCTCGATCTCCCAGTAGAAGGACGGAGCCTATCGGAAACAAGGTTCATGTAGACAAAGGAGGAGCCTTCTGGAAGGGGCTGGTGCACATCCACAAACGGTGAACCCTCACCTGTACTGGAACACACGATGTGGCATAGATGAAGGTGCCACGGGGCAGCCCTCCGCCTGCACTGGGATCCGCAAGGAAGGTCACAGCCGTAAGGTGCGAGGAGAACATGCAGGCGCGCACCGGTGGGAAGACCCGAGAAGGGCTCCAGGTGATTTCCTTGGGCTGAGTCAATACGAAAAGGGTCTGCTTTAATTCTACACAACTGTATTGCGGATGCTGGATTTCTTGCCTATAAAATACAAGGGCTGGCACTCTTCTAAAATGCCCCCTGGGCTGAAGACAGCCAGGACTGGGATACTTAATTTATTTATTTCATTTTTATCCTGCCTTGCCGGCGAACTGGCTCAACATTCTAGCATGGTGTGTCCCACATGACAGAGCCAGACCAGTGCCCTCCCCTGGCCCAAAAGCAGTCTGAGAAGGAGGCGGGTTGTTATTCTGCCTTTGCTTACATATTTACCTGCCTTCGATCAGCCTGGAGGGGTGGAGGGGGGGGACGAGCGCTATCACGGTACAGCATTCTTAGCTTTTCACACTGTACTTCTACGACCAGCAGCCGCTCCCCTAGGACACGGCAAACAAAGCCCATCACAAAGACTGCAGAGGTACCAGCAGTGCTTTCCAAGTCACCCAGCATGCATTTCTAACCTCCCCCAAGAGCAACCAAACATCACCAGCCCTGGATTCTGCACAAAATGTTGCTTAGGTACAAGAGGAAAAGTTGGAAATACGCATCTTCAAAGAGGAGCCTGATTCCCTTGCACTCTGCTCATCTCTGAGGAGCTCGGGCTGGTATTGCACGGTCCCTCCCAACCTTCCCCATTCTCTTGTATCTTCACAGCTACACCCCGTCATAAAAGTTGTAACTGTGTACAGAGTTCTTGATAGGTGGTTTAAAGGTTTTAAAAGAATGGATGAGAGGATGTGATTGGGCGGGGGGAGACATATATTGGAGAGAGATTAAGAATGAAAAGACAGTATGTGTCAGGACTTTGGAGGTGGAGCTAAGCTAAAGTAAGGTGTTTATTAAATGAGACTGTTAGGAAAGGAAGGTGCTGGTGATAAGATTAGGAAAGATCCCATTTATTGCATATGCTGAACTCTGTGCTGGGGGTGGGAGAAAGTGCTGTCAAGTCACCGCTGATTTACGGCAACCCCAAGGCAAGAGCTGTTCAGCAGCGGCTTGCCATTGCCTGCCTCTGCATCACAGCCCTGGTATTCTTTGGAGGTCTCCCATCCAAATACGAACCAGGGTCGATGCTGCTCAGTTTCCAAGATCTGACGAGATCTGGCCAGCCTGGGCTCTCCAGGTTAGGGATGCTGAACTCTAAAGTTTGCTCTTACTCCTCTTATTTTATAGCTACCCGTCGACCTCTTGTCTTATTCCCACCCAAACTGCAGAGGCAAGCCAAGGTAGAAACACACACGGGACTGCCTTACTTTTTCTTCAACGCACCATGCTCCAAGCCCGTTGCTACCTTAGCTGTGCAAAGAAGACCAAGTCCTTACCAGGGCTGCACTCCTGGGCCACCAAGTTCAGGACCTCCACGGCGGCTGGGCACTGCTGGATGAATTCTTCGCAGAAGGAACTGTCTTCCAACAGCTGTGCCATCACCAGGCATGCTCTTGCGAGAAGGGGAGGCAAAGGGGAGAGAATATTTTAAAACCAGACCGGAGCATCCAGCAAGGCGACACAGACGGCACTGCTGTGGAAACAAGCGTCCAGGCAAAGGACTTCCTTCCTGCCCACCGGCTGCTGAGCCACCGTGAGTTTGTCAAGCCTTTGCCTTCAAGCAATCAACCAGAGCTCCTTCAGTGGCTCTTAGCCACAAGGTATAGATAGGATCTCTCAGTCTGGGGCAAGTGATGCTCTGTATTCTTGGTGCTTTGGGGGGGGGGGCAACAGTGGGAGGGCTTTTAGTGTCCTGGCCCCACTGCTGGACCCCCTGATGGCACCTGGTATTTTTGGCCACTGTGTGACACAGTTGGACTGGATGGTCCACTGGCCTGATTCAACACTGAGAAGGAGAAGAGATTGGATTTATACCCCGCCCTTCACTCCCCAAGGGAGTCTCAGAGCGGCTTACAAACTCCTTTCCCTTCCCCTCCCCACAACAGCCACCCTGTGAGGTAGGTGGGGCTGAGAGAGCTCTTTCCCGAGCTGTCCTTGAGAGAACAGCTGGTACAGAGCTATGGCTTGCCCAAGGTCACCCAGCCAGGTGCAAGTGGAGGAGTGGGGAATCAAACCCAGTTCTCCCAGATTAGAGTCCGCGCACTTAACCACTACACCAAACTGACTGGCTTCTCTTATGTTCTTATGACCACTGCAATGCAAGTCAGAGTCTGGTGAATGAAGCCACTCTCTCTTCCTGTCAGTCCTTCTCACACACAGGCATTCTGGCAGATGGAACATTTAGCCTCCCTTTCTTTTCCTGAACTGAGCTGAATAAGGATGGCTGCAAGCCAGGATGTGCCGCCATGCTCTCAAGTGGGAATTTTTAAATAAACACTTAGAAGAA
Source organism: Lepidodactylus listeri (assembly GCA_029233225.1). Taxonomy (NCBI): domain Eukaryota; kingdom Metazoa; phylum Chordata; class Lepidosauria; order Squamata; family Gekkonidae; genus Lepidodactylus; species Lepidodactylus listeri. The sequence continues at coordinate 4,135,990 of JARCFY010000013.1, read as the reverse complement.
GAGATTGGCTTTATACCCCGCCCCTCACTACCCAAAGGAGTCTCAGAGCGGTTTACAATCTCCTTTCCCTTCCCCCTCCCCACCCACGTGGGGCTGGGAGAGCTCTCTTGAGAACTGCTCATGAGAGAACCTGTGACTGACCCAAGGTCACACCAACAGCTGCACATGGAGGGGTGGGGAATCAAGCCTGGTTCTCCCAGATTAGAGTCTGCACTCTTAACCACCACATCAAACTGGCTCACTTAGGCTTTTCAGCTGCATCTGGAGAACAAGGGTTAAGGCAAGTTCCCCACCTGGTCACTTGCAAGGCAGCGAGCAAGTCTTACTGGCCTCTGAGGGCCAGAGATAAGGTGGGTGAGCTGAGCTCTCGGCCAACGTCTGCACTGGGCCATATGGTACAGCCCCTCCTTGTCCCTGAGTGATGCACACTGCCACAAAGCCCAAAGCCCAGAAACACATTTTCATCAGGCACCTCAATTATCGTAGCTTGATGCTGCTTCTGTGCATCGCAGCTTTGTCCTGGGGAGTTAACTGCTCAATCAGGCAATCAGCGCAGGACCCTTTCAATGTTCTCCCAGCTGCAAAGGAACTACTTAGCAGCAGGCAACCCTAACACCTGGCGGAACACTTCAACACCCCTGCCGTGGGGGCACAGACTGAGAGGAGCGCACACATCTTCCCATCATGGTGCTGATTCCACGGGAAAGACCCACACGACTGGGCCTGCTCACATGGTAGGGCCACTTAAAACATTATTCTTGCCCCTGGCTCCCACACAGCTGGAACTCTAAAGAGCGCGTCTCCCACGGCAAATGGCCTGTCAACAGCTGCCATCGGCTCAAGCGGCCCTTCCTGCACACCGCTGCGGCTCAAGGACTCCTCACTTCGTAAGTTGGTTTAAGAGGCCGCAGTTTAGCCAGCAGCACGCCTCAAATGGATGTGCATTGCCGGGCCTGCCGCCAGTCTTTTCAGTGTGGCCGTCCCAGTGGCCGAGGAGACGTGTTTGCCGATCACCGCTACCCTCTTTCAAGGCGAAGACAGACATAACAGATGACGAGGGCAGTGGGAGTGCCCAGGCTTCATTTGTTCCAAAATGTACCTCTCCCTCTCCAGAGCGAAACACTGCATTTTGTAAAACATGCCTCTGGATGGATAAAGACGTGAATCTTCACTTAAAAACAAGCGGGTAGGACGCCTGGAAGCATGGGGTGGGGTGACAGCAACATCAGGGTTCAGTTTGCTGGCAGGCCCATCTGTCATTTCAGTTGTGAAACTGGGAGACAGCTGGGTTCGCCCCCCCAGGGACGAGGGCCCCTTCAGTAAGCCCTGCTCTAGCATTATGTCTGTCTTCACCTTAAAACAACTGTCCTCCTAGATGGCACCATGGACCCACTGAAAAAAGCTCACCCAGCACTCAGACCCTGCCTCCCCTCCCCCACTGCTCGAATAACAGCCAGAGCATCGACTCACCTGGTTCTGATTTCCGCAAGGAGTCGGACCACTGCCATTACTGGAGTTGAGCCATCTCCTGTTGCAGGAAGTGAGGTATGAATAGATAGACTTCCCTCCTGAGGAAGCAACATGGACTGGACTGCCTGTACTACCTTCTCAGTAATGGACAGTTTATGGAGAGGCAATGCCTGATGGTGGTGGAGGGGGCACGGTAAAAAGTTAAATTCAAGTCGTTAGTTTCTAGGAAATGAGGGAATTACCTGGAGTTATAGATATACTGTTGTCTTTTACACACATACCCCCCCCCCCCACACCCCCACACCCAGAAATTAAAAATGACAAACCAACAAGCTACAGAATATGTTCAAACCGAAAAGCTGTTGATTCGGTAACTCAGACACAACTTTCAAGCTGTCTGTGTTACAGAGCCCTCCCAATTCCCCACATCGTCAGCTCTAATAAACAATACAAACTGGCCCCTTTGACAACGTGCTCGTAATATACGTCTTTAGCTTTAATGTAACAAATTGCCATTACACTTGATGTTGGATTTCAAGATGACCTTACCTCTGATCTCGGAACACAGAGCCTAGATAATGGAATAGTTAAAATGTCTGATGCCTGGGAGGTCTTTCTACCGTCTATACTGGTAGGTGGGAATCTGACCGTTGCTATACCTTCCTGTTCGTTAATAGATGCCACAACTCCAATGCTTCCGGCTATCCCCCTACCTAAAACCTATATATATGGGGGGGGGGGGAGAGAAGAGAAGAGAACATTTACAAATGAAGGAAATACAGGACTTCAAACTAAATGCTGCTAATGCTGCAACAAACACAGAACAGCGGGATAGGAGAAACATGCAAGCCGTCTTGCCCCATGCTTTCCTCCCACTCTACGGAAAAAATTAATCCCTGCCAAGACACGGGTTCTGAACGTGAGCTGGAAACCATGAATTCTGCTAAAGCCAGCAGCAGCTGAGCCTAGCAAAGCCCCATCTTGAGCGTTCGGCTCTACCACATGCCCCAGCCCTCCAAACCAACATGATCCCTCCTCCTTTCCTCCAGTTGTAGTCCCTCAGCTACCACTTGTGTCCTTTTGCATTACTGTGTCCTCACTGCACTGTTTTTTGTGTGTCCGCACTGCATTATTGCTCCCTGCCATAACTTGGGAGTTCGAGAGAACCAGTCGGTGTAATCTGGGAGAACTGAGTTGGATTCCCCACTCCTCTACATGCAACTGCTGGTGTCACCTTGGGTCAGTCATAAGTTCTTTCAGAGCTGTTCTCTCAAGGGCAGTTCTCGAGGGAGCTCTCTCAGCCCCATCTACCTCACAGGGTGCTTGTTGAGAGGAGGGGAAGGGAAAGGAGTTTGTAAACTGCTCTGAGACTCCTTCGGGTAGTGAAAGGTGGGGTATAAATCCAATCTCTTCTTCTTCTCTAGATTTTTCTTCACTCAGGGCAAAAGTAGTAAAGACTTTTTCAACCCGACACACCCTCCCCTGAGTCAGAAGAGAGCTTTGGCAGGGGAAGAAAGCTAAAGCCCCCCCCCCCCCCAAATCCTGACCAAACTGGTCCTCAGTGGGAAATGAGACCCCAGCAGCTGAGGGGAACGAGAGTTGGGAGTCAGGATAATCTAGATCCAACTGAGCAAAAAAAATCCCATCTAGTTTCACCCTGTCAAGTTAATCCATGACAAAACACGTAATAATAGGCTCCACATTTAGGAAGAGCCAGTTCTGCAAACAGCACAAAACACTGCCAGTTATACGCAACAGACAAATCAGATAAAGGTATGTATAATTATCACCTAATTTTGGTTTCTCATTTGCAGGATTAGGGGTTTCTCTGGCAAAGGTAAGGTCTCACCTATAACATCCGCAATGTGAGCTGCTCCCAAAGCAGGTATAGCCTAAAGGCCGCAACACTGAGGCTGCAACACTGAAAGATGGATCGGGAAGCTCCTGGCTCGAATCCTGGCCTTGCTCTTCTGAACTCACTAAACGGCCTCAGGCAAGCCATGCTCAGCTTCAGCCGCCTTGCCCAGATGTAATGATACTGGCCTGCCCTGTAAGCTTCATAACCCAAAGTGTGTGCAGTGTTTTGTGCCATACAGAAATGCTCGTTATTATCCTGCAGCAAAGCTCAAGGACGGCCACCGACATCATGCATTTTGGGGGGGGGGGGGGGGGGGAACCAAAGAAGCCTGGCCAGTCACCTGCACTTCAGAGCCAATTTTGATGGTCTCTTTGAACCCGCCAAGCGCGCAGAGCGCCGCTACGGCCTGGCGAGCAATCCTCTGAAGCTTGGCCAGCTTCCTCCCACTGCTGCTGCCATTCTCCAGGATGCTTTCGGCATATTTTCCAAGCTGAGGAATGTACATCAGAGCACGGGACAGAACCTGGGGGGATTTTTAAACGGTAGGTTAGTAAATACGACGACTTAGATTGTGACAGATCATCGGACTACGTATACCGAGCGTTTTATTTGCTGGATTTGTATCAGCCTTGGGGGGCATTTTATTCTGCTTTAGTCTCTCCATTTTCTTTTCAACTCTTGGCTGCGTCATTTACATTCTGTAAGGTATTATTATCCCTTCCTTCATAGTTACCGTATTTTTCGCTCCATAAGACGCACTTTTCCTCCCCCAAAAAGTGGGGGAATATGGAGCTTTTCTTACCTGTAACAGGGCTCTTTCTTCAGCAGGAACGCAGGGGAACGCCATTCAGGCTGGCATCCCAGCCTTCCCCGCCCCTCCCTGCTGGGCCTGAGCTGTTAAGACTTAAAAGGGAAACGGCAGGAAAAACCCCACCAGGCTAAGTACTCTTTCACTTTAAGTGCTTTTCCCCTTTAAGACAGCCAGCAGCAGAAAGCCCCGCCCACAGATTAAGCTCCGTGGCTACTTTGCACAGAAAGGCCTGGCTTTGCATGGCATGCCGACGTCTCTCTTCTTTCCTTTCTCTATCGTCCTTCCTTCCTTCCTTCCTTCCCTTTTTTCTGTCTGTCTGTCTTTCTGTCTCTCTCTCTGTCCCCACCTTTCTTTCTTCCTTTCTCTTTCTCTCTCCTCCTCCTTCCTTCCTTTATCTCTCTCTCTCTCTTACTTTCTGTTTCATTTTTTCCTGTTTTCCTCCTCTAAAAACAAGGTGCGTCTTATGATCAGGTGCGTCTTATGGAGCGAAAAATACGGTAATTGTTTTATTTGTGCTCTCCATAATGTGCTGTTACTGTTACTATTTCTATTACCTTTCATTTGGTTATTTTGGCTTACATGTCCCAAGGTCTCAAGCACATGTATAAAATACAGTTTATGTTTAAACATCAAAACAAAGTTAAAACAGTAAGCTTCTCCAAATCAGTAAGATATAATCAGTATAAAACATTCCGAACATATTGTTTAAAACAGAAGATAAATAAATAAAACTTTTCAATGGTATCCACTATTTACACTTCAATGCTATTATAGTTGCTAAACACCTTGCTGCTGAAGCAGTGATGACCGGGTTAGTCTCTGTCAGCAAATAAGAAATCATTCATGACTCTATTACTATTACCCATAAATATTGCTAATAAATAAGTAGTGTTAAATTCATTTTTAAAATTCTTAAAGTTTTTTTCCCCTTACGCGGCGTAGTAAGTAATAATATTTAATACTCTTGCTACCAATAGTATTCCCTTCTGACTTAGTAGAAGAGCATTTGCTGTGCACGCGAGAGATCCCAGGTTCAATCCCCAGCTCAACGGACAATTCAAGAGCTGCAGCCAATGGCCTGATTCAGCATAAGGCAGCTTTGTGTGCTCAAGTCAATGAAATCTGCAATGTACACAAGAGGATGCTTTGGTTCCAGCCTGGGCAAGCAGCTCCTGTCCGGTCATCAAAAACCTTCTCACTGAGGGCTCTTCTCTTCACCATGGAAACACCGTTCCAAGAGTCCTCCCCTTGCTTACTTTCTCAGCGGTGGTTGTCCATATCTGGGCAGCGTTGGATTCCGGAGCCATCAGCAAGCTGTGAAGCAAAGCAATCACTTCTGCTGCCATGCTGTTAGCGACATGGCCACTAATGAAAGGCCGCACGGGGTCAGTCCTGTTGAGAAAGGCAGATGCTCTAGTCAGCTCTGAACAAAGAGGCGAAGATCGCTGGGCAATGCATTCAAATGATCTGGAAGTGTGAAGAGCTACTACACCAGCCCTTGCTAAGCTACCCACAGGAAAACATGAGAAGCCCAAAGAGAAATCCATCAACTAGTGTGAAGAGGCACCTCTGTATGGCTTGGGAGGGCACCACAGCCGTGGGGAGATGGCAGCCACAATTATAACGGCCTGAGACCTACACCAGGCTTAAACTGCCTCTGACATCACACACATCAAGACTGTTTACAAAACCAATACTGGCCCCACCCAGGCAGCAAACTTCTGAGGCTGAACCCAAGATGCACAAAAGCAGTAAACAGGACAGCAAGAAGCCGTGTGTGTGTGTGGCAGGCTATTTGATCCCCATTGATCCCCATTTGATCCGACAGGAGCAAATTTGATCCCCATTGCTATTTGATCCCCATTGATCCGACAGGACCTGGATTACTTGTCTGCCACGACTGTTAGCAGTCAGACCACTCCTCTTGCAGAGGGGCAGTTTAAAGAAGCAGAAACATCTCTGCATACATCACCCCAATATCTTAGTGCAGGGCACTGCTGGGGCCAAAATGGACCAAGATGGATGCCAGCCAGGCATTAGCCTGGGAGATACATGACTTTAGAACAATGGGTCAGGTCACCCAGGACCTATTGATTCATTCAGCATAATCCCATCGTCATCCCAGCCTCACTTTCCCTCACTCATTACCTCTTGATTAAGCAGCAATTAACTGATGCTTAAATCTATTTACCTCCCCAATTGCCCTTCCCATCCAGTACTTGTGGAGCTATCGAGCCAGTTTGGTGCAGTGGTTAAGTGCGCGGACTCTAATCTGGGAGAACTGGGTTTGATTCCCCACTCCTCCACTTGGACTTGGCTGGATAACCTTGGGCAAGCCATAGCTCTGTACCAGCTGTTCCCTCAAGGACAGCTTGGGAAAGAGTTCTCTCAGCCCCACCTACCTCACAGGGTGTCTGTTGTGGGGAGGGGAAGGGAAAGGAGTTTGTAAACTGCTCTGAGACTCCTATGAGTAGTGAAGGGCGTGGTATAAATCCAATCTCTTTTTCTTCATACCCTTTTTGTCTACCATCGGTTAAGCTATTTAGCCCTTGTTTTCTAGCAAATGTGTCATCTCTGCTTGAGGGTCCATTTTGTCCTATAATTGGACCACCCTGTTGCCCCAGGAGTGTGTGTGTGCCTTTGATCCATCCCCATATCCCCACTTTTCTCTCTCACTTCTCAAAATGCTGGCCATTTTGCTTTTCAACTTGCTGCTTCCATGGACCTCTTTAAGATAGGTAATTATCGCCCTTCCCTAAAATCGTTTTCCTCCCTGTGTCTCTTTTAGTTAGCCCTTGTGTGTGCATTTATTGTGTGCATTTTGCTTTATTCTTTCTCTTTTTAATAAAAACCTTTCCGGTTGAACACCTGCCTGGTTTATTTGAGAGTTCTCTTAAGGGAAAAATCCTGGTATATATAGATGGAGGATCCCAGTTATCCACCTCTAGCTCTGTCTCCTTTAGCTAATTCCCCCCAATTTAATTGGAGACTGCCTCTTTGGGTAACACTATCATCACTACTTTTAAACACTACAAAAACAACGTCCACTATACTGAGCGAACCCTTGATTCAGTTTCTTGTATGTGAACCAGCACAGTCACATGACCACATGCCAAGTACCGGGAAGTCAAGCAGAGGATTCTGACCTGGCGAGCTCTGAATTCCGCTCCCTGCAAATGGAGGTTTGTGCTGTTTTCTTTTTGTCGCCGGTTGACAGGCCACTGCTGCTTTCGGGATTGACAGTCTCTACTGGCGGCCCCACACTCACGATTAATCCAGACTGTGCCCACTTGGTTGCCTTCCGCAAAGCCGCAGCTGCCTCTTCAGTGATAACTTCACAGGAGCCACTCTGAAAAAAGACAGAAATGCCTTTGCTGCTCTTTACATGGTGGATCTGCACTAGCCAAGTCACAATCAGGAAAATATCTGTTGTTTCTGCAGACTAAGAGTATTCTATGGAATACCTCCTGCAAAACTAACAGCAGCTACCAGGCCAGTTTTTGATGCCAGCTGAAGCCTTATTTTGTTTACGTTTCATCATGTTTTGGCCAGCCTTTTTAAATATCTCCTTAGACTTTTCCTCCAGCTTTTAATACCTTTAGGACAACTTCTGCTTATATATTAGTGATACTGTTTTGCTTATACTTGAATCTGACCCATCCTACATGCCAAAGCAATAGCCAGTGTAAAAAACAACCACCTATTCCTTGATCATTTTCTGTTGCGATACCGTTAGGTTTCCATTTGGTCCTTATTTGCTCCTGTCACACTGGCACTAGGTTAGTTATTGCCATTTTAACCAGGGAGTCAAACCAAATATGAAGCTGGTTCAGTGTCTTTATTTCGAAGAACTGGAATTGACCCTGAACACAACATTTCTGGGTTGCCTTGAACCTGAACCAAGGTGACACCTCTCTGAAGCAGCTTCAGTTTGATTCCCTAATCTTAATACTAGTAATTAAGTGTTTTTATCTTGGTTGAATTAATTTTTGTAAATAGCCTTGGAGCCTCCTGGCCAAGAAGGTGGAGCAGAAATAATGCAGCTAAACAAAGTACTGATTAGCCAAAAGCCAATCTTCTAGAAATAGGATGTTCAGATTTCTCCTTTTGAGTCGTTGAGGAAGGGATGAAGCTATTCAAACATATGTTCATTGATGCCTACTTACTTTAGTCATATCTCGATCCATCTTAACCACCTTCTCCATATTAGCTCCTGTTCCAAGTCTAAATGGACGGCCTTCTGAGCTACTATAAAGGGAAGGATACAGCAGAGGGTAAATGAGGATGCCCTGATACAGGTTTTTAATTACATCCATTGGGGCAGGGTTACCTTAGCAATGGCTGAAGGACTTCATGAGATGACTGGTCTTCCCGCTTATGAATAAAAATGGAAAGTTTACCATCCACAGCCTCACTTTCTTCTCCTGGGTCTTTGTCCCCTTTAAGGGAGCTTTTTGGACTGGCTTTTGTCAGAGAGGTATCAGGCTCAGAAGCAGTTGGAGAAAGCACTGTCTGACATCCTACAAAAGCAGGGAGAAAAAATAAGCTCCAAAACAATACCTAAATGTACAATAGACCTTTACAGGTAGTCCGTACACTGATCCAATCCGTAACTCTCCCTAGTCCAAAGGTTCAGGGTGACTGGTGGAGGTGGTGGAAAGGGCCATCAAGTTGCAGCCAACTTGCAGAGGTAGTTTGCCATTGCCTGCCTCTGCACAGCGACCCTGGACTTTCATGGCGCTCTCCCATCTAAATACTAACCCGGGCCAAGCCTAATTAGCTTCCGAGATCCGATGAAATCGGGCTAGCCTGAGCCCTCCACGTCAGGGTGAGCAGCAGCATGTTAATCACAAACTCCCCCAATACCCTGATCGATTCCAGCCCTGCAGCATCATACAGTATCCCCAGTCACCAAAAGCCAGTCTGAATAAGGAGGCCTTAAAGTGCTTCTGGTAAACACCTCGATCTGGGTCTTAGTGAATCTCCAAGAGAAGGGAGACGGAATCCACCAAAAGCACCTCGATGAGCACCCTGGAGTCCTAATGGCACATACACAGTCTGCTAAACAGAGTGTTTCTAGTCAGCCTTGAAGGCCACGCTGCAACATGTGGATGGAGAAAACGCTGGGCCCAGGCTGTTTGGTTGGAGTCACGACGAGCTCCTTAACTTCACTGCAGAAGGCAATACAAAGCTAGTGTGAGCACTGGAGCACAGGGGTGATACACTCCTGATATCAGAAGCGGGGATGGGGACGGCAGCATTTTGCACCAACTGCAGCCTCCAAACTCTCAAAGGTAAAAAGTGCAATACAGTTCTGGATTCTCAAACAACATGGATTAGTTTTTCAGACTGTCAAAGCTGGTAACGTAACAAGGTAACGTTCACTACCTGGTACCACGTAATCGGCCAGTTTTGCTAAGAGCAGGGAGGCAATTTTGGAAGCGGGGTCACTGGGATCATCCTGTTCACTATTCAGGGAGGGCACGGAGTAACTCCAGGGGGGCAATTCGACATTCCCGCAGTCCTCGACACTCATGAGCGGAAGAGCAGCACGACAGAGTTGCAGGATGATGAGGACCAGCTTCGGAGAGGGGCGCTGGTCCAAGAGCAGGGACAGAAGTTTGGACACGCAGGCGGGCTGACTCAGGATTGCTTTGCCGATGTGACTCCTGGAAAAGCAAAACATGGCTAACTTTAAATGTACTTAGGAGGTCAGTAGAGCATTAGGTCTGGAGCTGAGGCTCAAACCCTGGCGCATCATGAAGCTCGCTGGAGGGCCTGGGGTCAGTTACACTCCTTTGAGCAAGCATACCTTGCAGGATGGTTGTGAGGGCAAAGTGTATCTACTGTTCCAGACTCCTGGGAAGAAGGGCAGGGTATAAATGTGGGGAATCAGCACTGCCAGAGACATCCAACACGGTATCTAGGTTGGGGAGCCAAAATATCTCGCCAGTTTAGAAGAGGTCTCTCTATAGTGAATTGATGTTGGGCACAATTTTGCCCTAATTCATTTTCTTTTCTTTTTTAAAAATAACACTGCAGGGCATGTTAGAGCTCAACTTATCCCATTTTCATCCTCATGAGAGAGAAAAATGGTGACCAACTGGATAAAAATTCACCCTACCCAGCCTTGGATAAAAAGAAAAGGGCAATAAATTGATGCCTGCTGCCACTGTGCCACTCTCAGCAACCTTATGGCTATGAATTAGAATGGAGAGACACCACTGCAGGGGTGAAACACTGATCTTGTACAGCCACGGAATATTAAGAAGTGAAAGAGATGTGACAAACTACAAGTGTGGATGTTTGACTCTGCCCACCCTCCCCCCCACAAACAAGGATTTGGGGCCAGCGGCTCGAAACTTAACTTGTTTTATGGCTCGCAACAGAATTTCAAAGCAATATGTTAAAAGGTTCTATTGCTAATGTTAATACAGGGGTGGCCAACCTGTGGCTCGGGAGCCACATGCGGCTCTTTCACACATATTGTGCGGCTCCTGGCAGGGTGGCTGGGGAAGCAAAGGGGAGGCATGCTTTTTCTCTCTTTCTCCCTTCCTTCCCTCCTCTCTCCCATCTATTTGATTTCCTATTTTCTCTCTCTCTCTTTCTTTCCACTTCTTTAATTCTTTCTTTCCATCTCTCTCTTTTTCTCTCTCTCTCTCAATATCATTAGCAAACAAGTAATATCATTATCAATAACCGGTTTTCCTCGTTTGTTTTTATTTTTGGCAGTCCCATTTAACGTTAATAAAAAGCAAATTTGCATATTTTTAAAAATAAAAACGTGTGTGTGATATTTGTTCCTGTCTTGCGGCTCTCAGACATCTCTATGTGGCTCTTACATTTATTCTATGTGGCTCTTATGTTAAGCAAGGTTGGCCACCCCTGTGTTAATAGAACCAAATCCATTCTGGCTTTACACCTCGTAACAGAAATTCAGAGCTGTATTTTAAAAGCGTCTATGGCTACTGTTGCTAAAACCAAACCGATTCTCTGCTAGAAAAGTGGACTGTAAAATGAAACAAATACACCAACAAAAAGCCCCACAGGAGGTCAGAACCGTGCTGCACCTTGACAAGTCGTTCAGAAGGCTGAGGACGTCTTGCAGGGCATCGTTTCCAGCTGCCTGGTTGCCGCAGCACTCGGTGGCGCGTGCCAGGTGGTTGGTTAAAAGGCTGGACACTTGACGGGCCAGGCCGGAGTGCACGGCCTCCGGGGACCCCCCTGCGAGTGGGACACAGAAGCAACCAATGGGACCCAGCAGGAATACAGTGGGAAGTCATTAAAGATACTCAACAGCTAACAACACAACAGCTTTGAAGTCAAGTTGACTTTGTTTTAAAAAACAAGTTAAAAGGAAAATCTGAACACGTTGCTAAGCATTAGCACTTCTCAAAACAGCTCTGTTTGCACAGAAGGACACAGGCCCAGCCACAAAGGCCAGCTCAGTTCTAAGACCCCCAAACTGCAGCGTAGGTTGGGGGATGCGTGCTAAACGTTATCTCAGCTCGTTAGAACAGAAACAGGAAGTGACCCTGGGGTTAAGGACAGATTCCCCAGCATCAGCACCTACTGCTGAGGTTCCAGAAAGCCACCAGCGGGCGAAGAAGAGGCACGAACATACAACATCATGACCTAAAGAGAAGTACCTGTCCTTTGGATCTCTTTGACAGGGCATGAAGATATGAGTTCCAGATTCCAGATGGTGCTCATCTAAGTGACAGCTAGGTGACAGCTAAGAGCTCCATAGCCAGCAGTTCTAGCTGGAGCAAACAGGTTCTGACTGGCACTGTTACACAGCAGTCAGAGTGACTCAGCAGCCAGTGCTGATTGGCTGGTCAATGTATCTCTGTGTATATTGTACAGTGGTTATCTTTCTCTCCTTTATATTCCAATGTGGGCGAAGCGCTTTGTCAGTCTGTATAGTGATTCTGCTGAACTGCGTATACCTGCATTTAACAACAGGCTTTGTAAATAAACCCTGTATATATTCCTTCCCTACTTGGCTGTGTGGACATTGGACTCTGTGGGACGTAAGCTCTGCACTTTACTGTGCACGTTGCTGTGAATCTCTGCTCTGGTGCTAACACGCCAGCTCAACACTCGCACCCCCTGACACTCTTATCTTGGCTACCCTACTAGATAAAATGGGCGCTGAAGCATTTCAGAATGGCCGAAAGAAACAGGCCAGCAGCAAGCATCCAGACAGGCTGGAAGCAAGCAGGCAAGGACTCTTACTGGAAAAGCCAAGACTTCCAGTAGTTCTTGGGTTCTAATTAACCAGCCGTGTCTGAAACACAACAACACACCGTCGTCGTCAGGTTAATGCACGGGTGCCGCCAGCAACGCAGTTCCAGACCTTGTTCCGTCTCTTTCCCCTGCACCTTTCCAGCTGTCCCAGCGGTCAGCAGTAGCACGCAGTCCCCCTTACCTTCTTCCTTCTCCCATTCAACACAACGGTTGGCTAGCACTTGGAAGGCAGCCCAAGCCATGGTGGCCACCTTCTGCTTCTTCGTCTGTTTCTCGTTGGAGCTGGATTCCGTCTGGCTGCTTAAGCTGCACAGCCGATCCATCAGCTGGACCAGGCCACTGCGCACCAAGCATTTCTCCTCGCTCCTGCCCCACAAGACAAAGCACAACGGGTCGGGCCCACAGCAACAATCCACACCCTCCAGAGGCCACCAGATGGCATGTTTACAGCATCTGCCAATGTAATTCCTTGCTCCGCTGCCTTGTATAATACAGCAGCGCTTTCTGCGTAACGGTTTTTATCTTTCGGGTTATGTTTTGGAGATGCTGAAGCCCCATCACTGTGTGGACACCTAGTCCTGGGTAACCGACTGTCAAAGCTGGAGATAAAACTTGACAAGGGCCGTAAACCCTACGCGGGAGAGCTTTCGTATTCTCCAAACACAGCAGAATTAGGCTGTTCTGTTGGATTTGTCAGGGAAGGTCTGCCACCTCTTTTTAATGCTTGTTTTAGGAAGGGATGAGAAAAAGGTAAGGGGATGTTCTTGTGGCCGTGCAAAGAGACATGTGAGCATTGCAGATGCGTACAAGTTGACCGAAAATATATAGAATCTGATATGGAAAGGACCAGAGAGGTCTTTCCCCTAAAGCACTGCTAATCCTCAGGTCCTGCCTGCTGCTCCAGAGCCAGTGAGCCCTACCCGTTTGTAATTCAGCACCTTCCCAAGGACCGGAAACTGGAATCAGTATTTATCATCCCACAAACAGTAACTTCCATGTTAAAGAGACCACACGCCTCTGCTCCTTGCAATGGTAGCTATAATCTCTAGTCTAAGGCATGCAGACAGCGCATGGAGAACAGGAGCGCAAGGCAAAGCACAATGCTGTTAACCAGCATGGTTGTCAACATCCTGGAAAGGTCTAAATCCTTGTTTTGTGACGCCTGAGAAGAACTGCAAATGGGAAACAACTCGGAAACAGCCAACCCTCCTATCACCCAATCTCCTGCTCCAAGTTTATTTGAACTCTCAGTGGTCTGAATAGGCTGATTTGTACCCCACTTGTCTTAAATTGACACTCAGCTACTTTCCACATTCTGTAAGAACATAAGGGAAGCCACGTTGGATCAGGCCAATGGCCCAACAGTCCAACACTCTATGTCACACAGTGGCCATAAACCAAGTGTCATCAGGAGGTCCACCAGTGGGGTCAGAACTACAAAAATCCTCCCACTGTGCACCCCCAAGCATCAAGGTTACAGAGCATCACTGCCCCAGACATAGTGTTCCATCTATACCTTGTGGCTGATAGCCACTGATGGAAACTCAGCTCCATATGTTTATCCAATCCTCTCTTGAAGCTGTCTATGATCGTAGCTGCCACCGCTCCCTGAGGCAGTGAATTACACATGTTAATTTCGCTTTGGGTGAAGAAGTACTTCCTTTTATCTGTTCTAAACCTACGGCTAATCAATTTCGTGCCCACAAGTTCTTGCACTGTGAGAAAGGGAGAAAAGTACTTATTTCTCTGTCTTCTCTGTCCCAGGCGTAATTTTGTAAAGCTTTATCATGTCACCCCTCAGACGTCATTTCTCCAAGCTGAAGAGCCCTAACCTCTTTAACCTTTCTCCACAGGGAAAGTGTTCCATCCCCTTAATCTCATTTTAGTTGATCTTTTTTGCACCTTTTCCAGTGCTATTCCAAAGCTTTTCTGAGGTGCGGTGACCAGAACTGTGCACGGTATTCCAAATGAGGCCACACCATACAGGGGCATGATGATACTGGCTGATCTGTTTTCAATTCCCTTCCTAATAATCCCCAGCATAGTGTTGGCCTTTTTCATTGCGGTCAGGCGCTGAGTCAACATCACTTTTCCTTTCAGTCTCTTCTTAACAAGCCTCCTCATTTGAGAGAAGTTACCCCTTCTAAAGTTAAAATGTGGTTGTGCTGGTCTTTTGGGGCAACTCCCTGTTTACATAAATGTTCAACTTAACAGCATTATGGTCACTGTTCCCAACTGGTGCTATCACATTTACATCTCTCACCAGGTCTTGGGCATTACTTAGGACCAAGTCCAGGATTGCCTCCCCCCTGGTACATTCAGTGACCATCTGCTCCATGGCGCAGTCTAGGGCTGCCAAGTCAGCTTGGGGGGCGGGGGATCCCCGCTACAGGGGTTCCCGATCCGCCGGCCAGCATTCGGCCGGCGGGGGAAACCCCACCCCCGAAGTCGTCCAGCCTGGACGACTTCCCCTGTGCCGGGCAACGCCCCCAACATGCTCATGTCACTTCCAGTGACGTCGCCCGGCCAGCAGAGGACTCCCCCCCGCCGGTAAGGTTAAGAGACTTGGCAACCCTAGCGCAGTCATTGAGAGTATCTAGAAACCCTTTCTCCTGACTGGAACACATACTGACCTCATCAGTGGGTGGGTAGTTAAATCACCTACTATCAGGGCTATTTTTGTAGTAAAAGCCCAGCGGGAACTCATTAGCATAACAGGCCACACCCAACAGCAGAAACACATTAGCATATTAGGCCACACCCATGACAGCACAGCTCCCTCCCAGAATCGGCTTCCCCAGGTGCTCTGTGGCTTGCAGGGAGCATGGGAACCCAAGGGAAGGAAAGCAGTTTCTGGATCGGCTTTCCCAGGTGCCCTGCAGCTGCAGGGCACCCTGGGAACCCAAGGAGTGGAGGCAGTTTAAACTGCCTTCCCTCCTGGATTGGCTTGGCTTCCCCAGGTGCCCTGTGGCTTGCAAGGCGCCTGGGGAACCCGAGGGGCGGGGAGGCTGTGGATGTGGCCAACTTGGAAGCCAGCCAGAACTCTGCTCCTGTGCGTTCCTGCCCAAAAATAGCCCTGCCTACTATGACACAATTATTTCATCTATTCCAAACCCTCTTTAGTCCTCACCGGGCCATTTTTTAAGTTCATATATTGGGTCATTTTTCCTGCATACCTGGGGACTCCCCTGAGTGGCAGAGACCCCTATCTTGTCTATAGGAAGCCCAATTTGCACCTTTCATCATGCACACAGGGGCCAGCCAGTTTACTATTGGTCACTATTTAGTATTATTCCACACCAACATGGTCCTTTATGCTAATGACAGCGTTCAGGAAACAGATTAAGTCTATTTTATTTCAGCAGGTCTACAGGCTGGGCTAAATCAGATTATGGTTGAATAGATTCTATACCTGGCATTACAGGTTATGCATTTCATTGACTGAGTTTGGGCCTTTCCCCTTTTTGGGGGCAATTTTTGGTTTTATTCTTCACGCTTTAATTTTGTCAGCCACCTTGGGGAAATATGGTCCACAATTCAGACCTTAACTAAATTAACTTAACCTTGACATTTACACTGGAGAATCTCTCTCATGACATGGTCCTAAATTCTTGCAAAACAACGTAAAAAGAGTCAACGTTTGGAAAGATGGGGTACAGACACATGAATGTAACTCAGTGGCGTATGCCTACCTGGTATAAGGAATGGTGCACAACAGACCAATACTATTTGCACAAGCGATGGGGTAACGAGCACAGAGCGCCACCACCGAAGTCATGGTCTCTCCAAAGGCTTCTTGCACTTGTTCCACCATCCCGCCACAGGTGAGCTCTTCAATTCTGTGGAGGAATCAAACAGCTAAGCCCCTTAAGGGAAACTCTTCCAGTACAAGCAGCCCCCAAGCTCCTTGCAAGAAATGCAAACGGGTAAGATCACAGCTTGTTTGTACTGGGTGAAACAGAAGTGGCACATGAGCAGTTTAATAGCAAACCTATGGATTAAACCAGTACATTTCAACTACTCATTTGCAATTAATACTCCCTTGAAAGGGATTTAAAGTTAAATAGTATTCCTCAAAATAAAAAATCAATTCAAGAAAGAAAAAAACCCTAGTTATTAATTTATTAAAAGGAAAATACAAGTCAGAAGACATATCTACCATGACAGGCTTACACTGGGTTACACAGTCTCCCTGTCCTCACAGGAAAAGCATGGTTGCACTTGCCCGTAACTGATACTCATTCAGGGTCTTCTGTGCAGTCACACACGGGAATCGCACATGCATAAGCCAGCTTTGAACATTCTGAAGCGTCTTTAAAGTTCAAGGTGCTTCCCACACCCAAATCTTTTTCCTTACGTAGCGTAAGGAAAGCCAGCACACACCTCTTCCCTCAGTTCCTCTAAGCAGGTGCAGGAGCCCAGGAAATAAACCTCAAAGAGCTCACAGTGGGGCGGGAGCATGACTCCATGAACATGCCTTTCACACAGGTGCTGCCACGCTTCCATCATTGTGACACCTGCACAGTCCCTCAGGAGATTAGCAAGCTGGTCTTCTATGTGGGATGGTGCACTGAGACTTGGGCCAGATCCGCACTACAATTTGTAACACTGTAATGTGGGATTCCCTCAACCTGACTGTCATGTCAATGATCAGACAGCAAGATTGGGGGATGGGGCTTTCCTCAAGTAGCCAGGTCCCCAATTCAGGTCAGGGCCATGGTGTGGAGGGAGGGAAGATATGAAGAAGAAGAAGAGAAGAAGAGATTGGATTTATACCCCGCCCTCCACTCACTTGGAGTCTCAGAGCGGCTTACAAACTCCTTTCCCCTCCCCTCCCCACAACAGACACCCTGTGAGGTAGGTGGAGCTGAGAGAACTCTTTCCCAAGCTGTCCTTGAGAGAACAGCTGGTACAGAGCTATGGCTTGCCCAAGGTCATCCAGCCAGGTGCAAGTGGAGGAGTGGGGAATCAAACCCGGTTCTTCCAGATTAGAGTCCGCGCACTTAACCACTACACCAAACCACTACACCTTAATAATTGCGCCTCGGATTAACCTCATTGGCCACGATACTGCCACTGTGCAAAGCTCTCTCTTTCAGCAGATGAGATGATGTGTCTCTTTAGAGCAGAGAGTCTCTAGAGGACCAGTTTGGCGTAGTGGTTAGGAGCGCGGTCTCTAATCTGGGAGAACCGGGTTTGATTCCCCACTCCTCCATGTGCAGCTGCTGGTGAGACCTTGGGTCAGTTACAAGTTCTCTCAGAGCTCTCTCAGCCCCACCTACCTCACACAGGGTGTCTGTTGTGGGGAGGGGAAGGGAAAGGAATTGTAAGCCACTCTGTGACTCCTTCCGGTAGTGAAGGGTGGGGTAGAAATCCAATATCTTCTTCTTCACTGGAAATTGTTGTCACTCATAGGTACACTTTTATAATTATTTTTTTTAAAACTTGAGAGGCTCCAAGAAATGTCTTCTTTCTGTGAGAGTTTAGAGACAACTGATGGAAGAGGCACGACCTCTCCCCTTCACGTTGGATGAAGGCAGGAATAACTATTAGAAGAGGGGGAGCAGCTCACACTTGGACAGAGCTCCACAGAATACTCCGCGGCTGGCACGTGGAGTTCCCGTGTGGGGAATGCATAGAGAACCCAGTGATGAACACTTGGAAATTCAGCTTGCCTGGGGGCAAGACTGAGGCAGGTAGTTTAAACAGGGAATTATTTGTAGTTCATCAAAATTACAATTGCCAGAACTCTTTGGGAGACGCCATGGCAGTCAAAACTAACAGGAAAAAAATAATATAAATTTGTATGGTGGATCTTTGAAAACTAGTAGTAACTGTGGGCAAAGCACTCACAACAGAGTGGCCAAATATTAAGCAACCCCTCTAATAACATTTGACGGGCTTTGGGCATCCCGAGCATTTTAAGACAGTTCAACCAACCACCAGTCAAGCTCTCCCTCTGACACTGTCTCTATCATAAGCCAACAATGTGCTTCTCAACTGTCCAAAGGACACGCATAACAAAGAGAGCTAATTTGGCCACTTCCTGTTTCCTTTTAGGAAATGTGTTCTAGTTAGCAGATAATGTACTTCCATTCGGCCTTCCTCAAACTGCGTTTTGAAGAGGAACTAACCGTGGGCCCCCTTGAAGTACCATTGTGACCGGACCCACAAGATGTGTCACACCACCAACACGAACGGCTGCCGTCAGGAGCTCCCGCATGTGCACCAGAGCCTGTTTCCTGGTGTTTCCGCGCCGCCACCTGGTCTGAGCAGCCAGCAGGAAACTACTGCTAGATACCTAGGAGAGAAGAGTGTTTTAGCTAGATGCTTAATATTGTGTTGGTCTGCAACAGAACAGCTAGATTCCAGTCCAGTGGCACCTGAAAGACCAACAAGATTTTTTTGGGTGGGAGGATATAAGCTTTCATGAGTACCTAATGAAGTTACCTTCGTATCTGACAAAGGGAGCTTCGACTCTCGAAAGCTGATACCCAAAAAATCTTTAAGATGCTGCTGGACTTGAATCCAGCTGTAACACTGTTTTTGTTTGACTAGTGTATTGGAGCCACAACGGCCAAGTGGCTTCCTTAAAGTGTAGTGTAGTCTAGTGGCAGTCTGGACTTGGACCAGGGAGGTTGAGACTGAAATACCCACTCTGCCAGTCATTTTTAAACAAGGGCTCTTCAGCCCGCCTCATGTTCTGGGGTTGCTTTCGGCCATGCAGCTTTTAAAACTGGCACAAACTTTTAAACATGGCACAAGGATCTGGATCAAGGGCTTTTTGCTTTTTAACAAAGGATTAAAGCAAGTTTGGCCCACAGAAAGAACCAGGTTCCAGCCCAGACATCTCTACTTGAGATGGTATCAGACAGCAGAGCCAGGCAAGAGCTGCTGCTGCAACAGACAAAACTGGACAGAATGGGCCAATGGCCCGAGTACAAGGTACTGTTTCATATATTCATGACTATGCAGTGGTAGGGGACAGGTAGCCAAGTTCCCTTATCCCACTCCTCTTCCTTTCCCATTTTTTTTAATTCGTCTCCTTCACTCACTCTCTGCC
The DNA here is from genome assembly GCA_029233225.1 of Lepidodactylus listeri. Taxonomy (NCBI): domain Eukaryota; kingdom Metazoa; phylum Chordata; class Lepidosauria; order Squamata; family Gekkonidae; genus Lepidodactylus; species Lepidodactylus listeri. The sequence goes on along the minus strand of JARCFY010000013.1, from coordinate 4,116,538 downwards.
TTCTACCATACCTGTTTTTTTTTACTGATAAAGTAAAACAGACCCTTGGAAGCAGAATAAGTTCCCTTCCATTTCTCTGAGGATCTGATTATGGTTTGTTGCAAATACACAGAGTTACAGAAATGAGTTCTCTTTGAATAGACTAGTCCTATTAGGAAAACTTGAGAGCTGGTATAGTGTAGTGGCTAACAGATGGAGGGCTTAAGGCCGTGCCTCTTGGCTGGTCCATAAAATGCAAACTGCAGATCTGTGAAGATTCATTTCACCTCAAGGTCACGCAGAAAAGGAAGAGGGTGTTTAAGCCTTAAACCTCCACTGGGTTTCACTATCTGAAATTGGCTCTCTGGTGCTGCTTATTGGCACTTCAAAGCAAAGGGCCCGTGGAGGGTTAAACCCCCTCCCTAGCCTGCAGGATCTCGGAGGCAGAGTGAGGAGGCACAAGCCTGGAACGGCGTTCTACAGAACCACCACAAGGCACAATTATCATCTCTTCTGTCTCAGCCTTGAGATCCAGAATTCCCTGGTTCACCTCTGCTACCCACTCACTAGGCAGCCGTAGGCAAGCTGCTCTCTCCTCCTCAATGGATACACCCTCCCCACATCTACAATATAATGGTAATACCGACAAATCCTTCAGGATGGTTGGAAGCACTGAAACAAGATAATGTGTACAGAGTGTTTTGGATACTAAAAGCTCTATATAATGTTCCCGGTCCCATTGTTATATTTCAGAAGGTAACCATACTGGTCTGCATTAGAAGAGCCAGTAGCACCTTACAGACCAGAAAGATTTTTGGAGCATGAGCTTTTGCGAGTCAGAACTCCTTTTGTCAGGTGTCTAATGAAGGGAGCCTTGACCCTCAAAAGCTTATTCATGGGAAATCTTGTTGATCTCTACGGTGCTTCTGGACATTATGATTAGACTCAGGGGTCCTTTCGTAAAAAAAGAGGTGCAGGAGCTCATTAGCATAACTTATTTGCATATGCCACACCCCCTGACATCATCGGAAGTGATGACGTCATCGGGAGTGTGTCAGAAGGCAAGAAGGGAGGGAGGGGGAAGGAAGGAAAGGAACAGGAAGGAAAGGAACAGGAAGGTAGGTAGGTGGTGGGGAGAGAGTGAGAGAAGAAAGAAAGGAAGGAGGGAGGAAGGGGGGAAGGAAGAAAGAAAGGAACAGTAAGGTAGGTAGGTGGGGGGAGAGAGAGAAGGAAGGAAGGAAGGGGGGAGAGAGGGAGGAAGGAAGGAAGGGAGAGGGGAAGGACGGGGAAAGGAAGGAACAGGAAGGTAGGTAGGTAGGTGGGGGAGAGAGAGAGAAGAAAGGAAGGGAGAGGGGAAGGAACAGGTAGGTGGGGAGAGAGAGAGAAGAAAGGAAGGGAGAGGGGAAGGAACAGGTAGATAGGTAGGTGGGGGAGAGAGAAGAAAGGAAGGAAGGGAGAGGGGAAGGAACAGGTAGGTAGGTAGGTGGGGAGAGAAAGTGAGAAAAAAGGAAGGAAGGAAGGAAGGAAGGGGGAAAGGAAGGAAGAGGAAGGTAAGTTGGTAGGTGGGGGGAGAGAGAGAAGGAAGGAAGGGAGGAAGTATTGAGGGGGGGAGGAAAAGGGCTTCTCGGGGCCAGCGGCGCTCTGCCGCGGCCCCAAGGGGAGGGGGGAGGAAGGGGCTTCCTTTGCCCGGGCCGGCGGAGCGCCGCCGGCCCGGGAACACTGACGGGGGGGGGGGCGAGGGATGGGACTTCTCGGGGCCAGCGGCGCTCTGCCGCGGCCCCAAGGGGAGGGGGGAGGAAGGGGCTTCTTTTGCCCGGGCCGGCGGAGCGCCACCGGCCCGGGAACACTGACGGGGGGGGGGGGCGAGGGAAGGGACTTCTCAGGGCCAGCGGCGCTCTGCCGCGGCCCCAAGGGGAGGGGGGAGGAAGGGGCCTCTCCTGCCTGGGGCCGGCGGAGTGCCGCCGGTCCCGGGAACACTGACTGGGGGGGGCGAGGGAAGGGGCCGGCGGCGGCAGAGCAGCCTGCCGCAGCCTGGGAAGAGCGAGCGGGGGGGGGGGGCGGGGCTTTCTTAAGTGCCCGCCCCCCCGCCTCCTCTCTCCCGGAGCTGCGCTCCGGTGCGCCCCGGCCCCAACGGAGCCCTGATTAGACTCCTTACGAGCACACGACTTACCGCCTGGTCTGGGTTCGTTCCAATGAAAGCAAACAACTGCCCCAGTAAGACGCTGTATGTGGGCTTATCTCGGCTGTCCTCAACGGTCAGGGACTGGAGGAGAGTGAAGGAGCTGCTTCTATGACTAGCAGCATGGCGCCTTCTGAGGGAGGGAAAAGAAATCGAATTAGAAGGAGGCTAATTGTACTGATATTTGGAGTTTTAACACGGGCTATGCTTTAAAGGGGACAAAAAAACAATGCATATACCTCTGGCTTGACCTGGTGAACTCCAGATCTTCGTTTGCAATCATTTCAAGGTCCGATGGTGCCGACATACTGCGGAGAAAGACAGGCTGGCGGACAGCGTGGGAAATCACCTTTGTTTCTGAAGCTGATTTACAAGCTGCAGGGTTAGGAGAACAGAACAACAAATTGCTTCTAGAAACTCCAGGGCAACATTTTAGGGAACCACCATAAGAAGAGCCCTGCTGGATCAGACCAGTGTTCCATCTGGTCCAGCATCTTGTCTCACAGTGGCCAACCAGTTCCTCTGGAGGGCCAACAACAGGGCATAGTAGCTGAGGCCTTCCCCTGAGAAGAACATCAGACGAGCCCTGCTGGATAAGACCAATGAGGGTCCCTGTAGTCCAGCATCCCGTCTCACACAGGGCCCAGCCAGTTCCTCTGGAGGGCCTACAACAGGGCATATTAGCTGAGGCCTTCCCCTGAGAAGAACATCAGAAGAGCCCTGCTGGATCAGACCAGTGAGGGTCCATCTAGTCCAGCATCCTGTCTCACACAGGGGCCAGCCAGTTCCTCTGGAGGGCCAACAACAGGGCAGAGAGGCTGAGGCCTTTGTAAGAACCTAAGAAGAGCCCTGCTGGATCAGACTAGTGGTCCATCTGGTCCAGCATTCAATCTCACACAATGGCCAACCAGTTCCTATGGATGGCCAACAACAGGGCAGAGAGGCCGAGACCTTCCCCTGATGTTGCCTCCTGGCTCTGGGATTCAGAGGCTTCTGAATGTGTAGGTTCCCCTCAGTCACCATGGCTTGTAGCCACAGATAGACCTCTCCTCCATGAATCTGTCTATAAGAACTGTCAGTCATGTAGTGCTCAGTTTGTCTCTCCACCTACACATAGAGCACGGGCTGCTTTTCATGACTAATATACAAAAAGGGATCTTTGGATGAAGAGAAAGAGACATATGCTTAAGAGTGTTGGGGGGAGGGTTGAGAACATGCATGCTGGGTTAAAGTTATCTTGTTTTCCTCCTGGGAAGAGCTCTGCAGAAATCTACTCTACAAGCTCTCATGGCTGTTCGTTTTGAACCAAAGACATCAGCTACAGAGGGTAGCAATGGGCTAGCACTTGTGAAGTGACCAACACACTTCTCTCCCTGGATTTGTTTTGAAAAGCTAGCATATTTGCGAACTCAGTGCTACAAGCACATTTTGCCTTAAAACATGGTTATCAGTTGCTCACATATTCCTTGCTGCTGCCACCCTTACCTGGTGTCTCTGCAGGGGTCCCAGAAATGCTCCTGGTGAGACCAGACTGTGCTGCAATAGTGACATGCAACAGCAGTTCCGCTCGGTTCATCAAGCTCTTAACCAGCGCTTTGGTTTTAGCCATGGGATGCGAAGGCTTCTGGAGCAGAGAGTTTACTTCCTGGAAGAATTTCTCTCTAAAAGCAGAGAAAACAGAACCTAGATATGTTCGTTACATCTTCAGGAATCCCTATGGATAGTCCAGGTTCTTCAAGTCTCAGGATGCAGTGGGAAAAGAACAGTGTAACTGGAGGCTACACATCCACACAGCCAGAATTTACAGAGAGAGAGACAGAGCAAGAGAGATCAAGCTTAAGGGAGAGGAACCCTATCACATTAAATGACTGCACCAACCTCAAGGAGAGAACCATATTCTCAAGATCACTTCCATCAAAAGAAACCTCCTTCATTGAGCACAAAAGTTCCAGTTCTTTCATTTTGCTCTAAAGAGAAGACAAAAGGACATACAGGGACTGAGGGTGCGTCCGATTCACAGGTGTGTAAGTCAGATGATCACAAAACTGCAAGGCCATCTATATATCTAATAGCGAAGGGCCCCCTGTGCGTGTGGATACTTATTTCCGCAGATCTGGGGCACGTGGAGGGCAAAGAGGTTTTTCTGCACATTTGGGGCAATCCCCAGGGGTGCAGAAAAATTGAAAATGTTTTAAAAAGTGTACGGGGAATACTTAAATCCCCCCCAAAGTAAAACTGCATTCTGTGCACATGCGTGTTTACTGAGCCACGGGGAAAGCAACTGTCCCTTGCTGCCTACGCCGCCACTAGGACTGTCAGGAAAAGGTAACTCACGGTGGCAATACTTATCCCAGCTGCTGCTCAGCCTGTCACAGCAAGACCTGCCCGCCACCAGGACTGCCAGTAAACAGGAGGATGGTAGGGGGACTCCTGGGGCTACTGTTCGTCTCCCCCTCCCCTCCCCGGCATGTAGAGTCCTGCGCCCCGTTAGCGGCCGCCGCGGGCTTCTATTCAAAGGGGCAGCAGCACTGGAGGAGTGGCTGGGCACAAACAGAGCAATGAGCAGCTGTTTGGTGGGCTGCCCCCCCCCTTTTAAGCCGCAACTTTGTTAGGTGAGGGAGAGGAGGAAGCAGCAGCGGCAGCAGGAGCAGCGGCACACGGGAGGAGGAGCGACCAAAGCCAGCCAGCCACCAGCTCCCCCTCCCCCGCATCAACCATGCCGGAGAGGGCTTGGGCTCCAGCAACATTTTGTTGCGGGTCCCCTCTTGTAAATCTACTATTTGGCAGACAGTACAAGTTCTTAAGGACATGCCCCCACCCTTTAATTAGGTTTCTAGGCAGAATGATAGCACATAGAAACTCTCTATAGTTTAATAAGCAGGACAAAAATATTGTTAACAAATAAACTGATTCCACTATACACCACCACTTGCTAGAAATAAAAAAAACCCCATCTTCTTTCAGGGCTGAATCCCAGAACAAACATGCTGCACTGATCATTCATATCTGCCTAGTGTTGTCTGCAAAATTTAGGCTTCCTAGGTGAACAATCTGAATGCATTTCATCGGAGTTGAGCACACAGAGAACTGAATAACATTGTTCTGCTAAAAAGGGACTGCCAGGTTCAGAAGCAGAAGACCTCCAAGTGTCAGGGAGAAACCATGACCTTCATGTCTTGCTTGTGAAACTCCCAGAAGCATCTGGTTGACTGTTAGTGAGGACAAGAGTGCTGGACTAGATGAATCCTAGATGGCCTGATCCAGCAAGGCAGATTTTTGAAGGCCAAACATTTGAAGCAATGTCCCCCACTCAGTTAAAAGAAAAGTTCTGAACATGCTAGAACTGCATTCTCTAGAGCCAGACTTCCTTCTAGTTCTCAGAAAGCAAATAACAGCAGCCATGTTCAAAATCTAGTCATGCTCCATTACCACTGGGCTTTTTTGAAGAAACCCCAACATGCGTTGGAACTGTCTAGTTCTCAAACATATGCTGACAGAGTCCTTGCAATCGTCAGCAGACTATTTCCAACACAGGGTTAGTCAGCTGGCTCCAAAGAGCACGTAATTTATCCCTGGGCACTAATAAACCTGGCGCAATATTTTATAGGAACAGAGAAAGTGCACTTAGAAAAGAGAAATTCAGAAAGAGCATCAGCTGATTTCCTCAAGTCTTGCTGATACTATGTATGTCACTCACCTCGTTGAAGTGATAGTCGTAGAAAAAGGGGACATTGTTCTCCAGTTTTCCGTGCATAGCGTCCTCCACTTCACTTTGCCATTTCTGCTCTAGCTCAGCGACGCTCTGGCCAAAAGACAAGAGCAAAGTGAAAGGGGCCAATCTCCATTAGCTTACTCAGACCACAGGTAAAGTGAAAATCAGAGCATACTTGGCACACCCGACTTTCAGCGAGGGAGACTGTGATGCTTTAGAATCAAACTGTCTTGTCCGTCTCCCTACAAGAAATGGATTTTTAGAGTAGCCTTACCTGCAGCTGCCTTTCCATGGCATTTAGCTTCTTAAAGGTCTCTCCCATAATTTTACAAAGCAGGTCGTATTCCTCCGCATGCTCCTCTTGGTACTGGAAATTTATTAGGGACTGGAGTGCGTCGACCAGATTTAAGTGCTTGATGACACATGAAACCACCATTTCTTCCATTATGTCTGGCTGGATCACCTCCCTGTCAAATGGCGGCAAGGAATTATATTCTGGCAGACTGACATTTGACGGTTCCACTGGTCTGAGAGTGAGATTCAGTAAAGAGGGTTCGAAAGGCCACCGGGGCGGGTGGGCAGGCAGGGGCTGCACAGGGGATCAAGGATCTCCGACAGCCTAAGTGGGAGATAACCCATAATCCCATCAAGCACACAGCCCAGCCAATACAAGGGAGAGGCCAAAGGCATTGCCAGCGCATTGCTAGATCTGAGCCTAAGGGTTCTGAGACCGCAGCACAGAGAGGCCGAGAAGAAGCACCAATTTTATTTTTCAGCACTGACTCAGAAGAACATTGCCACCAATCACTAGCCAGAATTTGGGAGTAAATACCAGCAGGATACAAAACCCGGGACTTCTGCTGAATGCTGGAGAAGCATTTCAGCCACCAGCACATGAGGAGATGGTGGACTCAGGTGGCTGAGATCAGGCCTGGTCACTACGGACATGGCTGGTCAATTTTAAAACCAGGGGGCTGGGAAAAAAGGGGTGGGTTTCCCGTTTGCTCTCAGGCACGTAACTCCTCTTAAGCACCATCTACTTGCCATAATCAAATAAATGAACAAATGAACCAGTCACACTCGGAAGTCATGCATCTAGCTGCTTAAGATATTTTGCATCATCATAAACAGGTTTCACCATGGGGAAAATGAACAATTTTACACCTTCCATTATTTGGTGGAGGTGGAAAGTGCTGTCAAGTTGCAGTGGACTTATGGAGATCCCATGGGGTTTTCAAGGCAAGAGACGAGCAGAGGTGTTTTGCCATTGCCTGCCCCTGCGTCATGACCCTGGACTTCCTTGTGGTCTCACATCCCAGGACTCACTAGGGCCAACCCAGCCTAGCTTCCAAGATCTAATGAGACCGGGCTTTCCTGGGCTTTCCAGGTCAGGGCCTTCGGTGATTAGTGTACATTTAAACAGAGGCATTTGACAAGACTGCTGGTGTAAATAACTGTAAAATCAAACTTGCAAGTAAAAGAAGTCTTGGGGGAAGGAACTGCTGTTACGTACCTGATGCTGGGTCTAAACTGAGGCCGAGCACGGCCAGATATTTCCCTGAGTTTTATCATGATTCCAGGAGGGAGCCTGATCCGTGGCAAGTCGAAGTAGTGACCCACAGGGGGCACAAGGACATCTGAAGGGTAAGTGAACTCCCGATCTTCGTCTATGGTAAGAGGCAGCGGGGAAGGGCTTGGCGTGAGGGCTGGGGAGATGACGCCATTGGCTTCCACTTGCCACTGGCACCTGGGAAAGGGCAAAGTATAAAGTCTTAGCTTCTTTCTAATCCAGACAGAACCTGTAGCCATTTTAAGGCCCTTTAAATCCACGTGATGCAAGTAAAACTATAGAGTTCCAAAATAAATGCAGGTAAGGATATAGTACATTGGAAGTGTGCTCTTTCATGCTCCCTCTCTCTCCCCCCCACTTCCTCTCACTCTCTTTCTCTATTGCACGCCTTACAGAAAAACACATTTTTTGGTCTTGACACAATTTCAAAATGAAGTTATTCTACAAAAAAACATTTGGGGTTTTGCTAATCACAAAAGAATTTTGCTTTCATTCTGTGGGGTCTTTCAATCATTGCTTACCTCTGTTTGCAACTCACTTGTCTGCCTGATTTATGTACTATAAAAAGGCAGCTTAGAGAACAATGAACGCCTGGCAGATGTTGCAGCTTAGCACTAACTCAGCTACACGCACACCTCAGGAGCTTGTTAAATTCATTCCATCTGGTTTTGAGAATTAGCACACTGGGCTCATTTTCGCACAACCCATCTTGACGTCAAGGTATTTTTACCTCTGCAGAAGTTTGGATCTTAGAAGTTCTTGGCATGTTTCCTCCTCTTTGGTTATTTCTGGTCCGTTGTACAGTATCCTCAGCATAGAACAAGCCAGCACAGACAAGCCTAAAGCAAGGTCGACCAAGAATGGCAGTCCTCCCGATACATCTTCTGAGGATTCCTTCATGGAGGAGGAGAAAAGGCAGCACTGAACGCCATCTGCTGGAGCCCAACCCTCTAATTAAAAAAAGATGGCCCTGATCCAGAGACAGGTGTAATGTGTGTGGGCCTCTAAATTCCTTCCTTTCAGAGCAGCTAATTGGAACTGCCTCAAACGTTCCATCTGAAATTGTACCAGAAGCAACACACAACGAAGTGGAAGGGAGCTGCAGCTAAGAAAGGAAACACCTCGCAGTACACACTTCTGCAGGCATGCGAAAGGCCAGTGGGATGGATACCATGGATCCAAGCTGCTCACTGTGGCATCCACTCCTGGCACAATGAGCCTCCCCTGGCCTCCTTGCCACCATTAGCCGAATGGACCCAAAGGCTCAGCCCCTGCGGATTTACTGAAAAACTCTGTCAGTTGCAACGCCCAGACTGAACAGATTCTGTGCAGCTAAGTGGAACCTGGGAAAGCACTGAACCCCAGCGACAACAGTGGAAGGCAGGAGTTCATTTGAACGGTCAAACCACTCTTGAGAGAGTATTTTTGCCTGCCTCCCACGAGAATAAGTGTGAGTCTTCTCATGATGACTAGGCCCTCTTTGCCTTTTCCTGGTAAACTTAAACAGCACCATGGCAGATCAGTAGGGTTGCCAAGTCTGGGTTGGAAAATACCTGGAGACTTTGGGGGTGGAGCCAGGAGAGGGCGGGGTTTGGGGAGGGGAGGGGCCTCCGCATGGTACAATGCCATAGAGCCCACCCTTCAAAGCAGCCATTTTCTCCAGGGGAGCTGATCTCTGTCAGCTGGGGATCAGTTGTAAAAGCAGGAGATCCCCAAGCCCCAGCTGGAGGCTGGCAACCCTACAGATCAGGTCCTACCAAAAGTCACCTTCCACTCTCTCTGTGCAGCTGTGGTCGTGCCTGGGTTCGACTCCTCTTGAACGCTACCGATATGAGCTTCAGTAATCTGAGTGATGGTGGCTTCTCCTTTCTTTGTAGATTATGGGCAGGCCTGAACTGGGCCAAAGATGTTTTCCCACCCACCCCCACCCTAAAATACAGTACACTTTAGGCCTACTTTAGTAATACATGATCCCTACGCAATGCAAAATCTGAAACAGGCATACCTGTGCCCGGACAGTGCAAGAAAACCCCCACATGGCCTTGTCCGGGGTGTTGTGCTCTCGGCCACTCCGCATTTCAAAGGAGAAAGTCACGGTATCCCCTTCCACCTTAGATTTTTTAAAAAGGCAAAACAAAAAAGACAGGGTTAAACAACCAGGCGTGGCGGGACGTCTTGTGGCTCAGTGGCAGGGCAATGCGGAAGGTCTCCAGGTTCGATCCCTGTCATCTCCCGTTAAAACAATGAGGCAGACGATGGCGTGAGAGACCTCTGCCTGTGAACCTGGAGAGCTACCACCAATCAGAGTGGACAACACTAACTTTGGCAGACCAATGGCTAGACTCGGTGTAAGGCAGCTTCATGTGGGATGAACAGAAGCCTCTGCTTATTTCCAAGGGGGCTTTTAGGGGAGCTGACAAGGACTGAAACAAGGAGCTACAGCAACTTAACACAATTGGCTGGTGGTCGCAATTGTTCTGATGCCCATCAATCCTATTTTCTTAAGGGAAAGTGGCTCCTCTTAACGACAATGTGGCCTCTATGCCATTTTCAAAGACGGAAACTTCATCATACCATACCTTGACAAGGTCTTTGGGCCAACCAGTTCCTAAGACGCTACGGCTGCCATATCCAAGGGTGTTGCCCCCGTACTCAGCAACCTTCCGACTATTTGTGTTGGGGCCAGCATAGATCACCAACTTAAAAAAAAGACAAAGAACTAAAATGTCAGCATAAAGTCAGAAGGTGTGCTGATAGCATTTTGAATACTGAAACAACTTCCTGAACTGCTCTGAAGGGGACAAGCAAGTACACTGGAACAAAGAAGTATTTTACCTGGCTTGCTTTATGCCAATTCAGAATGACTGCTTCTAGCCAGCAAACATCTTTTGACTCTCACACACCCTCACCACCTGCTTCTCCAGAGGAGTTAATTTCCTCCAGACCACCATTGCTTCTAATGGCGTTCTGAGAAGCTCAAAGGTATCTACCGGGTGGGTCTCACCTTCCACTTCACAGTTCCTGGGAGCAGGGGAATTGCAGTTGTCTTCAAATATACAGCCCCCCTGGGACACTGAGAGCGGAAGTACAACGCCCTCTGTTCCCCGGTCCCCTAATGGGACACTGCGGAAAATCGCCTTGAAGCATAATAACGTCATCTGCAACAACCTCTCACAGGAACAGTGATTGAATATGTTCAGGGTAACACTGTTTCCTAGAGTACCATTCAGTTTTCTTTCCCCAAGGGAAAAGATTCTTGAGAAATTTGTTCCGCAGCTGCAAAGAACTCATGGTCTTCTTGGACAACTAGATCTCTCCTCTCCGTTTTGCCCAGCTTTTTCTAGACTCACCATTTCACACTTGTGCCATTCCAGATTATCTCCATTTTATCATTAGCTCCTACAATTGCAAACAGAGGCTGCAGAAGTACTGTGTGGTCCTCAGAACTTCCCTCCCCCCTTCCGTTCAGGGGCACAAGGAAACATGCTCCATGCCACCAAAGATCAAGAGAAGCATTTACAACACGAAGATGCTACAAAACACAGTATGCAGAACTGAAGCAAATGGGATTACCACCAGAGTGAGGCTCCCTACAGCTTGGAAGGGAGATCCTTCTAGCAGGCCATGCCCAAACTGGCATTCCCATTCGGGCCCTGGCTTACCTTGTCATAATCGTACTGCGAGGAGCATCGGCTATCAAACCTCAGATACAAGCAACGGGCTCCCGGGATATGAACTGTCTCCTTAAATTTATAATTGTCCCTGACGGGATGAACTGTCTCTACAGTCTTCCCAGCAGCCCAAGGAGCTGGAATTTTCAAGCCAGTAAGGAAACCTGGCTCTTCTTTCTCTTCTAGCATTCTGTTGTAAAAGGAAGAGAAATGACAGCAAGAAGCAACCTTGCAGATCTGTAGCCTCCAGCAGAGGCTTTCAACGTTCGCTGAAATCTAGTCATGACAGAAAATACTCAGTACAAGGGGAGCCCATAAAGACATGTCATCCTCCCAGCTAAGCTCCCTCCCCAGCTATGTTCCTCCCCAGACTGACTTCCATAGTAGCCCACCGACCAGACAAGGACAATGGAAAGGACCACAAGCAGGGCACTGTGAATAATGCCCCTAAACAATTGCCACCTGTGGACTAAACTCGGCAAACCAGGATGAGGTAATAACATCTTGCCCTTTGCAGCGCCCTTAATCTCTCAAGCGAAATATCCCCTCCCATTTGTCTAAAGGTGGCAGCGGTGGGGGAAGAGAAATAAAAGATGTGGCTCATTCTTCAGCAGGCTTTCCAATTAGAATAATTGCTGCCAGTTCTTTGCAGGAAAGCTTTGCTGTGAGTCTACAAAGCAATTTAAAAGAGTAGCCCAAGACTGACCCCTGAGTGCCCTGCCTCTGAATCATGCAATAACAGGTTCGTCTAGCAGCAACACCGGCAGCAAATTATAAGAGTGCTCTTAGTGTATTACTGGGTGAATGCTGGGCGTAAAAGGGCAGTTCAGTGATGCTACATCCATTACCTCTCGTCAGGGAACAGCTTGCTCCTTTGTTCAGAGGCTCCTCCAGGAGAACTGCCCACTTCGGAGAAAACCGGAGACTGGGTTTTCAGCAGCAAGGCTGTCTGTAACACAAGACATTTCAGGACACGAGCTGATCAAACAAGCGCGGGTTGCGCTTGATAAAGCCGCACACTAATTAATGCTGCACCTAGACGGGGGAGAGGAAAACTGGGAAAGTGGACTCGTGAGCCTCCTCTCCGAGACTGATCCTCCTCACTCCAGGCCAACCCGTTAAGCCTTTTATTATTGTCCATTGGAAGCCACAACCCTCCAGTGCCAGAATACCCACTGGGAGAGGGGGAGACTGAATTCACTGGCAGCTGCCAAATGACCTGAGGCCGCATGATGGGCTCCGTAAGCAAGCAAATCAATTATGTTTTTTGCAAAAGGTGTGGAGAGGAGCCCAGGCTGCCTAAATGCATTCTGGGGAGGCAAATACTGCTTCAGTTCCATTGGAACCAACACTGGGGGGGGGGGAGTAAAAAGAGGATGCCGTCTGCTGTAAAATACACACAGCACGCAGTGCTTAAGGAACTACCATAAACAACATCGTATCTGCTGAAACTTATCACTATCATAAACAACATTATAACTGTGTCAATAACTGCTGTTGAGTTTGAATGTTAATACTGAGGGGGGGGCCCCTCCCCTCCCCCAGTCAGGACAAGCAAGCCACACTAAGCTGTCAGATGTGTGAAAGTTCCAGTAGAAATGCCGCACCTGACTTGTGTAGAGGACCAGCTGCACCAGCTGCGGCATCAGAGCATCGGCCATGGTCAGTGTTTGCAGGTTGGGATGCATCAGGGAGGTTAGCAGTACCGGAAGCAAGTGGCCCAGCATTGTGGCTTTGGTCACCTGCTCCAGGCCCTTTAACCTGCAATGAGAGGTCCTGTTGGTTAAGTGTACTTTGTGGTCCTTCACTGAACAGTCCTGTGTGACCCTGTGTGTCTGACTGGCTACCCGTCACCTTTGGTCCCTCTCCGCTTCTTCCCTTTGCATGTCAGACAAACTGGTTTTGTTTCTGCGCTGCTCCCCCAAAGCCCTTGAAACCTCTCAGCTTCTGGTCATTCACCCTGGACACTGATCCAACCCCTTGCCCCTTGGTGTTTCTGTAACTTACTCGGCCCAATCACCACTTCATCCTCCTCTCCAAGAAACGTGGCGTATTGTGCTGCCTGCTCTACTATTTTCCCTCGTGCCCTGCTGGTTTTTGCCTTGGAGACACTGATGCTGCCCGAATTAACGCCCTCCTGCCAGCCAAACGTTGGCCTGAGATGTGGATACAACTGGATTCCACAGCAGCTGTGGAATTTCCAGTTAATATGACAACCTTCCATCTGCAATCAGAATCTTACCTCTGTTCCCTGTCTGGAATATCACTGTTTATAAGAGCCATGGTGACTTGCTGCAGCATTTCTAGAACTTCATCGCACCCAGTCAAGATTTGTGTAGCAAGAGTCAAAATACTGGCCTTAAGTTCCTAGGCACAAAATGTTATAGAACAATAGTTTACATGGCCAAGGGAATAAACAGCTTCACAACAGAATAAAGCACGGGCTTCCAAAAATGATGCAGTGGTCATGATAATGGAGCTGGGCAATGGCAAATTTATCTCGGAGCCCGAAGACAGACGATAGCTTTTTGAGAGAGCGGAAGGTGATTCAATAGGGGCACTGTTCCCCCTTGATGCACACATTCACTTCCATCCACAGGGAATACAAGTCTCCACTGTGCTTGTACAAAGCAGACACAAACCCAGAAAGAAATGGACACACCGTTGGAAGCAGTGCCTTCATCAATGGAAAAGAAATGCCTCCTGCTCTGTGAAAAATGAGTGCCTGTCCCCAGACTTGAGATTTAGAAAGGTAGCCCTAAAAAAATTAAGTGCACTTTTAGAAGAGGTGCATCTGAGTGCCAGAGAAGAAAACAAAGGAACGGTTTTGTCCAGAAGGATTCTTGCTGAAGAGGCTTTACAAAAGGTTTACGGGAGTCTTTAGCCTCACGCATACAACTCCAGATTCTTCCAGCCTTCATATAAAAAGGACCATAATGTTTAGCTGATTGACAAGTTCAAATGACTGCTTTAAACACTTGCGATCAGTTAAAGGGTGCCCCAAATGCCTGGGAAGGGTTTTTAAAAAAGATTTTAACTTTCTTCTAATATAAGTAATTCCAAAAACTAGAGGTGGCAGGAGCCGTCCTAGTTTACAAATCATCCTGCCCTTCCTTTCTCTCACACAGAGAAGGAATGCCTCTTCTAAGATGGTGCCTGCCACAGCCCTGTGTGTGCATTAGATGAAAAAAGCAAAGTATGCTTTTTATCAGGACTATTGTTTTTATTCATATGTAATGCAATTGTAGCCAACTGATACAACTTATCAATGGATATTTTCTTCTGGTGATTGATAGCCTTGGTGGGCACAGAGACAGACAGACAGACAGACGACAGACAGACAGAAACACACGGGTCCTTACTCCTATCCCCTCTAAATGGCCCCAAGTCACCTGAAGTGCGCAGGACATTCTGCTCCTTAGACTGGGGAGAGAACAGCATTGCTTTATGTTTATCTACTGATGGGAACACGGCCATGGCAGTCCTGCTTTACAGCAGTGGAACAGCCAGTTTCTTCCTATCTGCAAAGATGCTGAAGAGAAGGCAGCAAGATAAATACAGCGGGGAAACTCCAGTTACTTATAAGAAAGGGCTCTAACTGGGCCAGAGCTGGCACTGTAGGGTACTTATCAGAATGGTTAATCCAGCCCTGGCTGTTGGCCGGACAAGGAACGAAACAGACAGTCCTAGAAGGGAAGATAGATGACAACTGCAGAGAGAAACTGGAAAAAAAATGTGTTTGTAGGATGAGACACATCATGGACACATTTAGCACTTAGTTAATACATTCATGAATGTGTTAGAGTGGCCTATACAGGGCAAGTTCACAAATATACCAATGAAAATTGAAAGGGATTGATGTCTCTGGGGGGGGGGGGGGGGGGAAACGGGGCACAGTCAAACATAGATTTTTCCTGTGTGAGCCCTATTGAAAGAAATGAAAGCCTGTTTATATCTAAGGGGGGCCAGCAGAAGTTTGCAGCAGATTGGGCCTTAAGTGGCTATAAGTAGTTGCAAAAAAACAGATGTTTGCAGAACAGAGCAGAAGAGATGGACAGATTTTGCCCTGTTTCTTTTGATACACAAGTAGACGTCCTTGAACAGAATGAACTGTTTCGTTCTCTCAGAAATCCTTCTTCCAATGGCAGTGCTTTGCTGTAACCAGATCACTATTAGCGGTGGCACAACTAACACGGGATTTCAAGTGTTACATTAAAACACTTGAAACGCTACCCCCCTCCCCCCGACCAAGCACTTGCCCCTCAGGAATACCCCATGAAAGCAGCAAGTTCCAAAATGGAGTCACCCAGTCTTTGACACAATATCGCAAAAAGACAACCTTGAATGGCACACGGCTAACAACCAACTGGGAACAAGGGCCCCAGTGTCGGGTTTTCAAGTTTGGTCACAGTAAACGTGTCCATGCCCCGAAAACCCAGCTTGCAGGGACATCCCCATCACAGATGCAAACTGGTTCCAGATCTGTTCAAGGGGTTAAGCTTTCTCCAAGAAACCCTGAGGACCGCAGCATGCTGAGCATTTTCTGTTAAATGCCTCGGTGAGTTGCCTCACAGAAATGGCATTCCCAGGGCTTGAAGCGGGAGAAAAGCCATGATTTCTGGTGGGATGAAGCTGTTTTAAAAGCCTGGTCCGACTGATGTGTACGACAAAATGGAAGCTCCCCACTGAGTTAGGGAGGAGGGGGGCACAGAGCTCTGAGCACATAAAAAGGATGAGTAAGCAGAGCTGCACTCTACAATAAAGGGCAACGTTTCAGATTTTGGCAGACTAGGGAATACAGATTTTGAGCCAGGCGATTGGGGGTCCTCAGTGAGATTTAAAGGCCCACTGTCAGATACACTGAAGACTGAATTCCAGCAAGTTTAAGAGAATGATTAAACAACTAATAACTACACCAATGATATCAACACACGGTCTCTCTCTCACACACACACTTCTTAAACCAAAGAGTTGTGTACAAACAGCACATACAGCAAAAAGATTTTTCGTAAAAATAGTCCCCTGCTGACCCCAAGCAGAACAGCACTAGTGGAACAATTACATGTGGACTGAAATCTAGGATGGGGAGGTATGATTCCCCCGCCCCCACGTTTTCTGAATGGCACCCTGACCGGTCAACAGGGCAGTCTCCTCAAGCATAAACTGAAGCAGAAGAAGAAGAAGAAGAGATTGGATTTATACCCCGCCCTTCACTCCCCAAGGGAGTCTCAGAGCGGCTTACAAACTCCTTTCCCTCCCCCTCCCCACAACAGACACCCTGTGAGGTGGGTGGGGCTGAGAGAGCTCTTTCCAGAGCTGTCCTTGAGGGAACAGCTGGTCCAGAGCTATGGCTTGCCCAAGGTCATCCAGCCAGGTGCAAGTGGAGGAGTGGGGAATCAAACCCGGTTCTCCCAGATTAGAGTCCGCGCACTTAACCACTTAACGTACTTAACCACTACACCAAACTGGCACCAAGCAGCCGTGGATCAGCCACCCCTGGGAGTCCCAGCTGAAGCAGGGGGCGGGTTGTAGCTTTCTGTCACAGAAGGACATCCAGACAACAAGAAGCAATGCCACATGACAGAGAAGGTTATAGATGCCACATGACAGAGAAGGTTATACCAGTCAGATCACCTGTATCGATACAAGGACCAGGATAGAGGCGCGGGGGGTTTTGTCGAAAGAGGCGCTGGAATTTAATCTTGTTTACCTGTACCTTCAATGTCTCTCCCTGCACGGAGCTGTCACTGTCATCGTTCTCGTCAGGCTTAATCAAAACAGTATTACTCAGAAGATGGTTCTGTACAGCCATCAGGTACCGCAGGCAGGGGGAGGCAGCCTTTAATACAAATGAGCACCATTCGCATTATCATCTCAACACTTCAGTTAGAGGAAAAATCACTACAGAAAAAGGCGGCGGGCTATTTTTGAAACACAAAGGGAAGAGAACAAACAGGGAAGGGTACAAGGGAAATGTTAAATTATTCTCCTGCTAGACTGTCAACAGTCTTTGCAACGAAGCACAAGAGCACAGCAGAAGCTTGCTGGTTCAGGCTAAAATAAACCCTGGGAATCACGGTACAAGCTGCAGCATTCTGCCAACTTTGTATGTAGGGGGGAAATAAAAAAAATATGAAGGATGAGTAAACAGACAGTCAACATGGCTCTTAAAGCAAGGCAGAACTGCAGAGATAAGCAGCGAAAGCCTGGAGCAGATGCCACTGAGGTGGAAGTACGGCTTCATGCCAGACAGCTGTTAAATCTACATCAGGGCTGTGTGTGTGCGTGTGCACAATTCCACAGGAGCAAAGATAAAGCGCAGAATATGGTTCTTCATGATGCAGAATTCAGTTGCTTGGAAACTTTGGCTGTAAAGATATCCCTGCATGTGAGGGGGCTGCTGAACCTTCAGAAGCCAGAGAAGCAGCTACAGAAGAGTTGGGGGCAGGACTCAGGGCCTTGCGGAGCCCTCTGGCTATTCCCAGGACTAGCGAAGTCAGAAAAAATTATGCAGAATAGTGAAGAAGGATAGAATGAATTATGCAGAACTGGGGAAATTATGAACACCTGCATAATTCACAGACGGGGCTGAACTCAGCTCTTCTTGACACGGGTTTTAGATTGCCTTGATGAAGAATTTCAATTTTTTTGTATCATACACAGCTCGGATCTAAATCTTCCCCTACCAATAGCCTTCCTGTTCACGATTTCAAGAACATTCTGCCAGAAATGTTTTAAGTATATTTTTATTACCCGGAATATTAGATTGCCTTTATCTATTTATTTATCTATTTATTTAGAGCTGTGCCAAGCTTTCCTATATGGCAAGCCAATACTACTAACTCTGAACTATACAAGGGGGATTGAGGTCAAGGACCAAACCAGAAGAAATGTCAGGATCCCTTACTCTTTCAAAAAATGGAGACAGCCGCCCAGGGGCACCTGATTCAGATCAGGGCTGAAGCAGATGAGAAACGTATCTGTTGTTTCTTCAACCCTCTCCCACAGCGGCACAGAGATGGCAGTGGAGGCCACTGAAGGCCCACCCTACTGGGCCCAAGGCAGCTGCTGCACCAGGACAGTAGCAGCACTGATGGCCTCAGCAGGAGGGAGGGGGTGAACTATCCGCAAGAGCCCCCCCCCCTTCAACAGATCAGCTGCTGAGCACAGCAGCAGGGGAAGGAGGTTTGCCAGCTGAGGGCACAGTGGACAGCAGTGGTCTTTGGCTAGCCTGATGCAAACACATCTGGGTTAGGGCAAGGCAACAAAGGGGTTAAAGAGATGAACAGGGCTCATCAAGGGAGGAGCAGTGCTGGGCTTGTGTTGCTATCCCACGGGAGGGGCCAGGAATCCCCCGGCCCCAGCTTTGTTTTCCCGCTGCTACTCAGAGCAGCAGTTGGGGATAAATAAAGTAGCAAATGGCTCTCGGGCCTGGGGGAAACCCAGAAGAGACATCACGCCTGAACCACCAAAACTCTTATATGTTACCAATGTTTCCAGCGATTCCTAGAGAGGCACGACACTATGCCATCACTCACATCTAGACTATGTACAGGATATTGCACAACGACCTGTACCTGTTAAAGGTACCAAGCATGAGGCTGCACACACCTACAGATTACACGAAAGATAACTGCGGAAAAACACTTACCCTTAGAAAGTCCACCATCTTGCCTGTAATATATGCCACAGTTCCCCTCTGCGGCCCAAACTCGAGAGATCTACCCTGCAGCTTTGCAGAGACTGTCTCATAACTGTAGCCGTAAAACAAGGGATCACTGGAAAAGGGTAAGAGTAAGCTAGAGGGTTTTTACTCACAGGCACAGTTGAAAGGAGCCGTTGAAATTCATCTCTGGATACAGTTTGGCACTTGGTGATTAAGATACAAGATTCTCGGACAACAATCTTGAGAATGTAGTGCAAAAGTTCATCGTTCAGTCTTCAAAATGCAGGAAAGACATGGTAAAAAAGAATAAAGTACAAAAATGCATATGCAAATTGCAGTGCACGAAACATTACAATAGTGTAACATTGATTTGCATCTTTTTACTTACTTAACTTTCACTGGCAGGATTCAAAGAACTGTGCAGTGAGTTCCATATGCCCAATGAGGCTCTGGGCTTATCTTAAATAGCAGCCCTCTTTTCTCAAATTCTCACAAACCCCAGGGAATGGGGAATTTTCAAAAGCAGATTTATGATATGGCATGTGGTGGTGGTGGGTGTCTGCTGTTCAAATTCCACCAGTTGACTTGTCGGCATCTACATTTGTTTGTTGTTTGGATCCTGACCTCACTTGCGTACTTCCCTAGGAATCTCTTCTAGGCAAATCAACAAAAACCCTAGCAAAAACCCAATTCTTGTGCAGAGGGAATTTCCGGCGAACTGGAATCTGCACTGTTTATAATTCCTAAGGTTGGTGCACTGCAAATAACTGCCACACCAGAGAGTTGCATGGGATGAAATTACGAGTTAAAAATCGATTATGCCCTAAGCTAACTGCAGGAAAATTGCTCTCTCACAGTTCCAAGCGTCTCTTTGGTTCTTCTGAATCCTCACTCTCAAAATTACCAATCTCTCTCTCTTTTTTTTAAGGAACCTGAAGGCAAACTGGCTGACTCCTTGATCCATCCAGCAGTGTTCTGCTACCTGACCTATTTTGACGTTTACCTTCAAATTTCAATCGTTCGTCTTCGTGGAGAATAGGTCTACTCATGAAGATCAGGCAAAGTCTGAATGGACTGCTCCCCTAGTGTACAAGATGGCACGTGCGAGTTACCTGTAATGCTCATCGTCTTCACTGCCAAATCTGTTGTTCTGAAGCTGCTCGGCTAAGTTAGTCATGATCACATCTCGAAGCTGGGCCAGCCCGCTATTTCGATCCCCTACAGGGAATAAATTTGTGGGGCCACCGGTTATGCATGCAAAACTTGGGCTATGCAGCCAGATTAATGTGCAAAGTATGCTGTGTACAGTCAGTTCTCAGGTTCCATATGAACTTTCCTTCCAATGTCATTGAAAGCTCTCTTACCTTCCGTTAAGACCAGCTTAAGCAAGTTATTAATCTCTACTTCTCCAGGATACAGGATATTTAGACCAGAGCTTAAGAGGGGAGAAATGAATAAACATTAGCATTTGCTTATGGAAAATAAGAGGAAAGTATCTTTTTAAAACACATCTAAACACAAATTATATTGCAGAGGCTTATAGATAATTTTATTTGGAGCCAAAAGAAAGCTAGGTTTTCTTTTCACAAGTTTAAGGAAGAGGACTGGGGTCTCCACAGCTGCATTTCAATTACTCAACATCTCAACATGGAAATGTTTTCTGTTTTAGGGAACAGGGTAAAACATGGCTTAATATAGAAGAATCCTATTGCTGCCAGTATTATTTTAGAAGAGAGTACTTGAACGCAACATAACCCTTGTCCTAAAGAAATATTAAATAATCCTCCTCTGTTACTCTTAAATCTGGGACAAAATGGCACTCTAAATTGGCTCCAGGAATTTCTCCGATACAATCATTTCTAGGATAAGAATTTTTTCACCGGATTTCCTTTCCAGGTTGGAGAATAATCAGTCTACAAAGTTTAAACAATATATCAAAAAGGGTGTCAAAACAAAACAAGCCTATTTGTTTGCATGCACATGAAAGCTTCTACCCAGAATTAAACTTTGTTGCTCTTAACGGTGCCACCGGACTCAAACTTTGCTCTGTTGCTTCAGACCAACACAGCTACCCACTTGAATCTATAGACATCTTTTTATAAGATGTAAAACATTAAAATATCTCTGCTTCTGCAATTAAAGGAATAAACAAGGACACATTTTGTTCTCTCCACTGACTTGTACGGTGCTGCTTCTTGCACTACCGGCAAGGGAATCATGTTTATATTCAAAGAGTCATGTGTTTTGACTGATACCTTGGCTTCTGGTATTTGTAACAACATTTTTACTCCTAAAACACTTAGTAATCCTTAATGTTCCCAACCACCACCCAGTAAGGTAGGTCGCCCCTGTTTCACAGAAAAAGATCTGAGGCTGAAAAGCTGAAACTGGACTGAGGCCATGCAGCAAGTCCATAGCTAAGGAGGAACTTTAGCTCAGGTCTCTCGACCCAAGCTTAAAATCCAGCCACTGGAGTGCACTGGCTGGTTCTGTTTTGCATATAATAACCCAGCTTTTTTCTGTGGAATTCAAGGGGCATCATACACAGAGATTTCCAGGGGGCCCATGTCCAAATGGGAGACTAGACCTAGACCTGCTATGATTCAGGAGACTGCTGCATTACAGGCCTCCCTTGAAAATGTTAACCTGAAAAATGTGATGGACATGCCTGCCCTCTATACAGCTTTGTGGTCGATCTTTAATATAATCACAGAACCCTCAGGTTATTCCTCAGAACGCACCTGATTGCTAGACAGACCTCCTTCTGAATTTCAGGGCTGATCTGGTCTGCTGGCGCCATCAGCAACTGCCACAGCAAGAGGCCAGATCGCCTCACAGTGTCGCGATTCTTCTCTGTTTGGGGGCTGAAGAAGAATTTAAAAACCACCTGCAAGACAATCATTTGAGGAGAAACGCTCAAGTCGAAATGTCAGCTACAACATCAGCAATGACGTGACTCATTAAAAGAACACAGAGTGATCTGGACCCAAAGATGCCCATACCCTTGGGCTAGGATCCTGCGAGACTTCGGTTCAAATTCCCATTTCCACCATGGAAGCTCACTGGGTGACCTCGGGCCAGTCACTTTTATATATAATTTATTTATTTTGCCCTGACCTGGATTGCCCAGGCTAGCCAGATCTTGTCAGATCTCGGAAGCTGGCTAGTATTTGGATGGGGGACCTCCAAGGGATACCAGGGCTGTGATGCAGATGCTGAACTGCTCTTGCCTTGAAAACCCCACTGAAGTCACCATAAGTCAGCCGGCACTTTCCACCACCACCACCACCTCCGGACAGGTTTAGAGGAGATGATCTGTTACTAGCTAACACTTCAAATTACAGGCTCATGGACAGTTAATCCAATAGGAACACAACATATACCATGGGATGGCAACCAATATAAACAGACCCTTCTTAAAACTTACTAATGAATAATACACTGGTGCTCATTGTAACTTATATGATCCTTGTAATTTGTATCCGTACAACAAATACAGCAAAGTACAACATTGTCTGTTTGTTGCAATAACCAGTAATAACCAACAACAGCATGGACTTTTGTTCCATACCGCTTTGTGAAAGATTTTACAGCATACACTTTTGCTTAGTACAGCTTGTGAAAGATTCTGACCCAGAGAAAGATTCTGACTAGCTAACAGCCACGATAACTGAGTCGGGCTTCTGCTTCAGAGGCAGAATGCAGGGGAGGGTTATTGTCTGCATGCTCTGCTTGTGAGTTTCCCTGAGGTGTATGACTGGTGGTCACTGTTGGAGACAGGACACTGGAATAGATGGACTACTGGTCTGGTCTTATGTCCTTATAAATTGCTTCACTGCCAGGGAAGCACCTAAAGCAACATGGACTACAATACAATTGAAACAGAACATGCATACTACAGAACAGAAGGAAAAAAACAACTGCAGCTGTCAAAACTGGACGGAAGCGCGGGGCTTTGTTTTTTAAAATTTAGAAGCAAAGCAGCTCGGCAGGCCCCTTTGGGCTGAGAACATACGCCTCCTCCCAATTATGCACCCTGACAGCTGTCACTGTTTTCCCTGTTGGGAAGGACCCGATGGTACTTGCAAGACTGAGGAAGTACAGAAACCCAGAGCCGGCTCCAGAGAATGGCAAGGGGAGGCGTTTGCCAGGGCCCCGACACTTGTAAAGGGCCCAGGACCCCACCAGGGCTCCCACTCTTGCTTTGCATGCCGCTCCCAAGAAGGTTAGAGACATTTTTGAGAGAATTCTCAGTTTGCACACATCTCCTCCAGGTTAAGGGGACCGCACCAAGGGTATCCTACCTAAGTACCTCCTGAAAACTGGAGCCAATATACAGAAAACTTTTGGCAGACATTCAGAACAGGACAACATGTGCAACAGGAACTGAAAACATTGCTTGTGACACAAACACACATGCCTACCTGGAAGACAACCAGGATACAACGTATGATACAGGTGTCTCCGTTGACCATGGCTTTCTCCATTATGTCACAAATGCTGCTGAGATGATGAGCTTCAATTGGGTGTTGCTTGCCCAAAAAATTTGTAATTGGAAGGTTGTTACTTGCTGCAAGCAGATTGAGCTGATGGATACACATGGCACCAACGTGGTGTAGTAACTGGTTGATAACCTCGTTTGTGGTTACGGCATCTCCTAGAAGGAGAAAACCGAGCAACAAAGCTAAGGATATGTCTTGCAGCTGCATAACGTGTCTTTCAAGTTACCAGGCTTTAAGTACTCTGGGCCTATTGTAGAGATCATTAATTTGCAAAACATCAGCATAACTCTGGAAATAAGTTCTGTAGCTAATTGATGAAATTACTGAAAGGACACTGTGATCCATGTCTGATGGGCAGAGCAAGTGCTCTGCAGGGCTGAGGTCTTGGCCGGCACCTGCTGTCTGCTGGAGTAGACAACACTGGGCTAGACGGACCAATAAGACAGCATCATACATAAATTGTTATGGAAAGCAAATAAGAAAAGGGATGAGGCTTTGCTTGGGATGAGGCTGGCTGCAAGATCTGAGTAACCAGCAACCACCGTCTCATACCTGAAGAAGTGAGCAGTGACTCACAAAAGCTCATATCCTGCCATAAGTCTTTACGGTGCTACTGGACTCTTGCTCTTTGCTACTGCTACAGACAGACAAACATGGCTACCCATCCTGATCCACCATCTGGAGAGAGAGACAGATGAAGTCAGTGATGGCTACAGAAAAAAATTCTGCTGGCTACTAGAAAACTTTGCCAGGATTGTCTGGGCTTCTGATTCCTCTCCAGAGAAGGTCCATACATTTCCGAGTTTCTCATCCAGAAGGGCCAGAAAACATACTCTGAACAATTTACAGCTTTGGTTCTCAGAACATCAGATCCCATGATGGGCACCAGATATGTTATATCTGCATATTTAAACCACAGTCACCCAAAAGAGCTATCTAATGCATTTTTATCCCAATTACAGCACAAAGCCAAAAGCATTCAAAAAAGTAATTAATCAGATACATGGGCTTGGATTTCAGAGAAGGGATTCAAAATTCCCTTCTTGCCATGTACTTATTGGTGCATCCTTTGGTGAGTCATCATTTCACAATCGAAGGCCACATAAACATTTGGAAGTCCCACTGCTGCTGCATTTAATTAACAGCCACAGCAGCAATGGGGGAAGCTACACAAGCCAACCCCAAAGTGGAAAACAAGTTTCTCATCTGTAAAATGGTCCCACACAGAATGATTATGAAATACCCGGGAATTTCTATTTGCTGTACGAGTTATATCATAATGCTTCCCTGCCTGGGTTTGTTATGTTTTATGAAATGGTTTCAAATATATTTTTGCATTTTTAATGCTTGAAATGTTTCATTGTTTTTGTCTTAATGTTTACCATCTTAAGGACCCTGAATTGGGTGGAAAGCCGGCGTAGACAGGTTTTAAATAAAATGAATAAATAAAACACAGAAATATTTCACTGCTAATGCTTGTATGCAAAAGCATATTTCTGTGTGTTTCCTCCGCGGCTGAAACACTCCGCTGCCTTACTTCAGCACACTTCCATGGAACTCAAAAGGAGCTAACCAGGCTCGAGTTCTGCAGCCTGTAAATTAATGAAGTTACAGAGCTTCAAAGGCCCTGTGTATTCCTTAAACAACCTTGTGCAAAAGTGCAATTCTGCACTGACAGTTCCTTGGCAAGGTCTAAAAAGGCTTAGAGGAAAGCCTCAACAACCTGGGTTTAGATCAAGATGGGTAGCTGTGCTAGTCTGTCTGTGGTAGTAGAAAACAGCAAGCGTCCAGTAGCACCTTAAAGACTAATAAAATTTGTGGCAGGGGATGAGCTTTTGTGAGACACTGCTCACTTCCTGAGCTGCCTGCCTTTGTTCAGAGTGCTGACTGTCGATTTCCCCGTACCTTTTGGCTCCAAAATGAGATGGCTGACTCCTAGCCTCTGGCAGACATAGTGGAAGGCTTGATTCCCAGGATTGCACCACTGATCAATATAGTCGTTGGAGCACGTCCAGATCATGTTGTTCATCGCATCATAGCACGCACCTGGACACAAACAATAAAGATGTCCATCGCTCAAAACAGTTAGAACTCAAAACATTTTGATCCGTAGTAACTCCCACCCCCTTTCGTCGCCCAACTAACACTGTAATAATGCTGCCTGGAGATGGGCAGAGAGAGCATTATAAGCCTTCAGATTTGGAATTTAAAGATATTTGGAATTTCCAAGGCTTGCGGAAATTATCCAGCTTCACTCAGCAATGTCTGAAGTCCTAGTAAGCCTTTCTCCAGCAGAAGGCTCACTTCTGTGGAGGAAACCTCCTTAACAGGGAGGAAGCCATCAGACTCTGCTGAGCAGAAGGGCAGCATACAGCATACATATTCAACATCCCATTAAAATCAATATGAAACAGCTATTTCCTGCATACAAACCTTTTCTGTGCCAACCCCAAAGAGCTGAACAGATGAATAACCACAACTGCTAGGAAGCACTGCCTCACCATCGGGCAAGACTGCCGCCCGGACAATTAGAACCATGAATAGCGTGTCACGAGGGTGGGCAAATATCCACGGTAGCAGATAGCTGGCAGCGGAAAGGCAAGCAATCGTCTCCCACAGCACGAGGCAGGGCACCACGGAACGGAATGTGCAGGCACGCTCCTGCCATAGCAGTTGGAAGGCCATTTACACACAGGTTATTTGCCCTGGGTTCAATGTTGTGTTGGGAAGGGGGGCTTTTTCATGCTTCCCTTGAGCATCATGGCGCATCTGTGCACCTCCTGGGGCTTCCCTGGCTTCTCTCCCATCTTTCCCAAACTTGCTTTGCAGTGAAACTTCGGGAAAGGTTACATCAGAGCCTGGATGTCTGCTGCATGGGTGAGAAAGTTCCGATTTTTCTAACCCCACTCGTGTCTCAGCCAATCTCCACGATGAAAGTGACCAGATAATTAGTTTTTAAAAAGAGAACGGAAGCTGGGAATTCAGAGAATCAGACTCTCATAACGCTTTTCAATGCCAATTTTTTTTTAAAAAATCCTGAAAAAGCCCTGGTCACGCTAGGTGTGTACGGAGAGGGAGCTGCTACCAGGGAACAGGGCCAGGGAAACAAGGAAACTTGCCAAGTGGAAGCCCTTTTGCCACTGAGCCAGACGGGCAGCTGGAGCAGCAGTGGGGAAACCACACAACCCTGTCCCTGTTTGAAAAACACCACAGGAGGGAAGGGGCACCTGGCAGAAGCATTCCACACCCTGGGCAACGGCACCTCCGAGAAGCCCAGCAGTGAATCCACTAACCCCCAATCTTATCCCACTTTTTCCTCCCAGCTGAGAAAATGTGCAGTCAATGCTGGATGCAGAATCACTCCTAATCGGGACCAAACTAGACCTGACAGTGTCCTTGTGTCTGCCAGGATCAGGCCCCTGCAGCACGGCGGCAGCAACGTCCCCACGGCGGACACGAGGATGCTGTCACATCTATAGTTTGGCCCTCGGGCTTTCCGGGGACAGTGCTTCACTTTAATTTCCCACCCAGCCCTGCCGGTTCTCTACTGGCGTCAACATGATTCTGAACATCTGGAATTATTCTGAATATGTGGAATTATAAAACTTGGAAATATTCAGAACAGGGCGTTATTTGGTAAATGCCAAATATTTCCAAATCTGAACTGCACATTCTTACGAGAAGCAGATTTCTAACAGGATACCTGAGAATCACCAGCTTCCCTAAGAAAGCTATTCAAAATTTGCTTCCCCTGACCTCCCCACTCCACCAGTGGCTCAGCAGGTCTCTCTCTCTCTCCCCCTCCACTCTCTCTCTGTATTTATTTTATTTATTTTTCTCTCTCTTTCCGTCACACACACACACACACACACACACTACAGAGCCATAAGGTTTAAAACCCCAGTAAACTAAGAAGTGTTCAAAGGAAGCTTCATACCGCCCTTACTGCTCCTGTCTACTGATCTGCCGGATCCCTCCTTTCAGTTCAGGCCAATGTTTGTTGCTTATTGGCATTTTAATTGACTTCCTGAAGAAGTGGTGTCAACCCCTTAATAAGGTTCAAAGCAAGTTTACAGTTTCAAATAGTGGTTCAGGAATTACATGCCAGTAATTGCCTCTTAATTTTATATTTTATTAGCTTCCTATTCCTTTAATAAGTTATTTGCACACTCAAGAAAGGGCAGGGTTCAACTTATTAACTGTTTATAGCCAACCAGTTTCTGCCTGAAGAAGTTTATAATCTGAGCTCTCGGGTCCTGTTGTTTCAAATAGCAGGTCATATTTAAAATGCATCTTAATTCCTTACCTAGACCAGGAACAAGGGCACTGCGTCCAAGTGAGCTCCCGGCAGCATCGATGAGATCCGCTCGGCTTGCAAACTGCCCGTCTGATATATTGAACACCAAGCTTGAAGCCAGAACTTTAAACAAAGAACCTCCAATCAATCTCTCAAAACCTGATATATTTTTCAGTAATAAGTTTTCCACTGTGCCTACAGGAAGTGCTTAGTTTCTAAGGTGAGAGACGCTGGGACTGGAACATGACTGGAAGCCATACCTTCTGATCTGGAATGCCTAGGGGATGAACCATCGCTCAGTGGTAGAGTCCCTACTTTGCAGAGGGTCACATGTTCAATCCCTGGCACTGCCACTTGAAAAAAGGTAAAGTGTGAGAGATGATGGGACAGATCTCTGCCTGAGAGCCCGGACAACTGCTGCCAGTTGGAGAAGACAATAATGGGTCAAGATGGACCAATGGCTTGCCTCAAAATAAAACAGCTGTCAGAGTTCGTGTGTGCCTGTTGTTCCCTGCTTTTGGGAGGCTGGCCATGTTTACTAAGCAGGGACAGAAAAGGCCCTCAAGACAGTTTCAACATTTCACTTTTTTAAATGCAAGTTACTCTTCTTCCCACAGGCACCTCCACGGCCATGTCTTTCTACTTCTTGCTTCTTCTCTGCTCCCTGGCAATCTCTGCCTCTCTCTTGCAGCCTCTCTCCCCACTCTTTGTTACAGACTAGAAACCAGACATACAAAATTGGGAATCAATGTTCTCAACAAGAACAAAGCACCACGTGGAAGCAGTTAGATCAATACATTCCTAACGTATTTTAATATTCATGTCACTACCAAAAATACACAGAAAATGATAAATTATGATAGTATCAATTCCTACTACATTCCAACAACAGTACAGAACAGGAATTCATAGTAAGGGAGGTGGATTACTACTGAATTATATTTTTTTAGTCCAGTCCTCCTGGCAATTTACGACAGCTTAACAAGATTTTCAGCTTTTTGGGATTCTTACTACTCTTTGGCTTTCTGGGATCCTTACTATGGAGGTGCTTTGGCTGGGCTCCCTTAAGAATTATTTTGGACCTCGAGATATGGAATGAGCTGCCGTCTTGGTGACTGTAGCAAAAATATATATTTCTGATGCACTGAAATCTCAAAATCTGCCAAAGTTGATGGACCGGTACAAAAGGATCTGGACTACTATTCTCCTGACAAACCCAACTTAATATGAAAGGGAAGCAAGACACATACAGATTTGTCAGGAAGTGGAGATATGTTACGGAGCAACATAAGATGGTAACGCACAGTCTTATGTACTCTTTTCTTGGATTTTAAAATAAATTTTTTTAAAAGGGCTTCTGCTTCACTTTGAAAGATTTTGGTTAAACTTAATGCAGAACGAATGTAGAAGAACTGATTCATGAAGAACTGATTCATGAATTCCTGCTTGCTCCATACTGTTGTTCTACTCAGGATGTGCCAAAGATTGATACTGTCACACATATTATTTTAGAAATATTTTGATAGGGATTTACTGATGAATGTTATGATGATGTTTTGGAATAGGTCGGTATCTATGTTGGTCTGATGCAACAGGTTCGAGTCCAACGGCAGACTCAAACTTTGTTCTAGTGTTTTAGAAGTTTATTGTACAAACACTTCCATGGGGTGGTGATGCCTTGTTTGCTGTAGATCAGCAACCACCCAAGCAAGGTCTAGGTACACAGCTGGTGCTGTACAAACACGCAGCTGCATCACTCTCACATACTCCAGGCTTGAGCTGAACACTGGTTTGGGACTGAACTTTGGCTAGCCTAGCCTAGGCTCGAGCTAGGTCCTGAACTGGCCAACCACTGGAAACGGACTGGGAAGAGACTCTTCCTCTGAGGCAGAGCAAAAGGAAAGGATTCCCAAAACAGGAGTGGGCGAAAACGAGAAGATCGTTTGACAGAACGCTTTGCCAATTTCTGAGGTCAGCAGAGCGAGCAGAAGTAAGGCAGGCAGGCTGCAGAGAACTCACTTTTTAAGGACGACAAACCGCTTGTCCCACCAAAAAGAGACCGTGTGGCGGAGCTGCCACAACCACCCGGCGGTGGGACCAACATCACCAAATACGTCCCACATGTGTACATTGGAGTCTTCCGAAGCATTTTGAGAGGCAAGCCACAACTTGTGTTAGCAGCTGAAAAATTCAGACAAAAGTTGTGAGAAGCAAACAAAACACTTTCCCCCATTAAAAGGAAAGCAAGAAGAGAAAGATCTGGAAACAAAATAAATCAACCTCTAGAGGGAATTTAAACCACAAAACATAACAGAAGCAAAGATACAACCACTTCCAGTGTTCGCATAACATTTTGAGGAGGGGCAGTTCCTCAGAATTCCCTGGAATGTGAGGACTCTTCGTAAGACAGGCTCTTTCAACAGGGCTTGTTCACGAGACACCCCCAAGTGTGTTGTATCCCACACAGCCAGAGAACCAACCCTAAGGACTGGACTCCAGTCCAATACCAGTTAAAAACACACTTGCTTGACTTAAACCTGGCTGAATGACTCAGATATTGTAAGTCACGGGTGGTGTCAGATGGGTACAAAGTCAGCAGCTGCAAAGCAGACGACCTTAGCAATCCCTTTTCCAAGCCCTTCTCCATCCACAGATAACCTGGTACAGACTGCAGTCAGCCTTGATTGTATGTACCTTGCATTGGGCAGCAGGGAAAATTTAGAGATGCTGGTTTACCATCCACCTAACTTGCCAGCAGACTCCCTGGCTGAGATGATGGAGGCGATCTTGAAAGACCCCCAAGGACAATCATAATTTCAATATCTGTGCCACAGTCGCATTGTCAGGCCAAGCGCTGGACTTCATGGCCACTGTGATAACAATGGGACTGTCTCAGGTTATGATGGGCCCAACATATGAAGAAAGGTATACCCTGGATCTTCTTTTCTGTCCCAAGTAGCTTAAAGGTAACCTAATTAGGGGACTGTCTCCCCATTTCATGGTTCTCTGGCTCTGTCTGCCATAGGGCTGCCAAGTGTTGAAAACTCACCGGCGGGGGGGAGTCCTTCTCTTGCCAGGAGTTTCTTCTGGTGCGCGCGCGAATCGACATCACCAGAAGTGACGGAGCACGTTGGAGGCGTTGCCAGGGCGACGCTCTGGCAATCGCCCCAAAACTCTATGGTATCGCCCTGGCAA
Source organism: Lepidodactylus listeri (assembly GCA_029233225.1). Lineage (NCBI taxonomy): Eukaryota > Metazoa > Chordata > Lepidosauria > Squamata > Gekkonidae > Lepidodactylus > Lepidodactylus listeri. The sequence goes on along the minus strand of JARCFY010000013.1, from coordinate 4,085,767 downwards.
CGCCCCCAACGTGCTCCGTCACTTCCGGTGACGTCATTACGTCACCCTTGCTGGACGACGTCAGGGGTGGGGTTCCCCCGCCGGCCAAATGCTGGCCGGCGAATCAGGAACCCCTTTAGCGGGGGATCCCACGCCCCCCGGGCTGACTTGGCAGCCCTAGTCTGCCGTGATCTTACCAGCACCTGCTCCTTTTCAACAGAGGCTCCCGCTTTGTAGAGTCTATGAGGAAGGTGCCATCCTCAGTCATTTTTAGAAGACACCGTGTGGTTGTTTTATTTGCTAGGGCAGGAGTCCCCGGCCTTTTTTCAGTCTGCGGGAACTTTTCGAATTCTGACACAGCACGGTGGGCACAGCCACGAAATGGCTGCCACAGGAAGTAGAACCAGCCACGAAACGGCTGCTGTGGAGCTTACCTTCAGTCACACAGTGAAGATCTTTGTGCGGTGGTGGCAGCTGCTGCCAAAGCGGCGTTTTAAAAAGTCTGCACTGCCAATCAAATCTCAAATGGCTAATCAGGGGCCTTGCTGGGAAAAGCCCCATCTGGTCCCACCCACTCTCTAAAAATACTCGGCAAGCACCAGGAGAAGTGTTGGTGGGTGCCATCGCGCCCACAGGCACCCTGTTGGTAGCCCTGGCTAGGGCTTCTGATGTGGTTTGGGAGCGGGGGCTGTGTAACGAGATTTCATTTTATTATGGATAGTTTTCATTTAGAACTGTAAGTTACCTTGAGCCACAAGGGGGAAGCCAGGTATCAATAAAACAAATAATCAAGAAAGGCGCAATGTTATTGCTAAGAAGTCCCTCCTCACCTGCTTGGTCCTCTTTCAGCGTATTGGAGATTGTGGAGCCAGTAAGGGCAGCCAGAGTTGCTGACGGAGAGGCTCTGTACCTTGACAGCCTGCTTAGAAGCATCTCATTGATACTCTTGGCTGAATCCCCCTCTTTCCTCATTAATATGATGCGTTCCTGAAGGGGGCTGGCTACACAGACGCCGCTTTCCTCCTATTAAAACAACCCAAGAGCTTTAATTCTCCTTGGGAGGAACAAGATCCACTCCAAGCCACACACAAATCCCAAAGGACAAGGTCAAAGGGAAAGAACATGTAGAGCTTTGAATACGCTGCCCTGAGTAGGGTGTTGGCACCAGAGGCTCAGAAAACTCAAACTGCTCTTTTATACAAAGAAAAAAAACCCTGCACATTATAAAATAATTAACCGCACCTTAAAAACAGCTGGAGCAGAAAACGACAGAACAGCGATCAACAGAACCTAACATAACAGACTTAACAATAATTTGCTAGGAAAACAGTTCGGCAGAATAGTCTGACTGACTTCCTACAAAAATAACACGAGGGAACCTCCTTAGGCACTGTGGTCCACCACAGCATCGACAAAGTGGGCAATGAACCCTCCCGGGGTAGACCTTAGTGATCAGACGTTTAATCTGCACACATGATAGGGAAGACTCAAATTTAAACCCTTATCGAGCAGGCCCCCCCCCCCGTGTCACATTTTAGTCCCGCTTACTTCTGTGAGCCATTGTGAATATGAAAGCACTGTTATGATCAATGTTCCCTCTAAGCTGAATTAATGTGAGCTAGCTCACAGTTTTTTAGCCCCCAGCTCACACAATTTTGTCTCCACTCAGGAAGGATGGCTCCAGAGCAAACTAATTTATGCAGTAGCCAAATTGCTCGCTCACAGCTTTAACGCCGGTGGCTCACAAAGTAGAATTTTTGCTCACAAGACTCCACAGCTTAGAGGGAGCACTGGTTATGATTCACTGCTTCTCTCAGGCTTTCACAGACTGATTTCCTTCTACAGTAGGTCTCCTTCTACTGCGCTTGTATCCCTCCCAGTCTCCCTTCCCTACAAGTGTCACAACTTTTAGATCATAAGCTGTGGAACAGGGTCCCTATCGTTTTGGCGTAGTGGTTTATCATCCACTGGGAGCCCGTTTGGTGTAGTGGTTAAGTGTGCAGACTCTAATCTGGGAGAACCGGGTTTGATTCTCCACTCCTCCACTTGCACCTGCTGGATGACCTTGGGCAAGCCATAGTTCTGTCCCAGCTGTTCTCTTAAGGACAGCTCTGGAAAGAGCTCTCTCAGCCCCACCTACCTCACGGGGTGTCTGTTGTGGGGAGGGGAAGGGAAAGGAGTTTGTAAGCTGCTCTGGGTCTCCAAGTGAAGAGCGGGATATAAATCCAATTCTTCTTTAACATGAAAACCTAGTTTTAGGGCACTGAGCCACGGTGGCTCAGTGGTTAAGATGCTGAACTGCAGACTGGAAGATCGGTAGTTTGGCAGTTCGAGACCCGAGTGCCGCATGTGAGTTCCCATCTCTGGTCCCAGCTCCTGTCAGCCTAGCAGTTCGAAAGCAAGAAATTGCAAGTAGATAAATAGGTACCACTTTGGTGGGAAGGTAAAAGTGTTCTGTGTGCCTCGGTGTCTAGTCGTGGCGGCCACATGACCACAGAGAAGTCTCTGGACAGTGCTCTTCGGTTTGGAAACGGAGATGAGCACCGCCCCCTAAAGTCGGATTCGACTGGCTTTCGAGCAAGGGAAACCTTTACCTTTACTATGAATAATAACCATGTACTATAATAAAACAATATGAAGGATATATAACCTAAGCCACCAGGTTTGAGTTGGAAAAGATCTAAACACTTAATAATTAAGCCACAGCATGGAATAAAGAACTGCTATGGCACAGACCTTAAACAGTGAACCAAGCACAATCTACCAGTATGCAGAGTAAATGAGAAGTGTGTTGGAAATGGCAACACTAAGGTTCATTCTTTCCCCGGCACCTCGGAAACAGCACTTACGATAAGCTCAAAAACATCCATGAAGACAGAGTGTCCCTTGGGGGTTTTTTCATTCAAGCTTGCAGGAGACCAGATCCAGTAGAAATAGGTCCCATCAGAAGAAAGATGTACAGTGGTCATAGTGCTGCCTACTGGGAAGTGGTCTGCTGGCATTGGGAGAAGCTGACATACCTGCACCATCATGACACACAAAAAAAAGGAGTAAGCAGGGAAGAGAGAGCTTGTCTTTTCTTGGCTATCTTTCCGATTTACACTGTGAACTCCGATTCTGGAAGTCCTACAGCAGGCTGGCTTGCAGGTCTCGTTTGCCCAATTAAAATAAATGACTATGCTTTCTAAGACTATTGAAAAAAATTACACACCATCATGTAAGTGCCTAAAAATTAGACTGAAATGCTTCTTATTTTTCGCAGTTCACTGAAATCATTGCAAACAAAACCCATGGTTTTGCAAACTCATGCTTGCAAATCGAAACACAGAAATGTTCAAATGTTCAAAATGCTTCTGTTCACAGGCTCTCCCGTATATGCACTCTCACACTCTCCGTTTTTTATAACAGTAATCCACATATCTGAAACACAGAATTAACCAAAGGAAACAGGAAGCTGCAGACTGGCGACGGAGCATCTGTTTCTTACACGCCTTTGGTCCCAGCTTTGATGCCTGGCGTCTCCAGCTAAAAAGGCACCTTAAGCAGCACAGCTAAGAGAGATCAAAAAGACACCACCTGTCTGCTGGGCAGAGGAGACAAACACTGGCCTATGTGGATAAGGCAGCTCCACGTCAGAGCAGGACAGAACAATCCCCATTTGCCATATTGACATGGATCGTAACACTGAAACTAGTAATGTGTTTAAATGCTTTGAGTACAAACTAAACAGTATTTTTTAAAAAAACACAGGGCTCTCAGCCTCCTGGCGTCACTCATGCACTTAATGCCTCCTCCGCCACTCTGGCATAACATTTTGAGGCACTGTGCAGGACAGCAGTTGATACAACTCATCCTGGCGATTTATTTTGCTGAGTCTTAGGATCAGGGCCCTGAATCACAGCCAGCATGCAACATTCTGCTGAGCCACAGACATTCTGGATACTGGATTCCTGTCCTTCAAAGACAGATTGCTACTGAGTCATCTTTGACAGACATAAGGCAGATTTTTCTGAACAGTCATCCAAGTGCCTTACTTCTATGCTTCGAGACAAAAGGCAATAAGCTTTTAAGTTTCTATATAAAGAAGTGCTACAAAAAAGACAAAGCACACAGACAAATTCTAATCTTATTTTCTGAAGCACCACATGCTTTCCAAAGGCAACTGACAGAAAGAACTGATAAGCCATGCTGAAGTAGTCAGTGCAACGGCACGTGTTTGGAAGCAGGCAAAGTCATCACAGTTCTTCGTGCCTTAAGGGAACATTTTTAATATCCCATGACCACCACTGCAAAAAGTACCTCTGAGTAACAAATCAAATGTGAAAGGGCAGCATGAGATGATAGGCAAAGGACATCAAAGCTTGTCCCCTCTCTCACACATGGCCACCTGGAACAGCCCTGCTACATGTTCTGCTGACTTCAGAAATTTAGCAGATAGCAACATGGGACAGGGCCTTTTTGGAGACGGTGGCAGGAAGGCCCTGGAACGCCATCCCCATGAGGCTTATCTGGATACCTTCTCTAGTTTTTGTAAATTGGCTTCCCCCTTAAATTTTCACAAATTGGTTCAGTCAAGCAGGCTTTTAATCTGGTTTACATGAACATCCAACCTTTCGGCTTTACCACTGAATATCAAAGTGGCTCTATCAGTTGACTGAGTGTGTTGGGTTTGATTCTGCTGGGTCTTGAAAGTCCTGATAACTATTTGTGATCGTTGTGGGTGTTTGTGATTTGATTATAATTGATTCTGCTAGTGATAACTGTTTTATGGGATCCCATAATTAAAAATAGGATACATAAGGCCCCCGAACGGCCTCACCAGCAATCCTTAAGTAGATGTATATTAAATAAGTTCAAGGTAGCCACGTCTAAGTAAAGAGGCAAACTTATATTACATAGTAGCTAACTATGACAAGCAATGAATCTTTTTCCAAATTATATGCTAGGTAGAGAACAAAAGGTGACGTCTTCATTTTTTTACCTGAAGAGTATTCTGGTCAATGACCTGGAAAAGGGAGTGAGGTTTATTATCAAAAGAGATAGGCCTGTGAAGGAGTCTGCCATTGCCAAAAGCAATCCAACCCGTCTCCAACTCTTCGTTACGGCAATACACAAAGCCTCTAAGGAAAAAAGCAGGAGATTAAAACTTTTTAAAAGGCTTAATGAATGAACTTTATCTGCAAAACTACAAGGAAGGAAACATTAAGGGTTCGTGGGGTGGGGGTGTTTCAAAAGTAAGTGTCTACACCGGAGGTCCCCAACAGAGTGCCCGTGGGGGCCATGGAGCCCACTGATGCTTTTCTTGGAACCTGCCAAGGGTTTTTAGAAAGTGGGTAGGACCAAGTGGGGCTTTTGCCCAGCAGAGCTTCTTACTGGCTGTGCAGATTTTTTAAAAACATAGCTTTGGCAGCAGCTGACACCACAGCACTAGGATACTCACTGTGCAACTGAAGGTGAGCTGCAGCAGCCATTTTGTGCTGCGCCCACCACCCTGTGCTAGAATTCTAAAGGTGCCTGCAGGCTCAGAAAGATTGGGGACCCCTGGTCTATACCTTAGCAATTCCTTAGCAGCTTTGATTGGAATACAAGAGATAAAACTCAGGGCTGAATGGAAGAAGCGACAAGGTGAGTCTTCACAGAAAACATACTTCCCCCTTAACTAAGCAGAGCCCAATGAGTTTATACCAAGCTTTAAAGCCCAATGAGTTTATACTGACATCAACAAATAAGGCAAGTAAAATTTATTTTAAGGTGAACTGCTTACTCGTTCTGCTGCTTAAAAGTGGCCTGAGAAACAGACACTAATGTTTTTCATGAGGTTCTCAGGGAAGGCAAGCCATCCTTTGCAGAGTTGCTTCTGTCTAAAGGCCAAACTATATGCAGCATTTTATGACCCAACTCTCATTTCCTTCTATCAGACAACATCTGCTGGGAATGAATTTTTCAAGAGCTGCAATGCCGGGATCAGATTGGGACTGCAGCAGCAGCAGCAGCAGCATGGGGGGGGGGGGGGGGCTTCAACTCCCCCCCTCCAGTGACATTCTCCTGACCCCAACTGTTCCAGGGTACCTAATTTGCTGGGGGAGGGGACTTTGTGAGCAATTTGGGCTTTTAAAAACACCCAGTTGCTAGACTGCTGTAGTGCAAGAACATTAAAAACTATCTATTGCCACAATCTACTAGCTCCTCTGAATTCCCAGATTTCAATGTTAAAAAAGTAAGTCTCTAGCTCTTGTCACTGCAATGAAAAGGGCTAAATGAAACAGGAAATTCAGAGGAGCTAGTAGATTGTGGCAATGGACAGCTAATGTTGGCTATAGCAATCCAGCAATTGCCAGTTTTAAGAAAAGCCCAAAAAAGCCCTCCAGTGAGGAGGCGAGGCAAGGAAAGTGCAGTAGGGTTGCCAAGTCCGGGTTGGAAAATACCTGGGGACTTTGGGGATGGAGCCAGGAGAAGGTGGGGGGAGGGGAGGGGAGGGGCCTCAGCATGGTACAATGCTATAGAGTCCACCCTTCAAAGCAGCCATTTTCTCCAGGGGAGCTGATCTCTGTCAGCTGGAGATCAGTTTTAAAAGCGGGAGATCCCCAGGCCCCACCTGGAGGCTGGCAGCCCTAAAGTGCAGGGAAGATAGCCATGGGGACACTACACTGCTGCTATGAATTCCTCAACGTTTGCAGCGGCAATGAGAGCTGAACAGAGAATCATCATTTATGTAGAAGCAGCCTAAAAGATCTGAACCTTCCTTGGATCTGTGAGGAGTAAGGCAGGATAAAAATGCGTAAATAAGTGAATATATTTTCAGGGTACATTTATGAACTGTAGTCCATCCTCTCAGACAGTCGTACACAAAACAGTACTCCGGAGCATGCAGTTTGTAAGTACGATTTTTAAATTTTTCTCTGTTTTCACCAATGAATCAGAATTATTAATTCAAATTACTATGCAGAAGTTATTCAGTTTCTCACTTGTTTCAAATTTGAAAATACACACTATAAAGTACTGAGTTCTCGGCGGCATTGACGAGGGAGAAGTTGGTGTAGAGATTAGCTCATTTAGAGAGAACAAGCATGCTTTAACCGGCCACAGGGCCAGCATATATACACACCCAGGACACACCCCAGGTCCCACCTATGACCCTATTGGGGGGTTTGAATTTCTCGCCTCGGTCTTATTGGAGGATTTGCAGGACTCCTGGATCCTTGGCTCCTATTGTTCTAGGAGCCAAGCTCTGGGCTCTTTGCGCTGGTGCCTGGTGGCGGTCAGCGGACACAACATACACATACATGAAATAGAAACAACAACAACAACAGCAACAACAGCATAAATGCTATGCAAAGTTGAAAGAAAGTAGAGGTCACACACTGAAACCCATGAACCAATCCCATTGCTGAGCTCTCAGAGAAACTATGGTACAAATGTTTTAGACACCTCTTTCTAACAATTTAAAAGCCTACTACAGCATTTAATGAAAATGTGGCTTACCGTAAGGTACCGTGTAATCCAGATCCTAATTTGCTTATCCCCCGGCCAATTGAGTTTGTTGTATAAAGATAACACCCATCTGCCGCAAGACAGCGCCCCAAGTCTGCATCTACAACAAGAAGCACGCATTCAGAGGAAACCTCTTCCCAGGCTGCAAAGTCACTGTTATCAGGCAGGGGGAACTTCTATATGCTGCTGGGACGGGACAACACAGAAGCCCATTCCTCTACACAGGCCAGAAGCAGCATACTCAAACTTTACCCAAAATACTTCTCACCACTGGACCTACATGCCCAGGACTGCATATTTCTGTTCCTAAAAGGCAGCAGCATTTGCTTGGACTCCTAATCTCGCTTTGTAATCAATGATTCAGCAAAGGCAAGTCAAGCTGCCTTTTAGGCAAGTACTCAGCCATTCAAGCCACCCAGCAACACATATAGCACAGGAATATATGTTATTCATCTTTTGGCACATCTGTAAATATTTTGCACCAATCTGCATGCCCACAGACAAGTATTCGTTCTCCTGTTACTCAAGTTCTTGAAACTACACAGTAAGGGCCACTACTGCATAGTCAGTGCAGAAGACCCACTGTTAGAAGCACATTTCTAAGACTCACATTACTGTCCCAAATGGGCAACTGCACAAACTCAATGGTTACAGGTGCATCTTCTGTGGTCGATACCCCTCGTGCCCAGGAACCGGGCATTCCTTTTGGAAAGAAATAATTTGGGCTTCTGTCCTTAACACTTGCTCAGACTTGTACACAGTTTCTAACAAGCAAACTTGTTCTTGTAACTTCACATACTTATAAAGCCAGGCGATTTAAATGCAAAAATCACCAGACAGCCTCTTACAACAGTTTGGCTTTTTCACAGCAGGAGTCTCACCTTTATTTTCTGAGCCAGAACTAGGGTTACCATCAGGTGCTGGCAACATGTCTTCAAAGCCCCAGGAGACCACGTGCTTGCCCCCAAGCAAACAAGAGGGAGATCCGGGGCCCCCTTCCAAAAGCAACAACCTTAGAGAACAGAGACAGGGTTTCCATGAAAGGGAAACATTTCTATGTACAGATTAAAGAGTTCAGATTAAAATATGTTAAAGTAGCAAATGATCTGTGTTGACTGATATGAACAATGAACTATTAGTGTACTTCACAGCTGTAACTGCCTTGGCTGTTCTGACTGGTGACTTTAAAGCTTTTGTAGCCCTGTTAAATTCCAGAAATGTCATTATTGCTCAAATCTAAATATGAAACATTTGGTCTACAGCAATATGTGGTACAATTATCCCCCAGAATCCTCCTTCCTACCTGTATAACACATCAGCCACAGGCAGGGATCCCAAATCACTCTGCTTCTGCAAAAGGTGCACCGTGTGAACGAATGTTTTCAATGATCCCCTAAGGAAAGAGCCAAAAAACAAGGCATCAGTCACTTTTTTGAAACACTACAAGGCATCAACTAAGTTTTTTTAGAAATTCAAGAGTGAAACAACTGGTTCAAAGCCTCAAGATGCCTTTTTTGAGAGAACCTGTTTATTTCACTACAACATATGCTTCATTAGTGCCTACCTCTTTAGAGGGTATTTCAATTTCTAATTCATTTCACAGAATTCTAACAAGGGCTTAGTATGTCTTGGTGGAAACACTCATGTTATGCTCAAGAGACCTTTCGGCATGACCCATTACTCAGATGCTTCTATTCATAAAATATACTGGGTAACGGTAACTGCCAGAGGACAATATTAATGATGGGCTAATGGCACCCAGCCACATCTCTGTTCTTCTGAAACTGCCTCTTCACCTTCCAGAGCTACAACATGCTACAATTTAGTTGGATACTGGCACAAATTAAATGTGAACCCAATACACAGCACCATGGAACAGGCCGAACATATACTACTACATTTCTCTGCAAACCCAGTTGGAAAAAACCAGAGGATCTGCATACGAGCATGTGACACAGCTCTGAGGTATCAACACTGCCTTCTGCCATTCTTCACAGAAGAACAGTGGTGAAAATGCTGCAGGGAAGACAATGGACAGACAGGAAGAGACCAAAGATACAAATTCTGTGAAGCACCAGAAAGGGCAGTTAAAGAAACTGAAAAGACCACTAATATCCAGCACTGCTATGCCAGGAGCCACTGCAGAATTTCAGCATGGAAAAAAACAAAACAGATGCTGTCCCTTCCAGAGTTTTCCCCAAGAGAACAAAAACTCGTGGCGGAATCAATCCAAGGGCATAAAGAAACAGAAATCTTACTGAGAAGAAACTGGTTAGCTTTATGTATTAGGTAGGTTCCAAATAAGAGCCCTGCAATTTAAGGCAGGGGAAGCAATACAGACGACTCCAACAATATTTCTTTGGGTTTTGCAGCATGTTGCTCTTCAGTGTGAACAGTACGACCCAACACAGAAGCAAATAGAAACCGGACAGGGTGGGAAGAAGAAAAAGTACATCGCCCATAACTCTCTGTTTCCCCAAACGTCAAGCTAATTTATGTTCATATTTTTTGGGGTAAGATGACCAAAATAACTAGTTGGATTATTCACTCTTGAAGAGGGCAAAGCTGTGGTTAACAGGGTCTTCTGAAGAACTGTAGAGATAACTTTCCAGTCAATTTCAGATTTAAAGCCACCTTGGGAAAAGCATCACTTCCAGAGTGGACTTTATGTCAGAAAAGAAGCTCTTTTTTATTTATTTTTTAACATCAATTCCTCCACATGATGTATTCATATAAAGGCTTTTGAGGCAAAGGAGTCTGTTTGTCAATATTAGGACATATTTGCAAGGATACTATTTGCAAGGATCCATTACTTAGCATTACGGATACCGATGCAGGCAAGAAGGTCTGACCATGTGTGATTGAACAGTGAAGGTACAAGCCTGATTTTGAAGCTATTCCCTGTGACACAGCAGCACTGGAAACCAGTCAGGATCCTCCTCACGTACCCTGCTGCAGGTCAGGTGGGTGACAACCAGTGAGTGATAGGATTTTTTCAGTGGGGGCAACTCGACTGAGGAATTAGGGTTGCCAGCCTCCAGGTGGTGGCTCAAGACCTGCTATTACAACTGATCGCCAGCTGACAAAAATCAGTTTACCTGGAGAAAATGGCTACATTGGAAGTTGGACTCCATGGCATTATGCCCCAAAGCCTGCCCTCCGTAGGCTCCAACCCCCAAATCTCCAATTACTTCCCAACCCGGGGCAGGCAATCCTATGAGGAATGCTGGGTTTTCATGCTAAACCACGAAAATCTTTCTGAAAATTATTTTATCATGTTTTCTTTTATAAGCCACACAGAGTAAGTTCTCTGGAGAAGGCAACACACACACGTTCAAGATAAACAACTGAAAGATCATATACCATGTTTGGCTGGGACTGGCTGAGACAGATACAAAAAAAAAAACCCCTAGCACCGCTCAGCTACTATGCAAGATGATAGTTTTTGCTGAGTAATACATTAATAGAAATGCAAATATAAATTAAATGAAACATTTTAATTAAAAAAGAAACAGGTTAAAATAGGACCTGATTAAGGGCCAAACTACATGGGCGTTTTCTCACTAGCTTTCCCCCGCAGTTTACACCGAAGCTAGCACCGGAGCTTCTGGTCAGTTTCCCACCATTTGCTCCGTGCTCGCAATTTCCTCCAGAGTATCACTGCACTGCTCCGGAGCTTCCCTGGAGCAAGAAAATCCTGCTAGGAACAGGATTTTCTTGCTCCAGGGAAGCTCCGGAGCAGTGCAGTGATACTCTGGAGGAAATTGCGAGCGGGGAGCAAATGGTGGGAAACTGACCAGAAGCTCCGGTGCTAGCTTCGGTGTAAACTGCGGGGGAAAGCTAGTGAGAAAACGTCCCATGTTCAGGTTTTTAAAGGGCTGGGTCCGAATTCCCCAGACCCAAACCAGGTTTCCATGCGGCCACCCAGCCGCTGCAAGGAATGGCTTTTGAAAAATAAAGGAGAGTCCAATCGGACTTCAACCACCACCGTGGGGAAGGAATGGCTCCTACCTCCCCCCTCAGCCATTTTCCCATGCAGAAACAATTGCCTGGGAGAGTGAATTCCCCGTTTTTGCTGCTCCATATGAAGTATGTTGTGTAAGTGGAGCAGCAAAATATTTCCTCACCCTGCGCTCTTTTGGTGCAGGAAAAGGGCTTGGGGAGGAAGGTGGGAGCCCTTCCTCTGCCACTGTGGCGCTCCAAGCTCGTTTGCACTCTCCTTTCTTTTTAAAAAGCCACTCCACGCAGCTGCTGTGTGGCTGCCCGGAACCTGAGTCGGGTTCAGGGAATCTGGACTCAATTCTTTAAAAAGCTGAATGGGTAGTTTGGCCCTAAATTGTACATCGTTTGTATGCTGCTGAGAAGCAACATGGAAGATCTACACCTTCGGGCTGTGTGAAACTATTATCCCGTCCTTGGAGCAGATGAAAGCAGGAGAATACCTACTGATGTAGGACAAGAATGGCGGTGATATGGTGAAGCACACCTGCAAAGATGATTACCGTGAAGATGCAACTGAAGTAAATTGCAAAAGTGATTAGGCAGCACTTCTAAAAAGCAATTTGAGAATAGTTGTCAAATTACTGTTCAGCATGATCCTGTGAATACAATTCCTTCTGATCATGCATTAAAATGGTGCAGTTATCATCCCGCTCTCATAATACCAGTGCCTTGTTTTGCTTTCCTTTTTACGAAGAAAATGGGGGGGCCACACAGAGGCAAAACGAAGATGAAAAGACAAATGGTGCAAAGGAAAGAATCTTTAATGATTGTATCGACCCCTATGTGTTTCGCGCACAGCTTCATCAGGGGAAATCTACCAAAATAATGTAAATATAAAAATACATTTAAGACATTTATTAATAAGTAAAGAATATTATACTATAGTTAAGTACATGCTATATTTAATATATTCAATACAGAAGCTTTTGAAATGATGCGATTTTTTTATATTTGTATTATTTTGGTAGATGCACCCTGATGAAGCTGCATGTGAAACGCATAAGAGTTACACAATCATTAAAGATTCGTTCCTTTGCACCATTTGTCTTTTCACCTTTATTTTGCTTTCATTTTGGTAAACAAAGTCGCATGCCTATGGAGATTTGTGGTTTGGTGTAGTGGTTAGAATGTCAGACTAAAAGAAGAAGAAGAAGAGATTGGATTTATATCCCGCCCTTCACTCACTTGGAGTCTCAGAGCGGCTTACAAACTCCTTTCCCTTCCCCTCCCCACAACAGACACCCTGTGAGGTAGGTGGGGCTGAGAGAGCTCTTTCCCAAGCTGTCCTTGAGGGAACAGCTGTGCCAGAGCTATGGCTTGCCCAAGGTCATCCAGCCAGGTGCAAGTGGAGGAGTGGGGAATCAAACCCGGTTCTCCCAGGTTAGAGTCCGCGCACTTAACCACTACACCAAACTGACTAGGATCGGGAAGACCCAGATTTGGATCCCCGCTCTGCCATGGTTGCTTGCTGGGTAACCTTGGGCCAGCCACACACTTTCAGCCTAATCCACTTCACTCCTCACAGGGTTGTTGTGATGGTAAAATGGAGGAACGGATAATTATGTAAGCTGCTTTTGGTCTCTATGGGGGAGGAAGGTGGGGTACAAATGAAGGAAATAAATGATAAATAAATGAATTTGAATAAATGGAAAAGCAAGGGGAGGAAATGAAATAACTGAGGTATTACAGAATCTTGGCCCATCAACCTCATTGACTTGCCCTGGAAAGCTCATCTTCTGTGTGCCAGTCTGCAGAACTTCCCATCTGAGGAGGAGAAATTGTTTTGTCCCCTAAAGTTATGCAAAGGGACTCTGGTAATGGCAGCATTTGACAACACTACTACTTGGCTCAGAGTAACTTCCACCTGTCTTTCCAAGATACAACACTAAGGACCTATGGTAAAAACAAAAGAAACCATCCCTGCTGGGATCACACCAGAAGCCTAGTCAGCCAAAAGTCCAGTCACAACAAAAGTTCTGTTTCCCACTGTTGCCAATCAGATGGCCCAAAGAAGCCCACAAAACAACCACCTTTCACTACTGTCTGTCCCCAGGAGCAGGTGTTCAAAAGTACACTGCCTCTCATCACAGACACTTCCTTTAGCTATTACGATTAAAAGTGGATGAACTAGTCAGGGCTTTTTTTGTAGAAGAAGCCCAGCGGGAACTCATTCGCATAATAGGCCACACCCAAACAGCAGGAACGCATTAGCATATTAGGCCACTCCCCCTGACAGTGCAGCTCCCTTCCAGGATCGGCTTTCCCAGGTGCCCCATGCGCATGGGGAACCCGAGGGAAGGAAGGCAGTTTCTGGATCGGCTTCCCCAGGAGGGAAGGCAGTTTAAACTGTCTTCCCTCCCTGGATCAGCTTGGCTTCCCCAGGTGCCTGCGGCTTGCGAGGCACCTGGGGAACCTGAGGGGCGTGGCCAACTCGGAAGCCAGCCGGAACTCCATTCCTATGCGTTCCTGCCCAAAAATAGCCCTGGAACTAGTTATAATAATTAGCATTTGTACAGCACTTTATATGCCGTGTAATTCTTATAAGAACCCTATAAGGAGTGCAGAAAGCAAACACAGTCAGAGTTTCATACCAGGATCTGGGAGACCCAGGTTGGAATGCCCATTCTGTCATGGTGCTCAGTGAGTGACCTTGGGCCAGTTGCGCATTCTCAGCCTAACTTACTTCACAGGGTTGTTGTGAGGATATAAGGAAGGAGAGGTGAGTGATGTAAGAAGATGAGGGGCAGATAAAAAATACGATGGTGGGTGGGTAGGAATGAGAGAAGGAAGCAGGGAAGGGTGAGGATATTAGAGCTGCCAGGAGAGAAAGAAGAAACAGCACGGGGAAGGGAATAGAGTTAAGTGAGATGCCCCTACAAGTTAGGGTTGCCTGGTCCTTACCTTGTGCCAGCTGGGGGGTGGGAGAGAGCTCTCCGGGAGTGGGGCGGCAGGGCAACATCACCGTGCTTAATGTCCCGGCATGATGACATCACTTCCATGTGATGTCATGATGTCGGAGATGCCGGGTCGTGGCTGCTGGGGGTGGGGCTTCCCCCGCTAGCCAGCTGGCTGGCAGCAGGCTGGAGCCCGCTCCCACCTGGGGGCTGGCAACCCTACCACAAGTCCTTGAGAATTCTCCATGATGCAACTGGGCCCAGCAGCCAGCAATGCGTTAACTGGCAGCCAGAACTGGGCATAGTTTTCCTGGGTGGAGGCTGCCGGGGAGAGGAGGAGGGAAAGCTGAAGACAGGGAGGCAAAGAAGTGTAGGTTGACCAGTGGCTGGGAAGGAAAGAAGCAAGCAGGAATAGGAGAGAGCCTATGAAGGCTTTCAGGTCCACACCTGAAAGAGGAAATAGTGGGGGAGGTGCAAATCAGATGCCCCCCCTACAAGCCCTTGCCAGCCCCGTACTCGCCGCTCCTCTCATCTCCAATCCTGAGAAAGAGAAATTTACCACCACAGTCTGCAGATTTCATATTAATTTCATTTAGCAACACAACCAAACTACTGGTTGAAAAAATAAGCTATTGCCACAGCACAGTTACAATTTGGGTTAATACCTATATCTGATTGGTTAGGATCTCTGATCCGAACCTTTGATTCTGCTATTAAGAAGGGTCTGAACAGGGCCAGCTCTATCACTAAGCCAACTAGGCGGCTGCCTAGGGGCGCAGCTGGCAAATGGGGCGGCGGAGAGACTGAGAGAGACTCAAACCAGGAGATAGTGTGCATTATGCAAACCATGATTTACCATTATGTCTGAATGCAGCTTTCCATTCAGGCTAAGAACCAAACTTAGCCTTGGGCCAATGCAGACAGACTTGTAGGCGCTGCGGCCAGCCGGCGCAGGTGGCTGCCAGCGGAGCTGGAGAGCTCGTGAGCCCGGGCAGGCAGGTGGGCACTGGGGCCGGGGGGGTCTCCGGCGGTGGAGAGGATGGCTCTTGTGGTGGGGGGGGGCCTCGCCTGGGGGAGCGCCACAAGGTAGCCTTGCCTAGTGTGCAAAAGACCCTTGGGCTGGCCCTGGGTCTGAAGGTTAAGAACTGGCCAGTGCTGTCCCGAGCTTACCTGAGATGAGACAGAGAGGCTGGGAAGGAGGCACAAGAATGCAAGAGCCAAAGACCTGATTCAAGGAGTGAGATGCCAGAATATTTTCTTCCACAGGCACACAACAGCCCAATCCTGCCCTGATTCCCCCCTCCCTTTTCCTTACCTTGCACAAGCCAAGGCAACGAGGGCAGCAGCAGCGTTCTCTTTTTGCTTGTGTGGAATCTGTTGGCCTGAGGTGGAGGTTTCCTCCAACCAGGAACACAGTAAAGATTCGATGCCGTTAAGACAGTCCGCTGGCTCCTTAGTCAGGCTTAAGGGCTGGCAGTCACGAAGGCAAGTCAAGAGCACCTCGGCAGTTATGTTGCACAGGGAAGGGTCCGTTCTACTTTGGGATTCAATGAGAGGAAAGACCAAGAGCAGCCCCATCCGCGATGTGAACGGTGCCTGCTCAGGCTGCTGCAGCAGGCCCTGCCGCTTGAGCAAGGCCAGAGTTTCCTCATCCCCCGAATTTTCCCGCTCATGCTGTTCTTCCAAGGCAAGCTGACGCTGGGCATTCCAGAGTCCGCGCAGAGCATTCAACCGGTATTCCAGCAGGCGGGCATAGGCGTTGCTTTGATTTCCGCAGACAGAACGCAGGCGCTCCGACAACTCCGTTGGATTCTTAGTCTCAAAAGTTAAAATCTAAGGGGGGAAATGAGAAGAACTTGATGCTGACAAATGCATAGGCCAGGTTGCTCTTAACACGGCCTCTCAAAAATCAAGGCACAGTCTTACGCAACTTGGAAACATCCTAAATCTAAGAGTTCTGATTTGATTTATTTGATTTATACCCCACCCTCCCCACCGAGGCAGGCTCATGGCGGCTCACAATAAAATTTGAACAATTTAAAAACAAGTAAGAGAACAATCACATGTTTCAGGTGAAAGACGCATCAGCTCATCTCTAGGTTCATAATTCATGAGCTCATCTCTAGGTTCATAATTCAGGACCTATAAAATAAATGGCAGTCACCAGACTGTGAATCGTGACCAAAAACCTCTCCTTCAGGTCTACAAATCAAACAACACAAAGTGAGATCAATGTTTGTTTTACTGATAGTTGATTGCTCATCAAACACATATTATGACACATTTTCCTCTGTCTGGGAACAAGCTACATCATTTCAAAGACATTTTTTACAAAGAAATTGTGAGAGAGAATCAACAATTCTGCCCTTTTAATTAGCAGGTTTCTCTATTTGTAAATTAAGGTACAGCTAATGGCCTTGTTGGAACAGTTCAGTCATATGTACACTCACATCACTGAGCCCAGATGCGCCAATATGCCAGTTCCAAAGACTGGCTTTCTAAGCCCCAAGACCTCATTTTCTAGTCTCTACTAATCAAGTACAGACTGCCCTAAAACGATCACTTTGCAGAGTCCAGCCTCATTCTCTGCTGCTGACTGGGCAACATCTGTACTTCAGTTCTGCTATTCAGAGGCTGTCCCGGGAAAAGCACACGTGTTTCATTCACCTTCTGACCTCATCAGTTTAGCTAAGCAGTTAAACGCCAGGCCGGCACAGGGGAAAAGTCTATTGATTACCCCCCAACCCACCCATCCCTGCAACATTTTCCAGTCTCATAAGAGCATGCAGCGCAGACACACAATACTCAGTGCTTTTATCAAGCATTTGTCATTAAGTCTCTCTTGCACAAGGCACAGAGTTAAATCACCATCTGGTTCGGTTTTTTTAAAAGTCAGGGTCATGTTACAAGTACCCTCACGATCAGTATCAAATACTTCTGAATTTACAACATTTGCTTTTGTAAGAGCTCTTCATGTTTTTTTAGAGGCGCTTACTTGAGATGCAACACCAATTCCTCCGCTCAAACAATTTTAATGGAATTTTGACTATTTTTGAATCATTTTCAAGAGCAAAGTTTAACTTACACCAAATAGGATTATCCAAAATGGATTTCAAAGATAATTAACCAAATAAACATCAGCCACACACACACAACTGCTGCAGGTATTGATTTATCAGTGTCTGAATCTCACAGCTGCTTTTAAAAACCCATTAGGATTTCTAGTGGTACTACTCTGCAGTGGCACCTCACAGGTTCTAGAAACTGCCACCTCGATCAGGGCTGTCCACTTCTCCCTCCCCAAGGTTTTGATGGTCTTTTGCCTTTGCTATCCGACGACAGAGAAAACAGCTGTGGCGCAGTGGCAGAACATCTGCTTTGCATGAAAGGTCGCAAGCTCAATCCTCAGCATCTTCAGTTAAATGGATCAGCGTTGTCTATTCAGACTGTTGATAGCTTTGTTTAGTATAAGCAGGGGTCATCTCGTAGAAAAAAAGGGGCAGGAGCTCATTAGCATAACTCATTTGCATAACTCATTTGCATATGCCACACCCCCTAACATACCGAAAGTGTGTCAGAAGGCAACACCCATCCCTCAGGCTCCCCTCCACAGGTGAGTGAAACTGACCTGCTCTTCCTCCATTCCTTTCCCCATTCAATACTTTGTGCAATAAAAATAAGTGTAAAGAACGCACCCTCATTCTCTTCCTGCTCCCTTGAAACCACCAGGTTTCCAGTAGACTTGAGATATCCAGGACATGTGCACCACCCATCCCTTCCCCTTCCCCTTCCCCTCCCCACAACAAGACACCCTGTGAAGGAGGTGGGGCTGAGAGAGGTCTTTTGAGAACTGCTCATGAGAGAACAGCTCTGAGAGAACTTGTGCCTGGCCCAAGGTCACACGAGCAGCTGCATGTGGAGGAGTGAGGAATCAAACCCGGTTCTCCCAGATTAAAGTCCAACTCCTGACCACTACACCAAACTGATGGGGTGGAAGCTGCTGAAGGGTTGGTGAAATTTCTCCAGTACTTATGTGCCATGTGCCCAGATAAAAAATGGTATACTTAGAAAATTTATATGCCACCTTGAGCAAGTCTCTAGAAAAGCAGCACACAGTCATAAAAGGAACAGTGATAAAATTATCAATATTAAAACAAAACATTAAAAACAATAAAGACCCTAGCAGGGCTTTCCCCGGGGTGCTGCGCCTCTGCACTGCTCAGGGAAGCCGAGGAGGGGGCGGGGCTTGGACATGTGCCCGCCCCCTGGGCTCCTCACTCCCGGAGCTGCGCTCCTGTGCGCTCCCGCTCCAACGGACCCCTGAGTATAAGACCCGTTCATGTGTTCATGGACATACTGTGGAGTGCGCAGATGTACTAGTGCTCATCCGGACCTGCCAATCAAGGTCACCTACCTCCTCAGGCAAGTGTCCCTGCAACCGTTAACTCTTTGTACTGGCTGGGCTCTGAACTTTAATACAGACATGGAAGAGCAGAGAGAATAAAAATGGTGATGGGCAGCCCAATATTTCATTTAAAATATTTGTTTAGAATTTAGTTATCATCAAAGTCCTTACACACACAGATTTCGTTTGTTATCAAATATAGCAGGGGAAACATCATTGTAGGTTCAAGTTAAATGATCTCAGGGAACTGGTGCTGGGAAAGACCTTTCCCTGCACAAGACCTAGCATAAGATCTTCAGAAATATTTGCATGGTGTTGATGCATATTTTGACACCGACAAAGTATGATGTACAGAATCAAGAAAGGGATGGAAGCTCTGGAAGGAACAGACTCCCCCCCAAAACAAGCCAATCTTGTTTTATTCCAGCTATGCCTGTCAGGTTGCTATGGTAATGGTGATCAAGATAGAAAGGTGATGAAGATCAGCAGACAGCTGCAGAGGGCAAAGAGATCTGGGCAGAAGTGATTTGGGCATGCATGCCAGAAAATGACAAAAACACCTCAGGTGAAAAGGCTGTTCCAGTGAGCTCTGAACCCACTAAGGGCCTGAGTGAAGACCCCAGCTGAATGGCAAGGTAGGTGTGAGGGAAACCTTAGAAAACTAGGACACCTGGGATGGGAAGACTGCACACCACCCTCTTCCCCAAATCTTGAGCATTTTATATGTATCAGGAAAACAACAGCAAGGAGCAATGAGTATGAGGCATAAAAACCCCACTGATCTCATTCACTCCCCCAACTGAAAATGCATGCCAGCATCCAAAGGTAAGTTGGTAAATTTGGGGGAGGGGGTTGAGCGCATACCTGTGACATACCTGTGCCATACGCAGCTTTCTAACAAGACCACAGAGCTGATTTTCTGAGATCCAAAGGACTTCAGAAACATATTTCTTGCACAGCAAGTGCATGATGCTCAACACTTTTTGGAAAAAAATTGCAAGGGGATTTGTGATACAGCAATGGGGATCTGCTGTTTAACAAGAGACTCAAAGAGCCCAGTGAAATATGCGTGAGCCCTTGGACACCCCCTTAAAGAAGTTCACTGGACCCAAACCACACTGCAATCTCATGCTTCTTCAAAGTGGGCCAGAGCATGCCCCCTCTAAGTGCCTATCTGCTGCTGGAATTGCAAAGCGAATCTTGCTTGGGGTCTTATCAGATGATTATCCCAAGCAGGAAATAACAAGATCAGCTACTGTGAAAAGGTTATTTAATGAGGTGATCAGCTGGTAGCAAGGAGATCTCAATAGTAAAAGAAATCTTCGCTATGTCTATTGTGTGCATGCACACCTCTGTTTCAAGGGGGGCTAAGGTATATTTTTTGCTTTACTTTGTGGGAAATGATTGATCTTGCTTAACAGCTTTTGAGTAACTGTTGTTTTGTTTTCATCCTAGCCATTGGACAACAGTTAAGTTACTCCATGCTACCTGACAAAGCTAGTAAAAAAGAATTAATGCAATGGGGGAAATGCATGGGGAGGGAGTGAAACTTTTAGTAAGCACTAACTATGTTTTAAAAATAAGTTGAGTACTCCTGAAGCCAAAGAAACATGCCTATTGAAATGGAGAGGGTGTCCCCTAGAGAAACAGGGTAGTTCATCTCGAGCAGGCCTCTGGAGTGGCAGCATATAAATTTCCTAAATAAAAACAGGCTTCTCTGAGTATATTTATTTGTCATAAAGTTAGCCAGGAAAACCAGAACACAGGAGGAAGTCAATAAGAGCACGGGAAGCAAGCTCCCCAGCAATGGCCAGCCTCTAGGTCAACACAGGATTTCAATCCACACATGCATTTGCAAAGTATAGGAAGGAACAATCGGAACTTCACCAACACAGATTCCCAAATATTCCTATTATCAGACTGTTCAACTTAGGCCTTACAGTTCAGCTGAATGCCATTCAAACCAGCACTGATCAGTGGCAAACTAAGTACCCCCTACTTAGATTTTTGACATCATGCCCTTATCCCAGACTGGGAATGAATTGTTTGCCACCTCCCCACCTCCCACTCTTGGACCAACAAAGCAGCAGCATAGTCACTCCATGGATTCATCAGTTAACAACATATTTACTAAATATTATAATCAGTTTCAGCAAGGTTCTAATAAGAGATCAGGTAGAATTAAGCACTCAGCAACCCATATCACTTATATGGTCACTTTTGTCAAGCAAAGTGGGGAGGGTCCTCATTTTACAGCACCTGAAGGACTCTTCCAACTGTGTGCAATTACATTTCTTTTTCACCTCTGGGACACTTAAACCTGGAGAGTTCCCTTGAAATCTAGCACCAGATTACAGATTTGAGAGTATGACTGTGAACACTGCTACTCAGGTAAGTATTTTTGAACATTTTTTTTGGTAATAATTTTTATTGTGTTTTCCATAAACAAGATCAAACACATCATTTGCAGTTCTTATAGTTGTTTATATAGGATACGTGGGTAAAACATAAAGGTTTTTCTAGTCCCATACCTCTTAGTGTGTAGTGTAGCATTACAAGTACAAACTTTCCTTGTTGGTGTTAACTTAAATCAACGAGTTGTCTACTTTATAATTCCATATTAATTGTTCACAGATAATCCCCCCACAGGAGACAGGGAAGTATTTTTGAACATGGATGGAAAGGAAATTCAGCTTGTTACACCACTTGCTGTCTGTGTCTTCTGCTTGGGTCCTGTTCCATTACTCGTACCCACAGCTTCTTGCCCTCAGCCATCCAAGTATTTGCTTCTCACCCCCACTGCGTTATCTGAACCTTTGCCGTTCCTAGTCAAAGTCCATCTCAGGGCTCTTCCCCTGTTATGCAATAAAATAGTGCTTGAGAACACCACTTTTGTTTGTGCTCAGTTTCTAGACATAGGACCAGCGATGCAGGGCAGAAAATTTTCCAACGCTATATTTTTCCACGGAAAATATTCCATCCCACATATATAAATACAGGCTGTTTGTCTACAGTTGTACTACACATCTACCATGCTAGATGGGTTAAGTGTAGGATATGAAACATGAACAAACCCTGCTGCTTGTATATTGTCGTGTATAGACCTATCCTCCGTGAATCTGTCCAACGCCCTTTTAAAGCTGTCTGTGCCTGTGACCATCGCCACATCCTCTAGCAATGAATTCCACATTTTAATTGCTGTCTAAAGAAGTTGTTCCTTTTGTCCATCCTAAATCTACTGTCCGGTTCACTGGATGCCCTCGAGTTCTAGTATTTGGGGGGAGAGAGAAAAAGTTGCCTTTGTCATTTCTCCATCCCATGCATAATTTTATAAACCTCTATCATGTCCCCTCATAGCCATCTCTTTTCTAAACTGAAAATTCCCAGACTCTTCAGTCTTTCCTCATAGGGAAGGTGCTCCAACCCTCTAATCGTCTTGGTTGCTCTCTTCTGTGCTTTTTCCAGCTTTGCAACATCTTTTTTGCGATCTGGTGACCAAATGAGTATTCCAAATGAGGCTACACGGGCATTATAATATTGGCTGATTTAGTTTCAACCCATTCTGCATTTTAATGATGGTGAAGACAAACACTTGCCTCTCTCACTTACAACGGTACTTTTTAGTATTTTACCAATTAGTATTTGAAGCAAAAAAAGCAACATTTGCTACCAACTCACTTTGACTGGACTATAACAGAGCAAATCTCTGGTGACTGCAACGCAGTCCAGTTAATGTTGGGTGTTGAATGTAGTTTATAAAATGCTTTAGGCAAAAAAAGAAAGAAAAAGCAAGTTTTACTGATTGATTTTGACATATAAAGGAAAAGAGTAGAAGGAGCGAGCAAGCAACTTCTGTAGAATGATGAGATTTTTCTTCACAGGTATTATGTGCATATATATTACATGTCGACAGAAAAAAATAGGCTGAATACAGAATTGGTAAATATGGGTATCAGAGGAAAAAATTATTAGACAAAGATTGCACTAGTTAGGACCCCTCTTGCAACACACCAAGCTGAGGAAATAAAACAGGAATGTCACAAAAATTAAGGTAATGCTAAGATTTATCTTCCTGTACAGGAAGCCTCATTTTCTTCCAGAGGGCTTCCTTCTTTAGTAGTAAAGGTCTGGAACATACTCTGCCACCGCAGACGGCAGATCTTAGGCTAATGCTGGGGTCATGACAAGTCATACTCTGTTTTCCTTTTAATTAAACAGAAATCTCTTCCAACAAGGGGCAATGTGAGCAGATGACCTTTTGGAACCTGTGAGAACATTTGGAACACTGACATGGCACTGTGGGTGCAGCAATAAAATGGCTGCCACAAAAGGGCTGCTGAAGGAGGCAGCGCCAGCCACAAAATGATTGCCACAGCTTAATTTTAGCAACACAGATTCAGGTGGGTAGCCATGTTGGGCAGAAGCAGTAAAACAAAGTTTGAGTCCAGTGGCACCTTTGAGAACAAAGTTTTATTCAAAGTGTAAGCTTTTGTGTGCAAAACACACTTCTCCAGACGAAACTGGAATAAGATCTCAAAAGCTAGTCACAGGAACAAATGGGGTGAGGGTAAGCCATTAGGAGAGGCCACTCGGAGCCCAGATGTATATGCAGAGTTGAAATTGGAATGAGTGGCCAGTAAGACCAGTGGATGGCGGCAATTAGCATGTAAAGGCAACAGTTAACAAAGAGATGTGAGAATGAAATTGGAGTCCAGCGGCACCCCCAAGAAAAACCAAGCTCCGCCCTGTGTACAAGCGAGAACCCAGACTCAGCATGTGCACACTTCTTCACATACACTGAAACAGATTTCCTCAAATATTACCGGGGGGGGGGGGGGGGGGGTTAATCGCCTGGAAGAGCTAATTAGAGACAAGATGCATAAGTAACTGAGCTATAAATATAGCTAAGATTGGAATAACACATATAGTGGGACATGTAAAAATGTTAACTTTTTTCCTACCATAGAGAACAATGGAGGGAATGGGGGCAACCTGTTTGGGGGCCTGTAGAATTGGACCCCCTGGTCCAATCTTCTTGAAACTTGGTGGGCATTTCGAGGAGAGGCCCCAGCAGCTACCCTGCAAGTTTGGAGCCTCTCCCTCAAACCCCCTCCCCTCCAGTGGCTTTTAAAGTTGCCGCCGAGCTGAATCAGATTAGAGAATCTGATTCAGCCCGTGGCTGCCCTACTGGCCAGTCCTGAGCTGGCGGAGCTTTGCTCCGCCTTGCTCCGACCCCAACGGACCCCTGGTAGTAACACAGCTGCAGCCAAAGCAACACTTTGAACAACCTGCACAGCTAATCAAATTTCCAATAAACCAGGAGCCTCACTGGGCAAAAGCCCTACCTGGCCCCACTCACTTACCAAAAACACTTGGTGGGCACCAGAAAAGGTGTCGGCAGGAGCCATGGTGCCCATGGGCACCCTGTTGGGGACCCCTCTTTTAGAAGCTCTGGTTTCAAATCATACTTTGCTACAGATATTGCAAGGCCTTGGGCAATTAGGTATCTTGGGTCTAATCTACCTGAAGCCTCTAAAACCTTATACCACGGCAGCCACAGATAGGCATAAAGGTGTAGCCACTATGTTCCACATCAGCACAGCATACATAAATACTGGGAATGCATTGGGGTTGCCAGTGAATCAGTGCAGCCTCAGAGCCTTACTATTTATTCATATTTTAGAACAGGCACCGCATCTGAACCAAGCCACTGAACTGAAGTAGAACCCTTTTAAGTCAGCAAGTCATAAATGCTACATCCAGTATGGAATTACCATGACACACTACTTATTCTGAGCATATGCCAGGGAAAAATATTTAAAAAAAAACATGCAAGATCATTTAAGTCTGCTCTCAAGCTAACCTGGGAAGAAGCAGCTAAGAGGTATTTTTAGCAAAGTGCGCAGGAAACAATGTTCAAAAGACACACAGTTCCAACAATAGTGCATATCTGAAGTCACGACTCAGCACAATCAGCTCTGTTCAAGATGCTCTTGTCCAGTGCAGGGTATTCCCCATTCCCCTCTAGGATCAGGCAGCTGCATTTGTAAATGGAAAATGCATTAGCACAAGAAAACAACTGCTGATGTTGGTCTGATTGTTTTGAGGTGTGCCACTGCTTTTACATTTTGCAGTCAGAAGCTTCCCCATCAGATGTGAAACGTCATGGGTTCTGTTCAGGTGCCAGAAGACTCTCTGTGGAGCTCTGGCAAATTCCCAGGCCCAGCATGGAACAAGGAGGCTCGGCTCAGCTCAAATATTTGAGTTAACCTAAACTACACAAGCTAGCAGCTGACCAGAGCAAACGTTAAAGGGACAATTACAAGCACACATCATGTAATTCTTTGGAGAAAAACAGAAGCTGGAACATAAAGAGCTATACTTGATTATCAAAGGGTTTATGTGAACCCAGTGGGATTTTAAACTTTTTTTCACTAGAACAGAAAACAGATTTTTATTTTTATTTTTGGCTGTGTCCAACACTCCTCTTAGCCTCAGAGGTAGTTTGCTTTGTGGCAAGAGGGATTACAGTTTAAGAAATCCAAGTCTATAAACTCCTTGGGATGCACAGAACTAGATGTAGGATTGTCTGGGCCCAGGTCCCATGTGGTGGGACGGCTGACGGAGAGCTGACTGAAACTGAATCCAACTAAGATGGAGAAGAGAGAAGAGAAGAGATTGGATTTATATCCCGCCCTTCACTCGCTTAAGAGTCTCAGAGCGGCTTACAAACTCCTTTCCCTTCCCCTCCCCACAACAGACACCCTGGGAGGTGGGTGGGGCTGAGAGAACTCTTTCCCAAGCTGTCCTTGAGGGAACAGCTGGTACAGAGCTATGGCTTGCCCAAGGTCATCCAGCCAGGTGCAAGTGGAGGAGTGGGGAATCAAACCCGGTTCTCCCAGATTAGAGTCCGCGCACTTTAACCACTACGCCAAACTGGCTCTCTGGAGGCTCTGTGGCTGGGTGGGAGGGATGCAGGATCGGGGTCCCAATTTCCCACTCTTGATGGCACACCTCTAATACCGGCGCAAACTGCCAAGAGTTTGGGTGTGGTCTTGGATACCTCCTTGTCTGTGGAGGCCCAGATCGTGAACGTTGGCAAGCTGGCGTTCTTTCAATTGCGCCAGGCAAGGCAACTGGCCCCTTTCCTGTCTCACTCTGACCTAGCCACAGTAATCCATGCAATGGTCACCTCCAGACTGGATTACTGTCACTCGCTTTACGCTGGATCCAGGTGGTCAGCCATGTTGGTCTGAAGCAGCAGAACAAATTTAGAGTCCAGTGGCACCTTCAAAACCAACAAAGGTTTATTCAAGGTATGAGCTTTTGTATGCATGCACACTTTTTCAAATACACTGGAATGAAAGGTAAGGTTCAAACGTATAGACAGGGGCTGAAGAGCAAATTTACATGTAGCACGATGATGTTTTAAGATACATGAAGACAAAACTAAATAACAAGCTAAGGTTATAAGGCCAACAAGCAATAAATACGTCAAAATAAGACAAGAGGCTCTCCATTCACTCCTCTCAGGTGTGGACATCACTTAACAGCATTCTTACCCTTTATGCTGGCCTGCCCTTGAGACTGACCCAGAAACTCCAGCTGGTCCAGAATGTGGTGGCATAGGTCCTGATGGAAACACAGACCACACACATTCAGCCTGTGCTGCGCTGGCTACATTGTTCAAGGTTTTGATACTGACCTTTAAGGCCATGAGTGGTCTGGGACCCACATATCTACGGGACCGCCTCCTCTGGTATGTCCCCCCAAAGAGCTTTACGCTCTGCTGAAAACAACTTACTGGTAATCCCTAGGCCTAAAGAAGTCTGGATGCCCTCAACCAGAGCCAGGGCTTTTCCAGCCCTGGCTCCTACCTGGTGGAACTCTCTGCCAAGCAATACCCACGCCCTGCGGGACCTTATGCAGTGCTGCAGGGCAGGCAAGGCAGAGATGTTCTGCCAGGCTTTTGGTTGGGGACAGCAACAGGTAGCATCTTACCTGGCACTCCCTTCCCCTCCCCCCACCTTGCCTTTCCAGCTTATTGTAAGACTGAAAGGCATATTGTCTGTTCATTTGGTGCCATTCTGATGTCATTGTAACTATTTTAACTCCTGGGTTTTAAATTGTATAATTATGTTGTTAACCATCCTGAGCTCTGAGAATTCAGAGAAGGGTGGTATATAAATCCAAATTATAAATAAATAAAAACTAGTCACCAATCTATGAGGCTGAGTTTAAATGACTCTAGTACATTATTTGCCAAATGTAGCCATACAATAAATTGGAAAGCCGGTTCAAGGATGCAGATTTAGATCCAGGATACCCATGGAGCTCACAGGGGAGGGGAGATGTGACCTTGGATCAGTCAAGTCTGACCTTCTTCACATGGTGGTTAGGAGAATACCAGCCATGTTCACCAACCAGGTTTCCTTGAAGAAAGGGCAGAATATAAATATATTCATTTTATTTATTATACAATATTTTGTGCTAGGTTATTTTAAATATTTTCTAAAAACATTAAATGTGTCATTTTTAAACTCCTTGGTTAAGTAGCAAAGTTGCCACTGCCTTATGCCTTTCTCAACAACCATTTGCATCTTTGGTCTAGTTCCCATTTGGATTTGCCCTGAGCGTTGTTTGAAATTAAACATTCCCTTATTTGCCCAAGAGCACTCCTGCACGTGGCTGGATCTGTCTGCATGGGATGCTCAGCCGTTTGGCACCTATAAATTAGAACGTAATGAAATAATGAGTGTGTTGACACGCTGCACCCAAAGAAAGGGATGTGAATGAGGCCAGCCAAAAAATCATCACTTCCTCTCTCTATCTCATGCATGACTGCCAAGGTGAATCACGAAGGGGAACATTCAGAGAATGCAGTCCTCCTGGTTAGCAGCATGAGTGACTGCAACTGACTCTTGTAGGCCTTCTGGTTACCACCTTCTGGTTCTTCCAGTATTTAAGTGGTCCAGCTGGCATCTACTAGATACAGTTACCTCCTCCTGGGATCGGAAGGCTTTCTGGAAACTACACCAGGACTACTTCCACGCCAGGGTGACTGACCACGGTAGTCTGGTTGCTGAGGTCATTCTATACGAAACCACCATTGCAACGGAGAATCCATTTTCTTTCCATTTTTAGCAGTGGTTTCCCTTTCACACCTGATGTGCTCTGAAGTGCACCCCTCACATTCTCACATGACCCTCAGGATTCTCCGCCCACTGTTTTAATTTTTATTTAATTCTGAGGAGCACGGGTAATGCAGTGTTGCATAGGAATGACATGATATCTTTTAAAAAACTCCTTGTATTTGCAAAGGGTCTGACAATCCCCTCCCCTCTGTCTCAAAGGCAGGTGATCCCCTTCTGTTGTGTTGCTTGTTGTCAAGGGCTGGCCACTTGCGGTCATCAACACATGAAAAGAAAAACTGACTAGCAGGTCACCAAAGTACCAAAGTCCTGCAACCCTGCAGTTTCCCCTTCAGGTAAAAGAAACTTCTCTTGCCACTAGCACACTTCCCAGGACATACCATATTTTTTACAGGTTTAAAATAAACGGGTTCTGAGGGGGTTGAAAGAATGAGCTGTTAACAGTTATGTAGAAATGGAGGACAACGATGTGGAAATTTGAAAAAACCAAGCGTTTTTTCTGTCTCTCTCCTCCTTCATGATAACCCCAGCACCATCCTTCTGTAGCTCACTCAAACCATGATTTTAAACTTTGGTTACAAGAGCAATCCTTGTGAGGATTAGTGCAGACAGAACATTACATTGGGGGGGGTGGGGGTTTTAAACACAAGACCGAAAGAATTCATATTTGAGAGAAGAGAAGGGAACAAACAACAAAGACCAGGAATATTAACATCTACACCCCATTCAAGATAGACAGTGTTCATCTAGGCACACAGATGTGTAGAGGCATTGATAGCCTGGGCTACTCAACACAGATGGGTGAGCATGGGGACTGGTCAAGCAGGGTTTAGACCCTGTTGTAGTTGTGAAGACCAGGTTCTCAGCTTAACAACTTTCACTGAGACAGGGGGTATCAGAAGTGTCTTAAGACATCAGCAGTTATCCTCGATCTGACTGCCACTTGTGACATAATCATGAGGAATGGTCCTGCTGTATAAGTTTTTACAAGTATTCCCCTGCAGGACATTATTCCGACTTCTGTAATATGCTGAGTGATAGAATCTCCCAAGTAATTATGGGTCAGTCATTCAGCAAGCAGAAGAAGCTGAACAACGGTCTACCCCTGGATTCCGGCTCTTTTCAATCTAAACATCTTTGATGTCCCTGAGACGATATCTAGGAAGTTCACATGCTGATGACCTGGTGATTGCAGTAAGGCACGAATCAACCGAAAGGACCGAGGAAACACTGACTAGGGACTTCAAAATTTTGGCTGACTACTACCGTAAATGGAAGCTTATCCCAAGTCCAGGAAGAACAGAATGCTCCTGTTTCCATCTCAAACAATCTTGCCAACCATGAACTGAATGTCTCCCTTAATGGCACCCAACTTAAACACAACCACACACCTAAGTACCTTGGCATTTCCCTGGACAGGACCTTGAGCTATTAACACCATATTACCAATGTAGCATTGAAAATACACACATGAAACAATATTCTCCAAAAATTATGTGGTACAACTTGGGGTGCATCTTCTACAACACTTAGATGCTTAGCTTTGGGACTGGTGTATAGTACTGTGGAATACGGTGCTTCAGTATGGCTCAACAGGCCCCATGTCCCCAAATTTGATGTCCAACTCAATACAACAATGAAAATCGTAAGCAGATGTATTAAACCCACTCCGACCTATTGGCTACCCATGTTGTGCCACATCGCTCCCCCTCATCTCTGATGACAAGATGCTCCTCTTCATGAAAATAAAAAGATAATTGAAAACAGAGAATTGCCCAAACACAAATCCATGGCTGATGCAGGCCTATCCAGACTGAGATTTATATTAATATATGCTTCCTGTGTGCGACTCTCCCATATAATAGATAAATAAATCTATGAAAACAAACCCATTTTAAATAGCTGCTCCGTGCTCAGAAGTTAAAGTTGAATGTATTTCTACATTTAAAAATCAGACCTGCTTGGCTCTCTACTGCTTATTCCCAAACACTCCATCTCTTTCTCTTACTGTTCATTTTATGTCTTAACTATCTAATTTTTATCTCAGTACACTAGTGACACACACTTTGACAAGAACTTGGATCATAATTAACAGTGGTTCTTTGCAGGCCTGTCCCAGAAACTATGGCATGAAAATTACTCTAAAAGGTATAGCAGGGTGCTTGAGCAATCCATTTACTGGGGAAAGGAAGAGAATTTTAAGGTTTTGCACATTTTAAAAAAGAAAGACTTCTTGCACATATGGTGACCGAGATAAACACTCTAAACTGTAGCAAACTGTAAACACAGAGTCTTACAAGCTATCCAGCTGTGGTAATACAAAAAACCATGGTGGTCTCTGACTGGTGCTGTTCTTGCAGCTATGAATTTCAAGAGAAGAAAAGTTAGTGAAACAATTTTCCTCAGGGAAGATGCTAAAAGTTGTAGTTAACGGAGTACAGATGACTCATATCACGATAGCATCAGTGTAGATACAGTGCATTTATAAATAATAAAATTAGCATTACACTAGCAAGGAACTAAGTTCTCATGCAGCCCATCAGTATGCAATTTCCCCTCAAGGGAAAACAGTGGCTCCCTGCGCCGTTCAAAGTTGGGGAAATGGTGCAGGGGAAAAGTTTAAGGGCCCTTTCCCCAAGTCCCTGTCTACCAGGATCCAAATCAGATCCCCATAACCTTAGAATTAAGTTTTTAAAATTGCTGGAAGCTCTGAGCACATAACTCCCCAGTGCACATCTAGAGGTAAAATTTTAAATCCATTAACCCCATGCAGTTTTCCTACTCTCAATCTCCTGCTATTCATTCTGGTTAAAAAAAGACCATTCCACAAGGTGAGAGCCGCAACAGAGAATGTACACGTATGGGCGGTCTTACCCATTCACACAGTGGCACCTGAAGAAGGCTTTGCTCAGAGCAGCAGAGCAGACGAGCAGAGGCGGTCTTGCATATATGTAGATCCAAGGCTATGAAGGGCTTTGAATGGAACTGATAGGTGCCAATGTAGGGACTGCAGAAAAGGTGTCAGATGCAAACTCCGCCTAGCTCCCAAGAGTAACCAAGCTGCAGTGTTCTGTACCAACTGAAGTTCCCAAGCTGACTTCAAGGGAAGACCCATGGAGAATGTTATGACAGTCTTGTCTTGAAATCACTATGGCATGGATCCACAGGGTCAGACTGGCAGAGTCAAGGAATGAATGAAGATGGTAGAAAACATTTTTTGCTGTTGAATTAAATTGATTCTCCAACAATAGGGCTGGTCCAGAATAACCACTAAGCTCTTAACGGAGTTAGAAAGGATCGACTGAACCCCATCATATGCAGAAAGAACAGTGTTCCATATAGAAGTAGCATCAACTTAAGACAATTTTTTTGACAGTTGATGGAGATTAAAATAGCCATCACATGAATAGGACCAAATAAGCATTTAATAATATTCATTTTACAGATCTCTTCCTTTTCGGACGGCATCTCAAATGCCTGCTGTACTTTGTTATATGTTCATACTCTAGAAGCAACAGCTTTCTACAAGACTACTGAATTGTAGCACTGCCTGAAAAGGAAAAAGGTCTGACTCCTTAGAGATTACCTCCAGCTCACTCATGATATATTTTTATTCATTTGTTGGACCCAAACATTTTTTTGCGAGTTTATCTAAAACCTCACGTATCGATCAGTTCTCATGCACAGAACATGCTAGAAACTCCCACATAAAACAGAAAAAAACAGCCTACATTTTCCCTTAAACCTGGGCTGTTTGTTCCTGTGCACACCATAATCTGTGGTGCTACCCTGGTCTCCAGCATCAGCATTTAACAGTGTAATCCTAAAGAGAGTTATGCCCTACTAAACCCATTGTCTTCAGCGGACGTAGAAGGGTGCAGTTCAGTTCAGGATTGCACTGCAAGTCCCTTAAAGTCAAACTCCAGTAGGCACTGTGCTTATGAGACATCAGATGAGTTCCTTGTTTAAGTACTGAAAGTTTTGTTAGTTTTATAGAGTACATGATCAAAGAATTGCACTGTACAACTAGTTCCAAATGCTCACGGGGGCTCCAAGATTGAGTTTCTGGAGCCCAAAGTAGCTCTTTGGATAAGTAAATAGTTTGCCTGCTTTACAAGTATTTGCAGTTAACTACCTCCCCCTAAGAACCCAGGGCCTCAATGAATGCAGCACTGTTTTTCACACTGCTTATTGACAAGAAGTACTGATTATATGGCAAGCTCTAACTATGTTAGTTCGGTGTCCCGTTACCAGCAACAAAGTGCTCCTGACCCAGCAACTGACTGCTCCTGACCTAGCAAATGACTGCTGAACCTAATTATGTTCCTAATTACATTTCTTGAACTGCAAACAACCATTACCAAAGGACTCCAGATTTCTGAACACGGCTAGTGATTTTTTAAATTGTAAACTATAATCAGCCATTCCCATCTGATGTTGCTGGTCAAATAAGCAACCAAATGGCTTATTCAAGGTTAGTACAGTTCTCCACATCTTGGCAGACACAGTAAACAGTTGCATGCCCCAATGTGGAGCCTTGTATGCATTTGGAAAATACATATAAAAATAAACCCATTCTAATAGGCATACACATGGGCTGGTTTCAACAAACATGCAAAGAATCACACCTACCAATCAATGGCGCAGGCCTAACAGGGAGGAAAGCCTTGTGTGTCTGGTGGCAATCCTGCAGCCATAAGAAACTGCAGAATTGGGACAACGAAACAGTACATAGGGGCTGGGCCAAAAGTTCACAGCTGAACTTGTTAAATTCAAAATAGGGACAGAAGGTTGAATGAAAGACTACTTGTTTGTCCATTTTGCTGCCTTTTACCTTGTTTGCCTTGTTTGCCTTTAGTTGATTGCAGCAACTGCACTTACCACAGCGACCACTGGCAGACTTTAGGTTACAAACCATCACACATAAAATCAGGTAGGTATTTAACATATTTTGCGCTGAATATATTCCTCATGGAAACACAGAGCTGGAAGGTACCCCAAAGATCTTTCTGTCCAACCGTCTGCACAATGCAGGGAATTCACAGCTACCTTCCCCACCCCACCCCCAGTGACCCCTGCTCTATGCCCAGAGGAAGGCAAAAAAACCTCCAGGATCCCTGGGCCAACCTGGCCTGGAGGAAAATTCTTTCCTGACCCGAAAGTGACAACTGGCATTACCCTGGGCATAAGAGAATGGGCCATGAGAGCCGAGCACTGGCTCCTCCCTTCCTGCCCTCCCTCTCACAAGCTGCCTAAACTCATAGAGAGTCACAGAATCAGCATTGCTATCAGATAGCCATATAGCCTCTGCTTAAAAACCTCCAAAGAAGGAGAGGAAGCTTGTTCCACTGAGGAACCACTCTGTCAGTAAGAACTTCCTGATGTTTAGCCAAAAACTCTTTTAATTTAATTTCAACCCACTGGCTCTAGCCTGGCCTTTTGGGGCAACAGGAAACAACTCTGCTCTATCCTCTATATGACAGCCTTTCAAGTCCTTCAAGATGGCTACCATACCAATCATCTCCTCTCCAGTCTAGACGTGCCTAGCTCCTTCAACCTTTCCTCATAGGACTTGTTCTCCAGACCCCTCACCATCTTTGTCACCTGTCTCTGGATACGTTCCAGCTTATCAAGACCCTTCTTAAACTGTGGTGCCCAGTACTGAACCCAATACTCCAGGTGAGGTCTAACCAGAGCAGAGTAAGTGATATTATCACTTTGCATCATCTGGATACTATATTTCGGTTGATATATGCCAAAATCGCAAAATCCTTTTTTAGCTACTGCAACACACTGCTGGCCCGTGCTCAGTCTATGGTT
The DNA here is from genome assembly GCA_029233225.1 of Lepidodactylus listeri. NCBI lineage: Eukaryota > Metazoa > Chordata > Lepidosauria > Squamata > Gekkonidae > Lepidodactylus > Lepidodactylus listeri. The sequence continues at coordinate 4,052,024 of JARCFY010000013.1, read as the reverse complement.
TACTAAGACCCTAGATCTTTTTCACAAGTCTCCCCCATCCTATAATTATGCATTTGATTTTTCCTACCTAAATGCAGAAATTTACATTTATATCAGTAGAAATTCATTCTATTACTTTTCACCCAGTTTTCCACCCTGTCAAGATCATTCTGAATCTTGATTTCTTCTTCTACTATATTTGCTACCCCTCCAAATTTAGTATCATCTGCAAATTTAATTAACATCCCCTCTATTCCTTCATCCAAGTCATTTATAAGGATGTTAAACAACACCAGGATAGATCCCTGAAACATTCCACTTGCTCAAGTTAACATAGAGAGTCACAGAATCAGCATTGCTATATAGCCTCTGCTTAAAAACCTCCAAAGAAGGAGAGGAAGCTTGTTCCACCGAGGAACCACTGTGCAGAATTAAAGATATAAACTATATGTGCAGAGTTAAAGATATGTGCAGAATTAAAGATATAAACTATATAGTTTAAGAATGAAACATTCTCCAGCTCTTACAAAACTTAGTAATATAGCTAAATGAGTAATTCTTCAAAAGCAAAAGTTATACCACATTGAAATATGGACTGATACAATGTCAGACCTTGCAGTCAAAGAAAGAGTTGTCTTTAATAGACAAGGAACAAATATGAAATATCATGACATTTGGACTGAATTTGAGGATTTTCTTGGATATTGACAGGTCTGCATGTTAGGTTGTATACAGCATGGGATTTGACGGTTGCTTCGGAGCCAAGGCTGTCTTTAACTGGCTACGAAAGCATCCTTTTTTGCCTGCTTCATATGGTATTCAGGAGCTTTAGCTTATTTAAACAGACTTTGTTAAGAGTAGACTGATAAAATCCTAACTGAGGGGGTAGGTATGAAGCCAACACCAGTGATGGCCCTGGTTGGAGCCCGAGTGGAAACTCACATTAAAATTAGGGTTGTTTATTTGAAAATAAATTAAGTAAAACTGTGTGTCTTTTTTATTAATTTTTAATAAAAGTTTTAAAATGAATAAATAGGGGGGGTTTAAGTCAGGAAAACCTGGCAAGCATATGGAGGCATCTGTTGACGAAGGAAGTCTGCTTCACACAACCACTTATCTTCTACTTGGCTGGGAGGGATATGGCTTGGTGCTGGGCTGCATTTGACTGGACCCTAGCTGCTATGTGGACCAGAAGGATACTGGTGAGGCTCAGCACCTCTTGGCGCAATTCTGTGCAGGAAACAAAGTGCCAATAATTTTCCTCTTGATACTCAGATTTGCATCATCATCATCATCATAATAGATAAATAAATGGCACTTCCTCTCTTCAAAAAAAGTTAGGCAATACAAAAATAAAACAGTATCAGTTGCCAGTTCCCTTTCTAAAATGCCCTGCACATCCATTTCCATCCTGCAGGAAGTAATTTTAGGGCCTGTTAAGAAATAGGTCATGCTCCTTGGCCAGCACACACTGAGCACTGCCATGAACTTGCCTGGACCATAGCTAACAAGAATCCATCTCTTTACACAAGCTCATACAAAAATGAACCCTGAACCACAAGACCAATGAATCACTGCATTCTTTACTCCCCCAGACACAGCAGATAAGTCACCCTCTATAGAAGGCAGCCCCTGCATTGCTTGGAAAAATTTATTTTAAAAACCACCAACCTACAAATATTTTACTTATTCGCTTACTGAAAACAATACTTAGACCATTCCGTATAGCGGAAGATCTTTCAGGAAACAGCTATTCCTCTTTTTGTCATAGCAGACTATGGGAGTTTTCCCAAACAAGGAACTGACCACTGTGTTACCGGAATACAGCCATCACATTCTCCGGGCTGCTAGCTACTACACTTGGGTCTTTTGGCAAGGACAAAACCCGCCCCTACCCCCTAACTGAACACAGGTGACTGAACATAATCATTCAATGCAGCGCTTGCTGAACCATCCCCATTCGGCTCACGCCACCCGGTTTCTGACAAAGAACCTGTGTCACTGCAAGCCACACTGTCGGGGGAGAGGGCGGGGTGACAGAGAGAGGTACATGGGGGGAAGATGCAGATTATGGAAGAGATGCAAGCAGAAATTAGGGACAGCAGAAGCATGTATTTCAAACAACACACAAACAGCTCAGGCGTACAGTTATCTACTGCTGCTTCCATTTACAGGAGAATGAGAGGCAGAGGAGGGGAAAAAAATCACAGCTGCTCTTTTTGGCCTTACTGTAACCATGATAACAGCCTGCATACCCAGCATATAAACACACTCTGGAACCCCTAACACACTTCAACTGTGAAAACAAAGAGCTATAAATTACTAACCAAATGATGATAATAATAGTAACTCCATATAATTAAGATCATACAGTTATAAATATAATTAGTGCTTTACAAAGCCCCCTTCTGGAAGATGAAGGCAGGCAGCATTTTTACCCTTTCTAGTTTAAAAACCAGGGAGGCTTCAAAAGGTGTATTTTCCTGCTTCCCCACCCCACTGCTGAATCACCTTTGCGCCATCATTTCAACAAATTTAGGTGTCGACAGACCTGCTAGGGTGTGTGTTCACACTCCAACCACTCTTCATGCGTGCTCCCCCCCCCCGCCCCCAATATTATGATTTCGGTGGGCAAAAACATTCCTGGGACAAAAAAAAATTCTGGACAGTTCTCTTATGACCACCAAATCAATAGCCACCACTTACTGACCCACCACTTAACGCACCCTATTCCCTGTCTTCCATTTGGGTTTCATGATCCCCTAGGACTTGACAATAATACATCCACCACCACTTGGCCTCCCCTGCCCCCCCCCCCAGCCCTCCACCGCCTTTGACCGCCACACTTTTTACCCCAAGCTGCATGCTGCAACCGTCCCATTGCTCAGCGCCCAACCTTGTTCTAAGCCTCTGCTCCCATCAAACTCCACACTATCCTCTCTTGGACCCTGCCCCCCCCCATCCTCTCCCATCCCCACTGCCATTAACCTTCATCCCCACTCCACTCTGCCACCGGCACCCCCGTTCTATGATGACCCCCCACTTCCAACTGACACATCACCCCACCGTGGACTCCCTTCACACACACACACATACACCCGTTCCTTGCAATTTGATATCCTCTTTCCAGCCCCCCCCCCAGTGCCACAGACCTTCTTCTTCCCCCCTCCTACACAACCTGGCACCTCCAATGTGCGGCTCCCCATCCTTTTTCTCCGCCCTTCCTCCTTAGTTTTGGCACCCCACCTTTCCCAACCGCTTACATTTAGAACACCTCCTCTCCCCCCACCTTTCATCATGGCATCCCATCTTTCCTATCAAATGTTGGCATCCCCTCTGCCCCATGAGACCCCCCACCCCCACCCCCACCCCCACCAACCCCAATCCATCACCTAATGCTGGCAGCCTCTCCCACACCCTCCGACCCCTTTGCGACCCCCCCCCCCCAATGTTACATCTCTCGAAGGGGGAGGAGAGTGATGATGATGATGATGGTGGTGGTGATGGCGGCGGCGGCCCACTCGTCGTCCCCGTCCCCCCCTCACCTCCAGCTCGGTGTCTCCCGGCTCGGCCACGCCGATGATCTCGCTGGGCAGCTCGGCCAGGTCGGTGACCCGGATCAGCCCGTCGTGGAGGAAGATGGTCTCCTCCTTCACCGACAGCCACTGCGCCGAGTCGGCGGCGGCGGCTGCGGCGGCGGCCGCCGAGCTGGAGGCGCCGGCCGGGGACCCCATGGAAAGGATGGCGGCGGCGGCGGCCCCCGGGGAGGCGAGCCTGAAGAGGCGGCGGCGGCGTTGACAGCACCTGCCGCCCGGCGGCCGCGGCGCAGGAGGGATGCTGAGGGGATAGGCGGGCGGCGGGGCGGGTCCCTTCACCCCCCCACCATGGCGGGGCGGGGCCAAGCGCGCGCGGGAGGAGGGGCGGCAAAGGGGGGGGGGAGACGCGACGCGACACGACAGCACCGCCCCCTTCTCCTCCTCCTCCTCCTCCTTCCCCGAAATGAAACACAGCAGTGGCGGGGGGGATTTAAGAAGCGACCCTCCCCCTCCTCCCCCCCGGCCTCACGCCCTCCGCGCCGCCTCCTCTCCCCCGGCCCGCCTCACACACAGGTGACAGCGCGACGCCATGTTGGGGGGGAGGCCGGCGAAAAGGCTGCCTGAGGAGGCGCCCGACATGCACCGCGCGGGGGCGCGCGGCCCGGCCCGCGGCCGTGGAGAGGCAGGCTCGCTCTCGGGGCCGCGCACCGAACCTTCTCCGCGGCCTGACCGAGAGCGACAGAGGGGCCGCCGCTGAAGGACGCCCGATCGCGCTGACAGGCGCGCGGGAGGTGGGGGGGCGGGGCCGGCGCCGCCGCGGGGCCCGCTCATTGGCCGCCGAGGACAACGTCCCCGCCCCCCCCCTCGGCGCCCGCGGCCCCGCCCCGCAGTCTCAAAGCTCGTCTCAACCGCGCGCTCTGGAGGGGTCTCGCCTGAGGGGGCGTTTAGGGTGTGAGGGGAGGGTGGTGGTGACCCTGGGGCTTCTAGGATTAATAATGATAATAATAATGATAATAATAATAATAATAATAATAGATATCTGCACGCAGGGGGCACCTTAGCTGTTAGACATCTAGAATAATAATAATAATAATAATAATAATAATAATAATAATAATAATATAGATATCTGCACGCAGGGGGCACCTTAGCTGTTAGACATCTAGAATAATAATAATAATAATAATAATAATAATAATATAGATATCTGCACGCAGGGGGCACCTTAGCTGTTAGACATCTAGAATAATAATAATAATAATAATAATATAGATATCTGCACGCAGGGGGCACCTTAGCTGTTAGACATCTAGAATAATAATAATAATAATAATAATATAGATATCTGCACGCAGGGGGCACCTTAGCTGTTAGACATCTAGAATAATAATAATAATAATAATAATAATAATAATATAGATATCTGCACGCAGGGGGCACCTTAGCTGTTAGACATCTAGAATAATAATAATAATAATATAGATATCTGCACGCAGGGGGCACCTTAGCTGTTAGACATCTAGAATAATAATAATAATAATATAGATATCTGCACGCAGGGGGCACCTTAGCTGTTAGACATCTAGAATAATAATAATAATAATAATAATAATATAGATATCTGCACGCAGGGGGCACCTTAGCTGTTAGACATCTAGAATAATAATAATAATAATAATATAGATATCTGCACGCAGGGGGCACCTTAGCTGTTAGACATCTAGAATAATAATAATAATAATAATAATAATAATAATAATTTAGATATCTACACTCGGGATGCCTTGGCTATTAGATAGATAGATAGATAGATAGATAGATTTATGATGATGATGATGATGATAGTAATAGTAATCTCACGGAAGCTCACACCCTGCCACAAACTTGGTTCCTCTTTAAGGTGCTGTATCTGAACAAGTAGGAGAAAAACAGAGACATCACCCTCCTCCTGACAACAGAAGTCCCTGTGGTCAAAGCAGTGGTATTCCCAGTAGTGATGTATGGCTGTGAGAGTTGTGCTATGAGGAAGGCCGAGCGCCAAAGAATGGATTATTTCGAATTCTGGTGCTGGAGAAGACTCCTGAGAGTCCCTTTAACTACAAGGAGATCAAATCGGTTAATCCTGAAAGAAATCGACCCTGACTGTTCCTCGGAAGGCCAGATACTGAAGCTGAAGCTCCAATACTTTGGCCACCAAATGAGAAGGGAGCACTCCCTGGAGAAGACCCCGATGCTGGAAGAGATTGAAGGTCAAAGAAGAAGGGCATGGCAAAGGATGAGATGGTTAGTGGAAAGTATTGGAGTCGGGAGGCGAGTGGTAGTGATTTCATAGCAAAGCTCTTTATTGAGGGTCAGATGGAACATGAGAAACCCCAGGCTCAGAGCCCTCTTTTATGCCAGCCGGAGACAATGCCCCAATCTCGCCCACAAGTCCTGATAGGACCTTAAGTCCGTGGTTGCAGTTCATAGGTCCCCCAGCGGGAGACCTAGGCTCGTAATTGGTGGTCACTCAGGCTCCAACTGGCTATTGTTCTACCTGGCCGAAGCTCAGGTAGATTCTGACCATGTGCGCTGACCATGTGGCAGTCGCCATTACGAGAGACCAGGCGACCGTGGTCCTAGTACACAACAGTTAGACTGTGTTATCGATGCAGCGAACATGAAATTAAACAAACTCCGGAGCACGACGGAAGACAGGAGGGCTTGGCATGATGGGGTCGTAAAGAGTCGGACTTGACTATGCGACTGAACAACAACAACAAATCTGAAGAAGTGAGCAGTGACTCGCAAAAGATCACACCCACAAATTTGGTTAGTCTTTAAGGTACACCTGGGCGCTTGCCCTTTTCTAATAATAATAGTGTCATTGTCATTCTGTCAGTCATGGTGTTTTCTTTAGGGAAAGGACAGGTCCTTGCCTGCTGAGGAACTCACAAAATAAAGGTTCCACTGGACTCACACTTTGTTCTGCTGTTTCAGACCAACATGGCTACCCACCTGAATCTATCTTTATCCTCACATTAGACTTTCATCTCCCACTCCCTCAGGACCTCCCACCCATCCACCCACTGTGCTCTTTCTCCCTTCAAAGGCCCTTCCTTCTTCTTCTCCTTCCATTCGGAGCCCATTTCCCCCCTCTGGGTTTCCTTGCTGCCCACTGTCTTGCTCTTGCTTTGCAGAGACCAGACCCACAATTGTGAAGTCTCACACATAATCAGAGATTCAGCCTTTAAAAGCTAGATGTGTGTGTGGGGGGGGGGGGGGAGGAATAGACTGCACAGCAAGGGGTCTGGAGTCTACTCCCTGATGAGCCAAGCGTCTGCTAGGAAAATGCCATTAATAACACTGAGAAATTGCTGAGGCATTTACAGTCTTTTCCCCAGTTGCAGAGCAACCTTGCAAACAAGGCCACATGGGCAGCTAGTCCTCAAATGTGTTTGTTGGTCTGCCTGCCCACATCTACCCACCATGCTGAATTTTTAATGCCACATTGACAACCCACTGGAAGAAAGATGGGACAAAACCCTCTCATACTTGGAGACAACTACTATTACCAGGGCTGAAGTAAGTTGGATTCTTTCTGCTGGTCCTGATTTGACTCTACTTGTGTTTAATCAGCTGTTGGATCCTTTTTGTTACTATACCTGATAAGTATTGGAGTCGGGAGTCCATGGAACAGTGAAACAGCTAGATCTTTATTGCTGGTCCGGATGAAGCATACAACCCAGGGCTCGAAGCCCTCCTTTTATGCTGGTCAGGGACAATCCCCTGACCTCACCCAACTGGCCTGATAGGCTCTTATCAGTCTATTTACATTTCATAGGTTCCCTTGGAGAAACCTAGGTACATGATTGGGGGCCGGTTTGGATCCACCTGGCCTTTGTTCTACCTGACTGAAGCTCTACCTGACTGAAGCTCAGGTAGTTTCTGGCCATGTGCTCTGGCCACATGGCGGTCGCCATTACGTGAGCACATGGCGACCGCATGGTCAATACATAACAATACCGTTGCAGTTATATTTTAGCATTTTATTGGTTTTGATATTTAGTCCCCTTGAAGTCATTACAAGCTGAGTTTAGAGCTATTTTAATTGATTGGGAGGGAAGGCAGCATGGTATAATCCGATGTCATCAAATCTCGGAAGCTGAGCAGGGTTGGTGCTCGGAAGGGAAACCGCCGAGGAAGGCTCCACAGAGGAAGGCAATGGAAAGCATCTCTGCTTCCCGCTTGCCTTGAAAGCCCCGTGCTGGGATCACTATAAGTCAGCTGTGACCATTGTTCCCTGTAAGCTGCGTTAGTATGAGCTAGCCCACAGTTTTTTAGCCTCCAGCTCACACCTTTTTGTCTCAGCTGAAGAAGGAGGGCTCCAGAGCCAACTAATTTATGCAGCAGCCAAATTGCTCGCTCACAGCTTAAAGGCCAGCAGCTCACAAAGTAGAATTTTTGCTCACAAGACTCCACAGCTTAGAGGGAAAATTGTGACATGACGACACTTTACACACAACACACAACATTACTGGATGGGGAGGGAAAGCAGCGTGGTATAGCCCGATCTCGTCAGATCTCAAAAGCTACGCAGGATCAGTACTTGGAAGGGAGACCACCAAGAAAGACTCTGTAGAGGCAGGGAATGGCAAACCATCTCTGCTTCTCATTTGCCTGCAATTTGATAGCACTTCACACACATACGCACAACATCACTTGTGTGTTCTTATTTTTGCAATATATAGATGTACATTTTCCATGTGTCTGATCTCACATATTCAGAGGAAGTAGGTCACAGTTTTCTCCCCCCCTCCTCTTTTTTTTCTTTTTTCAAGGCAAATGTGGAACTGGAAAATAAACAGGAAAAAAGAAGTCGCGGAACCGCACAGTGGTATGTGACTGTAATTCAAACAGGTGAGCCATTACAGGACGCTTGCACAGTTCCTTATGTTTGCTCATACTATGTTGCTTAGAGTCCATGTCACCGCATTCAGAAGCCTACAGAGAGTAGAAGAAAATCCTCTGAACTGGGAATTTGACAGCACTAATGCAGAATATTGTTATATCCAAGGAGAAACCCCAAAAATACTTTATTTGGAATGAGAGATAACAATAGCTTTAAAAAAAACCACCAGTCCCTGTAAAGAATGCCATCCTGATTGTTTCGTGGCACGAGCATCACATGGAAAGTGTCACATGACCTGACAGGCAAGAGGCCTCCATGTTCTAGAATTATTTCCACCAGCTATTGAAATAGTGGTGAATACTCTTTCTAGAGAGTCGCAGTGGGATCTGTAGTGAGTGTCTTTGCTGGGGAGAGGAGGGGGGGCGCTTGATTTGGGGTTCTAGAGGAGCTTATATGGCACATTTCACAGGGTTATCAACAGTGTTACCTCTAAGCTGAGTTAGTGTGAGCTAGCTCAGTTTTTTAGCCTCCGGCTCACATTTTTGTTGTAGCTCAGGAAGGATGGCTCCAGAGCAAACTAATTTATGCAGTAGCCAAACTGCTTGCCCACAACTTTAATGCCAATAGCTTACAAAGTAGAGTTTTTGCTCACAAGGCTCCACAGTGTGAGGCTTCTGCTCAAAGTAGTCAAGGATCAGATCTTTGTTGATGAAACACAGTTCTTTATTTCCAATTTCTACATTGCTACAGGTCCTCGGATTATTGTCAGAGATAACATATACAATAGAAGCAGGTCTAATATACCCTCCAGTACAATTTGAATTGCCCATAGGTAACCAATCAACAGGGGGGGGAAACCGCGGGCAAAAGGTCCGCTGGCCGTTTGCTTCCCACAGGAAAGAAGGTGAGGTGTGAAGCAGTAAATTTCCCTTCCTAAACCAGACCTCTTAGATGTAACCATCTTTCACATAACAAATAGCTTTCCCCAAGACTTTCACACGTTGATAAGAACTGGTCCCTGTCCTCCCAGCAGGGAGGAAAGGAATGCGGAGGCAGGAGGGTGAGAGGCCCATTGTTCTCATGCTTTGAAGTCGCCACTCTCCTGGGCAAACAGTTACATAGACCAGACCTAGTCAGAGCCATAGCTCAGGATCAATGAATATGCAATTACAGGGTTCAAACTAATAAGCAACAGACAGGAATATAGAGTTACAGTGCATAGACAGATTACAAAGTATAGCATGAATCCCCAGAAACCCTTGTTAGAATCTGCAGATTCTGACACACAGCTTAGAGGGAGCATTGGTTATCAATAATTTCTGATATCAGCAAATATAGTTAAACAACTGTTGCGTGACTTGAAGGGATGCCAGCCTCCAGATGGAACCTGGGGATCTCCTGGAATTACAGCTCATCTCTAGACTACAGAGATCAGTTCCCTTGGAGAAAATGGATGCTTTGGAGGGTGGACTCTATGGGCGTTGTACCCAGGGGTCATTTCAAGCAGGAGCTTGGGGAGCGCAGTTCCGGGAGTTGGTGCCAGGGCCCCCCCCCCCCCACGGGGGAATGCCTGCTTGTGTCATGGCTGCAGCAAAATGACCCCGTCTTGTATTAGTAGCTGTCCCCTCTCTGCCAGTGTTCTTTCTCTCTCTCTCACGTGCATGCCTTCTGATTTACTTCCAGTGATGTCAGGTGGTGTGGTATATGCAAATAAGTTATGCTAATGAGCTATGCTAATGAGGTCCTGCACCTCTTTTTCTACTAAATGGTTGTACCCCACTGAGGTCCCTGTCCTCCCCAGGCTTGACCCCCCCCTTCAAAAAAAAACAATCTCCAGGAGTTTTCCAACTGGCAGCTAGCAAACTCACCCAACCCCTGCCGGTAGCCATGGAGGACCTGGTGATCCTAACACTTGAACTACATTATTTCCTGGAACTGAACATTTTGTACTGGATTGCAGATTGTAAAGCACTGGTAAGCCATTAAAATTGGGGGAAGGGGTAGCAATGGGGCAGATTTAGAAATTCCCCTTACACCCTAATTCAAAGTGTGGTATTACTTAAAAGTTTTATGGAAATCATTAGGGGTGCCAAGCAAATGAATATACAGTGTCTGCACCATAAATTGTACTTCGGCTTGTTCATTGTGTTTAACAGACCTTATTTATTTATTTATTTATTTCCCAGTTTTATACCCCGCCCTCCTCGTGAACGGGCTCAGGGTGGCTCACGAGGGCACAATGTGCCATATCCGGTCCAATAAACATTTAAAATCCAGTTTAAAATCCCATAATTTAAATACATTAACAATAAAAGTTACGGTAAAATGTTTCCAGTCGTAATTATAAAATTCAGATGGCTTCAGGGTTGGAGTATGGCCTTCCACGGCCGTCAGGGCTGGGCTGCATCCTGGGTGGGACCACATCGTCAGCTGTCAATCACGATGTGGTACCAATGGTGGTGGCTCCTATTTGAAGGCCTGGCGGAAGAGCTCCGTCTTGCAGGCCCTGTGGAACTGCATAAGGTCCTGCAGGGCCCTGATCTCCTCCGGGAGCTCATTTCACCAGACAGGAGCTGCCACCAAAAAAGCCCTAGCCCTGGTTTTGGCAAGCCTGGCTTCCCTGGGGCTCGGCACACAGAGTAGATTTTGGGTCCCGCTGGGGTACATATGGGAAGAGGCGGTCCCTCAGGTATGTCGGGCCCTGGCCATATAGGGCTTTGAAGGTAAGTACCATCACCTTGAAGCGAACCCGGTATGCTACGGGCCCATCAACAGCCTTAGTGAGGCCCATCAACAGCCTGGCCGCGGCATTCTGCCCCAGCTGCAGCTTCCGGATTTGCACCAAGGGCAGCCCCATGTAGAGAGCATTACAGTGGTCCAGCCTTGAAGTGACCGTCACATGGATCACTGCGGCTAGGTCATCACAGTCGAGGAAGGGAACCAACTGCCGCGCCAGCCGCAGATGATCAAAAGCTGACTTGGCAGTGGCTGCTACCTGGGCCTCCATTGTCAGGGAGAGATCCAGGAGCACTCCCAAACTCCTTACCCCTGACGCAGGAACCAAAGGCACCCCGTCGAAGCTCGGGAGTGGGACCCCCCACCCCGACCCAAACACAGGACCTCCGTCTTTGCCGGGTTCAATTTCAGCCGACTCTGCCTGAGCCAACCAGCTACGGTGTGCGATGCCCGGTCGAGATCTTGTGGGTCGGAGTCCGACCGGACACCCAACATCAGATAGAGCTGGGTGTCATCAGCGTACTGGTGACACCCTAGCCCATACCTCCGGACAATCTGGGCAAGGGGGCACATATAGATGTTAAACAACATCGGAGAAAGCACCGCCCCCTGAGGCACTCCACATTCGAGCGGGTGCCTCATGGATTGGCGCTCCCCGAGCACCACCCTTTGCCCCCGACCTTGGAGAAAGGAAACGAGCCACTGCAAGGCCCGTCCCTGTGTCCCCACGTCAGCAAGGTGGCGGGTCAGCAGCTGATGACTGACAGTGTCGAATGCAGCCGACAGGTCAAGCAACAGCAACACCGCCACACCGCCCCAAATAGGGCAAATTGGACACCGGTCGGTAATTAGCCAGTTCAGATGTGACTTTTTCAAGAGGGGGCGGACCACTGCTTCCTTGAGTGCCCCCGGGAATCGCCCCTCCTCAAGGGACCTGTTGATAATTTCCTGGGTGGTACCTCGCAACCCATTGTGGCTAGCTATATCATCTTTGGCAGACCATATACCCAGGGCTGCCAACCTCCAGGTAGTGGCTGGAGATCTCCTGGGATTATAACTGATGTCCAGGCAACAGGCAAGTTCCCCTGGAGAAAATGGCTGTTTTGGAATTGGACTCTGTGGTGTCACACCCTGCTGAAGTCCCTCTCCTCCCCAAAGCCCACTCTCCCAAGACTCCACCCCCCAAATCTCCAGGTATTTCCCAACCCAGAGCTGGCGACCGTATACACACTCTCTTGTGGAATATTGAATTAGGGGAGTTGACTTACTTCATTTGGCATTGCCATTTAAGAAGATTCAGAAAAGCTGCTGCCATTCTGGGTAAACAGTAGCAACATAGTTTGCTATGTATATAGTTGTATATTCCTATAAAATTCAGTCCTCCTAAGATAACCTGAGTGCTGCATGACATAGTGAGTTCCCGTCTCTGGCCAACCTAGCAGTTCGAAAGCAAAAAATTGCTAGTAGATAAATAGGTCACATTTCCTGTGGGTGACAGCGTTCCATGCGCCTCAACGTTTAGTCATGCCGGCCACATGACCACAGAAACATCTTTGAACAGTGCTGGCTCTTCAGCTTGAAAATGGAGACGAGCACCGTGTCCCTAGAGTCGTATTCGACTGGCTTTTGAGCAAGGGAAACCTTTACCTTTACCTTAAGATAGCCACAAACAATCCTATGTGGTCCATTAAACACTTAACAAATATTATATGATTATTGCGCAGCGGAGCAAACAACAAGCACCCAGTTCCATTTGGCTGCAGGCCTCTTCATTAACAGTAACCGTAAGGCAGGTAACTTGGCTATTGAAGTAAGGCATAGCAATAGTTTACTAAGCTGTTTGTAGAGTTTCAAGCCAGGGTTGTCATGACCGAGCTCTGCTTCTCTTGCAGGCTGCTAAGCAAGGAGACTAAGAAGAGAGGGGCTGAGTCCCTCCTACTCTCCCGCTTGCTCTGAGGCCTGCTGGGATCGCCTCTTAAAGAGGCCATACACAACAAGGATATAGGATTTTGTGTGCCAGAGCGCACTTCATTAGATGTAGAAGAAGAAGAGATTGGATTTCACTACCCAAGGGAGTCTCAGAGCGGCTTACAAACTCCTTCCCCTTCCCCTCCCCACAACAGACACCCTGTGAGGTAGGTGGGGCTGAGAGAGCTCTGAGACAACTGTCCTTGAGGGAACAGCTGGTACAGAGCTATGGCTTGCCCAAGGTCATCCAGCAGGTGCAAGTGGAGGAGTGGGGAATCAAACCCGGTTCTCCCAGATTAGAGTCCGCGCACTTAACCACTATACCAATCTGGCTCTCCTGCATATCCACTATGGCCACCTGCATACCATGGCCATTTGCATATCCACCCTGTGTACACAGAGACAGGAATCATTGCTCCCTGAAAGGTGAAGCAATATAATAATCTATTCCAACACTTAATCCAATTTGCCTCTCAGTTGCTTTTTTTTTTTATGTCAGCAGCAGGCAACATGGAAAGAGCTTCGATGGGAGAGGCTGGGGTTCAAATCCTGGCTCGCCCTTGATGCGTTATGGATTCCCAGGGGGCATTTTTGCTTGCCCCCCCAGGTTGTTTCGAATAGAAATGAGAGCATTGTAATGTGTTTTGCACACTGGAAAGAGCCATTAGGAAAGAGCTATTTTAGACATCCCCCAATTTAATTCATCAAGTACTGTATTCATGACTCCTCCATGCATTATATTTGAAGTAGCTTACAATAAAACCAGGAAAACAATGCAATCAAATAACCTCAATACGCAGCAGGTAAAGCTAGCACTTAAAACATTGCATAAAAGATAGTTAAGCCCAGCAGTAGTATATAGGCTAGCACACCAAATACAGCAGTTGCCTAGAGTCAGGTGGGTAGCTGTGTTGGTCTGAAGCAGCAGGACAAAGTTTGAATCCAGTGGTACCTTTAAGACCAACAAATTTTAATTCCAGGTTTAAGCTTTCCTGTGAATGCACACTTCTTCAGATACATTAGAACAGACTTCCACAACCTTTTCATACAGGTAGAGGGGGGAGGGTTAATTGCCAAGAAGGGATGGTAGAGTCAAGATGCATAAGTAAACTGGGTGATAGGTATAGCTAAGACTGGGTTAAAGTAATTGGTGCAACCTGTGAATAGCAGCAAATTAGCAATTACAAGAATGCAGCCTATTATAGAAAGTTCCCACTACTTGGCGATATGGATGAAGTGTGACGAACCGTACAGGCAAAGCAGAATTTCTACATCATGTTGCTGATAAGTCTGTCCTTGAGGACACTGGTAACTAAATTTGTCTAAACACTGATTCTGCTCTAAGGAGGTGACTCAGTGGTTAAGACACTGAACTGCAGACCAGAAGGTCAGTAGTTCGGCAGTTCGAGACCCGAGTGCTGTGTGATGGAGTGAGCTCCCGTCTCTGGTACCAGCTCCCGCCAACCTAACAGTTCGAAAACAAGAAATTGCAAGTAGATAAATAGGTACTACTTCGGTGGGAAGGTAAGAGTGTTCCGTGCACCTCAGCGTCTAGTCATGCCGGCCACATGACCACAAAGAAATCTTCGGACAGCGCTGGCTCTTCAGCTTGGAAACAGAGATGAGCACTGCAGCCCTAAAGTCGGATTCGACTGGCTTTCGAGGAAGGGAAGCCTTTACCTTCACCTTACTCTAAGGAGAGTTCTGCCATTGAGGGAGGTAACAGTGCTCTAAAGACACTGACCAGAAACTTGATAAAATAAATGACGTGTTTTTAACTTGTGCCCAAAAGACTAGGTGCCAGGCAAACTTCTAGCGGAAGGACATTCCATAGTCAAGGCACCACCACTGAGAAAGCCCTGTCTGTCTTTAGCAGCCACCTTCTGTCCAGTTTACATTAGAAAATGGGGAGCGTGCAACATAGGACTTGAGATGGTAATTTTGATGGGAATGATGGGCATTGGCATGCCCAGGAGGATTTGTTAACTTTCTTTTTCTGACTTCCTTCCCTTGGGTGCATGGAATTCGTTTTATAGTTATTTGAATCCTGAGCACGGAAATAATTGTGATCAGTAGGGTTGCCAGCCTCTCGGTGGGGGCTGTCGATCTCCTGGGATGACAACAGCTCTCCGGATGATGGGAGATCAGTTCACCTGGAGAAAATATCAACTGTGGAAGGTGGACTCTGTGTGGCACTGTACCCTGCAGAGGTCCCTCTCCTCCCCGAACCCCGCCCTCCCCAGGCCCCACCCCTAACATCTCCAGATATTTCCCAGCCAGGATTCGGCATCCCTAATGATCACATTTGTTGATAGGATTACAATTAATACAGTTAAGTCTCCCCCAAGTAATTGGCCCCTATTTGCATCCTGGCTGACCAATAGGTCTAAATTACAATCCGGCCACTCTATTGTGTTCTCGAGCGAAGCTCTGACTGTGCCTGACCATGTGCTTGCCCCTGACCGCAAGGTGGTCACCATTAGAACACAACAAGTGGTATTACACGTTTGCATTCTGGTGACCATGCTCAGTCAAGGGCAGGAGCAGAGCCCCGTGTATCCCACTGTAATCAAATATGTACAGCCTGCATGCTGCACATCATGCAATGCGGTTGCTGCTGAGATTAAGTACGAGCCCTTCATGCTCCATTTGCAACTCAGCCTGGTGAGCTGAAAAAGGAACATTGCTAGGGAAAAGGGGCCAGTGGTACTTGGCAATTAGGTCTCCAGTTTTACGGTGACCAGGCATGGACACCAGCTAAAGGAGGTTGGGTACACCTCGATCCCACTGAGATGCAATTAGCAATTCACAGTGGCTCAGTTCAGACATCACAATAGAACATAGTCAAAGAGGCTTAAGTACAGTTTGATAGTTGACCGGTTTGCCATTGCTGGGCAAACTAGAACCAGAAGCCATGGCTCGTGGCTTGGCATGGGCAGGTATCAGAATTGAGAAATCATTGAAGATGATGAGGAAGAAGAGAAGAGATGGGATTTATACCCAAAGGAGTCTCAGAGTGGCTTACTATCTCCTTTCCCTCCCCCTCCCCACAACAGACACCCTGTGAGGTAGGTGGGGCTGAGAGAGCTCTCTCGATAACTGCCCTTGTGAGAATAGCTCTGAAATAACTTGTGACTGATCCAAGGTCACACCAGCAGCTGCATGTGGAGGAGTGGGGGAATAAACCCGCTTCTCCCAGATGAGAGTCCGTGCTTCTAACCACTACACCAAACTGGCTCTTGAGCTCAGGTTCTTGCTTTGCTTCTGGATAGGGTTCCCAACCCCCAGGCGGGGCCTGGAGATCTGCTGGTATTAGAGTTGCCGCAGTTACAAGATGCTTACGTTTCACTCACTGTGGAGTTAAATGTTTATGTTAGTTAACAGGATGTTACCTTATCTGACCTATAGCCTGTAAGAGCAATGTTTAGAAATGCTTTGATCTTGTATTCATGGATTCACCAGTTTATGGCTCTTTGTGTTCAACAACAGGAAAGACAGAGCCAAGCCATTCTTCTCTTCTCTCGTTAGCAACATAACGGATAGGATGTAGTCAGCTGCAAGTATGTAATCTTTAATTTCTTTTATCCAAAGTACTATTTCCTTGTGTGTGTGTGTGTGTTTAGTAAGGTTGTGTTTCTTTTAAAACTTAAGCACAGAGTGGCTCTTGTCGTTTGGATCTCAGCCTTGATTTAAAACAAAATCCCAGCAACAGTTCATCTCCAGAGTCCAGACTACAACATTCAGTTTCCCCTGGAGAAAGTGATTGCTTTGGAGGGTGAACTCTATGGCACTGGACTGGACCCAGCTGAGGTCCCTTCCCTCCCAACCCCCCCCCCCCAGACTCCACCCCCAAAATCTCCAGGCATTTCCCAACCCAGTGCTGGCAACCTTACTTCTGTGGTCCTTTCTCCTAGAAACAGGCAAACCGCTCGAAACCACCGTTTGCCTGACTGTTTGGAAACTCAAACCACCATTTAAGATTCTCATCTGGTATATTGACATGAAACATGGTTTGGCTTGAACTGTGCCATTCTTTTCAACAGTACTTTAGTGCCCCCAGCTTTCTCTGCACTGAGTCCTTTATGTATTCAGAGAACAGAAAGGGAACCTACAGTTTGTGATGCTTTTTGCTCAGTTATGTACCACGAAAGTAAGACAACTGTTGTTAAATATCATATTGGCAATAGTACTGTTGCCTAAGATGTGCAAATATTCTTAAGAAAAAGGATGCATGAAGGGTGGTTGAGCAGTAAGGAAGAAACCATCTAGGCAGTTCTAAAGCACATGTACTCGGTTTAGAAACTAATAAAATTTCCGTGCTCATTTCACACACTGACAAGCACAATTTTCTACCATCAATTCAAAGCGACTTCATTGTTTTTGATAGCCAGGGCAAGTATACTAGTTCACGTGTTCTTTTTAATACCTCTCTCTCTCTCTCTGTTTGTGCAATACTGATTTTTGTAATAAAGGCTGAGGACAGACTGGCAATCTGGAGCGGGATGAATGCGGAGGCAACTGCTGCGGGGGAAAAACTCCCCGGGGCTGGCCGTTCACACTGGCCAGTGTATTGCACAAGGATGCCGTTACGGAGCGTTCAGACTGCTGCGCAGTGGCCTCAGGTGGGCCGGCCTCCACAGCTCGTGATAGGGCTGTTTCGGCAATTTGCGCATGTGCGCTCATGCGCAAACTGGCAAAATGCCGCGTTCGCACTGCCGCCTCCGCTTGCCTCCCGCCTTCTTCCAGTTCACACTGCCTGGAAGTGGGAGGCAAGCGCAAGACGGCCTCCGGACACCGGTTTCTCCCAGTCTCCTTCTAAAGCGCAAGAAACCTGGCTTCAAAGCGAGTAAGTGCGGAAGGGAGTCGAGGGACAGCTGCGCATGTCTGAACGGGCTCCCTTCCCCCGCTTCCCAAGTGGAACTGTCCCGGGGCAGATTGCCAGTCTGTCCTCAGCCAAAGTATGATACACTGTTTTTTCTTAATTTAGAGTTGAACTTTGTAATGTTTGTAATGTTTGCTATTTCTTGATTTCATCCCTCTTTCCTTTTGGATTTCTGCTTCAATATCACTAAAACAAAACTCACTAGAGGGTTTTTAATCAGTGTCAAATGCCATCCCCTGAAAAAGGTCCAAATTCTTTGACATATGCTGCAGAATGCGGACACGGATACTGTTATCCTGAACACGTGTACTTGGAATCAGGGCCCATTGGAATCAATAGCATTTCACCTCAGGTAAATATGTTTTGAACTGAGGAACCAGGAAGGCCATGAAACAGAATGGGGCAGTGTGGATGTTACCTCCCTGCCCAATTATTTTTTAATTTTTTATATGTGCATGTGTGTGCGTGTGAGTGTGCGCGCACCTGGAAGTCATGGTGACCAACCCCTACTGGGGGCCTGGAGGATATTCAGAGAGGTGGCTGAGTAAAACCTCGCACCTCTGGTATTCCAAGCAGGTCTCCCATCCAATGCTCCCTCTAAGCTGTGGAGTCTTCTGAGCAAAAATTCTGATTTCTTTTAGCACTTAGTTCTACACAAACCATTCACAAAGAGAGCTTTTTACATGAGTCCAAAATTCAGCTTACCCATGCTCACAGGTAAACAGGCAAGATAAGCCTCAATATTGAATAAGCTAATTTGTTATTCACAGCTCTCCTATTTATATGTTTTGAAAAGATTTCTTCGTACTACCGTTGTCTCTAACACCACCCAGTTGTCCCACCTAATTGAGCTGACATTCTTACCTGATTGCTTTTCTTACAGAATTAAACCTTCTTTCAAGATTACCTGGGCTCGCATGTTCTCAGCTAAACCCACTAAATGTATGTATATATCCTGTTAAACATTTTTACTACTTTTAATCCTGACAACAATATACCAGTCCTCAAGCGGTCCATGTTCATTATTTTCCTGACACTCCTTTCACCCAGATTTAATGTCCAGTTAATAAATTCCTTATATCTATTGACATAAACCAGATCGGTCTCTGGATTGCCTCAAGGCTGTGCTGACCTGGGGCACTCTATTCTTTGTCCAGCATATTTAGTGCAACCAGCCATTCCCTGGTTACGGTCTGCAGAAGAGATCTCGTTGTCCGTCTCATCAGCCATGGCCAGCATTTGGTTACCGTCACCTGCAGCGTCTTGTCAGGAGGAAAGATGAGGTAACTCTCAAGATCTTAAACTCATGCAGATAGTCTGGTGACACTGGTTTAGGAACAGTTAAGAAAACTCCTGTTAGTTCTGAGGGACTAGGGAAGAGAGAAAATCAATATATCAGATATTGCCCTGATCTGAATAGCCAGGCAAGTCTGATCTCGTCAGATCTCTCGTGAAGCTAAGCAGGGTTGACTCTGGCAAGTACTTGGATGGGAGACCTCCTTGGAATACTAGCAGTCGGGTGTGTGTGTGTGTGTGTGTGTGTGTGTGAAGGCTTTATTCAGCCACCTCTCTGAATATCCTCCAGACCCCCAGTAAGGGTCAGTCATCAGAAGTCACTGTGACTTCCAGATGCACACACACATATAAAAAATACTATTTTTTTTTTTAAGATTTCAAATATTTATACCCTAGGCCTGAAGTGGGCAACAGCTATTCTGCATTGGCGACAAATATCCTCAACTACAGAGGTGCAATTCAGTGGTGTGAAACGATCGTCATTTACCTATAATTGTTTAAATCATGATGGTATGTTTAAAAATACCATTGGTGGTCATGCCGCCCTTGGGAAAAAACCGAGTAGGAATTCTAGAGAGCAGAAAGCCCACAATAAATTTGGCTTTGTGTTTGTCTTCAGTGTTTTGACTTCCTACTGTTGTTATTAAAATGTTATTGAGGAATGTTTATTTTAGGAACAATACAGGAAGAGGTAACCCCCTCTGCTAGCCCAACTTCCTAAGCAACGAAGATGATAAATGGAGTGTATTATGACAGCAAAAGAAGACACAGAAAAGCGAAAAAGAAAACCTCCAGTGTTATGAAAAATACTGCATTCACTAAACAGGATGCAGGTACGATAATTTTTTAAAAAATGATGACTTGGATTGTTATGTTCCAACAAGTCCTATAAGCTTCACCACTGGTAAAGGTGCCAGCCTCCAGGTGGGACCTGGGGATCCCCTGGAAATGCAGTTAATCTCCACCCTACAGAAATCAGTTCCCCTGGAGAAAATTGAAGCTTTGGAGGGTGGACTCTGTAGCAGTGTCCCCCCCCCCAGGCCCCTGTCCTCCCCAGGCTCCACCACCAAGTCTCCAGGAATTTTCCAACCATGGATCTGGCAACCAATGCTCCCTCTAAGCTGTGGAGCCTTGTGAGCAAACTTTCTACTTTGTGAGCTACTGGCATTAAAGCTGTGAGCGAGTGATTTGGCTGCTGCATACATTAGCTTGCTCTGGAGCCATCCTTCCTGAGCCGAGACAAAGAATGTGTGAGCCAGAGGCTAAAAAAATGTGAGCTAGCTCACACTAACTCAGCTTAGAGGGAACACTGCTGGCAACCTTACACCCCCATTCCCACCAGCAACCAGGGCATCCTGCAGGATTACATTCTTCTCAACACCATGACACATTAGTCACACACACATTACAAATTCACTCGTGATTAATGTTACATGGAATTGAATTAATAACCGAATCAAGATATCCAAGGCAGGAACACGGCTGTGTGTGTGAACCTCCGTATCTTGAATGAAAGCAAAAAGGCCCTGCGAATGAGCGGTGGTCTGGGAAGTCCCTGGGTAAAACTCATTGGGTCAAGCTCAAGAAAACCACTCTCTTTCATCCTGAAAGTGAGGGCGGTTTCACTGGACTGTATTGCAACAGTATAATGTGACTGAAGCACTTTGAACACAGAAAGTACCATCATATATATATGATAAGTACAGGTATGATTTTGTGCATGCACACTTCCTTCCTAGGCTCTTCAAGAGCTACATGAGCAGCCGACAACACTTTGCATTTAAAAAGACAACCCCTTTCATGTACCTGCCTGGTTTCTAAATCTTTCTCTCATGCTTCAACGTTTTCACACACTGGTGATTTCCAGCCACTTAATATCAAGCTATTATAATCCAAGGGCTGCTAACCACCCAGACACAGAGGAAGGCTGGCCGTTCTCTATTACACAGCTGAACTAATCCAGAAATAGAGGCGAGGGGCATGAGGCGGCTTTTCATTCTGTTGGACTTAAATTGCTTTGCAAATTGCTCAAGTGTTGCTGATAGCAGGCTGGTTTCCCCCGCCAGGCTCTCCCCAGTAGAAAGCACAACGGCCAGGTTTCCATAGCTATGCTGTGAAGCTAGGAAGAAGATCAAAGGAGTTAATACACCACCAGTTAAGTGCACAGATTCTAATCTGGGAGAACTGGGTTTGATTCCCCTCTCCTCCACTTGCAGCTGCTGGATGACCTTGGGCAAGCCGTAGTTCTGTCAGAGCTGTTCTTGAAAAAGAGCAGTTTCTGTCAGAGCTCTCTCAGCCCCACCTACCTCACAGGGTGTCTGTTGTGGGGAGGGGAAGGGAAAGGAATTTGTAAGCCCCTCTGAGACTCCAAGCAGGGTATAAATCCAATCTCTTCTCTTCTTCTCTAAACAGAACTAGTGACACCCTTCTAAATCCACCAGCCAATTGATTGTGTGTGTGTATTAAGTGCTGTCAAGCTGTGACCTATGATGGCCCTATGAATGAATGACCTCCAGTATGACCCATCATTAACTGTCTTGCTAACTGAATGGAATTCGAAGGGTGTAACTCTCTTTAGGACAGCGGTGCCAGTTTTCTTCATAACGCATCTCATGAGAGAAATCTTGCCCAGCTGTTTTTGAGCTGAAAGGAATGGTGGGAGATAAATAGGGGGCAAGAGAGACGGAAGAGTTTTGTTGGAATTTGATGTAGTGGTTTGGTGAAGTGGTTAAGTGCACGGACTCTAATCTGGGAGAACCAGGTTTGATTCCCCCTCCTCCACTTGCATCTGCCAAATGACCTTCGGCAAGCCATAGTTCTGGCACAACTGTTAAAAGAGCAGTTTCTGTCAGGAGCTCTCTCAGCCCCACCTACCTCACAGGGTGTCTGTTGTGTGGAGGGGAAGGAGATTGGAAGCCGCTCTGAGACTCCCTTGGGTAGTGAAGGGCGGGGTATAAATCCAATCTCTTCTTCTTCTTCAATGGGACAGAAATGGCCCGAAAGTTGCACCGGTAAAGGGATAAGAAACTGTGGCCTAGACTGCTGTCTTGCTGCCCGTCACTGTAAGTCTGATTGAGGCTAGGTAGTTCCCACACATGTAACGCATCATGTTAAAAAGCCCATGCTTTATTTCAGCCCCGTTTGAGATTTCTGTTTGTGCTCAGATGTCCGTAGTCTGAACCCTACTGGGCTATTCATTGGCTGTCCCATCCTGTTGGCTGTACTTGACACACAATGTAATCCACAGAAAAACACTATGTTAGAACAAAACACACAATACCAGTGTGTTTTTTGTACACTATGTAATCCGCCTTGTGTCTCAGCAAGAAAAGCAGACTATAAAGAACCAAATAATTCTTTCTTTTTTGGGGGGGTGGGGGATGCTCTGTAAATGGCATCCAAGCCTGGAATGCATGCTGACATATTCCAGGCTTCAGACATCCTGTGTAGTTACTTTAGGGAGGTCGCTGATTTCAGTAGCCTTAGACTGGGGTAAAGGCATAGCATTGCAGTGCAATTCATTTGATTTTTTTTTTAATCGTCCTATGGGAGAAACGATGCTCTTTTGACGAATGCATGCTGTAGCATATGAGACTGGAGATAGGCAAATATTTCTCATATAATATTTAAGGTATGAATATCCCATAGAGCAGGGGTCTTTTTGAGCCTGTGGGTGCCTTTGGAATTTTGACACCGGGTGTGGGCGCAACCACAAAACGACTGAAGCCCAAATGCAGTGGGAAAGAGGGGTAATTTTAAAAGCACCCTCGGAAAGAGGAGTGAGAACAACACTGTGCTGACAGCTGTTGCTGAAACAATCTTATTTTGATCTCCACTGGCTAATCAGAAGCCCTGCTGGGCAGGAGCCCCCCACCCCCCCCATTTCCACCCACTTTCTAAAAACACCTGTTGGGGGACCCCTGCCATAGAGACATCTTTTCCTTTTATGTTGGACACAAGGTAAAGGTTTCCCTTGCTCGAAAGCCAGTCGAATCCGACTCTAGGGATGTGGCGCTCATCTCCGTTTCCAAGCCAAAGAGCCAGCGCTGTCTGAAGACATTTCCGTGATGATATGGCCGGCATGACTAGACGCCAAGGCGCACAGAATGCTGTTACCTTCTCACTGAAGTGGTACCTATTTATCTACTTGCAGTTTCTCACTTTTGAATGGCTAGGTTGGCAGGAGCTGGGACCAGAGACGGGAGCCCACTCCGTCATGCAGCACTCAGGTCTCGAACTGCTGAACTACTGGTCTACAGTTCAGTGTCTTAACCACTTGAGTCACTGCAGTTATTTGACACTGGGAATTCCTTATAAACATAACAAACAGGACATTTGCAATTAATTTGTGTATTATCCACATTAACTGAGCATATTGCATGCCATTGCCGAATGAAGTCTTTTGCCGCACCGTCTTGCCTTTAAGAAACCAAAATAAACTCCTATGAAACTGCTAAATGTCAGGTTTGAAAAACAGCATTTGTCTCATCTGCCAACCAATTTGGTTGTTTGTTGGCTCACGACCATGAGAACTAGCAACATATTTCTCTACTGCGGCTCTGACTTCTATTTTAATCTTGCAGTGGGCTATGCATAATGCTTCAAGGCACATTTTACGGCCTGTGGTTTTCTGGGGGGGGAGGGAATTGGGCAATTAATTTTTTATCTAAAACTTATTGGCACCCACAGGCTCCTGGATATTTTCAGTAAGTGATGTGATCGGTGAAACAAAAATAGAGATTATAATGGAAAAATCTGATGTGCAGAAGTATTATCTATCAGGCGGCTAGGGCCGGCAGCAA
Organism: Lepidodactylus listeri; assembly: GCA_029233225.1. Lineage (NCBI taxonomy): Eukaryota > Metazoa > Chordata > Lepidosauria > Squamata > Gekkonidae > Lepidodactylus > Lepidodactylus listeri. Next base: position 4,027,934 of record JARCFY010000013.1, on the reverse strand, counting down.
ATAGCGCTGTCATCAGCCAAGATACTTCGCAGGTTTGTCCCCATGCACTGCCCGGCTGTTGACAAACGAGTGAGTGGCACTTCCTGCAATTTTTTAGATGAAATCAGAAGGGCTGTCATTTGTAGGGCATCAAACCTACAGAACCGGTTTGTGCTTCTGGAGACGGGATTTCATTTCCGACTGTTGGAGCTAAGCAAGATGCTCTGCCGCTGTCACTGAATTTGCAGTTTCAGATTCTTTCACTGTTCACTACTAATTGCAAAGATTATTTACCCTGCCTTTCCACCATACATGGTCAGGGTATCTTACAAAATCAGTGCAAAAACACTAATAAATTGGCCAAACACAACCTGCTAGGCTGATTTCCTCCCCCCCCCCCCCCAGGGGCCTCTCCCCAGTCTCCAAGGTCTTCCAGCCATTGCTGCTAAATGGCAGATGTAAGTTCAGCACTGCAGTTGGCAGGATGGAGGAAAAACCCACTTCCTGTCCTCCATCTGCAGGCCCCATCAAGGGCAGCTGTAAGCTGAACGGAAGGGCTTTGGAATGGAGCTTGACCCAAGAAAAATCTATGCACAACCACTTCCTGTTCTATACCATGAGGGGAACTCTGGGGCTTTCCTGACTTGGTGCCTGTGGACTGATATGCTAGCTCCACATAGGATAATCAGTTTAGGCTGTAATCTTAAGGACACTTTCCTGGCTTTCTTCTGAGTAGACCTCCTTATAATGGCACTCTTTGGATGGTTTCTTCAAAAGCTCTCAAAATGCCTACCAATAGTATTTGTTTGTTTAGCAGAAAAAGGAAGGCTAATTTCAGCTAAATCTATGACCATCAGTCTTCAAGCCTAGATTCATAGTTGAGGCCATTACATTTAGAAGAAGCGAGGAGATTGGATTTCTACCCCGCCCTTCACTACCCGAAGGAGTCTCAGAGCAGCTTACAATCTGCTTTCCCTTCCTCTCCCCACCACAAACACCCTGTGAGGTAGGTGGGGCTGAGAGCGCTCTCTCGAGAACTGCTCTTGAGAGAACAGCTCTGAACAAACTTATGACTGACCCAAGGTCACACCAGCAGCTGCATGTGGAGGGGTGCAGAATCAAACCCAGTTCTCCCAGGTTAGAGTCTGCACTCCTAAACACACCAAACTTGTGGATGCTTACCTCTTATAGAAACTTTTTATTAGGCACACAACGTTGTTCCATATCACCCTTCTGGGCTCTTTGTTCATACTTTCTGTGTATTTGGCAACCCACTCTGTTGTTTTTTTGTTGTTCTCTTGGTTTCCCAGTGGGTGTATGGTAATGCTTATGGAGACACCTCATCTTGCTCAGGTCAAACTAATTACTGTTTGGAAACCCCGTGATCTTTCAATTAAAAGGGGCTGTCATGTAAGCATCTAATGATGACTAAGAAATGCTTCATGCAAACAATCCTGCCTGCGTCCCTGCCTATTGTCAGAAGATCTTGCAACTTACAGGGCTTGGCAGACGTGGTGACACTGGGATGTTTCGTACTTTGCCCTTTGAACAAAATATGTACCGCAGGGATAATACTAAGGTCTGGACCAATGTTCAAAGGAGATGCAGTGATCTATCTCAGGAAGAAATGCCTTTCCATCAGCGGGTGAGCATTTCTCCTTATACAAATGAGCTTTTTTAGTCCTTACAAAGCCGATGTGTACGCCTTGGGAAAAGCTATTTCTCGGAATTAAAATTGGTGTTAGATCCATGACTCAAAATCTACACTTGAGAACCCGGGCGGCTGAACAGTTTGTGAAGCAGAGCCTAGGAGACTGGAGTTCGAGTTCTTCCTTGGCTACAGGACGAAGCCCTCTGGACTGTTGCCGCCACTCAGCCCAACCCCCCTCACAGGGGGAGGGGAGAACCCGGCCTGCCATCACGATCTACAGGCCGAGATTATAAAAAGGAATAGAAAATGCAATGCCACCCAACGGCTGAGTATGCTGAAGAGGTGTTGCATCTGAAATTACAGTCACCACCTTTTGTCAGCCCCACTGGATCGCAGATGGGCACAGCCCTAGCATCAACATTTGCCGCGCCCTCTGACCCATGCCGGAAACAAATTGCGATGTATTTGTCATTCCACAGCTCCACTGGTCACAGGGGAGCAATTCCCACCAGCAGCCTCACCAGTTCAGACCATAACATCCAAGCTGGGCCTTAGCCTACAGCATGCCCGAGTGAGGCCGTCATGGCTCCATAGCAGTGGAGTTTCCACTTTGCTTCCCAGGTGAGCTGCCATTTCAGTCCCAAGAATCTCCAGTTAACCGGGGCTTTGGCAGCCATCAGGGGTGAGGGCCCTTCTCTGCCTCAGACCCTGGAGAGCCAGAAGAGGCAATGCTGAGCTACATGGACCGCCGGTCTGACCTAGTATAAAGGTCATTCTTACAGCTGCCCAGCTTTCAACCCACTATGCAGAATATATCCTCCAGCCTCATATTGGCCAGGCCAGGCTGTCGATGGGTCTCTCTACACAGGACCACATCCAGCCTGTGCTGAAGGCACTGCACTGGCTGCCGACAGTGTACCGAGTAAGGTTAAAGCCTTTAAAGCCCTCAATGGTCAGGGGCCTGCCTTCTTGAGGGACCACCTTTCCCCATACACGCCCCAGCGAGCACTGAGGTCCGGGTTGCAAACGTCTCCTGACTCTCCCTGGCCCGAAAGAGGCCAGGCTGGCCATGACTAGAGCCAGGGCTTTCTCCGTGGCGGTCCCATGCTGGTGGGATGAGCTCCTGTAGAGAGATGTGGCCAGTTGATACAGTCACTTGCCAGGCTGAAAAGTTAGACAGCTAGCGTCTGCCCTTTTGTGAGAATGCGCTGGTGCGGACTGCCTTCTCCAACAGCTGGCCCTAGAATTCAGACTGGGAAGCCAGTAAGTGGTCAGGTGGGTGCTTGGGCCCAATGCAGGTGCCTTACCTGGCAGCCACCATCTCAGTCCCAGGTATGCAGGCTGCATCCTTACGGCAAGAGCAGTTGACAAACCCCCTCTGCAAAGTGTTCAGTGGTAGTTACGAAGATAGTCAGCAGGCAAATCCCAACGGGAATGCAAACTGCTCAGCATATGATGGTGCATATTCCCCTTGCGAAGCTCGCAAGTGATCCTTGCAAAAAATATAAACATTTGTCTCCCAATCCCGGAAACAATGCACCGTGCCTTTACTTGCCATTTTTTAATCAGAATACTTGGCATCGAGCAGATCCAGCACTAATGAAACCTATCGCTACGCTTGACTCTGCAACTATTTTTGGTAGCGGATACCTTTTTAGCATTTTCTATTGGATGCCCAAGGCTGGGGGGGGGGGAGGGGGGAGAGTGCTCTTGGTCCTTCTGTGAGAGACATGCTCAGCAGAAAGCAGTGAGTCAGCAAAGCCGGCTGCTGCAAAATCAGCTGCCTGCTTAGAAATGGGGATGCTGGACACAAAAGCAGCCGCCCTCGATCGCCTGGCAGAACGAATGGAAGATCTGCATCTAACCTATGCATTTGCAGGATTTCTGTGTGTTGGCTTGTATTCCCAGCCATCCTATTTTTAGGAGAGCGTCACCATTCTCCTGACGAGATTGCTCTGCTAAATAAAGGACCTGGACCGCTGGGAGGTAACCTTTCAGAGAGTCTAAGTGATTAGGGAGAGCCCAGCGTGATCCACTGTACCGGATATCAAGGTATATACCTATCACGAAACAGACATCACTTCTCCCCCCGCCCCCGAATGCTGGGAATTGGAGCTTGCAAATGGGCTGAGAAAGACAACCTGGCCATCCTTGCCACAGATTTAAAAATAGCCCAGGGGATGAAGAGGAGATTGGATTTATACCCCGCCCTTCACTACCCAAGGGAGTCTCAGAGCAGCTTACAAACTCCCTTCCCCTCCCCACAACAGACACCCTGTGAGGGAGGTGGGGCTGAGAGAGCTCTGACAGAAACTGCTCTTCTTCAAGAACAGCTGTGCCATAACTATGGCTTGCCCAAGGTCATCCAGCAGCTGCAAGTGGAGGCGTGGGATATCAAACCCGGTTCTCCCAGATTAGAGCCCGCACACTTAACCACTACACCAAACTGGCGTGCCATAATATAGTCATTAGGTACGCTGTAGAATAGCTGCTAGCAAGCTTCAAACCTTTTCTTTCCGAAAAGTTAAAAAATCTCTGACACCACCCCAAAAGTCAGTTATGACCGATTTATTTCAGGGGCCTTTAACAGAAGAACTGTACCAAAGCCCCCTGAAATGCCATCATTCTGGGCTGCCCTTGGTGAGTTGCAGAACCATTCGAGTTCAAATGCACGGGGTCTCATTGGGCCTAGGCTTCGGTAATTGCTTCTAGAATTGCAGCAGCCATCTGGCCAGTGGTGGGAAATGCCCTCAAGTCGCAGCTGACTTATGGCGACTTTGTGGGGTTTTCAAGGCAAGAGATGTCCAGCGGTGGTTAGCCATTGCCTGCCTGCGTCCCAGCCCTGGTATTTCATGGTGGTCTCCCCTCCAAGTACTTGCCCAGGCCAACCCTGCTTAGATTCTGAGATCTAATGAGATCAGACTAGCCTGGGTTTTCCGTGTCAGGGCACCCATCTGGCTGTGTAATTTATGAACTGTGATTTGCTGTACATTTAAGTTTTAACGAGGGCAAAAAAGTATGAGCGTTGTCATGATTTTTACAGTTAGTGTTGTGTAAATAATAAAACACACAAGAGTCAGGGGCTGTTTTGATTCTTGGTTGTTGTGAACTCACATGGGCAAACTTTGTGAAGCGCACCCCCTCCCTGCCACAGGGGGACCTTCCAGCGTAACGTCAGGCACAACATGTGAAACTTATTTTCAAAGGGTAATGGCTAACTTTGCATAATTAATTCTATGAAAAACTGAATCTTATAACTTTTGCATCCTGATGCAAAGTCCCCCCCCCCATTCCTCTCTACATCAGCCTTTTAACTTGAAAATAACTTTGATCTGAGGTCAAACACTTCAATATTTTAACTTGCCCCCCTTTGAACTACTTGGTTCAGAAAGCTGCACACCTGGGACTCTGCTCGCTAGCACCCTCTGCTGACAAATCCCAATTTCCAACCACAGAGGATGTGACAAGGCTCTGCATTCTGGCTTAGCACATGAAAGCATCCCGTCAGGGGCTTGCGTGGATTCGAAGAATCAAGCCTCCTCATGGAGAAGTCTATGCAATCTCTTTCAATGTATTTGAAGAAGTGTGCATCTACACATGCTAAGTCACTCAGTTCGCACATACCCAGAATTAAACTTTCTGGGGTCTTGAAAGTGCCACTGGAGACTCAAACTTTGCGTTTGTACAATTCTAACTGTTCTTGGTCCTGAGGGCGGCTTACAGGCACTCTTGCGCATCAGCTGTCAAGGTAAGGAATGTGTTGCAGAACCAGCTGAAGGTATTTTAGGACAGGGAAAGGGAACCAGGAGAACCTCTATCAGCACAATTTGTCCCTCCAGCGAAGTCTAGTGTCAGCAGTACCCCCTTCGTCTAAGGGCTGGTCAGACCAGGGCTTTCGATGGCTGACCCGAGCTTTTGGGTAGACGGCTTTTGCTCCTTTTGCTCTCGTGCAAGTTATTCTGGAGTGCAAATGGGAGCAGCCTGAACCTGGGCAAACGGGATGATTCTGCTTAATGAGGCCCAGTGCATTTCTACTTTGGCTTTTAATACTTTAGAACTGCTTTAACACTTTTCAAGTGCAACTCTATCCAGGCCCTCATTACTTAGCCTTGAACCCTGAGATGCCTGGGAAAAGGGAAATATGTATTCAAAATAACTAGCATACCCAGGAAAAGTTGGCTTTGTTAAACTCTTTTCCAAGACAAAGCAGGCAAAGAGTAACATGAAAGCTCTGTCCTCAAGTTCATTGCAAGCATCTGTATCTTATTCTGCGTGTGCATCAGAACAGCCACACAAGGGGGTAGGGTTTTGACAACGCTGGGGGAAGGCTCAGGTCTGCAGAAAAACACGTTTAAAAACTTCAGGGTTAAAAAAGCCTCAAACTCATAGCAGCCGTTTCTTCTCTAACAATACCACTGAGATCACCGAAGACATCGTGAAATCTTGGTGGTCATTTTGGGGCTTTAGTTGCCCTGAAACCAACTTGGCCCAGGATCCCAAGCCCTGATAGGATCAGCATGTTTTTTTAAAAAAGATTAGGAGGTAGAAGAGGAAGGGAATGTAAATTTGGAGGGTGGAGGCACAAAATGGAAAAGCTGAAGATGAGGAGGAACAGGAAACAGGAAGGAAACTAGACCGTTAAGTGGACAAGAGATGGAAAAGGGAGACACTGCAGGTACACCCCAAGGTGAGAGGTTGGTGTAGTGGTTAGGAGCACAGACTCTCATCTGGCAGAACTGGGTTTGATTCCTCACGCCTCCACATGCAGCTACTGGTGTGACCTTGGGTCAGTCACAAATCGGAGTTTGCTTCCAAGGAAAGCCCAATATTCAAGGTTTCTACTCTTGAAGGTGTCAACGACGTCATGGTTAAAAACATAGAAGCAACACATCTCCCAAGAATCTAGATGTTGCCTATATGGTTGCTGTTAACCATAATAATAAAGGCATCCAGATGAGTGACATCTAGGGTTACCAACAGCCTGGAACAAAAATGTCCTGTCCCTGTTACCAAGGCTTCATGTGTAGAACTGGGCAGCCGAAGCTTTTCAGTTCCAGTCACAAGTTCTCTTGGGGTGCGATCACACGAACGTTTATTGCGGGCCTCGCGGCTGTTCCCCATCGCAATTAAAGGGGCTGACTAGACGGGCCGCATCTGTCTCCCGTCTCAAAGCCGCCCCCCCCGCACTCGAGCTCACTTTTCCAACCACCAGGAAAAACAAGTACCTATCGCGCTTGAAAGAGTAGCGAGGGAGAACCCGGGTTCAAATGCCCGTGTGATTGCACCCTTGGAGTTCTCAGCCCCGCCTACCTCCCAGGATGTCTGTTGTGGGGAGGGGAAGGGAAAGGAGATTGTAAGCTGCTCTGAGACTCCTTTGGATAGTGAAGGACAGGCTATAAATCCAATCTCTTCTTCAAACGGAAAAAGCAAAAAGAGGAAATGAGACTCCTCTTGTAGATTCTATAATGCACAACTGCTAGTTCCCCAGAAAGTCATCCTGTGTTTGTTCTTCAGCTGTATTAGAATGAATACTAAAACCTCGAAGTATTGTGTACACCACCGCATACAACCACTTCACATCTTAAACCACTAATGGTCACGCCGCAGCTTGGGAGTGCCACAGAAGTGCAATTCCCACCAACCAAAAGAACTACCTGACTGCTGTCTGCCCCGGGCACCCCTAATTAATATCGACTAGATAAGCATCACTTTTAACAATTCCAAAGTAGCTCTAAGTATTGTAGCGTTCTCTTCCCCCACTAGTGTGAGAACTTAGCCAGCCCTTGCGCATCTAGAGTAAAGGGAAAGCTGAACGGAAGCTGGGACAGAAACGTGCAAGATTTTGAGTTCTCCGGCATCCTTTTGTCAGCCTGGGTGTTTAAGACTGCTTCCCCGTTCAAAATTCCCTTCAGCGTGAACTCCGGGTTTACCAGAGTCAGGGTGGTTAGAATCTCTCTCCATGCCAAGCCCTGGGCACACAAGCAGTGGTTTTATGAGTTAGGAGGAGGAGATTGGATTTATATCCCGCCCTTCACTCACCTGTAGTCTCAGAGCGGCATACAAACTCCTTTCCCTTCGCCTCCCCACAACAGACACCCTGTGAGGTGGGTGGGGCTGAGAGAGCGCTATCTGTCCTTGAGAGAACAGCTGGTACCGAGCTATGGCTTGCCCAAGGTCATCCAGCAAGTTCAAGAGGAGTGGGGAACCAAACCCGGTTCTCCCAGATTAGAGTCCGCACACCTAACCACTACACCAAACTGGGTTACCATTCAAGAATCCTGTGCCCCTTTCCAACACCTCACTCAGCAGCACAGCAGCCCTGTCTCATACACCAAACCCCTATGTCCCCGCAACCCTGACATAATTGTCTTCCCCCCCCTTTCCCATTTTGTCAGGCTATCAATCATTCTATGTGCCCACAGGTATGTTTTCCAGAGCACAGAGCGTAGACATAGCCTGTTTCTCTTTGCCACCTAATGACACAAGCAAAGCACAGCAGCCGTGCTTGTAACGCCTCTAGGGGCAACCTTGACACACAAAGCATCACATTTTAAAAAGCGGAGTTTTGTCTTAGGCCCACAAAACCATCCAATTTCTGCAGAGCTCCTCCTGGAACACCCGAAGCTGCCTTGCACTGAATCAGACCCGCGGTCCATCACGCTCGGTATCATCTCCTCCAACTGGCAACGGCTGTTCAGGGTCACAGGACTGAGGTCTTTCCCGTCACCCTCCCACCTGCTCCTGTGATCTGGAGATGCCAGGGATTGAACCTGGGGCCTTCTGCATGCCAAGAAGATGCTCTACCATTGAGCCACAGCCCTTACCCCTTCCTGCATTTTCCTTTCCTCTCTCATCACCCGGGAAGAGGGCCCCCAATCCCGGGACCACTGAAGACACCCAGAGCAACACCCTATAGATGCACCCCTGGAAGCAAGTCCTAGACTGACTCTCAGATAAGTGTGCACAGGACTGAGACCCAGCAATGCACCCTGCAGATGTGGGCAAGACACGGCAGGCCCCTTCCGCAGGGTGCGTGGTCTCCTGCAGACAACCACCTGGCTACTGGGATGAGAAAGCAGGAGCAGGGTAGGGTGGGGGTTGCTGGAGAGGGCAGGCCCTTTCACCTCCATTCCTGCTGCAAGATCTGCAGCTCATGGATGCCCGCAGGTAACCCGCGGTCCAGTCCCTCCATCAGCAGCTGCTTCAAGGCGGGAACCCCCACCCAACCTCCAGCCTGGCCAGGCATAGCTCGGCCCATTTTCCTAGAATCAAGGGCAGGGGCCAAACTATGCAAAAGAAAGGCTGCTGGCCCACCAAAGTGTTTCAGTCCGAAGAACTTGACTGAAACCCTTGATCAAGTATCAGAACGAGAACCACACCAGCGCATTTTAACCCACATTTTCTTACAGAAAAGACACAAGTTAAAAAAAAAAAACCACACCAACAAAAGTGTTGGAACAGGAAGGGAAGAACAAAGCCAGTCGTGGTTCTGCCCAAGCTTTACTGGGATGCCTCTGTGTTTATTCAGAAAACCAATTTGTGAGGATAGATGCCGTTGGAGAGCGAAAAGGTGGACCGCAGGTAGCCGCGAAGCTGGGGCGTCTTCTTGACAATGGGGAGGATCTGGGCGTCCACAGCCTTCTGGTCGGCCTTGCGTCGCTCGGTCACCTCGTATTTCTGAGAAAGCGGGACAGCAATTAGTGCCCTTTCCAGACAAGAACGCGCGATCCCATGGGATCCGATGACCTGCTCTCGGGGCATATCCTAAAGACCTGGGTGAGCCCCAAGGCATTTCTGATTGCCTTTCAACAACAACATCCTGCCCCCACCAATCAATCATGGAACACTCAACTGAACTGATTCCACCCTTTGGACTTGCCAACGATCTTGGCACAGACACAAACGCACCATATTCCAGGCAACTGCCCAGGAAAGCGGCCGTGACTGGCAGCAGGGGACAGGACACCTGGGCCCCCCCGAAATAGTGCAGAAATAGTGCGGGCCTGAGCCCCCCAACATGTCGAAGGGCAGATACTAAAGAACTCTTGAAGCCAATCAGATTCAATCAGAGAACCAGTTTGGTGTGGTGGTTAAGTGCACGGACTCTAATCTGGGAGAACCGGGTTTGATTCCCCACTCCTCCACTTGCACCTGGCTGGATGACCTTGGGCAAGCCATAGCTCTGGACCAGCTGTTCCCTCAAGGACAGCTTGGGAAAGAGCTCTCTCAGCCCCACCTACCTCACAGGGTGCCTGTTGTGGGGAGGGGAAGGGAAAAGGAGTTTGTAAGCCGCTCTGGGACTCCCTTGGGGAGTGGAGGGCGGGGTATAAATCCAATCTCTTCTTCTTCTTCTTCTGCAGAACAGATTTTGCACCCAGCAGACTAAGAATGGGTGAAGATCATGCCGACTCGCTCAAACTAATTCCCTCTGCTCTGCCGGGGGGGGCAGGTTTTGCTGCGCAGCCTGGCACAGAAGTAGCCGGGAGGGCCAAGCGCCTGCAGGCTCCGCTCACTCACCCATGTGACTGCAGGAGGCCCTTGGGGTCAGACTATGCCCGTGGGCACCTATGGAATCCTTGCATGGGGTGGGGGGGCACAGCCACAAAAAGGCCCCCATGGGAGGTGGAGTCAACCAACTACACACACGCACACACACAAACAGCCCAAGCGCCCAGGACACGAGGACTAATTTAAAAAATACATTGGGGAAGAGTGGATTCTGGGGGGATTTCCATGCACATACACATTCTTCAGATATCTCAAGAAGTTTCTTCAGATATCTCAAGAGGCGTGCCTGCACACCAAAGCTGATACCCAGAATTCAACTTTGTTGGTCTTCAAGGTACCGCTGGACTCAAACGTTGTTCTTCTGGGGAAAAGGTGAGAGAACACAACCAACACTGTGGTTATTTCAAACTGTACAGCCAATCAGATCTCTAATGGCCAACTGGACGGGAGCCCCATTTGGCTCCACCCATTCCTAAAAACTTAGTGGGTGCCAGGAAAGGTGCCGGTGGGCGTCACAGTGCCCGCAGGCACAGCGCTGGGGAACCCTGCCGTAAAGACTCAAACACACAACCCATTCTTGCTTGCCTGTCTGAGGACACCAGGCCGATCTTCAAGGGAACAGTACCCCAAAAACACAGCCCCTCCCAGCAATAGCCCCACATTCCAACTCCATAATGGAAACCAGCCTACTGCCCCCCCAAGCCCCCCCACCTCTTTCTCGGTGTCAAAGATTTCACCCTCTTGGTGTTTGGGTTTGCGTAGCCTCTTCTTTTTGAAGTAAAGATCACTGAGGTGCTTGGGAATTTTCACGCCAGAGATGTCGATCTTGGTAGAGGTGGCGATGACGAACTTCTGGTGAGCCCTCCGCAGTGGGACACGGTTGATGGCCAACGGCCCTGAGGAGACAAAGCCGGTGATGCAAGGGCTTCCGTGTGCCAGGAGGAAAGCCACAACTCACCTAGACAAGAGGTGGCTTTCCTGCCGTTCAGCACAGCCAGATTTCCAAGAGAAACCAGCCAACACCCGCAGAGACAAACAGTGCCCACTCAGCAATCCCAAGGGAACATGATTAGGGATTTTATTATTGGGGATTATTAGGAAGGGAATTGAAAACAAATCCGCCAGTATCATAATGCCCCTGTATAAATCGATGGTGCAACCTCATTCGGAGTACCTTGTACAGTTCTGGTTGCCACACCTCAAGAAGAATATTATAGCATTGGAAAAAGTGCAGAAAAGGGCAACTAGAATGATAAAAGGGTTGGAACACTTTCCCTATGAAGAAAGGCTGAAGCGCTTGGGGCTCTTTAGCTTGGAGAAACGACGGCTGAGGGGTGACATGATCGAGGTTTCTAAGATTATGCATGGGACAGAGCAGGTAGAGAAACAAGTCCTTTTCTCCCTTTCTCACAATACAAGAACTCATGAGCACTCAATGAAATTTCTGAGCAGTCCGGTTAGAACGGATAAAAGGAAGTACTTCTTCACCCAAAAAGTGATTAACACGTGGAATTCACTGCCACAGGAGGCGGTGGCGGCTACAAGAGGGAATTGGAGTAACATATGGAGTAGAGGTCCATCAGTGGCTATTAGCCACAAGGCATAGATAGGAACTCTCAGTCTGGGGCCAGTGATGCTCTTGTATTCTTGGTGCTTGGGAAGGAAAGGCAACAGTGGGAGGGCTTCTAGTGACCTGGCCCCACTGGTGGACCTCCTGGTGGCACCTGGTGTTTTTGGCCACTGTGTGACACAAGAGTATTGGACCAGATGGGCCATTGGCCTGATCCAACATTGGCGTCTCTGATGTTCTTATCAGGAAGCCCTCTTGCACAACTGCTCCATCACTTCTGACATCATCTAGTCCAGCTGGCAGCAGCTCTCCGAGGCCTTGGACAAAAGAAGGTCTTTCCCAGCAATGAGGTCCTTTAACTAGAGATGCTGGGGACTGAACCCGAGACCTTCTGTGTGCCAAGCAGGTGCTCTGCCGCTGAGCCAGACAAAGAAAAACGGAGCAAAGGACAGCACCTAGGCTGACCCCGGAAGAACAGCTTACCCGTCACCAGCAACAGACCGCTTCCCAGCTGCTTCAGGAAGACCACGCGCTGGAAACACAAGAAAGAGGGCTTGTCAGAGCGTAACGAGAGAAGAACACTGTTCTGCCATGGAGGCAGGGACAAAAACGCCTTGTCCAGTTTCCCTCACCTTGCCTCGGTGGCGGCCGGTGAGAAGAATCAGGACCGTTCCGGGGGTAATTGAGGAGCGCAGCTTCCTCTTGTGCAGGGCAAAATTCTTTTTGCCGTGACTCAGGAGTTTACGGGGAACATCTTCCGTCGGGTAGTATCTAGGCTATCCGGATAAAAGCAAAAAATCAATGCAATAAAAAAAAAAAACCAACCCAAAAGCCAATGTAATATGCAACTCCAAGAATCCCTTTTGTCTGAACGGCACCCACATTTGCCACTTAGTGCCAGAGGTTTAAGACGACCTCAGCCACTGAGACTGCTGGTGCCTAGAGTTGTACCTCCCCCCCCCCCCCCCCCCACGTGGTTACTAAGCGCAAGAGGCCAGCACCACCTTAAAGGCTAACAAAATTTGTGGCAGAGTCCATAGCACCTTAAAGACTAGCAGAACTTGTAGCAGGGGATGAGCTTCCATATCTGAAGAGGGGAGCAGTGATTCACGAAAACTCCTTCCCTGCCACAAATTTTGCTAGTTTTTAAGGTGCCACTGGACTCTTGCTATTTTCCACTGCTACAAACAGACTAACAGAGAGACCCAGCAAGACCTAGCCAGTTACTAAGATTTAATCATGGCAATCACAACACTCAAAATCATCGGCAGTTTCTGTGCAAGTTTCGGGCTAAGACTTCTTACCATTTTGCGAAGTTTGACCACCCTGTTGCCCCCATTCTTATCCCCACCGACAGGTTTTGTGATTGTGGCCGGCTCCTTCTCTCGCTTTTTCTTTTCTATCTGCAGACAAAAGACACACGAACATTAATCCGTTGCAAACATGTGCTCTGCACAAAAAGCAAACCTTGCTGGATCAGTCTAAAGGTTTGTCGCATCCAGGACGCTGGCCCCAAACGCAGCCACCCAAAAGCCACGGGGAAGATTACAAGAAAGGAGCCATGCCAACAGCTCTTCCCTCTGTGATTGCCTCAACATGCAACATTTGCAGGTATACTGGTTCTGAATGTGGAAGCTCCATTTAGCCGATACGGCTAACTGCTGTCAGTAGACCTCTTTGCCACCATGAATGCATCCAGTGTTTTTAAAGAGCCACTGGCCCCTAGGGGCAAGCAGTGCTTCTGAATGGAGTACATTCAATGAGTTGCACTCAAGATTCCTTTATTCCGAGGACCTCTTGAAGTCCCTTACCTTCGTTTCCGGAGCCTTGTACTTGCGCTTATACATGGCCTTTCTGGCATACATGGCCGATCGGGAATACCTCCCGATCCCCCGGGCCAGCATGGGGTTTCGGCTGGCATGGCGTTTCCGAACCCTTTTCGCTTTCTTCTCGTCCGCCATCTAACCAACAGAAAAATGAAGATTAGCAACTTGGACAAGGGGAGAGGGAGTAAAGACGAAACAGAGGACAATCCGGCACCTTTTGAGAATGTCAAGCGTACCCTCAACATACAGACTTCCTCTAAAGAAATTACAGCACTCAATTCTCAAGTAAGCCCAGGCAGAAGTTCAACTTTACTCTCCCAACAACGCAGATGCCTAGGAATCAAAAAGTGCCAACTATAACACGCAAAGCCCACCTCTCCACCCCAAAGGCACGCTCGTCCCCAGGTTCTGTAGCATAAAGTCCCTTTTCCAAAACGGGACACTTCAAGAGAATTCAGGAGTGTGTAAAATCTACTGCCAGTCACAGAAACGAGGCCCTTTCACAGTCCAGTAATCAAACTGATCCTCTGCCCACACCTCTTAACAGAGAAGAGAACCACCCCAGAGGTTCGTAACCCAACCCCTCCCCCAGTTCAAGCCCAGCTCACCAATAACAGAACATCTATAAATGGTCATCAATCATCATGAAGAGAGGGTGCAGATAACAAGGAGACACAAAGGGGGTGGGGAGGGAGAATCAGGTACTGGTTAAAATGCCACTAGGCTCAAGTGGCTAAGACGCTGAACTGCAGACCAGTAGTTTAGCAGTCCGAGACCCGAGTGCCACATGACGGAGTGAGCTCCCGTCTCTGGCCCCAGCTCCTGCCAACCTAGCAGTTCGAAAGAAAGAACTTGCAAGTAGATAAATAGGAACCACTTCGGTGGGAAGGTAACAGCGTTCCGTGTGCCTCGGCGTCTAGTCATGCCGGCCACACAACCATGGAAGAAGTCTTCAGACAATGCTGGTTCTTCGGCTTGGAAACGGAGATGAGCACCGCATCCCTAGAGTCGTATTTGATTGGCTTTCGAGCAAGGGAAACCGTTACCTAGCTGTCCAAAGGAACCTTCAGCCACATGCTGTACTTTGTGGACAACCCCTAAGGAGCTACCTCTACCAGCCCCAGTAGAACCAAGTCTGAGTCCAGTGGGCACCTTTAAGACCAATGATTTAATTCTAGGTATAAGCTTTCATGTGCACACAGACTTCTTCCGATTGTTGGATGAAGTCTGCATGCACACAAATGTTCATACCAAGAATTAAACTTTGTTGGTCTTAAAGGTGCCCACTGGACTCAAACTCGGTTCTGTTGCTTCAGACCAACACAGCTACTCCACCTGAATCAAAGCCCAGCAGAGTTACGTTCTATGCTCAGGCACTCCGCTGGTGCAATGAGAAAAACCGATTGCTCGGAGCAAGAAATGCACATCCAAGGGCTGGTTCACAGGTGTAGGAGAGGGGAGCGCTGTCTGACCCTCTTCCAGTGGCAGGTAAGGACGCCAGGCTTACATTACACACTCACAGTAGCTACAGCCAGTGTTCCCTCTAAGCTGAGTGAGTGTGAGCTAGCTCACAGTTTTTTAGCCTCCGGCTCACCCGTTTTTATCTCAGCTCAGGAAGGAGGGCTCCAGCGCAAACTAAGTTATGCAGCGGCCAAATTGCTCGCTCACAGCTTTAGTGCCAGTAGCTCACGGAGTAGAATTTTTGCTCACAAGACTCCACAGCTTAGAGGGAGCACTGGCTACAGCTCACTTCTCTCACCGAGGGTCGATACCCGCCCGTGTAAGAAAAGCCCTATTCAAACAGACAACCCACCCACCCCGGCCGGGTTTGCTTCGCGGGGTTTCTACCTGCGGGGAGATTTGTATCTCGAAGCTGGGGCCTATTCTGGCAAGCGGCACCAAGCGGGAGCCCGGCACCCCATCCGACACTCGCATTCCCTGGCACGGTTCGGAACCGCGGTTCCGAAGCACTCCACGCCTGCCACGCATCCTCTCATTGGGAAGAAACACGCGAGCGGGCTGCCGCTGGGGAAACTCGCCACCGCCGCGGCCCACTTCACACGCGGTCTTCTTTGCGGTGCGCGAGTAGTCGGTGCAACCCGGCAGACCGCCCCCGGGAGACAGCCGGCTTCTCCGCCGGAGCCCCACCAACCGCCGCGGCCTACTCCCTTGCCGCCCGACCCCCGCCGCCTCCGCTCTACATAATAACCGCGCACCGTCCGCCAGGTGTCCCTGAACCGGCCCGCCCATGTCGGGCGAGCAGGCAGCGCTTCATTCGGGCAGATGGCGGCGGATAGCAACGCCCGAGTCCGGCCGCGAAGCTGTAAAAGGCCGCCATTCTTACCTTCGGAAAACGGAAAAGGAGGCAATATCCGGGAACCCGGCGCTAGAGAACCGGATGTGTGCCGTCATCGCAGGGCGGCTCCCCTAGGCCCTCTGGGAGATGTAGTTTCTGTAGCCCCATACGCGGTTAAATGGGATTAAGGAGAGAGAGTAGATTTGCTGCGAGGAATCACGTCCAGAAACTTCGGCGTCGGACTCGGTCTTCTGGGCCGATAGGCAAGAACCAAGAATTTCGTGGCTGCTTAAAAGCTACGGGAATTTATTTCAGAGAGGCGTTGCTTCCCTTGTCTATTGCAAGAAAAATAAAAGAGGAATCTCCCGTTGGAGACAAATACAATTATATTCCTTCAGAAGCTTGTGGAAGCTCGAGTCCACTAAACTCCTGTGCAGTTTATGCGTGGCAGAGGCATTATGCGTGGCAGAAACGTAGAAGTGATGTGTGTGTGCGTGTAAAGCGCAGTCAAGTGGCTGCCAGTTTATGGCGATCCCAGCCAGGGGCTTTCAAGGCAACGGAGAAGCAGAGGTGGTTTGCTATTGCCTCCCTTTGCAGGGTCTTCCTTGGAGGTTTCCCACCCAAGTACCGACCTGACGGAATCTGGCGGGCTGCACCATGCCACCTTCCCTCCCAGAAATGATGTATGATAGGGGGAAAAGGAACATAATGCACTCCTGCCGAGGTTTTTTGCAAATTCAGGGAACTTGACTATAATGGGCTGAGTAGATGAAGCATTTCTTACCAGCACCAAGGTTTATATTAACCTAGCTAGGGAGTTTTGTTTATTTTTAAAAGAATACTTACATTATACTCTGCCTCTCTTGCTGAAACTCAGACTCCATAGGGTGAGCCAAACACAATCAACAGGATGAGACAGCCAGTGAACAGTGCGGTAGGGCTTGGACGACAGAAATCTGTTGACAAGCAGAGATCTGAAACCGAGCTGAAAGGAAGCATAAGCATTTAAACATGACACGGAAATGGCGTCAAAATTACCCAAGCTGGCGCAGACTTACAGAGATAGGCAGCAGTATAGTACTATAGGCCACAACCCCCATACACAGATGCAACTTCCTGAAAAATTTCATTAGAGTACAGCGCTATTTGTGTGTGTAAAATGCCATCAAGTGGCAGCTGGCTGATGAAACCCCACAGGATTGTCAAGGCAAGTGAGAAGCAGAGGTGGTTTGCCATTCCCTTCCTCTGCAGAATCCTCCGCGGTTGTTTCCCATCCAAGTACCACCCCCACCCTGCTTCACTTCTGAGATCTGACAGGGCTCGGCTGGACTGGACTGTTCCCCAACCCAACGTCCTATTGACCTGCGCACAGAAGCCCACCCAAATAATTCCTTTTGATTAGTTTGCTGGAAGCCAGGAGAGTGAGAGTATTGCATTCTACAATTAAGAATACAACAGTTTCCAATTTTGACACGTTTCTTTCCTTCCCTGTTTTTGCCCCAGAACTGAACCCAAACGGGTTATCGTATTAACGAAAACTTAATATTCGTGGTTGGTCCTTGAATCTGTTAAACATCTTCATTATGCTAATTTGCTGCTCACCCACTTCCTATATGGTAATTTCCCTTTCATTATATCTTGAAGAAGTGTGCATGCATAGGAAAACTTCGTTGGTCTTAAAGGTGCTCCACTGGACTCCAACTCTGTTCTGCTGCTTCAGTCCAACACGGCTATCCCACCTGAATCCACCCTCTCCCTTATAGCCACGCCTGTTCTTGTTTCAAATCGCTGCCTCCCGCCCGTTCTGGTCCCTTTCCCCTGAACGTTCGCTTGAGAACCGGCCGTGTACGTCTAGCCCTACATGGAACGTCCGGACGCCCCCTTCGACGCCGACACGGAACGCGCACGCGCGCCGTTCCCGACGCGCCCTCCCTCCCCCGCCACCGCGCAGCACGCACAGGGGGGGTGGGCGTGGTCTGCGCCGTCGCGAGCCGATGACGTGCGAGGGCCTGCGACGTGTGGCTCTGTGTGGCTCCCAGGCCCGAATGCGGCTGGGCCGGGGTCAGTGCTTGCACTCCGTCGGGCGGAGGGGCCTCATGTGAGGAAGCCGGAGACGGGCCGAGGTGGGAAGATGACCTCGAGGAGGTGAGAACGAGAGAGAGCAAGGGGCGCTAGGCCCCGCCCATTCGCTTCTCCCCCTGTGTTGCTATGGCAACGAACGGGGGGGGACCTAATCCCCTCCGGGCCTTGTGGGGGAGGGGGCTGCCTTCCCTTCGGGCCGAGCGGCTGGGGGGCGGGGGTGGGTCTGCCTCCCTCCCTCCCTTCCTTCCTTATGGCGCCGCGAAGGCTTCGCCCCGTCCCAACCCGCAAGAGGAGGGATCTCCCCGCCCTCCCGCCTGCGGAACTCCCTGCCACGAGAAAGCGAGACGCAGAGGAGGAAGCAGGAACGAATGCTGGCTGGAGAAAGGAAGGGGCGGGGCCGGTGGGACGTGATGCCTCTCCCCTTGCTGAACACGTCGAGGGCAATGCTCCCTCTAAGCTGTGGAGTCTTGTGAGCAAAAATTCTACTTGGTGAGCTGCTGGCATTGAAGTTGGGAGCGAGCAATTTGGCTGCTGCATAGATTATTTGGCTCTGCAGCCCTCCTTCCTGAGCCAAGACAAAAATGTGGGAGCCGGAGGCTGGAAAACTGTGAACTAGCTCACACCAACTCACCTTAGAGGGAGCACTGCTCTGGAGTCCTCCTTCCTGAGTTAAGACAAAAATGTGCCAGCCGGAGGCTAAAAAACTGAGCTGGCTCACACCAACTCAGCTTAGAGGGAACAGTGCTTTGGGGCCATACTTTCCTGAGTTAAGGCAAAAACGTGTGAGCCGGAGGCTAAAGAACTGTGAGCTAGCTCACACTAAGTCAGTTTAGAGGGAACACTGGTCTGGGGGGCTTGTCGGCGCCTCCCATGGGATGTGGCGGGAGGGGGAAGAGGGAAATCTGCTTTCCTGCCTTTCTCCCTGGGTAGAAGGGTCACGGCATGCAGGGTGGTGGGGGGAGGGGAAGGCCCTCTTGGAGTTGGTGGATGGGAGCAGTGTTCCCTCTAAGCTGAGTTAGTGTGAGCCAGCTCACAGTTCTTTAGCCTCTGGCTCACGCATTTTTGTCTCAGCTCGGGAAGGGACGGCTCCAGAGCAAACTAGTTTATGCAGCAGCCAAATTGCTCGCTCACAACTTTAACACCGGTAGCTCACAAAGTAGAATTTTTGCTCACAGGGCTCCATAGCTCAGAGGGAGCATTGGATGGGACTTGTCACAAGGTTGGCTGAACAAGAGTTTGGTGTTGGCGAGGAGGAGGAAGGAAAGGGCAGGTGTTTGTCCTGGGAAGTAGGCCAGACGGTCCAAAGCAGCCTCACAGCTCTGAGTTCCGTTGGTGCTGTCAGCCCCCCCCCCCCTTGCAGGGTGACAGTCTGTCTTTGACTAAGAAATAGCAAGGAAAGGCCCTTCGTAGTCTCTTCATTTGCTTACCAGAGGCATACCAAGATGGGTAGCCTGGGAAGTCTGTCTGAAGCAGCAGAAAAGATCAAGAGTCCAGGAGCACCTTCAAGACTGACAAAATATGTGGCAGGGGAGAAGCTTTCGTGAGTCACTGCTCCCTTCTTCAGATAGATCAAGATGGGCGGCTGTGTTAGTCTGTCTGTAGCAGCAGAAGAGAGCAAGGGAGGATTGTGAGGCACTCCAAAGGGATCTGGCAAGGATGGGCGAGTGAGCATCAACGTGGCAAATGGGGTTTAATGTGGCCAAGTGCAAGGTGATGCACATTGGAGCCAAAAATCCTAACTATAAATACACGTTGATGGGGTCCGAACTGGCGGAGACTGACCAAGAGAGAGATCTTGGAGTCGTAGTAGATAACTCAAATGAAAATGTCGAGACAGTGTGCGACTGCAGTGAAAAAGGCCAATGCTATGCTGGGGGTTATTAGGAAGGGAACGGAGAACAAATCAGCCAGTATCATAATGCTCCTGTATAAATTGATGGTGCGACTTCATTTGGAGTACTGTGTACAGTTCTGGTCACCACACCTCAAGAAAGATATTATAGCATTGGAAAAAGTGCAGAAAGGGGCAACTAAAATGATAAAAGGGTTGGAACACTTTCCCTATGAAGAACGGTTGAAGTGCTTGGGGCTCTTTAGCTTGGAGAAATGACGGCTGAGGGGTGACATGATCGAGGTTTATAAGACTATGCATGGGATAGAGCAGGTAGAGAAAGAAGTCCTTTTCTCCCTTTCTCACAATACAAGAACTCGTGGGCACTCCATGAAATTGCTGAGCAGTCGGGTTAGAACAGATAAAAGGAAGTCCTTCTTTACCCAAAGAGTGATTAACCGTGGAATTCATTGCCACAGGAGGGGTGGTGGCTACAAGCATGGACAACTTCAAGAGGGAATTAGATAAACATCTGGAGCAGAAGTCCATCAGTGGCTCTTAGCCACAAAGTATAGATAGGAACTCTCAGTCTGGGGCAAGTGATGCTCTGTATTCTTGGTGCTGGAGAGGGGGCAACAGTGGGAGGGTTTCTGGTGTCCTGACCCTGCTACTGGACCTCCTGAGGGCCCCTGGTATTTTTGGCCACTGTGTGACAGAGTGTTGGTCTGGATGGGCCACTGGCCTGATCCAACATTGGCTTCGCTGATTTTCTTATAAGTCCAGGAGCACCTTCAAGACTGACAACATTTGTGGCACGGTGTATGATCTTTCGTGAGTCTCTGCTCCCTTCTTCAGATGCCATACCAGTAGGTGCCTGCTGAACACAGGATGCTGGCCGAGGTGGGTTAGATTCACTCGGGCAGCAGTTATGTTCTTAAGGATGAATTATGCTGACTGGAAGCCTCCAGCCCAGAGAGGCCCTGGAGTATATACCCTGGAGTACCAGATGCTTATGTTCTGTGTTCCAGAATGTGGGGAGGGGGCGCTATTGTCTTCAGGACTTACTTGTGGGGTTCCCAGAGGGGCACTTCTGGCTGTTAACTCTTAAAAACCGGGTGGACTTTTGGGCTGATTCAGTGTGGGTTGCGGCAAATTCATGGGGGAGAGGTCCTATGAATGTCTTTTAGCCATAGTATTTCAGAATGGAACTTCTGCATTCGGAGACAGTGTACCTCTAAATGCTGTTGCTGAAGAGATGGTTATAATTAAAGGTGTTGGCTATCCTTTCATGGCCTTGGACCCTCCAACCACCTCTGCCCTTGTGCTCCTCCAAAACAGCTTTGCTCACCCGAGCAGGGATTTTTGCAGGTGCCAGCCAGTTTGGTGTAGCGGTTAAGTGTGCGGACTCTGATCTGGGAGAGCCGGGTTTGATTTCCCACTCCTCCACTTGCATCTGCTGGATGACCTTGGGCAAGCCATAGTTCTAACACAGCTGTCCTTGACAAAGAGCAGTTTCTGTCAGAGCTCTCTCAGTCCCACCCACCTCCCAGGGTGTTTGTTGTAGGGAGGGGAAGGAAAAGGAGTTTGTAAGCCGCTCTGAGACACCTTTTGGGTAGTAGAGGGTGGGGTATAAATCCAATCTCTTCTTCTTCCCCCTTAATCTTCCTGCCCCCCTCCTTTAGTGTTTTCCCCCCTCTTGTTTCAGGGAAGGCACCCTCGACAGCAGTACATGTGGTAAAATCGTGTTTTTTACTTCCCTGCCAAAGCAATCCTGCTTTGAACAGCTGCAAGACAGGCAAAAATTCAGCAGAGGATACTTTTCCTGACATTGCACCGATGGCATTGCTGCCTGCTCTGCCACACTTAAAGCAACAGGCCCATTTGTTAGGTGGGAAGAGGTTATTTGTGTGTGTGTAGTTTTTATATTTATATTTATTTATAATTTGGATTTATAACTCGCTCAGTACCTGGGTACTCAGTGCTCTGAGCGATGAACAATGATAATGGAAACATATGATCCAGCAATAACCTTAAGAAACAGTAGAGGGCGTCTGTTGTTTGGGTGGGCAGTGAAGAAAGTTAACAATATCAAAATGTAATCATTTTGGAGCGGTTTTCTGTCCTTTTCTTGATACCCTCTTTCCCCATTTCTGTCTACCGTGGCTCTGTTTTCCTAACAACAAGATTTTCGCCCTGTGCAAAGAGCCTTCCCCTGCTGCGAGAGGGTCATGCGGTGGCGGAAGGAGCTGTTTGTCCGGCCGAATACACCACTGTTAAACTGGCTGGTTCTTTGGGATGCAGCCCATAGAAAGTTCACTTTCCCCCCTCGGGACTGGGCAATAATACAGTTTATTTGCTTTTTAAAATGTACAATGAACTCTTAATCATAATGTAGTGATTCAGAGATGTATTTATTTATTTATTATTTATATTTATATCCCGCCTTGCTGGGCAAGCTGGCTCAAGGCGGCTAACACGGTTAAAATATCAGAAAACATTTAGAGCATCAGTTAAAACAGCATAAATTACAAATAAAATTACAGATAAAACAGACTGGTGATGGCAGCATTCAGATCACACCCCATGACAACCCAGAAGTCCCAGGCCAGAAGTTCCACCGGCCCATTCATCAGTGGCAGCTCCTAATCGAAGGCCTGGTGGAAGAGCTCCGTTTTACAGGCCTTGCGGAACCGCAAAAGGTCCCGCAGGGTCCTGATGTCTTCCAGGTGCTCATTCCACCAGTATGGAGCCGCCACTGAGAAGGCCCTGGCTCTGGTGTCACCAGCCTAGCTTCTTTCTTTGAGATGTCTTCAATCCATACCTGTCAGTTCAGGAATTCCAAAGGCAGGGCCTGTCTTTCTTGAGAAGTGTTTCTCTCCCATCCTGGTTCAAAGTATGTGTTAGTTTCATCAACCATATTCCGTATTCTGGGATCCTGTTTTCAGCTGGGATGCTTCGACTCTCAAAACCTTGTACTCTGTAAATCGTGTTGGTCTCTAAGGTGCTGTTGGACTCGAATCCTAGCTGTTCTACCGCAGACCAACCCGGCCACCCTCTGACGCTGTTTTCAACTGTGTCGTCATTTGAATTCTATTTAAATACTATCTCTGCTCTAGCGGTCCCTGCTAGATCAGAGGTCCTAGCAGGAGGTCAGAGGAAGTTACTTTATACGGACACAGACCATTGGTCCACCTAGGTCAATGTTGTCTGTGCTGATCCGTGCAGGCAATAGCCACGCTCCAGAGTCCCAGGCAGAGGGGGGTCTTTCCCAGCTCCAGCTGCCCCCGGGGGCCGTTAACTGAAAGAACTGAGGACTGAAGGATCTTCCCATATGCGAGCAGGGGCCATGGCATTGAGCTGTGGCTTCTGTTCACAGCCATGTCTTAAAAGTCCTTGTCTCTATTGCATCCCCGCTGCCGCTCATCCCTTCCCCCTATCTGTAGTGTAAAATTGGAACCATCTGTGTAGCCTGCCCAGAATCCGTGAGTTGGGGTAGGATATATACCTCACAAGTGCCTAAAGAGTTCCGTGCGTGGTTGTTCCGATCACGTCTCCGGAACCACTTCTCAGCCCACGACTGACTCAAGACACCCCCGGATCCTTCTATTTCAAGCCCTTGACAAAATGTGTCTTCCCACTTCAAGCCAAATATATCCGGAGCACCAGATTGCCGCAAATAGTGCCACAACCTTGGGCAGCCCGGTTTGGGGCTCCGCGTAGCTCTTTTCTCCCTCCAGGTTCCATTGGAACACTTGGCTCCGAGAGCAAACTTCAAACAAACGACCTGCCCCCCCCCCCCCCCCCCCCCAGTTAGAGGTCTGTTCCTGCGATGCTTCCTTTTCATCCTGCGCACACATTCTTTAGCTTTGCAGAGTGCAGGTTTGCTGGGTTTTTCAGGACTTGCATTTTAAGCACCTGAACCAGGAAACGGTTACCTTGCATTCTGGGGATGGGTGGCAGAAGGCCAGAGGAGAGGGGGTGTTGGAAGGAAGAGGGCAAGGGGGAGGCGGGTGAGAAGTGATTTGTCAGCTCCTTCCCCAGCTGTGCTCGCCCTTCCTGGAGCAGTGAGGTGCAGAGCCTAGTTCAAGGCAAGGAGAGAAGTTGGCCTGCCAGGTTCTTGAAAAACCGCTAGTCCGCTTCCACGGAAACCTCGTATTCTAGGCATGCCGTTTGAAAATGGGTTGCTTGGAGGAAATGCCAGCGTCCTGTCTTTGCTGCCATAGGAACTGAGTCTATGTCCTTCACTTTGTATGAGGCTAAAGATTGTAAGTGGCAGCATAGGTCTGTAGGGAAACCCCACAAACAGGAGTTGTGTGACAGCTTTTTATCTGGACCAAAGAAAATGCAGCAAGGGGGGGGGGGTTGTGCGTGTGTGTGTCTTCCTCAGAACTTGGGATGGGATTTGCCAAAGGAGCAGAATAAAAGCTGCTCTGATTCTGCTACATTTGGGCAGCGCCAGCCTTGGCAGAGATGTGTATCTTTCCAGGGCATCCCTGGCATGTAGCGCGGCATTCCCACTCATAGGCAAAGAGTTTCATGGGAGTGATCTTTAAAAGCCGTTTCCAGATCTCCACTGGAATATCTAAGTTTTCCACTTGGCAATATTGCTTGTTCATGGTATTAGCTTTAAAAAAATGACATTTTATATATCTCCTTTTGATAGATCTGTAAGGTGGCTTACGACAAGAATGCCAGCCTCATAAGCAGCATCATGGCACAGAGAAGGACAGAGACAGCCCATAACACAAGCAAGGCAATGAAAAGGCTCAGATTTAATTTTAAAACTCACAAATCTGGCTGAGGTAGTTGCTTGCTTGGACACCCGCGCCGATCAGAACTGTCCTTTCCTGTTGCACATGTATTGTTATCCACAGCCAGCAAAACATAAGAATGGAAGAACATAAGAGAATCCCATGTTGGATCAGGCCAGTGGCTCATCCAGCCCAACATTCTGTGTCACACAGTGGCCAAAAACACCAGGTGTCCTCAGGAGGTCCAGCAGTGGGGCCACGACACCGGAAGCCCTCCCACTGTTGCGCCCCCCCACCCCAAGCACCAAGAATACAGTGCATCACTTGCCCCAGACTGAGAGTTCCTATCTATACCTTGTGGCTAATAGCCACTGATGGATCTCTGCTCCATATGTTTATCCAGTTCCCTCTTGAAGCTGTCCATGCTTGTAGCAGCCACCAAAATAAAAAGGTGTTTATTAATAAATATTTTATTATTTTATTTTAGTAATCCAGTTTCATTCATAAATATTTATTAGCCACCTTTCTTCCAGACAGGGTGCAAGGTGGTTTACAGTACAGATCACTTAGATTAAAGTCCTGTAGCACCTTAGAGACCAGGAAGAGTGAATTCGGTGTAGTGGTTAGGAGCGCAGACTCTAATCTGGGAGAACTGGGTGTGATTCAACTCCTCCACACGCAGCTGATGGTGTGACCTTGGGTCAGTCGCAAGTTAACTCAGAGCTATCCTCTCAAGGGCAGTTCTCGAAAGAGCTCTCTCAGCCCCACCTGCCCCCCAGGGTGTCTGTTGCGGGGAGGGGAAGGGAAAGGAGATTGTAAGCCGCTCTGAGTCTCCTTTGGGTAGTGAAGGGCGGGGTATAATTCCCACCTCCTCCTCCTCTTCCTGCTTTTCCTCCTCTTCCTCTCCTAAACTGCAATACAGATAAAATACATAAAACCCAAAACTTAAAATCAGAGTTTAGGACTTCTAATTAATTAATCAAATGTGGTCCTAAATAAAACTGTCTTTCAACAGCTTCCTAAAGATTGAAAGCGAAAATGTGTCTGTTCAGACTGCAGCTGTAAAATGGGATGAGAAGAGAGCATGAGAGTTTTGCTTCTGGGCATGGTTCAAAGTAGTGGCTTTTGTCCCTTTTACACCTGTAAGAGGTTTCTGGAAGACTGCCCGCTCACGCATGGCCCTGTTCTGCGTGGCCCCTATCTTTAGGGTGGTGACGGAGATGGGTCCTCCTCTATGGTGGCAGCTCATTCCTAGAATTCTCTCCTCGTGCAAGCTTACCTGGTACTTGCCTTGCTGAATTCTGGTTGCCTGATAAAAGCCACCCAGGTCCTTAGGGGCGCCTTTGTCTTTGGCTGTTGCTGTCCTCATCTTCCTGCAACTGCCAGTTTTTGGTTTTTACGGGCGGCCTACTTTGGGTTTCGTTGAATCTCTGAATGATTGTAAACGTCCCCAAGAACCCTGCGTGTCAGTTGGCAGGGTACAAATACGCATAAAATCAATGTTTGTAAATCCACACTTCCAATAATAACTCCTTAGGCTTTTCAGGAATCTTGACTTTTCACTGTGGGGTGGAAAGCGTAGTGTGAGCCAAAATGTCGGCGTAATTAACCAGATTTCTAATAATAAACTGGAGGAGGCTGACACCGTGCCGGGTCCAAGGGGCAGGCCGTCTGGAGGCCTCTGCCGGCCGGATTCTATATCTGTCCCTGGGAAGGATGGCTGGTTGTGGGTGGCCCAAACCCAGCCGATATATGGAGGGCAGCCGCGTCTGAGTGAGGCATCACCACGCTGGAGTGGGAAAGCTCGTCTGTGTTCTGCCAGCCCTGAGACTCTGGAGGGATTCTCCAGCCCGTAAAGCTGTTCCTGGCAGGGGTGTCTTTCCAGTTGCCCTCTGCTGCTGATTGACGTGCTGTCAGGAAGCATGAGGTTGTACATGACTTCCTGGTCTGTCTTTTTCACGCTGCCGAACCAGCGGTCCTTCCAAGGAGTTCCTCCCCCAAATAAAAGTGGTGGTATCTCAAGGAGAGAGGAGGCTTTTCAGGCAACTGCTTTCCCCCCAGAGCGCCTGCCTCTCCTGATTGTGTTGCTTCGTCTTCATGCATGTGTGAGCAGCTGTTTACTTGGTCACCTGGGGTGAGGTGAGGTCTCCACCGAGCGCCTTAGGTTGTGTCAGCTGATTGGACTTCCTTCTGCTAATCTCTCTCCTTTCCTGCAGCCCAGCTTCTAAAATGTATTTACCCTTTTTTTTGCGGGGCACCTTTTCTAGATGGTTTCACCCAAACATCACTGGAGTGGAGGCAGAGAACCTGCTCCTGACGCGTGGAGTCGACGGCAGCTTTCTGGCCCGGCCTAGCAAGAGCAACCCGGGAGACTTCACTCTTTCCGTTCGGTAAGTCTCTCGTGTGTTAAAGTGGGTTTATTCCCCCCCCGATGCCCAGAGTGAATCTGAGACACATTTTGTGACTTTCACAGAGAGCTGGGGGGGGGGGGGGTAAATTCCATTGCAGCGGTGGGGCTTGCGCAGCTCGGATGCTTGCCCTTTCGGCTTCCCCCTCACAGCTTTTTGGTTTTGTGCAGGGCAGCCGAGAAGGATGCAGTGCATCCTCCCCTTCCAGGTTTTTGAGACCGTTGGCTTCAGTGCACATGTCTGAATGCCATATGCGTCGTGTGTGCCAAGTTGCTCGTGCGGACGGTTCATGCTCCTCACTTGCCAATGCAGCGAAAAAGATGCAAGCAAAACTGTAGTGCACATAAATATATTTCCAAGAATTATAAAGTGATTAACAGATACAAAACTTATTCCGTAAATCCTACCTATAAATATTTGCTTGACAGAATTTCTTGTAAAATTACAAAATATGGAGAATGGCAATTGCTACATAGACTAAACGATTTTCCAAATTTTGTAATTTTATATGAAATTCTGTATTTTTGCATATTGGTATATTTATTATTAATTTTGTATAGTGAAAGGTCCAATTCAGAAGAAGACCTGCGAAATGGATAGCTCACGGTTTTTTAGCCTCCGGCTCACACACTTTTGTCTTAGCTCAGGAAGGATGGCTCCAGAGCCAACTAATTTATGCAGCAGCCAAATCGTTCGCTCGCAACTTTAATGCCAGTAGCTCACAAAGTAGAATTTTTGCTCACAAAGCTCCACAGCTTAGAGGGAGCATTGGTGGAGGGCCATGTTGGAACTTGCCCCCTGTTGAAATGCTGCTAAGGGCGAACGCACCGTGCAGGGCAGACAGGAAGCCGTTCTGTTTCCTCCTTGGAAGAAAAGTGGAAGCTTGGGGCCCCTGGGCTTTCTGTTTCCTCCTCGGAAGAAAAGCCTTTGTGTTTCCTCCTCGGAAGAAAAGTGGGTGCTTGGGGCCGGCGGGCTTGAGTCAGTTTTGTCCTTTGTCTTTCTCCGACACGTCCGGCCATCGTCACCACCAGGCGGAATGGAGCCGTCACCCACATCAAGATTCAGAATACTGGCGACTATTATGACCTCTATGGAGGGGAGAAGTTTGCCACCTTGGCGGAGCTGGTCCAATACTACATGGAACATCACGGGCAGCTCAAAGAGAAAAACGGGGATGTGATTGAGCTCAAGTATCCGCTCAACTGTGCTGACCCCACGTCGGAAAGGTGAGGCGTGCAAGTGGAGCTAGTCTGTCCAGTAAGAGGGTTTCCTAGCGGAGATGTCAAAGGGGCTCCTTGTTATCCCAGCCTACCTGTAAGTTCTGGGCGTGGCCAGGATCGAGGCTTATCTCTTGAAAGCAAACTAAGGCATAGTAGGCAAGCAGTTCGGCCTACACCTGAAGAGCAGCCTGCACAGGAGGGTGCTGTAACCTGTCCAAATGGCCCTTGTGTCATCTGTGCCCTGTTGAACTGATGTCTGCAGCCCCACTTTTGCAGCCAGGGGCCTTGGTGGTGCAGCAGAGATTGAATCAGCCACACCCTTTGCCCATCTGACGCCTCACTGGTGCTGGGTGTGGGGCGCCCTATTTCCAGCTGCTGGAGTCCTCTAGACTGAGGTCGCTGGCACCTTAGAGCCAACCAAGACAGGTGGCCGTGTGTGAGCCTGTCTGTAGCAACAGAGAAGAGCAGGAGTCCAGGAGCACCTGGAAGAGTAGCCAAATCTGTGGCAGGGGAGGAGCTCATACCCCGCCACAAAGTTTTGTTAGTCTTTAGGCATTACTGGGGGGCTGCAGTGGCTCAAGTGGTTAAGACACTGAGCTGCAGTCCGGAAGGTCGGTAGTTCAGCAGCTCGAGACCCGAGTGCCGCAGGATGGAGTGAGCTCCCGTCTCTGGTCCCGGCTCCTGCCAGCCTAGCAGTAGAGAAATAGGTACCGCTTCGGTGGGAAGGGGACAGTGTTCCGTGCACCCAGTCATCCGTGCACCTAGTCCGTGCATCTAGTCATGCCGGCCACGTGACCACGGAAACGTCTTCGGACAGCGCTGGCTCTTCGGCTTGGAAATGGAGATGAGCACCACGTCCCTAGAGTCGGATTCGACTGGCTTTCGAGCAAGGGAAGCCTTGACCTTTTCCTTAGGCATTACTGGCCTCTTGCTTTCTTTCTATTGCTAGAGCCAACTGTGTGTGTGTCTGTGGAGGGGCTACTTTGCCAGGCTTATTTATTTATTTTGGGAAATTTGGATGCCCCCTCTGCGGGACAGCATGCCTGAAGCTGCTTGCCAACTATTTCAATATTTGGACCTTGCTTTTGAGCCAAGACTTGCCCTTGAGGCAATTCATGCCCGAACTCTGTGCTGCAAGAAACTGATGGGGAAAAAAATCAGTGTTTCCCCGAAGTCTTAAACTGCTATCGGAGGAGTCTGCCCGTTGCGTCTCTGCATGAGTCGTTGCTCTTGGCAGTCAGGGTGAGCTCCTCTGAGGCTGCGTGGATCTTACTTTTGCATGCTCTGGAAAGCAAACCTTTTGACTAGAAGAATTAAGTCTATCAGGAAAGAGGGAAATAGTGTCCTGACCATGACATTGCCCTGGCTTGGGGGAGAGGGGCTGTGACTGCGTGGCAGAGTTCCTGTGCTGCATGCAGATGTTCCCAGGTTCAGCCTCCAGCAGAAAGGTCTTGCAGGGTGTGTTTTTTTGCAATCCTGAAACTCTGGAGAGCTGCTGTCAGAGGAGAAAGTATGGAGTGAACAGACTAGTCCCCTGGTTTGCCCTAGGGCAGCTCTGTATGTTTGGGTGGCAGCAGCCGAATGCCGGTGATCCATGGGGCAGCCAGAAGCCGCCACCCTCATGTCTTCTGCCCTTTCCAAAGGTGGTTCCACATACCAGCATTGCTGGTGGGATTGCGCTCTAATTCAGGTATTCTGGTATTCAATAGTGAAAGAAATCAATTTTTAACAGGATACGATATTCCTTGTACGGTAGAGGTAATAATACTAAATTGCTGGCAGGAGGTTTCTATCCCTCAAATACGGAAAGAACTGATAATGATTCTTTTAACTGCTGCAAAAACTACAATTGCCCATAAATGGAAGTCATCAACAGTTCCTTCTATTAAAGAGTGGTATTTAAGAATATGGGATTATCTGTTGATGGATAAAATTTCAGATGTTTTGTCAAACAATGACCCTGGTACAGGTTCGTCGATGTATGCAGTAAGATGGTATCCAATTTTAGAAAATTTTGACAAGATCATGGAAAGTCAAAACAATGCTCAGGGACACAAATTTTGAAACTTTTTGAAGACCAGTTGGTTAGTTTAAACTGTCTAGTCTTTTTTTTAACCATCTGTTCTTTTTGCCTGTTCGGTTTTGTTTTTGTATCTTTTGTTTCTCTTGTTCTTTTTTAATAGGTACTAATAGGAGCAAGAGTTTGTCTAAAGATTACAATGTAACTGCTACTCACGTGGTGTATGTGATTTTTTGTGTGCAATAATGTCTGTGTAAGGAAATATATGTTGTGGAAATTAATAAAATTGTTTATACAAAGGTGGTTCCACGGGCACCTTTCTGGGAAAGAAGCAGAGAAGCTGTTAACGGAAAAAGGGAAACACGGGAGCTTTCTCGTCCGTGAGAGCCAGAGCCATCCCGGAGACTTTGTCCTTTCGGTCCGGACGGGAGACGATAAAGGAGAGAGCAATGACGGGAAATCCAAAGTGACACACGTCATGATCCGGTGCCAGGTAAAGGAGGGGCAGAGGCACTCAGAGGTTCAGGCAGGAGGTGGCAAGGGGTGGAGTGGGGAGCCT
This sequence comes from Lepidodactylus listeri, assembly GCA_029233225.1. NCBI lineage: Eukaryota > Metazoa > Chordata > Lepidosauria > Squamata > Gekkonidae > Lepidodactylus > Lepidodactylus listeri. Next base: position 3,997,233 of record JARCFY010000013.1, on the reverse strand, counting down.
TCTTCCTGGGAAGCCAGAGTTGAGAATCCCCCGTCCTGCATGGCTGCCTCCCCCTCGTGTTTCTGCGCGTGCAAAAGTTAGGTGTCTTTTCCTGACGTGGCCGCTGCCTGCTCTCGGCTCTTCCCAAGGACCTGAAGTACGATGTTGGAGGCGGGGAGAAGTTTGACTCCTTGACAGACCTCGTCGAGCATTATAAGAAGAACCCCATGGTGGAGACGCTGGGGACGGTCCTTCAGCTGAAGCAGGTGAGAGCCATGCGCCGGACCGGCCCGAGATCTCTCACAGCGCACGTCAGTGAGCATCAGCTCACCAAAAGCAGGTGTAGTGCAGGTGTGCTCTCATTGATGGGCAAGCGCTTCCTTATTAAACCCCCCCCCCCAAATCTTCAGCTCAGCTCTTGCTGATGCGAGCAATCCATGACTTGTCGGCAGCTCTCTCAGAAGTACCGTATTTTTCGCTCCATAAGACGCACCTGATCATAAGACACACCTTGTTTTTAGAGAAGGAAAACAGGAAAAAATGAAACAGAGAGAGAGAGAGAGAGATAAAGGAAGGGAGGAGGAGGAGAGAGAGAAAGGAAGAAAGAAAGGTAGGGACAGAGAGAGAGACAGAAAGACAGACAGAAAAAAGGGAAGGAAGAACGATAGAGAAAGGAAAGAAGAGAGATGTCGGCATGCCATGCAAAGCCAGGCCTTTCTGTGCAAAGTAGCCACGGAGCTTAATCTGTGGGCGGGGCTTTCTGCTGCTGGCTGTCTTAAAGGGGAAAAGCACTTAAAGGGAAAGAGTACTTAGCCTGGTGGGGTTTTTCCTGCCGTTTCCCTTTTAAGTCTTAACAGCTCAGGCCCAGCAGGGAGGGGCGGGGAAGGCTGGGATGCCAGCCTGAATGGCGTTCCCCTGTGTTTCTGCTGAAGAAAGAGCCCTGTTACAGGTAAGAAAAGCTCCATATTCGCTCCATAAGACGCACACACTTTCCCCCCCACTTTTTTGGGGAGGAAAAGTGCGTCTTATGGAGCGAAAAATACGGTCTGCCTGCCTGCCTTCCTTCCTTCCTTCCTTCCTTCCTTCCTTCCTTCCTTTCCTTTCCTTTCCTTTCCTTTCCTTTCCTTTCCTTCCCTTCTTTCTTTCTTTCTTTCTTTCTTTCTTTCTTTCTTTCTTTCTTTCTTTCTTTCTTTCTTCCTTTCTTCCTTTCCTTTCCTTTCCTTTCCTTTCCTTTCCTTTCCTTTCCTTTCCTTTCCTTTCCTTTCCTATCCTTTCCCTATCCTTTCCCTTTCCCTTCCCTTCCCTTCCCTTCCCTTCCCTTCCCTTTTCTTTCTTTCTTTCTTTCTTTCTTTCTTTCTTCCTTCCTTCCTTCCTTCCTTCCTTCCTTCCTTCCTTCCTTCCTTCCTTCCCTCCTTCCCTCCTTCCTTCCCTCCCTCCCTCCCTCCCTCCCTCCCTCCTTTCCTTTCCTTTCCTTTCCTTCCTTTCCTTCTTTCTTTCTTTCTTTCTTTCTTCCTTTCCTTCCTTCTTTCTTTCTTTCTTTCTTTCTTTCTTTCTTTCTTTCTTTCTTTCTTTCTTTCTTTCTTTCTTTCTTTCTTTCTTTTTTTCTTTCTTTAATTTGTATCCCGCCCTCCCTGCCAAGGCAGGCTCAGGGCGGCTTACACAGTTTGTGTTAAAACAGTAAAACGTCTTAAAATACAAAATGTAAGTAAAACCAAAAAGATATAAAAGAAACACAACGTAGAGTGCTACGTGAACAATGGCGATATTCTCTCAGCATCCGTGTCGTCTGGGTTTTTTTTTGTCAGGCTGCTGGTTACGAAGTTGGTGTTAATATTGTGGCCAGAGCCTCAGTATTGGAAAGGCAGCGCCCTAATCGAAGGCCTGGCGGAAGAGCTCCATTTTACAGGCCCTGCGGAACTGTAAAAGGTCCCACGGGGCCCTGATGCCGGCCGGGAGCTCGTTCCCCCAGTGCGGGGGCGCCACAGTGCGGGTCCGCAGCTAGCCTGGCTTCTTTAGGGCCTGGAAGGGCCAGGCAATTTTGGGACCCCGATCTTAGTGGTCTCTGGGGAACATGTGGGGTAGGTGATCCCTTAGGTATGCAGGTCCCTGACCATATAGGGCAGGGGTGTCAAACATGTGGCCTAGGGGCTGGATCAGGCCCCCGTAGGGCTTCTCTCAGGCCCGCACTGGAACTGGCCACCTCCTGCTTCCAGTTCTGTTGCTGCTGCTGCATCATAGCTTGCTTCGCCAGACTCTCTCAATCGCTCAGCCATTTCATGATTTCCCCCTGGGTCCTAAGAACTCTGAGCATGAGATTTCTGTCAATAAATCAAAAGTAGGTTTGCAGCTTGCAGGTACACACCCAAACAGCACACTCAAGATTGCAACAGCACAGACATTTTGATGCAAGAATTCAGAGCAAGAGGTGTCAGTTATCAGATACTGTTAGATAAAATATTGCAAGAGTGCTAATGTTTTAAGCCTGTTCTTATTTTAAGTTAAAAAAACCCTTTGTGTTTGTGTCCTTTATGAAAGTTTATATCTCTGCTACCTGGCATTACATTTTATGACACACATGGCCCAGCGCAACAAGGTCTCATTTATGTCAGATCCGGCCCTCCTAAGAAATGATTTTGACACCCCTGATATAGGGCTTTAAAGGTTAGCACCAGCACCTTGAACCGAATCCAGTATGCTATAGGCAGCCAGTGCAATGCTTTCAGGGCAGGCTGGCTGTGCTCCCGCATAGGGAGGCACAACAACCGCCTAGCTGCTGCATTCTGCACCAGCTGGATTTGGAACAAGGGCAGCCCCATGTAGAGAGCATTACAGTAATAGTACAGTACGTAGGATGAAAGGTGGGTGTCGGAGGGAGAGAGGAGTAGGAACTCGGGGCCCTGGAAAAGCAGCTTCCACATGCACGCCCGAGAGGCCTCAAGGAGAGCAAGAAGCTGTCTCGGTGCTGGAGTGGAGGTGGGTCTCCCCGTGGTGCCTGCCTCCACCTATCTGTACGTTGCTTGTCTTGACTGGCTGCAGTTTTCCAAGGTCTCTGGAGGTCTTTCAGCTGGCAGTGTGGAGGGCCTTTTGCATGCAAACCCTGCGGTGCTTGGGGGTAAACATGCAGTCCCTCCGGTGACAAAAGTGCGGTAATAGTTTTCTAAATAAAAAAATGTGCACTACTTTTTTTCTTGCGTCGGTATGAAGAACTGTGGGCCTCATTTCAGGCTTGTGAGAGTTGATGGGGAGGGGGGCTGTGTGTTTCCTGGACACTTTGGTGCTCAGTTGCGTGGCCAGTTCTGTGTACGGCTCTTGAGCATCTAAGTTTGGCCTCTCCTGTTGAAGAGCAATGGTCATGAAGGAATTGTTGGCCAGATCAGCCCTGGAATCTTGGAGTTTTTTTGCCTTCCTCTGGGCATTGAGCAGGGGTCACTGGAGATGTATGTTGGGGGGGGAGGTATTTGTGAATTTCCGGCAATGTGCAGGGGGTTGGACTAGATTACCCTTGGGGGTCCCTTCCGACTCTGATTCTATGATCAGGTGTTCCTGAAGCATTCTTAGAGCTGCTCCGGCATAACGCTTCCCTCCTCCTCTTAAGTGAGGCTCTCACAATCTAGTAGGGACCATGGAAAGGGGACCATGCCATCTCGTTGCTCCTCTGTGGGTTTGGGGGAGGGGGTGGAAGGAGGCAGTGCTTGGCAGGGCTGGGCCAGCCTGAGGGGCAAGGCAGAAGACGTTCAGGTCAGAGGTCATCCCAAAAAGGCAGTCCAGGGCCAGCACGGCCTTCAAGATCGGGTGTCAGAGCAAGGAGTAGAGGCTGGAAGTTGGTAGAGGGGCAGGGATGGGCAGAGACCAATCACAGCAGAGGGGGCGGACCAAGGCAAAGGGCCTGTTGAGCTACTTGGGCCTTTGTGGGTTGCCGTAGGGGTGCTGTGGCTGAAGGGGAAAAGCTTCCAAAAGGTATGCTTGGGACCCGAGAAGGCCCCCCGCTTTTGGTATCTTGGCAGAATTAACTGGGCTGTCTGTCTCCTCCTCTCTCTAACAGCCCCTCAATACCACCCGCATCAATGCAGCAGAAATTGAGAGCCGAGTTCGAGAACTGAGCAAGCTCGCAGAGACCACTGACAAAGTCAAGCAAGGATTCTGGGAAGAATTCGAGGTAATTGGGGGAAACTCCCCTCCCAGGCATTCTTAAGGGGGGGGGGCTTACGTGCAGCTGAGCAACTATTCTGGTGGTACTCATAAGAACATAAGGAGCCCTGCTGGATCCGACCAGTGGTCCATTTAGTCCAGCATCTTGTCTCACACAGTAGCCAGCCAGCGTCTCTGGACAGCCAGCCACGGAATAGAGGCCGAGGCCTCCCCCTGACGTTGCCTCCTGACTCTGGGATTCAGAGGCTTAGTGCCTCTGAATGTGGAGGTTCCCCTCGAATCACCACGGCGAGTAGCCATTGTGAGACTTATCTCTATCTAATCCTCTTTTAAAGCTGTTCGTTCCTGTGGCCATCACTATATCCTCTGGCAGCGAATGCCATGTTTTAATCACTCTATGCAAAGTAGTATTTCCTTTTGTCTGTCCTGAACCTACTGAAGCCCATCAGCTTCATTGGATGCTCTTGAGTTCCAGTCTTTGGAGAGAGGGAGAAAAGGTTCTCTCTGTCAACTCTACACCCCAGGCATAATTTTATCAGCCTCTGTCGTGTCAGCAGCAGAACAAAGTTTGAGTCCAGCGGTGCCTTTGCTGGTCTTCAGAACTTTGTTGGTCTTAAAGGTGCCATTGGACTTAAACTTTGTTGTTCTCAAACTTCTATTTAGTTATTATTTCCCATTCATTTCAGTGGAAGACTACCCCTCCCCCTTTTCTCGAGTTCATCCCTTCATGGTTTCCAAACTGAACAAAATGTGAGGGGGGGGGGGGTTTCCAAGTCTTCTCCAGGGACACCCACATAGCCAAATTTTAGGCAGACGGAATGGAGGGGCCCCCTTTAAAGGTAAGATTCCAAACTGCAACACAGACAGCGCTGCAGGGACTGAGCTTGAAGGAGAGTAGCACCAGGAAGAGGCAGACAGACAAAGCAAGGGCATTTGGTGGCCCAGGGAGGGGAAGGCGACGGCGTCTGGGCAGGTAGGCGGCAGCGGCAGGACCCTGAGCTAGATTCGCTTGGACGGGGGTAGGGTTGCCACTCCCCAGGTGGGGGCGGTTGGCACCCTGCTTTTGCGGGCTCCTGCCTGCTGACGGCCAGTTAGCCAGCAGGAGGAATCCCCCCCCCGCCAAACAGCAACACTGTAGATGATGCACTGACATCGCCCGTAAGTGACAGAGTCATGCAGGTGATGTGTGTGTGTGGGGGTTACGCTTTGTTTTTTGGGCAAAACTCTATGGTTTGAGGGCAGTTTTACTACAGAGTTTTGCCCCAAAACCAGAGCGCCACCCCTGATATTACCGGTATGCCTATGTCACTTCCGGGTGAAGTATGCACATTGTGCGATGTCCCCGCCCACTCCCGGAATGCCCTCCTATTCCCCCCCCCCGACCAGCATGACAAACAGACCTGGCAACCCTGGACGTGGGGGGGGGGGAATAAGGTTTGGAGAGTAGCAGGCAAGCGGGAGAGGGCACGTGGCACAACATGGCAGGCACTGCGATGAGGGAGGAAGGCAAAGTCCTTCCTCATATCCTACCAGACTGGAATCCCTCACACATAGGGCTGCCAAGTCCCCCTGGGGGGGTGGGGATTCCCCCGCTAAATAGGTCCCCCACCCCCAAAATGGCCACATCAGGCCAACGTGCCCGGCGCAGTGACGTTGCCCAGAAGTGACATCATCACGCCGAGCACGTCACAGGGCGACGCTCTAGTAATCGCCCTGAAAACTCTATGGTACCATAGAGTTTTTAGGGTGATTACCAGAGTGTCGCCCAGTGACGTGCCCTGCGTGATGACATCACTTCCAGGCAACGTCATTACACCGCGTGCGCACTTTGCACATGCACAAGGGTCCCGGACTAGGAGCAGGACTTTCCCGCTCAAACTTGCAAGTAACTTGGCAACCCTACTCACACATTTAGTAAACCTTGTGGCTGCAGTTTGCAGTCAGTCAAGAAAGCCCAGGGCTGCTTTCCCTCCCTTCTCATTAGAAATGCTGAGCTCTTCTTCCTGTGCCTTGTGAAAGCGAAACTAGCATTGGCTGAGATTGCAGTATCAGAAGAAATCAGCAGGATGAAAGAGAACTCTGGGTTTCCCCATTACGGGCTGTTATGTTTCGTTTTCATATTCATTACACTAATTACAGCACGCCCCATTGTCGTATTTATTGTAATTAACAAAAGATAACGCACAAGCGTAGAACTGCAAACCACCCTTCGGCTGCTGTGTAATTCTGATAAGGTACCACTAGGGGGAGGTGTGAGACTGCTAAATCCCTCTGGCCTCTCTGGTCCTTAAAGGGCTTTCTGCCCAGAGTAGAAAACCAGCCGGACCAACGGATTTCTGCAGCAAAAACAGAATTTGAGTATTGCTAAGGAGGCTACGTATGAAGCTGCCCGAATGCAAACAGAGACATTGAAGGGGGCCTGCGTGGCTTGCCGTCCATCAAGCCTGACCCCCCCCCCCCCCCACACACACACTTTGCCTTGTAGAGTGGCTTATGGCTCTTGGTCTTGCAGTCATAGGGAGCCTCTAAGTCAGGCGCGGGCAAATATTTTTGGGACCAATCGATCTCGATCTCTGCCTGCCTTGGAGGGGTCAGACCGGGACCCTGGGTCTTCCTGTTGCTGAAATGGGAAGAATCAAGAACCACCAGGTTAAGAAGGAAGTCTAATATAGGGCCCAATATTAAAAACCTAGTTAACACTTATACAAAAATACATGTATTTATTAGAAAGGTAGTTAAAAACACATAAGGGACCAAGCTATTTGCTTGAGGACACTTTAGCTTTGACTAAGATAGCTGCACAGGTGGTTTTGGGACCAAAATTGGAAGATGTTCTAATTCAGCAGCTGTGCCTTTAGCACCAGGCACATAACTCTCATCTTTAGAGGCCTCACACCCATCTTTGTCTTGTGTCCAATGCTCCCTCTAAGCTGAGTTAGTGTGAGCTAGCTCACAGTTTTTTAGAAGAAGAAGAAGAGATTGGATTTATACCCCGCCCTTCACTCACTTGGAGTCTCAGAGCGGCTTACAAACTCCTTTCCCTTCCCCTCCCCACAACAGACACCCTGTAAGGTGGGTGGGGCTGAGAGAGCTTTTTCCCAAGCTGTCCTTGAGAGAACAGCTGGTACAGAGCTATGGCTTGCCCAAGGTCATCCAGCCAGGTGCAAGTGGAGGAGTGGGGAATCAAACCCGGTTCTCCCAGATTAGAGTCCGCGCACTTAACCACTACACCAAACTGGCCTCCGGCTCACGCATTTTCGGTCTTAGCTCGGGGAGGATGGCTCCAGAGCAAACTAATTTATGCAGTAGCCCAGTCGCTCGCTCACAAGTTTAATGCCGGCAGCTCACAAAATAGAATTTTTGCTCACAAAACTCCACAGCTTAGCGGGAGCATTGCTTGTGTCTTTTGCTCTTGCTGCTTAACTTTCCTTTTCTTGGCCCTGTATTAATTTACCGGTTACCTTACTGTAATATGTTATATTGCAGCGTGTGTACCTCAAACTGTTTGGCCTCTGAAGAAGGCCCCGATAGGGCTGAAATGCATCAGGTCCCGTGTACTGTTTTTCCCCGAGGCTTTCCTTGGGCCCTCGTTTGTTTTTAACTGCCTTTCTTATAAATACATGTATTTTTTGTATAAGTTTTAACCAGGTTTTTAATATTGGCCGTATGTTAGGCTTCTTTCTAACCTTGTGGTTCTTGATTCTGGCTTTCGGGTCAAGTTTGTTTCCCCCTCGCTGTGACTCATCGCTGAACTGGGGAGAGCCAGCCTCCCACTCAGATCCTTCCGAAGCAGGCACATGCCCAGAATTGTTCCCGTCTGCTGTCCCAGAGGTTCTTGGCCTGTTTTAATGCCTTCTGAGCCACCTCGGCCCCCTTGCCACTGCTGCAGCCCATCGAGCTCATTTTCCTGAGACCCTGCTAAGCCGCTCAAGGGCTGGGAGAAATGTCCCTGTTGGTCAGGGTGTCATTTGCCCACCTCCGCTCCGGGCATTTCTTTTTTCGGAACTTCTGCATTTTGTGTGTGTGCCCGTGCCTGGAAGTCATGGCGACCCCTGGCGACTCCTACTGGGGCACGGAGGACGTTCAGAGAAGTGGCTGGATACCCTGTCTCTGGCCTACCGGCCCTGGTGTTCTCTGGAGGTCTCCCATCCAAATGCTTGCCAGGGTCGGCCCTGCTTAGCATCTGAGATCTGACGGGATCGGGCTTGCCTGGGCTATCCAGGTCAGGGTTGTTCTAGGCCTTTCTGGTCTCTTTGGCAAGAGGCCTGGTATCACCGTGAAGTGTGTTTTGCTGGCTTCTGGGCCAAATCCCTCCTCGGCAAGCATGAGCTCTGCTATCCGGCCTTCTCCAGCAGCCTTGGACTGCCGCGGAGCTCAGTGAATGCCCGTTCCTGGCCCTGCCACGCGACTGGTGCTTAGAAGCCTCTTGTACAGAGAGGTTCTCCGTGGCAGAGGAACCTGGAGGCAGCCAGTGTCTTTGGCGTTCACCCTCTCTCCTCTGGATCTATTAGGTGGGGGGGCTGGTAGAAGCCGAGGGGTGGAGGACCACAAGAGGAGCATCGTCAATTCCCCATGTTCTTCCCTTCCTTTTAGACTCTGCAGCAGCAAGAATGCAAACTCCTGTACAGTCGCAAAGAGGGACAGCGGCAAGAGAATAAGAACAAGAACAGATACAAGAACATTCTGCCCTGTGAGTCAGTGATCGGGTCGTCCTTCCCTCACGGCTTTACTGGCCGGGAGGGCGCACGCGATCCGTCTGGGTCTCCTGGCCGCTCTTGCATTTTCTGTGACTCGTTGCCATCTTTTGCTTTGCCACATTTTTGTTCCACCTTTGCTCTAAGAGGCTCACAGCCATCTCCTTGGCTCTTCCCTTTTCTAATTTATCCTGTGCGGTGGGAGGAGAGAGGCAAGCCCGAGGTCGCCCAGAGAGCTTCCATGGCAGCGTGGGGGTTTCCCTCCCTCTTCCTTGCACGACGCTCTGAGCACTTCACCACATGGGCTTGACGTGCAGTAGGTTCTGAGTTCAGTCCCCAGCATCTCCAGTTAAAAGGACCAGGCAGCAGGGGATGTGAAATGCCTCCACTGCTGTGCTGTATGGGAGAACCCGAGACCTTGGAGAGCCGCTGCCTGTCCGAGTAAACTGTACTAACCTTGAGGGACCAGGGGTCCGATTCAGTATAGGGCAGCTTCATACGTTCAGTTGCTTCTTGTCGGTTTCCTGTAGAAAGGTCGAGGCTAAGAGCAGAGAAGGAAGCATGCGAGACCTGTTAGAAGTAGACAATACCAGGCTTAGACCCTGGGGGGGGGGGGGGTTAACGGTCTGATTCTGCATCAGGCAACTCCACCTGTTCTTTCACGCAAGGTGTTGAGATCCAGGTCTGCTGGAAGAGATTGGGGGGGGGGGGGGGACAAAATTCTGAAGGCCCCAGCTGCCTTGGAGAGCTGGGCAAGGGGCTGGTGGTGAGAGGGGCAGGGAATCACAGGATCCTAGAATCACACAGAGCTGGGAGGGGCCCCATAGGCCCCTGCTCAGTGCAGGATCAGCCTAGAGCATCCCTGGCAAGGGTTCCTCCAGCCGCTGCTTGAAGACTGCCACCTCCCCGGTCAGCTGGTTCCACTGTGGCACAGCTCTTGACTGTCAAAACCCTGGCACCTAGCAGACTCACTATTTAGCAAATTGCCGGCTCCCAAGGCTGACCCGGGGGGGGGGGGGGGTGTTAGTCCAAGGGTGCAAAAATCTAACCTGATTAAATACTCTAGCTTTTTCTGCCTGCAGCATCCAAATGTTGCAAAGTTTACCCTGCCTGATCTCCCAGAGACAAGTTTTGCTCACCCCAGGCGAGCGAGCCTGATTTAGGCCTTGAATGCTGCTGTTTCACTGAGTGTGTCTTGCTGTGTGTGTATTTCTGTTCCAGTTGACCATACCCGAGTCGTCCTACACGATGGCGATCCGAATGAGCCTGTTTCCGATTACATAAATGCCAATATTATCATGGTAAGACTTTCTCCCCTCCCCTGGCGTGTGGGGGTTTCTCTGGCCGAGGGATACGTGTGGTATTACCAGGGGATCGGGAGGAGCACCCTCACCCGCACACTGCAGCAGGAGCCCATTTCCTGGCTCAGGCGGTGGAGGGGGGGGATAGAGTGCACAGCCTTGTCAATCAGGTCTCAGGCGGAGTGGTAAACTTGGGTTGTACCATGCAAATTTGCAAGCAGGAGTCCAGGTGATTTAAATGTTCCTCAGTACAAAGAAAAAAGTTCTCTGGGTTGGATTCATCCCATTAGCCCCAAGGCATCGTCCTCTGCTGGAAGAAACCTTCCCCTGGCGGGTGACATTCGCGTGGCTCCTTGCTTATTTTTTATCGGCGTCATGTCTCACTGGCGCTCAAGGTGGATCACGCAGAGTAAGTCAGTGCAGCCAGCAGGATGAGGCATCCAACAAACAATGCAGTCGGGTTTGGATTGTGGAAACCTGGAACCGACCAGAAATTCTTCAGCTGGAGGGGAAGGCTCTTTGCAGCGTCTTGCCCCCGTGAATGTTACTAGGGTCCCAGGGAGCAGGCCAGTCCTGCAGGCCTCTGCAGAAGCAGCAAGTCCATTTTTCAAGTAAATAAAGTGTGAGTTCGTGTGTGTACAGTGGGCCATTCAACCGTGACTCCTCTAAAACCCTTTTTAAAAATCTGGCGGGTCACCAAGGACTGAGCAGCGTTTAGGAGCAGATATAGTCAAGTTCTGCTTAGGCTTGCTCAGAAATGTCGCAGCAGAAAAGAGCAAGAGTCCAGGAGGCCCTTAGAGACTAACAAAATACGTGGCAGGGGAGGAGCTTTCGTGAGTCACTGCTTCAGTCTTCAGGAGTGAGTTGATCAGTCTTTGGGGGCCCACCAGATCTTTGTAAAGGTTCCCTGGAGACAATTTCTAGTCATTTCCAGTAACTGTTCACAAGCCTGAGTAGAAGAGACTGGAGTGGAGGGATTTAACATAAGAACGTAAGAGAAACTGATGCTGGATCAGGCCAGTGGCCCATCCAGTCCAACACTCTGTCCCACAGTGGCCAAAAACACCAGCTGCCCTCAGGAGGTCCAGCAGTGGGGCCAGGACACTAGAAGCCCTCCCACTGTTGCCCCCCCCCTCAAGCACCAAGAAGACAGAGCATCCCTTGCCCCAGACTGAGTTCCTTTTGACACCTTGTGGCTAATAGCCACTGATGGACCTCTGCTCCAGATGTTTATCTAATTCCCTCTTGAAGCCGTCCATGCTTGTATCCGCTGCCACCTCCTGTGGCAGTGAATTCTACGTGTTCATCACTCTCTGGGTGAAGAAGGACTTCCTTTTATCTGTTCTAACCCGACTGCTCAGCAACTTCATTGACTACCCACAAGTTCTTGTATTGTGAGAAAGGGAGAAAAGTACCTCTTCCTCTCCCTGCTCTATCCCAGGCATAATCTTGCAAACCTCGATCGTGTCACCCCTCAGCCACCGTTTCTCCAAGTTAAAGAGCCCCAAGCGCTTCGACCTTTCTTCATAGGGAAAGTGTTCCAACCCTTTTATCATTCTAGCTGCCCCCTTTCTGCCCTTTTTCCAATGCTGTATCTTTTTTGAGGTGTGGCGACCAGAACTGTACACAGTACTCCAAATGAGGTCGCATCATGGATTTATACAGGGGAGTTATGATACTGGCTGATTTGTTTTCAGTTCCCTTCCTAATAGCCCCTAGCATAGCGTTGGCCTTTTTCATGGCAGTCGCACACTCTCTCGACATTTTCATTGAGTTATCTACTACGACTCCAAGATCTCTCTCTCGGTCAGTCTCTGCCAGTTCAGACCGCATCTACGTGTATTTATAGTTAGGATTTTTGGCTCCCATGTGGATTACTTTGCACTTGCCCATGCTGAACCGCATTTGCCACATTGACACCCACTTGCCTGGTCTCAACAGATCCCTCTGGAGCGCCTCACAGGCCTCCCTGGCTCTCACCACCCTGAACAACTTTGTGTCACCTGCAATTTTAGCCACTTGAGAGCCAGTTTGGTGTAGTGGTTAAGTGCGCGGACTCTAATCTGGGAGAACCAGGTTTGATTCCCCACTCCTCCACTTGCACCTGGCTGGATGACCTTGGGCAAGCCATAGCTCTGTACCAGCTGTTCCCTCAAGGACAGCTTGGGAAAAAGCTCTCTTAGCCCCACCTACCTCACAGGGTGTCTGTTGTGGGGGGGGGGGGAAGGGAAAAGGAGTTTGTAAGCCGCTCTGAGACTCCCTTGGGGAGTGGAGGGCGGGGTATAAATCCAATCTCTTCTCTTCTCTTCTTCTTCTTCTTCTTCACTGCTTACTCCCAACTCCAAATCATTAATAAACAAGTTATAAAGCATCGGACGGAATACTGGTCCCTGCGGTACCCCACTGCTTACCTCCCTCCACTGAGAAAATTGACCTTTATAGTCATTCTCTGTTTCCTTTTAAATAGCCAGTTTTTGATCACAGATTTGCTTCTCTGTGCTGGAAACTTTCAGCAGAGCCAGTGGCTGGTAGTAGCGGGTGGGGAGAGGAGAGGAGGGGAAGGCAGTGGCGGCCAGGGGCACTCACAGCATCTGAGGATGTTGGCAAGGTAGCCCTCTGAAGACAGCGTTCTCCCTCTCCATCTCTGCCCAAGGGCTTGCCTCGGTGGCCCCTTCGGGAGATGTCCGGGGGGAAGGGGTCTCCCTTGTCCTCATTCTCTTTAATGCCTACAGATCTCTCTCCGAGGCGGAAGTGTCCTGAGTCGGGGACGCACCCTGATAGAACAACCCACTGACGGCGCTTGCTCTGATTTGCAGCCTGAGTTTGAAACCAAATGCAACAACGCGAAGCCCAAGAAGAGCTACATCGCCACCCAAGGCTGCCTGCAGAACACCGTGAACGACTTCTGGCGGATGGTGTTCCAGGAGAACTCCCGCGTGATCGTCATGACCACAAAAGAAGTGGAGAGGGGAAAGGTAAAGAGAGAGAGAGAGAGAGAGAGAGAGAGAGAGACCCCAGTGGCCGATCTTGATACCCTCTGTGGTTAATACAGCGTCCTTCTGGGCAAGTTTATGGTTGAACCATAAATCGGCAGGCTCATTCTTGCCAGAGGCACTGTCGATTCCGGGGGAGGGGGGTCTGAAGGTAAAGGCAAGGCACTGAATCCATGTGCATACGTGTCCTCTTAGTGGGAAGGCGGAGGTCTCGGCTTGGCACAGACCAGTAGAGTTTCTAGGGCTCCACCTTTTGTCCCGTCCACTGGCTAGATGGCTTGGGTCCGTCAGGCAGCAGCTGGGGCCGCCCAGTGTCCCACCATCAGCCCCTCCCCCAAGCAGAAGCGAGCCAGCATTCTGAGGCCCGGTGTCCCCTGCTTCCCTAGTCTGCCCCCCGGCAGCCGACGCGTTCTGTTCCAGCACTGCTGCTCGCCCGACCCAAGTTACAATGAAGAGGAGCACGGCTTTGGAGATGTAAATCAGGTACAAAAATGAAGCTGCGCGACGATGTGCTGCCGATGTTTTATATATAATCCAAAGGAAACTTATGCCAAACGTCTACAGCACCACTTTCAAAATAATATAAATGTATAACCACAAAGTTACAGTCCAATGGTTTTTGTAGTTGCTCCTATGTAAGTATTCATCAGCGGAGTAGATAGTTGGTGACAGCGGAGTAGATAGTTGGTGATAGTTGGTGAGACGAGATTCTCCGGAATAACTCCCGTTTCGAATCTATTGTTCTTCTTCCATGCCACTACTTCTGTTTTTGGATTAAAATATACCATAAAATTAGAGAGTCCTACCCAGGTGATGCATACTCATTAATAGTTAACTGTACACACTCTCAGCACATTCACCGGATACGTTACCAGAACAAGAGATGGAAATTCTACATCAGGCGTCTATACATATTTTAGGTTGCCTTCAAACGTTATGCCTAAAAATACAAAAATACACATTTATAGATATATAATTTTATGGCATATTTTAATACAAAAACAGAAATAGTGGCATGGAAGAAGAACAGTAGATTCGAAACGGGAGTTATTCCGGAGAATCTCGTCTCAGCAGCTATCTACTCCGCTGTCACCAACTATCTACTCCGCTGATGAATACTTACATAGGAGCAACTACAAAAACCATTGGACTGTAACTTTGTGGTTATACATTTATAGTATTTTGAAAGTGGTGCTGTAGACGTTTGGCATAAGTTTCCTTTGGATTATATATCAAACATCGGCAGCACATCCGTCGCGCAGCTTGCTCCACCCACCCATAGGGAAAGCGGCTCTGGGGCGTGCCTCTTAGGCTGTGAGTCCGTGACGTGTTCCAGGCAAGCAGTTCTGCCTTCCGAGGAAAAGAGGCAGGGGAAGGGGAAGTGAGCCTAAACCCCACACCGCTCAGGGATGCCAGGTGGAACAGAGCAGGCCAGCAAGCCAGGGAACCTTTGTGGGAGGGGAGCCCCAGGGCACTGGGGAGCGTTGTCCCCTCGATGTGTCTTGCCTGGCCCTTCTTTCCAGGGGCTTCACTTTTCCCCCTTCAGCTCTGGAGGGTTCTCCTGGGCCTGCCAGGTGCCTCTGAGCTCCTGTGCTCACGAGGATTAGGGATTTCCTTTTATTTCCCTCTTGAGCTCCTGCACTCATTATTTAGAATGGGACAAGTGTCTGATTGGATACGCAGAGCACCTGCCGACGTGCCGGGAGCCGGTATCTATTCTATTGGGTTGCTTTGCCGCGTTCCAGCGTTCCTGGTGCAGTGTGAAATCCTAGCTTTTGACTGCATTCCCCACTCAAAACTGATTTGGCAGGATCTCTTGGCCTGATGATTTATTCCACTTCCGAGAGGTTTTTCCTCAAGCATTAAGGATTTGCTGACTAGTATTGAGATATATATAATGAGTGGGGAAACGTTCAGCCTTGCACAAAATATGTTCTTTGACACGCCTCGAAACCTCTCGAAGTCCCAACTAGTAAAGCCAACTAGAGCACAATTCCAAGAACCCTTGATCTTCCCGCAGAAGGACAACCCTCTGTTTGCAGCAGCGGATGACTGGACACATTCTCTCTTTCTCCGGGAGCTGTCAGTGGGGCTTCTAGGGCTGGCGCTAGCTCTTCTGGGCGCGACCCGTGGCCCAGACACCCAGCGGTCAGGAAGTCTCTAGGGGATGAGTCAAGCCACTCAGGTTTCGGAAGGGGTAAAAAACAAAGAAAGATGGGAAGCGCCAGTGATCAGAAAAGCCAAAAGAGACACAAAATAACGTTCCAGAATAACAAGAACAATAGAATATGAATTGTTCTTGTTCTTTTGGAAAGTTATTTTCTGTCTCTGGGGGAGTTGTACTTTTCGGTGTTTCAGGCCTTAGAAAGGGGCGGAGCGTGGGGAGGGAGGGCTGGGAAGGCAGAGTCCCCCGCGGAAGTCCCTGGGGGCCTCCAGGGAATATGTGTTTGCGACAGAGTTGGAAACCGTCACTGCATTGGTTTTAATGGGTTGGATTTCGCTGTTTTAAATGCGGGACGTGTCAACGCTGGCGTGAGTCTCCCTGTTTCAGGAGGCAGGCGGCTTTTCCAGGAACCGTGACTTCAGGTCGCTTCCCTCTCCGGAGTGCCCGCCCTTTCTCTGGAGGAGGGGCTGGGGCTTAGTGGCAGAACATCCTGCCCATACTGGTGTCCAGTGCTTTGGCCTCAGGGGGTCTCCTGGGAGGGAGTGCCAGCGCAGGCCTGCCTGCCTTCCTCAGAGCGGATTGGGAGCCTGCTGTCTCACGGGAGACGGAGCCCCTGGGATCTGATCCCAAGGCACGTTGGCAAACATTGGCACCACTTGGCTTGGTCTGCTGCTTTCCTCGGGACCGACAGCCAAGGATCTCCCTCCTCAAGGCGTTCACCGACAAGCTCTTGATTCTCGGAGGCAGTGCCTTGGCCTCCCCAGAGTGCCTCAGCAGGAGATCTGGGGTCGGGTCCCAGCCGCCAGTTCTCCTGTGTTCTCAGTTTCCTTTAAGGCCATCTGTTTCAGTTTCTTGTTCCTTTTTCCAGCAGGCTATGGAATGCTCTTCGTCTTGCCAGGAACCGTGCCAGTCGCTGTCTGACTGCTGTCATTGTTTGGCTTAGGAAAACGAACTTGCGCAGTTTTGTTTTTATTTCAGGCGTCTCCAGATCATCTTTGTGTTGGTCAAACACAAGGCGGCAAGGGACACTTCCCAGTCTGCGCAGTGCTCTGTGTGGGAAAGTTCCAGCCCTGACGAGTAGGGTGGGTGGGATGCAGAAAGACAATGGGCCAAGCTCAGTGTAACACATGGTCACTGAATCAGGCCCCTATCTGTGAACCAGGTCGCAGAGCAAGGGCAACTGGGTAAAAATCAAGAGACAAGCTGGGAATAACCCCGGGGCCAGCAGCTGTGCTCCTTTTGAGCGATTTATGCTTGCCTGGCAAATAAAAATGCTTAGCTCACCTGCTCAAATGTGCCCCGAAGAAGAACAATTTCAGTGAAGCTTTGTTGCCTAGTCATCTGGACGCAGTTCTCGCTCGCCCTAGATGACTAAGGCAGTTGTGGCGTACAAGCCTGACTTAAGTAAACTGCAGAATGTGAGCTGCCAGGGTGCAACAAGTTTGCAGCAGGCAGGCCTCAGCGAAAAGAGAGCAGGCTGTGACGTTCCTTGCCGCTTTGGGCTGAACCTGAGCTACTGTCATCAGGCCTCAGTAATAAACACACAACTCACCCCCATCCCGTTTTTGTCTTCTAGAGCAAGTGTGTGAAATACTGGCCGGATGAGCACGCGCTAAAGGAGTACGGCGTTATGCGCGTCAGGAATGTCAAAGAGAGCGCAGCTCACGATTACACGTTGCGAGAACTCAAACTTTCAAAGGTCGGGCAAGTAAGTTCACAAAGCCCTCAGGCACCGTGGCGTCTCTGGCGTTGTGGCCAAAAAAATATCCCCAGGACCACGGACGAGGGCAGCACAGACGTGTGTGTGTTTTTCCCTTTGTCCCTTCTGTCAACTTCCCTAGTGTTGAAGTTTAAACTGTGAACGCGAACGCTATTCTTATCCATGTAATTAGTGATGTGAATGTGGCTGCGAGCATCGAAGCTTGCATTTTTGGAAGCGGGTGATGTCTTCTGGCCTGGAATGCAGTAAAAATGGTCCATCCGAGCTTGTTGTCTCTGGGAAATTCACAAGAGACACAGATCAGAGCCAGCATAGTTGAGTGGCCATTGTTGGTTTAGGTCAGAGGTGGGCAGACTTGCTCAGCATAAGAGCCACCTAGAACAGGGGTGGCCAAACTTGCTTAACGTGAGAGCCGCATAGAATAAACATCAGATGTCTGAGAGCCACAAGACATGAACAAATATTACCTGCTTTTATTGGGAAATAAGCAAATTTGCTTTTTATTAACATTAAATGAGACTGCCAAAAATAATAACAAAAGGGGTAAAAGCAGATATTGATAATGATATTAATTTGCCCAATGATATTTGTTTGCTAATGATATTTAGCTTCCCCAGCCGCCCTGCCGGGAGCCACATAATATATGTGAAAGAGCCGCATGCGGCTCCCGAGCCACAGTTTGCCCACCCCTGGTCTAGGTTCTGGGAAACCCAGTTTCGAATCCCCACTCTGCCATGGAAGGTCGCTGGGTGACCTTGGGCCAGTTTCACACTCTCAGCCTAACCTGCCTCACAGAGTTGTTGTGAGGATAAGGTGGAGGAGAGGAGAACGAAGTAAATAAGAGGACCTCAGTCCTGTGGGATGACCCTCTTTTTAGGAGCTTTTGCGAGTCTGTGTCCCCCGCAGGCGGTTTTGCTGGTGGCTCTAAAACTCCGGCTGCTCCTTTGGTTTCCCCTCCCTCTCCCTTCTCTGCTGCCTGATGGCCAGGTGGGAATATGAGAGACCTCGACGAGGAGCCCCTCCCAATGCCTGCCTTTCTGCCAGGGCCCCAAGCAAGGCCTCTCGTAACCCTCTTTCTTTGGGGTGGGGGTGTCTCTCCTCCAGGGCAACACCGAGCGAACGGTTTGGCAGTACCACTTCCGTACCTGGCCCGACCACGGCGTGCCCAGTGACCCTGGCGGGGTTCTGGATTTCCTCGAGGAGGTTCACCACAAGCAAGAGAGCATCGCGGAGTCCGGCCCAGTCGTGGTCCACTGCAGGTACAGCCGCAGGCGTGCCGGACTGTCGCTGGGCTTTGTCTCCGGCCCCAAGAGGCAGCAATGAACTCTTTTTTCCTCCCCTCTTGACAGTGCTGGGATTGGTCGCACCGGGACGTTCATTGTGATAGACATTCTCATCGACATCATCAGAGAGAAAGGTGAGAGTCTTTTCCTTCCTCGACGGAAGCTCCTTGTGGATATATCACTAAGCCACGGATAGCCCGCAGCTAAATAGTGGTTAGCGTCAACCGCATACATGAAATACACCCACGAAATGGCCTTACGCCAAATCAGACCGTTGGTCCATTAAATCAGCATTCTGTTCTGACTGGCAACAGCTCTCCAGGGTCTCAGGCAGAGGCCTTTCATATCCCCGACTGCCAAAATCTTTTAACTGGAGATGCCAGGAATTGAACCTGGGACCTTCTGCATGCCAAGCAGAGGCTCTGCCACTGAGCCACAGCCCCCTCCCTAGCTCTCCAGGGTCTCAGGTGAGGGTCTTTCACATCATGTACTGCCTGGTCCTTTCGAACTGGAGATGCTGGGGATTGAACCTGGGACCTTCTGCGTGCCAAGCAGATGCCCGGCCACTGAGCCATGGTATGTTGTCTTAACCCTCCCTGCTAAGGTCCGCCTGCTGTGGGCTTCCTCTGTGTCCCACTGAGCAAAGGCCTGTGCTCTGTTGGGGCTGACCAGCGAGGGGACTCCTTCGGCCACGCCGTGCCCAGAAAATCTCTCCGAGGCACCGGGGGGTTGACTGTGGTTAGAAGCAGAGTGCCAGGAAGAAGAAATCTTGAGCTTCTCCAGCCAGGCAGACCTTGCACAGGCCAGGGTAGGCATGTGGGATCCGTTGATGCTACCAGCTGCAATAGCTACAAACGGAGGCTCCTCATCCAGTGACAGTCTACCTCTGAAGATGAGTGAAGACGCCATGCCCTCCGGGTGGGTAAAGATGCCACACCCTCCTAGTGGTTGTTGGGCTGGCCGCTGGTAGAATCACGGAGCTTAGATGGACCCTGGCAGATTGAATAATGGGCTAGTTGAACTCATGGTGAGCAGGTCTGTCAGCAGCTCTTAGCTCCTGAGTAATGGAACCTCCCTGGTCAGAGGCAGTATACCTGTGAGTATCAGGTGTTGGGGCAAGAGGAAGGCCCTCAGTTGTGTAGCCCTGCTTGGGGGCTCCCTGCTGTCAGAACCAGGATGCTGGATTAAGTGGACCTTGGGTCTGGTTCAGTGGGGCAGGTCTTATTTCTGTCCTGTCCCCCCGTCGTCCCCAGCCAATCCAGCTGGTTCCATAGCACAGTACATACAGCGCTGGAGTCCATCTTAGGAGTGAGCAGAGCTGGTTTGCCACCTTGCTGGTGCAGCTCTCCAGGGTCTCGGGCAGAAAAACGGTTTTGTCAGCATCTGCTTGAACCTTGGTTGCAAAGGACGGTCTCTGCCCCTGCTCCTGTCTTGTACGTTGCACCTGTTGGAGGGCTCAGGTGACACTGTCTTCTTGCATCCCACTGCGCTGAGCGTCTCCCCACCTTCCCCTAGGTGTGGACTGTGACATAGACGTTCCAAAGACCATTCAGATGGTGAGGTCCCAGCGGTCTGGTATGGTGCAGACTGAGGCCCAGTACCGGTTTATCTACATGGCGGTCCAGCACTACATCGAAACGCTACAGCGCAGGATCGAGGAGGAGCAGGTACCTGCTTCGAAGCGGCGTTTGTCGGACTCGGTGGCCAGAATGACCTGGCTTGAGCACTGTCTGATCAAGGGCTCCATTTCAGCGCATGGGTGCTCTCCGCCAAAGAGCTCTAAAACTTAGGAAGCAGCCCTGCAAATAGGTCTGCCAAGGTTAACAGACCACAGTTCACTTATTTATTTGACTCATTTATGCCCTGCGTTTCTCCCCAATGGGAACCCAATGCAGCTGACGTGATTCTCCTCTCTATTTTATCCTCACAACAACCCTGTGAGGTAGGTTAGGCTGAGAGAGTGTGACTGGCCCCAGGTCACCCAGTGAGTTTCCATGACACCCGTGGGGAATTTGAACCTGGATCTTCCAGATACTAGTCCAACATTTTTAACCTCTAAACCACCCAAGAATTTACCATGTTGCTCCCCCCTTTCTTAGTCATTTGTGGCCCGAAAGAAGGAAGACTTGAGTTCTAGCGTGCCGGGTCACCCAGGCTCAGATAGGGCCCAGGCCTTAGCTCCCGGAATCAGCTGTGCAATCCAATCTTCTGCTTGCTGAGTCTGGACACGGCACTCCTGCATCGGTAGCCGGTGAGCGAGGAGGTAAGGGTGCCCTTGCCGGGGCTGCTATCCAGACCTCCCCAGTCCCGACACGTTTCAAACTTGTTTATTTTATTTTTATTTTGTTGGATCTGTATCCTGCCCTCCCCACATAGGCTCAGGGTGGGTTCCGTCAGACATAACATCCAAAATACAATACACAAAGAATTAAAAACAATTAAAAGCCCCAATAAAATACATCATTCCTATGGTCCAGATCATGGTCAAAGCCTCACAGATGCAGTCTATTTCTAGTTTGGGTCCTTAGATGATGATAAAGATCTGACCTGCTGAGGGAGGCCCAGTAGAGAGGAGGGATGCCCACCGCCCTAATTAAAAGCCTGGCGGAAGAGCTCTGTCTTGCAGGCCCTGCAGAACTGTAAGAGGTCCCACGGGGCCCCGATCTCATATGGGGGCCCATTCCACCAGGCAGGGGCCAGAGCCGAAAAGGCAAGACTGATATGCAGGTTCCACATTTCTCTTGCATTTTTCAGTGAAGTGAAGGGCAGCTTCGGATTAGTAGCCTGCAGCATTGCAAGAAAGCACCAAGGCCTGTGTTTGTCAATTAACAGCCATGTTAATTAATCAGATGCGCATCTCAGCACTTCCCTGTTTTATATATATACAACGGCTGAGGGGTGACATGATCAAGGTTTACAAGATTATGCATGGAATAGAGCAGGTAGAGAAAGAAGTCCTTTCCTCCCTTTCTCACAATATAAGAATTGTGGCCGGGAGGTCCTGGCGGAGTAGCAGGATTTTCTCTGCAAAATAGCTCGCAAATGCCTCACAGCCGATATCCAATTCCCTAACATTTGGTCTGCCCTGTGGCAGTACAGTTAAAGACCGAATTGTTCTAAATAATTGCGCCGGGCGAGAGCTTGCAGATGCAACCTCGGCCGCATAGAATTGCCTCTTCGCGGCTTTGACTGCCACCTCATAGGATCTCATAAACGTCCTATAAGATGCTCTTGATGCTCCGTCACGGGCTCGCCGCCACCGTCTCTCTAGTTGTCTAAGTCCTCGCTTCATCAGCCTCAGCTCCTCGGTAAACCAAGGAGCTAGCTTAGAGCGAGGGCGCAGAGGACGTCGGGGGGCGATCTCGTCGATGGCCGTCGTGAGCCGGACATGCCAGTCCTCGACCAGCTCATCCAACGAGCCGCCAGGGGGCAAGGGATCCCGCAGAGCCGTCAGGAACCGCTGGGGGTCCATCAGGCGCCGCGGGCGAGCCAAAATACGCTCGCCGCCCAAACAGAGTCGGGGAGGCACCATCAAACGGGCCTTCAGGGCATAGTGGTCAGACCATGGCACCGCCGTAGCAGTGATCTGATCCACTGTAACCCCCGCCGCAAAGATCAGATCGAGTGTGTGCCCGGCCCGGTGCGTAGGAGTTGTTACAAGTTGGGTGAGTCCTAGTGCCGCCATGGATGACACCAGGTCCGTCGCCGGTATAGAGGCCGGATCATCAGCACGGACATTGAAGTCACCCAGGACTATCAGCCTCAGGTGCTCCAATGCCCAGCCAGACACGGCCTCCACCAGTGAAGGCAGGCTGCTGGCTGGTGCGTTGGGCGGCCGGTACACCAGCCAGATAGCCAAACTCTCCCCAGCTTCCCACACCAGACCGGAACACTCAATGCCCGCGAGCTTCAGCGGCGGGAGCTCTCTGAAGGAGAAAGCCTCCCGAAAATAAATAAATAAATAAGAACTCGTGGGTACTCCAGGAAATGGCTGAGCAGTCGGGTTAGAACGGATAAAAGGAAGCATTCCTTCACCTAAAGAGTGATTAACACGTGGAATTCACTGCCACAGGAGGTGGCGGCGGCTACAGGCATGGAGGGCTTCAAGAGAGAATTAGATAAACATATGGAGCAGAGGTCCATCAGGGGATCTTAGCCACAAGGTATAGATAGGAGCTCTCAGTCTGGGGCAAGTGATGCTCTGTATTCTTGGTGCTTGATGGGGGGGGGCAACAGTGGGAGGGCATCTAGTGTCCTGGCCCCACTGCTGGACCTCCTGATGGCACCTGGTGGTTTTGGCCACTGTGTGACAGAGTGTTGGACTGGATGGGCCACTGGCCTGATCCAACATTGGCTTCTCTTATGTTCTTATATATTTAATTCCCACATTTTCAGCCTAAAATTGGTTCCCGGCAGTCAAAATCCAATGGAAATAAATAACAACGAAAATCCCCCCCCTGCACATTTTGCATTGCGTCGGGGCAGAAGGGAGCCCGACATTTGCCTCCTTTCCCCCCGCAAGCTGCCACAAGGGCAGTTGTTATGCATGTTATGCGTGAGTTATGCGTGAGTTATGCGTGTTATGCATGAGTGCATGCAAGCATGATGTGGGTGGGACCGGCCCGCAGGGCTTTAATCAGGAGTCACCCACATCCTATCTAAGATCTCTGTGTGTGCCTTGCTCCCTTTGGAGAGAGACCATGCCAACCGCAGAAAAGCAATCAGACACAATTCAGCAAAACAGCTGCGTAAGATGAGGCTGAAGGCCAACCAAAACGGTTGCGTCATGACTATCAGGACGCCTGGAAAACAGTTGACTGCGGCAGTAAAGCAGGAGCCGCACAGCAGGGTGGGACGGGGTGGGTGGACCCATGCTCCCTCTAAGCTGTGGAGTCTTGCGAGCAAAAATTCTCCTTTGTGAGCTACTGGCATTCAAGTTGTGAGCGAGCCCTTTGGCTGCTGCATGAATGAGTTTGCTCTGGGGCCATCCCTTCCTGAGCGACTACAAAAATGTGTGAGCCAGAGGCTAAAAGCTTGTGAGCTGGCTCACACTAACTCAGCTTAGAGGGAGCACTGGTGTGGACCCACAACCCCAAGAGAGCCTGGGCAAAAGAGAAGTGTTCAGATGTGACGCCGAGGAGGGCTTGCTGCGGCGCTCTCGTCCACCTCATCTATCAAGAAATGTTCAGTCATTGGGGGAGTGGTCCCAGGCCGCTGGCAGAGCAGTGGCGTCTTGGCATGTGGC
The DNA here is from genome assembly GCA_029233225.1 of Lepidodactylus listeri. Taxonomy (NCBI): domain Eukaryota; kingdom Metazoa; phylum Chordata; class Lepidosauria; order Squamata; family Gekkonidae; genus Lepidodactylus; species Lepidodactylus listeri. The sequence goes on along the minus strand of JARCFY010000013.1, from coordinate 3,973,705 downwards.
ACGTTTCGGTCTGGTTAGGGCTTATTCTCGCAAAATGCCTCTTCTCTGGCAGTTCTCAGTCAACTGGGCCAGTAGCTCCACTGGGGAATTTACCCCTCTTGGCAGTTTTGGTGGCGAAGGGTCTCCCGCTAGATTCTTTTTTGGAAGCAAGAGAACTGGCTTTTTTTAACGAATTGGTCAGCAGCCTGGGAGCAATCACTCCTCAATCGGGACAATGGAATTCGGTAGGAACCTTAGACTGACAGGAGAGACCCCGAAAGAGAGAAGACTCTTTCTGGAGAGGGGTAAATCAGGCGCCTAGTCTGTCGTTCGAAGCGGGTTCAGTCAAGCTGATATCCTTCCGGCACTGCAAAGATTACTCACAGATGCCAGCCGCAAGTGCCTGGCTTTTCTCAAGGAAAGAAGTAAGAAAAGGCTGCCGTAGTGACAAAGTGTGCTTGGCTGTGCAGTCAGGGTGACGCACCCAGCGTGGTGGACTGGACTGGAATCCTGGGAGACCCAAGTTTGGCTGTCCAGTCTGCCGTAGAAGCTTGCTGGGTGATCTAGGGCCAGTCACAGACTCTCAGCCTGACCTACCTCACAGGGTGATTGTTCTGAGGATAAAATGGAGGACTGGAGAACTGTGTAAGCCACCTTGGGTCCCTATGTGGGGGGGGGGTATAGATTATGTACTTCGTATGCTATTTTTGTGCCTATTCTAACTGATGCAATCGTACATTGTTGTAACCCGCTTCAAGCTCTTAATTGACGAGAAGCGGCATAAAAATTGAGAAATGAAATCAATAAAAATATAAATGGTCAATAAATACATTACCTGGCCACCTCCGCAAGGTCCTGGTGAGTGGAGGCCAATGCTCCCTCTAAGCTCTGGAGTCTTGTGAGCAAAAAAAATCTACTCTGTGAGCCCCTGGCATTAAAGCTGTGAGCGAGCGATCTGGCCGCTGCATAAATCAGTTTGCTCTGGAGCCCTCCTTCCTGAGCTGAGACCAAAATGCGTGAGCCGGAGGCTAAAAGCTGTGAGCTAGCTCACACTAACTCAGCTTAGAGCAGGGGTGGCCAACCTTGCTTAACGTAAGAGCCACATAGAATAAACGTCAGATGTCTGAGAGCCGCAAGACAGGAACAAATATCACACAGACATTTTTATTTTTAAAAATATGCAAATTTGCTTTTTATTAACGTTAAATGGGACTGCCAAAAATAAAAAAAACGAGGAAAACGGGTTATTGATAATGATATTACTTGTTTGCTAATGATATTGAGAGAGAGAGAAAGAGAAGAAGAAGAGAAGAAGAGATTAGATTTATACCCCGCCCTTTACTCACTTGGAGTCTCAGAGCGGCTTACAAACTCCTTTCCCTTCCCCTCCCCACAACAGACACCCTGTGAGGTAGGTGGGGCTGAGAGAGCTTTTTCCCAAGCTGTCCTTGAGAGAACAGCTGGTACAGAGCTATGGCTTGCCCAAGGTCATCCAGCCAGGTGCAAGTGGAGGAGTGGGGAATCAAACCCGGTTCTCCCAGATTAGAGTCCGCACACTTAACCACTACACCAAACTAGCTCTCTTGGAAAGAGAGAGATGGAAAGAAAGAATTAAAGAAGTGGAAAGAGAGAGAGAGAGAGAAACTAGAAAAGCAAATAGATGGGAGGGAGGAGGGAAGGAAGGAAGGGAGAAAGAGAGAAAAAGCATGCCTCCCCTTTGCTTCCCCAGCCGCCCTGCCAGGAGCCGCACAATATGTGTGAAAGAGCTGCATGTGGCTCCCGAGCCACAGGTTGGCCACCCCTGGCTTAGAGGGAACACTGGCGGAGGCTGCTTTTTACCCGGGGTGGGAGGCGATGTGGTGGTCCTTCGAGAGAGAACAAGACATTTTGCACACATGAGAGCAATTCTGTAAGTGCCTTTTTTGGTGGCGGGGGGGGGCATTCTCTCATTTCAGAAGAGCAAGAGAAAAGGACATGAATATACCAACATTAAGTATTCTTTAGTGGACCAGGCCAGCGGAGACCAGAGCCCGCTCCCGCCGTGTACGCCGACTCCGACCTGTCCCGAGTAAGTAGCTGGCCGCACCTGCAATTCCAGCGCCTGCTTTGCCAAGTTGTTCAGGATCCGAGTGCTGAAGGAACGGGGGGAGGAGGGCCATTTAGAGGCGGGAGGCGGGAGCAGGCCCAGAAATGGAGCTGGGGGCGTACAAAGGTGCCGTGTTCTATGTGATCGCTAATCTTCATTTCACCTTTTTTTTCGTCGGCGATCCCGGCGATTGTTTTCATTTCCCACCAGTTTTGCACAGTTGACCCCGAAAAGCGACAAAGCTAAAGCTTGTGTCCATTTAATGGCAAAAATGTGACACAAATCAGCAGGAATGGCCCAGCAATGCATGTTTTATTCGCTGAAGCTGAAATGCAGCTGAAGTGGGTATTGGTCAAGGCCAAACAGAGGGGCTGGGACATTTGATAGAATCCCTCTTCTGGTATCTTCCCGGATACTCTGCTAGGAGAGAGAATTTTTCCAAAGGCATTTTTAATTTAAAGTTTCTGTTAACCCAAAGTGCCCCTCATCAGGAGGCCCCATCTTAATATGGTTTATTGTTCCAACTTTTCTCCTTCTGATCATCCACCTCCTGGGGGCAAGTAATTCTGCCTGGTTGGGTGCATTTGGGTCATTTGGTGGCTTCCAGTGCAGCCATGTTAGCAGAACTTATCTGGCTTTGATGAAACTCACCTGTTGCATCTCTGTGTGAGTTGCTGCCCTGCACCCAGTTGCATGTGTAGAGATGTGACAAGGACTCTCCTCCTTCTGCATGATTTAAAAGTAAACCTCATCGTTCCCTTTAAAAAAAACAGCCTTGTTCCGCACTGTTCGAAGTTTGGGAAGCAAGGCCTCCACACCCAGAACAATCCTTACATGGATTTTCTGCCTCCCTAATTTAGCCAAGATTGTTGCAGAAGATGGCTTGGTGGCCCTTTATCCTGCTTTTCTCCCTTTTTAAAAAGGCTCCCTTTGAAGCAATAAATCAATTCAAGCAGCACGTTGGCATTTCAGTTACAGCCATAAGACTCCAATTAAAAGCCTTCGTTAAATCTGTTCCCCAAACAAGCAGGAGCCCCTGAGCTCCTGGCTTGGCGTGACTTTGCAATCCTGCACGCCCTCCAGGATGCGAGAAGACAACGCCATGAGAGTGTATGAAAACGTCGGCCTGATGCAACAACAGAAGAGTTTCAGATGATGAGACCGTGCGAGGAGAGGTCCTGGTGGAGAAGGTATGTCTCTCTTTTCCGCGGGGAGGAAGGCATCCTGGGGGCAGGCCGCATTCCCCTCGTCCTGGAGGAAGGATGGCCACTGGCTGTTCCCAGGGTCTCCACGGCAGTCCAGCGAGGGGGTGCTGTTGGTCCAGCTCTTATTTTTCTTTCCCCTCCACCTAGATCTGCCGCCCTCTTTCACCTCTTCTTCCACCTCCCTTTCTGCTGCCTCTTTTCTCTTCAGTAGTGCTGTAGCTGCAGCCCAGCATGGAGAGCCAGCCTTGTGAAAACTACATTCCCCTCTCTCTGACTTTGCTGTCATTATGGAGGTGGGTGGGCAGCAGGGTGTATGCTGAGTGCTGCAGCCTTGGCTGTGTAAAACCCTGCTCAGGGCCTCTCCCTTCTGAAATGCTGGGAGGTGTTCAGCTTTCATATACTGCGCTGTCTTCTTTGGAGGCATGGGAGCCAGGGGCTTCTTTCTTCTATTCAAGCTGCAGTCTTCAGGGGGCTGGATTCCGCTTCCGATAAACCATTCCTGCATTTACATGAGAACAGACACGGTCACAGGTATATTTTTGAAAGGGCCACAACAGGGATATCTCTCTCTCTCTCTCTTTGTATCCCATTGCAGAACTGAAATTGCCATTTTTTAATGAGAAGACGAAGGAAGGCATCTCGGAAAAAAAAATCCTGAAAGGAGTGGACTTTGACTGCTGCGTAGAGCCTTTTTTTAATTTATGGTGTTTTAACCCTTCAAGAACGAGCAAGACCGTCTTTCCAAGGAAATCCTGATGCCTTTTCTCAAATGTCTTGATTTCTACAATTGCCGATGTTTTGTTTCCAGTTTTGAACATAAAGGGGTGGATCCCAGAGATCCCTTCTGCCAATGGTGGCGCTCCCTCCCAGGTTCTCCGTCACAAGGTCCTCTTGCTTGGGGGGGGGGGGGGGAGTGGCGCCATTAGCACAACAGATTCACGGGATCCACTCTGAGGTTCTCTTTGTCTCTGATGCAGACCAATATACTCTGTTGTACTTGAAAGGTTTGTTTTTTCCCCCTTCCTGGATCTAGACACTTTGAAGCTGTTTCGAATTAGATTTCTTCGTAAATCTATTTCTTACCCTTTAAAAAAACCCAGAGTGGTAGGTCAGTATCGATTTAAATGAAACTGGGGAGAGAAGGCAGTTACACTACTCAGACGCCTTGTCCTCTCTTCTCCCCCCCATCCCCGCCCCCAAGGAGCAGCCAAAAGCTATCCCACGGACAGGTCTTGTTGATCAGCTGGCGTGGCAAAGTCACTAGTCCTCACGCGTTCCATTTCGTGTTTCCTTTCTTGAAATGACGCTTTTCTCTGAACTTGTAACCATGCATTTTTGCACCGTTATTTAAGCTAGCTTCTACCTGAGAACTGCCCGGCAGTCGCCCTGTGAAACGTTGATGGTGTCGCAACCTACACATTCAAGTCGGTGGCATTTGGGGGGTGGTAACTCAAGCCCCCTGGTCCGCCTGAAGTAGGCCTTTATAGCTTGGGAGCTTCCTGGATGCATCCAGGCGGCCCGGTCGGAAGACTAGAACGATCTCTTGTCTGATCCCCCAGGGCTCCTTAACAGGGCAAGCGTTGGGCTTTCTGAGGTGGCTGGTTTGAGTCCCGCGTGGGGCGAGGGGTCTGCAGGCCCTCATTTTGTGACCAGTGGCCTTCCAAGGCTCAGTCACTTGCAAAAGCTTTCCCGCTGTGTGTTCCGTTAGGCCAGGCCATCCGCAACGTTCTGCCTTTTCCAAGTGCCTTTTTTCAAAGCCGTGTCTAACCTCCCGGTTTCTTCTCCTTCCTGAAGGGCTACGGCCAGGGGGGCGCAGTTCCACATCTCTGTTGAAGGGGAGCGGGGAGGGTCTCTTTCTGGCCCTGGAAGGGTTCGAACCCACCCAGTGCATGGAACGGCAGTCTCTCCCCAGCTAGCCCCCAGTCAGGGGTCCTGTGGCCAGCGGTCCCGTTGCAAGCGTTGCGGGAAGGTTGCTGTTTTCAGTGCTGCAATATCTTCTGCCGTTGCTTTTCGGGAATGGAGGCTGGTCTGGCTGCTGGGTTAGTGAAGTCTCGACAGAGCCAGAAACTGTTAAAATCAGCTGGTTGTTGCCAGGGCTCTGTGTGTGTGTTAAAAATCCAAATTCTACTCCAAGACCAGCTTTGTTCTGCCATCTGCATAACTGTGCCATTTCTCCTCTTTTGAATAACTTATGGGGGGGGGGAGTTGCTGTTCCCCTCCCTATAGTATATTCTGGTTTTTCTAATCTGGGGGGAAGGCTGGTGACTGAGCCCCCCGCCCCAGCACGGGCGATTCCCTCCGTTCACGTCTCCTTCTGAAACGTCTGTATAGTGGCAGGAAGATCTTCACAGCTGACGAGACCTACCCCCGTTCCCCCCCCCCCTCCCTTTCTTAAATGTAAGGTTCTTTGGAAGCTGAATTCCCAGACCCAGAATCGCAGCAGTTCCCACAGCCCCGGTTGCCTGTTGAGTGTAGATGTACTCAAAAGCGGCTGGGTCTCTTTCTTCGTCCTTCCGCCTTCCCGGCGTACCTCTCGTCTTTGAACCTTGGAACTCGGGACACCAGCTGGCCCGAAGCCTCGTGTCTTACGTTGTAGCTTAGTCGTGTGGGTCTGATGGGTGGCCTGCAGGGTTTTTCGGTTGCCTTGCAAGCTTCTTCTCTCATCTCCCAGCCAAGGGACTGTTTGGGCCAGCAGGGTCCCACTTTCAGCTTGCTGGGCTTGGCTGGGCGGTTGGGCCCTGGGGAAGGTGTGTGTGTGTGGGGGGGTCCCTTCAGCTGACCCTGCGGCGTCAGTGTTGCAAGTAGCTGTGAGGGCTGAATGAGAAGTTTCATGCTAGTGGGTGGAGCTGGAATGGCCTGCGGAGTAGGGCTGCTGCCAGAGGGCCATCTTGCTTGAGATGTTTGGGCTCTCCTGTCCATCAAGGACGAGGTAACGCCTTGCGCCCTCTCTCGACAGGAGCTCCTTGCAACTTGACGAAACCAAGAAGTGTGTTCTTTCTCTCTTCAGTTTGGTGTCGTGGTTAAGTGCGCGGACTCTAATCTGGGAGAACCGGGTTTGATCCCCCACTCCTCCACATGCAGCTGCTGGATGACCATGGGCAAGCCATAGTTCTGGCGCAGCTGTCCTTGAAAAAGAGCAGTTCCTGTCAGAGCTCTCTCAGCCCCACCTACCTCCCAGGGTGTCTGTTGCAGGGAGGGGAAGGGGAAGGAGATTGTAAGCTGCTCTGAGACTCCTTCGGGTAGTGAAGGGCGGGGTACAAACTGGCTTGGCTAGGAAACTGGGATGAATGTCCTGGGGTGTCTTGAGGGGGCATCTCTTCTCCCCGCCCCCAGTCCCTTATAGACCTTGGGCTAAAGTACCCCCTCCGCATGCACTTGCAGAGATGGCCCGGTGGGTGACTCTTGGGGCCAGCGAGAGAAAGACGCTGCCAGCACATACCTGAGTAACATGGCACTCATCTCTCTGGCATGCTGGGTGGCCATGTACAAGGTGGCCTGTTAGAGGTGAAACATACAAGCCCCCCCTCCCCTCTGCAGCCTGATTTTTCTCGCTTCTGTGTGTTTCAGTCTTTCATGTTAGGCAAATTTACAGAATCTAGAATGTGTAAATTTCAAAGGGGATGTGATGGAATGTTGTCTTGAAACTTGAAAAAAAAAAGGACTTTCTAGAAGATTTGCAAGCAAAAGAGCTTGAGGTCTTTGAGACTTGCTGAAAACCAAAGGAGATGTTGAATGAATTAAATACAAAACACCCCAGCCCCCTTTCCCCAGGGAGCGGAAACCTCCGAGGGCGTCTTCTGTGTCATCCCCACTGAAATCGGTGGGCTGAGCAAAAGACAGTCCTCCCTGCCTCCCAGTGGCTGGGTTTGTGGTCAGTGGTGGGGTGCATTTTTCACGTGTCTTAAGTTCTGAATGTGTTCTGTAGTGATGCAGAGGGAGAAGTGGCGGACTTGCAGATGGAAGGCAAGTGGCGTTCGTCCTCGGCTTTCTGTGATGATGGAACGATCCCTCCGGCGCGTGATGGAGGGGGCGCCGAAGGGACGGTGGAGGTGACTCTCAAGCGTTTTTGGCAGCGAAAGTGTCCCGTATGGAATCTGGTTGGGATGTTGTGGTTCTGCCCTACAATTGAATCCCATTTTTCATGCCCGTGTTTTGGCTTTTGAAAAGCATGCTGCTTTTTAAAATTTTAACGAAAAGTTGTGAAATCTGAAAGGCAGACCTTTTGGGCCAGGAAAACCGCATTCCCTTGACCCAGTGCATCGGGTCCCTTTCCTTTTCTTTGGGAGAGCACTCTGAACCCCTCATGGCCAGTTGGCCTGACTCTGGGTTGGACCTGTTAGGCAAATGGTGGCATTCTCTCCCCCCCCCCCCCCACACAGTGACATGGGGGAAGGCTCCATATGCGGGGGGGGGGGCAGCACCGTTTGCCCAATGGACGTGAGGGATCCTGCCCCTTGCCTTTGGGACATAAGCAAAACGCAAAGATGGCTCCCGTGGCAGTGATTCTTGCACTCTTGTGTACCCGGGGAGGGGTGAGCTGAGGGTGGTGGTAATTCTGCGGTGTCCCTGCATGAGTTGCTGCTCTGGGCCTTCCAGTCAGCCTCAGGTGGAGGCATCAGTTTAGCTCCTTCGGGTGTGATTTCGTCATTCAGTCACTTTCAGTGCAACGAGCTGGCAGAATTTGCTGCCGTTTCAGGAGGGCTACCCATTCTTCTCTGTACGAATCTCTTCTTTGGGGTAGTCTCCTTCCAAGAACAGACCAGGGACCTGTGCAGGAACAAAAAGTGTGGGCTCCCCTTGGGGGCAGGTAATTGCCTCCCTGTGAAAGTAAACATTTTAGGGTGCAGGGCCGTAAGGACGCCTCCGTTTTTCATTCAGCGGAAGAGTGTGCCTTGCTTCCCAGAAGTCATCTGGGAAACGCCGTCCTTGTGGGATGACAGTTGCCCGGAGAGCCATCACTTCCAAATGTGTGGTAATGCATATTCTTCTGTAGCTGAATCTTTAACAATACTCTTCCTCTTGACCAAATCTCCCACAATCCCTGTTCACCAAAATGTGTATTTAAAACTAATCGCAACTTCGCTATCTTTCTGATGAACGACCGGTTCTGGTATTTGTTTTAGGTGTGGGGGGGAGGGACGGCGGGGGGGGAATGTAACTGGCAAGGATGGAAAATTTGATGTTTAGGAACTTGACGCTGGCTGCAAGCAATTCAGAATGTTCCTAACCTCAGAGACTAAGATGGCATTTATATCGACATTCTGGTTTTTGTTTTCCTCTCCAGTTTTTTCTTTCAGTCCCAAGTAATTTCAAAGCCTGTTTGTGTTTGAAATTATTTATGAATTCCCCTCCCCTTCCTTTGTGATTTTTTTCCCCAACAATAATTTTACTGGCTCCACAAGAGAGGATTCTCTAGGCCGTAACCTCTTCCTCTCTCCCTCTGACCTCTTTCCCAGCAATGTATGAAGTATTGTACCAGAGTATTAAATGAAATGTAATATTTTATTGGGGGGGGGGGAGAATTCAGCCTTTTTCCTTTAAAAGGAATACATGCCGAATGTTACTAATTTTTATATGAATCATGTACTTGTTTCGGATGTGCTGTTTTCCCCGCATTTCGGAGGGGGGTGGGTGGGTCAAGAGTCGCCTATGCCGGCACAGCTGTGTTGAGGCCCCCGCTCTCGTACGGGGGATCGGCGGATTTTGCCCCTTTGGTGTTTCAAAATGTGCACCTATTGCCTTCTGCCCACATGTTCTGTAGACCATTCTCCGATTGTCAACGTGTGACGTTAAAAGAAACAAACAACAACAACAAAAAACCATGTATAGAACAGGTAGCAAACCGTCTGGCCGTTTTCCACCCTTTATGGGTTTTGAGTCTGGCTGCTTCGCTGGCAGTTCAGTGTTTTCTTTGTGTTTTTTTTAAATTGCTCCGAGGCTTAATTATGAGAGTAAAAAGCATTTATTTGTAAAACATCAGAACTTTAAAAAAAATTAGGAATTAAAAAAAAAATCCATTTTCTTATACCTGTTTCTGGAATGATTTTATAAAGCGCTTTTGCCTGAATGCTCACATGGGGTAGTGATAATAACCGGAGGGGTTGAAAGAGAGAAACTGCTACCTTCAGCTCAGTTGCAAGCTGGAATAATGCAGCTGGTATAAATGATGCAAATGAAATATCTGCCGTAATATTCAATATTAAATGTAAGTCAGTATTTTATCGAGGGGGGAAAAGGTCTGAACTTTTGCTTTTAAAAGGAATATGTGCAGAATGTCAATTGGGGTGTTTTGGGGTTTTTTTAGACGTATCATGGGTATGTTTCAGGGGTGCTGTTTTTCCTATTTTGGGGAGTGGTGGTGGTCCAGGGGTTACCTGTTCCAGAGGAGCCGCACTGAAGAGCCCTCTGCTCGCCCAAAGGATCAGTGGGATGGTCCTGTTGGTGTTTCAAAACAGCTGCTGCCATCTGCATTGTGGAAGCCCTCAAGTTAAGGTCCTGGTTAGAAAAGAGATGGTTTCGGCTTTGCGCCTAAGAGTGAGGGGGCATTCCAAAAAAGAAGGGCCACCAATGAAAAGGCCCTGCCCCTCTCTGCCTACCACCTCTTGCCCTGGGCATTGGTGGTGGGAAGTACAGGCAGCGATGGGGATGGAGAAGAGAATCTTAGCTAGCGGGCTGGCCGGTTTTAACCAGCAGGGCAGGTTTCTAGTCTTCTTGGCTCCGGAAATGCCTCCGTGGTGCCAGACTGAAACCTCGGCTTCCAGAGGGAAGAGCTGGAGTGCGGCTCCCAGTTGTTCACCATCAGACCAGCAGTGCTCTGCGGAGCCTCTCCTTCCTCCGCACTGCAAAAACAGAAATCAGTTATGTATAATATGCAAATCCCGTTGGTTTGTCTAATGCAGATCCCAGTATTTTAGGCTACCTTGGCATACGGACTGTAATTCTTCTTGGAGCACCGCCTGTACGTAGCTCTCGGAAACTGCTTCTCAACTTTATGGCCATCCAGAAATGACCGACGGTGCATTTGGCACAAAGGGATGGATCACCTGTCTAGCAACTGCATTCAGAATCTGGCAACGCTTTTGAATGCCGCGGAGGGGCAGAGGCTGATTTATCTTCCGATTGCTGGTGGGATGCGACCGAATGCGCAGCGCAGCAAACGGAACGGCAGTGCAGTTCCAAAGGGCTGGGCTTTGAGCCTCTGGCGCCAGGGGAAGGCGATGCCAACAGCGAAACAGCCTTGGGAGTTAACCCTGGCCCTCGCCAAGCGATGCCGCTGCCTTCTACTGAAGGGGGAGGGGCTGCAGCAGCTCTGACAAGGGGGAAGGGAGGGGATTGAGCCACTTTATTTATGACATTTTAACCCGACTTTCCTCCAAGGAAGCACGCAGATGAGTGTTAATAAAAACAAGGACATCAACAGCTCGTTCTTGAGTCCAACGGTACAAAAATATTGCTGCCTCAAATAGCTCAGCTTTGCCCAGCCACTGGAAGAACCGTAAAGTGAGGCCCTTCTCAGGCAACTAACTGTACCGAGCAGATGCTGTTCTTAGCTGCCTGCAGAGCATAAGGGCAGTTATGTGGGGCCCAAGCCTGGAGCTTTATGGATCAGTCACCCAAAGAGTGATTCACACGTGGAATTCACTGCCACAGGAGGTGGTGGCGGCTACAAGCATGGACGGCTTCAAGAGGGAATTGGATAAGCATACGAAGCAGAGGTCAATCAGTGGCTTCTAGTGTCCTGGCCCCACTAGTAGACCTCCTGATGGCACCTGGTGTTTTTGGACAGGACACTAGAAGCCCTCCCACTGTTGCGCCCCCCCCCCAAGAATACAGAGCATCACTTGCCCCAGACTGAGAGCTCCTATCTATACCTTGTGGCTACTAGCCACTGATGGAACTCTGCTCCATTTCTCTCTCTCTCTCTTTTTTTTTTTAATACTCCATTTCTCTCTTGAAGCCGTCCATGCTTGTAGCCGCTACCACCTCCTATATCCCATGAATCTCCTCCACAAATAGAGGCACCTTCTGGTGGAATCAGCCTTCCCCAATGCAAGAGTTTTCCCCATCAGCACAGAAGGCAGGTAGAGAAAGAGGTCCTTTTCTCCCTTTCTCACAATACAAGAACTCGTGGGCACTCCATGAAATGGCTGAGCAGTTGGGTTAGAACAAATAAAAGGAAGCACTTCTTCACCCAAAGAGTGATTAACACGTGGAATTCACTGCCACAGGAGGTGGTGGCGGCTACAAGCATGGACGGCTTCAAGAGGGAATTGGATAAGCATACGAAGCAGAGGTCAATCAGTGGCTTCTAGTGTCCTGGCCCCACTGGTAGACCTCCTGATGGCACCTGGTGTTTTTGGACAGGACACTAGAAGCCCTCCCACTGTTGCGCCCCCCCCCCCCCCAAGAATACAGAGCATCACTTGCCCCAGACTGAGAGCTCCTATCTATACCTTGTGGCTACTAGCCACTGATGGAACTCTGCTCCATTTCTCTCTCTCTCTCTCTCTTTTTTTTAATACTCCATTTCTCTCTTGAAGCCGTCCATGCTTGTAGCCGCTACCACCTCCTATATCCCATGAATCTCCTCCACAAATAGAGGCACCTTCTGGTGGAATCAGCCTTCCCCAATGCAAGAGTTTTCCCCATCAGCACAGAAGGCAGGTAGAGAAAGAGGTCCTTTTCTCCCTTTCTCACAATACAAGAACTCGTGGGCACTCCATGAAATGGCTGAGCAGTTGGGTTAGAACAAATAAAAGGAAGCACTTCTTCACCCAAAGAGTGATTAACACGTGGAATTCACTGCCACAGGAGGGGGTGGCGGCTACAAGCATGGACGGCTTCAAGAGGGAATTAGATAAACATATGGAGCAGAGGTCCATCAGTGGCTCTTGGCCACAAAGTATAGATAGGAACTCTCAGTCTGGGGCAAGTGATGCTCTGTATTCTTGGTGGGGGGGGGGGCGCAACTGTGGGAGGGCTTCTAGTGTCCTGGCCCCACTGCTGGACCTCCTGAGGGCACCTGGTGCTTTTGGCCACTGTGTGACAACAGAGCGTTGAACTGGATGGGCCACTGGCCTGATCCAACATTGGCTTCTCTTATGTTCTTATGTTCTTAAGGCTTCAGGGGGAAGCAAACCTTTGCGGAATCTAACCCAGTATTGTGATTTGCCTGTGCAGTTTGCTTCTAATAATTATCCCTGCTTTGAATGTTGTGCCCTTATTCTCGGCAGGTGCGCGGCTGTTTATGGTTTGAAACGGATGCATTTAAAAAAAAAATTAGATCCCTTAATTTAGCATCACTGAGTACCAGGGACAAAACTGAAGTCCCTTGGTTGCCATGGCGATGCTCCTCCCCCCCCCCCCTTTCTCGGATGTGGCCTGTTTAACCTGGAACTGACACTTCCATTCATCTGCAAGACAGGAAGGAAATTTCAAAGCAGATCCACCGAAAGCAAATTGAATCCTCAAGTTCTTGTGGGGAAAGGGGCAAGGGGGCTGGCCACTTCATGCAGCGAACTGGCTTGAGTGTGTTTGTAAATCATTATATTTATTATATATTGGATTACTGTGTATCAAGAGCATGGCAAAGGTATCCCCAGAAGTCAATTCCCTGTGCTGTGAAATTTTGATAGCTCTTAATTCCTTCCCCACCACCACCGCCTTCCACTCCCTTCTGGAACTCCCCGTTTTTCAATTTGTGATAAAGCATTTTGTTTGCCCCCCCCACCCCCCAACTGGAGAGGAACTGGGTGGCCCCTGCAAGAGACAGTGTGCTGGACTGGATGGAGTATTGGTCTGATCCAGCAGGGCTCTTCTGATGAATGGGATTCTTTCTGGGTTCTTTTGGGTTCTCTTTTGCCTGGTACTTGCGTCCGTCAATGCAGACCCACAAAATCAAAGACTGTGGGAATTTCTGGCTGCCACAGCAGTGGTTCATTATTTGCAAGAGTCCCTACTTTTTGGCTCTGGCCCTTGTAGGTCACTTGGACTCATTTTTGTCTTCGGTGATGCAGTAATATCCACCCCCCTCCTTTTTATCTAGCCTTCCTTCCAAGGTGTGCAGGGCTCCCCCTGTCTCCATTTTATCACTGTAACCTCCTGTAAGGCAGACTGGAAATTCTGGGGAGAAGCGGGGGGGGGTGTCAGTGATAAATTCATGGACACCCCTGGATCAGGTCTCCACTTACGTTTTTAGAAATACAGGGGGCAATTTTCAAGATTTGGTTTCAGTGTCCATGGAATTAATGAGTCCCGTTCTTGAAGGCCCGTAGCGGTAGTGGGGCATCTTGGGGCGAGGCCCCCTGACTTACTAGCATGGCCCCCTGACTTCCCATCTAGCCCAGGGCCCCCGAGTAGTGAGGGATGCAGGGAAGGAGCTGGTATTCCTTTAATTCGATTGGCCAGGGCCCCCTAATAAATGTAAATCCCCCCCAACAAAGAATCCTGGCTACGGGCCTGTATTCTTGGGCACTTCAGCGCCTGTTCCCATGCTGGCCCTCAAAATCACTTGGCCCTCAAAATCATTCTCTTTTCCAGAGACTCAGCTCTTCTAATGATGCGATAGCCTCAGTTTCGTCATCTAGAACAGGGGTGTTGAACTCATTTGTTGTGAGGGCCGGATCTGATGTAAATGAAACCTTGTTGGGCTGGACCATGTGTCTCATAAAATGTAATGCCAGATAGCGGACATATAAACTTTTATAAAGGACACAAACACAAATAATTTTTTTTAACTTAAAATAAAAGCATGCTTAAAACATCAGCTTTCTTGCAATATTTTGTTTATTTAACAGTATCTGAAAACTGACCCCTCTTGCTCTGAATTATTGCATCAAAATGTCTGTGCTGTTGCAATCTTGAGTAATCTGTTGTAATCTGTTGAGTAATCTGTTGCAATCTGTTCAGGTGTGTATCTGTAAATGGCAAACCTACTTTTGATTTATTGACATTCACCACAGAAATCTTATGCTCAGAGTTCTGAGTCTAGGACTCAGGTTAAAACTTGACATGACTGAGCAATTGAAAGAGTCTGGCGAAGCAAGCAATGATGCAGCAGCAGCAACAGAACTGGAAGCAGGAGATGGCCAGTTCCAGTGCAGGCCTGATAGAAGTCCTCCGGGGGCCTGATCTGGCCCCCGGGCCACATGTTTGACATCTCTTATCTAGAACCTACTTATTTGTCTTTTGCATGTTGGGTGAGTGACTTAAAATCTGAAGCTCCAAGCAGGGATCTCCCTGCATATGGTCTGATAATAGCCTGGTACTTCGAGACAGTCTTCCAGTGCTGCAAGGGGAAAATATTAGGAAGAGGGCTTTATTGGGACAGGCAGCAGAGAAAAAGAAGAGAGAAGTTCAGTGGCACCTTCAAGATGAACAGGATTTTCCCCACCATGTGCATTGTGAACTGGAGCTCTCTTGACTGTCCACGGTAAAGCGGCCCCAATGGCACATCTTCGAGAATAAGACAACTGGGATCACAGCTGATTTCAATCCAAGAGAGAGTGGTGAAAAGCGTGAGCAAACAAGTAGTACAAAGTAGCACAAACAACGAACTGTGAATTAAATGAAATAAAGCAAGAGACCTCTCAGCTAAAACCAGTAAACAAAAAAACGGCTGAGATACAAAGACGCCCTAACACTAGAATTATATTAGGACAAAAATATATCAACAATAACAGAAGCTAATACACAGGTAAGGCAAAAGTCCCAACAGAAAATCGAGCCACAAAAAGCTGAGCCAACGAAGACTCCGGAAATATTTTCTTCGTTTCGTGAAGACTTCTTCAATGGCAGCGCATGGTGTAATAATTCTCACAGTTCCTTAAACATGAGCAGTCTGCAATCCTATATGACAATATATATCAAAGGAAGAGGTGGACCACACAAATCTTCAAGAAGTAGCACGGGCATCTCAGTATAGAACCATTGGCTAATATGATTCGCCAAACAAAGTCCATATATGGTCTCCAAATAAAACATCAGGAATTTAAAATAAGTTTGTTTGCCGACGATTTTGTTTTATATATTTCAAACCCCTTAATTTCATTACCTTTAATTGAATCAACATTGGCAGAATTTACTACTTTTTCAGGTCTCTGAGTTAATCCGTCTAAATCAATTTTGTACCCAATTAAATTATCAAAACCAATGGAAGTACAACTTCGAACTAAGTTCCCATACCAGTGGACCACTAAAAGTTGGTCCTATCTCGGAATACGAGTTCCGATTAACATTAAAGACCTTTTCAAAGTTAATTATTTAGAAACGATAGAAAAGATTAAAAAATTACAAGAACAATGGCATTTACAACAGTTGACTTGGCTAGAAAGAATTACATCGATTAAAACATTTTTATTTCCCAAACTGTTATATTTATTCAGAATATTGCCACTTTTAATACCAAAAAAGTATTTTAATTTGTGGCAAAAGGGATGGACGGCGTTTATTTGGGGTTATCATAAATCTCGAATAAGTTTAAAAACACTGCAACGTCCATCTAAGTTGGGCGGAACTAATCTCCCAGATATTTTCAAATATTATGAGGCCTCAATTCTTTCAACTATAGTTCGAATTCTTAGGACCGATCCCTCCCCCCAGTGGACTAAGATTGAAGAACAATATTTATATAAGGAAAACTACCAAAGTTCGATTTGGGCCAAGAATTTTACTACGTTTCCAAATTATTCTACTCACCCTTTTATGGGGGCCCTATTTAAAATTTGGAAATTGAATCGAAATTCCTTAGTTCCCGGAATATTGCTCCTTTCTCAGTATAGGGATCAATCATGGTTCCCCCCAGCGCAACATCCGACTTCTTTTATACGGTGGACTCAAGCCAATTTAATTACACTATATGATTTAACTTCCCAAAACAAATTCTTGGAAAAATCCAAATTGGACAAAAAGGCTAAATTGTCCCTTCCCTGGTTTGAATATTACCAATTTCAGCACCTATTTAGTTCAGCAGAACTGCAAAGAACCTGCGCTAGACCACTCACTGAGTTTGAAAATTTTTTGATTCCATTTGGAAGTTTCCGCAAAGGAATGATTTCAAAAATTCATAAAATCCTTATAGACCCAGACCCCTCTGTTCTTCCATCTTATGTCCAAGCTTGGACAACTGACCTCCAACTTGAGTTATCTGAAGGATTTTGGTGCTCAGTTTGGTCCTCATACGCTGCATTATCCAAGGTAATAAATATTCAACAACAAAATTTAAAATTGTTAACACGCTGGTACATGACACCATTGAAACTCCACAAGATTAACCCTAAATTATCCCCAAAGTGTTGGAAAAATTGTGGTAAGACAGGCTCTTATTTGCACTGTTGGTGGGAGTGTGAGGTGGTAGCTCAATTTTGGCAACTAATTATTTTGGAAATTGAAAAGTTAACAGGTTATTTGGTTCCTTACAAACCTGAGATTATCCTTTTGAATTGTTGGAATGCAGTAAATTTTCCCAAATATACGATAGAACTACTTACAATGCTTCTTTCAGCAGCCAAGACAACTATAGCGTCGAATTGGAACAGCACCCGACCACTTACCTTGGAACACGGGTATACGAAGATTTGGGACCACTTGATAATGGACAAAATTTCCGACGGACTTGTAAATTCAGACCTGCAAAAAGACTTATATTCATTTTATGGACGTTGGCACTCAATTTTGGGAAAACTTGACTTCCTTTTGGAAAAGGCTACCTTAACCCAACAGTTTAATTTTAATAATTTTATACGTAAAAATTGGTATTTGTGATACGAATTGTTATATTTTGATTTTTTGTAACTGCTTTTGGTTGTTTTACTTGTGTTTTGTTAAAAAAAGTTAATAAAATTTGTTTAAAAAAAAAAAAGAAGAAGTAGCACGGGCATCAGTCAAAGTTATGGCAGGTAAGCTACTACAGTATCCCTCAAGCTGAATTGCCTTGCATTATGTCTTGCCATTGAAGAAGACTTCATGAAACGAAGAAAATATTTCCGGAGTCTTTGTTGGCTCGGCTTTTTGTGGCTTGACTTTCTGTTGGGACTTTTGCCCATTACCTACGTTTACCTCAGACGTCGT
Source organism: Lepidodactylus listeri (assembly GCA_029233225.1). Lineage (NCBI taxonomy): Eukaryota > Metazoa > Chordata > Lepidosauria > Squamata > Gekkonidae > Lepidodactylus > Lepidodactylus listeri. The sequence goes on along the minus strand of JARCFY010000013.1, from coordinate 3,956,368 downwards.
TCCTTTGCAAGAGCCACCTAGTTAGACTTACCTGTGTATTAGTTTCTATTATTGTCGATATATTTTTGTCCTAATATAATTCTAGTGTTACAGTGTCTTTGTATCTCAGCCCTTTTTTTGTGTTTACTTCAGTGAAATACAGCCATTTGTGAGTCTATTATTATCCAATTATATACAAATGTATGATGCACATGTAATACACAATCCTGTCCACAATATGAACAATATCCAAAGTTGGTGTCAATATAAATGTCTCTAGGTCCACCTCAACCAAAGAAAACATAACTAAGAGTCTTCAAGCTGGGCTGTAAAAGTGATAAATCTCAGCCCACTCCAGATGAAGCCTGTTGACGCCCTGGCAGGGACCTCATAATAATGTACCATCAGCTGGAAGAAATCCTGATGGACATTTGATAGTGACCGTTTCAAGAAACCTCTTTGTCAAGAGCTGACGGTCCTCTTAGTTGAGTGGCCGAACACCACCAATGAGAAGGATAAACTTCAATGCAGGACGCAGCTGCCTCCAGATTTACAAGAACATTACTCTTTTTCCGGTGAGGCCCAGCGTTCTCCTCACAAACAAGGCAGGGCTTGGTCCAACAGGCCTTGGACCAAGGTGTTTTTTATCCACCCTGCTCCTGTGCCCTTAGCAGCCCCATAGGCAGTAAGGAACTTGCCAGTGAAGGATTCCCTCCCAATTACAGAATGCCAAGGGGCTGAACCCGGAACCTTCCGCAGGCCAAGCGGAGGCTCTGACTTTGAGCCATGGCCCCTCCCCATGATGATTGTTCTGGACCTCTTCAGCCTCCTTCCTTGGCCTGGGCTGAAGGGACGTCTGCCTGCCAGTGGAGTCCTCCCTTTCTGTTATGCAGTGGGGGGAACGCCGCCGCAGTTGTGCTTGAAGCCAGCTGGAGTGGTCCCCGATGGGAAAGACATGCTTGTTCTGTGCGTGAGGGGAGGGCCACACTCCCCCCCCCCCCCCGGTGCTTGCTGGCTGCACACTTCTTATTGCCAAGGAAGATGGAGGCACTACTTCCCCTCCGAACCGCCTGCCCGCCCCTCATTTGGAAGCTTTTAATTACACCAGCGGTGGTGGTTTCCTTTTAATTGCAGCAATTGAGATGTTTGGTTTTCTGGGTTAATCGGTAATTGCTTAGCAAGATGTGTCACAGCCGGGGGTGGGGCGTGGAAGGGGGGGGGATTCTCTCCATCGCTGTCAGGAGCCCACCAAGAGTAGGGGTGAATCGCCTCCCTTCTTCAGATGCCTTGGGGGGGGGGTGCCTGGAGGTACCCCTCCCCTTACAAGCCTTCACTGGAGGGCTTGTCAACTTCCAAGGGGGCGGCTCAGCGGGTTCCAGATTTGATGGCTGAGCAGGAGGACGTTAGAGCGGCAATTTTCAGATTTACGACCCGCTGGGATTATTTCCCTCATAAATTTGTCTTCTGAAGAACTCCCATGCTTAGCTGTGGAATCTGTATGTGTGCTGTGGAAGGTTCTGGGATGTCGCATGGAACAGACCTGCTCTCGGGTTTTGGGCAAAGCCTCTTTGGTCTATATTATCGATTTATTTGGAAAAACTCTATAGAGGCCCCCCCCCCAAGCTTCGAAGGGTGGCTTACGTAAGTGAGGTCAACAGGTTAAAGTGATAACCCAACCAATGATCTGCAGGATTTTCAAATAGGTCGTGGATCCAACCAAGTGGTTCCCTTTGCAAAATATGCTATGAGAACAGGACCCTCCTCCACACAAAGTCCTCACCAGGGATCCTGGATGAACTGAAACATTCCTCTTTGGTGCCTAGTGTTAGCAGCTGTTTTTGTAAAGGGGATTCTGAAGTCAAGGGGGCTACAGCAGAAATGGCCCTGCCCTTGGTATATATCAAAAGGACACAAGAAGAGCTCTGCTGGGTCAGACCAGTGAGGGTTCACCTAGTCCAGCCTCCCCTTTTAAAGCTTGGAGCCAGTTTGGTGTAGTGGTTAAGTGCGCAGACTCTAATCTGGGAGAACTGGGTTTGATTCCGCACTCCTCCACTTGCAGCTGCTGGATGACCTTGGGCAAGCCATAGCTCTGGCACAGCTGTCCTCTCAAGGACGGCTCTGGAAAGAGCTCTCTCAGCCCCCCTACCTCCCAGGGTGTCTGTTGTGGGGAGGGGAAGGGAAAGGAGCTGTAAGCTGCTCTGAGACTCCCTTGGGTAGTGAAGGGCGGGGTATAAAGCCAATCTCCTTTTCTCCTATCTCACACAGTGGCCAGCCAGTTCCTCTGGAGGGACAACAACAGGGCAGTGAGGCTGAGGCCTTCCCCTGATGTAGCCCCCTTGATCTGGGATTCAGAGGATCGGGACCCCTGAATGCGGAGGTTCCCCTCGGTCACCACGGCTAGGAGCCACTGATAGATCTATCTTCCATGAATCTATAATCCCCCTTTAAAGCTGTTTACTCCTGTGGCCGCCACTTCATCCTCTGGACACGAATTCCACATTTTAATCCCTCTCTGTGTAAAGTATCGACTTAGAAAAACGGTTTGTATATTTACAAAGTGTTGGCTGACGCTCCCTTGTGGGTGGACTTCGTTAGACAAATTCAGCCTTACCTGGATGGGCCAGACTCCCCCAGTGTTATCAGATCTCAGAAGCTACACAAGGTCAGCCCTGGTTAGCGCTTGGATAAGAAACCACCAAGGAAGTCCAGGGTTGTGACACAGAGGCAGGCAATGACAAACCACCTCTGTTCGCCCCTGGCCTTGAAAAACCCTTGAGGGATTGCCATAACTCAGCTGGGACGTGATGGCCCTTAAGCAATAATGTCAATCTGGCCTGGATCTTGTCAGATCTCAGAAGCCAAGCAGGGTCGGCCCTGGCTAGTATTTGGAAGGGCGACCTCCAAGGAAGTCCAGGGCCACTACACAGGCAGGTGATGGCCAACCACCTCCATTTCTCTCTTGCCTTGAAATCCCTGCAGGCTCACCCAAAGTTTGCTGCAACTTGAATGCTCTTTCCACTGCCACCACCAGACAAAGTCACGGAGGAGGAGCCCAGCAATGGCTGTGGAATCTCGGCCTTCCCTGAGAGGTACCTGTTGTCTGTTACAATGCTGGCGGTCTACTTTAAAACCCTCAGGTGGGCTGCGGCAAGCAGGCGTGCCATTCGCTACGCTCGTCCGGAAGCCATGTGGAATGCACAACAGGTACTTCCAAGGCGGTGTTTGCTCTGTGGAAAGGTTGGAGGAGCAAAGCCCGAGTGCTACGAGTCCTCCTCCTTTTCATCGAAGGCGATGGTCACTTCACCCGGGCGTGGGGGAGGCCACGCAGCTCTTTTAGAGCCCCCCGGACACATCAAAAAGCATTGCAGTGAACGGCTCTATTTTATTTAGTGATTTCAGGAACACAACTCGGACGAACTCCAGGGCTGCAGCCCTGTCGATATAGCATGGAAAACACCACACCCAGACACACCCCACTTGCAGTGATAGGCTATTTACACAACGCTACTTTTCTATAGGTCAATTCCAGGATCCTGGTAAGCTATTGTTCAGGAGCAACAAGTTCAGCCAGCCTCAGGTAAAAGTCCAGGGATGACTCAGGCCCAATACGCAACACACTGGCTGGGAGTGATGGCCTGGACATGCTGCCAGGAAAGTCCCCTTCCTTAGCGGCCAGGAGAGAGCGGCTGCCCTCCGGAGGCAGGGCCACTTCAAGGGAGCTGGTTGCCGCAAGCGAGGGACACCTCTCCAGTCCCATCGCCTGGATCTCGGCTCTGTTACCTTCTTGTCCTGCTGAGGGCAAATCTCACCCGCTGCCTCCTTGTGGTCTTGCTCCGCTCCTCCTCCTGTACCCGCAAGAGCTGTATCGCTTGGCAGAAAGGACCGAGGCCTTTGCCAAGTTAAACACAGTCATCGTTGGCATTCGCCGGGAGAGCGTTCGTAAACATTCCAAAGGCGGGACAAAATATTTTGTCGAATCACCCATATGTTAACCGCAAAGAGTTATTTCAAGGGGAAGAAAATGGGAACCTTTCCGAGTTGAAGCGTGCGTGGGGCGGGGGGGGGGGCAGGAGGCCCTCTCTGCATTTCTTAAAATCCTGCTGTAGGAAACAAACAAATAGGAAAACGGGGCAAGAATGCGTTCGAAAGGAGGCCAGTGATCTGTGCTCAACCTGGCCCTGCCAAGAGCAGCAATTCGATTGCATTTGGAGGGGGAGAAGGGCCCATTTCCCTCCTTCCCCACTTCAGAGGCCGGCATGAAGAGCGGCTCTTCATTTCCAGACGGTTACCGAGCCGGCCAGGTGAGTGAGTGGAGCTTTGCAGAAGGAAAGATGGGGACCCCCCCCCAAATCCGTTCCGAAGACCAGGTTTCTCAGCAGCAGAGCAGAGACCACACGTGACTTTCATGTGTCTGGGCAGGACATGGAGGCTGCTGTACGGTGCACGTATGTGGACAAAACCACGGTGCTTATGGGTAAATATTGTCAATAGGGGCTTATCTACAACTCGGGTCGAGAGCACCTGCTTAGCATGCTGAAGGGTCGAGTTGATGGCCTCTCCTGTTGGAAGATCCTGGGGCCCAGAGCTGAGGAAGTCAGAATGGGACAGGGTTGTTTTTTTTTTGCCAGATCAAGGCTTTCATTTGGTGCTTAGCAGCATCCGTGGGGGGGCAGCCTTTAATCCATGGCAGCTGGGGGGGGGGGGAGAGCAGCGTTGGCTCAACAAAGGGGGGGGGCACTTGAGGCTGCTCCCTCCCCAGCCACTGATGCGCCTTCCCTCCTCTTTCCCCAGGTGTCTTGCTCTCCTTCTTTGGAGGTTTTCAGGCAGAGGCTCAATGGCCATCTGACAGCGATGCTGCTTCTGTGAACTTGGGCAGATCCTGAGAGGGAGGGCAGGAAGGGCTGCCTCAGTGCTTAGTTCTCGTGGCCCTTTCTGACACGCCCAGGGAAATGCCAATCACCGCTTTGGTGTCAGGAAGCAATTTTTCTCCAGGCTGGTTTGGCCAGGGATCCTGGAGATTTTTTTGTCATTTTCGGGGCGTGGAACAGCGGTCACTGCCGGGGTGGAGGGGGAGGTATTTGTGAATTTCCTGCATTGTGCAGGGGGTTGGACCAGATGACCCTAGAGGTCCCTTCCGACTCTATGATTCTAAGAGTCTGGGAAGCACCACGCGCATGGGTGAGCTTGCTACATGGCCTTTAGAGACCCCCCAGTTTCATCCTTTTTCTTATGAAGCCACTTCCAGCCAGGTCCCATCTCGGCCTGTCTTGGTCCCAACCGTTCCTGGCAAGCCTCGGTTGAGGAGTCCCATGCCAAAGTCAGGCCCTGCTCTTCCTTCTCCAGACAAAAGACAGAGTTCCCCTCCGAAAACCTGACCCCTCTCTTCCTGCCAGACAGAAAATTACTAGTCTCCTGGCGGGTCTCTGTACATTCAGTGACTCCAGATGGGAAAGCAGAGAACAGATGTTTTGTTCTGCTGGCTGTCGATCCATTCTTAATGCCATCCTAGGCAGACTGGTAGCTAGCTGGCAATACTTGACCTGCGGCCTTCTGCCTGCCTGCAAAGGTGGTGGTAGTTTAACCTCTGAGCATTCATGGAGTGTAAGTTAAACATTTCCCATCTTTTTGTTGTTGTCCAGTCGCACAGTCGAGTCCGACTCTTCGCGACCCCATGGACCACATCACGCCAGGCCCCCTGTCCTCTGTCGTCCTCCAGAGTTTGCTCAACTTCATGCTTGTTGCATCAACAACATCGTCTAACCATCTCATCCTTTGCCGCCCCCTTCTTCTTTGATATCCAGTCTTTCCCAGCATCAGGGTCTTCTCCAGGGAGTGCTCCCTTCTCGTTTGGTGGCCAAAGCATTTGAGCTTCAGCTTCAGGATCTGGCCTTCCAGGGAACAGTCAGGGTGGATTTCCTTGAGGATTGACTGATTTGATCTCCTTGTAGTCCAAGGGACTCTCAAGTGTCTTCTCCAGCACCAGAATTCAAAAGCATCTATTCTTCTGCATTCAACCTTTTTTATAGACCAACTCTCGCAGCCATACATTACTACTGGGAATACCATAGCTTTGACCATACAGACCTTTGTTGGCAGGGTGATGTCTCTACTTTTTATTATGTTGTCTACGATGGCATTTTTTACCCAGGCGAGTTGGCATGTCATGATGTGATCAGCCAGGAGCTTTCCTGGTAAGCTAAAGAAGAAGAAGAGGAGGAGGAGATTGGATTTATACCCTGCCTTTCACTACCCGAAGGAGTCTCAGAGCAGTTTACAGCCTCCTTCCCTTCCCCTCCCCACAACAGACACCCTGTGAGGTAGGTGGGGCTGAGAGAGCTCTGACAGGAACTGCTCTTTTTCAAGAACAGCTGTGCCAGAACTACGGCTTGCCCAAGGTCACCCAGCAGGTGCAAGTGGAGGAGTGGGGAATCAAACCCGGTTCTCCCAGATTAGAGTCTGCGCACTTAACCACTACACCAAACTGGCTCTTCCAGACTGTCGTCTCTGTTTGATGCTTGTGCCCAATTGCTTGTGCCAGTATCCGATTCGGGTCATGGTGGCAGTTTGCAGCTGAGTAGCCCTACTAATCCAGGCTGGTGGTTAATCTAAAAATGCATCTGTTTGGGGTACTGCGCGCATGCTTGTGTATGCAGCCGGGGATGTGGCCGTGGGTGGTCTGGATGGTGTAACTAAAGTTACATCCTCCTACTCATCATCTCATCCTCCTACTCACTCTTTATTGGTCTTTCAAAGCCTGTTGGGAGGGAAAGCAGAGATTTGATGGAGAACCCATCAAGGGAATTCTCAAAGGATTATCCCCTCCTAATCATCTTTTGCATGAACTGGGGAATTGGAGGTGAAGGGGGGGGGGGGAGAATCACATTTGGGACTAAAAATATATGCCTTTTCTCCGGGGGGGAAATGTGTTACAAGAAAGCAGCTGAGTGGAGCCTTGGTGAAATGAGATGATTTGTATAAGGGCTGTCCTGCACATGCGGCAGCCAACCTCGGATTGTGGCCCAAGTAAACACTTAGAAGGTCCTCTGGTTGATCTAGTGGGACATTTCCCAACTTGTCAAGTGGGAGGCTATTTTTTTTTATATGAGTAGTGTGTCTGTGTGTGTGTGTGTGTGTGTTGCAGGTTGCAATGGGCTACAGATGGACTTTCCTGGCCATCCCGACTCCATGCCGTTGTTTTTTGCCCCCTTCTCAGTATGCACATCATCGCACACTCCATAGGAAGCCCTCAGGGCTGAGGTGCGAATCATCGATCTCTCGTTTAAGCGCATCAGAGACAAACGGCAAAAAAACCCAACCCCGACTCATCTGTGGTTGCGTCTGATCACACACTGATGGGCTGTGCCCGCAGCTTCAAAGGGTAGTGTGATCTCGCAACTGTGGGTCAAATTCCTCCGGAAGAAATAGCCTTGCTCCCCCCCCCCCACCATTTTATCTGGCGTGTGTGACTGCACCCTGAGAGAACTTGTGACTGACCCAAGGTCACCCAGCTGGCTGCATGTGGAGGAGGAGTGGGGAATCAAACCCAGTTCTCCCAGATTAGAGTCCGCGCTCTTAACCACTACACCAAACTGGCTCTCGTGAAGGGACAGTTTCTGCCCCGTGTGTGGGCATGTTAAGTGCCTTCAAGTTGCTTCCAACTTATGGTGGCCCTCTGAATTACTGACCTCCAAAACATCCCATTATTGACAGCCTCGCCCAGGCCTTGCCAACATGAGGGTCTTTGAGGCCTTCTTGATGGAGTAAATCAGTCTTGTGTCGGGTCTCTCTCTCTCTCCCCCTACTGCCTTCAGCTTCTCCTAGCATGATTGTCTTTTTCCATGGACTCTTGTCTTCTCACGAGGTGACCGAAGTGCAATAGCCTCCGTTTGGTCATTTTAGCTCCTAGGGAGAGGTCAGGCTTGATTTGATCTAGAAACCACGTCTTTGTCATTTTGGCAGTCTGCGGTATTTGCAAAACTCCCCCCCAAAGCCACATTTCAAAGGAATCCGCTTTTTCCCTCCAGCTTTCCACACTGTCCCAACTTTCACACCCATATGTAATAATGGGGAATACCATGCCATGAAATTGTTTGCCCTGGCCTTCTTCTGTGCAGCGCTAACCCGGGTCAGCTGAAGTGACCTTCGCTGGTGGGTTTCCTGGTTTCCTAAATGAGAGCGGATGCAGTCCACTCCAACCAAAGCCCTTTTCAGCCTCTTTGATGGTCGCAAAAATTATTCAAGCACGCGCTGCCCTCATCCCCTCCGTGGGCTTTGAAAAGGCCAGATCGAGCTGCTGGATCTTTGAAACAGGTCTGTTTGGGGGAAACTGTGTTGCATGCTTGTAGAGATCTGAAAGCACTGCCTCGGGGGACTCTGTGGTTCCTCCTAGTCGTGTTGCTGGAATTCATCATGGTCTGATTCCCTTTCCAAATTTGCTCAGCTTGTGATGTTCGGCTGCATTACGAACGGTGTGGCATTTCCCTGAGATGGTGTTCTGCCGTGTGAAAATGGACTGCAAGATGGGATTCTGTACATGTGCAGATGCCGGTTGCTTTATAGGTACACGCTTACATATTCTTTAAAGTAAATGTCTCCTTGATGAGTCTCTGTCCAATTACTTTCCATGAAGACAGAACCGAGTCTGAGTCCAATGGGCACCTTTAAGACCAACAAAGTTTAATTCAGAGTATAACCTTTCATGTGTGGGCGTGCACATTTCTTCAGATACAATCATTGTTTGCATGCAGACCAAAACTTAGACCCAGAGTGAAACTTCGTTGGTCTTAAAGGTGCCCACTGGACTCAGACTTGGTTCTGTTGCCTCGGACCAGCACAGCTACCCACCCAAATCTATTTCCATGAAGAGAGTTTCGTCTGGGTAGTCATGTTGCTTTGCAGTATAAGAGCGAGATCTGAGTCCAGTAGCACCTGAGAGACCAACAAGATATTTGAAGACGAAGAGTGTAAAAGAGATTGGATTCATACCCTGCCCTTCCCTTGGAGTCTGAGCGGCTTACCATCTCCTTTCCCCTCCCCTCCCCACCCCACAACAGACACCCTGTGCAGTAGGTGGGGCTGAGAGAGCTCTCTTGAGAACAGCCCTTGAGAAAACAGCTCTGAGAGAACTTGTGACTGACCCAAGGTCCCACCAGTGGCTGCACATGAATCAAACCCGGTTCTCCCAGATTAGAGTCTGTGCACTTAACCGCTACACCAAACTGGCTCTCAACTTGGGGTATCAGAGTCCGGCGAAGTATCTGATGAAGGGAGCTCAGGTTCTTGAAAGCTTATGTGTAGGGAAGTCTAAGACTGGGATGCTAGCCAGGTCTAAGTCCATGCTTCTCCCCCCTCCCTGCTACACAATGAGCATTGTATAAGCCCTTCTGCAAATAGCATACTCTAGAGACAGATGTCTCCCACTCATGTGGATTCCACCCTCCCTGCTACACAATGAGCGTTGTCCCCTTGAAGCTGACAATCACTTCTGCAAACAGCAGGCTCCTGAGACAGTTGTCTCATCCCCTCCTCATCCCTCATGTTGATTCCATGTTGACCCTATTGTCTACTGAACACTGACGCAGCACCCTAAGGGTGTGGCGTGTAAGTCTGAGTATGTTTAAAATAAACTGCTCACTGCCAGAGAGCAGACTTGAGTTTTCCCCTTCAAACTCACTTGTCTCATGTGGAAGTCCTTCACTTATGCCCTGGAGATCTTGTTGGTTTTTAAGGTGTTCCTGGTTTAGAATCTTGTCCAATTACTGACCAGACCCCAGGTGGCTTCTTGTTGAACTCAGGAACACACCTGAAGCTGCCTTCTACTGAATCAGACCCTCCTTGGTCCATCAAGGTCAGTATTGCCTACTCAGACGGGTAGCAGCCCTCCAGGGCCTCTGGAATAGCAGGCTTTCACACCTTGTATTCTAACAAAGAGGGTTTTAATGTTGCCGCCTTCCAGCTTTTTATGATTTGTGTTGAGACTCCCTTGACTAAGAAGTATGTGTTCTGGGTCACCGGGCAGGGGGAATGGGGTGAGCCTTTGCTCCAGAACTTGTCCCAGAATCCTCTGCAGTGCACTGAGGTACCACATATGGTCGCCAGCCTCCAGGTGGTGGCTGGAGATATCCTGGGATCGCAACTATTCTTCAGGCGATGGCGATCAGTTCACCTGGAGGGAACGGCTGCTTTGGAGAGAGGACTCTAGGGCAGGGGTGGGCAAATGGCGGCCCGCGGGCCACATGTGGCCCGCCACAGAGTTTTTTGCGGCCCGCCAAGACATGAAGATTAACAAGAGTAAATATAGATGGCTCTTTGACAGACATTAACTTGCAGGCTGTGATGAGAATCTCAACAAGCAATCTCACTCCTGATTTCAAAAAAATTGGTAGAAAAGTGTGATAGGGTACATTTGTCTCATTAAACTGATTCTAAAATTAAATGTGCTTGCAGCTATAGATATGAAATTAGCACAATAAATAAATTGAATAAAACTACCACTATTTTATTTAATTTATATTTATTGATTTTACGATACAATTTATACCTTTTCTGAAATGCAGCGTTAACTAATGAATGCAATCGTTTAAAAAGGTGCGGCCCTCCGCTAACCTCCGCTCCCACAAAGTGGCCCCCGAGCCAAAACAATTGCCCACCCCTGCTCTAGGGCATCCATACCCCACTGAAATCCCTCCACCCCCCCAAATCTCCAGGTATTTCTCAACCCAGCGCTGGCAACCTTGGTTCTATGGCAAAGGCTCTGCCACGCAAAGATGCCAATGCAAAAAATGCCCCCGCTGAAGAGACCAGGCTTGGAAATCACTGATGACCGGCAATCCAGTTCTACCTACTGCCGCATCCCCCCCCCCCCAGCCAATTATAAAACTGGAGCTAGTGGGAGCCAGCGCGGCCTCGAGCTCAACCTCATTGCATTAATATCTTGGCTTCTGCCTTTCTCTAGCCCGCTTCTTAGGCAGGACTTCGTTCCAGCGACTAAGTGCCTGTCGGTTTATGAATCCTCCTCCCCCCACCATTACTTAACATTCATGGGAGATTATGAACGGCCTTTTCTGAGGGATGGCAAGAGCGCTGTTTGAAAAGCGCTGGGTATTTTAATTTGCCGGAAAGATGGACTCGAACGTTTGCTTAGCATTACGGCCCAGAACTGCTGACTCACTCAAGCAGAGGGGGAAAAAGCACCGCAGATATTGCGGTTCCTACCAAAGGCTTCCATCCCTGTTGGAAGTAAGTGGGGCTGGGACACAATCGCCATGCATCGCTCTGACAGCCGTTTCATTTTCTTCCTCACGGGTTTGAACAGTTTCTAACTGAATGGGTTAGGGTAGAAAAATTAGAGTACTGTGGATCGCGAGGGAGTCTTGCTATAAAGGCAGACATTGTAGTGGAAAAGGTTAGGTTTCCCTTGCTCGAAAGCCAGTCAAATCCGACTTTAGGGTTGCGATGCTCATCTCCATTTCCAAGCCAAAGAGCCAGCACTGTCCAAAGACGTCGCCGTGGCCATGTGGCCGGCATGACTAGACACCGAGGCGCACAGGACACTGTTACCTTCCCACCGAAGCGGTACCTATTTATCTATTTGCAGTTTCTTGCTTTCAAACTGCTAGGCTGGCAGGAGCTGGGGCCAGAGACGGGAGCTCACTCCGTCATGCGGCACTCGGGTCTCGAACTGCCGAACTACCGACCTTCCAGGCTGCAGCTCAGTGTCTTAACCACTGAGCCACCGTGGCCCCATAGTGGAAAATATTACCCACTCTTTTTTTTTTGCTGTCAAGTCACAGCTGACTTATGGCAACCCTGTCGGATTTTTCCGAGGCCTCCCTCCATGTCACAGCCCTGTTATTCCTTCATGGCCTCCAATCCACTTACTAGCCAGGGTTGACCCTGCTTAGCATCCAGAATCTGAGAGAGTCTGGGTTAGCCTGGGCTTACCTATCCGGGTCAAGGCAAGAAACAAACAGAGGTTGTTTGCCATTGCCTACCACTGTGTCAGGGCCACGGCGGCTCAGTGGTTAAGACACTGCAGACCCGAAAGTCTATAGCTTGGCAGTTCGAGACCTGAGTGCTGCATGACGGAGTGAGCTCCTGTCTCTGGCCCCAGCTCCTGCCAACCTAGCAGTCCGAAAGCAAGAAATTGCAAGTTGAGAAACAGGTACCACTTCAGTGGGAAGGTAACAGCGTTTCTGTGCGCCTCAGCATCTAGTCATGCCGGCCACATGACCACGGAAACATCTTCGGACAGCGCTGGCTCTTCAGCTTTGAAACAGAGATAAGCACCGCCCCCTAGAGTTGGATTCGACTGGTTTTCGAGCAAGGGGATCCTTTACCTTTACCTTACCACTGTGTAGCAAGTGGTATCCTTGGAGACAGATCAAGATGGGTAGCCGCCGCGTTAGTCTGCCTCTAGCCGTGGAAAAGGGCAAGAGCCCAGTGGCACCTTAAACACTAACAAAATTTGTGGATGGGTATGAACTTTCGTGAGTCACTGCTCACTTCTTCAGGGACAGCTAGAAGGTGACTCCATCTGTCCTTGTTTCTATTCCATTCTGTATGGCTGAATGTGGTGCCTTCCATGGAGGCACTCCTCCCTCCAAGTTAATGAGGACAGAGGAACTCAGTTTAATGCAGTGGTTAGGAGCGTGGACTCTAATCTGGGAGAACCGGGTTTGATCCCCCACTCCTCCACATGCAGCTGCTGGTGTGACCTTGGGTCAGTCACAAGTTATCTCAGAGCTGCTCTCTCAGAAGCAATCCTCAAGAGAGCTCTCTCAGCCCCACCTTCCTCACAGGGTGTCCGTTGTGGGGAGGGGAAGGGAAAGGAGATCGTAAGCTGCTCTGAGACTCCTTCGGGTAGCGAAGGGTGGGGTATAAATCCAATCTCTTCTTCTTCTTAAAACGCACAGACACACAAGTTCCTTGCCCTTATGGGTGCAAAGATACTCTCAAAAGCATAAGAGGAATCCCGGGTGAACTTTCTGAAGCCAGAGAGCTTCCCGACCCATCTCTCTGAGTAGTGGAAGCTGAGTAAATTATGCACATGAAAACTACCTTTGCAAAATTAATTGAGCTTCATTTGCAAGACTGTCAGACATGGTATCACTCATTTTAAAGCCAGGAAGATGGACTGCTAAGAACTAACCCACTCATCTTCCCAGGAGGCTGGGAAGGGGGCATTCCCACTGTGTTCTCTGGTGTTCTGGTTCCTGTTTGACTCCTCCTAAAACAGCACTGAATCGGATGCGTGGATTTCAGGCTGCTGTCTGGAGGGCTAAGACTGCAGGTTAACATATGAAATGACCTTATAGCTTCTCTCCTGTCTTGCAGCAGTGGCTCTCCATGGTCTGTTCCAAAATTAGCAGGGATGCAGCCGGGGACCGAACCGGGGACTCTTAGCATGCAAAGGAGGCGCTCTGACTCTGAGCCATGGTCTTGCCCTGCAGGGGCTACTGAAGTCGTGCCAATGCAAAGAAACGAAGCCACACGATGTTGCGAGACAATTTTGAGATGACAGATGGATGTTTCGTGACAGAGCATCACAGGCGGGTCGTGCCACTTTCTCAGGTTTTTAACGTTTTGACTGACAGTGCAAAGACTGTGGTTCCTGCCGAACTCCGTTTGTGGAAACTGTTGGTCCGGAAACTTTTCGTAAGTTTTAATGGTGTTACTTTGTAAGTTGCCTTGACCAGATCTCTGAAGATGTGGCATAGAAATGGTCCCATCTAGTCCAGCATCCTGCCTCACACAGGGGCCAACCACCTCCTCTGGACGGCCAACAACTGGGGGTACAGAGGCTGAGGCCTTCAGCTGGTGCTGCCTCCTGGCTCTGGGGTTCAGAAGTTGACTGCCTCTGAATGTGGAGGTTCCCCTCAGTCACCACAGCTAATAGCCATTGACAGACTTCTCCTCCATGAATCTATCTAATCCACTTTTAAAGCTGTTTATTCCTGTGGCCATCACTACATCCTCTGGCAGCAGTTTCCACATTTGAATCACTCCCTCTCCCAAAAATATGTGAACTGGAAGGCAACCAGTGAAACCGATAGGCAGTAGGTCCAGGGCGGACAAAAGGAAATACTACATTTCACAGAGAGTGATTAAAATGTGGAATTCGCTGCCAGAGGATGCAGTGATGGCCACAGGGACAGACAGATCGAAAAGGGGATTAGACAGATTCATGGAGGAGAAATTTATCAGTGGCTAGAAGCCATGGTGACTGAGGGAACCTCCACATTCAGAGAGGCGCTAGGCCTCTGAATCCCAGAGCCAGGAGAAAACATCAGGGGAAGGCCTCGGCCTCTTCTATGCCCTGTTGTTGGCCCTCCAGAGGAACTGACTGGCCCCTGTGTGAAACAGGATGCTGGACTAGAGGGACCCTTCCTGGTCTGACCCAGCAGGGCTCTTCTGAGGTTCTTCTCAGGGGAAGGCCTCGGCCTCTCTGCCCTGTTGTTGGCCCTCCAGAGGAAATGGCTGGCCACTTTTGTTAGACAGGATGCTGGACTAGGTGGACCCTCCCTGGTCTGACCCAGCAGGGCTCTTCTGAGGTTCTTCTCAGGGGAAGGCCTTGGCCTCTCTGCCCTGTTGTTGGCCCTCCAGAGGAACTGGCTGGCCACTTTTGTTAGACAGGATGCTGGACTAGAGGGACCCTTCCTGGTCTGACCCAGCAGGGCTCTTCTGAGGTTCTTCTCAGGGGAAGGCCTCCGCCTCTTTTATGCCCTATTGTTGGCCCTCCAGGGGAACTGGTTGGCCCGTGTGAGATGGGATGCTGGACTAGAGGGACCCTCCCTGGTCTGACCCAGCAGGGCTCTTCTGAGGTTCTTCTCAGGGGAAGGCCTTGGCCTCTCTGCCCTGTTGTTGGCCCTCCAGAGGAACTGGCTGGCCCGTGTGAGATGGGATGCTGGACTAGAGGGACCCTCCCTGGTCTGATCCAGCAGGGCTCATCTGACATTCTTACGATTAGGCCTGCAGAAATCTGAAAACAAGCAGAAATGGGAAAATGAGCCGAAACAAAGCAGACGTATTAATGTGACTATGTTAAGCGATGCGGAAATGGTTGAAGGGGTGGTCTGCTCTCAATGGCCTCGGGCCCACCGATGTACATGGCGTTCCTGAGGTGGCACACGCCCATTGCAGCCCCTTCTCTGGATCACACGCACCAGCCCTGAGATCCTTTACTTCCAGAGAAAGCCTGCCTGCCGTGGCAACCCTGTGTCTGGCTGGCATTGGGTCCTCCTCCTTATTCAGCCCTGCTGTGACTGACGCAGCCCCCTCCTCCATTGACAGCTTATGACAAGAGACCCACAAGTCCACCGGGATATCCTCTGCCCTCAAGGGCTCTGCGGACGGGGTTGTGGGGAGAGGCTTGGGTGCGGGAATACGACCCCAACTGCTTGCCCAGTTTGCTGACAGTTCTTGGAGGTGAAGGCTTTGCAAAAACAGGTTCTGAGAAAGGATTTTGATGGGTGTGTGTGTGTGTGTGTGTGTGTGTGGTGTTCTCATACTCCTGTGCAAAGAGGGGAGGCAGGCATCTGGAGTCAGGGAAGAGAGCCGCTGCAGAGCGTACCGGGAAGGGGCCAAGACCAGGGAGGCCTCACCTGGAAAGCTCCGCTCTGGGGCAAAGGCCCCCAGCGGCTCTCTCTTGCTCTGTCTCCCAGCCCGGGCTCCCCCTTCTGCAGTGGGGCGGGTGATGCTGGCCTACCTGAAAGGGTCGTCCTGAGCACCGCTGTCATCGTAGAGGCTGAAGAGCTTTGAAGGCTGTGCAGAAATGCTGCCCAGTGTTCCATCCTGGGAAGATTTTGGCAAGGCAGCAGGGGAGCCATCGGGCTTGGGGGGGGGGTTCTCCAACACTCCTGGCTTCCCCCCCCCGCCCAAGCCCCGCAAGGGTGTTCACGGTGCTGGCTTGCCGGATCTGCTTGCCTTGGGGCCGGCCCTTGGAAGCCTCAGAGGTCTGCGCCAGGAAGGGCGAGTCTCCCGCGTTGGGGGTGCGGGTGGGGTGCCCGGGCAGCTCTCTCTGGAGCAACTGGGCTTTTCCTGCGCGCCCCCCCCCCAGCAGATGTCTGCCCCCTCCCTCCCCCCCCCCCTCCTCGGAAGCAGCGACGCAGCGGGAGCAGGGCCTCCGGGCGCAGCGCCTCGACCTGGCCGGGGCGGCTGGCGCAGGGCGGGAGGCGACTCGCGAGGAGGCGGGGGGCGCGTGCGTGCGTGCGAGCCAGCCGGGCTGCTCCCTCCACCACGGCGCTGCCGGCCCAGCCAGCCGCGGGCGCGCGCATGCAGGCACGCGCGCACCTGCCGTGTGCACGCGGCCGCGCTCCCCGCCTCTCCCTCTCGCGGCACCCTCACTCCGGCTGCAGCAGGCGAGCCATGTAGGCGGCAGCAGCCCCGCACTGCCCTCCGCGCTCTCCGGCTCGCCCCCTGCCCGTCGCTGCCTGCCTGCCTGCCTGCCTGCCGCCCGCCCGCCCGGCTCCAACCCGCGCCGCCGCTCCGCCGCTCCGCGCCCAACCCGAGGCATTCCCGCGGCAGGACCCGCGCAAGCGGTGAGTGTCAGCCTCCCTCCGGCACAGCGCGGTGCATGCAATAAAAAGGGGGGGGGGGACGCCTGGAGCAGCGGGTGCGGAGAAGCGGGCCGAGGGATCCAAGCGCCCCCTCTTTTCCCCCCTCCGAGGGAGCTGCAGCCGCCCTGCTGTGGACGACGGGCATGAGGCGCGCGGCTGGGCAGAGGCCGGGGGGGCTTCCTGGGGCTGACGCGGGCAGGGGTTGTGTAGAGCGCCTCTGCCTCTCAGAGGGTCCGGAGCCCCCCCCCCCCCCCCGGTTCCCGGGGAGCCAAAGACCTCCTTCCCCGGGGAAACGCGGGGGGTGCCCGGGTCTTCAGCAGCCGCGGAGGGTTTGGCTTTCTGGACCCCGAGAGGGCTGCAGCGCGCTCCGTGTCGCCCGGAATGAAGCCCCCCTTCCCGGCTCTGCTACAGACCCGCTGCTGGCTCCGGGCATGGCCCTCCTTCCTTCCCCGCGTCCCTTGGCTAGGGGCGCCGGCTCCAGGTTGGGGAGTTCCTGGAGATTTGGGGCGGCAGGAGCCTGGGGAGGGCAGGATTTGGGGAGGGGGGGGGAGGGACCTCCGCAAGGGACAGTGCCCTAGACAGAGTCCACCTTCGAAGTGAACGGATTTCTGTCGCCTGGAGATCAGTTGTGATTCCAGCTCTCCAGGTCCCACCTGGAGGTTGGCAACCCTGTTGCCAGCCTGCAAAAGACCTCCAGCAGATGGGGAGGTTGCCAGTGCTACATAAAGCACAGAAGCGGGCCCCGGGCTTGCCTGGTGCGGAGGGTGACTCCGAAGTGGGGTGCCCTCTGAGCCGGCACCCCAATATCTGGATTGCACAGTGCAGCTATCTGGGGTGAGCCCCATCCGGAGTCAAAAAGGAGTAGCTTGCTGCAGAGATGGGGAGGGGAGCTGTCGGCACCAGGAAGGATGGTGGCCTAGGCGGCTCCCCTACGCAGGGCAGGATGAGACCAAGTGACAGAGAAGAGGGCGAGGGAGGGCTTTTAGCCATGATCCTTACGAACGGCACCTCCGTTGAGGGGGAGGATGCTGGACTGGATGGGCCCAGTTGAAGAACCAGCAAGATGGTTCTTCAGCAGCCAAACCTTAAGATGTCCTATTAAAGAATCCCTCTGAAAGTCGCTTCAGTGACGGGTGAGGGCTGCGCTGGTGTCTGGCCTTTGGTTGCATCAGGGTAGGCGGGTGGTCGTGACCTTCCCTGGGGACCTTCGGAGGGGGCTGTGAAGACCCCTAGAAATGTTCAGGTGCGCCTTCACCAGTGGCTCGCCATGCGCTCTTCATGCACAAAGCATCTAGACTGGGAACTGGTGCGGGGATGACAAGGTAACGCTGGCGTTGGTCATAAAACTGGTTCCAGTGTGTGTGGGGGGGAATGTGCAGATGGGGTGCTGGCGGCGACAGAATTTCTGAGGCTCTTCAGGTGAGGCACCCTCCGTGGGCCCTCCTTGCCTTTGGCCACGCAGACCACAAACCCCTTTGTGGAACTGGAGACCTTTGAGGCTTCTCTGAGCACGCTCGGAACGGTGGGGCGCTCCAGCAAATGCCCAACCTGGTCAACCTTCGGAGCCGGCCCTGGGCAGATATTGGCGGTACTGGGAGAGGAGGACAGAGAGGGCCTGGTTCAAGGCCTTCTGTTGCCCTGATGCCCTCCTGGGCCTGCCTGCACCCCCACTGCCCAAGTCTGAGTCAGTCTCCTGGGGCACTGTTGCCAGGACTTGGCCCATGGCGATGCCAGCTTCCTCCTCTGGCTGGTGGAGAGCAAGCAGAGCTCCTTCGGTGTGCCAGGGCACTCCTGATTGTGCTGTCGTAGCAGGCGACTCGGGAGGCTTGGCGTGAGAGAGGATCAGTGCATGGGTGCGAAAAGTGCCGGCAGGTCTCAGCCGACGTACGGTAACCCCGCCAGGGTTTCCAAGGCGAGGGACCTTCAGCGGTGGCTTGCCATTGCCTCCCTCTGCGTAGGGACTCTCCACTCCCTTGGTGGTCTCCCATCCAAATGCTAACAAGGGCCAAGAATCTTGCTTAGCTTCTGAGGTTTGATGTGATCACAGCTAGCCTGGAGCATTCAGGGCAGGGCAGAGGACGAGCGACCCCCTGTTCCACGTGGGGGCACACAAGGTGGGGGCAAGGAGGCATGGGCTTCTGTTCTGGTCCTCAGGAGGTTGGCTGAACACAGCCCTTGACCAGTTCCCACCTCCCCTGTTGGGCGTGCAATATTCGACTGGTGTGTTGGTGAATGGGGGGTGGTGGGGGGAACTGGTAGAAGAAAAGGGCTTTCCTGATAGGCTTTTTGTTCATACAGGCTTCAGAGAATGTCCTTGGGAAAACAGCAACAGAGAGATCATAGAATCTTTGGAAGGGACCTCCAGGGTCATCTAGTCCAACCCCCTGCACAAGGCAGGGAATTCACAAATGCCTCCCCCTCTCCCACGGGATTTCCCTCCCTCCAGGTGTCTCCCAGATCCCAAGCCCAAAGGTCAGATCCCGCAGATCCTTTCTGCTAAGAGGGGTCCTTTCCCCCCCCCCCCGCAGAAGGAGTGGTCCTTTCCAGTGCTCCCTCTAAGCTGCGGAGTCTTGTGAGCAAAAACTCTACTTTTAGCTGGAGGCTAAAAAACGTTGCATTAGTTCACATTAACTCAGCTTAGAGGGAACACTGGTCCTGGCACAATTCTGCTGGGTCTCTGCCTGTGGTCCTCAGTTCCAGTGTTGCTCCTGTTTTTCTGCTGAAATGTGTGTGGGGGGGGGCAGTGTGTGTGTGTGGGGGGTGGGAAGGCAAAGGTCCTTTGCCTTCACTGAGCTCTGCTTTGTCTGGTGTACCTCTAAGGTCTGTGCGGTGGGATCTTGGCCCTGGGGCGGGGCTGGTTTCCCCACGGTTTGAAGGGGCTGGCCAGCAACCTGCCTTCTGAGACCAAGTCCTGGGGGACGGATGGCTCACTCAAGCATCCGGGTATGGAGGCAGCGTATTGCTTCATGCTGGATGCCGGAGATGAAGCAGAACGGGCAGGCACTGCTGTCCTTAAGCATCTTGGGGATGCCCACCTGGCCATTGTGGGCCACAGGAAACAAGGGAAGTCTCTCCAGCAGGGGGATCCTCACATTCGGACAGGCCTAGCTGTGGCCCGACTCGTCAAGAACTCTGGGCGTTGCTGCAGAAACAATTAATAGGAACGCAGGCACAATGGCAGTTTTCCGCAATGACTCTGTCTCAGTAGGCCGTGGTTCTAAACCCACTCGCCCCTGACCATTCTGGGTTTGGGTCCTTTCTCTTTCCTTTGGTTTCCTTTTTGGGTCGGTGCGCTTCTGGGGCATGCCCCCAAAGCAGCCGTGGGGCCAGTGTTGGCTTGCAGCATCTCCACTCGGAGCACAGTCCCCTTCGATACCGAGAGTCAGATCCGATGAGCCTCACCGCTGGCTTCCAGGGTCCAAAGAATGCCCTGGCCTGTCCGCCTGCAGACAATCCATTTGCTGCAGGTGACCGAGCTAAAGGTTATTTGCCGGTCTGGCCTGGCCGTGTGTCTAAGCAGGTAGTGAGGATGACAGCTGTCAATCATCACGTAGCACTTCTAGTCTCAGAGCGGCAGCCTGATTCTGGCCGATGTATGGCCGTGTTTGACTCCTGTTTTACAGACGGGCAGGGCTCAGAGCTGGTTGAGGGTTCCAGAGCTGAGTCCTGGAATGTGTAATGAACCCCTGAGCATGAACAGAGTGTTCCCCCTTACCACTGAGTAGCCAGACCTGTCCCTTGCCCCTTTAGGCCTCCCCCTTGGAAGGTGCCCCTGTTCAACGCAGCAGGAAAGAAACTGAGGCAGAGACTTTTGGGAGGCTGGACAAAACACCTCACACTGAGGCGGGATACCACCCTTGGCATTCATGTAACCCCTCTCAAATGTTCAAAATGGTCACATGCATTGGCTCAGGAATCCTTCCCACGGTCCTGCGAGGTGGACCCCATAATGTAGACTGGCAGGCTGATACCAGAACGGCTGGCCTAACTCCACAGAGGAAAATTTATGTATTTACTTAAAACATTTTAATGCCACCTTTCCACCCAGTCGAGGGGCTACGGTGGCTCAGAGGTTAAGATGCTGAGTAGCAGACTGGAAGGTCGGTAGCTCGGCAGTTCGAGACCTGAGTGCCACGTGACGGAGTGAGCTCCCCTCTCTGGCCCCAGCTCCTGCCAACCTAGCCGTTCGGAAGCAAGAAACTGCAAGCAATGCTCCCTCTAAACTGTGGAGTCTTATGAACAAAAATTCTGCTTTGTGAGCTACTGGCATTCAAGTTGTGAGTGAGCGATTTGGCTGCTGCATATATTAGTTTGTTCTGGAGCCCATCCTTCCTGAGCGAAGACAAAACTGTGTGAGCTGGAGGCTAAAGATCTGTGAGCTAGCTCACACTAACTCAGCTTGGAGAAAACACCGGTTGCAAGTAGATAAATAGGTACCGCTTCAGTGGGAAGGTAACAGCATTCCGTGCGCCTTGGTGTTTAGTCATGCCGGCCACATGACCATGGGAAAAGTCTTCGGACAGCGCTGGCTCTTTGGCTTGGAAATGGAGATGAGTACTGCTCCCTAGAGTGCTCCCTAGATGAGTACCGCTCCCCATGGTTTCGACTGGCTTTCGAGCAAGGGAAACCTGTACCTTTACCTTCCACCCAATCAGGGTCTCCAAGGCAGTGCCCATAAAACATGAGAATAATCAAATGGCCTTGCACTAGCTGCCAATAGCGTCCAGATTCGTTTCAAGGTGCTGGTTTTGACCTTTAAAGTCTTATATGGTCAGGGGCCTGCCTACTTGAGGGACTGCCTTTCCCCATATGTGTCCCAGAGAGCACTGAGGTCAGGGACGAAAAATCGCCTGACTCTCCCTGACCCGAAGGACACCAGGTTGGCTATCACTAGAGCCAGGGCTTTCTCAGTGGCGGCCCCATACTGGTGGAATGAGCTCCCGAAGGACATCAGGGCCCTGCAGGACCTTCTGCAGTTCTGCAGGGCCTGTAAAACGGAGCTCTTCCACCAGGCTTTCGATTAGGAGCTGCCACTGATGAATTGTCCATCAAAACATCGCTTGGCTCCTATGATATACCATTGGCTAGTGCCTTACATTGTTATGGCTTTATCCCTTTTATGCTTGTAAGCCGCCTTGAGCCAGCTTGTCTGGCAAGGTGGGATATAAACTGAAATTAAAAAATAAAAATAAAATAAATAGAACCAGGGAGGGCCAGGAACCATGGTTGGGGGTAAGCCAAATGAAGCAAAGAAGTCTTCACTTGCTGGCAGAAGACATTGAAAGGGGGAGACAGACGAATTTCTCTAGGGAGGGAGTGCCAAAGGGTGTTGGTTGGTGCCACAGCCGGGGAGGCCCTTTCTTGGGTTGCTGCCTGGCTAGCCTCAGAGGGCAGGAGACAGAGCCGAAGCAGGGCCTCGGAGAGCTCCAACAGGAGAAGGCAGGCCTTAAGGCCTGGGGGTCCCAGGCCGCTCAGGGCTTTAAAGGTCAATTCCAGTTCCCTGGTGACCATGGTCGGCTTTGAACCTGCGGGGAGATCACCGGATTCCTTTCTCAGCCGCTGTGGAAGCAGAAAGATGGCAGGGGGGAGTCCTGAGCAGGGTTGCCAGCTCCAGGTTGGGAAGTATCTGGAGATTTGGGGGGTGGAGCCTGAGGAACGCCCGGTTTGGGGAGGGGAGGGACTTCAAGCAGAAAAAGAGATTGGAGTTATACCCCGCCCTTCACTACCTGAAGAAGTCTCAGAGCGACTTACAATCTCTTTTTCCTTCCCGTCCCCACAGCAGGCACCCTGTGAGATAGGTGGGGCTGAGAGAGCTCTCTTGAGGACTACACTTGAGAGAACAGCTCTGACTTAACTTGTGGCTGGCCCAAGGTCACCCCAGCATCTGCGAGTGGAGGAGTGGGGAATCAAACCCAGTTCTCCCAGATTAGAGTCCGCACTCCTTACCACTACACCACTGGTTCTTCAATGGGTCATAACGCCATAGAGTCCACCTTCTACAGCAGCCATTTCCTCTAGGTGGACTGATCTTTGCCACCTGGAGATCCGCTGTAAGCCCAGGCGACCTCCAGCCACCCTCTGGAGGTTGGCAACAGTCCTGAGCTGCTCAGCCCCCTCTATCTCCTGTGGAGACACCTCCGCCCCAGGAAGGTGCTCTAAGTCCTCTCTCAGTTAGCAGCGACGTTTTCATGGTGGCCCTCTGCCCTTCATTCTGGTTCTGGTGCATCACGTCCATGCGGCTCCTTACCCGGAGCCTTTCCGTGCCAGGATGGGGTGGGGAGCTGCGTTTCATCCATGCTGTTAAGCACATCCATTAATCGGAGCAGCGCCCAGCCCACTGGGAGGGAGGATTCGTACGTGGCACAGAGCGTACGGTGCTCGGAACGGACTGCGCTTTCCAGCCAAAGCAAACCGCAGTAGCTCACGGGAATCTCTTTGGCCTGGCCCAAATGCTGTCGATATCTTTTTGCGCCTTCTTAATTGTTTTCTGGGAGAGGGGAGGGAAGACTTCCCTATCATTTGAAAGCGCTGGTTGGCTAGACCGAAGCGGTCCGTCTTCCTAACCTTTGCGAATGTGCTCAGGGAAGGCAGGGGAGAAAAATATTGACAGAATGTCTTTCGCGTTCTGTTTCCAATAGCGGCTAGCCAGAAATCTCTGGACACTCCAAAGCAGAGCAGGCATGCTGTTTGTCCCTTGTATATAGTGTACAGAGATAGACTGCCTCTAAAGGTGGAGGTTTTATTTATTTAGTGGCCAGGGTCATTCCTCCTTCCTGAATTTGACATATCAATTTAAAACACCATCTGAACCAGTGGATGTCGCTCTTCTTAACAGTGGCAAATTCCATAACTGAGCCATGAATTCCATCCCAGGCCAGTTTGGTCAGTGATCCTGGAGATTTGTTGGGGTTTTTTTTTTGGCCATCTTCTAGGCATGGAACAGGGGTCACTGGTGGATGGTGTGGGAGGGAGGTATTTGTGAATTTCCTGCATCGTGCAGGGGGTTGGACTAGATGACCCAGGAGGTCATAAGAACATAAGAGAAGCCAATGTTGGATCAGGCCAGTGGCCCATCCAGTCCAACACTCTGTCACACAGTGGCCAAAAATACCAGGTGCCCTCAGGAGGTCCAGCAGTGGGGCCAGGTCACTAGAAGCCCTCCCGCTGTTGCCCCCCCCCCCCAAGCACCAAGAATACAGCGCATCACTTGCCCCAGACTGAGAGTTCCTATCTGTACCTTGTGGCTCATAGCCACTGATGGACCTCTGCTCCATATATTTATCCAATTCCCTCTTGAAGCTGTCCATGCTTGTAGCTGCCACCACCTCCCATGGCAGTGTCCCTTCCAACTCTATAATTCTATGACCTGAACAGGAGGCTTTGGGAGTGATATGTGGCCCAACAAAGCCTTTAAATGTTACCTGCTCTTGTCACAGGATGGGTATAACCATCTGATGTCCCCCTCCAGATTCTTGGAGGTGGTGATGGAGGAGAGCTTGGCCCCAGAGCAGAAAGCAGACTTGAGAGCAAGCAACGTTTGATAACTGACTCACACGGGAAAGAAAAGGTACCCCGGAAATGAAATATGTCTTACTATTTTATTCACGGGGGCTCAGGATGATGACAGTGGAACTACTCCCTTTTTACACAACCACCCTGTGAGGCAGGCTGGGCTGAGAGGCAGGGATTAGGTCAGTTGGGGAGCTTCAGAGTCAAGCCGGGATCTGAATCTGGGGTTTCCGTGGCCCATCTCCAACATCCTTGTAATTACATCTCCGTGGGTCTTAAATACATGAAGCGGCCTTCTACTGAATCAAACCATCAGTCCCTCAAGATCAGTCTTGTCTACTCAGGCTGGCAGCGACTCTCTCTCCAGGGTCTCAGGCAGAAGTCTTTCAATCACCTCCTGCCTGGTCCTTTCAGCTGGAGACGCCGGGGATTGAACTGGGGACTGTCTCTGCATGCCAAGCAGATGCCCCGCCAGTGAGCCACAGCCCCTCCCTAAATACATGACATCTGGAGGCGGCATCGATTTCCCGGCCACCAAAAAATATTTGCATTTGTCACCCAAGGGAGCCGAGGTCTACAAATCACACATGAAGCAAATCTGCTCATATTTGCTTGATTCCCCGCCCCACCCCCGATTCTGCTTCTGATGGGGAAGGAAGAGGTGGAGGCGGCTCATAGAACGCTGGCGCCAATCCACTGTGCTTCCTTCTTTGGTTGGTGCAATTCTTGGTTTGAATACTTGGCTTTGCTCATGTGCTTCCTAGCTTGCTTCCCCCACTCTTGGGGACTAGCAGCTTGAGGCATCTTTGTTCTTGTTTTAAAAAAGAGAAATGCTGTAATTCTCGGACTAATACTAAACAAACAGGTGGCTGGATCACGTGCACGGGGTTGGAATAGATGACCCTGGAGATCCCTTCCAACTTGATGATTCTGTGACTCCAGGTGGGGCACCTGCCTCAACTTGAGGATTTTAGGAGGTGTCTAGGGCAGCAGAACACAGTCTCAGAATTAAGCCATGGAATTAGGCTTAGTTTGCGCCAAGATTTAACCCCTGGAATGAACGTTGATATACATACATACGTGCGCAGGTCCTCATTAATCGGTTTTCAATCTAGTTTTTCGATCGAAGTTGGCTCCTAAGGTGGCTTGCAAGAATGAAAGAAGAATACAGGTGACGTTAAATGTAACGGCAAAGTTGTTTGGAGAGAAGATGCTCAGTTGGGGCAGGGTTCAGGCATAGTGGGACGGGGCGGGGTATGGGCTGGTTCCTCCCTCTGACGGCAGCTGGAGCCTTTTGCTAGTGCCGGATCCAGCCCTGACAGTGCAGCCAGAAGGCCCTCTGAGCTTACAGAGAGTTCTCTCCACCCCCAGGGGCTAGGGGTGGAGAGATTCAGATCCTCTCTGCTGGACGGGTGCTCTACGGTCCTTTCCCTTTATAATTAAGCCCAGGCCTGGTCCCCGAAAGATCCGTTCTACCGGCAACCGCACATTCCCTCTTCGAGCCTCTTGTGCTGGGGAAGGTCCCTTGAACAGTGGGGGAGAAGTACCCGCATTAGCCGACCAGATCTCCTCCGGGATCCATCACAGAGGGTGGTCTAGAATTTCCTGGAGGATCCAAAGCTGATGAGGTTTGGGTGCCGAACCTTTGGGAGTGGCGTGGGTGGCATGTGGAACTCCGACTGGCACAGAGAGCAAGAAAGAGAGCGAGTGAGCCGGTGGCCTTTCCCTTCTTTCTATGGACCGGTTGCAGCAGGTTTTAAAATTCTGACCCAGCAGGTCGTAAAAGCCTCATTTGAGGTTCCGGTTGAGACCTGCATCCCAAATTCCTCAAGGCCCAGTGCGGGCTGTTTTTGGAGTGGGTCCGGGCATCCGCTGGCATTTAGCGGTTCACTGGATTGTCTTTCCAGAGGGGCAAAGAGCCCCGTTGCCATGGCGAGGCCGCTGCAGAGGATCCAGCCATACGGGGTCCGTTTAGGTTGGTGCAGAACGCAGCAGCGGGCGGGGAATACGAGGCAAGCAAGGATTGAATGTGACAAGCCCCAGAGCTGCGGCTGTCCCGGCACAGGCTTTGCCCGTGAGCTTTTATGTCACTCGAGGGCTGGACCACAGGACCTATTTCGAGATGCGCTTTTGGCCCAGGAGTCTGACCTGGAGCAGGAGGCCGAGTGCAGTGGAGTGGTCACAACACGAGAAGTCTCACGTCCACCTCTGGCTCATGCTGTGACCCTTCTAGCTGGACTCGGGTGAGTCCATCATCCCCTCGTCCATCATCACAGCACAGTCGTAACGCCGGCCCGTCTTACAGGGCTGTGGTAGCAGATGGCTGTGAGAATGTCAGGGAAGTCCTTTGAACGCTCTGAAGTGCTGTCTAAATGTGGTAGAGTATCAGTCTGGGGCAAGGGATGCTCCGTATTCTTGGTGCTTGATGGGGGGGGGGGGAAGAGTGGGAGGGCTTCTAGTGTCCTGGCCCCACTGCTGGACCTCCTGAGGGCACCTGGTGTTTTTGGCCACTGTGTGACACAGGATGCTGGACTAGATGGGCCACTGGCCTGATCCAACATTGGCTTCTATTTTGTTCTTATCAGATCCTGGTGCAATGAAGACAGTTGCTTCTGAGCATGTGCAAAGTGACTTTCCTTTCCCTGGAGTTCTTGTGGCCAGCCTGGGATTAAGAGCCAGCATTCCAGGGAGCATTAGTTATGACCACTAACCATTCTTTGTATTTCAATGAATGTAGTATATAGTTTTGAGCATATTTGAACAGTGCTGCTTCTAAGCTGTCGAGTCTTGTGAGCAAAAATCCTACTTTGTGAGCTCCTGGCATTAAAGCTGTGAGTGAGCGACTGGGCTCCTGCATAAATCAGTTTGCTCTGGAGCCACCCTTCCTGAGCTAAGACAAAACTGTGTGAGCTGGAGGCTAAAAAACTGTGAGCTAGCTCACACTCACTCAGCTCAGAGGGAACCCTGGTTGTGAATTGCAGATGCCCTTCCCTTGGTGGGTGTTGTTTGTTGCCTTACACCAGGGGTGGCCAAACTTGCTTAACGTAAGAGCCGCATAGAATAAACATCAGATGTTTGAGAGCTACAAGACATGAACAAATATTACCCGCTTTTATGGGAAAATGAGCAGACTTGCTTTTTATTAACATTAAATGAGACTGCCAAAAATAATAACAAAAGGGGTAAAAGCAGATATTGATAATGGTGTTAATTTGTCCCATGATATTTGTTTGCTAATGATATTTAGCTTCCCCAGCCACCCTGCCGGGAGCCACATAATATATGTGAAAGAGCCGCATGCGGCTCCCAAGCCATGGTTTGCCCACCCCTGCCTTATACTGTGGCAGAACTCTCAGTCTTTTCCAACAGGTCTCAGGCCAGAGGCCTTCTCCAGCCTCACCACCTGTTTCAAGCAGGAGATGGCACAGAAAGGAGGGGCTCTGCCCCTCATCTGCCCCATTACCTGCCTTGCAGGTGGGCGAGGGACTGGCAGAGAGGGTCTCAGCGGTGGTGTTTCTGTTGCATTTTGACACAACACCACAGTTGCTTGTGGAACTGCCTAACAGCGCCACAGAATCTAGGGATGGCTGTTCGCTCGAAGGCTTCCAGTGGGGACTGGATACATGCAAGGGGCAGAGAGAGGTCAGTTTGGTGTAGTTGTCCTGGGAGAACCAGGTTCGATTCCCCACCCCTCCACAGGCAGCTCCTGGTGTGACCCTGGGTCAGTCACAAGTTCTCTCAGAGCTGTTCTCTCAAGAGTAGTCCTCAAAAGAGCTCTCTCAGCCCCACCTACCTCATAGGCAATGCTCCCTCTAAGCTGTTGAGTCTTGTGAGCAAAAATTCTCCTTTGTGAGCGACTGGCATTCAAGTTGTGAGCAAGCTGCATAAATCAGTTTGCTCTGGAGCCATCCTTCCTGAGCTGAAGACAAAAATGTGTGAGCTGGAGGCTAAAAAACTGTGAGCTAGCTCACACTTGCTCAGCTTAGAGGGAACACTGCTCACAGGGTATCTGTTGTGGGGAGGGCCCAGGAACACCTTAAAGAGTACAAAATTTGTGGCCGGGGAGGAGCTTTCCTGAGTCACCACTCACATCTTCCGTTTCTTAAGCAGAGCCTCCCTGAGACATGAACGGCTGGACACAGCAGCAGATGATGGATTTAGCCTGTATGCCTGGCTTGTGGGGGGGGGGGTTGGGGGGGGTGCGTGCGGTTAGCTCCAGTCTTTCTTCCTCCGACTCAGGCAGCTCCTTCAGGGTGCCTGTTTTGTTTTGCAAGTGCCCTGCAGCCGGGACCTGTCACAGAGACTGAGGACTCCAGAGAAATGAAGAGTCGGAACCACCCCGGGTGGGATTCCATGGACCCAGTCTGCCAGTGGTCCTTTCCCCCGGTGCCAGGAGCCCCCTCTCCCTTGCTTCAAGCCTCTTCTGGCAAGGGAAGGTTGGTTATGCTGGGGGAAAGGACTGCGGTGAGCGGAACAAATCTACAAGAGATACGACCTGTTGCGATGAGTTTGGGCAACCAGCGCTACTCTCCTACCTCCTTGTGGGGCTTTTCTATAAGGGGAGGGGGTGATGTCGTCCGGTGAAGGGGGCTGTCGTGGAGAGTAGGCACCAGGTCTTCCCCTCTCCCCCCAGGCTGGGTTCACCAAAGGCTGGGTGGGGGGCAGGTCGGTAGTTCAGCAGTTCGAGACCCGAGTGCTGCGTGACGGAGTGAGCTCCCGTCTCTGGTCTCAGCTCCTGCTAATCTAGCAGTTCGAAAGCAAGAAATTGCAAGTAGAGAAATAGGTGGGAAGGTAACAGTGTTCCATACGCCTTGGTGTCTAGTCATGCCGGCCACATGACCACGGAAAAAGTCTTCAGACAGTGCTGGCTCTTTGGCTTGGAAACGGAGATGAGCACCGTATCCCTAGAGTCGTATCTGACTGGCTTTTGAGCAAGGGAGACCTTGACCTTGATCTTTACTTACAGGGCACCCCCCCCCCAAAGTTCATGCAATAGGCTGGATCAGGCTATGAGGCCCTTCCTTGCTGTTTGTGTCTACTGCCCGCTTTTCAGAGGTAGACTGCCTCTGTCTGTGGAGGTTCTACTTATCTGATCCTCACAAGCATTTTGGTAGGCTATAATGATGGCTCTCGACCTCAGCGGTTGCTATCGTAGGTCTGCGCTGGTACAGGGAGATACCCAGCAATGCTGGGGGTGGGCAGTTGAGGGTCTGGGCACCCCCACCCCTTTGCCAAATTGCCTCCCCCAGGGTCCCTCTGCCACACAGGTGATGTTTACTTCAATAACCCACCTCCCAGTGGCACAGCTCCGCCTGCTTTGTTGTGCCACTTTGGAAATCCACAGCAGATGGAGAAGCAGTCTGTTCCCCTCTGCTTCTTAACTCTGCCGCTCAGAGATGAGAGAGAGAAAGAGAGAGAGGGAGAGGGAGGGAGGGAGTATTGTATTTTGGTTCCCCCATAGCTGGGTTTTGTCCCTCGGTTGGCATAATAATAGTGAAAGAAGCGCTTTCTGTATCTAGAAGGGGAACTGGCTGCAGTGGGTACCAAGAGGGCAACAGATGACTAGTGAGCTTTCCTTGCCAATGAGGTTGCGTTCTGCCATATAAACGCAGAACAATTTTTGGCAAAGCCCAGGGGAGGGTGTTTGGAGATTGGCTTTAAGTGGTAGCTCTTTTAATGATCTGTCACTCGTCTAAGACAAAAGCTTTTGAGGCGGGGCCATGCCTCCATGGTAGAGCCTCTGCTTGGCGTGCAGAAGGTCCCAGGCTCAAATCCTGGCATTTCCAGTTAAAAAGATCGGGTAGGAGGTGATAGAAAGCCTTACAAAGGCCTGCCAGGGAATGCAGCCTCCATCTGAGTCTGACCTGCGGTCCACCTAGGCCAGCCTTGTCTTCCCAGACTGGCAGAGGCTGGGGGTGGGTTGCCTCCAGTGTTCCCTCTAAGCTGAATTAGTGTGAGCTAGCTCACAGTGTTTTAGCCTCTGGCTCACACATTTTTGTCTTAGCTCAGGAAGGATGGCTCCAGAGCAAACTGATCTATGCAGCAGCTGCATTGCTCGCTCGCCACTTTAATGCCAGCAGCTCGCCAAGTGGGAGTTTTGCTCATAAGACTCCACAGCTTAGAGGGAGCATTGGTTGCCTCCAGCCTTTTGCATCCCCTCCTAACCGATCCTTTCTGGAACTTCACGCGGTCACGAGCAGTGTTCCCTCTAAGCTGATGTTGTGTACGGAGTGGAGCACACGTAGTCGGCTGCCACGCGGTCAGCCGCGCACGTGGCCATGTGAACAAGCAGAGCTTTGCATCTAGAGCCAATAGTCCGAGAGGATCCTAAAAGGGACCAGTAGGGGCCCCGGATCCATGGGGGGGGGACACCTATAGTTAAAAGGGCACTGCATATAGACCAATGATGGCAAACCTTTTAGAGACCAAGTGCCCCAACTGCAACCCAAAACCCACTTCTTTATCGCAAAGTGCCAGCACGACAATTTAACCTGAATACTGAGGTTTTAGTTTCGAAAAAAGAACTCATACATTAACATCTTTTGTCTTAAAAGAAAAACACAATAACAGAGCTTTCAATTATACAAACAACTTTTTATTGAAAGGTAAAAGTTTGCATTTGGCACGCTTTTGAACAATTAATGTGATTTTTGCTGTTGTATGCATGCTGATAATTTGTCTAACCTTGGCTTATACTCTGTAAATTTGAGAGCAGCCCAGCCTCGAGTCTGTGTCGTCTTTTTCCTTTTAGAGACTGAGTGCCCAAACTGCGTGCGTGCCCACAGAGAGGGCTCTGAGTGCCGCCTCTGGCACGCGTGCCATAGGTTTGCCACCACTGATATAGACCAATCGTGGGTATGGGGTGTATTGGGAGGTGTGGTTTGCACCAGCATATAAGTGGACCCCCGGGTCCAGCGGTTATCTTGTTATGCGCATCCAAAATGAACTATGAGCTGATTTCACTGAAGAAACGTCTCGATCTCAGTATTTTATAGCTGAGTTAGTGAGAGCCAGCTCACAGTTTTTTAGCCTCTGGCTCACGCATTTTTGGCTTCGCTCAGGAAGGATGGCTCCAGAGCAAACTAATTTATGCAGCAGCCAAATTGCTGACTCACAACTTCAGTGCTATTTTACGAAATAGAATTTTTGCTCACACGACTCCACAGCTTAGAGGGACCGCTGGTCATTATCATCTATCCTGGGCTAGAGGGCTGGCAGGGATAGGCATTTGCCTAGGGCTGCACCTTAGGAGGGGCCAATTCTCAGCCAGACGGACCAAGGGAGCCTCCTACGTCCATCCGGCTATGTCCATCCTGGAGGGCATTCTAGGAGTGTGGGGTCCCCTGTGCAAGGGAGGAAGGTGGGTGGGCTGCTGGCGGCTGCTGCAGAGCTGAGCCCTGAGTCTGCTCTGCCGTGGTGGTTGACGCCGGTTTTCCGGATGCCTGGAGAGATTTGTCTTGTGAGGCTGCAGGTGTGCACGGCGAGACCGCAAGAAGCATTGTGTTGCAGCAGGGGCGGCTCTAAGCTCCCTCCACAGCCAACTGGAACAGGAACAAATTGTGTTCCGGTCCTGCAGGAGACATGAATGAGCTGGGGGGGGGGAGGGGAGCCGCGTTTCCCTGACAAGCCGAGGCTGTTTGTGTTCAATTCCTCCTCCTGTGAAGGAGGCGAGAGGTTTGCTTTTGCGCTGCGGAAATGAGGCCGAGAGTGGTTTTCAGGCAGGCTTCTTGTACGTGAGATCCTAGCCCTTCTGTCTTTGTTGAGGCACGGGGGCATTAGCCAAGCTGCCGTCCATTTGTGCATCTCAGGCAGGGGCCAAGCTGGGCATCTACCTGGGTACGACCATGGGAGATCATGTAATCTATACTGAGACTTAAAAATATCCTTAAATTGTGCAATATTTTGTTTGCATTCACATCCGAAGGACAGAAATGGGGGGAAAGCCAATCCCCCCCCCCCCCGAGGCTTGGTAAGGACAGCAGGTCAGGCAAAATGGCGCGCAGTATTTTTCACCGGGAAGAATTTTGGAGCATGCACAGGGTGCTTTTGCTGCACCATCAATATTGCAGCCACATTTGAGATTAGGGGGCAGGTTTTCCTAGTTGGGGTGGGAGGGGTGGTTGTATTTGGTGCATTGTTCTTCTTAGAGATTAAAAAATGATTGACAGGCCTATTGGGCTCCTAGCTCTCTGCTTCCAAGCAAGTCTTCTGTACGCAGTGACTGATTCAGCCTCTTCGTGTGGACATTTGGTTGTCAGCAAATGCTGCGCTCATTCCTCCAGGGGGCTTTGTCGAGCAGAGTTTTAATTGGGATGGAAAACCCCATAGCAAAGCTTGGAGCCGCCTTAATAGCCGGCTACTGTACTGATCAGCCTTAAACCTCTGCCAACTGAAAGACATTTTTTCAAAACAGATGCATGAGACCAAAGCCAGTGCGTGTGGTGAGCCAGTGTGGGGCAGTGGTTAAAAGTAGCGGATTAGTATCTGGAGGACCCGGATTCAAATCCCCACTCTTGCAGCAGAAGAAGAAGAAGAGGAGGAGGAGGAGGAGAAGGTTGGATTTATAGCCGGCCCTTCACTACCCAAAGGAGTCTCAGAGCGGCTTACAATCCCTTTGCCTTCCCCTCCCCACAACAGATACCCTGTGAGGCAGGTGGGGCTGAGAGGGCTCTCCCAAGAACTGCTCCTGAGAGAACAGCTCTGAGAGAACTTGTGACTGACCCAAAGTCAGCCCAGCAGCTGCATTTGGAGGCGTGAGGAATCAAAGCTGGTTCTCTCAGATTGGAGTCTGTGCTCTTAACTGCTACACCAAACTGGCTCACTGGCTGACCTTGGGTCAGTCAGACTATCTGCCTAACCTACCTCACAGGGTGGGAAGGTAACAACGTTCCATGCACCTCCGCGTCTAGTCGTGCCGGCCACATGACCACGGAAATGTCTTTGGACAGTGCTGGCTCTTTGGCTTGGAAACGGAGATGAGCACCATATCCCTAGAGTCGGATTTGACTGGCTTCTGAGCAAGGGAAACCTTTACCTTTACCTAATAAAGCTGACGGGCAGCAGGTGAAGGGATAGGCAAAAGGAAGGAGGGAACTCTTCCTATGATGGAGAAGTAATCTGTTCAGCTCACTGCCTCCTGAGGGTCACTGGCTCGGGTGACTTTAAAAGGAGAGCTAATTCACGAAGGAGGGGGGTCTGTCCACAGGGGTCTGCCAGGATGCCTAAATGGAACCTCCATGTTTAGGGGCAGTGTGCCTCTGAGAGGGGCACCAGCCAGAGGGAGGCTTTAGTCTCTAGCTCCCTGCTAGACAGTGTGGTTGGTCACTGCAAGAAACTGCATGTGATGGACTAGACCAGGGGTGTTGAACTCATTTGTTATGAGAGCCGGATCGGACCTTGTTGGGCCGGGCCACGTGTGTCATAAAGTGTAATGCCAGGTAGCAGAGATATAAACTTTATAAAGAACACAAGCACAAAGTTGGTTTTTTTAAAACTTAAAATAAAAACATGCTTAAAACATTAGCACTCTTGCAATATTTTGTTTATTTAACAGTCTCTGATAACTGACACCTCTTGCTCTGAATTACTGCATGTCTGTGCTGTTGCAATCTCGAGTATGCTGCTCAGGTGTGTGTCTGTAAGCTGCAAACCTACTTTTGATTTATTGACATTCAGCACAGAAATCTCAGAGTTCTGAGTCTAGGACCCAGGGGGAAAACATGAAATGGCTGAGCGATTGAGAGAGTCTGGCGAAGCAAGCTATGATGCAGCAGCAGCAACAGAACTGGAAGCAGGAGATGGCCACTTCCAGTGCGGGCCTGATAGAAGCCCTCGGGGGCCTGATCTGGCCCCCGGGCCGCATGCTTGACACCCCTGGACTAGACGGATTGTTGGCCTGGCCCCGATTCCTGTAGGGCTCCTCCTTTAACACAAAAAGCAAAGCTACGCCATGGATTCCTTGCGGAGGGCTGACATCTACAGATCTGTTCCTGGCTCTCTCTCTCTCTCTCTCTCCTTCATTTCTATTTGTTTTCTCCCCAAAGAGTGCTTAGCCTTTCCTTGAATGAGATTAATTACCTTTGGGTTTGTCAATGTAAAAAACAAAACAAACAACCCAAACCAAAAAAAACCCAAGACAGCAATCCAAAAGCAGTTCCTGATGGCTGGCGTTAGCTGCTGGAGAACCCTTTGGTATTTAAGAGCGCTGCATTGCAGAGCTGGGACGCGAAGGGAGCCGGCGGGGGGTAGGAGAGCCCCGGCAGAACGCTGCTGTGGTGCGTCGGGATTAGCGGCTCAGAGCAGGTTTCCCCCTTTGCCCACCTTTGCAAGCCTCGTAGCAAGATTTTAGATTCTCCGTTGGTCCAGCTTGATGGGTGCTGTTGCGGAGCTCTTCCACCGGCATGCCGGAGAAGTTGGATGCTCTCAGACTTGTGTCCCTGAGGCAGGGACACGGGGAGGAGGGAGGAGGGATGCTTTGGGATCCCTCAACTCTGCTCTCTGGCCCGATTGCCATCTCACTTCTCCCTCGTGATTCCGTGCTCTTTTCTTGGCACAGGAATTCCCCCATAAAACGCACTTCTTGCTCAGTGCAATTTCTGCATTGATAAAGCAGTGTTTATTACCGGGACCAATGGTGCGTAAGAAAACCCTGCAGCCCAGAGTGAAAGCAAATCTACAATAGGGGAGGGCCACAATCCCAGGCTGAACAACAAACAGCCACCCAACCCAGAATTGGCCACCCTCACGGCTGAGCAGGCCACAGAGATTATGTAGTGCTACCATGCTGGGGAAGCCGAGGAGGTGGTCCTGGAGCCATGGACTTCCTCATCTGCAGCCATAAGGGATTTAAGGGCACAGGAGAAGCCCTGTTGGATCAGGCCAATGGCCCATCCAGTCCGACAGCCTGTGTCACACAGTGGCCAAAACCCAGGTACCACCAGGAGGTCCACCAGCGGAGCCAGAACTCCAGAAGCCCTCCCTCTGTTGCCCCCACAAGCACCAAGAAGACAGAGCATCACTGCCCCAGACATAAGAACATAAAAGAATCCGTGCTGGATCAGGCCAGTGGCCCATCCAGTCCAACACTCTGTGTCACACAGTGGCCAAAACCCAGGGGCCATCAGCGGGGCCAGGACTCCAGAAGCCCTCCCACCGTTGCCCCCCCCCCCCCCAACACCAAGAATACAGAGCATCACTTTCCCCAGACAAATGGCACAAATGGATTCGTTGCAAGAGCTGCCCAGCAGCAGCCCCCAGGAAATTTCCTAGTGAGTCAAAGAAGAGAGAGAAATTGGACTTATACCCCGCCCTTCACTACCCAAAGGAGTCTCCAAGCGGCTTACAATCCCTTTCCCTTCCCCTCCCCACAACAGACACCCTGTGAGATAGGTGGGGCGGAGAGAGCTCTCTCGAGGACTGCCCTTGAGAGAACAGCTCCGAGAGAACTTATGACTGACCCAAGGTCCCACCTGCAGCTGCATGTGGAGGTGGGGGGAATCGAACCCGGTTCTCCCAGATTAAGAGGCTGTGTTCTTAACCACTACACCGAACTGGGTCCACTCTAATCCTGGTCACGAGTACCTGTAGGAGGCTTCTTTGGTTTCCAGTTTGGTGTAGTGGCTAAGTGTGCGGACTCTAATCTGGGAGAACTGGGTTTGATTCCCCACTCCTCCACTTGCACCTGCTGGATGACCTTGGGCAAGCCATAGCTCTGTCAGAGCTGTTCTCTCAAGGGCAGTTGTCTCAGAGCTCTCTCAGCCCCACCTACCTCCCAGGGTGTCTGTTGTGGGGAGGGGGAGGGAAAGGAATTTGTAAGCCGCTCTGAGACTCCAAGTGAGTGAAGGGCGGGATATAAATCCAATCTCCTCCTCCTTCTCCTCCTCCTCTTCTTCTTCCTTGATGCAAAACTGCATCCAGTTAGTGCCGCTGGAGGAAAACCGTGTCAAGGGGCATGAGGATTCGGGGGAGGCTGCAATTTGCAAAACTACCAAGGAGGGGTCAGTGGGGGAGGTGGAGGAGTTAGAAGATGGGAAAGAGAAAGGAGCAGGGAGCGGAGGAGGTGTTAGGCAGCCAGTTTGCAGCATCACTGAGACATCAGGAGGTCTCCTCGTCAGTAAATGCCTGCAGAGGGGAATAAAGACCTACTCCTGAGCCAAGGGCAGGAGGTGGGAGGCGGCTGCGGCTGCAGCCACAGGGCTGAAACCTTCTGGCGTGGCTCAGCACTAGAGCCGCTGCTTGGCATGCTGAAGGTCCCCGGTTCAGTCCCTGGCACCTCTAGTTCAAAGGACCGGGTAGGAGGTGATGGCCGAGGCTTCTGCCTGAGACCCTGGAAAGCAGCTGCCAGCCTGAGTAGACAATACTGACCTTGATGCGGCATGAGGCAGCTCCTCCGTGGGTCTGGTTCCCCTTGGTGGGTGGGATCCTGCACTCTTGGTGCGAGCTCAGCCTGAGCATTGCTCAGTGAGGTCTGAGTGGGCACGGATGGGGACCCTCTGCGCATGCATCCGAGCAGTGCTGGGTTGTGGGGTCAAATGTTTAGGGCCAGCTCCTCCCTCGGGATTCCAGCAGACATCAGTTTGCAGTCCTTGCAGGCGGAGGAGCAGTTTGGAGAACAAACATTTGGTGTCATGCTGAACACAAACTGTGCTGCTTTTGGCTAGGGTATGGATGCGGCCTTTCCTGCAGGGCTGGAAATCAAACAAGAAGAGTTTCCCCTTACCGTTGCCAGTTCCAGGTTGGGAGATTCCTGGAAATATCTGGGGTGGTGCCTAGGGAGGGCAAGGGACTCCAGTGGGGTATAAAGCCATGAAGTTCACCCTCCAAACCCACCATTTTCTCCCCGGGAAACGATCTTTGTCGTGTGGAGCTCAGTTGTAATTCCAGATCTCAAGCATACAGGTTTCTACTTAGGCTTAATAAGTTTTATATCTCCAGGAACTCCCTACCTGGAGATGGCAACCTTGGTTATTGAGGTGCATATGCAACAAGGGCCTCTGTGACTTTAAATGCCAGCAGGACACAATCAGCTGCATTCAATGTAGTTACATTAAGTAGAAACCTGTATGCTAGAAGCTTTGAGGCATCTGTTGGTCCTGGGACACAGAAGCAGCCTTGAGAGCAACTGACTTAAGTTCATGAGATCTGGCCCAGTATGTAGTGAGCAT
The DNA here is from genome assembly GCA_029233225.1 of Lepidodactylus listeri. Classification (NCBI taxonomy): domain Eukaryota; kingdom Metazoa; phylum Chordata; class Lepidosauria; order Squamata; family Gekkonidae; genus Lepidodactylus; species Lepidodactylus listeri. The sequence goes on along the minus strand of JARCFY010000013.1, from coordinate 3,919,161 downwards.
GCATCTATGGTTTGATGTTTTTGGTTTTGTGGTCCACACTTTATATTGTGCTGTTGCTTATAAAATCCTAAGGAGGAATTCTCTTAGACAGAGAAACTGAATTAGATTAGCCTATCAGGAAATGGAATGAGACTTCCTATAGTTCAGGGGTGGCCAACCTTGCTTAACGTAAGAGCCACATAGAATAAATGTAAGAGCCACATAGAGATGTCTGAGAGCTGCAAGACAGAAACAAATATCACACACACGTTTTTATTTTTTAAAATATGCAAATTTGCTTTTTATTAACGTTAAATGGGACTGCCAAAAATAAAAACAAACGAGGAAAACCGGTTATTGATAATGATATTACTTGTTTGCTAATGATATTGAGAGAGAGAGAAAAAAAGAGAGATGGAAAGAAATAAAGAAGTGGAGAGAAAGAAAGAGAGAGAAACTAGGAAAGCAAATAGATGGGAGGGAGGAGGGAAGGAAGGAAGGAAGGAAGGGAGAAAGAGAGAAAAAGCATGCCTCCCCTTTGCTTCCCCAGCCGCCCTGCCAGGAGCCGCACAATATGTGTGAAAGAGCCGCATGTGGCTCCCGAGCCACAGGTTGGCCACCCCTGCTATAGTTGGTAAGATTTAATGAGACTCTATGTAACAGTGTGTATAATATTATATAATGAATTAAATACTTTTGTATTATTTTGAAATACTGTTAAAAGCATTTCTGCATTTTATACTTCCACAGTTTTTTTTCCCCCTGAGGAAGGACCAGAAATCTGAAACACTGAATACTACCTGGGAAAAGTGTTGGAAAATTATTTTGTATATTTGTACTTTTGGATATTTTCTCTTTATGGATTTTGTTGACTTCTGTATTCTCCCATGATGGATTATGAGTCGAGTTATTTCACATTCGATACATTGTTCGCTGTAATGTAGTCTCCTTTTGTGTAACTTTGCGGGATATTCAGCTGACAGGTGTTTTTTGTGGGTTTTTTTTGGCTTTCCTTACTGTGTGCTGTACTGTTTGTTTTTGCAGGAATACCTTTTGAGCGTGGCATGGCACTGCTAAGCTGTTAAGGGGGGGCAAAAAATAACTCCTGGACAACCTGGCTGCTTTTGTCAAAAGCTATCTTGGAGCGTCGCCTAATTCCCTCGCCTCCCGCCAATGTGGGGCAACAATGCTCCCTCTAAGCTGTGGAGTCTTGAAAGCAAAACATCTATCTTGTGAGCTACTGGCATTAAAGTTGTGAGTGAGCGATCTGGCTGCTGCATAAGCTAGTTTGTTCTGGAGCCCTCCTTCCTGAGCTCAGACAAAAATGTGAGCCGGAGGCTAAAAAACTGTGAGCTAGCTCACACTAACTCAGCCTAGAGGGAACACTGGCTCAGGGGCGTAGACTTTGTAAATCCCCGGGGGGGGGCTCTTTCGTGCGTGCGTGCACGGGACCATGTCCCCGCCGCTTCTCCCCCCCCCCCCCCCGGCCCCAGGGAGGCAGACCTGGTTTCTTTGCCTCGGGGCGTGTGGGGGGCGCAGATGAGCGCAGTCTCGGCGGCGGTGGCAGCCAGCTGGCTGGCTGACTGCCGCGCGCGCAAAGCGCGGGACCATGTCCCCGCCGCCTCTCTCCCCCCCCCCGCCCCAGGGAGGCAGGAGGGCAGGCCGGGGGTGGAGGGGAAGGAGAGGCGGTGACGGCAGCCAGCTGGCCGGCTGACTGGCCACCGGCGGGCGCTCCATTTTGCCGGGGGAGACTGAGCCCCCCCCCGGAAATTTCGGGGGAGGCTCGAGCCCTCGAGCCCCCCCGTAGTTGACGCCTATGCACTGGCTACAACCACAATTGTGAACTGTGAACTGCACATCTGTGTTATTTGAATGGGCTGCTTCACGAGCTGTTCTGAGGAGCCACCTGTTCATAAAAATCTTTGAGACAAACAAAGAAGTCGCGTTCTTGCCACGTGCCTCTCTCTGATCCTCCCCCCCCTCGTTCCGGACTTCTTTTCTGCCTGGTCACTTACTAATGCTTTGGTCTCCTTTCCCCCACAGGTAGCCGCAACGCTAAGCCATGACTGACACGGTGGTTGGGAACAGCACTGGCCAGTGGAGGTACCAGAACGAGCGGCAGATGGCCCATCGAACCGGGTAAGGAGGGATCTCAAGCTTTGGTCTGTCTTTTGAGGCTGGTTCATATAGTTATCATTATGCCAAGGCACGGAAAACCCAAAGAACATGGTGTCTGTTATTGAGGGCCTTCATGGCCGGAGGTCATTAGCTGCTGCAGATTTCCCCAACTGTATGGCCTTAGATATGTGGAATGTGTATGGCATGTGAAATGTCGGGTACTACAATGCCAAGACCACAGCCACACAGTTCGGAAAATCTACAACATCTAACATGAACATAAGAACAAAAGAGAAGCCCATGTTGGGTCAGGCCAGTGGCCCATCCAGTCCAACACTCTGTTGTCACAGAGTGGCCAAAAACACCAGGTGCCCTCAGGAGGTCCAGCAGTGGGGCCAGAACTCCAGAAGCCCTCCCACTCTTGTCCCCCCCAAGCACCAAAAATACAGAGCATCACTTGCCCCAGACCGAGAGTTCCTATCTGTACCTTGTGGCTCATAGCCACTGATAGACCTCTGCTCCAGATGTTCATCCAATTCCCTCTTGAAGCCGTCCATGCTTGTAGCCGCCACCCCCTCCTGTGGCAGTGAATTCCACGTGTTCATCTCTCTTTGAGTGAAGGACTTCCTTTTATCTGTTCTAACCCGACTGCTCCGCAATTTCGTGGAGTGCCCACGAGTTCTTGTATTGTGAGTAAGGGAGAAAAGTACCTCTTTCTCTACCTGCTCTATCCCATGCATAATCTTGTAAACCTCGATCATGTCACCCCTCAGCCATCAGTTCTCCATGGTGTCTGTTGGGTGCAGAATTCAATTTTTAGAGAATCCCAGCTTCCTTTTTTTAAAAAAAATGAAGTTTCTAGGCCTCAGGTGGTAAAAGATATGCCAGGAAGTGCCTGGCTGCTGAAACCCTAGAAGCCAGAGACCTGGGTGGATGAGCCTTCTGCAGTTTCAGGGCTGGGATTCTCTGTTCTCATTGTGCTTTGCCCTTTCCCAGGATGATTGGAAGCAGACCAAAAGCACGCAAAATCATGCGCAATTTCCTTAATTTGCATAATTTATGCAGGCTACAGAACTGACTTTTTTTCCTGCGGCATTTTTTAAAAGGCAGGTTGTGCTGCACAGCTTATACCAGGAGCAGGCAGCATTTTTGGCCTTGGAAAATGGAGGGGAAGAAGAAGAAGAAGAAGAAGAGATTGGATTTACACCCCGCCCTTCACTACCCAAGGGAGTTTCAGAGCAGCTTACAAACTCCTTTTCCCTTCCCCTCCCCACAACAGACATCCTGGGAGGTGGGTGGGGCTGAGAGAGCTCTGACAGAAACTGCTCTTTGTCAAGAACAGCTGTGCCAGAACTATGGCTTGCCCAAGGTCGTCCAGCAGGTGCAAGTGGAGGAGTGGGGAATCAAAGCCGGTTCTCCCAGATTAGAGTCAGACTGGTCCTTACTTTTGGTGTAGTAATCAGGAAGAGATGGTGCTGAGAGAGAGAGAGAGCGCGCAAGCAAGCAGAAAAGCTTCTGAGATTGGTGGCAGTGAGCACGGTTGCCAACTTTGGCATGGGGAATTCCTGGAGATTGGGGGGCACTGCCTGTGGAGAGGGGACCATAGGGAGGGATTCACCTAGAATCCCATATATCTTGCCCTGCAAAAAGGCAATTTTCTCCAGGGGAAGTGGACTACGTAGTCTGGAGCAGTGTCCCCTCTAAAAAGAAGCAGAAGAGGAGGAGATTGGATTTATATCCCTCCCTTCACTCAGAGCTGCTTACAAACTCCTTTCCCTTCCCCTCCCCACAACGCTGGCTAGGAGGGATATAAATCCCAATAAATAAATAAATAAACAAACAGACACCCTGTGAGATATGCGGGGCTGAGAGAGCTCTTTTGAGAACTGCTCTTTCAAGAACAGCTCTGAGAGAACTATGGCTTGCCCAAGGTCATCCAGCAGCTGCAAGTGGAGGACTGGAGAATCAAACTTGGTTCTCCCAGATTAGAGTCCGCACACTTAACCCCTACACCAAACTAGACCCTGAGGTGCCCAGAACGCTGTTACCTTCCCACCGAAGCGATACCTATTTATCTACTTGCAATTTTCTTGCTTTTGAACTGCTAGGCTGGCGGGAGCTGGGGCCAGAGGTGGGAGCTCACTCTGTCATGCAGCACTCGGGTCTCGAACTGCTGAACTACCGACCTTCCGGTCTGCAGTTCAGCGTCTTAACCACTTGAGCCACTGCAGCCCCTTCGACAATACAAACTATAGAACAAGAGAGTGTCTTTTTAGGATGCAGCGAGGGACGTAATACATCCGGGACTTTGTGATCTATTTACACAGATCTGGAATGTTTCACTGGCCTTTTTTCCCTCTCCCTCGTTCTGTTGTTTGTATTGTTCCGACAGAGATGGTTAGTTGTTTTTCATTATGGAATGTTCGATACTTAGATTATTAAAAGTACACAAGTATGAGTCAAACTGAACAACTATTTGTATGTATATACTGCTTTGGAGGGTGGACTCTCCCCTCCCCAAACCCCACCCTCCACAGGCGCCACCCGCCCAAATCTCCAGGTGTTTCCCAACCCAGAGCTGGCAACCCACCTTCTGATCCTCAGAAAGGCCATTCCCAGGATGGGACCCACATAGGAGAACAGCCATATCTGCCAGTGTTCCCTCTAAGCTGAGTTAGTGTGAGCTAGCTCATAGTTTTTTAGCCTCTGGCGCACACATCTTTGTCTTAGCTCAGGAAGGATGGCTCCAGAGCAAACTAATTTATGCAGCAGCCAAATCGCTCGCTCGCAACTTTAATGCCAGCAGCTCACAAAATAGAATTTTTGCTCACAAGACTCCACAGCTTAGGCGGAGCATTGGTGTGTGCATGGGTGAGTGAAGTGACAAGGGTGAAATCACCCCCCCCCTGCAAACTCAGCTTGCAGTTTTATCCTTCTTCCAGCCCGCTAGCCTGCCCGGTTGCTGCCCTGCATGGGCCCTCTGAGTCAGCGCAGAAGGAACCCACGCAAAGGTCCAGAATCCTCCTAGGCACGGGAGATATGCATGACACTCAAAGGCTAAGCTGGTGCCTGACGTCAAGAGACTCCCCAACAGGTTGCACCCCCTCAGTCTGAGCCACCTGTTGGAGGCGGGAAGGCCTCGGGCAACCTGTCTGCCTGCTCCCAGCCAGAGAGCTGCCTAGCAATTAGCCCCGAGGGCTTAAGGGGGGGCGTGGTTCCCAGGAGGTGGCCTCGGCGACTCCTGCACTTCCCCCCTTCCCCAGCAGGTCGTGACTGGCAGGTGCCACTAGAATATCAGAGAGTCCAGACACCCTCAGCCTCAACCGAATTGTTCCTATTAATTCTTATCCTCCACCCTGCATCTGTTGCAAGTCAACGCTAAGTTTGGTGGTGGAAGGAGATTCAAATGATTTAAATAGCGTCTATGCTCCTCCCGCCCAGTGGCCAGTGATGCTGATTTCTTTTTATTCGGGAAATGGCACGGCAAATCCACGGCCGTCTGGCGTGGCAGCTCGGCTCCTCTCCCAACAGGCTCCAGCCACAGAACGCTTAGTTGTTTCCTAAATCCCCGTGGACCCTGAAGCGATAGATGCAGGTGTATTTTGGGTTGCCCCAGTTGCTTAGCACTTTCAGGGTCACCTAGTTTAAAATTTCGGAAGAGTTACCCTCCAGTTCGAAAGTCTGGACCATGTTTCCTCCGGCGTCATAAACAAACCGGCCTAAGTAAGCCCCGTCCTCCTCGTCGGCTTCTTTTAGTCCATAAATGGCAAACTCTTTGGGCGCACTAGAGATTTCTCCGGTGGGGGAGACGTTCTTTGAGATGTGGTCAATCGTGACAGCAGTGGGGATAATTCCGGCGGCTAGTTTAACGACAGCTTCACCCTGGTATCCAGGGAAAGGCCAGCAGTCTCCAGGGGAGCGGTCTGGCTGCAGAATAGCCTCGGCAGATTTCACAAAGGGGAGCACCTTGATGGGCCCCCAGAAGTAGTTTCCTCCCAGGTGGCGGTAGCTCCGAGAGGTCCTGGAATGAACGATGCAGGCGCCTGTGGACTGGAGGGCATAGTCCGGCCTCCCAACGCCATCTTCATCCACCTGGTCCATCAGTTCTTTTAGGATCTTTTGAACGCTCCAGGTCGTGACGCCTTTGCTGGAGTAGCTTTGAAGGATCTCACGGACGGCCTGACCAGCCTGGGCATGCAGGTCTGAGCTCAGAGCACGCAGCTGAGATTCGAACTCGTGCAGCTCCTCCTTCAGAAGGGGGATTTCGCCGGCCTTTCTTTCCAAATTGCGGGTGGCCTTTTTGAGTGACCTCAGGTCCCTTGCGTCACCCTGGATGCAGTCGCAAAGGGAGAAGTCCCTCCAGCTCTCCCCCAGGAGGTGAAAACCTCTGTCAAGCAGCCCCCCCGTAGGAAGCACCAAAGACCAACAGGAATAGGACGGCCCAAGGCACCAGCCTTCCCGCCCGGATCCGGCCGGCTGCAACGCCGCAGGCGCTTTTCGCCAAGTGAAACGGCGCGGTGAGGCTTCGGAACGCCACGTGCAAGACGGCCCGAAGAAGGCTGCTCTTGCGGGGCTGCGCGGGACTCCGCGCTGGATGGAAGAGCGGGTGGCTGTCGGCGCAGCCCCCTAACAGTTGCGGCGGGCTCTCCGACCTGGAACTCGCATCCTCGCAGCCCCTCCTCGTTGCAGGAGACTCTCGCGTTGAATTGCCGCCGCTGCTGCCGCCGGAGGTCCGGGAGACGCGGTTCATTTTTTCACTGCCAGGGAGGGCTCCTTCGGCTTTCCGGCAGGGGGCGCCCCACCCGCCCCGCCTGCTCAGCCGCCTCCCTCCGCTGATGCCGCCCCCCGCCCGGGACGCAACGATGGAGAGGTTGGGTTTCCCCCGCCAGGCGGTTCAGCAGCCGGTGGGCTGCCAGTGGGGGTCATCCCTTTTGCATTCCGCAGGGGGTCATCCCTTTTGCGAGGGGACCGGTGGTGGCCCCCAGTGGGGTCCTGCTTTAATCCGGGGCGGTGCTGTGGCCCTGCTCCGCCAAAGGCAGCCGGTGGCGAGCAGTTCTCCCGTCTAAGCTGTGGGGTCTTGTGAGCCAAAGTTCTACTTTGTGAGCTCCTGGCATTAAAGTTGTGAGCGAGCGATTTAGCTACTGCATGCATCAGTTTGCCCTGGAGCAATGCTCCCTCTAAGCTGTGGAGTCTTTTGAGCAAAAATTCTACTTTGTGAGCCTCTGGCATTAAAGTGGTGAGCGAGCGATTTGGCTCCTGCATACATTAGTTTGCTCCATAGCCATCCTTCCTGAGCTAAGACAAAGATGTGGGAGCCGGAGGCTAAAAAACTGTGAGCTAGCTCACACTCACTCAGCTTAGAGGGAACGCTGGCCACAGCCACAATTGTGAACTGTGCATCTGTGTTATTTGAACTGGCTGCTTCACGAGCTGTTCTGAGGAGCCACCCGTTCATAAAAGAATCTTTCAGACAAACAAAGGAAAGGAGTCATGATCTTGTCGTGTCTCTCTGAGCCTGCCCCTCCCTCAAAAAGGTGTGAGCCGAAGGCTAAAAAAACGGTGAGCTGGCTCGCACTAACTCGGCTTAGAGGGAACACTGGTGGTGGGGGTGAGCTGTGCCTTGCGTCTTTCCCCCACTGTGCTTCTCGGCTACAGCGCATTGGATGTGGGTCCCTCCTCTCTCCCTGGAGAGATTTCCCAGTGTAGCACCCAAACGGCTTCTGCACCCTTTCGTCCAGCATCCAGGAGCACCTTCAAGACTAATGAAATATGTGACAGGGTATATGAGCTTTTGTGCGTCACTGGCTCACTTCTTCGGGTACCCATCTGGAGAGGCGAGAAGATATCTGAAGAAGGGAGCCGTGACGCGCGAAAGCTCCTCTCCTGGCACATCCAGGTGACAGATCATTTCCCCTGGAGAAAATGCTGCTTTGGAGGGGGGACTCTTTGGCATTGTACCTGCTGAGGCCCCTCCCCTCCCCAAACCCCGCCCTCCGCAGGCTCCACCTCCAAAACCTCCAGTTATTTCCCAACCCAGAGCTGGCAACCCTCAGCAGTCCCCAAGGCAAAGAACTGAAGAGGGAGCGCCAGCATTTTGGCTGCTTTCTAGTTTTGATCTCTTCTGCTTTATATGCCAGTGGGGTTTTCCTTGCATATCGCCATGCTGCCCTTTGAGCTTTGGTCTCGGACAATAGCGGAAAAGCCCATCACAGCACACCTAAAGCGAGAGAAGGTCAGACTGAGCCACATGACATTAGATGAACTCAAGAGGGCCAGCAGGACCAGTCGAGTGGCCAAGTTGCTTAATGACTGGCCCTTTACGGGGCGGGGGGAGCGGCCCTTTAACTCACCAGGAAAGTTCCCAGAGTGCCCCTGGCCTGCAGGGCTATTGGTGGTCAGGACCAAACTTTGGGTAGCCCCTGTGGGGCCGCAGGGGCTGCTTGGTGCTGGCCCCTCTGCTTGGTTCAGCATACTCTTGGGCATTTTACTGTGTCAGGGTGCCCCGATGGAAACTGACGTTCTCTCGGGTGCATGAGGGAGGAGGAGCTAAGATGGTGCTTGTCAGACCAGTGTGGGAAGAGCTCTTCTTCCTGAATTGTCTGCAGGGAGGTTCCCATCATGCTCCTCCAGTACCACCTCCTTTGCCATGTGCACGTTTCATTAACACATTCATTAAAATCCATACATTAACTGACTCCTCTGGGACAGACGGAATCAAAAGGGAGTGCGTTGCAAACCTCCCCCAGTCCTATGTCGATAAACATCTGGAGCAGAGGTCCATGAGTGGCTATTAGCCCTAAGGTATAGCTGGAACATTCTGTCTGAGGCAAGTGATGCTCTAGCTTCTTGGTGCTGGGGGGGGGGGGCAACAGTCAGAGGGCTTCTGGAATTCGGGCTCCGCTGGTGGACCTCCTGATAGCACCTGGATTTTGGCCACTGTGTGATACGAAGTGTTGGCCTGGATGGGCTACTGGCCTGATCCAACATGGCTTCCCTTGTGTTCTTATGTCTGGGGCAGTGATGCTCTGTCTTTTCAGTGCTTGGGGGGCCCACAGTGGAAGGTCTTCTGGAGATCTTGGCCCATCGATGGATCCAAACATCGGTGTGTCGGTCCCATTTGTAAGTGCGCCTGGCTCAAAATCTTGCTGAGGCTTTTAAGTACCTTTTCCCTCCTGCTGAAACGTGAAAGCTTGCGTTTTTCTATGCTGACCTAGTCTGGCTCCATAAAATATGAACTTTCTAAACGGTTGGTGTTTAGCCTGAATGTCCACTGGCAGGGGGGTGGGCTGGGGGGTGGAATAATGTGTGCAAGCACAGCAGGAGACGGGCAGCTTCTAACATCACCTCATCTGGTTTCTCCCCCCTCCCTTCCTTGTTTTGCACGCTGCTCCGCAGTAGAAAAGAACAGTAAGTACCTTTTCCCCCTGCTGTGAATGGCATTTGTGAGTGAAACCGGCTCTCAGGAGATGAAACGTGCAACAGCGCTGGTGGTTTGGATTCTGCAGCCGGGTTTGGGGAGGGAGCAGAATTTTAGATGTGCTCCAGTTGGGGTGCAAATCGGGATGTCAGAAGTGTCCAAGAATACATGCGGAAGCTGCTGTGATTAGGGTGGCCAGTCTCCACCTGGTCTCCAGAATACGGATGACTGCTTCGGATGGTGGACTGCAGGGCATTATACACCCCACTGAAGTCCCTCCCTTCCCTAAACGACACCCTCCCCAGGCTCTACCCCCCCAATCCAGGAATCTCCCAAACTGGAGCTTCAAGAGGGAACTGGAGAAACATCTGGAGCAGAGGCCCATCGGTGGCTATTAGCTGCAAGGTAGAGATGGAACACTCTGTCTGGGGCAGTGATGCTGTCTTCTTGGTGCTTGGGGGGCAGCAGTGGGAGGTCCTTCTAGTGTCCTGGCCCCACTCCTGGACCTCTTGACGGCACCTGGGTTTTGGCCACTGAGTGACAAAGAGTGTTGGACCGGGGGGGGGGGGGGGGGCATTGGCCTGATCCAACATTGGCTCCTCTTACATTTTTGTGTCTGGGGCAGTGATGCTCTGTCTTCTTGGTGCTTGGGGGGGTGGCAACAGTGGGAGAGCTTCTGGCCTCACTGGTGGACCTCCTGACAGCACCTGGGTTTTGGCCACTGTGTGACACAGAGAAGCCAACACGGCTTCTCTTACATTCTTATGAGCTGTCAACCCCATGGCTCCCTCAGAGACGATGGCTGGTTTAGGCCAGCTCCCCTCTCTGTAATAACAGGTCTACATTACAGCGCTGTTGTAAGATTGACAGTGTGTGAGCCAAGAGTTCTATATTTGGAGTTCCTGGGGTTTTTAAAGGCCAAGTCCAGGTGCCTGGGGTCTGGGGCTTTGTGGAGGCGTAGGGCCTCCCACCCAGTGGTGCTTGGAACAGGAAGTTCAGCCAACAGCTGCCAGAGGCTCAGATCTGCCCCCCACCCCATGCCTCAGTCTCTCTGCACCATGAGGACAAATGCACAGCCTCTCTCAGCCAAGTCTACCTTTCAGGGTTGTTGTGAAGCTAAAATAGAGATAGGGAGAGAGCATACTTGCTGCCCTGGGAGAGGGAGGAATTAAAATGAATAGTTTCTTGTTTTGGGGGGGGGGGGGTTTGGCTTTGTTGGTAACACTCCTTGGGCTTGGCTTTACAAACTGTGTCCCCCCCCCCCCCCCCCCCCGGCCATTCATGCTCAGCTCCAGCAATGCTGTTGATATGCTTTTGTTTTGTGGAGCAGCCAGGATGTATTCCAGAGGGGGGGGGGTGTGTGTTTGGGGGGGTGATTTTCCCAGAAGCCAGCCTGCCTGCCTGGGAGGTGCTCGCCTACCAACCCCCCCCCCCGCGAGGCGGCCTCCATTTAGCTTGCTCAGAAGAGGCTGGGATTGGCAGGTGATGAATGGGGAGATGAGATCTGTGAAAAGCCCACCGTGAGCCGATGATTTGAGCAGCGGGGAAAACAATCAGTGCTATTTTTACGTGCCCTAGTTAGCTCCCCCCACTGCGCCGGCGGCTTTGTTCCCTCCTCCAGCTGCAGATTTCCGCTTCTCCCCGACAGAATGGAGATGCCGGCAGCAATTTTCCTTTCTGCAAGGAGCCGGCTGCTCACAGGCGATCTGCTCGATTGGATGGGCGTCCTTCTGAGAGGCCCTGACCTGGATGGCCCGTGTAGGGTTGCCAGCCTCCAGGTGGCGGCTGGAAATAGGGTTTGTCAGCTCTGGGTTGGGAAATACCTGGAGATTTTGGGGGTGGAGCCAGGAGAGGGCGGAGCTTGGGGAGGGGAGGGGCCTCAGCATGGTCCAGTGCCACATAGAGTCCACCCTCCAAAGCATCCATTTTCTCCAGGGGAGCAGATCTCTGTCGGCTGGAGATCAGTTGTAAAAGCGGGAGATCTCCTGGCCCCTCCTGGAGGCTGGCAGGCCTCCCGTCCACAACCCTGTCCACAACCCCACTCTCCTCAGGCTCCACCCCCAAAATCTCCTGGTATTTCCCAACCTGGACCTGGCAACTCTAGGCCCCAGCCAGCCCGATCTTGTCAGATCTTGGAAGTTAAGTACCTGGATGGGAGACCACCAAGAAAAGCCGGGGTCGCTATGCAGAGGCAGGCAGTGGCCAACCACCTCTGAACGTCTTGCTCTGAAAACTCTGTCAGGTGTCCATAAGTTGGCTGCCACTTCAGAGCACTTTCCACCACCTCCACCAATCTGAGCTGCAGGCCTAACCCTCCCCCCCCCCCCCCGGGACACTATGCCGGCAAGCTCTTGTTTCCCAGAGGCAGGAAAATCATCGCCAAGAAACAGGAGCATCATCAGACGCCTCCCGGGGCTAGTTTCAGGCATTCTCTTACCTTAGTCTAAGGTTACCAACTCCATGTTGGAAAATTCCTGGATATTTGGGAGCAGAGCTCAGGGAAAGGGGGGTTTGTGGAGGGGAAGAAACCCAGCGCCACACCTCAAAAAAGATATTATAGCATTGGAAAAAGGGCAGAAAAGGGCAACTAGAATGACAAAAGGGTTGGAACACTTTCCCTATGAAGAAAGACTGAAGCGCTTGGGGCTCTTTAGCTTGGAGAAACGACGGCTGAGGGGTGACATGATCGAGGTTTATAAGATAATGCCTGGGATAGAGCAGGTGGAGAAAGAAGTCCTTTTCTCCTAATGCAAGAACTCATGGGCAATCCACAGAATGCACTTCAGCACGCCTGACTGCGGTCCAACTAATTCTAATGCACTTTGAAAGGTGACATGAAACCAGTGAGGCGGCGGGTCCTCCCGCCTTTGGAAGTGGAGCTGCTGCCACTCTCAGACTCAGAACGGGACCCCGTGATCTAGGGCTGCCAGCCCCCAGGTGGGGCCTGGGGATCTCCCGCTTTTATAACTGATCTCCAGCTGACATAGATCAGCTCCCCTGGAGGAAATGGCTGCTTTGAAGGGTGGACTCTATGGCACTGTACCTTGCTGAGGCCCCTCCCCTCCCCAAACCCCGCCCTCTCCTGGCTCCACCCCCAAAGTTTCCAGGTATTTTCCAAACTGGACTTGGCAACCCTACCGTGATCTGTTGCCATTCTCTGGCCGGGTCTGATTTGTTACGATCAGGGGTGTTTCAGTGGGGTGTTTTATTGCTTTTCCAAGGAGTACCTAATAAACTAAGAATCCAAACAGTGATGGTTTATTGATCGGAGAAGGGGGGGGAAAAAACCTTAATGAGATTCTGTTGCGCCTCTAAGATCAGCCAGACCTTGTTCTGATAGAGGCCCCCAGAATAGCTTGAAGGTGGTTTATGGGATGCCGTGGGGATATGAGCCAGATTGCAGTTGGTGTGCTGTTCCAAGCTGGGCTTGTAGTTCCAAAGCAATGCGGGGAATCCTTCTCTGTTGCCTCTTTTCCGCCTGTGAACGCGCACTCTAAACCAAGGGGTCTTTCCCAGGCAGGTCTGAAGTGTCGCTTGCCTTAAAAAGCAAGCCTAGCTCCACCACCTAGTGGTGCATAATGCTAAAAGAGCTAGAACTTCTGGCTGCCAGACAATCTTAGGATCTCCTTGCTGTACTACATACACTGCCATATAATAATAATTCCTGGGGATGTTCCTGGTGGGGCGCAGAGGGGCAGTGGCCCTCCAGAGTCTCAGGCAAAGGTCTTTGCCATCACCTACTGCCGGATCCTTTTAACTGGAGATGCAGCGGGTTGAAACTGGGACCTCTGGCATGCCAAGCAGATGCTCTGCCACTGAGCCACCATGCCCTCTTCGATCAATTTATCGGCCGCTATTTGCCCCTTTATAGAAGCATGCAGGTTTTTATCAATCGGGTAGTTATTTCCGTCATTTATTCCCTGCCTTTCCCCCCAGTAGGGGCCTAAGGTATCTTACATGATTCTCCCCCCTCCAGGTCTAGTTTATCCTCACAACAACCCTGCAAGGTAGGTTAGGCTGAGAGCGTGGTGTGGTTGCCTTTCAGCTTTGATGTTCTCTCTCTTTGCCTCCCTGCCGTGTGGAGGGGAGCTTCTGCCTGCTCACGTCACAGCCAGGGTGAGAATAGGTTGCAGAGGAAATGGCTGGGCAGGGAATCTCTGCGTGGGATGGAAGGATTGGGTAGCCCAGGAAATGGAGAAGGAGGTTCCCCTGGCTTTGTGCCCTTCCTGAGTGAAGATAAGGGCGGGGTGGTCTTTGACAGCCATTGACCTCTTGGAGGCAGGTGGCTGTTGACAAACCTGCAGGTTTGAGCAAGGATTACAGTGGTGCAGGAAGGAGGAGGAGGAGGAGGAGATAATTGGATTGCAGCGGCTCAATTGGTTAAGATGCTGAACTGCAGACCAGAAGGGTCAGTAGTTCAGCAGTTTGAGACCCGAGTGCTGCATGACGGAGTGAGCTCCCGTCTCTGGTCCCAGCTCCTGCCAACCTAGCAGTTCGAAAGCAAGAAACTGCAAGTAGAGAAATAGGTACTGCTTCGGTGGGAAGGTCACAGCGTTCTGTGTGCTTCAGCATCTAGTCATGCTGGCCACATGACCATGGAGACATCTTTGGACAGCACTGGCTCTTCGGCTTGGAAACGGAGATGAGCACCGGATCCCTAGAGTCGTATTCGACTGGCTTTTGAGCTAGGGAACCCTTTACCTTCACCTTCACTACCCGTAGGAGTCTCAGAGAGGTTTACAATCTCCTTTCCCTCCCCCTTCCCACAACAGACACCTGGTGAGGTAGGTGGGGCCGAGAGAGCTCTTTCCAGGACTGTCCTAGAGAGAACAGCTGTGCCAGAACTATGGCTTGCCCAAGGTCATCCAGCAGCTGCAAGTGGAGGAGTGGGGAATCAAACCTGGTTCTCCCAGATTATAGAGTCCGCACACTTAACCATGACACCAAAGTGGCTGTCAAACCCACTGGCGGAACTGGGTCCCTGGCAGTCTCTTCCCAGAACCCAGCCCAGCCTGTGGTTTTCCTGCTCTTCTCACAAACCGTTTGGAAGGAAAGCTTTACTCCCACCCTGCCTGCCCTTGGATTGGCTGGCCCTCCAAACCGGTGGAGTGCATCGGGCATGCCAGTACCTTATTTGCCACCATAGCTTTGGCAGTGGGGGATCCAGAGCTTTGGGGTGTCTCTGCAGTGGAGCAAAGGGGCCACGCCTGCTGACTTAGAATCATAGAACGACAGAGTCGGATGGGACCCTGCAGGGCATCTAGTCCCACCCCCTGCTCAATGCAGGATCAGCCTAGAGCACCCCTGACAAGGGTTTGTCCAGCTGCTGCTTGAAGACCGCCAGGGAGGGGGAGCTCACCACCTCCCTTGCAAGTGTCTCCCCCACTCTGAATAAGCAGAGACCGATTTTAGGGCTGATCTCCCTTGCTGGCCCTTTGAGATTCAGTTCTGAGCTGGTCGGTCCTGTTTTCCTTTCCTAAGCCAGGTTATTGAACGGCTGGTGTGGTCCTGGGCAGACTGACACTTCTCTAAACTCATTGACCTCAGTGGACTTAGAAGAGTTTCACACTTGGTGGGAGCCAGGAAATGTGTCTTTGGAGCCCCCGGGCGCAACATTGGCGACCCTTGTTAGAAGTTTCCCCCCCGTTTTATAAAGACCTGGATCTGCTCTTGAATCTTGATGGTGGCGACAGGAGCTGCCTCCCTGCAGGCCGCGAATTCACCTTTCTGCTGCCGGCCCACCTTCCCCATTCTGACTCACGTCAACAGCAGCGAAGCCCTTTTCTTTGCCTGTATTTCCTAGACGTAGGAGCGGCTGCCCCAGCGAGTTAATTCACGTTATATTTAGCAAAATATAGGCTGCCATCGGAAGGAAAACAAGTTGGCGCCTTTGTCCTTCCCGTGCTGGCAGAGAAGCTGTTGCTAATTTTCCAAGAGGTGGAATGGATTATTAAAAGGAGCTGGCGATAATAGTAATTTTGCACTTTTGTTGTTTGGAGAGAGAGAGAGAGACCTTTTTCCTTGTCTGGCGACACAGCGGCAAGAGAGAGAGAAGGCGGAAAAGGCAAGCGGCAAGGGCTCAGCCCCGGAGATCTCCGCCTGCTTCGCAGACCTGCAGTGCCGTACTGTTGTTCGGAAAGCACATTTGTTGTGTCAGGTGGAGGGGGCGGCGGCAGCTGTTTGGACCTTAATAGCACCTAGGAATGGCTTAGCTAAATTCAGTGCATGCTTCCCCTGCTCCCTCATTTTAGCCTCGCTGCCGTACTGCAAAGGCCCAAGGTCACCTGGCGATAGAACCATAGAATCCCAGAAGTACAGAGTTGGAAGGGGTCCTACTGGCCATCTAGTCCCACCCCCTGCTCAGTGCAGGATCAGCCCAGAGCATCCCTGACAAGGGTCTGTCCAGCCACTGCTTGCAGACTGCCAGGGAGGGGGAGCTCACCACCTCCCCGGGCAGCTGATTCCACCATTGCACAACTCTTTCACTGTCAAAAAGGCTTTCCCTAAGATGCAGCCAGTACCATCCTGCCCTTCATTTAAACCCATTCTTGCCAGTTCTCTCCTCTGCTGTCAACAGGAGCAGCTCCCTGCCCTCCTCCAAGTGACAGCCCTTCAGATACTTCAAGAGAGCCATCCTGTCCCCTCTCCACCTCCTCTTCTCCAGATGGAACATTCCCAAGCCCCCCGGCCTTTCCTCGCAGGGCTTCTTGGTCTCCAGCCCCCCCCCCCCCCCCAAATCGTCCTCGTTCCTCTCTTCTGCACCCGCTCCATTCTGTCCACATCCTTTTTGAAGTGAGGCCTCCGGAACATGGCCGCCCATTTGAATACTTTCACCTCTACAGCCTTTCCAATGGTCCTTGCAAGGTAGGCCACTTTTCTCACCCCCTGGCTGAGAGAGATGGCTTTCCTGAAGCCCCGTGGGCATTCCGTGACCCACTGCTCACTCCCTCATCCATAACGCTTTGGAAACTCCTGCAGCAGGGAAGGGAACTGGACCTGACTCAGTGGAAAAGCTGGCTAGAGCACTCCCCATGGCTTTTCACAGAACATTTAGATTTAGGGAACGTATGCCTCAGTGCAGGCAGCCTGGTTGAGAGAAATCCACGTTGGATGCCTGGGCTTCATGCAGATAGTTGGGCTTGGCGCACGCGTCGTCAGAGGCAAACCGGGGCCTGCCGTTTCGTTAGGGGCGAAGCAGCCTTTCCGAGCCGTTCTGCTGCGCGCTCCGTGAGCCAAGAGTGCCGGGATGTGTTCCAAGATCCTGCCGCTTCCCTCCTGCCTTCCCTGCCAAGCAGCATCGCTCTTGTCTCTTGCTGTATTAAGTTGTTTGTGGCAGCAGCTGTCTCCCTCGCGAGGGCCGCCGCGCAGAGATGGCGGGAGGACAGCCGCGGCGGGAGCTGAGTTAATACGGACTGCAGTGGCCAATCGAAGGGAAGCAGCCGACTGCAACGGAGGGGTTTCATAGGCAAGGGGGAAATGAGGAGGCTTCTGAGTCCCCAGGCTCCTGCTAGCTGAGGGGGCCCAAGGCAGCTAGGACCATCATTGTCCAACTCACTAGGGTTGCCACCCTCCAGGTGGGGCCTGTAGATCTCCTGGGATGACAGCTGTTCTCCAGATGACAGAGATCAGTTTCCCCAGAGAAAATGGCTGCTTTGGAGGGTGGACTCTAATGCATTATACCGGGCTGAGGTCCCTCTCCACCCCAAACACCGCCCTCCCCAGGCCCCACCCTCCAAAATGTCCAGGCATTGCTCAACCCGCAGTTCGCAACAACCTCATGTAGAGTTGCCAACTTCCAGGCGGGCCTGAGATCTCCCAGGATTACAACCGGTCTCCACAGAGAGCCAGTTTGGCGTAGTGGTTAAGAGCGCCGACTCTAATCTGGGAGAACCGGGTTTGATTCCCCACACCTCCACTTGCACCTGCTGGTATAACCCTGGGTCATTCACAAGTTCTTTCAGAGCTGTCCTCTCAGGGGCAGTCCTTGAAAGAGCTCTCTCAGCCCCACCCGCCTCCCAGGGTGTCTGTTGTGGGGAGGGGAAGGGGAAGGAGATTGTAAGCTGCTCTGAGACTCCTTCGGGTAGTGAAGGGCGGGGCAGAATTCCTTTTTTTTAATTAATTTTTTTGTTTGTATTGGTGTCTTACATTCCATATCCATTAATAATCCTTTTAAATCAAGATTACATACCAAACATCAAATACATCAATTTTCCCCTTTATTATTCCCTCCTGGGTGGGGCATAATTCCAGTCTCCTCCTCCTCCTCCTCCTCAGAGATCAGTTCTCAGTAGGGTTCCCTGGTTTCCCCCCCTTCAGCCACCAGCAATGGTGTCTGACTGTCTGTACCTGTGCCAGCAGGGGATGGGATGTAGCACTGTCAGATCCAGGTTGGGAAACTCCGGGAGATTTGGGGGTGGAGCCTGGGGAGGACGGGGACCTCAGAGGGGTGTGCCCCACAGTCCACGCTCCAAAGCATCCATTCTCTCCAGGGGAACTCATCTCTACTCTGGAGAGGAGCTGTCATTCCAAGGTACCCCTAGGTCCCACCTGGAGGCTGGCATCCCTATTCTCTTCCCGAATCCGTCCTGTGTGGCTTTTGCCCATGTGGGTCCCGTGATCCCCAGCAAAGCCTGTTTTGGCGGTCTGAAGAGACCCCTTTGTCCTTTTTCCTCCGCCGAGAAGCAGGCTGGAGCTGGGCCATCGTTGTGCAAACCGTGGGGGTGCCAAATCTGCCTTGGGACGTTTCTGGAGATTTTGGAGGTGGAGACTGGGGAGGGGGAAGTTTGGGGAGGGGAGGGACCTCAGCAGGGTACAATACCGGAGGGTTCATCTTCCAAAGCAACCGTTTTCTCCAAGGGGATTGACCTGTGTTGTCCGGAGTTCCATTGTAAGTCCAGGTGATATCCAGGTACCACCTGGAGACAGGCAACCCTAGCAAATTGGACTTCTAGTGTCTTCTAGTTTTCCTGGCAATTGCGATACCCTTCTCTTGAAGGGTGTGTAACTGACATTGCAGGGGCTTTGCCTTGGACACACCATGCCTGAATGCAAACCCCTACTTAACCCTGGGAAGCCAGTCCTGGTGGCCTTTTGACCCTTCATTGGCTGAACCCGACAGATACAGTGATGGCCCCAGGTTTTTCCGCCCACTAGGTGAGGATACATTCTGGCGCGCTCCCCCCATGCAGGGCGGGGTGAAGGCGGGCACCGGAGAATGGGCAGCCAGAATGGCACCCTTGTCGAGCTGTCGCCCTAGGCGATGGTCTAGAATTTAACAATAACGGGCCGGCCCTGAGCAGATACGGTCTTTATTGCCCAGTTTGCTCAGGGTGGCATAAATGGGCCTCTTCCTTTTCTTTTTACAACAGCCCTGTGAGGTAGGTTGGGTTGAGTGTGTATATGAGACGAGCCCAAGGTCGTCCAAAGAGAGTCATGGAAGGGTACAAATTTGAATCTGGGTTGTCCAGCCAGTCTGGAAGCAGAGACATCTTCCAATGAACTGCCTTCCACGGAGGCCAGCTCAGAACAGTGACTCATGCAGAATCACAGCGGGGGGGCTCCTCTGAGTCACACTTCCTTTTTGTGCCATATAAACGCCATCTTTTTCAGGCGAGGGACCAAATTAGACCCTTCTCCCACTGTCCTCTGCTCTCAGAGGTCTGGGAAACACCGACCTGTTAACGAGCAACAGTTAATTGATGAGTTTTCAGTTTGATGCGTAGAGGAAGGGGCGCCAAATGTGGTGGCTTCCCAGGAGTGTTTTATTTATGTTCTTAACTTTGCCTTTAAGATTGGATTAGACAAATTCATGGAGGAGGTTCCATCAATGGCGGTTAGCCAGGATGACAAGAGGGAACCTCCATGTTCAGAGGCAGTATACCTTTGAATACCAGTTTCAGGCGTGACCTGTGTGACTCTGCTTGTAGGCCTTGTGGGAGCACCTGCTTGCCCCTGGTGGATATCTGGTCTAGTTGGACTTTTGGCTTGACCCAGCAGGGCGTTTCTTAGGTCCTTCCATATGTCTGGTGAACTCCTTAATTGTTTGGGCAGAATAATTACGCATGCATGTGTTAGATTGGGTTCTGTAGTTCCGGGTGATGAGTTGGATTCTGCAGATCTTTTCTGCTTTCTACAGCGCATTCTGCAAGCAGCCTTCCCTTTGAGGACTTCCACAAGAGGAAGGAGCATTCCCTTTGAGGACTTGGCAGTGCAGTCCTTCCCTTTGAGGACTTCCACAAGAGGAAGGAGCATTCCCTTTGAGGACTTGGCAGTGCAGTCCTTCCCTTTAGGACTTCCACAGGTGGAAGGAGCATTCCCTTTGAGGGCTTGGCAGTGCAGTCCTTCCCTTTGAGGACTTCCACAAGAGGAAGGAGCATTCCCTTTGAGGACTTGGCAGTGCAGTCCTTCCCTTTAGGACTTCCACAGGTGGAAGGAGCATTCCCTTTGAGGACTTGGCAGTGCAGTCCTTCCCTTTAGGACTTCCACAAGAGGAAGGAGCATTCCCTTTGAGGACTTGGCAGTGCAGTCCTTCCCTTTGAGGACTTCCACAAGAGGAAGGAGCATTCCCTTTGAGGACTTGGCAGTGCAGTCCTTCCCTTTAGGACTTCCACAGGTGGAAGGAGCATTCCCTTTGAGGACTTGGCAGTGCAGTCCTTCCCTTTAGGACTTCCACAAGAGGAAGGAGCATTCCCTTTGAGGACTTGGCAGTGCAGTCCTTCCCTTTGAGGACTTCCACAAGAGGAAGGAGCATTCCCTTTGAGGACTTGGCAGTGCAGTCCTTCCCTTTAGGACTTCCACAGGTGGAAGGAGCATTCCCTTTGAGGGCTTGGCAGTACAGGACTTTCCTTTGAGGACTATACTGCTAACGATGGGGCAGAACACCACCATTAGCAGTACAAATCCACAGGCTCCAATCCAGTGTCCGCCTTATGGCTTCCGTACTCCCAACTCATCTTTGTGTGCATTGCAGGGCCTCTAGCAACTGGTCGGTCCACGGGAACCAGCCGGAGCGCGCGCGGAAGAATGAGGATCTGACGGACGAGGAGAAGGAGATCATCAACCGGGTCATTGCTCGAGCGGAGAAGATGGAGGAGATGGAGCAGGAACGCATTGGGTGAGAAGAGGCCCTTTAAAGACCTGGGGTGTGTGGAAGAGAATCAGGACCCGGGGTGGGGTGTGTGTGAATCCCTTCGAAGGCCTTTTCACGCAATCCCAGCTATGTCTCAAGGTTGAATGGACCCTGTGAGGATCCATTTTGGGATTTCTCCAGGGTGATTAGGAGGGGCAGGGGTGGGGGAAGAGAAGGGATGTAGCTCTTCCTGCTGTGGTTGAATTAAAAACGCCCCCTTGAGCGTTGCTGTTACCTTGGAAAGGAAAAAAGAACGTAGAGAAGGGCTGTAGCTCAGTGGCTGAGCATCTGTGCTCCAGGCAGGAGGTCCCAAGTACAGTCCCTGGCGTTGCCAGCTAAAAGGATCAGGCAGCAGGTGATGTGGAAGACCTCCACCTGAGACCACGGAGAGTCTTTGCTGGACAGTGTAGACTTCAGTAGACCAGTGGGCTGGCTCAGTAGAAGGCAGCTTCACCTCTTGACTGTCTATGCATTTTTATACAGTCCTTTCCGGGTGGGGGTCTAGGGGAAGACTATTCAGAGACCCTGGTTACCCTGGAGGCCCTTGGCAGTCATGTGATTTGCCACATGTTTAGGTTGGGTCTAAAGAGTGTGGGATGGGCCCCAGAGAAAACACCTGCTGCAGTTCTGGTGGCCGGGTATCCTGAGCTTCTTTTATTTGGCAGCACACCATCTGAACTGGGAACCAAGGCATGTTAGACCCCACTAATGTCCTTAGAAAACAGGAATGGAATGCTTCATTGCGTACTGTGGATTTATTTGTGGGATAGATACAGGCATTCTTCTCTGGATGGTGCTGGAGGTACAGAAGGGTATCCATGCAGCGGTAGCTTATATTTAGGCACCTCTTGTGGTCACCTCTTGTGTAGCGGGAGCTGGCAGAAGGGATTGGTTGGCTGATCACTGGGAGCTATGATTCATGAGGCCACACGTGAATTAGTGAGGCTAAGAGCAAAGGGCCTCCTTGCCGAATTCTTTTTTAGGCTCTTTTGGTTCCGGTGTGCTGCTCCTAGGCCTTTCCTCCTACTTTGTGCCTGGTCTGTTGTGAGTTCCTGAGGAGTCCTCAGGAGTTGAGACAGTGTGCGACTGCAATAAAAAAGGCCAACGCTATGCTGGGGATTATTAGGAAGGGAATCGAAAACAAATCAGCCACTGTCATGATGCCCCTGTATAAATCAATGGTGGGACTTCATTTGGAGTACTGTGTACAGTTCTGGTCACCACACCTCAAGAAAGATATTATAGCACTGGAAAAAGTGCAGAAAGGGGCAACTAGAATGGTTAAAGGGTTGGAACACTTTCCCTATGAAGAAAGACTGAAGCGCTTGGGGCTCTTTAGCTTGGAGAAACGACGGCTGAGGGGTGACATGATCGAGGTTTACAAGATTATGCATGGAATAGAGCAGGTAGAGAAAGAAGTACTTTTCTCCCTTTCTCACGAGACAAAAACTCATGGGCACTCCATGAAATTGCTGAGCAGTCGGGTTAGAATGGATAAAAAGAAGTACTTCTTCATCCAAAGAGTGATAAACACGTGGAATTCACTACCACAGGAGGTGGTGGCGGCTACAAGTATGGACGGCTTCAAGAGGGAATTGGATAAACATATGGAGCAGAGGTCCATCAGTGGCTATTAGCCACAAGATATAGATAGGAACTATGGGGCAAGTGATGCTCTGTATTCTGATCCAACATTGGCTTCTCTTTGGTTCTTATGTTCATGTTAGATGTTGTAGATTTCCTGGCATATCTTTTACCACCTGAGGCCTAGAAACTTCATTTTTTTTTTTAAAAAAGGAAGCTGGGATTCTCTAAAAACTGAATTCTGCACCCAACAGACACCATGGAGAACTGATGGCTGAGGGGTGACATGATCAAGGTTTACAAGATTATGCATGGGATAGAGCAGGTAGAGAAAGAGGTACTTTTCTCCCTTTCTCACAATACAAGAACTCCTTGTGGGCACTCCATGAAGTTGCTGAGCAGTCGGGTTAGAACGGATAAAAGGAAGTCCTTCACTCAAAGAGAGATGAACACGTGGAATTCACTGCCACAGGAGGGGGTGGCGGCTACAAGCATGGACGGCTTCAAGAGGGAATTGGATGAACATCTGGAGCAGAGGTCTATCAGTGGCTATGAGCCACAAGGTACAGATAGGAACTCTCGGTCTGGGGCAAGTGATGCTCTGTATTCTTGGTGCTTGGGGGGGACAAGAGTGGGAGGGCTTCTGGAGTTCTGGCCCCACTGCTGGACCTCCTGAGGGCACCTGGTGTTTTTGGCCACTGTGTGACAACAGAGTGTTGGACTGGAGGGGCCCCTGGCCTGACCCAACATTGGCTTCTCTTATGATCTTATGTTCAATATCTGTGGCTGAGCTTTTGGTAATACGCATGTCTGTGTTTAAATGCCATCGATTAATCGGGCAAAAGCCAGATTTATTATATTTGTAATGTTATTGGTTGGATTTGTCTACTTGAAAAGCACTCCAAACACAGTCTGATGCTTTCAAAAGTGTGAAATCAACACAACAGGGTAGGGAGTCTATTCAAGAAAATGTCAGCAGCTGCAACTTAGTCAGCCGCCGAGGATGGAAATTGATCCATAAAATGATGCAGCCGGCAGCAGTGAAACAGAGACGACAGCCAGTAAATGCCTTCAGAATACACCCATCATCCCACCTAAAAATCGTTTATATGCCTGGTGCCCAACTTTACACGTTTCAGGTAGGGCTGCCAGCTCCAGGTTGGGAAATACCTGGAGATTTTGGGGGTGGATTGTGGGAAGGGTGGGATTTGGGAGGGGAGGGACCCCCGCAGGCGATAATGACATACAGTCCACCCTCCAAAGCAGCCATTTTCTCCCGGCGAAATGACCTCAGTCACCTAGAGATCAACTGTAATAGTGGGAGATCTCCAGGTGCCACCTGGAGGTTGGCAAGCCTAGTTTCAGGGCCTGGCCCTAGAATAGCATAGAAACCAGCAGTTGGCCCCCTGCGATGGCTTGGTGTAGTGGTTAAGTGCGCGGACTCTAATCTGGGAGAACCGGGTTTGATTCCCCACTCCTCCACTTGCACCTGGCTGGATGATCTTGGGCAAGCCATAGCTCTGTACCAGCTGTTCTCTCAAGGACAATTGTCTCAGAGCTCTCTCAGCCCCACCCACCTCACAGGGTGTCTGTTGTGGGGAGGGGGAGGGAAAGGAGTTTGTAAGCCGCTCTGAGACTCCCTTGGGAAGTGAAGGGTGGGGTATAAATCTCTTCTCCTTCTTCTCCTGCTGCTGCCGCGCCGCTGCTGCTGAAGGTGTGTGAGTGGCTCAGTCTGAGGAGCTAGGCTGAGCTAGCTCCTTTAAAGGACCAAGGAGAGCCTGATTGGACCATTGCATCGCCTGACCTGTGCTGAGTTGGAAGCTGTAATAGCACCCTCTGGCCACCCACAGTGGTGGCGGTAAAGAGCAGGACAGCTCTTGAGAAGCAGCAAGGGGCCCATTCAGTGAACGAGCAGTCTTGGTTCTTCTAGTAGATTCTGAGATCTCCTGAGACCTTCCAGGCTGGGGGGGGGGGGGGGAGAGAGTGTTACTGCAGCTTCAGGGGCCTGTGGTGTCCCAATTCACTCTCCCATCAGCACCAGCAGGTAGTGGCAGCCCCTTATGGGGGCAAGCATCCAGAACATGGGGGGGCCTCTGGACTGGAAACTGCTGCTTCATAGCTCTCTCTTTGCCCTGACCTGGATGGTCCAGGCTAGCCGGATCTCATCAGATTTCAGAAGCTAAGCAGAGTCAGCCCTGGCACATATTTGGACAGGAGACCAGTCAGGAATACCAGGGTCACGAGACGGAGGCAGGCCATGGCGAACCTCCTCTGAATGTCTCTTGCCATGAAGACCTCTTTGGGGTCGCCATAAGTCAGCTGTGATTTGACAGCAAAGCAAAACAAGGCTGTGGCCCTAGAGCCTTCTGTCAAAGAGAGAGATGTCCTTTCCCCCCTGCTGCCTCCTTGCCACAAGCTGGGGCCGTGGGGTGTGAGTGTGGCATGTTTTGCCTCCTGCCAGAAGCCCCTCAAGATGTATTCCCAGCTCCTCCTCCCTCCCCGGCTCAGTTCGGCGGGAGGAGAGAGCGGAGTCTTCGCTTGACTTATTTCCCAACCATCAGCTGCTGCACTGCACCATTTCCTACCAGGAGAAGCAGGTGAGAAGCAGCTTCTCGTGAGGAGGCCGAGGTTCGTTGCCTTGCAGAGTCCCTGCCTTTCCCACCCCTGTTGTTTGATGTGGAACCTGCAGCGTTTTGTCTCGGAGGCGCATTTGATTTCCAGCCGTCTCTTTCCCTCCCGAGTGAGCAGCGTTTGCGTCTTCCGTGTTCCAGGCGAAAACAAGTTCTTGGTATGCAAGAGAATTTCTTGCATGGGAAGGAAACTCCAGAGAGGCTGCCATGTTTGTCTCCTGCCGTGAAACAAGGAAGAGTCTTGTGGCACCTTCCCAGAAGGGCTGTGCCCACATTTCCAGGTGGCAGACAGAAGGCACTGTTGGTGCCCGGGGAGCAATGTTCCCTCTAAGCTGTGGAGTCTTGTGAGCAAAGATTCTGCTTTGTGAGCTATGGGCATTAAAGTTGTGAGTTGGCTGCTGCATAAAATAGCTTGCTCTGGAGCCCTCCTTCCTGAGCGAAGGCAAGAATGTGTGAGCCGGAGGCTAAAAAACGGTGAGCCAGCTCACACTCATTCAGCTTAGAGGGAACACTGCCCAGGAGGCCTCTGTGGGGTTGATCATCAGCCATTTCCCACGCACCGTTGGCCTGATGGCTCTTGCTAATGAAGCCTGGAGACCTAATCCATCTTTAGGAGGCCATTAGAGTATAGTTGCCAACCTCCAGGAGATCTCCAAGATTTATGTTTGATCTTCAGACTTCTGAGATCGGCTTCCCTGGAGAAAAATGGGTAAACCAAGAGAGGGCACGGGAAGGACTGTGTAAAACAAAAGTGAGCCACACCGTGCTAACTTATGTCAAAAGATTCTCTATTGTTATAGAATGAACAATGAAATATAGCTTAAATGAACATAAAGATACTTGTGCATCTCATTTCTCCCTTGAAGAAAATGGATGCTTTGGAGGAGGAATCCAGGGCATCAATCCCCGCTGAGCTCCCTTCCCTCCCCAGGCAGGAGTCCCAATGTTGGATCAGGCTGGTGGCCCATCCAGTCCAACTCTCTATGTCACACAGTGGCCAAAACCCAGGGGCCACCAGGAGGTCCACCAGTGGAGCTAGAACTCTAGAAGCCCTCCTACAGTTGTCCTCCAAGCAACCAAGAATACAGAGCATCACTGCCCCAGACATAAGAACATAAGAGAAGCCATGTTGGATCAGGCCAGTGGCCCATCTAGTCCAACACTCTGTGTCACACAGTGGCCAAAACCCAGGGGCCATCAGGAGATCCACCAGTGGAGCAAGAACTCCAGTGGAGCAAGAACTCCAGAAGCCTTCCCTCTGTTGTCCCCCAAGCACTGAGAAGACAGAGCATCACTGCCCTAGACACAAGAACGTAAGAGAAGCCACGTTGGATCAGGCCAACTCTCTGTGTCACACAGTGGCCAGAACCCAGGGGCCATCAGGAGGTCCAACAGCGGGGCCAGAAGGCAGCGGAATGCCACATGAGTGTGGAGAAAGAGCCCAGGCAGAGCTCAGCAGCTTGCTGGCAGCCTTGTGGGTGGAGGCATACAGTTCAGTGCATGAGGAGTAAAGCTGGAAAAAGAAAGGGCGGGGGGAAGCGATGTTGCTTTTCTAGCGGTGGGTTCAAACACCACAGCAAAAACCCAGGGCATCTTTTCCCCCAGCAGGTTTGCAAGCCTAGCAGATGGTCTGGCTGGTGCCCACACTTGATAACACACCCTTGGAATCCTTTATAGCAGGCGGTGGCCTAGGATTGGCACTCTGGAGTCACCTGATGCCCAGGAGGATTCTGGGCTCCACTGCTCAGTGCCTTAGGGTTGACAGCCGCAGGTGGAGAAATTCCTGGCGATTTGGGGGTGGAACTTGAGGCGGGACCCCAGTGGGGTATGATACCATTGAGTCTACTTCTCAAAGCAACCATTTTCTTCAAGGGAGCTAATCTCCGTTGTCTGGGAATCAGTTGTAATTTGGGGAGATCTCCAAGCCTCACCTGGAGGTTTGGCAACTCTATCTTCAGAACTTGCTGGCGGTCAAGAGTAGAATTGCCCGTTAGCCGCTTGGGACAGTTCTTGATGGGCCCCCAGGCTCCAGGGCGGCTGGCAGCCAGGAGGCAGTTGAATCAAATATTCCTGTAAATTCATCTTAGAAGTTCCGATATATTGTGTGTGTGTGTGTGTGTTGCCATCAAGTCAAGCTGACTTCTGGTGACCCCTAGTGGGGCTTGAAGGCAAGGGACATTCGGAGGTGGCTTGCCATTGCGTCACCACCCTGGTATTCCTTGGAGGTCTCCCACATATTAGTCAGGGTTGGCCCTGCTTAGCATCCAAGATCTGATGAAATTGGGCTTGCCCGGGCTGTCCAGGTCGGGCCAATATATTTAGTGTTTATGCTGTTATGCTGCATTTATTTCGTTTTTTGTCACCTTCCCCTCCCCCTTTTCCGTTTCCTTTTTTCCTACCAGGCACATGAAGCTGCAATAATTTAATTGTTTCATTATGTATGGTGAGAGGAGGAAAGAGCAGTTTTCATTCCTGCCTCAGGCAGGCCTGATCCCTCCTCCTTCCGACCGCACTGGGCGCTTCTGAGCATCTCTCTCTTGCCATTTTTAAAGCAGGGTAATATTATCCTGGGCAAGGGGAGATAATTTCTAGATTTATTGGCTACCAAGCCAAGAGACGAAGCATTAAAAACAAATGGCCGCTGAAGCCATTCGCTGTCTTCAGTCCAAATTGTTTTCTGAGCGGAGTGAAGGAGTGACTTGACCTTGCAGAGAGGGAAAAAAAGCCGAAAATCGGCTGGATGGCCCCGTCCTTTCCAAATCGAAAGAGCAACACGGCGAAATTCAATTGACAGCAAACAAGGTCCCTCAAATGGCCCCAGCTGCTAGCAGAACTGGTCTGTTCTCCCACTGCGGCTATAAAATTGAATCTTGCATTTAAGAGGGAAGAATCTAATTTTACTCCCCTGCCCCAAATGCTGATGAAAAGGAAGAGGTTCTTTTTCTCTGCTGGAGCTACTGAGTCGCTGGGGAAATCCCTCCACATTACAGTCGCCACCTCCCAGAATTAAAACTGATCTCCAAGCTCCGGAGATCATTTCCCATGGAGAAAATGGCAGCTCTGGAGGCTGCACTCTATGGCAGTATACCTCTCTCCCCTTCTCAAACCCTGCTTCCTGTTACACCCTCTGTGTAACTCCATTTTGGAGTTCTGCTAGTTCCTGACCTCTAGTTGCCTGGGAAGATGGCTGGCAGGCCGCTCCTGAAGGAATGTTTTCATTCATACACTCCCGAGTTCTTATCCAGAAACCTGGCTTGTTTTCCTCTGCCCATGAGTACTAGGTGCAAGACATGACTTGGCTTTTCGGGATGTAGCTTGGATTATGATATTCTTGACTTGTAGCCAGCAATTAGGGTACAAGGTGTTTAGTTTTAGCTGTGCATCTCGTCTCAAGTTCTGGCCAGCTTCACTCTGTGTGTGTTCAAGGCCCAGTGGATTGAAGTTAGCCTGATATTTCTGTAAGTCTGATGACTTATTAAAATCTTCTTGTAAGCAAAACTAGATCTTCTCTATTGTTTTCTTGGGATTTCTGCAAACTTCAGAGCTTCTGGCCAGGGCTCCAAACACCTTCCCAGACGCTAACCCTAAATTTTTAGGAAGTTCCCAACCTGGAGTGGGCAGCCCTAGCTTCAAAGGCCTGAATGGGCAATAAGCATCTCCCTTCCAACTTACCTGAAGTTCTGTAGGTGTGCTGCTGAGCCCAATTTTCAGTTCAGACACTTTTCTCTGCTTGGAAGCCCAAATTCCTTACCTGACAAATACCATCCATAAGCGACCCCTTCCATCACCTTGCTGGGCTTGCTGCCTGAAGGGTTTTTTTTTTTAAAAGTATATATTTATTTAATTCATTTATACTTTGCAATTTTCCCCAATGGGGACCCAAAACCACTTACATCGCCTCCATTTATCTTTACATCAATCCTGTGAGGTAGGTTAGGCTAGGCTGAGAGTGTGTGACTGACCCAAGGTCACCCAGCGAGCTTCCATGGCACGAGTGGGGGATTCGAACCCGGGTCTACCAGAGACTAGTTTGACACTCTTAACCCACTACACTAGCTCTGAATGATCATGGCCTTGAAGTGGGGACTCTCAGGGCTTATAGATGGCACCCCCCTGCCCCTACCCTGGCTACGGGTGTCTGTTTCGGATTCTGCAGCGGGGATGTTCTCCCGCCCCATTGCTGTTGGCTGGACGCTGCTGAAATGCACATTGTGTTCTGCCAGGTCTTTCCTTCGTCTTGGGGCGGCCATGATAAATATTTAACCATGGAAAAAACTCTTGCAGGCGAAAGGTTTGGAGGGCAGCTCTTTTCTGCGATGTAACGGCAGCCGGCACTTAAGAAACAGTGACTTTGTGTTCCTAGGACGGAGAAGCTGGAAACCAACAAGCTGGGGATGGAGGGTGGAGGGTGGGGGGAACCATTGGCTTCCTGGCACTGGTGTCTTTGGTGGGGGGGCCTTGTTCTGGCTTGTAGGCTTCTGCCACGTTCACAAATGGGTGTTCAATGCTCACAGCTGTGTTTGTGCACGGACCAGTCCTGGCTCATCAATTTTGGAAGCACTGGTGCGGACCAGCGAGGGAACTAACGGGCCAGCCGGTCTGCAAATGGCTTCCCTCGTGTTGCTGAAAGCCCCACCCACCCACCCAAGCTCTGCATTGCCTGTCGCCTGCCTGTCGCCTGCCCAGATGCTGCACCGGGGGTGGCCAAACTTGCTTAATGGAAGAGCCGCATAGAGTAAGTGTCAGGTGTTTGAGAGCCACAAGACATGAACAAATATAACCCACTTCTTCGTCTTTTTCTTCCACTTCTTCCTCCTCCTGGCAGAGTTGAGCCCTGGGACCTGATGCTCGTTTTTGCATTCTGCTACAGCTAGCCAATGGGGTGGGGCGAAGAGGTCCGAAGCCAGGCCCCAGACCCTCTCTTCTCCGGTTCTGAGAGGCTGCCAAGAAGCCTGCTGCTGCAGAGTGTTCTGGGGCGTTTTGTTGGGTGATCCCCCCTCCATTCGCACGGAGCACTGGCCAGGCCTCTTGGCTTCACCGTGGCTCTAAGGCTGCAAGGTCTTGGCCAGGCTACGTCAGCGGTGGCTTTTGTGGTCCAGTGTCCTCTTATTGTCCATGGAAGCCAAGCTGATGTCTGTCCCTGAAAAGCCCGCACCTGAAGGCTCAAACCTCCTGCTCTTGTTCTTCCCCAGCAAAGGCATTCGAAGATATGCTGCCTCTTACATAAGAACGCCAGAGAAGCCAATGCTGGATCAGGCCAGTGGCCCATCCAGTCCAACACTTTGTGACACACAGGGGCCAAAAACACCAGGTGCCCTCAGGAGTTTCCAGCAGTGGGGCCGGAAGGACACCAGAAGTCCTCTTATTTACAAGTTCCATTGAGCCCTGAATGTGTCGGGTCCAGGGTCCCCCAATACGGTGCCTGCACTGATACTGGGGGGGCCGCCAGATGTTTGGGAGGAGGGAGTCTCGATACAGGGAAGGGGGTTGGGGGTCTGGGCCGAGGGCTACATGAACCCCGGCTCTTTGGGGAAACCCTGGCAAGCACAGAGCTCCGTCCTCTTTCTGTGCATGCGCAGTTTGAACACCTTTGTCGGATTTGGGTCAGGCGCAGCAGGAGGGTCTGGAATTTCCTCCAGGCTTGAAGCTCGGAGAAATTGCTCTGGCAGGCCTCCCCCTCTCCCTTCCCACGGAACAGAATAAATAATGCATTCACTTTCTGGCATGCCCAATTTGTTTTTCCTTGGCTTCTGGAGTGCTTCTCTCCCCTCCCCCCAGCTGCGCTGCCTAGACACTGGGGTTGCCAGCTCTGGATGGGAAAATCCCTGGATATTTTGGGGGTGGAGCCTGGGGAAGGCGGGGTTTGGGGAGGGGAGGGACCTCAGCAGGGTCCTTGGCTGTAGAGTCCAGTCTCCAAAGCAGCCATTTTCTCCAGGGCACCTGCTCTTGTTTGCCTGGAGATCAGTTGTAATAGTGGGAGATCTCCAGGTGCCGCCTGGAGCTTGGCAACTCTAGCAGAAGCCTTCCTGGTGGACTCAGAGGGTCGGGTTTGGGGAGAGGCCTCGGCGGGGTATAATGCCTTAAAGTTGACTGTCCAAAGCAGGCATTTTATCCGGAGGAACTGTCCCCTGGCATCTGGAGATCTCCAGGCCCTCCCTTGAAGTTGGGAACCCTAGCTGGGAGGTCGGTGGCTCTGGAGGCTCTCCTGCACGTCTTCCTTCATGGGATTCCTCTGCATGGAGAATGTCCCCAGAACAATAGGTAGAGGGGCCTGCAGTGGTGGGCTGGATGGTTTCCGACTGGTGAGAGGCTGGCTCTGGGAGTCGTCCTTCCTCCTGACTCCAAAATGACCCCATGGTTTCCTGGCACACAGCTTGTAAAGACCGGAGAGCCAGTTTGGGGTAGCGGTTAAGAGCGGTGGACTCTAATCTGGAGAACGGGATTTGATTCCCCACTCCTCCTCCACGTGCAGCCAACTGGGTGGCCTTGGGCCAGTCACAGTTCTCGAAAGAGCTCTCTCAGCCCCACTGACCTCACAGAGTGACTGTTGTGGGGAGGAGAAAGGAGATTGAAAACCACTCTGAGACTCTAAGTGAAGGGTGGGATATAAATTCAACTATTTTTCTTATTGTGGAGGTTGACAATGAATACCCAGGCAAGGGACAGGCACTTTGCACGTGCTCTGAAGAACCCAGCTCCACTGCGTGCTCCTGTTTACTAGACTGGATGGTCAGTCTGTTTGGCCGTTGTTTCAGATGGAATACAATTATTTTTGAGCACACGCACTCATACACGTACACGCAATTAGCTACATGTGCCAAAACCATGAATCCCTTTCCTTAAGGAAACATAAGGACGGCAGGGGTGGATTGGCCAGCGTCAGTGTCCTGGTGTTGGCTCTCATGAACTATAAAATCGCTTTTTTGAGAGCCAGTTTATTCATTCATTCATTCATTCATTCATTCATTCATTCATTATTTCACATTTTTACCCCGCCCTCTCTGCGAACAGGCTCAGGGCGGCTTACAATGAGTTTGGTGTAGTTAAGAGCATGGACTCTAATCTGTGAGAACCGAGTTTAGATTCCCCATGCTGCCACATGCAGCCAGCTGGTGTGTCCTTGGGTCAGTCACAAGTTCCCTCAGAGCTGTTCTCTCAAGGGCAGTCCTCAAGAGAGCTCTCTCAGCCCCACCTACTTCACAGGGTGTCTGTTGTGGGGAGGCGAAAGGGAGGAGATTGTAAGCTGCTCTGAGACTCCAATCTCCTCCTCCTTTCCCTTCCACTGAATCTTTATTGGATTCCAGAGTGAGCTTTTGAACTTTGCCATGAATTGTGCGCTCTCTTTCTCTTTCCGCCTTGCTATGCGCAGGGGCGACTGGGCCTTTGGCCAGCTCCTCTGCTCGCAGCCCCTAACCCTAACCCAACCCCCTTCCCCAATCTGCAATGCAGGAATAACAATGTTGGCCTGCTGTACAGGGTTGTTGTACGGACTGCTGAGTTAATTTATGCAAACGTTCCCTGCCGATGTGCCCTACAGCTGCCATATTTCTTCCTCCCTCTATGTGGCTTCAGATGGCAGTTCCTGGTGTGCAGGAGCCCGTGGCCTGTGGCGCCCAGTCGTGGGGTGAGATGCTCAGTGCCGTGTTCCTGCACACACCATTTAATTTCAGGGCCATGGGTGTGCATCCTGGCACCTCGGCTTCCCAGCCCCCTCTTGCGAC
Organism: Lepidodactylus listeri; assembly: GCA_029233225.1. Lineage (NCBI taxonomy): Eukaryota > Metazoa > Chordata > Lepidosauria > Squamata > Gekkonidae > Lepidodactylus > Lepidodactylus listeri. The sequence goes on along the minus strand of JARCFY010000013.1, from coordinate 3,886,584 downwards.
ACTGGCTTTCCCACCGTGCTGATGCTGAGTTGCTGACGCAGGCGCCACCTCTTCATGTCCCAGGAGAGGGCTGTACCACGTCAGCAAGGACACGGTGCTGGAATGGACTCTCAGGAAAGTCCTCCTGATAGGCAGCAGAATTAACAACAGGCACTCGTTAACCCTTGGGGCACCGTTTCTCCTCTCTGTTTAGACGTCTCATGAACCGCCTGGAGGACATGCGCCGGAATGTGGCGGGCGACGGAGTGAACCGCTGCATCCTATGTGGGGAGCAGTTTGGCCGCCTGGGGTCTGCGTGCGTGGTGTGCGAAGACTGCAAAAAGGTAGGAAGCCCCTGGGGAGGGTGGGGTTTGGGGAAGGAAGGGACCCCAGCAGGGTACGTCATAGAACCCACCGTCCAAAGCAGCCACGTTCTGTAGGGGAACTGATCTCTGTTGTCTGAAGATCAGGTGCAAACGCAGGAGATCTCCAGATCCCACCTGGAGGTTGGCAACACTAGCTGTTCTGAACTTCTAGGCAGGGATCTCACACATTATGTCTCATTTAACTAACAGTAATATTAGATATGACCTACTTCAAAGCTCCCTCTAAGCTGTGGAGTCTTGTGAGCAGAAATTCTATGTTGCGAGCTACTGGCATTAAAGTTGTGAGTGAGCGATTTGGCTACTGCATTGATTAGTTTGCTCTGGAGCCATCCATCCTGGGCTAAGACAAAAATGTGTCAGCCGGAGACTAAAAAACTGTGAGCTAGCTCACTTTAACTCAGCTTAGAGGGAACACTGCTCACAGGGCGTCCAGTCTGTTGTGGGGAGGGGAAGGGAAAGGAGATTTGTAAGCTGCTCTGAGATTCCGAGGGAAGGGCGGGGTATAAATCCAATCTCTTCCCTTCTCCTTTCTCTGCCCCCATCGCTCCACAAAGGCCCCCCCTCCCCTCGCCAAGGCTGCCCTTCACCCGCCGGATGGCTCTGCTCCCTTTGCCATCCTGGAAGTGAATGCCACCTTGCCAAGTGTTCAGCGCAAGGATAACATCCTTCATTACACTGGAAACAGGTTCCCTGGAGAGGGTGGCTGGGGGCACCCGGGTTGTGCAGCACAGATGGTGTGTGAAAGGCCGCCCCCCCCCAGCTGGCAGCGAGAGGGCTTGGCACCTTTTCCTTTGGCCGCCTGCGTTTCGGGGGGTGTCGTTAGGGGCCCGCTCAGAGTCCCTGGTCAGAGCTACTTTGGATGCAGCTTTTTTTTGGGGTGGGGGGTGGGGGATAAGCACAGGCCAGGTCTCTACGGAGCACCACAGGAGTCAGCCTCTGTTCCAGGAAGGGGGGGTTTCTCACTGTGTTGGCGTCTCTCTTTTTGGACACAGAACGTCTGCACCAAATGCGGCATCCAGGCGACCAACAATCGCCCCCATTCCATTTGGCTGTGCAAGATTTGCATCGAACAGAGAGAGGTCAGTGGGGGACGGCTTGGGAGGCTTCCATGGGTCTCCGCACGAGTCCTCGAGCTGGGAGTCTTTCACTCACCTGGGCTTGGGGCGCAGGGTGGGGGGAGGGGGGCAGGGGAGGCAAGAATAGCTTTCTGGGGCTGGGGACCACAGAGCTGGCAATTTCCGCAACGTCGAACTGGCTCAGCACCGACACTCCCTCTAAGCTGTGGAGTCGTGTGAGCAACAATTCCACCTTTTTTTTTTGGACAATATTGTGAATCAGCACCATAACTGAAGTCTCTGCTGCGGTCCCTGAGCGGTAAACATACATAGTGAATGCACACAGATGCCTAAGCACGTCAGAACGTTGGTCCATCCAGTTCAGTATTCTCTATTCTCATCGGCTGCAGCTTATATGGGAAAAGATCTTTCCAGAGTCTGTTACTGAAAATGGCAGAACCTGAATCCAGGATCTGAGTGAGCAGATGAAGTTGCCTTCTACTGACTCAGACCCTGGGTCCATCAAAGTTAGTGCTGTCTACTCCGACTGGCAGTGGCTCTCCAGGGTCTCAGGCAGGGGTCTTGCACATCGCCTACTGCCATTTCTTTTACCTGGAGATGCCGGGGATTGAACCTGGGACCTTCTGCATGCCAAGCCGAGGCTCTCCCACTGAGCCACAGACCCTCCTGTAATAAATGAAGTTGCCTTCTACCTTGGTCCATCAAAGTCAGTAACGTTTACTCAGACTGGCAGCAGCTCTCTAGAGTCTCAGGCGGTGGTCTTTCGCATTGCCTGATACCTGGTCCTCATAACTGGAGATGCTGGGGTTGAACCTGGGATCTTTGGCATGCCGGGCAGATTGCTCTCGCCACTGAGCAATGCTCCTTCTAAGCCGTGGAGTCCTGTGAGCAAAAATTCTTCTTTAACTGGCGTTAAAGTTGTGGGCGAATGATTTGGCATAAATCAGTTTGCTCGGGAGCCATCCTTCCTGAGCGAAGGCAAAAAGGTGTGAGCTGGAGGCTAAAAAGCTGTGAGCTAGCTCACACTCACTCAGCTTAGAGGGAACACTGCTGCTGAGCCCCTCCCTAAGGTGGAGAGCCAGGGCTCTCCTGCAAAGCTTTCCCCATGCCCCAAAGAGGAAGCTTGCTAGAGCCTCAGTCCATTTTCTCCACACCAGGGGCTCTCCAAGGTTTCTCCTGGGACCTGAGATGCTCTAAATCAGAGGTGGGCAACTGTTCTGGCTCGGGGGCCACTTTGTGGGAGCGGAGGTTAGCGGAGGGCCACGCCTTTTAAAAAGATTGCATTCATTAGTTAGTTGTATGTATCATAAAAATCAATAAATATGAATTAAATAAAATAGTGGTCGTTTTATTCCGTTTATTTATTGTGCTAATTTCATATCATCTATAGCTGCAAGCACATTTAATTTCAGAATCAGTTTAATGAGACAAATGTACCCTATCGCACTTTTCTACAATTTTTTTGAAACCAGGAGTGAGATTGCTTGTTGAGATTCTCATCACAGCCTGCAAGTTAATGTCTGTCAAAGAGCATCTATATTTACTCTTGTTAATCTTCATGTCTTGGCGGGCCGCAAAAAACTCTGTGGCGGGCCGCATGTGGCTCGCGGGCCGCCATTTGCCCACCCCTGCTCTAAATGATGGTGCCCCCAGAGCCTGGACCTGGAACTCCTTTGCTGCAGAGCAGGGCCGCCCTCCATCCCCTGGGAAGTTGGACAAGGGTCAGTTCTGCAGTGGGGCACGCACGGATTGGTGGGCCAGGGCTCCTGTCTCGGTTTGTTAGCTGTAGGAAGGCTGGCCTCCCCTGCGGCCCAGGAGCTGATTTGTGTGGCGGCATGTCAGTGACCCCGCCGAGGGATTGCCGCCTTCCTTTGAGCCGCAGCTGAGAAGGGAGGCCCGGCTGGCTTGTTCTTTCCCCGCGGTGGCCCTGAAGACAAGCTGTGGCGTGCCGGAGGTGCCCTGCAGGTCTGACAGTTGGCGGGCTTTGTCTTTCTGCTCTGGGGCCTGGTGTGTGTGTGTCCGTGTCCAGTGGAGGTTTCGTCGTTAGAGTTGTGTGGACTCTCACTCGGAAGAGCACCCAAAGGACAACCCTCCGTCCCAAAATCTGGATTATTGGCTCCCCCCCACTGGAACGCATGCCATCCAGAAACGAACAGGGAACTAGAAGCAGGCCACCTGCGAAACACCTGAGAGCCTGTGCGTCGTAGTGGTCAGAGGGTTGGACTAGGGTCCGAGAGAGCCACGTTCGAATCCCTGCTCCATAATGGAAGTTCACCAGGTGACCTTGGGCCAGCCATGCGCTCTCAGCCTGGCCTACCTCACAAGGCTGTGGTGTGGATAAAACGGAGGAGGGGGAAGAGATACCAGCTGTTTTGGGTCCCCATAGGGGAGAAAGGCGGGGTATAAGTGAAGTAAATAAAATAATAAATGATGGGGAAGCATTCCAGCCTAGCCTTGTCCCAGTTTGGTGTCGTGGTTAAGTGCGCGGACTCTAATCTGGGAGAACCAGGTTTGATTCCCCGCTCCTCCACATGAAGCTGCTGGCGTGACCTTGGGTCAGTCACAAGTTCTCTCAGAGCTGTTCTCTCAAGGGCAGTCCTCGAAAGAGCTCTCTCAGCCCCATCTGCCTCACAGGGCGTCTGTTGTGGGGGGGGGGGAAGGGAAAGGAGTTTGTAAGCCGCTCTGAGACTCCCTTGGGTAGTGAAGGGCCATCCAGCCTCTGTTTGAAAACCTCCCAAGAAGGAGAGCCCACCGCCTCCCAAGAAAACCTGTTCCACTGAGGAACCGCTCTGTCAGAAAGTTCTTCCTAATGTTTAGCCGAAAACTCTTCTGGTGAAGCGGTTAAAGTCCGTGGACTCTAATCTGGGAGAACCAGGTTTGATTCCCCACTCCTCCACTTGCAGCTGCTGGATGACCTTGGGCAAGCCACAGTTCTGTCAGAGCTGTTCTCTCAAGGACAGTTCTGGAAAGAGCTCTCTCAGCCCCGCCTACCTCGCAGGATGTCTGTTGTGGGGAGGGGAAGGGGAAGGGAAAGGAGATCGTAAGCCGCTCTGAGACTCCTTCGGGCAGTGAAGGGCAAGGTATAAATCCAGACTCCTCCTTCTTCTCTTTTTCCTCATGTACTCTTTTTCTTTTATATAAATAGAAATATAAATACGCTCTTTTTCTGCATGTGGGGAGGAGCTTCTAAAAGGGAGCCACGGCAGTACCACGATTTCGGGGGCACTTGGTCAAGGCGCTCGCGGGGGCTGGCCTGACCCTGAAAGCAGGGTCTGCAACCTGTGAATTCTCTCTTGTTGCCTCTGGGAACGTGGGGCAGGCAGCGTTGCTGGGGCTGTGGACTCTCCACCCCCCTCTGAAGCCAGTCCCATGGAGGGGGGGGGGAGTTCTTCTTCTTTCTGAAGGGTGGAGGCGGGCGGGCGCTTGTGAGCCAGGAGTGCCTCTATCCGCAGTCTCTGTTCCCAGGTGTGGAAGCGCTCCGGGGCGTGGTTCTTCAAAGGCTTGCCGAAGCAAATGCTCCCGGAACCCATGCCCATCAGCAAGGACAGCCCGCCAGCTGCGCCCAGCGAATCGGCCCCACCCGCTCAGGACCCGAAGCCGTACTCACGCCGGCAGACCCCTGGTAGGCAAAAGAGGGGGGCACTGGAATAGGTTATCGATCTTTGAAGGTTAAAGCAGGTGGAGGATGGGACCACCGGGTTGCAGCTGTTTCACGGCGACCCTGTAGGGTTTCCAAGGCAAGAGAGGAAGGGAGCTGGTTTGCCATAGCCCGCCTCTGCGTAGGGACCCTGGACTTCCTTGGGGGTCTCCCATCCAAGTGCCAACCAGGATCAACCCTGCTTAGCTTCTGAGACCCGGTGAGATCGGGCTAACCTGGGCCATCCAGGGCAGGGCTGATGAACAACCGTGATTGGTGCTTGCCTGCCTCTATGCATAGGAACCAAAGCTCTGTGAGCTGTGTGGTTCCCCTCCCAAGTCCCGGCCAGGCACAAGAACCAGGGGTCCGTTGGAGTGGGAGCGCACAGGAGCGCAGCTCCAGGAGTGAGGAGCCCAGGGGGCGGGCACATGACCAAGCCCCGCCTCCTCCTCAGCTTCCCTGAGCAGTGCAGAGGGGCAGCACCCCGGGGAAAGCCCTGCTAGGGGCTTTATTGTTTTTAATGTTTTGTTTTAATATTGGTAATTTTATCATTGTTCCTTTTATGACTGTGTGCTGCTTTTCCAGAGACTTGCTCAAGGTGGCATATAAATTTTCTAAGTATACCATTTTTTATCTGGGCACATGGCACATAAGTACTGGAGAAATTTCACCAACCCTTCAGCAGCTTCCACCCCATCAGTTTGGTGTAGTGGTCAGGAGTTGGACTCTAATCTGGGAGAACCGGGTTTGATTCCCCACTCCTCCACATGCAGCTGCTGGTGTGACCTTGGGCCAGTCACAAGTTCTCTCAGAGCTGTTCTCTCATGAGCAGTTCTCAAAAGACCTCTCTCAGCCCCGCCTACCTCACAGGGTGTCTTGTTGTGGGGAGGGGAAGGGGAAGGGATGGGTGGGGCACATGTCCTGGGTATCTCAAGTCTACTTGAAACCTGGTGGTTTCAAGGGAGCAGGAGGAGAAGGAGGGTGTGTTCTTTACGCTTCTTTTTATTGCACAAAGTATTGGATGGGGAAGGGAATGGAGGAAGAGCAGGTCAGTTTCACTCACCTGTGGAGTGGAGCCTGAGGGGTGGGTGTTGCCCTCTGACACACTTCCGGCATGTTAGGGGGTGTGGCATATGCCAATGAGTTATGCAAATGAGTTATGGTAATGAGCTCCTGCACCTCTTTTTCTACGAAATGACCCCTGACAAGAACCCTCCTTAGGTGCGGGGGGTGCTTTAGTGGATGGTGTCCCACCTCCCTCGGTTGGCGTGCCCTCCCTTGGTACCTGGCTGCTTTACGAGTTGTGCCACCCAAGAGGGCAGAGCACAGGGCATCCTAGCTGGGACTGCACTTCCGTTTCGCTCTGGAAACTGTTCCTTGTTCCGTCGTGGTCACGAAACAGGAAGCCAGTTCGGTGTAGTGGCCGAGAGTGCGGACTCTAATCTGGGAGAACCGGGTTCGATGCCCCACTTCTCCATGTGCAGCTGCTGGTGAGACCGTGGGTCAGTCATAAGTTCTCTCAGAGCTGTTCTTGCAAGGGTAGTTCTCGGGAGAGCTCTCTCAGCCCCACCTGTCTCACAGGGAGGTGTGTTGTGGGGAGGGGAAGGGAAAGGAGATTGTGAGCCACTGTGAGACTCTTAAGTGCAGGACAGGGTATAAATCCAATCTCTTCTTTTTCTTCTTGTTCTGCAGGGCAAGGTGAAGCGCCTCCCCCTCCCCCTCCTCCCCCCACCGAGCAGGGATCTTATGGTGAGCAGCGTCTCTTCCTTCAGCGCGGGGTCGTTGCCACTGCTCTCTCAACTAGTCAAGTGGCCGGCCCCTATGAGGGAAGGCGCCCAAGGGGCCACACTCAGATCAGGGAGGGATTCTGGCATTCCCAGAGGGACGGTACTTATTCTGGGATGGAGCCTTTCCTCTCCTTTGCCATGCGCTGTCAGAAGGAGGAAGGGTGCGGTCACACGTGCCAGATAAAAACGGGGGGGGGGGAGCGAGACTATTTCCCCCGGAGGAATTCGACCCGCAGTTGCATGATAACACCTCCCTTTGAAGCTGTGAGCGCAGCCTGTCGCTGTGTGATCAAACGCAACTGTGGGTGAGTCTTTTTTGTTTTGGTGCTGTTTGTTTTCCATGCACTTAAATGAGGGATCGATGAACCGCATCTCTGCACCGAGGGCTCCCTATGGAGTTTGCGATGATGTGCATACTGCAGAGGGGGCCAGAAATGATGGCGCGGAGTCGGGATGGTCTGATCAGACCATCCCGATGCCATGAGACCACACTGGAGCGACCAGACAGGGGAAGGTCTGTCCGTGGCCCGGTGCAACTCGTTTCCCACCAGATCTCCCCCAGTGTCTTTTAACTCTGCTTCTGCGGTGGACCAGAACGGGTTGCCGATGGCTGCAGGGCGCTTCCCAGATGTTGTTGTCTGATCGTGCCCCTTAAATCCGCCCAGCATTCTCACCTATGTCAGGTCTAATTGTGCGTGTGATCGCAGCCTAAGTTTCAGAAACGGAACCAAACTGAGTCGCAAACTGGCTCCCCCCCCCCATATTTTCATTCTCCTGGGTCAGAGAAACTTCAGGTAGATTAACTGGCAACCCACAGTTGGTGGATCGTGTCCCGGCACTTCTGTCAGCCAGCTGGGGCCTTCTTTCAGTCCAAGGAGCATTCCTCTGACCCAAGGGCCTCTTGGCTGAGTAAGCTGGTAGGATACAAGCCTGGGTTGGGCAGAAAATGCTGTTTTTATAAAAAACTTGGAGGCTCCTTCTATCTAGCTAAAGTTAATGGTACCTTAAGGATGGCCCTTAAGAATGCCAAAAATTCCTTGCAAGTAGAAGTCTAGCCCTGCAAGGAGTGTGTCTGGCTGGCCCTTGTAAGGTCACAAAGACGGCACGCCAATTCTGTTAATAAAATAAAAATAAAAAGATGAGCGGGCTAGGCTGGACCCTTTCTCCCTGTTGGGCTCGTTTTCTTCTCACAGGGAGAAAAATTCTAGCCCCGCCCACTCCTCTTTTTAATTTTTATTTTATTTACAGAACTGATATGCCGTCTTTGTGACCTTACAAGGACCACCGAGGTGGCTAACCAATTAAAACGTACATGAGAAAAATCACATTGCAACACCGTTAAAATCAATCCCTGCCACAGTATTAAAACAATTTCAAAAAAAGAGTTAAAATATATACAAAGTATAAAACGAGCAATTAAAACATTGTGTTAGGAAGGAGGGATCATTGAGGGAACACCGAACGAAACAAAGAAATCTTCACCGATGGCAGAAGATGGCAAGAGAAGGGGACAGACGAACTATTCAAAAACGGGACCTCCTCAAAGCACTGCTTCTCCCATTATAGTGTCCTCTTCAGTAGGGTAAAGGTTTCCCTTGCTCAAAAGCCAGTTGAATCTGACTCTAGAGGGTGGTGCTCATCTCTGTTTCCAAGCTGTCCGAAGACGTTCCTGTGGTCATGTGGCCGGCATGACAAAACGCCAAGGCGCACAGAACACTGTTACCTTCCCACCGAAGCGGTACCTATTTCTCAACTTGCAGTTTCTTGCCTTCGAAGCGGTACCTAGGATGGCAGGAGCTGGGGCCAGAGACGGGCGCTCACTCCGTCACGCGGCACTTGGGTCTCGAACTGCCGAACTACAGACCTGCCGGTCTGCGGTGCAGCGTCTTAACCCCTGAGCCACCTTGGTCCTCTGCAGTAGGCTGGTGTAAATCCAGAGCTGTATCTCTCTAAGTTTGCCCAGCTCTTGTCCCGTCGTCCTTTTTAAAGTCGCCAGGGAGGAAAACAGCAAGTTGGGCTTAATTTGATTGCTTCCGATCCTCGTTCCTGGGATCCTTTCCCGTTCGCTTCTCAGGGTTAGGTAACAGTTCCAGAATTACATCTCGGCCTGTGTGCTGACTACAGAGAGACGTTTTTAAAATGCAAATATCGCCCCAGCCAAGAATTCTAAAAAATAATGTAATGCAACATGGAAGGGATAATTCCCCGGTCGTCAAGGGAACCGTCTTGCGTCTGCAGGCTGGGAATGCAGGGGCCGGATTCCTGGGTCCAGGGCTGATTTCGCAGCTGTCTCCAGGCTCATTATCTCCCCCTTTCTGGAAGCCAAAATTGGTGCTTGAGGGCCCCTCCCCCAGTTCTCCCTGCTGCCATTTGGCCAGGAGAACGGGATCTTCCACTGTAATTCAGAGCGGCTGTCAGCTTCTCATCAGGAGGCACTAATGTGGAGTGATTGCCCCATTATTAAAATCTGGATCAGTCTGTAAATCCTGCCGAATTGCCTGACACCGCTGGGAGCGCCAGGCGTTGGCTTGCTGATTGATGCTGTCAGAACAGTCATTAGTTTGCTCGTTAGAGCGGCAGATGATCCGAGCTGGCACTGACAGGTCGTGATTTTGCCCTGGATTTCAGCTGTCATGGAGAGAGCGCCAAACTTCCTTCTCTGGAGACATGCACACACACAAAATCTGGAGTTCCTTCTAATACAGGCTTGCCAAAGTATCCATTCAGCTGGTCACCTGGGGTGAGCTGAGAATCACCTCGGGGTGATCAGGTAGCGGACGTTTTGTAAACCGGAAATTTTGTTATTTGTTCTGAAATCAGTTTGGTGTCATGGTTAGGAGCGCGGACTCTAATCTGGGAGTTTGATTCCCCACTCCTCCACATGCAGCTGCTGGTGTGACTTTGGGTCAGTCACAGGTTTTTTCAGCGCTGTTCTCTCAAGAGCAGTCCTTTAGAGAGCTCTCTCAGCCCCACTTACCTCACAGGGTGTCTGTTGTGGGGAGGGGAAGGGAAAGGAGATCGCAAGCGACTCTGAGGGAAAGGGGGGGGTATAAATCGAATCTCTTTTCTCTTTCTCTGACTTCTTGCTCTACTGCCGACCATCCTTCCAGTTCCCTGCCTGCTCTCTCCTGTCCCCAATGCATGGGACTTGCCCTCCACAGTCAAGCCTTTCCATGCTGACCCATTCTCTCCCTCAGTTAGAATGCCTGTGAATATTCTGTGATGTCACAGCATCCCAGTCAATGGCCAGGGTGAGCTAGCAGAGACTGTCTTTCCCCCACAGCCGATCCTCGGTCTTTCCCCCACAGCCGATCCTCGGTCTTTCCCGGCTCTGCAGCTTTCTAAGATTTTCTTGTGTTTGCAGTCTTAATTGCTGGAAATGTGATTTGTTTGCATTTGCTGTGACAACGAGAAAGTAACTTCATCACTGTTGGCCTTTTTTGTGTGTGTGTGTGCGTGTGCCGTACTTCCAGGCAATGAGCCAGCAGCAGTTGCTTCCAGTCGGGGAAATTACCCACAAGTTCACCGCAAACCTGCCGAGGCCAGAATGGCTCCTAGTGGCAGTGAATACGCCAGCGAGGGCGCGGAAAGCCGGGGCTACTCTGGAGAGACCGAAGCCACCAGAAGTCCTGGAGGTGAGAGAATCCGCCAGGGATCTATTTGTGGAAATTGCCGCCCCGCCGTCTTCTCATAGCATCTTGTTAATCTACTCTGTGAGCTTCTTGTTTTTGTGCTACGGCAAACCAACATGCTGTGAGAACGGAAGACAAATAGTTTTAAGCTTTGGTGAGCTTAAAATATCCTTCTGCGGAGGAAGCTGCCTGCTGTATCCCTGTATGAGTCACCTCTCTGGCTTTGTGGCCCCTAACGAGCCACCATTAGAGCTGTGGATTGCTTTGCCTCATCTCTGCATCAGGGGTGACAGGATCACTCCTGCGAAGGTGGAAACAGCAGAAGTAGCTTCTCTGTGGAGGGTACCTGTTGAGTCTCTGCAAGAGACGATGCCTCCTTCCAATTAGTAGGCTTGCTCAGAACAGTGACTCATGCAGAAACGGGAGGCAGGCTCTTCCAAGGCAGTCCTCTCTACATTGTTAATGGAGTTTTTGTTTTCCTAACCTACAAGTCTCAATCCCATTGTGAGTCAAGTTGCCCCCGCCTTCCCAAAATCCCACCCAGTGTGTAGCGTAAGCCGAGATCTATTACAAGCACAGATGCCTCAGTTTGCCCTTGCGTGGTTCAGTTTTGTCGTTTACACGCAACACCAGAAGCAGATAGCTACCATTGATGCAGTGCTCAGAACTGGAGCGTGTGAACCCGCAGTTCCGTCTTGATGGAACCGCCGCTTGTAAAAAAAAAAAAGGAACGTGATTCCCCGAACAGAGCACTTTGCAAAACTGCACCGAAAATGAAGAGTACTGGACTCAGGAGACCAGGAATGGTGAAGCCATGAAGCCTTTATTGAGTGATTCAGCATGCCCAGGAGATGGTCAGAACAAGCATGCTTCCAGGGCTCCAGGGCCCTCATTATATGCTGGCTGGAGCCACACCTCCGGCCGCACCCAAAAGACCTGATAGGGGCTTAACATATGCGCATGTTTGTCATAGGTTCCCTGGAGGAGCCTTTGGCCGCATTGGCTCCCCAGGGAGAACCTAGGTCCCACATTGGTGGAGGCTTTGAATCCGGACGTCTATTGTTCCTCCAGATTCAAGCTCCCCTCTCCGCCTGACCATGTGCTCTGGCCATGCGGCGGGCGCCATTACCTGGGAGCACATGGCAGGCCGGTTGCTACACAGAACATACTACATTACAGAAACCATCGGTACCCTTGCACATTCGATGAGTAAACCGAATGGGACAGAAGCGTTGCGTGCGGCTCCGACTCTAATACGGTTCGCGTGAGCGTGCCACGCTGTTGGAAATTTCAGAAATGTGGCTGTGCAGGATGTTGGAAACTGAAGGCAGAAGCAAGAGATTCTGAGGTGCCAGACCAGTTTCCTTGTCTGCATTAATTTCCACCAGGAAGCATATCTGCATGCACATTTTTTAATGCCCTCCCCTGACGGTAACGGGGCTCTGTGTGTGCCGCAAGGCAGGGAAAGGACTCTGGATCGGGGTGACCTGACACTGCATGGAGAACCAGGCAGGTGTAGGGCTCCCCATGAGTTGGGTGCCCCAGCTCTGCGGAGTCCCTGTCTGTTGGGTGGGTGGCAGTGTTCCCGCTAAGCTGCATTCGTGTGAGCTGGCTCACAGTTCTTTAGCCTCTGGCTCACGGCTTTTTGTCAGGTCAGAGAGCCAGTTTGGTGTAGTGGTTAAGTGCGCGGACTCTAATCTGGGAGAACCGGGTTTGATTCCCCACTCCTCCACTTGCACCTGGCTGGATGACCTTGGGCAAGCCATAGCTCTGTACCAGCTGTTCTCTCAAGGACAGCTTGGGAAAGAGCTCTCTCAGCCCCACCTACCTCACAGGGTGTCTGTTGTGGGGAGGGGAGGGGAAAAGGAGTTTGTAAGCCGCTCTGAGACTTCCTTGGGGAGTGGAGGGCGGGGTACAAATCCAATCTCTTCTTCTTCTTCTTCTTTGTCTTGGCTCAAGAAGGATGGCTCCAGAGCAAACTAAGTGATGCAGTAGCCAAATGGCTCGCTCACAGCTTGAATGCCAGGAGCTCTCAAAGTAGGATTTTTGCTCACAAGACTCCACAGCGTAGAGGGAGCATTGGTGGGCGGGGGCTTCAAACAGCCTGTGCGGACCGTTTCCATGGAAACCAGTGATGGACAGCTGCTAGTGGGTTCTGTGGAGGACAGTCACTGCGGGGGGGGGGGGGAGGGGGAGAGACGGGGTCAGTGGGGTCTTAGCGATGGGTTGTGTGTGTGTGCGTGTGTGTGTGTGTGAAAGGCAAGCTGGACACGATCCAAGAAGCCGTAGCTGTGCAGGGAATGCGGAGCTGTTTGAAATTGCTGAGCAGTTGGGTTAGAATGGAAAAAAGGAAGGACTTCTCCATCCAAAGAGTGATTAACACGTGGAATTCACAGGAGGTGGCGGCAGCTACAAGCATGGACGGCTTCAGGAGGGGATTTGATAAGCATATGGAGCAGAGGTCCATCAGGGGATCTTGGCCACAAGGTATAGATGGGAACTCTCAGTCTGGGGCCAGGGATGCTCTGGATTCTTGGTGCTTGGCAGGGGGTGGGGGGCAACAGTGGGAGGGCTTCTGGTGTCCTGGCCCCACTGGTGGACCCCCCTCCTGAGGGCACCTGGTGTTTTTGGCCACTGTGTGACAGAGTGTTGGACTGGATGGGCCACTGGCCTGATCCAACATTGGCTTCTCTGATGTTCTTATGTTCTCCCACGTGCAATTTGGAGATGGAGAATAGCAGTGAGGTTGCGGGGGGGTGGGGGGTGGGAGCCCCTTGACAGACAAGCAGCCTCCCGGGAAAACTGTTCCAGGGAAAAAACTGCCGTTCGTCAACAAAGGAACTTCAAAGAGACTCCGGTATGAACTTACTGAAGGGCTTAACTGTACCCTCTGAATAAAGATGAAGCGCAACTTAAATTAGTCGAGCAAAGTCAGGCAGAGCACCACATTTGCCTTGGGTGGGCTGGGCGTGTGAAAGCCATCCCCGCTCAGGACCTGTGCAAAGTGCCCCGCCGCCCAACCAGTGCTCCCTCTGAACTGTGGAGTCCTGTGAGCAAAAATCTTACTTTGTGAGCTGCTGGCATTCAAGTTGTGAGTGAGCCATTTGGCTGCTGCGTAAATCAGTTGGCTCCGGAGCCATCCCTTCCTGAGCGGAGACAAAAATGTGTGAGCCGGAGGCTAAAAAACTGGGAGCTAGCTCACACTAACTCAGCTTAGAGGGAACACTGCCCCCAATCCTGGTGAGTGTGGATTTCGGTGCCTCTGGGCTTCCCGTTGGTTGCGGGAGGAGGGGGTCCGACGTGTGTGTTGCCTGGGGCACAGCCAAAGGTGTCTTCCCATGTGGCCCTGGAGGGGTGGGTCCTTGACCCTGCATCTGGTGTCAATCAGAGATGGTGCTGGGACTTTTTCCCGGGGGGGGGGGGGGGAGCGGCGGCTTGTGATTAAAACCAAACAGGAAACCATTCGTCAGAAGGCATGCTTCTCCTCTCTCTCGGGCCGCTTCCCTCTGCGCCCTGGTTTCCCACTGAACAGCTACATTAGTATTCCTTTCATCCTATATATACCTGACCTAGATGCATTATTTAATGGGAAGAGTTGGTTTTTGTACTGCCTCTGAGTCTGTCAGGATGAAAACTGGCCAATTGCAGCTGGATTTAAGGCCTCTGGCTTAATTGGAGCATGCCTTGGTTGCTCTGCCATGTGCAAAGCAAGAGCAGCCCCGGGCATGCCTCTGATCATGTGCAGAGTGTTTTCCCCTCCCATCAAGTGACTGCAACCGGGTACCAGGCAGTTAGGATGAAGGGGTCGGGTTTCTGTGCTGGAGGGTGTGGCGAAAGTCTCTGCTTATTTCCTAAATGGGCCCCTCTGGCCAGTGAGAAGAGGAAGAGTTGGTTTTTATACCCTGCTTTTCTCTGCCCTAAGGAGTCTCAAAGCAGCTTATAATCACCTTCCTGTCCCCTCAACAGGCGTCTCGTGAGGCAGGTGGGGCTGAAAGAGCTCCGAGAGAACTGTGACTGGCCCAAGGTCACCCAACTGGCTTCACATGGAGGAGGAGTGGGGAATCAAGTCTGGTTCTCCATATATATGGTCAGGGGCCTGCCTACTTGAGGGAACACTGGTGGAATGAGCTCCTAGAGGACATCAGGGCCCTGCGGGACATTTTACAGTTCCGCAGGGCCTGCGAGACGGAGCTCTTCCACCAGGCTTTCGATTAGGAGCCGCCACTGATGAATGTGCTCTGGAACATCTCCTGGCCTGGGATCACATTGGATGTGGCTTCCATCTTCGGGTGTGACTCTGAATACCTCCGCCACCATTTGTTTGTTCTTATTTGCGCGCTGTTGTGTTTTTATTCTGCACTGTAATCTTTTAATGGTTTTAGCTCTGTACGGTTTTGAATATTTTAACCTTGTTAGCCGCCTTGAGCCAGCGTGTCTGGCAAGGAGGGTTACAAATCGAAACAATAAAATAAAATATACAACAAAATACTTAACAGAAAAAGAGGCAACTCCAAGTAATTTATATTAAGTATTTTGTTATTGAGTACCCTATTTCAATCATTTTTTCTTCTTGTTTTAATGATTTGGGAAGTGACTGATTAAGGGATCTGATTGCGGGCCAGTGGAAGGCCAGCCTTCCTCACTCCTGCAAGCAACGAGAAGCCCCAGAAATGCCCCGTGTGTCAAGGGACAGGGCAGAGAATTTCAAGAGCTGAAGGGGAGATTGTCCAGCTAGAACTTGAACTTCCTGCATCTACTTTTCTGGGAATTAAGCACTGTATCCCCCCCCCCCCCCCCCAGCCAATTTGCCAGGGCTCAGCTGGGAAGACTCCCCAAAATGCTCTCTGCTGCCTCCTTGTGGTATAATTTGGTCCACTCCATCTGGGGAACGGTGAGTTTGGCCTTCACTAATTCTCTTTGCCTTCTCCCTTCTTTAGGTATAAGGCGGGCCAATTCTGTCCAAGCTGCTAGGCCACCTCCTCCGGCTTCGAACCAGAGTCCATCTGCCCAGCTGGCAGACCAAGGTGGGTTTGCTGCCAACCTCCTGGCACGTGGAGGATGCCTCGCGTGCCCCTTGGCTTTGCTCTCACCCCCACCCTTCAAGGAAGGTTTTTGGAGGAAGAGACCAGCTGATCTGTAGATTTCAAGACCAGGCCTTCTTGCCTTCACTTATGCTCTTGGTGCCGAACAGAAGGTGGAAGGGTGTAGGAGGCGCTGCAATACACACCCTTGATGTTTCACATATATTTATTTAAGATATTTGTTTAAAATATCTTTGGTGTAGTGGTTAAGTGTGCGGACTCTAATCTAGGAGAACCGGGTTTGATTCCCCACTCCTCCACTTGCAGCTGCTGGATGACCTTGGGCAAGCCATAGCTCTGGCACAGCTGTTCTCTCAAGGGCAGTCCTCGAAAGAGCTCTCTCAGCCCCACCTACCTCACAGGGTGTCTGTTGTGGGGAGGGGAAGGGAAAAGGAGTTTGTAAGCCGCTCTGAGACTCCCTTGGGGAGTGGAGGGCGGGGTATAAATTCAATCTCTTCTCTTCTTCTTCTTCTTCTAAAACATGTACTAGTTGCCTTTCTTCCCTATGGAGTAAGATGGCTTACAACATAGATAAAATACAGAACATAAAATACATTAAAAACATAAAAAAGCAAAATTTAAAACCGAGGACTGCTAGTAAACTTAACCAAATGTGGTCCTCAATAGAACTGTCTTCAACTGTCTCCTAAAGATTGAAAGTGAAGGGCCAGAGGAGGTTGTTCCCTTGGGGAGGTTGTTCCATAATAGTGGAGCTGCCACCAAAAAGGCCCTTTCTTATGTGCCCACTAAACAAGCTTCTTTGATTGGTGGGACAGCCAAGAAGGGGCCTCTCGCTGTGATCTTAATCCCTGGGCAGGAACATATGGGGGAAAACAGTCCTTCAGATACTCCGGCTCCAACCTATGTAAGAGGTAAAGAGATGCCTTTGAGTCAGTCACAACATCAGCAATTGTGAAATACCACTTTTTGCTTTGTGGCTGAAGGCAAGCAGTCGCTGGGAACTGCGGTTCACGTCCCAGAAAGGCAAGGGAAAGTATCTGTCTTAATTTGGAACAAGCTGGAAGGCAGGGCTTAGACCTTGAACCCTCTTTATCCCAGGAGACTTTCCTTCAGATCCTAGGTGTGTATCCACTGGTTCCTGAGAGATTAGGGCAAAGCTTGAATTTGAAAGCTGTCCAGAAGCACGCTGAGCTGAACCCAGCTCCTGTGATCCTCCCAGAGTGGCTGGGGCTGAGCTCATAATTTTCCTGGCTGCAGCCCCCGCCGCCCCCGAGTTTCCCCAGAAAGTTAAAGGGCCAGTTTGCCCCTGAATTGGGGATCTGCTCCCCAGCATCACAGCTTTGCATGACTCACAGCCGACATTTGGCTCAGAAAGCCGCTAGGGGAGGGGCAGTCCCTGCACTGGCAGAAGCTCCCCTGATTTCCCCCTTGGGTACCCAAGCGTGGAATCTGATCCATACAGACCAATGGAAAGAGATTCCAGCAGCTGCCCACCGGACTTTTCTCCCTGGCTTGCTCCCCCGAGTTCCTGCTTCCCCGTCTTTTGAAGGGTGCCTCTTGCCTTCCCAAGATCAGAGGAGGAGAAGTGGGTCAGCTTTCCCCATTCCCTTTTATCAAGCACTCGGCATTTGGAGAGATTCTGACTCAGCGAAAGGGAAGAGCGCTTTGTGGGGCTTGGGGCGTGGCACTAGAGCCAGAGGGCAGCGGAGTCTTTCAACCACAAATTCTGCGGGGGCTCAGAGTTGTAGTTTTGGCGATGGATCCTGTGTGGAGTGCATCCATGCTGGGCCCCTCCCTTGAATGGCAAGCAGATTCTTCCAGGAAGCAAATCCCGAGCAAATCGAGTGGAAACAAATGGTGTGTTCCAGCGCCCAAGAACTGGGAGGAGTTGTAGAGGTCATCTAGTCCAATGCCTGGCTTAGTGCAGGAGATCCGCAGCTAGTGGAAGACCTCCATTGAGGCAGAGCCCCTGCCAGGAAATTGGTTCCATGCTTGAATTGCCCGCACAGTTTGCATATGAGCACGCTCTCGTGTATTCTTGTGACCCTGGTTGACTTGTGGGGGTGAGGTGCGTTCTAGTAAGATATTCTGCCCCAGACATAAGAGGCTGCCGGTCTTCTTAATCCAGACTGTGTGTATAGTTTATATTGCCTGCTGCTGTTAGTAGAATCCAACTATTTTTGCATTGTTCAACGTGTCTGTCATGTTAATAGATCAAGACGGGTAGCTGTGTTAGTCTGTCTGCAGCAGCAGAAAAGAGCGAGAGTCCAGGAGCAACTCAAAGATGAACAAAATTTGCAGCGGGGTATGAGCTTTCGTGAGTCACAGCTCACTTCTTCAGTCTGACTCACGAAAGCTTACTTCAATCAGTTTTGTCCTGGATCTTCTTCGTGGTCTCTGTGCATCACACCTCTGGGATAAAGTGCGCCTGCGCCGATCCCGATCGGTAATCTTCAAAGCCTAACGGATTTTCGCGCCAGCTCCCCGGTCACGTGCACGCCCACTGCGCATGACCCGGGGAGAGGCACGAGGATCCCGCCAGTTCTCTTCTGACCGCCGCGTCGTGAGGACCCCCTCTCCGCTCCGGTCGGTAGTTAACTTTCGTTTCTTCTTTTCCAACTTGGAAAGGCCTTTCGGACTGATTCTTAGACCTCTTACTGACCTACGGACTGTTTTCCTGGACTCTCTTTTGGATTCTCCTCCTTCTACTCCCCGCCCGGCCTATGGCCCAGCGGTGGGGTTTCTTTAAACGCTGCCTTAAGTGTGGGAGTAAAATCCCCCCCCCAGACAAGCACTCCCTCTGCTTGCTGTGCCTAGGCGAGTCGCATCGCGTCGACTCCTGTTCGAGCTGCGCCGCGTTCTCCAAACAAACTCGTAAGAACCGAGCGGCCCGACTCCGAGTGGCTCTCTTGGAGGCAGCGTTGTCACCGAAGATGTCCGCAGCCGACGCCTCGGCAACGTCCCCATCGATACCGACGGGCCCGACGTCGCCACCGATGCGAAGCCCTTCCGGCACCGAGAAGTCGGCATCGAAAAGACCCCTCTCACTGCCACGAACTCCCGCTAAGAAGCGTAAGGAGGGCAAAGAGGGTAAGGGCAAGCTGAAGCACAAGACCTCGAGTGCTTCGTCGACGCACCCCGCGTCCGACATGACCCAGCATGGGTCTCCACAGCTTGACCCTCCTGGGCGCGAGCGACCCCGGGGCAGCCCTGTCTCCCCGATGCCGCGACCCATCCAGCTCACGGATTCGGAACCCGACATCGAGCTGACGCAGATCCCTCACAGCAGTCCCGAGACAGGGCCTGACCCGATGCCGGCACCGAGAGGCGAGCGAGACTGGCGCCTTCCCCCATCTTCGGTGCCGTGGGACGTCCGTCAATGGCGATACCTGTATGGTTCCTCCTACCCGCCACCTCCACAATGGTACCCAGCGGAGTGGGATCGCCAATCGACGTCGTCAAGAGTCTCCCGATGCCGAGATCCCCCGGCCCCGCCTCCGACTCCGATACCGATGCCGCAACCGAAACCGAAAATACCGAAACTAACGATACCGATGCCCACATCACCCGATATTGACCTCCCTCCTTATCAGCCAGACCCGTCGACCCCTATGTCTCCCTCCGAACATTCCGACCATTCGATGCCCGAATCTCCCGAATCATCCGATGACGAATCTCCCATCCAGCCGTCACCATCCCCTGATGTGGCTGAAAATTTACCAATCTCCCCCTCCGAAGACGTGAAATCCTATGGAGAACTTATCAAACGAATGGCACATTCCTTGGCGCTTGCCACGGTCCAACCAACTCCTACCGCTACCGATGCCATCTTCGATATCGTACAGATGGACACATCCACCGCGGTAGCGTTGCCACTAATTTCGGTGCTCTTGAGCACTGCCAAAGAATCCTGGGGCCACCCCTCCTCAACCCCAATTTCCAATAAAAGGTTGGACCACATGTATAGGCTCCAAGAGCCAGGGGCAGAATTCCTATTCATCCACCCCAAACCCAACTCAGTAGTCGTGACCCCCTCGGCTAGGGGACGTAGCGGACATTCCTCCCCCTTGGACAAGGAGGGACGGAAACTAGATTCTTTCGGAAGACGATTTTATTCAGCCGGTGCATTGGGCATAAAGACGGCAAATTACACAGCCTGCATGAGCAGGTACCAGTATTCCCTATGGGAACAGATGACACCTCTTCTGGCTCAGCTTCCTGAGGATAAGCAACGCCTCGCTAGGAAGATCCAGAGGGAAGGCATGGTGCTAGCAAAGCATCAGCTTAACGCATCCAAGCATGCTGCGGACGTCACGTCCAAGACACTCACTTCAGCAGTCGCCCTTCGTCGCCACGCCTGGCTGAGGTCGACTTCGCTTCCACAAGACACTAAGTCCTTAGTGGAAGACCTCCCTTTCGAGGGTGAAGGACTGTTCAGCTCCACGACGGACACAGTTCTTCATGATTTAGATAAGAGTATCAAAACATCTCGTAACTTGGGTGTCTCACAACCGAGACAACAGAAGCAGAAAACATGGCAGAGATCTTGGTCCAAACAGCAACCGCGAAGATCTCCCACCGAACCCCAATGGCAGAGACCACCGTCTACTGTCTATCAGCAGAAACCTTATGGCCATAAGCCACGATTCCCGCCCGCTTCCGCTTCTAAGGCTAAACCACCCAAGCCGAACAAGCAGAGTCTTTGACTCTCCCATTCGCTCCGATATTCCCACCCGTCTATCCCCCTTCCTACTAGCATGGCAACGTATCACGACAGACAAATGGGCACTGTCGGTTGTAGCAGAAGGCTACAGAATAGAATTTTTCCAGATTCCACAAGAATCGTACTTCGTAACCACCCCTCCCTCCGACACCTTATCGTCGGAAGTCGAAGCCCTCCTGTTAAAAGACGCCATAGAACAGGTACCAACAAAACACCTTCAGCGGGGGTTCTACTCCCGCTACTTCACGGTCCCAAAAAAGGATGGCGGACTTCGTCCCATATTAGATCTGCGGAACCTCAATGCGTTCATCACCTACAAGAAATTCCGTATGACCACTCTACAGACCATCCTACCGCTACTAGAAGCCAACGCGTGGATGGTGACGCTGGACTTAAAGGACGCATACTTTCATGTGACGATCCACCCGTCACACAGACAGTACTTACGTTTTGCGATCGGTCCGCGTCACTTCCAGTACAAGGCCCTACCCTTCGGCCTCTCTACAGCTCCTCGTGTCTTCACGAAGCTTATGGCAGTAGTAGCGGCACATCTGAGACTCCAAGGTGTCCACCTCTACCCCTACCTGGACGACTGGCTTCTAGTCGCCCCTTCTATGACGGAATTACAGAACCACATCTCTACTACCCTTCACACCCTAGAATTACTAGGGTTGACTATAAACCTCAAAAAGTCCATGCTTATCCCTTCCAGACGGGTTCAGTTTATCGGAGCTATCCTGGACTCCTTGCAATGCAGGGCGTTCCTACCCCCCAACAGAGCAGCGGATATAGTCTCCCTTCTCCAGGCTATCCAAGAGACCAAGGAGGCTACAGCCAAACAAATCCTTCGCCTGCTAGGCTTGATGGCCGCAACAACGGCAGTGATTCCTTTCGCCAAATTGCGAATGAGACCACTGCAGCTTTGGTTCTTGAGGCGTTTCCGCCCCAAACTCCACTCCCTCTCCAAACGTTTCCAGATATCTACCCAGGTCCTGGAGACCCTGAGTTGGTGGCTTGTGCCCCAGAATTTACACTCAGGTGCACCTTTCCGGCTTCCACCCCCCTCAGCGACCGTCACCACGGATGCATCCCTATGGGGCTGGGGAGCTCACCTGGAAGGTGTAGGTGTGGGAGACAGGTGGCACCCCTCTGTGGCACACAACCATATCAATTTCTTAGAGCTGATGGCAGTTCTCTACGCAGTGAGGTCTTTCCGCCAATCCCTAACGGGGAAAACGGTGACTGTCCTTACAGACAACACCACCACTATGTTTTACATCAACCGCCAGGGCGGGACGGTCTCCCGTGGACTTTGCCGGTTAGCAATAGAGCTGTGGAACGAGTGCCAGGCGCTAAATATTCACCTGGTGGCGACTCATCTCCCAGGACTACTCAACGTCCAAGCGGACTTCCTAAGCAGAGGAGGAGCATCCCTACACGAGTGGGAACTGAACCCACTCTACCTGACTCCGATCTTCGACCATTGGGGACATCCATCCGTGGATGTATTCGCCTCTCGGGAGAACAAGAAGTGCCATCTATTCTGTTCCAGAGCGGGAACGGACCCGACCTCTCTCGGAGACGGTCTCCTCTTCCCGTGGACAGGGACACGGGTGTACCTATTTCCCCCAATCCCTCTCATTCCGAGAGTAGTCCACAAACTGTTGACAGAGCGACCGTGGGCAATTCTTGTCACCCCATGGTGGCCGAGACAACCCTGGTTCCCCACGCTCCTCAGCCTCTCACGAGAGACGTATCTCCATCTCCCGACGGACCCGGATCTCCTCGGGATGTGCGGGGGCCGAGTACTGCACCACGATGTGCCCAGGTTAAAATTGACAGCGTGGCTGATCCTAACTTAGGGTTAGAATCACGCATTGCTCAAGTGCTACTGAACTCACGCAAACTCTCCACTCGACGTTCATATGAGTCAAAATGGACTAAATTTTTAACTTTCCTGGCGTCTGTGGGACGACCCTCAGTCCCCGCTGGACTTAAAGATGTTTTTGGTTTCCTCCTGTCATGTCAGGACAGGGGACTGTGTCACTCATCTATCCGAGTCTACTTGTCGGCCATCTCAGTCAATCATCCTAAGATTGATGGCTATTCAGTGTTTTCCCACCCAACAACGAAACAAT
Organism: Lepidodactylus listeri; assembly: GCA_029233225.1. NCBI lineage: Eukaryota > Metazoa > Chordata > Lepidosauria > Squamata > Gekkonidae > Lepidodactylus > Lepidodactylus listeri. The sequence goes on along the minus strand of JARCFY010000013.1, from coordinate 3,864,184 downwards.
TCCTCAAGGGAATGAATCGCCTCTATCCCCCAGTGCGGACACCAGTCCCGGCATGGGACTTGCCCCTGGTTCTCACTAAGCTGATGGGAAAACCCTTCGAACCCATGGCCTCATGCAGTCTTCAGCTTTTGTCATGGAAGGTTGCATTTTTAGTGGCCATCACGTCTACTCGACGCGTGAGTGAGCTCTCGGCGTTCCGTTGCGACCCACCATACCTCACGTTTCATCATAATGCCGTCACTTTGGCTCCAGATGTCGCTTTCCTGCCTAAAATAGTGTCGGACTTTCATATAGGGGCAGATATCACCTTGCCGGTATTTTTTCCTGATCCCCAGGACCCAATGCAGCGTAGTCTGCATACTTTAGATGTCAAGAGAGCCTTGTCTTTCTACTTGCACCGGACAAAATCCTTTCGCAAGTCTCCAGCTCTCTTCATTTCTTATGCCTTGCCCAGGCAGGGACAGAAACTGTCATCTCAAAGACTCTCGAAGTGGATAGTTGAGACGATAAAACTCGCCTATCTTCTGGCCAAAAGGCCACTGCCGGCGTCCCTCCGGGCACACTCCACTCGAGCCGTGGCTACTTCCACAGCATTCCTCAAGGGCATTCCCCTGGGAGACATCTGCAATGCTGCAACGTGGGCGTCCCCTCACACGTTTGTGAAGCACTACGCCCTAGATGTCCGCGTCCATCAGCGTACTGTGGTGGGCCGTGCAGTCCTGCAAGCAGCTCAGATGTGAGACCTCCAGCACCCACCTCCAGGTATGTGGTGTTTATTGCTCGCTATTCTCCCAGAGGTGTGATGCACAGAGACCACGAAGAAGATATACAGGTTGCTTACCTGTAATTGGAGATCTTCGAGTGGTCATCTGTGCATTCACACCACCCGCCCTCCTTCCCCTCTGCTTTCGGTCTCCCTCACCTTTTTCCTTGGGGGCTGTTGGCAGCGGTCAGAAGGAACTGGCGGGATCCTCGTGCCTCTCCCCGGGTCATGCGCAGTGGGCGTGCACGTGACCGGGGAGCTGGCGCGAAAATCCGTTAGGCTTTGAAGATTACCGATCGGGATCGGCGCAGGCGCACTTTATCCCAGAGGTGTGAATGCACAGATGACCACTCGAAGATCTCCAATTACAGGTAAGCAACCTGTATTTTGAGAGTCGTGATTTCCCTGAGAGAAACCTGGGAATTGTAGTCTGGGGAAGGCACTGCTGAGCATTTGCAATTCAGAGCCTCTCTTATGGAACCACAACTCCCAGAATCCCTTGGGGGTGCCACTGAAACCAATTTTGAGAACCAGATGTGAGTCCAGTGATGCCTTTAAGACCAACAAAGAGAAATTCTGGGTATAAGCTTTCATGTGCATGCACACTTCTTCAGATACATCGAAACAGACTTCACCAGCCATTGCATATTGGTAAAGAGAGGGTGAGGAGGGATAGTTGCAAGAAAGGGCTAATTGGAGTCAAGGTACATAAGTAACTGAGTGATGTGTAGCTGGATTAAAGCAGTTGATAAAACCTGTGGGGTTAGACTAGAGCAGGGGTGGGCAATTGTTTTGGCTCGAGGGCCACTTTGTGGGAGCGGAGGTTAGCGGAGGGCCGCACCTTTTAAAATGATTGCACTCATTACTTAACTTTGCATTTCAGAAAAGGTATAAATTGTATCATAAAAATCATAAATTAAATAAAATAGGGGTAGTTTTATTCAATTTATTTATTGTGCTAATTTTATATCATCTATAGCTGCAAGCACATTTAATTTTAGAATCAGTTTAATGAGACAAATGTACCCTATCACACTTTTCTACAATTTTTTTGAAATCAGGAGTGAGATTGCTTGTTGAGATTCTCATCACAGCCTGCAAGTTAATGTCTGTCAAAGAGCATCTATATTTACTCTTCTTAATCTTCATGTCTTGGCGGGCTGCAAAAAACTCTGTGGCGGGCCGCGTGTGGCCTGCAGGCCGCCATTTGCCCACCCCTGGACTAGAGGACCCTGGAGGTCCTTTCCAACTCTGTGATTCTATGATTCTGTGAATAGCAGCAAATTAGAATACAGATAATGAGAGAGTTAACAAACAGATGTGAGAACTGAGTGATTTAGCATGTATGGTGAGATAAGAACCTGATCTCTGTTAAGCCCAGAGGGTTCCATTCATTGTCCTGAGTGTTGTAAGTCTGTAGTGCTGATCTGCATGTGAAGCATGAACCTCATGATCCTTTTTCCTGGGCGACTTCAACTCAGAGGAGCAGGCGAAATCCCATGGCTGAATGTTTTTGGATGGGTGGGGAGCCTCCCCTGCACATAGAAAACTAGCACTTCAGGAGAAAAGCGGGCTTAGATGCCATCTGCACGATTAATTTCTTCTTTGTTTCTACAGGTGGTCTGTCAATGGCTCCACCCCAAGCTGATTCCACTTACGCCTCTCCTGGAGCCACCCGGGATGACAGAGCAGGGCCTGGATACTCAGCAGCCGCGACCAGAGAGGAGAGGCCAATGAGGCAGGTGACTCCATACAGCCAAGCTGCCATGCCGCCTCCGGCCCCAACACCTTCCCGACCGCCTCCTCAAGAGGAGGAGGAAGACGAGGCCAACAGCTATGACTCCGATGAAGCGAGTAGGTAGTCTCAAGTCACGGCAGCCCGTTCTGCCACCTTCCAGTCCTTGGGCTCGCTGGGAAAACCAAAAATGCTGCTTGATATTGTGGACGACGAATGTACAGAATGCTGAATCCAGAACCCTTGTCGACTGGGTGCCTGGCTCAGCTTTTGCATTTTGAGATTGCAGTGGGTGTCGTCACGGGTTCTCAGATTTATTTATGCTGCTGCAGTGGCTCAAGTGGTTAAGATGCTGAACTGCAGGTCGGTAGTTCAGCAGTTCGAGACCCGAGTGCTGCATGATGGAGTGAGCTCTCGTCTTTGGTCCCGGCTCCTGCCAACCTAGCAGTTCAAAAGCAAGAAATTGCAAGTAGAGAAATAGGTACCGCTTCGGTGGGAAGGTAACAGCCTTCCGTGCGCCTCGGCATTTAGTCATGCCAGCCCCATGACCACGGAGACGTCTTTGGACAGCGCTGGCTCTTCAGCTTGGAAACGGAGATGAGCACCGCATCCCTAGAGTCGTATTCGACTGGCTTTCGAGCAAGGGAAACCTAAGGACTAGAAATAGGTACTGAGAAAACAGTCATGAGAGTCTGACCCACAAATCAAGGTACTCAACAAGACTTACACAAAATAGTTTGCTATATATGGCTGCCAATAAACACTGCATAACAACAATGAGCAAATTCCATCAAATCGTAAGAAAATCCTTGTATAAGAATAAATCAACATCGTCTCCAGATTTTATAACAACGTTTCAAAAACTGGATCTTCCTCAGGAAATATTCTATAAAGTGGTACAAGAAAATTCACGCTCATATAGTGCTATCACAGAACCAGGAATAATACAATTAATTCAGTAGTAGGACGCTGATCTCAAAGCTATTCGGCCAGTTTGGTGTAGTGGTTAAGTGCTCAGACTCTAGTCTGGGAGAACCGGGTTTGATTCCCCACTCTTCCTCCACATGCAGCTGCTGGTGTGACCTTGGGCAAACCATAGTTCTGTCAGAGCTGTTCTTGAAAAAGAGCAGTTAATGTCAAGAGCTCTCTCAGCCCCTCCTACTTCACAGGGTGTCTGTTGTGGGGAGGGGAAGGGAAAGGAGTTTGTAAGCCACTCTGAGACTCCCTTGGGTAGTGAAGGGCGGGGTATAAATCCAATCTCTTCTTCTTCAGACATGTTAGTTTCTGACGGATCTGGTTTTTAAAACGTTGTTGTTATAAAATCGGGAGACGATGTTGATTTATTCTTATACAAGGATTTCCTTATGATTTGATAGACTTTGCTCCTTGTTTTTATGCAGTGTTTATTGGCAGCAACATATAGAAAACTATTTTGTGGAAGTCTTGCTGACTACCTTGATTTTTGGGCCAGACCCTCACGACTGTTTTCTCTGTACCTATTTTTAGACAAGGTCGTGACTGTCCACATTTGCCGTTAAGGACTAGGCCCGGGGGTCCCAAACCTTTTTGAGCCTGTGGGCCCCTTTGGAATTCTGGCACGGCGTCGTGGGGACAGCCACCAAAGGGCTGCCATGGGAAGCGGAGCTAGCTACAAAATGATTGTTGCAGCTTCTCTTCAGTCACGAAGTGACGATCTTTGTGCCATGGTGCCAAAGCCAACGTTTTTCAAAAGCTGTACTGTTAGCCAACTCTCCAGTGGCCAGTCAGAAGCCTCGTGGGGCAAAAGCCCCATCAGCCCCGCCCACTTTCTTAAAACACTTGGCGGGGGCAAGGAAAGGTGTCAGCGGGGGCCACAGTCCCCCCGGGTGCCAAGTTGGGGACCCCCGGGCTGCGGTCCCAAATGCTAAATAATCCACGTTCATTCCACTGTCCAGTTGGATTTTGCCAGTTCACACAGTAAAGATCCAATTGGAAAGTGCACTGAAAGTGGATTGAAAGTGGATTATTTAGTGTGCGTGACCGCAGCACTAGAGGAGAATTTCTCTTTTCAGAAACCAAAAATGGAAAGTGAGGTTTTTATACTGCTGCATTCTGCGCCAGCATCGGAATTCCTTGCAGGTGCAAATGCAGTGGGGTAAACCGACCAAGATTTCACCTGACCCATTTCCTCTTTGGGCCGGTTCCTACCTGCCTTCAGATTCTATTAGCGTTCCCTTGCGCTGCAGTCGTTTCTCTAATGAGCTCGCGCCTGGGAGTCCTCGGGGGTTCACGACTTTTTCCTGGGGACCCACTAAGTGCTTTTAATGGCTGGTAAATAAGTAATTGGGAGAGGAAATGAATTTCGTCAGCCCGTTTCTCTCTTTCGCGTGGAAAAATAACGAGCTGCTGCCCCAGCCGAGAACTCCACACTGGAGGACCTGCATTATTCATGGCAGATGGAAGAGCCCAGGGGCACCTGTGTGCAGCTAGACTTCTGCACACTGCGGAGAGGGGAGGGGGCCTTGGAGGGGAACGGCAGGAATTGGAGCCCGGAATCAGAAGCAGCATCTTCCAGGCCTCTCTTGCATCCAGACGACTGAGGCAGCCTAAGAAGGGAAATCCACTTGGAGTCCGTCTGCACCTCTGGACACACTGTGGCATACGAAGCGTCACTTGCTCTGGGGCTACTGCATAGGGATGCCAACCTCCAGGTGGAGGCTGGAGTTCTCGCAGAATTGCAGTAGATCTCCAGATGACATAAATCACATCCTTATTTTCTTTCTTTCTTTCTTTCTTTCTTTCTTTCTTTCTTTCTTTCTTTCTTTCTTTCTTTCTTTCTTTCTTTCTTTCTTTCTTTCCCTCCCTCCCTCCCTCCCTCCCTCCCTCCCTCCCTCCCTCCCTCCCTCCCTCCAGTGTTCCCTCTAAGCTGAGTTAGTGAGAGCTAGCTCACAGTTTTTTAGCCTCTAGTTCAAACATTTTTGTCTCAGCTCAGGAAGGAGGGCTCCAGAGCAAACTAATTTATGCAGTAGCCAAATTGCTTGCTCACAACTTTAATGCCATGAGCTCACAAAGTCGAAGTTTTGCTTGCAAGACTCCACAGCTTAGAGGGAGCATTCTACCCATCATCCATCCATCCATCTAGCTATCTATCTAGCTAGCTATCTAGCTTCACCATCATTATCTATCATCTATCTTCTATCTCCTTCACCACCATCATCATCATTATCTATCTATCTGCTATCATCATCATTTTCATCTCTCTCTCTCTCTCACACACACACACACACACACACACACACGTATTCCACTTCTCCTGGAGAAGGTGGGCTGTGTGGCCTTATACTTGCCAAGGTCCCTGCCCTCCCTAACCCCCCCCCCCCCCAGGCGCCACCCACAAATCTTCCAGGTCTTTCTGACTCCAGAGTTGTCCACTCTGTCAGGGCCTCTGTAGCCTGGCAGGGTCTCTTCAGGTGGACCACCTGCGGCTTGAGACCCTGGAGGTGGAAATGTGGGGATTGACTCTGGGGTCGTGTTCACATGAAGCACGTGCGTTACCCCTCGGCCACGGGAGACAGTTCATCTGTCTGTCTGCCCCCCCCCCCTTTGCCTTTTAGCTGTTTTCTACCCGCTTATTGGATATCAGATACGTAGGGTTGCCAACCTCCAGGTGGGGCCTAAAGGCCTCCTGGAATGACAGCTGACCTCCAGGCTACAGATGCTCTTTCCCTTGGAGAAGATGGCAGCTGCAGTGCATGGCATTTTGCCCTGTTGAGGTCCCTCCACAGACTCCACCCTCCACGTGCTCCATCCCCAAACCTCCAGAATTTTTCCAACCCAGCATTTGTGACCCCAGGCAGGGGTCTGGCGTGTATCATCTTCCTCTGCAAAGCACACAGTGCATTCATGGTGTCGTATGATTGCTGTTATTATTACTAGCAGTTTTAGGGCTGCGACATCATGTTGATTAATTGGTGAGATTCACTGATCAAAAAGCATTTCCAGTGACTCAAAAGTTACTCTCCCTCCCAACTGATCAGGCCATCACATTTTTAGAAGTTAACTTCAATACCAAGTGCTGATCAAAACAGCAGACTGCAAGTACCGTCTTAGAAGCAAATATGTGTGTTTGTGTGTTTGTGTGAGACAGACAATCTGCTGCCTTTATTTATGGGAAAGCTGCAGAGAGTCTGCTCAAAGGAAACACTGTTTTTCCTTTAGAGCTGCTGTTCTTTCTTATATGCAGGTTTAATTGATAGCGTGTCTTAATAGCTTCTTCTTTTTTAAAATCTCCATTTAAACGAAGAATGCCCAAGGCTTCAAAAACGTAATATAACTTTAAAAATCACACACAAATGAAAGAGACACGATGTTCAAATAAGAGCGGTAAGTAGTAGAGCTTCCTATTCAAACAATAGCAAATAATTTGTTTTAAAAGCACTGTGGATCCTAGAAGCGAAACAGAGAATTAAAAAATAATGGAGTCGGCAACGGATAAGATAATAAAAGATCCGCCAGAGTAAATAGAGGGAATGCCAGGAGGAAACTTCCAATTAGGAAGTCAGGAGCAAACCATCTCTTGCCTTGAAAACCCCGAGGGGTCGCCATAAGTCAGATGTTACTTGGTGGCACTTAATTACAATTAGTTATTGATTGAAAAGATCTGTGACCCTCCCTGTCCCCTCCAAGGTGCCTTACACGCAGACATTAACCCAGTGTAATCCGGAGGCTCAGGAAAGAAACGTGGAAAAAATGCAGAACAGTATTTCCCCCCCCCAAGGTTTTTTTTTTACCAATTTTTCCAGCATAAGAACTGAAAGAAACTGGGGGACGTTGGAACAATTCCTATGAACTATTTCCCATATAAAATGGACAAGGCTATGGAGTGTGAGGGGTGGAAGCCAGGGTGTCCCAGATTCTAGCCTGATGCTCTAACCGCCACATCACAAAGGCTTTCAAGTAGATCTTCTTTAAATGTGACTAATTGTGTTCATAATTAACGTACTCTTATCTGTCTGGTGATGATACGCTGTTGAAGAATCTGATGTGATGGAGTTTCACTCACAAGCCGGATTTGCTGCTGGTCCCTTCTGTGCCTGTGTGGGATGCTTTCTATTCAAAGGATGCCCCTCCTCCTTTTGTTGGCCAGATGTGGAAACGTGGTACAGAGATGTGGCGTGTGCTATTTAACTTTTCTTTTTTTCCTTCCCTCAGACGCACTAAGGCACGAAGAGGGCAATTGCACGCCCCCCCCCCCCCCCCCCAATTTGGCTGTCTCCACAAATTTGCTTGTAGAAAACTAGGCCAAATAGTTCAGTGTTTTGTCTTAGTTGTAAATGAGGCATTTTACATTCTTACAACAGTGAAATAAATTTAGGGTTGATAACAAAGTCTGAATTCCTTATTTTTCCGTTTTCCCCGAATATATGAAACAAATCCCTCTGTTTTCGTCCCCCTGGCTTTAGTATTTCTAGAAAGTTTACATCTCTAAGAACTGCATATGGGTAAAATACAAAATAAGGCAGATTAATGTGATCTGTGATTATTTAATCAACAGCTTTCTTTAACTAAATGAGTAATGATAAAGTTATCAATTTCCCGGCCCCTTCTGTGTCCTGGTCCTTTCAGTATCTCTATCCCCTTCTCCCCCCCCCCCACAAGCATGCCCCCTTCTGTCTCTAGCCCTGTCTTTCTGTGGGTCCCTCTGCAAGCTTGTGTGTTGCTTTAAAATAGGGTTGCCAACCTCCAGGTGGTGGCTGGAGATCTCCTGGGATTACAACTGAACTCCGGGTGACAGAGGTCAGTTCGGCTGGAGAAAATGGCCCCTTTGGAAGGTGGACTCTATGGCAGTGTACCCCATGGAAGTGCCTCTTCTCTCCAAACCCTACCCTCTTCAAGCGCCAATCCCGAAATCTCCAGATATTTCCCAACCTGGCGCTGACAACCCTACTTTAATGTAGTTTGGTGCAGTGCTTAAGATATTGTGGTTAAGTGCGCGGACTCTAACCTGGGAGAACCGGGTTTGATTCCCCACTCCTCCACATGCAGCTGCTGGTGTGACCGTGGGTCAATCACAAGTTCTCTCAGAGCTGTTCTCTCAAGAGCAGTCCCCGAAAGAGCTCTCTCAGCCCTGCCTACCTCCCAGGGTGTCTGTTGTGGGGAGGGGAAGGGAAAGGAGACTGTAAGCCGCCCAGAGACTCTGAATAAAGGGTGGGGGATAAATCCAGTCTCCTCCACCTCCTCCTCCTCCTCCTCCTCCTCCTCCTCCTCTTCTTCTTCTTCTTCTTCTTCTTCTTCTTCTTCTTCTCCTCTCTCTCTCTCTCCCTCTCCAGCAAAGAAATGTCAAGGGGAAATTACAATGTGAGAACCTGAGTTCATTCACACATTCAGATCTGTGGGCTCCCCTGGGCTGAATAGGGAGACAGGATTCTTACCTCACTAAAGATGCTAATTTTCTTTTCTTTTTAAAAACCCACCCCCTCCTTTCCCCTCTGCTCCAGTCAAGCTGATCCAGTATACATGGTACTTTTGCATCTTTTACAAGCATTCTGTATAACACCCCTCCCACCATCTGACTGGGATCAAAGGACTCCGAAATCTCCATTTCTACTTGTGTCTGAAGAGGGAGCATTGTCTCTCAAAGGCTCAAGCTCCGAAACTCTCGCTGGTCTCCCAGCTGCTTGAATCTAACTGCTACTACACCCCATCATGGCTGCCCTCTGAGAAAATCTCTCTCTCTCTCTCTCTCTCTCTCTCTTGGCAGCCACTTTGGGTGCTTTGGAATTCAGCCTCCTGTACAACCCTGAGAACAGCTCTTTGCACTGTGCCATCATCAAGGCGAAAGTAAGTTTGACCCTTCCGGGTGAGACCAGCAGCTCCTGGAAGGGGAGATCTGTTTCAGGATTCCGCACTCCTCCGCGTGAAGCCAGCTGGGTGACCTTGGGTCAGTCACAGCTCTTTCAGAGCTCTCTCAGCCCTCCAAAATAAGTCTAGCTCGCCACCTAGTGGTGCATAATGCTGAAAGAGCTAGAACTTCAGGCTGCCAGACAATCATAGGGTCTCCTGGCTATGCTACACACAATGCTATATGATAATAATAATTATTATTGTCCCAAGATGGAAATATCTGCTGCCTAAGTGATGATCCAAGATGGTCCCATCAGCCTTTGGGCTGCCTGTTGGTGCTGTTTGATTCCGTTTTATGTCCATTGTTTTAATGCTCGAAGAACACGGGGAAAGGTATTCCTCCTCCGCCCCGCCCTGTCATTTGGGTTGCTGTTCTTTCTCATTTTAAAGAGCCGTGCTTGTGTAGTGGCTAGAGTGTCGGGCTGGGATCTGGAGGACCCAGCTTTGAAGCCCAACTCTGCCGTGAAAGTTTGCTGGGTGACCTTTGGCCAGTCACGCCCTCTCTGCCTAACCTCCCTCACAGGGTTGTTGAGAGGATAGAGGAGAGGAGAACGATGTAAGCAGCTTTGGGTCCCCAGCTGGGGAGAAAGGCAGGGCATAAATGAAGTCAAAACATCACTGTAGAAAAAGAGCCAGAGTCCAGGAGCACCGTAAAGACTAATTTGTGGCAGGGGATGAGGTTTTGTGGGTCACCGCTCACTTCTTCAGAAACAGCTAGACTGGGAGTCCCTCTGTCTTTGTATCTTGGAGACTGGAGTGAGTGATTTCAGATGCTGAATGACAATAGCAGGTGAATGACCAGCAGCTCCTGGGCAAATGGGCCAGTCTCTACAGCAAACAATAAACGGGCATAATTCTGACATTAGAAAACACAACATTCAAAAGCCAGTGGGGGAACATTTTAACCTTCCAGGACATTCAGCAGCTGACCTAAGAGGAGCAGTTCTCCTACAAAGGAATTTCAAAGGAAGATTAGAAAGAGAGACTGCTGAATTGCAACTGATAACGAAGCTCAAGACAATGCATCCTCCTGGACTGATTCGAGACCTAGGTTTCCTGTCTCATTACCAGTGCTGATTTCCCAATGCCTACTACCCCTCTGCGTATCACACTGAATCCAATCACGCTTGCTATTGTCAATCACCTGCAGTCATCATTCAGAATCTGAAATCGCTCCACTGTCAAAGATAAAAGGACAGATTGACTCACCTTCTAGCTGTATCTGAAGAAGTGAACAGTGACACGCACAGACGCTCCTCCCCTTGCCACAAATTTTGTTAAGTCTTGAAGGTGCTCCTGGACTCTGGCTCTTTTCTCCTGCTACAGACAGACTGACACGGCTCCCCATCTTGATCTAGTGAAACGAAACATCTCGTTTAGTTCTGCAGTACAGTTGATGTGTTTTTGATGTCTTTCACTGCTTGAAGTACTGGGGCGGGGGGGTGTCGCTGCTCATTTTATGCTTTTCACGACAAAAAAGTGGAAATGGGGGCTGTCCGGATAGAACTGGTGAGCTTGATCCCTATATGGGATTATTGTGCCATCCTTGGGGAGGACATTGCTAGTCTCCGGCATCAGCGTCTTCCCATGAGCTTCCGCCATTGATTGCATATTGCGAGGCAAAGACTGAAGGCAGCAAATGGTTTGTGCAAATGTACACGCATGAGCCGGTGTGCTGGTAAGATCTAAGAGTCGGGCTGCACATCATACCTATGACCAGGCCCGTAGCCAGGAGTTTTTTAGTTTGGGGGGGGCTTTTAAAAAGTTGGGGGGGCACTGAATTTCACGCGCTTCTCCGCGCAATGCCCCACCCTCCCAGCATTTAAAGGGTCCCTTTAAATGCTTTGAGGGAGAAGCAGGGGGAGGCCCCGCATGCACCTGCATGCCAAGGCACAAATTTGCAGCTTGGAGTGTAGGCGCACGCAGCCGCCCCCAGCTTCTCCCCAAAAGTTGGGGGGCCTTGGGAAGAAGTTGGGGGGCCATGCCTCAGGAGGCCCCACTGTGGCTATGGGCCTGCCTACGAAGCCTCTGTTCAAAATGGCGTCCTCGAGGTGGAGTCTCTCCCTCCCTGGAGGGACGCAGCAGGGATAAGTCCCTGCCTCTTAGAAATGACAACAACACCTGCAGTTGTTCATGGAAAATCCTGGGAATTAGAGGGCTGGATCCTGCAGATCTGCACTGCTGATGGGGGCGCTTCTCCCCCCAATCGCCTCTTGTGACAGAGGACGGCTTCTGGCATTGGGAAGAGTCGCTTCCCTCGAAGACAGTTTCCCTGCAGTCCACTGTGTAAGGAGAAAGCTGGATATATTCTAGGGAAGAGGTCCCCAGCCTTTTTGACCCTGTGGGGCACCTTTCAAATCCTGACCCAGTGTGGCGAGTGGAGCCACAAAATGGCTGCTGCAGAAGGCGGGGCCAGCCACAACATGGCTGCCGCAGCTTGACTTCAGTCACATTGTGAAGATTCTCAGGCTGTGGTGGCAGCTGCTGCCAAAGTAATGTTTTTTAATGATCTTCACGGCCAATCAGCTATCTAATGGCCAGCCAGACAGCTTGCAGGGAAAGATCCCTACCCTTGGTGGGCGCCAGGAAAAGTGTCAGCAGGCACCGTGGCACCAGTGGGCACCACATTGGGCTCCCCTGTTTTAGGAGCGCTCTTCGGTTGAACAGGCTTGGCCAGTGCCGGTGTTCCCTCTAAGCTGAGTTAGTGTGAGCCTGCTCACAGTTTTTTAGCCTCCCGCCCACACATTTTGGTCTCCACTCAGGGAAGGGATGGCTCCCAAGCAAACTAATTTATGCAGTCGCCAAATCGCTCACTCACCACTTTAATGCCAGTAGCTCAAAAGGCAGCATTTTTGCTCGTAAGACTCCACAGCTTAGAGGGGGCATTGCTCTTAACCACTACACCAAAGTGGCTCTCAGAATGAAAGAACAGTCCGGAAGGAGTGCTCCTGGGAATCCAGTGTGCCCCCCATAGAGTCCTCCCGAGAATCCTTTGCAACACGCAAGCCTCTCCAGGGCTTCTCAGCAGAGATGTCCGTGTAGAAAAAGGTTTCTCGAGATCTCTGTATTTTGAAAGGTACTGCTGTGAAAACTTCTTCCATTTTTTTTTAAAAAAACTCAATTTTCTGAATGTATCCTCCTGAGTCAGCCATCGCCAGGTTGGTTAAATTCTACCTCTCCGGCCCTTTTCTTTGAGGGATGACTGACGTGTTCCAATTGTATTCCTGCCCAGGGACTGAAGCCGATGGACTCCAACGGGCTGGCTGATCCGTATGTCAAGCTGCATCTTTTGCCAGGGGCCAGCAAGGTAACGGGTGATTTAGGGCACGTTTTGAGCTGGCTCTTTTGAGCCGCGCCAGGCACAAGTGCCTGGTGGATTTAAAGGGCACGGCCAGATCACAACATTTGAGAATTGTGCCGCTTCTGTGAGTAGCCCATCCCCGTCGGGGATCCGTACTTAAAAGATAGTGGTGAAAGTCCAGTCTAAAGCTGGTCGATGGGCCAGTGCTCGACTTTCCACCATCAGGTCGTACCTCCAGCATGCAATCAGCCCGTAGGGATGGTCTCCAGACCATCCCGAATGGCTGCCATTTTAAAAAGCTCTTAGCAATGCACGCATTACCCCTGAAAACATGCGATGTCCCCAGAGCTCCGCTGAAACGATCCGAACAATTGAATGTTTCTGATGGTCCCCTGAACTTTATTAACTTTATAAACTGAAAGGGGTACCTAGAGGAAGGTACCGCTGGCGGCGCTTTTACCATTTTGGTCCGCACATGCGTGGAAAAACAAGTATATGGTGAGGCACATACGCTCATGCGCAGACAGGTTTTTTTTTAAAAAAGCCGACCACATGGCTCCTTATGGTGGATGCCATCTAGACAATCCATCGTGGGAGTCACGTGCGGTAAAGTGCTTCACGGGCGAGCTGTCTGGTCGTGCAACGCTGGATCAAAAAGATCTAGATCAAATTACAGCTGGGCCAATGGCGGGATTAGCTGCCCATCTGAACGCACCCTTAGTGTCTTTTTCTGTGCTGACGTCCTCTTGGCCTTTCCAGTATTGATAAGGGGGGGGGGGGCAATTCTGCACAGGGTGGTGGGTCTTTTAGAGCCACCCGGGAGCTCTCTTGAAACCCAGGTTGCCATACTCCAGGTGGGGCCTGGAGATCTCCTGGAATTACAACTGATCTCCAAACTACAGAGATCAGTTCCCCTGGAGAAAACAGCTGCTTTGGAAGGTGGACTCTGTGGCATTCTACCCTTCGGAGGTCCCACCCTCCCTAAACCTCAGCCTCCCAAATCTCCAGGAATTTTCCAACTCCGAGTTGGCAGCCCTAGAAAATGAAAGGGCTCCCCAATCTCTTGCGAGATGCTGTAGCCAGCACACATTCCCCTACAGGAGCAGGGACTCAGTTAGCCATGGTTAGAGTGTGTGCTTTTTGGGTCTCTCTTAACTAGGATTAGATTCAGATGGGTAGCCGTCTTGGTCAAGAAACAGATGAACAAAGCCAGAATGGTGCCCAGAAGAAACCTGTTGCAAGACAGGCCCCAAAGAGGCAATAACAGAACGCCCCTAGTGGTCACGTACAGCTCTCACCTCAAAACAGCTCAACACGTCGTCATCAGTGGCTTACAACATCAGCCATCCAAGGGTATCCCCCACCAAGTGGTCTGATGGCTAGAGAACTGGGCTCGCCAAGGCCTTTCAGGTCCAGGGGGTGTGTGTGTGGGTGTTCATTTCCCTCTGTTTGAACGGCTCCATTTGGTTTGGCAGTCCAACAAACTGAGGACCAAGACCCTGAGGAACACCCGGAACCCCACGTGGAACGAGACGCTGGTGTACCACGGCATCACAGAGGAAGACATGCAACGGAAAACACTCAGGCAGGCACAGGGTTTGGTGGAAGGAATGGTTGTGTGTGTGTGTGTATGTGTGGGGGGTATGTGGTCTCATCACAGGGTTCCTTTTGCATTCGAGTCCAGCAACACCTTAGAGACCGGTGACATTTTGGGGAGGGGTATGAGCTTTTGAGAATCAAAGCTCCCTCTGTCAGGCAGGTATCTGATGAAGGAAGCTTTGACTCTCAGGAGAGCCAGTCGGGTGTAGTGGTAAGGAGCAGGGACTCTGATCTGGGAGAACCGGGTTTGATTCCACATGCAGCTGCTGATGAGAGCTTGGATCAGTCACAAGTTCTCTTGGAGCTGTTCTCTCCAGGGCAGTTCTCGAAAGAGCTCTCTCAGCCCCACCTCCTTCACAGGGTGTCTGTTGTGGGGAGGGGAAAGGAAGGAGATTGTGAGCCACTCTGAGGCTCCTTTGAGTAGTGAAGGGAGGGCTCCTCCTCTTCCTCTTCTCAGGAGAGCCAGTTTGGTGTAGTGGTTAAGTGCGCGGACTCTAATCTGGGAGAACTGGGTTTGATTCCCCACTCCTCCACTTGCACCTGGCTGGATGACCTTGGGCAAGCCATAGCTCTGTACCAGCTGTTCCCTCAAGGACAGCTTGGGAAAGAGCTCTCTCAGCCCCACCTACCTCACAGGGTGTCTGTTGCGGGGAGGGGAAGGGAAAAGGAGTTTGTAAGCCACTCTGAGACTCCCTTGGGGAGTGGAGGGCAGGGTATAAATCCAATCTCTTCTTCTTCTTCTTCTTCTCCGCCTCCTCCTCCTCCTTCTCTAAGGTGCTGACCTGACCTGGTTAGCCTAGGCTACCTCAGTCTTGTCATATCTTGGCTGCTAAGCAGGGTTGGCCCTGGCTAAAAATGTTTGGATGGGAGACCACCAAGGGATATTGGGTGGGACACGGAGGCAGACCATGGCAAACCATCTCTGAATGTCTCTTGCCTTTAATACCCCACTAGGGGTCTCCTTGAGGGCACTTTCCACCACCACCGGGTGCTCCTGAAGTTCAGTCTAGCAGTTCTCCTTTAGACCCTAGGAAACCAGCTACCCTCTGAAACAGGGGTCTTCTCGCAATGTCTCTTTCCCTGGTTCCTCACAGGATTTCCGTGTGCGATGAGGACAAATTTGGCCACAATGAATTCATCGGTGAGACGAGGGTGGCTCTGAAGAAGGTGAAGCCCAACCAGAAGAAGAACTTCAACATCTGTCTGGAGAGAGTCGTACCGGTACCGGTTGCTTCTCTGCATTTGTTGTACTGTTGAGACAAGTTTAGGGGGCAGGATGCCACGGTCCGTTCCCCCAACGGTGATGCTTCTCC
Source organism: Lepidodactylus listeri (assembly GCA_029233225.1). Classification (NCBI taxonomy): domain Eukaryota; kingdom Metazoa; phylum Chordata; class Lepidosauria; order Squamata; family Gekkonidae; genus Lepidodactylus; species Lepidodactylus listeri. Next base: position 3,848,591 of record JARCFY010000013.1, on the reverse strand, counting down.
CCTGTGCAAGGGATGTCTCTCCTCGTGGCAGAAGACCACTGGGTCCCTTCCTGAAGCTGCTTTGCAGCAAATTCAGAATCGGAAGAATTTCCCGGACACGTCCGTGTCTTGGGGGATTATTCACTGCCACAAGATGCAGTGGTGGGCAGATTTATGGAGGAGAGGTCTATTAAGAGCTATTGGCAATGAGAGCTAAGTAAAGCATCGTGTTCAGTTGCAGCCTACCTTTGACTGTCAGATGCTTGTGGAAAAACAGGATGTGTGTGTGTGTGTTTGGGAGGGTTGGTATCACCTCCAAGCCTTGGCCGGGAGCTTCCCAAGAGGCCTGTGTTTGGGGGGGGGGGTGGACTTGGGTTTGATCCATTAAAAACAAATTCTTATCTGATATCTGACAAAGGGAAACCCAGCCAAAGGATGGTCAGGCTTTACACAAATATCTTAAGATATATTTCAGCGCTGAAACAGTTACTAAATTAATTGGATAGACCAGCTAGTGAGAGTCTTTTGAACAAATAAAGATGGATCCAATTTTTTTTTTCTTAGAATGAATATTTCACAGTTTTGGGTGGCAAAATGTCCCCTTGAATGTGCGACGCCTGTGACCGGCAGCCCTTCTCCCGGGGCCCAGGTGGAGAAGCCTCCTTCCCAGTCCCTGCGGTCTTCCCTGGGACTATGGGCTCTGCCTCTCCCCTGTCTTTGCCCTCCGAGGAAGGAATGCCTCCCCAAAATGATGCTTTCTGCCACAGGCATTTGCCCTGAAAAAAGCAGGGATCGTCTTCTTCTTCAGAACAGGGTCTGGATTTGTGTGCAAATGTATGCAAATTTAGTTGATCAAGTAAATGTTTGTTTTGATCAAGCCCTAATATACGTTGGGGAGCCAGTTTGGTGTAGTGGTTAAGTGCGTGGACTCTAATCTGGGAGAACCAGGTTTGATTCCCCACTCCTCCACTTGCAGCTGCTGGATGACCTTGGGCAAGCCATAGCTCTGGCACAGCTGTTCTTGAAAAAGAGCAGTTTCTGTCAGAGCTCTCTCAGCCCCACCTACCTCACAGAGTTCCCTCTAAGCTGAGTTAGTGTGAGCTGGCTCACAGTTTTTTAGCCTCCAGCTCACACATTTTTGTCTCAGCTCAGGAAGGGTGGCTCCAGAGCAAACATTTACTCAGCAGCCAAATTGCTCACTCACAACTTTGATGCTAGTAGCTCTCAAAGTAGAATTTTTGCTCACAGGACTCCACAGCTTAGAGGGAGCATTGCAGGGTGTCTGTTGTGGGGAGGGGGAGCGAAAGGAGACCATAAGCCGCTCTGAGACTCCCTTGGGTAGTGAAGGGCGGGGTATAAATCCAATCTCTTCTTCTATATTGGGGAGGGGCTGTGGCTTAGTGGAAGAGCCTCCACATTGCATGCAGGAGGTCCCTGGTTCAATTCCCGCCATCTCCAGTTGAAAGGACCAGGGAGGAGGCGATGTGAAAGACCTCAGCCTGAGACCCTGGAGAGCGGCTGCCAGCCTGAGTAGACAAGCCTAGCCGTGATGGACCAATGGGTCTGATTCAGTAGAAGGCAGCTTCGGGTGTGTTCATGCATGTGTTCATGCATGCCCATAGAAATGCAATCAAGAGGTGGGGAATACAAAGAGAGCTGTGGGCGAAAAGGCGCAGGGTTCCTCTGGGTCAGGCTCATTGTCTTCTGCACATGATTAAAGAAAGCCTTTCCCCCCCCCCTCCCTCCTCTCCAATCCAATGCCAACGCACAGATGAAGCGTGGAGGGACCACCAGCTCCTCGCGGGGAATGGCCTTGTACGAAGACGAGGTAAGTCCTTGCGCCTCTGTGGCTGGAGGATCCAGCTTGGTAGCCCAGGACACGAATTGAAGGAGACAAGTCGAAAACTGAAGTCAAGGTTTAATGCTTTGCACGAGTGGGTGTTCTCGTTTCATGCTGAATAGCAGATTGTTGCCCACTCCTGGCCTTCACCTGGACCCGCCTGGAAGTGGGCACGAACGAACCCGACCCCCAGACTTTTTGAGATTGCTTCGGGCCCGTTGCCTTCCTCCCCCTGGTCTCTCCTAATTCTTGTGAATGACCTCTTTTCTGTTGCTCCTGGGTTACCTCGGCCTGCCGCCGCAACCCTTTCCTCTTAGGTCCTGCTTCCTTCCCCAGCCCTTCTGTGACATCACAGCAGTGCAGCCTACCACTGCTACAAGGTGGCTTATGGTGCTATAAAGAGAGCCGGTTGAGAAACCCAAGAATCACATTTTAAATCGGGGTCGTGATCAGCCCAAGCTGCCGCTCTTCGTCTTAGAGGACTGTGGGGACCAAAATTAGCCAGAGCCTTCTCCAACTCTCAGATGACCTGGTGGCCGTGGAAGGGTTAAGCCTCCTGTCCCTTCCCTGTGCGGCCCCAATCCACATCAGGCCCCTGCGTACTTACTTACTTACTTATTTCTTAGATTTATATCCTTCCTGCAGAGCTTCCACCCAATAATAACCAATATGCAAGATATATATGTACAAAACAAAACAATAGAACTCCAGTAAAATACGGTAATCATCCTATCATACAGATCAGAGTCACGTGTCACAGGTGCAGTCTGTTACAAGTTGGGGTCCGTTGATGATAGTGCAAAACTGACCCAAGGGGGACGCCGGCCGCCAAGAGAGGGGGGGATGCCCGCCGCCCTAACTAAAAGCCTGGCGGAAGAGCTCCATCTGGCAGGCCCCACAGAACTACAAAAGGTCCACAGGGCCCTGATCTCTTCTTGGGGCTCATCCCACCAGGTAGGGGCCAGGGCCGAAAAAGCCCTGGGCCTTGTGGAGGTGAGACAAATGCCTCCGGGCTGGGGACCCCCAGAAGGGGTTGAGTGGCCTATCGTAAAGCCCTTCAGGGCTCGTAGAGGAAGAGGCGGTCTTGCAGATATGCAGGCCCCTGGCCATATCTATATATCTGATTCCCAAGTGCCCCCCCCGCATGCGGATACTTAAATCCACGCGGGGGGGGCACTTGGAGGGCAGAGGGGGGGGTTCTGCAGGTGGGGGGTAACCCCCCCGCTTGCAGAAAAATCCGAAATCTATCAAAAACTTTTTGGGGGATCTTTAAATCTCCCGAAAAGTAAAAGAGCGTCCCCTGCGCATGCGCGGGGAACGCTCATGGAACGGCAGCGGCCCGGCGAGAGTTGCTGAGGCCAGCTGACAGCCTGCGGAGGAGGGGGAAGGGGGCGAGCGGTGGGCCTGGCGAGAGGCGCTGAGGCCCGCCGGGAGTCTCTGGGGGGGGCAGAGGAAGGGGGGGAAGGGGACGGAGGGAGGAGTAGCACCTGTCAGCTTCTCCCCCCCCGCGAATATCGCGGCCCCCCCCCCCCTTGTAGGGCTCTAAAGAAAAGCACCAACACCTTGAAACGGATCCGGTACTCGATATGAAATGAAAATTTTAAAGATGCTGGGAAGATCCGGCCTAGGCTCTCTTCTCCTCTTTGGCCCTAAGGGCTGTGGGATAGCTGCACGGCCGCCAGCATAGTTGATGGAGAGAGCTAGGATGGATTGAATCCCAAGAGGGATTGCAGTGTGAGAGGATTCCAGGGGACGGGAGGAATCTTGCAGTGCAAATCCCCCGCCCCGCCCCCCGTGCAGTTGTTTTCTTGAGCAGGGCGCCCTCCGGTGGTCTGATTTCTGTTCTGTCACATTTTTGGATGGCTCTCCAGCAAGGCAAGTGCTGATTCACTCTCGGTCACTGCAGTGCCAAGTCATAACTTGCCAGTGGGTGTGAAGCGCGGTCAGCCACCAAGGATGGAGCAGTCCCACTGCTTCTGGCCTGATACTGCTCGTGGGATGTGCATTTGTGTGTGTGTGTGTGTGTAGATTCAGGTGCGAATCATCAGTTCATACAGCGCATTGAGGCATGGTGAGATTTGCACGTGGGATGCAGACCCAAGCGGCTCCAGAAAGAGGAGAGGAAAAATGAATCTGGCCACAGGGACACCTTTGACAAAGCACCTGTGGCACAGAGAGGGGCCTGAAGGGTATGGTGGATAGAGACAATTTCCCCTGCCTTGCTCGTAACTCTAGAACTCAGGGGCTCCTGTGGTTGGGAAGTGCAGCACACGAATGCATCTAAATGCAGCATTTGGAACTCACTGCCACAGGATCGGGTGATGGTTGCTGGCTTAGGTGCTTTTTAAAGGGGATTAGAGAAATCCATGGCCATCAGGCCCATCCAATATTAGGAGCTAAGATCACTAATGGAGCCACCATGTTCGGAGGCAATGTACATCTGAGTGCTAGACATGGTGGTGGAATAGTCGGGGCCAGGCTGTTGCTTTCCTCGTGTTCTTGTGAGCATCCTGAGCTGTTACTACCGTGGGGGATATTGGGGGCTCTGCCCCCTTCCTTAAAGGACTCCCGCTTCTCAAAGGCCCCTCGCTTCATCCCAAAAGCATTTAAAAGGAGGTGGTGTGCGCCACTCTCCCTCCCTTCCTGCAAGATTTAAAGGGCCCTTCAGCTTATTGATAGGGAGCATATGGCCCGCCGATCAGCTGGAGGGCCCTTTAAGTCTTGCAGGAGGGGAGGGAGAGGGGTGCATGCCACCCCCTTCACTGTGGCAAATGGTAGCAGCCCCACCAGAAAAAAAATTTGCACCACAAAGCCACAAAATCCTGGCTCCGGGCCTGCTTAGCAGAGTGGTCACTGGTGCTGGAGGGGGCTGGTGGTTGGGAACATGCCGAGCTGCTGCTGGGGCTGGTGGCTGGGAACATGTCGAGCTGCTGCTGGGGCTGGTGGCTGGGAACATGCTGAGCTGCTGCTGGGGCTGGTGGCTGGGAACATGCTGAGCTGAGCTGCCACCAGTGCTGGGAGCCCTGCAGAGGTCACTCAGGTCAGCTCCTAGCAGCAGCTGGGCAGTTTTTGCCTGTGGGAGCTGCGGCTGGCTGAGTCCAAGCCACGTGGTCTCCTCTGCAGGGCTCCCAGCCCTGCAAAGGCTCGTCTCGGCATGCTCTGCAGGCCACTTGAAAGTCTCCGTCTGCCCCGTTGCGTACCTTGTTTGTTAGATGCTCGACAGTCACCTAATCGCTGGATGTGACTCCTGAGTCTCGGAAAGCAGAGCCTTTCCTCTCCCCTCCCCACCTTTCTGCTTCCTGCAGATGGATCCTGGGAACAATGTGGAGGAGCGCGGGAAAATCCTGGTGTCCCTCATGTACAGCACCCAGAAAGGAGGGCTCATCGTCGGCATTGTGCGCTGCGTCCACTTAGCGGCCATGGACGCCAACGGCTACTCCGACCCATTTGTTAAAATGTAAGCTGCACTTTCATCTCCTGGGCTGCCAAGCGACGGGGGGGGGGGGGGGGGGGAGTCAAGCTGGGCTTATCGGTTGCGGCTGCAGAAGTTCTCTAGGTTGGCACGTGGGCTTTGACATGCCCCAGATCCCCCCAGTCACAATTTCCCTGATGTTTCTGAATGTGCAAAGGGGTTGAGAAAATAGTGACGGAGCCCCTGGTTTTTACTGGCAAATGGGCACCCTCCTCCGGGAACTTTTCTCTGGAACTTGCACTGGGGGAATCTCTGGAGAGTTGTTCCCCCCTCTCAGCATGTTCAGAAGATGAAGAAGAAGAAAAAGAAGAGAGGAAGAGGAGGAGATTGGATTTATACCCCGCCTTTTGCTCAGAGTGGCTTACAATCTCCTTCCCTTCCTCTGCCCACAACAGACACTCCGTGTGGCAGGTGGGGGCTGAGAGAGCTCTTTCGAGGACTGCCCTTGAGAGAACAGCTCTGAGAGAACTTGTGACTGACCCAAGGTCACACCAGCAGCTGCATATGGAGGCACGGGGAATTAAACCCAGTTCTCCCAGATTAGAGTCTGTGCTCCTAACCACTGCACCCAACTGGCTCTCAAAACGAAAGAACAGTCCGGAAGGAGGGGAAAAGCTCCCCTAAGCAGGATTTCATCCAAGTGTCACCATTTATTTGATTATTTAATTATTTACTTCATTTGTACCCCATGGTTCTCCCCAGTGGGGGCCCAACGCAGCTCACATGGTTCCCCTCTCCTCCGTTGTATCCCTCTATGATGCCACATAGAGTCCACTCTCCGAAGCAGCCGTTTCCCCGAGGGGAACTGATCTCTGTCACCTGGGAATCAATTGTGACTCCTGGAGATTCCCAGGTCCCACCTGGAGGTTGGAAACCCCGCCTTCTCCACATGGCTGCTTTTGAACTGGGACTGGACTTGACGGGAAAGTCCTCCGGAGATCTGGTCCCAACCTCCTCGGCAGCCTGTCTGCTTCGGTTCTCTGTCTCCAGAGCTGAAAAGAGACCCTTTTTGCATCCTCTTGTTCTCAGTTGCTTGAAGCCCGACATGGGGAAGAAAGCCAAACAGAAGACCCAGATTAAAAAGAAGACTTTGAACCCCGAGTTTAATGAGGTGAGGCTGGGCGGGGCAGGGGGAGGAGGGGCCTTTCTCTCCTCACCAGGTTTTCTTAGACCCCGGTTAGCAAAAAACCCCTGGCTGAACAGGAAAACCAAACGATTGACCGGGAAATTGCAGCCCAACATTATTCCCTCACCTTCCACACAGTTGCTTTTCTGAAAGCAAAACTACGGAAGCAGCTTCTTTTTGTTTGCATGTTACTGTGAAACAGGCACATCCTCCGCTGGCTTTTGGGGGGCATTTGTCTTTTTGTTACCTGTCCTTTGTGAATATCCCTTTGTTGAACCAAACATCCTGAAAGAAACCAGGAATCTTCTGGCCCTGAATGAGCAGAAGGAAGGCACAGCTAAATCCCATTGTAACCACCATTTGAGCAGGGACTTGTTGGTTGGTGCCCCGCTAGCATGCAGTACCCTCCCCCAGAAGGCCTCTTTGGCTTTGATAACTTTTCTCTAAGTTTAAAACTGAGCTTATTTTGCCAAGCTGTCTGTCTACTGCCTTGGTTCCCCGAGTTTGGTTGTTGATTAATGTAAGGGGCTGTTAGTTTGCTTTTAACTTGCTTGTCGATTTGGTGGATGGTATTTTGCATTTTCAATTGAAAAGCCAGTTAGTAAGTTAATAAGGGAACATTGTGTTTCACAGGAGTTTTTCTATGATATCAAGCACGGCGACCTTGCCAAGAAACAGCTGGATATCTCAGTTTGGGATTACGACATCGGCAAATCCAACGACTACATTGGTAAGGGTCAAAAGCCTTTTATTTAATTAATTAATTTATTTATTATTTGTATTTTTACCCCGCCTTGCCAGACAGGCTGGCTCAAGGCGGCTTCCAACAGTTAAAATACTGTAAAACAATAGTTTACAAGTTTAAACCACACCATGATATACAAATAAAACAACAGGTAAAAATGGCGGCAGTCAGAGTCACAAGGGTGAAAGGGGCAGCATCTAATTGAGCCAGCATCTAATTGAGCCACCTCCGGCAGGGTCTCAGCCAGCGAGTTCCATAACCCCCCGGTGGTAACGATATTTATTGGTTTGCTTATGATATTGATTTGTCTAAGAGAGAGAAAAAGAGAGAGGTGGAAAGAAAGAATGAAGGAGGTGGAAGGAAACAAAGAATGAAAGAGGTGGAAAGAAAGCAAATAGATGGGAGGAACGGAGGGAGGGAAGGAAGGAGAAACAGTATGCCTCCTCTTTGCTTCCCCAGCTGCCCTGCTGGGAGATGCACAGTATGTGTGAAAGAGCCACACGTGGCTCCCGAGCCACAGTTTGGCCACCCCTGGCCAAGGTGAAGCATAAAGCCAGGGCCTGCCTGCATTGGTGACCGAGGGGGAAACTGAAGTTTCATCTCTGCGAAAACCAAAATCCAACAGATCTGCTTTGCTTGTGGCAGCACTTTCCCCCCCGCATTCTGCTGCAAGAATCTGGGTTTTTAAAAACTCCTTTATACCCCACCTGCCCTGAGCTGGGTGGCCCATGCTGGCCTGATCTCGGAAGCTAAGCAGTCAGCCTTTGTTAGGATTCGAAGGGGAGACCACCAAGAAAAGCCAAGGTTGCTACTCAGAGGCAGGCAATGGCAAACCAACTTTCTTCGCCTCTTGCCACAAAAACCCTACGAGGTCGCCGTAAGTCGGCTGCCTCTTTCTCCCCTGAGGGGGGACAAAGCGGTTCGTGTCATTCTCTTCGCCTCCATTTTATCCTCACAACAACCCTGTGAGGTAAGTTAGGCTGAGAACGTGTGATGGGCCCAAGGTCACCGAGCAAGTGGTGTTATAGTGGCTTGAATGTTGGACTACGGCCCAGAATGACTGGGTTCGAATCCCTTGTTTGACCATGGAAGCCTACTGGCTGAACTTGGGCCGGTCACAGTCTCTCAGCCAAATTTGCCTTCGCAAGGTTGCTGTGTGAGGATTAATTGGGGGGGATGATGCAAAAAGATACTTGGAGTTTCCAAGTGGAGAAAAGCAAGACATAAACAAAAAGTAAGCATAAAATTGATAGCTTTCCCGAATCCCAGGGCAGAAATTCAAACCTGGTCTCCCGGATCCTTGTCTGATAGTTTAATTCCTACTCCACACTGGATCTCAGAGCTGGGGGAAAGCCCCACTGCGAGCAGAATAGATCCACAGGATCCACCCATTGTCAAAATATGGGCCCTCTTCTCAGGCCTCTTTCCCAGGAGATGGTTAAATTGCTCCTAAAATTTCCTCTCTTGGTGTGAGGATATTATGGACATGTTAAAAACAGCGGAACTTGTTTCTTTTTCATGTATTGTAGTCATCATTGGTTTCTGTACTGTTACTGATAATTCTTTTGTTTGTTTTGGTCTGTTTATGTATCATTTTTAATACCAGTTTGACGTTCGCACCATTTTATGCTACTTGCCCACCGATTCTATATGATACCCCGTTTGCACCCAACGGACCCAAAAATAACATTAGAAAGTGGGGGAAATTCGAGAGAGCGAAACCGAGAAATGAAAACTCCCAGGTTCGTTTCTCACCAGGGAGCAAGGAAATCGAAATGGGGATGTTAAACTGACAGAGACAGCTTTAAAAAATTCGGTGGCATCCCTGGGTAAGGTAATTTAGGGCGGTTTAGTGGCTGAGACGGAGCTGCTGCCTGTCAGGTCCCGGGTTCAAAACTCAGCAGGTGGCCTTCGGTGAGACCCTGTCTTTCTGGCTGAGTTTCCCCCTCCACAGTACAGGGATAACAATCCTGGCCTCCTTCACAGTTTTCTTTCTGGAGAGGGGCTACTCTGGGAAGGTCTGTGAGGTACGTTGAATATCGAAAGCGCTGTATAAATACCGAGCGTTATCCCATGATCCGGCATGATGCGTGTTGAATAGTCAACATTATTCTCAATCAGCTACTTATGTTTTGCCATCAGATGACAGGGTGCATAAAGAGGAGTAGAAACACTGCGTCATCTGATGGCGAAACATAAACTGCAGTATTTGCGCTGGCCTGGATAGCCCAGGATAGTCTGATTTTATCAGGTTGTTATGGACAATATCTCTCTACCCAAGGAATCCACGACAAGGCAGTTGGCAACAAGCAAAGCTTTTATTCTGGATACATGTCTGCAGGCATGGAGAGAAAGCACCCAGGGTGCGATCTCTGAGGGTCCGTGGCGCAGCACAGCTCAATTTAAGATTCCCGACGCGTCACTACAGTCCTGCCCCTCTGACCAGTTGGCGGTCACGGCGGAGGGTGCACAATTTACCTATCACCGACGCAGGTTTCCATGGTAAGCGCTAAAGAGAAAAAGCAGGCTTAGAAAAAATACTTGCAGACAGGCTTGGAGGCTTGGAATGCTGCACTGCCTGACACGAGATAAGAACAGTTTTACTTTTCAGGCGCATGCGTAGATAACCGCTTGGCTTCTGCCCCCCTTCTCTCCCTCCTCAGCCTGTTCCCCACAAACATTCAGAAACATAATTTCCCATATCAAGGTCTCAAAAGCTAAGTGGGGTTGGCCTTAGTTAGTACTTAGATGGGAAGTCCAGGGTCGCTAAGCAGAGGCAGGTTATGGCAAACTGCTGCTGAACGCCTCTGGCCTTGAAAACCCTGTGGGAGTCGCCATGTCAACTGCAACTTGATGGTGCTTCTTTCCGCTGCCACCATGCCTTTCTCATCAGACTGCAGAAGTTAAGCAGGGTTAGCCCTGGTCAGTACTTGGACAGGACCAAGGAAGTCCAGGGTTTCTACGCAGAGGCAGGCAAAGGCAAACCACCATTGTTGGATCTCAGAAGCTAAGCAGGGCCGGTCCTGGTTAGCACTTGGATGGGACAAAGGAAGCCCAGGGCTGCTATGCCGAGGCAGGCAGTGGCAAACCACCTCGGGACATCTCTCGCCTTGAAAATCCCACCAGGGGGTCGCCGTAGGTCAAGTGTGACTTGCCGGCAAAAAAAGAGGACAGTGGAATATTTGGGGCAGGGCTGAGTAGTTTCGCAATGTATGCCAAACAGGCCCACAGATTGCTGTGCAGTCGTATTTATATACTCCCGGGCTTTGGCTGGGACACTGGAAAAATGGGCGGGGGGGTGGGGTGGGAGTGCAACTGTGTTGGTGGGTTTCATAAGGAGCTGGGATTGTGCGGCAGCCAGGAGAGGAGCGTGGGTGCCTGAAGCCAACAAAGAAACGAGATTTGTTTTGGCGAGGGATGAGTGATCGGGCAGGGGGAGGCACAATCCGGTTTTGGAGGAGGCACAACAGGCAGATGGCCGGGGATGACTCACAAAGTGTCACAGGACTGTTGTTTTAGCTGCAGCAGAGGAACACGGTGACCTCTCTGGATTATCCTCTTTCTCTGACTCTCTGGATCTATTTCTCTCCCTGCATTCAGAGGAAGCCAACCTCTGAATCCCAGAGCCAGGAGGCAGCATCAGGGGAAGGCCTCGGCCTATTCTATGCCCTGTTGTTGGCCCTCCAGAGGAACGGGCTGGCCACTTTTGTTAGACGGGATACTGGACTAGATGGACCCTCACTGGTCTGACCCAGCAGGGCTCTTCTGAGGTTCTTATCAGGGGAAGGCCTCGGCCTCTTCTAGGCCCTGTTGTTGGCCCTCCAGGGGAACTGGTTGAGGCCACTGAGTGAGACGGGATGCTGGACTAGAGGGACCCTCCCTGGTCTGATCCAGCAGGGCTCTTCTGATGTGGTTATCAGGGGAAGGCCTCAACCTCTCTGCCCTGTTGCTGGCCCTCTGGAGGACCTAGTTGGCCTTTGTGTGAGACAGGATGCTGGACTAGATGGACCCTCACTGGTCTGCCCTAGCAGGGTTCTTCTGAGGTTCTTATCAGGGAAGGCTTTGGCCTCTATGCCCTGTTGTTGGCCCTCCAGAGGAACTGGTTGGCCACTGTGTGAGACGGGATGCTGGACTAGATGGACCCTCACTGGTCTGATCCAGCAGGGCTCTTCTGAGGTTCTTCTCAGGGGAAGGCCTCGGCCTCTCTCTGCCCTGTTGTTGGCCCTCCAGAGGAACTGGCTGGCCACTTTTGTTAGACAGGATGCTGGACTAGATGGACCCTCACTGGTCTGACCCAGCAGGGCTCTTCTGAGGTTCTTATCAGGGAAGGCTTTGGCCTCTATGCCCTGTTGTTGGCCCTCCAGAGGAACTGGTTGGCCACTGTGTGAGACGGGATGCTGGACTAGATGGACCCTCAGTGGTCTGATCCAGCAGGGCTCTTCTGAGGTTCTTATTGGGGGAAGGCCTCGGCCTCTCTGACCTGTTGCTGGCCCTCCGGAGGAACTGGTTGGCTCCTGTGAGACAGGAGGCTGGACTAGATGGACCCTCACTGTTCTGACCCAGCAGGGCTCTTCTGATGTTCTTATGTGTTCTCTCTCTCTCTCTCTCCCTCTCTTAGGCGGGTGCCAGCTGGGCATCACAGCCAAAGGCGAACGCTTGAAACACTGGTACGAGTGTCTGAAAAACAAGGATAAGAAAATTGAGCGCTGGCACGCCTTACAGAACGAGAACCACGTGGCCAGTGATTAGGAAGCTCCCCTTGCATCCGCCCTCCTCCGCCAGCCCCACAGTAGATTTCTGACATCTCGTCTTCCAACACGGCTGTGTTCCTTTCTCTCTTGGGAAAAGAGACCCCCCTGTGACCCCCTTCCCCGGAGCGGCCTCTCTCCTTCCCCATTCTCATGCCAAGGATAACCAACCCTGGTTCTATTTTCTGTTTGTATCACGACCCATTTTTACTGCCCCGCTCCCCCGGGCTTGTTGATGTACAGATTTTCGAGCAAAAGCCCAGCACTGACAAATTTTTACTTTGGCCTCTGCTTTTTCGGCAGCTGAACGTCAGCCCCCCCCCCCCCGGTTCTGCTTTGCCCCCCTTTAAATGACCTTGAAAACCCCCCCCCTCCTCCAGTTTCGATTTCTGCATGTGGAACATCCTCTTGCTCCACTCATTTCCCCCTCCCTCCCTCCCCCCCTGTATAAAATGAAATACTTCGAGCATTGCTATCGGAAAAATGCACGGCTACGGTCCTTCGATCCGGCTGCTCTGAGCATGGAGGCAGCAGCGAAAAACAAAGCAAGCACGGGGCAGCTTGAGCTTCTTCAGACTCGGAACTTTCACCACGAGAGCAGCTCTGCCTGGGTGCTGATCCTTAACACAATGTAGCACCTGCCTTTTTAGTCGTGCGTTTCCGCCTGTGTCCTGATGCCCATGCCATAGATGCTGGGGTACACTTCTGAGCGGTGCGTTTATTGCAACGCCTAACACTTCTCACTGCGATGCTTCAAGCAGGAAGGACCAGGCCTCCGTCCTCCTCTGGCTGGCAACTAGATTGGTCAAGAAGCCAATCGGAAACCAAGCTACCCTCTGCCCCTGCGCTGTCATTCAAACCCCTGTTCATTCCAATGGTGCTTGTCTAGGAGGTGTTTCCACTGGATCTTTATCGAGTTTTTCTTTCATATCAGGGACGGCCCATTCACTAGGCACACCTAGGCAATTGCCTAGGGCACCACTGGGGGAAGGACAATAACCAGCTCTGTTGCTCCCAGGGGGCCCCAAAGCCCTGGGTCGGCCCTGTTTCATATCAAGGAATGGAGAGTCGACATGCTCTTGAAATCCAGGGTGGCCTTGGACATCCAAAACTATCAGAGGGAGAGGAAGCATGGAGAGGCAATGCTTCCTCTTCCATCTCTTGGGTAGAGTTTGAATGTCTGGTGCTTGTGGCCCTGTCCCTTGCGGCTCAGGCCAAAAGGGCGTGGCCATCTTGGATGCTTTGAGGTCAGGCAGTCCCAGGTGACCCCTGTTGGCCTCTGGCTCTTCAAGAAGCTTTCTAGCTGGGCAGGTGAAAATCCCACACTTGGTGATGTGGCCCAGGACAAACACTCTGGAGAGGCAGGCTGTGCAGTGGCTTGAAGCCCAGCAGGCATCTTTCATCTTTTTTGATGTTCTTCTCGTTGGAATATGTCCTTCTGGTGAAACCCAAAACCTTGGCATTTATGTTGTCCCAAGAAGATTTCTGAAGTCTCTCCCACAGAGGGGGTGGAACAAGTAACACTCCTGCTACTTCATCTGACTGACGAGAGTGGGGATTCCCAGGCAAGGGGGCCCATGGGTTGGCCCATTGCTAAGAGAGGGACCAGTGGGCTGGACTTTTCTGGCAAGTCAAAGGGCCAGTCCACCCCCAGCAGTGGCCACTCCCTCGGCGAGTGTGTCCCTTCCTGCAGAGAGAAGCCGCTGCAGGGAGTGACTCTATGCCCACCTGCCTCAGCCCCCACGTGCCAGCTCTTTTGGCACGCCAAGGCACACTGGCGGCGCGCTGGTTTGTTTGTGCAGCTTGTTCCGAGCGGAGCCGTGATCAGGTGTCTTGACTGTTCTCGTGACGGTGACATTAGAGCCGTCCTGGCCCTCTTTTTAGAATCTAATTGTACCTGTCATTTGAGGAGGGCGCGTTCTATGAACAAATGACCTGGATGTTTTGTCTGTCCTGAGTGGAAGTTTCAACAAAGTGTTTGTTTCGTCTGTGGTGACCCGTGATGTCTAGTCCTCTTAGGGGGGAAAAAGGAGAGAGGCGCCAAATACTTCTCCCTCCGGCCCCTCCCACTTCATCCAAGATGACCTTCTTCGATTTCTTTTTAAAATCCCCCTGTTGAGAAGTTGGCCCAGTGTGTTGCTCAACTGAATGACCTCAGTCAATCATTTCGTTGCCAAACCTGCGGGATCTGGTGCATGATGCATCTGAACTGGTTTTTGTGACTTCTGGGTTGCTCCTCATCTCATTTTCCCAATCTTCCTTTTTAAAAAAGTCTAGAATTTAAAAACCAGTTGGGAATATTTGTTTCCTTAGTCGACTAGCAGTGCAATCCTAAAGAGCGTTACTCCTGTCTAAGCTCATTAATTTCACTGGGCTTAGACTGGAGTAATTCTTGGATATACCCTAGACCAGCAAGTGCTTCCTCTCATTCTCTTTCTCAAAAGTGGGAGAGCTCATCATGTACTAACCTTTTTGAGCATGCGGAAGCCTTAGAATTCTGACACAGTGCGGTGGGTGCAGCTACGGAATTCCTGCCACAAAATGGCTGCTGCAGGAGGCGGAGCCATCCACAAAATGGCTGTCACAGTTTACCTTCAGTAACACAGCACAGATCCTGGTGTTGTGGCAGCAGCGGCTGCCAAAGCAACATTTTGGTGTATTGATTAAGTGCACGGACTCTAATCTGGGAGAACTGGGTTTGATTCCCCACTCCTCCACTTGGACCTGCTGGATGACCTTGGGCAAGCCACAGTTCTGTCTCAGCTGTTCTCTCAAGGACAGCTCTGGAAAGAGCTCTCTCAGCCCCACCTACCCCACAGCATGTCTGTTGCGGGGAGGGGAAGGGAAAGGAGTTTGTAAGCTGCTCTGAGACTATCCGAGTGAAGGGCGGGGTATAAATCCAATCTCTTCTTCGTCTTTTAGAAATCTGCCATTTAAATCTCCAGTGGTCAGTTAGAAGCTCTGCTGGGCAAAAGCCCTACCTGACCCTGCCCACTTTCTAAAAACACTTGGCGGGCACCAGAAAAGGTGTTAGCAGACACCATGACACCCATGGGCACCCTGCTGGAGATCCCTGGTGTAGTCTCAACATTTTCCCTCTCTAACATGCAGTCCGGCAGAGCCATGTAGTGGAGGGGAGTTGCGCTGGCCTCTCACACACTACTGTCCTGACCCGAAATGCAGCTAGGATGTCTCTCCGTGGGTGGAAACATACAAGCAACATGCAGGCACCTATATGATTCCCGCAAGGGGGCAAATTTATTTATTTGTTTGTTTGTTTGTTGGATTTATATCCCGCCCTCCCCGCGAAATAGCGACTCTGGGCTGTTTTACATTGCGACAGTGGTGTGGAGGGGAAAGGGTTAGCCCCTGTGTCCAATTGAAGGTCTGCATGAGGCTGCCGGGTTTGAGTCCGCACTCCTCCACTTGCCCCTGGCTGGATGACCTTGGGCAAGCCATAGCTCTGTACCAGCTGTTCTCTCAAGGACAGCTTGGGAAAGAGCTCTCTCAGCCCCACCTACCTCCCAGGGTGCCTGTTGCGGGGAGGGGAAGGGAAAAGGAGTTTGTAGGCCACCCTGAGACTCCGAGTGAAGGGCGGGGTATAAATCCAATCTCTTCTTCTTCTTCTTCTTCTTCTGTCATGGCTCCTCCAACAGAACTCTGGGAAACATGAGCTATTGGGATGGCCAGGGCGCCCCATTGTGGGAGCTGTGCGGCACACATATCCCCAGTGAGTGTCGAGAGTCTCATTCTGTCTTTCCTGGCACCATCTCTTCATTTTCAAAATAATCTGTCAAACAGGGTGAAGACTGTTCCAAGTCTCCTCACAGGCTGATGCCTGTCGAAGTCCTCCTTTGACAAAATCGGTCGTGCCTGAGGAGGAGTTTCTCCTCGCTTGTTCTCATGCCCTCTTCTTCTCCGTCCCTCATACCATATTAAGAGATTCTGGGCCTCTCTTGTCTCAGAAGACCGCTGTGTGTTCAAGACCATTCTGTAATCTGTGAGAGTTTCCCCTAATGGTACGCACATTTTCAGTGCCATTTTCTTTCTCTCCCCCCCCCCCCCCTCTTGGCAGTTTGTGACTGCTTGGAACATGACTTCCTCTCTTCTTTCTTTGTAAACAAAGCATGCACATATGGATTGAGAATGGTGCAAATCCTCCCCCCCCCGGCTCCTGACCCAACCCCCCCTCTTGACAATCGCATTCTGTCCAGCATGCAGTGAATTTCACAGGGAAAAGAAATGAAATGTCAGTTTACAGCTATTTAACAGCCAACGTACCACCGAAACTAGAAAAACCCACCTGATCTTCCACTGCATGCGGGTGTAAACAAAGAAACCAACCCTTCTCTCTTCATGTCATACCTAATAAACTGATAATACTGAGAATAACGGGGGAAGCCTCACTCTGCCTGTCTCGTCTTAATTTGCTGACATACTGAGAATAACGGGGGGGGGGTGTCACTCTGCCTGTCTCGTCTTAATTCATCGACATACTGAGAATAACGGGGGAAGCCTCATTCTGCCTGTCTCGTCTTAATTCATCGACATACTGAAAGTAACGGGGGGGGCCTCATTCTGCCTATCTCACCTTAATTCATCGACATACTGAAAATAATGGGGGGAAGCCTCACTCTGCCTGTCTCATCTTAATTCATTGATATATGCAGAAGACACAGACACAAAGGCAGAAAAGAAAGAGTGGGCTTGAGGATCGGATTTGATAGCAAAAGGTTGGACTTAGGTTAGTGGAAAAGCACCTGTTTTGCAGGTTCTAGGTTCTTAAAAAAAATTCTTAAGAATAAGACAGCCGTACTCTCCTCATACAAAGAAAAGCAATAGAAATAAAGCCTCTGTTTGGCAAATCCACTCGGTTTTTGAATGACTGGCTGTCAAATTCATTCAATCTGCTGTAAATCTCTCCCATTTCTCAGAACCATCAATCGATTGATTTGAGTCCAGTAGTACCTTAATCACTTGATATATCTCTTTACTTTTATCTATCCACTCTTGGATTTGGGGGGCTGATAACTCTAGCAGCTGTAATTAAATGTAAAATAATGCTAAGTAGATTTTTGGGAAACGCAGGTATATGGTTTAATGAAAGAGCAATAGAAAAGGGAAGTCAACCTCCAAGCGAAATTTCATTGCTTCAATAAAATAATGCCAATAATCTTTAGCACATATGCAAGTCCACCACATATGATAAAAATTAGCCATCAGAAATGTACAATACCAGCATAAATCAGAAGAATTTTTTATAGATTGTTGCTAATTTACAATGCAGTTTCCAGGCTCAGTCCCAGGCGTTTCCAGTTAGAAGCTGGGAAAGACCGTAGATCCATTGCCGGTCAGAGGATGTCATACTAGGGTAGATGGCTTGACTCATACAAATACGGTTGCCAGTAGGGATGGGCACGAACCAGCTCACAAATTAAAGTTCCTGACAAATTTTGGCCAGTTTGTGGTTCACAGAACTCAAGTTCATGGCAGGACAACCAGCACGAACTTTCAACGAATTTTCCACCTGTTTGTGGCAACTTGTGAATGGATACATTTTCAGACAGGCTGTCTCTGCTCAATCTAAATGTTTATCAGACTTCAAAGCTGGGGGGGGGGGACTTGGAGGGCATGGGGGGGGAGTCCCCTGCAATTTTGATGTCTCTGGCTTGCACAGGATCCGTTCTATACAGCCCTGAACCTCCTGAACCTGTGCCTGTCAAAATGGCCTGTTATTTCCAGAGAAAGGACTTTCCTGGCAGCATGTTCTATGGGGGACCATAAGTCACACCCCATAAATCTGATCCTCCCCAAACTTGGAGGGCAGGCAGAGGAGAGCCAGACGGAGATTCTCCTGTGTGTTTGGTGTCTCTAGCATGTGCCCCCCCACCCCCGCTAGCCTATTCTACCATATTATGAACCTCACAAAGTGAACTAGTATATTTGTTGACTAACAGTTTGTGATGGTTTGTAGTTTGTGAACCAGGCACACCACAAGCTGAACTGAACCACATTTCCCCAGTTTGTGCCCATCCCTAGTTGCCAGCTCCAGGTTGGGAAATACCTGGAGATTTTGGGAGGTGGAACCTGAGGAGAGAAAAGTTTGGGGAGGGGAGGGACTTCAGTGGGGCCTGATGCCAAAAAAGCAGCCATTTTCTGCAGGTAAACTGATTACCTGAAGGTCAGTTGTAATTAGGGTAGCCAGACACACTAACGAGATCTCTCTGAAGATCAGAATTGAATTTATTAAGGACTGGTAAAGGTTAAAACTAGACAACCAGCCTGCAAGACGCTGGGCTGATAGTCAAAAGAATACAGCTCTATTTCCTATAAAGAAAGCATATAAAGTACACAGATAAACAGACTGAATTTCCCCAAGCATGCAAGGCAGAAAGCTTCCTGGGCCGACCTCACAGTCTCCGAAGAGCGAGAGCTCTCTTCTGATTCCACCAGTCAGCGAATCTGCAGAAACTGAACAGGTGCCAGGACCAGCGCTATACTACATGCAAGACATTCCCCTAAGCCAAGCTACCCAATCAATATTCTCAGCCCGCCAAAGATCCAAACCTGCTCTTGAGGCCGCCCCCCACACCTGCAACTTACGGTTTCATTATCTAGACATTCCCGGCACCAAAGGTCAGGGTGGAGCCTGAGATCATGTGTTTCCCAGGGTCTCGCAGACTACTCCAAGCTGGTGCTATGCAAGCGTAAGTGGACCTTCACACACACACACCCCCTCCTAGCAAAGAAGGTAAACAGCACGTAGACGAAAACAGTGGACAGAGCACTTCTGAGAAAGTAGGTAAGCCCTGATGCAACAGAGCCTGAGTGTAGTTGGACAACGCTGTACGACAAGCAAGGCTCGAGCTCGACACAAAGGTAATGTGAAAGACCCAACGAAGACCTTGGAGAGCTGCTGCCCGTCAGAGCCGACAATGCCACAGTCGAAAGAGCAAGGTTCTGATACAGTCTAAGGGAGCATCGCATGTTCATGTACCAGACTCTGTATAAGGGACTTCACATATTTTAAGAAGGGGAACGTCAAAAGAAGGCGATGTTCCACCTGCAGCCAGCTTGCTTTTCACAAGGTTTCACATCTTGAACCATGAGGACAGATGGGATATAAATGTTTTAATAAGTAAAACAGAAGAAGCCAGGGAAGCCATCTCCACACCACGCATCCTGGATACAGGGCAGCCCCAAGCAATGTTCCCTCTAAGCTGAGTTGGTGTGAGCTAGCTTACAGTTTTTTAGCCTCCAGCTCACAGATTTTCGTCTTAGCTCAGGAAGGGTGGCTCCAGAGCAAGCTAATTTACGCAGCAGCCAAATCGCTTGCTCACAACTTTAATGCCGGCAGCTCACAAAGTAGAGTTGTTGCTCACAGGACTCCACAGCTTAGAGGGAGCATTGGCCCTGAGTTATTTTGCTGCCCCAGGAAAGGAATAGCCGTGGCATTGTCCTCTGCAGCCACCTCATTCCACACAAAGTGTTAAATATATCTTACTTCTGAATAGACATGAGGAGGAACCGTGCAGGCATGCAATCTTATTCTTGCTTAGTAAAAGTAAAGGTTTCCCTTGCTCGAAAGCCAGTTGAATCTGACTCTAGGGGGTAGTGCTCATCTCCGTTTCCAAGCCAAAGAGCCAGCGCTGTCCAAAGACTTTTTCCGTAGTCATGTGGCTGGCATGACTAAACACCGAGGCGCACGGAACGCTGTGACCTTCCCACCGAAGCGGTACCTATTTCTCTACTTGCAATTTCTTGCTTTTGAACGGCTAGGTTGGCAGGAGCTGGGGCCAGAGAGGGGAGCTCACTCCGTCATGCGGCATTTGGGTTTCGAACTGCCGAACTACCAGTCTGCAGTTCAGCGCCTTAACCACTTGAGCCACTGCAGTCCCCGATATTCTTGCTTACCTTGGGGATAAACTTACGGAGTTGGTGGGACTGAGTTCTGAGTAAATATGGAGAGGACTGGTTTGTGCCTCTCCCCGCCCCGCAGGAATGCTAACGAGTTACACTAATGAGCTCCTGCACCTCGTTTTACGAAATGATCCCTAATAAGGCAGTTTTCATGTGTTCTTATCGGGAGGAGTAAACCTCCATCAGAGGCAACCAGGCCCTGCCTGTAATTCTCCAACTGTGCAGCAGGTGGCAGAAGAAGCCCAGGTATGCCAAGCTGGCCTGCCAAACACTGTGGGTCGGCTAGGGCGCCAGGCTTCAGCAGAGGGAGGGGAGGGGCTGGTCTCAGCTGGGTAGCCTTTGCCTCTGGCCAGGGTGATCCTGCCACCTTCCCTGCTACACAACTGAGCCCCTTTTCTCCCCTGGGCCTTCCAGTCGTGCACACCAAAGGGTGACCAGAGGCAGGAAAACTGAGAAATAAACCTGTCTCAGGATGTGGCTGCTGTTTGTTTCACAGCCTCACTCAGCCTGTAGTTACTCAGGGACAAGTCCCATTTTCCCCCAGAGAGTATTCATTTCCTGCATTTCTTTAACCGCTGGGGGAGCTGAGACCAGAGGGCCACTTGGAGGCTCCAGGGGTTCCATCGTTCCCTCATGGGCATTTTGGCTGTGGAAGAGGAAGTGGGGGGTCCCCTCCAATGTTCCCTCTTAGCTGGGTTAGTGTGAGCTAGCTCCCAGTTTTTTAGCCTCCGGCTCACGCCTTTTTGTCTCAGCAAAGGAAGGAGGGCTCCAGAGCAAACTGATTTCATGCAGCAGCCAAATCGCTCGCTCACAACTTTAATGCCACTAGTTCACAAGGTAGAATTTTTGCTCACAAGACTCCACAGCTTAGAGGGAGCATTGGTTCCCTCACATTCTGTGGAGCACGCCACAAGGCAAGACTTGAACTCTCCCCTTTGTCCCCCCATAGACATGTGCCAAATGCCTCACTCCCCCAAGTAATCCTAGCTCTGCTGCTCACAATTAAGCTTTTTGGGGGGGGGGGGGGGCCTTTCAACAGCAGAGGCTGCGGCTTTTACCCTAGCGGTTCTTGCTTTATAAAATAACCCCTCCATTTCCTCCTTTCCATATCACCTGGTAGTTTCATTTCCCAGTGGTGGGGATTATTAAGAAAGAAAAATCTTTAAATAATATCCCCCCACACACACACTGCTTCAACAGTTCCTTTGTCCGCTAATGAGATTTGGTCCTTTGGCCCAATCGATGGCTTCTCATCTCGGAACCAGCCAAGCCGGTCGTCACAGCCAATAATTCACAGCTTTAGCTGCTCCAGAATCAATACAGATGTAGTCTTGGCCGAGAGGGTGTTTAAAGTGTGTGTGTGGGGGGGTGGCGGTTTAGACACGGAAGCAGATTTCTTGCCGGTTTCTGGAGGGAAGGCCGAGCAGCTGAAGGGGCGGACACTAAGAGGTATAATTTGGGGCCTAAATCTTGGGAGGAAGATATCGCCTCCCCCCCTATAAAAACCACCCACACCCCCTCAAAAAAAGATGATGACGCACCCTCACCCTATGGCTGGGCCCTTTCGATAAGGCCACAGGTAGAAGATCAACAGGTGCCACTCTCCATCTCTGTGTTTTGCTCCTGCTGAATACACCTGTTGAATGGGACTGGCCGCCTTGGTGACTGGTTTGTTGGGGGAAGGAAGAGGGTCATCCTGAGAATATTATTCTGGATGGACAGAGTCCCCCCCCCCCCCCCCCCCGCAACTGCCCAGCAGTCATAGGCTGGTGGCCGGTGCCTGTGGAAATATACAATCGGGCAATTAGTAGCCAGGGTTAAGACACTGAGCTGCAGACTGGAAGGTCGGTAGCTCAGCAGTTCGAGACCTGAGTGCCGCATAATGGAGTGAGCTCCCGTCTCTGGCCCCAGCTCCTACCAACCCAGCAGTTCGAAAGCAAGAAAGTGCAAGTAGAGAAATAGGTACCGCTTCGGTTGGAAGGAAACAGTGTTCCGTGCGCCTCAGCGTTAAGTCATGCCGGCCACTTGACTACGGGAAAAAAGTCTTCAGACAGCGGTGGCTCTTCGGCTTGGAAAGGGAGATGAGCACCGCCCCCTAGAGTCGGATTCAACTGGCTTTCGAGCAAGGGAAACCTTTACCTTTTAAAAACGTGTTGGTGAATTTTTGAAACCTCAGAAAAATAAATAATCGTGGCAGCTTCCCTCCCCCCCTTTTTTGCAGCATAAAAATGGGTCCATAAGTTATTATCTCTAGGGAGTGTCGCTTTCAGCTGCGCTCATAAATTCAGAGTTCCAATGGACTCCTTTTCTGTTTATCAGTGGCATCGCTGGGTTTTTGAAGGTGAGAATGGCTGTTGTTGCGGTTGGAGGACTCTGTGCAGTGCAGGGGGGAAAGGACACAGGCTTTGGATTAATCATGTATTAACAGTGCGTAATACTGATTTTATTGGAAATGTTTCCTGAAGAGAAGGCTCAGCTTGAACGTCCACTTTAGAGAAAGGGAATTGTGTCTCTGGGCAGACATGCTGAGGGTTGCAATATCTGGGAGGCTGCGTTCAAGAGCCCTTTTCAGGACTCTGCAAGAAAACAGAAAAACTGAAACCCTCCTGGTGTCAATAGGGAAACGACTGCATGCCCACGCTCGGAAAACTGACCACAAGAGAAGGATGGGTTCTGTGTCCTGGTCCAACAGCGAATCCATTAGCCAAAACCCATGTCGTTTGCTCGGTTGCATATGAGCGCGGAGTGTGGTTGTGAGAACACTGCACTCTGGCTATGCTTAGAAAAACTCTTGCTTTTTCTTACAAGAAACATTCCTGGAATGAACTCTGGTCAACCAAGTTGTTCGGGAGCCTCAAGGCTGTAGGAGGTGCTGTCAGATCGCTTCTCTTTCCATCGCTCCTTAATGCTTGCGTGTCTCTCCTAGGATTGGCCACAGGCCTGCGGTGGAACGTCTTGCCCCTTCAGCAGAGCCTTCACATGTGGAAGTGGGCAGCTGAAGATTCGTATGGCAGGGAGGGTAAATAACTCCCTTTCAGTCTTTGTTAAGGAGATCGGACTTTCCCCCCTCTACAGGTAGCTGGGCAACTCTAGTCTGTCCCAAGGACAGCAAAATGGGGCCGCCCCCAGACAAGATCAAGGTTCCTGCACCCTCGTTGGGACTCTCTAGCCATGCACAGAAACATTACTACATAACTATTTATTCGGGGCATTCATCACGACATCTTTCGACCTTGGCTCCCCATGTAGCTCACAAAGGTATGAAGATGGAAGAAGAAAAAGAAGCAGCAGCAGAAGAAATTGGATTTCTACCCTGCCCTTCATTATCTGAAGGAGTCTCAGAGCGGTTTACAATCTCCTTTCCCTTCGCCTCCCCACAACAGACACCCTGTGAACCCACTTTCTTTTTCTTAAATTGTTTTTTAAATTCAGTTTCCAACATCATACAATACAAAGCCTTGTCATAAAATATCTTAGAATCACAATATTGTCAAAAAAAAAATTAAACAATCACCTTATAATAACAATTAACCAAAAATTTAAAATATAATAACGATTTATAGTGAGGGTTCTTTTCTGTCATGCAGTTTAAGAGGGGAAACCAAATTGCCGTAAATTTAAAATTGTATTGGTCTGGGGATGAATTGGAAATGTTTTGGGCAATTTTACTCATACTGAATTGATTCCATGTTCAGTTCTGCCGTTGTTCAATTTCAGGTGGAGGCTTCTCTGTCTACTTTGCAGCTATGGAATTAAAATTAGGATCAATTCCACTGTTTGCTTATTAAGTTTAGGTTCTATTGGTACTTTGTTTAGAAGCATAACTTCTGGAGTGAAGGGAATGGTATGATTCGTAATCAACTTTATGTGTTTAATCACCTGTCACCAAAACAGCTGTATATGTTTCCAAGACGACCAACAGTGTAGGTAATCTGCCTGTTTTTTCTACAAATTGGTTCAATTTCCTTATTAATTACTAGGAATAAGGCCCATTGTGGAAATAAATACAACGAGCTCTAGATACAGTCTCTGGGTGAGAGTCCTGGCCTTGGGCACTCAGCATCAATTTGCTCAGCTATGGCCCTCCCCCTAGCCAGGACCCACTGGATGTGGCTGGCTGCCCATAGCCTGCCTGACCAAGGCCCCAGTAGGCCAGCGAAGCCAGCGGCGGCCCTCCCACCCCGAGCAAGGACCCACCAGATGCAGCAGAAGTGTCCAGGCTGGCAGTGGGCAGGGGAGAAGAGTGGACCCAGCACCCAGTCCATCCCCTTCTCTGGCTCCCTCCAGACTGAAGGTGAGATGCTGGCCGCCGGTTCTGTGGATGGGACTGAGGCAACGCAGCGAGGTAATGTAGCCAGTGGCAAGGGACCCCTTTTGAGTGGCAGTTCTTGCAGCCAACTGACTTTGGCACGCATAGAATGTTGCCACCCGAAATTGCTTTTATATATAAGGACAGGATGTGTAATTTAGTTGGGGGGACCCACCCACTTTCTAAAAACATTTGCTGGTTGTCAGGAAAGGTGTCAGCTGGCACCCCAGCACCCCTGACCACGAACATTAGGGACCCCTGGACTACATGTTCAAAATGTTGACTCCAAATCCCTAGGCCGACATTTCAGTTCCGTTAGAAATCTGAGTGACAAAACCCAGTTTGTGGTGCTGATTTTCAGGTCTCGGGGGTGAGAGAGACACCATCCTTCCCAGCTCCAGATTTCAGCATCAAAGCTCAAGCACTGCCATAAAAGAGAAGCTTTGACAGAAAACCAAGTCAGAGTTTGGAATGATTTTGGCAGGTGGCGTTTGTCGTGGTAGAAGAAAGAGAAGCTGCACACGGCAAAAAGCCCCCTCATCTACGTGCTGGCGAAATGGTCCAGGTGTCCCAAGTCCTCCATGGCATCTGGTTGTCCTGGGAGATGGAGGGGAAAGTTGTGAGTGGTTGCCAGGCAACCACCAATGACATCCTCTCCTGCTTCCAGCTTTCAACAAGGAAGGCTGTGTGTGTGTCTCTCCCCCCCCCCCCGCTTTCTCTTCCTCCACTTTTGGGGTCCAGCTGGCTTTTCATACTGTGGAACATAATTTTGGGGAGGGGTTCATGTGTGCGTGTGTGTGTGGTCCCCGAACCCCCTTATGAACGGCTACTGACGTGAGCTCCAGCACAATCTTGCAGACTGTCTGAAGAGAAATCAGTTGGCTTTTCCTTGTCCGCATCTTCACTGTCCACTAAATAATTCAGCCCCCGAGCCTTCCCGCTGAGAACGGGGCAACATGGACAGAGTCAATTTAGGTATTAATTTTTAAAGCCAAGAGGTTTAAAAAAAGAATGGCCCAATAAAAGGCAGAGACAGAGAAAAAGATTGCTTCCATCGGGCTTACGGAAGGGGAGAAATGCGTCTATTTTGGTGTATTTTAAAAGGGTTCCGTGTGTGCGTGTTGTTCTTTGGAAAAAATTACAGTTGTCATCTTTGCAGTGCGAGTCTAAACGTGTTTATTCAGGAGTCCGCCAGACTGCATTCAACAGGGCCTCCTCACAGGTCGGCCTGCCCCCCGAGAGTCTCCTCGGCCTGGTGCCAGAGGACAGCAGTCAGACGGTCTGGGATGCCAGCTCCTTCCAGGGCTGCCAAGAACCATTACAATTCACCCCCAAGCAAGGAGAAGACTCTGTCCCCAGGCAGAGGTGGTATTTACCTCTGCGCCAGGAACAGCTTCCCCTCCCCATTTCCACACATTAAGCCTCACAGAATCATAGAATTGCAGAGTGGGAAGGGGCCGTGCAGGCCATCTAGTTCTACCCCCCCCCCCCCCCCCCGGCTCAATGCAGGATCAGCCGGGAGCAGTGATGGTGAACCTTTGAGAGACCGAGTGCCCAAACTGCAACCCAAAACCCACTTCTTTATCGCAAAGTGCCAACACGGCAATTTAACCTGAATACTGAGGTTTTCGTTTTAGAAAAAACAACTCATACATTAACATCTTTTGTCTCAAAAGAAAAACACAACAACAGAGCTTTCAATGATACAAACAACTTTTTATTGAAAGGTAAAAGTTTGCATTTGGCATGCTTTTGAACAATTAATGTGGTTTTTGCTGTCCAATCTTGCGAACTCTGTGCTGGGGCGATGCTGTGCGTGCCCACAGAAAGGGCTCTGAGTGCCACCTCTGGCACGCGTGCCATAGGTTTGCCACCACTGGCCTAGAGCATCCCTGGCCGTGTAAGAAAGGGCCATGAGAACTAAGCACTGATGCAACCCTTCCTGCCCTCCTTCTCATGCTCTGCCTCAGTTCACAGAATCAGCATTGCTGTCTGATGGCCATCTAGCCCCTGCTTCAAAACCTCCAAAGAAGGAGAGCCCACCACCTCCCGAGGAAGCCTGTTCCACTGAGGAACCGCTCTAACTGTCAGGAAGTTCTTCCTAATGTTTAGCCAAAAACTCTTCTGATTTAATTTCAACCCGTTGTTTCTGGTCCAGCTTTCTGGAGCCAACCTTCGGGGGACTTCCCCTACCCCTCTGCCTTTTGAATAGTTAAAGGAGAGCTTCCTTCTGGTTTCTGCCAGATGGGACACAGGCCGGGCTCCCTCGCTTATTTATTTTATTTTATTTATTTCATTAAATGTCTTGCCTGCCCTTCCCTGCACCGCGGGACTCATGGCGGGTTACAACGGTAAGCATATACAATAGTAAGCCCAGCTGAACAGCCGATGGCTGCCTGGGAGGGAAGAGGAGCAGGGAGATCTGGAGTGTCCTTGCAGCCCACCTGCTCCCAAGGGAAAGGGGAAAGGTCCCTTTTGCCACCTCGGAGAGAATGTTTTTCAAGTACTCACCCAGTTCCAGACAGGCTGGCCGGAGGCTAAGGGGGACAGCGTCTGTAATGTAGTATGCTCTGTGTAGCAACCGGCCTGCCATGTGCTCCCAGGTAATGGCGCCCGCCGCATGGCCAGAGCACATGGTCAGGCAGAGAGGGGAGCTTGAATCTGGAGGAACAATAGACATCCAGATTGAAAGCCTCCACCAATGTGGGACCTAGGTTCTCCCTGGGGAGCCAATGCAGTCAAAGCTTCCTCCAGGGAACTTATGACAAACATGCGCATATGTTAAGCCCCTATCAGGTCTTTTGGGTGCGGCCAGAGGTGTGGCTCCGGCCAGCATATAATGAGGGCCCTGGAGCCCTGGAAGCATGCTTGTTCTGACCATCTACTGGGCATGCTGAATCACTCAATAAAGGCTTCATGGCTTCACCGTTCCTGGTCTCCCGAGTCCAGTACTCTTCACTGGCGACGAGGATGGGATCCCGATGAGCGACTCCTTGGCCGACACCAGCACCGCATCGAGCCCAGACCAGATCCGTCAGCCACCGGCCCTGCTTGGCTCCAGCGCCACCGCACCGCACCGCCATCGGCTCCCGAGGATCTCGCTCAACGCACTGCTGCACATCCCAGAATGGCCGCCGCTCTGGGAACCACCCACCCATTCGATCCAGCCTGCCCCGAAGCCTGGGAAGCCTGGACGGACCAGCTCACATCCTACTTCGACGCACAGGACATCACGGATGCCGGGAAGAAGAAGTCCTGGCTCATGGCCTCCTGCAGGGTAAAGATGCGGAAGTTACTTTGCAGCCTGCTTTCCCCTCGTACCCCAGCGGAGGCCACATACGACGACATCATGGCGCTCCTAAGGCCTTGGAGCCCTGGAAGCATGCTTGTTCTGACCATCACTGGGCATGCTGAATCACTCAATAAAGGCTTCATGATTTCACCGTTCCTGGTCTCCCGAGTCCAGTACTCTTCAGCGCTCAAAGGCTGTCTCTCATCCAAGAGGATGTGGAGGAGAGGGGCGCTCTACTGGGTACTGAAATTAACCCCCTCCTTTTATCTTCTTTTACCCACTCCTTTTAGCCCCATTTGCCATTTTTACCCATCTTTAGCCCAGCTGAGATGGGTAAAAATGATAAATGCGGGTAAAAGGAGTGAATGACCAGCAGATTCATAGAAACAGAGAGCTGGAAGGGACCCCAAGGGTCATCTAGTCCATCTAGTCCCAGCACAATGCAGGCAATTCACAGCTACCTCCCCCACACTGTGAGCCCTGCTCTATGCTCTATGCAAAGAACCTCCAGGGTCCCTGGGCTTATCTGGCCTGGAGGGAAATGGCTTCCTGACCCCAAAGTGGCCATTGGCATTTCCCTGGGTGTGTAAGAAAGGGCCATGAGAACTAAGCACTGAGGCAACCCTCCCTGCCCTCCCTCTCAGGATCTGCCCCACAGAATCCGCACTGCTGTCAGATGGCCATCGAACCTCTGTTTGAAAACCCCCGAAGAAGGAGAGCCCACTACCTCCCGAGGAAGCCTGTTCCCCGGAGGAACCGCGCTTCTTCCCTTGGTCTCCCTCAGATTCCACATTCAGCCACTAATGAGATCGGCCCTTGTAAAATGGATGTTCGCTAAAGACCACAATCTAAGCCATCTTTGACTAATGGCAGAAAACTCACTGACAGCAAGCAGAATGACAGGCGAGTGTATTAACGCGAAGAATCGCTGTAGCCGGCGGCGATGCCATTAAGGGGGAGATGGGAATAATATTTGTGGGGTTGCCGCAATGTCCTCTCTTGCCGTCGGCACTCCGTCACCTCCCCGACAAGCCCTTCTCCGTGCTTCCCTACTCCGTGCTGTCTGAAAAATTTCCGGCCTGGCTAGATGTTCCTGCAGAAACCGAGGCTGGTTCTGAATCTGGCATTCTCTCCACATTCTCTCAACACTGATGAGGAAAAGGTGCAGCTCAAAACCACATTCAGGTACCCCTGGGGCAATGCCGTACTGACTGCAGAGCCACCCCTGAAGGACCATGAAATGACCATAAATCTATGCAAAAAGTACCATAAAACCTAATGATCAAAGAAAGTCAAAGCAGCATGCGGTCTAGAAGGTACCATAAAACCTGATTTTCAAAGGAAGTGAAAGCGGCATGCCACGCAGAGGGGAATTTCTGTTCCAGCATGGGCTTGCTAAAACAACGGAGGGAAAAGCCAATGCAGAATCACCCCAAGTCGTTTTCCCCCTTGCCATGTGAAACAAAAACAGAGGTCTACGTAAGGTTGATCAGGTCAGCTTTTTAAAAATTGTGCCTCCCCAGATGGAACCAGATGCAAGAAACATGAAATCGAGCAAACTCCGGAGCATGGCGGAAGACAGGAGGGCCTGGTGTGATGTGGTCCATGGGGTCGCGAAGTCGGACTCGACTGTGCGACTGAACAGCAACAAAACAGAAGCAGAGGGTGGTGCCGACCGAGGCAGAAAGAACGTGGGGGGACCTTGGAGCAGTCCACATGTCTGGAACGCTCTGGCCCATCAGGAACGGAACTGGGGTGGAGCCAGGAGGGAACAGGGTGGATAAAGTGGGTAGGGACTGGGTGAGACAGCTGCTCAGTTGAGAGCCAGTTTGGCATAGTGGTTAGGAGTGCAGACTCTCATCTGGGAGAACCGGGTTTGATTCCCCACTCCTCCTCCACACGCAGCTGCTGGGGTGACCTTGGGTCAGTCACAAGTGGGGAATCAAACCCGGTTAGAGCCCACCACTCTTAACCACCACACCAAACTGAATGACGTAAGCCGTTTTGGGTCCCCAAAGGTGGGATACAAATGAGTCAAACAAATGTCAACAGGGTAGGGAAGTAGGACTAGAGGGGTTTGCAAAAATGGGAGGCCGAAGGGTGTGTGTGATGTGGAATCAGCCAGGCATGATGGGAAGCGGGCCCGGGCATTGGGGGCAGCAAGGACTGAAGGGCAGAGTTGCACGTGACCCACATCTCCTCAGAACAAGCGCCAGTGGCATCCTCTTCAGATCATGAGACGGCCAAGGAGGCCGGACAGGGAACAGGCTGCCTTCTGGTTTATTATGACGGTGCGCAGGGTTCAGGCCGTCCAACTTGAAGGTGGTGCTTCCAAAAGAAACCAACCATTTCCTGGCCCTGGGCAGAGTGGCGGGCTCCCAGCTGGGTCGGGGCCAGGACCGCTAGCTAGCCGGCCCAGTAACGAGGCCTTTTGTGCGTCTTCCAGGATTCCCCCCTCCTCTCCCAGTTCTGGATTCATTAAAGCCGTTTCTCTTTTGCAACCTGGCTAAGCCGTTTACGGAAAGCCTTTGTCATTAGGTTAATGATTCTCAGTAAATAATTCCATATCCAGGGCCCAGTTAATCCCCCAAATGGAACATTTAATGTTGACGGGCTCAACCAGAAGCCATTTCACAATCCTCCGTAGGGAAGGCCTCAGCTCTGAAGGGATGGCCGCGCTTCCGTTAATTGATGAGGGATATTTATCATGGCCAAATCCCGGTTCGGCTCATTAGTGTCGTGGAACGGCTCGGCCGAGTGGCGGAGACCTCCTTGGGTGTTTACGGAGCATTCGGTTGTGAGGGACCAGGCTCACCAAATTGTCCAAGCGGTTTCCCTCTTTCCTTGTGCTGAACTCAAACAAGCTCATTTTCCAGTCTTTTCCGTGCACCTCCTGCGGACCTCAGGCGTCAGTGGGCTTAAAATGGCGTCCGAATGCTGTCAGAGCATCCTCAGTGGCCACACAAAATATTCAGGGGACCGAAACAGATGACCAGTGAGAAAATACCGAATCGAAAACGGACACAGGAAGCTGCCTTCTTCTGAGCCAGGCCGCTGGTCTGTCTACGTCAGTCTTGTCTACCCGTCTGGTTCCTCGCGGTTTCCCCACAGCCAGGTCAGGACGTTAATCTCCCTCGACACTGCACGCCGCTTTCCCTTTCTTTGTTCATCGGGTTTTATGGTACCTTCTGCATAGATTTATGGCTGTTCACGGGTGACTTCGTACTCTTTGCTGCTGCTGTATTTTGTGAGCTCTTCAGCAGGCAAGGACCTGTCCTTCCCCGAAAGAAAACACCGTCGTGACTGATGGCATGTCAATTATATTGTCATCACCAGAAAAGAGCAAGAGTCCAGAAGCACCTTGAAGGCTAACCAAATTTGTGACGGGGCGGGAGCTTTCAGGGGTTGCTGCTCACTTCTTCAGATACAGCAGCGGCTCATGAAAGCTCCCCCCCCCGCCACAAATTTGGTTAGTCACTAAGGTTCTGGTGGACTCTTGCTCTTTTCCAGGGGTCATTTCGTAGAAAAAGAGGTGCAGGAGCTCATTAGCATAACTCATTTGCATATGCCACACCCCCTAACATACCGGAAGTGTGTCAGAAGGCAACACCCACCCCTCAGGCTCCACTCCACAGGTGAGTGAAACTGACCTGCTCTTCCTCCATTCCCTTCCCCATCCAATACTTTGTGCAATAAAAATAAGCGTCAAGAACACACCCTCATGCTCTTCCTGCTCCCTTGAAACCACCAGGTTTCAAGTAGACTTGAGATACCCAGGACATGTGCACCACCCATCCCTTCCCCTTCCCCTCCCCACAACAAGACACCCTGTGAGGTAGGTGGGGCTGAGAGAGGTCTTTTGAGAACTGCTCCTGAGAGAACAGCTCTGAGAGAACTTGTGACTGGCCCAAGGTCACACCAGCAGCTGCATGTGGAGGAGTGGGGAATCAAACCCGGTTCTCCCAGATTAGAGTCCAACTCCTGACCACTACACCAAACTGATGGGGTGGAAGCTGCTGAAGGGTTGGTGAAATTTCTCCAGTACTTATGTGCCATGTGCCCAGATAAAAAATGGTATACTTAGAAAATTTATATGCCACCTTGAGCAAGTCTCTGGAAAAGCAGCACACAGTCATAAAAGGAACAATGATAAAATTATCAATATTAAAACAAAACATTAAAAACAATAAAGCCCCTAGCAGGGCTTTCCTTAGGGCGCTGTGCCTCTGCACTGTTCGGGGAAGCCGAGGAGGGGGTGGGGCTTGGTCATGTGTCCGCCCCCTGGGCTCCTCACTCCCGGAGCTGCACTCCTGTGCGCTCCTGCTCCAATGGACCCCTGCTCTTTTCCACAGCATCAGAGTGATGGCCTTTAAATTACAAGGTGCCCTAACCTGAAAAGGACCCTCGTGTTTCCTGCTATCTTCTGCACCAGTCGTCTCCCTTTGAATTCAACCCAAAGCTTCATTTGCTGGCTTGTGGGGGTGGTTTTAAAATTTATTTCTGCCTTCTCGAGCGGCACGAAAGTGCTTGTGATGGATGGACTTTTCAAAGCCACCTGGGGAAGCTGGGAACAGCTGCTGTGATTTCGGAGCCAACCGATTGTTAGATGAGTCTCAGTTGTCCTTAACCCTGGAACCATCACATCCATTTGATCCTAGGTATCCTCAAGAGGCGTTCAAAATAATTAGGATCCTTCCCCTGGAGATAGAGAGATGAGACTCAGAGTATACGTCACCCAAGACACCTGGCTTGTGGACATCTCTTCCACGAAACCGAGGTCATAAATTAATCCTGCTGGTACTTGAGCATTAGCTGTAACAGTTTCCCCCTAAATGGGCAAGTGCAGGCATGATTGATTGATTGATAGATTGATTGATTGATTGACTGTCTGCCATTCTCACTGGGATTCAAGGCGGATTACACAAAGCGAGTCTATACAATCAACAAGACGGGGCCTTCAATGAACAATGCAATAGGATAAAGGTGGTATAAGTCTGGAACCAAACAGAAATCGAAAAAACAACTGAAGCAAAGTGTAAGTATTAACATAACATGCTAAATGATACAAAAATTACTTAATGGGATCCTGCTCACAGCAAGCTGTACACAGCAGTATCGGCTTCTGTCCCCAGCCATTTATCCAAGGAACTCTGAGAACCGTTTTGTCCAGTGCAAGAAAAGCCCTCTTAAATAATTCAGTTTTGCCTGGTTTGTGGAAAGGCAGGAAAATGGGAGCCTTATCCGATCGCTTCCCTCACATGTGGATTTCCTGATGTTTAATGAGGTTTGAGCTCTGGTTGAAACGTTTCCTGTAATCTGGGCATTGGTGTAGCTTTTTATCTCCCGCGTGGACATGGCTTAGGGCATTTCTAATGGCAGCCAGGAATGTGATTGCTACTGGGAGATTTGGTTAACAGAGCAGAGTTTTGCCCAGTCCTAGAAGCGTGATCCTGAGCACAGTAAATAAATCTCCCACGAAGTATAATGCAAAAGAGGTAGACTTACATGTATTTAAGTAGATCCAGTTCCCATTCAGGCTGCAGTCGAAAGGAGAGAGAGAAGCCAGTTTGGTGTAGTGGTTAAGTGCAAGGACTCTAATCTGGGAGATCTGGGTTTGATTCCCCACTCCTCCACTTGCAGCTGCTGGATGACCTTGGGCAAGCCATAGTTCTGGCAGAGCTGTTCTTGAAAAAGAGCCGTTTCTGTCAGAGCTCTCTCAGCCCCACCTACCTCACAGGGTGTCTGTTGTGGGGAGGGGAAGGGAAGGGAAAGGGGTTTGTAAGCCGCTCTGAGACTCCAAGTGAAGGGCAGGGTATAAATCAAATCTCCTCCTCCTCCTCTTCTTCTTCCTTTCCCTGTCACAAATGGCCAGCTTGTCCAGCATCACATGTGTGGTAGTGTGAGGGCATTGTCTCTACAGGAGAGACCTGCAGAGGCATGTGTCTCCGTGGAAGGCCATGTAGAGAGCGGGAGAGGACAAAGTGAGTGAGAGAGAGAGAGGAAGGGTCAGAGGGCAGCTCCCAGGTTAAGACAAAGAGATGCATTCCATTCAAGGAGATAACACCCATACACACTTAGAGTGATGTTGCGCGCCCCTCCCCATGTCCAGGCATGCTGAGTTGCTCACTCCAACAAACACAAACTGGATTCACTACTATAGGCTATTCTTGACTGGTTGCTGACTCTTATGAACATCCCCCATGTTTTGGGTTGGAAATGGGCCACAGTCCTGTTTGAGCTTTCAGGTGAATCACAAACTGGCATTCCACGCAGAGGAACAAAGCATGGAAGCATCCCACAATGGATAGGGGGGGGGGGGAGAGAGTCGGCATCCAGAGATCACACCTGGCCACCTGTTACGAAGACCTGGTAGCCGTCAAGCCAGCAGGGATCAGTGGAGGGTTTCCTTTGCCCTGAAGTGAATGGTCCCAGCTGAGGACCATTTGAAATAGGGGGCCCAACGAGGAAGCAAGGCTTTATTTCTCTTCTTCCAAGCCCAATGACTGCTATGGGGTAAGTGATGCTTTTCCAAGGAGGGAGATCTCTGAAGCCTTGTAAGTTTCAGGTAGTAAGGAAATTGTACTCCTTTTTTTGCTTTCTGCATTCTGTCGTTTCTGTGGCTGAGGACCCACTGGCAAAATAAAGCGCAAGGGAAGCAGGGCAAAAAGACCCCGGCCAAGTTGTGGGGCTTTCCGTTCGCACTGCGTAGACTGAAGTGGAACTATACCGGGGAAGAGGTGGGATGGAGCGTTTGCACTGTGGGGCGCGTGGCTTTGGTCCGTTTTGCCGACCTGCGCGTAGGCGCATGGGCACAGCAGCTGGATCAGTGGCTTCACATTACTGGCGCCGCTTCATGTGCAGCTTATTTACGTTAGGGTTGCCAAGTCCGGGTTGGAAGATACCTGGAGACTTTGGGGGTGGAGCCAGGAGAGGGCAGGGTTAGGGGAGGGGAGGGGCCTCAGCATGGTACAATGCGATAGAGTCCACCCTTCAAAGCAGCCATTTTCTCCAGGGGAGCTGATCGCTGTCAGCTGGAGATCAGTTGTAAAAGTGGGAGATCCCCAGACCCCACCTGGAGGCTGGCAACCCTAATTTGCGTCCATACTGCCAGGAGCGGGGTGAAGGCGCACCCAGATGGCTTGACACCGGTTTCACCAGGTACCTTTTTAAAGCAAGATGGAAGCGCTCCAGGATGGGGTGAGTGCGGCACGGCAACGCCAGGCAGCTGTGGCTGTGTGAACAGGTTCTCTTAATCCACTTGCAAAGCGGGCCTATATTGGGCCAAACTGCCAGTCTGAACTCGGCCTGTCACATTGCAAAGCATTCTGGGAACTTCTCTCTTGGGCGAACGAAAGGACTTCTGCTGGTAGGTCTCCAAAGCTCATCTTTTGGCAGCTGCCCTCTGGAGTCTGCACAGAGAATTTGCTAGCAGCCCAGGTGGGCCCTGGAGATGGGGGAGAAGCAATGCTTCCTCGTGTCACTTGATGGCCGGCTCTCCTGCCGTAGCTCAGCTGTTGATCTGATAGGACATGACACTTTCAGTGTAATACATGGAACATGTCAGAAGGAGAGGGGAGAGACATTCCTTTGGGGCCCAGCGATGCCAGCCGCTTCCTGCTCTGGGACCATCCAGCCCCTGGCTCATCCGAAGCATCAAGAATAGGGAGGCCTCATTTTTTACCCTCTCAAGGCGATATTGGAGCAAGTCCCAGACAGAATGTGGCTGATCAAGATCTCTGTGGGGTGAAGTGTCTGGTGGTGGAGATACAGATTCAACAGTTGAGAGTTTTAGGAAAGGGACCAGAGCTGAACTGGCGGCTATAGCAATGCCCCTTCCAGAGATTTGTGGAATATGTTGGGCGTGGTTTCGGCAGCGTCAGTCCCTCTGCCTCAAGCAGCTAGGCGAGGGACCAAGTAGGGCTGCCAAGTCAAACTCACCGATTGGCGGGGGGGAGTCCCTCGCCACCCGGGAGCCTCCCTGGCGTGCGCGCAAAGCGCGCGTGCCCGGTGATGTCACCCGGAAGCGACGTCACCATGTTGGGGCGTTGCCAGAGCGTTGCCCTGGCAACGTCTCCAACGTGGTGACATCACCTCCGGGTGACGTCACTACGCTGGGGGAGTCGTCTACGCTGGACGACTTCGGGGGCGGGGTTCCCCCCGCCGGCCGAATGCCGGCCGGCAGATCGGGAACCCCTATAGCGGGGGATCCCCCGCCCCCCGGGCTGACTTGGCAGCCCTCGGACCAAGAGTTGGATCACTTTCCCTATTTTATTTATATTTATTTATTTTTTCATTTATATCCCGCCCTACTACCCCACCAAAG
Source organism: Lepidodactylus listeri (assembly GCA_029233225.1). Classification (NCBI taxonomy): domain Eukaryota; kingdom Metazoa; phylum Chordata; class Lepidosauria; order Squamata; family Gekkonidae; genus Lepidodactylus; species Lepidodactylus listeri. Next base: position 3,812,837 of record JARCFY010000013.1, on the reverse strand, counting down.
CAGGCTCAGGGTGGCTTACACAGAATAAAATACATATTATGGGCACTCCTTCACTTTAGTAAAGGCCATGATGGAACTGCATGGAGAAAGCACAGTACAGAGAGGGTGGAGGAAAGGAACTTTCTCATTCTCTTCCATATAAGTTAGGATCATCCAACAGATGAAGTTGGCAGTAGATCTGGGGCAGACAAAAGGAAGCATTTCTACCTTGTTGAAAACACTTCCACTGGATCCAGTCATGGTCGCTTCCTTAGGTAGTTTTAAAAAGGGGTTAGACAAATTCACAGTCTGTCGGTGATGTTTAGGGTGGGCAAGTGAAACCCCCATGTTCAAAGGCAGTGTACCTTAATACTAGTTGTGCTGGGGGGAGGGAACAACAGGAGCTTCTGCGCTACTTCTTGTGGCCCCCTCGGGTCATCTAGTTGGTGGTAGGAGCCAAAATGTTAGCCTAGGTGCACCCTTGGTCTGATCCAGCTGGGCTCTTATATTTGTTTAGCTTCAACTCGACTGCCAGATGGCTGCCCTTCCAGACCCAGTGGATCCCCCCCCCCTCGCTTGGAGGAACTTCAAGTGCACCAGTCCTGGTTGCCATATTCGTTTAAATCCTGCCCATATGTCTAACTAGCCAAAATGAAGGTTGCCAACTCTAGTTTGGGAATTCCTGGAGATTTGGAGGCCGGGGAAGGGTAGGGATTGAGGAGTAAGGGAATATCAGTGGGGTATAATGCCACAGAGTCCACCCTCCAAAGCAGCATTTTCCTCCAGGTAACTGATCTCCATCATCTGGAGAGCAGCTCTAATTCTGGGAGAGCTCCAGGCACCACCGGGAGGTTGGCAAATGTAGGGGCTGTAGGACTGTATTCCCATATTGCTCTGTGGTGCTTCCTGTGGTGTTTTGGATGTTGGTCCACTCATTCATTATTTGACAGCAATGGAATAATGTGACTCATTCGAGATATTTATTTGTTGTTTTATGAATTGATTTGCTTGGTGTGTATTTGTTTTCTGTTACCAAGGCTCTACGAATGTCAGGGGGATGTTATTTACATTGTGATGGTTTTGTGTTATGCAGAGACCCCCTCAATTTTCAGGCATGTCTGGCGACTAAGCACAGAAGAGAGAATTACAATGTCACGGAGCCTTTCCAATGGGCTGGCTAGAATTCAAGCTCCCACCAATGGCAAACACTGTTGTTTGTCAGCAATCCTAATTCTGACAAGTCCCTTGCGAGGCAAGAATTAAGACTGAAGAAACACAGAACACAAGCGAACAAAGTTCACAGGTCCAAACAGAGACAAGCTGCAATTTCAGCGTTTTAGTGACCCTTTAAATGGACATTGGGAAGGTAGGAGTCAGATTGGCAACTCAATAAAGAGCCTTCCCCCATTCCCGAGCAAGCCTTTTCTTTTTGACAACTAATAACATTGCAACGTTCCTGCGCATGCGCAAAAAATAAATAAAGGAAGGCTCTGCTAATAATGAAGCACATAAGGGGAGGCAGCATGGGTCCGTTTAGAAGTAAATGTGGAATGCATGGTGTGGGTCCAATCCTCGATCAACTACAAAGTAAAAGCCCTATTGCTGAAGGATGCTGCAAAGCTGAAGCATCAAATAGGAATTCAAGTCGCCAGTAAAAAGAAAGAAGAACATACTGCCGAAATGGTCCTAGTGATAAAAAGACCCAATAATTCTGGAGGTAAACAGCTATTAAAAACAAAGATACATCAGTCAATCAGTCATTTATTATGGCCATAGACCAGCAGAGGAAATGAACAGAGCAGCTACAAGAACATCTATATATCTAATAGCCAAGTTGTCCCTTCTGCGCGGATATCTAAATCCACACATCTGGGACACCTAGGGGGCAAAGAGATTTTCTGGCACACTTGGGGGCACTCCCCAGGTGTACAGAAAAATCTGAAATTTAGAAAAAACGATACGGGGGATACTTAACCCCCCCCCCCCAAAGTAATAGAGCATTCCCTGCACATGCTCAGAGAAGGCACTGGGAATTGTGCCTCCCAGTCATTGCTCGGGGGGGGGGGCAGGGGAGAAGGCTTGGTGGGGCTGGCAGCTGGGAGCTGTGCGGGCCTTGCTGCCAGTGCTGGGGGAGAAGACTTGGTGGGCCTGGAGCTCCTGCTGCTTCAGCAGGGGGGCTGCGGGGAATATCACGGGTCCCTGCTTCTTATACATGTATATTCACATTTAACATCTGCCAGAAGAGAAGAGGTAAACCATTCTTCCAATCTTCCCGTGGGAGTTTGGAGGATGGGTGGAATAAATATGTATCTAAGGTCATTACAGAAGGGAGAGTGCAGGCAGTTCACATCCAGCTGTTCAATGTCTCCAGCAGCACCAGGGGAGAGACGCTCCCGAATTGGCCCACCATGGTATAATGCTGCATCAAGGCATTACAGGGCAGAAGCAGTCAAATTAAAAATCAGTGTAAGAGTCGGGGGGGGGGGGGGACATACTCTCTTTGCTACATACCTGTGTGACCCAAAAATAACAAGGGAGGGGGAGGCCAGTTCCACAGATTAGGGGCTACCACAGAGACTAGGGTTGCCAGCCTCCAGTGGGGCCTGGGGATCTCCTGCTTTTGCAACTGATCTCCAGCAGACAGAGATCAGCTCCCCAGGAGAAAATAGCTGCTTTGGAGGGTGGACTCTATGGCATTGTACCCTGCTGAGGCCCCTCCCCCCCAAACCCCGCCCTCTCCTGGCTCCACCCCCAAAGTCCCCAGGTATTCCCCAACCGAAACGTGGCAACCCGACCTGGAGAAGGCCCCGTTTTGTACGGTCACTCACCCCACACCAGAGAGTGGGGCCCTCAGTGAGAAACGCAGGCAGGAAGCGCATGAATGAATGAATGCTACAGAATGGAACGGAGAGGCCAGTGCATCGGGGAAGGCGGCCCTTTCTGGTCAGAGCGGTCAGCACCAGCAGCAGCCCTTGGCATTGGACAGTCTGCCAGCATAGCTCTGGAAGGACTGCGATCCCAAGAAGATGTAGCCGCCAGTAGCCCCACGGCTGTTTCGGAACAGCTTGAAAGGTAGGCTTACCAACCTATGACTCACTCTCCTCACTGTGGTAGGACAAGGGAAAAATAACGTGATTTCTGAATGTGATTTCTGACACTTTCTCCTTGAGATATATATATATATATTGACAGCTATATGTAACTGAGAAGCTTCAGATTAAAGAAATTTATAGCAGAATGTATATATAATTGCACTTTTTGTATAGGAAGCCTCTGTAGGAGGAATTAGGATGCAATAAGAATGGACTGCTATTTAGAAGTTGCAAGACCACCAAGAGTGAAATTTAATGTGAGTCACAAGGCTGTGGTCACACACACTGAATAATCCACTTTCAATCCACTTTTAATGCACTTCCCAACTGGATTTTGCCAGTTTACACAGTAAAATCCAGTTGGAAAGTGCATTGAAAGTGGATTGAAAGTGGATTATTTAGCGTGTGTGATCGCAGCCCTTATCAGCTAGCTCTCCACATACGAACCCAGGCAGTCACTCAGTGTCCTCTAAAGTTCCCAGGGTTCTGAAGACAAGATAAACAAGTGAAATTACTGACCCTGCTGAGGGCTGCGCTGAGTCAAATGATGCTTGTATGACGTTAACTGCTTGAGACCAATTAGAGGTTCTTCAATGCGTAAACTATACGTGATGTCCTTTGGGGTATAAGACCTGCTGCCCTTCCTGGTTATGGCAGAATACAGCCTTGGAATTGCTGGAGTGCTAAGGCACTCATCAGCCCCGTTCGTTCGTTAAACAGATATTCATCTAACTCGTTGGACTCAGACTGTGTGATTCCAGTTCTACCAGGGGGTCACATAGGGCACAGGTTTGTGCATCAGAACCTGGCGACCCAGATGGGACTTGTCAGGAGAAATTGTTGAAATCGGGTTCCAACGACGCAGCTGGCAAACCGAAGCAGTTGCTGGAAACGTCTCCTTTAAGTATCTGGAACTGGCGTCTTTGCAAAGAAGAAGAGAAGAAGAGATTGGATTTATACCCCGCCCTCCACTCCCCAAGGGAGTCTCAGAGTGGCTTACAAACTCCTTTTCCCTTCCCCTCCCCACAACAGACACCCTGTGAGGTAGGTGGGGCTGAGAGAGCTCTTTCCCAAGCTGTCCTTGAGGGAACAGCTGGTACAGAGCTATGGCTTGCCCAAGGTCATTCAGCCAGGTGCAAGTGGAGGAGTGGGGAATCAAACCCGGTTCTCCCAGATTAGAGTCCGCGCACTTAACCACTACACCGAACTGGCTCTCAAAGGGTGTTTTGTTTATGTTGTGAAAATGTGGATTCCTCCTGCTAAGTTGAACAGACTTTGTGGATTAGTATTTACCTTCGAAGGAGGAAACACTGTACTCTGGGCCTTGCTTAGAGTTGTAGTATGCCCTTATTTTGATGTTGTGACACCACCAACTTTACAATTGTAAATAGACTCTATTTGTTTTTGGCCATTTTTGATGGTGTTTTTCCTAGCGGAATTTGTTTTGGACCTTCGTGACGCTAGGCTTCCCAGTGTTTTGGATTCAACCTCCAGGTGGTGGCTGGAGATCCCCTGGGATTACAACTGATCTCCAGGCAACTGAGATCAGTTCACCTGGAGAAAATGGCCACTCTGGAAGGTGGATTCTATGGCATTAATAGCCCTCTGAAGCCCCTCCCCTCCCTGCCCCAAACTATACCCTCCAGAAGCTCCACCCTCCCAAACCTCCAGGTATTGCCCAGTCTGGAGCTGGTAACCCTCAAAGGCAGCCCAGATGCAGGACTTCAGTCTGGGTGGGATCCAAGCAAGGATGGCCATGGTTGGGTCTCAGGGAGAGGGTGAGGTTCAAGCCTAGCTTTCTCTCTGGTGTGCTGGATTTCTGTGGACGGGGATACTTTTTTTCCTGGGGAATGACTCCATTGTGCCGCCGTACCCTTCACGTCTCCTACCTGTGCTCTGGAATGACTGAGGGATCTTTTTTGGGCATTGAAATATACTGGGTTCAGATGCATAGAGTGATCAGCTCATAATTTATTAAGGGAGTTAAGCCAGAATAAGACAACGCTAGCAGGGCCGAAGCCCTGCTTATATGCATGCAAAACATCCCCCCCCCCCACACATACTCCCTGTGATAGGCTATTTACAAAACATTACTACTTGATTGCTCCTAGTCAGCTATTGTTCTTGTGCTCCAAGCTCAGCCAGTCTCTAGGGTGATTCAGTCAGGCAGGGCTATTTTTGGGCAGGAACGCACAGGAACGGAGTTCTGGCTGGCTTCCGAGTTGGCCATGCCTACAGCCTTCCCCCCACCCCCGGGTTCCCCAGGCACCTCTCAAGCCACGGGGCACGCGGGGAAGCCAAGCCGATCCAGGGAGGGAAAGCAGTTTAAACTGTTTCCCCTCCTCGTGTTCCCCAGGTGCCCCGCAGCTGCGAGGTACCTGGGGAAGCCGATCCGGGGAGGGAGCAGCGCGGTCGGGGTGTGGCCTAATATGCTAATGAGTTTCTGCCATTGGGTGTGGCCTATTATGCTAATGAGTTCCTGCTGGGCTTTTTCTACAAAAAAAGGGATGATTCACTCCCAATACATAACACAGGCATAGCAGTCTGCTATCAGTGCAGCCAGGCCTTGGACCATCTAGAAGGCAAGAAATTGGTTTGTGCCACTCCAGTGCAGCTCTGGTTTTGTGGCACAGCCTCTCAGATTTCAGAATCACCCCCCCCCCTTCTCACGACTTAGATGGCCCCCTTTGCCCATATACCTTGTGTCACGATCGTAAATGTTCTGTGTAATTTCTTTGTTTCGTGCCATTTTCTGGTGCCCATCAGACCTACAAAGAGAAGATGTTCCTTAACCACCAGCAGCATAAAGCCATTGTTTTGCTTCCTGGAGCCTGCATCGTCCCGTTATTAGGAGTTACAGTGAATGAACAGATGGGGGGGGTCTCTTTAATAGATTGCCGTGCAACACTCCTTTTCACACTGCCTATGTACGATGAGCCAATGTTGTCGGCTCCCTGATTAACTTTTTTTTATCCCTTAATTAGGTTGAGTGTCGCCTGTCTTGTGGTTAAGAAATAATTGTTTGATTAATGCCTCCGCATTTGCATTTTCATTAAGATCCCCAAATAAGTTCTGCAGCAATTAGCTGCGATGTTGTGCACAGATTTGGAGAAACATTAGAATTTCAATTTTTAGCCCATTAAGTAATAACTGTTATATTGATTGGTGATGATGGAGCATGGATAGTAAATGCATATTGGGGTGCGTGTTAAATAAGCAAGCCAGATTCCTGTTTTTATTATTTTTATAAATAAATAAATAAATACATTAATAAATTAATACATTTAATTTGATTAAAACTGTTGGAGGATCTCTGGAGGAGGAAGAAGAAGAGACTGGATTTATACCCTGCCTTTCACTACCCAAAGGTGTCTCAGAGCAGTTTACAGACTCCTTTCCCAACAGACACCCTGTGAGGTAGGTGGAGCTGAGAGAGCTCTTTCGAGAACAGCTCTGATAGAACTTGTAACGGACCCAAGGTCACACCAGCAGCTGCATGTGGAGGAGTGGAGAATCAAACCCAGTTCTCCCAGATTAGAGTCTGCATTCCTAACCACTACACCAAACTGGCTCTCCTCAGCTGAGCCTTTGGTCCTCTTGCTTTGCATGCAGAAGGTCCCCGGCTGCATCTCCAATGAAGAGGAGGAGGAGGAGGAGGAAAAGAAGAATAAGAAGTTGGATTTATACCCCGCCCTTCACTACCTGAAGGAGTCTCAGAGTGGCTTACAAACTCCTTTCCCTTCCCCTCCCCACAACAGACACCCTGTGAGGCAGGTGGGGCTGAGAGAGCTCTGACAGAAACGGCTCTTTTTCAAGAACAGCTGTGCCAGAGCTATGGCTTGCCCAAGGCCATCCAGCCAGGTGCAAGTGGAGGAGTGGGGAATCATACCCGGTTCTCCCAGATGAGAGTCTGCGCACTTAACCACGACACCAAACTGGCTCTCGAGGAGGAATGCCTAGTTGAGAAAAACATTCCTCTGCTGCGAGTCAGAGGGGACTCAGAAGTGACGTCGGCATGTCGGTGATGTTGGGGGTTGATGCACTGGATGTGGGGCCAAACGCTATGATTGGATGCCAATTTCACCATAGAGGTTTGCCCAAAATCCAGAGTGACACTGCTGACATGCCGATGTCACTTCCAGATGAGGCAGAAAAGGTCGTGTGCGGCATCACTTTTTTTTTTAAAGAAGTTTTTATTATTTTCCAATAGAAACTTGACTCCAACCTTGTGCAATACAGTGAATAACATGACGTGTATACACTCAGGTTTCTTAATGTTCGTGGGGAGGGCAGGATAGACATTTGAATAAATAAATAAATAAATAAATAATGTTACAAAGAGGAAAAACACTATACTATCCTCTACAACATTTGACAAGGTATAACAGAACGAGTGCGATTCAGTCATAGCATTAACTTTGTGTGCCTTCTTCTCATTACCACGCTATAGGTTAGCCAGTAATAATAGGCCAGTAATTGTAATGTGACCAACTTTCACATTTTTCTCTGTTATTCGCCATCTTATTGAGTAAAGGATACCATTTATCTGTTGGGCAAAACAATTCCCTTTCTGCTTCCCCACCCCCCTTCCTTATACATTGAATATTTTTCGAACATAAAATATTCCCATATCTTGCTATACCAGTGTGCTAAGTTTGGGGGAGATTCGTCTTTCCAGTGTTGTGCTATGACTGCTTTAGCTGGTGTGCGGCATCACTTTTGCAGGGGGGGATGGGTGGGTGACGTCACTTCCCACTCCCAGAACACTCCCCCATCCCCTAGCCGGTGGGCAAAAGGGACCTGGCCGACCCTACATGGAACACCCCGGAGTCTTGAACAGGGCCAGTTCCAGGTTTTGGGGAATCCCAAGCAGAGGATGCCCAGCACTCCACCAGCCTAGGATTACCAGCTCGGGGTTAGGAAACACCTGGAGATTTTGGAGATGGAGCCTGGGGCGGGCGGAGTTTGGAGAGGGAGGGACCACAGCAAGGCGCAATGCCATAGAGTCCACCTTCCAAAGCAGCCCTTTCCTCCAAGTGAGCTGATTTCTGTCATCTGGAGATCAGTTGTAATACCAGGGGATCTCCAGGCCCCACCTGGAGGATGGGAACAATACTCCAGCTCCCTGCTCACCTCTCCTTTCCTCCGGTATGCTCCCTGCCTGCCTGCTTGGGCGTCTTCCCACTACCTTCATTAGCAGCTATGCTCGCTGCCCCCACCCGGGAGTTTGGGAGGGCAGAGCACTTGCCACGGAGCACCTGGGGGAAGGGAACCCAGCAGGTAGGAGAGGAGAAGCGTGGGTGAGTGGTCGGTGGCAGTGGGCCCCACTAGAAGCCCTGGGCCCTGGAAGCTGTCCCACCACCTCGGGGGCTATTAGCAGACTTCATTCTCCTTCCCAGGAGAGGGAGCTGCTGGAGTGTGCCCACCTAGGGTTGTCAGCTCTGGGTTGGGACATACCTGGAGATTTTGGGGGTGGAGTCTGGGGAGGGTGGGGTTTCAGGAGGGGAGGATAGCTCAGCAGGGTGTATGATTCTGTCGAGTCCACTTTAGACAGCCAGTTTGGCGTCGTGGTTAGGAGCGCAGACTCTAATCTGGGAGAACCGGGTTTGATCCCCCACTCCTCCACATGCAGCTGCTGGCAGGACCTTGGGCCAGTGACAAGTTATTCCATATCTGTTCTAACATGAGCAGTCCTCGAAAGAGCTCTCTCAGCCCCACCGACCTCAAAGGGTGTCTGTTGTGGGGAGGGGAAGGGAAAGGAAAGTGTAAGCTGCTCTGAGACTCTTTTGGGTAGTGAAGGGGCGGGGTATAAATCCAATCTCCTCCTCCTCCTCCTCCTTCCAAAGCAGCCATTTCCTCTGGGGGAACTAATCTCCATCATCTGGAGACCAGTTGTAGTTCTGGGAGATCTTCAGCCAACCCAATGCCCACCTCAGGCTCTTCAGCGCCACCAGGACAGATGTCCAGAAAATGGTATTGCAGGCACTAGCCCAGCAAGGGTCCAGTGGCACCAAGGGCCAGTCTCCGCCCACTTTGTTCTGCACACACTCTGCGGCTGACTCTGGGTGTTCCACCAGCAGCCGGCCTCCCTGCTTGTCTCCAGACGGCCAGCCCCGAGTGACGAAATACCAGGCGACAGCCCTGGGCAACACATTAGCTGAGCTTAAAGGCAGTTTCCTCGTATCGGAAGGGATGGAGTGGCCGTAAACCACCTTGTGCGTCAGTTTCTCCCCCCGCGGTCCACATTCATGCCGGGCTAGGAACGGACCCAGCTGTGATATATGGTCTCGCCCGCCTTATAAAAAGCAGCCGGATGCACCGCAATGAGCGATTGCCTTATTAAACGGTACCCAGCACATGGCTGTAGCTTATTCTGAGGCATTATCGACGAGGTACGTATCGATCCGCCGGGAGCTGAGTAAAACCGGAGCGTGGGTGGAGGAGGGAGGGCTGCCGCAGGTCAACCGCCACTGCGGTCCCCTTTGACAGAAACAAATTAATTGAGTCTCTTGGGCCAGCTGGTGGAGTGGTGATAGATCACCGTGCAATCGATGTGCGTTTGGATGGACAGTCCCCCAGGGAGGCAGGATTTTTTGACGACACGCGGGGACTTTTTGAGCTTGGCACCTGTCAGGGGAGCTGGGCCTCAATATCCGCAGATGGGTGAGCCTGCCAATCAAACGCGATGGGAATCAAAACGTGGCTGGATCCTGGTCCACTAACAGCCGTGCTGTCCCCTGGTGCAGGGAGTCGTTTTTTTAGAAGTGGGGCTGTGGCTCAGTGGCAGAGCATCGGCTTGGCATGCAGAAGGCCCCAGGTTCAATCCCTGGCATCTCCAGCTAAAAAGGACCAGGCAGGAGGTGATGGGAAAGACCTCCGCCTGAGACCTGGAGACCTGGAGAGCGTCTGCCAGTCAGAGTAGGCAATACTGAGCTTGATGGACCAACAACAAAAACAGCAATATCTTTCTGGCAGGCATGCTCCATGGGTGCGTTCAGATGGGCAGCTAAGCTAATCCTGCCATTGGCCCGGCTGTAACTTGATCTAGGCTTTTTTTTATCCAGCGCTGCACAAGCAGACAGCTCCCCCGTGAAGTGCTTTACCGCGCATGACTCCGTGGTGGATTGTCTAGATGGCATCCACTGTAAGAAGCCGTGCGGTTGGCTTTAAAAAAAAAAAATCCTGTTTGCGCATGTGCATATGCGCCTCACCATATACTTGTTTTTCCGCGCATGTGCAGACTAAAATGGCAAAAGCACCATCGGCGGTACCTTCCTCTAGGTACCATTTCAGTTAATAAAATTGATAAAGTTCATCGGATTGTCAGAAACATAAAATTGTTTGGATCGTTTGAGCGGAGCTCTGGGAACGTTGCATGTTTAAGCAATTATGCGTGCATCGCTAAGGCTTTTTTAAAATGGCGGCTGTTTGGGATGGTCTGGAGACCATCCCTATGGGCTGATTGCCCGCTGGTGGAACAACTAGATGGGGGAAAGTCCGCCATTGCCCTGTTGGCCAGTTTAGGATTGGACTTCCACCACTATCTTTTAAGTACGGATCCCCGACGGGGATCGATGGGCTAATCACAGAAGCGGCACGATTCCCAGATGTTGTGATCTGGACGTGCACTTTAAATCCACCAGGCACTCGCACCTGGCGCGGCTCAAAAGAGCCGTATGAACGCAAGCAAACAGCTCTCTCTTGCAGGAACAGCCATCTGGTTCCTAGACTGGTATGTCCACCAATCAAATAGGATCAGACAGTCACACCTGCAGCTGGGGCTGGAGCACCTGAAGAGTCCCACCTGGGGATGGAGTGATCCCCAAAGGCCACACCATCTTATGTGCATAGCTTGATTTCCCTATGCATGGAGGGTGCTGTTGTCATCCCAGGCCTTGGCAGGGGTCACCATCTGGATTGTGGTGTCTTCTGGGGCTTAAGAACCTCAGAAGATCCCTGCTGGGTCAGACCAGTGAGTGTCCATCCAGGCCAGTCTCCTGCCTCACACAGTGGCCAACCAATTCCTCTGGAGGGCCCAAAACCAGGGTCGAGAGGCTGAGGCCTTCCCCTGATGTTGCCTCCTGGCTCTGGGATTCAGAGGCCTAGTGCCACTGGAAGTCCCCCTCAGTCACCATGGCCGTTGAAAGACATCCTCCATGAATCTATCTAATCCCCTTTCAAAGCTGTTTATTCCTGCAGCCGTTGCTGCATCCCCTGGCAGTGAGTTCCACATTTCAGCCACTCTCTGTGTAAAGGCGTATTTCCTTTTGTCCATCCTGGACCTACTGCCCATCAGTTTCATTGGAGGCCCTCCAGTTCCAGTCTTTTGGGAGAGGGAGAAAACAATATCTTTGCCAACTCTCTCCACTCCACGCATAATTTTATAAACCTCTATCACAGGGGTGACAAAGATACGGTCCACCACGGGTCACATCCAGCCCTTGCAGGGATGCAATCCGGCCCGAGAGCAGCTGACTCTATTCTTCGGTGCACCAAGCTGAGTCTCTGACTCCAGGGCCCCAGGCAGAAAAGTAGGGTTGCCAGCTCTAGGTTGAGATATTCCTGGAGATTTGGGGGCGGAGCCTTGGAGACAGCAGGGTTTGGTAGGGCTGCCAAGTCAGCCCGGAGGGCGGGGGATCCCCCGCTTTAGGGGTTCCCGATCCGCCGGCTGGCATTCAGCCGGTGGGGGGAACCCCGACCCAGAAGTCGTCCGGTGAGGACGACTTCCCCCATGTAATGACGTCACCCGGAGGTGACGTCATCACGTCTCCGGTGCGTGCGCAAAAGCGCACTCGCCAGAAGAGCTCCCGGGGGGAGAACAACTCCCCCCCGCCGGTAAGTCGCCGGCACTTGGCAGCCCTGGGGGTTGGCGAGAGGAGGGAACTCAAACACCATGGAGTCCACCTTCCAACACATCCCTTTTCTCCCGGGGAACTGATCTTTGTTATCTGGAGTTCAGTTGGCAATCTGATAGGTCTCCAGGCCTCACCTGGAGGTTGGCAGCCCCACAAAAAAGGTTGCGCGCCCACCCCGCCCCCCAGCACCGGTGACCTGAGATTGAGCTGACAGCTTCCTCCTTTCAGGTACCCCACCATTGGCAGGTACCCCACCATTGAGCCAGCGCCTCTCTGACGGATGCAGTCGCTATTCTTCGTTTGCCCCTGTGGCAAATCAGCACCGCAAAATTGAAAGCCGAGGTCCTTGCAGGGGAGTCTGAGAAGCCAGGGGGGAGGGGAGGGAACGGGGAGGAGCGTTCTGCACACGCTCCCTCCTCAGCCGGCTGCTCGGCACAGGTTCGGTTGCCGTAGAGAGAAAAGCATCACTTTCGAACGATGCGCAGCGGTGCTTGGGAGGAGGCCCCTGTACCTGCCTGCCTTCTCCCTACCATCGGTCAAGGTGGGAGGGGGGTCCCTCTGAGGACTAGCCCAAGGGTGAAGAGCAGCATCATTGTCCATCATCCTCCCCTTCCCCAGAGCCAAAGCCCTGGTTGCTGATGTCTCATTGATCGAGTGCCCAGGAACTGAGCGGGAGCGATGGGAAGCTCTTAGGGTGAATAAAAAGGGCCCTCCCCGCCCACCTGGCGCATGGTCTCTCCACCCCCCCCCCAGCACTGCCGCTTCCATCTTCCATCTCTTTAAGGATCCTATTGATTTTTGCAAAACGCATGATGGAAGCAGCGGAGGGAGCCGGCACTGCCCGATGATTGAAAAACACAAGGTGCCAAGCCACGGTCCCCGTCAGCTGCGCGGAAGTTATGAGCCACTCTTGAAAAATCATGGGAGGTGCTGGCCAAGAAAAGCTTGGCTGCCAGTCCTTGGGAGCACCTGGGAGCGGCGGAGGGGGGGGGGCGATAAGACTGCCAGCGGTTCTGAGCCAGCGCATGGTGTGCAATGCTCCCTCTAAGCTGTGGAGTCTTGTGAGCAAAAATGCTACTTTGTGAGCCACTGGTATTAAAGCTGTGAGCGAGCAATTTGGCTTTTGCATAAATTAGTTTGCTCTGGAGCCCTCCTTCCTCAGCCCAGACAAAAATGCGTGAGCCGGAGGCTAAAAAACCGTGAGCAGGCTCACACTAACTCAGCTGAGAGGGAGCCCTGCCTGAGGGGTCATCCTAAGTCAGCTGCAACATGAGAACACTTCTGACCCGTCTTTAGGGCCCATTCCAGGCCCAGGATACCATCGTGGTTCCTTCCCGGATGACACGGATGGAGCAGGCCGACGAGCCAATGGGACGAGTGGGCACTCCTCAGTCTTAAATCCCTAAATAAATGAGTAAACAAGAAACCTAGGGGGACTCAGCTGCCCCCAATCTCACTCCAAGCACATCTGCCCATCCTCAAGCCGTTCCTGTGTCTGGTTCCCTCCCAGCCTCCTTCTCTGGACGGATCTCTCAGCTCGGCCCCTGGACTGCCCGCTGGGTGGCATCTCTCTGCCCTGGCGCGCCAACCAGTTTCTGCCCTGGTCTGGCCAGGAGTCACATGTCAGCCAGCCAAACCTTTCCAGGTCCCCCACGTCTCATGACAAAGGAGCTCAACTGGAGGTCACCAGATACCCACTGGAAGCATACCTGGCTCTGTTATACGGTAATCTTAGATTTTTGTCCTTCTTTGCTTCTGTATCAAACGTCTGCGGACCTGTGGTTATCTTTCATTAGGATGCTATTCTGAAAGGGCAGACAATTTGCACCCAGAAGAAAGGACTGGAGGCTGCCTTTCCTCACCACTGCTGCTCCGAAGGTTATTTGAAAGTCAGATGCTGCTGATTCGTTTTTGGAGGCTTTTCTTGCTTGTTAGAGGTGTTTTCCACCCTGCAACTGAATTGTGAATTCTCCAATAAATGTACAAAACCCTCCTTTCCCAGCATCTCGAGCCCCTGACTGCTGCAAAAGGCTCGGGGCGGATGAACGTTACAAGTCGTTTCTCAGTCCTAGGAGAAGCCGGTTCCGGGCATTCGTTCCTGTTTATCTTGCATGTTGTTTCCCACACACAAAAAACTCCCGCAAGGTAAAAGAAGTCCGGGGGATGTTTATGGCTATGGAATTACACAGAAACTCTCCACTGTTTCTTTTTTTCTGAGACAAGGAGGACAGCAGAGCTTCCTGCAGGAATGGAAGCCTTCCCTTTACAGGAATGGAAATCAGGAACTCGGCTTGGCTTTGCGTATGTCATCTTTTCATGCAGTCCTTCCATTAGTGAATTAAAACCAGGTCCCTCAACAATCCAAATCCCGTGCTCTGGGTGTATGTGAAGTGAAGAGGAAAGGGAGCTGCACCAAGGCAAAACATAAACAAAGAGACAAAATGGTGCGGAAGAAAAAGACTCTTTAATCGTACAGCCTCTACACCAGGGTTGTCGAACGTATTTGTTATGAGGGCCGGATCTGACATACATGAGACCTTGTTGGGCTGGGCCATGTGTGTCATAACATGCCACGCCAGGTAGCAGAGATATAAACTTTATAAAGGACACAAACACAAAGATTTTTTTTAACCTAAAATAAGAACATGCTTAAAACATTAGCATTCTTGCAATATTTTGTTTATTTAGCAGGATCTGATAACTGACACCTCTCACTCTGAATTACTGCATCAAAATGTCTGTGCTGTTGCCATCTTGAGTGTGCTGTTCAAGCATGTATCTGTAAGCTGCAAACCTACTTTTGATTTATTGACAGAAATCTCATGCTCAGAATTCTTAGGACCCAGGGGGAAATCATGAAATGGCTGAGCTATTGAGAGAGTCTGGCGAAGCAAGCTATGATGCAGCAGCAGCAACAGAACTGGAAGCAGGAGGTGGCCAGTTCCAGTGCGGGCCTGATAGAAGCCCTCCGGGGGCCTGATCCAGCCCCCAGGCTGCATGTTTGACACCCCTGCTCTACACGTTTCACATACAGCTTCGTCAGGGGGAACCTTCTTTTAAATCCCATTCCCGTATATATACACCGCTTAGCAGAGTCTGGAAGATTCCGCCTGACAAAGCTGCACGCGAAATGCATAGGGGCGGCTGTACAATGATTAAAGATTCTTTTTCTTCTGCACTGTTTTGTCTCTCCACGTGTACGGGAAGTTCCGTCAAGTTGTTACCGATTTATGGCGACCCTCTGAATTAATGACCTCCAAAACATCCAGAATTAAGATTGCCGGGAAAAACATCAATAACCTCAGATATGCAGACGATACCGCTCTAATGGCAGAAAGTGAAGAGGACCTCAAGAGCCTCTTGCTTAGGGTGAAAGAGGAGAGCGCAAAAGTTGGCTTGAAACTCAACATCAAAAAAACTAAGATCGTGGCATCTGGCCCCATCACTCCTTGGCAGATAGAAGGGGAAGTCATGGAAGCAGTGGCCGACTTCACCTTCCTGGGATCCCAGATCGCTGCAGACAGTAACTGCAGCCAGGAAATTAAAAGACGCCTGCTCCTTGGGAGGAAAGCGATGGCAAACCTAGACAGCATAATAGAAAGTAGAGACATCACCCTGCCAACAAAAGTCCGATGGTCAAAGCCATGGTATTTCCAGTAGTAATGTATGGCTGCGAGAGTTGGACTATAAGGAAGGCTGAGTGCCGAAGAATAGATTCTTTTGAATTATGGTGCTGGAGAAGACTCACGAGAGTCCCTTGGACTGCAAGGAGATCAAATCAGTCAATCCTAAAAGAAATCCACCCTGACCATTCCCTGGAAGGCCAGATACTGAAGCTGAAGCTCCAATACTCTGGCCACCAAATGAGAAGGGAGCACTCACCGGAGAAGACCCTGATGCTGGGAAAGACTGAAGGTCAAAGAAGAAGGGGACGGCAAAGGGTGAGATGGTTAGACAGTGTTATCAACACAACAAACACGACATTAAGCAAACTCCGGAGCACGACAGAAGACAGGAGGACCTGGCGTGGGTCGTGAAGAGTCGGACTTGACTGTGCGACTGAACAACAACAAAACATCCTCTTGTTAACACTCTTGCTCAGGTCTTGCAAACGGAGGGCTTTCGTGGCTTCCTGGATGGAGTCACTCCATTTCATGTTGGGCCTTCCTCTTCTCCCTTTGTGATTGGGCCTTCGACTTTTCCTGGCATGATTGTCTTTTCTAGGGACTCTTGCCTTCTTGTGATATGACCGAAGTCCAATAGCCTCAGCTGAGTCATCTTAGCTTCTAGGGAGAGCTCTTGCTTGATATGGTAAAGGACCCACTGATTTGGTTTTTTGGTGGTCCACTGCATCGGTAAAACTCTCCTCCAATGCCACATTTCAAAGGAATCAACTTTCTTTCTGTCAGCTTTCTTCATTATCCAACTTTCAGACCCTCATACAAAGTAATGGGGAATACTGTGGCGTGAATTAACTTGATCTTGGTCACCAGCAACACGTCCTTACGCGTCAGGATCTTTTCGAACTCTTTCATGGCTGCCGTCTTCAGTTTCCATCTCCTTCTGATTTCTTGGTTGCTGTCTCCCTTTTGGTTGATGATGGAGTTGAGGAATAGAAAATCTTGAATAATTTCAGTTTCTTCAGTCAGCCTTAAAGTGGTGCAGTTCCCTCTGTGCTATAAGAATCTAGATTCTGCCATGTGCAGAAATTACAAAAAAACTTACATACATTCACCATTTGAATAATTTAGTCTACATTTTAGCTGTTCTGCACAACTGATGCTGGCTTTGCTGGTGGAGCAGAGACACGGAGAAACTTGTACTTCTGGCTTTTGATATCTCAAGAGGCACGGCTCACACACTTTAAGGAACTTCCTTAAGAACATAAGAACATAAGAGAAGCCAGTGTTGGATCAGGCCAGTGGCCCATCCAGTCCAACACTCTGTCACACAGTGGCCAAAAACACCAGGTGCCCTCAGGAGGTCCAGCAGTGGGGCCAGGACACTAGAAGCCCTCCCATTGTTGCCCCCCCTAAGCACCAAGAATACAGAGCATCACTTGCCCCAGACTGAGAGTTCCTATCTATACTTGTGGCTAGTAGCTACTGATGGACCTCTGCTCCATAGGTTTATCTAATTCCTTGCAACCATCAGGGCTAGAAACTTGGGTGTTTTGTTTACTAGAGCTAAATATTCCCAGGAAATATAAACAGAGAAGAACAGCTATTACTCCACCAACCAACGTGGCATCTTTTGGTTGATTCGGGTGATGGGGGATCATCAAAGCCAGAGATCCCGCCTTTCGGAAGCCTCCTCTCTGCAATGGCGGCATTTTCTAGAAGAAATGAAGCACAGAAACCTTTTAGAGGTTATAAAAGGCTTATCCCATCTTTTCAGCACCAATAAACCCCCCCCCCCCCAAAAAAAGCCCTGCACAAAAGGGGGAAAGCAAATGTTTTTCCCACACCAACCAACATTCTCTACACTCTTTCCCCTTTAAGCTTTTAATCCTCTTGGTTTGGGCATTAATCTGCTAGGTTCTTCTTGGCTTTATCCCCACAATTGCTAAAACAATAGCCGTTAATATGGAAGAAAACAACCTGATGGGGTTTGTGTAAGTCGTGGCTTTCACAACACTTTGTGCGGATGTGTAGAACGACCTGGAAAAGGATCAAGGACAGCATTTTCGACGGCGGGGACTAGGAACTTGACACGTTCTGTGTAGAGATCCGGTGGCGCTTTGCACGACACTAACTTGGCGATTCAGAGCTTTGCTGGCCTATCCTGTGACACCTTAGTCCTGGCACTGAGAAACTTTCTGTGGTCTGGAAAAGTTTTGCTTCATGCCTGCGGCCCTGTACCCTGGGGGTCTGCTGCTCTTGGCCAGCCTCGTGGTGGGTAGGGTTGAGGGAACGGAGAGGGAGTTCATCCCTTATCGGTCTATGTTTCCATTTGTTCATTCACAAATACCTCTCCCTCCACCCCCACAGTGACTGCTGTTCCAGGCCCAGAAGATGGCAAACCCCCCCCCCCCAAAAAAACCCCCCTCCAGGATCCCTGGCCAAACCGGCCTGGAGAAGCTAAGTTTGGAGAGCCAGTTTGGTGTAATGGTTAAGAGCGTGGACTCTAATCTGGGAGAACCGGGTTTGATTCCCCACTCCTCCACATGCAGCTGCTGGTGCTACCTTGGGTCAGTCACAAGTTCTTTCGGAGCTGTTCTCTCAAGGGCAGTCCCCGAAAGAGCTCTCTCAGCCCCACCTACCTCACAGGGTGTCTGTTGTGGGGAGGGGAGGGGAAAGGAGGTTGTAAGCCACTCTGAGACTCCATGTGAATGGTGGGGTATAAATCTAATCTCCTCTTCCTCTTCTTGTCGGCCCTGACTAGTACTTGGATGGGAGACCACCAAGGAAGCCCAGGGTTGCTACGCAGAGGCAGGCAACGGCAATCCACCTTTGAACCTCTCTTGCCCTGACCAGGATGGTTCAGATTACCTGATCTCATCAGATTTGGGTTAGCCCTGGTTGATAACTTGGATGGGAGACCACCAAGGAAGGCCAGGGTCTCTATGCACCAGCCAGGAGGAACTGTTTCTGCTGAGTGCCAGTTTGGTGTAGTGGTTAACTCTCATCTAGGAGAACCGGGTTTGATTCCCCACTCCTCCACTTGCAGCTGCTAGGGTGACCTCAGGCAAGCCATAGTTCTCTCAGAGCAGTTTCTGTCAGAGCTCTCTCAGCCTCACCTGCCTCCCAGGGTGTCTGTTGTGGGGAGGGGAAGGGGAAGGAGATTGTAAACTGCTCTGAGACTCCTTTGGGTAGTGAAGGGCGGGGTATAAATCCAATATCTTCTTCTTCTGCGGATTTAAACTTGCCTCTCCGCTCCAGCGTCGAGCTCCGCTTAGACACCTCCATTTTCTCACTATTCCCCTTTTTGGCTGTCTTGACTGATTGAAATTCTTGGCCTAGATCTTGTTTTTTGTTTTATGCAAGGCAGTTAGCCTTTATCAGCTCATTAGAAATATAATTTTAATGTACAGAAAAGGGAAAGAACCCTGCAATGTCTCCACAGGGACCCGGGGGGGGGGGGGGAGGAGCGCACAACACGTTTTCCCCGGTCCTCTCTGAGAAGTTAGCAGAAGAAATGACTGAGATGTATTATTGAACTGATGGATGGACAGATGCAAAATCACATGGGGAAAAGCAGGCCAGACCTGGGGGAAAGGACAAGGGTGGCGAGAGAGATTTCTTCGGAGGATTGTGGGAAGATGAATTTGGAAAGGGAAGATGTCGGGAAGCAGAGGTGGACAAAGAAGAAGAGATTGGATTTATACCCCGCCCTTCACTACCCGAAGGAGTCTCAGAGTGGCTTACAAACTCCTTTCCCTTCCCCTTCCCACAACAGACACCCTTGGGAGGTAGGTGGGGCTGAGAGAGCTCTCTTGAGGACTGCTCCTGAGAGAACAGCTCTGACAGAACTTGTGACTGGCCCACGGTCGCTCCAGCAGCTGCACATAGAGGAGTGGGGAATCAAACCTGGTCCTCCCAGTTTAGAGTCCACGCTCCTAACCGCTACACCAAACTGGCTCTCCAGCCTTCCATACCATTTTTGGAGCTGCCGCCACTAACCTCCTGCATGACCTTGGGCCTGCCACATTAAACCTCTTTGCTGCAGCCTCTCCTCCCTGTAGCACAGAGATTATAATTCCTGGCCACGGCGGTTTGGGGCTTAATTAATTAATGTTCGTTAAGGATTCAGGGAGGTCCCAGGGTGACACTTAGCAAAAGGGCAAATGGCGAGAGCATTACGCGGCTGAGTAATCCACACGTCTGGGCAGACAGGTGTCCCTGCGGATCCGATTAAAGACGTATCCCGTTTACGGAGGGGACGTTCAGTGGTCACTCAATTAAACAGCATCTGATGAGACAGAAAGGCAGAGGCTGGGAGTTCCATGCCAGGTGGCTCTCGGCCAGCACAGTCTTGGCCACTTTCCATGTCCCTCTGACATCTGTCAAGCTCTTTGCTCCCCCCACTCTCCAAATGATCTTTCATCTAAACCCACCTTTCCCTATATTTGCAGCCTCTGGAGAGAAACCACAGCAATGCCAAGCAACAAATTAAAATGGTTTTCAGAGCCCGTGCCTTGAAGCGGGTCACTCAATGGTAGCATCAGGAGGAATCATGCGCATTTCATAGATGCAGGGACGCTTGGGTGTCCAAGTCATGCCCCTATTTTCATGCCAGTCCTTGCTCCCTGCGCACCCTGCCACCCCACTTTCACACATTGCTGAAGAGAATAGTTTCCTCTGCAATAGTAGCCCCTGTTGCATGGATTTCCAGGCCAAGACAGCGCCGGTTCTTTTGGTTAAAGGTCCTGCCAACCCAGCAGTTCAAAAGCAAGAAATTGCAAGGAGATAAATAGGTCCCTCTTCGGTGGGAAGCTAAACAGTGTTCCGTGCGCCTCGGTGTCTAGCCACACCGGCCACATGACCACGGAAACATCTTCAGACAACGCTGGCTCTTTGGCTTGGAAACGGAGATGAGTACCGCCCCCTAGAGTTGGATTCGACTGACTTTCGAGCAAGGGAAACCTTTACCTTTTTATAGATAGGAACTATGGAGCAAGTTATGCTCTATATTCTTGGTGCTTGGGGGGGGGGGCAACAGTGGGAGGGCCTCTAATGTCCTGGCCCCACTGATGGTGGTGTGTGGTAGGGTTGCCAGCCTCCAGGTGGTGGCTGGAGATCTCCTGAAATTACAGCTGGTCTCCAGGCTATGAGATCTGTTCCCCTGGAGAAAATGGCTGCTTTAGAGGGTGGAGTCTACAGCATTGTTTTCCACTGAGGTCCATCTCCCCTCAAATCCCACCCTCCCAATGCTCCACCCTCAATTCCTGAGGAATTTCCTAACCAGGATTTGGTAGTGGCAACCTTCATGTGTGTATATGTTTGTGTGTGTGTGTGGGGGGGGCGTTATCCTGCTCTCAGGCCAGATGGTGGGAAGTGGTGCTAGTACTTCCCCTGCTGTGGGGTGGCTCAAGCAGTAGATCCTGCACATGCAGCCGTGATACAAGGCAAATAGTGCTTCCTCAGGGCTGTTTTGGATTGAGAAAATAGGGCGGAGAGAATTAGGATTACCAAGTCCCTCTGTGGGGCGGGGAAACCCCTGCTCAATTGGTCTGTTCCCCGCTGGCCCGGATTGGGCCGCCGGGGGGGGGACCCCACCCCCAAATTGCCATGCTGCAGAGACATGCCCGATGTGATGGTGTCACCCGGAGGCACATTTGGGGGGGGGACGCTCTATAATTTGAGGGAAAACTCTATGGTTTCTAGAGTTTCCAGAGCGATTGCTAGAGCGTCGCCCGGTGAGGTGTGCAGCATGATGACGTCACTTCCGGGCGATGGCGCTGCGGTGCGCACTCTTTGCGTGCGCACCAAGGGACTCCCAGAGATGGCTAGGAGTCCCCCCACTCCAGCGCAGGTAGGACTTGGCGACCCTAGTGAAGAGGTGGTAGCTAAAGATGAAATGTGTTCTTTTCCTAGGTCGGGGAAGGCTCCTAAAGGAGAACTCTTTCATGAAATGAGAACCAAATTGATTTTCACTTAATTTGTTTGTTTTTGAAGGGGAGGGGAGAGAAGCAGCAGCAGCAGCTAGATGGTACTAGGGTTGCCAGTCTCCAGGTGGGGCCTGGAGATCTCCCAGAATTACAACTTATGCCCAGACTCCAGAGATCAGTTCCCCTGGAGAAAATGGCTGCTTTAGAGGAAGAACGCTGTGGTATTGTACCCCAGTGAGGTCCTTCTGCCCCCAAAACACTGCCCTCCCAACCTCCACTCTCAGATCTCCAGGAATCTCCCCACCTGTAGTTGGCATCCCTCAACTGAGCCCCAGGGGAGCACTTGCTCCTGGACACAGGGAGCTTCACGAATGCCTCGAATTATCATGTGCAAAAACCATTTAAAACAGTGGTTCTCAACCTGTGGGTCGGGACCCCTTTTGGGGTCGAACAACCCTTTCACAGGGGTCGCCGGCTGGCGTCCAAGGCTGCCCCGCCGGCAGGAAAGGGCCCCACGCAAGCTGATTGCCATTGGAACCTAACTTTTAGGAACTGATTCCAATCCAGTGTAGGAATAATGGTTGGACATAAGATATTGGTTCAGGCAAGATTTTGTATAGATGGGACAGAAAATAATGTTTTTATTGGTTTTATCAAAGCTGTTTAGACAGCACAACAAATAATTTTATGGTTGGGGGTCACCACAACGTGAGGAACTGTATTAAAGGGTCACGGCATTAAGAAGGTTGAGAACCACTGATTTAAAAGAAATTGGGCTTTGGAGATTTTGCCAGGCATCGCCCATGGGTTTCAAAGCCTATCTTTGCATTCTCAGGGGCTGGAATCGTGCATTTGACAGAAATGACAGCTGTCTCTCTCCAGAGGTGGGCTCCTGTGCCAGGAGTCAATATCTGTAGGTTTTCGGTTTGTGTGGGCTTGCAGAATGCCTGTCAGCCTGGATCAGACCACCAGTTCCTCCTCTTCTGCGTGATTCCTAACAGAAGCACTTCAAAAACACCAATTCTAGGTGCAAGGCAAAAAAAGAAAAAAGGAGAAGTAAATTTATCACCGGGAAAACAAGGCAGGCAGTGAAAACGTGATTTGTAAGGGTTGTTAAAGCATGAAAGTCACCCCTCTGCAGCCGAGGGCCCGGGCAGGCATTTGTTCCAGTGATCCCAATGAGTCATTTTCATCCGAAGATCTCCATTGGCGGGATTCTGTCTTTATAGATGGCCTCCTTCTCCCTTTTCGCCTGACACTAAAAAACAAAAGGTGCTTTGGGGAAGGGGGGAGGCAAGGAAATATCTTGCCCTCCGGGTTCGCTGGGAACTGGCAAACAAAACTCTTTCTAAGCAGGAGGACAAAACAGAAAGAGAGAGAGAGAGAGAGTTGTGATAATTAAATGATGGGGCAGAACGAAGGGCAGAAAAGTTTTTGGGATACCCGGTGCTGAGAGGAGAGGGGGTGGTTGTCGTCATGTCCTGTTTGTGGACTTCCCAGAGGCAAAGGGTTGGGTTGGCCATTGTCGGAAAAGGACTAGCATCACCAACCTTTAGGGGGAGATTCTGGAGATCTCCCGGAATCACAACTCCTCTCCAGGTGACTTAGAGAGCAGCATGGTGTAGTGGTTAAGAGAGACAGACTCTCATCTGGAGAACCGGGTACGATTCCGCAGTCCTCCACGTGAAGCCAGATGGGTGACCTTGGGTCAGTCACAGCTCTTTCAGAGCTCTCAGCCTCAAAAACAAGCCTAGCTCGCCACCTAGTGGTACGTAACACTAAAAGAGCTGGAACTTCTGACTGCCAGACAGCCTGGGCTGGGAACTTCCAGGAGATTTTGGGGGATGGAGCCTGAGGAGGGCAGGGTTTGGGGAGAAGAGGGACTTCAATGGGGCATGATGCCATAGAATCCACCTTCCAAAGTGGCCATTTTCTCCAGGGGAACTGATCTCTGTTGCCTGGAGACCATTTGTCATCCCAGGAGATCTCCAGCCACTACCTGGAGACTGGCGACTCTAACACTGAGGACCCCCCCCAAAAAAAAAACCTGCCTCCCCCAGGCGTCCCCCTCCAAATCTCCAGCTCCAGCCTGAAGCTGCCAGTCCCAAGCAAAGGACACTCAATAGACCCTTTGGCTGCTGCACATTCAGTGGGTGGCAATAGACCACCAAGGAACAGCTGAGGGAGGAGTGGATCGCAGAGGGGGACTGTTGCATTTATCTCTTTCAAACTTTTGAGAAGTTCTGACTGCCAATTGCAATGCTGGACCAGGCAGGCCTTTGAGTACCGTAAGGACAACCGGAAGCCACTGGAAGATCCAGGGCGTGATAACAATGCCATTCTTGAGAGCCGGTACAAACAAGGGCGCGATGAAGTGCGCAGTGGACATATTTGATAGCTGTACACATTACCCTCAACAGCCACAATAATCTGTGAGCCATACAGACACTCTGTTTGCTAAGGTTGCCATCCTCCAGGGTGGGGGCTGGAGATTTCCCAGAATGACGACTGATCTTCAGACGACAGAGATCAGTTCTCCTAAAGAAAATGGCTCCTTTGGAGGGTGGACTCTACAGCATTAAACCCTGCTGAGGTCCCTCCCCTTCCCTCTCCTGAGCTCCACCCCCAAATCGCCAGGAATTCCCAACCCAGAGTTGTCACCTCTCACGTTTGCCTTTCTGCTATCTGCTTCGAAAGGTTGTCAGAGGCCTTTGCAGCTGCACAGTTGCCATGGCAGTGGAGATTTCTTGCTTTGGCGTGGTGGAATTTCATTTCCCTGGTGTGCGGGGTGTGTGTGTCGGCATGCGCCCAGTAGGTGAAACGGGGTCATGGATGGTCAGGCCAGGTCATCAAATGATGTGAGGGAAGGACTACAACTCCCATAAGGCTGTGTGAAAACGTGTCTGCATGAAAGAATGCTGATGAGACGGGACTTGGTCTGCTCACTGTTGATTTCCAGACTGGCTGCACAGCAGGGTGCCGCGGCAACAGGAGGGGGACGGCAGGACTCCCATCAGGCTACGAACGAAACACTGCCAATCGCACTGCTCTGTGCCCTCGATCGATGCAAAGTATAACCCAGCGAAGAGGCTCCAACTCTTCGCAACCAGCCGAGCCATCGACGAAAAATCCGTTCCTTGTGGACAGCCAGGAAATAGACTGAGCAGAGCTGGTGGGTGCCCGGGCATCTCCAGAGGCAAGAGACCAAGTTACAATTGCCAGGAGGTTACTGATTTAAATCTGTCTTCTGTCCCAAACTCGTGAGGTGCCCTTATGCGTGGTGACCTTGGGGGCTTATGTCCAGGGGTCATTCCGTAGAAAAAGAGGTGCAGGAGCTCATTAGCATAACTCATTAGCATAACTCATTTGCATAGGCCCAGGGCTCATTTTGTAGCCGTTCCTTTGCATATTAGGCCACCCCCCCCCCCCTAATGTAGCCAATCCTCCAAGAGCTTAGAGAGCTCTTCTTACAGGGGCTACTGTCAGCTCTTGGAGGATTGGCCACATCAGGGTGCGTGGCCGAATATGCAAAGGAGCTCCTGCTACGAAAGGAGCCCTGCATATGCCACGCCCCCGGACATCACCAGAAGTGTGTCAGAAGGCAAGACCCACCGCTCAGGCTCCCCCCCAAAAATCTCCAGGTATTTCCCAGCTCAGAGCTGGCGAGCCCACCTGGATAAAAACTGTTTCAAAAGCACGAAGAAAATAGGCATGGAGGGACGACGCAGACGGCAGCAAGAACAAGCCGCAGACCCCCCCTCCCCCCATGCATCACCACAAGTGAGGGCTGCTGGGAGGGGGGTGCCCTATAGCCGGGAGACTTCTAATGAAGGGGCGGGGCTGTTGTCGCCCGAGCCCAGCACTCACTCCTCAGACCCAGAGCTGGAGACTGGGGTGTGCTGGAACTGTGCCGGCAGCAGGGGAAATTATTGCCGTGTGCCAGCACCCACCGTAGAGGGAACTGGGCTCTGAAGTGAGCCTGTGACGCTCTAGCCCTGGGCTTGTTGCCCCCGAAACGCCGTTCCTGCTCATTCCCCCTCGAAATGACCCCTGCTTATGTCGCTGCTAGGGTTGCCAACCTCCAGGTGGGGCCTGAAGGTCTCCCAGAAGGACAACTGATCTCCAGGCAACAGAGATCAGTTCCCTTGGAGAAAACAGCTGCTTCGGAGGGTGGACTCTATGGCATTACACCCCGCGGTAAGTCCCTCCCCAAACCTTGACCTCCCCAGGCTCCAGCCCCAAATCTCTAGGCATGTCCCAACCTGGAGCTGGTGACCCAAGCTGTTGTCCTGGAATGTCTGTGGACCCTGTCTCAGGCACGGTCTCCCGTGGCCCAGATGTGGCCTTGCCCAGACAATTGATCGCAAGGCTTTTTTTTAAATGTTTCATTATACAATACAATACAACAAACAACAAGGAGGAGGGTATAAAGAAATAAGGTTATTGACGTTTGACATATATAACACCACTTTCAGACATTTTTACAATTAACAATTGTAAATTACAATTAACCTGATGCAGTTCCGCAGGGCCTGTAAGACGGAGCTCTTCCGCCAGGCTTTCGAATACGAGCCGCCACCGGTGATACCACCCATCACCTTAACATCTGTGATGACCCTGGTCCTGTACGGCCCTGGCGCGGAGGGGAGGGGGGCCTGAGCCTGCCATCAAGTCGCCATCAGAAGTGGTATTTATGGAAGCTTTTATATGTATTAATTGTATTTATTGTGAATGTTTTATTGATTTTATAGGTTTTAATGTTTTGATTAGGCCTTCGGCCCATGTAAGCCGCCCTGAGCCCGCTCGCGGGGAGGGCGGGATAGAAATCCCAAAAATAAATAAATAAATAAATAAATAACAGTTACTTAACAAGTTTTGTTAATCATTAACCTGCGAACCAGTCAAAAGATAAGTAAGTTCCTGTACACTGGATTTGTAGGAATTATCTTGCTCTTTTCTAAGTAACTAATCACAGGAAACCAAACTGCTTGGAACCATTTCTGATATTTTTCTGATTGTCATGCTAATGAGTTACAAGAAGTGCGCCCGTATCTAAAACAATCCCATGTTTTCTTTTGCCATTGAGCTAGAGTGGGATAGGGTTTTTTGGTTTCCATTTCTGTGCAGGCTTGTTTGGACAGGTAAAGGTTTCCCTCGCTCAAAAGCCAGTCGAATCCGACTCCAGGGATGCGGTGCTCATCTCCGTTTCCAAGCCGAAGAGCCAGCGCTGTCCAAAGACGTTTCTGTGGTCATGTGGCCGGCATGACTAGACGTCAAGGTGCATGGAATGCTGTTTACCTTCCCACCAAAGGGGTACCTATTTACCTACTTGCAATTTCTTGCTTTCAAACTGCTAGGTTGGCCGGAGCTGGGGCCAGAGACGGGAGCTCACTCCATCATACAGCACTCAAGTCTCGAACTGCTGACCTTCCAGTCTGCAGTTCAATGCCTTAACTACTTGCCCCTTCTGAAAACAAAGATGGAATTTGGTCATTTATTGGAAGGTATTCCTTTGGCCTTGAGAGTTATCAGTGGGTATCAACAGTTTCCTCCCCCCCCCCCCTCCTGTAACCCTAGTGACTGATAAATGGCGACATTCACCACCAAGTTTTGTTTTTTAACACGTTTTGTGGCTGGCAAACTGAGGCTGATTGATGGTGACGTGTCCGAGGCCTGAAAAGAAGTCGGTGGCAGAGGCAGAGCCTGGAACAGGGCCCTTGCAGATCCCTTTCCTCTCTCTCTGGTAGACTGCACTACTATTCTTCCCCTGAGGATTTTCTCTGCTTCCAGGAGCTGTTCAGCAGTCGGGAATTCTGCATCTCCAGCTTTTCTTAGGGACCTTTGGTTGAACTCAGGGATCCCTGGGTTTAACCCATGGGTTTAACCCATGGCAGCCACAGACGCCTTTTCCGATGCCCACCATTGTGTGGCAGTCTTTTTTTGTGGCTGCACCTGATATGCGGTTTCAGAATTCAAATGTGCCTGCAGGCTCAAAAAGATTGGGGACTGCTGGTTTAACCACTTAACCTCACAGCCCTCATCCTCAAACCAAAGGTAGGGTTGAATCCTATGGGTATGTTCTGTTAATGGTGGCATTCTCCCCCTCCCACATGCAAGGGGCCTTTCCTTCCTGCTAAAGACCCTCTTGCGCTATCTATCTATCTATCTATCTATCTATCTATCTATCTATCTATCTATCTATCTATCTATCTATCCTTTCGTTCATCCCTTCTGCGAAGCACCATTTTATGCTCCTTGTATTGAAAAGATAATAATATTTAGGTTTTATTTTCAACTCTTTCTTTCCAACTCTTGATGAATTCCAGGCTGCCTGTCGTTCAGGTGAGATGTGCTGTTGACTTTTGCAACCGCGTACCAATCCCTGTTTGTCGTGGGCGACCATCTCCGCACAAACGGCTTTGCCATCCAGACAGAAACGGACTGCTGGATGGAGCTGGCAAAAGTGCCAGCAATGGCAGTTAAGGAGTTAAGCAGTAGGCAGTGCTAGAGGCCTGCAAATAGAATATTGCTCGCTGGAGCTACAGCAGGAGCAGCAGTGAGCCAGCGAGAGCGAGAGCGAGAGAGCCAGCCGGGTAGCGATGTGAAGTGAGGCAGCCCAGAAAACAATCTCGCAGCAGTTCTGAGCCACCTCAGGGGCTGGCATTTCCCCTGCAGAACAGGACTTGGTGACCGTCCTTCCTTCCTTCTTGGGCTGGTGGCACCCTAGGAGTCAGTGGTGGTCCAGACCATCTTTCCTGACAAGCAGGAATCCCTGGACGGGTAGCGGATGCACGAAGCAGCAGCCGGCGCATGGCTCCAGTGAGCGAGGGGGACTCTGCAGTGCCTGGGATTTGGAGCCTTCCCATCCTGCCTGGAGCAGCTGCGTCTGGAGGGGAGGGGGGTGCTCTGACAGCCCAGGTTGGCTGGACCCTCTGGTAGGCCACGGAGAACATCTCCTCCTGATCGAGCCATCGCGGAGAAGAGGCCGAACTGGCACAACTCGGGTCACGCCAGGAGGTCGCTCAAGGATGCTGCCTCCCCTGTCCAAGCTCCCATGCAAGTCAGAGGCCCTGGAGTCCAGACGGAGGCGGTGCTTTATTCTCTGAGGACTTCAGGAAGGCTCCAGCCCGTGGGTAAGAGGGGCCAAAGGGGGGATCGTTGCTAGAATAAAGACCCTGGCCCTTTGCCCCAAGGCACAGGAGTGGCATAGCTGGAAGGGTTGAGGGGCAAAGTTCTATCCTAGTACAGAGGGCTTGGCTTCTGTAGCATTCTACCTGGCCTTGACTCCTGGCCAAAGGGTTAGAGTTGTGCGACCTCTTCATTAGAAGCTACCGCTGTCAATCAGCATCACTTTTGCAGGTCTTCTTCTGTATTGAAGGGGACTGGCACGGAGGCTGGCGGCGGGTGGATTGCCCGAAGGATGGCAGGGTTTCTTCTTCCGATAATGGGCTTCTGGACTCCTGCAGGGTTGATGGAATCTTGAACGGTGGGGGAATAAATGGGAGCGATGCATTTTGGTTGGGGGAAGGGGTTCTGGAGGGATGCCCTGCGCTGAATGGTCAGAGCTCCCAGAGATGCTGGGGGCCGTCAGGATGAAAGAGAGGCTTTCTGGATGTGATGAGAAGAAAAAAATGACTGGCTTCAGCTTTGCCCTGGGGGATACCGGGGCACAAAAGCTTGGCAGATGAACTTTTGCAATTAAATATGTACTTGGGTAACTTAGGACCAGGGGCTGCAGTGGCTCAAGTGGTTAAGAGGCTGAACTGCAGACCAGAAGATCGGTAGTTCAGCAGTTTGAGACCTGAGCGCTGCATGATGGAGTGAGCTCCCGTCTCTGGCCTCAGCTCCTGCCAACCTAGCAGTTCGAAAGCAAGAAATTGCAAGTAGATAAATAGGTACCACTTCAGTGGGAAGGCAGCAGCATTCCGTGTGCCTTGGTGTCTAGTCATGCTGGCCACATGACCACGGAAATGTCTTTGGACAGCGCTGGCTCTTCGGCTTGGAAACAGAGATGAGCACCACATCCCTAGGGTTGTATTCGACTGGCTTTCGAGCAAGGGAAATCTTTACCTTTACCTAACTTAGGACCATGGAAGTATGGCAGACTCAGAATTATGGAGCCCCAGCGACCCTTTGGGCTTGGGGGGGGGCAAATGCCTGTTGAGAGGGTGCATTCCCCTGTCTTTTAAAAACCAATGGGCGCGTTGGCAATTCTGTCCTGTTTCATAACTACGAGTAGAGATGGCACCAAGGCTGGTCATGATTGATGACAGTTAGCACAAATCGTGTGAGCTGGGCGCATGGTGTTAAAAGTCACAGTGTGAGAAAAAGACAGATCGGTTGGCGAGAACAGCTTTGAACCTGGGGGTCGTGGAAGGGAGGAGAAGGGACCGAGCGTGTGGGTGGAGGGGGCTGCACAAAGTTGCATTGAGCACAGGATTAGCCAAAATATTTGCTTTCACTTGGGAGGGGGCGGGTGAGTTTGGAGCTCGCAGGGGGGGGGGGCGCCTCGGAAGGAGCTCTCTGTTCCACTGGAGCAGAAGGGGGTTTCCTTTCCTGGCTTTGCAGTTCGTTCCAGCTGCTGCCTTCCTGTAGAATGAGTGGCGGGGCAGAGACCATTCTCCAGGGCACCCCCCTCCGGTTTCAGGTGCGTCCCTGGATTCACAGCTGGGGAATGTGGCCTGGTGAAGACCAAGTCACCAAAGCAGGCATCTCTGTCTCTCTGTCTCCCCCCTCTCTCTCTGTGTATCTCTCCTGCTTTTCAAAACCACCTGGCATAGTTAGCGGTCAGTCAGAGAAAATGGGGGCCCTACAGGAAGGTAGCTGAAGAACAAGAAGCCACAGATGACTCCTGTGAGCCAGCCGACCTGCAAAGCACCTCAGGGTCCTTCCAGGCTGGCTGGGGAGAGGGGGAGGCTGTGGTGGGTGTACTTGAATGGGGAACTGGGTGAGGGGCTGAAGCAAACATGGGATGTGTTCAGATGGGCAGCTAATCCCGCCATTGGCCTGGCTGTAACTTGAGCTAGATCTTTTTGATCCAGCGTTGCACGACCAGACAGCTCGCCCGTGAAGCAGTTTACCGTGTGTGACTCCCGCGGTGCATTGTCTAGATGGCATCGGTTGGCTTTTTTTAAAAAAAAATCCTGTCTGCACATGTGCATAGGCGCCTCACCATATCCTTATTTTTCCACACATGCGGTACTACAATGGTAAAAACACCACCAGTGGTACCTTCCTCTAGTTACCGTTTCACTTAACAAAGTTGATTTAAGTTCAGGGGACCGTCAGAAACATGATATTGTTTGGATCGCTTGAGCTCTGGGGACATCGCATGTTTAAGTGGTTATGCGCACATTGCTACGAGTTTTTTTTAAATGGCAGCTGTTCGGAATGGTCTGGAGACCATCCCTATGGGGCTGATTGCTTACTGGTGGAACGACCTGACGGTGGAAAGTCCGGCACTGGCCTAATTCCAATTCTAGAATTTTTAATATCCGTTTTAATACATTCAAAGTGGTAAACAGATGGTACTTTACCCCGCAACAGTTTCACAAAATAAACCCTGTGTACTCGGCAGAATGTTGGAAAAAATGTAATCAGAAGGGCACGTATGCCCACTGTTGGTGGCATTGCCCAAAGGTTAAAAAAATTTTGGATTGAAATTGTAACTCAAATTTTCCTGATCACTGGTTGTGAATTAGAGTTTTCTCTTGAGAATATAATATTGGAATCTGGGTTTTCGGCTATTGGATTAAAAAGTACAAAATGCCAGGTGTCCATACCGGTAGCAGTAGCATGTATCACCCTTGCGCAGTTTTGGAAAAATGAAAAGGTTCCAACCCTCTATGAATGGCAGAATAAAATTTGGGAGTATTTTGTATATAGTCGTACCTCTGAACAGTTGACAGAGTCTTCACAGAAACAATTTCAGGCAACCTGGTTCCCTATCGTTAATTATTTGTCAAATTGTAAAATTGTTCCAAAGAATCCTTTTTATGAGAAACTATTGTTTTTTTAATTCTTTCAAGAAAAGGATAAGAAGAAAAAACCAAATTGTGACCTCTCTGTTATGGTGTTATGGCTGTGTTTAAAACCTCTTGATATTTATTACTTTTAATACTCTAGCGTTGTATTATCCTGGTGATGGATGTGTTACGTGTTGGTTGATTTGGTTTGTTTGTTTGTTAAAAATTTAATAAAAATTTATTGGAAAAAAAAGAAAGTCCGGCACTGGCCCATCGGCCAGCTTTAGTCCAGACTTTAACCACTATCTTTTAAGTATGGATCCCTGATGGGGATCGATGGGCTACTAACGAAAGCGGCACGATTCCCAGATGTTGAGGTCTGGACATACACTTTAAATCCACCAGGCACTCGTGCCTGGCGCAGCTCAAAAGAGCCGTCTGAACGCACCCGTGGACATGCATTGCACCCAAGAAACCACATCTGCAAATGCGGTGGAACTGTGCTTGTGGGGGACCATTTATTAGGCCGTGTGTCATACTGGCCTGTTTTGCAGTTGGTGCAGCCCAGTCGGTCAGTGGTAGGAGAGCCCCCGACTGCCTGGACAGTCTCGAGGTCTCGATACAGAGCCATCATGGGAATGCAAAAGAGGGCATTGGCCCAAAGTTGGAAATTGGATGGGAACCTCTTCCTGAAGTTTAGAACATCCTGTGGCTGGGTTAAATGGCGCGGGCCGCAGGGTAGTCTCTTTTTGCTTGGACATGGCTTGATTTCTCAGGGGCCTGCTTTGCAAGCCAAAGTCCCTGGATTTATTCCCCAGTTAGATGATTTCAGGTCACAGGAGTTTGGAAGAAGCATGGGGAGGAGCTGTGGCTCAGCGGCAGAGCCTTTGCTTGGCATGCAGAATGCCCCAGGTTCGATCCCCAGCATCTCCAGTTGAAAGGACCAGGCAGGAGATGGTGTGAAAGACCTCTGCCTGAGACCCTGGAGAGCCTCTGCCAGTCTGAGGAAGGAGCTGTGGCTCAGTGACAGAGCAATCCCCCGCTTGGGGGGGCGACAGTGGGAGGGCTTCTGGAGTTCTGGCCCCACTGGTGGACCTCCTGAGGGCACCTGGTGTTTTCGGCCACTGTGTGACAGACTGCTGGACTAGATGGGCCACTGGCCTGATCCGAAATTGGCTTCTCTTATGTTCTTATGTAAGATCCCCAGTTCAGTTCCTGGTGGCATCTCCAGTTAAAAAGGACCAGGCCGGAGGTGCTGTGAAAGACCTCTGCCTGAGACCCTGGAGAGCTGCTGCCAGTCTGAGTAGGCAACGCTGATCTCAACGGACCGATGGTCTGGTTCAGTATAAGGCAGCTACGTGTGTTCATTTGGAGAGCGGCTGCCCGCCAGAGAGGGCAATATCGGAGAGACGAATGGTGTGACTCAGTACAGGGCAGCTTGCTACGTTCATGGGATTTTAGTGAGTGGCCACAGCGTGGGGTCGGAGCAGCTGCTTTCTGTGCAGAAGGTCCCGGGTTCAACCTCCAACTCAGAGGCTCCTGGGAAGCCGGACTGGGGTCGAAGAGCTCCAGGGAGCTGACAGCCCCAGCTCCCGTGCAGTCTGCAGCATTTCAAACTGAAGCTCAGCCGACTCCACCGGCAGACGTTTGCGTCGGAGGCGAGAGGCTGTGATGTGAGGTTCTACCTGTGGGGGAGAATTCATGCATGCAGGTCACCCTTCCAGGCTGCGAAGAGCAAAACTTGCCTTTGTGGGCAGCTCCGTGATATTGCTGCAATACCGGACATGCATCAGGCCTATAAGAAATGCATTTGGGAAGGAGATCCCGGTAAATCGGGCAGGAGGCAGGAGGCAGAACCCTTTTCGGGAGGCAGGCTGGCCTGGAGCTCACGGGCGGATTATAATTTCTCTTTGCTTCCCAATATTCAGAGTGAATAATCCCCGTGCACCACATGTTCTGCTCCCAGCAGGGAAAGCCATGTCGATGTGCCAAGAGATTGGTGGATGTGCTACAGTGGGCTGCCCCCTCCTCTTTAATTTCTAAAAGTGCACCCACTGGCAGATGCTGAAATAGATTCTCTGATGTGTCAGGAATTTGGGTTGCTGCTTTCCCTCTCTCGACCTCCCCCCAGACATTTGAGAAATTGCTCTTCCCTTCACTAGGGAGGCACTGCTGATGCTGAAACATCAAGATTAATTTTGGTGTAGGCATAATGAAAATTTAAGATCGAGCTCGGGCGTTCATGGCAATGGTGGCTGAGGCACCATTGGGCAAAGAGAACGCAAGCAGAGTGCCACTGGATTGAGCCAAAGGTCCATCTAATCCAGCCTCTCGCTTACAGTATAGGACCCTCTAGATGCCCTCTGGCAAGCCCAGACAAAAGCAGCATCTCTTCCCGGTTGCCTATCCCCAGCAGCTGGTATTCAGAGGTACACTGCATCTGTGTATGGAGGCTCCATTTAGCTGTCATGGTTAATAGCCATTTATAGATCTGTCTTCCTCTATGAATCCGACTTTTTTAAAGCCACACGCCCTACAGGCTGACACCAAGTGGTATGCTTGCACGTGAAAGCTTATACCTTGAATAAAATTTTGTTGGTCTTAAAGGTGCCACAGGACTCACACTTCGTTCTCTAAGAATGTTAGTGGATTTTTATAGGTATTGCTGCTGAGATTTCTAAGTTTTAATGACTCAGATAGACTGCTTCTGATTGATGCTGCTTTGAAAATTGGAGATGCGGGGGATTGAACTTGGGACCTTCTGCATCCCACGCAGAGGCTCTTCCACTGAGCCACAGCCCCTCCCCATCAAGTGTAGGGAAGGATAGTTCTCTACAGTCAACTGGGTCTTGTTCCATCCAACCTGGAGACTGTTGGGGGTGGGGTAGATTAATTTCAGAGCCACTCAGTTGACCTTTTGTGCAAGTAGAAAGGTGGAACATTTTGAGGACTGCTGAGTAGGATGCTTATCTCCTGCCTTGTTCAAAGCTGAATTAACTTGGCAAGTTCATCTGGAGTGGACATTAATTGGCTGACTCTGAACTTTCAGGAGGTGGAAATCTGTCATTCCCACCACCGACTTCTTGCAAACCAAAGCTCTTTTGCAAAGCTTATTTATCACAGAGGCTCAATTTGAGGCAGGACTTGCTAGGATTCTTCCCCAAGACCTGGTTTGGACCACAGCCAGTGCAAGTATACATTCTAACACAGCAAAGTTGTTAAACTGAGCTTAACAAGTTTTCCTCTGCAGACGGTTATTTTGACTCCTAAATAACATGCTGAGCAATAGAACTTCCCAAGTAATTACGGGTCAGTCAATCAGCAAGCAAAAGAAACTGAATAATGGTCTATCCCCGGGCTCGGTTCTCGCTCTGGTTCTTTTCAATCTATACATCTCAGATGTTCCCAAGACAATATCCAGGAAGTTTGCTTATGCTGATGACCTGGTGATTGCAGTAAGGCTCAAATCAATTGAAAAGACTGAGGAAACACTGACTTGGGACCTTGAAATTTTGGTTGACTACTACCATAAATGACAGCTTATCCCAAGTCCAGGAAAAACCGTATGCTCCTGTTTGCATCTCAATAACAATCTTGCCAACCGTGAACTGAATGTCTACCTTAATGGCACCCGACTCACACACAGCCATACACCTAAGTACCTTTACCCTGGATAGGGCCTTGAGCTATAAACACTATCTTACCAATGCAGCATCAAAAATACACACATGAAACAACATTCTCCTAAAATTATGTGGTACAACGGGTTGCATCTGCTACAACACTTAAATGCTCAGCTTTGGGGTTGGGGTATAGTGCTGTGGAATATGGTGCTTCAGTGTGGCTCAACAGCCCCCATGTCCACAAACCCGAGGTCCAACTCAACACAATAATGAGAACCATCAAGCAGATGTATTAAACCTATTCTGACCTATTGGCTACCCACGTTGTGCCACATCGCTCCCCTGCATCTCCAAAGATGATGGTCTTCTTTGTAAATATATAAAGACAAGCCGGAGGACCCGCGATACTTGCGGGGGGGGGGGGTGGAGCCTTTTCCCCCTCCTCTGGCCCTGTGTGCTGAGCCTCTACCCCGTTCCCCCTCCAGGCAGCTTCCCCCCCGCCTTCAAAACGACGGCGGCGGCAGGGAGACAGCCGCCCGCTGAGGCTCCCCCCCTGTAAGGTGGTGGCGGCAGGTAGACCGCTGCCTGCCGAGGCTTCCCCCCGCCTTCAAAACGGCGGCGGTGGCAGGGACACCCGCCGTCCACTGAGGCTTCCCCCCCTCCCTCCCTGCTTTCAAAACGGCGGTGGGGGCATAGAGACCTGCCGCCCGCCGAGGCTCTTCCCTCCCCCCCGCAAATGGCGGCGGCGAGTCCTCGTTACGCCGCTTCCCACCCCCTCCCCTACAGCGGCCACAGCGTTCTCTGTGCATGCACAGAGAACGCTTTAACTTTTCGGGGGATTTAAAGATCCCCCGAAAAGTTTTTTAAACATTTAGGATTTTTCTGCACATGGGGGGAGTGCCCCCCGTGTGTAGAAACCCCCCCAAGTGCCCCCTGCGTGGATTTAAGTATCCGCAGGCGGGGGGGGCACTTGGGAATTAGATATATACAAGGCTCCGTTGGAGCCGGGGCGCGCCGGAGCGCCGCTCCGGGAGAGAGGAGGCGGGGGGCAGGCACTTAAAAAAGCCCCGCCCCCCGGCCACCCCCCCATCAATAGTCCCGGGGCCGGTGGCCCCGGGATGGAGAAGCCCTTACCTCCCCCCTCCCACTGCTCCCGGGGCCGCGGCAGAGCGCCGCTGGCCCCGGGAAGCCCCTTTCCTCCCCCCCATCAAAAGTCCGCCGCCGGCCCCGGGAAGAACAAGCCCGTCCCTCCCCCCTCCCACTGCTCCTGGGGCCGCGGCAGAGCGCCGCTGGCCCCGGGAAGCCCCTTTCCTCCCCCCCGCCGTCAAGGAGAAGCCTCCCCCCTCCCACTGCTCCCTCCCCCTCCCACTGCTCCTTCCTTTCCCCGTCCTTCCCCTCTCCCTTCCTTCCTTCCTTCCTCCCTCTCTCCCCCCTTCCTTCCTTCCTTCTCTCTCTCCCCCCCACCTACCTACCTACCTACCTTCCTGTTCCTTCCTTTCCCCCTCCCTTCCCCTCTCCCTTCCTTCCTTCCTTCCTTCCTTCCTTCCTTCTCTCTCTCTCTCCCCACCTACCTACCTACCTTCCTGTTCCTTCCCCTCTCCCTTCCTTCCTTCCTTTCTTCTCTCTCTCTCCCCACCTACCTACCTACCTTCCTGTTCCTTCCTTCCTTCCTTCCTTCCTTCCTTCCTTCCTTCCTTCCTTCCTTCCTTCCTTCCTTCTCTCTCTCCCCACCTACCTACCTTCCTGTTCCTTCCCCTCTCCCTTCCTTCCTTCCTTCCCTCTCTCCCCCCCACCTACCTACCTCCTTCCTGTTCCTTCCCCTCTCCCTTCCTTCCCCTCTCCCTTCCTTCCTTCCTTCCTTTCTTTTTCTTTCTTCTCTCTCTCTCCCCCACCTACCTACCTACCTTCCTGTTCCTTTCCTTCCTTCCCCCTCCCTCCCTTCTTGCCATCTGACACACCTGACGTTAGGGATATGTGGCCTTATGACACTTCCGGTGACGTCAGGGGGTGTGGCATATGCAAATAAGTTATGCTAATGAGCTCCTGCACCTCTTTTTTTACAAAAGGACCCCTGGATATATAGATAATTGAAGACAGAGAGTTGCCCATCCATAAAAACATGGCTGATGCGGGCCTATCCAGACTAAGATCTGAGTGAAGGGCGGGGTATAAATCCCAACTCCTCCTCCTCCTCTTCTTCTCCTTCTTCTTGGATTTTTGCGGCAGCATGGATTAGCCACTCCCTGCAGGTGCTAGGGTTGCCAGCTCCATGTTGGGAGATTCCTGGAGGTTGGGGGGGGGGAGGTGAAGCCTGGAGAGGGCAGAGACCTCCATTTTCTCGAGGGGAATTGGTGTCAGTTGTCTGGAGATCAGCTTTAATTCCAGGTGATCCCCAGACCTGCAGCTATGCTGGCTAGGCGGGACGCAAATCTGAACAAATAAATAAATAAGTCTGGTTGGCCAGGCCAGGCTTTCCAAATCCCACCAGGGATGGTAGTTCCCGGCTGTGCCCAGAGAGGCTCACACAGATGCTGCCAGGCCAGGGGAGAGAGAGGAAGCAAAGCCAGGGACCTCACAACCTCTGCACTGACAGCTGAAAGATGAAAGACCGATTGGGAACAGCGGCAAGATGTCACCCAGCGGGTGAATCAGGCAAGGGTGGCCAGCTCCTCCCCAGGTTGCGCTGCCAGGAAAGAGTGCCGCTCTCATGGCCTGGCCCCTTGTCTGCTCCTTTCTGGGCCCTCTTGACAGGCGTTATAAGTGACGGGGGCTCAGGGAGGGAGCCTGAAGTTTGCTTGCGGAAGGCTCCCCATCTCTGGCATCTTTAGGGGTGGAGTCTCCCTTACGCCCTGAGACCCTGGTGAGCCGCTGCCAGTCCAAAGAGATAAGGCTGAGCGAAACATGGGGTTGCTAGCTCTGGGTTGGGAAATCCATCGATTCATAGAGTCATAGAATCATAGCGTTGGACGGGACCTCCAGGGCCATCTAGTCCTTTCTGTCTTACGCAGAGAGCATTTAAGGAATCTTGAAGACTGCCTGCGAAAACCGCATTGAAATACGCACCGATACTTCATGGATCAAGACAATAAATCCTAATCCTGCCGGTCACTTATTAATAGTTGATGGAGTGCTTTCTTCTCCCAATAATTTATTGAACACTGGCAACCACTCATTAACCTATTGCCATTGTCTACCTTCCTTTAATTCTGACATACTTAGTTTACCTCTGCAGGTTCTCAAAGTTAGATGAAGGGCATCCTGGGGTTTCTTTGGCGGGTTGCAGCCTGGCCAGTTTTCAGTTTGGAAAGCCCCAAGGCGTCATTTCTATAACTCCCCCTCCCCAGCTGGCCTCTGAATCGCAGGGAAGAGCCGAACTCTCAGCCCCTTCCCCTGACATCTTTATTCTGTGGTTCCTCAGATCTTGCAAACGTGAGGGCAAAAAGTTTGGGGTTTTTACATGTAAAAAGGAAGAGTTAGTGTGAGCTAGCTCAGTTTTTTAGCCTCCGGCTCACACATTTTTGCCTTAGCTCAGGAAGGATGGCTCCAGAGCAAACTAATTTATGCAGTAGCCAAATGGCTCGCCCACAACTTGAATGCCAGGAGCTCACAAAGTAGAATTTATTGCTGACAAGACTCCACAGCTTGGAGGGAACATTGCCCACGAGTTCTTGTATGGTGAGAAAGGGAGAAAAGTACCTCTTTCTCTACCTGCTCTATCCCAGGCATAATCTTGTAAACCTCGATCATGTCACCCCTCAGCTGTCGTTTGCCGTAGGGCCCCCTCTCCAAAGCAGCTATTTCTTCCAGGGGGAATTTTTTTTCCTGTTGTCCAGAGATCAGTTGTAATTCTGCGTGGTCTCCAGGCCCTACCTGGAGGTTGGCAACCCCCCAATGAAGAATAAAAAGCAGGCACGCACGCATGCTTCGAAGCAAACAGTCTATTAAAATGCTGGGCTCCATTCAGGCTACTGAGGAATTCCTAATTCTCCCGTGTAGTCCTGGTTCAGAGACTAACTTTTCAAAAAAAGCTCTTTGGCAACTGCTTCGCCAACTCAAAAAGGGTTCGGATCCATTTTTATAGAGATCCATAAAGAACCTATCCTGACCTGCTGCTGCAGCATCACTCTTCCAAACAGAACCCACGATAAATATCGAACTTGAGAAAAAAAAATGTCTGTTTGAAACCTCCTCTTTGGCATGCGCTAATCTGCTACATTCTGCGGTACTGTCACTCATATTTCACATCTGAGTGGACAGAATGAATTTCAGTCCCAAATGTTGTTGCTGTGCTAGGAGAGGCAGAAAGAATACGCCAATGGTTCGTTGGGGAGGGGGGGTCCCCCCCTTGCAGGGAAGAACAGCATCTATGAGTGACATACATCACTGGTGCAGCCTCGTTTTAAAGTACTCTGTACAGTTCTGCAGAGGACTGGTGGATAGGAAAGGGCCATCAAGTTGCTGCCGGTTTATGGTGATCCCGTGGGGGGGGACACATAAGAACATAAGAGAAGCCAGTGTTGGATCAGGCCAGTGGCCCATCCAGTCCAACACTCTGTCACACAGTGGCCAAAAACGCCAGGTGCCCTCAGGAGGTCCAGCAGTGGGGCCAGGACACTAGAAGCCCTCCCACTGTTGCCCCCCCCCCCCAAGCACCAAGAATACAGCGCATCACTTGCCCCAGACTGAGAGTTCCTATCTATACCTTGTGGCTGATAGCCACTGATGGACCTCTGCTCTTAAGAACATAAGAGAAGCCAATGTTGGATCAGGCCAATGGCCCATCCAGTCCAACACTCTGTCACACAGTGGCCAAAAACACCAGGTGCCCTCAGGAGGTCCAGCTGTGGGGCCAGGACACTAGAAGCCCTCCCACTGTTGTCCCCCACCCCCCGCCAAGCACCAAGAATCCAGAGCATCACTTGCCCCAGACTGAGAGTTCCTA
Organism: Lepidodactylus listeri; assembly: GCA_029233225.1. Taxonomy (NCBI): domain Eukaryota; kingdom Metazoa; phylum Chordata; class Lepidosauria; order Squamata; family Gekkonidae; genus Lepidodactylus; species Lepidodactylus listeri. Next base: position 3,772,831 of record JARCFY010000013.1, on the reverse strand, counting down.
TCTATACCTTGTGGCTAATAGCCACTGATGGACTTCTGCTCCATATGTTTATCTCATTCCCTCTTGAAGCTGTCCATGCTTGTAGCCGCCACCACCTCCTGTGGAAGTGAATCCCACGTGTTAATCTCTCTTTGGGTGAAGAAGTACTTCCTTTTATCTGTTCTAACCCGACTGCTCAGCAATTTCATGGAGTGCCCACGAGTTCTTGTCTTGTGAGAAAGGGAGAAAAGGACTTCTTTCTCGACCTGCTCTATCCCATGCATAATCTTATAAACCTCGATCATGTCACCCCTCAGCTGTTGTTTTTCCAAGCTAAAGAGCCCCAAGTGCTTCAACCTTTCTTCATAGGGAAAGTGTTCCAACCCTTTTATCATTTTAGTTGCCCTTTTCTGCACTTTTCCCAGTGCTATAATATCTTTTCTGAGGTGTGGCGACCAGAACTGTACACAGTACTCCAAATGAGGTCGTACCATTGATTTATACAGGGGCGTTATGATACTGGCTGATTTGTTTTCAAGGCAAGAGGTGTTCACAGGTGATTTGCCATGGCCTGCCTCTGCATAGCAACCCTGGACTTTTTCAGAGGTCTCCCACCCACGTTTCAGTGGCTTTCAAAGAGTGCTAGATAAAGCCGTGGTCTGTGTTGATGGTGGCTGGCCAAGAACGCTCAGTGTTCAATGAACCTCCTGGCTGTATACTTTGGAACATCAGTCGTCAGGCCCGGGGGTGGGGGACATGCCTTGCCAAGGGTGGTGGGCTTTGAGCCCTGCATAGAGTCAACCCCTGCCCAAAGGTAGTGGCCCGGGCTGATGGCTCTTGGAAACAGGATCCCGGATCAGGTGAGCCCACCTTAATCTTCTGTTCCTATCTAATAGGTGATCAGTTTATGGTGATTGTCTTACAGAGTCTCGGGTGCCTTGTGACTGGGAGGTTTGTCTTTCCGAGCAATTTTGTCCTTGGGACATGGTCACGGTGGCCTCCGGAACGCACTCCTCCCTTTCCTTGTTTTCCTGCCCAGAGCCTTCCATAGGGATTCCAGCCTCCAGGTGGGGCCTGGAGATCTCCAGGGATCACAACTGATCTCCAGATGACGAGGATTGGTCCCCTGAAGAAAATGGTTGCTTCGGAGGGTGGGCTGTACGCCATTATACCGCGCTGCAGTCCCTCCTCAAACCCTCACCTCCTCAGGCTCCATCTCCTAAAATCTCCAGGAATTTCTTAACCTGGAGTTGGCAACCTTGGAAAAGAGCCACTCCACTTTCTGTCAACCCTTTCAGCTTTTCACACTGCCTCAGAATTTTGCCTCAGAGATCGCTGCCTGGGCTCCAGTTCCACAGTGGAAGAGGTTCCCAACCCAAACGGTTGCCAACGTGGCAGGAATCTGACGGGGGGAAGGGATGGGGGGGGGGGGCGCCACCGGGCAAAACCGGGAAGTGACATCATGCTGCTCTAGAAATCGCTAGAAACTCTTCTTACCAGTTGCTGGAGAATTGGCAGGCAACAGCAAGCCGAATAGGAGAGGCACACCTACTCTCCAGGTGTGCACTGAACTTTAAAAGGTTATAGTTTAATATTAATGGTGCTCTCGTATGTTATGGCGTGCATGTATTTAGTGGGTGGCACAGAGGGTGTGCAGAAGTCATGAGGCTGTCTAGGTTGACGGTCATGTGCCGTAAGCCACTGAGTGGGTCCCAGTGGTGCAATGGATCACAGTACTGACTTACGTGGCATGCAAATAATGTCAAGAACATAAGAGAATGTAAGAGAAGCCAGTGTTGGATCAGGCCAGTGGCCCATCCAGTCCAACACTCTGTGTCACACAGTGGCCAAAACCCAGGGGCCCTCAGGAGGTCCCCCAGAGGGGCCAGAACTCCAGAGGCCCTCCCACTGTTGCCCCCCAAACATCAAGAATACAGAGCATCACTGCGACAGACATAAGAACATAAGCGACACCATGTTGGATCAGGCCAATTTATTATTTATTTATTGTTTTACATTTATACCCTCCCCTCCCCGTGAATGGGTTCAGGGCCGCCCAACATCAGATAGAGCTGGGTGTCATCAGCATACTGGTGACACCCCAGCCCATATCTCCGAGCAATCTGGGCAAGGGGGCGCATGAAGATGTTAAACAACCTCGGGGAGAGCACCGCTCCCTGAGGCACGCCGCATTCCAACGGGTGCCCCGTGGATTGCTGCTCCCCGAGCGCCACCCTTTGTCCCCGACCTTGAAGGAAAGAAACGAGCCATTGCAAGGCCCGTCCCTGTATCCCCACGTCAGCGAGGCGACGGGCCAGCAGCTGATGGTCGACCGTGTCGAACGCTGCCAACAGGTCTAATAACAGCAGCACAGCCACGCCGCCCCAATCCAGATGCCTCCACAGGTTATCAGTTAGGGCGACCAGAGCAGTCTCTGTCCCATGTCCCGGGCGAAAGCCGGACTGGAAAGGGTCTAAGACCGAAGCGTCATCCAGATAACTCTGTAGCTGTAACCTTCCTCTCAATCAGTTTGCCCAAATATGGCAAATTGGACACCGGTTGGTAGTTCGCCAATTCAGCTGGGTCCAGGTGTGGTTTTTTCAAGAGTGGGCGGACCGTCGCCTCCTTAAGTGCCCCCAGGAACCGCCCCTCCATGAGGGACATGTTGATAATTTTCCGGGCAGCACCTCGCAACCCCTCGTGGCAAGCTTAAATCAGCCAGGATGGGCACGGATCCAGGAGGCATGTGGTTGGGCGCACAGTCACAAAGAGTCTGTCGACTTACTCTAGGCTGAGCAGACCGAACCCATCTAAGCCCAGAGTCGAAGATGTGCAAGGGGCCTCGAGTTCACTCACTGTTTCAAGTGTGGCGGGGAGATTGCGGCGGAGCATCAAGACTTTATCCGCAAAGTAGCTCGCAAATGCCTCACGCCAATTTCCAATTCCCTAGCATTTGGCCTGCCCTGTGGCAGTGCTGTCAAAGACCGAATCGTTCTAAACAGTTGGGCTGGGTGTGAGCTGACGGATGCAATCGAGGCAGCATAGAAAGTTCTCTTTGCTGCCTTCGTTGCCATCTCATAGGCTTTCATAAACGTCCTATAGGATGCTCTTGTAGCTTCATCGCGAGCCTGGCGCCACCGTCTCTCTAGCCATCATAGCTCCCACTTCATATGCCGCGACTCCTGGGTATACCAGGGTGCCAGCCTGCTGTGGGAGCGCAGAGGGCACCTGGGAGCTATCTCGTCGATGGCCGTGGAAAGTTGGCTATGCCAGTCTTCCAGTAGCTCATCCAACGAGCCGCCAGGGGGCATCAGATCCCATAGAGCCATTTGGAGCTGCCTAGGGTCCATCTGGCTCTGTGGGCGAGCCAAAATAGGCTTGCCACCTAGGGGTTAGTGTGGGACATTCAGGCTGGCCCCCAGGGCATAGTGGTCCAACCATGGCACTGCCAAGGCGGTAATCTGGTCCACTGTTACCCCCGCTGCGAAGATCAAAGTGAGCCTGTGTCTGGCCCGGTGTGTGGGGGCCAAGATGTACTGAGAGAGTCTGAGCGTTGCCATGGCCGACACCAGGTCTGCCGCCTGACTGGAAGCTGCGTCATCGGCATGGACATTGAAGTCACCCAAAACCAATAGGTTAGGGTGCTCCAGCACCCAGCCTGATACAGCCTCCATCAGGGACGACAGGCTGTTGGCTGGTGCATCAGGCGGTCGGTACACCAGCCACACAGCCAAACTCTCTTCAGCCTCCCACACCAGACCAACACACTCCATGCCCATGATCTCCACCAGCGTGAGTGCCCTGAAGGAGTAAGCCTCCCGAATGAACATTGCCACACCTCCCCCCCCGTCCCCTAGTCCGTGATTGGTGTAGGACCGAGAATCCGGGGGGGGGGGGCAAGCTGGGAGAGCGCTACTGTCTCCCCTTCCCTCACCCAGGTCTCGGTCACGCACGCCAGGTCAGTCTTCTGTTCTACCAGGAAATCCTGGAGAACCTTGGTCTTGTTATTTATTGACCTGGCGTTACACAACACCGATGTCGGAGGGGGATTTATCCTAGCCCCACTGCCAACAACCGTTGGGATGAGTCGCAGGCTGGAAGGGCGTCGAGCCTTCCCGTTTCTCAGCGCCCTTTCCTCCCTTCTCTGCTCGGACCCACCGCACTTTCCCCTCCCCAGGAGCACCGGAATTTGAAACCCAAGCATCGCCGGCTGTTCTTTGCAGGAACCTCAGACCGTCAGCAGCCAGCCTGGGCTCCTTCCTCTGTACCCTAGTTCCCGTTCCATAATTATCCACAAAATCCAATTTTTTAAATAATAAATTGTACAGCATTCCCACTCCAACCTCAATACTTGCTCCCTCGCTCCCTGCAAGACTAACAACTTACTACACTATTTAATGAATGTAGACAATAGATTTGATCCTAGCACTGTATGGTCCAATTTCTATCGATGGTTGGGATAATTTACGTTTGTGCTCTTTGACTAAATGAGTAAAATAATTGTAAAAGAAATTTTTTTGAAAAAAATCAAATAAACTATATATATATATATATAAAAACTTACTACACTAGTTAAGCTAAATTATTGCACTTTCCCTACAACTATACTAAACAATTACCTATTCTAACTAAGCTAGACAATAACAAAGGGTGGGGACTACCTATAGGACAACTACGGCTAACCTAACTATCCTCCAATTCCTTAGCTGTGGCTGTCGCTCTTGGCACCTGTTGTTTTGCTGATCTTACTGACATCCACTCCTGGAGCAACATGAAGTCCCTCACCCTCCGCCTGGTCAGAGTTATAGTGGTTTCTGTAATTCCAGTGGCCCGTTTTAGCCATCATGTTCCCAGTTCTTTCGCCTTGATCTCTGGCCTCCACTCTCCAGTCCAACCCAGGAACTGCAGGGCCCACCCAGTCCAACACTCTCTGTCACACAGTGCCCAAAACCCAGGGGCCATCAGGAGGAGGTCCACCAGCGGGGCCAGAGCACCAGATGCTCTCCTGCTGTTGCCCCCCCCCCCCCAAGCACCGAGAATACAGAGCATCACTTGCCCCAGACATAAGAACATAAGAAAAACCATGTTGGATCAGGCCAATGGCCCATCCAGTCCAGCTCTGTGTCACACAGTGGCCAAAGCCCAGGGGCCATCAGGAGGTCCACCAGTGGGGCCAGAACTCTAGAAGCTCTCCCACGGTTGCTCCCCAAGCACCAAAATGTTGGGAAAAATGTGCCTGGAAAAGTTGGTGCGAGACTCACAGGTTGGATGTTCACAAGGAAGAAGGGAAATTGAAACAGGGAAGGCTGAAATGAATTCCAGATTCTTTCCAACCAGGAGCCCAGACGGTACCTGCTGATTCCAGCAAGTATTCGGGGACAGTTTGAGTGGGCGTGGGTGTGTTTCTGGAGCATTCTTAATCCCCTGCATCTGAACATGGAGTGTCAGTTAAATTTAAAACTTGGAAATCCGAGTGGAGTGAAGCGGAAACCTCTCTTCCCACAATTCCTGGGAGCGGGGCCTTGCATGCACACTTGAATCACTGTATTGACAATGGGCATTTCCACTCGGCTTGCTTGCCCTCGGTCCAATACTATTGGGAAGCGTTTCCCCCTCTGTTTCCCCATGGCATCATGGGGACGGGAAAGCATTGGGGGTGGGGTAGGGACTGTGGAAAATGGAGTTGCACAATGCTGTGACTTCCCTTCTGGCTGCATACCCAGAAGTGACATCATGGCATTGGCAACACTCTAGGAATTCCCGCAAACTCTATGGTAAAAAACCATCGAGAATTGGGAAAGCCCTAGAGTGACACATGAGTCTGTGGTGTCACTTCCAGGTATGCAACCAGAAGTGATGTCATGTCATTGTGGGCAGTTGCCCTTCCTTGCTCCTGCTGCTCATTGTGGGGTGGGGTGCCATCAGGCGGGCAGCAGTGGGCAAGGGGGGCAGCCACAGATGCCACCACCTTCTGTTGAGCCCCACCAGAAGCCCAACAAGAGCCCCGGCATTTGCCATGCTCAGTCGCAAGCAAGAGCTTGGAACAGCTCTGGAGAAATCCCAGCCCAGACATTCTGCGCCGTCCGAATCGTCCTCCTGGTTCCGCCCCGTCCGCACCTGGCTCAGTCTGAGCAGCTGCGCCCGACTGGATATTCAGTGCCACAAAATACTAATCTGGATGTCGGTAATTACGTCTCAGGCAAGTGGCCTCAGTGCTACATGGCAGGACTACAGAACAAAAGCCTGGCGCATGGCGGAGACCGAACTGTCAGCATTCAAAGCAAAGGGAATTCTGCTCCGAGCACGCAGCAGGGCCAAACAAAAGACACTGTGGCTCCAACAGATCCATTTTCTCTCTTGCTTCAAGGATGGGGGTGGAAATCTACATAGTCCTCCTCCTGGCAATGCAGGATTTGGGGCGGGGGAGAGATCAGAATTCAAAGAGCAAATCTTCCACGGGCCTCTTTGTCTGCTGCCAAGTTACAGCTGACTTAGGGTGTCGTAGAGTTTGCAAGGTGAGAGGCATTCAGAGGCGATTTCCCATTGCCTGCCTCTGTGGAGCAACCCTGGACTTCCTTGGTGGTCTCTCATCAAAGTACTAGCCAGGGCTGTCTCTGCTTAGTAGGCTTGCCAGCCTCCAGGTGGGGCTGGGGATCTCCCGCTTTTGCAACTGATCTCCAGCTGACAGAGATCAGCTCCCCTGGAGAAAATGGCTGCTTTGGAGGGTGGACTCGATGGCATTGTACCATGCTGAGGCCCCTCCCCTCCCCAAACTCCATCTTCTCCTGGCTCCACCCCCAAATTCCCCAGGTATTTTCCAACCCGGACTTGGCAACCCTACTGCTTAGCTTCTGCTGTCTGATGAGATTGGGCTAGCCTAGACTATCCAGGTGAGGAAACTGGCCACCGACGACTGGGATAATAGTTTCACTAAGCGATCTGCAAGGACGAGGCTAGCTTTGGCTTTTATGGGGCCCTGGGCAATGTGGCCTAGGAGAAAGATTGCAGACTCCAGCCCCCACCTGGTGATTGGCAACTTGGGTTGCCAGATATGGATTGGGGAAATACCTGGAAATGGTTTTTTGGGGGGTGGAGCTTGAGGAGGGCAGGGTTTGGGGAGAGGAGAGTCTTTGAAGGGATATAATGCCTTTCAAGCCACCTCCCAAGGCAGCCATTTACTCCAGATGAACTGACCTCTCTCGCCTGGAGATCAGTTGGAATTCCAGGAGATCTCCAGGGACCACTGTCACACAACCCTACCTAGGAAGGGCTCCTGACTGTCAGAGGGAGTAAACAAACATGTGGACAAGGGGGACCCAATAGATGTTGTTTACCTTGACTTCCAGAAGGCTTTTGATAAAGTTCCTCATCAAAGGCTCCTAAGTAAGCTCAATAGTCATGGGATAAAAGGACAAGTCCTTTCGTGGTTCAAAAACTGGCTAATTAAAAGGAAACAGAGAGTGAGTATAAATGGGCAATTTTCTCAGTGGAGGGAGGTAAGCAGTGGGGTACCGCAGGGATCAGTACTCGGCCCGATGCTTTTGGACCGCTACCCCCAAATCTCCAGGAATTTCCACCCTGGAGTTGTCAACCCAGAAAGGTTGGACTCCACAAGTGCATTGGCTGGGTGGTGAACTGGGCACTCACTGCCCACCAGAAGCAGGAGGCCAACCCCCCCTTGGCACCCCACATCTGGCTTTCAGCCTTCGAGGAAACTGACCATATGGACACTTCTGGTGTGGGACCACCCCCCCGAAAACAGCAACGCCCCTCCGCTTTCCAGACTCGGGGCAGATTGTATTTATTTTTAAACTCTCTTTCTGAATCTGAGGACCTGGGGTGTGCCCCCCCCCCCCACTAAAGGCAATACTTGCTTTTCAGGGCTGTTTTTGGGCAGGAACGCACAGGAATGGAGTTCCGGCTGGCTCCTGAGTTGGCCATGCCTACAACCAAAACCTCTGGCACCCATAGCTACAGAGCACCCTGCCCTCCCCATGTTACACACAAGAGGGAAAGGTGGCATGTTAAAATGCTGTCTTTCCCTCTGGGGAGCCCCTCAGGGATTTCCTTGTCAATTTCACTTCCTGCCAGTCAGCTGAGAATGAAATTGACAAGGAAAAGCCTCTCTCTGCCTCCCCTTCTCTAGCTGACATGTGGCAGCTGGAAAAGGGCAGGCAGGGAACCCAGGCAGGTTGAAAATGCTTTTCTTTCCCTCCCCGATTTGGGGAGTCTCTCCGCAATAGCCAGGCACTTCAGCAGCGCCTTTCCCTGGCCATCTGGTTCGGGGAGTGGGGGGTTAGACTAGAAAGGTGATGCTGAAGTGGGGCAGAGAAACTCGGGGGGGGGGAAGAGGCAAGTTTCCATGCCTGCCCTGTGCTTTCTCAGCCCCCCCCACCTAATATGCTAATAAGCTGCGCTGTCAGGGGTGTGGCCTAATAAGCTAATGTGTTTCTGCTGTTGGGTGTGGCCTATTATGCTAATGAGTTCCTGCTGGGCTTTTTCTACAAAAAAAAGCCCTGTTGCTTTTCATGTGGCTTGTTGGAATTTGTAGGGTTGCCAGCTCTGGGCTGGGAAATACCTGGGGATTTTTGGGGGGTGGAGCCTTGGGAGGGCGGGGTTTGGGGAGGGGAAGGACCTCCGTAGGGTATGATGCCACTGAGTCCACCTGAGTTCCAAAGCAGCCATATCCTCCCGGGGAACTGATCTCTGTTGTCTGGAGGTCAGTAGCCTTAAGGTTCTCCCATGATGAAGCAGGGTGCGCTTCCCGGGGAAACTCTTCTCAGTCTGCTTAGAGTTCTGCATGCCTCCAAGGGAGGAGGTTCCTCGTAAGGCTCCTTTCTTCTCTTTTTTCTAGTATTGGAGGAAGGGCCCCCAATCCGGAGTAAACTGAGAAGCAAGCAAGCGCCAGGATCGCCCTGGGCAGGCCCTGCTTCTGCGGACAAATGAGGGAGAAGGCTACCAAATGCCGCCCCATATCCAAGCAAAAAGGATGCCCCCAAGAGGTGACGTGACCCAGAGTCTCAGCACCTACAAAGAGAAGGCAAGCCCGTGGCACATGGAGACACTGGGAGGAAACGCCTCTAGTTAATGCGCTTTGTTGCGCGCAGAGACGTTCCTGGGGCTGCGCTGCTTGGATCTGGGTTCTTGAACGAGAGAGTGCTGGGGACTGAGGGCCTCTCCCTGTGAGGTCTGCTTCATTTGATCCAGATATACCAGAAGGAGGTCGGTGGAGGCAGGGAGATATTCCTTAAAGGGCACAGATGTGAGCCGAGAGAGAGAGAGATTCTTCACACCATGGTGCTTCACCCTCTTCCTTTGCTTCCCCCCAAAAGAGCAGGCAATCTGCAGACTGTCGCCTGACAATGAGCGTGCAATTCAGGTTTGCCAGGTTCGGGAGGGGAAACGCCTGGAGATTAGGGGTGGAACTTGGGAAGGTGAGTTTGGGGAGAGGAGAGACTTCAGCAGGGTACAGTGCCACAAAGTCCACCCTCCAAAGCAGCCATTTTCTCCAGGGGAACTGATCTGTGTTGTCTGAAGATCCGATGCAAGTCCAGAAGATCTCCAGGCCCCACCTGGAGGATGGCAACCTGAGCAGTGTTTCCCTGGGGGCTTGGCTTGGCACTGGTCAGCAGCGGGTCCCTTCAGAGAATCCAGGCTGGCCCCAGCGGTGGACTGTGCTTTCTGCACAGATGCAGAAGTGGGCACCTCTCAGCCTCTGGACCCACCCTCCCCTCCCCTCTCCCGTGCTGAGTAGGCCCAGGCGGAAGTTTCTGGAAGGCCAGGCGACTCTTTCTGGCAAAGGCCGGAGGGCCTGCGATGTTGATTGAAATAAGCGCCACCCTTCAGAGCACCAGGCGTCGTTTGAATAATTACCTGGGGAACCAGAATTAAGACATTTATTTATACTCCAAGCCGAATGCACGGGCGATATTTTTCACTTAATCACCCCAAGACAGATGGCAGCACATGAAAGCCCATTAAACGAATGGCATCTTGTGTTCTCCAGTTATTTTCAGATATTTTGTGCGCGTTTCGGGGGAGGGAGGACTGTGGGAAAACAAGGGGAAGGTGAGCCGGATCCAGAACTTAGCCTGGTATTGAACTTCAGGCCCCAGCTGAGGAGTGGGCAGGGCTGGAATCGGGACATCCGCGAACTTCACGAAATTGTCTTGTGACTTTCACAACAATACTGTAATGCAAAAGAGAGTAAGAGTCTGGTAGCACCTTAAAGACTAGCAAAATTGTGGCAGGGGAGGACCTTTCACGAATCATAGAATCATCGAATAGCCTTGGAAGGGATCTCCGGGGTCTTCTAGAGCAGGAAATTCACAAATGCCTCCCCCTCCTCACCCGCAGTGGCCACTGTTTCACACCCAGAAGAGGACAAAAAACCTCCAGGATCCCTGGCCAAACAGAGTCCCCCCTCACTTCTTCAGACAGACTAACACAGCTACCCATCTTGATTTACTGTAATGTCATTGGATCCCCTGGTAGAGAATTGAGGCTGAGTGGGAGCGGCTTGCCTAGGACTACCTCGTAAGGTGGAGGCAGAGGCAAGGTTTGAACCAGGGCCTCCATGATTTGTAGCTTCATCGTTTAGCCTCTGTGCTGCCCTCCAATAAGGAGCAGAAGGCCTCTGAACACATGCAGAGTGTTCATCATCACGGAATCCAACAGAACTAATGCTTTTAATTGTTGTTATGCTTTTAATTGTTATTATGTAGTGTTTTAGATGTATTTTTGTATTGAATATGTATTGTTTTTATAGGTTTTGTGAGCCGCCCTGAGCCTGCTTCGGCGGGGAGGGCGGGGTCAAAGTCAAAATAAATAAATAGATAGATAGATAGATAGATAGATAAATAAATCCATCACAGAATCAAATGAAAAGCCCTATAAAATCCTGAGGGTCTTTTTACTTGAAAGCAAACAAGTTTCTTGACCCTCGTGATGTTAAACGACAGCTGGCTTGTCACCTTTGAATCCTCTGTGGCTTCAACAGCTGCATTTTAGGACACAACAGGCAGCTATTCCCAGCAGAGATGGGGGTGGTGGGTGATCACTGCACCTGGGAGATTTCTGCCTGTTGTGCTGTTGGTGAAAGGCATCTGCTTAAACAGGCTGCTGTACTGCGGGGCTGAAAAACAACTGCAGCGTCCAGAGGACGGTCCTGTGTTTTCTTAGGCCCCTGCTGTCTCACTCCTCTCTGGTTTGTATGAAAGGATGAAACACTTTTGGCCTAAAATGATCAGCAGAAAGCAAAACTTTCCCAGCCTGTCAATTCTGGGCCAAGAGGATCCAATATGTATGTGGGGGGGGGGGGGGGGGCTGGAGCGAGAGAATGACTCTGCTTCATAAAAGGGAAATTACCGAGAAGACCGCAGCCCGGCAAAGAGCTCTGTTTGCCGTCCTTGTGGAATTCATCAGCCTTTCCCTCCCCCACCGCCACTTCTGCACGCATTTGAGAGGAAAATGATTCACAGTTGGTTAAACAGCTCCGGGAGGTGTAAATTCAATGCCAGCAAGACTCTCTTCTCTTTTCTTAAAAGCAAAAATTAGTTCCCCCCCCCCAAGAACCCTCCTCAGGATTTGCATTTTCAAATAACAAAAACATCTGGAACCACAACTGAGAAATGGCTGTTTCCTACACAGCAAGATTAAGGCGAAAACGGGGTCTGGGTCATGGAGCCGAGGCACGTTCCAAAATCTGCTTTCATTTGCCCACAAAGAAATGTTGGTTCTGCTGCAAAAGAGCCACAGAGCAGGCCTGAAATCAATGTCAGGCAAGAGAGTCCCCTTTCCAATGCAAACGCTGCAAGGCCAGGCGATGTCTAAGAATAGAGAGGAAACACGCTGCTCCGCTTAATGCACTGATGCTTTAAGAAAAGCAGAGGGTGTCGCAAACGCTTTAAAGGATGAGATAAACATTTTGGGGGAAACGATGGTGAGAAACGAGAGAGTACAACCGAAAAAAGGGGAGAAAAACCCAACCCTGCGCAGGAAAGGTAAACAAAAAGATTGAAACGAAGAAAAAGAAAGTAAAATATAACTGTGCACGTAGTGCAAATGTACAAAATATAACACATAATTTAATAATACAACAGCGAGTGCTAAAATATCATTTAAAGACAACAATCCAGGGTTGAGCATCTAAGTACCTGATCCTAATATAAAGACAAATGTCAAATCATATAAAGACAGGTTAAAAGATACATGGAATTCACTGCCACAGGAGGTGGTGGTGGCTACAAGTGTGGAAGGCTTCAAGAGGGTATTAGATAAACATCTGGAGCAGAGGTCCATCAGTGGCTCTTAGCCTCAAAGTATAGATAGGAACTCTCGGTCTGGGGCAAGTGAAGCTCTGTATTCTTGGTGCGTGGGGGGGCAACAGTGGGAGGGCTTCTAGTGTCCTGGCCCCACTGCTGGACCTCCTGATGGCGCCTGGTATTTTTGGCCACTGTGTGACAGAGTGTTGGACTGGATGGGCCATTGGCCTGATCCAACATTGGCTTCTCTTCTGTTCTTATGTTCTCCATGTATAGAAACCAGTACCAAATGTGTTTTGGCAAGAAGCCTTCCTCAGTGGTATAATTCATCAATTAAAGATATACACAAAACTAATCATATGCAGAATGGACCGTACTCACACTGACTGGGCCACGGCTGATTCTTTGCAAGTTGTACCTGAGTACTCCATTTGAGCTTTGAGCATTGCAGATCAGACCTAACAAGATCCAGGGGCATATGAAATATTGTACATCTGGATCAGTTGTCCATGTTGTATCTCAAGAATATCTGACACCACTTACTCCACAGGTAATCACAATGTGTATGATTAGTTTGGCAGACTCTAATCTGGAGAACCGAGTTTGATTCCCCACTCGTCCTCCACATGAAGCCTGCTAGGTGAACCTGGACCAGTCGTAGTTCTTTCCATAAGAACATAAGAGAAGCCACGTCGGATCAGGCCAATGGTCCATCCAGTTCAACACTGTGTCACACAGTGGCCAAAAACCAGGTACCATCAGGAGGTCCACCAGTGGGGCCAAACTCCAGAAGCCGTCCCACTGTTGCCCCCCAAGTACCAAAGAGACAGAGCATCACTGTCCCAGACAGAGTGTCCCATCTGTATTTTACAACTAATAGCCACTGATGGACCTCTGCTCCGTATGTTTATCTAAGCCTCCCTTGAAGCTGTCTATGCTTGTAGCCGCCACCACTTCCTGTGGCAGTGAATTCCACATTAATTACTCTTTGGGTGAAGAAGTACTTCCTTTTATCTGTTCTAAACCTACTGCGCATGAATTTCATTAAGTGCCCACAAGTTCTTGTATTGTGAGAAAGAGAGGAAAGTACTTCTTTCTCTGCCTTCTCTGTCTCATGCATAATTTTGTAAACCTCTATCATGTCACCCCTCAAGTCCTCATTTCTCCAAGCTAAAGAGCCCCAAGCGCTTTAACCTTTCTTCATAGGGAAAGTGTTCCATCCCCTTAATAATTCTAGTTGCCCTTTTATGCACTTTTTCCAATGCTATATCTTTTTTGAGGTGCGGTGACCAGAACTGTACACAGTACTCCAAATGAGGCTGCACCATAGATTTGTACAGGGGCATTATGATACTGGCTGATCTGCTTTCAGTTCCCTTCCTAATAATTCCCAGCAGAATATTTGCCTTTTTTTATTGCTGTCGTACACTGAGTGGACATTTTCAGTGAGTCATCTACCACAGCTCTCTCCTGGTCAGTCTCTGCTAGTTCGGACCCCATCAATGTGTGTTTATAGTTGGGATTTTTGGCTCCAGTGTGCATTACTTTGAACCTGCCCACGTTGAACCCCATTTGCCATGTGGATGCCCACTCGCCCATCCTCGACAGCTCCCTTTGGAGTGCCTCACAATCCTCCCTGGTTCTCATCGCCCTGAACAACTTAGCGTCATCCTCAAATTTTGTCATGAGTGCCTCAGGGGATCTGCCTTCTGCGGATCTAAGTGAGGTAGAGGATCAGCTCTGGAGGAGCCTCCACCTGAGCCAGATGAGGCTCAAGCAAGCACCTCCCAGGCTTTTGCCCCAGCAGCAGCTGAGTCACAGCGAAGTTCAAGCCCACCTGAATCACCTCCTTGGGTGGAACGTCTAAGATCCCGATGCAGGCAAGACTTAGCTAAGAGAAGGAAAGAGGCACGCCTGCGTGGTCGCAGAGCACTCAGCCCTGAGTTTTAGTAGGAGCCGAGACCTCACTGCCAGCTGCTAACTAGCACAGGAAGTGGCTGGGTATTTAGGCACAGCACAGAGACCACCAACTTGTGCTAGCAACAAGTCTTCTTGGCTAAGCTCTGCACCCATTCGGCTTGTGACTTGACTTGTTTCTGGAACCTCTGGCTTTGGACCCCAATTCCTTGTGGGTTCCTGACCCTAGAGGGGGATTCAAACCAAGGTTTTTTCAAGCTAGAAGTAAGAACAGAGTCCCCTGGGGCATGTGCAGAAGGCTTCTGCCTCCACCCCCAAGCCGGCTCTGTCATAGCTTGGATGTGGTGTAAAGCTTGTGGGTCAGAAGGGTGACATTTGGGGCAGATTTCCTGGCCCTTCTGATCAGCTCAAGCTGCCTCCCTCCCTTGGTCTGCTTGCCTCTCCGCCAGCCAGCTTTCTGGAGGCAACAGAGATGCTCTGTGGGAGAGAAGTCCACCTGGCCAAAGTGACAGCTGCAGGCGAGGCCTCCTCAGAAGCGGCTGCTGAACAATCTGAGAGGGTGGCAGCAGGCGGCAGCCTCAGAAACCGTGAACAAAAGGGCGGCAGGTGGGAGGTGACACAGCCAAAGCCCTTCCCGCTATCAGGCCTGTCCCAGCAGGGTATTTTGGGCCCAGCAGGGTATTTTGGGCCTCGGCGCTCCCAAAATAACTTATTGGGAAGGGTGACAGGGAAGCAACTCCTGTGCCGCAGAGATAATAGAGGAAGACGAAGAAGCCGCCGAGTCAAGCGCAGGCTGCTTTTCATCGATGCCCAGCCAATCTGAGCCGGCCTGACTGCCACAAAAAGGAGTGTCTTTGACCTGACCGGAGGCAAGCGAGGGAGGAATCCTCCTGCCCTCAGGGAATATGCAGCTCCTGTGGTTGGCTCTGTTTACAAGTCACTCAAAAACCTGCCGGACTGGTTGGATCAGAGAAGCCAGGTTGCCCAGTCTCTGGGTCTGAGCCACACTGTGAGACCTTTGCCTTCATTTCGGAGTCTCTGAGGCAAGGGCCTGGGAGAGGAGGAGGTGGGAGGAAGCGGGCGGATTCTCCCCATCTGCCTTGGTGTAGTGGTTAAGTGTGGTGGTTAAGTGCGCGGACTCTAAGCTGGGAGAACCGGGTTTGATTCCCCACTCCTCCACTTGCAGCTGCTGGATGACCTTGGGTGAGCCATAGTTCTGGCACAGCTGTTCTTGAAAAAGAGCAGTTTCTCTCAGAGCTCTCTCAGCCCCACCGACCTCACAGGGTGTCTGTTGTGGGGAGGGGAAGGGAAAGGAGTTTGTAAGCCGCTCTGAGACTCCAAGTGAAGGGTGGGGTATAAATCCAATCTCCTCCTCCTCTTCCTCCTCCTCTTCTTCTTCCATGTCAACTGCCCTTCAAAACAACAGGCATGAGAAAGTCAAAACCAGCCCTCCCAAATCACACAGATGCCCCGTAGCCAAACGACCTACCACTTCCTGCATGCGGGGCTAGCACCCCAAAGGTTCCAACTTTGCCCCAGTAATGGGGTAGGAAGTATGTTGGGTGGGAGGTGAGGTGCTTAAGCGTGCTTAGTCGGCACGGGCAGGTGTAATTGCCCGTCTCTCACTTGCGGATCTATTTAGAATACTTACGCACTGGCTTTCTCCTATTTGTGTGGCACCTCGGGGGGCTAACTGTGAGGCTTCTGCTCAAAGTAGTCAAGGATCAGATCTTTGTTGATGAAACACAGTTCTTTATTTCCAATTTCTACATTGGTACAGGTCCTCGGATTATTGTCAGAGATAACGCATACAATAGAAGCAGGTCTAATATACCCTTCAGTACAATTTGAATTGCCCATGGGTAACCAATCACCAAAGGGGAAAAACTGCGGGCAAAAGGGGTCTCTGGCCGTTTGCTTCCCACAGGAAAGACAGCTAGGTGTGAAGCTGTAAATTTCCCTTCCCAAACCAGACCCCTCAGATGTAACCATATTCACATAACAAATGCTTTCCTCAAGGCTTTCGCACGTTGATAAGAAATAGTCCCTGTCCTCCCCTTGTCTTCTCAGCCGGGATGAATGGAATGCGGAGGCAGGAGTGTGAGAGGCCCATTGTTCCCATGCTTTGAAGTTGTCATTCTCCCGGGCAAACAGTTACATAGACCAGGCCTGGTCAAAGCCATAAACATAGCATACATTCACAATGGTCAATCAAATGGCAATAGGCATGATTACATAGTGGGCATAGGAGCAACTGATAGCAATAGGCATGAGTACAAAATGGGTACAGGAACAGGTCACAATACATAGCAACAGGTTATAATATATAGCAGAAGACCCCAAAAATCCTTGTCAGAATCTGCAGATTCTGACACTAACACAGCCCGGGAAGGTTTTCCTGCACACTTTTGTTTTAATCATACAAAGATGAAAGATAAAAATTGAACAGCTAATTCAGGTAGCTTGAAAGAATGAGACACTTCTTGGGTTGTCAATGCCTGGTGTCAATTTCCACCTCTTAATGCTGTCTCTCCACTTTGACTTCCAGGTAGCACCTTCTGATCTGGATGCTGCGATGAATGGCAGGTCGTTGAACAAAGGTCCCAGGGATCACGATATACCCAGAATGCCCTGGGTGACCTCTCCATTTCTTCTTCTGGAAGAGGCGATCCTGCTTCTGGCATTCAAGAGAAGGCTTTGAAAGGACCCTTCCCCCTCAGGCTGGAAGCCACAGACGGAGACCGCATCGGCAGATCTGCTTCCCAGCTACCTTTGCTTCCACAAAGACCACCTCGCGGCCAATGGAAATCCCGGGCCACTCTCTGGGGGATGGTTAATGGGAGTCAAAGAAAATGGAGCCCAGCAGGGATCCCTGTTGGAGAAAGCGCCAACTTTTTCAGCACCAGCCCCGCATCTAGAACAAGATAACACACGTTCCCCTCGCCAAGGCCAGGACCCGGCGGGACCACGCAATGGTGAGTCAGTTTTGTGCGAGTTAGAAACACGGCCGATTTGTGGCGCCACCTGGAATCGTTCCTCACTTGAAACACCACCGTGGAGCCTCAGACAATAGAGGGCTGTCTACCCGGCATTGCGAGTCTGATATCAGCCATCTGAGTTCTTGTTCCGAGCTTGGAAATCCGCCTGCCAGCCTGGAGTCGCTGCTGCTTTCTGTACTGCAGATTTGCACCCGACCGAGAAACGGAATGAAACCAGCATGGCCAGGCTCTTGGTAAAATTCCAACGGTACTTCCAGCGGAAACCCATCCGGTTCTTCATGCTGATCGCCCTCTACTTGACAGCTGGCAGCCTGGTGTTCCTCCATGCGAGCTTCACCGGGGAGCCGAGAGTCTCAGAGCATGAGCCCAGTGCCAACGATGGCACCAGCCGCAGGACCGAACTCCAGTATTTGGGGACGCTACAGCTTAGCAGGGAATTTAAAGAGTTGCCGGAGCCTCTGACAACCGCCCGGAGGTACGGGTCCTGGTTTAAAATCCCTTCCAAGGACATACCTGGGAGGAGCAATCCAGGAGACTACGGTGGGACTTGGAGCAGAGCCCTCAAGGGGAGGAACATCCGCGAGAAGGAGGAAGACAAAGGTAAGGGTCCTTTGCAGGGGGATAAAGGGATGTGGTGATGTGGATGGAGAATGTTACGCAGAGAATCTGAAGACCTGGCTTTGGGGCCTCGCAAAAGGCCTCGTGTGGGGTTCTCTCTGGCCCTGCAGCAAAAATTCTCCATTTCAAAAAATAATGAGCCAGTAGCTGAGCACTTTCAGGATCTGCCGATATTCACCCCTCCAATCCTTTTCTTCTGTCCCCTCCACTGTTGCTTAATTGGCAACATCCGGGTCCTTCCCTAAACTTGCTTTCTCCGTCCTGTACGAGACACATGGGTGGCTGCAGCCAATCAATGGCCACCTAGGACTATCTTGCAAGTGATTCCATTACAAGGGGAAGCCCTTCTCCCTGCCTTGTGGAAGGCAGACCTGTCTTCCACAAAGAGAAGTCCAGAGGGTAGCTGTGCCGGTCTGCAGTAACACATCCAGATTCGAGTCCAGTAGTACCTTAGATAGCAAGATTTTGGGCGTAGAAGCTTTCGAGAGTCAAAGCTCCCTTCATCAGATTCAAGTAGGAATGGAGATCCTGGAGCCCTACTGTTGGGTTTTGCAAGTGTCATCCCTTCAGTCATGATAGGGTTAAAGTGAAGTTTCTATCAGCTACTGGTAGCCAGTTTAGCACAGAGCCAATTAGGTGTAGACTCGACTTCCCGCAAGGAAGGGGGAGGTTTTATACTTAATGAGGTGACCCTAAGCTTGGCTATTGGCTAATCAATATACTGGAGCTAGTTCATGCTATCCTTCACCTACGCAAGGGGTAGAGCTTTGGGGGTAAACTTCTACTCTTTTCCTCTTAGGGTCAGAGAGGGAACAAAGAAACAAGGTGGAGTAGATCAGAACTAGGAAGATGAGTTAGTTAGACTGTTGTTCTCTTCTGGGCATGGAACAGGGGTCCCTGGGGGTGTGGAGGGGGAGGTATTTGTTAATTTCCTGCATTGTGCGGGAGGGTTGGACTAGATAACCCTGGAAGTCCCTTCCAACTCTATGATTCTTTGATTCCCATGTGATCCTTTCCCTAATTTTGAAGTCAGCTTTTTCTTAGAAGCTAAATACACGAGTGTCTGCATTATTCCGCTGCATTATTCCGCTGCGCTTCATTTACACTGCTAAATATCCAACACCTACTCATATCTGATGAAGGGAGTTTTGACTCTTGAAAACTCATACCATGAAAATCTTGCTGATCTCTTAAGGGGCTAAAGGTTTCCCCTGCTCGAAAGCAAGTCAAATCCGACTCTAGGGGGCTGTGCTCATCTCCGTTTCCAAGCTGAAGAGCCAGCGCTGTCCAAAGACTTCTCCGTGGTCATGTGGCCGGCATGACTAAACGCCGAGGTGCACGGAACGCTGTTACCTTCCCACTGAAGTGGTACCTTGCAGCAGTATCTATTTGCAGTTTCTTGCTTTCGAACTGCTAGGTTGGCAGGAGCTGGGGCCAGAGACGGGAGCTTACTCTGTCATGCGGCACTCAGGTCTCAAACTGCTGAGCTACCGAGCTTCCGGTCTGCAGCTCCATGTCTTAACCTCTGAGCCACTGGACTCAAATCCAGCTGTCTTCCATCTGCACCTTCAGAAGAGTTACATGCCTCAGTTATTGCACCCTTCCACTCACATGTTGGGGAGAAGCACTGGATTGAAATATGCACACCCCGCCCCCCCCCCCCCCCCCACAATGTGGCCATTGGCCAAGGACCTGGGTTGGGGGTGTCGGTTCTCCACGAAACTGCTCACTGGTCGGAATCCGGGCCCAAGCGGGTTCTTCTGGCGTTCCGCAGCACTGCAAGCCTGGCTGTCAGCCTCTCCCCCTTTCTTCCCTTCTTGGCCGACGGCATCTTTTGACTGGTGACTTATGCGGCTGTCTGCGGAGCGCTTAGCGTCTCTGAAGGCCTCATTTACTCTCCCTGACAGGACACTTCGTTCTGGAGAGGAGACGATCTCACCACCGTGCTTCTTTCATTCATTACAGAGCGGAGGGGTAACTCCTCTGTAATTCCTATGCCATGCCCTTGCAAACAAGAACATCAGAGAAGCCAATGTTGGATCAGGCCAATGGCCCATCCAGTCAAACACTCTGTGTCACACAGTGGCCAAAAATACCAGGTGCCATCAGGAGGTCCACCAGTGGGGCCAGGACACTAGAAGCCCTCCCACTGTTCCCCCCCCCCAAGCACCAAGAATACAGAGCATCACTTGCCCCAGACCAGGAGTTCCTATCTGTACCTTGTGGCTCATAGCCACTGATGGACCTCTGCTCCAGATGTCTATCCCATTCCCTCTTGAAGCCGTCCATGCTTGTAGCTGCCACCACCTCCTGTGGCAGTGTATTCCGGGTGTTAATCAGACCATCCTGTTTTTGAGCCGGGGGGTGGGTGGGATGTGGCCAGTTTCTAAATAAGTAGGAAGCTTGGATAGTCGCTGGAAAGAGGGACGTAGGCCAGGACCTCAAAGTGGTCTGCCGTAGGGCGGCTGGCTGCCTGGCTTCGTATTAATGTCATTTGCTCCAACTCAAGGCAGGGTCTGTCTGTTGGCTGTGGAAGGAAGCGAAGGCCACAGGGCGGTGCCTTGTTGCTTATTCTGGAAGCGACAGCCAATCCTCTAAAGGATCAAGACCACTGCTACGGGGTGCCTTAAGATCTGGTCGTATCCTCCTGAGGTCAACATGTTGATGCCGGAAGCATCTTTGGCCAACTGTGCTGAGCACACTAGCCACGCTTCTTCCTGGAAAGGAATGACCTCGGTATCCAGTATCTGCAGTTGAGTCATGTCAGGTCTTGACTACTGTAATATACGTTATGTGGGGCCGCCCCTGAAGACCCCTGCTGCAGTGAGGGTGCGGACAGGGCCCCGTTGCAGCGATCAGATGGCTCCTGTCTTATGGGGTCTGCTGAGGTTGTCACTTTCACAGGGCTGATGTTGCACTCTAGAGTGTTGGTCCCGCAGATCTTGAGGACTTTTTTTGCCATCTTCTGGGGCTTAGAGCAGGCGTCACTGGGGGTGTGGGGGGGAGGTAGTTGTAGATTTCCTGCATGGTGCAGGGGGTTGGACTAGATGACCCTAGTGGTCCTTTCCAACTCTATGATTCTTTGAGTCCTGCACACGCCTTCCTGTTCATGGAGGTCTTCCCGTTGGCTACTGCTGGCCAGAGACAGGGCAGACGGGGCAGGCCAAGCCAGTGGAGGCCCACTGTGAGGCCCATCTGTGTCGCTGGCATGGAGGCCCCGAAGCCAAACTCTTCATATTTTGTTCACTTTTCTCTTCTTTTGGATTGCTTAGTTTCAGGGATCTGACCCTGGCTGTGATTCATCTGGGCTGGCCCTCGTTTTGCTCCTCTGGGGTTTGTTTTTTGATGCTTTGAACTCTCCTTGGCTGTTGTAGACTAATTTATTATTTGCTTTATATTCTAGTCGAAGTAAGCCATTTATATTTATCCTACGGAGACAGATCAAGATACATAGTCAGTCATGTCTGTAGCAGAAAAGAGCAAGAGCCCAGGAGCACCTTAAAGACAAACAAAATTTGTGGCAGGGGAGGAGTTTTCGTGAGTCACTGCTGGCTTCTTCAGAACTGCCGCTCACGAAAGCTCCTCCCCTGCTGCAGATTTGTAAGTCTTTAAGGCGCTCGTGGACTCGTGCTCTTTTCTCCTGCTTTCTTCCCGAGCCCAAGGCGGGTATGATTAATTTGGGAAAGTGGCATATAAACAGCAGTGCTGACTGTGTGAACGTAGGCAGATCATGAGAGGGAGGGCTGGAAGGGCTGCCTCAGTGTTTAGTTCTTGTGGCCCTTTCCTTCACGCCGAGGGAAATGCCAATCACTGCTTTGGGGGCAGGAAGCAATTTTTCTCCAGGCTGGTTTGGCCAGAGATCCTGGAGATTTTTTGTCTTCTTCTGGGCATGGAACAGCAGTCACTGGGGATGTGTGGAGGGGGTGGGTATTTGTAAATTTCCTGCGTTATGCAAGGGGTTGGACTAGATGACCCTGGAGGTACCCTCCGACTCTATGATTCTGTGATTCATTATTATGTGAGGGGCAGCGGGGGGGGGGGGGGGGGGAAGGCTTTGGTTCATAAGCAGACTGATGCAGCTCCTGGGAAAGACTGGGCCAAAGACTAAGGAGGCAGAGAGGCTAAGGAGGCACCAGACGTCCTCCTAAGAAGTTGACGCAAGGCAGCTAGGCCAGAATAATTCTCAGAAATGGCGACTGGATTGCCGACTGCTTCTGTGGTCCAAAGCTGGGAGGAAAACCTGATGGGTTTTTCGGTCCCCAGCAGTCTGACATTGTCACCTGTCCGATCCTGCCCATTCTGACCGTGTCAATTTCCCAGTGTAATCCACTGGACAAAGTGTCTCGGTGCTGGATTCTTCTCAGCGAGAAGCCAGACACTTCTCTCTTTTATCTCAGCACCTGTGGGCCCCAAAGCGGGTTAGAAAAGCAGGCAGGTTGTGCTTTTTACTGGCAACCCTCCCCCAGGCCCAAAGGGTGCTGGGATTCCTCCCCGTGAGCTTTCGGGTTGCTTGCGGTCTTCAAAGGGCAGGGGGGGAACACAGCCTCCGAAACCTTGTCGGCCATGCTCATTAGTTTAATTTGAATTGACATTCAGAGAACCTCCACCAGATGGTAAGTGAGAATCAGCTGTCAGTGACGATACAGGCAGCCGCCACGTTCCCCACCATATGTGACGCGTCCACAGCAATTAACCTCCGACAGGACGGCTTCTAATTCCTAATGACGGGCGTGGATTTGGCTGGGGGAAAGAATGGCAGCATTTGACACAAGCGAGGTGTGTCTGTCCCCTCCCCTCCGCTGAGTCTTGGAAAAGGTGGAGGAACAGATGGAGGGTTTCTTCTCCGCCTTTATTCGTAGAGCCCCCACTGGCGCCTTCATCCACTTGTACAAGAGGACAGAGGAAAACAGGGACGCTTCCAAAATTCTCCCCAGCTAAATTTCCTACCCAGTTTTGGAGTTCCAAGGGAGTTTATTTCTGAATTGGAACAATAAAGCATTAAGAACTCTGTTTTCTTTTCTCTGGATTTGGAACTGCCTCGTGCACATGGACAGTCTGGCCACAGTGGATAGTGTCTCTGATCCTTCCTTATGTGCCCGCGTGAATGTGAAAAACACACCGAAAGAGCAGCTTGGGTGTGACTGGAAGCAATGTTCCCTCTAAGCTGCGGAGTCTTGTGAGCAAAAATTCTATTTTGTGAGCTACTGGTATTAAAGTTGTGAGCGAGTGAGGGATTGGGCTGCTGCATAAATTAGTTAGCTCTGGAGCCATCCTTCCTGAGCTGAGACAAAAATGTGTGAGCCGGAGGCTAAAAAACGGTGAGCTAGCTCACACGAACTCAGCTTAGAGGGAACGCTGACCAGAAGGTCGGCAGTTCAGCAGTTCGAGACCTGAGTGCTGCATGACAGAGTGAGCTCCCATCTCTGGCCCCAGCTCCTGCCAACCTAGCAGTTCAAAAGCAAGAAATTGCAAGTAGATAAATAGGTACCACTTCGGTGGGAAGGTAACAGTGTTCCGTGCGCTTCAGCGTCTAGTCATGCCGGCCACATGACCATGGAGAAGTCTTTGGACAGCGCTGGCTCTTCAGCTTGGAACGGAGATGAGCACTGCCCCCTAGAGCTGGATTCAACTGGCTTTTGAGCAAGGGAAACCTTTACCTTTACTTTCCCCAAAACATAGGAGAGCACGATCCTGCACTGAGCTGAGGGCTGGGCTAGGTGGCCTGTATAGTGCCTTCCAACTCTGTGATTCTTTTCTATGTATGCATCAGTAAAAATGCCACACACATCTTATTTAGTTCCTTTATACCCCACCTTTCTCCTGTAATGGGGACCCAAAGCGGCTTACAGCCAGTTGCCCTTTTCTGCACCTTGCCCAGTGGTATAATATCTTTTTTCATTCTAGATGAAATCTTTCCCCATCCTCCTACAAGCACCTCTGCCAAATCTCCAGGCATCTCCCAGGCAGGAGTTGGCATCCCTAACAAAGGGATTAACCAAAGCCTTCACAGAAAAGACAGTTTCTAAGGCAGAAGCAACTAGAACGACAGTGGGCTGCTGCCCTAAAGAGCTGCTGGTGGCCAGGATGCCAAAGCTGTCGGGCTTGGCCAGGCCAGAGGGAACCCACCTGCATCCCTGTCCAGAGCCAAGCACATGGTCCAGGCCCTTGGCTCCAGCCCAACCTCGTCCTGGGTTTTGCACGAAGGCAGACACCCCAAGGGGCTTCCGGTGCCGGCCCGGCCTCGGTACATCGGATGGCCCGCCAAGGCACTCAGCAATCAGGCCATCATGGCACGGAGAAAGCCGGCCTGTGGAGGGGATGGCGGAACCAGGCACTGAGCCTGCTTGGAGGCACTGAGCCTGCTCGCGTCCCCCTCTGTCACCCCGATGGGCCTGGGAAAAAGGAGGAAACATAAAGCTCAGCAGACTTGGGATGTGGGTCCAGGGACTGGGCCCCATCAGACTCCACCACGGGTGGACTGGGACCTTAAAAACACCCATGGAACAAGTGGAGCGTAGTGGCCCCCGTGTGCCTAGGCTGTGCTGTGCTGCAGCCTGGGCCAGTGGCCCAGATCCAAGCGCAGGGCCCGGTTCCCTCAGATCACCAGTGCCTCTCCAGCGGCTCTTTCCTGTAAGTTCAAGGACCAGTCCCCTCCCAGTCTCTGGGAAATAAAAATGAAGAGAAAATGCTAGAAATCCGGCCTGCTCACGGGATGGTTTTTCACAGCTCCCTGCCTTGGGCAATTTCTGTCCTAATCAGGAAAAGCTGCAGGTCTCTTGTCAGGCCATATTAATAGGCACGACTTCAATGGATTGCCGAGTGGTGGAATATCCACCCGGTGCTCGGAGTGTAACGGCTCCCCCCCCCCCTTAATAGGCGTAAGGAATGGCGGGAGCCACAGTTCAGTGAACAAACAGCCTCGGCGATGTGCACAGCCTGAGCTTTCCCCCAACAGTTCACCCCCCCCCCTCCCCAATTCTCTATTGAGCTGCAAAAAAGCTGAAGGCCGTGGGCTGGGGGAACAGGGCCCCTGGTTCGAGTGCCTGTTGCCAGGGATGCTGAAGGGTCCAGAATAGTCATTCTCAGAAAGGTTGCGGAGGGGACCCCTGGATTTGGGCTTTTCCTTGATGCACAAATCCGTGCCCTGTGTGACCCCTGGGCCGAATTGGAATCACACAATCAGAGTCCAGCGGGTTAGAGGGATATCTGTTTAATGAATTCATAACAGGGAATACAGGGCTGATGAGTGCCTTAGCACTCCAGCAATTCCAAGGCTGTATTCTGCCATAACTAGGAAGGGCAGAAAATCTTATACCCCAGATGACATCACATATAGTTTACACATTAAAGGGTCTCTAATTGGTAGCAGAGTGGCTGCAGCGGCTCAAATGGTTAAGACGCTGAACTGCAGACTGGAAGATCAGTAGTTCGGCAGTTTGAGGTCCTGAGCGCTGCATGATGGAGTGAGCTCCCGTTTCGGGCCCCAGCTCCTGCCAACCTAGCAGTCTGAAAGCAAGAAATCGCGAGTAGATAAATAGGTACCACTTCGGCGGGAAGGGAACAGTGTTCCGTGCGCTTCGGCCTCTAGTCATGCTGGCCAGATGACCACGGAGAAGTCTTTGGACAACGCTGGCTCTTTGGCTTGGGAACGGAGATGAGCACCGCATCCCTAGAGTCAGGGCTTTTTTTGTAGAAAAAGCCCAGCAGGAACTCATTAGCAGAATAGGCCACACCCAACAGCAGAAACTCATTAGCATATTAGGCCACACCCCTGACAGTGTAGCTCCCTCCCAGGATCGGCTTCTCCAGGTGTCCCGCAGCTGTGGGGCACCTGGGAAACCTGAGGAGGGGGAAGGCAGTTAAAACGGTCTTCCCTTCCTGGATCAGCTTGGCTTTCCCAGGTGCCCCGCGGCTTGCGAGGCCCCTGGGGAACCCACGGAGGGGGGAGGCTGTAGGCATGGCCAACTCAGAAGCCAGCTGGAACTCCGTTCCTGTGCGTTCCTGCCCAAAAATAGCCCTTTCCCCATGTCCTACATCCTTGATTGCAGCTTAACTCCCAGCCCTGTAGAAATGGTGCTGGTCTGTATCCCTCCCATTTTGCATAATTTATTCTGCTTCAGTGTCATGGGGAGGGCAAAGAGGTGTACCGGGACATGGAAGGTTTCCCCAAAGAGAGCCTTAGGTTTCCCAAAGAATCCACTTTCAGGCATCTCCTTGTACCCAAAAGGTCCAGAAACTTGCTTGTTTCTTTTTGTATTGATGAGAATAGATTCTCAGGGGGCAGAACAGAGTGCTTTTTCTGCAGTTCCCTGGCCCGAGGACCTCCGATTATAGACAGAGAGCGTAAGGGACGAGTTTTCCTGCTTAAAGAGGGTGTAGCATTGTACAGGCGTGTCCCATTTCCTAAAGGAGAAGCAGGCAGCCTCACATCCCCGGCTGGTCTCTTCTGGTGGGCAAATTGTACATAACAAGGGAGACATTCTTTCCCGGAGGCCGTACAAGGGCTTTTCTGAGGGAAGCGCAGAAATCTGGGAAATGGCAGCGCCAGCAAATCCGTAAGCTCTCCTCGGGCACTGGGGAGGGTGGCGTTCAGGACCACGTCTTCCCCCGTAATCCATTTAGAGCAGCGTTTCCCGTGACTCTGGGTAGTGCACGCTGCACTTCATGCTGAGGAGACAGTGTTGGCTCTGCACTCGAATGGCCGGTGCGGGGCCAGCTTGATGTGGCCCCAAGCAGAACGGCTGCTGTGTGTGTGAGAAAGAGAGAGTGTGTTAGATCACAGCTGAGCATCCAACTTAATGTGGCTTCGTGCTCCAGGGTGGCACTGCGGAATACAACTGTGGTCTTGGCAAGACTTGTTCAGAGTCTGGATTTTTTTTTTAAAAAAAAAGTTATGCCTTTATTATTTTTGGTTAGTCTGTCATCCTCCTAGAAGCCCAAGGCATTACCTCTCCCCCACCCCCAATTTAGCCTCTTCAGGTAACTGTGTAATTCTTTGAGGCTGTGTAGTGCAGTGGTTGGGTCTGGGGAAGCTGAGAAAGGGTGGCTTTAGGCTAGTTGTCAGTCTTGCCTACCTGGCAGGGCTGCAGTGAGGACAGAACAGAAGAAGGAAGAGTTCTGGGTGCCAGTTCATGGGGGATGAGGGTAAGAGACTGACCCTGGCCTAAGAAGAAGAGATTGGATTTATACCCTGCCCTTCACTAAGAAGTCTCAGAGCAGCTTACAATCTCCTCTCCCTTCCCCACCCCACAATAGACACCCTGTGAGGTAGGTGGGGCTGAGAGAGCTCTTTCGAGGACTGCCCTTGAGAGAACAGCTCTGAGAGCGCTTGTGACTGACCCAAGGTCAGACCAGCAGCTGCATGTGGAGGCGTGGGGAATTGAACCCGGTTCTCCCGGATTAGAGTCCGCGCTCCTAACCGCTACACCAGACTGGCCCAGATCGCCCAGGGTCTTTCTGTCGAGGGGTTCAGATGGCATAAATGAGGCACCTTGCTCCATTTTGTCAACCCTGCAAGATAGGCTTGGTGGAGAAAGAAAGAGCGGCCCAAGGTCACCAGGGAGCTTTGTGGCGGAGTAGGGATCCTTGTCTAACACACACCTGAAGATGCCAACTACTGAATTGGTCCATCGAAGTCAGTATTGTCTACCCAGACAGACAGCGGCTGCCCAGGGTCTTCGGCAGAAAGCGGTCTTTCCCATCATGCGCCACCTGATCCTTTTAGCTGGAGAGGCCGGGGGTTGAACCTGGGACTTTCTACACGCCGAACAAATGCTCTACCACTAAACCAGAGCCCCTCCGCAAACAGATCCTTGGCCCATCCAGTTCAGGGTTGTCTACTCAGGTGGCAGCTGCTCTTCAGGGTCTCGGGCAGAGGTCTTTCACATCACCTACTTCCTGGTCCTTTTAACTGGAGATGCCGGGGATTGAACCGGGGACCTTCCGCATGCCAAGCAGATGCTCTGCCACTGAGCCATGGCCTATTCCAACACTAACCCAGTGCTCGCCAGTGTGATGCCCAGGGTATCTACGTGTTTCTTCAGACTGGTGGATAAAATCCCAAGGGCTCTGAGTGGAAACAAGGACAAGCAGGGAGCTCTGGACTGCAAACCACCCAGCTCATCCCAGCACAAACTCCTGCCCTCTCTTGGCCACAGAGACGGCCTTCCTTGGAAGCTCTGTGTAAGGACCAAGCCCTCTCCTTTCCTTGCAAGTAGAAACCCAAGTCCACATCTCATTCCACACCTCCTGTCCATGACGGCCATGTTGTGGCGATGCCCGTGGCCCTTTCAAAAATCCCCGAAAGCAGCTGCAAGTTGACTATGTTGCCACATCGATTCCCACCAAATTGTGCCTGCTCAAGGCCCGCTCTGCCCTGCCGTCCTGGACACAACAACCCTGCCAGGATGGTTCCTTGGGAAGTGCTGGGGTCGTGCCGTGCTTAGTCCAAAGAGAGCCAGTTTGGTGTGGTGTCATGTAGTGGTTAGGAGCGCAGACTCTAATCTGGGAGAACCGGGTTTGATTCCCTGCTCCTCCACCTAAAGGGTGACCTTGGGTCAGTCACCGTTGCCCCAGAGTTGTTCTCTCAAGGGCAGTCCTCAAGAGAGCTCTCTTAGCCCCACCTACCTCGCAAGGTGTCTGTTGTGGGGAGGGGAAGGGAAAGGAGTTTGTAAGCCGCTCTGAGACTCCTTTGGGTAGTGAAGGGCGGGGTAGAAATCCAATCTCTTCCTCTTCTTCTTCCAGTTCTTCATCCTCCTCTCTCTTCTCTCCTATGCTCATAAGACACAAGCCAATGTTCTCGTGGCATCTGCCTACTGACCTAACTTACAGCAGGTCAGGATCACTGAGATGATACACGGCGAGCTATCAGTG
This sequence comes from Lepidodactylus listeri, assembly GCA_029233225.1. Lineage (NCBI taxonomy): Eukaryota > Metazoa > Chordata > Lepidosauria > Squamata > Gekkonidae > Lepidodactylus > Lepidodactylus listeri. Next base: position 3,744,183 of record JARCFY010000013.1, on the reverse strand, counting down.
GCTGGGATCTGTTGAAGTCTCCCAGTGTGAGCTCTCTCATCACTCAAGTGTAGGGAGAGGACAAAAAAACATCAGAGAAGCCAATGTTGGATCAGGCCAGTGGCCCATCCAGGTGCCCTCAGGAAGTCCACCAGTGGGGCCAGGACACTAGAAGCCCTCCCACTGTTGCCCCTCCCTGCAAGCACCAAGAATACAGAGCATCACTGCCCCAGACTTAAGAACATAAGCCAATATTGGGTCTGGCCAGTGGCCCATCCAGTCCAACACTCTGTGTCACATAGTGGCCAAAAACACCAGGTGCCCTCAGGAGATCCAGCAGTGGGGCCAGGACACTAGAAGCCCTCCCACTGTTGCCCCCCCCCTCCAAGCATCAAGAATACAGGGCATCACTTGCCCCAAACCGAGAGTTCCTATCTATACTTTGTGGCTAATAGTCACTGATGGATCTCTGCTCCAGATGTTTATCTAGTATAACTCAGAGGACTCAGAGCCTTACCACAGATGCGCATCGGGGTACAAGCCCAAAGAATTCCATCTGGATGGGGGAAATTACAGCAAGAAATCATTTTTTCCCATTGAAGGGAAAAAGGAATATGCAGAAAGCAAACATGTATTAATGGAAATAAACAACCAGAGTACATTAAAAAAAAAAGAGGTAAAACCACCCAATGAACATTTTTGTCCATGCGGCACTTCCTTCTAGAGGATTTGGAAGTGGTCAGACAGAGCGCTTGGCAGGTCTGGTTCACCTGAGAGCTCTGCCCGGGCCAGAGGTTCTCAGGACGAGGTGCTGGGCTAGCAATCGTGGCTTTGCAGCACCAGATGGATGGCTCTCGGCCCTGCCTGAGCTCGCAGCTGTTGACCCGCAGGGGTGGCGCTGAAGCACCGCCAAAGCCAGACAGCATGCAAACTGGCCCAGTGGCACCAAGCGGCAGGCGCCTGGGTCTCCTTCCCAGAGCCCTAGTTGGAGACTTGGCATGCCCAACGCTGATGGGAGACCCTTTTCTTCCTCAAGGGGCTGCAGGCACAGGCCCAGAGGGACACGCAGGCAGGTCGCCAAGGGATCCTGGGTCTTGTGCATGGTTGTATCTCGTGTGGGTTTGTTTTCGCTCCGGGGCTCCCGGCTCTCCCAGTCTCGGCGTGGTCAGGATGGCCCTGCTATTTGTGTCTTGAAACTAAAAATGTGCCCTCTTTTCTTCAGCTAAGTACATCGGCTGCTACGTAGACAACATCCACCGCAGAGCCCTCCGTGGAGTGTCCTTCTTCGACTACAAAAAGATGACATTGTTCCGTTGCCAGGACAACTGTGCCGAGCGGTAGGTGGCAAATGAACGGGGGGGGGGGGGGGGGGAGCCTTCATTAATTCCAAGGCATCCACTGTATGTCTTTCCTGTCAGCTCCGGCAGTTTGACTCTCCCCAGGTTGTTTTTCTTCCTCTCTCCTGACACCCTCTGAGCCCAACAGATTTGAAAGATCCAATTTTTCTCACTCGGGGAAAAGCAAGGCCTCATTTGCAATGGAAATGCCCTTCCGAGCAAGGCTGGAACCGAGAAGCCGAAATTATATACTGCAGCTTTTCTGGCCTGCAAGAGGAATTGGCGGCGGCTGTTGTTGTAACCGCAGAGTATTCGCCTGGCTGCAGAAACCAGGCCTGAGAGACGTTTCAGTCCTGTTTTCCTGCAATGGTACTTGATGGAAGCGAAGGTGACAGGTTTACAGCTGTGTTGTCTAGCTGTGGGCAGAGGGGGATCCCTGTGGGGCGTGATGAACTCTGCCAGCCTGTGAACTCTCCAGGACTAGGCAAGGGTGGGTGGGTGGGTGGTCTGACCTAAAGCAAGACGTACACTAATGGGTTGCAAGCCCTTCAGGACCTGGGAGAGCTCCTTGGGATCGCAGACGTTGTTCTTCTGCCAATGTCCACAGGCCAGCTGGGTCCTTCTATCTTCCATCAGGACCAGACTGAGCCTAGTTCCTTCATCTGGGATGCTAGGACTGAGGAGGTTCGTTCCCTGACCACACATGGTAGAAGAAGAGCCAGTGCAGACTTCATGCTTGAAAGGTCTGAGCTACCCATGCTAGATTCTGCATCTATCTATCTATCCATCCATCCATCCATCCATCCATCCATCCATCATCATCGTTATCTATCCATCTATCTAGCCCAGTCTTGCCAGATCTCAGAAACTAAACAGGGATGGAGACCTCCAAAGACGATCCCGCAGAGGAAGGCAGTGGAAACCACTTCTACTTTTCACTTGCCAGTCTGGTGTAGTGGTTAAGTGTGCGGACTCTAATCTGGGAGAACCGGGGTTGATTCCCCACTCCTCCACTTGCAGCTGCTGGATAACCTTGGGCAAGCCATAATTCTCTCAGGGGCAGTTCTGGAAAGAGCTCTCTCAGCCCCACCTACCTCACAGGGTGTCTGTTGAGGGGAGGGGAAGGGAAGGGAAAGGAGATTGTAAGGTGCTCTGAGACGCCGAGTGAAGGATGAGGTATAATTCCAGTCTCCTCCTCCTCCTTGCCGGGGTCGCCATAAGTATCTTATACCCTGAAAATCTTGTTGGTCACTAATCTAGTTGTTCTACTTGTTTTTCTGCCCGCCTGTCTGTCTTTCAGTTGATCCAGCTAGCTAGCTGCTTCACTCGCTAGGCATATTTATCACACCCTTCCTCTGACTTGCTGAAGCCAAGTAAATGCTTCTCCCTGCTTCCATTTTACCCTGGCAACAACTCCTGTGAGGTTGGTTAGGCTGAAAGAGCCAAAGTGGCCCGAGGTTGCCCAGGAGGTTTTACATCCAAATGAGGACTTGAACACAGGTCTCCCCTGTCCTGATCTGATGGAACCACCCCCCTGGCCCAAGGCCTAAGATCAGGGATGTGGGAATGGAGCACTGGTCAGGACTGCCAACTCTTTGACCAGTCCGATCTATTTCTCTGCCGGTGCCAGCTGTCCCCACTACTGTGCTCCCTGCCTTGCCTTGGTTTCCTGAGTGGGATCGTCCCCGTATTTCTCCAAGTGGCTGCACCTCTTCAGCTCAGCAGAAGGCCCTTTCCCAGTCAGTTTGCCTGCAAAACACACATCGTGCCGTTCCCTCTCCCTGCACCTTAGCCTGTAAGTCATATGGTTGTCTCTTGCGCTATGATCTATAAGATGCGCACAGATCTTTTCTCTTTAAAAGTGATGCTTCCTCCTCCGGGCATCTTGTAAATCATTTTGCAATGAGTGTCGGTAAACACCCCGGATTGCTCCTCGCTCCGAGGCCGTCTTTCTAGGTGAGAGCGCAGCAGCTCTTGGCAGGGCCGGGATGCAAACGGATTTGGCCTCCTGTTGCAGGCAACGGCTAGAAAGTTCCTCTAATGGCTGCCACCACTCTGGCATGGGACTCCTTGGGAGGAGCACGCAGAGCACCCACCCGACCCCTTGATGCACTCGCCTTCCAGTAGGTTTCCCCTAGAAGTGACCGAATGAGGTGTGAGGACCCAGGCAGAGCAACAAACTAGTTTTTATTAAAGAGATTTAACAACACCTGTAATTCAGGGTTGAAGGAACTGGGTATGTTTAGCCTGGAGAGGAGACGACTGAGAGGTGATATGAGAACCCATCTTCAAGTCCTTGAAGGGCTGCCCTATAGAGAGTGGTCTGGAGTTGTTTTCTGTTGCCCCAGAAGGTTGGACCAGAACCAGCGGGGTGAAATTAAATCAGAAGAGTTTTCAGCTAATCATTAGGAAGAACTTCCTGACAGTGGTTCCCCAGTGGGACAGGCTTCCTCAGGAGGTGGTGGGCTCTCCTTCCCTTGGAGGTTTTCGAACAGAGGCTCGATGGCCATCTGACAGCAATGTGGATTCCGTGAACTTATACAGATCACGAGAAGGGTGGGCAGGAAGGGTTAGTTCATCAGTGCTCAGTTCTTGTGGCCCTTTCTTATATGCCCAGGGAAATGCCGATCGCCACTTTGGGGTTAGGAAGCAGTTTTTCTCCAGGCCAGTTTAGCCAGGGATCCTAGAGGTTTTTTGCCATCTTCTAGCAATGGAACAGCGGTCACTGTGTGTGAGTGTGTGTGTGGGGGGAAGGTATTTGTGAATTCTCTGCATTGTGCAGGGGGTTGGACTAGATGACCCTGGAGTGTCACCGAGTCCACCCTCCAAAGCATCCATTTCCTCCAGGGGGACTAGGGTTGCCAGCCTCCAGGTGGGACCTGGAGATCTCCCACTTTTACAACTGATCTCCAGTTGACAAAAATCAGGTCCCCTGGAGAAAATGGCTGTTTTGAAGGGTAGACTCTTATGGCATTTTACCCTCCCGTACCCAAACCCCGCCCTGTCCTGGATCCACCCCCAAAGTCTCCAGGTATTTCCCAACCCAGACCTGGCAACCCGAAGGGGAACTGATCTCTGTAGTCTGGAGATGAGCTGTAATTTATTTATTTATTTATTGCATTTCTATCCCGCCTTTCCAGCGAACTGGCTCAAGGCGGCTCACAACATAAACATAACCACCGAAGTGGTTTACAATTTAAAATCATAAATACACAACATTAAAAAACGACTCACATAGCTGTACTGGCGGCATCTACATGCTCCTGGAGAGTAGCGGCAACAGAAGGTTTGGCCTGTGGAACTAGGGCGATGTCGTCCTGCCATCTCCCCAGTGGCGGCTCCTATTCGAAAGCCTGGCGGAAGAGCTCCGTCTTGCAGGCCCTGCGGAACTGTAACAAATCCCGCAGGGCCCTGATGTCATCCGGGAGCTCATTCCACCAGTATGGGGCCGCCACCGAGAAAGCCCTAGCCCTGGTACAGGCCAGCCGCTCATCCCTCGGACCAGGAATAGTCAAACGATAATTCCGGGGGATCCTCAGGTTCCACTTGCAAGCTGGCATCCCAAGTGGTGAGTCATGTCCAGAAACTGGACTTCACACCCCCATCAACACCCCGAATGAACTGTGGCCCCTCTGTCTCTCCAGGGGTTACCTCTACGCAGGTCTGGAGTTTGGGGCCGAATGCTACTGCGGGCACAAGATCCAGGCCATCAACGTGAGCGATGCCGACTGCAACATGGCGTGCAAGGGAGAGAAGAGCAACATTTGCGGGGGAGTGAACCGCCTGTCCATCTACCGCCTGGAGCTGGCACAGGAGTCGGCGCGAAGGTGTAAGTCCCTAGTCCCTGGGGGGAGCTGCCGTTGAAAACGGGGAAAGGGGTGGGAGCGGATGGGAGGGGAGCCAAGGGGCAGAGCCAAGGAGGGGTTGCAGGAGAGGGCTGCGGGCTGCCCTTCTGGAACTGGCAGCAGGGCTCCCAAGCTCTGCAGCACTCGCCAGCAGGGAGGGGAAGAGGCAGGACTTCAGGGCGGAGGGTAGGTGTCCAAGTCAGGGGTTGAATCCAGGTAAGCCATTCGGCTTCTGGGCAGTGTTCCCTCTCAGCTTAGTGTGAGCTAGCTCACAGTTTTTTAGCCTCCAGCTCACACCTTTTTGTCTTAGCTCAGGAAGGGTGGCTCCAGAGCAAACTGACTGATGCCGCAGCCAAATTGCTGGCTCACAACTTTCATGCCAGTAGCTCACCAAGTAGGATTTTTGCATACAGGACTCCACAGCTTCAAGGGAGCATTGCTTCTCGGGGTGTTTTCCTCAGGACCCTTCTGTGGTCAGAAGCGCCTCTTGCTCCGGAAAAGGCTCCTCACACCTGAAGGAAGCACCGCTGTTCATAGAATAAATCCAGTCCTGTTTTTAGGGACACCAAAAAAGGGTCATATATTCAGGAAGTTCAGAGAGGGCGATTTATCTGCTCCGAATCCTCGTCTTCCACATCAAGTGAGTTGCCCTTTCCCTTCACACTCAGAGGAGGCTCTCAAGCCGGCAAAGAGTCCCCCTCCCCAATTTATCTGCTCCCCTGATGGCGGGTGCAGCAGGAAGCTGTGAAGGGCGGAGGGGATGTTCTGGCCAGATCCCTTCTGTCTTCAGTGCTGGGAGGGGACAGGTTTAGTGCGCTATAAGATTTCGACAGATCAGGGGTCCTCAACGTGGCGCCCACTGACTCCTTTCCTAGTACCCGCCAAGTGTTTTTGGAAAGTGGGTGTGGCCAGGTGGGGCTTTTGCCCAGCAAGCCTTCTGACTGGCCATTGGAAATTTGATTGGCTGTATAGATTATTAAGAATGTCACTTTGGCAGCAGTCGCCACCACAGCACCTGAGTTTTCATGGAAGGCAAGCTGTGGCAGCCATTTTGTGGCTGGTGCCGTTTCCTGAGGCAGCCATTTTGTGGCTTTGCCCACCGCACTCTGTCAGAACTCCAAAAGTGCTTGTGGGCTGAAAACGGCCGGGGGCTGCTGCTACAGATGATGGCTCCAGGCTTGTTTTCTGTGAGGGTTTATGAGGATCAAGCTTCTTATGGGTTGTATCTTATCAACAGTGTTCCCTCTAAGCTGAGTTAGTGTGAGCTAGCTCCCAGCTTTTTAGCCTCCGGCTCACACATTTTTGTCTCGGCTCAAGAAGGATGGCTCCAAAGCAAACTGATTTTTGCCGTAGCCAAGTAGTTTGTCCAATACTTTAATGCCCAGGAGCTCACAAAGTGGAATTTTTGCTCATAAGACTCCATAGATTAGAGGGAGCATTGCTTATCACCCTACTCAGCCGAGTGCTGAGTCTTCTGTAGGGGCACATCCCTCAGTGTTTAGGGTCTAGGATGAGGGTTGATTCGGGTTACTTCCTTTTATTGGTTAGGATCCCTGCATTTTTTCCTGCTGTAGCTAAGGCTGTATTCTGCAGCATCCGGTGCTCACACGGATACTGCTCCTGAACACTGGAGGTTCCATTTGGTCACCCTGACTTTTGACAGAGGAGGGGTCCCGGCCCGGGGGGGGGGGGGCACGCACACTTGCTTTGCATGCCGAAGGTCCCACTTTCAGCCCCAGGCAACTCCCAGTAAAACCAGTTTTGGGGAAAACCTTTGCCTGGCAGCAGCTCTGCAGGGCTTTAAAGCCAGAGGGAGTGAATCAGCCAGGTGACCCAGTGACCCGGCATTGTACATTTAAGGGGAGGCGCTTGGCTGAGGGGGTACAGCATCTGCGCTGTGATCAAAGGGTCTCCGGTTCAGTCCCCAGCATTGCCCATGAAAGGTTCTCAGGTGCTGGGGAATGCCCCCCCCTCCCCCCCCCCCCGCCGCCTGAGACCCTGGAGAGCTGCTTCCCATCCAGGTAAACAATACTGAGCGAGACGGTGCCGTCGCCAGTCCCAGAAAAGGTATAAAGCGTCTTTATATGTCCGTATGCCAAGTCCACTGTGTGTTTTTCTCTCTTTCTTGCAAGATGCCATCTAAGCCACTGGCCAGTTATGTGTGTGTGGGTGTGTGTACCGTGTGCCAAAAGAATCCCTCTGGTTGCTCGCATTTCAGCCCCTCAAATCCTGCCCAAACAAGTTCTTGTTTCTTCCACGCCCTGCCAAATATGCTTTGGTCAGGGGTTCTATAAACCTCCCCGAGGAAGAGAGTTCCAGGCAGAGGGGCCGGCTGCCGAGGACTCGCTCAGTGTGCTTTTGAACCTCAGAGTTGGGTGGGGTGGGTGGTGAAGAGTCCTGGACTCGGGAGACCAGGAACGGTGAAATCATAAAGCCTTTATTGAGTGATTCAGCATGTCCAGTAGATGGTCAGAACAAGTATGCTTACAGGGCTCCAGGGCCCTCATTTTTTGCTAGCCGGAGCCACACCTCCGGCCGCACCCAAAAAACCTGATAGGGGCTTTACATATGCGCATGTTTGTCATAGGTTCCCTGGAGGAGCCTTTGGCCGCATTGGCTCCCCAGGGAGAACCTAGGTCCCACATTGGTGGAGGCTTTGAATCCGGACGTCTATTGTTCCTCCAGATTCAAGCTCCCCTCTCTGCCTGACCATGTGCTCTGGCCATGCGGCGGGCGCCATTACCTGGGAGCACATGGCAGGCCGGTTGTTACACAGAACATACTACATTACAGGTGGGGTGGCGGAGATTCTTCTAAGAGACCACTTAGGAGCCATTGTGGGATGCAAGAGCAGAGGTGGGCAGAGAGCTGGGGGGGGGGGGGTGTCCCCCAAAGTGGGGAGGAAATTGAGCCAGGGCTGAAGATAGGTTTGAATTCTGCCTTTGCAAAATAAAGCTGTTTACACCAAGAAAAGCAGGATTCTGTATGTGTTTGTAGAGTGTCCTCAAGTCGCAGCTGACTTAAGCTGATCCCAGAAGGTTTTCGAGGCAAGAGGCTAACAGGGAAGAAGAGCAGAGCAGGTTTCTAATACCCTGCTTTTCTCTACCGTAAGATTCTCAAAGAGGCTTACACCTTTCCCTTCTTCGCCCCACAACCGGCACCTTGCGAGGTGGGTGGGGCTGAGGGAGTTCTGAGAGAAAAACCGTGATTGGCCCGAGGTCACCCAGCAGGCTTTATGTGGAGGAAGAGTGGGGAATCGAACCTGGCTCTCCAGATTAGAGACTGCCACTCTTAACCACTACACCAAACTAGCTTTCCTCTCAACAGACACCTTCTAAAGTAGGTAGGGCTGAGAGAGCTCTGAGAAAACTGTGACTGGCCTGAGGTCACCCAGCAGGCTTCATGTAGAGGGAAAAGTGGGGAATCAAACCCAGCTCTCCAGATTAGAGTCTGCTGCTCTTAACCACGCTGATGGTTTGCCACCGCCTGCCTCTGTGTGGCAACGCTGGACTTCCTTGGCTGTCTCCCATCCAAGTAGTGACCAGGGTCAACCTTCTTAGCCTCCAAGATCTGATGAGATCAGACTAGCCTGGGCCATACAGGTTAGGGCAGCAGAATTTGAAGGTGTGTGTGTGTGTGTATAAAACTAACACATACCTTAGGAAATGAAACTTTGCAAGATGCAAAAGTAGACGCACCCACACAGTGGAACATCTGTGTCCAAGCTTATCTCTGCAGTCAGTTTGGTGTGGTGGTTAAGTGCGCGGACTCTAATCTGGGAGAACTGGGTTTGATTCCCCACTTCTCCCCTTGCAGCTGCTGGATGACCTTGGGCAAGCCATAGTTCTGTCAGAGCTGTTCTGTCAAGGACAGTTCTGGAAAGAGCTCCCTCAGTCCCACCTGCCTCACAGGGTGTCTGTTGTGGGGAGGGGAAAGGAGCTTGTAAGCCGCTCTGAGACTCCAAGTGAAGGGCGGGGTATAAATCCAATCTCCTCTTTTTCATAATCCTCTAGAAACGGGGTCCTTCTGCAAAACAAGATTCTTCAAATGTGGTGATAGAATACCAGATTCCCAGTATGAGTCTGGCACAGCCACGGCTCATCTCTTGGGATGTTTTGCTTAACGGGAGATAGATCCAGATGGGTCGCTGACTGTGTTGGTCTGTCCGTAGCAGCAGAAAGGAGCAAGAGTCCAGGAGCACCTTAAAGACTATCATAATTTGTGTCAGGGTGGGAGCTCTTGTGAGTCATTGCTGAAGTGAGCAGTGACTCAGGAAAGCTCACGCCTGGCCACGAATCTGGTTAGTCTTTAAGGTGCTCCTGGACTCTGGCTCTTTTCTGTGGGTTAACTGGGGTGGTGTGAATGGATGGGAAAGCGCTCCACTGAGCCCTGTGGGCTGGCGGACTGGGTGCCAGGTAGTGTGTGGACGGGATAGTGGCATGCGAAGAAGGCAGGAAGAGAGGCACGAGCTCCGCTAATGAGTCTGAAACGGGCTTTTGATCTCTTTCCTGACTCTCCGCAGCTCTTCTGCCTCTCGCCTCTCATTTTGTATTCACTGCGTTCATTGCGGCCTTTGGTAGTTAAGAGGCTGGGCTGGGGGTGTTCATTAGCGGGCACTTAAATGTCAAAGAGAGAGCGCTGCGAATCCCGCCAGGCAGGCAGGTAAACGGAACGTTTCTGTGGGTGAGCCTTGGCAGACTCTCTTCCAGAAGCCGCCATCCAAGATCCCATTAGAGGTGCGCAGTCAGGACTGGTGCAAATTATTCCTGACAAGCTGGGGATGGAGAAAAGGCAAAAGCGAAGAATCAGAGAATCGCTGAGTATTGCAGCGACCACAGGACTAGAATAGAGAAGGAAGGCAGCTCGAACTGGAGCCCCACTGAAAGTCCGGCTGTCCTGTCTGATGGAGCTATTATTTGGCTCTTCGTAGTCCACCTTTCTTGCTGCTGCTCAAGGTGGACTACGCAGTGAGCTTTTTCCCACTCACATTGTGCCGGTGTTCTGCCTCCGTTTGTCCCGGCGCTGGGTATCAATTTCACACCCTTTGCTGCGGCGCGTGTGTTAATACGGGGCTTCGCGCCATTTTCTCCGCACCTTCGGTAAACCTAAAAAAAAAGGTTTACCAAAGGTGCGGAGAAAATGGCGTGAAGCTCCGTATTAACACACGCGCCGCAGCAAAGGGTGTGAAATTGACACCCAGCGCCGGGACAAACGGAGGCAGAACACCGGCACAATGTGAGTGGGAAAAAGCTCACTAGGGCCAATTTCGCACTGGCCAGTTGCCTCTCGTTCTCTCCAGAATTTCCCCTCCCAGTTTCCTCCGGAGTATTTTCTTCGTTTTCCCACTTGGAACCTCAGCCCTTTCGATATAGCGTGACAAAGGGTTTTCTCCAAAAAAATTTAGAAACTCCCACAATGGGGCGGCCCTGATGAAAGGCGAGCGAGTGGGCGTGTTTTCACTTTGGGTTCTCCCCCGGAGCAAACAGGAAAATCCTCTAAAACCAGGATTGGTTTGCTCCAGGGAAACTCCGGTGCAGCAGGGCGATACTCCAGAGCAAAACGTGAACCCGGAGCAACTGGTGTGAAATCGACCAGAAGCTCTGGTGCAAGCATGAGGGCAAACCTGGGGCAAACGCTAGTGCGAAATCGGCCTCAGTGTTTGCCAGGAGCTTTTGTAGCACTTAACCAAAAAAAACACAGGAAAGGTCAAACCCAAGGATGAAGGTACGCAGACACCAGGATCAGGAAAAACTGATTTTATTGGTACCAGTCTCGGCCTGAATAAAAGTCTTCAGAATCAAAATGCCGAGCCCCGATTTTACTTGGGCTTGGCTTATATACTAAGGGGGTGGGGACGCACAGAAAGGAAGGGATCAGTGTCATACAGCATCATATTTGTTAACAAATCATACCATTATAACTCCACCCATTTATTTGTTAAACTATAAGGAATATTTCTATCTAATTGTTGCTAACTGGCTAAGCTTCTCACGGTTTCTTAGCCGGGCTAAAGAACGATACAGTTGCGTGTTGAACAATGGAAGCTTGTCTGTTAGGTGTTGTAACATCTGGGAACCTTTCCCTTTGACCTTGCGTTTTGTAGCTTTGGCTAACTAAGCAATTATGCCCAGTCTGGATATATAATTATTAATTAAAAATCTATTGTTTCGCTTTCTTGGGGGCAGTGAGAGGTCTGAGGGAGTGGGGATGTGGTGGACATTTCTTCGGGTTCATGAGGGAGCCGCGCATCGAAATGGCTCCTAGAAAGGTCCTTTACAATCTCCCCATGGACATTCATAAACTCAATTGCCATGCTGGCTGTTATGAGAAATGTCTATTCAGGGGTCTTGAATTGCTGGTTTCTGTAACTGTCCTCATCTGTCTGTAGTCTCCTGTTTTTACCTCAGAACACTGAGCTCTGCAGCCGACCAGTCAGAGAGTTGGGGGTGCAAGTAGGCAGCATCCTGGCAGACTCAGAGGAATCAATGGGGGGAGCACACTTTCCCCCTTTTGACCCATGTAGGGGTCGAATTTCTAAAAATCCCTTCTTAGTGAACACCTACAGCATGGTAGGAGCGCTCTCCCCGAATTTGGTGTTTCTAGGTCCAGCGGTTTGGCCTGGGCACTGAGGACAGACTGGCGATGTGGTCCACTATGCCTCCACTTTAGAAGCGGAGGCAGAGAGGCTGTCCACACAGCCGCAGCTGTCCCCCGCCACCCGCGTGCACTCACCCGTCCCTGAAGCGCGGTCCTTGCGTTTCAAGCAGAGACCCCTGGAAACCGGTCTCCAGCATCTGGGTGCGCATCCCTGCCGCTCCCTGTGGGTGTGGACGCGCCGACAGTGTGGGGCATGAGGCGGCGGAAGTGTGGATGGGCTGTTCCGGCTGCTGTGGCTATGTGCATAGCCAAGCAGCACCGAAATAGCCGGCAGCTGTGCCGAAACAGCCGGCAGCTGCAGCATACCAATGGGCTGCTTTTCCCACGTGGCTTTCGGCCCCGTGGCTGTTCCAGGACAGATCCTCAGTCTGTCCTCAGCCAAAGATAATTTTTTCTCCCTCTCCCAAAAACTAGAACTTGCAGGCATCCAATGAAGCTGAAGGCAGTAGAATCAGGATGGACAAAAGGAAATACTGCTTTCCACACAGAGGGCATTTTCGCACTGGCTTTTTTCCGGGGCTCACATCGGAGCTAGCATTGGAGCTTCTGGTCAGTTTCACATCAGTTGCTCCCTGCTCACAAACTCCTCCGGAGTTTCACCGTACTGCTCTGGAGGATCCCTGGAGCAAGAAAAACGTGTTCCTAGCAGGATTTTCTTGCTCCAGGGAAGCTCCGGAGCAGTGCAGTGATACTCTGGAGGAAATTGTGAGCACGGAGCAAATGGTGGGAAACTGACCAGAAGCTCCGGTGCTAGCTTCGGTGTAAACCGCGGGGGAAGCTAGTGAGAAAACGCCCAGAGTGATTAAAATGTGGAATTCACTGCCAAAGGATGTAGTGATGGCCACAGGGATAAACAGATTTAAAAGGGGTTTAGATAGATTCATGGAGGATGTCTATGAATGGCTACTAGCTATGGTGGCTGAGGGGAACCTCCACATTCAGAGGGACTAATCATCTGAATCCCAGAGCCAGGGGCAATACCAAGGGAAGGCCTCGGCCTCTTTTATGCCGTGTTGTTGGACCTCCAGAGGAACTGGTTGGCCACTGTGTGAGACAGGAGGTTGGACTAGGTGGATACTGGTCTGATCCAGTAGGGCCCTTCTGATGTTCTTATGAAGGCGTTGGCCCGCCAGAGGAACTGCTTGGCCACTGGGTGAGACAGGATGCTGGATTAGATGGACCCTCGCTGGTCTGATCCAGCAGGGCCCTTCTGATGTCCTTATGAAATCCTCGGCCTCTATGCCCTGTTGTTGGCCCTCCCGAGGAACTGGTTGGCCAGTGTGTGAGATGGGACCCTGGACCAGGTGGACCCCTGATCCAGCAGGGCTTTTCCTATTTTCTTATGTACTTAAGCACAATCAACAGGACGAGACATCCAGTGAACAGTGCAATAGAATATGGACTACAGAAATCTGAGCACAAACAGAAATCTCAGCCAGAGCTGAAAGAAAGCATGACTTTCAAACATGACACATTAAGTGGTGTGGAAACTACCTAGTATGGACCAGACTTACAGTGAAGGGCAGCAAATCAGCAGTCCAGGCCACAGTTTCTTATCCCTTTTCCAATCGGTGCAGGGTGGCCAGAATGGGTCCAAACGGCATTCTTTCTTGTGTTATTTGCTTCTTGGAAACCAGGGATGCGTGCACACATGCCCTCTCCCTCCAGCTGGGATCTATTTATTTACACATTTTGAGGATTTAAAGCCGACCTTTCTGTTAAATGCTGTACTCGAAATGGCACTAAAACCCACCAGAAAACCAGTCAGCAAGAAAGGCAACACTATTTCAAGCCAGTAAGAACAGCAGAATTAGTGGTGTCAAAAGCCTCTCAGTGGCCACAGAATCATTTTGATCACTTGGATTCAACCGCCTCCCAAGTAGGGTTGCCAGCCTCCAGGTGGGGCCTGGGGATCCCCCGCTTTTACAACTGATCTCCAGCTGAGAGAGATCAGCTCCCCTGGAGAAAATGGCTGCTTTAAAGGGTGGACTCTGTGGCTCTATTGTATCATGCTGAGGCTTCTCTCCTCCCCAAACCCCGCCCTCTCCTGGCTCCACCCCCAAAGTCTCCAGGTATTTTCCAACCCAGACTTGGCAACCCTACTCCCAAGGCCCTCTGGGAAAGGATAGTCTTTATATCGGGGTCCTAATGCCCACCTAGCATTTTTAGAAAGTGAGCAGAGCCAGGTAGGGCTTTTCTCCAGTGAGGCTTCTGATTGGCAGTGTAGATTTTTTAAGTGTTGCTTGGGCAGCAGGTACCTAGTAGCAGGAGGGTCTTCACTGTGTGACTGAAGGTCAGCGGCAGCATTCCGCCTTCCGCAGCAGCCATTTTGTGCTGTCTCCCCCCCCCCCCCCCCGCCCCTGTGTCAGAATTCCAAAGATGCCTGCAGGCTGGAAAAGGTTGAGAGCCCCTGCTTTACAGAGTGTGTTTTAGGAACAGGTGCTTTGGGCCACGTTGAAAAGCGCCCTTGGCCTTTCAGCATTTCTTTCTTTAATTTAGTCACATCCCACCTTTCAGCCCAATGGGGACTCAAAGCGGCGTACATCATTTGTGAATTTCCTGCATTGTGCAGGGGGTTGGACTAGATGACCCTAGAAGTCCCTTCCAACTCTATCATTCTATCATAGAATCATAGAGTTGGAAGGGGCCATATAGACCACCTAGTCCAACCCCCTGACCAATGCAGGACCTGCCTAGAGCATCCCTGACAAATGTTCGTCCAGCCTCTTCTTGAAAGCTGCCAGTGAAGGGGAGCTCACCACCTCCCTAGGCAGCTGATTGCACCTTTGAACCACTCTGACTGTGAAAAAGTTTTTCCTAACATCCAGCCGATATCTTTCTGCATATAATTTAAACCCGTTGCTTCAGGCCCTGTCCTCCGCTGCCAACTGGAACAGCTCCTTGCCCTCCTCCAAATGACAGCCTTTCAAATATTTAAAGAGAGCAATCATGTCCCCCCTCAATCTCCTCTTCTCCAAACGAAACATTCCCAAGGCCCTTAGCCTTTCCTCGTAGGTCTCAGTCTCCAGACCCCTGATCATCCTTGTCGCTCTCCTCTGCACCCTCTCGATTTTGTCCACATCCTTTTTGAAGTTGGGCCTCCAGAACTGCACACAGTACTCAAGGTGCGGCCTGATCAAGGCAGTATACAGAGGGGCTATGACCTCCTGCGATTTCGATGCAATGGCCCTTTTGATGCAACCCAAGACTGAATTTGCCTTTTTTGCTGCTGCATCACACTGACTGCTCATATTTAGTTTACAGTCCACTCCTACCCCAAGATCTCTTTCACATACACTACTCCCCAGAAATGTATCCCCCATCCAGTATCTGTGCTTGACACTTTTGTGGCCCAGATGTAGTACTGTGCATTTATCGTTGTTGAACTGCACCCTGTTTGCAACTGCCCACTTCTCCAGAGTATTCAGGTCTTGTTGAGTTTTAACTCTATCTTCTTGGGTGTTTGCTATGATTTATCTCCTCCAGTAATACCCAGTAAGCAAAGTCATGATTTCCCTCTGAAGGGAAAGGAATATAATGATATCATAGACTATCAATGTTAGATCATTCTATTGTTAGAATTGTTGAAGATACAAAAAAAAATGTAATCACCTAGTATTATTAGCACCTTTAAGAGCTTAAATGTATGCCTACCTACTATTGATTTTCATTGTAATGCAACTTGTTTAAAAATAAAAATAAAAAGTATTTTAAAAATCTCCTCCATTTATCTTCACAACAAGCCTGTGAGGTAAGTTAGGCTGAGGGTGTGTGACTGTCCCAAGGTCAACCAGCGAGCTTCCATGGCACAAGTGGGGATTCGAACCTGGATTTCCCAGATCGTAGTCTGACCCTTGAACCACTAGATCATGCCAGCTGTTTCTTTCTTGTGATGATCACTCCATAAGGGGTCACAAACAGCCCCCCCCTCCTTCTGAGTTGGCTTTCTTTGCCCTCAGTGACATCAGCAGAAAGCCCAATCCGATTGGTTACTTTGCTTCACAGTGTCATCCCATTTGCTCCATGATCCTTCATAGGTGGATCCTTTGTAGGCCATTGCGAGTAATCGAGGAAAAAGAGGACACAGTAATGAGAAGGGGAATAAACAGCACCTGTAGCTTGGAGGCATGAGAGCAGGAAGCAGAGCAGATGAACAATGCACATTCTGTTATAAGGGGAGGCATCTGGGGATTTCTTGACCTAGTGAATGCAAAATTGACCCAGATGCTGGAAAGGAGGGGATCCTTGGAGCTGCATTCATCTCCACCCACGGCCAGGAAGTTGGTGGCTGCAGGAAATTAATTTTAGCTTTGGATTTGTGCCCTTCTAGGGAACTGTAAATCTGGGCACCGCTGTGTTCCTTGGAGAGAGAAGTGCTGAAGGGAGGATCGATCGAACAGGGATGTGGTTTTGCGGAGGGCTGAGGAAGCAGGAGTGAGGGCGTCAGGCTGGAGAAAATTCCGATGACGGACAGGTCCCCCCCCCCCCCCCAGTGACAGGAATGAAGGGTCTCACGGACTGCCTGTTGCTGGGATACAGGGAACAGATTGGTCAGAAATAGAGAGAGGTTGATTGGTTTTCAGTTTATTAGTAGCAGAAAGATTTTATTGCCAACACAGGAGCGGAAATCAAAAGATGTGCTTCCATGCAACAGTGGATAATTGACAGAGGAGGCCGTGTGGAGGAGCAGCCAGTCAGGCTGGGAGAACCGATTTCGAATACCTGCTCAGCTGTGACCTTGGGTGACCTTGAGCCAGTCACAGTTTTTTAGCCTAGCCTACCTCACAAGGTCGATAGGAGGATATATTGGGCTCTGTTTGATGTAGTGGTTAAGAGTGGCGAACTCTAATCTGGAGAACCAGGTTTGACTTTGCCACTCCTCCACATGCAGACAGCTGGGTGACCTTGGGTCAGTCACAAGTTCTCTCAGAGCTGTTCTCACAAGAGCAGTCCTCAGAAGAGCTCTCTTAGTCACAGGGTGTCTGTTTATGGGGAGAGGAAGGGAAGGAGACTGTGAGCTGCTCTGAGACTCCTTCGGGTAGTGAAGGGCGGGGTATAAAGCCAATCTCCTCCTCCTCTTCAGGTCAAAC
This sequence comes from Lepidodactylus listeri, assembly GCA_029233225.1. Taxonomy (NCBI): domain Eukaryota; kingdom Metazoa; phylum Chordata; class Lepidosauria; order Squamata; family Gekkonidae; genus Lepidodactylus; species Lepidodactylus listeri. Next base: position 3,727,275 of record JARCFY010000013.1, on the reverse strand, counting down.
CCAGAACATTAGATCAGGCTTGTGTTGTGCCTGGTCATGTGTGGCTCAGGCCCAGATGATGGGTATCGCTTGCTTGGGGCAGCAAAATACACCGAACAGGCCCTGCACCCCACCCACCACCCTTCACAGGCCCTTCAATAAACATTGCAGTGAGGAAGGTGCGTTTCTTATGGAGAGTGTTTCTTTGCTACCCTGAAAGTTCTGGAGAGGTGGCATATAAATGAGAACCAGTGTGGTGTAGTAGTTAGACCTCAAGCTAGGATCTGGGAGTCCCAGGTTCGAATCCCAGCTCTGCCATGGAAACTTGTTTAGCCAGCCGGGTGCTCTCAGCCTAACTTACCTCACAGGGTTGTTGTTGTTGTTTCATTTTATTAATCGCCCTGTCCCAGCTTATGCTGGGCTCTGGGTGATGTACAGAAAAGCCAAAATGCTGTAAAATAAAAGACAACATTTAAAATCCAGATACAGTTAAAAAAGGATTAAAACCAGAGTAGAAGTCCCAGATGGCGATTTATAGTTTTCTGTTCCCAGTCTGGGCTGCCTGGCTTTTTGGTAGGAGGAAAGAAGAAAATTTAAACCAAATATATATATGGAGGAGAGGATATAAAATGCAGGAGGGGAGAAAGCTACTGTGGGCCACCCCTGGAGAGAAAAATGAGGTTTTAATGAGAAAAATAATTAAATAATAATTAATAACTGCACAGTATGTCTCCCGAGAGACACAGCACTGGCATAGTGGAAGACATTTGGCCTCTTAGAGAACTGTGTAAACTGCTTTGGGGCTCCCCATTGAAGAGGAAGGCAGAATAAAACTAAACAATCGGAGGGGGTGAATGCCATTCCACCTGGTGTTGCCAGCTCTGGCCTGGGGAATTCCTGGAGACTTGAGGGCAGTGTCTTGGAGGGGAGAATTAGAGGAGGAATTTCATTTCACCAATTCTCCCTCTAAGCTGTGGAGTCTTGTGAGCCAAAAATTCTACTTTGTGAGCTACTGGCATTAAAGTTGTGAGCGAGCGATTTGGCTTCTGCATAAACGAGTTTGCTCTGGAGCTATGCCTCACACAAAAATGTGTGAGTCAGAGGCTAAAAAACTGTGAGCTAGCTCACACTAACTCAGCTTGGAGGGAACACTGTCTCAGACCTATGCTGTGCAATAGAGTCCACCTTCCCAAGCTGCCGTTTTCTCCAGGGGAAATGATTTCCGTGGATGAGTTGCAATTCTGAGAGATTTCCAGGCTCTTCCTGTGGAGGTCAGCCGCCCTGATTTCACCCAAACTTCTGTTGCCATCAGGGGTGAGGGAAGGTGCCGCAAAAAGACAGCTGTTTGCTCTCACTGCACTAGAACATCAGGGCTTCCCCACTGGGGTGGAGAGTTTTCACAGGGAATATTCAGTGTAGATTAATTGCAAATTAATAAAAATGGATCCCGCTTGGGGACCCTGCTTGGGTGGAAAGGCGGCATAAAAATGTTCTAAATAAATAAGTGGAAACACAATTTGACAAATAGATCAAGAGGGGTAGCTGTGTTTGTCTGTAGCAGGGGAAAAGAGCAAAGAGTCACGAAAGCGCCTCCCCTGCCACAAATGTTGTCAGTCTTTAAGCTGCTACAGGGCTCTTGCTCTTTTCTATGGCTACATTTTGACCAGTTTCACGTTTAACGTGTCAATAAATAGCCCATTATATTTTGGGGAGTCGTCGCCGGCGGGGTTGGATTGGGCAGGAGGCGGGCAGCTATCATAACATTTGTCTTTTTTGCTTTAAAGGTAAGAGAGCTAGACTGTTGGAGGCTTTTGTTGATCCGGGTAGGCGAAGGGGAAATCCCTCGTGGGCCTAAAACAGAGCGATCACTGAGTGCCAGGCGGCAGGGAAAAAAGATCCCCTTGTTTCAGGCGCTTTTTGTGCTTCGTGAGAAAAAGATTGAACCAGAAGCCCGGACTGAAATCGGATGAGGAATGAATGGGCCAAGAATGTCTTGGGGCAGATGGAGTTTCGGCAGCTGTACATTTGTTTCAGATAGCCATTGCGATAGAGAAGGGGCCATTAAAATTCCAGGTGGGATTGCCAATTCTGGAAATCAAAAGATCTAGTATCTGGGCAGAGCTTGGAGCACACAGTCCACCTGGGGGGCTGGGGTGGAATTAAGTGCGGAACCCAGCACAAACCACTGCTTATTCACTATACATTCAGGCGAGTAGCCGTCTTGGTCTGAAGCAACAGAACAAAGCGTGAGTCCAGTGGGCACCTTTAAGACCAACAAAGTTTAATTCTGGGTAGAAGCTTTCGTGTGCATGCACACTTCTTCATGCACACAAAAGCTTATACCCAGAATTAAACTGTGGTGGTCTTAAAAGTATCCACTGGACTCACGCTTTGTTCTATTCACTGTACAGTTATTTTTTAAAAAATCCCCGTGTGATGAGCGAGCGGCTGTGCCCCTTTATTCCGGCAGCTGCCGAAAAACAAAAAGGATTCTGCGACTCCGGTTAGGGTGGAGAATCAGGGGTCATTTTGTAGAAAAAGAGGCGCAGGAGCTCATTAGCAAAACTCATCAGCATAACTTATTTGCATATGCCACACCCCCTGACATCAGCGGAAGTGTGTCAGAAGGCAACGCCCACCGCTCAGGCTCCACCCCCAAAATCGCCAGGTATTTCCCAACTCAGAGCTGGCGAGCCAGCTTGACACTTTGACTAAAGACACTTGAGGTTTCCTTTGCTCTTGCAGGGAAGCTGCCCCACAACAAGCATGAAAATACAGATCAAGTTAGTATGCTTTTGCTTTTTTCCACAGCGCATCACCGTATGTGCTCGCTCCTGGGCTTGTTACTCCCGGAACCGCATTCCTGCGCATTCCTGCTCGAAATGACCCCAGATATTTAAATCTGTATGTGTGAAAGCTGTTCCTTCTGGTGGGACCTTTGGATCTTTCTGAACTCAGAGGGCTCTTTCTGTCCTGCTGGTTTAAGGCTGAGGTCTTTCACATTACCACCTGCCTGGTCCTTTAACTGAAGATGCTGGGGATTGAACCAGGGACCGTCTGCACGCTTTTTCGCCGAGCCACAGCCTTCTCCTTTTGCAGTGCCCAGGCCCCGCAGTGGCTGACATTCCCAGAGGCTTTCATGACTGACGCGCTCCCCATTTTCTGACTCTCCCCCTCTCTCCTTGCCTCCAGATGGCAGTGCCATATTTCGGGGATGCTTCCGCAGGCCAGAGAACGTTTCCGTGGCTTTGCTGGCAAGCCGGCTGATGAGGAACATGTCTGTGGATCGATGTGTTGACTTCTGCACAGGGAAGGTCAGTGGGACATTCTGCCCCTTGCATCCCACGGACAGCTGCGTGTGCGCTTGGCGGAGTGCGCTTGGTGTGTGCGCTTGGCGTGTGTGCTTGGTGTGAGCCTGCCTTTGGCGGAGAGAGCGGGATATAAATTTAAGAAATAAATAATAAATAAATAAATAAACCCCCAGAACTGTAAACTGACCGCATACCGCCAAGGAACCCAGTGCTAGCGAGCATCATGTCTACTCAGGCATTTAAAGTCCTGTCATTTTGGTCCTGAGTTTAAGGGGATGACAATATTGGACTTAGTGGATGCGCATGCCACAAGTTGTGCGTCTTTCCGAGGCTGGTTGTGGGGAATTAATGCCACAGGCTTCGCCTGTCTTCTTATGCCTGTTCTCCCCAGTTTGATGTAGAGCAGCAAACTCTATTCTGGAGAAATGGGTTTGATTCCCCACTTCCCCACATGCAGCCAGCTAGGTGGCCTTGGGTCAGTCACAGTTCTCTCAGAGCTGTTCTCTCAAGAGCAGTCTTCGAAAGAGCTCTCTCAGTCTCACCTACCGCACAGGGTGTCTATTGTAGGGAGGGGAAGGGAAAGGAGATTGTAAGCCGCTCTGAGACTCCTTCGGGTAGTGAAGAGTGGGGTATAAATCCAATCTCCTCCTCCTCCTCCTCCTCCTCCTCCTCCTCCTCCTCTTCTTCTTCTTCTTCAGAGCTTCTGCCTGAAATGTTGGAAGTGTTACTATTAGAGTTATGCCTGACTTCACTCCCTGACACTTTTTCACTTGGCTCCACCTGCTGGGGCAGCCATTCTGTGGTTAGCTCCACTTCCTGCAGCAGCCATTTTGTAGTTGGCTGTGCTTCCTGTGGCGGCCATTTTGTAGTTGCGCCCACCACCCCGTGTCAGGATTCCGAAAGGTGGCCACAGGCTCGAAAAACTGGGGCCTCCTGCTTTTGAGGGAGGATGGAAGGATTCTTTCAGCAGTGACAAGGACACCCTCTTCACTGCTGAGGAGAGCTGGGCCTCTGAGGATGCCCATCTGCCCTGTGGGTCTTCCACTGCGGGGGGGCGCTTTGGGTTCGTGGCATCTTCTAATTAGCTAATTAATTGGACACAGCAAGTGGCTTGGGAAAGGCTCTGTGTGTCCTTGGCCCCTTGGCCTGGCAATTGTCACCTGCTCCCTCGGGAGCCCGGCTCTCTGACATGGTAAATACAAACTCATTGCGGCGTGCCCCTTGATTAACCCGGCCTTGCCGCATCCCTGAGTATTAAATTGCCTGTCAGGTCTAGCCGCGGCCCTCATAAGTCTGGCACTTGAAGACTCAAACAAGGGCACGGATGAAGGGCCGCGGGGGCTTTTAGCAGCCTTCCTTCAGGTGAGAAACTCACACATTATCCAAGTGCCACTGGGCCATGGTTTTCAGATTCGTATCATAAGCTGGGCTGTAAAACTCCTAGTGCTAGTGAATATCTTGCGATTGACACTAGCCGGGAAGCCAGAAGGGAGCCAACCAGGCAGGGGTGGGGAGATCACAGAGCCCTCCCCAGCATGGTCCCATACCTGGCTGGTATTTCATGTACCTGAAAGAGAGTGGGAAAGCGGTCTGACGTGGTCCATCAGCCGGGGAGGAAAGCAGGCTTAGGACAGACCCTCATTGCCCAGTGAAAAATTGCCTGCTTCCGAAGCGTCCTTCTTGGATGCGGCAGTCGTCCTGTCAAGTCCTTCTCCGTGCCCCCAGAGGCAGTGAAGGACAGGGCCTTTTTGGTGGCTGCCTCCCATTTCGGGATTGACCTCCCCCTCTCCCTGCACCTTTTGCCTTCGCTGGATAGGTAAGGATGTATCTTTCCACCAAATGGACTGCCCCTTCTGTGCTGACGCTTCACTCACGCTGATCTGAATAGGTGGGCTGCCACCTCTGGGTTGGGGAATTCCTGGAGATTTGGAGTGGGTTTGGGGGAGGGGGGAGGGAGGGAGGGACATCCACGGGGTATAACGCCATTGCACATCCACTCTCCAAAGCAGCCACCTTCACCAGGGGAACAGATTTTCATCTGAAGATCGTTTGGAATTCCGGGAGGTCTCCAAGAAGTTGGCAACCCTAAAGAGTCCCCTGGTCCCTTAACCATCAGAGCTCTCAGCTCCTGGACTCCTGTTCAGCTGAGCTGCAGCAAGTTCCCTATTGCGGGAAGGGCGGGACAGAAGTCTAAGGAATAAAATAAAGAATCAAATATTGTCAGCGGACAGCTGGGCTGCTTGGGACTTCCCCGTTGTCGCTGCGGTGTAGCCACCGCTGGAGCGTTTGGCTTCTGCATCTTTGCACAGAAGGGCTTCGGAGTAGACGGGGGTTTTCTCTCGTTTGTAGATCTGCAGTGCCTTGTGCTCTGTTAACAACCTTCGTGGCGGGGCGGTGGCAGTGCGGCTGCCACCTTTGTCCATTTCGTAACCTCCCCTTTTTTCGAGTAGCTCAAGAGCAGCAGGCCTGGAGGTCATTCCTTGTAATCATTGCAGCAACGGCCCTGTGAGGTAGGCGTGGCTGAGAGGACGTGACCCAGCCCAAGGTCATCCAGCGAGCAGGGTGGGGAATAGAATCCAGGTCTCCCCGCTTCGGCAACAGCGGCCTTTCCGCTTCGCCACCTTTGCTACGGAGTGTCTGCCATGAAGATCTTTTTTTTGTTGATCTCTTCCCACCCCCACCCCCCACCCCAGGAATACCCGCTTGCAGCGCTGGCCGGATCCTGGTGCCACTGTGGCTTCCCCACAACCCTCTTCTCTTTGCACGAGCGTGAAGACGAGCAGCTGTGCGCCCAGAAATGCAGTGGCGAGGAATTTGAGAGCTGCGGCAACTCCAATTACTTCGTCGTTTACCAGACTCAAGTGCAAGGTAAGAGCATAAGGACATCAGAGAAGCCAAATGTTGGATCAGGCCAGTGGCCCATCCAGTCCAACACTCTGTGTCACACAGTGGCCAAAAACACCAGGTGCCCTCAGGAGGTCCACCAGTGGGGCCAGGACACTGTTGCCCCCCGCCCCCAAGCACCAAGAATACAGAGCATCACTAGACCCAGACCAAGAGTTCCCATCTAGACCTTGTGACTAGTAGCCACTGATGGACCTCTGCTCCATATGTTTATCTAGTTCTCTCTTGAAGCCATCCATGCTTGTAGCCGCCGCCACTTCCTGTGGCAGTGAGTCTTTTGGGCTTGCTTCTGAGGCAGGGGCCATGGCTCCGAGGGAGGGCCTAGCCCTTGCATGCTGAGGGTCCTGAGGTAAGTCCCCAGCCTCTCCAGGTGAAAGGTCTCAGGAAGCAGGAGCTGGGAAAGAAGCTTGCTCTGCCTCAGACCAGGTGAGCAGGTGATGCTGAGCAAAAGTGACCACAGGTGTGAGCTCAAGGGCTGTCAGCAAGAGGCTGTGGCACAGTAGTCAAGCACTGGCATTGCGTGCAAAACATCCCACGTTCAGTCCTTAGCAGCCCCTCCAGAGAAAGGGTCTCAGGAAACTCCCCCTTCTTTCTGTCCTGGAGCAACAGGCTGAAGGTCCAAATCTGTCTACGGCAGCTTCCAGTGTCTGCTCTTTTCCGTGGAGGGTTTCCCATTTCTGGCAGACTGCTGATCTTTTGCCACCTCCGAGCACAAGATCTTCCAAACATTCATTCAAGAGGGAAACCCCTGCTATTGATTTTAATTACCAAAGAAATAAATTTTGCTTCTCAATGAAACAGTAATTAGTTTCAGCTCAAATCAGACATGGGAAACAGCAATTTTCCAGTTGTGGGCAGCAGATGGCTGCTGGTTCTTTTTTTCTTTTCTTTTCCTCTTTCCTTTCTCTGAGCTGTGTCCCCTCTTTTAAGGGCCAATCCGTGTGTTTCACTTGTTCTTCGAACGTGTAAAAAGTGTCTTGGGTGTGTCCTAATGGAGCCGATGAGATGAAGCACGTGTTTCTTACAGAGACGCAGGGGTCCTTTCGAGCAGGAGCTCGGGGGAGTGCAGCTCCAGGCGTTGGTGCCAGCCCCCCACCCCCACAGGGGAATGCCTGCTTGTGTCATGGCTGCAGCAAAATGACCCCGTCCCCTGGAAAGGTCCTTGTTCCTCCGACCAGCCTTCTGAAGGCTTCCGCCACCACTGAAGCTGTCCTCCCAGAATAGGGGTATTTCTGAGGCTTGGATTAGTAGCTATCCCCTCTCTGCCAGCTTTTCTTTCTTTCTTTCTTTCTTTCTTTCTTTCTTTCTTTCTTTCTTTCTTTCTTTCTTTCTTTCTTTCTTTCCTTCCTTCCTTCCTTCCTTCCTTCCTTCCTTCCTTCCTTCCTTCCTTCCTTTCCTTCCTTCCTTTTTCTTTCTCTCTCTCTCTCTTCTTTCTTTCTTGCCTTCTGACAAACTTCCGGTGATGTCAGGTGGTGTAGCATATGCAAATAAGTTATGCTAATGAGCTCCTGCACCTCTTTTTCTACGAAATGATCCCCACGCTGGGATAAGTGCCGGGACTGCTTCCCATCAAGAGAGCCTTAAAAAAGGATTAGGCAAAAGTGTGGAGGAGATGTCCATCGCTGGCAGTTAGCCAGGGTGGCAAAGGGGGGCCTCCATGCCCAGAGGCAGTGTACCTGTCAATGCCAGTTGCAGGGCAGGGCAAAAAAGAGGTGGCTTCAGCCTCTGGAGACCTGCTTGGAGTCTTGCGCCACATCTGATTGGCCACCGTGGGAAACAGGAGGGGACCTTTGCTCCAAAGTGCTGGCCTCTTCGTATGTTCTTACAGCCCTCTGTCATCTGTTTGCAGACAACCGGTGCATGGACAGGAGGTTTTTAACTGCTCGAGCGAAACAGTTAATTGCCCTCGCCAGCTTTCCTGGAGCAGGCAACACTTGGGCACGGCACCTCGTTGAGCTAGCGACCGGCTTCTACACCGGCAGTTACTATTTCGATGGCTCTCTCTATAACAAAGGTGAGGGATCTGCACTTTTCCTCGACTTGCAGGGGGCAGTCTTGGTTGTGACACCTCTTTCGCCTTCCTCGCATCAGTTCTTTCCATTACAATCTAGATGTCTTTGTCTTCTGGATAGTGCCAAAAGGATGGGAAGGATCCACGGGCAGCAACAGTAGAAACCAGCAGTCCAGAATCAGTGACGATGATAATAAAGAATGGGGAAAGATCGTCTCAGCTCAAGTTTTCTGGACAGGAAGAGGAAGTGTCTGTGGGAGGGAGGGGGGGAGGTGGCTGACCAATAACACTGGAGATGGGGGGAGGGAGAAGCATGTGTTCCTTCCTTTTGACTTTCCTTCCATTGGCTTTCTTTTGCAATCCTTCATGTTTTGTCAATGGTCTTGTTTCTCTGTTTTCCACGGATGGCTTTGTCGGTTTGTTCAGATGGTGTACACATTTCTACATTTATTATGCACCAGTAGGGTTGCCAAGTCCTACTTACCTAATGGTGGGGGGGAGTCCTCCTTGGCCCGGGAGCTCCCTCGGTGCGCACGCAAAGCGTGCGCCCCCGGTGACATCACCCGGAAGTGATGTCACCACGTTGGGGGCGTTGCCAGGGCGATGCTCTGGCAATCGCCCCAAAACTCTATGGTACCATAGAGTTTTGGGGCGATTGCCAGAGCATCGCCCTGGCAACGCCCCCAACGTGATGACGTCACTTCCGGGTGACGTCATCACATCGGGGAAAGTCGTCCTGGCAGGACGACTTTGGGGGTGGGGTTCCCCCGCCGGCCAAATGCTGGCCGGCGGATCGGGAACCCCTGTAGCGGGGGATCCCCCGCCACCCGGGCTGACTTGACAGCCCTATGCACCAGCTGTAGCACGTGCCTGTGCATTGTTCCATCAAATCACAGCCAACTTGTGGCAAACCCATAGCGTTCGCAAGGCAAGAGGCAAACTGAGATGGTTTGCTATTGCTTCCTCTTCATAGCTACCCTGGACTTTTTCAGGAAGTCTCCCATCCAAGTACTAACCAGGGCCGAATCTGCTTAGCTTCTCAGATCTGACGAGATTGGGCTAGCCTGAGCCATCCAGGTCAGGGCAGAATTATAGCATACATCTGTGCAACAGGCATCTTTTTAGACATATACTGGGCTGGATCCCACCAATCCGTTCTGCTAATAATGATGCTTTACCCCAGTGCCAGGAGCCTTCGTCTGTCACAAGAGGCTCTCCCCCCTTGTCCATGGGATCTAATCCAGTAAAAAGCTGATTTAGGTAAAGGTAAAGGTTTCCCTTGCTCGAAAGCCAGTCAAATACGGCTCTAGGGATGCGGTGCTCATCTCTGTTTCCAAGCTGAAGAGCCAGCGCTGTCCAAAGACGTTTCCGTGGTCATGTGGCTGGCATGACTAGATGCCGGAAGCACGGAATGCTGTTACCTTCCCACCGAAGCGGTACTTATTTATCTACTTGCAATTTCTTGCTTTTGAACTGCTAGGTTAGTGACACACAAATAATGTTGAAAAATGCATAAACATTAGTGGAAAATTCAATGTGGGGAAAGATAAATGGGTTTAAAAACCAAAGAATCAAGGGGTCAGTTTGCAGAGAAGGCAAAATGGGGGTTTGGGGGCCAAGGAATCAGGAGTGTGAAACTAGAAACTGTCCCTTGAAAGGGGGGCAAAGCAGAGGGTTGGTGAAGCCACTTGGGATGCAGGAGATCTGTTTTCTGGGGCTGATTTAGGGCACAGTGTTCCCAACTTGGGTTTCAGAAAGTTGCTGGTGGTCTTCACTAGGGGTGCGCAAAACTCCCCCCCCCCAGTATTTTCAGATATATTGAACCCGAAAAATATTGGTATTTCCTGATATTCCCAAATCTCAATACAGGTATGGGATTCAAATTAAGGAAATATTCGGGAAACCCGAATTTTTTTGGCTGCATTATACCCTATGGGGATTATTGGTATGTCCCCCAGAGAGCGTTATGCTCTGCAGAGGACTATATAGTGTGGTGATCTGTAGCGCTGAAGAAGTCCGACTGTCCTTGACCAGAACCAGGGCTTTTCCAGCCCTGGCTCCTACCTGGTGGAGCTCTCTGCCAAACAACACTCAAGCCCTGTGGGACCGAATGCAGTTCTGCACTGTAATGACAGTTGGTCATTTCCCCAGAAAGCACTTTCCTGGGGGCACCTTCTTTGGGGGGCCGTAACTTGGACCCTGTAAATCCAATCCTCACAAAACTTGGAGGGCAGGTAGAAGAGAGTCAGCCAGAGGTTCCCTGTGAGTGTGGTGGCTCTAGCACACCAGGGGAGCGTTCTACAACCTCATGAACCAGACTGGTTCATTGAACCAGCTAAAAGTTCATAACGGATTATGGTTCACAAACCGGGCATGTCACAAACCGAACCGCATTTTCCCAGTTTGTGGCCATCCCTAGTTGCCACCTATTGGATTGTGTTCCACTGAGCTCGTGGCTAAAACTCCTTTGGTTTCTTCAATCCTTCAGATGGCCCAGAGTTCAGGGAACCAGGGGCAACATTTGCCCAGTGATCTTGGCACCTCTCTCTGCCACCTTTGCCCACCTTGCGGTCTCTCTCAAACCCTGAAAGCAAACCTCAAAAACTCCCCCCCCCCGTCTGCAGAATTGTGATTGGTTGCCTGGAAACTGATGATGCTCCCTTGGAAGTTCTACATCATTAGCGTTTTAAAATATCCCTGGGAGACAAAGGCAAGAGGTGTCCTCCTAGCGGGAACCCGGAGAATCCTCAAACCGAGTCCAACGCACCAAAGGAAGCCCTAGGACATCAGTCAGCCGCTGACAATCTCCTAGCGAGACACAGAATGTGCTAAGACTGAACTGAATGGTACAGTGGCAGGGAAAGGCCCGAAGCTACTGCCCAGGGATAGAAAACGTTGGCATCTTCCAGCCATCAGGAGCCAAAAGTGGCAGTTGCTGCCAATCAGGGAGCCTTAAACAAAGACTGGGAGGCAGAAATAAGCTCAGCTCTTAGTGTGAAAGGCCCAGGGTGTGGGGCAGGGAGGCTACCAAAGAGAGAAGCTGGAAGAAGTTGATGTGTTTCTGCCCTTGCTGTATCGTATAGATTTTTAAGATATTTGTATTTTAATGCACACAGAAACTCAGCAAAGATGCAGGTGGGTCTTCGGGCACCCGCGTCCTGGTAGGGGCGAAGTTTAGCTCGCTTACCAGAGTTGTTCAGCAGAAATTTGCTTCGTAGGACTCTCCTTGGGGTCCTTCTCCTCGGGACACACAGACACCTTGGTGGTGGGGCTGCTGCCTCTGTGTTCGAGTGCCTGACGTTTGGGAAGAGGGATGTATGAGGACTCTCCGTCTCTGTTCCTCTCAGGGGTACCTTGGGGAGGGGCTTGGCATGCAGAAGTTCCCTGGTTCAATCCCCAGTGTCTCCACCTAAAAGGGTCAGATGGCAGGAGATGGGAAAGACCTCCTCCTGAGACCCCATGGAGTGACTGCCAGTCTGAGCAGACAATCCTGACTGTGGTGGACCAGCCCCATAACCAGGATTTTTAAATTCAGGGGGCCTTTAAATAAGTCAGGGGGCACCCCACAATGCACCCTTGCACCCCCCCCCAAGAGGGTGCCTGGGCTGGATGGGAAGCCTTGGTGGTAAGTCAGGGGGCTGGGCCCTGAGATGCCCCCACTGTGGCTATGGGCCTGTGGTGGACCACTTGTCTGGTTCAGCAGAAGGCAACCATGTTCTCATCACGTCCCTTGACCCCTTAAAGGACACCACTGGTCAGTTTGGGAAGTCACATCAGGAACTGTGGCTTGAAGATGGCATCTGGAGGCTGCAGGCTGGGGTTAGCCCCCCCCCCCCGGAATGGACCTGTGAGCAGATGGGCCTCTGAGCTCTCTCCAGATGTGCAAGGGAACAGGGCTATGCAGCCTCAAGCGGGAGGGTCTTTTGGATGAGCCAGGCCTCCTGGCCTCCCCTGTCCACTAGGGAGATGCTTCATTTTTAGATCCTGAGACATCCATTGGTCCTGTTTTTGCAACTGGAGAATTCCTTCTCAAATTGTTGGGTGTGAGCTGCTTCTGGGTTGAACAGGATGCTTCTGGGAGGGACCGAAGGATGTATGTTTTCATTCCGTGAATTATTAACTGGTAGGGTTTGCTGCCAGTGGAAATAACGATGGCCGCTGGCACAAATGGCTTAAAAAAAGGATTAGACAATTTAAGGGGGAGGGGAGGAGCTACCATCTGCGGCTATTAGCAGCGATGACTAAGTGGAAGCCCCATGGTCTGAATACCATTGCTGGGGAGCAACTATAGGGGGTGGGCTCTCCCCCCTCCTCGTAGACTTGTAGGGACAACTGGCTGGCCCCTGTATGAGACAGGATGCTGGACTAGATGGACCGCTGGTCTGATCCAGCCAGAATACTCCTTTGTTCTCATGTCCGTCTCTAATTTGAATCCGCTCCACATGGTTAAACTGCTGAGGGATAGAAATTGCCGGCTTGGAATGAATCTCAGCTTTTGGAGCTAAATGAAAAATCAGTTTATTACAGCTAAGCCCCTTTCCCCCTTAGCAGGTAGAGTGTTATTGGATGTTCCGTGACATCAGAACAGTTTGACCAATAGCAGGGGAGATGTGTAGGTGGGGGTCGGCAGGTGACAACGTTGGCCTCAGCTCCGGTTGGTGAGACAGTTGAGTGAGGATTTTTCAAAAGAATTATCTTGCTTGGCCGTAATCCAGTAACGAAGCTGGCGATTCTATCCCAATCCTCCCCGCTGCCTAATCTCAGGCAGAGCAGGGCAATAAATCTACCGCTGCCACCACCCCGCCTGCTTGGCCAAGAGGCCGGTCTCTCCATAACAAATGAGATGTTTTCAGCTCAATTATTGTAGCTCCAGGAGCTTGCAGTGGTCTCCGAAGAATAATACGGCCAGTCTACTCGCTCGCTGGATCGTCTGGCTTCCTTCTCCTCGGCCTGATGGATTCGGTGGTTATCTATCTTTTTCTTTGCGAGTGACACAACGGAATTATTTACCGAGTTAATATTTTACTGGCAACGAGCTCATTCTTTACTTCAACCCCCACGGCTCCTCAAGGGGAAAAAATTCTGGGAAGCCGGCAGACCAAAATAGGTGTGATTCTAAAGAAAGAGCTGCAGTTTGGGCTGTAACAGGAATGGTGCTTGCAAGGGAAGGAGGAGGGGTGTGTAACCCAACAATGAATCCAGAGTGCTGTGGAACTCCTTGTCACAAGATAATGTGTGGCCAGGAGTTATCATTGTTTCTTAGTACTATGCAGTAATAAACGTGTATTGCATGTAATGTTTGCGTGTAATGTTTGCCGGTCACTGAATTCCACTTCCTTTGGTGCAGAGTTTTAATAATTCCAGTGACTACTGTTCCTGCTCATAGCACCATCAATGTACACCTCTGCTTTACAGGATTACGGGTAGATAATTTTCTGCCCCAAGGAATTCACTCTTTCAGTGCCCCCTGGTTTTCATCTAAACGCATCTTGCAATCTTGTCCTCCCTGTTGTATTTTCCTTCGGTCCTGTCTCTTCCCCCTTTGTTTCTCCACCCCCCCCCCCCAATCAGCTGGTATTTATTTCTGCTGCTTCTGCTTCAAGTTTTTCTCTTGTTTTCTGCAAAACCCCAAAGGGTTCAAAGGCGAAAGGGACCACTGGCGGAGCGGGAGGACGATCTGTATCAAGACCCACGAGAGCGGGCAAAAGGAGATAGAGGCGTTCGACTCGGCCATCTTGCTCATCCGGAACCCGTACAAAGCGCTCATGGCCGAATTCAATCGGAAATATGGTGGCCACATCGGTTTCGCATCCCACGCCCACTGGAAAGGGAAAGGCACGTATGCTCGGATCCTGGCTCTGGTGGTGGCAGGTCCCTTGATCTGACACTTTCCTTGATATTCCACATCACACAAGCCCTCTGTAGCCCAATGATTCCGACTTCATGCTCTTAATTAAGAGCACCTCCTTTTCTGGCCGAGGGCTCATTCGTCTCCTGACTCTTGTTACGGTTAAATGGGCTTTCGTTGCAAAGGTACATGCCAAAAGTGCCCTTTGCTGGAATGAAATGGGGCATCACGGCATTCTTAAATTGTCTGTCTCTTTTGCAAGTTAGCCTTTGCTTTGCATGCAGAAGATTGCAAGCTGAGTCCCTGGTAAAGGTTTCCCTTGCTCAAAAGCCAGTCAAAGACGACTCTAGGGATGCAGTGCTCATCTCAGTTTCCTAGCCGAAGAGTCAGCACTGTCCGAAGATGTCTCTGTGGTCATGTGGCCTGCGTGGCTAGACGCCGAGGTGCACAGAACGCTGTCACCTTCCCACCGAAGCGGTACCTATTTCTCTACTTGCAATTTCTTGCTTCTGAACTGCTGGGCTGGCAGGAGCTGGGACCAAGATGGGAGCACACTCCGTCATGCAGCACTCGGGTCTCGAACTGCTGAACTACCGACCTTCTCGTCTGTAGTTCAGGGTCTTAACCACTTGAGCCACTGCAGCCCCCTGAGTCCCTGGTAGCTGCAATTAAAGCTTCTCAGAAGAAGGACCTGCCTGAGATCCAGGAGAGCTGCTGCCAAGCAAAGGAGACACAGCTGAGCTAGATGGAGCAATGGTCTGACTCTGTTTCCCCGCCCCGGATCTATGTTCCAGCTCCCTCCTAAAATCTAAAATGGCCCTTCTCATACTTGTGCTGAACAAACAGGTGACATTGCTGAGAGAGAGAGAGAGAGAGAGAGAGAGAGAGAGAGAGAACTGGGCTGGTTTGCCACTCTGCAGTGAAAAACAAAACAAAAACCAAGATGGCTTCTCACAGAGCTGCTCCGGGGGTCAGTGGTGTCCCAGGGACTGTTAACCAGCATGGTCCCTGCCTCCTGATATGGCAGCGGCTTGTGGGCATTTTATATGCCTACTTTGTGCCAGTTGAATGCCACCTTCCTCCATGGTCAAAGTCGACATTTTTTCCTCCTAGTCCCTGCAATTTTAGAAAAAATAATTCCGTGTTTTGTTCCATGACGTTAATTTTATGATATCCCCTGGAACGGTTCCAAAGCAAAGTTTTATGCGATATGATTATGTGAGGTGAATTGTCCTGTATCTGTTTAATGAAACAGATACTCAGTTTAATGATTCTTTGCAGGATAAAATACAGGCTGAGCTATTAATCAGGGTCAGGGAGGGGAGGGAAGGTCCATTTCTCAAGGAGCGTGAGACAAAGATGCTCACGTACCAGCCTCTTGGGTGCGTCAAGAGGCACTGAACGGGCTCCGGCTCCGGGCAGAATCCTTGCAGATTATGGCTGGTTCATTATCCTTTTTATCACCTGATTTTAATGTGAAGATCAATTAGCAAGAAACCTCAGGGATAATTGAAAGTTTTTTTAAAAAAGAAAGGGAACACGTTTAGCTGTTCCTGGGACTTGGTGACCAATGGAGCAGCCAGCTAATGAGATTATTCATCATCACCAAAAGAGCTTTCCCAAGGATGGCCTTTCCTTAACAAAGATGTTTTCTTGCTTAGCTGAAGGCGGTGGAGGGGAGGGAAAGGAATTATAGACGTACGTTTTGTCAAATGAAAGCTGGGAATTCAGAGAACCTAATGCCTGTTTTGGTAAAATGACATATTGACAAAACGCTGTGGAATTGCTGGTTTTAAAAAAAAGAAAAGAAAAACTCCCCGCAGTAGGGAAAGGAAACAGCTAATGTGGGAGAGAATGACTGCTGCGTAGGCGTAGGTTCCCACCCACCCAGCAGCCATCCAGGCTTTGCTGGGATCTTTCCCAAAACTTCTGCGTAAAGCAGGTTTGAGAAAGCTCAAAGGAGAACGGGGAAAACCCTACAGGGTACGTGAACACATCACAACGCTGTGCAGAAGGAGGGGAACCCCCCACTTCCCGGCAAAATCCGACTTGGGGCAAATATATGGCGCAGAAGCACCCGTGGTCAGTGGAGATAACATCCAGTTCAAAGTCTCTGTAGAATACGGCCCCAAAGAGGCAAAGAGCTTCAGTAGCCTCATGGCCAGGGACCTGTGATCTTTGCCAGCAAAGTGAGTTTGAGGAGGGCTCTACCTTGGGCAAAACACTGGAGGAATGTCGAGGGCAACCAAATGACCAGTTCCCAGACCACCCTCGGTGGGCCTTGCACGTCTCTTGGAATTTCACTTTAGGGACTCTCTAAAGGGAATCGGGGGGCTCTTAAATTGAGGAACTTCAAGGAAAGCCAGAAAGCTTTGCATGCAGAAGGACCCAGGTTCAAGCCCCCTCTTAAAGGATTTCGTGACGGAGGTATTGGAGAACACTTGTCACTCTCTGAGACCCTGGAGAGCCTCTGCCATTCGGGGAAGACAGAACTCGACTGGGTGGTCAGGGGTCTGTCTCTGGACAAGACAGCTTCAGATGCCCAGCAAAGGTGTCCTCAATAAGATTATTTATGGCCTTAATGAAGTGGATCTGATTAATTTAAGGGCAGGGCTATTGTTGAGTGAGAGAACTGCTTAGATATTTTGGCCAGTATTTGGAAGGGCGACCTCCAAGGAATACTCCAAGGAATGGCAAACTGCCTCTGAAACGTCTCTTGCCTTAAGAACAAGTCTGGCTCGCCACCTGGTGGTGCATAACACTAAAAGAGCTAGAACCTCTGGCAGCCAGACAATCTTAGGATCTCCTGGCTGTACTACACACATATGATAACATATGATAACAGCAAAAACTGCTAGTTAACTTCAAGGAGGACAGGTTCAGTCATCAGTTAAAGGATCTCAGCTACCCAGAATGCCTTGAGAGCAGCTGTCAGCCAGATTATCTCGTACTCAGTGGCAAAGACCAATGGCCTGCTCTGATAGAAGGCTGCTTTATGTACTTGGGAAGGGGCTGTGGCTCAGTGGGAGAGCATCTGCTTGGCATGCAGAAGGTCCCAGGTTCAATCCCCAGTGTCTCCAGTTTAAGAGATCAAGCGGCAGATGATGTGAAATATCTCTGCCTGGGACCCTGGAGAGTTGCTGCCAGTCAGAGGGCGTGTTCATACAGCTCTTTTGATCTGTGCCAGGCATGAGTGCCTGGTGGATTTAAAGTCCACATCCAGATAACAACATCTGGGAATCATGCTGCTTCCATGAGTAGCCCGTCGATCCCTGTCGGGGGAGCCGTACTTAAAAGATAGTGGTGAAAGTCCAATCCTAAAATGACTGACGGGCCAGCGCCAGACTTTCCCCCATCGGGTCATTCCACCAGCGAGTAATCAGCCCGTAGGGATGGTCTCCAGACCACCCCGAACGGCCGCCATTTTTAAAAAGTCTTAGCGATGCGCACGTAACTGCTTAAACATGCGACATCCCCAGAGCTCTGCTCAAACGATCCAAACAATTTTATGTTTCTGACGGTCCCGTGAACTTTATCGACTTTATTAAGTGAAATGGCACCTAGAGGAAAGTACCGCTGGCGGTGCACTTACCATTTTAGTCCACGCGTGCGCGGGAAAACAAGTATATGGTGAGGTACATATGCGCATGCGCAAACAGGATTAAAAAAAAAGAAAGCCGACTGCACAGCTCCGTATGGTGGATGCCATCTAGACAATGCACCGCAGAGTTACTCATGGTAAAGTGCTTCGGGGGGAGCTGTCTGGTCGTGCCACGCTTGATCAAAAAGATCTAGATCAAGTTACAGCTGGGCCAAAGGCGGGATGAGCTGAATGCACCCAGTGTAGACAATATTATTCTTTATGGATCAAAAGGTCTGAATCAGTATAAGGTAGCTTCATGTATATTCTTCCATTTTAAATAGGTTTGGGGTTTGACAAGGCCGGCTGCCCGTCTGAAATCAAGGCTGCAGTCCAAAGCACAGTCCCGAGGGAGTAAGCCCTGTTGAACTCAATGCTAAATGTGTCTCGGGTCATGCCCCCCTGCCTTGCTCCCAGTGACCCTAATTTCTCCCCTCTCCTCCCCTCCCCTTTCAGAGTGGCCCGAATTCGTCAAGAACTACGCCCCCTGGTGGGCCACGCACACCATCGACTGGCTGAAATACGGCAAGAACGTCCTGGTGGTGCATTTCGAGGACTTGAAGCGGGACCTCTTCGTCCAGCTCAAGCGGATGGTCAGCCTCCTCGGCATCGCCGTCCTGGAGGACCGGCTCCTGTGCGTCGAGGGCCAGAAGGACGGGAACTTCAAGCGCTCCGGGCTGAGGAAGCTGGAGTACGACCCCTACACACCTGAGATGAGGAAGATGATTGGCGGCTACATCAAGACGGTGGACACGGCCCTCAAACTCAGAAACCTCACCGGGGTGCCAGAGGACTACTATCCGAGATGATGGCCGCCTTGCAGAGGACGCCTTTGGCCTGGGGGAGGAGCTAGCTCTGCCCCCGGATCGGCTGGGCTTGGTTTCCCCCGGCCAGGAATCATTTCCACCCAGTGGGTGGCGCTCGTTCTGGGACTCCCCCCGTTGCTGCTTGCTGTTAATGGATCCCCTTGCATGGGCAAAGAGCCGCCATCATCCGTCATTTCCAAAGAGGAGGATGCCTTGGCAACAACCCCCCCCTCCAATCTAGGCCCTCTGGTGACCGTCGCCAACCCTCTGGTGACCGTCTGCACTGGGGACTTGTGGAACAAAGCTATGCCTTGCTGCTGTCTTTTCGTAAAAGCTTTGCCTTCTTGCCTTGCCCCTCCCCTTGGCTCTTTTTTAGCTTGTCTTACCACCCTCCAACCCCAAGACATCAAAAAGGGTTTGCAGAGGGCTGCTGTGGCTGAAAGCATCTTGTCCTTGGTGTGTGCTCTTTATCATCAGTTTGGGCGGGGGGGGGGGTGTCACGGCCCTCGGTACTCATGTCTCTAATGCTGCCAGGAGGAACCCGGAAACCTCCCCGAATTACAACTGGTCTCCTGACTACAGAGAAGAAATGGCTGCTTTGGGCAGAGGGTTGGACTGGATGGTCTGTGTGGCCCCTTCTAACTCTATGATTCTAGGATTCTACTCTATGATTCTTTGAAAGGTGGGCTCCATGGAGACACGTCCCGGCTGAGTTCTCTCCCCTCTGCAATCCCTGCCCTCCCCAGGCTCCATCCCCCAAATCTCCGGGAATTTCCCAACCTGCAGATGGCATCCCCGTCTCTGATTCTGGTTCACACATGCTGGAGGCAATGCTTCCTCTAAGCTGTGGAGTCCTGTGAGCAAAAATTCTACGTTGTGAGCTACCGGCATTAAAGTTGTGAGTGAGCGATTTGGCTCCTGCGTAAATTAGTCTGCCCTGGAGCCAGATCCTTCCTGAGCTGAGACAAAAAGGTGTGAGCCGGAGGCTAAAGAACTGTGAGCTAGCTCACACTAACTCAGCTTAGAGGGAACATTGGCTGGAGGATGAGGTGCTCTAATGCAGAGGTGCTTCACTGGGCTGTGCCACTTCAGACTGGAGGGGGGGAGGACCACATTTTGGAGTGTTCCTCTGTATCAAAAGATCCCCGCAAACATACACAGGCACAGCACGCAAACAGGGCGTTACCCCCCTTCTCGCACCCGTTCTACTTGTGTTCTTTATGCAAAGGAATATCCAGCGCTGGAATCTGCCGCCCGCCGTCCTAATTGGCACAGCCCATCTCACCACCTCTGCGCTCTACCAATCCTTGGCCCGGCAGGTACACCCCTTGATTTAGCTCCATTTCTTGATGGCTGCATTTTGGGGCCTCGGTTGCTGAGGTGTGCTTGTGACTTGGTACCTGGGCTGTCTCATGGTGACACCAGAGGGGGAGGGCCCCATTGCCATCGGGCAGTCAGCAGTCATTCAGCCAAGGCTTGGTTCACCCAGAGTGCAGTTGAATGAAATAATGGCCTTCACTGGAAAAAAACTGCACTTGCTGGTGTTGTGGGTGGTGACGGACTATTAGATATGGCCCATTGCTGGGCAAATGAGGTTGCAGGGCTGAGTGAATGACACCCTGTAATTACTCAACTGATAGCCTGAAAATGAATTAGAAGGAAGAAGAACCACTGAGAAGCCCGGGGGGGGGGGGGACTGGCTGAGTCCTGGAGGCCTAGCCCTGGGGAAAGTTTGCATTTGGCATCCCTTGCTCAAGCTGGGGTTCTCGTGCATCCAAACTGGGGAGGGCGAGGGGCAGCTGGTGTCGTCGTGGCCATGAGCCATTTGCTAGGGCGGTGGGACATGTCTCCCCTGAAAGGCCGTGAGTTCCTCAAACATAGTCCTGGAGACGAAGGGGGTCTTAGAGACCATGTAGTCCGGCCCCCTTGCTGAATGCAGGGCACCCAAGGCTGGGGCATCCCTGAGATACAGCTTTCCAACCTCCGGTTAAAGATCCCCTGTAAGGGAGTCTCCGTCACCTTCTTAAGTCTTTGGTCCCAGCACCGAAGTCTTCTCGTTGTTCAGAAGTTTCTCCTGAGGTTCTTTTGAAATCTCCTCTCCTGGAACTGAAGCTCAGTAGATCGAGTTGAAGAAGTAAGCCGTGACTCACGAGAGCTCCCCCCGCCACAGGTTTTGTCAGTCTTTAAGGTGCTACCGGACTCTGGCTCTTTTCTACTGTCAGTAGACCTAGCCTTTCCCTCTGAACATAAGAAGAGCCCAGCTGGATCAGACCAAAGGCCCATCAAGTCCAGCACTCAATTCACACAGTGGCTGATCAGATGCTTCTAGGAAGGCCAGGAGCAGGATGGCTGAAGCAGCCGAGAACTTGAGTAGCCAGAGTCTGCAATCGCAAGCCCCTTCCGTCTTCTCCAGGCCAAGCAGCCGAGTCCCTCTCCCATCTCTCTCAGCCTTTTGGGCTGGTTGCCGCCCGCTCTCACCAGCAAAGCGGTTCAGGGGGCTGAGCTGGATAGCTTGGCTTGCAGGAAACTTCTAGAGACATCTGTTTTCCCCACTTTCTACAGCGTTTCTCAAAATAAGCCTCTCTAGTTCCTGAAGCCTTGCAAAAGGCTGGGTTGACAGAAGTGGCCACGATCCAGAGAACCCTATGAGCAATGCTCCCTCCAAGCTGTGGTGTCTTGAGAGCAAAAATTCTACTTTGTGAGCTTCTGGCATTTAAGTTGTGAGCAAGCGATTTGGCCACTGCACAAATTAGTTTGGAGCCATCCTTCCTGAGCTAAGACAAAAATCTGTGAGCTGGAGGCTAAAAAATGGTAAGCTAGCTCACACTAACTCACCTTAGAGGGAACACTGCCTATGAGTATTGTGGCTGAGTGGGAATTGGAGAGCAGGTCCCACCCTAGGTCAAATGCAGCATCTCCGTGTGTTCTTGGCTCAGATGATGTTTGTGGAGAGCTGAAACTCCCAGCCCCGGCCCCCAACTAGCATATTTTTTGCCATTGCTCTCAAACGTCCCCATTGGATACAAACCCCAAAACCATGGGTTGCACCCCACCTGTGTTCAGTCTCTGATTAACATGGCTTTTAAGTTTTGGATGCCCCGTTGGCTCTTCAAGGAAAGCCAAGATGCTTCTGTTGCGAGGGAAAACGTTGCAAAAGAGATCTATTTTTTTAATCCGCCTTCAGGGAGGGAAAGATCCGAATGATTGCCGAATGGGCCGCCGGGGTTCTTTGCGGGAGCAAGGGGTGTGTGTGCTACGGTTCTTTCCCAAGGTTCTTATTTCTTTCCTATTTTCAGGCTTTCCCCAAGGAGACTCCAAGAAATTTGAATTGCTCCTAAATGTATTTTGGAAGGAACAGCAGCAAATTTTGCTTGGTTCAGTTTTTGGTTCAGAGTGTGAGTCTTGTGGACCCATTCTGCTAGCATGGGCAGCCCACCTCCCCATGTAAGGAGCATTCCCTTCTCCCAGGACCTCTCTTGGCTGGGGGACATGCCACCTTGAGCCGAATGGATCCACGGGAGGCAGCCCTCGCTCTAGCCAAGACCTTTCTGGTTGGTTCGTTGGTTGGTTGGTTTCTTGGAGACCCCAGTTGTCTTCATCAAAGTGATCTGATCTTCCCTCTTGCCCTTCATTCGTGGGGTGGCTCCAAAGCTGCCGGACTCTGTCTGAACAATCCTCAGGTCAAATGCCGCCCATTAAACCAACCTTTTTTTAATATTTCTACAGTGTAGTCCGGTGGTTTTGTTATTGCTGTTGTTGAATTTTCCTGCCGTGGCATGATGGGGGGGGGGGGGAGTTTGCATTCAAAGTTCTTCCTGGGGAGTGGTCCGGCAAGCTCCCTCACACATCCTCAGCCACTGGAGATAGATTTGCACTCAGGATTTGTGTTTGCGTGTGTGTCGTACCAAGGGGACACTCCAGATACAACCTTGTTCTGATTAGGCCTCCATTCCTGGGAAGTTGGTACTACATAAAACCGGGGCTAAAAGCAGCAGTTCAGACCTTTCCTTCCTGCTGTTGACCCCACGGATTCTTCTTCCATCTTAAACATGCTTTTCCATATAGATATCTATCTCTCGCTCCCTCCAACAGACTCATAAAAACATAAAAGAAGCCAATGTCGGATCAGGCCAATGGCCCATCCAGTCCAATACTCTGTCACACAGTGGCCAAAAACACCAGGTGCCCTCAGAAGGTCCAGCAGTGGGGCCAGGACACTTGAAACCCTCCCACTGTTGCCCCCCCAAGCACCGAGAACACAGAGCATCCCTTGCCCCAGACTGAGTGTTCCTTTTGACACCTTGTGGCTAATAGCCACTGATGGATCTCTGCTCCATATGTCTATCCAATTACCTTTTGAAGCCATCCATGCTTGTAGCCGCTACCACCTCCTGTGGCCGTGAATTCCATGTGTTAAAGATCACATGTGTTAAAGACTCCCCCTGTCTTTGAAACACTGATTGTTCCCTGGTGTGAAGAGACCGTTGTCGGCCTCGGGGATTCCCCGTCAGAGACATCCGGGCAGGAGAGCCAGCGTGGGGCAGGGGTAAACATGTTGGACTAGGATCTGGGAATCTCCACTCTGCCATGGGAGTTTTGTGGGTGACCCTGGGGGGCCTGTCACACTCTCCCAGCCTAACCTACCTCACGGGATTGTTGTGAGAATCAGATGGAGGGAAGGAGAACGATGTAAGCCACTTTGGATCCCCAACTGGAGAGAAAGATGGGGTATAAATAAAGTAAATGAGACAGTCATGATCCGAACTGGCCCCACATGTGCTGGTGTGCACCCACTGGCCACCTTTTTTGCTACTCGTGGAGCGTGGCATCCTATGGCAAGAATGACACCGGATTTATGTGTGAATGAGGCCAACAAGGAAGAAGAAGAGGCTGGATTTATACCGCGCCCTTCACTACCCGAAGGAGTCTCAGAGCAGCTTACAGTCTCCTTTCCCTTCCCCTCCCCACAACAGACACCCTGGGAGGTAGGTGGGGCTGAGACAGTTCTCTCAAGGGTTGCTTGTGAGAGAACAGCCCTGAAAGAAATCGTAACTGACCCAAGGTCACCCAGCAGGTGCAAGTGGAGGTGTGGGGAATCAAGCCTGGTTCTCCCAGATTAGAGTCCGCGCACTTAACCACTACGCCAGACTGGCTCTCCCTCCCTCTGAAAACGACAAGAGGGGCTGACATCCATGTGCCAGTGGAGTGCGTGCCCCTCCTACCGAACTGTCAATGTTCACACAGCAGAGGGGATTCCTGACCCAGGAGGTGCAGTTGAAGGATACTCTTCCCTGACTCAAGTGGACATGATCCTCCAAGCAAGAGGAAAAAGTGAGGCGTGTCCTGCATACGAGGAGGAGATCTGCAGTACGGACCCCCCCACCCCTCCTATATCCCTGGGTATACACAACTTACACATTTTGTTTGGGTCATTTGAACCTGCGGCCAGTGTCAGCATACCCTGAGGTGGGGTAGCCGCCAAGGCTTCTGCTGGGGCCCACCCACCGAGCTCTTGCCCATGTGCCTGACCTGCCTATGTGCCCTCTCCCCATCTGCTTGGTGCCCCACCACCCATGCCTGTTGCTCCACACCCTGCCTAGTGTGCTGGGTCCAGCCAGTCACCACAGATACCCTGCACTGAAAGCTGGATACGCAGTCCAAAAGCAAGCCGAGAAACAGAGCCGAAGGTCAGAAAGCCGGGAAATCAGTCAGAGGTTTCAGGAGTGAGGAGTGGAGGCTGGGATCAGGTCCGAGGACGCATGGTTGATTCCGCACCGAGGCAGGTGAGTGGGGGTGTTTATGACCAGGTCCTCCCTTCCCTGGGAGTCAATCTGCAAAGACTCACAGCCCCTCACGTTGCCTTTGCAACAGCTGCAGTCTGGCACTCCTCCTTCCCTCTTGCACATTCAGCTGCTGGCGTGCCCTGCGTCTGGGACACTCAGGTGAGCTAGATGGGGATTCTGCCCTTGGGGTGACTCCAACTGGGGGTGCTGGGCCAGGCCTCTGGACCAGTCTCTCCCTCTGACCGCACCTCAGTCTCTTCACCTTGCTGCCCCTCCTGCGCAGCTGCTGGGGCCTCTTTTCCCTCAGGTGCTGGTAGAGGTTCCTCTCCTGGGCTGACTCCAGAGGAGGCTGGGTTGCTCCGTGCCTCTTCCTCGTCTGAGGAATAGTCAGCCTCAGCGGAGCCAGGACCCATGACACCTAGCATTATTGGGGGAAGGATATGTGGGTGGTGTGGAGCAGTGGTATTTTAGGCAGTGATGCCACTACCTGGTGCCCTTGGAGAAAGGGGACATGGGAGATCATGGGCAGAATGAGGACACGTAAGCAAATAGATGGGCGGAGGAGGGGAGATGCCCCCAGGCCCTGATTTGGAGGGGCCCTGATTGGAACCCAGAACAAAGAACTAGGGTTGCCAACCTCCAGGTGGCGGCTGGTAGTCTCCTGGGATTTCAACTGATCTCCAGGCAACAGAGATGAGTTCCCCTGGAGAAAAGGGCCACTCTGGAAGGTGGACTCTATGGCATTACATTATTATTATTATTATTATTATTATTATTATTATTATTATTATTATTATTTCTTTATTAGATTTGTATTCCGCCCTACCCTGCAAGCAGGCTCAGGGCGGCTCACAGTAATTAATGCATAAATAACAGTAAAACCCCATAAAAACAACTAAAAACATTTAAATTATACATAAAGATCGTAAGGTGCTGGTGATGTTTCCTTGACTGCTTAAGATGGCGTACAAACAGTGTGAAAAGTGGTCAACACTCATTCTGCTCACGGATCTTCCAGAGTTCAAGCGGCGACACAGGCCAGGTATCGAAACCAGGGCCAAACTCTGTAATAGAGAGTATTGATGGTAATGGTGGCGGCTCCTTAGTTGAAAGCCTGGTGGAAGAGCTCCGTCTTGCAGGCCTTGTGGAACTGTAAAAGATCCCGCAGGGCCCTGATCCCTTCCGGGAGCTTATTCCATCAGTCTGGAGCTGCCACTGAGAAGGCCCTGGCGATAGTAAGCCTGGCGTCCTTGGGACCCAGGAGGGTCAGTCTGTTTTGCGACCCCGACTGAAGTGCTCTCTGGGGCATATATGGGGAAAGTCGGTCCCTCAGGTCTTACACTCCCATCAAAGTCTCTCCCGAAACACCACCCAGTGGAGTAGCCAGTTTGGTGTAGTGGTTAAGTGCACGGACTCTAATCTGGGAGAACCAGGTTTGATTCCCCACTCCTCCACTTGCACCTGCTGGATGACCTTGGGCAAGCCATAGCTCTGTACCAGCTGTTCTCTCAAGGGCAGTTCTGGAGAGAGCTCTCTCAGCCCCACCTACCTACCTCACAGGGTGTCTGTTCTGGGAAGGGGAAGGGGAAGAGTTTGTAAGCTGCTCTGAGACTACAAGTGAAGGGCGGGGTATAAATCCAATCTCTTCTATCTTCTCTTCTCTTCACCCTCCCCAGACTCCACCCCCAAAACCTCCAGGAATTTTCCAGCCCAGACTTGGCAACCCTAACAAAGACGCAGTCCTATGACTGCCTGTGTGGGAGTCAATTTCTCTGAAACTGGGGGCGGGGGGGAGGGCATCCGTGTGGGGAAATGCCCATAGGCTCAGACTGGAACCTTTAAAAATAACTTCTTTTGGAGGCTGCCCCTGTCCCAGGGAGGCCTGCTCTGGTTTGCACGGATGAGTTTGCTGGCACAGAGCCGGGGTGTGTGTGGGAGAACAGACTCTCCGGAGCCTGGGGGGGGGGGGGGAGGCAGCGCCTGCCTGAACCTATCTTGTAATTGTGGCAAACGGAGGGAGTCAACAGGGCTGTGGCTCTCGGGAGGAGTGCTCCAGCGGCAAAGCAGTTTATTTCAAGAAACACGGGCCTTCAGTTGGCTCGGTTGTGCTGTCTGGACGGCACTTTGGGATACTGCCCCCCCCCCAAAGGCCCGGAGCCAGGGTTTTGTGGCTTGTGATGCAAAAAAATTTCTAATGGGGCTGCCATTATTTGCCATAATGAAGGGGGGTGGCATGCAATGCCCCCTCTAAGCTGTGGAGTCTTGTGAGCAAAAATTTTCCTTTGTGAGCTGCTGGCATTAAAGTTGTGAATGAGGGATTTGGCTACTGCGTAAATTAGTTTGCTCGGGACTTGAGCCCTCCTTCCTGAGCTAAGGCAAAAAGGTGTGAGCCGGAGGCTAAAAAACTGCAAGCTAGCTCACACTAACTCAGCTTAGAGGGAACAGTCGTGGCACGTGGCCCTCTTCCTCCCGTTCAGCAAGATTTAAAGGGCCCTTCAGCGGATCCCTTTAAATGCTTTTGGGAAGACGTGGGGGGCCTTTAAGAAGCAGCGGGCAGCCCTTTAAGGAAGGGGGAAGAGCTTCCCAAAGCCCCGCTGGAGCTACAGACCAAGCCCCACAGCTCTGTTGGAGTCTAAAGGAGGTTTCCATGGGGGTGGGGAGGAACACCCGCCCCACAGCCTCCCCTGAAAGACAGGACTTCTGTAGGCTGCCCCCCCCCCCACAAGGCTGGGATGAGAGTGCAGCCTCCACAACACACTTCGTCTAGCTGTGATGCTCTCGCCCACAGACAGTGAGGCTTTGTACTATACCAGTGTGTGGCATGCAGGATGGCATGTGGAGCCAGAAAGGGCAGAGCCACATGAAAGGATGGGGGGACAACCCAAACTTTCTGACGGTCTGAAAATAAATTTGCATCTTGCATCCCCACCGCAGTGTACACCAACACCCGGTCCGGGTAGCTGTCAACACTCACCGATTTGCCTCTGAGGTTTTGGACATTCCCCAAATGCGCAGGGAGGGGAGAGGCATTGACACTCATGCGCAAACAGCGCTGCTCACCAAACGAACGTCAAGGCATTCTCTGTAACACAGGCATCACTTGATATTCCGAGCAGTGCAAAGCAAACTCCCTGGGCTATCTGTCACAGGCGAATGTGCGGAATGCCAGATAAGGTCCCTAGAAACCATTGAGATGGCCTGAGAGGAAAGCCGGGAGATGAAAAGATCAAAAAGCCAGCCATGGGCAGGCAAAATGGCACCCGTCCTGCTGTTCCGAGGGGAATTGGTCAGTCCCCTCTGATTCGATAAGGAAGCAGAGGGCAGAGAGAGAGAGGAGGTGCATTGGTGGCCAATGCTCCCTCTAAGCTGGAGAGTCTTGTGAGCAGAAATTCTACTTTGTGAGCTACTGGCATTAAAGTTGTGAGCAACCGATTTGGCTACTGCACAAGTTAGTTCGCTCTGGAGCCCTCCTTCCTGAGCTCAGACAAAAATCTGTGAACCGGAGGCTAAAGAACTGTGAGCTGGCTCCCACTAACTCAGCTTAGAGGGAACACTGCCTGGAGCCCTCCTTCCTGAGCTAAGACGAAAATGGGTGAGCTGGAGGCTAAAAATCTGTGAGCTGGCTCACACTAACTCAGCTTAGAGAGAACATGGGATGGGCCACTCTGTCGCCCCCTCTGCCTAGTGCTTCGGAGCACCCTCCATTGTGGGAAGTGCTCAAGAGGACTTTGGTGCGGTCCACGTGGCTTCTCGTCAGCTTGGTCATTTGGCAGCACTGCTTTGCCACAATTTCAGCGCCTGCTAGACTGTGTCAGGAGCAGGCCCTCCTTGCTGATAGCTGCACGGGGCCTGTAGATGTGGGGGGGGGGCACAGGCTCGTGGGTCTTTCCCATGAGAGGGCAACTGGCAGAACAGGCCTCCTCCTGACCCCCTCCAAAGACATATCCTTCCCTGGCCTGGCTTTCGCAGTTGGCTCTTTCAGCCCCCTCTTCTTTCCCCCACCCCCTGGGGCTTGCTGGAAGGACTAGAGCCAGTTTTCTGGCTTGGACCCTGGGTCTTGCATCTCTTCTCTTCTGCAGCACCGTTCATGCTGTGGGGGACTGTCCTCTGCTGCGGAACACGTTCCTGGTGCTTCCACTCATGCTGGGCCACTGTCTTCCATGAATCCAGAAAGAGCCCAGCACCAGAGGCGCACGCTCCAGAAGAAAGGACTACCCATGAAAGCTGCAAGGGGGTGGGATCCAAGTACCATTGGCATTAGGGTTGCCAGCTTCCGGGCAGAGCCTGGAGATCTCCCAAAATTATAGCTGTTCTCCAGACAACAGAGGTCAGCTCCCCTGGAGAAAATGGCTGCTTTGGAGGGGGGGCTCTAGGGCATTGTACCCCACTGAGGCCCCTCCCTGAGACCCAGTTTGGTGCAGTGATTAGGAGCACGAATGCTAATCTGGGAGAACCAGGTTTGGGTCCCCATGCCTCCTCCACATGCAGCTGCTGGATGACCTTGGGCAAGCCATAGTTCTTTCAGAGCAGTTCTTAAAAGAGCAGTTCTCAAGAGAGCTCTCTCAGCCCCACCTACCTCCCAGGGCATCTGTTGTGGGGAGGGGAAAGGATAGGAGTTTGTAAGCCACTCTGAAGGCTTTTTCCCACTCACATTGTGCCGGCGTTCTGCCTCCATTTGTCCCGGCGCTGGGTGTCAATTTCACACCCTTTGCTGCGGCGCGTGTGTTAATACGGGGCTTCGTGTCATTTTCTCCGCGCCTTCGGTAAACCTTTTTTTTTAGGTTTACCGAAGGTGCGGATAAAATGGCGCGAAGCCCTGTCACCCGGCGCCGGGACAAACGGAGGCAGAACGCCGGCACAATGTGAGTGGGAAAAAGCCCTATGACTCCTTTGGGTAGTGAAGGGCGGGTTATAAATCCAATCTCCTCTCCCGCTCCTCCCCCTACTATTTATTTATTTATTGGTAAATTTATATCCCACCCTCACCTCCATTTGGTGGGCTCAGGGTGGCTAACAAACATACTTTTAAATGGATACATTAAAACTCCAGAAGTGCTAAAAACAAACTTAAGTTAAAATTCCAATTTATTTGGTGTCCTCCTTCTGCTGCTGCTTCCTCCTCCTCCTCCTCCTCCTCCTCCTTTTATCTTTCTGGCTTCCTGTCCCTTTATCCCCGCCCCCCCCCGGTGCTCTGTCCGTGGTCCTGAATGCCCCATGAGTCTTCTCCCCACGGGCTGAGCAGGCGAGCCGCAACGGCCCTCTCTGTTTGGGGCCCCACCCGCCAGGTATCTTCTGCTGTGGTCAGACATCTCCTCCAGGCCTGTGGTCTGGGTGTCCCGGCTGTGGCCTTTTCCTCCTGCCTTTATTCAGTATTTATGGAGAAAAGGGGGTTTATAATAGAAACGCCTGGTGAAATATTAGCGATGCGGCGGAATGGAATTTCAAGAGCTGTTAAGGGAGGAGCAAGAGGGGCTTTTGATGCCTATGCTGGGCACCGGGGGAGGGAAATCACCCACTCAGGGGCGGTTTCCAACCAGGAGCTGGGGGGGGGGGGAGAGGTGGGAGAATCACATTTCCTGGCTACCTTACAGCCAGAAAATTCTAGATTGCACTGGGGGTAGTGGGGGAGGAATCATGCCAATTCCACATGGATTTTTCTTGCCCCCCCCCAATTCACTAGAGCCCTCCCAGGTGTTTGCTTGCAACAGCCATGGCCTGTCGGTTCTGCCACCCACTCCTCTCCTTCCTGCCTACCTAGCCAGATGTCAGGACGGATCGAAGGAAATACTGCTTTACACCGCGAATGATTCAAATGTGGGATTTGCTGCCAGAGGATGTCGTGATGGCCACAGGAGCAAACAGCTTTAAAAAGGGGATTAGACAAATTCATGATGGAGAGGTCTACCAGTGATTACTACACATGCAGAGAGGCACTGATCCTCTGAATCCCAGGGCCAGGAGGCAGCATCAGAGGAAGGCCTCGGCCTCTGTGCCCTGCTGTTGTCTGTCCAGAGGAACTGGTTGGCCACTGTGTGCAGGACTAGATGGACCATGGGTCTGATCCAGCAGGGATCTTCTGCTGTTCTTCACCGGAGAAAGCCTTGGCATTTATGCCCTGCTGTTGGCCCTCCAGAGGAACTGGCTGGCCATTGCGTGAGACAGGATGCTGGCCTGATCCAGCAGGGCTCTTCTGATGTGCTTCTCAGGGGAAGGCCTCGGCCTCTCTGCCCTGTTGTTGGCCCTCCAGAGGAACTGGCTGGCCACTCTGTGAGGGAGAATGCTGGACTAGATGAACCACTGGTCTGATCCAGCAGGGCTGTTTTGAAGTTCTTATGTCAAACTGACCTTTCTTGACTTCCGGCCTCTGCAGCTACCTCATCCCTCCATTCTAGGCTTCAGCATGGCTCACCCTCTATAGCTTGATGCAAGGGATTCTATTGACTTTTTTCTTTGAGCACCAGAGGCCGTGATTCCCTAGGGAAGCACTTGGATCCTCCAAGATGAGGCAAGTTGGGAATCTAAGAGCCCCTTCTCTGCTAGATCAGACCAAAGGTCTGTCTGCATCCTTGAACAAGGGAGTGGAATTGTTTGGGGGACCTCTGGCCACAGCTGTACAGCACCTCAGCTGTGCTTCTATCTCCTTTCTGTCTGGAGGGATGAGGGCTGGCCTTGACTAGAGATATGAGCCCATGGGCATCAGCTAAAGAGCTCCTGGCTTACAGCCTGGGGGTTTGTGATAGCCAGTCAATTGGAGCAGATCTGCTCAGGATGTCTGTGTTGGTGTCTCAGAGAGTCGCCGTGCTGGTCTGCAGTAGAACAGCTAGATCTGAGCCCAGTAGCACTTGATTGGCCAAGAAAAAGGGAAGGACTGTGGCTCAGTGGAAGAGCCTCTGCTCGGCATGCAAAAGGTCCCCAGTTCAGTCCCCAGCATCTCCAGTTCAAAGGACCAGGCAAGAGATGATGGGAAAGACCTCTGCTTCAGACCCTGGAGAACCACTGCCAGACTGAGTAGGCGATACTGACTCGGATGGACCGATGGTCTGATTCAGTATAAGGCCGCTTCGTGTGTGCTCGAGATCTTCGGGACACCAGCTTTTGAGAGTCAGAGCTCTCTCTGTCAGGTACCATATCTGACGAAGGGAGTGTTGACTCTCGAATGCTCATCCCCCCAAAATCTTGTTGGTCTCTGAGGCGACACTAGACTCAGATCTGGCTGCTTGTTGGTTTCCCTTGGTTTGCTTTGCATGATTATTGAACTTAGACATCTAAATTTGGTCTCGGAATTTCTGTAAGCCGCTTTGGGTCCCTTGAGAGAAAAGCGCCATGGAAATGCCTTAAATAAATAAAGATTCCCGCATCTTGCTGGCCTGGCGTTTCCAGGAAAGACTTGAGCAGAACGGCAGCAGCCCTCCTCAATGACTCAGCCCCCCCACTCCGCTTCAGCATCTGGCACACGCTCTTCCAAACATGGAGGGTCTGTTGAGCTCTCAGGTGGTGGGAAATCATCCTCCATGAATTTACTCAGACTATATGTCCGAGCAAATCCTATTCAAGCCGCTCTGTTGCCCACAGCCTCTCCGGGGCCCTTGCAGCAGCTGGGCTGAAGCTAAACCAGTTTGGCGTAGTGGTTAGGAGTGCGGACTGTAATCTGGGAGAACTGGGTTTGATTCCCCACGCCTCCTCCAAATGCAGCTGCTGGTGTGACCTTGAGTCAGTCACAAGTTCTTTCAGAGCTGTTCTCTCAAGGGCAGTCCTCGAAAGAGCTCTCTCAGTCCTTCTTACCTCACAAGGTGTCTGTTGCGGAGAGGGGAAGGGAAAGGAGATGGTAAGGTAAGTTCCGCAGGGCCTGCAAAGTGGAGCTCTTCCGCCAGGCTTTTAATTAGGAGCCGCCGCTGGGGGGGGAAGGGGGGTCCCTGGATAGCGCTGGAATAAATCTACTGGCGCAAGTTTCTGCAGTCGCGGGCTGGGAATTTGCTGTGCTTCGCTTTGGAATGTAATGATGGCCGCCAAATTTGGTGAATCTTGTGATTCTCGCTGTTCTATATTTTAGCTGTGATTTTATGTATATGATTAATGCTGTGAGCCGCCTAGAGCTGGCTAACGCTGGCTCAGCGGGATATAAATCCCAATCAATCAATCAATCAATCAATCAATCAATCAATCAATCAGCAAGCCACTCTAAGACTCCTTCAGGCAGTTTTGCCACAAATGTCCCCCTTCATTGTGCCCCCCTGAGAAGAGGCAATGAAGCTTGAGAGCCAGTTTGGTGTAGTGGTTAAGTGCGCAGACTCTAATCTGGGAGAACCGGGTTTGATTCCCCACTCCTCCACTTGCACCTGGCTGGATGACCTTGGGCAAGCCATAGCTCTGTACCAGCTGTTCCCTCAAGGACAGCTTGGGAAAGAGCTCTCTCAGCCCCACCTACCTCACAGGGTGTCTGTTGTGGGGAGGGGAAGGGAAAAGGAGTTTGTAAGCCGCTCTGAGACTCCCTTGGGGAGTGGAGGGCGGGGTATAAATCCAATCTCTTCTTCTTCTTCTTCTTCTTCTTCTTTCCAGCCATGTAGCCAAGTGGCCACTGCAGAATAAGGCAGAGAGGAACTGCCTCAATCACAGACGTGGCACGTGGAGAAGGAGGGCATCTGTGCCAGCCGTCCACTGCTGCGCATTACCCCATCTTGTTGTAAACTGGACTGCGCCCAAGCAGGCTGGTTAACAGACCCGAGGGGCAAAGGGGCGGGGGCAGAAACACGCTTGGAGGAGAGCAGAGAAGGAGGAGGCGGCTGGAGACGCCATCGGCTGGCTCTTAGCAGGAGCAGCCAACAAATTATCTGTTTGCTTCCCGTATGTTGTTTGGTGCAGCGTTCCAAAAACCACGCTGGAAGCATATTTAGCCAATCTTTTATCTGAAGTAATTTCATTAAGATCATGAAATATATATCCAGCAGATTTATAGGGCCATATTATCCAATACTGTCATTAAATTAGTGAAGCTGAACATCCCCAGCATTGGGGGGGCGGGTGAGACTACCACAGAGAGAGAGAGAGAGAGAGAGAGAGAGAGAGAGAGGGTAGGGTGGGGTGGGGTGGGGTGGATGTGGCCTTTCTATGTCAGAAGGAGGAGAAGGAAGAAGAAGATATTGGATTTATACCCCGCCCTACACTCAGGGTCTCAGAGCAGCTTACAAACTCCTTTCCTTTCCCCTCCCCACAACAGACACCCTGTGAGGTAGGTGGGGCTGAGAGAGCGCTTTACAGAACTGCCCTTGAGAGAACAGCTCTGATAGAACTATGGCTTGCCCAAGGTCATCCAGCAGCTGCAAGCAAGCAGGTGACAACCAGGGGATGTGGGTCCTGGTTGGATCGGGTCCATGGCTCAGACAGAATTTTGTACTGGTGCTGAGATAGGTCCATGCTGAAGAGGAAGACTGGGGTGGTGGGGTGCAGTCACGGGGAGCCAGAGGACCAAGCAGGAGAGCCGGATCCATCCTGCTCAGGCAGAATCCTGAACAAAGACGTCTAGGCCTTGAATGCTTTCCTGTGTGTGACAATTCACTCAGTTGCGCTGCCTCATGGGTACTGTAGTCTAGGCTGCTTCTGAGGCAGTGTGACAATGACCAGGGCAAGAATCCAGCTGGAATTTCAGGACTATCCAGGCCCCAAATCTAGGTGTATGTGTTGACCCACAGTTTCCTCTATATCTATCCTGAGTTTCCTGGCTGAATTTGACATTTTATGGGCCCTCCTCCCACCATTCTGGTTTGTCACTGAAGGGCTGAACCCAGAGCCTGCGAATCCCACCACTGAACACTGGTCAGAGAAAGAGCACTTTTGCTTCCTGTTCACCGGCCATTTGATGCATGATGCAAACTTTTTTTTTTTAGTTGCATTTGAATGTATGTAATGTACGTGCAAGGAACTGGTCCTGAGTTTAAAAACCCTGCATAAATCGGAAGCTATTTTCTTATCCAAATATTTTTATTTCATGCTCTCTCCACTCTCCATGGATCTCAGAAAGCATGGCTCCCTGGGTGGACCACACATACACCCACCCCTTTGCACTGCTGGGATTGCCCTCACGGGAGTCCCCACCATGAGAAGTGATATACGAGATCCATCATTTGAAGTCCGAATATTTTCATTGCAAAACAAAGAGGATTGTGAAGAGTGACTTGGCGGCTTTCGTGGCAGACGTCTGACCCTCCTTATGTGCTTCCCACAGAATCATTGGCTGATGGGTATTGGACATTGTTTTATTTATTTATTTGCTTTATGCCCCACCCTCCCCGACAAGGCACACGCCAACTGGGCACGCCCGTTTAAAAACACTTTTTAAATCCATCCTTGCGCACGATTCTTCCGCTCCCGTTTATTTGCCTTTGTAAGCTGCCCCCTTTAATAAACGAAGCCTTCCGAACACTTGAGCTGCATGAATATTTTTCGTTCCTCCCTTTGTTCTTGCCCTGAAGGAAATGCACGAACAAGCACAGTTGGATGATGGATGCTTTCTTAATTGGAGAAATCCTCCTTGAATATCTGCTGAGCTGCACAAAAGCCAGCCTCGCTAAAGGCGACTGGCAGGGAAGTCCCACCCGCTCCACAAAGTTCGGCTGCCCCTGGCTGAGATTCCTTCGAATTACCTTTGTGGCTCAGCAGAGCACGCAGGTCTCCTGTCACAGAGCAAGGTAAACTTCATTGGAAAGAGGAGCTCTTGGGGAATGCCCACTGAAATCTGGGGGAAGAGGCTCCAGAGGGAATTGCACCTGGGAATTGGCGGCTGGTGTTGGAATATGCAAGGTCTATGGTGCAGCCTTATGAAGGAGATCTGAAGACCACCCTACAGGGGGACAGCTGAAGGTCTGGTAGTCAGCATAGGTCGTTTAGGGACTTCCCACTTTTTCAAACGGTGTCTTTGCTGCCTCCCAACTGCCTCTTCTGGAGACTCCTGCAGAGCTTCCTGTTGCTCTTTCTTCCTCTCACAGCAGTTAGACTCGTGAGTTTAGGCTTTCTCTCTGTATGTTCTGCCACAGTTCATTCCTCTTTAATAAACCTACTTATTTTTCTCTAAACAGTCAGTGTTCCACTTCCTTTGCACATTTAAATGCTGCCAACAGCTGGGACTGGGAACCTCGTGACTGGAGGCAGTATCGGGAGCCTCATTTACTGACTGTGAATGCTGACTGGGCCTCACCCTCTTTGCAGATACTAAGGAACAGGATGGGGCTTACAACATCCCCACCCTTGCAATAGGAGGCAGTACGAAGCCCCTGGACCAGCCAGCCCTGGAATAAATGTTTGGCGCTTGGCATTTTGTCCTCAACTGGCCGAGAAAGCAAGGCCTTGGGTACCTGAGCCTCCAGTTGAAGCTGCCGACCCCAGGACAGGAACTTCTGAATGTCCTCTCCAGTCTGAGGTTCAGGAAGGACCACCCCAGGTTTGGATACAGCTTTCCCTAGCCCTTGATCGTGTCTGTCTGGCAGGCTTTTGCAGACGTGACTGTCAGACCGATTTCCCACGAGGTGCTGCTCTGGCGCCCTTCTTTCCTTTGCCCCGATTGCATGCTTGAATTTCCCCACTATTTGCCCCACACTGCATTTTGACCCGCGGCTTCACCCAAATTCCCCTGCAACTTCATTGATCCTCAAAAAACAGGATCACTGAAGCCACGGGGGAATTCGGGCGAAGCTGTGGGGCACAATGCGGTGCGGGGCAAATAGTGGGAAATTCAAGCATGCAATCGGGGCAAAGGAAAGGACGCCAGAGCAGTGCCTCATGGGAAATCGGTCTCAGTTTAGAAATGAAGCCTTTTGTGGAAACCAGGTCCTCCCCCACAAAAACAACTTCCCCAAATGCTTAAAATGACGAAAGTGACCACGGTGTTTATCTTCAGAGAAGGGATATGCTTCGTGTGACTCTAATAATATACAAAAGCGGATAACACAGTAGAAAGTCAGGTAGGTATAGTAATGAAGCAGTGTAACAAAAAAACACTACAATATTGTAACGATAAATGATAGCAATATAATAAAGTAATCACAATATAATCAGCAAGGACAGTGATAATCCAAAATGTAAATAGAAATAATGCAGGAAAGTCCAAATGGGTAGAATAAAGAAGTCGTCACAATGTAGTCACAGAGTCAAAGTACAGAGAATCCAGATACAAACTTCGTTTCATAGAACTTCCTCAGAAATGACGAATACAGTTCCTGCATACAGTTGACTGCATAAGCTTCTGAAGCCATTCACAAGAACAATATTCCCAATAAATCCTTACATCAATGGGCAACCATTCCATTCCTAGGAGCTAACTTCACAATGATAAACAACTGTTTATATTGTGAAGACTTCTACATTGTGAAGACTTCTACATTGTGAAGACACACAGAGCCGTTTCCTCAAGCCTCTCTTGGGGCCTACAAACAATTTTGCATGTTTAAAATAAAAGCAAAGATTCTCAGCATTTAATTTTTTTAAAAAAGTTGGGCTTCTACTGTCGCTTCTGGCCCAACTGCCAACCGCAGCCAGTGCTTTCCTGGTCTGAGTCTAGAGGAATGCTCTGTCGGTGGCCTCGGACCGAAGACCAAGGCAAAGAAGTGGCCGTGATGCTCCAGAGCGTATTCCTTAAAATGATTCGCAGTGGCAGAACCAGGACAGAGGGAAAGGGCACTTCCACTGGCACGTGCGTCCAAAGCTACAGCTACCCGCTGCTTTCCGCTAAGGTCAGCCCAAGGTCCCAAGTAGATTTTCCAATGGGCTTTGCGACAGTATTACTTGGTCGGAAGCTGCATAATTCAAGAGCCGCTCGAGATCTAAGTACCCTTTCCTCTCCCACGTTCCAGCATGCACCTCTCACTCAGGGTTTTCTCTGTCTGCCTCCCTCTCACTCCCCCCCCCCCCCCCCGTGCTTTTAGTTTTCTTTTTCAGGCTTATATATATATATATCTTTTACAAAGTTTATTTCTTTATTTAATGCTGTCTTTTAAGTTTTGTTGTTTCGGGAATGCTCCCCTCCCCAGGAGTCACCAGTGAAATCAGGCCAAGTCGGGTTCCCAAGCAGTTGCCATAGCAACCACGATCTCCGAATCCAAACTCTTGCAGTTATCTCCCTGCAAAATTTAAAAATACTTTTTAGTGGGCGAGTGTTTCAGGAGATGGAAGGAAATGGTTTGCTTTAAAGCTTGAGCGCCTGAAGGTCAAAACAACACCCCCTCCGACATTTCAGGCAGGAAAATGGAGGGTCGGAAGGTCACCCTCCAAGCCCAGCCACTGTCTTAGGGCAGCCTTTGCACCACAGACCAGCACTGCTGTGCTTGCTGGATACGGCCCTGTCCTTCACTCCCTACGGAAGCAGGGAGGGTCAATGGAACACTCTTAGCCGTTTGGCAGAATGTTTATCTCACGAGGGCTCCGGCTGGGTATTCTAGAAAGGCAGCAGCTCACTCATATTCCACAACATTTGCCGGCAGACTGGGGTGTGGAATCGGGCTGAGCTGCAGTGGTAAGCCTCTCTTAGGAGCAGTGCTCCCTCTAAGCTGAGTTTGTCTTCGCTCAGGAAGGATGGCTCCAGCGCAAAATAATGTATGCAGTAGCCAAATTGCCCGCTCACAACTTTCATGCCAGTAGCTCAACAAAGGAGAATTTTTGCTCACGAGACTCCACAGCTTTGAGGGAGCATCGCTCAGGAGTTAGTTTGTTCTCCCACACAAAGAGTCCCCCCAAGTGTTCCCTCTAAGCTGATTTAGTGTGAGCGAGCTCACCATTTAGCCTCCAGCTCACACCTTTTTGCCTTAGCTCAGGAAGGAGGGCTCCAGCGCAAACTAATGTATGCAGCAGCCAAATCGATCACTCCCAACTTTAATGCCAGGAGCTCACCAAGCAGAATTTTTGCTCACAAGGCTACGCAGCTTAGAGGGAGCCCTGTCCCCCTCCCCCCATTTCAAGAACACATCAGAACAGCCAAGAAAGTGTTCACCGCGTCTGCAGTGCCATCCCCCCGGTCTCCCGCTCTTGGCAACACTGTGTTGGAAAGATCTTGGGGGAAATCAGAAAGAGGCTTCCCCACAACAGCTTCCCCAACCCCTAAAAAAGTAAGGGTGTTGTCTTGGGGAGGGGAGATTGACAGGAAGGGGGTGGGCAGTTTGTGTGTAAGAATGCACATCTGGCATGTGTCCCAGGAGCACTCTCAAACACCAAGCAGGCATTTTTTTGGGAACTTCTGACCCAGGCATGGGGTGTCCATGTATCAGAACCAATGCTCCCTCTAAGGTGTGGATTCCTGTGAGCAACAATTCTGCCGTGTGAGCTACTGGCATTAAAGTTGTGAGCAGGTGATTTGGCTGCTGCATAAATTCGTTTGCTCTGGAGCCCCATCCTTCCTGAGCTAAGACAAAAATCTGTGAGCTGGAGGCTAAAAAACGGTGAGCTAGCTCACACTAACTCAGCTTAGAGGGAACACAGAGTTCTGATTCAGAACTCTGGGTCGGGAACAAGCCAAGGAATAGGTGAGAAAGGAGAATCCCAATGGTGTGAAGGCGCCAAGCTCAAGGGAAGGAAACACAGAAACAGAGAACTGGAATGGACCTCTTGGGTCATCTAGTCCAACCCCTAGCACAATGCAGGGGATTCACAGCTACCCACCCCACCCCCGACCCCTGCTCTATGCCCAGAGGAAGGCAAAAAAAC
Source organism: Lepidodactylus listeri (assembly GCA_029233225.1). Taxonomy (NCBI): domain Eukaryota; kingdom Metazoa; phylum Chordata; class Lepidosauria; order Squamata; family Gekkonidae; genus Lepidodactylus; species Lepidodactylus listeri. Next base: position 3,688,311 of record JARCFY010000013.1, on the reverse strand, counting down.
CAAAACAAAAAAACCCAGGATCCCTGGGCCAGTCTGGCCTGGAGGCAAATTCCTTCCTGACCCCAAAGTGGCGATCAGCATCAAAGTTCCCTCTAAGCTGCGGAATCCTATGAGCAAAAATTCTACTTTGTGAGCTACTGGCATTAGATCTGTGAGCGAGCAATTCGGCTACTGCATAAATTAGTTTGCTCTGGAGCCATCCTTGATGAGCTAAGACGAAAAATGTGTTGAGCTGGAGGCTAAAAGTACTGTGAGCTAGCTCACGCTCACTCCGCTAAGATGGAACATTGATCAGCATTTCCCTGGGCGTGTGAGAAAGGGGCAGGAGAGCTGAGCGCCGGCTCACCCCTTCCTGCCCTCCCCCTCTCATGATCGGCAATCTTCTCAGGGATCTGAAGCACAGAGGAAGAGGAGAGAGCCATCCTGATGTGCTGCTGGTTATGATCACCCCCAGAATATCCAGCCTGGCTCCCAGTCGAGCAGAAACCTGCCCCTGGGACCCATCCTGGCCTGGGAGGCTGCACTCAACAGCAGAACTATTCCAGCGGCAGCTCCTCAGCCTTTCAGGCTGGCCGGGGATTGAGCCCTTGGCCTCAAGACGCTCCACTCACCAAGTCGCATGAAGACCCCCTTTTGGAAAGCCTGTCTGGGATTCTGAAATGCCCAAACTGCAGGGAAGATAATGCTGCTACAACGAACAAACTGACTCCATTCTAGAGGCAAGGCCATTCTAATTCGCGGAGAGGAAGGTATTCTCCCTTCCCCTAAAAAACAAACCAACCATTTCTAGATCTGGATTCTGCCACTGTTTAAATGAGACTGGGGGGGATGTTTCCGTGTTAACAACGTCATCCTGAGAGGCCTTCACTCCTGCTTCCATAAAAAGCAATAAAACGTAGGAGGGAGATGAGAGGCGTAAATCTGAGGTGCAATAACATTCATCCCCCAACAAAGGAAACATGTTTATTTATCACTTTTACTATTTTCCGTAAAATTTACAGCCGACAATCTGCCGGAATGCAGGCGCCATGATTTAAATGGGTCTCCAACCAAGGAAGGGCAGTGCCAAGCAACAGAGCAGGCGAGATCCAATCCGTCTCCCCTTTTGTCTTGCCGTCCAGACAAAGGGATGGGTGTGTGTGTGTGTGTGTGTGTCTGTGATTTATCCCAGGACTTGCCTACAGCTTTATTTCAACAGCCTGCCAGCTGACTGGAGAGGAGGGGGGACATTCACACACACAGTAATTATGGAAAGCAAACGCTGGAGACCAAAACGGTGTTTGTGTCATTGGGCGTAATCTTCCTCAGTGTTTACAATAAAGTGGAATTGAATCAAGCCAGACGTTGTGAGGGCGTTTGGAGAATGGCGGGTGATTGCTCGGAGAGAGGCAACCACAACAGACCAGCTCCGGAATACTGGAACAGGGGGGAGGCGCTGACAATATCTGGTTCCACAAAGGCCACGTGAAAACAAAAAAAGGCTCAGTCACCTGGGGGCCTGTTCAGTGCTTGGGAAGGAGCCCAAAAAGGGAGGCAAGACCGGATATCCCACCCAGGGCCAAAGAGCTGCCGACTGAGAGATCAGGTTCGAATCCCCCCTCTGCCACAGAAGCTCGCTGGGGGACCTTGGGCCAGACACCCACCCTCAGTCTTGCCTACCTCACAGAGGTGTTGCGAGGATTAAATGGAGGAGAACAATGTAGGCCACTTTCGGTCCCCGCTGGGAGAAAAATGGGGTCGACATGAAATAAATAAATGAATGAAAGTAAATTTCTCATGCGTACACTGGAGACGACAAAGGGACATTTGAGGTGTCAAATGTGCCAGCTCAGTGCAGTAAAGGGAAGCAAGGAGCTGGCATTAAGGTTGCAAACTCCAGATTGGGAAATTCCTGGGGATTTGGGGGTGGAACCTGGGCAGGGGGCGGGGTTTGGAAAGGGCAGTGACCTTGGTGGGATTCTCACCTTGTACCTCTTGCTTTCTTCCCACGTGCAAGCGAAAACATGGGTGGACAGGAATGACGGCTGATGGCTAGTAGATTCAGGACACAAAAAATACAGTTCTTCTTCCCCCTGTAGAATCATGGAGTTGGAAGGTGCCTCCAGGGTCATCTAGTCCAACCCCTACACAGTGCACAGAATTCACAAATCCCCCCCCCCCCCCAGTGACCGCTGTTCCATGCTCAGAAGATTGACAAAAAAACCCTCCAGGATCCCTGGCCAAACTGGCCTGGAGGAAAATTGCTTCCTGACCGCAAAGTGGCGATCAGCATTTCCCTGGGCATGTAAGAAAGGGCCACGAGGACTAAGCACTGAGGCAACCCTTCCTGCCCTCCCTCTCAGGAATTGCCTAAGTTCACAGGATCAGCATTGCTGTCAGATGGCCATCGAGCCTCTGCTTGAAAATCTCCAAAGAAGGAGAGCCCATCACCTCCCGAGGAAGCCTGATCCACTGAGGAACCGCTCTAACCATCAGGAAGTTCTTCCTAATGTTAGAAAAAGATCCGAAAACTCTTCTGGTGCAGTGGTTAAACTACGTGGACTCTAATCTGGGAGAACCGGGTTTGATTCCCCACTCCTCCACTTGCAGCTGCTGGATGACCTTGGGCAAACCATAGTTCTGTCAGAGCTGTTCTCTCAAGGACAGTTCTGGAAAGAGCTCTCTCAGCCCCACCTACCTTCCAGAGTGTCTGTTGTGGGGAGTGGAAGGGAAAGGAGTTTGTAAGCCACCCTGAGACTCCGAGTGAAGGGTGGGGTATAAATCCAATCTCTTCTCCTCTTCTTTTTCTTAATTTCAACCTGTTGGTTCTGGTCCGACCTTCTGGGGCAACGGAAAACAACTCAGCACCATCTAGAGTTAGCTTATGGAACTAACTGCCACATGCTCTAGTGACGGCTATTTGTTCGGCCGGCTTTAAAAGGAGACTGGATAAATTTGTGGAGGAGATCTTGATCAATGGCTATCGGCTAGGATGACTAAATTGAAACACCATGTTCAGAGGCAGTGTACACTGAATATCAGACTGCCGAGCCAGTGTGGTATAGCAGTTACAGTGTCCAGCTAGGATCTGAGGGACCCAGGTTCGAGTCCCCACTCTGCCATGGAAACCTGCTGGGTGACCTTGGGCCAATCACACACTTTCAGCCTAACCTACCTCGCAGGGCTGTTGTGAGGATAAAATGGAGGAAGGTAGAATGATTGTCATTTTGGGTCCCTCACTGGGCTAAAAGGCAGGGTATAGAAGAGAAGTGAATAGTGCGGGGGGAGGGCTTTGGTCTCCATGGCCGGTTCCTGAGGCTTCCAAGAGCTTCTGATTGGCTACTGCAGGAAACAGGATGAGGCACTAAAAGAACTTTTGGATGGATCCAGAAGGGCTCTTCTGAAGCATCCCCTGAGACGAACGTGGCATCGGTTCTCCGCACCAGATGGAACATCCGTCAGACAATCAGCCTGACGTCTTTCATGAATATCCAGTTCGGGTAAATTCAGAATCCGCTCAGCTAATTCCAAATTGAGATGAGCTCAGAAATGTCTGTTTGGCCTCCAAAAGCACTAAATACCTCTTAACGCCCTGTTATGATTGGAAAAGAAGAGACGGCCTAAAATGCTGATTATGTTTTGCGCTCTCAGGTCCTGCTCCGGTTTTATTAACCCGTGCGGCATGATTTATTCACGGCTCGGGATTAATTCCCAGAACCGGCCACCTTGGAACTGAGACTCGGAGACTCTCCGTGATTACCAGATAAATGGGGCTGGCTGATTCGAGGTCAGCTTGACGGCTTCGGGAGCACTGCCTGCAAAAGTCGGAGACCTTCTGCTCCACGGTAGCTCATTCCAGTCTCGCCTTGCCAGTCGGGTGGGTTTCTCAGCCTTGGTGGCAAACTTCCCTAGCTCGATCAAAGTGACAAATGAGTCGAGGAAGAGGAAAGAGAAGCGTTGCGGATTAGGGTTTTAAAAGTCAGTGCACAGATGGGGGGTGGCCTGAAGCACCAACAGTTGGATGCAGTCCCATATTGCCATTGCAGCCTAACCCAGAAGTTCTCATGGAGGACGGGGCTCATCTTTACGGGGCCTGTTTAATTGTCATGCCCCCCCCCAATCTCCAGAGCTTGGCTTGAAAAGGTCACCCCTGAGGAGGAGACAGAGACACTGGGCCTCCCGCATCCTATTAAGATGCCATAAGAACATAAGAGAAGCCAATGTTGGATCAAGCCAGTGGCCCCTCCAGTCCAACACTCTGTTGTCACACAGGGGCCAAAAACACCAGGTGCCCTCAGGTGTGACAGCGTGTTGGACTGGATGGGCCACTGGCCTGATCCAACACTGGCTTCTCTTATGTTATGTTATGTTATTTATTTCTTAAATTTATATCCCACTCTCTCCACCAAAGGCAGGCTCAGAGCGGCTCACAGCATAAATTAAAATCACAAATCCGTTTAAAATAAACATTCCACACTAGACATTAAAATTTATTTATTTATTTATTTATTTGTTCAATTTATACCCCGCCTAGCCAGCGAACCGGCTCTAGGCGGCTAACAAATACTATCCATACAAGATTGGCGGCATTACAATTCAACCTGCAGGTGGGTCCGAAAGGCATTCCTATAAATCTCTGTATGACCACACACAGGTTGGCAGATGGCGGTGCCAACAGACGGGCTGGCAGATGGAACTGGGCCAGGGCTGAGATGTTTACCTTGAGTGGCCCCTACTCAAAGGCCTGGTGGAAGAGCTCCGTTTTACAGGCCCTGCGGAACTGCATCAAATCCTGCAGGGCCCTGATGTTCTCCGGGAGCTTATTCCACAAGTACGGGGCCACCACTGAAAAAGCCCTGGCCCGTGTTGTAGCCAGCCACGCCTCCTTCAATCCGGGGACAGCCAGACGGTGTTGGGACCCGGACCGTAGTGCTCGCTGGGGAACATGTGGAGAGAGACGGTCCTTCAGGTAGACAGGTCCCAGGCCATATAGGGCTTTATAGGTAAGCACCAGCACCTTGAACCTTATCCGGTATGCTATTGGCAGCCAGTGCAGTGCCTTCAAGGCACTGTTCTTATGTTCTTACCTACTGACTGGTCCTTTCTAACTGGAGATGTCGGGGATTGAACCGGGGGCCTTCTGCATGCCAAGCAGAGGCTCTACCACTGAGCCACAGCCCCTCCCCAGTTCTTCCTAAGAGCAGTCAACATCCTGTATGAGAATCTCACCAGCCAATGGACCTGTCTGAATCCTAGCAGCCAAAACTACTGGTTCTATAGCCACATTTCGAGATCAGGGCAATCCTTGTAATCATCCCAAATGAGGTGAGCTTGGATGGAAGCTCCTTCCAGGAGGTGGAACAATCACTTGGCAGCACAAAGAAATCCTCCCCATTGTGTTACTTACAAGGAAGAATCACGGGCCGGGATTGGCTCCTGCAGACCGTCTCCTTGGAGGGCCGTCAGCACCTGGACAGCTCCTCTGAGGCTCCATCAGTCTTGCCTTGAACCAGTTTCTTTACCCAGGCAAGCTAGCTTTGGGTTCTTTCAGTGGGTCTGCCTGGACTATTGCTCCTAGACCCACTGGCCCAGCCTTGCCGAGGAGGAGGAGGAGAAGGAGGAGGAGGAGGAGGAGATTGGATTTATACTCCGCCATTCACTACCTGAAGGAGTCTCAGAGCAGCTCACAAGCTCCTTTCCCTTCCCCTCCCCGCAACAGACACCCTGCAAGGTAGGTGGGGCTGAGAGAGCTCTGAGAGAACTTGGGACTGACCCAAGGTCACACCAGCTGGCTTCATGTGGAGGAGTGGGGAATCAAACCCAGTTCTCCCAGATTAGAGTCCGCACACTTAACCACTACACCAAACTGGCTCTCATGGACATCAAAAAAAGGACAGATGGATACCAAAAAAAAGAGGAAATCTGGTAGAAGAAGAGACTGGATTTATACCCCACCCTTCACTACCAATGGGAGTCTCAGAGCGGCTTACAAATGCCTTTCCTTTCCCCTCCCCACAACAGACACCCTGGGAGGTAGGTTACGGCTTGCCCAAGGTCATCCAGCAGCTGCAAGTGGAGGAGTGGGGAATTAAACCCGGTTCTCCCAGATTAGAGTCTGCGCACTTAACCACTCCACCAAATCAGAGCCACCTGGACAGTCATGCCCAGTGGTGCCGAATGGTGTGCGCAAAGGTGGGGCGTTGCAACATCCCTCCCACTTTCAGACCAGGACAGAAGGACTTGGAGCCCTCCGTTATAACTTGAGTCCTACAAAGGGAGCTAGGACTCTCAAAGAAGATTTGGTTTCTATCCTCTGCTTTTCTCTGCCCGAAGGAGTCTCAAAGCGGCTTAGAATCACCTTCCCTTCCTCTCCCCACAGCAGGCCCCTTGTGAGGCAGCTGGGGCTGAGGGAGCTCTGAGAGACCTGTGACTGGCCCAAGGTCGCCCAGCAGGCCTCATGCAGAGGAGGCCTGGGGAATCACACCTGGTTTCCCCAGATTAGAGCCTGCCACTCTTTACCACCGCACCCTGCTCTGGAGAGCTTCGGCCCCGGAAATCTTGTCGGTCTCCCAGGTGCTACTAGACTCCAGCTGAGCTTTTCCTGCCCCGAATGCCAGACTGGATGTCCTCTAGCATGATCATCATCACAGGGACGACGTCGCGTGACGTCACATGACCAGTCAGGCAAGGGGCCTCCATGTTCCGGAATCATTTCCGCCAGCTTTTGAAATATTGGGGGACGTTCTTCTAGAGTAGCAGTGCAGCCTGAAGGAAGTGTCTTTGCGAGGCGGAGACGAGAGGGAGGGTGCCTGATCCGATCAGGGGTTCAAGAGGAGCTTGTAAGGTGCACGTCACACTTTATAGGGTTATCAGTCATCCCCCTCCATTGGTGAACATAATGCAAAACCATTGCAGGACTTAAATTTTAGAACTGCACATTTTGCGTTTGGTTTCATATCTGAAGGGACCTGTTCAGCTCCTCGAGCCTTCAGCCAGTTTGGTGTGGTGGTTTGGAGCGCAGACTCCAGTCTGGGAGAACCGGGTTTGATTCCCCACTCCTCCACATACAGCTGCTGGTGTGACCTTGGGTCAGTCACGAGTTCTCTCAGAGATATTCTCTCACGGGCAGTTCTCAAAAGAGCTCTCTTAGCCCCACCTACCTCATAGGCAGTGTTCCCTCTAAGGTGAGATAGTGGTGAGCTAGCCTCTGGCTCACACATTTTCATCTTAGCTCAGGAAGGATGGCTCCAGAGCAAACTAATCTATGCAGTAGCCAAATTGTTCGTTCACAACTTTAATATGCCAGTAGCTCACAAAGTAGAAGTCTTGTTCACAAGACTCCACAACTTAGAGGGAGTACAAGTGGAGACCTGCAAGAAACTTGCAGGATAGTTATCCCATTCGTCACACCTTTGCTTCCTCCCTTCTCCCCCTACCTCTCTTACACTCTTTCTCCCTTCTTCCCCCCTTTCTTACTCTCTCGCTCTCCTCAGTGTATGTTACTTCCTCTCTCTTCCTGACCTGTCATCATTCCCTTTGTTTTTCTGCCTCCCCACCTCATCACTCTTTCTCTCTCTTTCTGCCTCCCACCTCAAATCCCACCCTCCCCAGGCTCCACCTCTCAAATGTCTGGGAATTTCCCAACCTGGAGTTGGCAACCCTATTTCCTTCCCACCCAACAGCCAACCTACCTTTATCTGTCTTCAGCTTTCTATCTCCACCCCCCTCCCCTGCAGCCTCTACCTAGGAAAATTACAGTCTTTCTCCACAATGGGGACTAAAGCAGCTTACATTATTATTTCCTCTTTGTTATCTGCACAACAACCCTGTGAGGTTGGTTAGGCTGAAAGTATGTGACTGGTCCAAAATCTCCCAGTCAGCTTTCACTGCAAGATGGGGATCTGAACCTGGGTCTCGCAGATCCCAGTCTGAAGCTCGAACTGTTGCACCACAATGGCTTTCATAAGGTGGCTGCTGATGAACTGTAGCAAAACAGCTGGGCCTAATTAAGTCATGCAAATCAGGTGGTATCAAGTCACACAGAGGGTGCTGCCTAGGGATGCCAGCCTCCAGATGGGACCTGGGGATCCCCTGGAGTTACTGCTCATCTCCAGACTACAGAGATAACTTTCCATGGAGAAAATGGATGCTTTGGAGGGGGGAGTTTATGGCATTGTACCTCACTGAGGTCCCTGTCCTCCCCAGGCTCCACCCCCAAATCTCCAGGAGTTTCCCAGCCTGGATCTGGATCCACTGCTGGTGGTCGGGGGGGGGGGGTACTTGGCAACCCTAGACTGCTGCCAGTCAAAACCCTGCCTTTTACTGACAGAAACAGTTAGAACCTCCCCCCCTCCCCCAAACATTCTAATCTCCTCACAGTTGACGCCTGGAGTTGAGGCCATTTCAAAAAGTATTTTGGGGGATTCTACGGTCACTGAAGGGTTTTTTTTAACTTTTCGGATTTTTCTGCACACGGGGGGAGTGCCCCCCATGTGTAGGAAAACCTCCCTGCCTCCCAGGTGCCCCCCCCTGCGTGGATTTAGGTATCCTCACACAGGGGGCGCCTTCGGAATTAGATATATAGATTACTCACAGGGTGTCTGTTGTGGGGAGGGGAAGGGAAAGGAGATTGTAAACTGCTCTGAGACTCCTTTGGGCAGTGAAGGGCAGGGTATAAATCTAATCTCTTCTTCTAATTTGGAGAACCGGGTTCGATTCCCCACTCCTCTACATGCAACTGCTGGTGTCACCTTGGGTCAGTCACAAGTTCCTTTCAGTGCTGTTCTCTCAAGGGCAGTCCTCAAGAGAGCTCTCTCACCCCCACATACCTCACAGGGTGTCTGTTGTGGGGAGGGGAAGGGAAAGGAGATTGTGAGCCGCTCTGAGTAAAGGGTGGGATATAAATCCAATCTCCTCTCTCTTCTTCTTTCTCTCTTTGCTGGGCAATTCCTCCTGACATCCCAAGCAGGGGTGCAAAGAGATGGCTTTAATACCCCACCCCCCACCCCGATGTGGAGATTAGGGACCCCTCTCGGAAAGCTTTGCACTCACGCCAACCATCAAGCCAAGAAGGGAATGTCATCCCCGGCTGCATGAAGGTAGGCAATATGTAAATCGCTCCAGAACCAGATAGCAATCTTGTCGCTGTCGTTAATAATTCTCTCTCCAATAAGCATAACAGAATATTCGCTAGATCTTATCTGAGAGTGAGCACATCATGTTGACACAAACACAGAAAGAGATAGCGTCGACCGCTTGTTGACAGAATAAATGGACTGGGTGGAAGAGAACAGTTGGGATGAGCGGGGCCTTAGCCGGCGTTCCAATCCAAGGCAACCGGGCGCGCGGGGGGGGGGGGCGACAGAAGGGAGAATAAGGAGGCAGAAAACCTCTGAACCCCAGTGCCAAGAGGCGGCATCAGGAGAAGGCTTCACTTGGCCACTCTGCCCTGTTGTTGGACCGCCAGATGGAATTGGCTGGCCACTGTGTGAGACAGGATGCCACTGGACTAGGTGGACCCTCCCTGGTCTGACCCAGCAGGGCTCTTCTGATGTTCTTCTCAGGGGAAGGCCTCGGCCTCTCTGCCCTGTTGTTGGCCCTCCAGAGGAACTGGCTGGCTTCTGTGTGAGACAAAATGCTGGACTAGGTGGACCCTCACTGGTCTGATCCAGCAGGGCTCTCCTGAGGTTCTTGACAGGGGGAAGGCCTCAGCCTCTCTGCCCCGTTGTTGGCCCTCCAGAGGAACTGGTTGGCTACCTTGTGAGACAGAATGCTGGACTAGCTGGACCACTGGTCTGATCCAGCAGGGCTTTTCTTACATTCTTCTCAGGGGAAGGCCTCTGCCTCTCTCCCCTGTTGTTGGACCTCCAGAGGAACTGGTTGGCCACTGTGTGAGACAGGATGCTGGACTAGATGGCCTATTGGTCTGATCCAGCAGGGCTCTTCTTACATTCTTCTCAGGGGAAGGCCTCAGCCTCTCTGCCCTGTTGTTGGACCTCCAGAGGAACTGGTTGGCCACTGTGTGAGACAGGATGCTGGACTAGATGGCCTATTGGTCTGATCCAGCAGGGCTCTTCTTACATTCTTCTCAGGGGAAGGCCTCAGCCTCTCTGCCCTGTTGTTGGACCTCCAGAGGAACTGGTTGGCCACTGTGTGAGACAGGATGCTGGACTAGATGGCCTATTGGTCTGATCCAGCAGGGCTCTTCTTACATTCTTCTCAGGGGAAGGCCTCAGCCTCTCTGCCCTGTTGTTGGACCTCCAGAGGAACTGGTTGGCCACTGTGTGAGACAAGACGCTGGACTAGATGGACTATGAGTCTGATCCAGCAGGGCTCTTCTCATGTTCTTAACCCAAACATACAGAATTGTCACACAGCTGTCGTGGGCTAGCAGACTGTCCAAAGGAGCCCGAACACTTCTGTTTGCCAACCGTTTTAAGAAACCAATCTGCTCTCTCAAACCATCACTGTGTGAAGGAGAAAAAGCCGAGAGTCCTATGCGTGAGCAGCGACTCTCCAGCACAGCAGAGAGGGGCCTATTTGTATGTGAAAGCAGTGTGTGTTACATTAAATAGGCAAACAAGCCGGGAAGACAGACGCCAAATATTAGCTTTCCAAAACAGCCTATTCACTTGTGGTTTAACCCAGGAGTGACGTATCTCTTAGCAGAGTGGGGAAACTTTTCTACAGGTCTGATGGACCGAGACAGGAGAGGGGCAGGGCTGAGAGTATCCTGTTCTCATTCCGAGTCAGGCGGCTCACTGGCCTGGTCTTGGTGGTGGTCAGGCAGGCTCGGCTATGTAGATTCTGACTACTAATGCCCCGGTTTCAGCCTCATACCAAACACCTATCAGTACCTATAAAGCTGCTTCCTACTGAATCTGACCGTCAGTCCATTTCGCGCAGTACTCGGACTGGCAGCCGCACTCCAGGGTCTCAGGCAGAGATCTTTCAGGTAGAGATTTTTTAACTGGAGATGCTAAGGAATGAACCGGGAAAGCAGCGGGCCTGCTCCCGGCCCACAGACCCTCTCCCCATCCCCTTTTCACCCCATCTGCCATCTTATCGTCCCTGCGCACTTCCAAATACTTTGGCAAGTTCCGATTGCAGGCACGAGGCATAAGGAAAGCGGCAGAGGCCTTCTGCTCAGGCTGGCTTTTATTTCAGTCTCAAGGCTCGACCTCGCTGGGGAGAATCTCGATGAAATTTTCCAGGGCAAACGATAAGAGACGGCTTTTGTTTATGCTTTCCACGGCAGCCGTCATTCCTCAAAGGGGACGCGCGGGCTGGTGATTGACATTTTTCAGCAGCCGACAGAGGACGTCTCCCTCCTTTCAGCTCTAAAAACCTTCTGTTCTTTCCAGCATGATTTAGACAAGCGTTTGACCTCTACTTGCGTCGAGTTAATAGGATTCTGTGCCTGCACCCTTTTAGCACTTAATTAAATATTAGGCACAGAAGAAAAAGAGCAAACATTGGCCACCGCAAGAGTGAAAGGGGGAGGGGGGAGTTGGACTGCAAAGGAAGATTCCTCCGGATCCAGTGCGTGAAAGACCCACCTGCCCTCTTGGAGTCCTTCAGCAGCTTATTCCTTAGTGCTTGGGGGCAGGGGAAGCAAGGTTTTGTGGGACAGAGGAGGCAGAAGCGATGGGGAGCAATAGCTGGGGGGCCCTCACTCCTTATCAACTGCCTGCTGTTGCTGGCCATGAAACAGTCCTCAATGTTTGCTCAGTTCCTACATTAAAAGCATTTTTATGCCAAGGCCACAAAACACACAGGGTACAACACACAAACAATATAAAAATGGCAACCTGGTGATAAGATGAGAGCAAACTGCCTTGCGCCAGGTCAGCCAGCCAGTGCCTCTCCCAAACCTGGGGCAAAGAGGGGCCTTTCTCTCCCAGCGCCGCTTCCTCCAGATCCTCCCGGTGGGACTGTCCAAGATCCATTCAAGTGCCCTACGATTGACTCGAGGCTCTTCCCCATCATCCCATCTGCCCAGAGTTCCCAACTCTGCCCTGGGAAAATCCTGGAGATGCACCGGTGGTGCCTGTGGCGGGCGGGTTGAATCTGGGAAGGGATCTCACCAAGAACCTATGGGATCACCCAAGAGCTGACCCGCCAAAGCTGCCCTTTTCTCCAGAGGAGCTGATCTTTGTGGCCTGCAGATCAGCTGAAATTCCAGGAGAACGGCAGGCCCCTCCTGGAGGTTGGCAACCCAACCTCTGCCTCATGTACGGCTTCCAGCCACTAGGTGAGGCCTGGAAATCCCCCAGAATCACAACTGGTCTCAGCCTACAGAGGCCAGGTCCCCTGGAGACCATGGCAACGTTGCAAGTCCAGTCTAGGCAGGGCGTTATAAACCTGACTTATCGTTCCTCCCCTCCCCAAATGCCACCTTTCTCAGGTTCCCCCACCCCACCCCCATTGGCAGGAATTTCCCAGCCAATAAGGGCATTAACATCCCATGGGGGCTGCCAGCTCTGGGCTGGGAAATACTTGGTGATTTGGGGGGGGGGGGGACTCTCAAGAGGGCGCGGTTTGGGGAGGGAAAGGACCTCAGTAGCAGCAGAAGAGATTGGATTTATATCCCACCCTTCACTACCCAAGGGAGTCTCAGAGCGGCTTACAGACTCCTTCCCCTTTCCCCTCCCCTCCCCACAACAGACACCCTGCGGGGTAGGTGGGGCTGAGAGAGCTCTGACAGGAACGGCTCTTCTTCAAGAACAGCTGTGCCAGAGCTACGGCTTGCCCAAGGTCACCCCAGCAGGTGCGAGTGGAGGAGTGGGGAATCAAACCCGGTCCTCCCAGATCAGAGTCCGTCCCCCCAAACTGGCTCAGTAGGGTACCATGCCACAGAGGCCACCTTCCAAAGCTGCCATTTCTTCCCCGGGGGGGGGGGCTGATCCCTGTCGTCTGGGGACAAGTAGTGACAGCGAGAGATCCCCAGGCCCCACCTGGAAGATGGCAACCCGACACCACCCCCTCCCAAATCCCGCCCCCTCCGGCTCCAGCAGGCATGTCCCAAACCAGCCTCTTCTTGACGCAACACGGCGGGGCGGGGCGGGGCGGGGCGACCGAAAGCGGCCGCCTTCCCTTCCCCCAGGCCGATGCCCCCGCCCACCCGGGGAGGTGTCATGGGGCGCCGTGTCCGGCAGGGGGCAGCAGCCCCCTCGCTTCTGCAGCGCGCGTTGCTCCAAACGGACCCTGGCGCGCCTTCGGGCTTCTGCGGCCGGTTCCCTCCCGAGCCGTCGGGCGTGGGCGGCTCTCTGCGGTTCCCCCGCAGGGCCTCGCCGGTCAGGCCTCGGGACTGCCGGCTGCTGCCTCCGCCTCCTCGGGCCGCCCGGGCCGCTCAAGGACGCTGCCCTGGGCAGCAGCCGGGCTCGGCCAAGGAGGGCGCTTCCCCGCGGCGGCGGCGGCGGCGGCCCCAGCGGCCAGCCCAGCCCCCCTGGCCCCGCCCGGGAGCAAACGCCGCCGGCCTCCTTCCTCAAGCTGCCCGGGCGGAGGGGAGGGAGGCGCCGTCCCCGGGACAGCCGTCCCTTTCCGCCCGCAGCTTCCCGCTGGAGGGCAGGCAGGCAGGCACCCACCGGCGCCTGGCGGAACTGCAGGCCGAGAGCTGCAGCTCCAGGCGCATTCCCACGTTGGGGCGAGCGACTGGGCTCCTGCATAAAAAATCAGTGCGCTCCGAAGCCAGCTCCTTACTGGGCTGTTATGTATTGACCATGCGGTCGCCATGTGCTCCCTTCATAGCGACCGCATGGCCAGAGCACATGGCCAAGAAACTACCTGAGCTTCAGCCAGGGAGAACAAAGAAGACAAAAAGGTGTGAGCCGGAGGCTAAAAAGCTGCGAGCTAGCTCACACTCACTCAGCTTAGAGGGAACACTGCTTTGCCGAGGCCTGAGATGGTGCGACAGTCTGCTGACAATGCCCCCCCCACACACACACAGAGTTCTGCCACAAAGCATCAAGACAAGGTGGAGATATCAGATGAGCGGCTTTCTCTGAGCTGCGGGACCCCCGTTAGGAACAGCCCTTTTCGCTCCACGTCTCCGGGGAGTCGGCGGCACCTTTCCTTGACGGCTGCTGGCACCGAGAGCTCTTTCTGAAGTGGCCTCCTGGGGCATGGCTGTATGTTCAAGGATGCCGCTTGGCTTCCATGCTGTGGCAGGGCGGTTGGGATGTCTCTGTGTGCCCCAGGGGAAGAGGGATCAGGTCCAAGAGCGCATGCTGAAGAGGGCCACAGTCCATGCTAAACAATGTGTGCAAAGGCACTGCATTCCTCAAGATGCGCGTCCACTTTAGAGACCCACAACATTTTGGAAAGCTCATACCCCCCTCCCCAATTTTGTTGGTCTCTAAGATGCTATTAGGGGCCGCGGTGGCTCAGTGGTCAAGAGGCTGAGCTGCAGACCGGAAGGTCGGTATCTCGGCAGTTCGAGGCCCGAGTGCTGCGTGAAGGAGTGAGCGCCCGTCTCTGGGCCCAGCTCCTGCCAACCTAGCAGTTCGAAAGCAAGAAACTGCAAGTAGAGAAATAGGTACCGCTGCTGTGGGAAGGCGACAGCGTTCCGTGCACCTTGGCGTCTAGTCATGCCGGCCACGTGACGACGGAAACGTATTCGGACAGCGCTGGCTCTTCGGCTTGGAAACTGAGCTGAGCACTGCATTCCTAGAGCCGGATTCAACTAGCTTTCGAGCAAGGGAAACCTTTACCTTAAGGAGCTACTGGAAGTCAAATTGAGCAGTTTTGCTGCAGACTGGCACGGCTTCCGTCTGAAACGACATTCATCAAGTCAAGGATGTCAGTGGGGGGAAGGGAGCAAACTAAACGTGAGGCTGGGAAAACCCTGAAGGGTTGGTGTAGCTGTAAATAGCAGCCATAAGGCATTTCCAGCTGGGTTGGCCTGTGGCGTAAAGGCCAACTTTTTTGGGTGATCTGACTCCCCTCTCCAGCTCCTGCTGACCACGTGGTGTCATCGTATGGGTGATGGTAATGCTGATTCTGTGAACTGAGGCAGATCGGGTGCTCAGTTCTCGTGGCCCTTCCTTAAAGGCCGGGGGAAATGCTGATCGCCACTTTGGGGTCAGGAAGCCATTTTTCTCCAGGCCAATTTGGCCGGGGAACCCGGAGGTTTTTTGTCATCTTCTGGGCATGCAGCAGGGGTCCCTGGGTGTGTGTGTGGGGGGAGGAGGTATTTGTGAATTTCCTCCATTGTGCAGGGGGTTGGACTAGATGGCCCTGGAGATCCCTTCCAACTCCATGATTCTATGATTCTAAGCTTTTGAGAGTCAAAGCTTCTTTTGTCTGTTGAAGGGAGTGTTGACTCGCAAAAGCTCATACCTTGGAAATCTTGTTGGTCTCTAAGGTAGTACTGGACTTGAATCTAGTTTATTTCACCACAGGTGCTGATTTTCTGCCTCTGACTGCGATATAAGGACTCCAGGATCTTAATTCTTACTTGTCTCTGCCTAAGGGAGCTTTGAGTCTAAAAAACTTTGGCCCCAAAATCTTCTTTGGTCTCTAGGTGCTATGGGACTTGAATCTAAAGAAGAAGAGACTGGATTTATACTCCGCCCTTCACTACCCAAGGTAGTCTCAGAGTGGCTTACGAACGCCTTTCCCTTCCCCTCCCCACAACAGACACCCTGTGAGGTAGGTGGGGCTGAGAGAGCTCTGACAGAAACTGCTCTTTTTCAAGGACAGCTGTGCCAGAACTACGACTTGCCCAAGGTCATCCAGCAGGTGCAAGTGGAGGAGTGGGGAATCAAACCCGGTTCTCCCAGATTAGAGTCTGCGCACTTAACCACTATACCAAAATGGCTCTACACAGCTCTAGTCCCTCCAATGCTGCCATTTCCCCATGGGAACGGACCTCTGGAGTCTGGAAATCACTTGTAATTCTGGGCAGCCTCCAGCAAGTCTCGCCATGAGTCCATCCCCCTTTCTCAAATGGTGTTCCAGCTCAGAGAACGACAAGATTTTTGGCTGTTCATCTCCCCCTTCAGGAAGCCTTGCCCTGGTTCCGTGACACTTTGATTAATTAGCCAAAATGTGCTAACCATGCTGCAGATTAAAAGCGTGGAGGCACTAGGCGGGGTTGTTCTTTGCAGCTTCCCCGGGCGAGAAGCCTGCTGTGTGCTCTCACAAATGCTGCAGAGAAGCACGTGGCTGCACCCCACGGAGACCTGGAAGCTTTTCTGGCTGCTGTCATAAACAGGCACCTGTTCAAAATGGCCGCTCAGCTCTGCCAAAAAGGCCAGAGTCGAAATCTAGGACACTGTCAGGCGAAAACAGGACAAATCTGATCTTCTCTTTTACCTTTAAGCATCCCTATTTACCTTCAGCAGATAACTGTTATATTAGGGCAGGTTTTCAATACTTTTGCCCCCAGAGGAGCATTTTCACTTCGGATAAGGATTGAAATGGCTTTATTTCCCCTCTGAGAAGAACTTTGTCTTCCAAGATGAACTGAAGGGAAAAAATTATTTCTTTTTTTTTAAAATTTAAGCAGCGAAATGGTGCTTTTTTCCCCTAATGAAGACACAAGCAGTGTGATCCTGAAAACACTTTCCTGGGATTGAACCCTGTTGAATAGACATTAGTATGATTTTGAGTACACCAGTTTAGGATGTCACCAAAGTGACTTCGTGTACAACATTGCAATTGGGAGGAGAAGAACACACTTTTTTAACCTCAGAAGAGACTTAGAAAAACACTCGTCCAGCTCCAGGGGAGACTTTTTACCTCAGAAGTGGCGTTTTATAGATTGATTCTCATGCCAGGCTGGGAGTTCCATTCAGATTGCATAAGGGCTTTGGTTTTTGAAGCCCTGTATAAATAATAAATCCTGTTGTTATTTATAATTCTCCCTTTTCCCTAAGAGGAAAATGTTTGCCTCGGGTGGAAAAAAACCTTTACCATTCTTTCTTTCCCCTCCGTTACCAAAAAAGAACCTTAAAGGAGAAACTCTTGTCTTGTAAAGAGGGGGGAAGAAAGAAAGAAAGAAAGAAAGAAAGAAAGAAAGAAAGAAAGAAAGAAAGAAAGAAAGAAAGAGAGCTTGTGAGCTTCACTGGAAGTTCTGCCCAAAACAATGGAAAAACATGAGCCTGGGGTTAAAAATCTCGTTTTCTGGCAGGAAATCATACGAGGAAGAACCAGAAAGGAGGTGAAGTAGGGTTGATCTGGGTAACTGTTTGGAATAGTGATGCCAGCCTCACAGTGGGAACTGGGGAGCCCCAGGAATCACAGCTCATCTCCAGACTACAGTGAACAGTTCCCCTGGAGAAGATGGATGCCATGGAGGGTGGAGGCAACGGCACTGTACCCCACTGAGGTCCCTGTTCTCTCCAGGCTCCAACCCCAAATCTCCAGGAATTTCCCAACCTGGATCTGGCAACTCTACCCCCCACCCCCCTCTGGTGGCCAAGGGAGACCGGGTAACCCTAGTCGGGAATGTGGAGCTGATTATACAGTCTGGGGGGAATGGAAGACCACCTTCCCATCACCATGTCCTCATCTGCATTGAAATGGTTTCTCACAAATAATGGCTTCTCATAGCCAAGTGGGTATTGAATGCATGAAGCTGCCTTATACTGAACATAGGGTTGCCAGCCTCCAGGTGGGGCCTGGAGATCTCCCACTATTACATTCGGTCTCCAGACAACAGGCCTCAGTTCCCCGGAGAGGCTGTCTGCTTTGGAGGGTGGACTCTGTGACATTCTACCCTACTGAGGTCCCTCCCCTCCCCACCCCAAACCCCACCCTCCCCAGGCTCTACTACCAAATTCTCCAAGTATTTCCCCTGGAGATTTTGGTGGTGGAGATGGCAACCCTGTGACCATTGGTCCATCATGGGTAGTCTCGGTTACTCAGACTGGCAGCGGCTCTCCAGGGTCTCAGGTGGACCTCTTTCACATCACCCACTGCCTGGTTCTTTTTTAACTGGAGATGCCGCCGGGGATTGAGCCTGGGACCTTCTGCATGCCAGGCAGAGGCTCTACCACTGAGCCACAGCCCCGCCCCTCATGCCAATGACAAAAGCAGCAGAAGTAGGTCCCTACAAACAAGCTCAGGGTTTCTTCCTCTTTGGGGAACTCCAGGAACTGCTACAAACTATGACTTTGTCAATCAACCCTACGAAAATGAAAACCCCAAAACGGCATGATGAAGTGCCTGGTCTAGAAGAAATGGGATGCTGCTTCAGACCAACACGGCTACCCACCTGAATCCCTCTACCTATATGTTTGGATTGGTAATTTCCAGTTCATTGTATCTGAAGAAGCAGGGCCGGTGCTACCATTAGGCCAAGTTAGGCGACCGCCTAGGGCTCAGACCTCAGAGGAGTGCAGAAACGGACAATCAGCGCCCCTCCAACCGGCCACAGGCTCTCACACTCACTCACTCACTCACCAGTCCTTGCTCTCCCATGCTTTTCCTCCTCCAGAGAGTCACGCCAACTGCAGCAGCAGCAGCTCCCTTCAGCTTTGCCTCGCACCCTGCCTGCCCAAGCCCGCACAATTTCTTTAAAAATTAGCAGGGTCAAGTTTTGTGCTTTTAATTTTCCCTAGAATTTATCTGTTTTTGATCATTGGTTAGCGGTGGGGGCGCAAGTAGTTAGCCTTGCCTAGGGCACAAAAAAGCCTGGCACCGGCCCTGTGAAGTGTGCGTGCACACGAAAGCTTATACCTTGAACAAAAGGTTTTTGGTCTTAAAGGCACTACTGGAGTCAAACTTTGTTCCACTATGAGAATCTAATAACCTGGATCCGGAGATTTGGGATTAGCAGTGGGTTTTCGGGTTGTTTGTCTCACCTCCTGCCGCTTGTTCCTCCCTAAGTCCAATTCAAGGTGCTCTTGTGCACAGTCCATTCACCTCAATAAGGTCTCCAAGAAAAAAAGGCTTTCCAAAAATGGCACCCAGTGAAAGAAACCTATCTGTATGCCCAACGCTGGTTTCTGCTCACCGCCTCTGTCCAGGCAAGTAAGGGTTGGGGGGGGTGGATCATGAATTATCTCCCAAATTAACTGTGCATGAAATTAGATAGACAGAATAGCTCAGCCCACCTTTTGTGGGAAAGATTTATTAATGGGCTATGGAATCTCCCAGAAAAGACAACAAGAAGAGGAAGAAAGTTATCTGACAGGTTATATGAAATAATGGAATTCTTGAGGTCTGATGGATAGCATGAAAAAAAACCAAACGCCAAATTGCTGGTGGAAACTGCGTCGCCCTAAATTTGTAACAGAACTCGGGGACGGTCATTTTCCGAATGTCTGCCCACATGGAATGCAGAAGAATCTAACACAGGCTCAAAATGTCGAGAACTGTAGCTCTGGTGGTTTATGTCTGTGCAGGTTTCTACCCTTCATGGTTAGTCATTTGAAAACACAGAGATGGGCGCTTTCACACGTGCTAAATCATGAGGTTTCAATCCAGCCACCATTTGCAAGTGGATTTTGCCATTCCACACAGTAAAATCCACTTGCAAAGGGCATTGAAAGTGGATTGGAAGTGCATTATTCAGTATGTGTGTAAGCGCCCTACAGTGTCCACCATAAATATTCCATATTAGGAGGATAGAGACTATTGTACATCTTCATGGCTACACCTTCTTGCTTTCCTTAGCTGACCAGCATCGCTGTAAATAACCACAGACCCCCTTTCTGTTGCCCACTGCCCAATCTTTGGGGTGGAGGGATGGGATCATAGAGTTGAGGGTCCCGACGGTGCCTTGGAAACAGCACTGCCTATGTGTGTGCTTGTACCTATCTAGACCAAGCCATCCCTGCTTCACCACTACATTGGCAGATACACAGAGGGCTGTTAAAAAATTGCAAGGATCCTGTGGATCCCTAAAGCAGGGATCCCCAGCATGGTGTTTGGGGGTGCCATGGTTCCTGCTGATATCTTTCTTGGCGACTCTCATATATTTTTAGAAAGTGGGTTGGGCCAGGTGGGGATTTTGCCCAGTCAGGCTTCTGATTGGCCATTGGAGATTTGATGGGCTGTACAGATTTTTTTAAAACATAGCTTTGGCAGCAGCTGCCACCCAGCGCAAGGATCTTCGCTGTGGGACTGCCGGTAAGCTGTGGCAGCCATTTTGTGGCTGGCTCTGCCTCCTGCGGCAGCCATTTTGTGGCAGCCATTTTATGGCTGCACTCGCCACGCTGTGCCAGAATCCCAAAGGTGGCCATGGGCTCAAAAAGGTTGGGGATTCCTGCCCCTAGGCCTAACGAATTACTTGCTGCATAACATTCAAGGGCTCAAGATCATGAAATCTTAGGTGACAACAATAATTGTGTTTGCCCTCGAGGGGCAAACAGGATTCTTCTTTCGCTTTCTCGTTGCAGCGGACTAACACAGCCCCTCAACCGGAATTTAGTAAAACACCCTTTGGTGCTTTCTCTCCTTCAAAGGAAGCAAACTCTTTGAAAAGCTGCCTGACCTTCCCACCAGTGTGATAAAGCCATGGAGCGTTAGTACTGTGGCTGCCACAGAGTTAACCTTGAGGACTAGTGTGCTGCCGTGAGGAGTCTGGGTTTTGGAGGCTTGGCTTCAAATCCCTGCTCAGCCTTGAAGCTTGGTAGGAGAATATGATCGAGTGCTTATCATACACATAGCCTCAACAAAGCTGGAAGGAAACTGGAAAGTGCTATAGATAATGATATATAATAATGACCAAGTCCACATGTTCTATCTTATGGTCACAATGGATCACAGAAACAACAGTTGTGTTAAAACAAATCCATGTCCCTTCTGGAATGGCTGGAAAATAACAGAATGCTACATCCAGCGCGATCCAGGTTAAAAACCATCATCAGTCTCAATGGAATCTCTTCTTTGTCTCCATGGGAAGACCAAAAGATGATGGCAGGTCAACAGATGTTAGATCAAAGTGGTCCATGTCAACCTCAGAGTAAAATCGTCTCCTTTTCTGTCATCGAAGAGGCTTTCGTGAAGCTCCTGCGTGCGAGAGATGAATGAGCAGTGTCCTCACTCAGGGCATTGACCATCCTGGACAGGAGGGTCATCTTAAACTTTTTAAAATCCTGGCCCATGAAGACATAAAGTATGGGGTTCATGCAACTGTTAGCAACGGCAATGGCTGTCACAATAGGGAGCCCAATCTCTAACACGGGGCCAGCGATCGAGCGGTGTTGCATTTCCAGCAGGTTGAAGACATGGTAGGGACACCAGCAGAAGAAGAAGGTCATTATAATAGCAATAATTATTCTCAAAGGTCTTTTGGACTTGGTGAGGCGGTTCCTTCTTAGCCTTCTTAGCCGGAAAATAATGATCATGTAACAAACTGTGATAATAGCCATTGGCATGACGAACCCTGCCAGGAACCTCGTGACGTTTACTGTCAGGTGTCTCATGTCGTGTAGGTAGTGATCGTGCGGAGAGTTGGGCAAATAGTAATTGTTGTAACAAATGACATTCGTGTTGCGATGCGTTCCAGTGTCCCGAAAAACCAGGGAAGGGGAACTCATTAAGATTCCAAGAGTCCAGATCAGGGGACACAATGAGTATGCGGTTTTAGGACTGCGGTGGTTTTGGGACCAGACCGGGAAGACTACTGAGATGCAGCGGTCAATGCTGATGGTCGCCAAGGAGAACACGCTGGTGTACATGTTGAGAATGAGAAGGAAGGAGTTGACTTTGCACATGCCCTTCCCAAAAACCCAGTGGTAGCCCAGGGCTGTGTAGCTGATGGTCAGCGGCAGGAAGACGTTGAACAAGAAGTCAGCCACAGCCAGGTTGAGGAACCAGATGGCATTGACGGACTTCTTCATCTTGAACACGATGATTCCAATGACCAGTCCATTGCCCACTAAGCCCAGGAGGCAAGTGATGCTGTAGATGAAAACGGTGAGGAGCCGAGCAATGGCCTTCGTGTCGTACTTCAGCTCCTTGTTAGAGAGCTCTTCCGTGACGACGTAATTGTGATCAAAGCTGTAATAGTCGTAGTCGGTCAAATTATTCGGGCTCATTGTGGTGAAGAGTACGGTAAAGGCCTGCAATCAGAGCAAAGGATGGTTAGCGAGTAAGTCGAGTACGATTAACAGGATTGGAAACGTTTTCGAAGCCAACGGCCCTTTTTCTTTCTTTCCCCCCTATTATAATAAACCTTTTTGTAAAGACTTTTTTTCCCCCTTTGCTTGGGAGAATTTATTTCTCTGGGATATTTCTCTGAATCTCTTCCCTGTGTGGAAGAAGAAGAAGAAGAAGAGATTTGATTTGTACCATGCCCTTCACTACCGGACATTCTCAGAGCAGCTTACAAACTCCTTTCCCTTACCTTGGGTGAAGAAGAACTTCCTTTTATCCGTTCTAACCCAACTGCTCAGCAACTTCATGGAGTGCCCACGAGTTCTTGTATTGTGAGAAAGGGAGAAAAGGAATTCTTTCTCTTCCTGCTCTATCCCATGCATAACTTGTAAACAGGGGCGTTGACTTTCTAAATCCCCGGGGGACCATGTCTCTGCCGCTCCCTCCCTCCCCGGCCCAGGGAGGCAGACCCGCGGCGGCAGCCAGCTAGCCGGGACTGCCGCCCGCACGAAGCGCGCGGGCGTCTATGTCCCCGCCGCCTCTCCCCCCCCCGCCTCAGGGAGGCAGGGCAGGCCGGGGGTGAAGGAGAGGCGGCGACGGCCGGCTGGGCGAGCATTTTGCCGGGGGTGGCTGAGCCCCCCCTGGGAAATTTCGGGGGAGGCTCGAGCCCTCGAGCCCCCCCGTAGTTGACGCCCATGCTTGTAAACCTCCATCATGTCACCCCTCAGCCGTCATTTCTCCAAGCTAAAGAGCCCCAAGCGTTTCAACCTTTCTTCATAGGGAAAGTGTTCCAACCCTTTTATCATTCTAATTGCCCCTTTCTGCACTTTTTCCAATGCTATAATATTTTTTTGAGGTGTGGCGACCAGAACTGTACACGGTACTCCAAATGAGGTTGCACCATCGATTTATACAGGGGCACTATGATACTGGCTTTTTTGTTTTCAATTCCCTTCCTAATAATCCCCAGCATAGCGTTGGCCTTTTTTTATTGCAGTCGCACAGTGTCTCGACATTTTCAGGGAGCAGACTTTTCACTCTTGAAAATGGTGGGGCACATTGTCCGCGTTCCTTTCTAAACCAAGTAAAGAAGTGCCGCCGAGGTCTGTTGACTCCCTTCCTGCACAGCGCTGGGGAAATGAGATGTATTTCTTGACAAAGCGCCTTGGTGAAACGGGGCTGATAGCCGGCAAACCCGTTGGAAGACATTACTCATTTCCCAGCTTTTGGAAGACAGCATTTATTCCCCAGCTTCTACACGACGTGGTTTGAATCATTCCTTCAGGATCATTTGGAGCAAAACCTAAGGGGCTTTACTATACTTACAGCACCTGGAGAAAATGGTCACTTTGGAAGGTGGACTCTATGGCATTATCCCCTGCTGAAGACCCTCCCACAACCTCCGTCCTCCTGGCTCCACCCCCCCCCCCCCAAATCTCCAGGTACTTCCAAACCCAGAGCCGGCCACCCGACCTCCAGGACATCAGCCCACTGGAAAACTCCTCTGGTACCAAAGCCAAGCTGCCTGTTCCTTGGGTTGATACTGACCAGAGAATTCTGCCTTTCGCTCAGCTTCACCCCTCCTGTTGCTGAATGAACTAATGTCCAAAATCTGGACAAGACAGAAGAAGAGGAGGAGGAGGAGAAGGAGGAGGAGGAGATTGCATTCGTACCCCACCACTACCCGAAGGAGTCTCAGAGCAGCTTACAATCTCCTTTCCCTTCCCCTCTCCACAACAGACACCCTGTGGGGTAGGTGGGGCTGAGAGAGCTCTCCTGAGAACTGCTCGTGAGAGAATAGCTCTGAGAGAACTTGTGACTGACCCAAGGTCACACCAGCAGCTGCATGTGGAGGAGTGGGGTGTCAAACCCAGTTCTCCCAGATTAGAGTCTGTGCTCTTAACCACTACACCAAACATGGGAGGTTTCCTCCTATGAAAGGGGTGGGGTGGGGGCTGGTGCGAGTTTCCAAGAAATTGCCAGTGGACAGCCAGGGGAGTGTAGCCATGGGAAAGCTGGACTAGAACTGGGAAGACTTGGGTTTGAATCCCCCCACCCCCCCAGCTCTCTGCAGGTCCTTGGGCCAGTCATTCTGAGATGGATCTACCTCGTGAGGGTGTTTTGAGTAAAAAGGGGGGGGGGCTGTATGTTTCCCTGAGCTGAGAGTGGGATGAAAACCTTATTTATTGTGGCCCTCCGCCTGCAAGACCTGAGCAAGGCTGCTAACAGGAGAGGACATTTTGGTGGACATGAATTCAGAGGGACACCATTAAAAGTCGAGGCAGCTTGCCAGCTGTAAGCACACAGTTCTATCACCATCACTACCAGTGGGTGGCGCTGTGGCTCATCTGAGCAGCTGGGTTGGTTCTGTACTCCTTCTAGCTGTCATTCGGTGGAAGGCCGGAGTCCCTGTTTTTAAAGAGTGTGCTGCAAACCTCTTGCAAAACTTTTATTAGTGTGTTACATCGTTGCATCTGACATCTCACCTGGTGTGCAATTTGCATTCTCAGAAGGAATCCCAGCTGGGCACTGAACAAGGTTCCTGCACCACTGGCCTCCTGACTTTAGTGAGGGACCTTATAGTTATAACCACACCTTGGGGATACTCGGTGGCCACAAACCAGCATCACTGGGACTGTGGTTTATGACCTCTTGAATGTGGGGACAAAGTGGGCAGACAGAAACGTCTCTCCCTCTCAGGGTGGCCGAAGAGAGCTGCTGGGCAGCAATTGCAGGGGAGGCAAAGGAAATCCTTCTTTCTGGGCTGCTTCCTCAGCACGTAAGCACAGCACAGGTATCAAGGCCACAGATCCCTGGTGTGCTAACAGTGCAGGCCTAAGAGCCAGCAAACCCCTTTCTGAGTGCCGAGCCTACAGTGTAGAAAGTTTGGAGGCATTTTCAACATCCTGGATTTGCAACTAAATCAGACCTTCAGCAGCTGTTAAAAAGAGTTAGACAAATGCACAGAGGACAGATCTATAAATGGGGTTTAGCTGTGATAGCTAAAATGGATCCTCCATATTCAGAGGAAGAATACCTTCAATTACTAGATGCTTGCAAGTTTCTTGGGGCCTCTGTCTGGCCGCTGTCAGAACAGAATGCTGGAGGACATGGACTTGGGTCTGGTCTAGGGGCCTGGGGATCTCTTGGAATTGATTTGATCTCCAGACTAGAGGGGTTGGTTCCCCTGGAGAAAATGGCTGCTTTGGAGGGGGGACTGTATGGCATGAAACCCCACTGAGGTCCCTTCCCTCTCCAAACCCTTCCCTCCCCAACCCCAAATCTCTGGGCATTTCCTACCCCAGACTTGGCAACACTAGTCTGGTCCAGGAAATCAATACTTATGGCCTAATATCTAATACAAGCCGCAAACTAGACAAGGGTATCTGACAAATACATTACAACGCATAAGTGTATCTTCCAAGCTGAATCCTCACCATATTCTTACAGAAAGCACAAAATGTAAAACAGCCTTTCAGGGACTCAGCAGCAGGAAGAAGGAATGGGAGATTGCTGAGGCGTATCTGCCATGCTCAGTACAATGGAACAGCCGGTCCCGACCCCCCCGACAATGTTCCCTCTAAGCTGTGGAGTCTTGTGAGCAAAAATTCTACTTTGTGAGCTACTGGCATGAAAGTTGTGAGTGAGCGATTTGGCAAGTGCGTAAATTAGTTTGCTCTGGAGCCATCCTTCCTGAGCCGAGACAAAAATGTGTGAGCTGGAGGCTAAAAAACTGTGAGCTAGCTCACACTAACTCAGCTTAGAGGGAACACTGCCCCCCGGATATTTCTGTGGGTTGCTTTAGTCTCATGGGCTGGAGTCCCTGCTCAGGTAGGCCTCTCTGTTAGTTACAGCTGTGGACTGCAGGAGCTTCCTTGCCTTGAATCCATTTGCTCCCTTCCCTGTATTTCTCCCAGGGATTACCGGCTGCCCATCTAGATGGCAACCAGTTTCCTTACAGAAGAAAGTCCTACTGGGTGTTAAAAGGGGAAACGGCTCCAAACGTTGTGCCTGGGCCCATCACCCGGCTTTCCACCAACCAGAAGGTCAGTAGCAAGAGCAGCTTCCAATGTGGTAGTCGCTGCTGCCGACTCACTGCCCCCATGTTCCTGTCCCCCCCCCCCGCCCCCAAACCCGCACACTGTCAGCACATTTGTTAAAACACTAGACAGGATGTCCTAATTTAGAAGCCTCTGCCTCTGCCAACATCTGGCCACCAGAGTGGCTGGCCACCAAGCATGCAAAAGCCTTCTGTTCTTCAAAGAGCCGCCCAACTCAATTCCCCCTTCCAGGGCCATTCATAGCTAATGCTCTGGACAGAACACCTTGGAATGACTGGGGAAGGTGAGCGGCCCATGTTGTGGTGCCCCAAAGAACCCCAGAGCAGCTTTGTAATGGAGGGTTCCTTTGGGGTCTGAAACAGCAAGCATCTCCTGGAGCGGGGAAGGTCCACCTTGAACTTAATCATCTTGTCTTCCCAAAGTAGAAGGCCAAATTAAAAAGCGCGGGGAAAGCCCGCCTTGAACTTAGTCCTCTTGTCTTCCACATTAAAAACAGCATAGCGGTGACAAAAAGGCAACAAGAATTGAGAAGATGAAACCCTCTAGCTGCCTGTCTTCAGATGCTCTCCCCCCGCCCCGCCACCCCGCACAGATTGACCTGCACAGTCCACCCAGAGCACCGGCTCCACCCAAGGCCAAGCCACCTGGCAGGCTTCAGGAAGAGAGGGGAGACGGCTGCCATCCTCCAGGCAGGGCCTGGAGATCTCCCGGAATTCCAACTGATCTCCAGACAAATGCTCCCTCTAAGCTGTGGAAGTCTTGTGAGCAAAGATTCTACTTGGTGAGCTGCTGGCATTAAAGTTTTGAGCAGGTGATTTGGCTGCTGCATGAATTAGTTTGCTCTGGAGCCCTCCTTCCTGAGCTAAGACAAAAATGTGTGCGCCAAAGACTAAAAAAACTGTGAGCCAGCTCACACTAACTCAGCTTAGAAGGAACACTGCTCCAGACAACAAAGATCTGCTTCCCTGGAGAAAATGGCTGCTTGGGAGGGTGGAGTCTATGGCAACCCATCCCTGCTGAGAGACACCCCTTCTCAAGCCCCGCCCTTCCCGGCTTCACCCCCCGAATCTCCAAGAAGTTCCCAACTGGGAACTGGGAAACTTAGTTTCTCTGCACCGGGATCATCAGAATGAACAGCGGTCACCAGTTTGGTGCAGTGGTTAAGTGCGCGGACTCTAATCTGGGAGAACCGGATTTGATTTCCCACTCCTCCACTCGCACCCACTGGTGTGACCTTGGGCAAGCCGTAGCTCCGGCACAGCTGTTCTTGAAAAAGAGCAGTTTCTGTCAGAGCTCTCTCAGCCCCACCGACCTCGCAGGGTGTCTGTTGTGAGGATAGGGCTGCCGACCCGCTAAAGGGGTTCCCGATCCACCGGCCAGCGTTTGGCCGGCGGGGGGAACCCCACCCCCGATGTCGTCTAGCGAGGATGACGTAGTGACGTCACTGGAAGTGACGCAGCACGTTGGGGGCGTTGCCAGGGCGACGCTCTGGCAACGCCCCCAACGTGCTGCATCACTTCTGGTGACGTTGATGGGCGCGCGCGCCAGAAGAAACTCCCAGCGAGAGGAGGACTCCCCCCCCCGCCGGCGAATTTTCAACACTTGGCAACCCTATGTGGGGAGGGGAAGGGAAAGGACTTTGTAAGCCGCTCTGAGACTCCCTTGGGGAGTGAAGGGTGGGGCATAAATCCAATCTCTTCTTCTTCAACAACAACTACTGGGCAGTTTGCTTGGAGAGTCTGGATCCGTATAGCTAAAATGCTCCCTTTTCTACAGGTGGTCTTCTAGCTCGAGGTGTATGAATAGCTTCTTTTTCACCAGGTGCTTCATTCATCCCAGCTGGTGCTGATATTTGCAAATCGTTTGTTCCTACTGTCCCATGTCAGTGCTGCCATCTAGCTATTCGATGTCAAAATACCCTGGTATACACCCCCCCCCCCCCAAGAGCATTATGGTCAGCTAATAAGAAGCTGCTGCTGGTCCTTGGCCCGAGAGACATCCAGCTGTGTGCAACCAGGGCAACCTGGTGGAACTCTCTGCCGAATAGTGTCTGTGCCTGGCGGGACTTAATGCAGTTCCGCAGGGCCTGGAAGGCAGAGATAGTTCGGCCGGGCATTTGGTTGCAGACGGTGACGGTTTTCCATCTGGTTGGCACGCCTGTTTCTCCTGCCTCCCCCCCCCCCCAAGGTACGGGCATACTCTGGCAGTTCCATTGCCATCTGATTGGTCACAGGTTATTGTTGTTGGGTGATACGTTCCTGCTTTTAAATACGATTTTATGCAATTATTTATACTGATGTACACCGCCCTGAGCCCTGTTCCACAAGGGAGGGTGGTTTAAAAATCGAACTGAATAAAATAAGTAAATAAATAACAGCATACAAACACGATGCTGAAAGTAACAATGGGGGGAAATTAATTGTTGAAGAAGCAGAAAATGGCATGAAAGAAAAGGCCCAAGGATTGAGTTCATTGAAGGGAGGAACAAACTCAGATCGGGGGATTTTCAAATTAAAAAGACAGGACAGCAAAAGGCAACGATCTCTCGTTCGCTAATCCTGGCAGAAACGCTGGGATGGATTTCCCCGCCCTTGAGAGACTTCTGGAATTCTGCCTGGAGAGCAAGAAATGGATCCACCATCCACACCGCTGCCTCTCAGCTCCCTCGCCCACCTACCAAATCATCACCCATCAACCGCGATTCCCTTTGGTCGTTAGGGAACTTCAGCATTCCTGAATGCGCTTTATCTCCTCTCTTCCATCCCTGGTCCCTCCTCCCTGCAGTGCCATCTCTGGCAAAACCAGAATAAATGATCCCAAACAGCAAGGACAGGAGAGTAACGGCAGCAAATGAGCCTCAGAGACTGCAGAGTCCGGTGTTTCCTATTGCATTATTTGGGTTAATTTTGCCCATCGTGTGGCTTTTCCTCAAATGAAGACATAATAAGCCCCAACTGCTCTTCTGACAAGCAGACACTTCTTCCCGGATCACTGCAATTTACACAGCTGGTGAAACAGAACAGCTTTACTGGAAGACTCTGTTGTGACCCAGGAAGTCCTGAGCGCAAATCTCGCCTCCGCCACAGACTCACCCTGTGTCCTTAGTCAAGCAACTCTCTCACCACCAATATGGAGGTAACAATACTCCCTCCTTGGGAGAAAAGCAATGGCAAACCTAGACAGCATGATAAAAAGTAGAGACGTCACCCTGCCAACCAAAGTCCATATGGTCAAAGCCATGGTATTCCCAGTAGTGATGTATGGCTGCGAAAGTTGGACTGTAAGGAAGGCCGAGCGCCACAGAATAGATTCTTTTGAATTATGGTGCTGGAGAAGACTCCTGAGAGTCCCTTGGACTGCAAGGAGAAAAAATCAGTCAGTCCTAAAAGAAATCAACCCTGACTGTTCCCCGGAAGGCCAGATCCTGAAGCTGAAGCTCACATACTTTGGCCACCAAATGAGAAGGGAGCACTCCCTGGAGAAGACCCTGATGCTGGGAGATAATGAAGGTCAAAGAAGAAGGGGACGGCAGAGGACGAGATGGTTAGACAGTGTCATCGATGCAACGAACATGAAATTAAGCAAACGCTGGAGCACGACGGAAGACGGGAGGGCCTAGCGTGAGGTGGTCCATGGGGTGGTGAAGAGTCGGACTCGACTAAGTGACTGAACAACAGCAAAACTGGACAAGGGTGTGGTAGGGTCAGCAGAGGAGCTAAAGCCAGTGTGGAATTCATCCACCTCCACCCCCACGGCCGCCTAGCCCTCAGGGGCCGCTAAGGATGGCAGAAGGGACAACCGGCAGACTTCCCTTCTCAGTCTAGATGTGTAGCAATACCATGCTCCCTGCCTCAGATCCCAGCCCTTCCTTACCAGCCAGGGGTGCAAAACCTACCCCAGACCTTCTCGAGATGTCACGTTGCCCCCAGTCACAGGATGCTGGGCCCCACTTTCCAGGAGACCTGCTCTGTTCCATGCCCATTGGCCACCCAGCCTCCTGAGCACATCCCCCTTCCCCAGAGCATCTGACCTCTCTTGCTCTTCCATGCTGACAGGTTGGTTCATGAGCCCCTTTTCGCCCCACTTCCCTGCACCTTCAAACATTCCGTGATGCTGCAGCCACTCAGCCAATCAGAGCCTGAGTGCAATGCAACTCGAGGCGTGCCTGCAAAGTTCTTCAAACACAGCCAAGTGCTGTGTAAATGCTAAGCGGTCCCTGGGCGCATTCAGACGGCTCTTTTGAGCCATGCCAGGCACGAGTGCCTGGTGGATTTAAAGGGCATGTCCAGATCACAACATCTGGGAACCGTACCACTTCTGTGAGTAGCCTGTCGATCCCCAGCAGGGATCCGTACTTAAAAGATAGTGGTGAAAGTCCAGTCTAAAGCTGGCCGATGGGCCAATGGCAGACTTTCCCGTCAGGTCGTACCTCCAGCACGCAATCAGCCAGTAGGGATGGTCTCCAGACCATTCCGAACAGCCGCTATTTAAAAAAAACTCTTAGCAATGCGCGCATAACTGCTTAAACATGCGACATCCCAGAACTCCGCTCCAACAATCCCAACAATTTAATGTTTCTGCCTGTCCCCTGAACTTTATCAACTTTATAAACTGAAATGGTACCTAGAGGAAGGCACCGCTGGCAGTGCTTTTACTCAGGGGTCATTTCGTAGAAAAAGAGGTGCAGGAGCTCATTACCATAACTCATTTGCATATGCCACACCCCCTAACATACCGGAAGTGTGTCAGAAGGCAACACCCACCCCTCAGGCTCCACTCCACAGGTGAGTGAAACTGACCTGCTCTTCCTCCATTCCCTTCCCCATCCAATACTTTGTGCAATAAAAATAAGCGTAAAGAACACACCCTCATTCTCTTCCTGCTCCCTTGAAACCACCAGGTTTCAAGTAGACTTGAGATACCCAGGACATGTGCACCACCCATCCCTTCCCCTTCCCCTCCCCACAACAAAACACCCTGTGAGGTAGGTGGGGCTGAGAGAGGTCTTTTGAGAACTGCTCCTGAGAGAACAGCTCTGAGAGAACTTGTGACTGGCCCAAGGTCACACCAGCAGCTGCATGTGGAGGAATGGGGAATCAAACCCGGTTCTCCCAGATTAGAGTCCAACTCCTGACCACTACACCAAACTGATGGGGTGGAAGCTGCTGAAGGGTTGGTGAAATTTCTCCAGTACTTATGTGCCGTGTGCCCAGTTAAAAATTGGTATACTTAGAAAATTTATATGCCACCTTGAGCAAGTCTCTGGAAAAGCAGCA
Source organism: Lepidodactylus listeri (assembly GCA_029233225.1). Classification (NCBI taxonomy): domain Eukaryota; kingdom Metazoa; phylum Chordata; class Lepidosauria; order Squamata; family Gekkonidae; genus Lepidodactylus; species Lepidodactylus listeri. The sequence goes on along the minus strand of JARCFY010000013.1, from coordinate 3,656,945 downwards.
AACAGTCATAAAAGGAACAATGATAAAATTATCAATATTAAAACAAAACATTAAAATCAATAAAGACCCTAGCAGGGCTTTCCCCGGGGCGCTGTGCCCCTGCACTGCTTGGGGAAGCCGAGGAGAGGGCAGGGCTTGGTCATGTGCCCGCCCCCTGGGCTCCTCACTCCCGGAGCTGCGCTCCTGTGCGCTCCCACTCCAACGGACCCCGGCTTTTACTATTTTAGTCCACACATGTGCAGAAAAACAAGTATACAATGAGGCACATAGGCGCATGCGCAGACAGGATTTTTTTTAAAAAAGCCGACCGCACGGCTCCATATGGTGGATGCCATCTAGACAATCCACCGCGGGAGTCACACGCGGTAAAGCGATTCATGGATGAGCTGTCTGGTTGTGCTATGCTGGATCAAAACAATCTAGCTCACATTACAGCTGGGCCAATGGCAGGACTAGCTGCCCGTCTGAACGCACCCCCTGACAAATGCTTGGGCATACCCGCGTGCTTTCAGCTTTCACCCCCAGAACATATAAAACCACCCGCAGCCTGTGGTCAGAGTGCTGCATTTCGGACACATTTTCTCCAATCCCTCGAATAGGGACTCTCACCTGAAGGAGCTCCAGAAAGCATTTTTGGGTTAGCATACCCCCTCCCCCGCCTGAGGAAAGTAAAGGAACCGAACAGCCTAGCCAGACAAAGCCGTCCTGCTACACGCAGACCCCAAAGCGGAAACGACAGAACATCACTGGTTGTCACCCACAGCTCACAACTTCAACCACTTCGATGTCTCATCAGTGATGTACGGGATGTGTCGCTTAAAAAGGCTTCTCACCTCCAACAAGGGATCACACAGCAAAGACACAAACCCAGGAACAGAACCCTGCCAACTTTGCCCCCACATACACCTTGCAACACTGTTTATGGGACTTGATAACATCAGCTGCACCCTCCCGGGCTCATCCACTTGCTCATCGCCCAGCAATGCCCTCCTATTGTCTACATATTGGCCAGTTTGGTGTAGTGGTTAAGTGTGCGGACTCTAATCTGGGAGAACCGGGTTTGATTCCCCACTCCTCCACTTGCACCTGGCTGGATGACCTTGGGCAAGCCGTAGTTCTGGCATAGCTGTTCTTGAAAAAGAGCAGTTTCTGTCAGAGCTCTCTCAGCCCCACCGACCTGTTGTGGGGAGGGGAAGGGAAAGGACAGTGTAAGCCCCCCTGGGACTCCTTCGGGTAGTGAAGGGCGGGGTATAAACCCAATCTCTTCTCTTCTCTTCTACACTGCGGTCCCTGTGGGAGAGAACCAATCAAGACAAACCAGACATAAGAAATCACAACACCCAGAAGCCAGTGGGGAGGGAAAATTAAACTTCCTGAACATACTGTTGCAGACCTGAACATCGCTGTTCTACACACACCCACGCACACCCACAAACTTCAAAGGGAATATACAATGTGAAAGTGCTGGATGAGGGCACATCAAGATATGACAGGCTGATTCTCACCCTGCCCTAAACAGGGAATTGGGTTTGCTTACTCAGTATAATTGCTAATAGCTCAACAGGATCCCCGTTCTAGAGAATTTAATTGCCGGGGGTTATTAGGAAGGGCACTGAAAACAAATCAGCCAGTATCATGATGCCCCTGTATAAATCAATGGTGCGACCTCTTTTGGAGTACTGTGTACAGTTCTGGTCACCACACCTCAAGAAAGATATTATAGCACTGGGAAAAGTGCAGAAAAGGGCAACTAGAATGATAAAAGGGTTGGAACACTTTCCCTATGAAGAAAGGTTGAAGCGCTTGGGGCTCTTTAGCTTGGAGAAACGACGGCTGAGGGGTGACACGATCGAGGTTTATAAGATTATGCATGGGATAGAGAAGGACGGTAGAGAAAGAAGTCCTTTTCTCCCTTCCTCACAATACAAGAACTCGTGGGCACTCCATGAAGTTGCTGAGCAGTCGGGTTAGAACTGATAAAAAGAAGGACTTCTTCACCCAAAGAGTGATTGACACGTGGAATTCACTGCCCCAGGAGGAGGTGGTGGTGGTGGCTACAAGCATGGATGGCTTTAAGAGGGGATTAGATAAATGTATGGAGCAGAGGTCCACCAGTGGCTATTAGCCCAAGGTACAGATAGGAACTCTCGGTCTGGGGCAAGGGATGCTCCATATTCTTGGTGCTGGGGGGGCAACAGTGGGAGGGCTTCTAGTATCCTGCCCCCACTGCTGGACCTCCTGAGGGCACCTGGTGTTTTGGGCCACTGGGTGACACAGAGTGTTGGACTGGAGGGGCCACTGGCCTGATCCAACATGGGCTTCTCTTTTATGTTCTTATGTTCTTAATTGGCTCATCTTTACATGTTGCATCACACTATAACCCTGGGCTGATGTCAGTAACTTCTTCTTCCATTTCGGACTGCTTCTTCCTTGCTTAGTCATGTTGATTCTAGGTCATTCCAGCTTTGTTTATCTGCGCCAGAAGAGAGAGGGGCTGGAACCTCTGACCTCTCTTGGCGTCTGTTATGTGTAACAACAACCGAATCCATTCCGGTCCCTTGGGCAGGGGAGTCCACTTGAAAGAGGCATGACAAAAATCACACCAAGCCTTTTGCTGCCCCAACTCCTCCTCTTTCTGCCCCCTTCTGTGATTTTGGTTCCAAAAACCTCCAAAATGATTTCCTTCCCATCGCCACTGTGCGGAGCAATGTGAGCCGCCCGGAGCCTGTTTGCGGGGAGGGCAGGATACAAATGAAACAACCAAACGATAATAATAAGATAGATTCAGGTGGGGTAGCCTTGTTGGTCTGAAGCAGCAGAACAAAGTTTGAGTCCAGGGGGCACCTTTAAGACCAACAAAATTAAATTCTGGGCCTGAGCTTTCATGTGCTTGCGTACTCCTTCCCAGCAGTACCTGAAAAAGTGAGCTCTGACTCATGAATGCTCTTGCGGGGAAGGAGGTTGCTAGTCTTTCAGATGCTGCTGGATTTTTGGCTTTCTCTTGCAAATATTATAGATTCCGCTTTATATTGACACAACTACCCTCTGGAACGGAGCTGCTTCTACCCACCTTTCCCTCCCTCCAAGCTGGGCTTGTGCGTCTCTGCATGATGGGTCTGCGCTTCTTTCAATTAGCAACCATACAGACCGGCATCACCTGATCCTCTGGAGGCTGCCCTTAGAATGACCAGTGTTCCCAAAGGGTGGGTGGGTGGGAAGGAAGGCAAGAAAGCCTCTCCCACCTCGTCAGAACCTCAAAGTGAGTCAAACTGAGCATCACCACTAGCTTCCCCCCCCCCCCTGGAATTTGGCTGGGAGGCAGTGTGGCCGTGTGATGAATGGCGCTGGCAAGCAGATGTGGAAGGAACATCTGGCCCGACAGTGCCATGCCCTGGCTGAGCTCAGGAAACCACATGTCCAACGGGAGGGTCAAGTGACCGGGTTCCTCCCTGCGGCTGGACACGGGGGCCGTGTTGCTCCCAGCCAGACCTTCGGCCGTCAGAGTTTTATATTTAAACCAAGGTGCTCGGCCTCCAACGGTGACATCGGCCTTCTTAATGAATGAGTCTCTGTCTGGGCAAGGTTTTTTGCAGTCAAATGCTCTACCATTTGACTGATGTTGTTGGGAGGGTTCTGTTTCTACTGGCCATGTCAGCGGCATCCATTCCTGAAAAATGGACAAGCACAAAAACTGACTGAAAAAGGATTTGCTCTGACTTAAGGGGATTCTTTAGTTTTTAAAAAAACAGGGAAGAAATCACAGCTGAGCTGTGTCAGGCACACCAGACAGCTTGAGCGTGACTGATGGGATCTGACTTTCCCCACGTGAACAGCTAGATTCAGGTACAGTAGCACCTTATTTTCAGCATATGAGCTCCTGGGAGTCAAAGCTCCCTTCATCTCAAAAGCCAATATCCCCAAAATCTTGTTGGTCTCTACTCTAAGGTGCTACCGGACGCCACTGGAGCTGTTCTGTTGTGGACCAACACAACAACCCTCTGAAGCTACCTGGATTTCCCTTCATCTCTCTGGAGGCCCACCTGGCCATGTGACAGCCCCACTTGGCAAGGAAGGTACAGCCGGATGAATGGAGCTCCCACGGTCAGAGGCAGTATACCTTTGAGTGCTGGAAACTGGGCCAAGACTAGGGATGCCAGCCTCCAGGTGGGACTTGGGGATCTGCCAGAATTACACCTCATCTCCAGACTAGAGAGATTGGTTCCCTTGGAGAAAGTGGATGCTTTGTAGGGTGGACGCTATGGCACTGGACCCCCAGAGGTCCCTATCCTCCCCAGGCTCCATCCCGAAATCTCCAGGAGCTTCCCAACTTGGAGATGGCAACCTAACCCCTCCCACTCACTGGAAGACCGGGCAACTCTAGCCGAGACAACAGGCGAGGACTGTAGCTTTCATGCCCTCTTTGGCTGCTGTTCAAATCCTTCAGTCCAGCCCAGAGGAGCTCCTCTTGAGTTTTGCCAGCTGGTATGGGGAGGGAATTTCAAAGGTGGAGAATCCTGGGAAGGCAGGGCTGGGCCATTCTCTGAATCTAGCCCAAGGGGCACAGACGGGAAGCAAAATGACTTTCTTGGGACCTCCCGGAGATTTTCCTATCCATAAGGCTGGTGGGGAACCGGAGCTAATTGTCTGAGGTTGCTGAGGAGGCCTCATCACCGCTTTCAGGATTGTCAGGGACTAAAAGGATCCTGGTGGTAGTGAAGGCCCCACCCCCACCTGGTAGAAGCGGCCTTGGCTGCCCCGACTCAAGTGTTTCCTCCAAGTGCTCCCTCTAAGCCGTGGAGTCTTGTGAGCAAAAATTCTGCTTTGCAAGCTATTGGCATTAAAGTTATGAGCGAGCAATTTGGCTACTGCATGAATTAGTTTGCTCTGGAGCCATCCCTTCCGGAGCTGAGACAAAAATGTGTGAGCTGGAGGCTAAAAAGGTGGGAGCCAGCTCACACTAACTCAGCTTAGAGGGAACACTTCATTTCTCTGTTCTGATCTCAGGGTGGATGGGCAGGGTGAAGCAAAGAGGGGCAGAACCAGCAGGGGCCTAAGGATGCAAAGGCATGAGGGGAGCTGGACTATGGTTGCCAACCTCCAGGTGGGGACTGGAGATTTCCCGCAATTAGACCTCGTCTCCGGGTGACAGAGCTCAGTTCCCCTGGAGAAAATGGCTGCTCTTGAGGGTGGACTCTATGGCATGGTACCCAGCTGAGGTCCCTGAACTCCCCAAACACTTCCATCCCCAGGCTTCACTCCCCAAATCTCCAGGAATTTCCCAACCAGAGATGGAACCCTCAGGTCTGTAACTGCAGGAGGGGAGAAGCAATGGTTCTGTTCCACTTCTCAGAACTGGACTCATTTTAGCCTGGAGCTGTTTGTCCTTCTAATCAAAGGACCACAGTCTGCTTCTATGTGCTAAATTCACCCCTCAGAAGTTGAGACTCGAGATTGCTGAAGACATCGGGCAGAATTAATCAGCACTGTGAGAAAACAGGCTAGCCACTCTGAGAATCCCCCTAACTAGAAGGCGTGAGTTGGTAGCCCAAAGGGTTGCCACCAGTGTTCCCTCTAAGCTGAGTTAGCTCACAGTTTTTTAGCCTCCGGCTCACACCTTTTTGCCTCAGCTCAGGAAGGAGGGCTCCAGAGCAGACTAATTTAGGCAGCAGCCAAATCGCTTGCTTCCAACTTTAATGCCAGGAGCTCACAAAGCAGAATTTTTGCTCACAAGACTCCACAGCTTAGAGGGAGCATTGGTTGCCACCTCCAGGCTGGGGAATACCTGGAGATTTGGGGGTGGAGCTTGGGGAGGGCACAGAGGGCCCCCTCCAAAGCAGCCATTTTCTCCAGGGGAACTGACCGTCATTGTCTGAAGCTTTGTTATAATTCTGGAAGATCTCCAGGTTACCCCTGGCCACCGTGGAGGGGTTGGGGGTCAGGGTTCCCAGCACCAGGTTGGGAAGCTCCTGGAGATTTGGGGGTGGAGCCTGCGGAGGGCTGGGACCTTAGTGGGGTACAGTGCCACATTGTCCCCCCTCCAAAGCATCCATTCTCTCCAGGGGAAACTGACCTCTGCAGGCTGGAGATAATGAGCTGTAATTCCAGGAAGATCCACGGGTCCCACCTGGAGGCGGGCATCTCTAGCCGCCCCTACCGCCTTTTGTCTCACGTAACCAAAATCATCCCCTTGTGGGGGTGACACACAGACCTGTTCCCTTGAGCGCATGCCCCAGCCCTTAAGTTGTGTATGTTCAGTTTTCCTAACGGTCTGTCCTGTGCAGTGCCCTCAGACCTTTTTGCAGTGAAGTTGGAGCCTGGAGCCCTTGATGGAGGCAGGGAGGGAGGGAGATCATTCACCGGAATGGATGCCAGGAGAGACAGATGGTCCTTCCTGGGACACGTTCCCCAGAGAGACAGCGGGGGAGGTCCATGGCCTGCCAGCTTGGCAGGCCATGGACCTCCCCCGCTGTCTCTCTGGGGAACATGTCCCAGGACCCTCTTGCGTTCCTCTCACCTCCCACCAGCTTGTGCAATTTGGTTTTATTGCTTTGTCCTTCGTCCGGTTTGGTTTCTCTCTGTGTGCCTGTGTTGTTCTCCCTGTGTTGTCTGCTCCTCCCGTGTCGTTTATTGGGACAGGGAGACATTTCTGGATGCCAGTAAGAAATGGGTGGGAAAGGAGACCGGCCCTTGAAGTCAAACTGGGACTGTACTATCTAGGCACCCAGCGACGAGAAAGATGAGGAAGGGTTTTGTTTTGGGGCTTCGCTGGAGTTCCATCAAAGCGAGAATTGAATCTCTTCCGACTTTGGAAAACTGCTGGAGAGAGAGATTTTGGGTGCAGCCTAGGGTTACTGTTCTGTTTTGGGACTGAATCATCCCTGATTGAATCATCCTAGAGCTTGAAGCACAAGAAGAATAGCCGACCAGGACTCTGGAGTATACCAGTCAAGTAGTAACGTTTTGTAAATAGCCTATCACGGGGAGTGTGTCTGTGTGGGGTAGAGGGTTTTGCATGCATATAAGTAGGGTTTCGGCCCTGCTAGCATTGTCTTTGAGCTGAGCTGTAATCACAATAAACTATGAGCTGATCACACAATGTGTCTGAACCCATTATATTTCAGTTACCAACCTCCAGGTGCGGCCTGGAGTTCTTTCAGAATTAAAACCAAGCTCCAGACTACAAAGATTGGTTCCCCGGGAGGAAATGGCAGCTTCAGAGGGCAGACTCCCCCTCCCAAAGTCCATCCTCTGTACCTCCCCATTTAGGGCTGCCAACCTCCAGGTGGTGGCTGGAGATCTCCCACTATTACAACCAATCTCCAGGCAGCAGAGATCAGTTCACCCAGAGAAAGTGGCCACTTTGGGAGGTGGACTCTATGACATTATGCCCTATTGAAGTCCCTTCCCTCCCCAAAGCTCACCCTCCTTCGGCTCCACCCTCCAAATCTCCAGGTATTTCCCAAACCGGAACTGGCAACCCTAATTTCCACCTCCAGGTTTGCTTGCATGTGTGAATCAGGCCTCACCCTAAAGAGTAATTAACTCTTCACCCAAAGAGTAATTAAAGTGTGGAATTCACTGCCGCAGGACACGGCAGCATGTGCAAGCACAGACAGCTCCAAGAGGGGATTGGATAAACATCTGGAGCAGAGGTCCATCAGCGGCTATTAGACACAAGGTATAGAGAGGAACTCTCGGTCTGGGGCAAGTGATGCTCTGTATTCTTGGTGCTTGACGGGGGGGGGGCAACAGTGGGAGGGCTTCCAGTGTCCTGGCCCCACTGCTGGACCTCCTGAGGGTTCCTGGTGTTTTTGGCCACTGTGACACAGAGTGTTGGATTGGATGGGCCACTGGCCTGATCCAACATGGGCTTCTCTTATGTTCTTACATCTGGGGCAGTGATACTCTGTCTTCTTGGTGCTTGGGGGCAACAGTGAGAAGGCTTCTGGAGCTCTGACCCCTCTGGGGACCCCCTGATGGCATCTGGATTTTGGCCATTGTTTGACACAGACTGTTGGACTGGATGGGCCACTGGCCTGATCCGACATGGCTTTTCTTATGTTCTTATGTTTTTTAATTCAGCTGTAGAGTGATGAGAGGGATCCGAGAGCTGCTTCATCCTATCCACTGCGGTGGGAGGTGGATAGGGTTGCCAGGTCTGGGTTGGAAAATATCTGGAGACTTTGGGGGTGGATCCAGAAGAGGGTGGGTTTGGGCGGGGGAGAGGCCTCAGCATGATACAATAGAGCCATAGAGTCCACCCTTCAAAGCAACCATTTTCTCCAGTGGAGCTGATCTCTGTCAGCTGGAGATCAGTTGTAATAGTGAGAGATTCCCAGGGCCCACCTGGAGGCTGGCAACCCTAGAGGTGGGAAGGAACAGAAGAAGAAGAAGAAGAGAAGAGAGTGGATGTATACCCCGCCCTTCACTACCCAAGGGAGTCTCAGAGCGGCTTCCAATCTCCTTTCCCTTCCCCTCCCCACTACAGACACCCTGCGAGGTAGGCGGGGCTGAAAGAGCTCAGACAGAAACTGCTCTTTTTCAAGAACAGCTGTGCCAGAACTATGGTTTGCCCAAGGTCACCCAGCAGCTGCAAGTGTAGGAGAGGGGAATCAAACCCGGTTCTCCCAGATCAGAGTCCACACACTTAACCACTGCACCAAACAGTGCGTAGCTCCTCTAGGATCCCGTGTGTGTGTGTGAGTGTGTGTGTGTGTGTCCCCCGCCCCGTCCTCTCCCCTTGCCCAGCGGATGGGCCTCTCTCTGATTCTCTCACTGTCTCTCCCTGCCCGCCAGGGCCCCCGCAGTCTGGCAGCTCCCAAAGAGAAAGGCCTGCTTATCTGGGCAGATGCTTGATACACTTCTCTCTGTTTGTCTTCCAAAGTCATTACTTTCCAGAAGGGAGATAAGGATGTGTGCAGAGCTGGTCGGGGGACTTCTTTGTGTGCACACGGGCAGGGGCTCGGCATGTGAGATATCTGGAGCTGGAAAGGAGGAGGGTGCTGAGGGAGGGGAGGCGGAAGGACCCGCACGGGCAGCCTCCACTTCACTCAGAGAGGCCCAGCTGGAGTTTCCTTCCATTTCCACAGAGGTCTGGGTACTGCTGCCGAGGCCTTTCGGCTGAGGTTGCCCACTCCAGGTTGGGAAATTCCAGGAGATTTTGAGGGTGGAGACTGGGGAGGGTGGAGTTTGGTGGTGGGAGGCGCCTCAGTGAGGTATAGGGTTGCCAAGTCGTAGGGACTCACTGGCGGGGGGAGTCCTCCTCCGGCTGGGAGTATCTCCCAGTGTGCGAGCTTTGCGCGCGCGCCGGCAACGTCACCAGAAGTGACGTCAGCACGTTGGGGGCGTTGCCAAGGTGACGCTCTGGCAATCGCCCCAAAACTCTATGGTATCACAGAGTTTTGGGGCGATTGCCAGAGCGTCGCCCTGGCAACGCCCCCAACATGCTGACGTCACTTCCGGAGACATCATTACGTCGTCCTCGCTGGACGACTTCGGGGGTGGGGTTCCCCCCGCCGGCCGAATGCTGGCCGGCGGATCGGGAACCCCTTTAGCGGGGGATCCCCCGCTCCCCGGGCTGACTTGGCAGCCCTAGTGAGGTATAGTGTCATAGAGCCAACCCTCCACTTTGGAAGGTGGACTCTGTGGCGTCATACTGTTGAAGCCCCTCCCCTCCAAACCCCTGCCCTCTTCAGGGCCCACCCCAAAAATCTCTAGGTATTCCCCAACCCAGAGCTGGCAACCCAATAGAAAGGGTCCCCTGCCCACTCCCTTGCTCACCCTGCAGCACCACCCACACTCTACGGTTGCCAGCCTCCAGGTGGGGCCTGGGGATCTCCCGCTTTTACAACTGATCTCCAGCTGACAGAGATCAGTTCCCCTGGAGAAAATGGCTGCTTTGGAGGGTGGACTCTATGTGGCACTGGACCATGCTGAGGCCCCTCCCCTCCCTTCCCCAAACCCTGCCCTCCCCTGGCTCCACCCCCAGAGTCTCCAGATATTTTCCAACCCAGACCTGGCAACTCTACCCACACTCCCTGCTGCACGCACTGCCCGGTGCCACTTGGGAAAGCACTGCAGGGGCTTTTGAGCAGACAAGGGAAGGGCACACAAGCGGGGGGGGGGGCAGGGCAAGAGTGCCTGGTGGTGGGCAGAGGAGGAGAGGGGGGCCCTGGAAATGGTCTGATGCCCACAAAAACCTGGAACCGGCTCTGCTAATGCTAGAGGAGGAGCCCCAGCAGTTCCTTCCCATCCCGAGAGCGTGGCACTGGCCTGAGATTATTGCAGCAGGGGGGCTGCAGGGACCCCTTTCGCTCACGCCAAGAGGGCTGGCCTCTTTGGCAGTCTGGCCAAAGCCGGACACGAGGGCCTCTACCTGCACTGAATCTCTAACCGGTCCCCAGTCCCCGATTCGGCAGCCGCCAGGAACTGACTGGAAGGCGCAATTTCCTTTCCAATAACTGTCGGCGCCAACCATTAATTAAAGTCCTCCAACGCTGATTTCATCAGTCCAGCTCAGCGCTCCGTAGCGACGGCTCGTGCATTTTAATTGCTGGTGTGGGCCGCGAGAGCCGTGTTGATGTGAGGAAGCGGCCTATCCTTCCCCCACCCCCACCCCCCAGCTGAATTCTGGGCTTGCAGAGCACTGGAGGGAAGGGGAGGCCCACCTGGCGACTTACCTGTGCGGAATGATGTGCAAGGCCTGTTACAATGAAAAAGAAGAGGAGGAGGAGGAGGAAGAGGAGGAAGACGACGACACTGGATATGTATGAATGAGGCCGACAACGAGGTCATTGGCCTGATCCAACATTGGCTTCTCTTATGTTCTTAAAGGATGCATGACTGCAGTGGGTCTAGATACCAAATAAGCTAAGCATCTGAAAAAGGCCCCTTTCGCCCAGGTACTGAGGAGTTTACGGCCCGCTCATCCCTGGGTAGAGACCTCCCTTGACTTAGTTGCTTGTTTGGGAATGTCTTGATTCCCCACATATTCCGTGGGCCCCGGATACTTGCTGGAGCTCCTCAACGTAACTGAAAATTGCTGGCTATTTCCTGAACACTTCCTATGCCTTTCCCTGCAGGCTGGAGAGATCCAGCGAGACGAAAAGGTGACTTCTTACTTGCCCGGATAAATACAGCCAGATGGGGAAGCGATGTCTTTCTCTCTTGGAAGCATTTCAGCCTACTAACAAGACATTCTGCCTTGGACCTTAAGTTGCGTGCTGGTTAAACTCTCAGCATCCCCTTAAGGGCAAACTGGAACCCTGAAATGGCCCAGGCTGAAGCCACGCTCTGGCGATGATGGCAGCTGTGCAGGGACCACTTGGCTCAAATGAGACGAGCTGTGATGGCCACAGGTTTGCCCACTGCCTCCCACTGCAGCATGCGACCGATCTTCGGTCATGGTGGAAAGTGCCATCAAATCACAGCTGACTTACAGTGACCCCATAGGTTCTTCAAGACAAGAGACTTCAGAGGTGGTTTTGCCATCCCCTGCCTCTGTGTCGCAACCCTGGCCTTCTTTGGCGGTCTCCCATCCAAGTACTAAGCATGGCTGACCCGACTCAGCTTCTGAGAGCTAACAAGATCTGGCTAGCCTAGGCCAGGGGTGGGCAAACTGTGGCTCAGGAGCCGCATGCGGCTCTTTCACATATATTATGCGGCTCCTGGCAGGGCGGCTGGGGAAGCTAAGTATCATTAGCAAACAAATATCATTGGACAAATTAATATCATTATCAATATCTGCTTTTACCCCTTTTGTTATTATTTTTGGCAGTCTCATTTAATGTTAATAAAAAGCAAATTTGCTTATTTTCCAATGAAAGCAGGTAATATTTGTTCATGTCTTGTGGCTCTCAGACATCTGATGTTTATTCGATGCGGCTCTTACGTTAAGCAAGTTTGGCCACCCCTGTCCTAGGTGGCTCTTACGCTGAGCAAGTCTGCCCACCCCTGCGCTAGGCCATCCAGGTCTGGACAAGAGACAAACAGAGGTGGCTCTACATTGCAATCCTGGATTTCCTGGGGGGGGGGGGGTTCTCCCATCCAAATACAAACCAGGACCGACCCTGCTTAGCTTCTGCAGTCTGATGAGACTGAGCTAGCCTGGGCCATCCGGATCAGGGCGAAAGACATCCAGGGGTGGCTGGCCCTTGCCTGCCTCTGCGTAGCAACCCTGGATGTCCTTGGGGGTCTCCCATCCAAGTACTAAGCATGGCTGTCCCTACTGTGCACAGTTCTGGTCACCACACCTGAAGAAAGATATTGTAGCATTGGAAAAAGTGCAGAAAAGGGCAACTAGAATGATAAAAGGGTTGGAACACTTTCCCTATGAAGAAAGGTTGAAGCGCTTGGGGCTCTTTAGCTTGGAGAAACGACGGCTGAGGGGTGACACGATCGAGGTTTGTAAGATTATGCATAGGATAGAGCAGGTAGAGGAAGAGGTACTTTTCTCCCTTTCTCACGAGACAAAAACTCATGGGCACTCCATGAAATTGCTGAGCAGTCAGGTTAGAACAGATAAAAGGAAGTCCTTCTTCACCCAAAGAGTGATTAACACATGGAATTCACTGCCACAGGAGGTGGTGGCAGCTACAAGCATGGACGGCTTCAAGAGGGAACTGGATAAACATATGGAGCAGAGGTCCATCAGTGGCTATTAGCCACAAGGTATAGATAGGAACTCTCAGTCTGGGGCAAGTGATGCTCTGTAATCTTGGTGTTTGGGGGGGGGGGGGCGCAACAGTGGGGGGGGGGGCTTCCTGCCCCCACTGCTGGACCTCCTGAGGGCACCTGGTGTTTTTGGCCACTGTGTGACACAGAGTGGTGGACTGGAGGGGCCGTTGGTCTGATCCAACATTGGCTTTTCTTATGTTCAGCTTCTGAGAGCTAACAAGATCAGGCTAGCCTGGACCATCCAGGTCAAGACAGAAGAACAGAAGAACATCAGAGAAGCCAATGTTGGATCAGACCAATGGCCCATCTAGTCCAACACTCTGTCACACAGTGGCCAAAAACACCAGGTGCCCTCAGGAGGTCCACCAGTGGGGCCAGGACACTAGAAGCCCTCCCACTGTTGCCCCCCCCCCCAGCACCAAGAATACAGAGCATCACTTGCCCCAGACTGAGAGGTCCTATCTACACCTTGTGGGGCTAATAGCCACTGATGCTTTGCCATGCCTGGCTCTACATAGCAACCCTGGACTTCCTTGGTGGTCTCCCATCCAAGTACTAACCATGGCCGACCCTGCTTAGCTGCTGAGATCTGATGAGATTGGGCTAGCCTGGGCCATCCAGGTCAGGGCAAAAGATGTGCAGAGGTGGCTTGCTGTTGCCTGCCTCTGCATTGCAACCCTGGATGTCCGTGGGGGTCCCTCATGCAAGTTCTAACAGGCCACCCCTCTTGACAGGAGCGGACAAAATCAGGCTAGCTTGGTCCATCCAGGGCCAGCAGTGCTCTTTAATTCCTCATCAAGTGCTCAAACCAGGATCCCATTCCCTGGAACATCTGTCTGCATCTGGAGTGGAGCCACTCGGCCCGTCCGCCATTCCAGGACTCTGGCTAAAGAACGGTTTCCTGGCTGCTCCCTGGGGCTCCAGAGCCCAGGGCTTTGATCAGCGAGAAAACGGAGCTGCCTGCACCACTGCCCTCAGAGGCAGCTGGACGAGATGCGTTTCTCGCCAAAGGATACCGGAACCAAATACGCCTACCCTGGGAAGGCCTTCTGTACCAGCCGCTCTGTTTCCCTGAGCAAAGGGATTTATGAGGACTGTCGTTCTTTGGTAATTCTGCGGCTCTTTGGGACCCTTTTCATCAGATAAATGCTCGGCTTAACTCTAAATGAAATGGAGAGGAAGGCTTTGCCAAGTTTCTTCTGCATGTACATTTTAGGAGATGGGAAATGCCCGCCAAGAGAAAAGACGCTCCTCCAGCTCCCCAGAACCTGCCATCTTCTTTTAGCTGGGATTCTTGTACTATGTTGGCCGCTGTGACTCTGCTTCTCCCCTGGCTTTCTGCAGACTGCAAAAGAGGCCATAAACGGCCCTCTCTGCTCCACACGGGGGCACGTCTGAGGTCCTCCTTCATTCAGCCATTCCTTCGCCTGTTGCAGCACATCTCCCTATTACGGGCAGGGACCCTTCATGGCAAAATGGAAGCACAATGATTTTCAGCTCACAGAGGGCAGAACGTGGGGCGCTGTCCCCACTGCTGGAGGGCGAAGTCTTACGTGTCTTGGAAGCAAGATATTTGCCAGAGATCATTCTTCATCTGGCCTCTTCTCCCATAAGCATAAATCAAGATGGGTAGCCAGCAAATGACAATAGCAGGTATGACATGACTGGATTAGGTGTGATATGCAGAGGGGTGGTAGGCGTGGAGAAATTAGCATTGCTAATGAGATAGGAAACCTAGGTCTCAATTCAGTCCAGGAGGATGAATTGTCTTGAGCTTCATTATCAGTTGCAATTCAGAAGTCTCTCTTTCTAATCTCCCTTTGAAATTCCTTTGTAAGAGAACTGCTACTCTTAGGTCACGGGAAGGTTTAAATGTCTCCCCCACTGGTTTTTGAAGGTAGCTTTTTCTAATGTCAGACTTATGTCCATTTATTCTTTGTCATAGGACAAAGTTTGAATCCAGTGGCACCTTTAAGTTTAATTCTGGCTATAAGCTTTCGTGTGCATGCACACTTCATGCACATGAAAGCTTCTACCCAGAATAAAACTTGGTTGGTCTTAAAAGTGACACTGCACTCAAACTTTGTTCTCTTGCTTCACACCAACACAGCTGCCTACCTGAATCTTTGTTGTAAGGACAGTCTATCAGCGGCTACTAGCCATGGTGACTAAAGGGAACCTCCAAGTTCAGAGGCAGTCACCCTCTGAATCCCAGTGCCAAGAGGCAACCTCAGGGGAAGGCCTTGGCCTCTCTGCCCTGTTGCCGGCCCTCCAGAGGAACTGGTTGGCCACTGTGTGAGACAGGATGCTGGACTAGATGGACCCTCACTGGTCTGATCCAGCAGGGCTCTTCTGAGGTTCTTCTCAGGGGAAGGCCTCGGCCTCTCTGCCCTGTTGTTGGCCATCCAGAGGAACTGGCTGGCCACTGTGTGAGACGGGATGCTGGACTAGATGGACCACTGCACTGATCTAGTGTTCTTATGTTCTTATCATAATATTCTTGTGATAAAATATGCCCCAAATTAGCAAATGCCTGGAAATGTACATTCTCTGTTTGGGATGTACCCATTCTTCTTGGTGCAAAATTTGAAGCCCAAAAGTACAGAGAGGAACATGTTTTTCCCAGCATTAAGGATTTGTGTGTGCGTGTGTACATGTGTGTGTGAACACATAACACTGGAAGCTGCCTCAGACTGAATCAGACCCTGGGTCCAGCAAGGTCAGTACTGTCTACTGAGGCTGGCAGCCAGTTTGGTGTACTGGGTAGGAGTGCAATCTGGGAGAACTGGGTTTGAGTCCCCACTCCTCCGTATGCAGCTGCTGGTGTGACCTTGGGCCAGTCACAAGTTCTCTCAGAGCTGTTCTCTCAGGATCAGTCCTCAAAAGAGCTCTCTCGGCCGCACCCACCTCCCAGGGTGTCTGTTGTGGGGAGGGGAAGGGAAAGGAGTTTGTAAGCCACTCTGAGACTCCTTCAGGTAGTGAAGGGTGGGGGATAAATCTACTCTCCTTCTTCTAATCAGAAGAACCGGGTTTGATTCCCCACTCCTCCGCATGCAGCTGCTGGTGTGACCTTGGGTCAGCCACAGTTCGCTCAGAGCTGTTCTCTCAGGAGCAGTTCTCAAAAGAGCTCTCTCAGCCCCGCCTTCTTCCTCCTCCTCTCCAGGCTCCCACGCAGAGGCCTTTCTCATCACCCACTGCCTGAGCATTTTAACAGGAAATGCCGGGATTGAACCTGGGACCTTCTGCACACGAAGCAGATTCTCTTCCTTGAAGCCAGATTTGCTGCCGTTCAGTTCTTCCACGTGACCTTTGCACCACTGGCAGTCAAGTTAGGGCTGCCAAGTCCCCCGGTAGGGCGGGGGAAACACCGATTTTTCATGCTTCCCCCCCCCCCTTTTTCAAAACTGGCCACCGGGGGGAGGCAATGGCTGCCAACAGGAGGGGAACGTCGGAGCCTGCCGGGCCCTCTCCCTTCCAGGCCTCTTAAAGGGAAATGTCTGAAGAGCCTGCAGTGAAAAGCCTCACCAGACATTTCCCCTTTAAGAGTTAGCAAGAGAGCCCCGCCCAGAGATTAACGAGGGACTAAGCTCTTCCTGAAGGGCCTGCTTTGGCATGCGGCTGGTGTCAGATTGAAAGGTTGCTGCTGCTGGGCCTGGGGTAAGTCCATCTGCCAGCTCTTTTCCTTCTCTCTCTCTCCCCCTCCCCCTTTCTTTCTTTTCTCTCTCTCTCTCTCTCTCTGTCCCCATCCAGCAGAGGTCTGTCAGTGGCTATTATTAGCCACAAGGTCTAAATGGAAGTAAGTGCCTGTGCCAGCTCTTTTCCTTCTCTCTCTCTCCTTCTTTCTTTTTTCTGTCTGTCTGTCTGTCTGTCTCTCTCTCTCTGTCCCCATCCAGCAGAGGTCTGTCAGTGGCTATTATTAGCCACAAGGTCTAAATGGAACCCTTTGTCTGGGGCAGTGAGGCTCTGCATTCTTGGTGCTTGGGGGGCAACAGTGGGAGGGCTTCTGGAGTTCTGGCCCCGCTGCTGGACCTCCTGAGGGCACCTGGTATTTTTGGCCACTGTTGTGACACAGAGTGTTGTACTGGATGGGCCGATCCACTGTGGCTTCTCTCCTGTTCTTATGATACGAAAATCATATTCTGCCGAGATGAGGAAGGATTCAGTAGGGCCGTTGCTCAGTGATAGAGCATCTGCTTGACATGCAGGAGGTATCAGCCTCTTCAGCTAAAAAAGGATCAGGTCATAGGTGACATTAAAGATCTCAGCCTGAGACCCTGGAGAGCCACTACCAGTCTGAGTAGTCAGTACTGACCTTGATGGACCAATGGCCTGATTCAGTATTAGGAAACTTCATGAGTTCATGTGTCAGCATGTGGAAGCAACATCACAGGATGTGACTTCACAAAATGATGTCACTTCCTTTCTCCTGGCTCCACCCCCAAAGTCTCCTGGCTCCACCCCCAAAGTCCCCAGATATTTCCCAAGTTGGACTTGGCAGCCCTAAGTCAAGTCGAAATGCCACACACATGTTGAGTGGGCAGGCAGGAGCAGAAGACAAACGTGGGAAGCGTCATGTTGCCGTTTGCTTTCTTCTTGTTTTCCAAGTCTGGTCTCCAAAGAACAAGAGACATGTGCTGGATCCCGTCCTGGGAAGAATCCCCTGGAGCTGGGAACGGTTCCTGAGGCCCAGACAGCTGTGCACGGACTCCACACAGCTGCTCCGGATGGGCTGCTCTCCAACGCCACCCCCTCCTCCCCACGTCCAGTGACCTGAGGTGCACTTCTCACCAAAAAGCTGAGGGATGGCGGACCCCTTCCCCATTTCCCCGGAACAGCTGAGGGATCTGTCATCCAGTCCCCGTTCCCCTGAAGTCTTTGTGATATCTTTGAAAACCCCGGATCCTTTGCTTCGTGGGGGTTCTTCATTAGGACTGGCCCAGCACCCATGTTTGCCCATGCCCTGATAGGGCAGGGGACTGGCTCCTAGTGCCAGCGTAAGACCAGAAGGTGGGCTCTGCTGACAGCCAAAAGCCCATTCTGACATTATACTACCAGGGGTCATTTCGTAGAAAGAGAGGTGCAGGAGCTCATTAGCATGACTCATTAGCATATGTCATTTGCATATGCCACACCCCCTGACATCACTGGAAGTGTGTCAGAAGGCAAAGCCCACCGCTCAGGCTCCACCCCAAAAATCGCCAGGTATTTCCCAACTTGAGAGCTGGCGAGCCAGCTTGACACTTTGACTAAAGACACTTGAGGTTTCCCTTGCTCTTGCAGGGAAGCTCCCCTACAACAAGCATGAAAATTCAGATCAAGTTAGTATGCTTTTGCTTTTTTCCACAGCGCATCACCATATGTGCTCGCTCCTGGGCTTGCGACTCCCGGAACGGCGTTCCTGCGCATTCCAGCTCAAAATGACTTTTGACTTGCTATCACTGCTCTGGAAAGACTTGAAGTGCCGGGGGGCAGAGGGTGGCTTTTAAGCAAGGTCACAAGGCTTTGCTGCCTTCCTTTGTGCCACTCTTGCCTCTGGGCAAAGAGGGATTTCAGGCTTTGGAAACAATATAGAAACCTGCACAACCTGTTTGGACCTGGGCGATGGCTGTTAGACAACATGGTATAGCCGTTAAGAGCCACGGACTCTAATCTGGAGAACCAGGTGTGATTCCCCACTCCTCCTCCACATGAAGCCTGCTGGGTGACCTTGGGCCGGTCACGGTTCTCTGAGAACTCTCTCCGCCCCTCCAAGCTCACAAGGTGTCTGTTGTGGGGAGAGGAAGGGAAGGAGATTGTCAGCTGTTCTGAGACTTCTTAGGGTAGAGAAAAGAAGGGCATAAAAACCTTCTCTCCTCTTTGACTGCAGGAGGTCCCAGGTTCGGGTCCCAGCATCTCCTGTCAAAAGACTCCCAGGGCCAGTATACCCGATATCCTTTATATGTGCTGGGTCACGGGTGCGAGATTGCAGTCAGATGTACACTGGGGGGGAACTCACTCGGAACAGTGCTCATTCACTCAGTGCTATGAGGGAGGAGAAAGGGCTTCCGGTTTCCCTCCCGCCCCACTTTCACCAGTGGAAACAGCAGGGGGTGGGATTGGTGTCCTTTCCCTCTGGCTCCTGCTACCATTTCCACTGGCAAAAGTAGGGTGGGAGGGAAACCGGAAGCTCCTCCAAACACGGTGCCAGGTGAGTTAAGGCGATGGGCCACACCCCCATAATCCAGCACTTTTGTCCGGCAGATCGTATCTTTTGGCCCTCAGAGAACATGGCTGAGAAAGACCTTTTCCCCCAGAGAGCCACAGCCAGTCAGAGAGGGCAGTACACAGACAGACAGACCAATGGCGCAACTCTCAGCGTGAGGCAGCTTCGTCTGTCCTCCCCAGCAAGGAACGGCTCCTCACTCCCCCTCTCTTGCACGACCCGTTAACCTGCATCACAGACTCTTTAAAGGCCCCCAGCTGGAGAGGGGCAGGATGCAGCCCACCATCTTCTCCTTCATGCGTGTCTCAGTCCCCTGACGTCGCCGCATTAAAGCTAGTACAGCATGTTCGTGTCGAACAAGGGAACTCTTGTTTCCGCGATGCCAAAGCGATGATGAAAACGCACCCGGAGGAATCCGTAAATAGGAACCAGGAACAGATGTCATTTTAATGACTAAAAGGTGGTGAGGAGAACTCGCAGCCGCGGCAGCCAGCAAATGTCAGCCTCTTCCTGCATTGCCAACCTCTGCTCGCCCGCCACCGCTTTCTAGCTCCCCAGCATCACAAATCCTTTTCCTCCCCCCCCCCCCCACTTCTGCAAAGGAAAATCCCCAATGACAAAACCGCGGTTCTCCTTCTTCCACCTCCCAGTTCACTCTTCCTATCTCAGTCATGCTATCAGTGGTGATACGGATTGCACAAAAAGACCCAAAGTTGCAGCACGATAAGGACTTGAGCTAGGGGAGTTCCCACCGGCCAGTTGTGGCCCAGCCATGAACCCCCAAGGTGAGCTGTGCCTCAGTTTCCCTGTCTGTAGAATGGGAATATTGAGGGCCTCTTTCCCGCAGCAGTTGTTGAAGGGAATAAAGTCAGTGGCTTCGTTCAGACTGGCAGTTTGGCCTGATAGAGGCACCTTTCACAAATGGAGTAAATGGGCCTGTTCACAAAGCCACAGCTGTCAGGCATTCCCCGGACGTACTCACCCCATCAGAGGACGACTTGGAGGCTGCTTAAAAAGCCACCACTTCCAAAGTGGAGTTTTTGTCTCCTCACACATTCATCGCACATGGCCGACTGTCTGAACACGGGGGAGAGTACACAGAATGGATTTGGCAGTATGAACTAGGGACCAGTGCTAGGGACTAGTGCTAGGGAAGTCGCTTTAAAAAAAAATGCCCATGTGCACATATGAGCATATGCACGCACATGACTTTTGGTAGTTTTTGCAGTGAGCTCTGTGGCTGATGTGCTACAATAATGTGGATGCTTTCCCACGGGATGTCTCTGTGGGTAACCCGCAGTAGGGTGTGCTGTGTGGCTGATATGTCTGCAACATTTTAAACTGGGCCGATTAGGGGCGGCACTATATCGCGGCAAGCTGCCAGTCGGTCCGCAGCCAGTCTGTACAAAACCCAGCACAAAGTACAACTGATGAGAAGTTGCCGACGGAATGCTCCCTTAACTGTGTGTGTCCCTTGGGAGCTAACTGAGAAGTCTCGGTGATCCAGCCTTGGCTTTATCCCACTTAACACTCTATTGCCGGAAGTTGTTTTTATTCTGCCTGCCATCAGCCGCCTGCAGGCCAGAGGACTACAGTCTGGGAGCCAGGCTTGAGAAACACAGCAGCCAAGAGCACAAACATTCACCTGAGGAGAGGCCTCCACATTCTTCGACGAGGCCCAAGACAACCACATCCCGACAGCCCTTGAATTGAAAGTATCCCAACAGAAAAGGCATATTTTCAAGACCAACTGCAAAATTAGTTCTTTAGCTCTTTAAGGATGAATCTGCGGTAACTATCACCTGGATGATGATGTCACCCCCATTCTAAAGAGGGAGAAGTGAGGATGGGGGGGGGGGGGAATGATTTGCCACAGTCCCTGGCAAAAGTTAGGCCGTGGTCACATGACCCTTTAAATCTGGGACTCCTCCCAGATTTAAAGGAGCCGCTTCTTTTAAGTTGGGGTTGAGGTGTTTATACATCCCAACCCCCGGTGGCAGTGGCCGCAGTGGGCGGCCGTGGCAGGTGGCCACAGCAGCGGAGAAGGAGGCAGGCGGCGGTGGGCGGCAGCCAAGAAGGAAGCTGGTGGCAGCGGAGGCTCTTGGCAGCGGCTGCGGCGACGGAGGAAGTGGGCAGCGGCGGTGGAAAAGGAGGCGGGCGGCAGCCGAAGAGGAGGCGGGCGGAGGAGGAGGTGGGCGGCAGCGGCGGCTGGGGGAGGAACCCTTCCCCAAGCCCCACCAGCCGCCTGGTAAGTTTTTTTTTTGGGGGGGGGGTCTCCTTTTACACTTGGGCGCTTGAGTGCCCAAGCACCCAAGCGCCCAAGTGTAAAAAGGGGGGGGGGGAATGGCGGATGGGACCATCTGGGCAGCCCTGCTCTCGCAAGAGAGGTCTGTCCAGATGGCTCAAATGCGGGTTCCTCGCGCGACTCCTGGGAAAACAGTCGATTTTCCCGGGGTCAGAAAATGCAGGAGGAACCCACATTTGAGCCCGCTTCGGCGCGGGACTAGCCGCGGCCCTTGTAGACGGTCCCTTTAAATGCGAGAGGAAACAGCCCTTCCTCCCGCATTAAAGGGCCCTGTGACTGCAGCCTTACAGACTTGAACCCACATCCAGTCATTGTTGCCAGGGTTTTCTCAGCTGAGGCTTTATTTCAAACACAGTCTACGGGGGCACATCTTGCCAAGCAAACATGTCTCAAGTGGGGCGGAGGCAGAAGGTGGACTGCTCATCACAAACATTTTCAGGGGTATAAAAAAAACCCTCCTCTGTTTTCCAACTTTTCAGTGATTACCATAAAAGGGCTCAGACGTGTTCACCCCCACCGGAAGCATGGTCCTCACTCTCACCAATCAGGGTCAGTGACAACATCACATGGCCAACTATGGTTGGCTACATAGTGCTGTGACATCATGCTCTTCACTATCTGACCCTCCATGTTCAGAGGCAGTCAACCTGTGAATCCCAGTGCCAGGAGGCAACAACAGGGGAAGATCTTAGCCTTTGTGCCCTCTCGTTGGACCGCCAGAGAAACTGGTTGGCCGCTGTGTGAGACCGGATGCTGGACTAGAGGGACCCTCACTGGTCTGACCCAGCAGGGCTCTTCTGAGGTTCTTCTCAGGGGAAGGCCTCGGCCTCTCTGCCCTGTTGCTGGCCCTCCAGAGGAACTGGCTGGCCACTTTTGTTAGACAGAATGCTGGACTAGATGGACCCTCACTGGTCTGACCCAGCAGGGCTCTTCTGAGGTTCTCATCAGGGGAAGGCCTCGGCCTCTTTTATGCCCTGTTGTTGGCCCTTCAGGGGAACTGGCTGGCCACTGGGTGAGACGGGATGCTGGACTAGATGGACCCTCACTGGTCTGACCCAGCAGGGCTCTTCTGAGGTTCTTCTCAGGGGAAGGCCTCGGCCTCTCTGCCCTGTTGCTGGCCCTCCAGAGGAACTGGCTGGCCATTGCGTGAGACAGGATGCTGGACTAGATGGACCCTCCCTGGTCTCATCCAGCAGGGCTCTTCTGGTGTCCTTATCAGGGGAAGGCCTCGGCCTCTCTGCCCTGTTGCTGGCCCTCCAGAGGAACTGGCTGGCCACTTTTGTTAGACAGGATGCTGGACTAGAGGGACCGTCACTGGTCTGACCCAGCAGGGCTCTTCTGAGGTTCTTCTCAGGGGAAGGCCTCGGCCTCTTCTGTGCCCTGTTGTTGGCCCTCTAGAGGAACTGGCTGGCCTCTGTGTGAGACAGGATGCTGGACTAGATGTTCCCTCCCTGGTCTCATCCAGCAGGGCTCTTCTGAGGTTCTTAGATTCATCTCTCTGATTACTTAGGATCCTAAGTAATGAGGGATCAGATGACGAAGAGGACAATCTCATGCAATAACTATTCCCAGGAGGAAGACGAGACAATAATTGTGAGGGGGAAAAATGCAAGAAAAACAATGGCACCAAAGGAGCAGTGTATTTTAGAAACGACGGAAATAAATAAGACACGAGAAAAGGTGAACGGTATTCAAATCCAAACATGAAACGGGCGAACATTTGGAATATTCTGCGCAGCCCTAGTTTCAAACGAACGCAAGCCCAAGCTTCTGAGTCTTGTGGTTCTTTTCCTGTGACGCAAGTGCCACGAGGTACTAGCAGATACAGATGTCCATAGGATGGTGATTCGGAGGGTGCTTCGGAGAGCAATGGAAGAAGAAGAGATTGGATTTATCCCCTGCCCTTCACTACCTGAAGGAGTCTCAGAGAGGCTTACAATCCCCTTCCATTTCCACAACAGACAGCCTGTGAGGTCGGTGGGGCCAAGAGAGCTCTTTCCAGAACTGCTCCTGAGAGAACAGCTCGGAGAGAACTTGTGACACCCCCAGGGCCACACCAGCAGCTGCATGTGGAGAAGTGGGGAATCAAACCCAGTTCTCCCAGATTAGAGTCCATGCTCTTAACCACGACACCGAGCGGAACAGAAAAAGAAGCAAACCATCCAGCTTTCCTGAAGGCATCTGGCTATAGGTTGCCCTTCCCAGAAATATCCCCCTCCTCTCAAAAAATTAGACAAAATGGAGTGGAAAACTTCAGCCAGGGGAACACCTCATGCAAAACGGACTCGCTCTGCACTGCTCACACTCAGCGGTATTGCCTATAAGAAGTCCTGAGCACCAGCGGGGTCTTTCCTGAAGGCATCTGCTATAGGACTGCAAACCATCCAGCTTTCCTGAAGGCATCTGGCTATAGGTTGCCCTTCCCAGAAATATCCCCCTCCTCTCAAAAAATTAGACAAAATGGAGTGGAAAACTTCAGCCAGGGGAACACCTCATGCAAAACGGACTCGCTCTGCACTGCTCACACTCAGTGGTATTGCCTATAAGAAGTCCTGAGCACCAGCGGGGTCTTGAACGGTGGTCCATCTTGCCTGGTGTAAGGGAACCCAGCCTTTCCTTGGTGTAACGGCATGGAGAAGTCTCTCCCAGCCCTGCTGCTTTGTAACTGGAGATGTCCAGGAGTGAACTTAGGGTCATGTGCACTCACAGCATGTGCTGTCCTCCTAAGCAACCCAAACTAAGCTGCCCCCCTGGCGGTGACCTAAGGGGGGGCTTCATGCGAGGCACTCCTGG
Source organism: Lepidodactylus listeri (assembly GCA_029233225.1). Taxonomy (NCBI): domain Eukaryota; kingdom Metazoa; phylum Chordata; class Lepidosauria; order Squamata; family Gekkonidae; genus Lepidodactylus; species Lepidodactylus listeri. The sequence continues at coordinate 3,632,970 of JARCFY010000013.1, read as the reverse complement.
TGCCACCATCCTCAAGCTCGAAGTTGCAGGGAGGACGAATGAGGCGAGTCTCCAGCTGCACTCTGATTGTAGGAGCAGCCTTTTGCTCTGTGCAAAATGGAGTGGGTGGTATTGTTGGGGCTCTGAGCCCTTTGCCCCGGCACCAGGGCTGCCAGCTCTAAGTTGGAAAATACCTGGAGACTTTGGGGGTGGAGCCTGGGGAGGGTTTGGGGAGGGTTTGGGGAGGGGAGGGACCTCAGCATGGTGCAATGCCATAGAGCCCGCCCATCAAAGCCCCCATTTTCTCCAGGGGAGCCGATTTCTGCCAGCTGGAGATTAGTTGTAAAAGCGGGGGGACTCCAGGCCCCACCTGGAGGCTGGCAACCCTACCTGGCACCATGAAGCTGCCTTCTACTGAATCAGAACCGCCTTGGTCCATCGAGATCAGTCCTGTCTGTTCAGACTGGCAGCAGCTCTCCAGATCTTTCCCATCACCTGGTCCTTTTTAACTGGAGATGCTGGGGACTGAACTTGGGACCTTCGGCATGCCAAGCAGATGCTCTACCACTGAGCCACAGCCCCTCCCCGGCAAGTGCTCCCCTCTGGAGTGGGTCATGCTTAGCTACTCCAAGGGCTGCCTTCCCACTTGTGTCTGCTGTGCTGAGGGCCAGGAGGCTTCAGATCAGATCCTTTGTGTGGCTGCCCACAGCAGCCAGGGTCAACCCCCTGCACCCCACGGTCGCATGGGAGAGATTGGAGAAATCCGTTTACCTGTTGCGTGGATGCTCCTTGTTCTGAGTCCATCCCTGAAAGTAGCTGGCTCCAGGAGCGGGGGGACTTTAAAATTGTTCCAAGCCAACACAGCTTTACCAAATCAGCATTTCAGACAATGGCAGGTGAAGTTGGCCAGCCTTCTCTGGCGTCCAGAATCTGTTGTGGTTGTCTTTGCGGTGAGACCGACCAGTCCCCTTTGAAAGAGAGAGAGAAATGAAAATGGAAGGACAACTTCTGATGGAGATTGCAGAGAGTCTGATAAGAAGCCTGTTCTGCTATTATCAGGGTGAGGAAGTGGTTCTTGAGAGACAGGAAGTGGTGGTCTGCCCTCTCTCTCCTTCCACACAAAAGAGGCTGTAGTAAGCACTTCTGCTGTCAGGCCCACGTCAGAATCCTTTGGGGCCAAAGCCTCAACCTGATGGCTGTCTCAGATGTGCCAGCCATTCCTAGATGTTGTCCAGCTTCCCCACGCAACCTCTCCCCGTTGGCTCTGCAATCCTACGATTGGCTGGTGGGAGATGTGAGTGGCACAAACTTTGTAAGGTTACATGGGCCCTGGTTGCTGACTTTCTGTTGGCCAACACCTGGGCAAGCCAGTTGTTTGGCATCTTCCCCTTACCAGTTCATCGCCCATGGCTCTCTCCCAACCTAACAGACTTCAGCAAAATTGAGCATGGACCCTGCAGATCCTCAATTGGATCCTGACATCATTAATGTTACATAGAGCCTCAGTGCCTCATCAATTGATTTAAACCCTTGTAATCAACCATGAGGGCCACGGTGGCTCAGAGGTTAAAACACTGAGCTGCAGACCAGAAGGTCGGTAGCTCAGCAGTTCGAGGCCCGAGTGCCGCGTGATGGAGTGAGCTCCTGTCTCTGGCCCCAGCTCCTGCCAGCCTAGCAGTTCAGAAGCAAGAAATTCCAAGTAGATAAATAGGTACCACTTTGGTGGGAAGGTCACAGTGTTCCGTGCACCTTGGTGTCTAGTCATGCCAGCCACATGACCACAAAGAAGTCTTCCAACAGCGCTGGCTCTTTGGCTTGGAAATGGAGATGAGCACTGCCCGCTAGAACTGAAGAGATACTGGGATGGTCAAACTTCCCCTACCCTTCAAGCAGGGAACAGAGATTTGGAGGTGTTAAATGCTAGCGAGTCTTTAGGAAGGAAATTTCTGGAGATGTCAGGAAAAGATTCCTTGACCTGGCCCAGCCAGGTCAGTGGGAGGGGAAAAAGAGAGGTGATAAAAACTCCTTGCAGCAAGGAGGAGCTCTCTTTCGTGCTGGGTCCCTCAGGGAGACAGAACTCTTAACTGAGGTCTCAAAGAGGCCTCAAATTGACCATGTGGTTGGCCTGGACAGCTGAAGGCAATGATAACTCTGTAAAGATCTAGAACTCCTAAGCTAAAGAGCCTGTCCTATATTTTAACATCTGATAGGACATGTATGAGAGAGGGACAGAGGGTTTCCATTTTACCCAATTTTTTTATCCCCTGCTCAGTTTGGTGCTGTGCTAAAAGTATGCTTGTGAACATTTTCTCTTTAATAAATACTTTATAACTTTTGATGCTGGTAATGGTTCTCTGTACCACATAGACCTCCACCATGTTGGTCACATTATTTTAAAAGGAGTGCCAGGGGGAAGGCAGGCAGTTGACCAGTGGCTATTCCTCCAGGGGTGTGTGGTGACCAGCCACTGGGCAGCGGGAGACACAGAGGCAAGGCCTCAGAACTGGGAAGGGAAGCTCGAACCCCTGACACTCTCAGTGGGTAATTCCTGACAAAGGTCAGGTGGTGGTGATGGTGGGTTACACAAAGAGAGAAAGGAAAGCCTCTCCAGGTGTTGGGAAAACCTTGGAAGGCAGGGTGGAATAGGGCTTGCAGGCCTGTTCTGCCACAGTACATATCATGTACGTTATTCTTTCTGATGCATATGCATAAGACATGTGCAATGTATAACAGTGTTTTTCTTATGCACAAATAACATCTAAAATGTGTACATGTTATGGGGAAAACAGAAAATGCTACCAGATGTCACTGGAGAGCCCCGCTGGATACCCACAGCATCTGACTTACATCCCACTGCATTCCACATTGATCTTAGATTGATACAAAGTCCGTTTGCTGAAAACACCTTTTTGCAGAGGATTCTGGGGTCTCTTCTGGGCCACCGTCTCAGGTCATGGGATCCAGGTTCAAAGCCCTGCTCAGCCATTAAGCTTTGAGCCAATCACTGCCCACTGGTCCTCCCACTGACCTCTCAGGCCCTCCTCTGTGTCCCCCACTGACAGAAACACCGGGGGGGGGACCAGAAACAGGACCTGTACTGTGCTGTGGGTGGGGTCCATTCGGAACATGCATGGCTCTCCTCTAGTATAACCCCCACAACAACTCTGTGAGGTACGTTAGGCTGAGAAAGAGGGACTTACCCAGGGTCCCCCAGGAAGTTTCCATGGTATGGTGGGGATTTGAACTTGAACAGTCCCCATCATTCTAAGCCCTTGGACTTCCCTGAACCTATCATGATGTAACTCTCCTTAGGAAGGCAGTGTAAGGGAGCACGCCTAAGCAGGTCTACTCAGAAGCAGTGTTCCCTCTAAACTGAGTTAGTGTGAGCTAGCTCACAGTTTTTTAGTCTCCGACTCACACTTTTGTGTCTTAGCTCAGGAAGGATGGCTCCAGAGCAAACTAATTTATGCAGCAGCCAAATCGTTCGCTCACAACTTTAATGCCAGTAGCTCTCAAAGTAGAAGTTTTGCTCACAAGACTGCTTAGAGGGAGCATTGCTCAGAAGTAAATCCCATGTTATTCAATGGAGATTATTCCCAAGGAAGTATCCTCAGGCTTGTAGCTATAATCTCCCAGATCTTAGGTTGATAATCAACCCTCGGGGAGAGGGGTTAGTTAGGCACCAAATCTGCTGTCTTTTAGATGCCAGGATAGAATACTTTATTTTCGCAAGCTTTTAAACTGTTCTTTTCCCCCTTGGGGACATTTTTAACAGTTTGTTCAGTATTTATGCTCCTGGGTTTTTAAAAAAAATTTTTAAGCGTGGGGTGTGATTTTTATCTGATGTTGTTTTAATTTGTTCCATCTGTTCCTTTCAAATGGCTTTGGTTTTATGTCGCTACGATACCTACAGATAAGTGTGTGCATGCTATATATAGTCATAATGCGGTGTTTTTCTATCATTTTAGCATTTTTATATTGTTGCTGCAAGCAGCTTCAAATATATTTATGGAGAGAGTGTGGGACAGAACTGTTTCAAAGAAAGCGCGGCGGGGTGGGAGATGCCCAACGCCCACCATTTTCTGTCCTACAAGGCTGAAGGGATTAGCTCTTTTCTCACTAAGAATGGCAAGGGGCTTATGAGGGTTTCTAGGAAAACAGGAGGAAAACCTTTATTCTGGAGACTCAAGGAGCCGGAAGCATAGCTGACATCTTTCTAAAAAGTTCCCCCCTCTGTTGCGGTTCTCCTTCCTCTTTTATCTGCATTGTGTGCAAATATAGGACTCTGATGTGGGGAAAGGGGATTATGACTACAGTACAGGGAATTTTATTGACTGTCAGCAAAAGTGTACGTACTCAAAGACCCAAAGGAAATCAGCTGAGCTGAATCCGGAATGTGCACAAGGGCAGGAAACGGCTCCCTCGAGGACAACAAATTAAGGGGACAGAATTCGCCGGGCAACTTTTTGGCCGAGCCAGTGAGGCCTTTGGTCCACCTTGCTTGTTCAGCCTTTGGCTGCAACAAGCAAACCCTGCAGAATGCAGAGACGCCAGAATGAAACTTGGGATGCACATTCAGGGCACAATTCTACCTGTCCGGGTCAGGGGACATCACAGCTTCCGTGTCTGTCAGTCAAGGGGAGAGGAAAACGCCAAATTAAACCCTGATGGGAGATATTCACTGTGTATTTTATGCTGTGTCCATTGGAAGAGGGGGCATAAAAGGACCTTCAGGGGGGGATCTCATTTCCCCCTTCCACTAGTTGCTCATTCCATATCATATGGTTGCCAGCTCAGGGTTGGGAAATTCCTGGAGATCTTGGGGACGAAGCCTGGGGAGGGCAGAGTTTGGGGAGGGCAGGGGAGGAGCTCGGTGGGGGGGATGTGATGCCATCCCGAAAGTTGCCACCTCTAAGGTTCCGATCGCTGTTGACCGCTTGGTAAGATGATCTCTCTGTCCTGGCATGGAGGGATCACAGGAAACTGGGGGAGGTACATTTCTGACCTAACTCTCCATTTCAAAACCTCAGCCCCCAATCAGCCCCCCACCTTTTTTTAAGGAGGACAAAGAAAAGATGCAAAATCCATGTGATAACTGAAGCAAGAACGCTGCGATTTACTAAGTATGACGTTCTTAGTGAAGAAATAAATGAAGAGACCTTGATATGAAAAGGAAAAGAACACCCATTTCTGGCTGCCTGAGTGAAAGCACCAGGAGGAATAGGGGTCCCCACTCCTAAATCCTTTTGCAGCCTGTGGCCCCCTTTGAAATCCTGCGGCAGGGTGGTGGTCATAACCACAAAGATGGCTGTCATGTGAGGCGGAGCCAGCTACAAAATGGCTGCCTCTGGAGGCGGAACCAGCCACCAAATGTCAGGGAGTGAGGTCAGGCATAGCTCTAACCATAACTCATCGACCTCTCCTGGTGGCTGTGTTTAGCAGGGTGCCTTTTAAAATGAACACACTGTTTTAAAATATTTTACTGCCTGCACATACCTTATACCTGCGGTCTGCAGTGAAGATCTGCCTGGTGTGGTGGAGCTGCTACGGAAGCAACATTTTTCAAAATCTGCACAGCCAGTCAGATCTCCAGTGGCCAATTAGAAGCCCTGCTGGGCAAATGCCACGCCCACTTCCTATAAACACTTGGCAGGCACCAGGAAATGCGTCAGCAAGCAAGAACATAACCGCTGTGCCCGATCCAACCACTAGAGGGGGACAAAGCACCTGCTGGGGGCAACTAGGGTTGCGGTCCCCTCCTTGCTTCAGCGGGAGGATTGGGGGGAGACACCACCAAGCCCCGCCTCCAAGCCTCTGCCACTCTTCTCTCTCCCTTCCTGCGGCGATTAAAGGGCTTATCTTCAGCGGAACCCCCACCTGGACCCTAGGGGCAACAGAATGCTTGTGACCCTTCCGTGATGTATTTTACTTATCCAAGATGCCCCTTGAGATGGCATTTTGCTAGTTTTGCCAGGTCCGACTCAGGAAATATCTGGGGACTTTGGGGGTGAAGCCAGGAGATTTTGGGGGTGGAGCCAAGAAATGTTGGGGTGGAGCCAAGAGCAAGGACATGACATCCCTTTTGTGATGTCACTAGGGTTGCCAGGTGAGGCTGAGAAGCTGGATGGGAGTTCTGGCCATCATATTTAAGCATGCCTTTAAAAAGCATTCCTTTTAAATGCTTTCACTCCACTGGAAATCATGGAGGGTGGGGGCACCTTCTTTTGGGGCTCATAGAATCGGACCCCCTAGTCCAATCTTTTGAAACTTGGGGGGGGGGGTTCAGGAGAGGCACCACCAGTTATGCTGAAAATTTGGTGCCTCCTCCTCAAAAAACATGCCCCCTCCAGAGCCCCAGATACCCACAGATCAATTCTCCATTATACCCTGCGGGGACCAGTCTCCATAGCATATAGTGGAGTGCCCAGCGGCGATTCCCACCCCCCATGCTTTCTGACAGCCCTGAAGCAGGGGAGGGGCTCCAAACCAGGGGATCCCCTGACCCCAGCTGGGGATTGGGAGCCCACTGGTCCACCTGGACTGGCTGAAAATATCCACCTACCAAGACAGGGAAGGAAATGCACCCCACTGTCAGTCTTTCCTCCTGGTGCCAGGTGGGTCACTGCTAGCAACAGAGAGTCTAGTCCAGGGGTGGCCAACCTGTGGCTCGGGAGCCACATGCGGCTCTTTCACACATATTGTGCGGCTCCTGGCAGGGCGGCTAGGGAAGCAAAGGGGAGGCATGCTTTTTCTCTCTTTCTCCCTTCCTTCCTTCCCTCCTCCCTCCCATCTATTTGCTTTCCTAGTTTCTCTCTCTTTCTTTCCACTTCTTTAATTCTTTCTTTCCATCTCTCTCTTTCTCTCTCTCTCTCTCAATATCATTAGCAAACAAGTAATATCATTATCAATAACCGGTTTTCCTCGTTTGTTTTTATTTTTGGCAGTCCCATTTAACGTTAATAAAAAGCAAATTTGCATATTTTTAAAAATAAAAACGTATGTGTGATATTTGTTCCTGTCTTGCTGCTCTCAGGCATCTCTATGTGGCTCTTACGTTTATTCTATGTGGCTCTTACGTTAAGCAAGGTTGGCCACCCCTGGTCTAGTCTCTTCCTGTCCTTCGAGGCAGGCTCCTCTGAAATGAAGGCGGGGAGGGAACCTGGAGCATCTCTAGGGCACGCAGCGTGGGCCTTGACCCAAGGCCACCTAATTAGAGCGGCGAAATTAGCGGCTAGAGCAGCATCCCCCCCCCCCCCCGGGTTCTCCACTGCAGGCCGCGCGCCCTTCCCTTCTTGCTTCACCCCATCTGAAGTCATCACACCCCATTTCCATCATCTGCCCGAACGGGGGAGGCGGAGGCGGAGAGAACCTAAAGTGTGATTAAACTGCCCAGGGAGAAACGCTGCCTCGGCACGATGTGCAGCCAGGAAGCCCGAAAACGCAAAGCCAAGCAGGCTCCAGGAGGGAGGAAAGATAATTGCTTTCTTGGCAGGGCCCAGCAGTTCCAGAGATGAAAACAGGGAAGGATTTGCACCGGGGCTCCGAGAGGCGGGCGTTTTCTCCTCCTTCAGGAGGGAAAGTGGTGCTTCCAGCAACAGGGGTGGCTGCAGACATCGATCTGAGGCTCCAGGGGACAGAGGGTCTGTGTGGGCCCCCCTCCCCCTCCCCCCCTCTTCTTGCAACCTGCTTTGGCACCCCTTGGTGCCCCCTGGGGCAGCTATTCCTGCATTTCGTTTCACCCCATCAGCACCTCTGGGGTTAAAAGGGGGACAAATAGTGTTGCCATCCTCCAGGTGAGGCCTGGAGTTCTCCCAGAATTACAACTCATCTGCAGACTACAGAGATCAGTTTCCCTGGAGGAGGGCGGAACTCTCAGCCTCACCTCCCTCCCAGGGTGTCTGTGGTGGGGAGGGGAAAGGAAAGGAGTTTGTAAGCCACTCTGAGACTCCTTTGGGTAGTGAAGGGCGGGGCATAAATCCAATCTCTTCTTCTCTTCTTCTTCTTCTCGAGGGATCAGCTCTGGGAGAACTTTTGAATGGCCCAAGGTCATCCAGCAGCTGCATGTGGAGGAGTGGGGAATCAAACCTGGTTCTCCCAGATTAGAGTCCGCGCACTTAACCACTACACCAAACTGGGAATGCTGCTGCCAGGCCGTGGGAACGCCAGCATCTGAGGACAGGGGCGTAGACTTTTTAAATCCCCAGGGGGGGCGGGGGCTCTCTCGTGTGCGCGCGCAAAGCGCGTACGCGTGCTCGGGACCATGTCCCCGCCACTCCCCCCCCCCGCCCCAGGGAGCCGCCGCTCCCCTCCCCCGGGCTGTGCCCGCCCGCCCGCCGGGCTCCCTGCCCCCTCCCTCCCTCTCCCCGCTCACCTCGGGCGCCGGCGGCCTTGCGGGCCCCCGGCTCCCACTCCACCTCACGCTCGGGGCGTGCGGGGGTGGCGCAGATGGAGCACCCGGTGGCCAGTCAGCCGGCCGTCGCCGCCCCTCCTTCCCCCCCCCCGCCCCAGGGAGGCAGGAGGGCAGGCCGGGGGTGGGGGGGAAGGAGAGGCGGCGATGGCTGGCTGACTGGCCACCGGGCGCTCCATTTTGCCAGGGGTGGCTGAGCCCCCCCGGGAAATTTCGGGGAGGGCTCGAGCCCTCAAGCCCCCCCGTAGTTGACGCCCATGTCTGAGAAGGAGATGCAACTGCCATGCATCTCTTACAAGGCCCAAAGTCCCAGACGTTTACAAGCAAAGAAAAAGTTTGCAGTGGCCTTCTGGGGAAAGGAAAAGAGACCCAAATCTTCAGTCAGTGTGAACCGTTGTGAGCGCAAGAATGACAAAACACTGGTCTGCTCTCTCCCCTCCCCAAATTCTCCTCTGCAAACTCTCATGGCAAATATTTTCTACAAAGAAAGCTGGAATTGGGGGGGAAGGTATGGGGAGGAGTTGCCCTCCACTGCCTGCCCACAAGGCCTCCTTTCGGGGGTTGGGCTGGCTCACCCTATATGGAAGAAGCCACCCGCCGCTTTTGAATCCCACCCTTCCACGGGGGGGGGGGTTTTCAAGGCAGCAGGCACCCCCTCCTCCTCACAACAACCCTGTAAAGTAAGTCAGGTTGAAAGAGCGATTGGCTTGTGGTCATCTGGTGAGTTGCTTCATGGCAGAATGGAAATCTGAACGCAGAGCTCGCAAAGTTTGCCCAGCTGTGTAATCTTGACCCCCCCCCCCACTCCTGTTCCAAGGCTCCTGGGACAATCTCCCATTTCTCACCGGGCCACAATGGGTCTAGCACCTCTGCTCAGTATTGGGCCCTCTAGCTGAGAAATGGGCCTTGGGAGGTGCCCACACCATGCCAGCTCCTGATGCCCACCCTGATTCTCCAGACGTGCCTATAGCTCATATCCTGCCTCCCCACTTGAAATCTAAAGAATTTTTCAGCCGCTGTCAGCCTTTGACAGCATTAGAGGTCTGGATTGCAGCAGCGGTTACGGAATGTCTGCAGTAACTCCACTCATTCACAAAGGGAATTCCTGACAAAGTGAGCTTTGACTACTGAAACCCTGAAGATCTTGTTGGTCTCGAAGGGGCTCCTCCGCTAGAATCTAGAGCTCAGTCACTCACTCATCCATTCATATAACCAGCCCAGAACGAAAACCAAACGGAGATCATGATGCCACATTTGGCTTCCGATATTCAAGCATCCCCTTTTGGAATTCATGCTTGAGGTCAAATTGCAGTGTTTGAAAACCTGCTCCCAATTACCTGCAAAGCGGTCCCAGCAGATTAGGCTGAGCAGATTTGGTGTTGATGTACCTGAGGGCTTGGCTCTGAAAACCGAAAAGGTTTGCCGGAGAGGGGCGGGGGAGAGAAAATACCTTGGCACTCACGGCAGCGGTGCTTTCCCCTTGGCTCCTTCTGCCTGGTGGCTCCTTGTTTTCCATAAGAGGCCCCTTGGGAGGTCTCCCCTCCGACCCCTGCCGCTCAGAGGCTGGAGGGAATGTCTTCAGGAGGGTTCAAAGAAGTCCATCCAAAGGCCGAGGGGTCTCCTCTCCTTCTTCTAGGGGGCTTCTTTCATGGGGAGGAAAGAAGCTCTCCTGTCATATGTGCGTGGACACAGCATGTGTGTATTTCATGTGCTTCTGAAGGCGGAGGAGGAGGAGGACGCAATAGGGAGGGGGGGAAAACACATAACAAGCCACACCAGAATCTCCGGCTGAGAAGTTTGGCAGGGCTTCCCTCCTTGTAAATCAACAGCTGGGAGAAAGGGTGTAACCCGGTGACCCAGGCAATCTGGTGGAGGAGCCCAAGCGCTGGGCAGGGAAGGGAGAGGGAGGGGCAGTGTGGAGCCCAGCCTTGGAACACAGCAGCCCCGGGAGCTGCAAGGCGACCTAAGGAGAAGAAGCTTCGCAAAGAGTCCTGCCCCTTTCTTTTCCGGGAGGATGGCATTTGCCGGCTCCAGGGGAAGGAATGCAGCAGGAGAGAGGGGCGGGGGCTGTGAGAAGCAGCTCTAAGTGCAAAAAGAATGAAGGTTTCCAGGGAGCCTCCTCTGGGGCCAAGGGGAGGGGTCCCAGCCAGTGTTCCCTCTAAGCTGAGTTAGTGTGAGCTAGCTCACCGTTTCTTAGCCTCCCGTTCAGATTTTTGTCTCAGCTCAGGAATGATGGCTCCGGAGCAAACTCATTTATGCAGGAGCCAAATCCCTCACAAGACTCTACAGCTTAGAGGGAGCATGGGTCCCAGACAGTGTTCCCTCTAAGCTGAGTTAGTGTGAGCTAGCTCACAGTTTTGTAGCCTCCGGCTCACACATTTTTGTCTTGGCTCAGGAAGGCTGACTCCAGAGCAAACTGACTCATGCAGCAGCCAAATCGCTCACTCACAACTCTAATGCTAGTAGCTCACGAAGCAGAATTTTGGCTCACAAGACTCCAGAGCTTAGAGGGAGCATTCTGGCCACCTTAAGTGGGTGGGGAACTCTGAGCTGTCTGGAAGGCCATGGCATAGAAGGCCACATCAGAGGGGGCCCCCAGGAATGGGCTGTCTTCAAAGCTTGGCTGGGTGGGGCATGGACCAAGGCTTGCGAGCTGAGAGAGGGGCCACCACCAAACAGTGAGCTTTGGCCCATCTGGGTTAGGGTTGCTAACTTTGGGTTGGGAAATTCCTGGAGATTTGGGGGTCGAGCCAAGGGATGAAGGGGTTTGTGAGAGGGGGAGCCTCAGCGGGGTATGATGCCATAGAGTCCACCCTCCAATGCATCCATCTTCTCCAGGCGAACCGATCTCTGTAATCTGGAGGTCAGTTGGAATTCCAGGAGATCTCCAGGCCCACACTGGGAGAGTAGCAACACTAGATAATAACCTCAGAAGAGCCCTGCTGGATCAAACCAATGGTCCCTCTAGTCCAGCATCCTGCCTCACACAGTGGCCAGCCAGTTCCTCTGGAGGGCCAACAACAGGGCAGAGAGGCCGAGGCCTTCCCCTGAGAAGAACATCAGAAGAGCCCTGCAGGATCAGACTAGTGAGAATCCATCTAGTCCAGCATCCCTTCTCACTCGCCAACCGGTTCCTCTAAAGGGCCAACAACAGGGCAGGGAGGCAGAGGCCTTCCCCAGATAAGAACCTCAGAAGAGCCCTGCTGGATCAGACCAGTGAGGGTCCATCTAGTCCAGCATCCCTTCTCACTCGCCAACCGGTTCCTCTGGAGGGCCAGCAACAGGGCAGAGAGGCCGAGGCCTTCCCCTGAGAAGAACCTCAGAAGAGCCCTGCTGGATCAGACCAATGAGAGTCCCTCTAGTCCAGCATCCTGTCTCACACAGTGGCCAACCAGTTCCTCTGGAGGGCCAACAACAGGGCACAGAGGCCGAGGCCTTCCCCTGAGAAGAACCTCAGAAGAGCCCTGCTGGATCAGACCAATGAGAGTCCCTCTAGTCCAGCATCCTGTCTCACACAGTGGCCAACCAGTTCCTCTGGAGGGCCAACAACAGGGCACAGAGGCTGAGGCCTTCCCCTGAGAAGAACATCAGAAGAGCCCTGCAGGATCAGACCAGTGAGAGTCCATCTAGTCCAGCATCCTGTCTCACACAGTGGCCAACCAGTTCCTCTGGAGGGCCAGCAACAGGGCAGAGAGGCCGAGGCCTTCCCCTGAGAAGAACATCAGAAGAGCCCTGCTGGATCAGACCAGTGAGGGTCCATCCAGTCCAGCATCCCGTCTCACACAGGGGCCAGCCAGTTCCTCTGGAGGGCCAACAACAGGGCAGAGAGGCCGAGGCCTTCCCCTGAGAAGAAACATACGAAGAGCCCTGCTGGATCAGACCAATGGTCCACCTAGTCCAGCATCCTGTCTCACACACGGCCAGCCAGTTCCCCTGGAGGACCAACAACAGGGCATAAAAGAGGCCGAGGCCTTCCCCTGATGCTGCCTCCTGGCTCTGGGATTCAGAGTCTTAGTGCCTCTCTGACTGTGGAGTGTCCCCTCATGGAGGAATTCCATGGCAGAGTCTCCTCACTGAGCTCCCTTCACTCCCCAAACGCCACCCTCCCTGGGCACTGCCCTCATCCTCTAGGAATTTCCCATGCCCGAATTGGCAGTCGTAAGCACAGGGCTGGGGCACAGAGGGCGGGAGGAACCCTGGGAAACTGATGAGCCCTGCTAAAAGAAGCGCTTGTGAAATTGCCTTTCAACTGCCTTCGCCGATCAATGTTTATTTGGGGCCCGGCGTTCTGTAGCATTCCTTAAAATCTGCAGAGGGGTTTCCCCCGGGGCTCACCATTGCGACAGTCCTGCCGGGCAGGTCACAGCACCCGTGGCCCCTCCGCATGCCATTCTCCATCTGCTGCAGCCAGAAAATGTGGCACATCGATGCCATTCATCATGACAGAAGTTTCTGCGAGCCACAGACCGCTTTGTGAGCTGCTGGCAGTGCTGTGATCACTTGGCGATGCTACCAAGCAAGTCAACAAGCATCTTGGGTGTGGGGAGGGGGAGCAGAAGATGGTATGGCTTCGGCATGCAGCGGAGCAGCTGAGCTCCTCTTACTGGCAGCCAATCCGTGTGCAGGCCAGAGATCTTGGGGTCTGGGACTTCCAGTTCAGAAAAGAGAGAATTCAGGTTCATAAAATTATGCATGGGATGGAGAAAGTGGACAAAGAATGTTTTTTCCCTCTCCCCAAACACTGGAACGCAAGGGCCTCCAATGAAGCTGATGGGCAGGAGGTTCAGGACAGACAAAAGGAAATACTTCTTTACACAGAGCATGATTGAAACGTGGAATTTGCTGCCAAAGGATGCAGTGATGGCCACAGGCATAGATGGCTTTAAAGGGGGATTCATGGAGGATATGTCTATTAGTGGCTACTAGCCATGGCAACTGAGGAGAACCTCCATATCCAGAGGCACTAAATCTCTGAATCCCAGAGCTAGGAGGCAACATCAGAGGAAGGCCTTGGACTCTGTGCCCTGTTGTTGGCCCTTTAGAAGAACTGGTTGGCCACAGTGTGAGACAGGAGGCTGGACTAGATGGACCCTCGCTGGTCTGATCCAGCAGGGCTCTTCTGATGGAGCCAGTTTGGTGTAGTGGTTAAGTGTGCAGACTCTAGTCTGGGAGAACCGGATATGATTCCCCACTCCTCCACTTGCACCTGCTGGTGTGACCTTGGGCAAGCCATAGTTCTGTCAGAGTTGTTCTTGAAAAAGAGCAGTTTCTGTCAGAGCTCTCTCAGCCCCATCTACCTCACAGGGTGTCTGTTGTGGGGAGGGGAAGGAGTTTGTAAGCCGCTCTGAGACTCCCTTGGGTAGTGAAGGGTGGGGTATAAATCCAATCTCTTCTTCTTGTTATGTTCATGAGGACTAGCCACAAATGGGATCAGCAGCCTTTGGCATAGCTGAAAGCTGGACCAGCCCTTGTTGGCTGTAAAGGAAATTGTGCTGTTGAGTCACAATCAAGAAGAGAAGAAGAAGAAGAGATCGGATTTATACCCCGCCCTCCACTCCCCAAGGGAGTCTCAGAGCGGCTTACAAACTCCTTTCCCTTCCCCTCCCCACAACAGACACCCTGTGAGGTAGGTGGGGCTGAGAGAGCTCTTTCCCAAGCTGTCCTTGAGAGAACAGCTGGTACAGAGCTATGGCTTGCCCAAGGTCATCCAGCCAGATGGAAGTGGAGGAGTGGGGAATCAAACCCGGTTCTCCCAGATTAGAGTCCGCGCACTTAACCACTGCACCAAACTGGCTCTCAGAGAGGCCCCATGAAGTTCCACTTTCAGGGTTTTTTCAAGGTTTTCAGGTATCATAATGCCCCTATATAAATCGATGGTGCAGCCTCGTTTGGAATACTGTGTACAGTTCTGGTCACCACACCTCAAGAAAGATATTATAGCATTGGAAAAGGCATAGAAAAGGGCCACTGAAATGATGAAGGGGATAGAACGCCTTCCCAGTGAAGAAAGGTTAAAGAGGTTTGGGCTCTAGCTTGGAGAAATGACGGCTGAGGAGTGACATGAGGTTTATAAGGTTATGCATGGGATAGGGCAGGTAGAGAAGGAGGTACTTTTCTCCCTTTCTCGCAGCAGAAGAACTCATGGGCACTCGCTTATAATGGATAAAAGGAAGTACTTCTTCACCTAAGGAGTAATTAACACATGGAATTCACTGCCCTGTGAAATGGTGGTGATTACAAGCGTAGACAGCTCCACGAGGGGATTAGATAAGCATCTGGAGCAGAGATTAGCTCTTAGTCACAAGATATAGATGGAACACTCTGTCTGGGGCAGTGATGCTCTGTGTTCTTGGTGCTTGAGGGACAACAGTGGGAGGGCTTCTGGAGTTTGGCCCCACCGGTGGACCTCCTGATGGCCTCTGGATTCTGGCCACTGTGTGACACGGAGTGTTGGGTTGGATGGGCCATTGGCCTGATCCAACAAGGCTTCTCTTATGTTCTAGGGCAGGGGTGGGCAAACTTGCTCAGCGTAAGAGCCACCTAGAGCAGGGGTGGCCAAACTTGCTTAATGTTAGAGCCGCATAGAATAAACATCAGATGTTTGAGAGCCACAAGACGTGAACAAATATTACCTGCTTTTATTGGAAGATAAGCAGATTTGCTTTTTATTAACATTAAACGAGACTGCCAAAAATCATAACAAAAGGGGTAAAAGCAGATATTGATAATGATATTAATTTGTCCAAAGATATTTGTTTGCTAATGATCTTTAGCTTCCCCAGCCGCCCTGCCGGGAGCCGCATAATATATGTGAAAGAGCCGCATGCGGCTCCCGAGCCACAGTTTTGCCCACCCCTGTTCTAGGGCAAAAGATGAGCAGAGGTGGCTCTGCATTGCCTTCCCCAGCACAGCAATCCCTGTCTGGTCATCCTTGGTGGTCTCCCATCCAAGAGCTGACCCTGCTTAGCAGCTGAACTCCAACAAGATCAAGCTAGTCAGGTATGCTGTTGGCTGCCCCTGACATAAATCCCCTTTGTTGACCAAAGCCATCTGGTATTGTAATTCTTGGGAAAGGAAAATCCTGAACCTGCCAGTTTGGGTCAACAGATCAGGCCTTGACATTTCTTTCCTCCTTCTCAAAACCTCTGTGTTGAGAAAACTGTGACATTTCCACCAATGGACGGCCAGACTGCCGAGCAACAGCCGTGCGAGGCACTGCTCACAAACCAGTTGTGCTCTCTCTCTTGCACACATGCACACAAACACCAAACAGCGACAATATTTCTCCTATTAAGCTGCCATTTCACAGTGCCTTGGGCTCTTGTGGTTGCGCTGGCCGGGAGCCAGATTGTGTTCCAGGCTGCCAGAGTTCCACAACTCCAAAAAGTGTGTGGGTGACACAACTGCTGAAATCTCAAATGCTGAAGGGGCGAAACTTCTGCCCCTGGCGGCACAGCGCTGGCTTCCTCATTAGCAAGTTGGCCTCTTTCCAAGAGAGGTGCCTCGGAGCAAAAGGATTTCATCTGGGTCACAGGCAGAATCTTGGGGGTCCTTTGTGGAATTTTGTTTTAAATAATTATCATTCACGAGGCCCCCCACTCACCTCTCCCATCGGCCTTCACCTTGTCTTTTTCAGCACTTTAGGGAGAGATTGGCATCACCAGAAAGCTGAAATAAAGTAAATTGAGAACCAGTTTGGTGCAATGGTTAGGAGCGCGTACTCTAATCTAGGAGAACCGGGTTTGATTCCCCACTCCTCCACATGCAGCTGCTGGTGTGACCTTGGGTCAGTCACAAGTTCTCTCAGAGCTGCTCTCTCAATGGCAGTTTTCAGGAGAGCTCTCTCAGCCCCACCTACCTCCCAGGGTGTCTGTGGTGGGGAGGGAAAGGGAAAGGGGATTGTAAGCCACTCTGAGACTCCTTCGGGTAGTGCAGGGCAGGGTGTAAATCCAATCTCCTCCTCCTCCTCCTCCTCCTCCTCCTCCTGCAGAATTTCTAACATTTCACCCTTCCTGCAAGCCCATTACCTTTTGGAACTGTATAAAGGACTTCCCAGTGCTTTCCCCCTGACTCGGGAGCCATTGGTACCTTTCTGAAATCAGCATTCTTTACACCAACCTTCACCTCACACCTATTTGCATGCCTAACAACCAACACTCTTCACACTATTGGAAGGGGTCAAAGACTGCCATCCTGGAGAGGAGGAGGAGGAGGAGCAGCAGCAGCAAAGCATCAAATGATGATGGCTATAGAGGGTGAAGGGCACAGCTGCCCCAGAACTTCCTCCATCATATGGGGCAGCTACAGTAGTTTCACAACAGTAGTAATAATAATCATATGGTTTGCAAAATTCCAGTTCTTCTTGATGTAAAATTTGGCTTAATGTACTCAGAATATGATACTTATTTTTAGTACAAAACCTACAGCTCTGATTTTCAAACATTGATGGATTTCCATCTGCAGCTTTTAGATATATTGGCCATGATCCAGCGCAGCTTAGGCCTGGACTGCAGAAGCAGCCAAAGGAGGTGACAGAATAGACCGTTCTCCCTAAATCTACAGGTGGGCCGTGTCACTTCTGAATTTCCCCTCAAGTTAAAAAAAACACCCCTCCCTGCAGGTAGAAAACTAGCCCTTCAGGAAAGACAGGCAGTGCTCAGCCAACTTATTTAAAATTTACAGGCTGCTTTTAACATCTGAATTGTGAACCTCTCTACCTGCAGCCTCAAGCCCCCCATCCCACCCCTCCATCAGCATCCCCCCACCTCATTGTCCTGCAGATCTGCTGCTTACATGCAGAAGAAGGAGGGGGTGGAATGGCAGAGCCCTCCCCGGAAGGCAGGCAGAGGGTGGGTCACAGTTTGAAAAGCTCCCTTATACAAAAAACACCCTGCATGCAGAAAACCAGCAGGACAAGCAGGAGGGGGGGAGCGGAAAGTTTCTTCCTGCTCTGCTAGAAGTTTGCTCGTGAAGGCTCATCTCAAGCTGCCGCTCACAACCTGCAGTCCTTAGGAATGCACACACGATTACCGCCAAGGGGCCTGGCCCCCTTCTTGCCACCCTGTTCTCTTATGTGGCCATGCGAGTCTAGGTCGAGGGGTCCCTCACGAAAACAGCTGCCTGATCCTGCATCAGACCCTTGTTCCATCACAGTCAGCATTGTCCACTCAGACTGGCAGCGCCTCTCCAGGGTCTCAGGCAGTCTTCCCTCTAAGCTGAGATAGTGTGAGCTAGCTCACATTTTTTAGCCTCTGGCTCTCACATTTTTGTCTTAGCTCAGGAAGGGATGGCTCCAGAGCAAACTAGGCGATGCAGCAGCCGAATCGCTGGCTCACAACTTTAATGCCAGCAGCTCACAAAGTAGAATTTCTGCTCACAAGACTCCACAGCTTAGAGGGAGCATTCAGGTGGAGGTCTTTGCCCTCACCTACTGCCTGGGCCTTTTAACTGAAAGGTGCCAGGGTGTGAGGCAAAGCTAAGAGCCTGGAGAAAGGGGGGCTGGCTTGGATTCTGATGATCTGAAGGCCTAGGGTAGGACATTCTTATAGTGCAATAGACATCACAGCAACATAGAAAACACTTGAGCTACGGCCTCGAACTCTTGGACTTAAGGTTTGTACCACTGATGCAGGTCTCTTGGGAACCTGTTGGAAAGCTGAGCTGGTTTTTCTTGCTTTCTTTGCAGTGTGATTCCAGAGTGTTGTGTTGCCTGCAGAATAAACCTTTTTGTTTTGACTGAAATTAAATAAAACTTACATGTTTTGAAATAAAATAAAGATTTGGTTACAGGTGTGCAACAGTCCCGGGAACCCACAGGGACTCCTGGACAGGGGGGTTGCACCTGGGGGGACCTTCTGCATGCCAAGGAGAGGCTCTTCCGTGGAGCCATGGCCTCTCCCCAGGGACCCCACAGTCTTCTGGCCACTCCATCCACTTGTCAAAACTTCCCCTTCGACTAATCTCACATCCTCCTCCTGAGGCGCCCAGGGGCGGCGGAGGAAACCATTTGCCATCCTCGGGACCAATGAGTCACCGGCTCCCTCCTGCCCCTCCCTCTCCTCTGCCTTCCCTTGACCCTTCGGCCCCACTGCGGGCAACCATTCCTCTCCAAGGCTGATTTTACACCTCCCCTCTAAAGTAGTTTGACTGCTGTCTTTCCTGTGCTGATTTCACAGTGGTGTGAAATTTCACTCCAGGGGGTTTAAGTGCACTAAGAAACCACAATTGTTTAAAGCAGAATAAAGCGGTATAATACTAGCTTGACCACAGGAGGGCAATTAGTAGATATGGACATTTCAGTGGCAGCACAGGAAAGACAGCAGTCAAACTACTTTAGAGGGGAGGTGTAAAATCAGCCTAACTTGACATGGCTAGGGAGGGACTGCTGGGGGCATCACAAGAAGATGCATAGTCTCGGCTTAAGAAGGTAAAGCTTTCCCTGGCTCTAATGCCAGTCAAATCTGACTCTAGGGGGTCACAAAGGTATATAGAGCATCATCTAAGCAACCATACATTCATTGGTTAGCTGCAGAAAAAAGTGCGGCTGCATAATATCTTAAATGTTTACTTAACCTAACCTTCATAATACTTAATCAAGGAACCTTCCTACCCAAACAAAAGTTGTTGCTTTCTGATATGAAGCTAAAAGCCCTTCTTGACCCAGACACGGCAGAGTTGCACCCCCAAAACCACTAAACCCATGAACTCTGTATTCAAGCGAATAGTTCTATGTTGTACCAGCATCACTACACTAAAAACCTGTTAAAAATAAAACTAATAGAGACCCCAGACAGCTAGAGAGCCATCCCATCCAAATAACTTGAAGAGGGGGGGAAAGAATGTTGTTTCTTGTCTGCTGGCATCAGCTAGAAAGGCACTTTAGCCTACAAAGGGAGAGGCTTTCCCATTTAACAGGCCTTCACTAAATCCTAATAGAATCTGAATATAAAAATCCATAAGAAAACCAGAAAAATATAAGAATATTGAGTAATCTGAATTGCAGAAATCATTACGTATTCTCATCCATGCTACAACACTTTATCTGATGAAGTGCGCCTGCACACAAAAACTTATACCTTGAATAAAACTTTGTTGGTCTTAAAGGTGCTCACGGGACTCAAACTTGGTTCTGTTTCCACTGATAATCACCATTCACCTAGACCGACTGCCAGTGTTCTTCACTGGCCTGCTAAGATTCCAAAGGGATGGTGTTGGGTTGCCAGCTCCAGGTTGGGAAACTCCTGGAGATTTGGGAGTGGAGCCTGCAGAGGACAGGGACCTCAGTGGAGTACAATGCCACAGAGTCCCCCCTCCAAAGCATCCCCATTTTCTCCTGGGGAACTGATCTCTGTAGTCTGGAGATGAGCTGTAATTCCGAGGGATCCCCAGCTCCCACCTGGAGGCTGGCATCCCTACGATGGTGCCATCCTCGAGGAGGCCCTTCCAGTGTCTTGGTGCTACTGCATCTGAATCCGTCTTTCACTCAGATAAGAAAGAAGGGGAGGGGTCTTCAGGATACCATAACTCACTCTGCTCCTATGATCCTCCTAATCCCTCAGAGTTTCCCCTCCCAAATCTTGAGCACTAGGAATTTTTTCCTGTTTTGGAAATACCTGATTCAGAAGTAGGGCTGCCAAGTCAGCCCGGGGGGCGGGGGATCCCCCGCTACAGGGGTTCCTGATCTGCCGGCCAGCAATCAGCCGGCGGGGGAAACCCCCGCCCCCGAAGTCGTCCAGCCTGGACGACTTCCCACACGTAATGACGTCACTCGGAAGTGATGTCAGCACGTTGGGTGCCAGGGCAACGCCCCCAAGGTGCTGACATCACTTCCGGTGAAGCTCCCGGCTGACAGAGGACTCCCCCCCGCCAGTAAGTTCACTGGACTTGGCAACCCTATTCAGAAGCCAGTTTTTTAACATATGAAAACAAAACAAATGTCCTAGAGTTTAAGTGGAACATTAACTGAAGAGCTTAAAATAACGAGGACTTCTGCTGAGCGACAAGGGAGAGGTTGTATTAATTATAGGTTCTGTGGAAACCGAACTTTTGCAAGCAATGGGGAGATGGTTTTCCATGAAGAAACATAATTTCCGGCCCTGTTCTGAACTCCACAAAGGTTCGTAGTAGAGAATGACCGGGGGTGGGTGGGGGAGGTGAGTAGGCAGAGCTTTCCCAATCGATTGTAAAAATCAATGGTTTGGAAGGTGCACAATAAGCTTTTAATTTTTTTAATTGGTTTACAAAGTAGCTGGTTGCCTTCGTTTTTAATCCTCTGCGTGGCCCTCAGTGTCAGCAGAAAAGAGCAAGGTTGCAGGAGCACCCGAAAGACTAACAAAATTTGTGGCAGAGTTTGAGCTTTCTTTGAAGTGAACAGTGACTCACGAAAGCTCCTCCCCTGCCACAAATTTTGTTAGTCTTTCCGGTGCTCCTGCAATCTTGCTCTTTTCTACCGCTACGGACAGACTAACATGGCTACCCATCTAGATTTGGAGCAGATTCTGATGTGGTTCGTTTCATCTGGATCGGTCATAAGGACAGGGAAATTGATCCAGAGGAGTAGCCGTGTTAGTCTGTTGTGGCAAAACAGTAAAAAGCCCAGTTGCACCTTTAAGACTAACAAACTTCATTGTAGCATAAGCTTTCAAGAAACACAGCTTTCTTCATCAGATGGACAGGGAAATTAATCCATTGTTCATCTGGATGAGCTGGCCCAGCTGAAGTGGATCGGCTAAAGGAAGAAGGCTTTGAAACGAGAGCTGCACCATCGGGCTTGGGGGGTCCTGACCAGCTAGGATGGTCAAGAGCCCAGAAGAGGAAAGGAAGCCCTGCTGTTCTGTGTTACACAGAGGTTTAGAGTGGGAGCATATGCAGTGGCATGGCCTTCTTGGTGGTGGCAGAGGCTCCACTTGGGAAGCCAATCCTGACCAACAAGCTGAGTGTAAAAATATTAAAATCTTAAAGAGAGGATATCAGACCCAAGGAATGGATGGACCACTTTGCTAAGCACATCTGAATCTCGGTGGTGCCTGGAGAGGATTATGCATGCCACCTGGAATTTTACAGAAGAAAAGCGAGACAAGAATACAACAAAACAGTTTCTCTTTCCTCAAAATGCATGCATGCAAGATGGTCTCCAATGCAACCCCCCCCCTCCCATTCCTTCTGGTTTTGCCTTGCTGAAATTAGTCGCTGTTATTGTTGTTCAGCCGCACAGTCGAGTCCGACTCTTCGCGATCCCATGGACCATGTCACAGCAGGCCCTCCTGTCCTCCATCATCCCCCGGAGTTTGCTAGATTCCATGCTTGTTGCATCGATAACACTGTCCAACCATCTCATCCTTTGCCGTCCCCTTCTTCTTTGACCTTCAGTCTTTCCCAGCATCAACGTCTTCTCCAGGGAGTGCTCCCTTCTCATTTGGTGACCAAAGCATTTGAGCGTCAACTTCAGGATCTGGCCTCCCAGGGAACAGTCAGGGTTGATTCATTTAGGATTGACTGATCTGATCTCCTTGCAGTCCAAGGGACTCTCAAGAGTCTTCTCCAGCACCAGAATTCGAAAGCATCTATTCTTCGGCGCTCGGACCTTCAGCTGAGACTAGTGCTGTCCAGTAAACATAGCTTCAGCATCTACGTTCTAACAACTTAGCAAAAATGTCCGTGTGGTTGTGGTTCCAGTTCATGCCAGCCAGTTACACACATATGTAAGTGCCATCAAGTTGCCCCCGGATGGCGACCCCAGCAAGGGGCTTTCAAGGCAAACGAGAAGCAGAGGTGGTTTGCCATGGCCTTCCCCTGCAGAGCCTTCCTTGGTGGTCTCCCGTCTGAGTACCGACCCTGCCTTGCTTCTGAGATTAGACCAGATCAAGTTATACCATGCCATCTTCCTTCCCACCATCCACGTAGCTGGGTGGCAAATTCTCCAGAATCTTCAACAGCCCAGCATTTATGAGTTTCTGGTCAGGAAGCAATGAGTTTCTGGTCCCCGTTTTGCTATATTGTCCTCCTGACAATGCTTTCAGAACAAAGATTTTGGGTATTTCTCCAAGGACATCAGATTTTGGAAAGATAAGATATTTTTTTTAATCTGCCTAAAACAAACACACCACAGACCAGATTCCATTAATTGCTACAGCAGTGTTCCAAAGCAGAAGCAGATCGATTGCGGTCTCTTGATTTGGTGATGACTTGAGATGAGATCATGTTGTGCCAGGCAATGCTTTCGCGCATGATATTCGTGACTTCTGTACATTTACAGACCGTCGGTCTTTTGATTCCCAATTCGCCTGCAGGACTTTCGTTGGCTTCTAGACTGGGCCACGCAAATTAGCTCCCGAGAATTCGTTCTAGGCGCTCCTTAGCTGTTTCTCTCCCTCAAGATCTGAAGCCACATAAAACAACATACAGTTCAAATCCAGTGAAACAACAGACCAGTCTGAATAAAATCAATCCATCGGGGTCTGCCTGCAGCACAAAGCCTTGCTGAACATCACAAAAACCAATTGTAGATCAAATGCATGCATTAGCATAATTTAGCAGCAATAAAGAACAGCATCGGTTGAAACAAACCCAGCAGCTGTCAATGAAATGAGCAGGAAAACATTACAAAAGAATTGTGCAAGCCACTGAAAATCAGCTGGAAACTGCTTTGTCTTATGCACACAGCTGTTAAGACCTGCTTTGTGGGCAGCCCCAGTGGTTTGATGGGAATGACCAAAACTGAGCATCACAGAATCAGCAGCCTGGGTGACCTTGCCTCTGCTACAGCGTGCCTGGAAGCCCTGGCCAGCTGGGCAGCGTCTTCTGTCTCTGGCCACATGTGTTTTTTTTCTGTAGGCATCTTTGCCAGAGGCCAGATGGGCAATCCCTCTTGGGTTCTGTACCCACCCAAAGTACACAAGAAGTAGCCCAGAGGAAAGGAGGGAGATGAAGAGCCCCTGGGGGAACCTCCACATTCAGAGGCAGTCAACCTCTGGATCCCAGGGCCAGGAGGCAACATGAGGGGAAGGTCTCAGCCTCTCTGCCCTGTTGTTGGCCCTCCAGAGGAACTGGCTGGCCTCCGGGGGAGACAGGATGCTGGACTGAATGGACCCTCTCTGGTCTGATCCAGCAGGGCTCTTTTTAGGTTCTTGTCATAGGAAGGTCTCAGCCTCTCTGCCCTGTCGTTGGCCCTCCAGAGGAACTGGCTGGCCATTGCGTGAGACAGGAAGCTGGACTGGATGGACCACTGGACTGATCCAGCGTCTTAAGTTCCGCATTTGTCTTCACATCTTTCGGCACAGGTTGCTTGAGTGGGGTGGTCAACCGTCAGTTGGTCGCCTCTTAAAGATTGAAGAGGGATATAAAACAGCAGTCGCAACACAGAGAGACATACACACAAGCCCCTCCACAAAATTTATCGAGAAGTGATGTTTTCAGGCAAAATACCTTTAAGGCACAAATATGGCCCCCCGTTTCCACAGTCCTGATCACTGCAGCTTTCCTTGAGAGACGGAAGAGCACTGTGCGCCTTGTGAATATCTGCTTGCTGGCAAATGTCCAGGTTGAAAGTGGGGAGGAAGCTGAACAACAGCCAGGCCAGGCAGGCACCCCCAAGGCAGTACAAAGCCAGCCAGCTCCCCCTTCCTGACTCTGCCCCAATGGGCTCCAATCACCCTATTGCCTTAAAAAAGGGCTTCTTTCCACCCCTGCCCAGAGGGCCTTCAGGAAGCCCCCAACACATCCACAAGTTAGATTACTGCAAACTGTTTAACGTGGGGCTGCCCTTGATGATGATTTGGAAGGGGAAATTGGTGCAAAGCCAGCAGAAAGACTCCTACCCTTCCCAAGCTACAGGGAACACATCTCACTGATATGGGAAAAGCTACACTCACTGCTGGTTGATTCAAAGTGCTGGCCTAAGAGCCAGGTCCTAGGAGAACTACCTACTCCTGTAGTAGCCTGCTCAGCCCTTGAGATCATCTTGGGGTCCCCCAGCTTGTGAAGTGCCTTTTCTGATGCAGTTTCTCCCTTCTGGAACGCCCTCTCCTCAGGTGCTGGCTGAGTTTTGTTTTGGTTTTTTATCCAGCCCCTCTTTCCCCATCCATCCGACAGTGATTCGGCCCAGGTTTTAGTCTGATTTCACCCTTTCCATTTGCTTTTTGCTGCTGCCGTTTAAGGTTTGGGGCTTTTAAAAAGGAACGTTTGTCATGGCACAGCGGTGTGTGATTGTCACCGGCGTGCATCAAATGCATTGCGCCGAGTCACCTGCAGAGTTTGCCGGGAGTGATTTGGGGAGGGGAGGGAGGGCGTTTGATCAAGTCTGGGGCTCTAAGGGAGCCTGGGCAGCTCAACAAATTGCGTTGTCACTTCTTACATCAACGTGGTGTCATGGTTAAGAGTGTTAGATGAAGACCTGAGGGACCCGGGTTTGAAGCCCCGCTTGGCGATGGCAGCTCTCTGGGTGACCTTGGGCCGGTCACATGCTCTCAGTGTAACCTACCTGACAGGGTGGTTGTGAGGATAAAATGGAGGAGAGGAGAATGGTGTAAGCTGCTTTGGGTCCCCACTGGGCGAAAAAGGGGGGTATTAATTAATTAATTCGATCATTAATCAATCAATTAATTAATTCAATAATAAATAAATAAATTGCATCCTACCCCCCACCCCCGGAGTTGCATGTATTCTAGAAGAGAAAGAGAAGAAGAGATTGGATTTATACCCCGCTCTTCACTTGGAGTCTCAGAGGCAGCTCACAAACTCCTGTCCCTTCCCCTCCCCACAACAGGCACCCTGGGAGGTAGGTGGGGCTGAGAGAGCTCTTTCCCGAGCTGTCCTTGAGAGAACAGCTGGTACAGAGCTATGGCTTGCCCGAGGTCATCCAGCTGGTGCAAGGGGAGGAGTGGGGAATCAAACCCGGTTCTCCCAGATTAGAGTCCGCGCACTTAACCACTACCCCAAACTGGCTCTCTCCTTGCACCTTTTAAAAAGCCTCGCATAGGTTCTGTGGTTCTTTTCATTGTCATGACGGGATCCCCCACTTATTATTAGCCAGCCCAGGAGTTAATGGGGCAGAGGAAGTGGGGCGGTACAGCAACGGGCCATCAGCAGCTGCGGTTCACCCTCAGCTAGAAAGCTCCTCATGCACAACACAGGAGGGCTGCCTCTACAGGAAGGGGGCTGCATCAGGGGCCCTCGCACCATATCCTCTCACTGGGGCCTGCTGAGTCAGAACTCGGTTTTGTTTCCGATTAGTGCCTTCTTCTTCCCTATTCCTCTTCCACAGTCGCCCGTCTCTGTTGCAAACTGACCTGTGGGCCGCAGTTCAGAGGCCATAACAGTTCAGAGGTCACCTCACGTCTTGATCACTGCAACACTCTCTACTTGGGGCTGCCCTTGTCCCAGATCCGGAGGCTGCAGCTGGTGCAGAATGCTGCAGCCAGGCTGCTGATGGGTCTCTCTCTGCGGGACCGCGTCCGGCCTGTGCTGCAGTTGCTGCACTGGCTGCCTATAGCAGGGGTGGCCAACCTGTGGCTCAGGAGCCACATGCGGCTCTTTCACATATATTGTGCGGCTCCTGGCAGGGCGGCTGGGGAAGCAAAGGGGAGGCATGCTTTTTCTCTCTTTCTCCCTTCCTTCCTTCCTTCCTTCCCTCCTCCCTCCCATCTATTTGCTTTCTTAGTTTCTCTCTCGCTCTTTCTTTCCACTTCTTTAATTCTTTCTTTCCATCTCTCTCAATATCATTAGCAAACAAGTAATATCATTATCAATAACTGGTTTTCCTCGTTTGTTTTTATTTTTGGCAGTCCCATTTAACGTTAATAAAAAGCAAATTTGCATATTTTTAAAAATAAAAACGTGTGTGTGATATTTGTTCCTGTCTTGCGGCTCTCAGACATCTGACGTTTATTCTATGTGGCTCTTACGTTAAGCAAGGTTGGCCACCCCTGGCCTATAGCATACCGGATCAGGTTCAAGGTGCTGGTGTTAACCTTTAAAGCCCTTTATGGTCAGGGGCCCGCCTACTTGAGGGACCGCCTTTCCCCATATAGGCCCCAGAGGCCACTGAGGTCAGGCACTCAAAATCGCCTGACTTGCCCCGGTCCAAAAGAGGCTCGGTTGACTTGTACCAGGGCCAGGGCTTTCTCGGTGGCGGCTCCTTACTGGTGGAACGAGCTCCCGGTTGACATCAGGGCCCTGCGGGATCTATTGCAGTTCCGCAGGGCCTGTAAGACGGAGCTCTTCCGCCAGGCTTTCAAATAGGAGCCGCCATCGGGGAGAGAGCCGATTATAACATCGTCCTGGCCCTGTTGGTCACTCCCCTGCTGCCTCTGTCCACCTGAGTGCTCTGAAGTCGCCATCTTTTGGACTTGTAATATAGTGCTGTTTTTAACTGTTTTATATTGTAAACCTTGATGGTGTTTTATGTTGTTAGCCGCCTTGAGCCATTCGAAAAAACTGGCAAGGCGGGATATGAATAAACAAACAAACAAACAAATAAATAAATAAAGGGAGGCTCACGGGTGGCGGCAAGTTACTACTGTTGGCAGAGTTCTGGGAATAATCCAAGCCACGCTTTGGAGTTCACTTTTAAAGAATTTACTGCATCAGGATTCTGCAGAAAGACAATAACTGACTGCAAGCCATTCATGTAACAGAGTCTTCGGACAGCGCTGGCTCTTCGGCTTGGAAACAGAGATGAGCACCGCCCCCTAGGGTCGGATTCAACTGGGTTTTGAACAAGGGAAACCTTTACCTCGATGTGTTAGTATGTGGTAGTCCTTGTGCTCTGAAGGCCTAACACATCAAGGTAAAGGTTTCCCTTGTTCGAAAGCCAGTTGAATCCAACTCTCGGGGGCGGTGCTCACTTCCGTTTCCAAGCCGAAGAGCCAGCGCTGTCCGAAGACTTTTCCGTGGACATGTGGCTGACATGACAAAACGCTGAGCCGCATGGAATGCTGGTCTAACTATGTACTAACTATGTACTAACGTATAGCAGAGAGATAAACAGCAAGAGGTGAGCTGAACTGCAAGAGAAAAACTTTCCATAAACCCTAAAAACTAGAGAATGCTCCACAGTTTCCCCTTGAGTACAAGCAGATGACACTACTCCTTCAGCAACATACGCAGTAATCAGACTCCTAGCCGGCTGCCGCTTCTCCAACAACTACCCTGCAAAGGGTAACAAGAACTGACAACATCCAAGTCTGATACACCACCAAAAGTTGGAGTCCTCCAGGCAGGTTGCAAAATGCCTCCAGGTGCATTTTTGTCCTAGCTCAGGAAGAAGAAGAAGAGATTGGATTTATACCCCACCCTTCACTACCCAAGAGAGTCTCAGAGTGGCTTACAAACTCCTTTCCCTTCCCCTCCCCACAACAGACACCCTGTGAGCAGTGTTCCCTCTAAGCTGAGTTAGTGTGAGCTAGCTCAGTTTTTTTAGCCTCTGGCTCACACATTTTTGTCTTCGCTCAGGAAGGATGGCTCCAGAGCAAACTCATTTATGCAGTAGCCAAATTACCTGCTCAAAGCGTTAATGCCAGTAGCTCACAAAGGAGAATTTTTGCTCACAAGACCCCACAGTTTAGAGGGAGCATTGCCTGTGAGGTAGGTGGGGCTGAGAGAGCTCTGACAGAAACTGCTCTTTTTCAAGGACAGCTGTGCCAGAACTATGGCTTGCCCAAGGTCATCCAGCAGGTGCAAGGGAAGGAGTGGGGAATCAAACCCGGTTCTCACAGATCAGAATCCACGCACTTAACCCCTACACCAAATGAATTTGTGCAGTAGCCAAATCGCTCCCTCACAACTTCAGTATCAGTAGCTCACAAAGTAGAATTTTTGCTCACAAGACTCCACAGCGTAGAGGGACCATTGCTCCGAACCACCACACTAAACTGGCTCTCCAGGACTCTAAGTCCCAGAAGGCTCATTCAGGGAGGCCCCAGCTTCAGACTAGGAAGCTCCAAGTCCCTGTCGTGGGCAGGCTGGGGCTTTTGAATGGCCACGGTGAACAGAAAAACACATTACGCTTTCAGTTCTCTTATAGGGTCGGATTGCATCGATCCCAGCCCATTTCGAAAGCCCTCGAGAGCTGAGGGTACAGGACGCACGTTTCAAAAATAATTCTGTGCAGCCGCCCTGCCCAGCCGACCCAGACGAAGGCCACCAGTGTTGGAGCACTCCCCGCCAAGCACAAGGCTGCCAAGGGATGGGCCCTGGAGAGCAGCCAGCTGGAGCAGGGAACAGCCCAGGAGTGCCAGGGGTGGTCCAGGCAAGAGGCAGTGCTCCTTTCTTCGGGTTTTAATTTTTATTACAATCTGTGCATTCGCTTTCGTTTTATCGATTATTACACCCATTTGTTATCATTATTACTGTTATGTATTGACCATGCGGTCGCCATGTGCTCTCTTCATTGCGACCGCATGGCCAGAGCACATGGCCAGAGCATGGCCAGAGCACATGGCCAAGAAACTACCTGAGCTTCAGCCAGGTAGAACAAAGGCCAGGTGGATTCAAACCGGCCACCAATCCTGTACCTAGGTTTCTCCCAGGGAACCTATGAAATGTAAATAGACTTCTAATAGCCTATCAGGCCAGTTGGGTGAGGTCAGGGGATTGTCCCTGACCAGCATAAAAGGAGGGCTTGGAGCCCTGGGTTGTATGCTTCATCCGGACCAGCAATAAAGATCTAGCTGTTTCACTATTCCATGGACTCCCGACTCCAATACTTATCAGTGGCGACGAGGATGGGATCCCGATGAGCGACTCTCCAGCAGACCACAGCAGCACAGCGAGCTCCGTCCCGCCGGCCGCAGGCATCTCCAAGCTCCAGCGCTCCAACGCCTCGCCGCAAGCCGCTCTGAGCCCAATCCTCCGGCACTAGCCAGCGCCAAGCCTCAGCGCTCCCTGGCATCGCCGCAAGACACGAGGACATCGCTCAAACAGCCGCCGCCGCTCCTGCTCTGGTAAATATGGCAAATGCTCCGGGACCAATTACCCCTTTCAATACGTCTCGCCCCGAGACGTGGGAGTCCTGGCTCAAGATGCTGGGTTGTGCCTTTAAGGTCCGCAGAATCACAGATGCGGACCTGAAGAGTGCCTGGCTCTTGAGTTCCGGAGGGGTGGAGGTCATGCGGGTGGCCCAGAACCTACTAGCCCCGCAAGACCCCACCGAGGTGTCTTACGACGTGCTCACCAAGACCCTCGGCGATTACTTCGCCCCGAAACCATCAAAACTGGCCAGGCGCTGGGAGTTCATACAGCGCCAGCAGCAGCCGGGGGAGTCAGCCGCCACTTTCCTGGCTGAACTCCGTCGACTAGCCGTGGGCTGCGAATTCCGCCACATGGATGACCACGTGGAGACCGCCTTCATGGGAGGGGTCCGGGAAGCCAAGCTCCGCCGGCGCCTCATTGCAGTGCCGGAGCCAACCTTGGAGAAGATGCTCGAAACTGCGGCAGCCTTCGAGACAACGCAAAAGGACAAGGCAGCCACCAAAGTCCACCAGGCGGCTCCTCCCGAACCCGACTCAAGCGAAGAAGAGGACGTCCACCGGATGCAACCACGCTCGAAGAAGGGTGAGCCCGGCGTCCCCAGGCCCAAGGGCCGGCGCCCAGCATCTGTCTCTGTTCCCTCTCCTTCTTCCCTCAACAGGCAGGCCCCAACGTGCGCCAGCTGTGGGGACCCCCACGACAGACGGACATGCCGCTTCCGTGATGCCATCTGCCGCGCCTGCGGGAAAGCAGGACATCTCGCCCGGGCCTGCCGCCTGAGGAACAGCCACCGTGCCCCAGCAGCGAACTTCGAAGAAGTGGGTAGTGTCGTTCCCACGGCCATGGTAATGAACTTGCCTCAGCCCATCCCGGGCGCAATTTCCGTGTCTCTCCGAATAGAGGGAGTTCCTTGCTCCATGGAACTGGACTCAGGGTCAGCATATTCAATTGTGTCCGCAGCTACGTTCCGCCGCCTCTGCCCGAAGGGGGCACGCTGGCTGCGGCTGCCAGCTGGGTTGGTCCTCCGGGACTTCCAGAAAAACCCAGTGGCTATTAAGGGGCTAGCCAGGGTCCGGGTACAGTACCATGCCTTTAATGGCCTGCTGGACCTTCTCGTGGTGGAGCGCAATCTAACCAGTCTCCTAGGTCGCGCCTGGTTCAAGCCGCTCGGAGTGCAGTGGACCGGAATACACCGCATGGGCTCTACTGACTTCTCATCCATCTGCGAGGAATTTCCCGCCGTTTTCGATGGCTCATTGGGCTGCTACAAAGGACCCCCGGTTTCCTTCGACCTGGACCCAGCAGTCCGGCCCATCCGCGTGGCCGTCCGCCGGCCACCACTCGCCTTCCAGCCCAAAGTGGAGGCAGAGTTGGAAAAGCTCGTGGCACAAGGGGTGCTCGAGCCGGTCGCCCACGCCAAGTGGGAGACTCCCATTGTGACCCCCCTCAAAGCTAACGGGGAAGTCCGCATCTGCGCGGATTACAAATGTACAATTAATAAGGCATTACAGGACCACGCGTACCCGGTACCGGTGGTCAGCCATGTTCTGGCCTCCCTCGCGGGTGCCAAAATATTTGGAAAATTAGACTTGGCCCAAGCCTATCAGCAGCTTCCCGTAGACGAAGCAACGGCCGAGGCACAAACGATTGTGACTCACAAGGGAGCGTTCAAGGTAAAACGCCTCCAATTTGGGGTCAGCGTAGCACCCGGAATCTTTCAAAATCTAATGGATTCTCTCCTAAAAGATGTTCCAGGAGTGAAGCCGTTCTTCGACGACGTCCTCATCGCCGCCCCGGACGCCGACACGTTCGCAGCTCGCCTCCGGATGGTGCTGCAAAGGTTCCAGGACGCGGGTCTCAAGGTTCGAAAAGACAAGTGCACCCTGGGAGTCTCCTCGGTGACCTTCTTGGGGTTCCAAGTCACCGCAGACGGCATTCACCCTACAAAGGAGAAGGTAGCGGCAATTACAGGTGCACCCCGCCCGTCCTCAAAGGCAGAACTCCAGGCGTTCTTGGGACTTGTGAACTTCTACCACGCCTTCCTTCCGCACAAGGCGGCGGTCGCTGAACCCCTGCATCGTCTCCTGGACAAGGGAGCGGCTTGGGCCTGGGGTCCCAAGCATGATGCAGCCTTCCGGGCCGTCAAAGACTTATTAATTTCAAATGCGGTCTTAGCGCATTTCGATGAGAGGCTCCCTGTCATCCTGGCCTGCGACGCATCCCCCTACGGCGTTGGGGCGGTCTTGGGACACCGGCTACCCAACGGAAAGGAGGTACCGGTTGCCTACTACTCCAGGACCCTGTCGTCGGCAGAACGGAACTACGCCCAGATCGACAAGGAGGCCCTAGCAATCGTAGCTGGCGTCAGGAAATTTCACGACTATCTCTACGGACGGTCGTTCACCGTGGCCACAGATCACAAGCCGCTGCTGGGTCTCCTTGCCCCCCACAGGCAGACCCCTCACATGCTGTCCCCGCGGGTCCTGCGGTGGTCAATTTTTTTGTCAGGCTACTCCTACGAATTGGTACATCGCCCGGGGAAGGCGATGGGTCATGCAGACGCCCTCAGCCGTCTTCCCCTCCCGTCCTGCGACCCTGATCCGGCTCCCGCTTTCCACGTCGCGCTCCTAGAGGATCTACCGGAGCGCCCCGTACAGGTATCAGATGTGGCCCGTCGCACGCGGCGGGACCGCATCCTTTCCCGTGTCTCGGACTGGGTGGGAAGGGGGTGGCCGGAAAAACCGGGACCAGATTTTGCCGCTTTCACGGCACGCAGGCACGAACTATCGGCCCACAAGGGATGCCTGCTATGGGGATCTCGAGTGGTGATCCCCGGGCCCCTGCGGCCCCGAGTGCTAGAGGCCCTCCACGAGGCCCACCCGGGAATTGTGCGCATGAAAGCTCTGGCCCGGAGTTACGTATGGTGGCCAGGCCTGGACAAAGACATTGAGGGGCGGGTCCAGAAGTGTACCAAATGCCAGGAGTCACGGCCAGATCCACCACACGCTCCTGTCCGATCCTGGGAATCTACTAACAAGCCCTGGTTCCGCCTGCACCTAGACTTCGCGGGACCAGTCCAGGGCCAGTTGTTTCTTATTGTTGTTGACAGCTACAGCAAGTGGCTTGAGGTAGTGCCGGTAGCTTCAACCTCCACCAACGCTGCCTTAAGAAGTCTCTGGCCGATCTTCGCGACACACGGAATGCCAGAAACTCTTGTGACCGACAACGGGACCGCCTTCACCTCCGGCGAGTTTCAACGGTTTGTGGAAGCCTGCGGTCTGCGCCACATCCGCTCCGCTCCGTTCCACCCCGCAACCAATGGCCAGGCCGAGCGCATGGTGAGGACAACGAAGGACGCGTTAAAGAAGATGGAGCATGGCGACTGGGAAGAGCAGCTGTACAAGTTCCTGTTCTGCCAACGGAACACACCCCACTCAGGGACCGGGCACCGGCCAGCCGAACTTCTGATGGGAAGACGACTGGGAACCGTCTTGGACCGCCTACATCCCGACCGAGCAATCGAGGGGAACCCGACAATGGAGGACCGGCCAGCTGCCCGAGGATTTGCTCCCGAAGACCCCGTATACGCAAAGAACTTCGCGCGGGGTCCGACATGGCTCCCCGCGAGGATCGTCCGAGTCACAGGGCCTTATTCCTATGAGGTCCTTACGGAAGATGGCGTAGTCTGGAAACGGCACATTGACCAGATTCGACGCCGTACCCAGAACCACGATGATACCCAGGCCCCCGAACTCCCTGCACCAACAGACCATGACATCGACACGACTCCAGAAGCAGCGCCAGACCCTGATCCGGAGACTGCGGAGATGCCGCTCCTGCCCGCGGACGAAGCAGTCGCACCATCCACACCTGAACAACCCCCGAGCAGACAGGCCCCGCCAGCAGAACAACTACCCACACCGCAACCTGCCGACACTAGCAACACGCCCCGCCTTACAACCCCCCGGCGCTCTGGACGTGAGCGCAGATGCCCGGACTATCTCAAAGACTATGTGTGCAGAGGGGTTCTGGACTATGGGGGGAGGGGTGTTATGTATTGACCATGCGGTCGCCATGTGCTCTCTTCATTGCGACCGCATGGCCAGAGCACATGGCCAGAGCATGGCCAGAGCACATGGCCAAGAAACTACCTGAGCTTCAGCCAGGTAGAACAAAGGCCAGGTGGATTCAAACCGGCCACCAATCCTGTACCTAGGTTTCTCCCAGGGAACCTATGAAATGTAAATAGACTTCTAATAGCCTATCAGGCCAGTTGGGTGAGGTCAGGGGATTGTCCCTGACCAGCATAAAAGGAGGGCTTGGAGCCCTGGGTTGTATGCTTCATCCGGACCAGCAATAAAGATCTAGCTGTTTCACTATTCCATGGACTCCCGACTCCAATACTTATCAATTACATTCATTTTTAGAACATGTCTGCTGACTTCAAAGGGAAAGGCCAAAAGTGCAACCAAACCAAAAAGCCTACCTTTTAAAACGGGCACGCTTCAGACATGGCCACTCTCACTGCTGCATAATTTAGAAAGCTCTCTCCCCCAGCACTGATTGGTGAAAGCTCTGGGGAAAGACCTATCAGCACACTTCTTTTCTGCGGCTAGGTCTGTTTGCCTGTGACGCCTGGAAAACTTCCCTGTCCGTTACATCTCTCCTCTCCCTCTAACCCCCTGGGACTTGAACTGCCGCACACAAGTGGAATGAATGAAATGAGGGGTAATTTGTTCACGCGTTCCTCGTCCCGTTCATTTTTGTTACCCTAACATATGTAATGACCGGGGAGAGGTTGTTTTTGTCCCCCCCCCTTCCCCTCCCTCACTTAGAAATGACTGCACATCCGTTGTCCCATGAAGAATGGAAGCAGATGTGAGCCCAATGAACAAAGCGACCAGAACAACACATTCCGGTGAAAGCGTCGGACAGATTCCAGATGCGATCCCAAAGAACGCTCCAGTGATACGTTTCAGCTGGGATGCCGGTCAGTTGCCCAGAATGAAGTTATCTGGTTTCAAAATGGGGGGAGGCAGGGGGGAGCCCTCCTGTTTGCTTGGAGGCCTGGGAATCCTCTCCTGCTCATTCTCCAGTGAAAGGAAGATCTAGCTCCTGAAGGCGGAAAGATAGAAAGAGGCCCATCAGATATATGGCTTTGATACTCACAGCCCCCCACAACATCTGCTCAGACGAGAGACCACCGCCCATCCAAAGCTTTCAGTCCGGCTCTTCAACATCTGCATGAGATGCCACCATGTCGATGCCAATGGGAAACTGTGACTCTCGTTTCTACCTAAAATATCATGGTAACCATGGAACCAGACGGAAAACATCAAACTCTTGCACCAAACTACGCCCTGGAATAATTTATGCTGTGGTCTTTGCACCACACATTGAGAGGGACTTCATTCCAGGGAGGTCAGAGGCAGCCGTGGGTCCTTGGAGTTGATGTCTCCTCTTCCCCCACCCCCTGGAAGAAAACCACCCTGTTTTCAGAACTGACAATTGTTACTTTTTCCCAGCTCTGCATAAAATGTCAAAATATTGAATGTCAGCAGTGAAGAAACTGGGATTGATGTGGTTCCAAGGTTTAACACATTGTTCTCATTCGGGTGGCGGACCATATCCTCACAAATGTTAACGTTGCTAATGATCCTGAGCAGAATTTTCAGGGAAACTGTGGGGGCAGAAGCAGCTTTGTTGCAAAAAAAAAAAAAATTGCCCACAACTTTAACAGAAACCAACTGTCAGAGAGTAATTTTTATTCTTGGAGTTGCTTTTTGAGAACCATCTT
The DNA here is from genome assembly GCA_029233225.1 of Lepidodactylus listeri. NCBI lineage: Eukaryota > Metazoa > Chordata > Lepidosauria > Squamata > Gekkonidae > Lepidodactylus > Lepidodactylus listeri. Next base: position 3,597,823 of record JARCFY010000013.1, on the reverse strand, counting down.
CAAGTATTTGACGGGCTGTCATATGGAGGATGGAGCGGAGTTGTTTTTCTGTTGCCCAGAAGGTTGGACCAGAACCGGTGAGCTGAAATTAAATCAGAAGAGTTTCTGGCTAAACATTAGGAAGAACATCCTGACAGTTAGAGCGGTTCCTCAGTGGAACAGTTTTCCTCTGGAGGTGGCGGGCTCACCTTAGAATCATATTGTTGGAAGGTACCTCCAGGGTCATCTAGTCCAACCCTTCTTTGGAGGTTTTCAAGCAGAGGCTAGATGACCATCTGACAGCATTGCTGACTCTGGGAATTTGCCCAGTTCCCCAGAGGGAGGGAAGGAAGGGATGAGCCAGTGCTCAGCTCTAATGGCCCTTTCTGTGTAATGCCAATTTCCACTTTGGGGTCAGAAAGGAATTCTCCTCCAGGCCAGATTGGTCCAGGAATCTTGGAGGGTTTTTTGCCTTCCTTTGGGCATACAACCTGGGTTCCTAGAGGAGTGGGAGACCAACACAGCTTTGTTTTTAAAATCTGACAAGACTGGGCTATCCAGGTGGGGGTACAATACCTGAATGGAACATCCAAACCCAGCAGCAGTACAGCACAGGAGGGTGGATGCTAGTAGGGACACCCACCCAGGGGGAAGGCTGCTGGTGGGGTGTCCGGAGGCAGGGCTGGTTCAGGGTACTTCGTTGCCCCCACGTGGTGCTCAAATAGGGTTGCTAGCAGCCCACTTACAGCAGGCAACTCCATGGCCATGCTCCCTACCCCCCCACACACACACCTGTGGTCAGGGATGGCAACAGGAGGAAAAGTGGGGTATGACATGGCTGAATGCAGCAACGCCACTTTCAAGGGAAGACCTGGAAGGGCCGTCACTGCATCCACCAGCGCTCTAGGAATTTCCAAAACCTCTATAGCAGGGGTGGCCAACCTTGCTTAACGTAAGAGCCACATAGAATAAACGTAAGAGCCACATAGAGATGTCTGAGAGCCGCAAGACAGGAACAAATATCACACACACGTTTTTATTTTTAAAAATATGCAAATTGGCTTTTTATTAACGTTAAATGGGACTGCCAAAAATAAAAACAAACGAGGAAAACCGGTTATTGATAATGATATTACTTGTTTGCTAATGATATTGAGAGAGAGAGAGAGAAAAAGAGAGAGATGGAAAGAAAGAATTAAAGAAGTGGAAAGAAAGAGAGAGAGAGAAACTAGGAAAGCAAATAGATGGGAGGGAGGAGGGAAGGAAGGAAGGAAGGAAGGGAGAAAGAGAGAAAAAGCATGCCTTCCCTTTGCTTCCCCAGCCGCCCTGCCAGGAGCCGCACAATATGTGTGAAAGAGCCGCATGTGGCTCCCGAGCCACAGGGTGGCCACCCCTGCTCTATAGTATTTACCGTAGAGATGGAGAAAATTCCTAGAGTGTCACACGATCCAGTGACTCTCTTCCGAGTCTTCACCCAGAAGTGACGTTGCCATGTCTCACGACGTCTTTCTCCCCCATGCTCCATCTCCAAAAGTCTCCCAGGATTTCCAGGCAGGTTTTGGGCAACCCTGCACATATGTCACTCTCCTGCTCCCATGCCCTGACAAGGGCTTGGTTTGAACTTGGACAAGACAGCACCAGCCCAGGGAGGGAAGCCGGTTCCTTCGCCCTCCCATGCCACTGATGTCTGGGGGGGAGCAGAGCCCCCGCAGGGCAAGAGCAAGGAGCCACGTGGTTGATGTAGAACTGGAAGGGGCCACAGAGGCCATCTAGTACTCCAACTCTCTGCTCAATGCTGGATGCTGGATGCAGTGTTCCCTCTAAGCTGAGTTAGTGTGGGCTAGCTCACAGCTTTTTAGCCTCTGGCTCATACATTTTTGTCTCAGCTCAGGAAGGACGGCTCCAGAGCAAACTAGTTTATGCAGCAGCCAAATCGCTCACTCACAATTTTAATGCCAGTGGCTCACAAAGCAGAAGTTTTGCCCACAAGACTCCACAGCTTAGAGGGAGCTTTGGAAGCATCCCTGACAAGGGTCTGTCCAGCCACTGCTTGAAGACTGCCAGTGAGGGGGAACTCACCACCTCCCTAGGTGGCCCATTCCACTGCGGAACTACTCTTACTTTAAAAAAATTTTCCTAATATCCAGCCAGTACCTTTCTGCTTAATTTATACCCATGATTGTGAGTCCTCCCTGTCGTGATGTGTTACATGTTATACCACACTGCGTCAACGTTAAGAGACTTAAGTCCACTAGACCCCTCAGCACATTAAACTGCACCACACCAGTGGTAGTGTATTTACAGTTTATTTACAGAGCTATTAAATATTCAGCCGACAAACTGCTTCGCCAAGCAACAGGTTTGTGAGAAGAGAGAAATAGTTCTGTACATCATTACATATATACAGCTCAGTAACCAATCAGGTTGTTCCTGAGTCATGTAGAGTACATTCATCAATGTCACACTGGAAGAACTAGTCTGTACAAGTTCCTGCTCAGTTCCTACTGCATCTGCTCCAGTCACATGACTCCTGCTGGCTGTCAATTAGATCCTTCTGATCTGCCAGCTTACTGTGCATGAGGACTGAGAGTCTCAATTGCTGACACTCTCCTCTGCTGCCAACAGGTTCAGCTGCCTGCCCTCCTCTAAGAGGCAGCCTTTTAAATACTTAAAGAGAGCAGTCAGAGAGAATTAGAGAGAACCGGCCCTTCTTTTGAGCTGCTTTTGGGAACAGGACTCTGGACTGGAAGGTCCCATTGTGTTGATCCAGGAAGGCAGCTCTTGTTTCCAGAACCGAACCGCTTCCATGTAGGTCTTTGCCCCAAAGTTCCATCCTCAACGCCACCTTAGGGAAACGGCCCTGTGAATCGGCCCCATTACCTTTAGCACCAAAGCAGCACATTAGGGAAAAAAAACCACCTCCACAGGGCAGGAGGAAAGAGACAGATCTGCTGACTTCACCAAGATATGGAGGGAGGGGGGGCGAGCGGAGCCTGACTCGTCCAGCCCTTTTGCAACTGGCAACCTATAAAAAGCCACTCAGCCAGCAAAACAACTCGGAAATCAAGCAGACACAAGTCTGCAGCCCCAGTGACGTTGCCAAAAACCAGTTCCAGAACTTGCATTTCTGTAGCCTTTTAGGTGGGTGCAGCTGCACAAAGGCAGAGGATTATAAAACATGTCAGCACATCTGGAAGGCGGAGGGCGGATACCCCTTGAGACGGCCACATTTGGCTGGAGGCAGACAATGGCTTGGGTCAAAACCTCACTTGTGAGGTTTTGCAACAACATACAAACCTTCCGCCTCCTGTGTCCCAGAGAGGCAAGAGTCAGGCGAGGGTCTTTACCTGGAGCACCTGTCCCTCCTTCAAAGCACTTTCATCTCACACAGAGAAACCAGCTCACTGCCTGCCAGCAGTGACTCAACTTCCAAGCCTTTTTTCAGTGAGGAACTCAGGGAATGGAACTGTGGGAAGGATACAGGCAGTTCCCTGGTACAGATCTCTGTATAACCCCCTCACCAACGTATAAAACCCAGCATTCGTTAGGAAGAATCCATGATCAGTTTAATTTCTTGCAAATACACAGGCCCATAAGCAGGATTTTGTGGCCTGTGGGGCAAATTTTTTCCTGGTGGGGCTGAAGTTCTCAGTGCAGAAAGAAAAGGCCATTTAGTCAATAAAAAGCTGTTACCGGGACAGCTCTCTAAATTGCAAGCTGTCGACCACTTTAGACAGTTCTCAACTGCTGCAAGTTAATCACTTCTGCTAGCCTAAGCAATCATTCTGATACCAAGCCGGCAGGTGAAGGTGATGACTTCTATAGTCAAGAAAGCTAACACTTAAGCAGAAAAACTCTCTTAAAAGAGACCAGATTCTTGACACAGAGTTAGAAGGGATCCTTGAGGTCACTTTCTCCAACCCCCTTGCTCAATGTGGGAATTAGTCAACTTCAGCACACCTCTCTGCTTAAAGGAGCACACACCTTCTAAAAATGTTTTTAAATGATTGAAAAAAGCATTTACAGGAGAAAGTATTGTGGGGCTGAGCCTTTAACAAAGGGGGCAGAGCCCCCAAAAGCCCCACCATAGCTACAGGCCTGCTTAAAAATCTGCCATCCAGGCCTGCTCTGTTTCTCTTAACTCACACTACATTTTCTTCCTCGGGTTACCAATCTCAAGGTGGGCCATGGAGCTCTCCCAGAATGACAACTGATTTCCAAATGACAGAGATGAGTTCCTCAGGGGTGAATGTGGCTTCAGACAGCAGACTCTATGGCTGTACACCTTTGTGGTATACCATAGAGCATAGGAGAAACAGAAGAGCTACAGAGGGTGGATGCTCTATGACTGCCGCTTCTCCTATGGGTTACCATAGAGCAGGGGTGGCCAACCTGTGGCTCGGGAGCCACATGCGGCTCTTTCACACATATTGTGCGGCTCCTGGCAGGGCAGCTGGGGAAGCAAAGGGGAGGCATGCTTTTTCTCTCTTTCTCCCTTCCTTCCTTCCTTCCTTCCTTCCTTCCTCCCTCCCATCTATTTGCTTTCCTAGTTTCTCTCTCTCTCTTTCTTATAACCGGTTTTCCTCGTTTGTTTTTATTTTTGGCAGTCCCATTTAACGTTAATAAAAAGCAAATTTGCATATTTTTAAAAATAAAAACGTGTGTGTGATATTTGTTCCTGTCTTGCGGCTCTCAGACATCTCTATGTGGCTCTTACGTTTATTCTATGTGGCTCTTACGTTAAGCAAGGTTGGCCACCCCTGCCATAGAGACTAGGAGCAGTTAATCGACTGATGCCTGTAAAAACACTAAAGGTCCGAGGCCAACTGGAATGAGGGATGGTGCTGCCGCTGAGTAGCAAGTGTCACTAGCATCCACTCTGACAACACGATCACCAGACCTAAAACCACCGGCCATACCACCTCAGGTTCATTCAGCTGTTCATCTTCCAAGACTATATACGCCATCAAATGTCAGCAGTGCCCTTCCAGCCTCTACATCAGACGAACAAGCCCATCCCTATGCAAAAGAATACAGGGACATAAATAGGAAATTAAAAACCATGACGCTCAAAAACCAGTGGGAGAACATTTTAATTTTCTGGGTCATTCCATTGCTGACCTAAGAGTCGTGGTTCTCAAACAAAGCAGTTTCAAAAGGAAATTACAACAGGAGATTGCTTAACTCGAGTTAATTCACAAGTTCAGAACAATGTGCCAACCAGGGCTGAATAGGGACGCAGGATTCTTATCTCCAGGAGTCCTTTGGGGCCAGAGCGAGGCAGAGCGCTGCTCTGCCAGCCCAGGAGTGGGCAGTAGGGCAGCCACGGGCCAAATCAGATTCTCTGCCGCTAAAATTCAGTGGTGGCTTTAAAAGCGGCTGGAGGGGAGGGGGATTGAGGGAGAGGCTCCAAACTTGCAGGGTAGCTTCTGAGACATCTCCCCCAAATACCCACCAAGTTTCAAGAAGATTGGACCAGGGGGTCCAATTCTATGGGCCTCCAAACAAGTTGCCCCCATTCCCTCGATTATTCTCTACGGTGGGGAAAAAAGTAACTTTTTCCCCCCATAGAGCACAATGGAGGGGATGGGGCAACCTGTTTGAGGCCCCGTAGAATTGGACCCCGTGGTCCAATCTCCTTGAAACTTGGTGGGTATTTTGGGGGGAGGTCCCAGAAGGTACCCTGCAAGTTTGGAGCCTCTCCCTCAAACCCCCTCTCCTCCAGCCCCTCATATACCCTATGAGTTTTTGCCATTGACTTCAATGGCCGATAGGGTATAATAGGGCTGAATCTGACATTCGGCTGGTTATGCTAATGAGTTATGCTAATAGGTATGCTAATGAGCTCCTGCACCTCTTTTTCTATGAAAGGACCCCTGCTTATCTCACTACAGATGCTAAGCTCAGGAAGTGGTATTTGTAATTCAGCAACAGCAAACTTTTCACTCTTGAAAATGGTGGGAAACATTGTCCGTGTTCCTTTCTAAGTCAAGTAAAGAAGTGCTGCAGAGGTCTGTCGACTCCCTTACTGCACAGCACTGGGGAAATGAGATTTATTTCTTGACAAAGTGCCTTGGTGAAACGGGGCCGATAGCCGGCAAATCCGTTGGAAGACATTACTCATTTCTCAGCTTTTGGAAGACAGTATTTATTCCCCAGCTTCTACATGATGTGGTTTGAATCATTCCTTCAGGATTAATTGGAGCAAAACCTAAAGAACTTTACTATGTTTACAACATAAAAGAGACAGTCAATCACTGGAGCCACACCCACCTCAATAGTGGAACAGTTAGTAGAATTCATTTTTCCCTGATGGGAGATTGCATGAACCATAATCAATCAATGAATCAAAAAAACAGGATCACTGAAGCCGTGGGGGAATTCGGGCAAAGCTGCAGGTCAAAATGCGGCACGGGGCAAATAGTGGGAAATTCAAGCACGCAATCGGGGCAAAGGGAAGAATGACGCCGGAGCAGCGCCTCGTGGAAAATCGGTCTAAATGTTTTTGCAAACACATCTTTATTGACTTTGCGTTATTTTTGTCACGGATGTTGTTCTGGGATTTCTACTTCCTCCCGTGATCTCTTATTTTTGGCAGCCTCCAGGGGGTGGCTGGAGATCTCCTGAGATCACAACTGATCTCCAGGCAACAGAAATCCTTTCCCCTGGAGAAAATGGCTGCTTTGGAGGCTGGACTCCATGGCATTACACCCTGCCGATGTCCCTCCCTTCCTCAAACTCTGCCCTCCCCAGACTCCACCCCCCCCCCAAATCTCCAGGAATTTCCCAACCCAGAGCTGGCAACCCTGCCACTGAGCCACGGACCCTCCTTCCTTTTAACAACTCCAGATTTTATCAGGGTTCCAAAAAGGTCCCGTTGAACAATTTCGGGGACTTCAGGGTGAGAAAAGCTCTCTTCAGCAGCTGTGTGAATTTCTGCTTTTTCCCAAAAGTGGAGCCAAGTTCATCTTGGATGCGGCAGAGTACTTTGCGGAGTCAGCGGCTTCTCCTGTCTTTCGGGACGTGCCACAGAAACCAGAGAGCCAGCAGAACGTGACCCGTGTTTGGAGCAAGCGTGTCAAGTTGAGTGATTTCCCCAAGAAAGGTTCTAATGACCTGTCTCTTTGGAGTTTTGTTGGGTTCAGGCGGCAGAGGAAGAAGAACCGAGGGCAACGGGGGTTTGGTTCAGTTGCTGAAGCAGCTCTCGGCTTCTTCTCGGCTTTACGCAGGAAATCTCACCACCATACAGTGAGAAACCACAATGCTGCTGCTTCACCGCTGGCTTGGTCTGACAGATGCTGCCTCACGGGGGGGAGGAGAAACAGAGGCGCAACCCCCAGTGTGCCCCGCTGAAAAACTAAAGTTCCTTTGCAGTGGGACTAAACTTTGCCCCAGAACTGTGTTTCAGTGCTCATTTCCAACGACGCAGGTGAAACAATAAAGCAAATGCCTTGAAGCATGCACAGAGCACCTGTCTCTTGTCACTAAGACATTCCAACAACTCCCCCGAAAGGGATTCACCTCCCGTGGAAAAATGTTTCCCAGCGCCACCTCTTGTTCTCCCTCCTATCCCTCTCCAAAGCACCGCCTTTGACACTGGATCATGGAGGCTTGGGCAAGGTTTCATCTCCCGGCTCCAATAAATTCTAATAAAAATTGTTCCCAAGTGAGGGGAGGGGCTATTTAAACAAGGTAGGCAGGAAGTGCCTCAGAAGCAGGCCGGAAGTGCAGTTCTCCTGGCTTGTCACTAGGTGGGGAAATACAAGCGAACACAGCTGCTGAAATCCTTGGGGAGGAAATCCTGCCTGTTTGGATCTCTTCGGACCTTTCCCTGCTGCCTCTGTGCGTTCCCTGCTCAGAACCCTGGTGCTTTTTTCTAGGACCAGTAGTTAAAGAAATGTCAGCCAACGAATGAATCGATGACGTTTACATGCAAGGAAAGGAGACTTCTAGAGCAAAAAGGCTTTCTTTTCCTTGCCTTTCCGCGATGTGTGTTTTGGTCACAGCAACCATCTTTTCTTTTTAACTTAAAATTTTTATTTTACCTTAGCAAGCATACAACCATGTATTGTACATTCTGTTGGTAAACCTATGAACTTACAATTACCAGGAACTGAACAAAGGAAAGAAAAGCATTGCAGAAATAATTAATCTGAGAATACTGACAGGTTCAAAAATGTGCCAAAATACTACAATATTGCTTTGACTGCGCCACTTCTTTTAATGTACCATTGTACGCCAAGCATACTATTTTACAATGATTCTGTCTTCTGTGAGAAACGAAGGGCAAAAACTGACGCAGCTTCTAAGGTCACATGCTCCTTCCAGTTTGGTGTAGTGGTTAAGTGCACGGACTCTAATCTGGGAGAACTGGGTTTGATTCCCCACTCCTCCACTTGCACCTGGCTGGATGACCTTGGGCAAGCCATAGCTCTGGACCAGCTGTTACCTCAAGGACAGCTTAGGAAAGAGCTCTCTCAGCCCCACCCACCTCACAGGGTGTCTGTTGTGGGGAGGGGAAGGGAAAGGAGTTTGTAAGCCACTCTGAGTCTCCAAGTGAGTGAAGGGCGGGATATAAATCCAATCTCTTCTTCTTCTTCTTCTTCCACTATAGTTTTTACTGAATGCTTTTACTAAATGCGTGTATGAAAAGCAGTACATTTTTCTTTAAAAAAAAAAACCTGCCTGATTGATTCAGGTCACCTTTCTGAGTAGATCAAAAAGCGTTTAGACTCTCTGTTAATCCATACAGGCTCACGCTGTGATCCTGTGCACTTTAAATGGGAGAAAGCCCCTGCTGAAAACTGGATGCTTTACGTCTGAGAAAATGTACGCGGGTACACTTCTTCGCAAATCACTTCTGGCTTTACTTGGGATTTGTTCTAAAGAATACAGAGGTGTGCCCGGATGAAATGACCAAGAAGTCAGCCCCACTGAAAGGATCTGTTTCTGAATTTAGAATTAGTACCTTTGGCCCGTTCGGGCTGTGCTCTCTTCTACACCAGTTTGGTGTAGTGGTTAAGTGCGCAGACTCTAATCTGGGAGAACCGGGTTTGATTCCCCACTCCTCCACTTGCACCTGCTGGATGACCTTGGGCAAGGCACAGTTCTGGCACAGCTGTTCTTGAAAAAGAGCAGTTTCTGTCAGAGCTCTCTCAGCCCCACCCACCCCTCAGGATGTCTGTTGTGGGGAGGGGGAGGGAAAGGAGTTTGTAAGCTGCTCTGAGACTCCGAGTGAAGAGTGGGGGTAGAAATCCAATCTTCTCCTCCTCCTCCTCCTCCATCTTTCCTTCTCCTCCTCCTCCTCCTCCTCAAAAACACCCATGACTGGGTCCAGGTGGCGCAGGGCCATTCGTTCCCCAGGAGCCATTGTTGGCACTGGCACAGTGGGACTTCTGATTCAAATGCCACGCGCCGTTGTGTTTTAATTTCTAGGATTTTCACAGCGCAGCCACAAACTGTATTAAGGACACAGATGATCCATCACTGGCAAATCAAAAAAGAAAAGATTTTTTAAAGTCCTTCTAGGGGGTTCTTGAGAATAAATTATTTTGGGGGATCGTGGAAGGAGAGACTGGCTTGCCTGCCATTGGGAAAGCACTTCAGGATCAAGATGGATAACCGTGAACTTGCTGTGCGAGAAAGGTAAGGAGAAGCACGTGGCAGGCTGGAAAGTTCAAGCCTGGCGCAGCTCATAAATCTTACCGAAGGTCAGGCTCCTTCTAAAGGCTGTGCAGGAGAAACGCAAAGGTCTTTTTTTTCCCCTCGCCAATCATTTCCACCCTTGGAACAACGCACAAATGGGACTGCCGGATCAAAGCAAAGGTCCATCCAGTCCAACATCCAAGCCAGGTGACTGGAGGCCTCTGAGAACCTGCAGGCCCAGCATGTGGGTCACAGCCCCCCTGGCTGCCCATACCCAAGGCCTGGTGCCTCTGGAAGCATAGGGCCTAAGAACATAAGAGAAGCCATGTTGGATCAGGCCAACGACCCATCTTGTCCAACACTCTGTGCTTCTGGATCCTTAGCTATTGTCGTGGCTAATACCAGCCGCTGGTCCTACTCTCCGTGAATGGATCTAAACAGCTTGGGGCCAGAAAATTTTGAGGACAGTGTTTCCAGGTTGCCCGCTATGGATGGTGGCAACACCTCCCACCAGTGTTCCCTCTAAGCTGAGTGAGTGTGAGCTAGCCCACAGTTTTTTTAGCCTCCGGCTCACCCATTTTTGTCTTAGCTCAGGAAGGAGGGCTCCAGAGCAAACTCATTGATGCCGTAGCCAAATCGCTCGCTCACAACTTTAATGCCAGTCGCTCACAAAGTAGGATTTTCGCTCACAAGACTCCACAGCTTAGAGAGAGCACAGTCCCACCTCGACCTCCAAGCTCCCACAGCTATGGGAACAAAATGGGGATTAAACCACAGAAATTCAGGGGATTCCTAGAGTGTCGTGCAATGCCGATTTCCACAGTCCTCACCCCTGTAATGGCTGGTGGAGACCACCTGCTCCTGTACCGTCCACTCTTGCAGTTGAGTTTTTAAATTATTATTTATGTTCTAGTCCACCTGTCTCACAGGGACTCAAAGCGGATGACACAGAGTGAGTCCGCCCAATCAACAAAACGAGACATTCAGTAACCAGTGCGTCAGGAGATTCGAAGTCTGGAACCACCAGAAAGAAACAGAAGTACATCATAAGCATTCACGTGACACATAAAGCAGTACAGAAATGTACACAAGGGGATCCTACATACAAAATCCCCTTCTCAGTGTGTCCCCTGCCTGCCAAAGGGAAGTCAGTAGGAAAAACACCATCGAAAACTGCCAAAAAAACAGGCTCTATTTACAACTGTAAAGTTGGTGGTGTCACAACATCAAAATAAGGGCATACTGCAACTATAAACAGGGTACAGAATACAATGTTTCCTCCTTCGAAGATAAATATTAGTCCGCAAAGTCAGTTCAACTCAGTAGGAGAAATCCACGTTTTCACAGCGTAGACCAAACAGCCTTCACAAAGACGCCTGTTCCGGATACTTAAAGGAGACATTTCCATCAACTTCTTCAGGTTGCCGGCTGCGTCACTGGAACCCGATTTCAACAGTTTCTCCTGACAACAAGGCTCATAGTGTGAAGAGTGAAGAGTGACCTTCCTGCCCTCCCTCTCACGATCTGCCATTCTTCTTCTTCTTCTTCCAGAGCCCATTCCTGAGCCTGTTGCCCTTGAGTAACCTTGAGTCCCAGTGCTATGATAAGGGGATTAAGAAGTCCCTCGGATTCACGCTCCCCACACAGTCTGCGCTCACGGAAACCATCTCCTGTAGATCTCCAGAGAGAGAATTCAGTTCCCCCTGAGGGCAAGGCCAAGGGGGCCGGAGGTTCAATTGCCTTGTCTAAATGTGGCAGGAAGCCCTCCGCACTGCTGCAAGCCATCGCCCATGGGCAGAGGGTGGCATGGTGGAGTCTGGCACCCTCCCCATTTCTGACTTCAGAGATAACCTTGGGAGGATGCAGGCAAAGCCGCGCAAAGCTCAGGCGCTTAGAAGCGGCACGGCTGGCTTTAGCTTGTCGTAAAACAAAGCCCAACCGCTCTTTCTAGCATGAAACAATCCTGCTTTCTTCCTAATGAGCTACACATGCTTGTTGCTAATGCCATAATCAATTAATGTGACTCCCCAGACGGGCCCCGCTCCGCGTGTTCACTTGGGTGTGATTAACAGTGAATCGCTAATGCCACCTTCACCTTGGGACCACCGCAGAAACGCAGTGAAAAGCAGCTTCCCATAAATATTCAGTGATTTTAATCTATCGCCCCATCCCTGGTTACAGGAATTTATTTGCATCTGTTCCTTCCCCTCCAGCGCTCCTTCCGCAGCGGATGGCACCCCACTCGCTCATCAGTCTCCCTCCCCAAAGGGGGGCTCAGGAACTCTCTTAAAATGTTATCAAAGGGTCTCGGTATTTACAGGAGAGGATCCAGGGATTCACAGGTGTCACATGAAAAGCCAGTATGCCAGAGAGGGTAAGGGACTGAGCTCGGAAACAGGAGATAGAAACGTGTAGTGGTTAGTGAAGGAAGAAAATTTCAAAAGCCATAATAATGAGCCATAGCTAGTTAGCAAGCCAAAACCACAAGGACAGAAACACACACACTTTATACACATGTGCTTGAGTGAAGAGGCATACAAATGCTTATTGTCCTGGCCAGGGGTCATTTCGTAGAAAAAGAGGTGCAGGAGTTCATTAGCATAATTCATTTGCATAACTCATTTGCATATGCCACACCCCCTAACATACCGGAAGTGTGTCAGAAGGCAACACCCACCCCTCAGGCTCCACTCCACAGGTGAGTGAAACTGACCTGCTCTTCCTCCATTCCCTTCCCCATCCAATACTTTGTGCAATAAAAATAAGCATAAAGAACACACCCTCATTCTCTTCCTGCTCCCTTGAAACCACCAGGTTTCAAGTAGACTTGAGATACCCAGGACATGTGCCCCACCCATCCCTTCCCCTTCCCCTCCCCACAACAAGACACCCTGTGAGGTAGGTGGGGCTGAGAGAACAGCTCTGAGAGAACAGCTCTGAGAGAACTTGTGACTGGCCCAAGGTCACATCAGCAGCTGCATGTGGAGGAGTGGGGAATCAAACCCGGTTCTCCCAGATTAGAGTCCAACTCCTGACCACTACACCAAACTGATAAGGTAGAAGCTGCTGAAGGGTTGGTGAAATTTCTCCAGTATTTATGTGCCATGTGCCCAGATAAAAAATGGTATACTTAGAAAATTTATATGTCACCTTGAGCAAGTCTCTGGAAAAGCAGCACACAGTCATAAAAGGAACAATGATAAAATTATCAATATTAAAACAAAACATTAAAAATAATAAAGACCCTAGCAGGGCTTTCCCCAGGGCGCTGCGCCTCTGCACTGCTCGGGGAAGCCGAGGGGGAGGCGGGGCTTGGTCATGTGCCCACCCCCTGGGCTCCTCACTCCCGGAGCTGCGCTCCTGTGCGCTCCCGCTCCATCGGACCCCTGGTCCTGGCCGCTATTGCTTGCTACTACAGGAGATAGCTTTAGCCATGAGAAGCTGTGGGAACTTTTATCACTTTGCAACATTGCCTGGAATAGACATTCCTGTTGTTTTAACTGTAATAGACATGTGCAAGAATATAACTGAATACTTTGCTTACGAGAATGATGATTAATGTACACGAATGACACTAACCCCCCCCCCCCCCCCCGTCTCTTTTGTAACTCCCCACCCCCTTGGTTTAAAAGACCGGCCCCAAATGAAAACGGGGCTCAGCATTTGATTCTGAAAAACTTTTATTCAGGCCGAGATTGGTTCCAATAAAATCAGTTTTTCCTGATCCTGGTGTCCGAGTACCTTCGTCTTGGGATGGTTCTGGTTTTGGGTTAGCGTGCTTCATTAGAGTGCTGGACAAGGAAGAAGAAGAAGAAGAAGAAGAAGAGAAAAAGAAGATTATACCCCGCCCTTCACTACCCAAAGGAGTCTCAGAGCAGCTTACAAACTCCTTTCCCTTCCCCTCCCCACAACAGACACCCTGTGAAGTAGGTGGGGCTGAGAGAGCTCTGACAGAAATTGCTCTTTTTCAAGAACAGAGTCCGCACACTTAACCACTGGGTTCAAATTCCTGCTCAGTCAGGGAAGCTCAGCGGGGGACAGATCACCCATTCCCTCTTAGGCTGCGGTCACACACACTAAATAATCCACTTTCAATCCACTTTCAGGACACTTTCCAACTGGATTTTTTCTGTGTGAACTGGCCAAATCTAGTTGGAAAGTGCACTGAAAGTGGATTATTTAGTGTGTGTGACCGCAGCCTTCACCTACCTCGCAGGGTTTCTGGAAGGAGGCTCCAACAAGGCGACCAAGAAGTATTTTTACTGCCCTTGCAGGAAGGGCGGGATAAGAACCTAATTGACAGAGAAGGTTTCCCCCAGTTAGGCAGCTACTTATAACTCCTGCCAGAACCAATAAACGGTAGTGATCCTTGACCAGATGACACCGAAATTTAGCACAGAGATAAAGCGAAGGGGGAAGATTCACCCGCTACGTTTCTGCCTTGATGTTACCAGAAAAGGAACTGTCGGAAGGGTGAAAATGCTGAATGTGGCCCAGAGAATCGGCTGGCTGTTTCTCACCACCATCCACCCTGTACTTTCCTACGCAGCAGAGGTTTTTGGTTTGTTTGTTTGTTTGCCATCAAACAAAGATTGAGTCCAGCGGTACCTTGAAGACCAACAAAGTTTAATTCTGGGGATAAGCTTTCGTGTGCATACGCATACACCCAGAATGCCCCTGGACTCAAACTTTGTTCTGTTGCTTCAGACCAGCACGGCTACCCCACCCGAATCTGTTTGCCATCACGTCACAGCTGACTTACGGCGATCCTGTGGCATTTTCTAGGCAAGGGACATTCAGATGTGGTTAGCCATCCCCTCCCTTTGCGTAGCAGCCCTGGACTTCCTCAGTGGTCTCCCACCCAAGCACTAACCTGCTTAGCTTCCAAGATCTGACAAAATCAGGTCAGCCTGGGCTATCCAGGTCAGGGCATATGGCAGAGCGGCCATATTTATATATTTAAAAAACATTCTAATCCTGTGGGCAGAATGTAGATATGCAGTAAAGCGAAGCACAAGCCACAAGCCAAGGTTGCAGGCCCCCCCCCGATGGGAGTGGGGGAACCCCCACTTTCTCAGGCTCTGGCCTGCTACTGGCCAGCTGGCTGGCAGGGGTAAATGCCACCCCCTGTTGTTGGGCATTTTCGGGCCAACTTCCAGTTTCTGGCCTACTTCCAGTCAGCAGTGATGCTCTGGTTTTTGGGCAAAACTCTATGGTTTGTTGCCAAATTTACCACAGAGTTTTGCCCAAAAATCAGAGTGTCACCTCCAACCGGAAGTAGGCCTGAAACCAGAAGTAGGCCCCAAAATGCCCAACATCACTTCCGGTCTCCTAGAAGGACGTCAGGTGACCCCCCACTGGCCAGGTGGGTTGACCTGGCAACCTTAGCATAAGCTGTTTAAAGGATAAAGTTGGTTTATTAAGAAGAGAACAAACTTTGTAAGAAAGAGGAGAGAGAAGGAGAAGTCTAACTGTCTAACTAGCTAGGAGGGAGAGTCAGCAAGAAGAAGAAAACCTTGTTTGATCCGATCAGGAGACAGGAAGGAGACTATTTGAAAATAGCAAGAAGTCCCTATTCTCACTATGCTAACTAGCTGTCCCCTCTGTTGCCCCCTGCTGGATGTTCTGGTCATCTTCTTTATCTATGCACAATAGACCTTGCATATTCAAACAAATCCCACCTTTCCACTCAGTTAGGGCTCTCAAGGTGGTGAACAATTTAAACGCATTAAAACTTTTAAAACAATACATATAGACATAAAATAGCGATTAAAAACATAAACCATGAAGAGGCCCAGTATGGGAACACCAAAGGAAACAAAAAGGCCTTCACCTGCTGCAGAAGACAGTGATAGAAGGGGACAGACAGATCTCCCTCGGGATGTTAATACTGGCCTACCCAACTGGGCTGTTGTAAACAGTACTGCAATAATGCATCTGAAGTACTTTGAGAATTGAAAGGGCTGGACAAATATACCAAGCTATAATACAACATTTCTGGTATTATAACTACGTAATTCTTTGCTTTTATTTGTAATAATAATTAAAGGATGCACAAATGCCTATTGGTTCAGCTCATGTTCTGCTCCTTGATCAGGCGTCCAGAGCAGAGTTCCCTCGGGGCTGAGTTAGTGTGAGCTAGCTCACAATTTTTAAGCCTTTAGCTCACACCTTTTTGTCTCTCAGCTCAGGAAGGATGGCTCCGGAGCAAACTAATTTATGCAGCAGCCAAATCGCTTGCTCACAAGTTTAATGGCGGTAGCTCATAAAGTAGAATTTTTGCTCACAAGACTCCACAACTTAGAGGGAGCATTGGTCCAGAGTCAATTTTCCAGCAGACTGTTAGGCTATTCATGAGCAGCTCAACCCCATTTGGCTGCTTGCTTTCACATTTCACTCAGGCATGTTAGCAGGCAGGAGTCACTTCACAGCCCTATCATGGCTGCTTGCTGGTCATCAACCAATCATATAAATTAATAGTGAGCAAATTCATTGGTCACCCAGTGATTATACATAAATTTTGCTTTTCCAAAAAAAAGTCTTCATGTTCGGGGTTTGTTAAAGTCTGTATCGCTGAAGTTATTGGTGGGTGTGTTTTTGTGAGAGTTGTAGTACCTCTCACTCACAGGTCATTTAATTACCTGGCCCAGCCACCCACAGTCCTGAGGAAGAATCCATTTCATCGGCTATGCAGGTACCAAAAGAGCCCGTAAGGTGAAAGAAAATGCAGCTGAAACCCATCAGCTACCAGCCACCAAGGAGTTCAGCAGCTGCTCAAGGTGGTGGGCAGAGGGGGGAACAGAGCCAAAGCTCACATCATACAGGATCGTGGCCTTCGAGTGGTTCCGCTGCCAAACCTGTCCACTGCGAAGCTCAAAGCATTCCTAATACTAACTGATGCCTCTTAATTATTAATAACAACGATGGCGCTTTGCTGACGAAACACTTTTCTGTTTACATATCCCAAAGGCTGTACAATAAATCCATTAAAAAAATTAAAACAGTATCATCTCGCCCTGCCCTGGATAGCCCAGGCAAGCCGGATCTCATCAGATCTCGGAAGCTAAGCAGGGCCAAGTCTGGCAAGTGCTTGGATGGGGGACCTCCTTGGAATACTAGAGGCGGGCAGGCTTTATCCAGCCACCTCTCTGAATATCCTCCACACCCCCAGTAGGGGACTCACCAGAGGTCGCCATGACTTCCGGGTGCACACACTCATGCATGCCCCCCCACACACATGCACATGTTTTAAAAAATGCAACCCCCTCCCAAAAAAAACCCCCAAACAGTTATCTCCCGCACTGTTTCATGTGGTCAATTAACCAGCGAAGGTTCAGAGAGACAGCCAAGACCCTCCAAGGCCAGCAGAGGAATGCAAAGACTCAGTGAGGCAGAAGAAGGCTCAAGGGGTGGCGTGCGGGTAGGAAGGACTGCATCCCGTCAGCAGATTTGCTGTGCAATGGACACCTCTGCTAAACACTCCCTGCATATGGACATCGGCACAACAAGCAAAGGGGGGGGGGGTTGTCAAAGCTTTCTCCCAGTGGGGCTAATTTTGTTGCAGTGCTAGAGGCGCCTTCAGAACTGTCACCCACTCCCTGCAATCTGCCACCGTGCAGTTCTCCCACCTCATTTCCTTGCATCCTGTGTAAAATCTGATGTAAAGGTTTCCCTTGCTCGGAAGCCAGTTGAATCCGACTCTGGGGGGGTGCTCATCTCTGTTTCCAAGCTGAAAAGCCAATGCTGTCCAAAGACCTTTCCGTGGTCATGACTAGATGCCAATGCGCACGGAACGCCGTCACCTTCCCACCAAAGCGGTGCCTATTTATCTACTTGCAGTTTCTTGCTTTCGAACTGCTAGGTTGGCAGGAGCTGGGGCCAGAGACAGGAGCTCACTCCGTCACGCGGCACTCGGGTCTCGACCTTCCGGTCTGCAGTTCAGTGTCTTAACCACTGAGCCACCATAGCCCTTAAAATCTGATGTACCCATGTGCAACTTGGCATGGTGGAAACTGCACCACGGCAGTTATGTGAGCTTCACTTGCACGTGACAGATGCATCGTCCTTGTGGATCCTGTGCAGGTATGCAAATTTCGCACACCAGGATGCTTTCTGTGGGATGCAGCACAGTTTAAATGAGGAGGAAGGACGGAAGGGAGGGAGGGAGGGAGGGAGGGAAGGGAAGGAAGGAAGGAAGGAGGGGAGGGGGCAAGGGAGGGAGGGAGGGAAGGAAGGATGGAAGGAAGGAAGGAAGGAAGGAAGGAAGGAAGGAAGGAAGGAAGGAAGGAAGGAAGGAAGGAAGGAAGGAAGGAAGGAAGGAAGGAACATTGCACTGGAAAACGCCTTTGACTTGCTGCCTTGCCTCTCAATCAGGTGGGTGGGGGGGATGTTTGAAGGCAATGTTTTCTTGTGAGCAGGTTGAGAAAAGCTGCACACAGACACACCCCACCCCTTCCCCCACAGAACAGCTGCAGGTACAGGATCCCTGCGGTCCACCCAGTTCTCTGGCAGTGATCGCTGGACCCCACAAGGGCACCCACCTGCCGCTTGGAAGGGGGCCGAGCCTGGCCCTTCGCCCTCTGCTAATTCTATCTCCCAGGCACTCTATTATTAACCTGTCACCACCCTTCAGAATATTTTTTTGGTCCTGTCTAAGCTGAGATACATAAAGTCTCTATAAACCCGGCGGCATGATTTATGGCTCCCCATCAAGAGACGACAGGAAAGCCATCCAGCAATGTCACGTCGCGTTCTTTCCCTCGCCCAGGTGCCTGCGATTAATGTGTCCCCCCCACCCCACCCCCTGTGAGCCTCACAGTCAGAAATCTGCTAGGTGGGGGAACCGGTCCCGGCTGGAAAGAGACAGATGGCTTCCAGCGGGCAAAAAAAGATGACAAAGCAGCACGCCGGTCCCTAAGGAGAGGCCTCAGGGACTCATTCCTCCAAGCAAGGCACAGGGAAGGCTCATCCCGGCAGCTGTTCTCCTGCGATCTCTGCAGGAATGTGGGGTTCTACCACCGGGCCTTCCTGGGTCACTCACAGGTCGCCCGGTCTCTCTAGGGCAGGGGTGGGCAAATTGCAGCCCGCGGGCCACATGCAGCCCGCCACAGAGTTTTTTGCGGCCCGCCAAGACAGTCGGCCACGTGGTTTCAGTCAGGCCTCCATTGGGCCCGGAGCGCAGAGAAGCGGTGCTCGGGGAGTGAAGTGTCCAGGGGGTGGGCACATTACCAAGCCCCACCCCCTGCTCCCTGCTATTTATTGATTTTTATGATACAATTTATACCTTTTCTGAAATGCAAAGTTAACTAATGAATGCAATCATTTTAAAAGGTGCGGCCCTCCGCTAACCTCCGCTCCCACAAAGTGGCCCCCGAGCCACAACAATTGCCCACCCCTGCTCTAGGGGACTCTGAACTTCTGGCAACAGCAAAACCCGCACAGGCGGGCGCCTGAAAGCCAGCTCAAGAGTTTTTACTGCCTTGCATGCCACCGCCTGCTACCAGTTTTGGTCTTCTCGCCTGCTGAGCAGTAAAGGAACAGCATGTTAAGTGATCAAGTGCTGACCAGGAGGCTCTTCCCGTGTTTTCATGTTTAATATCTATCGTAGCTTTATGTCCTCCCCTTTGTAGCCGTGTCTCTCTTGCATTCAGTCGGGAGAGATCAGAAAGCTCTCCACTGCGCCTCTGGGAGATAGTTGATGTGTCTACCCACCCCCTCCATCTGGGCAGGCAGCTGTTCGCTCCCCAGGAGGTTTGTGGAACAGAAGCAGGGGTCCCTCCCCCATCCCGAAGCATTTGGATATCCTTGGTGGTTGGGCTTGTTATGAAGGCTCAGAGCTGAAAGATCAAGCTGGCACCTTGCACATTAGAATCCCCCAGTTCAGTCTTCAGTGCCGCTGATTCGAGGATGGGAAAAGCTGTGGGGCCTCTGAGGCTTTGGAGAGGCATTTGTAATACAAATGAGCATTGTGGTTTTACGCTCATTTCATAAACTCATTTGTTTTTATTGGAGCTGGATGGGGGGGGGGGCTGGGAGAGCCTCCCCCCCAAGGATGCCAAATCTGGGTTGCGAAATTCCTGGAGAACTGGGGGTGGAGCTTGGGGCGGGACCTCAGTGGGGTATCGAGTCCACCCTCCAAAGCAGCCGTTTTTCCTCTGGGGGAACTGACCCCTGTCATCTGGAGATCAGTTGTAATTCCAGAAGACCTCCAGCCCCTGCCTGGAGGCTGGCAACCCGACCCACCCCTGGGTCGCAATACCATTCCCCTCCCCCCCCCACTCCCTGCTGTGCCTCCCCCGCCCTGCTGGCACGGAGCCAAGGCTATAATTTGGGGTAACGTGATTAGGTTTTCTTCTGCTTTATGTCCCGTGACATAAAGATATAATGAAATTTTAAAATGCCGTAATTTTACACCCCAAGATCATTAATACAGAAGCTGGGTAGCCAGCAGCAGCATGTAGAATTACCCGGTCGCAGGCTCATTGGGGGTCCCGCCTGGAGGTTTGTTACCTGGGACTGATTCTCTCCTGCACAGGGTGGGTGATGATCGTTATTATCACAGTCTCAAGAGAAGATTTCTCTCCGGCAGAAAACGCCAGACAGGATATTGGCCACTCCCCGCCCGCCCGCTCAGCTCCCGCAGGAAAAGCATCTCAGGGACAGGGCTGGCTCGACATGTCTTATCACCTGGGGGGGGGGGGTGGCTTGCACTGCCACCCAGCTGGCCAGAGCACTGGCCTAGGAGGAGGTGCCAGTCTCTCCATGTGCCACTGATGGCTGTGAGACAGCCGAGCCCCTGCGGAGCATTGGTGCAGCACCCTCCGCCCTGCGCCACCCCAAGCCTGCACCGGGGAGCCTTCGCTCGAGAAAGGTGGGCCTAGAGATCTCCTAGGAATCTTAGGGGTTGCCAAGTTCCCCTTGGCCACCTGGAACAAAACATTAAAAGACAGTCCTTATTTTATACCCTGCCAGTTTGGTGTAGTGGTTAGGAGCGTGGGCTCTAATCTGGGAGAACTGGGTTTGATTCCCCCACGCCTCCACATGCAGCTGCTGGTGTGACCTTGGGTCAGTCACAAGTTCTTTTGGAGCTGTTCTCTCAAGGGCAGTTCTTGAAAGAGCTCGCTCAGCCCCACCTACCTCACAGGGTGTCTGTTGTGGGGAGGGGAAGGGAAAGGAGATTATAAGCCGATCTGAGGTGCCTTTGGATATAAATCCAATCTCTTCTTTCTTCCTCTTTCTCTCTGGTGGGAGCCTAAAGCGGCTTGCGACATCCTCCTACCCTCCGTCTGACCTTCTCCCATCCTCCAGGGCCCTTCAGTGCCATCTGGCTGTTTCTCCAGGCCTGACCATGAGAATTTATAAACTGGCTGGGTAACGTTGCCAACTTTCAGGTGGTGCCTGGAGATCTCCCAGCATTACAAGGGATCTTCAGACAGAGATCAGTTCCCCTGGAGAAAACAACTGCTTGAGAGGGTGGACTCTCTTTGGCAATCTACTACTGAGGGCCTTCCCCTTCCCAGACTCCGCTCTCCTTAGGCTCCAGCCTCTAGATCTCCAGGAATTTTTTATCCTGGAGCTGGCAACCCTAATGTGTTGCCATTGCTGCGAATGGCAGGTAGTTCCCTCTGTTACGCTTATGACGTTCCCTGTAGCTGTCCTCTTGCCCTCTGTCTTCCCAGACCCGTCCTTCCTCTGAACGAGTTCCTGATTTTCATTTTAATAAATGCTGTATGCATGAACCTCATTATTTGGGTCTTCATCAATCTCGCGCTCCTTTCTCGAACGGAGCAACCCCCTGAGAGGGGTCTGTGGGACTCCATAAAGCATGACTCTCACGTACGAGGACCCCCACTACCGAGAAGACGCCCGTAATTGAGAAGACCTTATAAATCAATAGAGCTAAATTGAAAAGCCCAGACAGAAGTCCCATAAATCCCTCCCTTCTCTCCAATTCAGCTTCCTCCTTGCTTTTTTTTTTGGGGGGGGGGGGAGGGTGGGGAGAACACAGAAGGAGTTCAAGGAAAGACTTGGAGATTTCACTGTTTCTACAGTATGGTTAGTTTCAGGTGGGCACAAGCCGGGTTGGTCTGAAGCAGCAGAGCAGAGTTTGAACCCAGGAGCACTTTTAAGACCAACAAGTTTCATCCTGGGTAGAAGCTTTCATGTGCACGCACACTTCAGGGGTATAACGGTTAGAATGCTGGACGAGAATGAGAGAGACCCAGGTTCAAATCCCCACTTGTGTGATGGAATCTGGCTGAGTGACCGTAGGTCAGTCACACACTCTCAGCCTCGTCTGCCTTGCAGGGTTGTTGTGAGGATAAAATGGAAGAAAGGAGAAGGATGTTAGCACCTTTGGGAAGTCCCCATTGGGGAGAGGTGAGGGGTAAATGAAGTAAGGAAACAAGCAGGCAAACAGAGAAATTGTTCCCTGGAAAGCCCGAACCGTCATTAGCTGGCAAAGTGTGGGTGCCGAAGGCTGCTGACGAGTGTTTTCAAGGTCTAACTGATTTATTCCGCACAATTTTTGTCTGGTGTAAATCCAAGCCTTGTTCATCAAAATGATGTTGGAGTGTTGTGCTCTAATCCACCCACCCTTCTCTGATAAGCAATCGTTACCATTTGGATATAGATCATACTGTCAATTATCGTCAAGATGGTTCATAAAGATGCTTTGGGAAAGGGACAGGGCTGGGATCCCCAACATAGTCCCCATGGGCACCCGCTGACACCTTTCCTGGCACCCGCTGACTGTTTTTAGAAAGGGGGTGGGTCTAGGTGGGCTTTTGCCCAGCAAGGCTTCTGACTGGAGATTTGAACAAGATCTTGGGATACGGGTGGAACGTAAGTTAAATATGAGCAGCCAGTGTGATAAGAACATAAGAACATAAGAGAAGCCAGTGTTGGATCAGGCCAGTGGCCCATCCAGTCCAACACTCTGTCACACAGTGGCCAAAAACACCAGGTGCCCTCAGGAGGTCCAGCAGTGGGGCCAGGACACTAGAAGCCCTCCCACTCCCCCCCCACCCCGCCAAGCACCAAGAATACAGAGCATCACTTGCCCCAGACATAAGAACATAAGAGAAGCCAGTGTTGGATCAGGCCAGTGGCCCAACCAGTCCAACACTCTGTCACACAGTGGCCAAAAACACCAGGTGCCCTCAGGAGGTCCAGCAGTGGGGTCAGGACACTAGAAGCCCTCCCACTGTTGCCCCCCCCAAAGCACCAAGAATACAGAGCATCACTTGCCCCAGACCGAGAGTTCCTATCTATACCTTGTGGCTAAGAGCCACTGATGGGACGTCTGCTCTTAAGAACACAAGAGAAGCCAATGTTGGATCAGGCCAGTGGCCCATCTAGTCCAACATTCTGTGTCATACAGTGGCCAAAAACACCAGGTGCCCTCAGGAGGTCCAGCAGTGGGGCTGGGACACTAGAAGCCCCTCCCACTGTTGCCCCCCCCCCCCCCCCCGTCAAGCACCAAGAATACAGAGCATCACTGGCCCCAGACTGAGAGTTCTTATCTATACTTTGTGGCTAAGAGCCTCAGCTGGCAAAATGCGCTGGCAAAAAAGGCTAATGCGATCTTGGGGTGCATCAACAGAGGAAACACATCCAAATCACAAGATGTGATAGTCCCGCTGTACGCTGCATTGGTCAGGCTGCACCTGGAGTCTTGTGGGCAGTTCCGGAGGCCTCACGTCAAAAAGGATGTGGACAGAATGGAGCAGGTGCAGAGGAGAGCGACGAGGATGATCGGGGGCCTGGAGACCAAGAAGCCCTATGTGGGGAAAGGCCGGGGGGACTTGGGAATGGTCCGTCTGGAGAAGAGGAGGTTGAGAGGGGACAGGGTTGCCCCCTTGAAGTATCTGAAGGGCTGTGTCACTTGGAGGAGGGCAGGGAGCTGCTCCTGTTGACAGCAGAGGAGAGGACTCGCAAGAAGAGGTTTAAATGAAGGGCGGGAAGGTACAGGCTGGATATTAGGAAAAGCTTTTTGACAGTAAGAATCATAGAATAGAATCATAGACTCATAGAGTTGGAAGGGACCTACAGGGTCGTCTAGTCCAACCTTGTGCACGATACAAGGAATTCACATAACCTCCACACACACACACACACACACACCAGCGACCACCGTGCCACACCAGAAGATGACAAAAAAGCCTCCAGGGTCCCCCAGCCAAACTGGCCTGGAGAAAAATTGCTTCCTGACAACAAATATCAGGCCCCCTGGAGCAAATGTCTGCTTTGGGGGCTGGGCTCTGTGGCCTTGTATCCCGCCTGAGCTATCCTCTAGTCCACAAACCCCACCCTCCCCAGGCTCCACCCTTAAAATCTCCAGGTATTTCCCAACCCAGAGCTGGCAACCAGATTCCTCCCTGCTTTCCTCTGCCAGGCATTTTTCTCCTTTGTTTTTGCACAGCCCCACTGAAGGTTTAGAGAGCTGCGTGTACGTTATTTTTTTAACACTGATTTATTTAAAATGTTCATAAGCTACACACTTGGCTGAAAGGGGGGAAATGCACCCCCCCCAAACTGCTCCGAATGATCTTTAGAAACAGCTACATAATCTTTAAAAACACATACCAATAAAACCGATTAAAAACCAGCCTAAGAAAACAAAAATCAATTGCCAGCAGCAGGAAGCAGAGTTTCCAATTAAAGCAGATACTAAAACCGCATTTCCTACCATAAAAGCTCAAGCAAGAGAATTCTGTAAGAACCGGGGGGCGGGGGGGGGGGGGGGCGGGGGGGCCCGAGAAATCAAGATCATGCCGGCAGCAAGGAATGTTCACTGGCACACTTATTTGCGAAGTCGCCAAGCCTCTTTTTAGCATTTCAAGACAGGATGAATAAGACGATAAAGCAAGGAAATGATTTAAGATCGATGACACAGCAACGACATAAAAAAAAACAAAGGACCCTAGAAACCATCATTTTAAAAGACATTTTGGCTTAAGCAACAGTTTTACATCCCCATCCACCCCAAAATAACTGTAAAGTCAGAGCATGATGGATTTCACAGGGAACGGGTTCCAGAGTTCCAGAGCTACCACTGAGAAGGCCCTGCAAGGAGCAGGAGGCACCGGTTTGAAATGGGGGAGTAGGAGGGGGAAGTGCCTAGCAGCCCCCAGAGCCAGGCCAAGCCTGTGCTTTGTTTCTAGGGTTGCCAACTTCCAGGTGGTAGCTGGAGAACTCCTGGGATTGCAACTCATCTCCAGGCCTCAGAGACCACTTCCCCTGGGGGAAAGCGGCCACTTGGGTAGTTGGACTCTATGGCATTGTAGCCTCTCCTCCCCAAACCCTCCCCTCCTCAGGCTCCACCCCCCAAATCTCTAGGTTTTTGCTAACCTCCCGGTAGGGTCTATTGATCGCCCAGAATTACAAGTGATCTCCAGACTGCAGAGATAAATTTCCCTGGAGAAAATGGCTGTTCTGGAGGGTGGACTCTCAGGCATTATCAGCTGCTGAGGTCCCTCCCCAAACTCTGCCCTCCCCCTGGCCCTCTTCATCGCCAAATCTCCAGGAATTTCCCAACCCAGAGCTGGCAACCATGTCTCTCCAGCCGCTTCCAGGTCAAATGAATGTTCCTTTGAGAAGATGAACAGTCAATTGCGTGAGCATCAGGGAAAGGAAATGCCGTCGTCACATTCATCCTTACAGCACTCCTGTGAAGTAGACCAGCTTTCCCCCAGGGTTGCTCTAAAGGCTTATTATTATTATTATTATTATTATTATTATTATTATTATTATTATTAGAGATTGGATTGATATCCTGCCCTTCACTCGGAGTCTCAGAGCGGCTTACCAACTCCTTTCCCTTCCCCGCTCCACAATTCCGTTCCCCCTTCCCCCCCCAAAAAAGCAAGGAGGAAGCTGAATTGGAGAGAAGGGAGGAATTTATGGGACTTCTGTCTGGGCTTTTCAATTTAGCTCTACTGATTTATAAGGTCTTCTCAATTACGGGAGGCTTCTCGGTGATGGCTGGCAGTGTCCTGGTATGTGAGCCCTCCTCCAATCCCCGTACAGCCACCCAGGTTCCCTGATCCTATGGTCAGAAGAGACTGCTGAAGAGCAAAGAATGTCACAAGAGGCCACACTTCTTCCGCTGACAGCTTCGCTGAAGCCAGCCCTGTCTTTGCTTGATTGATACAGATTAGTGTGGCCTTGCTCTTGGATTTTTGTAACCCTTCCTCTCCCCCAGCTTCTTGTGGAAGGACCAAGTAAACAAAGCCAACAGCTGCCTTAGGGAGGAAACCGCATTCTACGCCTTTGTTGTCTCCATTCAAGGATTCCTTTCCCCATTCCATTTCTCTCTCCCTTGTGAGAAACAGAAGACATGCAAACACACCTATCTTCTAATGTCCTTATTTTTGTGGTGTTTCCACAAACTGGGGGTTTTTTTCAGGAAAATTGTGACGCTTTCCAACATTGTTTTTGCACCGGTGGCGCATGGATAGCACACACAGGGCCTTAAAATGGTGTCAAGTGTCCTCACAAGAATGCAAATGAGGCTGATCTGAACTGGTGACATGCATGGAGCCCAAAAGCAACAGAACAAATCATAGGGGTCATCGTGAGCAGTTAACAAAACTGGGAAGGAGGCAGCAAAGATGTCCAAGTGAAATGATCGCCGGATCTTGAAGATCGGGACAGATGGTGACAACGGGCCTCTTTCTGTTTATTCTACCTTTAATGTGTTTCTTCCTTCCCAAAGTTCAGAGGCAGCTTGGAAGACGGGCTAGAGCACTGACCATGAGCCAGGGAGGCCTGGATTCACTCAACCTCCCTGGGTCACCTTGGATCAGGGCCCACGAAGGGCTGCAAAGTCCCCTTTGAATCTGCCCCTCAGTTGTCTGGCATTGGAGGCCCACCACCTCACTCTGAAGCAATGCCATTGGAAACCAGAGACAGGGGCTTCTCAGTGGTGGCACCTTGACTGTGAAATGGCCTTCCCACAGCAGTCCACCTGCCACCAAGCCTTCTCAGCTCTAAATGCCAGGTGACGACTTTTACATTTGCTTCATTTTTCTTCTTCTTCTTTAGACATCAAGTGACAACTAAATTTTGGCAACCCCATAAAGTGTTCAAGGCAAAAGACATTCAGACGTGGTAGTAAACCTGGACTTCTTTGTTGGTCTCCCATCCAAATACTAACCAGGGCTGACCAGAGTTCCCTCTAAGCTGAGTTAGTGTGAGCTAGCTCACAGCTTTTTAGCCTCCAGCTCACATGTATTTGTCTCAGCTTGGGAAGCATGGCTCCAGAGCAAACTGATTCATGCAGCGGCCAAATCGCTCGCTCACAACTTTAATGCCAGGAGCCCACAAAGCGGAATTTTTGCTCACAAGTCTCTGCAGGTTAGAGGGTGTATTGAGGCTGACCCCTTGCTTTGCTTCTGAGATCTGACGAGATTGGACTATCCTTGGCTACCCAGGTCAGGCTTGCTTCATTTCGGTGTCCTTTACGCTGCTTTCTGATTTGCAAATGTTTTACTTTTAACTGCTTTTTAAAAATCATTGTGCAGTTTCCCATAATCGGAGCTGGTGAGCCTCTTCCCAGGCCGGCGCTGCTCACGGGGAGCATCATCTGTCGAGCTGGGAGCAAGCAAAACCATCCGGTCCATCTCCTTTGGCTGCTGGCATCTTCACAGCATCATTTGCAAGCCTGAATTAAGAGCCTAGCATCCTCTGCCTTGTGCCCGACTGGAGGAGGATCCCAGGCAAAGGTCTCTGGGAAGGCGGAGAAGCCTGGACTTATCCCCCCCCCCCCCCCCGCTGCTGCTTCCACCATTTCCATTCCACAGAGCCCCACTAATCTCCTATTTTCCACCCTGCCAGTGGCCTTTGTGGCAGAATCCTCAGCCTGGAAACATTCCTGAAAGGGTCTTAGTCGGGATTACAAAAGATTCCAGTTCCGGATCAGCCTCCGCAAGGCCAATTTTCCTTAGTACAGAAGCAGCTTGGAAAGATGATGGGCTTACAGGACAGCTAGCACTTTATGATCTTATGTTTTACGGTATTTAACTTATTTTAAATGATTTTATGTGGATTTTATGGTATTTATGTACCGACTCCTAGAAGCCGCCCTGAGCCTGCTTGCGGGGAGGGCGGGGTACAAGTTGAATAAATAAATTAATATAGTGATATCAGTGGGGGAAACACATTGCTGAAGCCCAGCAGAGCGGAATTGTGGCCGGTGACGGGATGGGAGACCTCCTGAGAAGCCACCAGATACCCTGAGTTTTAGGACGGGAGTTGGGCAGGGAACAAAGGCCCGATTATCAACAGTGCTAACAGTACCACCAACCGAGGTTTAAAACCTAGGCGGGAGCCTGGAGGCCCCACTTCGCTGGCAGAAGATCGCCATCTTTTATGTCGTATTGTATGGTTTTATGCTGATTTGGATGGTTTCAATGGACATTTTAATGTATACTGTATATGTTGTTAGCTGCCCTGAGCCTGCCAAATGGCGGGGAGGGCGCAAAAGAAATATAAATATTAATGAAATAAATAAATCAATAAGTGCTTACAACAACTTACACAGGAAGGGGTTCAGCTGGGGGTCCCCGGCGTGGGGTCTGTGGCACCACGAACCCAGCAGCAGTCTTCCTGGTGACCTACAAATGCTTTTAGAAAGGGGGCAGGGCTTCGTGGGGCTTTTGCCCAGCAAGGCTTCCGATTGGCTGCGCAGAGTGAAAGCTGTCATGTTAAATGGAACTTCTGCCGGAAATGTTAAAAGAGTCACTGTTGGAGCTACGGGACAAAGTCTGAGTCCACTGGGCACCTTTAAGACCAGCTGGTGGGTTTTTAATGATTTTTATAACCAATCTCTCTAGTAATGCATCTGAATGGTCTAATATTATAGGATAATACTATACAACAGTTTTAATGTGAAATATAGAGAAGAGAAGAAGAAGAGACTGGATTTATACCCCACCCTCCACTCCCCAAGGGAGTCTCAGAGCGGCTTACACACTCCTTTTCCCTTCCCCTCCCCACAACAGACACCCTGTGAGGTAGGTGGGGCTGAGAGAGCTCTTTCCCAAGCTGTCCTTGAGGGAACAGCTGGGTACAGAGCTATGGCTTGCCCAAGGTCATCCAGCCAGGTGCAAGTGGAGGAGTGGGGAATCAAACCCGGTTCTCCCAGATTAGAGTCCGTGCACTTAACCACTACACCAAGCTGGCTCTCCATAAAGGACATTATTCGTACGTGTTGTTAACTATACCAAACCGTTGTGTGGAAATTTTATAAAAATTTCTGTGAGATTATTTATGTTATACCATATAATAGAGAAGATCGATAAGATAAGATAAAATGATAATATGAGAAAATTGTAGAATATATCAAGCAGATTGTTATACTGATCTTCTAAGTTACTGTCATATACATTTTCGAGCTATATTCTTATGCCAATACATCATTTATATCATGTTATATACTTGTTACGCTATTATGCCATATACTTTTTAAATATACCCATGTATTCTGATAAAGGTACGTCTTCAATTTCTGTCAAATTGCCCTTACGTTATGTTTTTGGTAATTATATTCCCTATGCTTTTTTCCCTATTCCTTTTTTCTTTCTGTATCCCCTTAAAAATTAAAATAAATAAATACATATAAAACCCAACAAAGTTTAATTCTGGATATAAACTTTTGTGTGCTTGCACACTTGGCATGCACACAAACACTTATACCCAGAACCAATGCACCCTCTAAGCTGCGGAGTCCTGTGAGCAAAACTTCTACTTTGTTTTCAAAGACACGATGCCGGTAAGCAGAAAGTTTTTTTGTTACCTTTAGATGTTCTTCGGGTAAGGGTGAAGGTTAATAAATTAGAGTTTATCTTCTTTTAGTCAAGAAATTGGGGGAGTGGAGGTTTTATGCTGAATAAATCAGCCCGGTTCAGCTCTCTAGAGTTGCTTGCAGAACCCGCATTGGGGGAGGAGATCAAAGTGGCAACAAATCCCCTCCGAGATTTATCGCTCACTGATCTCAACTCTCTCTTGGGTCTTGTTGCTTGCTGGACACTCCCCTGCCTGGAAAGGGTTGCCTCGGGTGCTAAAAGCCCCCGAGTTGTCAGAAAGAACCGCCGTCCACCCTGAGCATTTATAGGGTGCGTCAAATCTCCATTTTCCCCGACCGGAAGTCCCAAAACTTCTACTTTGTGAGCTACTGGCATTAAAATTGTGAGTGAGCGATTTGGCTACTGCATAAATTAGTTTGCTCTGGAGCCATTCTTCCTGAGCTGAGATAGAAAAGTGTGAGCCGGAGGCTAAAAAACTATGAGCTAGCTCACACTAACTCAGTTTAGAGGGAACACTGCCCAGAGCTAAACTTTGTTGATCTGAAAGGTGCCACTGGACTCAAACTCTGTTCTACTGCTTCAGCCCGACATAGCTACCCACCTGAATCTATTAGAGTTATACGCAACCTCGTCTCCTGACACTTTGCAGCTGGGCCCGCCTCCTGTGGCCGCCATTTTGTGGTTGCACCACCATCCTGTGTCAGAATTCCAAAGGTGCCTACAGGCTGAAGAAGGCTGCTGACCCCGGAGTTAAGGCATTAATGCACAATTGTCCATTGAAATTTCAAAAAAACCCGCCCCTGGATTTGTCCTGCCTGGCTCTCGCCCAGCACCCTACGCACCCGCACATTCCCGAGTTAATGGCTACAGGATGTGAGTGAGCACACGCTTCGCTGGCTCTTTGAGCACGCCGCAGTAGCTGCTGACCAGGCTTGTGAGACAAAATCAATTTCTGCTATTGAATGAATTAGTTCTAGTTGAGCTACAGGGGCCGAGGGGAGAAGCAGGCGCAGTTAACTGGATTACACAAGGTCAACAGCCACTACAGCGAAGACCAACTGCCCCTTCCTGCTCCAAAGATGTATCATGGTGAGATTGGACAGCATCTGGGCAGACTTGCTGCTGAGAGAGCGTTCAGATGCCTGCCATTCAAGAGGCCCAGCTGGAGTCACAGAGAGACCCAAGCGCAGTCCCCGAAGCGCCTTGTCCTGGTCACACATCTCTGGACACTGTGCGATGCCCCAACAGAACCAATTTGCTTCGGGTCCAGAGAGGAATAACCATATGGATATGGCCCCAAAGGCAGAAAAGCAGCAAAGCCCCCTCCAAAGTGCGTGCGTGGGGAGGGGGATGCCTTGGCATGAAGGACAATCTATACCAGAAGTCCCCAGGGCTTGTGGGTGCCATGGCGCCTGTTGACACCTTTCCTGGCATCTCACTGAGAGCCAGTTTGGTGTAGTGGTTAAGTGCGCGGACTCTAATCTGGGAGAACCGGGTTTGATTCCCCACTCCTCCACTTGCACCTGGCTGGATGACCTTGGGCAAGCCATAGCTCTGTACCAGCTGTTCCCTCAAGGACAGCTTGGGAAAGAGCTCTCTCAGCCCCACCTCCCTCCCAGGGTGTCTGTTGTGGGGAGGGGAGGGGAAAAGGAGTTTGTAAGCCGCTCTGAAACTCCCTTGGGGAGTGGAGGGCAGGGTATAAATCCAATCTCTTCTCTTCTTCTTCTTCTCACCAAGTGAGAGCCAGTTTGGTGCAGTGGTTAGGAGCTCAGACTCTAATTTGGGAGAACCAGGTTTGATTCACAAGTCATAAGAATATAAGAGAACATAAGAGAACATAAGAGAAGGCAACGTTGGATCAGGCCAATGGCCCATCCAGTCCAACACTCTGTCACACGGTGGCAAAAAATACTAGGTGCCCTCAGGAGGTCCACCAGTGGGGCCAGGACACTGGAAGCCCTCCCACTGTTGCCCCCCCCCAAAGCACCAAGAATACAGAGCATCACTTGCCCCAGACTGAGAGTTCCTATCTATACTTTTTGGGTCATAGCCACTGATTGACCTCTACTCCAGATGTTTATCCAGTTCCCTCTTGAAGCTGTCCATGCTTGTAGCCGCCACCACCTCCTGTGGCAGTGAATTCCACGTGTTAATCACTCTTTGGGTGAAGAAATCCTTCCTTTTATCCGTTCTAACCCGACTGCTCAGCAATTTCATGGAGTGCCCACAGAGTTCTTGTATGGTGAGCAAGGGAGAAAAGTACCTCTTTCTCGACCTGCTCTATTCCATACACCTCCCTAGGAACATCACTCCGTGTCCAGGACTTGAATACAAAACTCATGATTTTTATGCTACTGGCACACCTGCAGAACGAACAAGTTCACCTACTAAAAAAAGCATGGAATATTCAGGCCAGCCCTAGGCTGAACTGGTATTTTCTCCAAGTCCCAGCTGATAGAGATGAGTCCAGAACCTTCAGGCTGTTTGGTTTGGCTCGACTGCTGCGGCTCAGGTGGCCTGAGCAGTTGTGATATTCCTTCGCTCGCCAAGCATTCTTGGCAGTTTCCACTTCTCAGCTGAAGGGGGGGGGGGGGGGGAGAGAGGAAGCATGCATTTATTAGCATGCACAAAGTTTACTGCACCTTTTTAATTTGCTACCCATGAGTCCACCAAAGTGAGTAAGTGCGGGGAGGGCGGGATATAAATGTGAAGAATAAAATAAATAAAAAATAAAAAAATAAAATGGGGCTTATAAAATGGCAATGGGGACTTTTCATGTGAAGCAAGGGAGGCGTGCTTCCGGCCCCAACCAAATTAGCTGGCCACAGCTCACCCTAAATCTAAACCAACTTTCTCAAGTATGTATGTGGATATGTGCCCATGAGTCGCAGCCGACTTACGGTGACCCAGTAAGGTTTTCAAGGCAAGAGACTGAGAAAGGTGGTTTTGCCCTTGCCTGCCTCTGCACAGCAGCCCGTGTCTTCCTTGGGGGTCTCCCTTCCAAGGACTGACCAAGGCCGACCCTGGTTAGCTTCCGAGATCAGGCTAGCCTGGGCTTTCCGCGTCAGGGCAAGTGCTTTGTGAAATGCTTGAAATATCTGTCATGTTTTGGAATGTTTAAAAGGCAGATTAGACAGAACACTGGCAGACACAAGAATGGGGGGACATTCTTCCACTTAAGTACCATTTTGACTATCAATTCTCTCCCCCCACCAGCTGTTATTAGTCCTGGAAGGGGGGAAATTGAGGGCGCCCAGGGCTCATTTCGTAGCAGGAGCTCCTTTGCATATTAGGCCACACACCCCTGATGTGGCCAGTCCTCCGAGAGCTTACAGTAGCCCCTGTAAGAAGAGCTCTGTAAGCTCTTGGAGGATTGGCTACATTAGGGGTGTGTGGCCTAATATGCAAAGCAGCTCCTGCTACGAAATGAGCCCAGAGGGCGCCTGCACTTTTTTGGCTTACCTGGGCAAAAAGGTTGCTACCTGCATCGGGGAATTCCTTTGGTAAACCTACACAGGAGGAAAGGTTAAACCCCCCCCCCAAGCCCCACACCCTTTAGCATCCTATAGTATCCTTTAGCAGAGCCAGTTTGGTGTAGTGGTTAAGTGTGCAGACTCTAATCAGGGAGAACTGGGTTTGAGTCGCCACTCCTCCACTTGCAGCTGCTGGATGACCTTGGGCAAGCCATAGCTCTGGCGCAGCTGTTCTCTCAAGGGCAGTTCTCAAGAGAGCTCTCTCAGCCCCACCTACCTTCCAGGGTGTCTGTTGTGGGGAGGGGAAGGAAAAGGAGATTGTAAGCCACTCTGAGACTCCTTTGGGCAGTGAAGGGCGGGGTATAAATCCAATCTCCTCCTCCTCCTCCTTCTTCATTGCCCTTCCCCATTACCGGCCCCATCCAGCAACATGAAACTGCCCCACTGGAGGGGCAAGGAGGTCTGTTAAAGCATTCTTTCCCAAGCTGTCATTACAGGTGAACTGCCATCACTGGAACTTTTCCATGTTTCTGTGAAATATACTGAAGCAACTCTGCAGCTGAACAGTTTATTCGAGAAGGGAAGGAAAGGGTGCGCACCTTAATACCAGCTTGGGATGCCAAGTAGCTCTCCAGAATGTTTGCAAGCTGCAGAAATTAAATTAGGAAGATAATAGAAGCAGCAGGAAATTTGTCAATAACACACGTAGCTGCTTGCCAAGCATTTGCTAAAAATGAATAATGCAGTTTTAATTAGAGAGGAGGGTGGGGAACCCAGATTCCAGGATCCTGGTGCAATTCCCCCACAAAACAACTAAACATATCCTACACTTAAAAAAAAAATAAAAGCAAAAAGGCTTAACCTTGGCCAAGACAATCCAAACTCTGTGCCTCGGAGAGGTTACACCCAATATCCAAACTGGCAAATCTGGGATTATTTTGCGTAATTTGTTACCTGCTCCAGTAAGTTGCCTCCTTTTAGGGCCAGAGTAGATATGACAGTCACCTCACATGGCTGACACCACTCCTGTTTGACATAAGAACAGAAGAGCGTAAGAGAAGCCAATGTTGGGTCAGGCCAGGGGCCCATCCAGTCCAACACTCTGTGTCACTCAGTGGCCAAAAACACCAGGTGCCCTCAGGAGGTCCAGCAGTGGGGCCAGGACACTAGAAGCCCTCCCACTGTTGTCCCCCCCCCCCCCAAGCAGCAAGAAAACAGAGCATCACTTGCCCCAGACCGAGAGATCCTATCTACACCTTGTGGCTACAAGCCACTGATGGACCTCTGCTCCATATGTCTATCCATATGTTTTAAAGTCATTATAAAATGCTGTGAGCGGTGATGCTCTTGTTCCCCCACCCACCCCTTATCAATTGCCAAAATAACCTCTTGGCATTTTTAAATGGGCCCTTGGGGCATTTTTAAATAACTTTCAAATGGTGGCGGCCCAGTCCCGTAGCAGGATTTTGTGGCTTGTGGGGCAAATTTTTTTCTGGTGGGGCTGAAGTTCTCCGTGCAGAAAAGAAGTCCATTTAGCCAATAGAAAGCTGTTACCAGGACAGAGCTCCAAACTGCAAGCTCTCAGCCACTTCAGATGACAGTTCTCAGCTGCTGCAAGTTAATCACTTCTGCCAGCCCAAGCAACAATTCTGGTAGCAAGCCGGCAGGTGGGGGCGATGACCTCTATAGTCAAGACTTAGGCAGAAAAACTCTCTTAAAAGACGAGGAGGAGGAGGAGGAGATTGGATTTATACCCCGCCCTTCACTACCAAAAAGAGTCTCAGAGCGGCTTACAAACTCCTTTCCCTTCCCCTCCCCACAACAGACACCCTGGGAGGTAGGTGAGGCTGAGAGAGCTCTGACAGAAACTGCTCTTTTTCAAGAACAGCTGTGCCAGAACTACGGCTTGCCCAAGGTCATCCAGCAGGTGCAAGTGGAGGAGTGGGGAATCAAAACTTGTTCTCCCAGATTAGAGTCCATGCACTTAACCACTACACCAAACTGGCTAGGGATCCTAGAGGTCACTTACTCCAACCCCCTTGCTCAGTGCGGGAATTAGTCAACTAAAGCACCCCACTCTGCTTAAAGGAGGGCACCCCTTTTAAAAGATGTTTTTAAATGACTGAAAAAAGCATTTACAGGAGAAACTCTTGTGGGGCTGTGCCTTTTAAAAAGGGAAGCAGAGCCCCCAGAAGCCCCACTGTAGCTACAGGTCTGTGGCAGTATCCTTGTGGTGGCTACAAAGATGCTGTCATGTCTAGTTTGGCCCACAGTCACTTAGAAGCTCTTCTCCGCCCCCTGTAGCTCTTGAGACTCTATCCGTCCCTGCCACACACATTCTCGAGTGTATCTTCACAGTCAAATAAACTAGATTATTTTTAAAAATGCTGAGATTCTTTAAGGTGCCTGATAGCAAATTCTGCCCTTGCATGCTGCTCTTGTCGAAGCACAGACCAAGGGCAAGTGGTACCTCATCCACTGGAAGACGCAGCGCGGCACTAGTGAATGCATTTAGAAATAAGTTTCCAAAGGAAGCTAAAAATAAATGGCAAAATCTCTACGCAGAAAGAGAATGGTGGATTCACTAACTCTGCAGAGCTGGGTGCTGGCTTCTGACATTAACCAAGCCACATCATTGCTCACCTACATTCGTGTCCGGACAAGGCTTAATTTACCAGCAAACCTGGGCACATCGTCAGCCAGGGGATCATGGCTCTCCCGAAGGAAAAGCTCCTTCTCTCCCCACAAACCCTGCAAGTATGAGATGGAGCGTCACCTCCGTTGCTGTGGAAACCAGGGCCTTTGGCGTTTTTGTGTAGGATTCACTCCGGTTCTTTCATTTCTGCTTTTTTGAAAAAAATCCACGCAGGAAAAGGACAAAAAGGGTTTGCCAGCCAACAGGAAGGAGATGGATTTCATTTGAGGCTGACGGAAAGCATGCAAAGTTCAGTGCTAAAGCCCCCAAATTTCCCAAGCAGAGAAGAGGGATGTGGGGCTCCATTTTAGGAAGGGCCGGGTATTATTTCTCTGGCCCTGAAACAACATCCCACCCCAACCCCAGGGCAGTCCCAGATATACAGTGTCATGTAAAAACCTGGTTTAATTTTTAAAATTAAATAAATCATGAAATAGACCACATCCTGCTAATGGGTTTTCAGCCCTGGCTGGAACGTCTTCCATGTTCAGAGGCAGTCTACCTCTGAATATCAGTTGTTGGAGGGACATCAATGAAAGATCATAAGAACCCAAGAAGAGCCTTGTTGGATCAGATCAATAGTCCCTCTAGTCCATCCTCCTGCCTCACACAGTGGCCAGCCAGTTCCTCTGGAGGGCCAACAACAGGGCATGGAGGCCAAGACCATCCCTTGATGTTGCCTCTGGGCTCTGGAATCCAAAGGTTTAGTGCCTCTGAATGTGGAGGTTCCCTTCAGTCACCATGGCTAGGAGCCATTGACAGACTTCTCTTCCATGAATCTATCTAATCCCCCTTTAAAGCTGTTTATTCCTGCGGCCATCACTACATCCCCTGGCAGCAAATTTTACATTTACAAATCCCACATTTTAATCACTCTCTGTGTAAAGTAGTATTTCCTTTCTTCCGTCCTGAACCTACTGCCCATCAGTTTCATTGGTTGCCCTCCAGTTCACATATTTTGGGAGAGGGAGGAAAATTTCTTTTTGTCAGCTCTCCTCACCTCATGGCCTCCGTGCCCTGCTTTGGAGCCCTCCCCTGTAGGAAGCAGAACACGAGACTCAATGGACCCTGGAGAACTCTTCTTGCGTTCTTAGCCGGCTGTATCCTGACAGGATGCCGTGGGGGGGCAAAAGTATCAAGCTGAAAAACAGAAAGTTGGGTTTGAGGCATCAACTACAACAAACCCAATCCTAGACAAAAAGGATCCTGGCCAATGAGCCCTATCCTAGCCCAGAATCGGTTCTGCCCGTAAAGAGTCTCACATTCTTTGACTAGGGATCGTTGGCTGTGGGTTCCAGGGTGGTTACAAGGACAGGACAGCCTGAAGGACCATGGAGAGCTCCCAGATTACACAAGTGTGGAATCTCTCTCCTCTCTGGAGCAGTGCACACTTCACAGTCTGGCACTGGAAAAGAATCCCAAATCCAACAAATCTACGGGCTGCCTCATCTGTGTATGCACCTCATTTGGTTACCTGACTCTTCAGTGCACAAAATTAAAAGGTGCTACATTTGAGGATATATTATTAGTTCCATTCTTAGACTTGCAGTCAGCTATCCACTCACTATTCCCAGTAGTAATGTATGGCTGCAAGAGTTGAACTATAAGGAAGGCCAAGCACCGAAGAATAGATTCTTTTGAATTCTGGTGCTGGAGAAGACTCTTGAGAGTCCCTTGGACTGCAAGGAGATCAAATCAGTCAATCCTCAAAGAAATCAACCCTGACTGTTCCCTGGAAGGCCAGATCCTGAAGCTGAAGCTCCAATACTTTGGCCACCAAATGAGAAGGGAGCACTCCCTGGAGAAGACCCTGATGCTGGGAAAGATTGAAGGTCAAAGAAGAAGGGGACGGCAAAGGATGAGATGGTTAGACTGTGCTATCGATGCAACAAGCATGAAGTTGAGCAAACTCCGGAGGACGGCAGAAGACAGGAGGGCTTGGCGTGATGGGGTAGCAAAGAGTCAGACTTGACTGTGTGACTGAAAAACAACAACAACAACATTCATTCATGCAAGCCATCATCTGACCTTGTAGTCATCCAATGTGAGCCTAAACATGTTTACTCAGATGTCCTTTGCCAATAAGTTCAACGGGACTTGCTCACTAAAGGCTCTTCCTTCCTCATTTGATTTTGTAACAAATCTGCGTGGGCAGATAGGCTGGGAATGTGTGATTGGTCCATGTGACGTGACTGGGAAAAGGCTTGAACCCAGGTCTCCAGAGTCCCCGACCACCATTCTAACCACTGGGCCAGGCTCTCTCAGCTCCGCCTTTTCCAGGAAGGCAAGATCTGCCTGCAAGAGGCAGAGGCGCCTTCCGTTCCCTTGGCCTCCTCCTCCCTTTGGCTTGGGACCTTTTCCTCCTCCTCCATCTCTACCTCTGCTTCTTCCTCCTACCCAGCAGCATGAGCAAAACTGGGGACCTCCGCACCCTCCCAGCCTCCTTCATTCCTTGCTGCACTTGGCGCCACGCGTGGATGCCTGCGTGCCCCCTTCAATGCCACTGACTCTTCTTTAATAAGAACCTACAGGGCTAAATTGCATTCTCCATTCGCTGTCTCCTGATACAGTCCCCGTGCTAATGAGATTTCCCCCAGCTAACACATTTTAACAGCAACCACACTGGAAAACTCATATTCTCCGCCAGCCCAGCGTTGACTTAACACTCTGCAGAAAGAGAAAAGGGGAGGAGGGGGAGGGGGAGAGCGATGGAAACACCCCCCCCCGGGTTCTGTTCTGTATTCCCCCCCCCCCTCGATGCTGGCAGGAGAAGGAGGTAATCTAATAGATGCCGGGACATTTCCCTAATGCCTGCTGCGAACGCAGCTGTCAAATGCTTTGTATGAAAATGATCCTGACAATAGGAGACACCAGCAAGGCGGGGAGCAGCAGATGGCCTCTGAGATGGGGACGAGGGAGAGACACCCCCCCCTTGCTGGTAAACTATGAAGCCCCTAGAAAAGAACCAGAGTCCAGGAGCCCCTGAAAGGCCAACAAAATAGGTGGCAGGGGAGGAGCCCTCCTGAGTCACTGCTCACTTCTTCAGAGACAGCCACATATTTGTTCGTCTTTTTTTTTTTTGGTATTTTTCTGTGTGTGTGCGTGCATGCACATGCGCTGCTGGACTCGAATTCAGCTCTTCTACTGAGACCAACATGGCTGCCTTCCGAAATCGCATTTGGGGCACCCTTTGTGGATTTGGTTTCCCTTCTGTGTCCCAGGCCCTTGTCTCTGGAGCAGGCCTGTGGCCCGGATTTTTAAAAGTTAGGGGGCACTGTAATTCACGCACAGCCCCTGCCTCTTCCCCAAAGCATTTGAAGAGTCTCTTGAATTGCATTGAGGGAAACGTGGGGCCGCATGCCTGCACTCCCCCCCCCCCGCTTCTTCCCAAAAGTCGAGGGGGGCTTGGGAGGGAGTCAGGGGGGGCCAGGCCCCAGGAGGCCCCACTGAAGCTATGGACCTGCTCTGGAGCTGGCTCACATCAGTGGGTATTGGGGGGGCTACCTGCAGGGCTGCCGCCTGGGAAGGCAAGAGACACCCCAGGTAAGGGGCGTGGAGGGTGGAAGGGGGCGAGGAAAGGAGACTGACAGCTTGACAGTGAAAACGGATCACCCTGCTGGCAGTCTGTGGGCCGTCACAGCTCAGCCATTTCTGGGGAGGACGGGAAGCCAGCCCTTCTTCTCTGGCCAGTGGTGGGTGCCAGGCCGGTCTTCCTCTTGGCACAGGGTTCTTCCTGGAAGGGAGGGGGTTACGCACCCAGTGGCCTTCTTTCCACCATCCCCTGCCAGAGTCTAGCGTCTCCTCACACCACGAGGACGTC
Organism: Lepidodactylus listeri; assembly: GCA_029233225.1. NCBI lineage: Eukaryota > Metazoa > Chordata > Lepidosauria > Squamata > Gekkonidae > Lepidodactylus > Lepidodactylus listeri. The sequence continues at coordinate 3,558,403 of JARCFY010000013.1, read as the reverse complement.
AGACCAGCGTAACTGACTGCAGGGGGGGGGGCCACGGGGGGTCTTGCAGACAGGAATCTCAGCCCGCAGCTGTTGCAGAAGTTCCCACTCCGAAAGCCCAGATGCTGAAAAGCTACTGCGGAGAGCTGTTTAGTTCCTGTTAAAACCGAGGAGACGTCCCTGCAAGGGCTTGCATTAGCATCAGCAGGGGGCACCTTCAGGCTGAGTCAGAGCTGGCTCTGGGAGCCGGCTGTCCTGCTGCGTAATGTGGGCCGGGAAGAACACCCAGGTCTTGTTCCCAATAACATTTGCAAAGCAAACCAGCCGGCCCTGAGGCATCCCCCCTCCTTCCCCAGGAAAACCTTTCAGTGCATCTCCCGGAACTTCCCATACAGCACTGACTCCTTGTGGATCCGAAGGAGACTGCAGGCTGAGAACAACACGGGGAAGCCCCGAAAACCCTGACAACATGAGTGCCTGGATATAGCACAGATCAGCTAAGGTAAAGGCGGCCCAAGCTAAGCCTGTCTGTCCCAGAAAATTGGCCACTTCTAACACGCCAGAGCTGCGGTGGCTCAAGTGGTTAAGATGCTAAACTGCAGACCGGAAGGTTGGTAGTTCAGCAGTTCGAGACCCGAGTGCTGCACGACGGAGTGAGCTCCCGTCTCTGTTCCCAGCTCCTGCCAGCCCAGCAGTACAAAAACAAGACATTTCATCATAGATAAATAGGTACCCCTTCGGTGGGAAGGTGACAGCATTCCGTGCACCTCGGTGTCTAGTCATGCCGTCCACGTGACCATGGAAACGTCTTCAGACAGTGTTGGCTCTTCGGCTTGGAAACGGAGATGAGCACCGCATCCCTAGAGTCGTATTTGATTGGCTTTCGAGCAAGGGAGCCCTTTACTTTTACCTACAGAAATAATTCCCTTGTAGGAAGCTATGGCGCAGCCTCATTGGGAACAGTGTGCGCAGTTCTGGTCCCTGCATCGCAAAAAGGGTACTGTGGAGCCAGGAAAAGTACCAGGAAGGCCGCCAAGATGATCCGGGGGTTGGAGCACCTTTCCTGTGTGGGAAGACTGAGGAGTCGGGGACTTTTCCATCTTTTAAAAAAACAGAGGAATAAGGGGAGAGATGACAAGGGTTTATAAAACTACACATGGAGTAGAGAAAAAGGAATCCAGGGACTCTCTTTTCACTTCCCGTAATACTAGAACTCGAGGGCACCCAACAGAATAGTTGGGAAATGGGTTGAGGACAGATGAAAGGAAATACTGTTTTGTTCAATGAGGCCTTAAACTGGGCAATTCCCTGCCAGTGAGGGGAGTGATAGCCAAGAGCAGAGATGGCTCTGGAAGGTGGGTAGACAGATCCATGGAGGAGAGGCCGTTCAGCAGCTACTAGCCGTGGTGGCTGAAGGGAGCCTCCATGTCCACAGGCAGCAGACCCCTGAATGCTAGTGCTGGGCGGCAGCAGGAGTGGAGGGCCAAGCCTTGTTCCTTTGGCGCTGCTGGGCAACCGGTTGGCTGCTGCGTCAAGCAGGATGATGGGCTAGATCAGGGGTGGCCAACCTGTGGCTCGGGAGCCACACGCGGCTCTTTCACACATATTGTGCGGCTCCTGGCAGGGCGGCTGGGGAAGCAAAGGGGAGGCATGCTTTTTCTCTCTTGCTCCCTTCCTTCCTTCCTTCCTTCCTTCCCTCCCTCCCTCCCTCCCTCCCTCCCTCCCTCCCTCCTCCCTCCCATCTATTTGCTTTCCTAGTTTCTCTCTCTCTCTTTCTTATAACTGGTTTTCCTCGTTTGTTTTTATTTTTGGCAGTCCCATTTAACGTTAATAAAAAGCAAATTTGCATATTTTTAAAAATAAAAACATGTGTGTGATATTTGTTCCTGTCTTGCGGCTCTCAGACATCTCTATGTGGCTCTTACGTTTATTCTATGTGGCTCTTACGTTAAGCAAGGTTGGCCACCCCTGGGCTAGATGGTCCGATCCAGCAGGGCTCTACTGATGTTCTTACGTTCCCATTCCAAAATCAGGTGCAGGAGTGTTGTTCCCTTGGGACAGGGGAGGGTCCGGGCCTATCTCCTAGTAACTCAATGGCAGGCTCATGTGATTCCGCATCTCAGTTGGATCCAAAAGCGCACCCGGCAGGGGTGTCCAGCATGGGATCTGTGGGCAGCAAAGCGCCTGCCGACACCTTTCCTGGGGCCTGCCAGCCGTTTTTATGAAGTGGGTGGGGTCAGGTAGGGCTTTTGCCCAGCAAGGCTTCTGATTGGCCACTGGAGAGTCGATTGGCTGTGTAGATTTTTAAAAGACGTTGCTGTGGTGGCGGCTGCCACCACGGCACGAGGTATCTTCACTGTGGGCACCCCATGAAATGGCTGAGCAGTCGGGTTGGAACAGATAAAAGGAAGTCCTTCTTCACCCAAAGAGGGATTAACGTGGAATTCACTGCCACAGGAGGTGGTGGCGGCTACAAGCATGGACGGCTTCAAGAGGGAATTGGATAAACATATGGAGCAGCAGAGGTCCACCAGTGGCTGTTAGCCACAAAGTATAGATAGGACCTCTCAGTCTGGGGCAAGTGATGCTCTGTATTCTTGGTGCTTGGGGAGGGGGGCAACAGTGGGAGGGCTTCTGGAGTTCTGGCCCCACAAGGTATATAGATAGGAACTCTCGGTCTGGGGCAAGTGATGCTCTGTATTCTTGGTGCTTGCGGGGGGGGGGGGGCAACAGTGGGGGGGGCGTCTAGTGTCCCCACTGCTGGATTTCCTGAGGGCACCTGGTATTTTGGCCACTGTGTGACTCAGAGTGTTGGACTGGATGGGCCACTGGCCTGACCCATCCAGTCCAACGCTTATATTTTTACGTGTTACTGAAGTTATTTTGTGGCACTCATTTTGTGGCTGGCTTTGCCTCCTGTGGCTACACCCACCGTGCCACGCCAGAATTCCAGATGTTCCTGCAGGCTCCAAAAGGTTGGGGGCCCCTCAGGCTCGGCAAGGGGGGAGGTTGGCCTGCACAAACCGGCTCTCAAGCGTTGGGGGCAGAGAAAGGTCGTACCTGACCTCCTTTAACGGGAGATGCTGGAGACCGAATCCAGGGTCTTTCTGCAACGCAGGTGTTCTGCCGCTGAGTCAGTTCAAGGATGACTGCTGCGTCTCTGTCTTGGGTCTGCTTTCGGCACAGCCTCGCTGCTGCGAAATAACAACTGTGCTCTCGGAAAATAAGCACAAACGGGGGGAAGCCCCGTCCTCGCGCCTCGCCTGATCCGACATCTGGAGGAAAAGCCATTGTTGGTTTGGAAAGGGCAGAGAGAACAATTACACTCTCTTTATATCTGGCGGCATCCACAACCGAAAGGTAATTTATGAGAACGCATCAAATTTTACTGGGCATAAAGTTCTACACACCTACAGCACGGAATCGCCTGCTCCCTTCCATAAATTGCACTGTTTTAAAGCCTTCGGTGTAGCAGAATCCTTGAGGAACCGGAGTGGGAGGTTTTCAAGATCCAGTTTACTTAGAAGTTAAGTCCACGTGCTTCACAAGACACCTTGGGAGCACACCGCAATCCGTTAGGATGCTTCATACCAGTCATATGGGCTCCCGTGCCTGGGGCCCCTATCCAAGGTGCTGATACCCCCTGGCCAAATAGATTTGAGTCCAACAGCTCCTGTTAGAGACCAAAGAGAGTTTCAGGGTCGGTGCTTCGCAGAGGCAAAGATCCCTTCGTCAGACACAGGAGAGTAGAAAGCGAAGGGAACTTTGACTCTTGTCTGACGAATGGAGCTTTCCCTCTCAGAAGCTCTGAACTTGAAATGCCTGTTGGTCTCTAAAAAGTGCTCCTGGACTCAAATCTAGCTGTCCTGTTGCCGACCAACAAAGCCACCCTCTGAAACTACCCTTAGACAAAGTCTGGCCTTGAAAGATCAGCCTCAAAATGGTTTTTGAGGGGATGGCTGTACACATGTATATGGCCAAGCTCTTGGGTTATTCCTAGATCTGTAATTCTGTCGATGTGTACTGGTTTGGTTAGGAGCGTGGACTCTAATCCGGGAGAACCGGGTTTCATTCCCTACTCCTCCACATAAAGCCAGATGGGTGACCTTGGGTCAGTCACAGGTTCTCTCCGAGCTGTTCTCTCAAGAGCAGTTCTCAAAGGAGCTCTCTCAGCCCCACCTGCCTCCCAGGGTGTCTCTTGTGGGGAGGGAAAGGAGATTCTAAGCCACTCTGAGACTCCTTTGGGTAGTGAAGGGCAGGGTATAATGATGACGCTCAGGGGGGAAAGATAGGAAGGACCTATTTCAACCTGGTATCAGGCCCAGATTCAGTACTGAGACATTTTTGGTTACACCGGTGGGCAATCTTACCTTAAAGCTGGACAGTTGTCAGTCATCACTGTTGATACCGTTAGATCTCTTCGTGGCCTTTGAGACAGTCAACCACTGAATCCTTGTTCTTTGGCTGGAATATGGAAATGGGGTTTGGTGGTCTGGGTCCGTTTGGTCCAACTGGACACAAAGAGCTTCCCCCAGAGAAGTAGAGAGGGGCAAAAGCAGTCCTGTAAAGCACCTCAAGGTCCCATTTTGCTTTTCAATCAGGACACCGAATGAGATTACCTGACGCCTGGAGGTTGGATGTCATCAGTATGCAGATAATGCCCAACTCTAGAGTTCATGATCCAAACCTTCAGATGCATCCTTAAGAACATAAGAACATAAAAGAGAAGCCAGTGTTGGATCGGGCCAGTGGCCCATCCAGTCCAACACTCTGTGTCACTCAGTGGCCAAAAACACCAGGTGCCCTCAGGAGGTCCAGCAGTGGGGCCAGGACACTAAAAGCCCTCCCACTGTTGCCCCCCACCCCCCGCCAAGCACCAAGAATACAGCGCATCACTTGCCCCAGACCAGGAGTTCCTATCTATACCTTGTGGCTTAAGAGCCACTGATGGACCTCTGCTCTTAAGAACATCAGAGGAGCCAATGTTGGATCAGGCCAGTGGCCCATCCAGTCCAACACTCTGTGTCACTCAGTGGCCAAAAACACCAGGTGCCCTCAGGAGGTCCAGCAGTGGGGCCAGGACACTAAAAGCCCTCCCACTGTTGCCCCCCACCCCCCGCCAAGCACCAATAATACAGCGCATCACTTGCCCCAGACCAGGAGTTCCTATCTATACCTTGTGGCTAAGAGCCACTGATGGACCTCTGCTCTTAAGAACATCAGAGGAGCCAATGTTGGGTCAGGCCAGTGGCCCATCCAGTCCAACACTCTGTGTCACTCAGTGGCCAAAAACACCAGGTGCCCTCAGGAGGTCCAGCAGTGGGGCCAAGACACTAAAAGCCCTCCCACTGTTGCCCCCCACCCCCCGCCAAGCACCAAGAATACAGCGCATCACTTGCCCCAGACCAGGAGTTCCTATCTATACCTTGTGGCTAAGAGCCACTGATGGACCTCTGCTCTTAAGAACATCAGAGGAGCCAATGTTGGGTCAGGCCAGTGGCCCATCCAGTCCAACACTCTGTGTCACTCAGTGGCCAAAAACACCAGGTGCCCTCAGGAGGTCCAGCAGTGGGGCCAAGACACTAAAAGCCCTCCCACTGTTGCCCCCCACCCCCCGCCAAGCACCAAGAATACAGAGCATCACTTGCCCCAGACCAGGAGTTCCTATCTATACCTTGTGGCTAAGAGCCACTGATGGACCTCTGCTCTTAAGAACATCAGAGGAGCCAATGTTGGGTCAGGCCAGTGGCCCATCCAGTCCAACACTCTGTGTCACACAGTGGCCAAAGACACCAGGGTCCCTCAGGAGGTCCAGCAGTGGGGCCAGGACACCAGAAGCCCTCCCACTGTTGCCCCCTTCTTGGTTCTGAACAAGTGCTTTGCAGCTGTGGCCAGGTGGCAAAGGCAGAACAAAGCAGAGCAAGATCCAGACATAACACTGGTAGGGAAGGCTGATGACCTGCAGGGATTTTTTGACCCCCTTGTTTTGGATGGAGTTGAGTTGGCAGTTGCAGAACAGGTGAAGCAGATAAGACTAAATACACATGAGCACAGGTGAAGCTGCCTCCGACTGAAGCAGGCCCTTGGTCCATCAGACTCAGCATGGTCTACTTGTTGGGTTTCGCAAGTTAACAACACGCCAGTAATTATAGAGTTAACGTTGTTTGTATTAGTCAATAGGAAGACACACGTCTACGGTACCAGTGCCGGGTCAGGCCTAGTTTCCTTATCTCCACCAAGCCTGGATGTGTTTAATTGGCAAAGGTCTCCCCCCCCCCCCAATTGTTCTAGCTGAATCTTAAATAGTTTCACGTCTTCTGCTGGTTCCGTTTATTGTTCAACGGAGACTGCTCTTTTCCATCGTGACGTCTGGGGTCTGCAGGTTTTCGACTGATTTACTGTTGTTGTTTTTAATAGGTTTTAAAAGTTTTGTTGTGTCTTTAATCTTTTTTTAATGTAATTATAAACGAATGGCGTAAATACATCCGTTGGTGACCATCTGCCATTGGGGAATAGCGCCATTCTGTCTTAGAAGGGGTGGGGGGAGGGGAGGCAGCGTGGTCTAACCGGACCTTCTCAGATCTTGGAAGCTGAGCAGGGTCAAGTATTTGGAAGGGAGACCGCCAAGGAAGATTCTGCAGAGGAATACTAAATATTATCATTGATATCATCCTATGGCCGTGTGTGTAGCACAGCCAGGAGATCCTAAGACTGTCTGGCAGCCAGAATTTCTAGCTCTTTTCGCGTTATGCACCACCAGGTGGCGAGCTAGACTTGTTCTTAAGGCAAGAGAAGTTTCAGAGGTGGTTTGCCATTGCCTGCCTCTGCATCACACCCCTGGTATTCCTTGGAGGTCACCTTTCCAAATACTAGCCAGAGCTGACTTGCTTCGCTTCCGAGATCTGACGAGATCGGGCTAGTCCAATCCAGGTCAGGGCTTCTGCAGAGGAAGGCCATGGCAACCATCTCTGCTTCTCGCTTGCCTTGAAAACCTCTTGCTGCGATCACTATAAGTTGGTTGCAACCCGACCGCACTTGAGACACACGCTTCTTCACAAGGGAGCTGACGTATCTGATGAAGGGAGCTTTGACTCTTGAAAGCTGATACCCCCAAAATAAGAGTTGCTAGGCCCTTCTGGCCAACAGCAGGGAATGGGGAGGGGGGTTTGGGTTGTCAGATCTACATTGGGAAACTCCTGGAGAGTTGCGGATGGAGCCTGTGGAGGATTGGGACCTTAGTGAGGTACAACGCCATAGAATCTGCCCTCCAAAGCATCCATTTTTTCCAGGGGAACTGATTTATCTCGTCTGGAGATGAGCTGTAAGGTGCTACTGGACTCAATTCTGGCTGTCTTACAAGATTGTTGTAGAGCAGGGGTGGCCAACCTGTGGCTCGGGAGCCACATGCGGCTCTTTCACACATATTGTGTGGCTCCTGGCAGGGCGGCTGGGGAAGCAAAGGGAAGGCATGCTTTTTCTCTCTTTCTCCCTTCCTTCGTTCCTTCCTTCCCTCCTCCCTCCCATCTATTTGCTTTCCTAGTTTCTCTCTCTCTCTTTCTTTCCACTTCTTTAATTCTTTCTTTCCATCTCTCTCTTTTTCTCTCTCTCTCTCTCAATATCATTAGCAAACAAGTAATATCATTATCAATAACCGGTTTTCCTCGTTTGTTTTTATTTTTGGCAGTCCCATTTAACGTTAATAAAAAGCAAATTTGCATATTTTTAAAAATAAAAACGTGTGTGTGATATTTGTTCCTGTCTTGCGGCTCTCAGACATCTCTATGTGGCTCTTACGTTTATTCTATGTGGCTCTTACGTTAAGCAAGGTTGGCCACCCCTGTTGTAGAGGATTACTGAACTAAAGTATATGAGACCCTTTGAATATGCCATAAATTCTGAATATTATTCCAAGCAGTGGAAGGGAAGTCAGAAGGAAGCACAACAGACCGAGCCAGTCATCCTTTGCCGATGAGCGGGGAGGTCATGGGAGCCTTTATGAGGCTGGTTTCCTTCTCTGAAGACAGACTCCACAGGTAGAAACTCCTGGCACCTTCAGAAATCTTTCCTAAACGGAGAGGCTGGACAGGATAACAAGCAGAGATTCAACAGCCAACGGAGTCAGGCCCCAGACTGCCACAGCGCCAAAGCCAGCCAAAGGAAAGGTCATCTTACATAGTCAGTACAAAGCAGGTTTTTATGCCATCTCCCAAGCAACGGGCCTCTCTTGACTCTCGGTGCACTCCATGCAGGTAAGCAGTGGAACCAGGCTGCAAAAGAGCTTTGTCATCTGACCCAGTCCCCCCAGGGTGGACCTCACCTTAAACAGACATCCGGGGAGAAGGGGGGGGGGGTCTGCAGGGGTGTCTACGGAACCACTGCCATTCCAAACCTGTTCTTTTTCTTTCATCGAACCAGACTGTCCCAACTGAAAGCAAGCAAGTGTCTAATTTCAGTTTTGAATTTCTCAAGCCCCAGGAATAAAAACAAGCCAATTATTTTCTGGGAGCCTCTGCTGAGTGGATCTATAATCCCTGAGCGACAGGGGAGCCATGCTCAGAGAGCGAGCAGCACCCAGGTGGACAGCCAAGGCGATGGAGAGGGCTGTGATCTATCAACTCAGGACGCTTCCAGAGCATGACAGAGCAGGAAAGCGGAGCGGGGGCGGGGGGCAGACCTCCCATGCAGTGTGGCTTGAAACCGAGGAGGGCTTCTCCAGGACAGAAAAACAGTGCAGAGCTGGGCTGCCCTCTAGCATCAGATACTCAGCACGAGGACTTCCTGCTTCCTGCATCCATGCATGCGAGTAAAGGTCTGATGTGGCAGTCTGCTGCCTAGGGTTGCCAACCTCCAGGTGGGGCCTGGGGACCTCCTTGACTTTAATTTCCCAATAGTCTGAAACTGGGCTCTATGCTGTTTGCAAGATCAGTTCTCCATTACTGTTGTGTGACACCTTGGGATGAGGGAAATGAGATGAAGAAACCAAGTTTCTTGGAGACAGGGTGATGGATCATAAATTGCATTCCTGAAAATCATGGGTCTTTTTAGACAGTAAACCCTGAACCATCACCGTAGCAGCTCCCCCCCGCCCTTCCAGTTTTTCACAAAATTTAACCATTTAATTATTACAATGATGGCACAGTAGGAGTAAAACCAGACTGTGCCACGGGATCCAATTGTGGACCGTGAATACGTGAAATCACAGTTCATACACAGAGAGACACAGAGTGGTTAGGGAGGAAACGCCAGGCAAGCCGAGGAGTCTTCATCTGCCAGTGGAAGAGAATGATCAAGGGAGACAGACGAATTTCCCTGGGGAGGGACTTCCAGGGTTTGGGCACCATGATTGAGAAGGGCATCTATCTAGCCTCAGATTTGGGGGGGGGGGGAGGGAGAGATGAAACAAGGTCTCAAAAGTATAGTTGCCAACCTCCAGGTGGGGCCTGGAAATCTCCTTTACCACTGCTCTCCCAAAGACAGAGACTAGTTCCCCTAGAGAAGATGGCAGCTTCAAAGGTCCAGCTGTATGGCAGGCACAGTTTCCAGGTGAAATCCCTCCCCCAATTCCCCCTTCGACAAGCACAACCTTCAAATCTCCAGGAATCCCCCAGGCCAAAGTTGGCAACCCTGCTTGAAAGATGAGCAGCGTGGTCGGTTAGGGTCACATGAGAATATTCAGAAAGGTCGATATCAGCTGACTTGCAAAAGCCTCTCCCTCTGGCCATCAAATGCTATTGTTCGGTATTACTGGGATGCCAAAAACCCAAACTGGGTCCAGCAGAAAATTTCACCAACGGCATCCAGGCGGAACACAATCGCTTGCTGCCATCTACTGGCGGAAGGAAAAATTCCTTTTGTTTTATAGACTGATTTTTCTTCCAATTACACCTCCCTCCCTCCCCCCCCCCCCCCCCCGGGGCTCATTTCCCACCATCCCCCAGCCTCAGAAAACTTTTAGGGATATATCTCCAGACTCACCCCGGCACCTGGTTTTTGTCCTTCCCCAATCAACAGTTGCCAACCTCCAGGTGGGACCTGGAATTACAACTGATCTCCAGACGACAAGGATCAGTTCCCTGGGAGAAAACAGCCACGTCCACTGGGCTCCCCTCCCATCTCCACACCCCATCCCCCACCCCCAAATCCCCAGGAATTTCCCAACCCAGAGTTGGCAACCCTAACGATCTTGGCTCCCCTAAACTCAGGGTCCTAAACAGTTATCTGGTGCACACACCCTGGGTTGCCAACTACTCCAGGTTTCTTTCTTTGCTTCGTTTATCCCCAGTGGGCACCCAAGGCAGCTTTTGCAATGCTCCCCTCTCCTCCGTTTTATCCTCACAACAGCCCTATGAGGTGGGCGAGGCTGAGCGTGTGTGCTGATCACACTGGCTCAAGGAGGTAATCCAGAGTTTGGCGAGGGGAGGGCTCTCCGCGGGACAGAAAGCCAAAATCTCCAAAGCAGCCCTTCTCTACAGGGGAACTCCCTCGTCTGGCGATCAGCTGTCAACCCGGGAGAACGCCTGGCCCGGGCTGGAGATTGGCAAGTGCGGCCCCGTCTCCTAGGCAACCCCGGCTTCCCAAAGCCCGCGTCACCGCCTGGGCAGCCTCCCCATTGGCCAAAGCCGGCTTTACAGATGGACAGATAGCGCGGCCAATCAAGGCGATCCACGAGGCCGGAGCGTCCCTTTCTCCTCCTGCGCGTCCTGTTCCGGAGAGGCGGGGCGAGGAGAAGGCGGCGGGACCGGAAGCGAGAGGAGCAGACGGGGTAGCCAATGGCCTGAGAGGGAGCGGGCGTAGGCGGGACGGAAGGGGACGGGCGTGGGCAGAGGCCAATGGGGGACGGGAACAGGAAGGCGGGGGTTGTCCCTGGGAGAAGGCGAAAGGAGGAGGGAAGGAAAGAAGGAAGGGGCCGCCGGGAGGTAGGGAGAGGGGGGGGGGCTCTGGATTGGGGAGGGGGGGGTCAGTTGGGGGGGAGGGAAGAGAGGAGGAGGAGGAGGGGAGCCGGGGGGGGGGGAGATCTCACCAGCTTGTACGGTTGCCAGCTCCAGGTTGGGAAAGTCCTGGAGATTTGGGGGTGGGGGCCGGGGGAGGGCAGGGACAAGGCCACGGAGCCCACCCTCCAAATCACCCATTTTCTCCCGGGGGGGACTGATCTCTGCAGTCTGGAGAGGAGCTGTCATTCCGGGGGATCCCCAGGTCCCACCTGGAGGCTGGCATCCCGACTGAGGTCCCACCCCTTCCCCAAACCCTGCCTTCTGACGGTTGTCAACCTCCAGGTGGTGGCTGGAGATCTCCTGCTCTTCCAATTGGCCGAGATCAGGCCGCCTGGAGAAAACGGCCTCTTTGGAAGTGGGGCTCCATGGCATGGTGCCCCAAACCCCGCCTCTCCTCAGGCGGCACCCCCAAAATCTCCAAGTATTTTCCAACCTGGAAGCTGGCTTCCCTACCGACTGGTACTGCTGCCACCCTGCAGGCCAAGCCTGGAGATCACCCAGAATGACAGCTGGTCTCCAGGCGACAGAGTTCGGTTCCTCTGGAGCAGGGGTGGGCAAACTTGCTTAACGTAAGAGCCGCATAGAATAAACATCAGATGTCTGAGAGCCACAAGACGTGAACAAATATTACCTGCTTCTATTGGAAAATAAGCAAATTTGCTTTTTATTAACATTAAATGAGACTGCCAAAAATAATAACAAAAGGGGTAAAAGCAGATATTGATAATGATATTAATTTGTCCAATGATACTTGTTTGCTAATGATATTTAGCTTCCCCAGCCGCCCTGCCGGGAGCCACATAATATATGTGAAAGAGCCGCATGCGGCTCCCGAGCCACAGTTTGCCCACCCCTGCTCTGGAGGAAATGGAGGGGGGGGGCCCTCCGCTGAGGCCCTTGTCCTCCCCAGGCTCCGCTGCCAAAATCTCCAGGTCTCTCCCAACCTGGAATTGGCAGCTGTATGGCTGCTTGCCAGTGGCGAGTGAGGATTGCCAGGAGGCTCAGGGACAGCCACAGAGGGGCTTGGAACTCCCTGGAGGCCAGAAACATTTGCCACAGCTGTGGGGTTGCCAATTTCAGGCTTGGAGATTCCTGGACACTTGGGGGCGGAGTGAGGGTTGGGGGGGAGGACCTCAATGGGGTATGATGCCAGACAGCCCACTCCCCCAAACGGTCATTTTCTCCAGGGGAACTGATGTCTGCAGATCAGTTGTAGCTCTGGGAGTCCTTCAGGCTCCACCTGGAGGTTGGCAACCCAATGTGGACCAAGTAATGTCAACAGAGTGACTATAAGTGAGGGCTGAGGGGTCGCGGTGAGAGACCCCTGCCACTCTTTGAAGGACGTTCCAGCCAGAAAAAGCAGCCAAGAGCTGCTGAGGTTTGAGGGCAGTGCAGGGAGGGCATTCAGCTTGGCTTGGGAACAAGGAGACCTTCCCACTAAGACCGCTTTCTGTCCCCAGACGACTCCTTCGCTGGAAGAGATGTGCCGCGCGCCTGACGCTGTAGCCAGATGAACCTTGTGTCGATGGCAGCTGTGGCGGTGGTGGCAGAGCCGGAACTGAAATGGCTCTCGCTGTGGCTCCGGGTCCGCTGGGCGGCCGTGCTGGTGGTCCTGCTGGCCTCGCTGCTGCTGCTGCTCCTCCCTCTGACCTCAGTCGAAGAGCAGTGCCAGGCCGTCCTGAAGGGCCTGTCCTTCCTGAAGGGCAAGCTGGGGCTGGGCTACGTGGGCATCGCCACCTACCCGGGGCAGACGACCAGCCTCAGCGTGACTTCGGTGGGACTGGAGCTGCTGGTGCTGAAGTCCAAAGCCCCCCCAGGTGAGTGGAGGCAGGCAGAGGAGGGTTCTCGGGCGAGGCCGCCGTATTCGGGTTATTCTTGGCTTTATCAGCCACGGCTGGCTGTTTGGGTCTATTGCATGCATTCTACTGTATGGGATTTTATATGAGTCACTTTAGAAATTCATGTTGAAAAGTGGCCAATATTACGGGAACACTTGAAAGGCACCCAGACCAGGGTTCTCCTGGTATAGGGCAAAGACCTTACAACCTAAGCTGGAATGGATGTGGGGACAAATCAGAAGGGAATTGGAACTACAGGCCGTCGGGTCCCTCAGAGGTTTAATTTTGCCTTTAAAAACAACTCCCAACTTGGATGAAGAGCAGGACAGTTGTGACAGGGGAGTTCAGCCTCCCTCCCTCTCCCCAGCAGTGTTTCCCTGGCCTAAATCTACACCACCACCACCACGGCTGCTGCTCTGCGCCCCACAGGGTTAGCAAATACAGGTGCAATTCAAAGACATACGTTTTCTCCTTGGGTGCCAATAGCAGCTCAGAGACTAGGATCTAAATGGGGAGAAACAATGTGAAAAGATAATTTCAGGTATCTAACTAGGGGAGCCAGTTTGGTGTAGTGGTTAAGTGAGCGGACTCTAATCCAGAAGAACCGGGTTTGATTCCCCACTCCTCCACATGCAGCTGCTGGATGACCTTGGGCAAGCCATAGTTCTCCCAGAGCTGTTCTCGAAAGAGCAGTTCTCGAAAGAGCTCTCTCAGCCCCACCTACCTCACAGGGTGTCCGTTGTGGGGAGGGGAAGGGAAGGCGATTGTAAGCCGCTCTGAGACTCCTTCAGGTAGGGAAGGGTGGGGTATAAATCCAATCTCCTCCTCCTTTGCCTCTCGAAAGCTGATACCCCCAAAATCTTGTTGGGTTTCTAAGATGCTACCGGACTCTAATGTGAGAAGAAAGGGTTAAACCCCCCTCCCCAAGATGTAAAGTTTTTAAAAAATCCCAGGCAGTCAGGCTTGTCATCTGGAAGGCCCCTGAAGTTCTCTCTGTGCTGTCTGAGAACACAATCTTCTAGGCTACTGATGGTGGTGATGTCATTTCAGAGGTCCGGCTGGAAGCCAGAGCGGCGCTGAATCAGGCCTTGGAGATGAAAAGGCAAGGAAAGCGGGAGAAGGCTCACAAACTCTTCCTGCACGCCCTCAAGATGCACCCCGACTACGTGGAAGCCTTGACGGAGTTTGGCCTCTTCTCTGAGGAGGAGAAGGACATCATCCAGGCCGACTACCTGTACTCCAAGGCCCTGACCATCTCTCCGCGCCACGAGAAGGCGCTGATCAGCCGCGACCGGACGCTGCCCCTGGTGGAGGAGATCGACCAGAGGTACTTCAGCATCATCGACAGCAAGGTCCAAAAAGTGATGTCCATCCCGAAAGGCAACTCCGCCCTGCGCCGGGTGATGGAGGAGTCTTATTACCACCACATCTATCACACGGTGGCCATCGAAGGGAACACTCTGACACTTTCGGAAATACGGCACATCCTCGAGACCCGCTATGCCGTTCCCGGGAAGAGCCTGGTGGAGCAAAACGAGGTCATCGGCATGCACGCCGCCATGAAGTACGTCAACGCCACGCTGGTCTCGAGGATCGGGTCCGTGACCCTCAACGATATCCTCGAGATCCACAGGAGGGTGCTGGGGTACGTGGACCCCGTGGAAGCCGGGCGGTTTAGGACTACCCAGGTGTTTGTGGGGCATCATATTCCGCCCCACCCGCGGGACGTTGAGAAGCAGATGCTGGAGTTTGTGCAGTGGATCAACTCGGAGGACGCCATGAGCTTGCACCCGGTTGAGTTTGCTGCCTTGGCCCATTACAAACTCGTGTACATCCACCCCTTTGTGGACGGGAACGGGAGGACCTCCCGTCTCCTGATGAACCTCATCCTCATGCAGGCCGGCTACCCGCCCATCACCATCCGCAAGGAGCAGCGGGCAGAATACTACCACGTCCTGGAGGTGGCCAACGAAGGAGACGTCAGGCCGTTCATCCGTTTCATTGCCAAATGTACCGAGACCACCTTGGACATGCTGCTGATTGCGACCACTGAGTATTCGGTGGGCCTGCCTGAAGCCCACGGCGGCACCTCGGACTGCAAGCAGACCATTCCGGTGAAAACCCGGGCGTGAACACTGGCGGGGGGGATGGGCCTCCAAACAGCTCAAGGGGGGGGGGGGGACAGCAGAGGCACTTTATTTTATTTCAGTGAGATTAAGTTAAACCTTATGTACAGTACAGTGATGTCTTAAAAAGTATTTAGTATCCCATTGCGTGAGGTTCAATGTGAACAGCAGCGCATGGTCCAGTTTGTCTGGTTTTTGGATGGAAGCAGAGCAGATGCCAAGGGTCACCACCCCAGCACTGGAAGTGGATTTGGATCAAATGCTTTTCCTGAGATACGTTCGTGCTGAAAGTCACCAGCTGCTGAGAGTCAAGGGGAACTACCACCCCTGAACAGAACCAAGTTTGGATCCAGCGGCACCTTGAAGACCAACAGTTTAATTCTGGGTGTAAGCTTTCGTGTGGTGCCCCTGGACTCAAACTTTGTTCTGTTGCTTCAGACCAACACGGCCACCCACCTGAATCCAACCTCTGAATAGGTTCAGTGTCGGACGGACTCCGCAGCCGGTGCTTGCTTGGTTTTTGCTTGCTTGTCCAGAGGACTCTGGCCACGCCCTGTGCGGGGACTCCCCCTCCTCTCAAGGAGTTCCCCTTAACAGTCAGCGCTTGGGTGTCTTCCACACAGGGGCAAGACCTTGTGGTTTCCATGTGGCTGGTGCACCTACAGATAAAGCGCACGAGCAATGGGGCCTTCCACAGGGCATGTTTCCCGAGAGTTTACTTGCTCCAGTCTCCCCAGCAGTGGCCACCCCACCCCGCCCCTGGCCAGCCAGGGCTTTTGCCATTCTTCTTTATCATTATTGATACTAGAATATTGTTACATCGGTATACTATTCTACCAAATGGTGTAGCGGTTTCTCCAAACCCCCAGCTTCCGCTTTAAAAAGTAGCCTCCTCTTGCAGCGCCTTTTTCAGTAAGTTCCCACAAGTCAAGGGACTAGAGACTTTTTAAAGATAACAGCTAGGAATTCAGAACTGCTAACACCTGTCAATACAATGATGTATCAATACAATGGTATTCTAGTGCCATTTTTTTTTTTAAGTTAAAATCTCCCCCCCCCCCCCCCCCCAGTAGTGGGGGAGTAACTGGCTACCTTGGGGACAGGGTCAAGGAAAACGGCGGCCATCCAGGCCAGAAAATCAGAACTTTCCACCCAGACAGCAGGCATCCAGGCTTTACTGAGATCTTCTGCCAAACTTTGGAGCAAAGCAGGTCTGTGCTGTGGGGAAACAGGGGGACCTACTTCTCCAAAGCACTGAATTCGGAAGACACTCGGGTGACTTTTGCTCGAAGTAGGAAGAAGCTGTTGGTCTGAATCCATCTCCAGCTGAAAAGCCCGCTCCTCTTTGGCCGTGTGCATGGGGTGGCTGCATTCCAAGCTCAAAACCAGCTGCCCACAGTCTCTGCAGCCAGATGTGTCAGCACGGTGGTGCGTGTCCTCGCCTTCCTTCCTTTCCAGTACAGCCACTCCTGTGACACTCCTTCGCCCGAGCCCAGCTCTGTGGGAGGCCCCCATTAGTCCCAGGTGTATCTCAGGGGGGGTCTTGGTTTCTCCAGCAGCGGCTAAGGGGAGTTTAAAAACAATTGCTGACAGGGGAGAGAGGGAAGAGCAGGTCTGCCATGCCAAAGGTGGTGGCACGCATCCCACTAGGCGTGCCTACACAGTTGGAGAGTGGCCTTCGCTTAAGCCTGATCTCGGGCCAGTTGAGTTCACGGTCCGGCTGTTTTCTTCCCCGTTATTTAAAGAAAAAAGCATCTGAACAGTTTTGTAAAGCCTTTTTTTGATAGCACTTTTACCCAGACCCACTTAACAATAAAGAAAAGCCCCAAAACTGATCGCTGCTTCGACCTTTCAAAACCGAGACGTTTTTGTACTTCTTCGGGGATTGGATGGGAGGGAGGGTGTGTGCCTCATGCCCACAGAGACGGGGGCTGGTGTTTGGCAGCCTGATACCTCACCCTTTTAAATTAAAGTGTTTCTAGCCCTTGTGTTGACTAACAGAAGCAACTTACTTGGGAGTAGACTTTGAAGTGAGCGGGGCAAGAGAGTGGCATCTCTTTGCCTGACTGGTTTTCCTGGCTTTTCTTCCTCCTCGCCCCCTTCTTTGTCCATCTGCCCACACCGCCCCCTCTGCAAAGTCTAAATCCAGATCATGGAAGAGTTATATGAAATATCTATTAGAAAACTGTAAGCTTAGCAAACCAGTTAAAAGGAGCCCAAACAAAATGCAGGGTTGGCCTGTCTCTTCGCAGCTGAGAATGGAAACAGGTAACACTCAAGCTTGACGTAGCATTGCAGGTCCTTTGGCTCAGTAGCTTTGAAGAGAACACACCAACCCTGCAGAGTATTCCACAGACAGTAATCTGGGCTAAGGGACAAAAGGTGGCAAGGTTCCTGTGTGAACCCTTGCACTGATAAAACAAGGGGAACCATCTTTCTGTCTGGTAAGCTATGCTGACAAGAAGAAGAGGAGGAGATCGGATTCATACCTCGCCCTTCATCTGGGGTCTCAGAGCAGCTTACAAACTCCTGTCCCTTCCCCTCCCCACAACAGACACCCTGGGAGGGAGGTGGGGCTGAGAGAGCTCTGACAGAAACTGCTCTTTTTCAAGAACAGCTGGTACAGAGCTATGGCTTGCCCAAGGTCATCCAGCAGCTGCAAGTGGAGGAGTGGGGAATCAAACCCGGTTCTCCCAGATTAGAGTCCGCGCACTTAACCATTACACCAAAGCAACTCCAGGTTTGTTTCAATCTGTGTAGGAACTTGGTCAGTGCAATGCAACATTACTTAAGCATGTTCTAACAAGGTCTTCCAATTCCAGTGTTTTGGGGGGGTTTTCCCAAAAACACCCAGTGTTGATCCTTCCAGGCAGTCCTGTTCACTGAAATGACAAATGCTTAAATGCAATTTCTTCTCTCCACCCAAACAGCCCTTTCCCGTTCCACTCACACTCAGCACAAGTGACAGGTTTGGAGAACTGTACTTTAATAAACCCAAGGAAGAAGGGAAGTTCACGCTTCACAGTGTGTACGAAACAAAAAAACTTGGAACGGGCCAAAAAACAAAATTCAGAAAATTAAATGGCCAAGGTTTTTTTTTTTTTTTTTTAAAGTACAGATGCTCACGAAACAAAACACTGAATGGTCTACGAAAGCAGGACATCCCGGCTGGGAGTTTTCCCAAGCATCATGTCGAACAAGGCTCAAAAATAACTGGCATGTCATTTAGAAATACACTATATATATATATATTATATAGATATATAAAAAAAAATACCAGCTTCAGCAAATCGTCAATCCAGTTTCATTACAAACGCCAATTCCGGCACCCCAGTACTAAAATAGGCCATTGTGGTTACACTATTTATATAACAACTTTATACAGGAGGTGGCTCCGGCCACAGCTTGGAGGGGCCCGGGTCTGTGTATACAGGGCTGGATCCTGCTAATCAGTTCTGCTAAAACAGAGTGCCTTCCCCCAGCGTAAGAAGCATTACCCTCCCCCCAGGGGGATCCCCTTTTGCCAGAAGCAGCCACCCATGTTGGCAGGACAGATCCACAGGATCCAACCCCAACTGTACCGTGTGCGGCCAACTGCCACCTGCTGGACCTGTGGTCATGGTGGGATTCAGCGAGCCATGGCAATAAGCTTCCGTGTTAAACTCTTCCTCTGTTAAGAAGGCTGTTAAAGAACAAAGGACCTCGACTGAACTCTCTGTTCTATCCCAAGCTCCAGTGTGAGTTCTTTCCACATTACCCCTCAATGTGAGGGAGCACTTTTCTGATTTAAAGCCGCTTGACCAGGTTCTGCCTCGCCCCCGTCACCATAACACCCAACACACACACACCCCTTCCTTCCTCTCCATTTCAACAGCTCCACGCTGTGCTGAGCTCGGCAGGTGCAGAAGTCCAGAGGAGAACCAGCGTGGGGCTGTGACTTCCTGGGGGCTCATTTGTTCAGAAGCATCCGGGCAAAGTCCGCATTCGACATCTTCTTGGGCTCCTCTGCGGAAAGGGGTGGGATCGCAGGTGGGTTCTGGGCCACTCCGTTGGCCGCCTTGGCGGTGGGATTGCTCTGGCGCTGCAAAGCACGGGGGACCATCGAGAGCTGGGTCCTTCCTTTCCCGCGGCTTCGGAAAGAACAGACACCACGCGACAAAAGTTACGCGCAGAATGTTGTGCACGGAAACAGAGCAGCATCATGTTCTGCCATTCAGATTCTAGACCATAAAAGCAGTATTAGGCACCCCGTGCCCCTTCCTCTGGTTTCAATAATCATGAGGAAGCACAGCTGGCAGGTGGGGACATGAAGCCCCGCCCCCTCCACCAACCACTCAAAATCTTGCTGTTCCCGTTTCAGCACCTTCATTTTCTCCCTAGGCGTTTAAGAACGGTTTCACAGCTACGAGGCCTAGCAACTTGATCTTTCAATGCCTTTTCCTTCCCAACATAATCCTGTGCTTTCAAAATATCTAGGAAGTTCAAGCCCTTCAGCCAGTAAGTTTTGTCTGGAAGGAAGCGTATCTCTAGACACATCCACAGTGACAGCCGTGCCTCCCTGGGGAAGTCTTGACACCCACAAAAACTGCCCCTCTTCCGTTGGGAGGCTTTGTACTTCCCAAGGAACTTCTGCCGTGTTCTTTCAACAAAAGTGAAAAGCGTCCCCAGAGCACACAGCACTTCTGGACATGGGCAAGAAGAGGACCACTGTTCGGGGCATGAGGTTCCCTGTACTCCCGACCCCCATATACAAGCAGCCCTCAAACTACTCACGCGCCATAGACCTGCCGTGGAACCGGCGCCTGGGGCCCTCTCCCCGCAGCCTCGGCCCTCTCGGGGAATCTTCGGGCAGGTGGGTTGCTGATGGCCACCTTGATGACGTGGTCCTTGATGGTCAGGCCATCCATCTTCAGCACTGCCTGGGAGGCCTGCATTTCATTCTCAAACTCCACATAGGCCAGGCCCTGAGAGAAAGGGAGAAACAGAAGTCACTTCTTCTTTTTGCTGACCCCGTGGACTGCCAGAAAGACAAACAAGCGTGCTCTAGAACACGTCAAGTCTAGAAGCTAAAACTACTCAAGTGAGGCTGGTGTACTTTGGCATCATCAGGAGAACACGAGTCACTGGAAAAGACAATAATGCCAGGAAAAGAGGAAAACTCAACGTGAGGTGGACGGAATGGATTGAGGAAGCCGCGGCCTTCAGCCTGTAAGACCTGAGCAAGGCAGTTAATCAGACGATGGTTCAGAGAACATCCATCCACGGGGGGCCGTGAATCAGAAGTTACTTGCTGACACCTCTCTCACACACACACACGCATACATACACAGAGCATGAGGAAGCAACATAGAATGGCCACGTCTCAGAAACCAAACGTAGCTTCTCAAAAGCAAAAAAGGACCCAGTTGATCAGCAAGAGTGCTACCTGTGGAACCAGAACCAAATGTATATGGTGATGCAAAAATATCACTCACAGTCCTGAGCAGGCCAAGGATTACAGCAACTGATGGATCACATTCTTATCCCACCTTTCCCTCTAAGGGACTGTACAGCCCTGGGGGTCCTCCTCCTCGCCCCTAAATTATCCTCACCCCCACCATGGAGGACAGGCCAGGCGAACAAGGTCCCTGAGATAGGTTTGTGGCTGAATCAGGATTTGAAACTGAGTCTCCCCAGGGCTTAGTCTGACACCCCAGCCACTAACACGTGGAATTCACTGCCACGGGAGGGGGTGGCAGCTACAAGCATGGACGGCTTCAAGAGGTAACTGAATAAACACATGGAGGAGAAATCCATCAGTGGCTCTTAGCCACAAGGTATAGATAGGAACTCTCGGTCTGGGGCAAGGGATGCTCTATATTCTTGGTGCTTGGGGGAAGGGGGCGCAACAGTGGGAGGGCTTCTGGTGTCCTGGCCCCACTGCTGGACCTCCTGAGGGCACCTGGTATTTTTGGCCACTGTGTGACACAGAGCGTTGGGCTGGAGGGGCCACTGGCCTGACCCAACATGGGCCTCTCTTCTGTTCTTGAAAGGTAACACCCACAAATCAGGCAAGATGTTGTCAGTTTTAAAAGGCACTTCTGTCTGGCCTCCTTAGGCATTCAGGAACCAGGACTCCATCCACTTTCCTCTGCAATGGGGTGGGCCCCACACCACAAGTGGTCTCTGCACTGGAGACCTTCCAGCATCCCTGAAACCCTTTTTTAATCTGGAAAGGGGGGGGGGTGTTAAGTTAATTACTCGAAAGGTGCTTTAAAAAATGTCTTTAGATGTTAACGGTTGTGGTCTCTGATTTTTAAATTCTTTGCGCTGTTAATTTTTTTTCTTTTCTAAGCTGCCGTGAGTTTTTCCCCCCCCCTTAAATAAAGGGCAGGGTTATCAATAAATGATTCGGTGCCACGCTGGAAGGGTTCTCTCGCTCTCCTCTGTCCCAGCCCATCTCTGAAGTCAACCGTGCCGCCAACAGGACCAGGGTGTTTAAAAGGAGCCTAGCAAAAAGTCCTCTTGGCAGACCGCCCGGAGTCGCAGCAGAGCAGGGCCCTGCCTGGGAACGTACCTTGGGTTTCCCTGCTCGGTTGGTAACCAGCCGGATCTCCTTCACGTTCCCGTGGGCCTTGCACGCTTCCTCCAGCTCCTCCTTCGTGCAGGAGAAGGGCAGGCCAGATATGAAGAGCTTGTGTTTCTCCAGAGCAGTGCTGTACTTGAACACCTGCAGGAAGAGAAACGGCCCTCTTTTCCTTCAACAAGCTGAGGCCAGGTATCAGGGCGATGCGGGCTCAGGCAGAAGGCCCCTCCTATGGAGGCAGCGCTCGCATGGCGACACACGCCCCTCACAGCCACTTTGCACAGGTCAAAGGAGAAGCGGCGCAAGTGCCAAGTTCCGCAGGAGAGGGATTTCAGCCTTGCCCTCCTCACGTTCAAATCAAGCTTTGCCTCCCGGCTACGCAAATGCGGGGTTTCACCTTTCCCATTTAAACAACGGAAGCCTCTCTTTCTGCACAACCCTTTTTGCATCGAGAGCACTGAACGGAGAAAGCATCTGTCCTCAGTGGGAACAGAGGGCAAGCTGCTCCACAGACCCTGAACGGACAACAGGAGGTTGCTCTGGATGGTGGGAAAGAGCTGCCTTTCCTGCATCGGCCTGACAGGGGCTGCCTGGAGAGTGTGAACTCCTCAAGGCCACAGACCCACCTGAGCTCAGCCACACCCCATGCTAAGCCCCTCGGCCAGCAAAGGGTCATTAGCTGAACCTAGCTATGGTAATCACTGGAGAAGCGCCGCCCCCCCCCCCATAGGTTTAAACCAATGCTCATATGGAAGGAGCTGCGGCTCAGTGGAAGAGCCTCTTGCTTTGCATGCAGAAGGTCCCGGGTTCAATCTCTGGCATTTCCAAGTTTTTTTTAAAAAGAAGAACCAGGCAGTAGGTGATATGAACGAGCTGGTGGAACGAGCTCCCAGAGAACCCCAGGGCCCCGCGGGATCTTTTGCAGTTCCGCAGGGCCTGCAAAGCGGAGCTCTTCCGCCAGGCTTTTGGGGCCGCCACCGGGGGGAATGGCCCTCAGTAGGCGGCATGGCGAATCGCCGCCAGAACATCTGAGGCGGGAGTCTCCTGACGGGAAATAGAGTAGACACTGGCACTGGTTATTGGTTGTATTTGCTACCTGATTGATTGCTTAGCTTTTAATGTGTTTAAAGTATTTTATGGTGATTTATGGAAATTTTATGTATTTTAGCTTGTATTTATTGTGTTGTTAGCCGCCTAGCGCCAGTTTTGGTAAGGTGGGATATAAATTGAAATAAATAAATAAATAAATAAAAAATTAAAGACCTCCGCCTGAGACCCTGGAATGCTGCTGCTAGTCTATGCAGACAATACGGCCACTGGCAGATCAATGGCCCGATCCAGTAGAAGGCAGCTTCCAGGGTTTATTCTGGGGCGTGAACTTGTACCTCCTTCCTTCCAAACTCCCTGACTAGCAATCTCATTCCCGGGGGGAAGGGGGGGGCCCTTTACAAGCCAGATCCTTGTACCTTGAAATCCGGGTTCTTGCTCTTGTCGACACAGGGAGACACAAACATCGGCCTCCCTTCGACAATTCTGCGGTCCAGGCTGAGGGCCTGCAGAGCCGCCTTCTCGTCCTTGAACTCGACGTAGCAGTAGCCCCGGAAAGTCCCCTTGTTGTTAAAGATGGGGCGGATTTCCCCCACCTCCCCGCAGCTCTCGAAGAGCGGCCGCAGCTTCACCTCGGGCTCCGCCATGCTGTAGGAGAGGTTGCTGACGAAGACCGTGATGTTCTCCTTCTCACTGTCGTGAAGGATTTTGGGGGGTTCCTTCCATCTGGAAGCCGCCGCTGCCGCCCCCTCTTTGGGGCTCGGGTCTGCTTTGGTGGGCACATCTCGTCCAAAGAGGCCCATTTCTATCTCCATGACTTCCACTTCGTCCTCGTCCGGCACATCTCCACCTCCCTTCTGCCGCTTGCTGGGCTGCTCTGCTGGGGGAAGGAAGGTCCGTGAGCTGACACTCTCCCCATGAACCATACAGGCATTTGCAGCATGCGGGTCAAGCAGGTGGGACACATGAGAAGTGACGAATGCATGAGAGCCCTCCGCTCTCCTGTGCCCTCTGCACGCTCCGCTTCCCATCCACGGACGGGCAACTGGACATGGAACGAAGTCGGCATGGGCACAAGTTATCACCAGGCGCCATCCGGCTCTCTTCTCTGCCTGTCACATCCCCACCTACAAAGGGAGCCACAGAACCCCAACATAATGCCCTCCCAGACCCCAAATACTCTCTTAACGGGCTGGAGGGAGCAGGAGGAAGATGCTCAGGGGCCTCACTGCTCCAGGCCTGCCAGGAATGAGGAACTCAAGCACCACAGACAGAGGCAACAGGAGCCGCAACAGGAGCCGGCTAACAGCCCCAAACAATCTGTCAGCTTCGTTCATTTGGATGGGATGATCCACCAAGCGGCAAAACTTATTCAAATAACAAACTTTGGATTTTTGCAACGATGCTGGTTGCCTCACTGTTGCCTTCTGTGCAAACCCAAGCATGTTTGCTCAGATGCGAGTCCTTAGTGCCCAGCAAACGCAGTCAGGATTCCAGATGCCAACTCAAGCCCCCGTTTCCTTAGCCCAGCCACAAGAGGAGCGCCCTCAAAGCAAAAGGTAGAGCAGTTCTTTTGGGTAGGCCAACGACGGGGAGAGGTTGAGGCTGGTGGGAGAGGGGGGTCTGCTGGGACGGAGCCCGTACCTTCCTCCTCCTGCCCCCACTCCCCGTCCCCGTCTTCATCCACTTTGCGCTTGTCTCCAGCTTTGGGCTTCTTGGACTTTTTGGCTGCTCTTTTCTCCGCCCGAGTCTGCTTCCGCTGCTCAGCTCTTTCTGCCTCCTGTTTAGCGAGGACAGCCTCCTTCTCAGCAGCCTGGAGAGCAAGGCACAAGTCAGAAAGAATGTCCACATTCCCAACAGAAGCAGAGCTCTTGTTACCCTGGGAAGGAGCCCACACCCAGCGGGGAGGGGAGCAACAAAAGAAGGGCTGTGGAGCCCGGTGGGAGGAGGAAGAATGGATGGAAGGCCTGGAACCTGGATCTTAGCTCGCCCCACTGACTGCCCCTCACAGAGGCAAGGGTTGCAGCCCCAGGAGAACTTCTCACGCCACACGGGACACCTGGGGGTGGGGCATCTTCAGAAGGCCCCCCTCCAATTACAACACCCCTAAGCAATTCTTTGGGGGCTTGTTCTGTTGGGCGAGCCCCATCTAGGGTCAGTGAAAGATGGACATACGTGTGCGTACAAGAGGAAGGATGCCCGTCAAGAAGGCTCTTGGCCTGGCAACAACTCTCGGGGGTAAAGCAGAACGGGGCAAGCTGAACCCACCCATTGCAACGGATGGGTTTCTCCAGCAGCCTGCCTAGGGACAGAGAGCGCGGCTTCTCTTCCTGCCGCCCCAGATCACAATGCAGGAGAGAGAGCTGCAAATCCAACAGGCAAAACACAGACCGGCACTCCTGCTCAGGGCGCAAACTCTAGGCCAGGATGCCCCCAAAAGAGCCACACTCTCTTAGACCTCAGAAGCTGCCCTCACCTTGGCTCTCTGCTCATTCACTCGCGTAAGCCGGTTCTCTATTTTCTGAACAGCAGCGTCCCAGTCTTCTAAAGTGCCTGAACGAGAGAGGGGGAGAGAAGGAGAGACCAAAGAGAAGATGATTTCCCTTTCCACGCTGCAAGCCTTCTTCAAGAAGCACAGCCCAGAGTCAAGGCCAAGGGTCATCATAAAGCACTGCACAATAACTACAACTGCGTAAGCAAATCAGAAAACTGCAGGACCAACCGGGACACCACCCAACACTCAACGGTATGCCTTTTCGATTCTGAACACACTTTTTTAATTTTAGAAAGAGCTTCTGGTCCCTGTCAAGAACAAAATATGAAGTATGGCTGCATCAAAGCAAGAAAAGGTGAATCACCCAGCTAGAGAGGGATGGGGGGAGGGAAGGGGGGCGAGGGACAGCACGGCCAGTCCAGCAGCCTTCAGCCCCCTGTAACTCAGACCTGATGTGAGAAGTCTGTATGATTTACTAACAAAATATTATACAATAATTCTAAGAACGGAAGAGCAATCTGGTCATGGCTAAAAATCAATCACATCTTAGAAGTAAAAAATTATTTCAAGAGTCCATTAATCAGGCAAAACTGAAGATCATCGGTACTGAAGGCAATTTTTAAAAAATCAAAGAGTTCTTTTCTTTCTATCAGAACAAAGTCTGAGTCCAGCGCCACCTTTAAGACCAACAAAATTTCATTCTGGGGATAAGCTTTCATGTGCGTGCACACAGAAGCTTCTACCCAGAATAAAATTTGGTTGATCTTTGTTGCCACTGGACTCGAACTTTGTTCTGCTGCTTCAGGCCAACATGGCTTAACCTCCCCCCCCCCCCCCCCCAAGGTCCAATCAGCATAGGAATTAACATATTGTTACAGACACAATTGTGGTGGATGGAACTTTGCATCTGGCTACCAAACCTCGCCACAAACTGTGGATGCTTGCGGCTGTCCCGGCACTTCCAGCAGCGTTCTCCTCGCATTCCCATTTCTGCTTGCCTTGCACTCCGACACCCTCCTCCACCGAGACACTGCCTCTTCTGAAGTTCCACATGGCTGCACTGCGTTTCCCAGGCAACTCAGTGCTTATGTGTGGGCTGAATTCAACAGCACCCTGGTCACCGTTCCCTGGTGGTGTGACCGCCCTCACCCCTAACACCACACTCCAGCTCCCACTGAGCATCCAACCCAGGGCTTTTTACTGTCTAGCTGGTGCCGTGCCATTTCTAACTGTCCCAAAGTCAACCCATTAATCATATCTAGACGTCTCTTTTCCCCAGTTTGAGCAGATATTTGCCCCATCCATGCAACGGCCACTGAAGGTCCCTCCTTTTAGCCTTCTGATTTCTTCTAAGAACATCAGAGAAGCCAATGCTGGATCAGGCCAATGTTCCATCCAGTTCAACACTCTGTGTCACACACTGGCCCAAACCCAGGTGCCATCAGGAGGTCCAACAGTGGAGCCAGAACTCCAGAAGTGGAGCCAGAACTCCTCCCAAATGTCGCCCCCCACCCCCCAAGCACCAGGCAGGCAGAGGATCACTGCCCCAGACATAAGAACATAAGAGAAGTCTTGCTGGATCAGGCCAGCGGCCCATCCAGTCTAACGCTCGGTGTCACACAGCGGCCAAAACCCAGGGGCCATCCTGAGATCACCCTCACACAGCTCTACACAGGACCGTAATGGTACACCCTGAGCCATTCATCAGTTTACAAGTCTAGAATTTTCACTGAAACCGATCTCATGGAGCGAGCAACAGGTCAGATGAGAAATTGGGAGCCTGGAAATAATGGCAAAGGTACCCAAGCACCTTTCAGGGGCTCCAACAAAAAGGACTCCGATGGCTGGAAAGCGTTTGGACAGAGAGACTCTTCCAAGCACCAGTCTGTTGTAAGGGGAACCTCACTCCCCTGAAAAGCAGAAGGTTCACAGGCTGGGGTTGCAACTGGATCTGGACTTACAAGTGGAGACTCGAGACTCAGCTGTGCTTTGAAGCGGTGCAGAGTACAATGGATTCAGAGACATCCAGTGGAAAGGATCCTAGCCCCAGAGGGCCTCTTGCTTTTCCTGCCAGCTCCCAGGCCTTCCGCTCCTAAATCTGGGCTGCTAAACGCTTCACACCGCAGAAGCCACAACACCCAGGATTCCCCTCACAGACCCTCTGGGCTTCCCAGGCAGGTCCTAGCAGTCCAGACACACCTGCTCCTGTGCCACGCTGCCAGCCTGGGAGAGTCCAGCACACAGTTCCCCGCCAGGACAGCCACGCTGTATCACCGGAGGACTCTCAAAACGGCCTGCAACCCAGGAGGGCATCGCAGTATCTTACCTTCAATTCTTTCCAGCATAAGCAGCACTTCACAGACGTGCTCTGGGTAGTCGGTCGTGCACTGCACAGCCCGATGCAAGGCCTTTCTGCAGTGCTGCGTATCGCCATGCGCCCTGCGGCCAGAGAGTAAAGGAAAGGGAGGGGCTTTAGGGCTGCCGCACAGAACACAGTGGGCTTCCTATCTGAGCAACAGCATCCTCAACTGAGTGACACACTTCTAAGCACGCCGGGACTTCGACTGACTTTGAAGGGTTAGGAAGCGACAGCAGGCACCCTGCCTTTTTGGGACATTGTTCCTGCACTGTGGCTCCTCCACAGCATCTTTCACACATGCTGACTCAAAAATATGGATTGCAGTTCACACTCGACACAAAACTCACAACTTTCAGAGGCAGGGAGAAACAGGGAGGAAGGGCAACAAGAACAGAGGAATGGGGGCAAGGTGGGGGAAGAAATTCCCCCCAAAATGAGCAATACAATGTTTGCTTGAATATTAAACATGGTTTTGCAAAATGAAATTGCCTTCAAGCAGGACGGTTTTAAGACAGCAGTGGGGGATTTTCATTTTTCTCTCTCTGTTTTTTTAACTCATCACAACTCTCTGGGACTTTGAAAGCCACCTCCCAGTTACGCCAGAGAAATCTGAACTGCTAGGCAGGGTCCGGCTGATCTGTTCCACTACTGGCTGCAACAGCTGAAGGCTCCCAAAGCCAGGAGAAAGCAGCGCTGTTAATAGAGCAGATCCAGGGGATCCAAACTGCTTTCTCCTTTAGCACTCAAAAAGGCCCTTGCATTGCACGGATGGAGACACCCCACGTGGGGCTACCGGGCAGCACTTGCAACGTCTCTCACCGCTCCAAGCTGTAGTACTCCAGCCACATGTTGGCATACTTGGCGTTCCCTTTCGTCATGATGCTGTCCCAGAGCTCTCGGGCCTTCTGCATGTTGTGACACAAGCGGGCCTGGGGAGAGAAGCCGGGAGAAAACCTGCAGCTCAGATCTGTCCCACGACAGAGCCAGTGGGTAGCCCTGTCCTCAGGAGGCCAGGTCTACCAATATAGCGGGAGACGGTGGGGAGCAGTGTCCCCTCTAAGCTGAGTTAGTGTGAGCTAGCTCACCGCTTTTTAGCCTCCAGCTCACACATTTTTGTCTTAGCTCAGGAAGGATGGAGATCCAGAGCAAACTGATTTATGCAGTAGCCAAACTGCTCGCTCACAGTAGCTCACGAAGTAGAATTTGTGCTCACAAGACTCCACAGCTTTAATGCCAGTAGCTCACGAAGTAGAATTTGTGCTCACAAGACTCCACAGCTTTAATGCCAGTAGCTCACGAAGTAGAATTTGTGCTCACAAGACTCCACAGCTTTAATGCCAGTAGCTCACGAAGTAGAATTTGTGCTCACAAGACTCCACAGCTTTAATGCCAGTAGCTCACGAAGTAGAATTTGTGCTCACAAGACTCCACAGCTTAGAGGGAGCATTGGTGGGAAGATGTGTTCTCTAGAGGCCAGGGTCTACCAATGCAGTGGAAAGGGGTGGGTGAAATTTGACTTGACTCTATTTTCTCTTAGAATGCTTGAGTTATTCTTGAAATATAGTTTAAACATAATTTAAAAGAATTTATTCTGAGACTTTTACAAGGTTATGGAAATAATCTTCTAAAAAAACTAATTTAAGTGATAGTCAAATGTAGGCTCGCTCACAACTTTAATGCTACTAGCTTTTCTCGCGCACAAGGTCGAATTTGTGCTCACAACCAGTGTTCCCTCTAAGCTAAGTTAGTGTGAGCTAGCTCACAATTTTTTAGCCTCCGGCTCACAGAGTTTTGTTTCAGCTCAGGAAGGACGGCTCCAGAACAGACTAATTTATGCAGCAGCCAAATCGCTTGCTCACAACTTTAATGTCTGTAGCTCACAAAGTAGAATTTTTGCTCACAAGACTCCCCAGCTTAGAGGGAATATTGCCAAGGTGGAGCTCAGAGGGAACATTGCTCCTGGGTATGGTGGGAAAGGCCTCTCCACTGATGGGAGCGACTGTCTGTTTGTTGTGCGATGCTCTCTGTGTTTCAACTGAGCAACCATACCTCAATCCTTGCCCAGGTCTGCATTATGGTACAGGAAGGGTCCCCGCTCTCACTAAACCCTGCAGACAAAGGAGACCAAGATTAGACCACCACCACCCCCCAGACAGCAACAGGAGAGACAAGTTCTCTGGACAACGGAAGTGCAGCAGCATCCCAGGCTGCCTTGTGCCAAATGCTAAAGAAGATCCCTTGAAATCCGGCCCAAAACATCGTGCACTGCTGGTTTCAGGGTTCCCAAGAGGAATGCTGCTTACTCCTCCTGGTGGCTGGAGGCTGTAACTGGGGCTTCCCATCAAAAACCCTCCCCCTCCTGGGCACCTTCCTTCCCTCCCCATTTGCCACAGGAGGGTCTTCTACAACGGAGCCAAAAGTGTCAAGCACTTTCACAGCCTTCCCGGACTCGCAGCAACAGCAAGGATGACACACTTCCTTAGAAGCTCCCTGCTCAGAGGCCGCCTAGTCTTGAGAGCCGGGTGATGGGGGCAAGCTGCTGAGAGTCCAGAAGAGCTCAGTGCTGGGCTAAGCGGCCTCTGAGGTCAGGTTCTGCAGGGCTCCTCTAGCATGGGAACCAGAGGGAGGAGAGAAGGCTGAGCTGCTGCTTCCTCTGCCTGAAGAGGCCCGTTCAGGTGAAAGGGGAGACACAGTTCTGGCTTCAGACGTCTTGCACAAAAAGAGCTTAAAATCCCTTTTAAGATTTCAGTTCTGCATCTCCAGGGCACAAAACACACACAGATGAGAAGCCCCAACTTACGTTCTTCCACTTCCTGTTTCAGGTATTCCACAGCATGGGCAAACGCTGACCTCAGCTCCTCCAGCTCTTTACTGGAGTCTGAAAGACATCACGCAACAGACGTGTATTTGGGAGGGAGAGAGGACAGACAGAAAGAACCGGGAAAGAACACTTTGCATGCAGGGTCTGGCCAAAACGGTCACAGCAACGGTAAATAAGTAAATCCGTGTTTCAGAACACTTGCAGTGAGAAAGGTCACTTCTGGTGTATAAAGAGCAAGAGCCAGAGATAGAACCTTGGGCCTTAAGATTATCAGAAGAGCCCTGCTGGGTCAAACCAATGGCCCATCCAGTCCAGCATTCTGTCTCACACAATGGCCAACCAGTTCAGCCTTCAACAGTTCCTACCAAAGAGCCTTTTAGCTCTTTTTAGCACCTCCAGGCTTCCCGGGCAGAAGCCAGGAATAAACCGGACCAGGTGGCCTCATTCTCAGACACAGCAAAAGTGAGGGAATAATCCTGTTCTTGGTCTGTACCCCTTGGGAGTGCAAGATGAGGCTCGGCTGTCAGGGGGAAGGAGTCTAGCCTTTCCTCCCCCTGCTGTTAGTTTCCAATGTACAAGAAACCTGGTGTTTCACTTTGGGTTGTTTGTAGAGAAAAGCATTCAGTTGGCCTGCACTTGGAAGTGATACAGCCCAGCCAAAAAAAAGACTGACCAGCTCACAAATCGACTGTGCGAACCAGACCTCAGGCCTGGCCTGAAGGCTCCCAACAAGCAAAGCCAGAATCCCACCCACCCCCGGGTCCTCAGCCACAACCCAGTTACCTTGAGTAAAATCCACCCGTCTTCGCAGATAGTCCAGGTATGCCTGCCAGATTTCCACATAGTCAGTAGCTTGGATGAAGCCAGCGTTTAAAGCCTTTTGGAAATTTTCTGAGAGAGAGAAGTGGGGGGAGAAGGGACACAGATGTGACTTCAGCCACGGTCCAAACCCATCTAGCAGCAGGAAATTATTCAGGACGCCGTCCCAGAAAACTACTCCCAGGGCCCTCCCCCAAATCAGAGGCCTATGAGGCCACTATGCTCTGGAGATCGTGCTTCCTCAAGAGGAACTCACCTGGGCAGAAATGACACCCTGGGACCAAGTCCCAAAGTGACCAAGGTGACACAGTTCAGAGAAAACAGAAGCCCTGGCAAGGAAGGTGCTCAGGGTTCTTGGGGAGGGGAAAACCATCAGCCGCAATCTTTATTTCAAGCGCTTCTCTTTACCAGAGATGAGCTGATGCTCTGCTTCGTGCCTCTCCATAGCCAGCAGGTACTGTTTCCACAGCTTGACAGTCCAGGGACAATTCCTGACAGCCCGCTCATGGGCAGAAAGCACCAGCTCTTTCACCTTCAGCTGTCTGTCCTGGGAAATAAAGCACCACAAGTCAGTGTGGTTCAGGCCAGGGCGGTGAGTGCATGTGGCTGCCACCAGATAACTTCGCTTCCTGAAAATCTCATTTTTTAAAAAAGAAAAGCACGCTTCTAACCCTTATGGAGAAGTTCCAAAAAAAGAATATGGATAATATGAGGCTGCGTCTAGCTGGCTGAGACTCTGCTTGGCATGCAGGCAAGCAGAAGGTCTCAGGTTCAGTCACCGGCACCTCCAGTTAAAAGGACCAGGCAGGGGGTGATGGGAAAGACCTCCGCCTGAGACCCTGGAGAGCCGCTGCCAGTCTGAGTAGACAATGCTGACCTTGGTGGACGCAGGCTCTGATCCAGCAAAAGGCTGCTTCATGTGAGTTTATAATAGCTGCTGAAATAATAAACTCCAGAAAAGGAGCAGAGTAAGACTTTGGGGGTTTAGAGCAATATCTTCAGCAGCCTGCTTATTCCCACACACAATTATCAATACACACAAAAAAAAACTATGCTTAGACTGAATGCAAATAGGCAGCATCTACGCAGGTCTCAGGATTGCCAGTGCGTAGAAAGTTAACCCTATATGGCCAGGGTCTGACATACTTGAGTGACCACCTTTCCCCATATATACCCCAGAAAGCATTGCGGTCGGGGTCACGGAACCGGTTGACCCTCCTGGGCCCCAAGGGTGCCAGGCCTGCCCCAACGAGGGCCAGGGCTTTTTCAGTGGCGGCTCCGTAGTGGTGGGATGAGTTCCCGGAAGAGATCAGGGCCCCGCGGGACCTTCTGCAGTTCCGCAGGGCCTGTGAGATGGCTCTTCCGCCAGGCTTTCAACTAGGAGCTGCCCCACGAGTACCATCAAGGAGCCTGGCCTTCAGTTTTAACATCTGGCTCACTGCACCGAGTGACTCAGGATGACACTGAGCTGGAACTCAGCAGCTGGAGACATACTTAGCACGCCATGGTTACATTAATAGCATCTGTTTCTATGACTTTATAACTTATATAACTGGAGAGCCAGTTTGGTGTCGTGGTTAAGTGCGCGGACTCTAATCTGGGAGAACCGGGTTTGATTCCCCACTCCTCCACTCGCACCTGGCTGGATGGCCTTGGGCAAGCCATAGCTCTGTACCAGCTGTTCCCTCAAGGACAGCTTGGGAAAGAACTCTCTCAGCCCCACCTACCCCACAGGGTGTCTGTTGTGGGGAGGGGAAGGGAAAAGGAGTTTGTAAGCCACTCTGAGACTCCCTTGGGGAGTGGAGG
Source organism: Lepidodactylus listeri (assembly GCA_029233225.1). Classification (NCBI taxonomy): domain Eukaryota; kingdom Metazoa; phylum Chordata; class Lepidosauria; order Squamata; family Gekkonidae; genus Lepidodactylus; species Lepidodactylus listeri. The sequence continues at coordinate 3,525,558 of JARCFY010000013.1, read as the reverse complement.
GCGGGGTATAAACCCAATCTCTTCTTATTTGTACTGTAATGTTTTGTAATGTTTTATACTGTTTTAAAGTCCTATTTGGTTTCATTGGCACTGGGTGCCAGTGTTGCAAGCTGCCCTGAGCCCATTCGCAGGGAAAGCAGGGTATAAATGGAACTAACAAAATACATAAATACCTCTTTTAAGCACGCATAGCTGTGGTTAAAACAGGCAGCAGCAAAACTGGGAGAAAAGCGATACACATCTGCCGGGAAGTCACTTGCTCTTGGCTCCTTACCAGATACTGAGTGTACTGAGCCCAGAGGTCCGGCACGAGGCAGTTCTCCGCCAGGGCCCGCTCGTAAATCAGCTGGATGCGAGCCGGATCCCCGCCCTTCATCTCGAAGTCAATATAGGCTTGATATTCTGCCAGCTTCGGTGTCTCGGCAACCAGCTGTACAGTAAGCAAGAGGAGAGAAAGGAAGCCATTTCAGCATGTCAGGGAAGAGGGGAGAAATGGCACAGTCTGTTCTGCACAAAGTTCGGACTGTGTGATCGAAGCACGGGAAGGCTTCGGGTGCACTAGCCCCAAATGAGAGCGAGGTTTTGGGGGAAACACGGCTATGAATTCTAGGAGGGTGGCTGACTGGGATACACAAGACGCAGCAGACAGCGACTTGCACCTGGACTCCAATCCCTCGGTTTACTTACTTCACTGACATGCAATTACGCCTTCCCCACTGAGACTTAAGGCGGACACAACATTTGAAAAACAATCTGATCACACAGTAAGGACCTCCAAGCAACGACGCAGCACGACCCCAGCTACAGCGACGGCATGCAGACAGCTCTGCACAGGTCGCTCTCAAAGCCTGTGCTCCCTTCTGGAAAACTGTAGGGCCACCACAACAACATTTGGATGACAGAGGCAGAAAGCACTTCATAAATTATGTTTTCTGCAACCAAAACTTCTAAGTGTGGCAACCAAACAATTCTTATGGTGTTGTCTTTTTTGAGGCCCCCCTGAATTCAAAGGAGCTTACAATGTTTACACTGAGCCCTTCTGGATCTTGGTCCAGACCGGCCAAAATCACTCATTAAGCAGAGAGTGACTGACACTGAAAGACAAATGGATATTCTCAGGTCTCCTGGCTGTTCCTCCACAGCCAATATCAGGTGTATGGTCCCTCCTGCAGCCTATTTACAGTTTCTCAAATCCAAGAAGTCTAGAAGGGCATTTCACTTTCGCCAGAAGCATGTCCTTGCCGTCTGCAGTATCGGAAGGAAGTTTAAACGGACCCCCCTACTCATGGAGGCTCTGCTCCTGCCCCCTCCATGAAACAGACTCTCCGGTACATATATTCTTTCACTGCGTATACCATTGGCAGGGAGGGTGGGGTATACATTTGAAATAAATACCATATTTTTTGCTCCATAAGGCTCACTTTTTCTCCCAAAAAAAGGGGGGGGGGAAGTATATGCGTCTTAAACCCCCCTCACCTTTCCCAAGTCATGGCACCGAGCGGAGCTAGGTGCGTCTTATGGTCAGGTGTGTCTTATGGAGCGAAAAATACGGCAAATAAAATCCACGTGGAGACTATTAGTCTGTTGTTAGAAAGGTTATCTGGCAGATCAAATAAAATTAAACTCAACTACCTCCTGTCTGACAGGAACCATCAGACAACAAGACAGGTGGCTGGATTCTGTGCCCAGGCTTAAAAGGAACATAAAATGCATGAAATTGAGATTAAGTTCTAATTTTTTTTAAATCAAAATTATACACCAGTTTTACGGTAGTTTTATTCTATTTCTATATTATAGTCCCAGATTTCTAATTCAAGAATGCCGCCGTTGGTTTATCCCACATTTCTTAGTCAAATGTTCTGAGGTAAAATGACTGAGCATGCTGGCTGTTGACTGAAACAATAAAATTTGACTTGATCTGACACTGACCCTATCAAGCAAAGTTTCGTTATAACGTATATGTAATATTTTAATATAGTGCCTTGTTTCCCCAACATTCTTTGCACTGCTGTCAATTGGGAAAGCAAAAAAACCCTCTTCCCGTGGCCAAGGACGGGCGCCCAGCTTACCAGAGCCTCTTCGTAGGGCTTGCCCTTCTGCAACTGCTGCAAAGCCCTCTTGTAGTTCTTGACCACTGCTTCTGGGGTCGCCCCCTTGGACCATTCTTCGTATTCGGCATAAGTAGTCTCCATGTCTGGACAGGAAGGTGTAAAAACACTGAGAGGCTAAGATTTTTAACAGCAGGATACGAGTTCAGTCCGGAGGTAGTCAGAGAGAGCGCCACGAACAGGCCAAGCAGAGAGCCCGGGAGCCGCCATGAGCCCTTGGTTGGAGCACCTCTCTCTGACGAAGGAGAGAAGGCTCAGTTCTGAGGTCACTATCTGTAGGCTGGGGAATTCAAGGGATTCCTCCAAAAAAAACCTCTCTTAAGGTACACTTATGTTACAGGCAGAAGTCTGCAACTAACGGCAAGCCTCCTTTGCACCTGGGGAGCTGGGCGTTCATGAGACTGAAACCAGGAGCTTCTTGACTCTCAAAAATCCAAGAACAGAAAAGGGCCCCCCAATAGAGTGCCCACAGGCGCCAAGACATTCGCAGACGCCTCTCTTGGTGCCTGCCGAGTGTTCTTAGAAAGTGGGTGGGACTAACTGGGGGATCCTGCCCAGCAGGGCTTCCGACGGGACACTTGAGATTTCACTGGCCATGCAAATTAACATAACACTTGTTTGGGGGCAGCTGCCACCACCGTGTGGGTTCTGTTGTCTCGCTCTCCTCTTTCCTGGTGCATTTTTAAAAATTACTCCTCTTGTCCCCTGCGCTTGAGCTTCCTCAGTGGGGGTGGGGCTCCACCTCCCCAGGCAGCCGTTTTGTGGTCGTGCCCACCACCCTATGTCGGAATTCCAAAGGGGCCCACCGTCTCGGGAAGGATGGGGACCGCTGGGACAGAAAGCAAAAGAGGGGGGAGACAAAGCCCAACACGAAGTATTCCCAATATCATTAACGTGGCTCACAGGATTTGCGAAGGATTTTGTCCAGGAGTATGCAAAATGGCGCTGCAGCCATTCCTGTGCTCATCCTCGGCCACAACTGTTACCGTTTTTCCCTTACACCTCATAAACTTTCCAGCCAGGAAACTGCCACCATGGACTATGCCAGAGACCTCTGCAAGAGATGTGATCTTAGCCACCCAGCGGACATGGGCCTTCTGATGGCACTGCCCAAAGGAACCCACAAGACCCCCCCCCCCCAACACACAGACTCGAACACATGAAGCCACCTTCTACTGAATCAGATGCTTGGTCCATCAAGGCCTATACTGTCTACTCAAACTGCAGTAACTCTCCAGGGCAAGGGTGTCAAACATAAGGCTCGGGGGCCAGAAGTGGCCTGTCCAGGGCTCTGATGTGGCCACAAGCAACTAGTGCAAGGGAGGGAACAGGAGACTGTTTTGGGGGGAGGAGTGGACAGAGCCACTCCGATAGTGGCTTCAGCGTGGCGGAACAACCTCATCTGCAGGAGTCAAGCAGCATGGGAGCATTTGCCCAGTGCTGCACCGCTGGCTCTCCAGTCCGTCCGTCCATCCGTCAGAGTTTTCCTTTGCAACCACCCCAGCCCCGGGGGCCTTGCAGAGGGGATACAACAACTCGGAGCTTACCAGCTGTTATCCTTTATGCAGTTTCTATCTCCGGTACCAGGCATTACATTTCATGGCACACATGGCCCAGCCCGACAAAGTGACATTTATGTCAGATTCGGCCCTCATAACAAATGAGTTTGACACCTCTGCTTTAGGGCCTCAGGCAGAGGTCTTTTCCTTCATCTGCCACCCAACCCTTTCCACTGAAGATGCCAGGAACTGAACTCGAGACCTTGTGCAAGCAAAGCAACGGCTCTTCCACTGAGCCACTATTCACACATACACACCCCGATTTCCAGCAACCCCCATCCTCTGCTGGAAGGGCCTTTGTCAGCGAAACGGCTTTGCCGCATGCGATGCTCCTTCCGACAGAGGCAGCCTCAGAGGGCAGCCGTGAAAGCTCAGGGGTCCTTACCCAGCAGTGGAATCCCCAGCTGGCGCCTGAAGAGTGCGTGGATCTTTTCAAGCTGAGTGCCGATGGTCTGCTGCTGCTCGGGGGATGGAACGCCGCCAGCTGCCGGCTGCCAGGACAGAGAAAAGGCCAGGGGTATCAGGCAGGCAGCAGAAGGCTGTAAGCCACCCGTCGACAAAGAGAAGGCGAGAGGCACAGCAAGGCAGCACAGCCCACCTCTCCTCGCCATAAGCCCGGCAGCACGCTCATCCAAAGCATATTAACTCCATGCCAGCGACATGATTTCCTGATGGGCCCAAAGCTGATGAATGGGGAAACCATCCCCTGGCTTTGTGAGTGAGGATTCAGCAAGACAGAGATAAAAGGGAAGCGGTGGAAGAGACCTACAGAGAGGATGGGGCTTTTGCCCTCCCTCTGGCACCGACCTTTCTCTCCTTCTAGAAGTGTTCTCCTTTAATCATCACTAGACTCAAAAGAAGAGCACCAGTAGCCAGAGACGGTTAATGCCCTCACATTGGACTAGCCCCAAACCCACTGGCTAGAGGCAAAATGACTTGCCTGGACATTGCAGAGTCACATCTTAACCACAAGCTGCTCTTTTTGCCAAAGAAACACAGCCATTCCTCAGAAACACACCACATACACAAATCCACAGTGGGCACGGAGGCAGACGCTTTACCTGCACTGTTTCCAGAATGGCATTTTCGAACTCTCGGAAGGCCTCCCAAATGGCAGCTCCCTTCGTCACGTGAAGACCGACGGCCGTCAGTGCCCTTTCAAATATGGCACGAACTTTCTCAATGCCGCCCTCCTGGCCGATGCCACCAATTGAGTACTGGGCGTACTCGAGCCAGATTTCGGGACCTGAGGGAAGCCACACAGGCATCACCTACTCAATTCTGCCAGGGGGTCAGAAGGAGAGCTTGGCCTGACCATGAATTTATCCTTCCCTCTAATAAGAGTGCCTTGGCGGATTTCTCTATTCAAGCACTCATTCGAACATAAACTTCAACATGGGCTAGAACTAACCTTGATCTACATTCTTCTGATTCTATATAATCTTCCCAGAAGCCCCTGCCTTAACAAGGCTAGCAAGGGCGCAGAAGCAAAAATCACAAGAAAAAGTGAGGAATACTTGGAACCAGAGAACCAGCCTCAATACATCAGCTTTAATGAGACCGTCTTTCAGATCTGAATTCCACAATACGAAAGGGCAATCCTTTTAGTTCACATTCTTTTAAATTTCCTGAATAAAGCCCATTTTTAACACTCAGCTATGAAATTGTAATCCATAAAACAAAGACTGTTCCTCCAAAACAGAAAACTTACAGATGTAGTCTTTCACAGCCCTCTCAAAGAGATCGTAGACTTTCTCCCGCTCAGAGTTATCTGATGCCATGCGAATTTCATCCTTCAGCCAATCCAGCCAGATCTCTGCAAGACATGGGCGCAATCCATAGAGCTCCTCTACTCACATATATGAAAATGCATCTAGATATTTTAAAAAGCTTGAGAGAGAGGAAGAGCTTTCCAGAATACACTGAAGGCGGCTGCTACTGAAACTTAGAACATACGTTCTGATTGTACAACAGATGAGCAACACATATGGTTTTCAATAAATACATGAGTGACATGTCAGCATTCAAAAGAAGCATAACAGGGTCGTGTGGGGGCGTGACACAGAAAGGTTTAGCTCTTAGTCCTCAAGGGCAACCCCAGACCTGCCATAGAAGGAATGTAACAAAATGAAAAAAGAGGCAGGGCTCACCACAAGGATGCTCGCAGCTCAAAGAACACCTTCCCCAACCAACAGGACTCAAGTGTGCAAGCAACAAACTTGGGGGGGGGGGGGGGAGGGAGAGAGAAATATACTGCCGCATGTGAGAAAGGCATTTAAAGATATTTGAACTGGCACAGTCACAAGTAAGTCTGCGTATGAGATTGGGCAAGTTGACCAAACTTCCGGTGAGTTTTCCAAACGGTTAATACAACCCAACCATGTGCTCAATGTGAGATGTCTGTAAGTCTCAAAGCAAGATCTGGTGGTGGAAAGTGACATCGAGTCGCGGCTGCATTGTGGCAACCCTGTAGGGTTTCCAAGGCAAGGGATGTTCAGAGGTGGCTTGCCTTTGCCTTCCTCCCCGTAGCTGCTCTGGACTTCCTTGGTCGCCTCCTACCCAAGTATTAACCAGGGCCAAGCATGCTTAGCTGAGCCCGTTCGCGGGAAGGGCGGGGTATAAATTGAAAAAATAAATAAATATAAATAAATTAGCTTCGAAGATCTGATAAGATTGAGCTAGCCTGCGCCACCTGGATCAGAATGAACTAAACTTCCGTATGTGGGCACAGAGCGTTTCCAAAGGTTCTTGCTAAAGGTTCTTCTCTCTGTGCCGTTTTGTACCAAGATAGTCATCAAATTTTATACATGCCTTTACACCATAAAACAGTGTTTATTCCTGCTACTTTGGAGAGTCCCAGTCTGGGGCCACTCAGAGGACAACACTGCCACCTCTCCTGACAATCCACGCTGTTGAGGACCCTCTCGACCAATAGTTTACACTAGAAACCCTTAACGGCCACACACGGATTTCACAAATATCTGATTCAAAAGCATAAGAAGTGAGAAGGATAATGCCTTTTTGTAGTTTAGGCAAAGACAGAAGAGGACACAGTACACACGCATGACGTCCCGTTCAAATTCCAAATGCGCTCATTCCTAGAACAATCCTAACAGCTTTAAGAGTAACCCTTGAAAAAAATCAAGCCACAAGTTTTGAGGCACCACCTACCTTCAGTGAGAGGAAAGAGTTCGCTCATCTTCTGGCGGGCTCTTTGAAGTTTCACCAGCTCTCCTTCCTGGCGCAACAATTTTATCAGGTCCAGGTGGCAGTTATAGTCAAATGCATTGATGGACAGCTTAAAGAAAGGCAACAAAGCAACGCTTTATTTATAAGCTCTAACTAGACACAGAAATAGTGTTTGCTCACTCAGCCAAGACTCAAAGGTTATCCCCATGTGGCAGTGTTCTTGAGGAAGTCAGGGTCACTAGCAAGAATTCTACGGCATTCCACACATTCTCCCCATTCAGAGGCAATTCTTCAATTCAGTTTCTTCAAAGCACAGCAGTTCTGGTCACCAATGGAAAAACCTTGCTGCACCCATGGGTTGCCAATCTCAAGCTGGGAAATTTTGGAGACGGGAAGGATGGACCCTAGGGAAAGCAGCGCTAGGGAGGGGAGGGACCTCAGCAGGGCGTGATACTATAGAGCCTAACCTTCAAAGGAGCCATTTTCTCTAGGAGAACCGATCTCTACTGATTCAGGAGATCTCCAGGCCCCAACTGGAGATTGGCAACCCTAGCTGTGCTGCTTCATCTAGATGGCTCTCAAGGATGAGGCTGAACAACTTGAAAGCGGTGCTCAGCACAGCCCTGTCATGCTGCTTTCTTTGTTTGTAAATTAGAGCACCCAAAATGCAAAGGAAAGTGGAGGCCAAAAGGTACCTCTCACCAGCTTCTGTCCAGCTTTCCTGGACAGGAAAGATCTTGCCACTGTGGTAACATCTGGATTAGATTACTGCACCCTGACCTGGACAGCCCAGGCAAGCCCGATCTCATCAGATCTCAGAAGCTAAGCAGGGTTGACTCTGGCAAGTACTTGGTTGGGAGACCTCCCTAACTACCAGAGGCAAAAATAAGAAGAAGAGATTGGATTTATACCCCGCCCTTCCCTCAGAGTCTCAGAGCGGCCTTCAAACTCCTTTCCCCACAACAGACACCCTGTGAGGTAGGTGGGACTGAGAGAGCTCTGACAGAACTATGGCTTGCCCAAGGTCATCCGGCAGCTGCAATGCAAGTGGAGGAGTGGGGAATCAATCCTGGTTCTCCCAGGTTAGAATCAGCTGCTCTTAACCACTACACCAAACTGGGTTTATTCAGCCACCTCTCTGAATATCCTCCAGGACCCCATTAGGGATCAGTCACCATAAGGGATCATGACTTCCAGGCGTGCGCGCACGCACACACACTCAAATATAAAGAGTACCAAAAATACCCCAAAAAGAAAAAAAAATGTATAGATTAGATAACTGCAATGCATTCTGCATGGGGCTGCCCTTGAAGACTGGAAGCTACAGTGGGTAGAGAGCACTGCGTTCCAGAGTGTTGACTGACATGGGCTGTATAGGAACCACACCTTCATCCATCTCCACTAGTTTCCCAATTGCTTCTGGGTCCTGTGCAAAGTCCGCCCTGCCCTCCAAAGCTCCGGTTTCCTACAGAACAGCCAACCTCTGTATACCCAGGTCAGTGTTCCCTCTAAGCTGAGTGAGTGTGAGCCAGCTCAGAGGTTTTTAGCCTCCGGCCCACACATTTTTGCCTTAGCTCAGGAAGGTTGGCTTCCAGAGCAAACTAATTTATGCACAGTGTTCCCTCTAAGCTGAGTTGGTGTGAGCTAGTTCACAGTTTTTAAGCCTCTGGCTCACATTTTTCGCTCATCTCAGGAAGGGACGGCTCCAGAGCAGTGTTCCCTCTAAGCTGAGTCAGTATGAGTTAGTTCACAGTTCTTTAGCCTCCAGCTCACAGATTCTTCTCTTAGGTCGGGAAGGGATGGCTCCAGAACAGTGTTCCCTCTAAGCTGAGTCAGTATGAGTTAGTTCACAGTTCTTTAGCCTCCGGCTCACTCACAGATTTTTCTCTTAGCTCGGGAAGGGATGGCTCCAGAGCAGTGCTCCCTCTAAGCTGAGTCAGTGCGAGTTAGCTCACAGTTCTTTAGCCTCCGGCTCATAGATTTGACACCAGAGCAAACAACGCAGCAGCCAAATTGGCTTGCTCACAACTTTCAATGCCGGGAGCTCGCAAAATAGAGGATTTCTGCTCACAGGACTCCACAGTGTAGAGGGAGCATTATTCCGGGGTAAATCGGGAGAACCTCCGTGCCCCGCCTGGAGGTTGGCAACCCTAGCCAAGCGCAATTCCCTCGCAAGGCAGGGCGGAAGCCAGCCCCCCGTGTCCCCCCGGCCGCTCCCGGCCCCTTAGGAAGCCAAACCCGAGCGGAGACTCGTGCAGGGAGGCGGCGGGCAGGCTCCCACGAGAGGCGGGCGGGCGGGCGGGCGGCCCCTCACCTGCTCCTCCAGCCGCTGGATCTCGGCCTCGTTCTCCTTCTCCTCATCCTCGCCCGAGGACTCCTCCGAGGTCTCCCCGGCTTCCTCCTCGTCGCCTCCACCGTCGTCTTCCGAGTCTCCCGCCTCGCGCAGCTCCTCCTCGGCCGCGGCCGCCTCAGCTCCGCCACCCGCCGCCATCTTGCCACAGCCGTCGCCTCGGGCCCGCCGGCCGCCTCTCCGCCCCGGCCCCGCCCCAACGGTCTTGAGGCTGCCCTCGGCACTGCCCGAATCAAAATCCCGCCCCCGGAACGGCCGCGACGCCAAACCCTCTTGTGAAACCCGAGTTTTCCTTCCCCGGGGGAGAAGCGATGTATAGATAGTTCGCGCGGACCCGGACGGACCGAGGAAGAACGACTCGTATTGTTTGTTTCCAAACAGGCAGCTATTTAGGCGGACATCAAGCCGTTTTGTGGCGCAGGGGCTTCGAAGAAGGTCAGTGTAGAGCACGCTCTCGCATGGCCTTTCGGGAAGGGGGAACTGAGCCGCCATGCAGAGCGTGGCGGGGCTGCCGCGTCCCTCACAGTGACCAATCGGAGGCCGGCTAGCTTGCGCCAATGAGTGCAGGGGATGCTGAAAACGGGAACGGGCGGCGCCTGGCCCTGATTGGACACGTGCCCGAGGAAAACAAGGCAGTAGCTAGGGTTGCCAACCCTGGGCTGGGAAATTCCTGGAGCCTTAGTGGTGGAGGGTGCGGTTTGAAGAGGGGAGGGCCTCAGTGGGGTTTCATGCTACAGAGCCCACCCTGCAAAGCTGCCCTTTCCTCCAGGAAGATAGATTCACGTGGGCAGCCGTGTCGGTCTGAAGCAGCTAGGGTTGCCAGCCTCCAGATGGGGCCTGGGGATCTCCAGCTTTTACAACTGATCTCCAGCTGACAGAAATCAGCTCCCCTGGAGAAAATGGCTGCTTTGAAGGGTCGAGTCTATGGCATTGTACTATGCTGAAGCCCCTCCCCAAACCCCACCCTCCTGGCTCCACCCCCAAAATCTCCAGGTATTACCCAACCGAGACTGGGCAACCCTAGAAGCAGCAACGTTTGAGTCCGGTGGGCACCTTGAAGACCAACAAACGCCCAGAATAACAGTTTATTAGTCTTAAAAGTGCCACCGGAGCCAAACTTTGCTTTCCTCCAGGGAAAATGATCTCTGTAGTCATTAGAACATCAGAGAAGCCAATGTTGGATCAGGCCGACGGCCCATCCAGTCCAACACTCTGTGTCACACAGTGGCCAAAAACACCAGGCGCCCTCAGGAGGTCCACTAGTGCAGCCAGGACACTAGAAGCCCTCCCACTCCCCACTGTTGCCCCCTCCCAAAGCCAGTCTGACAGATCTCCAGCCCCACCTTGAGGCTGGCAACCCTAACCCTTTTCACTGTAGAGTAGGGTTGCCAAGTCCAGGTTGGAAAATACCTGGGGACTTTGGGGGTGGAGCCGGGAGAGGGTGGGGTTTGGGGAGGGGAGGGGCCTCAGCATGGTACAATGCCATAGAGGCCAGCCTTCAAAGCAGCCATTTTCTCCAGGGGAGCTGATCTCTGTCAGCTGGAGATCAGTTGTAAAAGCAGGGGATCCCCAGGCCCCACCTGGAGGTTGGCAACCCTACTGTAGAGTGATTCCTGTGTGGCAGCGCAGGCGATGAGAAGAAAGGGGAGGAAAGGGGGCTTCCCTTTATGGAGAAACTCCCCTAGACAAAGGATTCCTGGAAAGAACTTGGTAACTGCTGCCACCACTCGGGATCCCTTGAGGACATCTAGACTAGCACATCAAGGATGGGGAAGAGTGAGCTTTACCTACATTCCCATTAGTAGAAATGCTACCTTCTGGGGAGAAAAAAAAATGAGTGTCACCTAAGGTTGTCAGGGGTCTAGTATTGAATCAGATTCCCCCCCCCCCCCAAGTCATTCAATGAAAATACTGGGCTGCCTGTATCACCTGGCAACCATTCCAAGCCCAAATACTGCAAAGCAGGCTGTTTGGCCTTGGAGGAGGTGGTATTTTAAAAAACAGAAACATTTGACATCCCTAGTACCTAACAACATTTCTTTCAAAATGAGCTTTCGTGAGCTACACAGTACTCTTCTTTTTTTATTTATAAACTAATATTTTCCTAGTGATAGGAACCTGGCCATCCGTTTCAGTATTAGGAGGAGGTGTTATTACTGCATCCCATCTTCCAAAGCTAAAAACTAGGCCTACTGATTGACCATGGCGAGGAGGGGAACGTCCCTTACCGCTGGCTCCATCAACTTGTTGCCTCAAACTGCCCAAGCGTGGAAAGCGGGGGCCCATTCTGTTTTCAGTAATGTCCGGCCGGCCAGATCATAGAATCCTAGATTTGGAAGGAGCCATAGAGGCCATCTAGTCCAGCCCCCTGCTCAAGGCAGGATCAGCCTACAGCATCCCTGACAAGTTTTTGTACAGCCACTGTTTGAGGACTGCCAGGGAGGCAGCCGATTCCACTGTTGCACAACTCCTACTGTAAAAAAGTTTCTCCTAAGATCCAGCCTGGACCTTTCCACCCTTTATTTAAACCCATTCTTGTGATGTTTTTCACAAGCAGAGGAAGCTGGAGATGACCCTCCTTTGTCCTCAGCATGACAGATACACTGCCCTTGTCCATGGGTGTTCCACGTTAACCTCTCCTGTCTTGCACTCCCAAGCAGTTTGCACCTGATTAACGCAGGTTTTCTCCCCAGTTTTCCAATTTTTATTTTATAAAGAACAAAAAACAAACATATGTACAAAAATGTGGGGATTATGATTTGCAGCATTTGTTTTGTCTATTTGTTTACTTCATCTATTGTCTAAATGTATTTTATATTTTTCCCACCATATATTTTAATCTAAATTTTTCCTTATAATTAAAAATATAGTTCATCTTTTCTTCTGATTCGGCAGTTATGTCCATAGAGTTTATTATATTGTTCCATCCATTTATAAAATCTTGACCATGTACTCTCAAAGCTTTCTTCATTTTGACCTCTCAAAATTAAAGTTAATTTATCCATCTCTGCAGATTGCAGCAGTAGTTTATTTATCATTTCTTCTTTTGAAGGCATCTCATTTCTTCTCCAATATCTGGCATATAGTATTCTTACAGTAGTAACTACATGTATAATAAGATAAGCATCTTGCTTTTTACATTTTTCCAGTAATATGTTCAATAAAACAATTCTGGTATACAAGGTACAGTAGTTTTTAACATTTTTTGTAACAATTCATGAACCCAAGACCAACGTTTTTTAACTCTATCACACGTCCACCACATATTAAAAAAAGAACCAACAATTTTTTGACATTTCCAACAATCATTTGGTAAGGCAGGATAAAACTTTGCTAATTTATCTGGAGTAATATACCACCAATAAAACATTTTATATATTTTTTCTTTATATGAAATTGCTTTAGTAATCTTTACATTTGTTTTCCAAACCTGTGATCATTGGTCTACGTCAATATTATGACCCAAATTTTGTGCCCATTTAATCATAGGGTCTTTGACTATCTCATCTTGTGTTTTTTTCTAATATTATTGCATATAGTTTCTTAATCAATTTCTCATCAGTATACAACAATATTTTATCTATACGCTTGTTTTAGCATATCTTGACTGCATTTGTACTGTTTCCCACCAGCTAAAGTCAGGTTCTTGTTTAAGATTTTCTATTGTTTTTAGTTCATTTTTATCTTAACAGTACATTTTTTAAAAAATATGTTTGGATTTGTAAATGCTTCTAATGGTGAAACCCATTTTGGTATCTTGATATTAAAAAGTCTTTTAATTTCTTCTCAGACCTTCAATAAGGATCTTCTAATGAGATGTTGTTTAAAATAGTTGTTTGAAATATTTGAGGGTATCAGCTTTTCCATAGCATATAAATGCATTCCATCCCACTAGTAAATCATGTCCTTCTAACATTAAAAGTCTGGTATTCTCTAATGAGATCCATTATTTTAACCACGTCAGAGATGCTGCTCTGTAATATAACATCAAATCTGATCATACAAATCCAGCTTTTTCTTTTGCATCTTGTAATGCTTTGGGTTTTATTCTTGGTTTCTTGTTTTGCCATATAAATGGTATCACCAATTTGCCAAGCTCTTTAAAGTATTTTTGATTTTGAAGGATCTGAATTTTTGGGGGGGGGAGGGAGATCAGTCTTTGTAAAATGTTCGTTTTATTGTAGCCATTCTTCCCATCAGAGATATTTGTGCATTTTCTCTTTTTTTCAAATCTTTCTTGATTTCCAATATGAGTTCTATATAGTTGTCTTTCAACAGGGAACTACATCTATTTGTTATATTTATTCCAAAATATTTCACCTTTTTTTAATTTCCAGACCTGATATTTCTTGTAGCTGTTGGGATTGGTCTTTGGTCATATTTTTCGTTAACATCTTTGTTTTATTAAGGTTGATTTTCAATCCAGCAACCTGTCCATACTCCTGTAAAGTTTTTAATAGTTGTATAATAGAGTCCAATGGATTGTCTAGAACAAAAACCAGATAATCAGCAAACAATTGCAGTTTATATTCTTCTCCTCTTATTTTTAGTCCCTTAATATTGGTATCTTCTCTGATCATGTCATTCAGTATTTCCAGAACAAATATAAATAATAGTGGTGAAAGTGGACATCGTTGTCTGGTTCTTTATCTTATCTCAATGTTTTGTGATAGATCTCCATTGATGAGAATCCTCGCTTGTTGTTTTGTATAAATTGCTCTAACCATTGTGAAAAATTCATTGCCACACTGTGAGGATAATAGTTGTTCCATCATAAAATTCCGGCAAACATTATCAAAGACTTTTTCAGTATCTAAGAAAACCAAGGCCATCTGTTTCTCTGGATGTGCTTGTATATAACAATTCAGGGTGTGGGTGTTCTTTCACATATGTCACTACACCTCTTTTTTTTCCCCTTGTCTGAGGAGATAAAAGTTCTCCCAAATTTTTTAATTTCCAAATATTTTTATCTAAATATTTTATGTGGGTCTCTTGTAGACATATGACATCTAGCTGCAGCTTTTTCAATTGTTGAAATATCTGTCTTCTTTTGGGGGGGGGGGTGTTCAGTCCATTAACTTTAATTGAAATTATCTTTATTTTTCTTCTATCCATTTTGTGATTGTGATTTGGTATCCTCTTTATTCTTCAGTTTAAGTCTTTGAGTGGGTTGCTTAGATGTCCCTGATGCTCCTTGTGAATCTTGTTTGTCCTCTTCTGTAGTTTCTGGTTGTTCCTCCTCAGTTTTCAGATCTTCTCCATGGGTTTTAATAAAGTCTTCTACTTTGAAAGTTGAGTTAATTCTGTATCTTTCCCCCTTATAAGTAAAGAGGATGCCTTCTGGAAGTAGCCATCTATATAGGATTCCATTGTTTCTCAAAATACTTGTAAGTTGTATGTAATCTTTTCTTTTCACTCTCACTCTCCATGGAATTTCTTTTAAAATTTTTATTTCTTTGTCTTCTATTTGGAGAGATGTTTCATTTGATGCTTTAATAATTTCATCTCTTGTTGTTCTTTTGTGGAATCTCACGTGTACTTCTCTGGGAAGTTTATTTCTTTTTGCATAAGCAGAGTTCATTCTATAAGCCACATCAATTTCATTAAAAACTTCCTCTATATCTTCTGTGTCCATATATTTTGCAAGTGTTTGTGCCATATCACTTTTTAAATTTTCATCTTTCTTCTCTGGAATATTTTGAAATCTTAAAATATATGCTGCCTTATCAAGTTCTAATTTTACAAGCGCCTCTTCCATAGAATTTTGTTTAGATTTTACTGCTTTTACTTTAGATTTCATTTTTTCTGATTTAGTTTGCACCTTGCTTGTTGTTTTAGTCAAGGCAGAAATTTCTTGTGTGCTTTCTTTAAGTTGTTTCTGAATCTCTTCCACCTTCTCTGTCATTTCTTGCAATTTGGCTTGCAAAGGGGCAAATGCTATTGCTATAGCTGATCTTACAGCTGTTGTTACTGCATCTTGTATTAAGGCTTGTAAGTCTTCTATAGAGATCTGTGCCAAGTTTAAACCTTGTCCTGGAGATGGGACACCAGGAGGCGTTACTCTTTTATTTGTGCCACCAGCCATATTCAGTTATTATGTTAAGATCAGAGAATCACTCAAAAAAGCTTCTCAATAATTACCTTTGAATTCAAACAGCTTTCTGTTTTTGAAATAATTATTACTGAATTATAAGCAAAAGCTCTTTCTTCCCAGCCTGTACAGACAGAATTATCTACTGTTTACAATATAGTCAGAACATGATATGCTTTCTGAAAAACAACATGCAAAAGCAAAACAATACCAAACTTGAAGTTTATGTTAAAAGGAAGTGACGTTTAGAAAACAAAAGTAGATTTCAGATAGTTTACCAGTTCCTTTTTTCTTCTTCTTTCTTCTTTTTAAAGCCCCCAAAATGTCCTTAATTTATAATCCCAATAAAAACATCTTTAAATTGTAATCCAGATAGTATTAGAGTTATAGTCAATTGTAATCCATTTAGAGAATCTTCATATAGTTCCAAAATGGCCAAATTATAATCCCAAGAAACAAAAAGGCTTCAGTCGAAATAAAGTCTAGTCCCAAGAACCAAATTGCCAAATAATATTGCAGTTCACGGAATGTATGAGTTAACATTCAAACATCAGCCTTCTCTTTCTTTGTCCATTGAGTTATTTAACAAGTTCCTTTTACAGTTCTCTTCCAAGCTGCTTCAAAAGAAAAGGGGAGTGGAATCCCTTCACCCCTCCATCCTTCTTCTATTTCCTGTTTATAGGGTTTAAGAACATAAGAACATAAGAGAAGCCCATGTTGGATCAGGCCAATGGCCCATCCAGTCCAACACTCTGTTGTCACACAGTGGCCAAAAACACCAGGTGCCCTCAGGAGGTCCAGCAGTGGGGCCAGGACACTAGAAGCCCTCCCACTGTTGCCCCCCCCCAAGCACCAAGAATACGGAGCATCCCTTGCCCCAGACTGAGAGTTCCTATCTATACCTTGTGGCTGATAGACCTCCGCTGATGGACCTCCGCTCCATATGCTTATCTAATCCCCTCTTGGAGCCGTCCATGCTTGTAGCCGCCGCCACCTCCCGTGGCAGTGAATTCCACATGTTAATCACTTTTTGGGTGAAGAAGTCCTTCCTTTTATCTGTTCTAACCCGACTGCTCAGCAACTTCAAGGAGTGCCCACAAGTTCTTGTCTTGTGAGAAAGGGAGAAAAGGACTTCTTTCTCTACCTGCTCTATCCCATGCATAACCTTATAAACCCTCAGCCGTCGTTTCTCCAAGCTAAAGAGCCCCAAGTGCTTCAACCTTTCTTCATAGGGAAAGCGTTCCAACCCTTTTATCATTCTAGTTGCCCTTTTCTGCACTTTTTCCAATGCTATATCTTTTTTGAGGTGTGGCAACCAGAACTGTACACAGTTCTCCAAACGAAGTCACACCATCGATTTATATAGGGGCATTACGATACTGGCTGATTTGTTTTCAGTTCCCTTCCTAATAACCCCCAGCATAGCGTTGGCCTTTTTCCTCGCAGTCGCACACTGTCTCGACATTTTCATTGAATTATCTACCACGACTCCAAGATCTCTCTCTGCCAGTTCGGATCCCCATCAACATGTATTTATAGTTAGGATTTTTTGGCTCCAACGTGCATCACTTTGCCCTTGGCCACCCTGAACCCCATTTGCCACCTTGATGCCCACTCGCCCATCCTGGACAGCTCCCTTTGGCGTGCCTCCCAATCCTCCCTGGTTCTCACCACCCTGCAGAACTTCGTGTCCTCTGCACATTTAGCCACTTCACTGCTTACTCCCAACTGCAAATCATTAATAGACAAGTTAAAAAAGCATCGGCCCCAGTACTGGTCCCCGCGGGACCGCACTGCTTACCTCCCTCCACTGAGGAAACTGCCCATTTATGTTCACTCTCCGTGTCCTTCGAAAGGGCTCCCTCAGGGGTCACGAAGTTCCTGGTGAAGTTGTTCCATGCAGGTCCCTCCCGGCGCTCAGGGGTCCTTGTGTGCAATGCCTCCGTCTGGGCTCTGCTGCCCTTCCCTCTGCCGCGAGGGCTGCTCGCGCCCACCGCCCGCCACCTTTGCAGGTCCGTGGGAGCGCCGACCAGCCTCCCGGGCAGCAAACGGTTAAAGCAACGCCTGGGAGGAAAGGGGCGTGGCCGGAAGGCGCCGTCGCCGACGTCACAGCCCGCGGCGGCGGCGGCGGCTGTCGGGTCGCGCTGGCCGACGTCATCTCCGCGCGCCGTCTCCCCGGTGACCGCCAGGCCCGTGTCGTCGTCTCCAAACACGCAAGATGGCGGCGCTGCGAGCGAGCGGCGTGAGGACGGCGGCCGCGGCTCTCCTGAGGCCCCGCTCGGGCGCGGAGCAGGCCCGGCCGGCCCTCGGGTATCACAAGAAGGTGGGGGCGGCGGTGGGGCTGACGGGCCGGGTTCTGGCAGGCAGGGGGCGGGGCACCGCGTGGACAGGTGTGGGGGTTGGCAACTCCCGGTCGGGGGAATTCGGGAGATTTGGGGACGGGGGGACGGGGCCTCCGCTCCGGAGCAGCTCTTTTTATTCCCCTCGCTCTCCAAGAGAACTGGTCTCCGTCTTCTGGGGATCCGATGTGAATTCCGGGAGGTTTCCACCTGGAGGCTGGCAACAGCGTTCCCTCTAAGCTGACTTCGTGTGAGCTAGCTCGTGGCTTTTCAGCCTCCGGCTCGCGCGTTATTATTTTTTTGGTCTTACCTCCAGAGCAGACTGACCGATGCCGTAGCCAAACCGCTGGCTCGCAGCTTTAATGCCGTTAGCTCACCAGCTGGAATTTTTGCCCACAAGCAATGTTTCTTCTAAGCAGTGGAGTCTTGTGAGCAAAAATCCTACTGTGTGAGCTCCCGGCATTAAAGTTGTGCGCCGGCGATTTGGCTGCGGCATCAGTTAGTTTGCTCTGGAGCCGGATCCTTCCTGAGCCAAGACAAAAATGTGTGAGCCGGAGGCTAAACAACGGTGAGCTGGCTCACACTAACTCAGCTGAGAGGGAACACCGCTCACAAGACTCCACGGCTTAGAGGGAGCATTGGTAGCAACCGTAGGCTTGTTGCTGCTGTCAAGTCGCAGCTGACTTGTGGAATTTTTGCTCACAAGCAATGCTCCCTCTAAGCTGTGAAGCCTTGTGAGCAAAAATTCTACTTTGTGAGCTCTTGTTTTACTTTTGTACACACCTGTAGACTTTGATCTGGCATGTAAATATGGCCCTCCTAAGCCTATCCCATGGCCCGTGGGTTTCGTATTGCTAACGTATGGTATTGATTATAGTGCTGAATTTCTTTTGTACTGGAGGTCATCTTGCTGGGCTGCTGCTGCAGGTCTGTCTTAAGAATAGTGCGGAAAGGGGAGGGCTCCACTTCAGAGCTGCGTGCCTTCTACATATCGTACTGCCCTTTGGGCTTCTTATGAGGGAGAGATGAGTACTGGCTGCAGTTAACTGGCACAGGCTTTCCAAGGAATAGCGGACTACATAGCGAATGCTAGCTTTAGGCTAGGGAAAATGTGCTCCACTGGGTGGCAGTCATACAGCCTAGTCTTTTCCTGCTGTATCATTTCAGAGCACTCAAGTGCTGACTCCGCCTCTTCAGACTTTTTGCTTGCCAGATGTGCTTGAGAAGTTCTCACGCAGAGCGTGTTAGATGTGGCTATTACCTCTTGTATGGTGTCAGTCTCAGAGGCATAGAGGCTTATTTTGCATTTAACCTGTGTCAACCTCTTATTCGTAAATGCATCTGAGGGGAAACTGAGATGTATTGTCCCTAGTGTTCCTTGGCCAGACCAAATTGTTCAGTTCAAGTGAACTGGTAAGATTCTGGAAAGGGTATGAGCATAATTCTCTGGGCATTTGTGGTTTCCCAGTTTGGGGGGGGGGGGGTGTTGAGAGCTTAACAGTTCTGTTTAAGCCTATCAGGCATTAGTCAGAGAAGAAGAAGAGAAGAGATTGGATTTATACCCCGCCCTTCACTTGGAGTCTCAGAGCAGCTTACAGGCTCCTTTCCCTTCCCCTCCCCACCACAGACACCCTGTGAGGTAGGTGGGGCTGAGAGAGCGCTGACAGAAACTACCCTTTCAAGGACAGCTCTGACAGAATTATGGTTTGCCCAAGATCATCCAGCAGTCTGTGCACTTAACCACTACACCAAACTGGCTCTTTTTGTGCCTTTGTGTAAATGAGAGATGGTCACCTGCCAAATGTTAGCCTTTGAACTTTCTGTTCCAGGTTGTAGATCACTATGAGAACCCTAGAAATGTTGGTTCTCTGGACAAGACTGCCAAAAATGTTGGGACCGGCCTTGTGGGAGCTCCAGCTTGTGGAGACGTCATGAAACTGCAAGTGAGTTATTGTGGCCTGAAGACATTGCACATAAAATTGTGTTACACTGAGTCGTGCTGTTGGCTTGGACTGGCAGCAGCTCTTCAAGATGTCTTTCACTAGAAATTCTCGGGACCGGACCTGGGACCTTGTGCTGACAAAGCAGATCCTCTGCCTCGAGTCAAGGCCCCTCCCCCCAAGTCCAGTGCAATGGAATCTTTCCTATCTTCCACTCTTCATTATTGGTAGATGAATTTTCTTTAAAAATTAGTGTTTGGAAACTAACATCTCTGGAATCTTCTCAGGTTGAAGTGGACGAAGAAGGAAGAATTGTCGATGCCCGATTTAAGACGTTTGGCTGCGGGTCAGCAATCGCTTCAAGTTCCTTGGCTACTGAATGGGTGAAAGGGAAGACGGTAAGCCTGGTTTGTATTATAGGCCTTGGTCCCAAGAAGGTGAGTGCGCTGGTGCCTGTTAGCCGGTCCTCATCATGCACAATGCAGTTGGAGCAGCATCGCATGCATCTGGTGAAAGACAGAGGAATAGCGACCAAACAGTAACGTTTGTACATTTCAGGTTGATGAAGCCTTGAAGATTAGAAACACAGACATTGCTAAAGAACTCTGCCTTCCTCCAGTCAAGCTTCATTGCTCCAGTAAGTAATTTTGGATGACTCCCCCTGCTTAGTTAGCTCATTGGGCCCCTCCTCTCCTGGTAAATATGGAGCTGGAGCTGAATTGAGAAAGGCAAGGGCCCAAAATATAACAGAAATGTCTTTGTCCCACTTAAAACATAGTTAGAGTGCAATGGCACTTTTAAGACCAACAATGTTTTATTCAAGGAGTGAACTTTTGTGTGCATGCACATGAAAGCTCGCACTTTGAATAAAACTCTGTTGGTCTTAAAAGGTGCCACTGGACTCTTAACTTTGTTCTGTTTCTTCAGACCAAGACAGCGGCCCAGCTTGATTTGTCCCACTTATGCAGCAGTGCAAGGCTCTTACGCACTGGGATGCACTGTATTCTTGGTGCTTGGGGGGGGGGGGCAACAGTGGGAGGGCTTCTAGTGTCCTGGCCCCACTGGTGGACCTCCTGAGGGCACCTGGTATGTTTTGGCCACTGTGTGACACAGAGCGTTGGACTGGATGGGCCGTTGGCCTGATCCAACACAGGCTTTTCTTATGTATGCCCAGAAGAACGACTGCCATCAGAGTTGGAGCCTCTTCCACTGTGGATTAAGAAAGAATGGAGACTGCAGCTTTCAACGGCTACCAGTTGAACACCTGTTTTTTCTCTTTTCCCCACAAAATACAAAAGAGACAGTAACCCCTACAAATGCTTTGGATGCTGAAATGCTGTACTGATATCCCATCATTTCCTAAAACTGGCAATCCAAATAGCCTTGTGAAATGAGCGCGCTTCTTAAGTTAACCCTTCAGCAGGAGAGGTCGATAGGGGAAGCTGCAAACTCTGTGAAGGAAGAGAGCTCTTAAGTGTAACCTGTTAGAAGCCTAGCTGTTCTGGACTTCTCTCTCTCTCTCTCTCTCTCTCTTTCCCCCCCCCCCCTCTCTCTCTCTCTCTCTCTCTCTCATTTAAAACAAAAAATTTCTCTGGTGCTTTCCTGCTCTTAAACCATTTGATTAATGTCTCCGTCTCCCCCTTTTTCTCTCTCAGTGCTGGCAGAAGACGCCATCAAGGCTGCCTTAGCAGATTACAAGCTGAAACAAAACCCAAAGAGCGGCGAGGCCAAGAAGGATGCAGCCAGTGGGTAGCAGGAGTCCCTCGTGACAAAGCTGTGGCCCTCTCTCCTTCCTGTTTGAATTTGCTGGGCAATTGCAGTAGGAAGCCAGTCCACCTGCCTCTAGTGAATTGCAGGAGCCGGGGGGGGGGGCACCTCTCATACGCACAATGTACCACAACCACTGGGGCAGGCTAAGAGTAGTGGGCCGTCACCTTGCACTTGGTGGCACTAGCCACCCTCAGTTGCTTATCTCCACGTACTTCTGAAAATAAAACCTCCTTGTGATTTCAGCGTTAGACTCTCTCTGATCTTTAGCAAAGAATCATCTCAGGCCTTAGTGTGAATGTTGAATTAATAGGTAGGCAGGAGGGCTTTTGTTGCTGAATTGTTTGAGAGGGGAAGGGCTTTCATTGTGGAAATAACAGGTTGCCTGCCTGGGAGTGATGATTACCTACAGGTGCCCCCCCCCCCAATCTCCTGGCCATACATGAGGTATTCTGGTGTGAAGGGGGGGGGGGGGGTTGAAGGGATCACTGTGGGGTTGCAAGACTGCTGGGGGACCTGTGGCTCAGTTCAGCTTGGCAGTAACCCTGTTCTCCTTGCCTAATGTAAAGGAGGCAGCGTCCAGAAAGCCCTTGGCCAAGAGGGGAAAGTGTGGGCCACCTCTTCCACCGTCTGTGTTAAGTTTTTGTTGTATAGGTTTTGCCTTAGGCTGTTTATGCACAAAATACAGATTTATGTACAAAATATGCTATATAATTGTATGCCTAAATAATACATGTCTGTTCTCTAAGCTATAGAGTGTGTGTCGTGTGTGTTTTTTTCTCGGTACCATGGAGAGAGAGTTGATTGTTCAGCCATAGTCCAAAAGCTTGGGGTGGGTTTTTGTCGAAACCCGTTTTTTGGGAAACGTCTGCCACGCAGTTTCTCCACTGGTGGATGCCCATTGAATGGTGGCCTTGGAATTCCTCTGAAGAGGTGCTTGGGGAACTCGCAGAGGCATTCCAGCGAAAGATTGCTGCAGGCCCAGCGCTCGAGACTTGCCCAAGGCTGAGTCTTGAAGGCGCCTCTCACCATTTTTGTTTAGACTTGCAGTGGCTGGGGAAGGAAAGCTGAAAAGAGCCAAAGGGAGGGGCCTTGGTTCCCTTCTGAAGAGAGGTTTTACCCTGTAGACACACTTAACTTAGGCTGATTCAGGTGGGTAGCCAGGTTGGGCTGAAGCAATAGAGCAAAGTTTTGCGCCAGTGGCACCTTTAAGGGAGGGAGCCAGTTTGGTGTAGTGGTTAAGTGCACGGACTCTAATCTGGGAGAACCGGGTTTGATTCCCCACTCCTCCACTTGCACCGGGCTGGATGACCTTGGGCAAGCCATAGCTCTGTACCAGCTGTTCCCTCAAGGACAGCTTGGGAAAGCGCTCTCCCAGCCCCACCTACCTCACAGGGTGTCTGTTGTGGGGAGGGGAAGGGAAAAAGGAGTTTGTAAGCCGCTCTGAGACTCCCTTGGGGAGTGGAGGGCAGGGTATAAATCCAATCTCCTCCTCCTCCTCCCCCCCTCCCCCCTCCTCCTCCTCCTCACCCCCTCCTCCTCCTCCTCCCCCCCCTCCTCCTTCTCCTCCTTCTCCTCCTCCTTCTCCTCCTCCTTCTCCTCCTTCTCCTCCTTCTTCCTTATACCCAGAATTACACCGGTTGGTCTTAAAGGTGCTCCTGGACTCAAACTTTGCTCTATAATTTAAACTGATTTTTAAAAAATGCCTCCCAGCACTGTGAAGACAACTCGTGTGGTGTTGTGGTTAAGAGTGTTGGGCTAGTCTCCGGAAGTCCCAGGTTCAGATCCCCAGCTGTGCCATGGAAGGCAGCTGCCTCGTGGCAAGAGGGGAGGAGCAGCAGCTATTCATGGCTAGAATTGTCAGCAAGGAGCAGAGCTGCTGGGAGCTAACTCTCTTGCCATAGCCACCCGAGTAAGAACTCTGCTTTACAAACAGGTTACTAGTCCTTATGAAATTCAAAGCAAACCGTCTCTTGGCAAGAACTCTTCCAGGGCATGTTTGTTTCACAAGCAGATGTTTGGAATACCAAAGTTTCAAAACAGTGGTGGGACAGGAGAAGGCAATATGTGTGGGCACCCAGTATTTCCTCCCAGATTTGCTCAGCAGCTGCCCTGCCTGCCTGCCTGCCCATTCAGTGGCTGACCTAAGAGTAGCAGTTCTCTTACAAAGTTATTTCAAAGGGAGATTAGCAAGACTGCTGAATTGCAACGGATAATGAAACTCAAAACAATGCATCCCCCCGGACTAAATTGAGACCTGGGTTCCCTGTCTCATTACCAGCACTGATTTCTCCACACCTACTACCCCTCTGCATATCACACCTAATCCAATCATGCCTGCTGTTGTCATTTACCTGCTATTGTCATTTGTCTACTAATGTCATTCGACATCTGAAATCACTCCACTCTCCAAGACAGAAGAACAGAGGGACTCACATTCTAGCTGCAACTGAAGAAGTGAGCCAGTGACTCCGAAAAGCTCCTACCCTGCCACAAATTTGGTCTTAGTCTTTAAGGTCCTTGTGGACTCTTGCTCTTTTCTACTCGCTACAGACAGACTAACACGGCTCCCCGTCTTGATCTAAGGCAGGATCTTGTGTGTGAGAGGCCTGGCTCTTCTAAGAGGGCATGGGCCAGCTGAGGCTTTTGTTAAGTGGCTGTATTAAAATCTCTTTTTTAAAAATTCTTCCCAATCAATTTGAGGCCCCTTTTGAATAGAGCAGATGGTTTAAAATTAACATCCCAACTGGCACCCCCTCATGCCAACATAAGGCAGCGATAGATCCCCTGGGCTCTGCTCTTCCTAGTCTAGCGCCAAGAGAGTGCCATTCTGGGTGCTCAGCTCTAAGCCGTGCGCTGTGGACCCTAATAAATCCACAGCCCTCAACACCTCTATGCTTGTCGCCTTTGCAAGATGTCCAAATATTTCCCTTCGTGCCAAGCACCAGTTGCCATCCGGATGAGGTATGTGCTGCTTGAAATAATTTATTGCCAGCTCAGATTTCCAACCGAAATTGTTTCACAGCTGCTACAGTGTCATGGTTTATGACAGCAGCTGCCCAGTGCAAATAAAGAGCCAAGCCCCTATGTATTGTTGCAGCCGGAGGCTGAGATATGAATCAACGAAGCTCTCCAAAAAACGTAGACTGGACAGGAGCCAGAGTCCAGCAGCATCTTAAAGACTAACAAAATTTGTGGCAGGGGAGGAGCTTCCGTGAGTCACAGGTTGAGTGGAGGATCTTTTGGGAGTCACAACAACTGACTCACGAAAGCTCATGTTGTTGTTGTTCAGCCACACAGTCGAGTCTGACTCTTTGTGACTCCATGGACCACATCACACCAGGCCCTCCTGTCTTCTGTTGTGCTCCAGAGTTAGCTTATTTTCATGTTCGTTGCATCAGTGACACTGTCTAACAATCTCATCCTTTGCCGTCCCCTTCTTCTTTGACCTTCAGTCTTTCCCAGCATCAGGGTCTCCTCCAGTGAGTGCTCTCTTCTCACCCAGCAGGCCTCTGATCACACAAACACACACACACACAGTCTCCTCTTCTCAGGGTTGCCAATTCTGGGTTGGGAAATGCATGGAGATTTAGGGGTGGAGCCTGGAAAGAGTACAGAGGATTTCCCAAAGATAAATCTGCAGCCAAAAATGTCCTTCCCAGGTATGCCAGACGTTTCAAAGCGTTCTTCCTTGGTT
Source organism: Lepidodactylus listeri (assembly GCA_029233225.1). Classification (NCBI taxonomy): domain Eukaryota; kingdom Metazoa; phylum Chordata; class Lepidosauria; order Squamata; family Gekkonidae; genus Lepidodactylus; species Lepidodactylus listeri. Next base: position 3,500,518 of record JARCFY010000013.1, on the reverse strand, counting down.
GTACGGCTGTAAAGTGGGACCTGATTTCTACAGTAATCTAGGCACCTTGGGACATCCTCTGCCTTGTCTGTGGACTCTGAGGTCTTTGGGACACTATTATATTGAAAGGATATAGAGGAGTCGCCTGCTGGATCCTGTCTTCACTACTGAAGGGTCATACCTTCTCTTGTCAAATTATTCTTCTATTCTTTGAACTGTTACAAGTGTTTTGGAATTGTGACTACTAATTCTACTCTGTTAATTGTTTCACTCCGATTATGTTGCAACAGACTATTGTCTGATGTTAACTTGTGAAATTTGTGGATGTTTTGATGGTCTACCCTTGCGTTTTTAACCTCCAGGAAATGGCTGGAGCTCTCCCGGAATTACAACTGATCTCCAGACTGCAGAGATCAGTTCCCCCTGGAGAAAATGGCTGATCTGGATGGTGAACTCTATGGTATTATACCCTGCTGAGGTCCCTCCCCTCCCCTCCCCTCCCCACCCCCCCAGGCTCCACCTCTGAAATCTCCAGGAATTTCCCTCTCCTGGAGCTGGCAACCCCTATCAGGTCCACCCTCTGGAGCAGCAGAACTGATCTCATTGCCTGGAGAGCAGTTGGAATTCTGGGAGATCTCCAATCACCTCCTGGAGGTTGGCTACCCTACCCATTCTCTTCCGCAGCCCACAGCCCCTCTGTCACGGGCTGGGTGCCAGTAGGTCAGGAGCCGAGTCGAAGTCCGAGACAGTCCAAGGTCAAGCCAAATCAGGAATGAATTACCAAGTCCAAAACACGCCAAAAGCAGAGTCAGTCTAAGCTGAGGTCAGAGAGGGAAACTCACGAGCAAACCAGTCCAAGGAGTCAACCAAAGGCCGAAGTCAAACAGAGCCGAAGTCACGAGCCAGAGGGTCCAGAATCAAGCCAAAGTCAGACAGAGCTGGAGTCACGAACCAGAAGGTCCAGAATCAAGTTTAGCTGATGCGAGCCGAGTGGGTGCAGAGCTTAGCCAGAATGACTTGTTGCTAGCACAAGTTGTTGCTCTTTGTGCTGTGCCTAAATACCCAGCCACTTCCTGTGCTTGTCAGCAGCTGGCAGTGAGGTCCCGGCTCCCTCTAAAACTCAGGGCTGAGTGATCTGTGACCACGCATGCATGCCTCTTTTCTCCTAGCAGCTAAGTCTTGCCTGGATCGTGACCTTAGCCGTTCCACCGGAGGAGGTGAATCAGGTGGGCTTGAGCTTGGCTGTGGCTCAGCTGCTGCTGGTGCTGGGGTAATGCCCTGAGAGGTGCTTGCTTGAGCCTCCTCTGGTTCAGGTGGAGGCTCCTCTGGAGCTGGGGACTGATCCTCCACCGCACTTAGGTCGGCAGGAGGCAGGTCTTCAGAGGCACTCCTGACACCCTCCTGGCGGTTCCTCTCCACCCTTCCAGCCTCATACAGTTTCCTCATTCCCCCCCCCCTCTTGTTTTCATCCTTCCTTCCAGGAGCAGTGTGTTCCCTCTAAGCTGAGTTGGTGCAAGCTAGCTCACAGTTTTTTAGCCTCCGGCTCACATGTTTTTGCCTTAACTCCGGAAGGCTGGCTCCAGAGCAAACTAATTGATGCAGCGGCCAAATTGCTCACTCACAACTTGAATGCCAGTAGCTCACAAAGTAGGATTTTTGCTCACAAGACTCCACAGCTTAGAGGGAGCATTACAGTGTCGAGTATGTTCCAGAGCATTCTGTGGACTGGAGGTGCCCCCGGAGAGCTGAGAGTCCACTGCCAGAGAGCACCCTCCCAGAATCCTCAGCCAGGATGCAAAGTTGGCCAACAAATTCAGAAGGCAGAGAAGGGAAACACCTGTCCAGAACGACTGTCTGCCCACCCACCTCTTCCCCATCCCCCAAATCTCCTCTTATTTTGCATTTCACAATGACACACGCACACACAGAAACCCCTTCTGGCACCAAACAGCCTGAGGAGAGTCTGAAGCACTGGATGGAAAAGCTCGGAGACCCAGCATTTGCGGGCCTCTCAGCTTTTGCCTTGTGGCCAAAGTATGCCGGCTATTTCCTCTTTTAATCCCCAGAGAGAAACAGATTTCAGCACAGTTCTCTCTCACACACACACATGCACACCCCGAAGAACTGAGACACACCAATGCAGAAGAAGACACATGGGAAGGGGGGGGGGGGTGAGACCCCACCCTTCTGTTACTATTTAGGATCCGTTACGGAGCCATAGCTGGACGGATCACAAATCTGGTGGCCCAGCTGCACCGTGGCAAATCCAGCAGCAGCCTGAGACAAAAAATGCAGCGGGCCATTTCAGACTTCAGCTGAGCTGGATTTTGAACGCAATCGCCTCCTTCCCATTGTAAGGAAGGGGATAGCCTAAGGTTGGTAACTGAAGGTTCCCAGCTCCTGGCTGGGAAATATCTGGAGATTTGGGGGGGAGCGGAGGAGCCCAAGGAGGGCAGGGTTTGGGGTGGGACTTCAGTGGGGTATAATGCCATACAATCCACCTTCCAAAGCAGCCAAGGAGATCTCCAGCTACCAGGCTGGAAGTTGGCAGCCCTAGCAGTGGTTCTAAACAAAAAAGAATTCACCCTGAATTCTGGCATTTGGGCCTCCTCTAAGTACTTGCTGAGTCACTGCCGGAAAGCATGAATGGTTTCCAGACAATCAGAGAAGCATTCCAAAAGCCAGGTCTGTGGATGAGGATGCCGTCAAGACGCCACAATGGATGTGGAAACAGGCAGGTTGTGCAGTGAGCAGTGAGGACTAGTAACTTGGGAGACTTAACTTCGCAAGGCTGCTTGAAGAAGCAACTGCTGGCTAGGAGCTGGGTGCCTCCGAGCTTCAGCCAACAGAGGCGGCGCAAACTTTACACCTTTTAGCCCAAATCTCCCCTTGCCCCGGTTGGATCCCAGCTGAGACATTCAACAGATAAAAGTCCTGCATAAAGCATTTCTGGCCTCAATCTTTAGTAAAAGTAAAAGGTTTCCCTTTCTCGAAAGCCAGTCGAATCTGACTCTAGGGCTGCAGTGCTCATATCCGTTTCCAAGACAAAGAGCTAGCGCTGTCCCACAAGTTCCCTCAGAGCTGTTCTCTCAAGGGCAGTTCTTGAAAGAGTTCTCTCAGCTCCACCTGCCTCACAGGGTGTCTGTTGTGGGGAGGGGAAGGGGAAGGAGATTGCAAGCCGCTCTGAGACTCCTTCGGGTAGTGAAAGGCAGGGTATAAATCCAATCTCTTCTACTTCTTCTTCCTCTTCTTCCAGCTGAGAGTTGCCAACAGATGAAACTCCAGGGCAGAGAATGTCCAGTATCGGTGGTTTCCACGAATTCACTCTTAGCTGTCTTTCCGATTCATACCTCTTTAACCTGAGTTCTCATCACACAAGTGTAAGCCCTCAAAAGCAGTACAAAGTTCAAAGTGAGTTAAGTGTAATATATAGATACCAAAGGGAAATAGAATGATTTACCAATGTATTGTACGTTGTGTTATGTATTTCTGTAACGTTATAATTTTCTCACATAAAATTTATTATTTTTAAAAAATTAAGAATTAAATTAAATTAAAAAGAGAGAGAGCGCAGTCCTTGAAGGAGCTCTCAGCCCCACCGACCTCACAGGGTGTCTGTTGGGGGGAAGGGGGGGAAGGAGTTTGTAAGCCACTCGGAGACTTCGAGTGAAGGGCGGGGTATAAATCCAACCTCTTCTTCTCCTTCTCCAGGTGGGCCCTGGGGATGCCCTGGAATCACAGCTTATCTCCAGACTACAGAGATCAGTTCCCCTGGAGAAAATGGATGTTTTGGAGGGCGGAATCTACAGCATTGCACTTCACTGAGATCCCTGCCCACCCAGGTCCCTGTCCACCCCCCAATATCCAGGAATTTCCCAATCCAGAGCTGGCAACCCTACCCCCCATCCCCCACTGGTGGCCAGCAACCTTGCCTGGGGGCTGTCCCTCCATCCCTCCCTCTCCCTCCATCCCATTCCCTTCCATCCCGATAGTTAGAAGAGCCCCAGCCCATTGCCAAGGACACCCCAAAAGTTGGACCCAGCTTCGCTGCTGGTGACCGACGGCCCCCCAGTCAGGTCTTCCTCCTTTGCCTTGTTCCCCTTCTGCCTTCTCCAGCCGGCTTTCCATCTGCTGTGCCGCACTCGCTGCCTAAAAATCTCACACGGCCAGAACAAAAGCCCAAACCGCCGTCGTGGTGGATGGTGCTATCCAAACACTGCGCTGACTTCAACGCTGCCAAAGATGCCGTCGAGGTGACCCACGAAAGCTCGCCGTGAGGGAGATACTAATCACCGTCTAGCCACAGACGGGCCGAGACAGTGAATAAGCCAAATCCACAGTGGCTACTTCCGTCAATAGAGAGGGAGCTCTTTTGTGATTGCCAGCCTCCAGGTGGGGCCTGGAGGTTTCCCAGAATTACAACTGACCTTCAGACTAAAGAGATTAGAGACGATTGCTCTTGATGGAAGTGACGCACATCCTGACAAACGGGACATTTGGTACCAGAATAATTTGGAAAATCTGTGCTATTACTCAGGCCCATTATACAAATCTGTAGCAACTACATAGCATTCAAGAAAGCAACACCTGGTCACGTATATATATACAAAATTCTTTGTGCATGTAATTCTGGATGTGTGTCATTGTGAAATAAGGACTATTGACCACTGAGGAAGGCCCATGGGGGCCGAAACACATATGGTCCTTAGGTCAAAAGTTTTATCCATCAATTGGATATGTATAACAATCAGTTCTGAATGTAATAAGCTTTTAGAGTCTGAAATGTAGACTGTTTCTTTTAACCTCATTATGTGTTATTTATGTGTACACTCTAATAAATATTCATATTTTTATATTAATTTACTTGTTAGCTTGACCCTCTTAGATCGCAGCTACAAAGGTCAGTTCCCCTGGAGAAAATGGCTGCTTCGGAGGGTGGATTCCCTGGCATTATACCCACTGGGGCCCCTCCTAGCCTCGAATCCCACCCTCCCGAAGTTCCACCCTTAATTCTCCAGGAATTCCTAATCCAGCGTTGGCAACCCCAGATTGGCCACCACATAGACCGAGAAACTGGACTTTATTTAAGACAGGGTCTCATCTACTAACCTGGAGAGCCTATGAAGTAGCAATGCAGCACAGTGTCCCTGAGCATGTACAAAGTTCCTTTCAGAGTGGGACATTCTTATTCACACTGGCTTTTGGTCAGGGACAAGGAGGACGGGGGAAGAATAATTCATTAGTATTGCCCACCATGAACCCTTGGGATGCAATGGGGTATTTCCGAGAAGAAACACACGCTAATATTTTTTGTGAATCGTGTTCTCATTTGAACAGGTGTGTGATCATCACCTTCCAGACAAGGATGGATAACCAAAGAGCGGCATGGAGAGATCCCAAAACGTGCACACAAGTAGATGAGTTTGTGACTTTTTTTTTCCTGGAGAGGAGAGGGACTATGCTAAGGGCCAACTTTAAGGTTATTTTGCTTCCCGTGGGCAGGGTCATCCCACACTACTTGCCCAACCACACACAGTGATTTTTTAGAAATGCCATGGGAAATTTCTGCATAGGAAAAAAAAATCTTTATTAATAGCAAAAAGGTTAAAGGCATTGTGGAAGGGAAGGGGAAAAAATAAAAAATTCCAGTCTGCAATTTCTTGTTCTTTTGGCTAATTTAAAAAAACAAACGTGCAGGCTTTCAGTGGACAAGGGTCGCGGGGCTCACGCTCTCATCCGTGCCTCCCTTCAGGACAAGGATCCCTCCCCTCCCAAAGTCCTGCAGTGGGTGCCCACCAGTGTTCCCTCTGAGCTGAGTTAGCGTGAGCTCGCTCACAGTTTTTTAGCCTCCAGCTCACAGATTTTTGTCTTAGGTCACAAAGGAGAATTTTTGCTCACAAGTCTCCACAGCTTAGAGGGAACAGATGGTGCCAGGAGCCCTGGGGACATCTTCCACGGACCAGGCCAAGCCCCGTCGGCTCTGCAGCTCACACACTGGCATTCCCCTTGAACCGCCATGTGGGAATGTGGTCATAGAAGTGCCCATGTTGGAACCTCGTGAGGACACTCCCAGAAGACAACTATCCTATGGATGGAAATGAGCCGTCCTTCCCAAGGCCGTCCAACCTGATGGCTGGGCCTCAAGCAGACAGGAGCTCTCCAGCCCAGGGTCCCTGATGTCAGTTGCTGGAGGTGAGGGTGGAACAGCCGGAAGTGGACAGGTGACAGCCAAAGGCTGCCAGACTGGGCACCAGAGTTTCTTGCTGCCCAACAACTGACGCTGCACACCCCTCTGAGAAAAAAAACCCTGCCCCATGAGCTCACCAGGCTAAGACCATTTCCGCAGCAGCGAAATTCCCCACACTGACATTTTTAAAACGACGTGTTATGTAGACATTTTCCGCAGTAGATTTTTCCTCACCAGGCACGAACCTGAACTTTTCTCTTTCTTAATGCTGCGCTTTTGGAGCTTGCTAAAACTGGGGATTCTGAAAATGCAAGGTAAGGAGGAGGGCTTCTAGTGTCCTGGCCCTGCTGGTGGACCTCCTGAGGGCCCATGGTGTTTTTGGCCACTGTGTGACAGAGTGTTGGACTGGATGGGCCACTGGCCCGATCCAACATTGGCTTCTGTTATGTTATGTTATGTTATGTTACGTTATGTTAAAGTCTACAGCGGAAAATGTCACAGAACACACAGTTTTAAATGCAGGGCATTTCGCTACTGCGGACATGGTCTAAGCCTCACCTTCGTGCTGGCCACTCACCCATCACCAGTGGCTGCACACTGAATTTCCTGGTAAGGCAGGACCAACTGCTGTGATGTCCGCACGACGGTCACCTGCAAAACCCACCACAGGCCGAAAGCCCTCATACAGCCTAGTTCCACGCGACTATCAACTAGGGGCGTCAGCAGGAATTACAGCCCGTCCGAAGGGGCCTCTTCAGCCAAACACATCTCAGTTTGCAAAGATGAGGTTCAAACCTCCTTGTTCCAATTGGCTAAGGCTACAGAGAGTGTTCCCTTTCCTCTGGGGTCAGGTATGCCATAGAAGCAAGTGATACAGACACACTTGGCGTCATAAATACTAGCAGAACCTCTGCATAGTCAGGAAAGATGCCAGAGGATTTTTCCCCTTCTTTCCTGCTTCAAGGCTTGTCGTACGTAAGATAATGCTGCTGAGTCCCACTGGAAGGCTGAAATGCCCCCCTCTTTCCAAAACAGCCTAGAGAGGGAATATCTCAGGTGCCCACCCACCAACCCTGGAAGCACGAAGCCTGCTGAGAAGCCCTCCGTCCCTATACCCCCCCCCACACACACACACAAAGAGTCAGGGAAAAGTTACTCCTCCCTTCCAACAGCATAAAAACCGATCAAGTCCCGAAAGTTCTTTCCCACACTTGAAGGGACTGTTTATGTTGGTCTTACTGCGTGTATCTATCCGAAAACAGTTCTTCGTGCAGACTAGAAATCCAGAATTTTCTATAGGAATGAAGATTCTTTTCTGGTAAAAAAAAATGCTTCAAGAGTCAAGCCACACAAATGTGCAGATGTGCTTTTTGCAAATGTGACTTCCCTTGAGGTCTCACCATATGCTCTGTTATCATCTACGTGTCCAAATGCTTGGGGGTCTTTAAGAACACCAGTCACTCAGAAACATTTCCGGGCCAGACTGCCTCTTCTCCACCAGGTTGGAACTTCTATACTATAAATTGTCTCTGAGCACTGAATTGATCCCATCTTGTCTCAGACCCGTTGAGTCATCCGAGGTTTCATCTGTTAGTCACCAAGTCAAACAGATGGATATTTGCCTTTCAGGAGTCTGGCAGACTGGTGTCAATAGCGGGATCCACAGTCTGGCAGACTGGTGTCAATAGTGGGATCCACAATCAAGTCCAACAGGAGACTATAAGACTTTTCTGAAGAGATCTGTGAGTGCAACTGAAAGAGGATGACGGCAGATCAGGAGGAGATTGGGAACAAGACCGGAAGAAGAAAAACCCAGCAGAAAGAAGAGTCCCTGCGCATTTCCTGTGGTCACCAACCAAAGCTTCAAGACTACATTTGACCTGACCTTGAAGAACTTCGGCTGTTTCCACTCCAAAATGGCTGCCACAAGAGACGGGGCCAGACCCCAAATGGCTGCCACAGGGGGCGGAGTCAAATGGAATACCTCACTCCTCACTCATCTTGGGGAAAAGGAAACCCTGAAGGAGCAATGGAGCCACCCAGCGATTAAGGAAAGCCCTGGTACTTAACAGTGCCCCCCCCAGGAAACCCTTTAATCTGAATGAGGGCAGCCAATCACAAGCCCTGCCTTACAGGGGCCCCGCCCATTTGCTGAAACCTCAGGAGGCACTGAGGTAAGAACTGGTGGGTGCTATGGTGCCAACGGGCCCCACGTTGGGGAACCCTGAACTGGGGGCTTCCAGCTTCCCGTATGGGGAAAAATACGTACGTGGATGTAGCCCTGGTTATATAATGCCAGCCAATCAAAAGAAGGGGCCAGAAGCCAGGGAAGAGGAGATGGAAATCCAACCTGATTGCCAACAAACGGCCCAGGGGCAGAAGGACAATGAAATCATTTGATCGGGACATTTAACAGAGGTCATTCAGCTAGAAATCCACAGGGAATGTGGCGATGGTATTCTTAGCCCCGGCTGCAGATCATGACAATGAAGCAGAGGTCCATCAGTGGCTATAGGCCACAAGGTGTAGATAGGATCTCTCAGTCTGGGCCAAGTGATGCTCTGTATTCTTGGTGCTTGGGGGGGGGGGGGCGGCAACAGTGGGAGGGCTTCTAGTGTCCTGGCCCCACTGCTGGACCTCCTGAGGGCACCTGGTGCTTTTGGCCACTGTGTGACACAGAGTGTTGGACTGGATGGGCCATTGGCCTGACCCAACATGGGCTTCTCTGATGTTCTTGTGTTCTAACGTCCAAGGGGATTCATCCAGAATTGGACCCAAGTGACAGATTGTCCCACATGCGTTTGGAGGTAATTGTCGGAGGGGTGCTCAGATCCAGCACTAGTGCCAGTTCAACACTGGGATTGTCGCTGCTTTCTCAGACGATACTTGGACACTGGATCTTCTTCACGCCCATCCCAAACTACCAAATAACGGGTTGGATCTCTTGGGTTCGTTCTGCTAACCGTGGCACTCCCACTGGAGCCAGGTGACTTCCGCCTGCTCTGGGACCCGGGGAGAAAGCTCCACCAGCAGCACAACGGAGCTGTAGGATCCAGCCCTCCTGTTAAACGAGCATGGGGATGCGTTTCCACAGTAACAGAGCAGTCCGTTAAGGCAACAAAGGCAGTGTGCGCAACGACTAATGAGGTTTTTTTTTAATGCGGAAGGCCCTTCCTTTGCCCAAAGTGTAGAAAGTAAGTCCATCACTGATCTAATACTATAAATTTCCGACACTAAAGCCTGCGGATGGCAAATAATGTTAGTTTTTCTTCAGTTTTTAGTCTCCGGAGGTGCTGTCCTCACAAGCGTTGTGGTCAGAAGACTCCTGATTGTCACTTTTGGAGGTCTGCACGATGGAATGATCAGTCCCGGCCGATTCCTTGGGTTCCTCTGGAGAAGGTGGCGTGGTTTCCTCCACCTGCTGACTGCCCCCAGGGAGTGGCGCGACTTCTCCACTGACTTCAGCATCCGCCGGGTTGTGGTTAGTTGAGGTCTCTGTTGGAAGTTCAGCCTCCTGGACTTTGGTACCTCCCTCATCTTTTCTGCTAGCCTCGGGTACTTGAGCGTCTTCCTCCTTTCCCTTGATTGGTTTCTCCTCTATTTTGGTACTCTCTCCGTTTGCTGTGACGGCCTTGGTCGGGGATTTGAGGTTTTGGGCCGCTGCTAAGATATCCGCCTGCAGTTGTTTGGTGGAATCCACGGGCTCTTCCTGGCGGGAATCGCCATCCTTCTCCGGGACTTCGCTGAAAGCTTTGGCGCCCCCCGACTTATCATTCTGGTCCACGTACTTCTTCTTCGGGAAAGACGACGGGTAATAGGCTGAGGCCTTGTGCTTCTGCCGGACGATGACGGCGGCGCAGATGATGAAGAGGAAGATGAAGACCAGCGAGCCGACCACAATGATCAGCAGCATGTACTCCCGGAAGAAATCCACAATCCCGTCCAATAGGGTGAGGGTGGTCGATGTCTCATTCACCGAGGTCACGAGGATGTCGTCCACGGTGGGATTCACGCCCGGGGTCACGCTCGCAGGGGGTGGGATGGAGGAAGCCCCCTCCCCCTCTCCGCTCCCACCACTGTCTTCCAGCACAGCCGCGGGAAGGTGCCTCGACCGGGAAGAGCAGAGGGGAGCTGTCAGCACCACCAGGAGGAGGACACTTCTGGCAGCAGCCATGATAACGGTCGGCCTCCAACACTTTCTGCAAAGCAAACAGACAAAGAGAGCGGGATTCGTTTTTATCGCTTCTAAGAACAAAAGTTAACATTCTTTGGCCTGGAATGATTGTTCTCCAGTCCACACCCAGGTGTATAGAGCAGGGCCGTTTGGGGCAGCTGGAGGGGCCCAGAGCTTTGGCTGGGCCCCCCTGCCCCCAATTCCCCCCTCCACACACCTCTCCTGCTCCCCACCCTTCCCCCACGGCTCACAAGTGCTCCACTGACTATTTATATTTACATATTTATATATGTATTTATTTATCTCTATCCCGCACTCCCCGCCGAGGCAGGCTCAGGGCAGCTTACATGGAGTGTACAAAACAATTCAAACAAGAATTAAGTAAAATCGGAACAATACAATTATAAACACAATATAAAGAGCCAGTTTGGTGTAGTGGTTAAATGCGTGGACTCTAATCTGGGAGAACCAGGTTTGATTCCCCACTCCTCCACTTGCACCTGGCTGGATGACCTTGGGCAAGCCATAGCTCTGTACCAGCTGTTCCCTCAAGGACAGCTTGGGAAAGAGCTCTCTCAGCCCCACCTACCTCACAGGGTGTCTGTTGTGGGGAGGGGAAGGGAAAGGAGATTGTAAGCCGCTCTGAGACTCCCTTGGGGAGTGGAGGGCGGGGTATAAATCCAATCTCTTCTTCTTCTTCTAAAGCGCTCGCTTGCATCAAACGGCAGGCGTTAGCAGCATCCTGAGGCAACAGCCAGCTGACATCATCATCTGGGTTAAAATGGCTGTTGATAATGATGTTAACATCGGGGCCAGGGCCTCAGTTCCTTGGGGGCAGCTCCCTAACTGAAGGTCTGGTGGAAGAGCTCCATCTCGCAGGCTCTGCGGAACTGGAAAAGGAAGGGTTGGAGAAGAGCAGGCAAGTGGAGAGCCTGAGAAGGTCTGGCCAGCAGCAGGCAGGCAGAGTGGGCAGCTGTGAGTGTGGGCAGCGGGAGCCGGGAAAGAAGGCCTGGCCAGGCAGGGAGGTGCAAGCCAGGGGTCCAGTCCTAGGCAGCGGGAAGCCCCTGGGCACTCCACCTGCGTCCCCCAAAGTCGGGAAGCAATCCTGGCCTGGGGACGGGCTATGGTTAGTAGGGAGAGAAAGGCACGAGCCCAGAGGCCTTCTTGTTTCCCAGGACTCTGCAGCGAGTAGCAGTTCCCGGGTTCAGCCCACGCGACTTGCCAGCTCCAACAGAGCCCTGGCTGTGAGCAGGGAGTAGCCAACAGCTGGAGCCAGTCATGTAACCCCAGGGGGAAATCATTTCTGCAGCTATGGGCAATGCTGCCAAACCTCTTCCAAGAAGAAGAGGAGGAGGAGGCGAAGGAGGAGGAGATTGGATTTATACTCCGCCCTTTACTCAGAGTCTCAGAGCGGCTTACAATCTCCTTCCCCTCCCCACAACAGACACCCTGTGAGGTAGGTGGGCCTGCGAGAGCTCTTCCAAGGACTGCTCTTAAGAAACCTGCTCCAAGAGAACTTGTGACTGGCCCAAGATCACACCAGCAGCTGCATGTGGAGGAGGAGTGGGGACTCAAACCCAGTTCTCCCGGATTAGAGTCCGCACTCCTAACCACTACACCAAGCTGGCTCTGGTGCAGAGGAGAAAGGTTGCCCTCTGAGGGATGGAGGCGAAGAAGAAGATTAGAGTCTACGTACTTAAACACTACACCAAACTGGGTCTCGGAGAAGGAGAAATAGGTTGGCGCAGCTGCCTCCAAATGCCCCAAAGCCGATTTAAAACTCAGTCTGCACTTCAGATTGATAAGACGATCATAAATTTGTTGCGCCGGGACAATCAGCAGTGATTATTTAACAAAAGCTTTGGCATGCAAGATTCCATGACGGGGAAGCTAGTGAGTGGCTCCCATCCCCAACCCCAACCCCCCCCACTGCCCCTTTTTTGGAAGGGAGGTCTTCAAATTACGGCAACAGAGGCTCGCTGTGTGAATTAACATCAGAGCCAACTTTAAACGTAAACCTTTTTAGGGGCTTGAAAGACCTGTCCTCAGAGGAGTCTACCCTCTGCTTCTCTGTGTGAGTCACCAATCTGGAAGAAGCAGTACTTCATGCAGGGAAGAGAAAAGGAAGAGGAGGAGGAGGAGGAGATTGGATTTATACCCCGCCCTTCACTACCTAAAGGAGTCTCAGAGCGGTTTACAATCTCCTTTCCCTTCCCCTCCCCACAACAGACACCCTGGGAGGTAGGCGAGGCTGAGAGAGCTCTCTAGAGAACTGCTCTTCCAAGAACAGTTTTGACAAAGCTATGGACACAAAGGCCGCAAAGTGACTCCGTTGTCTCTGTATTGGGAGTGGCTCAACAGTCAGCCCAGTGCTCAGGACAGAAAGGACAGCCAGCACGATCCATCCCCTGGCAAGAGGTTACCCGCTGCAAACAGTGGGTTAGCTATTCGCAAGGCGCCTTTAATTGTTTTTGATTAGTTAATAAGCCTTTAATATTGGAGATAAGTATGTCTTCTGGAATGAGCAGCTTCAGGTTTCAGTAAACTGCTGAGTGCAGCACTGGGAACACAAACGCCCCAGCACCAAGATCAGGGCCGGGCCAAACTCCGGGCTGGCTCAAGCCGAGAGACGGATTCCTGAGTTTTGAGGTCTGCAGCGGAAACTGTGACCCAGCCCGGAGGACGCAGGCTGAAGCACGCAGCACCACCGATCTGACGCAGAGAGTTTACTTTACCAACTGCTTAATGCATCTGCAAGAGGTTTACAAGACAGAGCTCCACTCCGGCTGTCCAAAACGGCAGCCCTCCAGGCAGGTCTTAATTTGGAAAAAGCAAGAGGCTGCGGGGCTGAAGCATTCCTGGGAGCCGTACACGTGGCCCTCGAGGGCGAAGGTCACTCTGCACGTGCTCAGAGGCTAAGGCGCTCCTCCTTTCTCAAAGAATCCTCAGCTTTCCCGGATGTTCCCATTCCGAAACACTGTTTCTCCGCTCAGCTGCAAAATGCCCAGTCCTCTCACTGAGTCATGAAACTTTTTTGCGTGACTCTGAACTCAGACCTGGGGGGCGGAGGGGGGCTGTCCGGAATCCTCTGCAGCTGCAACAGCCACAGGTGTCTGGATGGAAACGTTGGCCAGAGGGGAGCAGGACTGCTCCTATCCTGTCTCCAAGAAGCCGCTGGCCAGACGCTCCCGGGAGGCCCACAAACCAGGCCTAAGGGTAGGACCCCCCCACCCCCCGTCAAACCACCAGTCCCTCCGTAGCTCTCATCTGAGTAGCAGAAGGAGCTCTCTAGGCTCAGCCTGACTTTATGCCAGTTTGGTGTCGTGGTTAAGTGCGCGGACTGTAATCTGGGAGAACTGGGTTTGATTCCCCACTCCTCCACTTGTACCTGCTGGATGACCTTGGGCAAGCCATAGTTCTCTCAGAGCTGTTCTCTCAAGGGCAGTTGTCTCAGAGCTCTCTCAGCCCCACCTACCTCACAGGATGTCTGTTGTGGGGAGGGGAAGGGAAAGGGGTTTGTAAGCCGCTCTGACACTCCCTTGGGTAGTGAAGGGCAGGGTATAAATGCAATCTCTTCTCTTCTTCTTCAAGTTTCTCTCTCTCTCTCCCTCTCAACGTCCAGCTAGCAAACACGGAGAGATGATCATATCAGGGCCTACCTTACAGGGCTGTGGCCAAGGTTAGAATACAAGGAAAGTGCTTTGAACAGGTGCCAGAGCAACGCAGGCATATGCCTTACACTGCCTCTGAACGTGGAGGGTCCATTTAGCTGTCCGTGGCTCGGTTCAGCTGACCTTCATGAACATAAGGAGACTGCAGCGTCTATATATGGGCAAGTTTCCTTATGGGGAGATGCCCTGGACTCGGCCGTGCAGCTGCCCAAACATTCCACGGAGCACCTTAGTAGAGAGTCATTGGAGAAAAGGATTTCCTCTTTTATAGAGCCAAAGAGGCAGTCACATGCTGGCCCGTAGCTGCAGCGGGGCATTTTGGGGCTCTGCCCCCTTCATCAAAAGCCCCGCCCCACCAATACATGCCAGAAACCTTATTTTTGACCATGACCTAGGTGGTAGCAGAAAGGGGGATTGTTGGAGATGTATTGAGGGTGCCCTTCTAAGCTTTCTTGTTCTGCAGAAGGGAACTCAAAAGGCACTGAAATGCCTTCTGAAGGCAACTAAATGCCCCTCTGAGCCGTTTTTCCCTAGGAACTGAAGCGCTCCCTGTCCTGTCCCTTGAAAGGAAGGGCTAGAAACAGGCTCGGAGCCTCCCCCTTTAAAGACAGGCATTCAGACTAATTTAATTAACTGTAATTTAACTGCCCCCTTAAAAATGTAAATGCCCCTCGAACAAAAAAGTCCTGGCTACCGGCCCGGCCACATCGGTCTGTTGAACCAATGTTGGATCAGGCCAGTGGCCCATCCAGTCCAACACTCTGTCACACAGTGGCCAAAAACACCAGGTGCCCTCAGGAGGTCCAGCAGTGGGGCCAGAACTCCAGAAGCCCTCCCACTGTTGCCCCCCCCCCCCCCCCGTCAAGCACCAAGAATACAGAGCATCCCTTGCCCCAGACGGAGGGCTCCTATCTATATTTTGCGGCTAAAAGCCACTGGTGGACCTCTGCTCCATATGTCTATCCAATTCCCTCTTGAAGGGGGGGGGGATTGGAGAGAGAGAGAGCACAGCCAGCCAAAACTGCACCGCCTTTCAAAATCTGGCCTCCCCCCCCCTTGTTCCTGCCCCACTAATCTAAACAAGCCACAACGGACTAGCAAGCTGACGTAAGGCCCAAGAGCAAGGCCTCCTTGCTGCAATTCCCATCCACCCATTCAGAGAGAGATCGGAGATCTGGAAACCCAGAAGGGAAAGATGTCATCTTCTAGCAGCCCGTTCTGTCCCGCCCCACATTCCTCCACAGATCTTGCTCTGCATCCCATAAATTGGGGGGGGGGGGGCGTGGAAGAGGGCATTTCCCAGGTCCCAGCTGATGGGTCTCCTGCAGGCAGCCTCAGGCCCTGCTCAGCTGGCACCTTCTCCCCCATCACAAGCAGGGTCCCTAAGGTCACACAGCTCTTCCCTCTCATGTATTCCAGGACAGTAAATGGTGGAACCTCCATGTTCAGGGGCAGCCTGCCAAGGCAATTTGGGAGCCATCCCTGGCTGAGCCCCAGCCTCTCTGGATGCGGGGGCGGAGCTCCAAACTTTCCAACTCACCAGGCAGACAGATGTGGAGGTATCTTTTCCTGCTGGAATTCATTCTGCCCTGGCTGCCCTGTGCTGTTTAGAGGCCTGCTGCATGTGTGCAGGTGGAGCCGTCTGCTGCTCGCGCCTTGCCCCGCACGGCCCCTGGATCTGACCAAGGAGTCCACCACATCCACGGCCTCTCTTGCAATCCCTCCCGGCCCGCGGACTTTGTGCACACCAATTTTTTCAAGCTCAGAATGCAAATGCTCCCCCCCACACACACACTTCTCCTTTTTTCCTAGATGCAGAACATATTCCCGAAAAATCTGCTCTGGTTTTAAACGTCCTGTAACCCGAGAACTCTCCCTCTCCGCTGGGCCAGGAACAAACCCGCAGGCAATTAAATCCGCAGCTCAGACTGAGGTCTGCTTGGAAATACCTCCCCCCTGAAACCCGAGGCCGGCCAGAGAGCTCATTCCAATGTGGAGCCGATTGGCCCACCTTCCCGCTCTCCGAAGCAGAGGTTTCGAACCAGGAGCCTGAACTAAACCAGAGCCGCAACCAAACTGGGAGACCCACCACCGCCATCTACCCAGGGTGCTTCTTGAAACGCTGTCAAGGTAGCTGGCAACCAGTGTTCCCGCTAAGCTGCGTCAGTGTGAGCTAGCTCACAGGTTTTTAGCCTCTGGCTCACCCATTTTTGTCTCCACGCAGGAAGCAAACTATTTGATGCAGCAGCCAGATCGCTTGCTCACAACTTTAACACCAATGGCTCACAAAGTAGAACTTTAGCTCACAAGACTCCACAGTGCAGAGGGAGCCTTGCTGACAACCATTAAAAATCTTTCTAAAAACCTTCAACTTTACAGCCCACCAGAGCAAAATGACCGACAAGGTTCCCTGGGACAGCCCCAGAAGTTCGAATCTACTTTCAGCACCAAGCTTTGGCCTTTAGATCCCTGGGCAGGGAAGGTCCCAGCTGGCCGGGAGGGGGCCAGGATGCCTCAGGTACCGGGTCAAAAGGTTAGAGCAGTGGTGAGCAAACTGTGGCTCGGGAGCCGCATGCGGCTCTTTCACATATATTATGTGGCTCCCAGCAGGGCGGCTGGGGAAGCTAAATATCATTAGCAAACAAATATCATTGGACAAATTACTATCATTATCAATATCTGCTTTTACCCCTTTTGTTATGATTTTCGGCAGTCTCATTTAATGTTAATAAAAAGCAAATTTGCTTATTTTCCAATAAAAGCAGGGGATATCTGTTCACATCTTGTGGCTCTTAAACATCTGATGTTTATTCTATGCGGCTCTTACGTTAAGCAAGTTTGGCCACCCCTGTTCTAGGTGGCTCTTACACTGAGCAAGTTTGCCCACCTCTGGGTTAGAGCCTTGGGTTGGATCCTCCTGAGGGCATTTTCCCTTGGCACGAGAAGCCTTCCTCTGATCATCCTTTGACAGAGCAGAGGGCCCCTTTCGCCAAAGGAGAACGCCCCCAGCACAAGAATGGATCTGCAGGATCCAACGGAATGAGTCCGTCAAAGATGCTTTTCTGCCCAAGCAAACATGCAGCGCGGCCCAAGTAGCGCACCAGGACCTGCCCGCACTCCAGGATCTTTGGCATAACCACAAAGGATGCGCAAACCCTTCAGGCTGAACACACTTCCGTGGCTACCACTCCACTGTCACCGCACCAGGCGGCTGCTCCGATGCCCCCGTGGTCGGGCCAGCCCTTCCCTTCCCCCAAGGCAGCCCCAGGCCAGAGTCAGCCAGAGGCAAAGGGGTCCTGGGCTCCAGAAAGCCAAAGAGTCCAGGAAACCTCCCGCTCGTTGCCAGTGCAGGGAGAGAGATCTGAACTCAGGACAACCGATGCCAGCAAGTAAGGCACAGAGAGACGGAGGAGTGAGGAGGGCCCGGCAGAGCAGCTTTTCCACCCACCTTTGGCAGCTGCCACCAGGTGATAAATGTCCACACCTGCATAAGGAGACACTCTCTTTCTTTCTCTCTCTCTCTCTCTCTCTCGCACCTCTTCTTATCCGCAAGCCAAACGCTCCGTGTGTGGCATTGGGGGGGGGGGGGAGTGGTCATCAGGCACCAGGGCACGGAAAGCTGGCCTTCCCATCTCGCCACGCACTGCCAGTCCGTGGAAAAAAGATCTGCGGCAGTCTGCCCAAAGCCCCCAGGCCGCTCGCGGGCAAGAGGGCAGCCCGCCAACACATCCGGCCTTTATGAACACCAGATGGGGATGAGGACCTTCGCCTGGCTGCGCGACCTTCGCCTGGATGTCTTGAACAGGAGCTTTGGTTCAGCCACCCGGAAGCCTGTTTGCAGTGCCTCTCTCTGAGCATAGGTGGAGTGCAGTTTCTCCTCCTCAGCAGAGGCCGTTCACACCTGGGGATTCAAGGGTGGGGGTGCCAGGAGTGGGGGTTTCAAGAAGGCTGTAGCAAGCCCAGCATCTCTCCGCGGTTCTTGCAGGGGACCCTGTAGCTGAGGGGGTGGCTGGGCTTCCCTTCTCCACTCCCCAAGGAAGAAAGCTGCGTTTCTGAAGGGGGGGGGTTCGCTGCTAGGGTTGCCAGGTCCCCCCCCCCCCCGGCCACCGGTGGGGGACAGGGAGCCTGGGGCTGCTGGCTCCAGGCTGGGAAACTCCTGGAGATTCGGGGACGGCGCCTGGGGGAGGGCAGGGACTGAGGTGGGCTAGAATGCCTTCCAAAGCCAGGATTCCCTCCAGGGGAAGGGACCGCTGTCGTCTGGAGGGGAGCCAGATTCAGGCGGGTGGCCGGGTCGGCCTTCTGTAGCTGCAGGACAAAGCGGGAGTCTGGTGGGGCGCCTTGAAGACCAACACGGGTCTGTTCTGGGCAGGAGCTTCCCTGCGCGGCCGTGCGGCGCCCCCTCCCTCGGAAGCATGCACACAGGAAGGTGAGGGAAAGCCCCGAGGAAACCCGTGTCCGGTCTGGACTCCAGCGTGGTTCTGGAAGTGAGCGGACATTCCGGGAGCCCCCCAGGCCCCACCTGGAGGCTGGCACCCCTTTCCCCCGGCGTCCCAGGCCAGCTCCTCGGCGCCTCCTGTTGCTCCCCGTCCGGGGCGGCGAAGGCTCAGCCGGGGCCGGCCAGGGACTCTCTCACTCACCGGGCAGCGACGGCAGCAGCCGGGGGCTCTCGGGCGGCGGCTCCTCTGCAGCGTCTCTGGCCTGCCGGCTTGCAGGAAAGCGGGTTTCATGCGGGGACCGACGGGGAGGGGAGGGCAGACCCCAGTGCCGCCCGCCCTCCCTCCGTCCCTCCCTCCGCGCCTGGGGGGCTGGGCCAGGGCCGGGGGGGGGGGAAGAGAGGAGAGGAAAGGGGCTGGCTGCCCGGGGCCGGGGGGCGTTTCTGGCCCCCCCGGGGCTTTTGCAACTCGCGGAAGGAAAGGCGGGTCTTTTTGCGCCAGCCCCCTTTCTTCCGAAGGGTCCCGGGCAGGCAGGCAAGAGCCCTCCAGGCCAAAGAGGCCGCGTGGAAGAGCGAGGGGAGCCCGATGAGGAACTGGGCGGCCCCGGTTCGAATCCCCGCTCACTATACTGCTCGTGAAAGTTGGCTGGGTGACCTGGAGCCGGTCACACGCTCCCTAGCTCCCCTACCTCGCAGGGCAGTTGCGACTGTAGGGTTGCCCTGCCGTCCCTCCGACAGGGTTGCCAGAGCCAGGTGGGGGAACTCCTGGAGATCTAGGGGTGGAGCCGGGGGAGGACGGGGACCTCAGGGGCGGGGGTACAAGGCCAAAGCATCCATTTTCTGCGCCCCTGGGGGGGGGGGCTGATCTCTCTGGTCTGGAGATAAGCTCTCATTCCGGGGGATTTCCAGGTCCCGGCAGGAGGTTGGCATCTCTAGTGGGGATGAAGCGGAGGCGAGTGAAGAAAACCGCTCTGGCGAGAAAAGCGGAGGGTGTAAATGAATTAACGAAGAGAACACGGTGAGGCCAGGTTTTCTCCCCGCACTGAGCCAAGAGAGCCTCTGAGCGTGTGCAGAGGCGCCTCTCCCCCTTCCGCAGCAGTCCACCCCGTGGCGCGGGCAGCGGCTTCTCCGCCCCTCCCGGACCCCCTTATCGCTGGGCGGCGCAAGCGGGAGGACCTGCGCCTCCCCAACCCGCGCTGGCGGGGCCCGAGACGCCCGTCCACCCTCTCCGGCCAGCCAGCGCGTTCGTCTCCCGCCCTTCCCTCCCTCCCTCCCTCCCGGGAGCTGGGCGAGGGTCCTCCTTCCGGAGACTCCCGCTCCTCCGCGCCCCCCTTTCAGACGCACGCCAGCCCTGCGAGGTAGGCGACGCGGAGAAAAGGCGGGGCTGGCCGTCGGAGCGGGAGGGAGGGAGGGAGGAGCCCTGCCACGGGGGCGGCCTGGATTCGAATTCAACGGGAGGAAGACGCAGGCATGCCCCCCCTCACCAAAGAGGCAGCGCCCCTGCAAAAGCCGCTTCCCCAGGCAGAAAACCTGACACCCCTCCGCGGGGAGGGGAGAGAGGCCGGTGGAGGTCTAGCCCTCCCCCCACTCTCCTGCCTCCCGAAAAGAATCGCTCTCTTTCCCCGGGGGGGGGGGGGACGGTCTGGCCGAAGTTGGCTTCCTTTTCCAAACTTGGAGGAAACCCCCCCCCCACCAGGAGCGTGCAAGGGGGGGGGCAGGCTAGACCTCCACCGGCTTCAGGGAATTGCGGGGGGGGGGGGGGGTTTTGGCTAAGTTGGCACTCTCAGGGCTGGGGCAGCTGGCACCCTCACAAGACATGCTGAGAGGGATGGCACAGGAGGGCATTTGCCTGGCACGCATGCAGAAGGCCCCGATCCCAGCACCTCCCCTTCAAGGACTTCAGGTGCTGGGAGGGGCCTCCCTCTGTCTGTGGCACCCTAGAAAGCCGGTGCCCCTGAGCAGGCTGGGGTCCAGGGCCTGCCCCCGCCTCATATGCCCTGGCAGAGGGCCCTGCGCCTTTTCCACAGGGGGACTGCCTTGTGTGGTTTTCCTGATGCGGCACAGTGGCCGTGGGACTTCTGCAGGACACGCCCTCTCCATCCCCCCCCCCACCTCCAAGCCAGCCAGACCCCGCACCCATCACTGGGTCTTCTCAGGATTTTTTGTTTTAACTGATAATTAAATATTATTATATTGAATAGCGTTATAGCATCAAAATAAGCCATGCATCAAGTTCTCTGAATTGCCAGGTTTCTTTTTTTAAAAAGGGCCCCTTTCATTGCAGAGATATAAGGGGAAAGGCAAGGACCTGCAACAAAAGGGGGGCAGAGCCTGACTTTTGAAAAAAAATGAAATCTGGGGATTCAAAGAAGCGGATGCACAGATTGTTGTGACATTATAATGATATTCGATTATATTTTTTTCAAAACCAAAGGAAAAGCAGCTGTCTTGTGGCGGGGGCCAGGAAAACCCAAACTTCTGCGGCAGAACATTAACTCCCGTCAGTATCTACCCCTGCCCAAGCCAATCCTTCGTCTTTCTATTTTCATTCAATCAAGTTCTGTTACAGGAAATGAAGAAGAGGGGGAGGAGGAGGAGATTGGATTTATACCCACCCTTTACTACCCAAAGGAGTCTCGGACTGGCTTGCTTTCCCTTCCCCTCCCCACGACAGACACCCTGCGAGGTAGGTGGGGCTGAGAGAGCTCTGACAGAAACTGCTCTGAGAGAACTATGGCTTGCCTGCGGTCACCCCAGCAGCTGCAAGTGGAAGAGTGGGGAATCAACCCTGGTTCTCCCAGATTAGAATCTGCTCACTTAACCCCTGCACCAAACAGCAGTCAGGGCGCTGGGTGTGGAGATTTATGCCACCGTGCCCAAGGAGGGCGTTCACTTCCAGAGGGGAGGAAGCTGAACTGTGAAGAAGACCCCTAAAAACTCTCAAGGCATGCTCCCCCCCCGCCCCCGGGAGCAGCAGCACCCAACAAAAACAATGATTTGAAAGCCCAGCAAAGGGGGTGTGTCTGGAGCAACAGGAGCAACTGGGACTGGCAATGGCACTTTGCACATGGTCAGTGGTATCTGCTTCTTTGGGGTCACATGGGATGCTCCAGGGATGCCTCCTGCCCTCAAAGGCAAAGTCTTTCGGCCTCAAAACTCACCCACTCAGACCCCTAGCTGCTGAAACTTTGCCCTCGTCCTCACCCACCTCGCAGGATTATTGTGAGGATCAAATGGAGGAGAGGAAAATGGCTGCCTTGGGTCCCCTCTGGGGCGGAAGTGAAGGAAACAAACCCCTTCCATAGTGGGAGACGGTTATCTAATTCATTTGTTCCCCGCCTCTCATCCCAAGGGGGACCCAAAGCGGCTTACAGTGTTCTCCCCTCCATTTTACCCCCGCAACAACCCTGTGAGGTAGGTTGGGCTGAAACTGTGTCGCTGGCCCGAGGTTACCCCGCGAGCTCCCGTGGTACAAGTGGGGATTTGAATCCAGGTCTGCCAGATACTTTTCAGCCCCTGCTCCTCCTCCCTCCTTCCCCTTGCCTAGTGTTACTTTGACAACTGAGCACTTGAGCAAAAGGACAGAAAGGGAAAAGTTAAATTCTCACGGCTGGGCCTCTTGTTATCATAAGCCCAAGAGAGACTCTGCGTCCAAGCAGAATTGGTGGGCTCTGAACTCAGCTTGTGGAAGGGGCCTCTGCAGGAACCTGCCTCTCCTCACCCTTGCAGAACGGCCGGGGAGGGAAGGGTGAGGAAGGGAACCCCAGATTCCATCCTAGTCAGCAACATTGTGAAGAAAAGGAACTGCAGTTCCGCCCAACTGTGATCCCTGGAAAATGTAGTTCAGCGGAGACAGGAGGAGACGGAGAGCCAGCTAGGCCAGGCTTGTCCAGAAAGGCAGTCGAAAAGAAGCAAATGCCATCAAGCGATTGGCGTGCACGTCTGCAGAAGCAGAGGTCCCAGTCTCCTCTTGCTGCAGACCCACAGCAGCAAGTATAAATACAGTTCACTGCCTCTGAACATGGAGGTTCCATTAAAGGGAGGCCGTGGCAGCGAGTTCTCGAACTGAGGGTGTGGCTTGTTCTGCAATTAAACACAGCCTGTCAGTCGTGGCGCCTGGAATAAAGGGGGGTGGTCTCAAGTGCGAGGGGGGATGCCCCTATCTGAGCGGGGTGCAAATTGGTTTGGAAACGACTCAAGATTCCGTCTCTCGGGCGAGGAACTGTCAGTGATCTTCTCGCCTGCCTCGATCAGGCCTGGCCTCCCTCCTCAATGCTTGCTTTGTAATTTGGTGCCGGCCGAGCTTGGGCAGTGCCCTGCAACGCTGCAGGATGCTCCCGCGCAGCTCTAACGTGCAATTTGACAAACTTTGGCCCGGCACTGCTTGTAATTTGGATTTTCCTGGCCGGCGGGTTTTGCTGGGTCAGCAGTTGTACTCCAAGGGGGGAGGCTGCCAGCTCCTTCCTCAGCGCAGAGATTTATGGAGAGTGTCTCAGAGCGTGCAGGGAGGGCGCTTGGCCGTCCACCAGGGCCGCTCCCTCCACTGCTCGGGCCATGTGTGCTCCTTGGGTTGCCGTGCACCACGTCTAAAGCTCAATCCATGCTGCACATCTCTGGGAATGCTCTCATGTCACGGGATTCGATATCTGGCTTCTCCTGCTCTGTTAGGGTTGCCAGCTCTGGGTTGGAAATTCCTGGAGATTTGGCGGGTAGAACCTGCGGAGGGCGGGGTTTGAGGAGAGGAAAGACTCCAGTGGGGCACAATGCCACCGAGTCCCCTTTCCAAAGCAGTCATTTTTCTCCAGGGGAGCTGATTTCTGCCCCCTGGAGACCAGCTGTAAACCCAGGAGATCCCCCGCCACCACCTTACACAAAAGGAGAACGCATCAATAATTTGGCAAGAACTTTGTATGTGATTTTGACACTTTTTATGGGATATTTATTATGTTGTATTTATGAAGTGGGGCCACGGTGGCTCAGTGGTTAAGACCCTGAGCTGCAGACGGAAGGTCAGTAGTTCGGCAGTTCAAGACCCGAATGCTGCATGACGGAGTGAGCTCCCGTCTCTGGCCCCAGCTCCTGCCAGCCCAGCAGTTCAAAAGCAAGAAACTGCAAGTAGATAAATAGGTATCGCTTCGGTGGGAAAGTGACAGTGTTCCGTGCGCCTTGGTGTCCAGTCATGCCGGCCACATGCCACGGAAACGTCTTTGGATAGCACTGGTTCTTCAGCTTGGAAACGGAGATGAGCACCGCCCCCTGGAGTCAGATTCGACTGGCTTTCGAGCAAGGGAAGCCTTTATCTGTTTATGAAGTATTGATTTATGCACAATGTTGTAGTTATAGGTTATTTACATATTATTATATTAATATTAAATCCAGTTATTTATGGGTTATTAGTTATTCGCACTGACTTTTTAATATCTTGGATTACCCCCTGGAGACTGGCAACCCCACTGCTTGGCCATGTATGAAGGGAAAGAATGACCCAGCATCCTTCCCAGAGCTGCAAAGGGCTTCACGGGAGGGCGATCGGCAAGTCCAAGGAGGAAGGAGACCTGATTTCACAGGCTGGTTGATTTGAAGGTTCCCTCGGTTTCATATCGCCTTTCCCTTCTGAGACACAAACCCAGGAGTCTTTCATTCTCGCGCCATTTGTCCGTTGCCTTTGGCCAAATTGCTCCCATGAAAATGGCATTTCCCGAGCTGTGTGTAGCGTGCATGCGGGCTGAAGAAAGATTTCCCATGGGGGGAAGGGGGTGCTTTGGTTGGCGCTGACTCTGCGGTGGCTGCCCTGGTTTGAATGGGCTTGTGTCATCTATGTTTGGTGTGTGCTGGGGTGGTTTTGGTTTTTTGCACGTGTCACTTTGAGCCCCGTCCCATGCCGGGGTATAGCCAGGCGATAGATAAGTGACAACATCTGGAATCAAAATCGGCTGCTGCCCTCGAGCAGGAGCAGAGCATTCTGGGAGGGCACTGGGCCAACTGAGAGGGCACCCACCAGAACTCCGGGGAGGAGGGTCTTTTGGTGTGAATACTCCACCTCCCCCCAGTTCTGCTCGCTAGGCCTTGCTGGGATCACCCAAAAGAGAACCCATCCGAATGAGGAGATGGCTCTGAGCCCCACCACTTTTCTGAAGCAGTTGTCTCCCCACTCCCCTGTTCTGGGGCTCTTTCATGGGTGCATCTCTGGGAACAAATCTCTCCCCCCCCCCCTCCCCGGAGACCGCAAGCTTCGTCTTGCTGCGCCAGCCCAGCTAGTTCATGAACATCAGCCAGCCAGATGTTTCCAGGACACACACAAGCGAGGCACGGAGACAAGGGCTCCCCCTGTGCTCTGCCCCAAACATCTGGCAAGTTGGAAGTATTACAACCTCTTTGCCCCTCACGTGGCTCCCACCAATTGCTATCTCTCTCCTCCACGTTTCTCTCCACCCTTTTTAAAAGCTCTCTAAAGCGGTGGACCTTTTTCTTGGGGCAGGATATTCTATGAGTGAATTCTGTGTTGTGGGCAAGCCTCCCCCCCGGCAAAAAATCCCAAATCTACAACCAAGCAGTAGTGTTGAGATGCGTTCCAGTATCAGGAGAGGGGGAGGAAGGTTCCCCCCTCTGTCCCCACAGTCCATAATTTTATTCACTGCTGTCAGGTTCCTGCCTTTGTCTTTAGGGGGAGGAAACAACCCAAAAGCCCCCTGCAGCCCCCACCCTTTCCTCATCGGAAGGGGGGCTCCGACCCCTCAGTTGCGCTGGCTGTCCTCTGGCTGGGCTCATGGGTCTCTGCTGCTTAGAGCAACATTTATCCTGTCTTCTAAACAACCTTTCCATCTGCAGCAGCTGTTTGGCTTCTCCAGCATGGGGGTGTGTGTGTGTGTGTGGAGGCAGTAACGGAGAGGCCGCCTTCTCTCCGCAAAGGGCTTTTGGCCAAAGGGTGCAAGAGGCTTGAACGGCTGAGCCAGGGAGCCTGTTTGCAGCATCAGGGCAGGGAAAGGAAATAATCTGTGATAGACTGGAGCCTTCAAATAGCCCCGGAGCAGTAGTGGTTAAGTACCCAGACTCTAATCTGGGAGAGCCAGGTTCGATTCACCACTCCTCTGCTTGCAGCTGCTGGATGACCTTGGGTCAGTCACAAGTTCTCTCAGAGCTGTTCTCTCAAGGGCAGTTCTTGAAAGAGCTCTCTCAGCCCCACCTACCTCACAGGGTGTCTGTTGTGGGGAGGGGAAGGGAAAGGAGATTGTAAGCCGCTCTCTGAGACTCTGAGTGAAGGGCGGGGTATAAATCCAATCTCCTCCTCCTCCTCTTCTTCTTCTCAGGCTTGGTCAGGGTGGGGCTTTCCTGACCCCCAGGAGTGGGATTATCCTGCAGCTGAGTGGGCTAGATCCCAGGGCAGTGGGGGGTATAAAGTTCCATTTCAGTTGGGCCCCATGGAGAGGACTTGACAAATGCCCAGGGCTGCCAACCTCCAGGGGGTGGCCAGAGTTCTCCCACTATTACAACTGATCTCCCAGCGACACAGGTCAGTTCGCTTGGAGGAAATGGCTGCTTTGGAAGGTGAACCCTATAGCGTTGTACCCCACTGAAATCTCTCCCTTCTCCAGACCCCGCCTTCCTCAGGCCCCATCCCCCAAATCTCCAGGTATTTCCCAACCCGGAGCTGGCAGCCCGAGGAGTGCCACCCGCCTGGCTTGTTGTGGCCTGGGGAGCTCAATTGTCAGTGGCTTTTGCAGCTGATGCAGTGGATTCCCGGCTGGGAAATGCCTGAAATTCCTTCCTGGAGGTGAAAGCAAACCAAGGCTAGACGGCAGACCCAGCACTGCCTCCCCTTCATTGGCCGCAGCTGTATCTCATTCAGAGCTTTGGGGTGGCAGTTCTAGGTTCGGGGAGGCCCGGGGGCAGACAGTGCAAGCGGAGTCCTTGGGGGACGTCAGCCCCCTTCTTGCTGTGTGGCTGGGGTGACTTGGCCAGAGAAACAGCCCTGAGCTGCAGTGTACAGATCTTTCCTTGGGCACCCCCATTAAACAGAGAGAACAGTGTTCAAGTCTGGAATGAGTGCGTTACTCGCTGGGCATTCAGAATGAACCACGTTCAATAAAAAGCTCTTCAAAAGGCCCTCCAGATCCCATCATGGCAAAAAGAAGAAGAGTTTGGATTTATACCCCACCCTTCACTCAGCATCTCAAAGCGGTTTACAGTCTCCTTCCCCTCCCCACAACAGACAGCCCGGTAGGCAGGTGGGGCCGAGAGAGCTCTTTCGAGGACGGCTCCTGAGAGAACGGCTCTGAGAGAACTTGTGACTGACCCAAGGTCACACCAGCAGCTGCAGAAGACCAGTTTTGGGGATTTGAGCAGCCGGTTAAGGCCAAGCCAGCAGAGGGGCCTTCTTTTGACTTTTGGGGGGATTCTCAAAATGTGGCGCCCTAGGCGATCACCTAGGTTTGCCTAGCAGTTGGGGAGGGCTGCCAGCTCTGGGCTGGGAAATACCTGGTGATTTTTTGCCGGGGGAGCCTGAAGAGGGTGGGGTTTGGGGGAGGGGAGGGACATAGGCCACTTCCACACGGTCGTTTTTGTCACTCGTTTGTCCCTGTTCCTTCAGGGTCGTCATCCCCCCCCCCCCAAAAAAATGTGTTTTGTTTTCTCCAGCACTTCCAGAGGGAGCAAAACACATGTGGAAAAGGAGAGGGGAGGAGGAATAGGGAAAAACGAGGGACAAAAGGGACAGTGCGGAAGTGGCCGTATAATGCCATCAAGTCCCCTTTCCAATGTGGCCGTTTTCTCCAGGGGAACTGATCTCTGATGCTTGGAGATCAGTTGTAATAGCAGGGGATCTCCAGCCATCACCTGGAGGTTGGCAGCCCCATGGCCGGGCCCATCCTGTCCTTCTTCAGCCCTGCAGTTTAGCAGCTGGTCTTAAGTGAGCCTCTTTCAAAAATGTTAGAAAAGATGGGGTAACCCCTCTGCTGGCCTCTCTCTTTCCGTCTTCTGAGCAAGGGTTTCCTTTCAAGGCGTGGGTTTTTGGGGTTTTTTCCCCCTTCGCTGCATCTTTAAAACCTCAGCCAAACAGGCTTCTGTGCTCCTGGCAGTCAGGGCCATCAGAATAAGGGGCCCTTTCCTCCAGCATCTGTGCTGTGCATTTCATTGCTGCCGGCTGGGCTGCGGTATGTACGAAGGAACAATCCAGTTGTTGAGTTCCACCAGTCTTGCGGCCAAGCCAGCTGCAGCCTCGTCACGGCGAGCCAACGGCATCACCTCCACCGTGGCGGAGCCCCAGGGGGTTGCCCACTAATGGGACGCCCAGCTTGGCCTCTGCTACCGAAAGCACTCCGCCACCGTGTGAACTCTGCCCTGGACCCACAAGTTAGGCTTCTTTGATCACATCCTGTGGAAGAAGAAGAAGAAGAGTTGGTTTTTACACTCTGCTTTTCTCTGCCCCAAGGAGTCTCAAAAGTGGCTTACTATCTCGTCCCCTTCCTCTCCCCACAACTGGCCCCTTGTGAGGCAGGTGGGGCTGAGAGAGCTCTGAGAGACCTGTGACTGGCCTGAGGTCACCCAGCAGGCCTCATGCGGAGGAGGAGTGGGGAATCAAACCCGGCTCTCCAGTTTAAAGTCCACCACTCATAACCACTACACCATTCTGGCTCTCCCCACAACAGACACCCGGTGAGGCAGGACCGGTGGGAATGAGAAAGCTCTGAGAGAACTGTGACTAGCCCAAGGTCACCCAGCTGGCTGCATGTGGAGGAGGAGTAGGGAATCAAACCTGTCTCTCCAGATTAGAGGCCGCCACTCTTAACCACTACACCAAACTGGCTTTCCCCACAACAGACACCTTCTGAAGTAGGTGGAGCGGAGAGAGTTCCAAGAGGACTGTGACTGGCCCAAGGTCACCCAGCTGGCTGCACGTGGAGGAGGAGTGGGGAATCAAACCCGGCTCTCCAGATTAGAGTCCGCTGCTCTTAACCACGACATTTTGCTGCCTCTCCAGTGCCTCCCCACCGCCCGGGCCTTGTGCCATCTTTGGCTCTGCACATGGGAAGGCTGAGAGGGTAAAGTGGGCATCGACTTGGCTTGCCCTTGGCAAGGGGGCCTCCAGGGTAGCCGCTCACATGGGCTCTTCCTGGGAAACAAAAGGACTCTGCTGCCCCAGCTGCAGAATATCTCAGGCCCCGGGCCGTCCCACCTGCTACCACTTCTGCTCCTTCCCACCTCTTGGCCTCGCATGGGATTCTCTTGCCCTTCAAGTGTTCTTTGGTGCACGGAGCAGAATCCAGCCTCCCAAGAGCTTCCTCGTCTTTGTTTCAGAAACGGTTTGCAGCTCCGATGGAGGCAAAGATTTGCTTGAAAGGAAGGGGGGCTGAATTGAGAAGCTTGGGAAGTGGGGGAGGAACCAGGTGTCCAGCAATGGCAGTGTGCGTGTGTGTGCATCTCTCTCTCTCTCTCTCTCTCTCTCTCTCTCTCTCTGTGTTTTCAGTCCACAGCACAACAAACTTCTCCCCCCCCCCCAGCAAAACCAGGAGCCAGTTTGGCATAGTGGTTAAGTGTGTGGACTCTAATCTGGGAGAACCAGGTTTGATTCCCCACTCCTCCACCTGCAGCCAGCTGGGTGACCTTGGGTCAGTCACAAGTTCTCTCAGAGCTGTTCTCTCAAGGGCAGTCTGCAGGAGAGCTCTCTCAGCCCCACCTACCTCCCAGGGTGTCTGTTGTGGGGAGAGGAAGGGAAAGGAGTTCGTAAGCCGCTCTGAGACGCCTTTGGGTAGTGAAGGGTGGGGTATAAATCCGACCTCCTCCTCCTCCTCCTCTTCTTCTTCCCAGGCTCCACCCCCCAAATCTCCAGGAATTTCCCAACCCAGAGCTGGCAACCCTCCCAGGCAGGCTGCATGCACCCTCCCCCCCTACCCGCCTGGGCCCCCGACCAAGTGAGAGGAAAGGGCGACGCCGTCTGTTGGTCCTTGCCATCTGCCCAGCCTTACGGAGTGCTGGCGCTGGGGCCACAAGCGGGACGAAAGGCCTATTGCCTGAGGTGGAGCCACAAGGGAGAGCGCTACCCAGAAGTCTGTGCACATCTGGACCTGGCTCACAGGGCTGGGAGCCTGACTTCCCCGACCGCTCACAGATTTGCGTGTCTTGCCAGGAGTCACATGACCAGCAACCTCTATGCGTGTTGCTGGTCAGTCAGAGATCAGGGCATGCAGTGTGTGCAACCGTTCCAGCGTGTTATGAAGTAGGGCTCACGCATGGCCTTCGGCATCCACAGCAATTCTCCCTGGTCATACGAGGGGGGGGGGAGTTATTTTTTAAAAAGCAACAAACCCAAACAGTTGCCCATGTGAGGAAGGAAGTGGTTCAGACTGGCGTATAAATCTAAACAAAAAAATTTCCAAGAAGTTACCGCCTGGCGGGGGCTCACAGCTGTTTTATTAATGTGCAAATCTGAAGCAAACACAAAGCTGGCAGCCGGGGCTGCTCTGGAGGAACCAAACAAAAGGCGAGGGAGAAAGTAGGTTGGAAGCAGTTCAGTGCTTTCCTCTGATACGGTTGCTTCTTAGGGGTGCTGAGGACTTGTTGCACAGGGTGGGGGAGGACCAAACTGATTCACACCCTCCAGTCATGGATAGTTGGGTCAGGGAATTAAAGAATGTGAGAAAGGGGGTCTGCACCTTCCAGGAGGATGTGCAGAAGCACACATGCGCAGAAAACTCTCGCTGTTTGTGCGTTGGTGCCCCTCTGAATTGGTGACCTCCAATAGGGTTGGAACGCTTTCCCTATGAAGAAAGGTTGAAGCACTTGGGGCTCTTTAGGTTGGAGAAATGACGGCTGAGGGGTAACATGATCGAGGTTTATAAGATTATGCATGGGACAGAGCAGGTAGAGAAAGGAGTACTTTTTTCACTTTCTCACAAGACAAGAACTCGTGGGCACTCCATGAAATTGCTGAGCAGTCGGGTTAGAACGGATAAAAGGAAGTCCTTCTTCACCCAAAGAGGGATTAACACGTGGAATTCACTGCCACAGGAGGTGGCGGTAGCTACAAGCATGGATGGCTTCAAGAGGGAATTGGATAAACATATGGAGCAGAGGTCCATCAGTGGCTATTAGCCACAAGGTATAGATAGGAGCTCTCAGTCTGGGGCAAGTGGTGTCTGTTGTGGGGAGGAGAAGGGCTCTGAGACGCCTTCAGGTAGTGAAGGGCGGGGTATAAATCCAATCTCTTGTCCCCTTCTCTTCCTCTCTAATGTCTTGACTGTTAAGAGCTGTTCCTTGTAGAAACCATTTCTAGACTGCCCCTCATCAGAGGTCTCTCACCTGTAGTTGTCCACTTCTGCAATGAGCGATTGGACAGTTCAGTCACTGAGTTGGGTGACTCCCAGCAGAGGCTGGATGGAAAGCGGCATTGGCCGAGTAGTGATTCATCAGGGACACAGCAGGCAGCCTCCTCTCTGGGTGGGGCTCTGGACACAGTTCGTTTTGCACTGCACAGCAACACTTCTCTGGTGGGACACATGGAGGGGGAGTCTGGTTTTGGAGTACTGCATGAACACGGACAAGAGCCTTGCAGCCCTGCCTTCCTAGGTGGGTAACTGGGATGGGCTGCACCTGTCCTGCCCCATCCCAGTGCAAAGAGCAGCCCCACAAGCCCTTTGAGCGTGCAGAAAAGCAACGTAAGCCAGTTGTCCCTCTTGCTTGAGCTCTAGCGTGTATCTCACATGCAGAAAATCCAGATGTCCATTTCCTGTTGATATGGCAGTGGCCAACATGTGTGCGTTGAGGTAAGACAGCCATCAGAAAGAGCCAGAAGGACCGTATGCAACAGGAGGTAAAATTCTGGAAATCTAAATTCTTCATCAAACGCTGTGAAGAAATGCATTTTTCCCTTTGGAGGTCTGAAATGAGCAAACCTTCACTCGGAGTTTTAAAAGTTTTTTCCCCTCTCTGGGCAGAGAAGAGGCAGGGAGAAGGAAGTCAGTCAATGGCTTTCCAGACTTATCTCAGCCCACCTTCATACAAATGCTAATAGGTCTAGATCAGGGGTCCTCAAACTATGGCCCGGGGGCCACATGCGGCCCGCCGAGGGCATTTTTCTGGCCCGCCGGGTGTGCCGCTGCCTGTCCTCCAATTCCCAGCAGCACACAAAGCAGCAGAAAAATTGCAGCCGACTCGTCCCGGGCCACATGACAAAGCCCTGCCCCCCTGCTTCCAGTCAGCCAGGAGGAGGCAAAAGGAAGACTGGAAGAGGGTAAGTGTGGGGTGGCAGGCGCTCCGGCTAGCCCCAAGTCTCCTAGCTGGCTGAGAGGCCTCTCAGCCGGCTAGGAGACCTGCGCCAGTCCCAAGAGCCGGGCGGGGGTCTTTTTCGAGGCTTTTTGTGCTGCTGGGAATCGGAGGGGGAGAGAGAGAGAGAGAGAGAGAGAGAGAGAGAGAGGTTTCTCTTTCCCATCATGATGCCTGCAGTAGTGGAGTTTCAGGGAGAAGCAGCTGGGGACTTGCTGCCTTAAAAAGTTTGTGAGGATGCTGAGTTCTTTGTTTCTTCGGAGAGGGAAAGAAAACAGCCCCGTCAAGGGTGCCTTGCCTGCGCACGCACCCCCCCCCCCCCCCGGTGCGCCTTCGCTACCAGCAAAATAACATCTGAAATCTCCAACCAATCTAGACTAACTGATGCACACTTGCATCCCTTGTTACGACTAGCAGTGACAAATATGGAACCGGACATTGACCATCTCATTAGCCAAAAGCAGGCCCATAGTTCCCATTGAAATACTGGTAAGTTTGTTGATTTAACTTTACTTGTTCTTCATTTTAAATATTGTATTTGTTCCCATTTTGTTTTTTTACTTCAAAATAAGATATGTGCAGGGTGCATAGGAATTTCTTCATAGTTTTTGTTTTTAAACTATAGTCCGGCCCTCCAACGGTCTGAGGGACAGTGAACTGGCCCCCTGTTTAAAAAGTTTGAGGACCCCTGGTCTAGATAATGGGATGGTCAAGCTCCCCCCTCCCTTCAAGCAGGGAACAGAGATTTGGAGGTGTTAAATACTTCAGGGAGTAAATTCTGGAGACTTCAGGAAAAACTCCTCTGACCTGGCCTGACCTGGTGGTCAGTGGGTGGGGAAAAGAGAGGCGATAAAAGGGGAGCAAGGAAGAAGTGTTCTTTTGTGCCAGGATTATCAGAGCAGACAGAACTCTTAGCTGAGGTCTGGAGGCGGTGGCCATTGACCACGTGCTGGCTGGAAGAGCTGAAGGAACCTTCAAAGTAATGGAATCTGTAGAGATCTATAACATCCTAACATCTAACCTGTCCTATATTTTTAACTTCTGATAGGGCACGTATAGAGAGAGGGACAGAGGAATTGCGTTTTACCCATTTCTTTTGAATCCCTTGCTCAGTCTGGTGCTCTGCTGAAAGTATGCTTGTGAACATTTTCTCTTTAATAAATACTTTATAACTTTTGATGCTGGTTAGACAAAAATGTATGAGCCGGAGGCTAAAAAACTGTGAGCTAGCTCACACTAATTCAGCTTAGAGGGAACACTGGGGGTTGCAGCTGTGTAGGGGGAACCAAGAGGTATTCTGCGGCTGCAGAAAAGAATGCATGATTTATTAATTTGGAGGAGACCGCAGAGTCCAAGTTGACTCAGAATTATTATTTTTAAAGGGCAACTAGGCACAGCTCTTGCCCTAAGGGGGGGAACCCACCCAAAGTTTGGCAGCTTCGCTTTGCAAGCTGGGTGTTTCCACCCACTGCTCCCCCCCACCCCCCCAAGCCTGCAAGAACATTTTCGTGCAGCAGGCCAGAAATCCCCAACGTGTGCACTGAGCCGCTGCCTCCTCTCTCCTCCCCGGCTATCTTTGGAACGAGGGTTTTTGGGAGCCGCATCCCTTTGGAGAAATTATAGCATCGGCTCTTTCGGCAGCGGCTAAAAGGAGCAG
This sequence comes from Lepidodactylus listeri, assembly GCA_029233225.1. Lineage (NCBI taxonomy): Eukaryota > Metazoa > Chordata > Lepidosauria > Squamata > Gekkonidae > Lepidodactylus > Lepidodactylus listeri. Next base: position 3,467,161 of record JARCFY010000013.1, on the reverse strand, counting down.
CGGCCAGAGGCATGCCGGGGCCTCCAAAGCAGCCTCAGATGTGTGCCTGTTGCTGGAGGAGGCTTTAATTATGGAATCCCGAGGCTATAAACGCCATTTCTGCTGGAGGGTGGATTCCTGTCCCCAGAACAGCTGTCGCCAGCCAGACTTGTCATTACAAAGCCACAGAACTCTCATGTGGGCAGAAAAGATACAGATGTGTGTTGCAGGGGGAGTTGGGGTGGGGTCTTTTAAAGAAAAAAAGTGAAAAAATCCAAAGGATGCTTCTTAAAAGGGGTTGTGCAAGCGGTTGGACTAGATTACCCTGGGGGTCCTTTCCGACTCTATGATTCTGTGTACAAAATGCTCTTTTCACTAATCGATCACAACCAACTTGCCACATCTCAGAGAGGAGGCCCCAAGCCTGCTGTTTCTTGATAGGATCCAACCCCGGCATCTCTCCCATCAGGAATGCAGAACGGCCCAAATAACCTCCAGAAACAGGGAGGGGGGGGGGGAATCAACGCAAGAGAAGGCTGTGAACATGCAATCAGCTTTGCCGGATTGGGGCCATCAAGCAACCCAGGCGACTCTCCACCCATGTGCAGGCCAGACCTCCGCCTTTGAAGTTCTGATCCCAGCTTTCAAATTATGTGCCAATTAAGCAACGCTGCCGCACACACACGGAGCACACACACCACCACCACCGAGGGGGCCAACATCTGGATCGTCTCGCCTTTGATTTCCTTTTGCAAAAAAAAGATCCTGCCCTGGGAAGGGGGTTGGAGTTGCCACAGCCCAGAGCCCCGGCAAACGTCCCCACGGCCTTCGGCTCTGCAGATGCTGGCCCGCTCCACTGCTAAACCCTTAACATCCTCCAGGAGCGTTATGAACCTCAGACGGAAAATATTCAAAACACAGGAAGAATGCAAAGGCCACAGCCAAAGCCGGGCTGTTTGTTCCTTGGGAAAGATGTGCTCCGATGCTCCCGTCACCGAGGGCCGAAATGTCTCAGCCTTCTCGTGGAGGGCCCTCAGTGCGGCCTGCTCCTTTCCGGTTTAGTTTAGTGGTTACTGGAGAGCGGAATCAAATCTGGGAGAACCGGGTTTGATTCCCCACACCCCCACATGCAGCTGCTGCCATGACCTTGGGTCAGTCATAAGTTCTCTCAGAGCTGTTTTCTTACGGGCGGTCCTCCAAAGATCTCTCTCAGCCCCTCCTCCTCCCTCACAAGGTGTCCGTTGTGGGGAGAGGAGGGGAGGGGAAAGGAGATGGTAAGCCGCTCTGAGACTCCTTCGGATAATGAAGGGCGGGGTATAAATCCAATCTCTTCCTCTTCTTCTTCTCCCCTGAAATGGCTCGGATCATTTCGAGATCGGCAGGGTGGGTCTCCGAGATATGCTTCCCTCTGACGCAGCCAACTTCTGTGTGCACCTGGATTCTCAACTGTCCGAAGGGCAGGCATTTGTAGATCTGAGCGCTACAACCTGACACTGAAGCGAGGATGAATTTCTTTCTTCTCCCCCCCCCCCCCAAGGCAGGCAGGGATGGTGGGAGGTGGAAACCCTGGCTAAGGATAGTTTCACATGGCTTTCCAGACAAAGATAATGAGATTGGTTTGGAGGGCAAGACAAGATTTGCATATAGAAGAAGAAGAAGAAGAAGAGATTGGATTTATACCCCACCCTTCACTCCCCAAGGGAGTCTCAGAGCGGCTTACAAACTCCTTTTCCCTTCCCCTCCCCACAACAGACACCCTGTGAGGTAGGTGGGGCTGAGAGAGCTCTTTCCCAAGCTGTCCTTGAGGGAACAGCTGTGCCAGAGCTATGGCTTGCCCAAGGTCATCCAGCCAGGTGCAAGTGGAGGAGTGGGGAATCAAACCCAGTTCTCCCAGATTAGAGTCCGTGCACTTAACCACTACACCAAACTGGCTCTCACTGGTCCATTCCAGTCCCAGAACCCTCAGTTCACACTTTCCATTCTATACAGGTTGTGTCAGGAGGCAGCGTCAGAGGAAGGCCTCACTTGGCCTCCATGCCCTGTAGTTGGTAGGGTTGCCAGCTTCCAGGTGGGGCCTGGGGATCTCCCGCTTTTACAACTGATCTCCAGTTGACAGAGATCAGCTCCCCTGGATAAAATGGCTGCTTTGAAGGGTGGGCTCTATGGCACTGTACTATGCTGAGGTCCCTCCCCTCCCCAAACCCCGCCCTCTCCTGACTCCACCTCCAAAGTCTCCAGGTATTTCCCAACCCAGACTTGGCAACCCTAGTTGTTGGCCCTCCAGAGTAGCTGTTTGGCTGCTGTGTGAAACAGGATGCTGGACTAGGTGGACCCTCCCTGGTCTGATCCAGCAGGGCTCTTCTGAGGCTCTTCTCAGGGGAAGGCCTCGGCCTCTCTGCCCTGCTGCTGGCCCTCCAGAGGAACTGGCTGGCCACTGCGTGAGACAGGATGCTGGACTAGATGGACCCTCACTGGTCTGATCCAGCAGGGCACTTCTGAGGTTCTTCTCAGGGAAGGCCTCGGCCTCTCTGCCTTGTTGTTGGCCCTCCAGAGGAACTGGCTGGCCACTGTGTGAGATGCTGGACTAGATGGACCACTTGTTGCTTCTACACCCAAGTTTTCCCAGTGGAGCAAACAGCCCCTGGGGCTGTTTCAGGTCCAGAAAATGGCACAGTGGGGAAGGCTGAAGCTCCTGCTCCCTCCATGCTGTGGTCCTGACCAAAATTGGGCACTGCACACGTGAGAACTGTGGGGAATGAACGACTTGCATCTAACCCAAAGACAGAATGAGGAGCCCAGCCATGGACTTCTATGGACAGTAACATGTGAATCGGCAGCACCAGAGCCAGGGTGGTATAGAAGTTAAGAGCAGTGGACTCTAACCTGGAGAACCCGGTTTCATTCCCCACGCCTCCTTCTTATGAAGCCTGCTGGGTGACCTCGGGCCAGTCACAGTTCTCTCGGAGCTCTCTCAGCCCCACCCGCCTCACAAGGTGCCTGTTTTGGGGAGAGAAAAGGAAAGGCGATCGTGAGCTGCTTTGAGACTCCTCAGGAGAGAGAAAAGCGTGGCCTATAAAAAGCATCTCTTCTTCTTCAACATGTGCTCATGGATTCTTCTCTGTACTCTATAGGTAAATGTGTCACTTTAAAAGGAATCAGTGTGTGTAGCTGAAGAATATTATTCGGAACCACGTTGCTACCGTCTCATGGAATTTTGCTGTGAACGCTTGCGAGAACTGTATTTGACTCCCTTTACAATTGTGATTTTATTCCTCTTTGTATACTTTTTTCTGCACCTTATGGCTACTTTCACAGCACAGACATAGGATAATTGACCTTCTCCTTGTTATCATCTGTTGTGCCTGTCACTTTGAATATATGTGCTATTTTCAATTCATGGCCTCAAAGGGGTTTATTGCACATTCTACCTCTATCTTCTGTACTTGTTTTTATCCATTTGGGGGGTTCTCTCCCTCTTTTTTTCTTTTGAGTGTGTGCAAGAGACGCTGAACTCCATCTCTGCCTCGTCTTTCTCCCAGAACAGAGAAAATGGGGCTCCAAACGTCTTCTGTTGCCGTTCAGAACACTTAGCTCTGTAGCATTAATGGAGGCTTAATTCGGGCTCCTTGTAAAACTAAGAACATCTGGTTTGAATCAGTAGCACTGGAGCAAATCGACAGCCCCCACATGTAACAAGATCTAAAGCTCCCACCGAAGGCCAAGTCAGCACACAGGATATGCAGCAGATAAGAGGCCGTGCAGTCATGGGTCTTGTAACGCTCAAATGTTAGGAAACAGGGTGGAATCTTTTTGGAGGGACCAAGTTCTGCATCTTCTGAGCTGCAGGAACCTTAAAAAAATTCTGCTTGCTGGAATGCTTTGTTTCCAATCTTGTTTAAAAAGCACTTCCCAATGGAGCAAGGTCTTATAGGGGCGCCAACTCTGAGTCGGGAAATTCCTAGAGATTTGGGGGTGGAGCCTGGGTCGCGGAGGGGAGGGACCTCGGGGAGGTAGAATTCCATAGAGTCCAGCCTCCAAAGCAGCCATTTTCTCCAGGCGAACAGATCTCTGTCATCTGGAGATCAGTTGTAATTCCAAGAGATCTCCAGGCCCCAGCTAGAGTTTTGTAAGTAAACAAAAAACAACCGTGATATTATTATGCAATCTATTCAGTAATTATTATTAAGTATTTATATCATGGAACAAGTTACAAAACACATTCCAGTACAAAACATACAAATATTTTAAGTGCCCTTGTAAACCAAACTGCCCGTGCTCAAAGTTTCTCTGTACAATACAGCTCAAGTCAATGACAGTTGATCAGATATTTGGAAAAATGTACATCTACATCAAAGAAGGACTGTGTAAAACCACTTTGAGCTGTATTGTCCAGAGGGACTTTGAGCATAGGCAGTTTGGTTTACCAGGACACTTTAAATATCTGAATATTTTGTACTGGAATGCGTTTCGTAATTTGTACCAGAATATAAATGCTTGAAAATAATAATTGAATAGATTCCATAATAATATCACGGTTGTTTTTGTGATTACGTACAACCTATCCCATGATCTCCTGTTTGTATAACCCACCTGGAGTTTGGCAGCCTTAGATTCCTGGAGATCTCCTGGAATCACAATTGAACTCCAGGCTACAGAGATAAGTTTGGTGTAGTGGTTAGGAGCACGGACTCTAATCCGGGAGAACCGGGTTTGATACCCCACTCCACCACGTGCAGCCAGCTGGTATGATCTTGGGTCAGTCACAAGTTCTTTCAGAGCTGTTCTCTCAGGAGCAGTCCTCAAAAGAGCTCTCTCAGCCCCCACCTACCACAAAGGGTGTCTGCTGTGAGGAGGGGACGGGAAAGGAGATTGTTAAGCCGCTCTGGGACTCCCTCAGGTAGTGAAGGGTGGGGTATAAATCCAATCTCCTCCTCCTCCTCTTCCCCGTACACACACAACAGAAGTGAAAGCAAAAGGGTCTTGTGTGTGTTTACGTGTAGCAGCAGTCCGGGAACATACCCCGTGTGCGGCACCTCCCCTCCCAGCCACCGGAGTCGGCCAGTCTCTTGCCCAATGGCTGGCTGAAGAGACACTCACTCTTGCCCGGAACTGCCATGTCCTCCGATGTTACTTCCTGGCCATTGAGCCATCTGTGGTTACTTAAGAGACAAGTCACGATACTCTTTCTCAGAAGCACTGTGTTCTCTTCTGCAGTGGTAAACATCTTTGGGTTTCCCCACTGGCCCTTCCTGAACCGCTGATTTGGCACAGTCAGGAAAGGTTCTGCTGGAAAGCAAGAGGGGGCAGGGGGGAGTCACTGACTTTGGGGAGCGTGGTGGCCCTTTCAGAGGAGAGAGCCCCTCCCCGATAGCGACCTTTTCCTTATAGTGAAACGCCAAAGCATCCCCCCGCATTTGGGAGCCAGGGATGGGCGTAATACTGTTAATATTGCAAAGCCACATTCGTGGCTTTGCAATATTAACAGTATTACGCCCATCCCTGCTCTCACCTCAAGCCTATTTGCATGTGCAGCACCCAACACCCGAATGGAAGGGGCAAAGAGTGGCCTTCTTGACAGGCCCAGAGGAGAGGAAGACAATCGTGAGCAGACAGAGGTCTGCAGCCACCACGGCAGACGGGGCAGGCGGAGACTCACCATCCACTTGGGTCAGGGCTCAGCCTGTGGACTCTCGAGGGACTGTGGACCATCTGCCAATGTAGGTGATGCAAACTGTCACCACAGGCAGCCACCAGAGAAGAGCTCTTCTGGTCTGGAGCTTTAAAACAAAAGCAAACCCCCTCCCCACAACAGACACCCTGTGAGGTAGGTGAGGCTGAGAGAGCTCTTTCCAGAACTGCCCTTGAGAGAACAGCTCTGACAGAACTATGGCTTGCCCAAGGTCATCCAGCAGCTGCAAGTGGAGGAGTGGGGAATCAAACCCAGTTCTCCCAATTAGAGTCCGCACACTTAACCACTACACCAGGCAGCCACTGCCGATTAGCAAAAAGAAAGCAGTCTGACACACTTTCAACTCCCTGCTGGAAGGTGAAATAGAGAGTTCTGACGATCAAGCTGTCGCACACACTAAAAATGAGAGACAGAAGACAGTGCAGCTTAGATCTGGAGGATCCACGAAGCGAGCTTGAAAGGCTGCACCCAAACTCTGTAGATGGCACAACTTGAACTCGCTGCCGCTGCAGGCCTCAGTTTGGTGTAGTGGGCTCTAATCTGGGAGAACTGGGTTTCATTCCCCACTCCTCCACTTGCAGCTGCTGGATGACCTTGGGTAAGCCATAGTTCTGGCACAGCTGTTCTTGAAAAAGAGCAGTTTCTGTCAGAGCTCTCTCGGCCCCACCAACCTCCCAGGGTGTCTGTTGCGGGGAGGGGGAGGGAAAGGAGTTTGTAAGCCGCTCTGAGACTCCAAGTGACGGGCAGGGTATAAATCCAATCTCTTCTTCTTCTTCTTACTATTCCCAGGATTTAAAATGTGCTGGTTTGCATGTGCCCTCTTGTGGCAATAAACAGAATGATACTTTCTAGACAAGGAAACGGTTTGGGTTTGGGTTTGTTCTTTTAGTGCAGGTGGCCAGGGGTCCTTTTGTAGAAAAAGAGGTGCAGGAGCTCATGAGCATAACTCATTAGCATAACTCATTAGCATGACTGGCCGAATGTCAGTTTCAGCCCCATTATACCCTATGGGCCATTGAAGTCAATGGCAAAAACTCATAGGGTATATGAGGGTCTGGAGGAGACGGGGTTTGAGGGAGAGACTCCAAACTTGTAGGGTACCTTCTGGGACCTCTCCTCGAAATACCCACCAAGTTTCAAGAAGATTGGACCACGGGGTCCAATTCTACGGGGCCCCAAACAGGTTGCCCCATCCCCTCCATTGTTATCTGTGGGGAAAAAAATGTTACTGAAGGACTCATCATGTCAACTGCTTTCCTGTGTTCTCACACTCTTTGTACCAGCTGCCAGGACTGATCCTAAGTCCGATGACTCACCATGTGCCAAGATGCTGTTGCAAGATCGTGATTCATCCTGGCTGCAAAGGGAAGAAGAGCCTAAACTTCTCCGGGAGGGACAGAAGCAGCTACTGCTTGGTACCCTCAGCTGGGCTGTGACGGGCGGAGGCTGTTCTGAGGAAGCCTGCCGGGGAGGGGAGGTTGGGTTAAGGGCAGGATCGGGGCCCTTGCCCAGCCATGAGCTTCAGAGAGAGGCTTGTGGTTTTGACTAAACGATTTCCTCTCTAGCTTCTCATCAGATACTGGGGGTCTGACGACTCATCTCGGCTGCGGAAAAGCCTCTGCCAGCTGAGCTCCAACTGACACCGCAAACTGAAAAGCAGAACCCTTGGTTGGACGTCACTCACACCTTGTCCACAAAGACCGGTTTTAATAAAGATCACCACTCCTGAGCAGCCAAAGAGTGTGTGCGACACTGGAAAATGTTTGCAAGGGTGCATGTACAATGTTTCCCCTCCCACACACACGATGTGCTGTTAACCACATTGCTCCATGACTTAAAAATAGATTGGGGAATTATGATACAAATGTGCAGTTGGCATAACCATAGGATCAGACCTGTGTATACTGGAGTCAGAATTCCCAGGGACACAGGAATAGACACAGAGACTGGGTGGCTAAAATAACGATTTCTTTACTAAATATTCTCAAGCATACAAACAATAATCAGACATTCACACACACACAATACAGACCTAAGGAAGCCGAGGTAATTGGTGGTTAAAGGAGGGGTTATGGGGTGATGCTGTCTGTCCAGATGTGCAGAGGTCCATGAAGAAGAGAGGGTTTAGGGGGGGACTGCTAGTTAGCATCAGGGCAGATGCACACTGTCTGAGGCCATGCATCTGACAGATATAGACGTGGGAAAACAATGCAGACCAATGGAAGGTCTTGGGGGCTGGTCTCAGGTGAGAACAATAGATTACCTGGACCAATGGTGAGTCCCAGGGGCATGTGGCATCAGGAGGGGCAAAGCCTGGATGTGGCCAGTGAGCTTCCAGAAGGGGCAGAGTCTGGATTAACAACAGAAGCCAGGTGTCGGATGACTGTGCTGGGGCTCGCTGGATGGATTTGATGACCATCGATGGCTCTGCCAAGGCAGCTGAATAGGTTCCCAGATACAGACAAAAGATGGGAGATGAGTCCCTGATTAGCATCAGGAGGGATCGTTAATAATTTGAACGTTTGATTGGTATCCTGAGGAACGGAGCAAGGAAGGACAAGTCCGGCACATCGACATGGGGACCACGCCAAAGGGCTGGGTGAGGTTCTGGAGACAGAAGGGCTATTCGCCAGGTGGCCTCTGAACAGCCTTAGAAAGGTAGAGATGATGACACCTGGTGGAACCCATTGTGATTCCATGAGCATCTCCCTTCTGGGTGGAGGGGGAAGACTGGAGGCTTGCTCTGAGGTTGCCTTTTGAAACCTGAAAATGGAGGCCCTGTTTCCAGGGCTACGGCTTCTTTCCTGTGTTTTCAGATCTTCCTTGGCCTGCGTTTTGTGGGTCTCTGGTTCAGGTTAGAAAATGGGGTGCCCCTGCTTTGGGCTACCCAAGAGTAAAGGCAGCAGCACCTTAGTTTTCCACTGGGCCCCCAGCCCCAAGAGCCCTCCCCCCTGGCAAATAAAAGAGGGAAACAAGGATGGTCTCAACACCTAGGCAGGAAGCACCCAACCTGGCCAACTGCTGGGGGCAGACTCAGGAGGAGGGGGGTATGGATACTCTGCGGTGGTGCCTTCAAAGGGGTGCAGGAGGGGCAGTGCCAGTCCCAGGTTTTGGGAGGCTCTGGCAGACAGTGCCCAGGGACCCCTTTCTGCCCACCCCCAGGGCCATCTCACGCCTCCCTTGCCAACCACCCACCTGGGTGCATTCCCACCTGACTGGGAATCCTTCCCCTTCCCCCAGTTTGGTGAAGTGGTTAAGTGTGTAGACACTAATCAGGGAGAACCGGGTTTGATTCCTCACTCCTCCACCTGCAGCTGCTGGTGTGACCTTGGGTCAGTCATAAGTTCTCTCAAAGGCAGTTCTCTCAGCTCTCTCGGCCCCACCTACCTCACAGGCTGTCTATTGTGGGGAGGGGAAGGGAAAGGAGTTTGTAAGCTGCTGAGACTCTTTCTACTCCTCTTCTTCTCACAAGTGACACGAAGCTGCCTTCCACTGATTCAGATCTTTGGTCCATCAAAGTCAATATTGTCGACTCAGACTGGTAGCAGCTCTCCAGGGTCTCAGGCCGAGGTTTTCCCCATCCCCTCCTGCCTGGTCCTTTTTAGTTGGAGATGCTGGGGATTGAACCTGGGACCTTCTGCGTGCCAAGCAGATGCTCTGCCACTGAGCCACGGCCCCTCCCCACCTGCACTCATGGCCACCCTTTCCTCAACAGTGCTGGCTGGTGCATGAAGCTGCTGCAGCCACCAGGAGTGCTCCTCCTGTGTCCCACCCGGACACCCTTTGCCATCCACCCTGGGAAGGCCAGAAGTGCTTGCAGGCAAATGGACAGGGAAAGGCGCATGGACAGGGGGCAGCAGGGGAGGTGAGCAGGCAGGGGTGGTCTGGCAGCTGCCCCACTTCCCGGCATGCTGGTGGTGCCAGGCCTGGGAGCGGCCCTTGCAGGGTCGGGCTTGGAGATGGGGGAGCAGCCACACGGGGCCTGGTGAAGACAGGGAGCTCCTGGCATGGGGTGACAAAATACCTGGAAGGCGCCGTGCAGACAGAACCCCGGGCCACAGAAGAAGGGCAGTTTCCATCCAACCAGATGCCCATTGGAAGCTGAGTCTTCCCCCATCATTGCCCCCAAGAGCTGGTGTTCCAAGACACACTGCTGTTAAATCTGGAGGTTCCATTTAACCATCACGGCAAAGAGCCACCAATGGGTTCAGCTTCCATGAACGCCAAGCTAGTCTACATCCATATGAAGAAGAAGAAGAGGAGGAGGAGGAGGAGGAGGAGGAGGAGGAAGAAGAGGAGGGGAACCAATGCTCCCTCTAAGCAGTGGAGTCTTGTGAGCAAAAATTCTACGTTGTGAGCTCCTGGCATTAAAGTTGTGAGCGAGGGATTTGGCTGCTGCATAGATTAGTTTGCTCTGGAGCCATCCTTCCGGAAGCTAAAAAACAGTGGGCTAGCTCACACTAATAACTCAGCTTAGAGGGACTACTGGCAGTAATACGAAGGGAGGAGGACAGACAAAGACAAGGAAGGTGGACGGCCAAGATGGAGAGGGGAGAAAAGGAAGGAGCAAAACCAGACAGGGGGTGCAATGACCGAGGACGGAAAGGAGAAGGGGATCCGGGCTCCATCTGCACCCACGCCAGCTTCGGTTCCTGGGCTGAGGAAGGCCCCCCCACACACACACACACACTTTCATTTCTGCAGAGAGAATCCCCTGCAGTCTGGGCCCAGGCTGTGCTTCCTCTTCCAGCCCTTGCAGGGAGAACAGAAACTCCAGAATGGAGATGTGGGCCTGCTCAGCCCATGCACCTTGGACCGCGGGGACACTCCGGGTCTCCAGAGACACAAGACCTGCCCCAGCAAAGGTCTGTCCTCGTTCAGGATCCTGCGTCCAACTCCAACATCAGGCAGCTGGATGCTGCCTCCAGGAAGCTCAGGGGGGCAAGGCAACAGCCCTCCCCATTGTCGACCCATGGCTGCTGGGATCCCAGGGTACACTGCCTCTGAACACAGAAGCTCCGTTTAGTCTTCCCATCTAGTACCCTGAGAAGGCCCTCTGAGGGTCAAGGGGCTCTTTTTGCAGCGGAGAGCAATGACTGCATCACTCAACAAAAGTTTAGCTTTGAAAAGCAATGGCACAGAAGCCCCACTGGGATCAGGGCCATGGGGGCAGAAAGCATAGAATCATAGAGTTGGAAGGGACCTCCAGGGTTGCCAGGTGTTAAATACTGGGTTCTGGACGCATTGTAGTGATCAGCTCTAGTTTATTCAGTGATTTCAAGCATACTACAGGGACTGAAAACTTGGTCTTGCTGCCCTGCTTATAAAGCATGCAAAGACCCTAACACACCCCACAAAACATAAGAACAGAAGAGAAGCCAATGTTGGATCAGGCCAGTGGCCCATCCAGTCCAACACTCTGTGTCACACAGTGGCCAAAAACACCAGGTGCCCCCAGGAGGTCCAGCAGTGGGGCCAGGACACTAGAAGCCCTCCCACTGTTGCCCTCCCCCCCCAAGCACCAAGAATCACTTGCCCCAGACTGAGAGTTCCTATCTATACTTCGTGGCTAATAGCTACTGAAGGACCTCTGCTTCATATGTTTATCTCCGCCACCAAAGACAGGCTATTTACATTACACCACTACACTATAGATCATTTCCAGGAGTCTGGCCAGCTATTGTTCTGGGGGAAACAAGCTCAACCAGTTTCCAGGTACTGTTCAGGCTCAGTACATAACACCAGGTATGGGTTGGAAAGTACCTGGAGACTTTGGTGGTGGATCCAGGAGAGGGCAGGATTTCGTGAGGGGCCTCAGCATGGTACAATGCCAGAGAGTCCACCCTTCAAAGCAGCCATTTTCTCCGGGGGAGCTGATCTCTGTCACCTGGGGACCAGTTGTAAAAGCGGGAGATCTCCAGGTCCCACCTGGAGCCTGGCAACCCTAAAGGGACCTCCAGGGTCATCTAGCCCAACCCCCTGCACAATGCAGGAAATTCACAAATACCTCCCCCCACACAAACACACCTGCAGTGACCACTGCTCCACACCCAGAAGATGACAAAAAATTTCCAGGCTCTCCAGCCAAATTGGCCTCGAGGAAAATGGCTTCCTGACCCCAAAGTGGCCATCAGCATTTCCCTGGGTGTGTTAAGGAAGGGCCACGAGAACGAAGCACTGAGGCAACCCTCCCTGCCCTCCCTTCTAGTGATCTGCCTAAATTCTCCTGACAAGCCCCACGAAGGGAAAAATATGAGCCACATCTGGCCTCTTGTGCCAGGGCGAAGCACCAGCCATATACGTGCATGCCCCAGATGCCACCCAGATAGTCTCTCTTTCCCCTACCAGGGCCTCAGGGGAGCAGCGATTTGCCATTCTCCGATCTCCAGCACCACATGTATTTCAGAAACATGAAGAAGGATGGATGTAATTAAAGATGCCCAGAGCGGAACCCCCAAAAGCGCATAAAGGGTGCCAGGAGACTCGACGACATCTTAGGAATGAATGTGCAGCTGTTGCTGTAGTTCACTGTGTTTAATATTTCAAAGATCAAGGACACTTTGGACACTCTCGCCCAAGAGCCCAAAGTTCAGAAAGCTCCCCCCCGCAACACCACACACACACACAAAGACACACACACACACACACATACACACAAAGACGTATCCAGCCAGTTCAAACAGCCATGGTGCAGAATGCAGCTTCCATTTGGCTCGCTTCTCTTTTGTGGAAGAAACTTTCTTGCCCTCTTATGGTTTCATAATGACATGCTTGGAACTTTCTGCTGGACAGGCCGGTCCTGGGAAGGGGGACCCAGAAACAAGTCTCAGGACGAACTCCAGGCTAGGAAATCCCTGGTGATTTGGGGACAGAGCCTAAGCTGGGTATGGCACCATAGACACCACCCTCCAAAGCAGCCATTTCCTCCAGGGGGAACGGATCTCTGCCAACCGGAGGCAAGTTGGAATTCTGGGAGATCCTCCCCTGGAGGTTGGCGACCTAGACTTACTCCCCAGGTAAGTGGGAACAGTGTAAGCCCAGAAATTTCGGAAGCCGGGGGTGGGCTGCAGAAGGTTTCCAGTGCTGAAAGGGGAGGGGGGGCTTCGGGGTGCCTGACCCCTCCCCCTAACTAGCAAAACCAGAATAAATTATGTAAACAGAAAGTATGTAAATATGCAGTCTCGGGCAGGGGAGCGGAAGACAGGAGCGCTTGGCATGATGTGGTCCACGGGGCCTCGAAGAGTCGGACTTGACTGTGCGACTGACCAACAACAGCAGCAAGGGAGAAAGCACCCAGCTGCTTTTAAAAAGCAGATCTGGAGTTGTGGCAGCCTTGGCTTTAATAGGTGCGACCCAGACAGGGTTGCCAGCTCTGGGTTGGGGTATCCCTGGAGATTTGAGAGTGAGCCAGAGAAGGATTTGGGGAGGGGAGGGACTTCAATGGGGTATCATGCTATAAAGTCTACTTTCCAAAGCGGCCGTTTTCTCCCGGTAAACTGATCCCTGTCACCTGGAGAGCAGCTGAAATCCCAGGAGATCTCCAGCCACCACCTGGAGGTTGGCAGCCCTAGACCCGGAGGCACTTTGAGAAGACGTTTCATTCAGGACAGAGAAGGTTCTGCAAAGAGAAAACTGGAGTGGGCTGGGGAACTCTGAAGCCCAGCTGGGCAGGTTAATGGTCGGGCAAGAAACTGTTCAGGGTCAAGTTGTCCATGTCCGTCTCTGACCCGTTGTCAGCCAGCGTCTTCCCCCTTTTGGCCCGGGGGGCCCTTCCCCTGGAGGCTTCTGCCTCTTCAGCGGCCAGCAGGGAGGAAATGCACACCATCTCCGTGTGGTTGCGCTGGCGCAGCTTGTAGGCCCGTTTCTGCCTCAAGAGCAGGGCGGCGAGAACGAAGGTCGTGATGATGAAGATGGCAGCAACAAGGGCCAGGAGGGAGATGGCCAGCAAGCACTGCCCCACCATCTTGTTGGGCCCCGGGGGGGCCTCTCTGGAGGGAGGTCTCGCCCAGACAGTGGAGGATGGCCTGGAACTGGCCATGGGTGGCGAGAGAGAAGAGCTGGTGCCTCCTACTGTTTTCACACCAGACGTTGAGTCAGGCCTCAAGGTTGCGACAGAAGTAGTTGAGGTGGCCACCAAAGCCTGAGATGGAACTGTGGAGGTGGGCCGTGTGGTATCTACAGTGTGAGAAGGATGGCTGCCCTCTTCGATGCCTTCGGTCTCGGTGAAGTCTTTGCTGAGGCTGGCGGTGGTCGTTTGGCCATGAAGTGGCGCTTTGTGCTTCACGGTGCTAAGGTGGACGACAGCAGCCTCTGCGGACGTATCTGTGAGGGAGCTGGATGCTGCCGTGACCTCCGTGGAAAGGCGGTTTTTAGCCAGCCCTGGCTGAGAGGTAGGGTTGTCAAGTGGCACCGGAGAGGTCTCATCTTCCTCCAGCAGTCCCACAGAAGGGTGAGCAGTTTCATCTTCTGAGAGAGTTGGGGCATTCAGATTGCTTTCCGTGGGAGGCGCAATGTCCCTCTTTCTACGGGGTAACGGAGTAGGTTCGTGGCTGGCCTCTCCCGTCATCTTCCACTCCCACCGTCCTGCAGCACCCGGCAGAGACTCCGCGTGGAGATTGTGCGTCTTCTGATTGTTTCCTGCCACGCTGTCTTGGAAAAGGAGCCTCAGACTGGGGAAACTGTGGACGCCAGCGAGCAGGAGACCGGAAAGAACCACCAGGAGGGAGTGTTCGACCATGGATGCCATGAGACCTGAAGCAGGTGGGGGAGACAGACAAATACGTACATGAGCACATGTTCTCACACCATGGCCACTCTCTCCTCAGCTCAAAACGCCCCCCCCCCCCCAGAAGAGCTCCGTTATCAGAGCCAGGACTAGTTCTCTGGCCGAGCCACCTGAAGAACAGCTTTTTGCGCTGGCACAATGAGAAAGCGACTGGCCTTCCCTCCTGGGCCTGCCCGGCGTCTGCTTTGCCAGCTCTGGGTCGGGGACTCCCTAGAGATTTGGTGGGTGAGGGCCTAGGCGGAGTGGGGTTTGGGGAAGAGAGGGGCCTCAGGGGGATAGAGTCCAACTTCCAAAGCAGCCAGTTTCTCCAGGAGAACCCCCCTCTATCATCTGGAGAGCGGTTTGATTTAGGGTTGCCAACTCTGAATCGGGAAATTCCTGGAGAATTGAGGGTGAAACCTGGAGAGGGTGGGGTTTGGGGAGAAGAGGGACCTCAGAGGGGTAGAAGGCCACAGAGTCCCCCCTCCAACATAGCCATTTTCTTTAGGGGAACTGATCTCTGTAGTCTGGGGATGAGCGGTAATTCCAGGGGATCCCCAGGCCCCACCGTGCCCCTAGTTTAATTTCAGGAAATATGCAAGCCGCATCTGGAGGTCAGCAATCTTACATAGAGTCCATCCTCCAAAGCAGCCATTTTCTCCAGGGGAACTGATCCCTGTAACCTGAAGACAGGGTTACCAACTCCAGGCTGAGGAATTCCTGGACGTTTGGGGGTGGAGCCTGGGGAAGGCGGGGTTTGGAGAGCACAGGGACCTCATCAACAGTGTGATGCCACGGAGTCCAACCTCCAAAGGAACCCTTTTCCTCCTGGTGAACGGGCTCTGTCGTCTGAGATCAGTTGTAATTCCGGGAGATCTCCAGGCCCCACCTTGAGTGTGACAACTTTTCCTGTAGAGCTGGCAAACGGGTCCAAACCAAACCCCAGGAACATTGCCAGAGGGGATTGGCTCGGGCATGGCTACCAGAGCTGCAGATTCTGGGATCAGAGTGCCTCAAACCAGCCCTGTGACAGAGGTGCTGCAGGGCCTTCTTTGCAGTGGCTCCTCACCAGAGGAATGCCTCCCTGTGCCTTATCTGCTGTGTTTTGGATGCCAGGTGAAGACCCTTGTTTCCCCAGGCCTTGGCCAGCAGTAAGTGACGTCTTCAAGGCCCCTTGGCTTCCTTTCTTTCCCCCACTGTGATTTTCACCCCTGCTTCTGTTCAGTGTTTATTGGTATTTCAGTGTCACTCGTTGCTCCTGTAATAACAGCTGTCTATCAGCTGGATTGGAGGGAACGCAGCATGGTCTAACCCAGTCTCATCAGCTCTTGGAAGCTAAGGAGGGTCGATACTTGGAAGGGAGAGACCACCAAGGGAGGCTCTGCCGAGGGAGGCAAGGGCAAAATACCTCTACTGCTCACCCCTTGCTGGGGCGCCATAAGTCGGCTGCGACTCTGACAGTACTTCGTACCCATTAACTGATTAACTGACTTGTCTCTTTCTGCCGTCTCCCTGACCCTCTGCCTCTCATGAGCTCACGTGGCTTTGTCCCCCCTCTCCTGCAATTGTGTGGAGGGGGTGGGGGAACCACAGCAAAGGAAATGTGACTTCTAAGTGAGTGTGATGCTATCTGCAGGGTGAGCCCGAAGAAGCCAGGAAGGGATGTGCTGTTTTCGTTACCATGGGGTCACGAAGAATCGGGCTCAACTGTGCGACTGAACAACACCCAGCATTCCACCTCCAGCTCTGTTGGAGCTACTTAGATTCCTCTGCAAAGCGAGGCATGAAGGTGGGGGCTGTCCGCGCCAGTACCCAGTTGCTTACAGGGACACTGCTTCCGTGCACAGCAGTTCCCTTCTTAGCTGCGTGGTCTAATGGCTGCCAACAGCCCTCTCTCCCACCAGGAATTAATCTCACTGTGTTACTAGATCGACCCAAGTCAGCCAGCTCTGCCCCCAGCGGTAGCCGACTAGATGTGTCTGGACTCTCACAGGCAGGAGAGGAAAGCCATGGCCCCAGGGTGGCTTGACTCCCAGAAATGAGCCTTGAGAGACCACTTTTCTCTCTCACACACCCATGAACACATGAAGCTGCCTTATACAGGATCAGGCCCTTGGGCCATCCGAGTCAGTCTTGCCTACTCAATCTGGCAGCGGCTCTCCAGGGCTGAGGTCTTTCCCATCACCTCCCGCCTGGTCCTATTAACTGGAGGCGCCGGGGACTGAACTGGGGACCTTCTGCGTGCCAAGCAGGTGCTCTGCCACTGAGTCACGGCCCTGCACTGGCGCTCCTGTGCCATAAATAGCTTGTGATAGGCAGAAATCCAGCAAGGCCTCCCCACCCCTGTACTTCCCTGCCACGACAGACTGTTGTTGTTGAATGTTCATCTCGCAGACAATGTGCCGGATCCGGCCACAAAGAGTGTCTATGCAGCACCTGAAGACCCGGCACAGTCTCTGCGAACATTAGAACACCGACAACAGGAAGCAGCGTGGTTTCAGGGCCAGAGCACCGCCTTACTCTTGCATCGTACCTCCACACAGATTGGACTTCTTTCCTCAGAGGAGATTTTTGCTTGGTGCTGCTTTTTGAAAACCACCTTTTAAAACCAAAGGTGGTCTGTGTGTGCCAGAACCCTCAAGTCCACCTGGACCGGCACAGAGAGTCTCCCACCTCCAGCCACAGACCCAGATAAAATGTGGGCAGTAATCACTGCCACAGAGAGAGGTTTGCCCAGGAAGCAAACTAGCTGGGAGAGCAAAGATTCAAATCCAGAAGCTCCTTAAGGAGCCACAAGACTTCCAGGGTATCTATTTGATTTATATCCCTCCTACCCAAAGTGGCTCCTCTCCTCCATTTTATCCTCACAACAACCCTGTGAGGTAGGCGAGGCTGAGAGCATGTGACTGACCCAAGGTCACCCAGCCAGCTTCCATGGCAGAGCAGGGAATTCGAGCCTGGGCTTCCCAGACTGACACTTGAACCACAACACCGTGCTGGCATAAGCTTTCGAGAATTAAAGCTCCCTTCATCAGAAGCCAGACAGCTGGGCCAGGTGCTGCCGCCTTAGCAAACGCCCCCGGACAAGAGCCACAAACCCTGACGGGGAGATGGAGCCTCCCCACCCCCAGCCGCACCTTCCAAGTTTGCCTTACCTGCTACGGGACAAGACCAGAAAGCTACAGCTGGCAGCATGAGGCACAAAAGCTAGAAGTCAGAGGAGAAGTTGTGGTTTTGTAGAACACGTATGATGCAGCTTCCTCTTGCGGGGGGGGGGGGGAGTGAGAAAAATTGTGCATAAATGCAAAAGAGGAGGTGTGGCTCTGGAGTGCTGAGACTGCTGTGCAGAAGCCCTGCACCCCCCGCACCCCCCGCACCCCCCGAACCCACCGTCAAGACGCTCAAAGCCCTGAACATGACGTCACTTCCACAGAAGGAAGGAGGGGCAGTCAGGACTCCTGTTATTTTCACTTTTCCACAAAGGTTTTTATCTGTCAAATGCTTTACAGTCTGCTTCTGGCCCAAGGGCAATTTTATCTATATCATTCTAGGTTGCGCAGTACATATTTAGGGGTGTGGCTCAAGACTTCCCTTACTCTGGACAAATGTGTGTCCAGGGTGCCAAAGACAGAATTCTACCACCTACCCTGAGCCCCCAGCTGGCCTAGGCTTGCCAGACCCCCACTCAGGGTGGGGGTTCCCCTGATTTTGGGAGCTCCAATCCACAACCAGCCAGCTGGCCCCACCCCCAAATAGCCCCCTCCCGCGTCGATGTAATAGACGGAGTGACGCCACCCAGAAGTGATTTCATCACACTAGGTGCATTGCATGGCGATTCTCTAGCATTTTGGCAGAAACCATAGAGTTTGGGGCCAAAATGCCAGTGTCTACAAACCCAGCATGATGACATCACTTCCGGGTGATGTCATTGTGGTGTGCGCACAAACACACACACACACAGACAAACCCCAGGACAGACCCAGGAGCCCCCTGCTAAAAGCCAGGTAAGCCCTGGCAGCCCTAAGCTGGCCTCCGACCTGTCCCCCTCTGACCCGGCCACTGTGAGTAATCCATGCAAGTGTCACCTCCAGATTAGACTACCGTAACATGCTCTACATAGGGCTGCCCTTGAAAATGCTTCGGAAGCTTCAGGCGGTTCAGAAGGCAGCTGCTAGACTGCTGACTGGGTCTCCCCTGGCCTGCACAGATTCACATCAATACTTGGGCAGCTGCGCGGGCTTCTGACCAGCTTCCAGTGCCAATGATAGATAAAACCCTAAATGGTCTGGGACAGAAGGAGGAGGAGGAGATGATGATGATTGCATTTATACCCTGCCCTTCACTAACCAAAGGAATCTCAGAGCGGCTTACAATCCCTTTCCCTTCCCCTCCCCACAGCAGACACCCAGTGAGGTAGGTGGGGCTGAGAGAGCTCTGAGAGAACTGTCCCTGACATAACAGCTCTGAGAGAACTTGTGACTGGTCCAAGGTTACACCAGCAGCTGCAAAGTTGGGGGGGATTGGAGAATCAAACCCGGTTTTCCCAGATTAGATTCTGCGCTCCTAACCACTACACCAAACTGGCTGCGTGGCCATCTCTCCCGGTATGACCCCTCATACCTCCTGAGATCATCACCTCAAGGCCTTCTACAGGTGTCTTGCCTGCAGACTGCCGGTCTGTCGACCATTGGGGCAAGGGCATTTTCAGTGGCTGCCCCCTCTCTCCGGAACCAGCTCTCTGGGGTAGTTCATGCCCTGCGCTCAATAATTTCCAGATGGATACATATATAGATCCCATATTCACCGGCTCTGGGTGTCAGTTGTCAATTATCCCCCACTCCGGAGGATGATAACCGCGGCCGGTCGCTGCCCATCTGGGCTGCGATTGATGGTCATGGGAGGGGGAAGGAGGTGGAGAGAGGGTTGTGGCAGCCCCTATTCATAAGCCTGGCGGAAGAGCTCCGTCTTACAGGCCCTGTGGAGCTGCATGAGGTCCCACAGGGCCCTGATCTCCTTCAGGAGCTCATTTCACCAGACGGGGGCCACCACAGAAAAAGTCCTTCCCCTAATTACAGTAAGCCTGGCTTCCCTGGGGCCTGGGATGACCAGCCGATGTTGCGCCCCTGACCGTAGTGCTCTCTGGGGTCTATACGGGGAAAGCCAGTCCCTCAGGTAACTCGGACCCAGGACATTTAGAGCTTTAGAGGTAAGCACCAGCACCTTGAAGCGAATCGGGTACGCTATAGGCAGACGGGGTACATCAGCAACCTTGCCGCGGCATTCTGCACCAGCTGCAGCCTCCGGATTTGGGTCAAGGGCAGCCCCATGTAGAGAGTGTTACAATAGTCTAGCCTCGAGGTGACCGTTGCGTGGATCACTGTCGCCAGGTCAGAGCGGTCCAGGAAGGGGACCAACTGCCGTGCCAGCCGCAGATGATAAAAGGCCGACTTGGCAGTGGCTGCTACCTGGGCCTCCATCATCAGGGAGGGATCCAGAGGCACACCCAGACTCCTAACCACTGGCGCAGGCACCAATGGCACCCCGTCAAAGGCCGGAAGTGGGAGCCCTGACCAAGGGCCACCTCAACCCAAGCTCTGCCTTCGCCAGGTTCAGCTTCAGCCTACTCAGCCTAAGCCATCCAGCCACAGCGTGCAGTGCCCGTCCAAGTCGTCCGGTCCAGAGCCCAACTGGCTGCACAACATCAGATAGAGCTGGGTGTCATCAGCGTACTGGTGACATCCCAGCCCCGCTCTCCAGACAATCTGGCCAAGAGGGCACATATAGATGTTGAAAAGCATCGGGGACAGAACCACCCCCTGGGGCACTCCACATTCAAGCAGGTGCCTCCGGGACTGCTGTTCCCCTAGCACCACCCTTTGTCCCCGACCCTGGAGAAAGGAAGCAAGCCACTGTAAGGCAAGCCCCTGTATCCCCATGTTGGCGAGGCGGCGGGTCAGCAGCCGGTGATCGACCGTGTCGAATGCAGCCGACAGGTCTTAACAACAGCAATACTGCCACACCGCCTCGATCCAGATGTCTCCAGAGATCATCAGCGCTGTCTCCGTCCCGAACCCCGGGTGGAAGCCTGACTGGAAGGGATCTAATACAGAAGCGTCATCCAGGAAGCTCTGCAACTGTATCACCACCGCCCTCTCTATTAATTTGCCCAAATAGGGCAAATTGGAAACCGGCTGGTAGTTGGCCAATTTGGCCGGATCCAAGGATGGTTTTTTAAGGAGAGGGTGGACCATCGCCTCCTTGAGTGCACTTGGGAACTGCCCCTCCAAGAGGGACTGATTGATAATTTCCCGCAGCGCACCTCGAAACCCTGCGTGGCCAGCTTTAATTAGCCAGGAAGGGCACAGATCAAGGATGCATGTGGTTGGGCGTACAGTCATAAGCAACCTGTCAACTTCTTCTAGGCCGAGCGGCCCTGAACTGAAGATGTGCAAGGGGCCTTGAGTTCGCTCATTGTATCAACTGTGGTGGGGAGGTCACAGCGGAGCGCCAAGACTTTATCAGCAAAATAGCTCGCAAAAGCCTCACAGCCAATATCCAATTCCCTAATGTTTGGTCTGCTCTGCGGCAGTGTTGTTATGGACTGAATTGTTCTAAACAAGTGTGCTGGTCGAGAGCTAGCGGACGCAATCTCGGCCACATAATTCTCCTTCTTGGTGGCCTTGACTGCCATCTCATAGGCTTTCATAAACGTCCTATAAGATGCTCTTGTAGCTTCGTTGCGAGCCCGGCGCCACCGTCTCTCTAACCGTCTGAGCTCACGCTTCCTTAGCCACAACTCCTGGGTAAACCAGGGAGCAAGCCTAGTGCGGTAGCACAGAAGATGTCTGGGAGCGATCTCGTCGATGGCTGCGGAGAGTCGGCTATTCCAGTCCTCCACCAGCTCATCCAACAAGCCGCCAGGGGGCCTCGGATCCCGCAGAGCTGTCTGGAGCCACCCGGGGTCCATCAGGTTCCGCAGGCGAGCTAAAATATGCTCGCCACCTAAACAGGCTTGGAGTGGGACATTCAGACGGGCCCTCAAGGCATGGTGGTCTGACCATGGTACTGCCAAAGCAGTAATACGGTCCACCATTACTCCTGCCACGAAGATCAGATTGAGCATGTGCCCCGCCCGGTGAGTGGAGGTCATAACAAGCTGGGAGAGTCCCAACGCTGCCATGGATGTCAGGTCCGCCACCTGAAAGGAAGCTGCGTCATCAGCATGGACGTTGAAATCACCCAGGACAATCAGCCTTGGGTGCTCCAATGCCCAGCCTGCTACGGCCTCCATCAGGGCTGGCAGGCTATTGGCCGGTGCGTTAGGCGGTCGGTACACCAGCCAAATCGCCACACTCGCCCCGGCCTCCAATACCAAACCAACACACTCTATGCCTGCAATCTCCAATGGTGGGAGGGCCCTGAAGGAGTAAGCCTCCCGAATGAGCATCGCCACACCTCCCCCCTGCCCCCTAGTCCGTGATTGGTGCAGGACCAAGAATCCAGGTGGGGTAAGCTGGGAAAGAGCCACCGTTTCCCCCTTCTGCACCCAGGTCTTGGTCACGCAAGCCAGATCTACGCATTGTTCTGTCATGAAATCCCTTAGGACCATGGCCTTATTATTTATAGATCTGGCATTGCACAGCACCAATGCCAGAGGAGGGTTCTCTATCCTAGCCCCACTGCCAGTCACCTTCAGGATGGGTCTTAGGCTGGAAGGGTGCAGAGCTAACTGATTTCTCCGCATCCTTCCCTTTACTTCCTGCCAGGACCCACCGCTATTCTTTCCCCTCCCCAGGAGCACCGGAATCTGCTGGCCAGGCATTACTGCCCCCTGATCTCCGTGCATGCCTCAGATCAATGGGGCCTACAGATGTAGATACAGATCTCCTGGTCCCAATCACAGATGTCCTGGATAAGTATTCCCCAATTATCCCTAACAATATTTCGGTACACCAAATTCCTTCTCTGGCCAGTAAAATATAAAGGCCAGTGATAGCCACCCCCACCCCCCAATTTAGTACAATTGTAGTACAACAGTAGATTACAACAGCAATCACTGATTAAATCCTCTCCCACATTGTTATACATTCAGCAATAGCTCCAACTATCAGGTCTCAGTTAACTAAACTAATAACACCCCCCCATAGATGGCCAATTAATTAGACCCAATCCTGATTAGATACTGGCCTGCTTTCCAGGGCGTCTTAACTGTGGTCTCTTTATTTATATTTATTATATTTATTGTGTTTTAACTGTTCTAAGCTGCCCAGAGTCCCCTCTGGGGAGAGGGTGCAGGGTATACATTAAATAAATAAATACTTTATGCTATTATTATACCTGGGCTTGTCTTAATTGCATTGGCCTGTTTTTTTAATGCCTGTGTTTTAACTGCTTTGTTGTTTTAATGCTTGTGTGTTTTAATCCTTTCGTTTTATTCATTGTACGCCTCCTTGGGCAGATCTCTGGAGAGGCAGCATGTACATTTTCTAAATAAATTAACTTAAAGTGCACACAACTTCAAGATACTATCACTTGTTCTCCGAAATCTTATCTCACACCTTAAAAAGGGCTGCAAAAGTTATACACAGGAAATAAGAGCATTTCCTCAGTCATAGGAAACTGGTGAAGTTACATTGCTTCCTAAAGAAGGAAGAGATAATAGGTTTGCAAACTCTTACTGTAGAATTAAACTTTAAAATTGCAATTATGAAATTTTGGCAGTGAGATTGAAGTATCCATATAAAGCATAGTGTGCTTGTTGACATCTAACATAAGGAAGGCTGTTAATTTAATGGACTATTTAAAAGGGAAAGGGAAAAAACCCAAATCAGTATTTGTTTTTAGATGCAGAAAAGGCTTTTGATATGGTAGAGAGGAGATTTTTTTGATTCTGTGACTGGAAGCATGTCAGTTTAGGGATTATTTTATTAACTGGGTCAAAATATCATATTCCAAGGCAATAAGATTAAGTATAAATGGTACCTGGTCAACAGAGTTCACAATATCAAGCAGTGCAAGACAAAGAGGCCCTGCGTCTGCACGTTTGTTCACCAACTTGACAGCACCTCTCGCAATATCAGTAAAACAATCAGAATCCATTAAAATGGACACCCATTCAAATTAAACACACGTGGATGACATAGTTATTTATCTAACAGATGGATTGGAACCTAGTTTTGCATGGTTAAGGAAATGACATGTTCCAGCCAGGTATCCAGTTACAAAATTAATATTAAAAACCTGAAACCATGTTGTTTTTATTTATTTATTAAATTAGATTTACTAGGCCGCCCTTCCCTACAAGCAGGTCTTACAAGAGTTAAAAAGCTACACAAGAGTTAAAAAGCACTGATGGACCTTGCTACAAGGGAAGGCTAGCAAACATTGGGCAAGCCAACTTCTGTCACCATTACTGACCTTTCTGAGGAAACCTTAGTAAGTTCCCACAATTAAGTTAACACCCAGCCACGCCTCATTCTGTTTTCTAGAGTAAAAGCCTTCCCTCAAGCCAGTAAATATGCCGTGCACAGAAATGCCAATTAGGGATCATGCTGTTCGGTGGGAACATGGAATTAGTGATCTGGTGGGATAGTGTGCCTGTCAGCACCTAACTGCTGAGTTACTGTTCCTCCTCCTCATTTCTATCCTACTTCTCCCTACCTTAGGGAAGTAAAGAGAGTAGACTCAGTCAGTGAGATGCCATAAAAAGGATGTCCAGATCTACCACAGCAGTTTGGGAAGGCAAAGTCACAGGAGATTTCATCCAGATTAGAACAAAGTTTGAGTCCAGTGGCACCTTTAAGACCAACAAAATTTAATTCTGAGTATAAACTTTCATGTGCATGCACACTTCTTCAGATACATGTCTGAAGAACACATCTGAAGAACTGTGCATGTACATGAAAGCTTCTACCCAGAATTAAACTTTGCTGGTCTTAAAGGTGCCACTGGACTCAAACTTTGTTCTGTTGCTTCAGACCAACATGGCTGCCCACTTGAATCCTTCATCCAGATTAGTTATCTTTCCCAGGTTAACACAAATAGCATGTTAGGATAGGCCTTGGGTTAATGACATTGTGATATTTAGAAGAGTTTTGCCTTTGCTGGCCTTTGAGAGAAGAAGAAGAAGAAGAGATTGGATTTATACCCCGCCTTCCACTCCCCAACGGAGTCTCAGAGCGGCTTACAAACTCCTTTCCCTCCCCCTCCCCACAACAGACACCCTGTGAGGTAGGTGGGGCTGAGAGAGCTCTTTCCCAAGCTGTCCTTGAGGGAACAGCTGGGTACAGAGCTATGGCTTGCCCAAGGTCATCCAACCAGGTGCAAGTGGAGGAGTGGGGAATCAAACCCGGTTCTCCCAGATTAGAGTCTGCGCACTTAACCACTACACCAAACTGGCTCTCTGAGCTAGGAGAGAGTATGACTTGCAGGGGAGGTACAGACCAGTGCGCGTCTCACCGTCACCACCCATTTGCACAAGCAAGAGAGAACTGGCAGTGCTGGGAAAGGAAGTGTCAGTGCAGACCATTGTGAAATACGTTGCAGCAACACTTAAATCCTGTAGGCTGTAAGGGCGGTTGGTCCAAAAATGAAACTCTGGGAAGATAGGAGGAAATAATGAGCATCCAGAGGAGGAATGTTCGTTAGGAGAACAAGGCGAGCCACCAATGCAAAGCCACCTTGACCACTGCACATACACACACAGCCGTGAGAGAACAGGACCAATGTTCACTCTAAGCTTTGGAGTCCTGTGAGCAAACAGTCTACTTCATGAGCTACTGGCATTAAAGTTGTGAGCAAGTGATTTGGCTACTGCATAAATCAGTTTGCTCTGGAGCCATCCTTCCTGAGCTAGGACAAAAGTGTGTGAGCCAGAGCCTAAGAAACTGTGAGCTAACTCACACTAACTCAGCTTAGAGGGAACACTGAACAGGACAGACCGTATTTGCATTAGCATCTCTTTGACTGCAACAGCAGAGTGCCACACTTGGATTTGGAAATCTTGGTTTAGAAGATCTCTACCCACCTAGAAACCTACCTGTACAACCTCAGGCAAGCCATCCTTGCAGGCTGCATTCCGATGACACAATAAACCATGGTTTGTGCAATAAACTCCGATTTGTCTACCAGATTCAAGTAAACAAACCCCTGATTTTGGCTGCTTCTTGCCTCCTCTCCAGTTACCAGCAGGGAGGACATCTTTGCTAGACTGCAACATTTTGTGAGGTCAGAAACCATGACAAACCACAGTTGGTATAAACTGCTGTTAACTACCAGCTACAGATCCTAGCCTGAAATCCTAGTTTGGTGCCATACCGCACTACCTCAGACTATCTGCATTCAGACAGATTTGCACACCAAGATGCCTGCATGCAGTCTGTGACTTGAGCCTCTGCTTTGCGTGCAGAAGGTCCCAAGGTTCAATCCTCGGTATCTCATCAAAAGGACCAGGCAGGAGGTGATGTGGAAGACCTCAGCTGGAGACCCTGGAGAGCGTCTGCCTGTCTGAGCAGACAATACTCACACTGGTGGACCAAGGGTGTGTGTGTCTAATTTAGTCTAAGGCAGCTTTGTGTGACCTCCCATTGTTATTGCAAAACAGGTCCCATGGTAAAAATGGAGCCATTTGCTATCTACATCCTGAAGAATGAGTCACGAAGGATAACGATCTCATGAAAGCTCCTAAATACGTTCCAGTTCAAGTTGATTGCACAATGGCAGGATTTGAATTTATACACTGCCTTGCAACTTCCTTTTCCCATGTAAAATAATGCAACAATTACAAACACCTAACTTTGTGGATCCAACTCACATCTTGTGCTTCAATGAAATGGCGACGCTGGAAAATCTCTGTCCCAGGAATACAGACGTCTTGTTTCAGGGTGCAGAAGGGAGAAATGATGTGATGTGCCTTGTCTGAGAACTTAAGAACACAAGAAGAGCCCTGATGGATCAGAGCAGTGAGGGTCCATCCAGTCCAGCATCCTGTCTCCCATAGTGGCCAAGTAGTTCCTCTGGAGGGTCAACAACAGGATATAGAGGCCAAGGCCCTCCCCTGAGAAGAACATCAGAAGAGCCCGGCTGGATCAGACCAGTGGTCCATCCAGTCCAGCATCCTGCCTCACACAGAGGCCAAAACCCAGGTGCCATCAAGACCTCTTAATCTCTTTTTAAAGCCTGTGGCCATCACTACATCCTGTGGCAGTGAAGGCGCTTAACTTGGGTTAAATATTCTTTGGAAAGTTTTTAAGCAGGAACTAGTTTTCAGTAAGAGCTATCACCTTAATTTTAATCCAGAACCAAACAGGCAGCAGAGTAGATGACAATTGTATGTCATCTCCTTTGCTACATATTTGCTTCTGGGTCAGATTTAAGGTGATGGCTCTTACTGAAAAAGCTGTACATGGTCTGGGACTCACACACCTGAAGGACTGTCCCCCTGGTGTGAACATGAGCACCAGAGCTGAGGTCTTCTTGGCACTGAAGGGCCATGGCTCAGTGGAAGACCATCTGCTTGGCATGCAGAACATCCCAGGTTCAATCCCCGGCATCTCCAGTTAAAAGGTTCAGGTAGCAGATAAGATGAAAGACCAACCAGAGAAACCAGGGAGCTGCTGCTGGAGTTGATGACACCAACTTCGATAGACCAATGGCCTGCTTCAGTCTAAGGCCAGGGTCCAACATACCTGAGGGACCGCCTTTCCCCACATATACCCCAGCGGGCACTTTGGTCAGGGTCGCAACACTGACTTTGTGTCCCAGGCCCCAGAGAGGCCAGGCTCGCTGGAACCAGGGCCAGGGCCTTTATGGTGGCGGCTCCTGTCTGGTGGAATAAGCTCCTGGAGGAAATCAGGGCCCTGCGGGACCTTATGCAGTTCTGCAGGGCCTGCAAGACAGAGCTCTTCCGCCAGGCCTTTGACTAGGAGCCGCAACCACTATTACCATCTATCATTGCGAGTAACTCCGGCAATGGGGGTCAGCCCTGAACGCAGCCCAGGCCGGATGGTCATGGAGGGCCGGACTCCAACCCTGGTAGGAAGCCATCTGACTGTTGATTACCATCACTATTGGAAGCATTTTATTTAACTGTGTTTTATTGTTGTATTGGGATTTTAAAATTGTTTCAAGCTGTTATTGGGTTCAGCGCTGTGTACCCTTGTAAGCCGCCCTGAGCCCGCTTGCGAGGAGGGCGGGGTCAAAATATGAAATAATAAGTAAATAAATAAGGCGGCTTCATGTGTGTTGCCAGGGCTCCCTCTTTCGCTCAAGCCAATTCCTTCTCAGCTGTTCTTTGGAAGAGTCTCCCAGAGGAGGTCAGAGGGACCCCCACCCTTCCACCGTAAAGAAGAAGAAGAAGAGAAGAGATTGGATTTATACCCCGCCCTCCACTCCCCAAGGGAGTCTCAGAGCAGCTTACAAACTCCTTTCCCCTTCCCCTCCCCACAACAGACACCCTGTGAGGTAGGTGGGGCTGAGAGAGCTCTTTCCCAAGCTGTCCTTGAGGGAACAGCTGGTACAGAGCTATGGCTTGCCCAAGGTCATCCAGCCAGGTGCAAGTGGAGGAGTGGGGAATCAAACCCGGTTAGATGACCTCTGAAAGCAATTGGTGATGTTTATGCAACGGAGTACATGTAATGCTAGTGGAAAATTAGGGCTGCTTTTTCTTAGTTTTATACTTATGATGTCTTAATCTATATTGGCCAATGTTCCTGTCTGTTTGTGCAACTGACACCTGGGTTTGTTTACATCCTTGAGCCGCCATCTCCTGGTGGGAGTATGAATCACGAGAATATTTAGGTGGGCTCTTTCAGTCATGTGACCGGATCTTTCAGTGCTCCCGGGAAGGCTCACTCTACCAGTAAGGAATTCATCCTCCTCCACCGTGGCAAGCATCATGACTCCTACCAAGACTGTTAGAGCCACAAAATACCCAGACCCAAGGTGAAGGGAACGGCCTTCTCTCAGTGGCAGCCACGTGTGTGCCGTGACCAGAGTTCTCCTCCAAGAAAGTAGGCCCGTGAATGCCTGAATGAGTCAACAAACATTGCGTGGCTCTAGCTTAGCTTGGCTCCAGTTGCCTGGATCATGCCATCTTGGCCTCTCTGAATGATGCTGGCTTCCAGACAACTGGAAGCAGGCTGGGCTAGAGCCACATGATGTTTGTTTTATTCATACATTCATGGGCCACCTTTCTTGGGAGTCAGAACTCCGGTTTTGGCACACAAATGGCTACCACTCTCCTCTGTCTTGTTTGAGCAAAGCAAAACAGGGTGTCTGTGTCGGGCTGAACGCTTTTCGACCCTTTGGTCCACTGTGTGCGGGAGGGAAATTGGCGCTGATGCTGCAAGGGAGGGAAGAGGTGACGTCGCCAAATCAGCAGCCAGAGGTGCTCTCTGAGGTCTCCCGTCTGCCTCTGTTGCTGGAATTAAGGGCACACCTGCGCCCATCAGCGGCTCTCGTCCATTTCACCATGATGCGCGAGAAAAAGAACTTGCCCCAGCGGGCGTGTTTCCATGGGGAAAGAAAGACAACCACAAGAAAGCGATGGATGTAATCAAGGTGTTTTTCTTTTAATCTCCGAAACTGGAAGCAAATATCTGGACAGAACGCTACAGCCGCTCTATAAGAGGGCGTCTCTCAAAACATTTTTGATGGATCTCGCGGGGGACGTCACAGCTGGCGAGAAGCTGCAGGCACGGACTCTTCCGAGCCCGGTTAGGCATCACCAGTTCTTTTGAACAAAATGTACCCGATGGACGAAACCTCCGAGGAGGTCCCATTGCGATCCCTTCTCCCCTTATAGAAAGTCACTCTCTAGGAAAGCCAGTGCTGTCGGGAGCAACAAAAGGAGGTCACAGGGGAATGGCCGGACTGGACATTTCGGCGAGAAAAAGCCCCCCCCCCATGATTAAAAATTCACCAGGTCCCCAAGAACATAACACTGAAGCAACAAGTACGGATTGACAAGGTAACAATTTGGGAAGGGGGGGGGGGGAGTCCATCTCTTTTTTATCTCTCTTTTGTACTTCCACACAACATCACTTACCACTCTGTAAACCGGAACACCAAATCTCACAGCACCCTGCAAATGCCTTGACTACTGCGGCTCTCCGCTCTATTCCCCTTTTTAAAACGCACCCATCAGGACCGATCACACCTCTTCTGGCCTTTTCCCGCTCCCAGTTCAGAGAAGCTCCTGTTTCCTGAATCTTCTTCACACAGCGCACTCACAGCAGCCCCCTCCACATACCTCCAGCAACCGTTCTGTTCTCTGTCTATGTGGTTCAGCTTTCCGTACAAGCAGATGAAGGGGTGGGGCCTCTGGATCCATTCCACTAACAGGTGCTGCTTCTGCCCTGGCTCAAAAAGATTTCACACCTCTCCTGGCAGTGGAGAGCTCTCCTGGCGGAGGGCTGGTGGTGGAATTGGTTAGTGGAACAGAGCAGCAGGATCCAACCCAACGTCCTCCCAGAGCGCTTATCAAGTCTTCTTGAACATGCAATATATATTTTTTTAAATAATTGACAACTTTAGAAATCCTAACTAAACTACTGGAGAAAAAGGTCACAGCACATTTTCACCCCAGGTGATGGAAGGGGGGCTCACCATGTCCCAATTCTGCCTTAATTTCCAGGGGCATGTGTGTGTTTCCACATGTGTAAAAAAAGAGAAACACAAAGTACATTATTCCAAACCTCCTATAACAAAGAACCTTCAAGGTGACCGACAAGCTCCCCGGTGATGGTCCAGCTGCAAGATTCTTCCGGGAGTCTTGGCGACTCAACGCACCCCACAGTCGCAAGACACCCGGGGAAGGGAGGGGAGAGACTACATCAGTCTGTGCTGGTTGGACGGGCATTCTGGATCCAGCACAAACTGTGAGAATTACTGTGGAACCTTCCTTGTGACACCCCCCCCCTTCCCATGATGCTACTGGCATCAAGGAGACACCACCCTCTGGACAGAGGATTGACAAGGGCCCTGCAGATGAACCTGGCTTGGTAGGAACATCCCACATCACCTCTGGGCTCTGACCACATCCTTCTGGCATGAAGCCCCCTCTTGTTCACTAGCCATGACAGAAGAACGCAGCAGAGGAAAACTTGAAGAGAAGAGAATTCCACCTGGAACGTGAAGGTACCGCCCTCTACTGTTGCTCAGGCACCCAGAAGCGGTCTGCATTTCCTCTGGATGAGCACCAAGGGTCCAGGAGCTGGTTCTTTTCAGCCATGCGTGCGACTACTAAGACTTTCCTTTGAAAGGCAGGTAACAGCCCCACAGCTCCTGAAAGCCTG
The DNA here is from genome assembly GCA_029233225.1 of Lepidodactylus listeri. NCBI lineage: Eukaryota > Metazoa > Chordata > Lepidosauria > Squamata > Gekkonidae > Lepidodactylus > Lepidodactylus listeri. Next base: position 3,436,434 of record JARCFY010000013.1, on the reverse strand, counting down.
AAGGCAAGAACCACTTTTAAAAAAGCAAACAGAACCAATCCTACAACCTGCGTGTGCAAACTGGGAATCGAACTCTGCAGCAAGTGGAGTACAAATTACTATTCTGTGTCTGATGCTGGAGCTCTTGAGTAGGGGACTCCGGCAGCAGGGGGCAATGCGGCAGCCCGCGAGCCGAGGGCACTGCACCTCTGGTCTCTGCTGGGCGACAGCTCCGCTCGCTAAGAGAGCTGGAGAGCAATGCCACAACCAACGGGCCAGCAAGGATCAGGCAACCCAAGGGACCGACAGCCGCCTCCGTCTGAGAAATTGGACCCTCTCGGAACCCCCCACGTCTCCAGGCTACCAGGCCGGACAGTCCAAGACACTGGCTGTGAGCAGATGGAAGCCCCCTCCACTGCAGCGGGGACAGTTAAGCTCCAGCTGCTAAAAAGTGAGGACTTTTTTTTTTGAAAGCGAAAATCTCACTTATTTAAATAACCCTTAGTGACCCAGACAAGGAAGCCCCAGGAGCCAAGAGAGGCACAGTTGCACAAGCTATAAACATGGGAAAGGAAGGAAGAGATCCCAACAAGTTGCTCAAGAGCTTGTAAAATTTTGTCCTTGATGCTCCAATATCATATCCTTAAAACGAGAGCAATGGAACGTCTGCAGAAACATGTGGACCCCAAAACCAGCAGTCACCACAACACGCCCATCTGGGACACCAACCGAGATGCAACCAAAGAACAAAGATGCCCGGTGGAAGGGGAGGGTGCGAGCCCGCGGGGAGGAGGTCAGGATGCATTTAGAAAAAGTCAGCGAGCTCAAGCAACTTCAGCCCCGGACCACCTTCTGGGCTGCCTCGGCGCGCTGCATTGGGACCCTCCCCCCGAAAGGTTCAAAGATAAAAAGATTTCTGACGAAAACCACTTTGTTCTCGGAATGGCACCAATAGACACAGACACACGTTTCCGTAGATTAAGAAAATCAAATACTGCAAAATGGTTAAAAAAAAGAGAGAAAAATCAAAAAGCTACTTTTGGATTTTGGCAACTTTAAAGTAAAAAAAAAAAAAAAAAGGACTTTAAAAACAACACAGTAATTGGTCCCAAATCCTAGGAAGAAGTTGGCAAGTTTGGAAAGGCAGAAGGACCGGCGTGCCGATCAATTAATCTGTGGAAGCAGACAGCAAAATCAACACTTTTTCGGCAACGGCCACATGACAATTGTCAGGAACAAAATGATAACCTTTCGTTAAAAAGAAAAGTTGGCTTTGGATCGTCGGCTTCCGCTGGCACTCATGAATTTAGGAGAACCAAGCTCTGACCAGAATTAACCCGGAACCAGTCGTGCCAGGAGATGGAATGTCTTCCCAAACGGCAGTGTCTTCTTGCCCCCCCGCCCCTCCCTCGCCCCCCAGTCCCACGCCTGGCTCATCACAGTTCCGCTCCTTTCCCCCTCCCCTTCCTCCTGCGCGGCTCTCAGACTGCAATCTTCGCCATCTGCTGTTCTAACTTGGAAATGCGCTCGTCTTGGTGGGCGATTGTGTCTTTTAGAGATTTCAGCTCTTTCAAAATTTCATCCAATTTGGCTTCGTTTTGCTACAACAAAAAGAGAGGAAATGAGCATCAAAACAATGAGAAGATGCAGCCGTGTGCAGCAAAACAAAACCTGGGTTGTTGCTGGGGGGGATTTATCCAGCCCGGCCAAAAGCAGTGGTATCGTTTGGGTGGAAGGGAAGCTGCTGTGCCACGGAAGCGGCTCTTGCCAAGAGCGCCACTGACATGAATCCTGCTGCCTCAAAACATGCATCAGCTGGAGGAAGGGCAGGTCAAGAAGCCAGCCACGCTGGCCTAGTGTTGCGAGTACCATTCTGAGCATGAACAACTGTGGGAATGGCGCTTGGGGATCCGCCCTTGGTCAGACATTGCTGCTGGAACCTCAGGTAACGACGGTAGCCAGAGCTGCCGTTTTATCGATTTTGGCTGATTCACCAGCTACACCCCCTCCTGGAACAAAGAGGCACTGCTACCGTCATCCACGCCTTGATGGCTTCTTCATCAGACTGCTGCCACAGGCTCATAAGAACATAAGGACATCAGAGAAGCCAATGTTGGATCAGGCCAATGGCCCATCCAGTCCAACACTCTGTGTCACACAGGGGCCAAAAACACCAGGTGCCCTCAGGAGTTTCCAGCAGTGGGGGCAGGAAGCCCTACCACTGTTGCCCCCCCCCCCAAACACCAAGACTACAGAGCATCATTTGCCCCAGACTGAGAGTTCCTATCTATACTTTGTGGCTAATAGCCACTGATGGACCTCTGCTCCAGATGTTTATCTAATTGAAGCTGTCCATGCTTGTAGCCTCTTGAAGCCGTCCATGCTTGTAGCCGCCACCACCTCCTGTGGCAGTGAATTCCGTGTGTTAATCACTCTTTGGGTGAAGAAGGACTTCCTTTTACCTGTTCTAACCCGACTGTTCAGCAATTTCATGGAGTGCCCACAAGGAGTTCTTGTCTTGTGAGAAAGGGACCTAGATACTCCAGCTGCCCAGCCTCTGTCCAGGGCCAGATGCTCCGCCCATAGGGGTTCTCCCGCTCTTTTGGCCCTGCCAGAGGCCAGCTCCGATGCAAGACAAGGTGATCAACATGTCTATGTGGTGGTGGTGGTGGTGAAAACTGCTCTCAAGTCACAGCTGACTTCTGGCAACCTTGGAGAGTTTCCAAGACAAGAGACGTTCAGAGGTAGCTTGCCATTACCTGCCTCTGTGCCACAACCCTGGTATTCCTTAGTGATCTCCCATCCAAGTACTAGCCAAGGCTGACCCTGCTTAGCTTCTGAGATCGGGCTAGCCTGGGTTATCCAGGTCAGAGCTAACACGTATATGTAGTAAAGAAAAAAATACTAATGTACAACACACAAAATACTGTTTCCAGGGTCAGACCTTGGTTTCCAAGAAGCAAAAGACAGCAGTGGAAAGGGCGGTGCAGCTATCAGGGAGGGGTGGCCCCCGACCCACTCACAGAGGCTCTGCCGCCCACTTTTGGGTCCTAACCCACAGGTCGGGAAACACTGTTTCAGAGGATGTTAAATCAACTTTAGGGTTTTTTTTTTAAAACACTCTTTTTATTTTAAACATTGTGAATCGATCGGAGAGCTTAGCTAAGGAGCTGCGTTATAAATACGACAGATCCAACAAATGAATAAAGGGCCCAGGACGGAAACGAGAAGGCTGCACGGCACGGACACCGAGGGCCGCGGCAACCTGTGCCGTTTACTCACAGTGTGTGAGGTGTCCGCTGCTTTCTTTGGGGCGCTGATGAGATCGCTCTTCTTGTTCGCTGCCGGCTTGTTGTCCAATATGTTCTTCTTCACCACCTTGAGGTCCCTGTTCTTGCCCGGGATGTATCCGTGCTTCAAGGAGATGAGGATGGGGTCGGCGTTCTTGCCCTCAAACCACTCCTCTGCCTCCAAAGAGGCCTCCGGTCCAGCCGTATCCGGATAGAGATCATCTTGGAATAGGTCAGACTGAAGGAGGGGGGGGAGAGGAGGAGGAGGAGATATAAGAACCCAGAGTCAGCTGTGTTGCCGTGGTGGAGGGGGGAAGGCTGGTTGCAACTGGGTGAATTCCTGTATCTCTTGGAATTTTAGGTTTTGCTTCTCGCTGTGTGCCTTATTTCCTTGCCTAGCTCTGACCTTGGTGTCTGGTTGCTCTTGTTCCCCTGGGAACCTGTATTCGTTAGTTTGGGTGCATTTATATCCCGCCCTCCCCCACACAGAAGGCTCAGGGCGGCTTCCGAACAAACCGGTCTGCGCTCAGTGCAGATTGACAAGTAAAATTCAAAAACACGTAAATCAGTTACGATTAAAACCTGTACAAAATCTAACACTGGATGTACAATACGCCTCAAGAAATGATGTTAATACCGGCAATGTCGGATCTGCATTCTCTGGAAGGGAGGTCATATTAGGTGGGTGCCTGTTGCCTCAACGGAAAGCCTGATGGAAGAGCTCTGTCCCACAGGTCTCTGATCTCATAAGGGAGCTCCTTCCACCTGGGCTTGTCGCGTGGGGGGCAGTCTGGCAGTTGGGTACAGCGCCCCCTGTACAGCATGCCCGGCGTGATGACATCACTTCTGGGTGACATCATCACTGGCTGACATCATCACTGGCACGTGCACCAGAAGACTCCAGGAGCCGGGACCTGGGTAAGACCTGGCAACCCTACAGGAATCTGTAAGGTTCTCAGAGCTATACGTTTGGATACATCAATGTAGTTCTGCTTTACAGTGTGATTTTGTATAATTCTGTACAACTACCCCACTCCCTCGAGAGCCGTTCCTGACACCAAATGTGTGCACAGACGACCTGCCTTTACTGATCTCAATAAACTAGATCCTGATTCAGGAACGTTGTTGGGGCTGATCGCTGTGGGACTCTGACACCCAGCAGATAAAACTCTTGTTCCATGGAAAGCACAGGACAACGTCCACAGGTCTGAAGATGCGGCAGCACTCACCTTCCGAGGGACGGTCATGATAATGGGCTCGCATTTTCGCTCGTGAAGCTTGAAGAATCTTCAGAAGGAAAGGAAAACCAAGAACTCAGCTTGCTCAACTTATAACCTTTCTCGTTAAAAAACTTTCTGCCAAGGTCCATAGAGGCTGCGGTCACGCACACTAAAGAATCCACTTTCGGTGCCCTTTCCAACTGTCTCTTGCCAGTTCACACAGTGAAATCCATTTGGAGAGTGCACTGAAAAGAGGACTGAAAGTGGATTATTTAGTGGGTGTGACCGCAGCCAGAGAGAGGCTAAAGCCTCATGAAAGGAAAAGGAAACCATGCCTTCCATTGTACTACTGCTCCACACGAGGGTGTGTGCGTTTTGTTTTGTTTTAAATGGCCGTTCAGCTACTAGGAATGTTAGTGCAGACAGCTGAGAACCAAGCCACAGGTATGCAGGGGATCCATGTTCAGATCTCACGATGCACAAGGTAAGGTCAGAAGGCAGCAGTAGGGGAGAGTCCCGAGATCACAGCAAAAGAGGTTAATCTCCCAAACAGTACCTTTTCCCTTCCCAAGAGAAATTGTGCCTCTCCTTTCCACAAGACGCGATTACACCCAAGACGGGGAGAAAAAGACAGGTATAAAAAAAGGCACGGGGCGGAATGGAAATCTCTGAGTCCTCATATCCCGGTCAGAAGGTGGGAGGGGGTGTTGTAAAGAAGGGGCGCAGGATGCAAATGCATATTGTAATCGGCTTGATTAGAGCAGAGGGGAAATCCTGGGGGGCAGAAAATTAGCATCCGTAGTGAGATAAGAATCCTATGACCCTACTCAGTGCGGGGGGGGGGGGGTGCGCGCATTGTTACAAAGCTTCTCCATTATCCTATAGCCTTGTACGCGTGTGTATTTTGATTGCTTTGTCTGTATGTTTTGCTCTTAATCAGTACACTTCAATAAAACAAACAACTTCTTTCCACCTTTGTCCCTATTATTTGAGAGTTTCTCTTCCAAAGGGCAGGGAAGGGGGCGGGAGGGAGGGCAGCCAGGGCGGCACGGTTGGCCACCTTGTGCTTCTCTCCTTACCTGGCAATCTCACACTTGTTGACGTCGAGGCCCCTCTTGGGCATGAATCCCATCCCCCGCTGGGGCTCTTTGCTGCTGAACGTGTTGAGGTAGTGCACATAGGGAGACTCGTCCGTGATCTCAAAGTAGCGGATGCTGCTGTCACCCTGGAGGGGGAAAGGCAGACGAGGCGATGAGGCAGGCATCAATGCTTCCTGATGCCCGGGTGGGCTTCTCTAGGGCAGGGCCACCCTGAAATCTGACCCCGTGTGCTCCGCCAAGGTCCTGCAAACCCCCTCCAGGAGCACCAGGCCCCCTAGGGGCGGCTGGGCCACTTCCGGCACTCTCAGAGAAGCCCGTAGGCAGCTCTGGCCCCAGAACACCGGACAGGACCTCAATGAAGAAGTTTCCCTGTCATAGGAAGGTCAGCCAGCGCTTTGACCTGCTTATTGGACCCCGACTTTCAAAAAGCACCACATCGGAGGGGCCAAAGCCCCAAGGACCACAGCCCCCACTGGCGACAGCACACCCCACAATACATTTCATCCTCGATTTACACCACGGTACGAAGGACAGCCAAAATTACTTGGGTAGGACCCTGTAAAGCCGGTGTGAGTAATGTCAGACCCAGCCCAATGTTCCCACCCCAGAGGAGAGAAAGAGGACTTATTTCCAAATGCCACACCCCACTGAACAGGCGGTGATGCCGGGAGAAGAGGAAGACCCCCCGAAGTGAGATGGATGGACTCCATCAAGGAAGCCACAAAGACCCTCCGATTGCAAGACCTGAGCCAAGGCTGTTAATGAAGAGGATGTTTGAGAGGTCCTTAATTCATATGGTTGCCGCAAGTCGGAAGCAACAAGATGGCACTTAACCACACATACACACAAAGCCAATGACGCGTATTTCACACAGGGCTACCACGGCATTTGGAATTCCCCTGTCAGTAGGGAAGGGGTGTTGCAGGAAGAAGACGGCTGCCGCTGCCAGTTGTTTAAGAGCCGGGCTCAGCCTTTTGCTCCCTGCTCTTCCAGGCACTTAAAGCCTGGGGATGGCCAGAGGCATGAAGCCAAAGGGCTCACGGCCTGTGGACTTAGTGGACACTAGACCACCTTGGGATATTTCACATACCTCCCCCCTTCCTGTTTACACTGCATTTTGTTCAAATTGTGTTGGTGTTTTTTGAGAGCTGTTCTGGGTTTCCATGGAGAGGGAAAACAGGATAAGAAATGCCCTAAATAAATACATCAGTGCAAGCAACAGACTTGTTGGTTTCTTTCGGGCTGCCACCGCAGCACAAGGACCTGCACTGTGGTACTGAGGTTAAACTGTGGCGATCGTTTTGTGGCTGGCTCCGCCTCCAGTGGCAGCCATTTTGTCACTGCACCCAGCATGCCGCGTCAGAATTCCAAAGGTGCCCACAGAGTTGAAAGGGCTGGGGGTCCCTGCTTCACAAACAAACCACAGAGGGCTTTTTCAGGCTTTAAAAAAAGATTAATAAAACCAGGATCTGCAAGGTCACTGAACTGTCATCATGTTCTACTGCAACGATGCACTAGTTCCCTGCTTCCATTTTTTAAAAATATCTAGCCCTTTTTTGGGGGGTTCTGAAGTTGTAAGGGGAAAACGCAGGAGCACCACTTACAAGCTCCAGAACGGAGAAAGAAACTTGCTTTTTTTGTTCCTTCGGCGGGAGAAAAGGGGGCAGCAGGAGGCTGATGCAAAGAAGTGTGTGTGGGGGGGGAAACGCTTTACGGATGTTCCTTTGCCACAGCGAACACCTCCAGAGTGACCCAGAGGATTGCCTTCAGGCGGAAGCAGCCTCTGCCGACCACCTGGCCCCGATCCCCTCCTCTCAAGTGACCATCGCAAACAGCACCGCAGCTGTCTCCTACCTTTCCACACAAGTAGATGATGTTGGTGTCTGGATCATAGAAAGGTAGCAGCACCCCATTGCTGGTGTCCATCTCGTGGAGGGCGATGGGCTCGTCCATATTTTTCTGAAAAGAAGAGACACTTTTTTAAAAAAAAAATGTACAGTCTGACTTAACGTATCTAAAATCCCCACCTGCTCCAGCAAAACAAAAGAAAAAATTCTTCTCTTGAACCGACGGAAGTTGTTGACTTTCTCAAGTAAGACTGCAGGAAGTTTTACAGATGGACCTCAAAATTCATAGAATCATAGAGTTGGAAGGGACCTCCAGGGACATTCTTCAATAGGCAACTTCAAAAAGAACAGCTCCCTGCCCTCCTCCAAGTGACACAGCCCTTCAGATACTCCAAGAGAGCCATCCTGTCCCCCCTTCACCTCCTCTTCTCCAGACGGAACATTCCCAAGTCCCCCCGGCCTTTCCTCGCAGGGCTTGGTCTTCATTGTCCATTGTCTGTTTTTATTATTTCTGTTTTTCAATTGGGCTGGGACAGTTTTAGTGCTGGGTTTTAATTAATATCTTTTAATGTTTTGGTGTTATCGTTTTTACTTCGCAAGGCACTTAAGGCCGATTTCTGAAGAGGCAGCAGAATCGCTCTCTAAACAATTAAAGGCATGTAAGGAAACTTGCTAAAATAAATGGGGGTGGAAGAATTCATTTCCCAAGGAAATGTCTTTCGGAACATCAGCCATGGACAACCACACACACGCACACCCCGGAGGGACATCAGTGCTGGCACATTTGTACACCAGTGGAATATGTGTGCACACCCACCCATGTTAGCCTCACTGCTCTTTTATGTTATTAATATTTGGGGAATATTAGCTGTTATCAATATGCAGCAGGCTTATGGGACCTTTAACCAGTATATACAGAGGATGGGCTAACCCAGGGGTGGGCAAATTGCGGCCCCGGGGCCACATGCGGCCCTCCACAGAGTTTTTTGCAGCCCGCCAAGACAGTCGGCCACGGGAAAATGTTCTCTATATTTGGGTCTACATATATTTGTGAGCTAAGTTTTTCTTGCATGAAGATCAACAAGAGTAAATATAGATGCTCTTTGACAGAAATTAACTTGCAGGCTGTGATGAGAATCTCAACAAGCAATCTCACTCCTGATTTCAAAAAAATTGTAGAAAAGTGTGATAGGGTACATTTGTCTCATTAAACTGATTCTAAAATTAAATGTGCTTGCAGCTATAGATGATACGAAATCAGCACAATAAATAAATTGAATAAAACTACCAGTATTTTATTTAATTTATATTTATTGATTTTTATGATACAATTTATACCTTTTCTGAAATGCAAAGTTAACTAATGAATGCAATCAATTTAAATGGTGCGGCCCTCCGTTAACCTCCGTTACCACAAAGTGGCCCCCAAGCCAAAACAATTGCCCACCCCTGGGCTAACCGATACTTCTGAGAAACTGACACAGACTCAATTCAAAGATATAAAGTAGTTTGTTTACTAAAATATAATAAAAGATCATACAAAATTATGCTATTATATCATTCATACATTCATACAGTACTAGGAATCTAGATAGAAATTACAGGGACTTGTGCATGAGCAGGTAATTGATGGTTTCCGTCGAGGGTGATATTTACCTATATAGATGTGATGGAATCCGGCTGGAAAACGGGGATGAGGAAATCTCAGGAAGACGATAAGGGTCGTGGCTCTGAACCAGCAGAAAACCACGAGACAGATCCCAGTGGTGCACCCAGGGATCCGGGAGCGGGGGGGGGAGATCAGGGATTGAAGAGGGAGCTGAAACTGGAATTCTAGAATTCTGGAACTCTCTCTAACCTTGGGGAGAATCTTTTATTGGGAGGTGGTACCTGGGAGGACCTGGGGGGGGATGGCATGATATGATGTCATCCCTAGAAAACCTATAGATGGTCCGTATGCTATCTCTAGCCACTAAAAGGGTGACAGGGGATGGGTCAATATTCAGATCTATCTGATGGTCAGGGCAGGATGTCGCTGCCAGCGGGATCCGGCACCGACACTCTGGATCACAGGAACGCCGACCATGGGAACCGGTCCTCAGGAAACACCCCGGTGTCTTCACGCCCAGGTGCGACGCTCTTTGATGTATCATATGGAAATGAAGCTGGCATGAAAGGGGCGCCAGGAGGTGTACATGAAAGATGTATGCGTGTACAGAGTCGCAGATGTAAGTTTACAACCTCCTGTCTATGTGTGTGAGAGTGTCTTTGATCTCTGATATCAATCCTCCCGCCTGGAGGTGGTAACCTCAGAAAATGGTGCTTTGTTCCTATAGTGTAGGCATCTCTTCCCATCTTCCCACTGATCACCTAGTGTACTCTCATGTCCCACATAACTAATGGCATAGTTCATGTGTAGCTCTCGTATCTTAGCAAAAGTCCATAACATGTTGCGCAGCCTTACACCCACAACAGTGAGACAAGGTCTTACCGGGTTCCAGAGTGCAAGCTGCCTTTCGCTCATGCGGCTAAACCCAGTGGTGAAGACATTCCCATCAGAGAGGAAGATAGCTCTCATGGGCCGCGCTCCTTCATGTGCCTTCTCTTTCTCCTGGGGGAAAAAGGAAAAGGTGTAAATGAATTGATACAACTCAGCAAGAAAAGTGATAGCTGTTCACATTATATGCCTTTCTCCCAGCTTTCCCAGTGAGATGCACAAAATAAGCTACATTTGTCACTTTAAGACTGCTCCATCTCATTCCTTCTGGGTTCTAGCATGAATCCATTACTCAGCTGATCTATTCTAATCCCCACATCCAGCTCACAAACACATACGGTCACACATGAAGCTGCCTTCTAGGGATGGGCACGAACCAGCTCACAAACGTAAGTTCATGACAAATTTCGGACACAACAGTTTTTGAACTGAAGTTTGCAAATTGAAGAGACGCCATGGATTTCCACAAATTTTAAGGCAGTTCATGGTGGTTCATGAAGAGCGGGAAGAAGGGGTTTAAATGGCTCTGAGCCATTTAAATCCCTGCTTTCTGCTTTTCACAAAAAACAGCTGAGCAATGGGCAGCAGAAAGCAGAGGTTTAAATGGCTCTGAGCCATTTAAACCTCTGCTTTCTGCTCCCTGCTGCTCAGCTGTTTTTCACTGAGAGCAGAAAGCGGGGGGTTAAATGGCTCGGAGCCATTTAAACCCCTGCTTTCTGCTCCCAGTGAAAAGTGATGGGGAGCAGAAAGCAGGAGTCATGAATGGTTACGAACTGGTTCAGTTCGCAAACCAACCTCCTGGTTCATATCGGTTCATAGTTTGGCCACGAACCACGAACTGAAACGAACCACATACATGCGGTTCATGCCCATCCCTACTGCCTTCTACTCCCTCAGGGTCCACTCAGACTGGCAGTGGCTCTCTAGGGTCTCAGGTCTTTCACATCACCTACTGCCTGATCCTTTTTAACTGGAGATGGCGGGTACTAAACCAGGGACCTTCTGCATGCCAAGCAGGTGCCCTTTCACTGAGGCACAGGCCCTCCCCACAAATGAAATCATAGCGGATATGAAGCATATAGCTTGGTTTTCTGGCGTGTAACAAACTTAGTTCTAAGCAAAATCTCACTTTCCTGGGCAAAAACTTCCTCAGAATACCACTGGCATTTTTGTGGTACAACGTATACTCACAGCAACAATCTCTTGTTTCCGGGGATCAATTACTCGGACTTTCTTGTCTTTGGAAGCCGTGCAGATGAGGCTGCCGTTCCGATTCCAACTCACGTTATAAATCATGTCCTGATGCATGTCATCCAGGTTTATCAGAGGCTCACCGGTTCCCACGTTCCAGATGATCACGGCATTGTCACAACCTGAACAAGCAGAGAAGTGAGCACTGTGTGCTTACATGTGAGTAATCACCCTGGTATTTTACCTAGGAAATCACATTTCCTCATGTCAGTCTTCTCTAAAGAGACCAAGCTAGCCGAACAACCTCTTCAGTAGTGCCAACCCACAAAAAAAAAAACCCAAAGTAGGGGATTCAAGTGTTTTAAGTCTCTATCCAGTGGATATACAACACAGTCAGGCGATCAGACCAGGGCTCTATCTAGTCCAGCCTCTTCAGCTGAACACTGGCCGGCTACAGTCCCCTACCCCTCCACTACAGAGCTCAGAATGGTGACCCTGGGTCTTCTTTCTTCCATCGCACCCTCATGGCAACACTGAATGTTGTCAGGGTGTGACTGCCCCAAAGTGAGTTCCATGGCTGAGCTGAACCCTCCTCTCCCAGTACTGCTGGGCCACTCTCACGGCATCACACTGGATAGCTCTGGGAAGCAAGGAACCAAGTCAAGGCAACAGCAGGTTTTCCCTCTCACTTTAAATCAGTTTTAAAAGGGGATTCGACAGATTCGTGGAGGATTAAGTCTGCCAGTGGCTACTAGCCATGGCGGCTATGGGGAACCGCCACATTCAGAGGCACTAAGACTCTGGATCTCAGAGCCCGGAGGCAACGTCCGGGGAAGGCCTTGGCCTCGATGCCCTATTGCTGGCCATCCAGTGGAACCGGTTGGCCACTGTGTGAGATGGGATGTTGGACTAGATGGACCCTCACTGGTCTGCCCTAGCAGGGTTCTTCTGAGGTTCTTATCAGGGAAGGCTTTGGCCTCTATGCCCTGTTGTTGGCCCTCCAGAGGAACTGGTTGGCCACTGTGTGAGGTAGGATGCTGGACTAGAGGGACCCTCACTGGTCTGACCCAGCAGGGCTCTTCTGAGGTTCTTCTCAGGGGAAGGCCTCGGCCTCTTCTATGCCCTGTTGTTGGTCCTCCAGAGGAACTGGTTGGCCACTGTGTGAGGTGGGATGCTGGACTAGATGAACCACTTGTCTGATCCAGCAGGGCTCTTCTGGTGTTCTTATGAAGGCCTCAGCATCTGTGTCCTGTTGCTGGCCCTCCAGAGGAACCGGTTGGCCACTGTGTGAGGTGGGATGCTGGACTAGATGAACCACTTGTCTGATCCAGCAGGGCTCTTCTGAGGTTCTCCTCAGGGGAAGGCCTCGGCCTCTCTGCCCTATTGTTGGCTTTCCAGAGGAACTGGCTGGCCACTGTGTGAGACAGGATGCTGGATTGGATGGACTATTCTGATGTTCAATTGCCACCAGCATCTGAAGCATACCTAATGAAGTTGTTTGTTTGTTTATTTATTTATTTGTTCGACTTATATCCCGCCCTCCCCACCTTTCGGCGGGCTCAGGGCGGCTGTTGGAAAATGCATTCAGGACAGACAAAAGGAAATACTTATTTACTCAACAAGTAATAAAATTGCGGATGGAATTGCCAGTTGATGCAGTGATAGCCATGAGCACAGAAAACTTTAAAGGGGGGGGGCGGGTTAGACAGAGTCATGGAGGAAAGGTCCATCAATGGCTTTGTGCCATGGTGATTAAAGGGAACCTCCATTTTCAGAGGCAGTGACCCACTCTCTTGACAATATATTTGCTTAGCCACTGATCCTTGCAGAGCTGAAATTTCTCCCCAGAAGAACCAGCAATGCAAACTTTCCTTTGAGCACAAATTAAGACTAGAGGCTCTCAGGCAACAGCCTGGTTCGCCTTCCCAGGCCCAGGAAGCGTCATAGAAGATGCTACAAGAGAATCACCTGCTGGGGGGGGGGGAGGGTATTTGCTGCTGTTCCAGGTCATGCCAGTCTCCAAGTACACAGGAGAGAGGAATTCAACAGCACGGCAGAGAACGAAACAACTCCTCAAAGCCAGTGTGGTGGTGTTGTGAAGGGGGGGGAGGAGTACAAGTAGGTCTGGTGCTAAAAGAACGAAATGTGCCCGGGCCACAACCTCATTAGGTGATCTGAGGCCAGCCATTCCCTCTGCCAGAACTCCCCTTTCCACCAACCCACACCACATACCCAGAGGCAGTCCTACTGATCTGTCTTACAAGTTGGTTCTAAGGATCACAGGGATTGCACGTGTGGAACACTGTGACGGCTCCAAAGTGTTGAACAAGCATGAAGTGTTGCTCTCACAAGGTTTACGCCTGAATAGCCGGAGCTCTGGAAAGCACTCCCCTTACACTGGGCTCCAGCCACCAGTTCCATCGCAAGGGAGCCAAGCCAGATGTGTCACCCGCTCAGGGGCCCATGGCCCTACCTGCACTGAGGAGAACGTTGCGCGCCGTAGGGTGCCAGGCTATGATGCCCACTCTTTTAGAATGGCCTTCTAAGACGACCACAGGGTCCGTCAGTGAGAGCGTGAGTCCGTTCTCTGGGATCTGCCACACCTGTGGACAGGAAGGGAAGGATTACTGTGGGGAATACCGTCAGTTTCAAAAAGGCAGGTGGACATGGCTCTCCCACCTCCACTTTATCCTCACAACCTGACCCCAGCTTAGATTAGGGTCCCCGACCTTTCTGAGCCCGCGGGAACATTTGGAATTCTGACACAGGGCGGTGGGCACAACCCAAAAGGGCTGCCGCAGGGGGAGAAGCCAACCACACAGAAGAAGCCCAAATTCAAGGGGGGGGGGACACACAACAACACTGAGAAAGAGGAGCGAGACAGAATAAAACCAACACGATGGAGCCATTATACAATGCTCCCTCTAAGCTGTGGAGTCTTGTGAGCAAAAATTCTACTTTGTGAGCGACTGCCGTGTGTTGATAATGTGTTCAGAGTTCCTTTAACACCTCTAATTAAAGTGACGGAGAAAAGCACTCCACTTCATGTTCAAATTCAGGATCTCGTTGGTTACCAAAGATGGCGTTTGGTGCTCGGTGGGGGAAGGAGCTGTCTGCAAAGGGAGGGGGGCACCCAGTGTATCTCAAGTCCTATTCCTCGTTCACCCGCACCACCTAACTGTGCTGTCCTGTGGGCATGGCGATCCCTACATAAATAACAACCACAACAACAATAATTGTGTGTCATTAAATTGCAGCTGACTTGTGGCAGCACTCACCATGGGGCTTTCAAGGCAAGGGACGAGCAGAGATGGTGAGCCGCTGCCTTCCTCTGCACAACAACCCTGGTCTTCCGGCCAAGTAGTAACTGTGGCTGACAGGGCTCATTTCGTAGCAGGAGCTCCTCTGCATATTAGGCCACACACCCCTGATGTAGCCAATCCTCCAAGAGCTTACAGGGCTCTTCTTACAGGGGCTACTGTCAGCTCTTGGAGGATTGGCTACATCAGGGGTGTGTGGCCTAATATGCAAAGGAGCTCCTGCTACGAAACGAGCCCTGGACTGGCCGACTCTGCTTAGCTTCCCAGTTCTGATGAGACTGGGCTAGTCGGGGCTCTTTAGGGTGCTAAAAGTCCCTACGTGAAGAAAGAAACTGACTCAAGACCTTTATCATCATCAGCATCATCTTTTTTGCCACCAAGTCACAACGGCCTCATGGTGACTTCGTAGGGTTTCCGAGGCAAGAGACGTTCAGAGGAGGTTTGCCATCGCCTGCCTCCGGACTTCCACTGTGTCGGGCTCCGCCTTCTTCCCTCCGGAGTCCCCTCCCGTGGCCGTGACGTCCACCGGCGGCGGGTGGCTCTGAGCGGTGTTGGGGCGAAAAAGGGGCGAGGAAGGGCCTCAGATTGGCAGGGGGTGGGGTTTACAGCACCCTCTTCACCCCTCTGCCTCCGTCGGTGTTCTGTTCCTGGCGTTTCTCTCTCTCCTGTTGCCATAAACACCTCCCGGCTCATCCTCCCCGGCCCTTCCTCCCCGGCCTCCTTTTATTCCCCTCCCCACTCCCCCAGAGCCACCCGGGTGTCCCAGCCAACCCCTCCCTCTTGAGCCCCGCCCCCCTTTAGAAGCAGAGACGCCATCCCGGCGTTTGGGCTGGGCTCCGCCCCACTTCCGGGTCTTCTGGGCTTTGCGCCGGAGTCCCACGGAGGAGGCTCCGCTGCCTCTGCTGACTTTCCTTGGTCACTGGCCTCCCTGGTGCTGACGAGGGCCGAGGGCCCGTGGGGCTTGGCTGCGGCGCTCCCGGGCGCCTTGCTTGCCCTGTTTTCGGCGGTGGCGGCAGTGCATGGCGCCCATAGGCGTTCCTGGGCTCGATACGGGCCGGGAGGCACGGCGGCGGAGTTGGCCACCCCTTGTGGCCGTGGGTCTTCCTGGGGCGGTTCTCGTGGGGCTCCAGCTTCCCGGGCGTCTTGGACTGGGCCGGGTGAGTGTGGGGCCGCTTCGGCGGGGGCGGGGGGGGAGAAGGCCCGGTCGTTCCCGACCGGGACACACAGCAACCCCGGATTTCCTTGGTGGACTCCCATCCAAACACTAACGAGGACCAACCCTGCTTAGCTTCCAAGATCGGATTGGATCAGGCTATCCAGATCAGGGCCGAAATCGTTATTAGGATTGTTCTTTATTTACAATATTTTTAGATGACTTTAAAAACAAAAAAACAAAAACGCTTTCCAAGTTGGCAGCCAGTGTGGCACAGTCATCAGAGGGTCAGACAAGGTTCTGGGACAACGGGGTTGAATCCCCCCCCCCCCGCCACAGAAGCTCACCAGCTGACCCTGGGCCCATCACAATCTCTCAGACTCACCCACCTCTCAAGGGGTCTCAATTAGGAAGAAAAATGGGACATAAACAAAAAAGCATAGTAATAAGCATAAAGCTATACACGATACAAACCACCCCTAAATATTAAAACGGCAACAGCTAAAACAAAAATGCCAAAAATCCAGAAAGGTCGAACATAACAAACAGAAGATGAGCAAGATGGAGATGGTACTTCCAAGAACAGACAGGTTAATGAAGAGGCATCTCCTGGGAATCTTCCTCTGACCCATTACTGGCCAGCTGTGCCTCTTGGCCCACAGCTGGCCTACACAGGGTAGAAAAAGCTGAGGAAGCTCAATTATCCCCAGCAGGTGGCCGCACAACCACCCGCGGCTTCTGCTACCCTGCCGTTTGATGACCGTCAGTCACAGCAGAATTTACCCACGACCTGGAAACGCAAGACGGTGTGACCAGACCATTTAAGGTAAATTAGAGGCAACAGGTGCCACGTTGGTTTTCTCACACCGACCTTGCAATGAAGTCGGAGCCACTAACTTGGATCCTGCCCAGGGTTGCCATTCTCCAGGTGGTGGCTGGAGACCTCCCAGAATTACAACTGGTCACCAGGTTACAGAGATCAATTCCCCTGAAGAAAACAGTTGCTTTGAAAGGTGTGCTCTATGGCACTGTACCCCACTGAGGTCACTCCCCTCCTCAAACCCTGCCCTTCCCAGGCTCCACCCCCCAAATATCCAGGAATTTCCCAAGCCGGAGCTGGCAACCCTTGATCCTGTGGATCCATCCTATGAATAGGGGTGCTTTCCTCAGTCTAAGGAGCGTTCCCCGTCACACTAGTGAGCCACCATTACAGGAACAGATCTACGGGATCCAATTCAAAGTATCCACACTCAAAGCAAAACAGGAAATTTGAGAACAACACCCAGTTGGTTGTCAAAGCTGAAGGGGCTGCAGTGGTCCAGGAAAACCACCAAGGATCCATTTCACAATAAGCAAGGCCACAAAAAAGTCACAGAGTACTCACGACTGGATGAAATTGGAACAGTTTCTCCTTACTCTGCTTGTAAGGGAACCTTAAAGTACTCAACACACACTGCTACTAGTCTAAGAGGCAGCATCAATTATCTATTTTACCCCATGTTTTATTATTAATAATATATGATCAGCCATTCGTGCAGCTGCTTCCGTGCGTCTGAGGTGAAAACTCAAACAAAAGAACGGACGTAAGTGCAATGTGGCAAGGTACGGCTAAGAGAAACGTTGAACTGCCCCGTTCAGTGTTGAGTTATTTGCACAGAGGCCACCACTTCAAGGATCAACCAGAAAGGATTCTGGCAATCAGGCCTGCTTTGTGCAATCCAGACGAGCTTCACAACAGAACCAGCTCACACTCTAGTGGGCAGACAGCACTGTTTCTCACTAGGCAGGCACAGAAACCAGCCAGCATTCTCTACTGAGGTACATGGAGACCGATCTGGTTTAATTCCATGCGACAAAAAAAAGGAACAATGGCTCAGTGGCAGAGCATCTGCATGGCACGCAGGAGATCCCAGGGTCCATTCCCAGCACCTCCAGTTAAAAAGGACCAGGCAGGAGGTGATGTGAAAGACCTCTGCCTGAGACCCTGGAGAGCTGCTGCCAGTCTGAGTAGGCAATACTGACCAAATGGACCAGTGGTCTGATTTGGTAGAAGGCAGCTTCATATATCCATATGTCCAACCCATTCCTCTAATGTCATAGCATATTTTCCTGGGCAAGGCAAAATGCTAATACTTACAAGCCATCGCCCACAGAACCAGAGCTTCCTGTTCTAAAGTAACATGTGGCACTACCATTGAACATAAGAGAAGCCAATGTTGGATCAGGCCAGTGGCCCATCCAGTCCAACACTCGGTGTCACACAGTGGCCAAAAACACCAGGTGCCCTCAGGAGGTCCAGCAGTGGGGCCAGGACACCAGAAGCCCTCCCACTGTTGCCCCTCCCTGCAAGCACCAAGAATACGGAGCATCCCTTGCCCCAGACTGAGAGTTCCTATCCATATCTTGAGGGGCTAACAGCCACTGATGGACCTCTGCTCCAGATGTTTATCTAATCCCCTCTTGAAGCCGTCCATGCTTGTAGCCGCCACCACCTCCTGTGGCAGTGAATTCCATGTGGCCAATCGAGTTCAGGAGAGCTTAAGCTGACTGGCACCAAGGTCTCTCCTCATGTCTTCAGAGGTGAACCGAGTGGACCTTCTGCATGCCAAGCAGGTGCTCCCCCAATGGGCCACAACTCCTCCAGGTGAGCATTGGTCCCTCTCTGGCCTTCTAGAGGCCAGGATGATGAGAAAAGGGGGAAAGCCAGCTGCTTAAACATAGGCACCCACAAAGCCTTGGAGCCAGGAACCCATTCAGATTAAAGCCAAGTTATCTTGTACCCTGAACTAGCCATCCTACATTTATTTGCCTTTCGTAAGAACACCCACCCCTCAGTGCACTATATGGCTTCGTCAACTCAGGAGTGACTGAATTAAAAACAGCCATATGGCCGATGACAGAAGGAGACAGAGAAAGTCCAAGGCTTTAACTGCAGGAGCAGAGACCTTTAATTGGATTAGAGAGAAGGGCAGAGCAGACGCAGCACAGGAAGCGTTTCCCCCAGGTGATAGGAGGAAGGAAGTTACCCGCAGGGTCAGATACATTTCAGTGAAGGGGTCTTGGCAGGGTCACGAAGGGGCAGAGATCAGACAAGACAACAGCTCTGATATCATCCTTCCGCACAGAGTCAAAGAAAGGACAGCAGAGGGTCTCCAAAGTAGAGACCCAGGGGTCAGGGTGAGGGACATCGCAAATCCTGCACTCAGCGAGTACGGTGGTTGACAGTGCTGTCAAGTCGCAGCTGACTTATGGCGACCCCAGAGGTGGTTTGGCATGGCCTGCCTCTGCGTAGCAACCCTGGACTTCCTTGGTGGTCTCCCATCCAAGTCCTAGCAAGGGCTGACCTTGCTCAGCTTCTCAGATCTGACAAGATCGGGCTACCCTGGGCCACCCAGGTACTCAAGAGCATGGCCCACCTTTATTCCCTTCGTGAGTTTGGTTTCCCTTGCTCGAAAGCCAGTCGAATCCGACTTAAGGGGGGGGGGGCGGTGCTCATCTCCATTGAAGACTTTAGGACAGGGGTGTCAAACATGCGGCCCAGGGGCCGGATCAGGCCCTCAGAGGGCCCCAATCCAGCCCCCAAGGCCCTGTCTCTTTCTTCCTTTCCCAGTTCTCTTGCTGCTGCCACATCCCAGCTTGCTTTGCCAGTCTCTCTCAATCGCACAGGACAGATAGATAGGCAGACCTGTGCATTTGAGAGTGTCTGGTAAAGAACTGGCTGTGTGTCCCTTGTAAAGTTTATATCTCTGCTACCGGGCAATGCATTTTATGACACACATGACCCGGCCCAACAAGGTCCCATTTATGTCAGATCCAGCCCTCCTGAGTTCGACACCCCTGGTTTGGGAGAATGCAAAATGCTGTACGCTATTTTGTGTTATTTTGGCTGGTCCTAGAATCCAACCATTACAGGCATTTTGTTTTATTTTCCTGATTGTAACTCTTATCTATCACAGAGCTCTTTCGCTCCAGCAGGCCGTGAGCAAGAGGTAGCAGGGCTGCAGGCTTCAAAGCAGTCCATCCTTGGCGTCAGGAAAGACGGCACCGCAGACCAGGTCCCCCCACTCACACCTATGCGCCCCAACATCAACAGACTGCATGGTGACACAGGCTCCCTAGCACCAGCACAAATGTCTCTGGCGAACACCTTCTGGAAGGCAATAGCTCAGGGAATTCAGTGGCATTTTAGGAATGGAGTTGAAGTTCGGATGACTGGCGAGATGACTATTAGAAAGTACAAGCATTGCATCGCGTGTGAAGATCTGTGCGTACTTTTGCTCCAAGCATGTGTGCTACGAACCTTGTTTGTTTGTTTGTTTCATTTATATCCCGCCTTGTCAGTTTTGCAACCGACTCAAGGCGGCTAACAACATATAAAAGCATAAAAACAATTTACAGATTAAAACATTAAACAATTAAAACAGCACTAAAATTAAATATCACAGGATGGCGACTTCCTAGCGCTCCGGTGGGTAGCTGCAGCAAATACCTTTTCCAAATACTTAACTCACATGTCTGATACTGCTACAGACACTCCTATGGCCTTTGATGTTTAAACACAAATATTTTTAATTTTTGTAGAGTAATTATACCATGTCACAACGCCCTAACATACCCTCAAGACAGGTTTTTAAAATATTTTAATCAAGCATAGCCATCATAAGAACATAAGAACATAAGAGAAGCCAATGTTGGATCAGGCCAATGGCCCATCCAGTCCAACACTCTGGGTCACACAGTGGCCAAAAACACCAGGTGCCCTCAGGAGGTCCACCAGTGGGGCCAGGACACTAGAAGCCCTCCCACTGTTGCCCCCCCCCCCAAGCAGCAAGAAAACAGAGCATCCCTTGCCCCAGAATGAGAGTTCTTATCTATACTTTGTGGCTAGTAGCCACTGATGGACTTCTGCTCCACATGTTTATTCAATTCCCTCTTGAAACTGTCCATGCTTGTAGCCGCCACCACCTCCTGTGGCAGTGAATTCCACGTGTTAATCACTCTTTGGGTGAAGAAGGACTTCCTTTTATCTGTTCTAACCCAACTGCTCAGCAATTTCATGGAGTGCCCACAAGGAGTTCTTGTATTGTGAGAAAGGGAGAAAAGGACTTCTTTCTCTACCTGCTCTATCCCATGCATAATCTTGTAAACCTCGATCATGTCACCCCTCAGCCGTCATTTCTCCAAGCTAAAGAGCCCCAAGCGCTTCAACCTTTCTTCATAGGAAAAGTGTCAATAAATCTTACCAAATCAATTCGAAAATTCCAGCCTAGGAGTGCGGCAGAACAACAGAGCACAAAAGAATAGGAAAGCAATACCACGGGCCAATAAGAGGGAATACTGAATCAGACCACTATCCGCTCAGACTGGTAGTGGCTCTCCAGGATCTCGGGCAGAGGTCTTTCGCAACACCTACTCCCTGGTCCTTTTAGCTAGACATGTCGGGGACTAAACGAGGGACCTTCTACATGCCAAGCAGTTCCTCTACCACTCAGCTGCAGCCAATGCTTCCTCTAAGCTGTGGAGTCTTGTGAGCAAAAATTCTACTTTGTGAGCTCCTGGCATTAAAGTGGTGAGCGGGCGATTTGGCTACTGCAGAAATTAGTTTGCTCTGGAGCCCATCCTTCCTGAGCTAAGACAAAAATGTGTGAGCCGGAGGCTAAAAAACTGTGAGCTAGCTCACACTAACTCAGCTGAGAGGGAACACTGGCTGCAGCCTGTGTGGCATGCAGCCTGCTTCAGCTTCCTCCAGGTGCCTGCTGCTGGAATCAAAACACTTCAACATTGGTTTCAAAGGTATCAGCCACGGTTTGATACCTTTGAAGGCCAAGGAGTCAGCCATGGATAGTGAAAGAAGGTGCAACTGATGGGAAAGGCCTTCTCCTGCAACCCTCTCCCCTAACCTCAGACGGAGAAAGGACTCAAAGAGGGGGGACTCCGTATACGTAGAAATCTATTAAGGCAGAAGGCATTCTCTTGGGTGCCTGCGGCCCAGCCTGTTTGGGCATTTAAACTGTGCACAGAAATCAACTGGCAGCTAATACAGTTGTTTTACCACTGGTGTTATACGGTTCTTTGGGCCCATCCCTGTAATTTACCAATTTTTGGAAAGCAAACTTTCCTTCCAAACAGTCTCCAAAAGCACGCCCCACACAAAGTCCATTAGAGTAGACCAAACTGGACAGCCACATTGCCCTTTTCCAGAAGTGGACACAGCTAGCCTAAAAGCACACCTGGCCATGGCTAGTTCAGCAGCACCCCGAAATGATGCCCTTGATCCTTCAGAGGGAGTAAAACTGCCCAGCCCAGCACAAGGGAGCCTCCACGTCTGAGGTTGCTCAGAACCACCCTTAGCGTCTCTCTGATCTGGGCTGAACACCCGTTCATTCATGGTCCTTCAGCCCCTCTCAGAAACCCCACTCTCTCATCTGGTTCCACTGAGAAGGAGAGCGGCTCATCATGGGCATCTTCCTTCCATCTATGGACGACCTCTCCCAGCAGCTTCACACGCCTTTTGAAGAGCATGTGGAAACAAGATGGAATCTTACAGAACCGCACAGGGCAAAGTTCTAAGAGATCGAGCAGCAGCTGCCTCCCCACCCCCTTTCTGGGATCTACCCAACAGAGAGGAGCGGAAGCACTGCTGTGTGGTGCTTCCAGCTGCTAACCCAACAATGCAACCCAGGATTCTGAGGAGCTAGATTCGAGTCCAGCAGCACCTTAGAGACCAACATGTTTTTCAGGGTCTCAGCTTTCCAGACTCAAAGCTCCCTTTGTCAGATACTAAGAGCTATTGTGTGCTGGGTTCGATGCATGGAAAGCCCAGACTACGACATAGTGATCAGCATAGATTTATTGAGTACACAACAAGCACGCAATACTGGCCGAGATGGCCAACTATATACAACTCCTAGGACACACCCAAAAGTCCTATTGGCGGGTTTGAATTTCCCGCCAGAGTTCTTATTGGAGGGCTAGTGGTGGTCTAGGATCCTTGACCCCTATTGTCTCTCGGAGTCAAGTTCTGACTGTCCGCCGCTGGCGCCCAGTGGCGGTCAGCCGACATAACAAGAGCTTTGACTCTTGAAAGCTCTTACATAGAATTAAACTTCTTTGGTCTTAAAGGACTCAAAACTTGGACCAAGAACTGTCATCCTCTTTGAGTGAAAACAATGGAAATTCAGCCAAACAACTACTTATTTCCACTCTGAGTGAAGAATGTGTGATTCGCCACTGGGGTGGAGGCTTACACCTGAGCTAACAGAAGCACCGTCCAGCTTCTGAAGCCAGTGGAGAAATCCCAGCGGCAGAGAGAGAACCACAGGGTGAACAAAGGTGGCAGTGGCAGCACTTTTAGGAGGTGGGGAAGGGCATCATTTCAGAGCAGTGCTCACCTAGTGTAATCCTCCGTAGATGAGAGAAACAGAAGCTCTAATCTCATTAGCAGAGTGTAACCGAAGGAAAAGGTTAGTTTGCTCCTCAGTGAGCAGAGCCATTCGTTCCTAAACAGGGTGAAGCACTCCCTTTTTCTTTTTGTTGGGATGAAATCAGAGAGGAAGCAAGTTATGGAGCACAGGACTCGGCTGTATGCATCGGCCTGTTAAATGCTTCTTTACATACAGGACACACACAGCAAGATTACTGAGAAAAATAACTCCAAGGCAGCAGCTCTGGTCCTTTAATACTGCCTAGATATTGACTAAATCGGCATGATCGTTTCATCAGTGTTTGCAGAGAAGGCGATGAGGCAACATGGGGAAGAACAGCCAGCAAGAGAAGAGTTTGTATTGGCAAAGACGGTCAAATGGAAAGGAACATTCTTTCTGGTAATTTCTGCAAAGTTCGAGGGCTGAACGGAAGACGCATCCTCCAGTCTGGAAGGCTGGCTCTAAATCCCAGCTGGGCTGGACCAGGTTGCAGCCAACGCACTGATGAGGGAAACACTCTCGGTACGTGTGCATAATCGAGACTCAGCCTCGCTGAATCCTGCTCCTATTCAGCTGCGGATGAGTTTTCCCCCTCGGCTGCTTTCTTCAACTCTTTCATGGATTTCGCATTATTTCGAAGAGTGAGCTAAGTTTTGTTCCAGGCCTTTCAATGAGTTAACCAGCCCGGAGATACACCATGTTATACTTGGTCATAAACGAAAAGCTTCCTGTCTCAATGCCTGGAGAGAGTGGGGGGGGGGGGATTTCATTTCCCCCTCCAACTGGGTCTTAACCGGGTAGCAGCCATAACATCTATATGCCAAGGCTGTGGGCTGTCGGCTTTTCTAATCTGAACCAACAGCAGTTTATCAGTATACTCAGTTTGGTAATATCATGGGCTCGTATAGCTGCCAACTGGCCGAAGGCTTCTCTGAAACGTTTCTCAGCGCAAACTTCACAGACCCTGGATGTCCAGGCAAACCGGCACTTCACCTTCTTGGAAAGGGAGACTGGCTCCGGCTGCAACTAATTCTTCCCCATCTGAGAAGACCCATATGGCACCCTCCACAAAACCATTATATAATCCAGCACTCTCCAGCCGAGTGGGAAACCTGCAGTCCATTACTGTCATTCAAAAGTTGCTGAAGAATCCCCATCTAAGCAGTTCCGTATTGTCTGGCATGAGAAAAATCACTCTTCAAAGAGAGTGTTCAGGCTGTGAGGACACATCATGCAACCGTATGGCAATATTTCACTGCAAGCATTTCTGGAAGTTAAGTGAGAAAGAGCCAGCAGGGCAGGGCTATTGCATACCTTAGCCCCTAAAAGATCATTTCATACAATTCTTTCTTAAAAATAGGCCTTTCAAGTCTTCTTTGTTTAAAAATATACTACTTATTTACTTAGAATTTATTTAAAACATTTATTATCAGACTTTCTACCTTACAAGAACTGAAGGCAGCTTACAGTGGAAGAGGAGGAGGAGGAGGAGAAGGAGAAGGAGAAGAAGGGATTGGATTTATACCCCGCCCTTCACTACCTGAAGGAGTCTCAGAGCAGCTTACAAACTCCTTTCCCTTCCCCTCCCCGCAACAGACACCCTGGGAGGCAGGTGGGGCGAGAGAGCTCTTTCCAGAACTGCTCCTGAGAGAACAGCTCTGAAAGAACTTGTTACTGACCCAAGGTCATGCCAGCAGCTGCAAGTGGAGGACTGGGGAATCAAACCTGGTTCTCCCAGATTAGAGTCCGCGCACTTAACCACTACACCAAACTGGCTCTACCAGCCCACTGATAGTTTGGATTATGGTTTACACTTCTGCCTTTAATGTGAAGAATGTGTTCCAGAATGGAGCAGCCATGTTAATATGATGCCATCTTGTGGCACCTTAAACCCTTAATAATATTTTCGTATTATTTATTTACAAAAATGTTATGCTGCCTTTGTACCCAGTCAGGGTCCACAAGGTGGCAAACATAAAACCGTTATAAAACTTAAACAATTAAAAATACATATAAATTATACAATTCAATTAAAATCACATTAACACACAACACACAAGACCACTACTGGGGGTTTGCCAGATGGAACAAAAAGGTCTTCACCAGCTGACCAAAGAAGAAGAAGAAGAAGAAGAAGAAGAGATTGGATTTATATCCCGCCCTTCACTCACTTGGAGTCTCAGAGCGGCTTACAAACTCCTTTCCCTTCCCCTCCCCACAGCAGACACCCTGTGAGGTAGGTGGGGCTGGGAGAGCTCTGAGACAACTGTCCTTGAGAGAACGGCTGGTACAGAGCTATGGCTTGCCCAAGGTCATCCAGCAGGTGCAAGTGGAGGAGTGGGGAATCAAACCAGGTTCACTCAGATTAGAGTCTGCACGCGTAACCACTACACCAAACTGGCTCTCACGGATAGAAAGACACGGATAGAAAGAGACAGACAAATCTCCCCCGGGGGAGGGAGCCAAGGGTCCCGTGAGCCAGAACCCAGAGTGGAAGAGAAGGGTCATCATGCCGTCTGTATCGCTCCAGAATACCCTTAAAGGGCTTTCCTGGAACAGTGCTTTAGAGAAAAATAATTCCTGGGTTATTTTTTTACCCCAATACATTACACAGGCTGCGGTTAAAAAGCTATCCCAATGGCAAAATGCACATTTTTGCCAGTTGTTTTCCACCTCAAGTTTGTTTACAGAAAGTGAAACAGAAGTGGTAAGTGGCTGTATTCTGTGGACATTGTCTACTACTGTACAGGCGACAAGGTCCTAAGAGGAAAAGGTTCTAGAGCCATTTTTCTCAGCATTCTGCCAAAAAAGTACAACCTACAGTGGCTAATTCACTCCAAAGTTATTTTCAAGGTTAAAAAAAAGTCACAACGGAATGTCCATAAAATGATTTCTAAAGGTGAAAAGAAGCCAGCTTTCTGTTATGCTTATCTCATCAACTCACCATAACGGTGCAGTCCTCCGAGCCGCTGGCGATAACCTGATCATTGTGAGGACACCAGTCGATGTCAAGCACCGGTCCCGTGTGGCCACATACTGTGGGGTAGGATTTGTCGATTCTACCTGTCTGGACAGAGAGAAGAGAGCACTGTAACGTACAGGACAAAGACAGCACAAAGGTCAGCATTCCAGTATTGCACTCGCGATGAGAAAACTTCAAGGGTCAAATGTATACATCTCATACCAAGAAATAATCTTATTGTGATATTTTCCTGAAGGGGCTTTTACAGGCAAAGATGTCGGGCAAATCCACAGCATCGGCTAGCCTGATCCCGTCAGATCCTGGAAGCTAAGGAGCGTTGACCCCGGTTACTGTTTGGATGGGAGACCACCAAGGTCACCACACAGAGGAAAGCAGTGGCAAACCGCCTCTGATAATTTCTTGCCTTGAAAACCCTACAGGGTTGCTGTAAATTGGCTGTGACTTGACGGCACCTTACACACACACACACACACACATGCACTGGATGTTTGCTCATCCAGCTGGTAACTTGCAGCCATAAATGGAAGCAACTCTCCAGGGCTTTAGCAAATTGCTTTGCATACCCTTTCACTCCCTGTGCCATAATTTTTAGAAGCCCGTGCGGGTATATTGCTGGAAATGCCTTTAACATGCCCACCCAGCAAAGGCAGTCTTCATTTCTAGTTTGCTGTGTATGCTTTACAGAAGCATAGTTGCGTCTGGATACTCTTTAAGTCTGTCTTCTTTGGGAATCTATGGCTTGATTTACCGATTTATCTACTATTTACTCCTTATAATTCCTGAACCTGGGATCGATCACACGTTCTATTGTCGTTGTTGTTGTTGTTCAGTCGCACAGTCAAGTCCGACTCTTCGCGACCCCAAGGACCACATCACGCCAGGCCCTCCTTTACCACATTCTCTGTTACCACTTTGCTAATCCCTAGGTTAGTTTTTCCCAATGCGAAGTGCATTGCACAAGAGGTTTTAGAAACAGCTATAGCTATTAGCTCTTGCAGACAACTGACCTTAGACCTGCTTGTCAAAAGAGGACAAAGAGGAAAGTCCTAAAGGAGTTAGAGCAACACTCTTTACCTAGCTCAATTTAAGCTTGACAGGAAGAACCTTAAAGTAGCTGCTGAAAAAAGGTATATTATGTGACAACTGTAAGGGGACAGAGATGTCTAGGACCTCTAACCTCATGGCAAGCCCACTATTTCACCTCATTGTTTAAGGGAGCTACTGTGCGATACTCGGTTAACAAAGGGAAAAGCCAGGCTGTGACCTAACTTTCTTCCACGAGCGCTAGCCCATATGGTTGTCAGCACACACGCATATGAATGAGCATGAGCCACATTTTGGTGGTTCAGTTTGCATCTGAACCACGAACCAAACCATGACCCGATATGAACCGTGAGCCATTTAAAGTTTAAGCCCTTGCTTTCTGCTCCCCGTGGCTTCTCTCCTGCTCCTACAGAGGGTCAGCACAGCACACACTTGTGTTTGAAGAGCTATGGCTAGACCACAGCGCAACTGAACCTCCGTATGATAACATAATAATATGGATCTACCCATGTGTTAAGATTTTCTTCCACGTGTTTCCACCATCTGAAACAGCTACTCGGCACAGACACCTCAATACTTTAGCACCACAGCCCCTGACTTGTGGAAATCCCACCCAAGGGAGGTCTGCCAAGCTCCATCTCCATTGGGCATTGAGCCAAAGTGGCACTTTTCCAAAGAGCTTTGGGGTATCTTGATTGCCTTGATTTGACCAGCTGCTACTTATTACAGTTTTTGTTCTGTTCTTACACAACAGCAGCTTTTTTGTTGTGTGATTTTCTTTTATATTTTGGTTCTTCAGCAACATTGAATATTTTAACTGAAAGGCAAAGTATAAATTATCCATGGGGCAGGCTGCAAAGGCACAGTGGCCTAACAGGATAGGCCGTGGATCAGCCACTGAGGAACTGGGCTTCCATTATTTTGCATGCTATGTGCATGAGAAAGAAGCAGACCTTAACCTAGGAGGGTAAAGTTTGCGTTGACACACGATGGACTCAAAATGAACGCATCTCCCATGAGGAAGCACATCTAAGGCGAAAAAGAAAAAAGCTCACCTTATCTAAAGCTCAAATTAAAAGAGCTGCAGATGAATGGGACGAGATGCCCATGAAAAATTCCAACGATTAAATGAACACACCTGGTTAGTTTAAAGAAAAACTTAAAGAGAAATACCCTAACAGATGAAACCACACGGTACAGCTGCATTCAGAGAGCCAACAGTGGTCAGTTCAGTGTGTGCGTGGGAGGAGAATTAGCCAGTACATACATATTAAACTGGCAAATTTCTCCCATCTGTAGGATCAAGATAAAAGCCAAGCACCAAGTTTGCAAACAAACCCCTGAGTGTTAAATCAAGCTCAGCCCATTGTGCAAAATGACTGGAACGTTATGTTTTTATTTGTCTAAAATGGCAATTAATTTGCCGAGTCACGAGCCTGCAATTACCCCTCTACTGGCACCTTTCTTTCTAGGCCGACAAAAGGCTAGCGACGCAGAGTCGCATATAACCAACGGGGCCCCGCACTTGTCTGTCTGCCGGGCTGGGGTGTTCCCAGGAGACAGCCTGTCCCATTTCCATATAATGGCTTGCTGCAGACTTCATAAGCACTATCAAAAACAAAATGGGAGTTTTCCCTGCTCGATTAGCAGCGTCAGCTGCAGACTGGCAGTGGCTCGTCTCGGGCCCTTATCTTTGATCGCTGCCTTCAGATAACGACGCGCACAACATTATCAGGAGAGAAAAGAGGGGAGTGGCAGGTCTGTGGGATGGGGGTTAGCTACTGGGTGCAACCTTACAAAAGCGAAATGTCATCCTGTAATGAAATGACGGGCCCTCGCTTGGTGGAACAGAACACACTTTGCATCAACCGTTTCCAGGGTTCATCCCTGACAGCTTCTCCAGACAGCAGGCTGGGAAAGAAGACCTCTGCATGAGTTGTCAGACAGCTGACGCTAGCCAGAGCTGACAGGCCGGATGGGCCAATGGCCTGACGAGGCAGCTACAGGTGTTCAGGAAAACAACTGAATATGCAGTGAAGCGTGGTCACGGCCACACTTCATTGTATGCCACGCTTCAGCCTGCTTTCGAGGCCATGTGAACCGACCACGCGAGGCGCTGCTTTCTGCCAGGACTCTTGCTTCAAGGGAAGAGGGCGGGACGACACCATGTGGCCAAACACACCATCAACGTCACACCAGCTGGGGAAAGGAGAAACTCCACAATCAGTTCCCGGCTCTGCTGCTGTTCACGACAAGGCAAGCGGACGGAAGCTCAGGCTCTTCGTGCAATAAAGCATTACATCGAAATGTGAGCACGCAGAATAGATTCCTAAAAGTACATTATGCTCCTTACAGCAATTAGTACGAATGCCAATAAAACATCTATGTCAAAGAACATCTGCAACGCTTACGGTTGCCAACCGCTGTGCGGGGCCTGGAGATTTCCTGGAATTACAACTGTATTTTCTCCTTAGGCCTGTGTATTTTCTCCTTGCCTTGAGTCATTGAGATTTCTTACAAGTAACTCAAGAGACCTCCTTAACACACCTTGTTAGAATATTCTTAAATTTATTTCTAAAAGAAGAAGAAGAAGAAGAGAAGAAGAGATTGGATTTATACCCCGCCCTCCACTCCCCAAGGGAGTCTCAGAGCGGCTTACAAACTCCTTTCCCTTCCCCTCCCCACAACAGACACCCTGTGAGGTAGGTGGGGCTGAGAGAGCTCTTTCCCAAGCTGTCCTTGAGAGAACAGCTGGTACAGAGCTATGGCTTGCCCGAGGTCATCCAGCCAGATGCAAGTGGAGGAGTGGGGAATCAAACCCGGTTCTCCCAGATTAGAGTCCGCGCACTTAACCACTACACCAAACTGGCTCTATTAGTATAAAAGTATACTAATAAGCTTCCTTTTTTCCCCTCGCTCCTCCAGAATATTATGGCCGCGATGGCTCAGAGGTTGAGACGCTGAGCTGCAGACTGGAAAGTCAGTAGTTCGGCAGTTTGAGACCCGAGTGCCACGTGACGGAGTGAGCTCCCGTCTCTGGCCCCAGCTCCTGCCAATCTAGCAGTTTGAAAGCAAGAAATTGCAAGTAGGTAAATAGGTACCACTTTGGTGGGAAGGTAAGAGCATTCCGTGCGCCTTGGCGTCTAGTCATACCGGCCACATGACCATGGAAAAGTCTTTGGACAATGCTGGCTCTTCAGCTTGGAAACGGAGATGAGCACCGCATCCCTAGAGTCGGATTCAACTGGCTTTCAACCAAGGGAAACCTTTACCTTTATCTCCAGAATAATTTTTAATTGGTCCTATTTTCAGTATTTATTGTGTTACTTGGAGTTAATGTGCAATATATACGTTTGGCCACTGAGGAAGGCCAAATTGGCTAAAACGGGTATGGTCTTGGCCTAGGGTTGCCAGCCTCCAGGTGGGGCCTGGGGATCTCCCGCTTTTACAACTGATCTCCAGCTGACAGAGATGAGCTCCCCTGGAGAAAACGGCTGCCTTGGAGGGTGGGCTCTATGGCATTGTACCATGCTGAGACCCCTCCCCTCTCCAAACCCCACCTTCTCCTGGCTCCACCCCCAAAGTCCCCAGGTATTCCCCAACCCAAACTTGGCAACCCTATCTTGGCCACATATGTTTTCTGTTCGATACCTGTGTATGAGTTTATCCTGTTTTGAGGCTACTATTGGGCCTATATCTGTTTTCATCTAATTTGTAATAAATACAGGCATACTTGATAATACTTCTGTTATATGTTTTTAACTGATAGTATTTGGCCTTTATCTTTGTGGTTAATAATTACCCTTTTGAATTTTAAACACAAACAGCAGTAAGTTCTTTTTTTAAAGTTATTGCAGATAAAATTTGCCAAATAAGGGCACTTAATAAAAAATCAGAGTGGCCAAAACATTATACATAACGGTTCTGATGAGGCAGCCTGAAAAAACAGATTTCAAAAAACTGACCATCTCTACGAGGAAGGAGCAAAAGATCACAAAAATAATTTAGATAATTTAGTGCAGAAAGCTGTTTGGGGGGGCTTTTTATCCTCACTGTTGTAAATAAGGAAGTAGCAGCAACTGGCACATTCTACTTTTGAGGAAGGAAACTGGATCACAGAAAATGGGCTTGAAATGCAGACTAAGCTGTTTCTTCTTTAGGGCCCAACATTCCACACTCCCACGTTTCCAAGCCCAGCAACTGCTTTATCATTTATCTATACAGATAAACCTATACAGAGCATCCACATCTACCGACACCAGATGGTTCATACCCCAGGCGCTGGGGCTTAAAGGAGGAGTGCCCTGTTGATTCAGACCATGACAAATGGCCATTCGTCATCCAGCAAGTCAGCCAGGCTCTCCATGACTAACCCTTATTAAGATAAGTAAACAAGGCCGTTCCCCAAAGGGGAATCTATCATGGTAACGCTGCTGTCACCAAAAGCCTTCTAAAAATACTTAGCTTCAATTGTATTTGGGAAGATGGAACTTGCATCTTTCACCAGAAGTCACAGAAGCATGCACCGGTAACCTCACGCATAACAGAGTTCAAGTTCTATCAAAGCAGTGAGTTGGAATGTGAGCAGGCATTAGCCAAGAGGCAGATCAATTTGGCAGGCTAACGATGCTCATGGGGAGGGGGGAGAGAGAGAGAGAGAGAAATCTGGGAGGGGAAGAACGCTGTGTGCAGGCACAAAATTTGGTAAGTGTGGTAGCATATGGACAGGGCAGTATTGGAGTAGGGGTGCAGAAACAGTCTCTGCAGCGTACAGTGACCTTACATCATTCTGTACAGGGCCAAGAGCCACTGGAGTCAGACAGCTAGCAGGGAAAGAGAATTATCTAGCAGACCATTTTGTGCTTAAGAACTACTTAGCAACCCTCAGGGGGCTGCACATTCACTGTAAAAATGCTCTGGGTGCACTTGTGCGAGTGCCTTTGCAATGAAAGGTAATTTCTCAAAGGCAGCATCCTACTTGGAGAAGCTGTAGGATCTAAAGTGAAAGGCTGACAACAGAAGGGAATGAAATGATGAGTTGCCGTTCATTCCCATTTCTCAACAGCAACTCCTGTTCCGCGGAGTAACCACCTTAAGATGGAGCTTGGAGCTCTCCTGGAATTATAACTGATCGCCAGACTACAGTTCTCCTGGAGGAAATGGCAGCTTTGGAACATAAGAAGGGCCCTGCTACATCAGACCTGTGGTCCATCTAGTCCAGCATCCCGTCTCACACAGTGGCAAACCAGTTCCTCTGGAGAGCCAACAACAGGGGGGAGAAGAAGAAGAAGAAGAAGAAGAAGAAGAGGAGGAGGAGAAGGAGATTGGATTTATACCCTGTCCTTCACTACCCAAGGGAATCTCAGAGCGGCTTACAAACTCCTTTCCCTTCCCCTCCCCACAACAGACACCCTGTGAGGCAGGTGGGGCTGAGAGAGCTCTTTCCAGAGCTGTCCTTGAGAGAACAGATGGGACAGAACTACGGCTTGCCCAAGGTCATCCAGCAGCTGCATGTGGAGTGGGGAATCCAACCCAGTTCTCCCAGATTAGAGTCCGCACACTTAACTTCCCCTGATGTTGCCTCCTGGCTCTGGGATTCAGAGGGTTAGTGCCCCTGAACATGGAGGCTCCCCTCAGTCACCGTGGCTAGTAGCCACTGATAGAGCTCTCCTCCACGGAGCTATCTAATCCCTTTTAAACACTGACTCTTCCTGTGGCCATCACTACATCCTTTGGCAGTGAATTCCACATTTTAATCACATCCTGTGTAAGAAAGTATTTCCTATGGCATCCCCACCACCCTGAGCTCTCAGCCCTAGCCAAACTCAGGGCCCCCCCAGGAACAACCACCCAATCTCCAGGAATTTCTCAAGGCAGAGCTGGCAACCCTACTTTTGTGCAAGGCCGCTTGGAACAAAGAGGAGCAATGCAAGACACCAGGCCGGGCTTCTGCACTTCAGCAGGGTTTGCACAAGACCAAGCAGCTACGCTGCGGGCTTGCATGGCACAAGCGAGTGCTTTGTTCACCGGGCCTGGCGTCATTTAACATTCTGACTCCTCTGGAAGGTTTGAGGAGTGTCCCCAGGACGGTCAGTCACTCACAGGCAGTAATGAGGGCTGGAACTCGTCCCACAGGGAGAGCAGAAACGAAGCAGCTGGATGACTTCATTGCCTAGTGCTGTGAGCTTACGGCTGAACAGAGATAAGTGGCGGGTAGAAGCACAAAAGGCTTTGTGACTGCAGCAGCAGTTTCCATGGAATATCAGCCCTGGAAAGTCGATGGTAAGGCTCAGAAATCCACCACAAAATTAGCCGCCACAGTCAGAAACAGACACAGCAAAAACAAACTGCCAACTGCTTGCCAGAGCAAGAGCCAGCGTTTGGCACGGCTGCTGCATTTCAGTGAGAGAACAGCAGTTTATTGCTGCTACTGTATCCTGGGGGGGTGGGGGGGATTCGCCAAAATGCAGACGAGCACCTCCCCTCACTTGCATTCCTTGCCAAAACCAGACGATCTGGAGTCCCTTGGTTCCGGAGAGCGCTTTTTTGATTGATCTTGAACTGTTCTTTTAAAACAGGTGAAAATACATCCTTTTCTAATAAAGTTACCTCATTTTTAAAAAAAATCTTCTCCAAGTAACCGTTTAGCAGTAGCTAGAAAACCAGTTTCCAGCAGCCCTGGTGCTATTGCAAGCTGTATATATTGTCATCCCTTCCCGACCACTGGTAAATGCAGAGAAATTCCAGGGAGGGCAGGACAGAAATCAAAAGAAGAAGAACAGGAGGAGGAGGAGGAAGTAGTAGTGGTAGTAGCAGTGTGGAGGTGCTTGGCTGGCATATGTCATTTAGGAAGAGCTTCCAAGAGTCAACGCCCCCTTCATCAGACGATTAAGCACTTTCAGTGGAATCCAGGAACAGACACACGAAACTGCCTTATATTGACTCAGACCACTGATCCATCTATATCAGGAGTGGGCAAATGGCGGCCCGGGGGCCACATGCGGCCCGCCACAGAGTTTTTTGCGGCCCGCCAAGAAGATTTCAGGACTTCAAGAAAATTGAGCCTAAATTCAATTTGCTCTCTTATCCCATCACTGCTGATATTGATACGGCACCTGAGGAGCTGCAGCTTGAACTTATTGACATGCAGTCAGATCACACTGTGAAAGAAAGGTTTAATGCTGTGACATTAGTTGACTTTTACAAATCTTTGTCTGCTGAAAAAATTTCCATATATGAAGAAATTTGCTGGGAAAATGTTCTCTATATTTGGGTCTACATATATTTGTGAGCAAAGTTTTTCTTGCATGAAGATCAACAAGAGTAAATATAGATGCTCTTTGACAGACATTAACTTGCAGGCTGTGATGAGAATCTCAACAAGCAATCTCCCTCCTGATTTCAAAAAAATTGTAGAAAAGTGTGATAGGGTACATTTGTCTCACTAAACTGATTCTAAAATTAAATGTGCTTGCAGCTATAGATGATATAAAACTAGCACAACAAATAAATTGAATAAAACTACCACTATTTTATTTTATTTATATTTATTGATCTTTATGATACAATTTATACCTTTTCTGAAATGCAAAGTTAACTAATGAATGCAATCGTTTTAAAAGGTGCGGCCCTCCGCTAACCTCCGCTCCCACAAAGTGGCCCCCGAGCCAAAACAATTGCCCACCCCTGGTCTACACCAATCGTGTCCGGTCAGACTGGCAGCAGCTCTCCAGGGTCTGAAGCATCGGTCTTTCACATCACCTACTTTCAGATTCATTCTAAATGGAGATGCCAGAGACTGAACATGGGGCCTTCTGCATGCCAAGCTCTGCCGCTGACCCACAGTCCCTCCCCACTAGTTTAGATAGGAAAATAAAAAGGCTGTGGCATTATTGTTAAACTCTTGGGAAGCAGAGATGCAGTACACACCTTGGGGAGGTTTATTTTGCAGCCAAATAAAAAGACGTAGGGGCACAGCAGTGAATTGGGAGAGGCCGCGAACAAGAAGAAGGAGAGGAGATTGGATTTATACCCTGCCCTTCGCTACCCAAAGGAGAGCGGCTTACAATCCCTTTCCCTTCCCCTCCCCACAACAGACACCCTGTGAGGTAGGTGGGGCTGAGAGAGCTCTCTCGAGAACTGCCCTTGAGAGAACAGCTCTGAAAGAACTTGTGACTGACCCAAGGTCACACCAGCAACGGCATGTGGAGGAGTGGGGAATCAAACCCGATTCTCCCAGATTAGAGTCCGCGCTCTAAACCACTACACCAAACTGGCTCTCAAGCATCAGGCACTAATCATTTCCATAAAACAAACTTTGCATCAAAAAATTGATTCGCTCACAGATGCCGAGTTTGGATTTTTAGGGTTTCACCACCCAAAATTCCTCAAGAATACAGCCAGTTTGCTGTAGTGGTTAGGAGGGTGGACTCTAATCTGGGAGAACCAGATTTGATTCCCCACTCTGCCACATGCAGCTGCTGGTGTGACCTTGGGTCAGTCATAAGTTCTCTCAGAGCTGTTCTCTCAAGGGCAGTTCTCAAGAGAGCTCTCTCAGCCCCCCCTACCTCACAGGGTGTCTGTTGTGGGGAGGGGAAGGGAAAGGAAATGGTAAGCCACTCTGAGGCTCTGAGTGAAGGGCAGGATATAAATCCAATCTCTTCTTCTTCTAAAGAGACGTACAAAGAAGAACTGTGACATTCTGGCAACAACTCCAGAACGGTACCTTGCCCACTTATTGGCTCAAGGGGCAGCTTCAAGCCATGCCAGTATCTGTAAGCTGGCAGAAGCAATTCCACTGATCCCTCTCCTACAGATTTTAACATTTGGAGGTAACCATATACTTCCACTTGCTTCCACACTGACATATTTGGCAGATGTTTTCTAAAGTCAGTGGAGGTTCTGCAAGGAGCAAATGAAAGAAGCATTTGCAAATTCTGGTCCCTTCCCCGAAAAACAAACAGTACACCTCCCAAAAAACGTGGGGTGTTTTTTTTTGCTCCCCACCTTTGAACAAAAGCCAACATTTTCACAGGCAAGGTTTACAGTGGAAGTGCTGACAGCCCCTCAGCAGCAGCAAAGTTAGTAAAGTACGTACAACCACCTAAACCACTGGAACAGCACCAAGAGATCACAGTCACAGCTTGTGATACAGCACGTGTGTGTGTGTAGAGTTCAAAAAAAGGATCAATCTGGAGGAATCGGGAGCTGCTAAGATGGACTGGGGAAAGGGCTGAGATTTCACACTGTCTACAACTGCAACCGCAGAGAAATTCCCTTGGGGACGGTGGCTTCTCCTAGAAGAACAGCAAGTTATAGCACCCTATCGCTTTTCAGCCTGTGTAACAGATTGCGCAGAGAGCGCGCTTCAAGGGTGGGAAAGGGCAGCTCTTGGAAGAAGGCCTCTGCTTTCTGTCACGTGTAACAGCTTGCAGACGTTTCCTTGAGGAAATGCTGACGGGACCTTTTTTGTGAACGGGACACAGGAGACCACAAAGACCACAATGGGAGAGAAGCTGAGTCATCTCTAGCTGGTGCTCCGGCTCCAAGGCAGAAAGGAGCTACTCATGCCTTACTCATTCCTACTGTAAGGAATTTACATGGGGGGGGGGGTCCCTTTGAAAAGTGCTTAGAAACTGCAACTCATCCAAAATGCGACTGATATGAGTTAACATAGTCCTGGAAACTGGTAGGGACCAAAAACCCACCTTGTTCAATCTTCACTGGTCACCAGTTAGTTTCCAGGTGCAACCGGAAATGCTGGTTTTGATCTTTAAAGCCCTAAATGCCCAGTGTTCCCAGTAACATTGAGGCCTTCCTCAAAGAGCCAGTTTGGTGTAGTGGTTAAGTGCGCGGACTCTAATCTGGGAGAACCGCGTTTGATTCCCCACTCCTCCACTTGCACCTGCTGGATGACCTTGGGCAAGCCATAGCTCTGTACCAGCTGTTCCCTCAAGGACAGCTTGGGAAAAAGCTCTCTCAGCCCCACCTACCTCACAGGGTGTCTGTTGTGGGGAGGGGAAGGGAAAAGGAGTTTGTAAGCCACTCTGAGACTCCCTTGGGGAGTGGAGGGCGGGGTATAAATCCAATCTCTTCTTCTTCTTCTTCTTCTTCCACCGTGTGCTTCCATTTATTTATTTAGAACAGATACCTACCTACTGCCTTTCCAGAGAATGTGTTCAAGGTGACTTAAAGTTGAACATAGTAGTATCATAAAGTAGCACAAATTGTTAAAATTAACAAAGTATTAAAAACTTCTACTGTGCACTTCTACTGTGTGAGAGGTATTTATTTATTACGTTTATACCCCGCCCTCCCCGCAAAGCAGGCTCAGGGTGGCTCACAATCATTAAAACATATAACATAATATATCAACATCAATCAAAATCCAGAAAAATTATCCTAAAAACAATTCATTTATCCTACTTGTACTAATAAAGTCCTGTCAATGTCTCTAAGAATTACGTAGATGGTGTACTTTCTTTGAGATTTCCTCAACTGCTCGACTACCTGGGCCAAGAGTTCGTTGGTGATGACAGTGGGGGCGGCTCCTAGTTGAAAGTCGGGTGGAAGAGCTCTGTCTTGCAGGCCCTGCGGAACTGTAAAATATCCCGCAGGGCCCTGATCTCTTCTGGGAGCTCATCCCACCAGTACGGAGCCACCACTGAGAAAGACCTGGCGATAGTGAGCCTGGCATCCTTAGGGCCAGGAAGGGGCAACCGGTTTTGAGACCCCAACCGTAGTGCTCTCTGGGGTATATCTGGGGAAAGGCGGTCCCTCAGATATGTTGGACTCCGGCCATATAGGGCTTTAAAGGGAAGTACCAGCACCTTGAAGTGAATTCGGTACGCTACTGGCAGCCAGTGCAGTGTCCTCAGCACAGGCTGGATGTGCTCCCACCTTGGGAGGTCCCATCAGCAGTCTGGCCGCAGCATTCTGCACTAGCTGCAGCTTCCAAAGTTGGAACCCAGGGAGGGCAGGGGTTTGAGGAGGGGAGGGACCTCAGCAGGATATAATGCCACACACTCTACCTTCCAAAAGCAGCCATTTTCTTCAAGGGAACAGATCTTGGTCATCTAGAGATCTTGGTCATCCAGAGATCAACTGTAATAGCAGATTTCCAGGTGCTACCTGGAGGTTGGCAACCCTAGTGAGGGAACATGCCCAGTCACAAGAAAAGTGACACCTTCTGAGGGAAGTCCTCCTAGACCTAGCCCCTTTTCCTACCAGTGTTCCCCCATCAGTTAAAAACTATTTTGCTCGGGAGAGTAAAGTTTGAGTCCAGTGGCAACTTTAAGACCAACAAAGTTTTATTCTGGGTAGAAGCTTTCATATGCATGCAAAGCTTCTACCCAGAATAAAACTCTGTTGGTCTTAAAGGTGCCACTGGACTCTAAACTTTGTTGTGTTGCTCCAAATGCATGTGTAAGTCATGGTTGACTTCTGGCTGCCCCCTAGAAGAAGAAGAAATTAGATTTATACCCCGCCCTTCACTCACTTGGAGTCTCAGAGCGGCTTACAAACTCCTTTCCCTTCCCCTCCCCACAACAGACACCCTGTGAGTTAGGTGGGGCTGAGAGAGCACTTTCCCAAGCTGTCCTTGAGGGAACAGCTGGTACAGAGCTATGGCTTGCCCGAGGTCATCCAGCCAGGTGCAAGTGGAGAAGTGGGGAATCAAACCCGGTTCTCCCAGATTAGAGTCTGCGCACTTAACCACTACACCAAACTGGCTCCCACACCAAACTGGCTAGTGTGGCTTGGACGCGTCAGAGAGGTGGCTTGCTATTGTCTGCCTCTGAGTCCCAGCCCTGGTATACCTTGGAGGTCTCCCATACAAGTCCTTGTCAGGGTTG
Source organism: Lepidodactylus listeri (assembly GCA_029233225.1). Classification (NCBI taxonomy): domain Eukaryota; kingdom Metazoa; phylum Chordata; class Lepidosauria; order Squamata; family Gekkonidae; genus Lepidodactylus; species Lepidodactylus listeri. The sequence goes on along the minus strand of JARCFY010000013.1, from coordinate 3,397,534 downwards.
GCCCTGTTTAGCGCCCGAGATCTGACAAGATCAGGCTTTCCTGGGCTATCCAGGTAAGGCGCATGCTCTGCATTTATTTATTGAGGGGATTTTTATGCTTCCTCTCTGGGGGATCCCGCCCACGGTAGCTCAAAAAAACCCCAGAATAAAACATAGCATTAAAAGTTATAAATTAAAGCCCAGTGTTAAGAAACCCCAGCCAGAGAACTGGGGGAAAAAATCCCTTTGAAAGGACAAACATTGCTTAAGAATTGGGGGGGGGGGGAATCAGGCAGTGATGTCTCTCTCTCCTTCTCAAATGCTTTGTGCAGCAGTGGTTAAGTTAGGGTTAAAATCTGATGAATGCACAAAACCAAATAGCTTATAGCTCTGAGATGATAATGAAAGATGGAAAGGGTAGCTCACTTTTCTTGGTTCTTCACTTTGAGCATTATGACTTAAAAGATGCCATGCCCTCTGCATTCGCCAAGAAACTGCAGAAAGGCTGAGGGAGCCACGTTTAGATCCTTTGGTAATTTTGACGATAACGTTTTATTCCACTTTTCACAGCCAGTACCAGTCTTAAGAGATAAACTCCACTGGTGATCAATAGTATAATTTGTTCAAACTCCACTGGTGCTCAATAGCAGAATTTGTTCCGTAACACAGAAACAAAAAAGCCTTCGTTCTCCCAATCAGAAGACGAGAAGATAAACCTGTTTTTCAGCTGTTTCCTCTTAAGACTACTGCTGAAGGATCACATGACTGAACGTTCCCACTGTTTAAAAATCTCCACACCGGAAAAAACCCTCAGTGTCAGGGTAAAGACCTCTCGCCTACACTTCTCCCCAACTAGTTTTCTAGCTGCAGGGAAATGTGTTCCTACAGAAAACATTCAACCACACCAATGCTACCTCTAAGCTGCGGAGTCCTGTGAGCAAAAATTCTACTTTGTGAGCTACTGGCATTACAGTTGTGAGCAGGTGACTTGGCTACTGCATAGATTAGTTTGCTCTGGAGCCCTCCTTCCTGGGCTACGACAAAAATGTGTGAGCCGGAGGCTAAAAAACTGGGAGCTAGCTCACACTAACTCGGCTTAGAGGGAAGACTAACCACCCCACCCCACCTGCAGTCTGAAGCTACGGCACCCCCACAACTGGCCAGCCCCTCATCAGCAGTTTGTATGAGCCAGATCTAATGCTCTACAAAAAAGACTACAATAAAATTGTTGATATCCCACTGGTGTGTTGATATCGATGCACTGGTAACAAAGGTCTCCGGAATAATGTCTCGTTTCGAATCCCAAGGATCTTCATCTGAACCATAAGTTCAAATGCAGGGTAATATCCAGGGGTCCTTTGGGACTGGAGCGAGGCGGAGCACAGCTCCGCCAGCTCAGGAGGGGCAGTAGGGCAGCCACGGGCCGAAATCAGATTTTCTGATCTAATTCGGCCCGCCGCCGAATTGCCCCCGAAATTCGGCGGCAACTTTAAAAGCTGCTGTAGGGGAAGGGGTTTGAGGCAGAGGCTCCAAACTTGCAGAGTAGCTGCTGGGACCTCTCCCCCAAATGCCCACCAAGTTTCAAGAAGATTGGACCACGGGGTCTAATTCTATGGGCCTCCAAACAGGTTGCCCCCATTCCCTCCACTGTTCTCTATGGTGGGAAAAAAGTAACATTTTTCCCACCATAGAGAACAATGGAGGGGATGGGGCAACCTGTTTGGGGGTCCATAGAATTGGACCCCATGGTCCAATCTTCTTGAAACTTGGTGGATATTTCAAGGAGAGGCTCCTGCAAGTTTGGAGCCTCTCCCTCAAACCCCCTTCCCTCCAGCCCCTCATATACCCTATGAGTTTTTGCCATTGATTTCAATGGCCCATAGGGTATAATGGGGCTGAAACTGACATTCCCTTTCTGACACACTTCCAGTGATGTCAGGGGACGTGGCATATGCTAATGAGTTATGCTAATGAGCTCCTGCACCTCTTTTTCTACAAAAGGACCCCTGGTAATATCCACAATCAGGCTCAAATGAGCAAGTACAGCCTCCATACACTTAACATCCAAAGACTCGTAGCTACAAAGTCTTCTCATTTCATTACTACAAAAAGAATTGCCATCAGTCCATCCACAGCCTTGAGCCAGATCTAAGCAACAAAGGGATTCTAGTATTCTGTATATTCCTCCACCCAAATCACACAGCATCTGCCCAATGAGAACTAAACATGACCGCACAACCACGCACACCTCCTCTAAAGGAACTGGCGGCTCACATGAAAAGTTGTGTGTTGATGGGAGAAAATGGAAGGAACCTTTCAATTATACTTGTAAGATGAAGAAGAGTTTTGGTCCTTGCTTGAACGGGCACCCCACACTCCGGTCATTCTGCAACCTATATAAAACAGAATCGTTCAGGAGGGAATTTTTATAAAGGCCCTGGGCTATAGTATTTAACTTTTAAAGCCCTATATGGCCTGGGGCCTGCCTACCTAAGGGACCGCCTTTCCCCGTATACACCCCAAAGAGCACTGCGGTCAGGCACTCAACATCGCCTGACCCTTCCGGGCCTGAAGGAGGCTAGGTTGACAGCCACCAGAAACAGGGCCTTCTCGGTGGCGGCTCCCTACTGGTGGAACGAGCTCCCAGAGAACATCAGGGCCCTGCGGGACCTTTTGCAGTTCCGCAGGGCCTGCAAAGCGGAGCTCTTCCGCCAGGCTTTTGGGGCCGCCACCGGGGGGAATGGCCCTTAGTAGATGGCGCGTCGAACCATCTTCAGAACATCTACGATGGAAGCCTCCTGGCTGGGCATAAGCTAGTGGCTAGTATTTGGTGCTGGTATGTTGCTGCCATTTGTGATGATTGTCTGTTGTATTTTAAAATGAGTCAATTTTATGCTGTGTTTTAACTTTGTATTTGAGTGATTTTATGTTGTTAGCCGCCTAGAGCCGGTCCGCTGGCTAGGCGGGATATAAATCGAAATAATAAATAATAAATAAATTAATAAATAAATAGTATAACGGAACGGTTCAGGAAGGTGCTTTTATAAAGGGAATAGCCACTTTGTACGGAATATATTATCTATTTGGGGCAGCTAGATTTGAGTCCAATAGCACCTTCAAGACCAACGACATTTTCAGGGCACAAACTTTCAAGGGTCAAAGCTCCCTTCACCAGATCCGACACATTCACCTTTGGCTTATACACCTTGAAACCCGTGCTGGTCTCTCAGGTGCTCCTGGACTCAAATTCTACGGCAGACCAACATGGCTGCCCTCTGAAATTATCTAGTTGTCGTACGTATTGTACTGCTGTTACTGCACAGACCATGTACTTCTCTCTGGTAGATTTTACCAAGATCTATGTGCTTTTCACCTCATTCCTATACTGCGATCCTTGGAGGGCAAATCTGAGGAAAGTGAGATACTGAGCCTCCTAGCCTCAAATAGGGCTGATACCATCGAAGCAGTGTCAAACTTCCTTTATAGAGCGAATAGGAAGAGAAGTTTGTTCTGTTAGAATGGTTAGTTAATAAACTGTTTTGTCTTCTTCCCTTTTTGTATTCCTGAGCTAAGGCTGTTGTTGTTATGCCAATAAAGGTTTGTGGTTTGGCACTCCTTGTAATTTCATTTTCTTCATTGCTTGACATATCTGTTGTTTTTGCCACGTTTCTCATCTTTGTAATCCTAGTCCTACTGCATTGCTTATTAGATCCCTCATGCTGTTTGACAGCATTGCTTTGCTTTACTCCTCATCCCCCACCTTTACTCTCAGTGAGAAATGCAGACTATGAAGTAAACGAATAAGGTAAATAAAATATACTCAATTGCCTTCAACATCCTCCTCCTCCTCCACCACCACCACCCTGTCCCAAGACTCACTGTATCTCAATCATAACACATTATAGTTAGCATTAAGGTACACCAATCTGAACAACCTCTGCTCTGCAGAAAAACCTGGCCCTCCCAACACATGCCTGGTGTCAACAGAGCATGGCCATCCGCCACCACCAGCAAAGCACAGCCATCACACTCTGCTGAGGTAAAAGGGGAGCATAAGGAAACTAGGGAAGCCTCCAGACACCTGCAGTCCCCGTTACTGTGACTTTTTCACTGGTATTAACTACAGGTACTGGATGGCCAAGGCTAGACCAGTCTCATCAGATCTCAGAAGCTCAGCAGGGTTGGTACTTGGATGGGAGACCACCAAGGAAGTCCAGGGTTGCTACACAGAGGCGGGCAATGGCAAACCAAATCTGCTCATCTCTTGCCTTGAAAACTCTATGGGGTTGCCATAAGTCTGCTCCACCACCACAGGACCCTACAAAGGTACTGTTCCCAGCAGACTTTCGACCCTTGCGGACCCACTCAGCACTCCTGCAATCCTGGACTTTACTTCAAGGGCTTATTTCCTCAAAGGCTTCAAGAGGGAATTAGAAAAACATATGGAGCAGGGGTCCATCAGTGGCTCTTAACCACAAGGCATAGATAGGAACTCTCGGTCTGGGGCAAGGGGTGCTCTGGATTCTTGGTACTTGGGGGGGGGGGGACAACAGGGGGGGGGAGGGCTTCTAGTGTCCTGGCCCCACTGCTGGACCTCCTGAGGGCACCTGGTGTTTTTGGCCACTGTGTGACACAGAGTGTTGGATTGGATGGGCCACTGGCCTGATCCAACACTGGCTTCTCCTACGTTCTTAAACTTCCCATTTCACTTTAAAGAGGCTTTTTCTGAAAAAACTGGGGCCTTCTAAAAAGCCCTCGATAACAACAAAATAAAAATACCAAGTGATTCACTGACTTCTGCCGCCCGAGCTTGGCTCGCTGTCATTCCCGGCATTCTGCACGCCCCTCCCTTCCTGTTAAGGGTACAACGCCAAGAACCGAGCACCGATGCTTGAAAACAGCGCCGATTTTTCCACTGTTTTTTAATTCCGTACATAGTCTTTTTGCAACCGCGGCTGCCAAGGGTTTCACATGGGAGGACTCCACAGATAACGCAAGCATTATTTAAACCTCCCACAGACACACAAATCAAGTCTGCCAGGTAATTCAGCTGGCACATTGCGTGGGGGGGGGGGGGGAATACAGGCAGCTAAGAGTTAACCATCCTTGCCCACTTGACTCAGAGGGGCTTCTCTCTCTCTCTTTTTTTACATCCGGAGCTCCTATCCCACCGGTTCTCTAGGCTCAAAGTGGCCAATCAAAGAGCAGGGTGGAAATTATTCAGGACTATCCGACCCAAAGAGCCGTGATGGCCATATATGGTAAAAACCACTGTCAGAGCCCTGCAGTGACGGCTGCTGTTAGATACAGCGAAATGCAGCAGCAGCCGGGGGAGAGCGGGAAGGGAAGGGATGGGAAGGGAAGAAAACAGACCCAAATGCAAAGAATAACCAGCCCATTTATTTGGCGTCCTTAAAATTAGGATGTGGGGAGCAGGAAACGGGCGATGCTTTGCCAGGGCATCGTTAAAGCACCACCAAAACCACAGAGCATAATCAAAAGCAGCCCCACCCCGCCTGATCCAGGTATATTGTGCCGGCTTCTAGGCTTAGGGCTGCGCTCATTGTTACGGTTTCAGCCACAAGGATGTCATAAAAACACTGGCGGGGAGAGAGACCGATGAACGAGCCATTCACGACTTGCATGTTGTGTATGGATGAAAGGGACAGTCTGAGGGCAGGATGCTGGCTGTCTTTTGCGACGGCCCCACTCTATCTGAGTACGAAAGAAATTACGGTGGCCTTCAGCACTTCAGCCCACTTCTGAACAGGTGCTCTGCAGAGCTGCTCCCTGGAATCTGGTTTGCTTATTTGGCCTCGACAGCTCCCATCAACTGCCAAGAGCTTTGTGCGCCCACTGCGACGCAGAGCCCCTGAAATGCATCACATCGGCTAGAGGTGGCAGCAGCCAACTGAAGCAAAAGGAGAGTCCTGGCAAAGACGACTGGGGCGTCAACATGAAACACCGTGACTGAACGAGCACCCACATGGAAGGAAATGAGCCAGCCAGGGTGAGGGTACAGATCCTGGCAAACTCAGCACATCTAGGGCTATGGTAGAAATTCTTAGGTCTGCTCTGCTGAACCACAGGTGAGCTACGAGGTCTCTTGCTACAAAGGGCGTGCCTTCAGGCATTGCTCAACATACTCCCTTTGCACTTATTTGTACAACAAGCCCTCGTCCAGATTCCATGTTGGCTGGCATTAGAGGAGACGGGAAGATTTGCAATAAAGGAAGACAGGTTATTTTATGACTCATTACAGAGGCGAGTGGGGCTGTCAAAAAGCACAAACCCATTCTGATTTGCAAGACTCTGTGTCACAATTGCAAAGAATGCCTCACTGCCCTAGCGTCACTTGTTTAACAGGAGGCATCTGGAGGGATGCCGTTTGAGAAGTCCTGTGTCTTACCTATTTTTAAAGTTTTGCAGTCTGCTTCTCTGATGTTCCAAAATGCTGATCAGAAAAATGGCTACATACAGTTAAACACAAAAGACACCAACATAATCACTAGAAGGCCCAGGCTAGCCCCATCTTGTCAGATAATGGGTTTAAAATCAGGGCAGGAAGATACCAGCTGGATATCAGGAGAAACTTTTTGACAGGGAGAGTCGTGTAACAGTGGAATCAGCTGCCTAGGGAGGTGGTAAGTTCCCCCTCACTGGCAGTCTTTAAGCATCGGCTGGACAAACACTTGTCAGAGATGTTTTAGGCTAATCCTGCACTGAGCAGGAGGATGGACTAGATGGCTTGTTGGGCCCCTTCCAACTCTGTGATTCTATCTCAGAAGCTAAGCATGGACAGCCGTGGTTAGTATTTGGACGGGAGACTACCAAGGCAGTCTAGGATCACCATGCAGAGCCAGGCACTGGCAAACCACCTCTGAACATCCCTTGCCTTGAAAACCCTATGGGGTTGCCATAAGTCAGTCACAACTCGACAGTACTTTCCACCAACACCAATCACAGGAAGACAGAAAAATGACCAGTAATGAGCCGAAGGGTCTGAAGGCAGCTCACAGACTCAGACCGGGTTCTCTCTAAACTAGGGCATGCAGAATTGCTTCAGACCCTCATTATGATAGCAGTTGCTCAGAATTCTGACATTTTTGGGCAGTGGCCTCATGCTGGAATCATTCATTGCACATTCCCTTGCCTCATCCTCGCCAACATTCTATCAGATGCTAAATGTGGTTCTTCTTAACAAGGGCCCTTGTTGGCCATACTGCTGCTTTTGTGGTCGGGTTCGCTTCTGTTTTGCACACAAAAGGTCTCAAGTAAAATACTCGGCGCCTCAAATAATGAAAGAATACCAAGTATTGGGGAAGATGCTTCTCTGCCTGAGACACAGGAAAGCCACTGTCTCTCCCAGTAGACAATACTGAACTAAGCAAATCAGGATCTGACTCAGTATATGGCAGTGTCACATACCCATAAAAGTTCAATGCCACAGCCCCGGGTTGCTTGTTTGTCTCCCACACACACACGCACAAAGAGGAAAACTAGGACCGATTTCCCACAAGCAGCTGTGCCGCTGCCGCTCTTCCATCTGCCCCGGTTTCATTGGTCAATTTCACACTATTCGCTGCGCGGTGGCATTTTGACCTGCAGCCCCCCCCCCCCCCCCGATTTCACCCATGTCTTCTCAATCTCAAAAAACAAGGATTGAGAAGACGCGGGGGAAATCAGGAGGAGCTGTGAGTCAAAATGCCGCTGCGCAGTGAATAGTGTGAAATCGACCAATGCAACTGGGGCAGATGGAAGAGCGATGGCAGCACAGCTGCTTGTGGGAAATCAGTCTAGGTATCAGGGAACAAAAAGTGGCAAGGTGGCAGGTTCCCACAGAGAAACCCACCTGCTATTTTAGCCTGTGGTATACAGTTATTCTCCACAGCAGCAACGCTCTCCCTCACCCCACCCTCTAAATTCAAAAGCCTTCTTTGTTGGCTATTTTAGACTGTATTCTCCTTGGGGGCAGAGACCTGACCACTCTCTAAAATACTGTGTATACTTGTTGCATTGTACAAATAATACAACACAGGATGGAATATCACACCAACAAAGACAAAGCACCGCCAATGTATCTATGGCGCTAAGAATAAAAATGCAGGAAAAAAGAGTAGTGAACTTTTTTGACCAATACAATTGACATACAACCACTATCTCCTGTAGTTAACTAGAGGAAGTCAGTTTCTGAGGGTAGCCACCCTGGTCTAGATTTGAGTTCAGCGTCACCTTAGAAAGCAACAAGAATTTCGGGATAGAAGATTTCAAGAGTCAAAGTTCTCTATATGAATCTAGAGGAAGGCTGTACCTTTTATCTCCTGTTGTCCTACAAAACCGGCAATTAGCTTTCAGTGCAAATTCTGAATTTCGACCCTACGCAGAGGACACGTAGATCAAACAGAAGCAGGATACAGTCAAGCAGGGCTTTTTAACCAGGCACATTTGGAAGTACCCATTTCCACAGAACATTCTCATGTTTCCCAGTGAAGGCTAAATAATAAATCCAGGAATACATTTGCAATTTCAAACCTGATGTGCAAAGGATGGGAACCACTGGCCTACAAAACGAAGGGGTCTCCATCTCCACAGTAACAAGGGGCTTATTCTTTTCCTCCCATCAGCAGCCATAATTAAATTAGACAGACAATCTAATGACACCAACGTAACACCAACAGCAACAGAATTCAGTTCAACTAAGCAAATACAGCCCAGGCTTTTCTACTTGCTGAGTTTTTTGTTTGTTTTAATTCTAAAGGAAACAAACCACGCTGCAATAGTTGTGCAGGATGAAGCTGTAGGACAGAGTTAACAAATACACTTACTTTGTGTAAAGGCAGAACCAGGAATGCGCCGCCGCCACTAGCCTCTATTATTATTGCAACAAATTTGGGATTAACAGCACAAAACGAACTATCCCAGGTAACACGGGAAACTCTGATGTCATCGTAGCACTGGTCGTTTTTCACCGCCTGCCCAAACACGTGCCGAAACTTGCTCTGTCGTACCACCCGTCTCATTGTTTCTGGGGAAAGAGGAGGACAGGAAACTCAGAAACAGCATACCATTGTTTGTCTGCTTATAAAACCTGGAAAATCCCTCCTTGGTAGAATGGCCAGGAGAGTGGAAAATGTTTTCATCGGTATGCTTCCAAATGTTTAATTCTGGACCCTTCGCAAAGGGAACAACAGCAGTAACAAATTTAGCCTACAATCCATTTTTCCAAAGTTACATTCAATAGTTAGTATTGTTTTCAAAACATGTCGTTTTTACTCCAATAACACATCGCATTTCGTTGAACTATTTACTGAAATCTGCTTTGAGAGTCCAATGTTGGGGTAATCAAGCAGAGTCAAATTTTGGAATAAAACAAGGCAGGCCCTTTGGAATAAGCAGGTTGTTACTTGCAGACCTGATTTGCAAAATCAATTCATTTCTAACATCACAGAATCATGACTCTTTTTCCAAATATCTTGGGGGTAATTTGCGGGAACAGTATCACTACTGCAGAAGCACAAAACTACTTGTGATGCCCAACATGAGAATGAGGAAATGACTACTATCTAGGTAGACAGAAAAGAGGCCCAATCCAATTCTATGACAGGCAAAGATCTGGAAGTCTGCAATACACCTGCGCACCGATACTGATGACCTTGACGACCGGAATATCCTTCCACTATATACTACGATTTCAGGAAATGCTAAGCAAAAGCAAGTATTGTTAAGCAAAGTGACTGGAGTGACGCTTTGAGCAGAAGTGATGATTCTCAAAACAAATCACATGCTAGGTCAACTCAAACCCCGGGCTTAGGAATGTGGCACTCTATACAAATCTGCTTGCAAACAAGTGTTCGGGAAGATTGTTTGACAAGACAGATCCCATGCTCAACCTCCACTGCATCCTTGAGCACGTACACAATCAAGATAATCTTCCAAGTAATTTGCTTTGTTGAATGGCAATGGAGAAATTAATAACCTCTACATCTATATAGTAAAAACAAAACAAAAAATGCCAATCAACTAATCATTTTGTTGAGGCTAAAATGAGAGAGCCACAAGAAATGCTGAATCAAAAAAAGGGTTATCTTCAGTGCTTGCTAAATTATTTATAATTGAGACAGAAAGTTCTTTATAGCTTTGCTGGCTTCCAGAGAAAAACCCCAAGGTTCTCGGTAGCATAATAAAAACACGGCCGAATTCTGCAGAGCCCAGACTCCAAAGTAGGGCTTTATCTAGTATCTTTGGTCCAAATCTAAAGTCAACAGATGACACAAATAGAGAAATTTAAACATCAAGGGGAAACAGCAAAGCTGGTTGAAGTTACCAGAATGACAAGTATGGAGAGAGTTCTCCAATCAATAGATGAAAGGACCTCTGCAAAAGCTTCCAAAACCCTCTGTAACCATGTTCTATGGACAGGGTAAGGACTATTTGCCTCTAGTCCAAGGCCTAACAAATCCCAGAAATACCATTGTGCTGTGTAGTATTTCCAGCAATGGCTTTATTGGAACACAGCAATTCTCTGCAAAAGTACAAAGGGTTGGATCTAACCAGCTTTTCCAAAGGGGGGGGGGACAGGAAGGAGTCCCCGGTGACCACCAAAGAAGTCTGTGTTTGGGATCATGGGATCCACGTGGACAAAAGCCACGTTGGTCAGGAGCTGTGATAAGATGGGGAACTGAACAAGATTGAGTGGGGAAAAAAACTAGCTGGATCCAATCCAAAGCTTATTTAACATTTTGCATCAGACATGTTTTGCTGTATGACATAAAAATAAATGTACATGGAGTTCTTGTTGCGGCTTGTGGCCGGGAGGGTGGGGGAGAAATTTAATAAATCAAATCAGATAAACTTAACACCTTTCACTGGTGGTGGTGAATTCCTTAATCAAAGGCTTCCTGTACTGAGCCAATATACAATTAAATGGAGCTTTTAAAAGAAATAATGGATTTATGTGAAATTGGAACAAATTGGTACAGATTAGGAAAGGGTTAGAGGGTAGCTTTTTGCTGTGTTGATCAAAAGCAGTCATCCTTGTACTTATATGTTACAATACTTATGTGACCAGCTTTAAGAACATTATGAGAGACTGTAAAGAGGATAGTATTAAGTTTGGGGGCAGCAATAATTAGAAAATCTGGTCATTAAAATACAGAACCCGGGAGACTGAAAATGAGCCCGGCTCCTAGAGCTGAAGAGAATGTGTCACGGCCTGCTCTAATCTCTTTGCAGAGACAAATGAGGGTGTGAATAATGGAGATGAGGCATGTGCAGTACAGACAGACATCTGACCGTCTACAAATAGTTGGGAGAGTGCCAGCTGCTTCTATCTGGGCCAAATAGCTGCCAAAGGTAATGACATTCACTTAGGTCTGACCCACCGAAAGTTCAAGAAATGATACCAAAAGACTCCATCCATCTTATTCCAGGAGTCCTTTAAAATCCTCACTATTGGACTGACAAGTGGTAGCTGATCTGGTCACGGTTTCGGACAATTTCTTCCCCATGCGACAGCACTTCATATTTATATGACAGCAGCTGAGAAGTGTCAGCAGCTGAGAAGTGTATCTCCTGGGCATGCCTGAGGAGTATGGAGTCCTTTTCTTAGGGCAGAAGGACGTACCAAAACTGATTTGCCATTCCTCTCCCCAGAGGATCTTGGGAACTGTAGTTCTGTGAGCAGGGCCATGGACCTCTAACTGAGAATTCTCAGCACAATCCCCTGAATTCTTTGGGCAAAGTGGTAAGAGTTGAACTAATATTCAACCAGCGTCAGTTGATATTGTTTCTCCAGATTGTTTCAGAAGGTAGCTGCCTTGGTCTGAAGAAGCACAGGTAGATCTGAGTAGCACCTTAGAGGTCAACAAGATTTTGGGGGGGGGGGAGAAATGAGCTTTTGAGGCCCTAACGTGGACCGCCCAGGCTAGCCCGATCTCATCAGATCCTGGAAGCTAAGCAGGGTCAGCCCTGGTTGGTACTTGGATGGGAGACCTCTAAGGAATACTAGGGTTGTGACATGGAGACAGGCAATGGCAAACCACCGCTGAACATTTCTTGCCTTGCAAACCCTACGGGTTGTGAGACTTGATGGTACTTCCCACCACCATGAGCTTTTGAGAGTCAAAGCTCACACACACACACACACACACACACAATCTTGTTCTCTAAGGTGCTACTGGGCTGGAATCTAGCTTTACGTCCAGACAATGTATGCTACAAAGGTGGCTCACGAATTGTGGTTTGATCAAACTCCAGTGTCCTTCCTGACCACCTGGTCACGGAACTGGCATCCTCCCTACTAAGATGTGGGAAAGCAAGCAAGAGGGCAAACGAGTTAGATTTATGCACAGACCAGTATTTGCTCCTTGCATCTAACAGACTGGTGTCTTTTGGACGCTGGTGTCCAAAGCACCATTTAAACAAACCGCAGTTTATTGCGATGCATGAACATACCCCCCCCCCCCCCCCGCTGCTTGTTTGAGACTGGCCCATTTTCTTGGATGGGGGCTCTCATGCTCTCGGGTCCTCACAGTTTACCCAGAAGCTCTGGGATTCTCTTACTGACATGTTCCAAGATAGCCTCCCTCACAAATCCTTTCACATTTCTCCTCCAAGCCTTTTTTAACGTTTAACAGACACTTCTCCACACAACATGTTTCTTTAAAGTCAACATACACCTAACAGGAATCCCTGTAAAGAAAGGCTGAAGCGCTTGGGGCTCTTTTGTTTGGAGAAATGATGGCTGAGGGGTGACATGATAGAGGTTTACAAGATTATGCATGGGATAGAGCAGGTAGAGAAAGAAGTGCTTTTTTCCATTTCTCACAGTACAAGAACTCATGGGCACTCCATGAAATTGCTGTGCAGTCAGGTTAGAATGGATAAAAGGAAGTACTTCTTCACCCAAAGAGGGATTAACACATGGGATTCACTGCCACAGGAGGTGGCGGCAGCTACAAGCATGGACAGCTTCAAGAGGGAATTGGATAAACATATGGACCAGAGGTCCATCAGTGGCTATTAGCCACAAGGTATAGATAGGAGCTCTCGGTCTGGGGCAAGTGATGCTCTGTATTCTCGGTGCTTGGGGGAGGGGGGAACAGTGGGAGGGCTTCTAGTGTCCCGGCCCCACTGCTGGACCTCCTGAGGGCACCTGGGATTTTTGGCCACTGTGTGACACAGAGTGTTGGACTGGATGGGCCACTGGCCTGATCCATCATTGGCTTCTCTGATGTTCTTATGTAATCAAAGCCCACGTTCTCCAAATAAAGGGAAGAATGATGGTGAGAAAAGGAGGATGCAAAGGGCATTATTCTACGCACCTGCAGCACTCCATCAATAAAGCACTTCAGGAAGCATACATACTCAAGTCGCCTCAACTCCCTCCCACTCTGTAACACACCCACTCGACAGGTACTGTTCTCAGCAGCAACACCATCCTAGTTCCAACTCATATGTCTGTGGTGAGTCATATCTATATTTGTTTTGTCACTGTGATAAAGGCGGAGAGGCAGGACCTGTACTTGGGCCAATAGATTTTCGTTGCTGTTTTGCAAGAAAATCCACTGGCTGGATTTCCTCCCACAGTATTTGCCAAAAGCGATGTCAATCTGATGTTTTACAATGAGCATGTCCGCAACCAAGTCCTATGCTACCAGCTTTTAAATGTCACATGGAAATTTTAGCTAGATTAATTATGGAAAGAAGGGATAGGGTGGGAGAGAGAAGTCTTAACAATGAAAAGAGAGAACGAAGCTTTTGGCCAGATGTTCTTACTGCTTGGCTAGGATCATTAATACTTTAACAAGAGACAGGTTTAAGAGCTGTCCTATCATTTTAGCAGGCCTCAGCTCCTCTCTGGAGCCCTTTCACACGTTACATAAAGCAAACCCAGACAAATCAATCTGCACGAGTTTATAGGTGTAAACTTTAAATATCTTAACTTCATCTCCTGTCCCCTAAAAAGCCGCCACATTAAAAACCCCATGGTGTTTTCTAAAGTGAAGAAGAAGAAGAGACAGGAGATTGGATTTATATCCCGCCCTTCACTCACTTAGGAGTCTCAGAGCGGCTTACAAACTCCTTTCCCTTCCCCTCCCCACAACAGACACCCTGTGAGGTAGGTGGGGCTGAGAGAGCTCTTTCCAGAGCTGTCCTTGATAGAACAGCTGAGACAGAACTATGCCTTGCCCAAGGTCATCCAGCAGCTGCAAGTGGAGCAGTGGGGAATCAAACCCGGTTCTCCCAGGTTACATTCCGCGCTCTTAACCACTACACCAAACTGGCCCTTGAGGCAGGGGACCTATAAGAAAGTACCATTTCTAACAGAGAAGAAATGTCTTATTTATTTATAACCCTTATATTCTGTTTTCCACAAACCATTCTTCAAAGCAGCATATGATCATAACATCACAATTTATTTACTGTATTTATTGTTGTTTTTTAGAAGGTTTTAAATTGTATATCTATACACTGTTGTCACCTGCTCTGAGCCGGTTCCGGGGACAGCGGGTTATAAATCAAATCAAACGATTAATAAATATTTAGCATTGAAAGTATCAAAGCCATTAAAATCTAGAACACACAGGAAAAAGTAGATCAAACATGAACAGACTTTTGAAAGTGCTAATTTCCAAAGCCCCATAAACATGAAAAATCCCCATCTTTCCATGGAACACCTGCACAGAGGGAGACATGCTAGGAACAGTCTTCAAGCAGCAGCTGGACAAGCATTTGTGAGGGATGCTCTAAGCTGATCCTGCACTGAGCTGGGGGGTGGGACTAGATGGCCTGGATAGCCCCTTCCCACTCTGTGATTCTATGATCCTATTAGTGGGAGGCCATTTTGGAGCTGTGGGGCAGCTACTGAGAAGGTCCTGCTTCTAGTCCGTTCTGAACTCTAGATGAGCTGTCACCTGAACCAGGATTCCCCCAAGCTGATCTTAAACAACGGCAGGTTTCATGCTGGAACAAACAGTCTCTGATCCATCCAAGACCCAGGCTATTCAGCCCTGTATAGATCAATGCCACTACCTTCATTTGGGCCTGGAAACATACGGGTAAATATACAGATTACTACTGGTATCTGACAAAAGCAGCTTTGACTCATGACAGCTTATGCCCTTGAAAGTTTTGTTGGTCTTTAAAGTTCTACCGGAGTAGAATTTTGTTCTATTGGTACAGGGTAAAATGGCGACTCGCCTGAAAAAAAGATTACTTGTCACATTCCCACCTGAGGGCCTAACTACAAATTACAAAGTCCTCATGTCCAGGGGTCATTTCGTAGAAAAGAGGTGCAGGAGCTCATTAGCATAACTCATCTGCATAACTCATTTGCATATGCCACACCCCCTAACATACCGGAAGTGTGTCAGAAGGCAACACCCACCCCTCAGGCTTCACTCCACAGGTGAGTGAAACTGATCTGCTCTTCCTCCATTCCCTTCCCCATCCAATACTTTGTGCAGTAAAAATAAGTGTAAAGAACACACCCTCATTCTCTTCCTGCTCCCTTGAAACCACCAGGTTTCAAGGAGACTTGAGATACCCAGGACATGTGCACCACCCATCCCTTCCCCTTCCCCTCCCCACAACAAGACACCCTGTGAGGTAGGTGGGGCTGAGAGAGGTCTTTTGAGAACTGCTCATGAGAACAGCTCTGAGAGAACTTGTGACTGGCCCAAGGTCACACCAGCAGCTGCATGTGGAGGCGTGGGGAATCAAACCCGGTTCTCCCAGATTAGAGTCCAACTCCTGACCACTACACCAAACTGATGAGGTGGAAGCTGCTGAAGGGTTAGTGAAATTTCTCCAGTACTTATGTGCCATGTGCCCAGATAAAAAATGGTATACTTAGAAAATTTATATGCCACCTTGAGCAAGTCTCTGGAAAAGCAGCACACAGTCATAAAAGGAACAATGATAAAATTATCAATATTAAAACAAAACATTAAATACAATAGACCCTAGCAGCGCCTCTGCACTGCTCGGGGAAGCCGTGGAGGGGGCGGGGCTTGGTCATGTGCCCGCCCCCTGGGCTCCTCACTCCAGGAGCTGCGCTCCTGTGCGCTCCTGCTCCAACGGACCCCTGCTCACATCCAATGCCTAGCCACTCAAATTTGGATCAGGACCATAAGGAAAGGGGGCTTAAACCTTCTATTACCATTTTTCTGAAAGGGCACGTCCAGTCAACGGGACCAGGGCCGACACAACCACTTTCCGACGCGTGGTTAGGCCCTGCACTGGCTTTCTAGTCATCGCACGGCTGTATCGTTCAATGGAAGCTATGAAAGACGACCACACACACACGGCACCCTCTCCGCGTCTTCGTTTCCATCACCACGGGATCAGTTCTTGGCCTTGGACCACGGCCATTTTGATCTGGCTCCCCTTCGAAACAAAAGAGGTGTGGAGAAACAGAGAGCGGGCATAAAAAAAACACGCAGGCTCCAATTATGAAAAGCAGCAGTGATGGATCCCCTGAAACGCATCCAACAAAGCGATCAGATGGAAAATCAAACAAGGATTACCTTGTGCCTGAGAGCAAAAGTGAAGGTTTCCCCGCTTCCATTTAAAGCTCTGAAGACCATTTCCTAACCTAATTAGGTTTTCCATACTACACGCCACAATCCCCATCATCATGAAAAAGGGCCAGCTGACTCCCGAGTGCCACCGGCGCTTTCACTAAAGTTTGCTGGCTGCTGTCAAGATAAGCAGACTGTAAGAACAGAAGGAAACTGGAGGGAACGGCTGCAATCGAGATAAGGGGGGGGGATACAAAAAATACTCTGACGTATCTGAGCAATTCTGAAACCTTCACAAATGAAAAGCTTCTTTGCAGTCCCACTTGCAGCTTGCTAACTCAAAAGAGCCCTTTGTTTGTACTTTAAATCATTCCACAAAGCATACAGTAATGTATATCATTCCATCGAATACTGTGGAGAGAAGCAACGGGAGATGCACATGCAGTTTTTCATCCAGCAGAAGAATGGCCTAAAAGAGGTCTACACATCTGCGACACTGCCCCATCAAGCTGGGTTTGATGGACCACCGGGGCTTTGCTAAGCCTCCTGAGCTGGCAAGAACAGGGGTTACACCTCAAGTTCCTGACAGGGCACAATGCATGGCTGGTGGACTCAGTGGAGCTTTGTGAGTCACAAGTTGCACACGTCTAACTTTCCAAGAGATTCCATGGCCTGCATTTACTGTTGAACATCTCAAAATGAAGCAAGGGAATGTCAGAGTATGCAGTCATTAAGTACAGGGCACACACCATAAAATTAGCAAGGCAAGGGAGACTGCTCTTGAGAGGGAAGTTTTGATCTTGCCGGAACAGACCCAGCCCTCTGCTCCCTTCACACAGGATAAGAACATAAGAACATCAGAGAAGCCAGTGTTGGATCAGGCCAGTGGCCCATCCAGTCCAACACGCTGTGTCACACAGTGGCCAAAAACCCCAAGTGCCCTCAGGAGGTCCAGCAGTGGGGCCAGGATTACAAAGGCCCACATAACAATTCTCAGTGATGCGTCTTTTCTGGAAAAATATGGAACTGGAAAATTTCCCCAAAAAAACCTTCCAGTGCCCTAAATCAGTATGATCTGATTTAGCATGTTCAGTCACCAAGTCAAGGCATCTTCCCGTGGCCACTCAAAGAGGCAGTTATCTGTCCATGACTTAAAATCCTTACAAACAAATGATGTGGCCTATTATTGCCCACTCTCTAATCTTCCCTTCCTGGGAAAAGTGATTGAGAGAGCAGTAGCAGACCAGCTCCAGGCCTTTCTGGATAACTGCTGTGCCTTTGGGACCTTTTTCAGTCTGGTTTCAGGCCTACCACCCATGGGACAGAGATGGCCCAGTGGCTTTAGTTGCTGACCTCTGTCTAAATGAACATCTGAAGCTGCCCTATACTGAATCAGACCACTGGTCCATCATAGTCAATATTGCCTCTTTGACTAACAGTGGCTCCTCCAGGGTCTTGGGCAGTGGTCTTTCACTTCACATACTAACAGACCCTTTAAAGTGATTGTAGTGTCAATAATTGAACTTGGGACCTCCTCCACGCAAAGCAGATGCTCGACCACTGGGCCAATGCCACAGCATATCAGTCAGACCCAGATTAGAACGTCATCAAGATCTGTGTATCCAAATAACTGCATGGAGGAACGCCGCTAAGAAATCATTCAGAAGTTGATTCTTTGGCTTCAAGAATGTTAACCTTGGGAATCTATTGACGTATTGGTCGCCTCTTTGACAAAGCCCCAGTGAAATTTGACAGTTGGCGAGCCCATAAGAGGATCTTCTACAGTGACTGACTTCTTCTGGAATACTTAGACCCTCAGTGAAAGCCTTAGGGCAATGTTAAAGACTGTGTGGGCATTTCTAGTTTCCTTATTGACATTTGGAAGTGAAACTGTTACACAGCCCTAGGACGATGTTAAAGACTGTATGAGCGCTTCCAGTTTCCCAATCGACATTTAGTTTAGTGTCCCTTGAGGTTCCTAACTTTTGTATATGTTTGCAAGATTTTCTGTATGCTGTAATATTCTCTTATTTATGCATGATTGAGAATAACAAAACAGGCATAGATATAATTATTTGTTTGGTCTTTATTTCAGCTATATACAGTACATTTGTTATTTGCAGTTGTCTTCAGTGTGGGAGCTGTCTTGTGGTGTCCCACAGGGTGCAATCTTATCCCCCATGTTATTTAACCTCTACGTAAGCCTTTTAGAAGGAATCATTTGTAACTGGATGTCATCATCAATATACTGAAGACACCCAACTATGAATCTCTCTAGCCAACTCTCCTGGTGATACAGTGGAGATCTTGAGCCAGTGCCAAACTGTGGTGGATAAAGGCCTGAAAGTGAATAAACTGACACTGAACTCAGACAAGACATAGGTGCTGCTGGTTGGAAAGGTGGAAATCTTGTCCTTCCCACTTTCGCTGAGGATCAACTGACCCTTGCTGACCCGGTTAAGAGCCTACAGGATATTCTGGACCCAGCATTGCTGTTGGAGAAACAAGTTAATGTAGCTGCAAAAAACCCCCAATTTTTTTTGCCAACTCTGTCTAGCCCAGAAGACAGACTCCCCTACCATGACTTGGCTGATCTGGCCACCAGGTTCCACACTATGGCAACACTGAGACTAAACACTGTAACACACTCTACATAGGTCTCCTCTCGAAGTCAACTTGGAGACTCCAGCTGGTGCACAACACCACAGCTTGGTTATTATCAGGAGTTAGGTGTGGCATACATTACTCCCATTCTACAATCGCTCTGTGGGCTGCTCATCAATCACCAGGTTATTTCAAGGTAATGATGTCATATACAACGCTACTCATGGCCTTGGTCTTTCATATCAGAGGGACTGCCTTTTCCCTTCTGCTTTGCCACAAAAGCTCCATTCATCTGATGGGGTCTTCTGTAGGTGCCACCATGCAAATGGACAAAATCGACAACTGCCTATACACAGGTGCTCTCTGCTGTGGCCACCACCTTACGGAATAAGAACATAAGAGAAGCCAATGTTGGATCAGGCCAATGGCCCATCCAGGTGCCCTCAGGAGGCCAGGACACTAGAAGCCCTCCCACTGTTCCCCCCCCCCCTCCAAAGCACCAAGAATACAGAGCATCACTGGCCCCAGTCTGAGGGATCCTATCTGCCTGATGATGTCAGGAGGGTTCACACCCTTCTGGCTTTCCGCAAACTGTGCAAAACTGAAGAGAGCTTTTTTTACAAAGGTAATTAGGGCTGTACTGTAATGAAAGGTTTCAGAAAGATGCTTTGGTAAAAGGATAGGGACTGTGGGCTGCACTACTGCGTCTGGTATGTTGTGTCTGTTGATGTAAGTATAATCCTACTATGCAATTTCTGCATCATTTAACACATCATGTCAATGCTTATGCTTTGTTTCAGCTCTATTTTCAGATTTCTGCAATCCACATCATATTGCATTGCTCACAGGATGTCCCATCCTCTTGATTGAGTTCCACCTACACTGCGTAATCTGCCTTCAGCCTCGGTGAGAAAAGCAAACTATAAATAATGTAAATAAATGTTCATCTTTACTTATATTTCACCATCTTGACTTATATCACCTTTACTTATTCTTACTTATATACCGTTTTTATGTTATGTCTCTACGGCAACCAATAACTGAACTGAAACGTCTGATTAGTTTTTTAAAAAATCAAGTATGGTCTAAATGTTATATTCAAACAAAAACAAATCCTTATGCAGGAATTGTTGTTATTGCAATACTATTTTTAAAAAAAATTAAAGACACACGTTCTTTCCTAACTTTTTTTAGAATTTAAGAAAAAATCAAAGGTACATAGAACTGCTGACACATTAATTTTAGGGCACTCAAAGAATGTGCGTAATATGCCATGGATGGATATAACTGCTTATTCGCCTGTTCCAACAGAATTCAACTCTTTAATGGAGATCACTGGACCACCATTAGGATTGCCAAATCCAGGTTCAGAAACACTTGGAGATTTGGGGGGGGGGGGGGGAGCCCAGGAGAGTAGCTTTAGTGTTCCCTCTTAGCTGAGTTAGTGTGAGCTAGCTCACAGTTTTTTAGCCTCCAGCTCACACATTGTTGCCTTCGCTCAGGAAGGATGACTCCAGAGCAAACTGATTTATGCAGGAACCAAATTGCTCGCTCACAACTTTAATGCCAGGAGCTCACAAAGTAGAATTTTTGCTCACAAGACTCCACAGCTTAGACAGATATGTCATACAGCCCACCTTCAAAGGAGCCAGTTTCTCTACCAGAAGTGGAATATATGTTTTAAACAAATAAATAAATAAATCTATGTAGTCTGGAGAGAAGAGGTAATTCTCGAGGATCTCCAGCCCCCACCTGGAGGCTAGCAACCCTAACCACCATTACGTCACTGTCGCTCTCTGTAGCATTAGTCGCATTACTTGCTCGCTCCACAGCAAACTGGTGGATGCAACATCCCTTCTACCATGTGAGAAAGAGCACAAAAACAATAATTTTAGCTTTGGTTTAACCTGCAAAGCCAGTCAGGTGAATTCTTAACTTAGTTTTTGTTGCAATGATATGTATTTGAAGTTTTAATCTCCCCTCTCACATTTACAAATCAATTAACGTACACATGTACACAGTTTTTACCGATAATCAATCACCTGAAGAACATGAATTACAACTTTTGAGACTGCCAAATTTGCCTAATATTGTTCTGGCAACAGCATCCACCATTCTTATTAGTTTTTTTTTGAAACACTGGACTTTTAGAAAGGGATCGTTTTCTGCAGAAAAAATAAGCTGTGGAACATTTCCATTTTAGATAATTTTCTGTCTCGCATTGCCTGGTAGTTCTATGTTGTAATTTTAATAATAGAAGACAGGTTGGATCCCACCACTTTTTCCATTGGTGAAAAAGAGAAGACCGCCGGGAAGGCTATGCTGGCTGGGTCTACCCCAGCGTCCTACACCGTATCCTGTGGTGGAGATCAGTAACACCACAAGGCTGAAGGGTACTGGAACCAACATGAGAAACGGATCCCTGCATGCACGGACGTGGTCTCTGTGCTTCACACCGATGGTAAGAACAGGGCTGCCAGACTTAAAGTCGCGTTGCTGGAATCGGCGCTGCTTCCACCATCGACTGCCAAAACGATGGACACTGTCAGGCCTAGTGACGACGCGGCTTCCATGTCGAAACTTCCATCTTGATCAGGCCCAGAGGTGTCCTCGATGTCGAGGCCGGCATCTGATATTGTGCAGACTGTGTCAAAACGCCCGGCTCCTACACAGTCTGCAACGTCGACACCAGCCAAGAAAAAGAAGAAGGATAAGTCAGAAAAACGGCACAAGGACTTAGAGGCTCCAGGCAAGCCCAAGAGCACTACTGTCCTTGCCCACTCCACGCCTTCTCCAGTTACAGCCGCTGCGGGTTCACTGACTTCGGTCCTCCCTCTGGTGTCGACGGAGATACCGACCACCCGTCTCCTCGACTCACCCATTCGCCAATTGGACCTCGCCCTACCAGACCATATTCTGGAGCCGCAGGAATTTTCTGAGACTGACCCGACTCAGCACTTCACCAGATCGCCTTGTCCTCCGGGCTCGATGTCGAGGTCCCCACTCCCGGACAGATCTCTTTCGCCCGCCGATAGCAGACCCAGACAGCCAATTGATGAGCGTGCCGACGTTCATATGCCTTCGTCTTATTCTCACCTTAGAAATCCTCCCCACGAACATCGACACGGATCGCCTCGAGGCCGATTGCCTCAGCACCATTCCCCTCGCTATGCTTCACCTTGACGTCGTTCGCCTGGATCATCTCATTGGGACTATCCACATTTTACAACAATGCCTTCCTGGGATCCCCATCAGATCCCCTTTCAGTATGGAGCATACCCGCTTTCCTTCTCGATGCCATGGCTCCCCCCAACCACGAATCCAAATTGGGACCGGTACTCTCATCGGGCTAAGTTGCCAGGGTCGTCTCACCCACCTCCGTCTTCTTGGTCAAAACAGGCTGACCCTAAGGCTTCAGAGGTAGCACGACGTTCACCCCCAGCTTCTAGGCCGACGGCTACTGTCTCAGTGCCCCCTCCTGCTCCTCGCCAAGACCTGCAGCTGATACGTCAAGTGTCGATACCGATGCCGACACTGACACGAGCCCAGGACATCGACACTGCTCCTCACTCATCATCATCGGAAGGGGATACAGAGGATGATTGATCTGAGGCGCATAGCTCCCCTGACAACCCCTCTCCCAAACCTGACGTGGCAGAGAACCTACCCATCTCCCCCTTGGAGGACTTGACATCATATGGGGATCTGGTTAAACAGATTGCCCTCTCACTAGGCTTGTCCATGATCCAACCAAAACCTGCCATCACTGACCCGGTGTTCGATATCGTTCAGCTTGACACCTCTATGGCCATCGCCCTACCAATGTCGGCGGTGCTCTTACAGGCTGCTAAGTCCCCCTGGGACAAGCCTTCCTCTGCCCATTTCTTCCAGACGTCTTGACCATATGTATAGGGTCCAGGACGTGGGCGCTGACTTCTTAATGAACCATCCCCGCCCTAACTCAGTGGTGAATTCATCATCGAAATCGAAAAAGACTCACTCGACTCCGGCAGATAAAGAGGGCCGTAAGCTGGACACTTTTGGCTGCCATTTCTACTCTGCGGGTGCCCTAGGGATGAAGACGTCAAATTATCTGGCTTGTATGAGCAGATACCATTATGCCCTGTGGGAACAACTCTCGGAGACACTTTCCCACCTTCCTGAGGAGCATAAGCTCGCGGCTAGACGCATCCAGAAAGAGGGCTTCTTGCTGGCTAAGCAACAGGTCAATATGTCAAAACATGCGTTAGACACTTTCTCAAAGACTATGACATCTGCAATTGCTTTAAGATGCCACTCCTGGTTGAGGTCTACCACCCTTCAGCAGGACACGAAGTCTTATATAGAGGACCTCCCCTTTGATGGCCTTGGCCTATTTCACTCCTCGACTGACTCTGTCCTTCAGGAGATGGACAAGAGCATCAAGGCATCTCGCACTCTTGGAGTTTCTTCATCCACACGCCAATACAAGCCTAGATCGTGGTCTAGACCCTGGTCTCGTCGCTCTTCCAATAGAAGTTCTCCTGACCGCACATGGCACCCTCGCACGTCTCCAGGAACATAACAATAATCTTATTCACCCAAACAACGATTCTCGCCGGCACAGCAGCCTAACCGCTCCAAGCAATCCCAGCAGCCCAAACAGGGACTTTGACTCTTCCCCCCACCCTTAATTCCAACGTGGCTGGCTCCCTTCCTCCCCATGTGGCACATGGTGACGATGGACACCTGGGTCCTCTCTATCATCTCGAGGGGATACCTCATTGAATTCATGCAGCCTCCCACAAATCCAGTCTTTGTCTCGACCCCGCCATCCCCTCCGATCCTCCAGGAAGTATCTGCCTTGCTCGAGAAAGATGCCATAGGACCTGTTCCTGTACAACACCATCGCAAGGGCTTCTACTTGAGATACTTCGCAGTACCCAAGAGAGATGGCGGCACCAGACCTATACTAGATCTCAGGGATCTCAACCTTCACATCGAATACCGTCGCTTCCGCATGCTTACTCTCCCTTCTCTGCTTCCATTGATCCGCAGGCACACTTGGATGGCCACTCTAGACCTCCAGGAAGCGTATTTCCACATCTCTATCTTTCCCTCCCACCGCAAATTCCTCCGGTTCACGATAAGATCGAACCACTTCCAATACAAGGCTCGCCCCTTCGGACTGTCCACTGCCCCGAGAGTCTTTACCAAGATCATGGTCGTGGTTATCGCTTTCCTCCACCTTCAAGGGATTATGATTTTCCCATACATCGACAACTGGCTTCTCAACGCCAATTCCCAGCAAGCCCTCCTGGATGATATATCACTGACTTGCTCTCTCCTCGGTCATCTGGGCCTCAGAATCAACCAGGAGAAATCACATCTGTCTCCCTCCCAAAGGGTCCAGTACATCGGGGTGGAACTCAATTCAAGACTCCTAATGGCTTACTGCCTGCGGACAGGGCCCTTCCTATCATCACTCTAGCCAACAAAATCCGTTCCCAACCCCGCTCCTCCATCTTGACCATCCAGCGTTTACTGGGCCTCATGGCAGCCACCACAGCAGTTCTTACCTTCGCCAAACTCAGAATGCGAATACTGCAACTATGGTTCCTACAAGCCTTTTGTCCTCAGTGCCAACCACAAAACACCTTCCTGGCTCCTCCTCAGGAGGTAAGAGATTCACTGGTCTGGTGGACTCTCAGACAACACCTGCTATAGGGAGCTCCATTCCACCTTCCAGCGCCTCGCTTCACCCTCATGACCGACACCTCCAACTGGGGTTGGGGGGGCCCACCTCAACGGACTAAAAACAGGCGCACAATGGGACACTAGCCTCCTGTCCCATCATATAAACTATCTCGAACTCTTGGTGATACTGTACGCCTAACATGCCTTCCTGCCTATGATCAGGGGCTCCTGCATCGCAGTCCTATCAGACAACACCACAGCAGTGAGCTATGTCAACCGACAGGGCGGCACTGTTTCCCGCTAGTTGTGCTGCCTAGCGATATGTCTCTGGGATTGGTGTACAGCCAACAACATCTTCCTTCACGCGACACACATCCCTGGCTCTCTCAACACTCAGGCGGATCTCTTGAGTCGAGGCCAGGTGCGACTACACGATTGGAAACTGACAGATGCCTACCTTCGCCCAGTATTCCGCCGATGGGGCGTTCCGCAGTAGATGTGTTCGCCACCAGGCTCAACACAAAATGCCAGAGACTCTGCACGCAGGGTGGCCTGGACCCCCTCTCCCTCGGAGACGGTCTCCTGTACCCCTGGAACGAGGGGCTTCTTTATCTTTCCCCCCCCTTTACCACTATTGACCCGGGTGGTACAGAAGATTCAATACGACAATGCAAATTGCATACTAATATGTCCCTGGTGGCCCAGGCAACCCTGGTTCTCAGTGCTCCTGTCTCTGGCGGCAGGGAAATTCCATCACTTCCCCCCGCAGCCAGATCTCCTCAGCGCCACCAACTCTCCGCTGTTGTACCACGACATCCCCCGCCTGAAGCTCACGGTGTGGAGGATTACCCCTCAGGCTTCTCCGACCGGGTAGCCAACTTACTTTTGAATTCAAGGAAGGCTTTGACACGTAAATCTTATGCCTATAAATGGTCTCGCTTTGCTCGACGCTGTCTGGGGATTCCATATCACCATCTTCTGCTGGCTTGCCCAGAATCTTCGATTTCCTGCTCTCCCTAGCAGATGCGGGCCTTGCACACTCCTCATTAAGGGTCTACTTATCGGCTATTTCAGCATTCCACGATAAGAGTAGACAACTTCTCTGTGTTCACCCATCCACTCTCCAAATGTTTCCTCAGGGGCCTTCTCCATCTCTATCCTCCTTGCAGGGTACTGGCCCCTCTTTGGGATCTTCCGCTTGTCTTCCGCTTGCTCACTAGAAAACCATTTGAGCCGTTAGCGACATGTGACTTAAAACTCCTGGCCCGGAAAACTGCAGTTCTGGTTACCATCACATCTGTGAAAAGAGTAGAAGAACTCCTGGCCTTTAGGCATGACCCTCCGTACCTTTCCTTCTTGCCTAACGCAATTCGTTTGGTTCCAGATATCTCCGTTTTGCCTAAGGTGGTTTCAGAATTTCATCTCCATGCCGAAACTATCCTTCCTGACTTCTACCCAAATTACTCGTCAGAAGAGGAGCGACTCCTTCACACTCTATACGTCAAGAGGTCTCTCCTGTTCTATTTGGCATGTACAAAACAGTCTAGAAAGACACCCCAACTGTTCACGTCTTATGCTTCAAACAAACTTGGTACTCCAATCACTGCCCAGAGGTTCTCTAGATGGATTGTGGAACTTATCCGTCTGTGCTACCTCCTGACCCGTACTCCGCTTCCAGGCCCTATCCATGCACACTCTACTACAGCCGTCGCTACATCCACGGCCTTTGACAGTGCCTGCGTTAACTGTTAGTCAATCAGCTTTCTGGGCAGTGTAGGGGTAGCATTCACCGAAGGAATCTGAGTGAATCAAAAGCCCTCTTGAGTTTCATGTGTGACAAGATTCTCAACAGTCAAAACTGGCTACTGCTGGCAACCCAACTATAGTTTTCGCTTTGCAAGCCAAGGCCTGTTTAAGTCATTACGTTCAGAGCGCTGAGAACGGGCCACATACTTGTGCACTCTCTTCTCTCTCCGTTGCATGGATTCCCCCCACCCCATCACTTCCAGAGACACCACGCTTTGCTACAACATCTGAAATGGAAAAAAGCAACCCAAAAATGATGATTAGCACTGACTACCTACGAACGGCTTGGAGGAAAGCCTGCATTGAGCCAGATTGTACAACAACTATTTGCAGCAATGTTTAAAACAAATTTTGAAAACAAAGAATTGAAATCCTCCCAAGAACGTATAAGGAAAACATAGTCAGCGGATGAACTGCTTTTTTACTTTGTGCAACAACAAAAAAAGTATTTGGAGTTGGCTCATTTTCCTTTTTCATAAGGATTGTTTAAACAGCCAAGCAGATGTACTTCTCCAGCTTGGAGAGATTTCAACCTGTTTGTGCAAGAGGAAACACATCCTGCTAGAGAACACTTACAGGAAAAGCTGTGCAAAAGAGCAAGACTCCTGTGTAGCTCGTGTAGGTGAGATCCTGACAGAGGACCAAGCTTTCAAAGTACTTTAGAAATTACATTCGCGCCACATAACTTTCTGCACTGTCCAAATTACAAATCCACTTGATAAGGTAACGTCTTGCCAGTGTGAACAGCTCCCTTCCCTTCCTGAATGCTATTATTCTAGGGGCAAAAACTGCAAAGATGTCATAACTACAATTTCAGATAAACTATGAATAGATCTCTCAGTGGCTACTAGCCATGGTGACTAAAAGGATCCTCCCCATTCAGAGGTAGTAAACCTCTAAATACCAGTGCCCAGAAGCAACATAAGGGGAAGGCCTTGGCCTCTATGCCTCCAAGAGGAACTGGTTGGTCATCGTGTGAGACAGGACACTGGTCTGATCCAGCAGGGCTGTTCATATGGTCCTACACACTGGACTCCTGGTTCACTCAGTAGCACACAGCATTGTGGGTAAGTTTATCTAGTGTGATGATGTTCCCTCTAAGCTGAGTTAGCGTGAGCTAGCTCACAGTTTTTTAGCCTCCGGATGGCTCCAGAGCAAACTAATTTATGCAGCAGCCAAATCGCTCGCTCACAACTTTAATGCCAGTAGCTCACAAGGTACAATTTTTGCTCAGAAGACTCCACAGCTTAGAGGGAGCATTGATGGCATCGGACTCTTTTAGGTTCAAATACTGGAGGACATTACAACATACCAGAAATTCTTCATATTTAGTATGAATGCCTATTTGTACGGCGAGGAGGGCGGGATATAAATCCCAATAAATAAATAAATAAATAAATCTATTAATGAATCAGGTTTACCCATCTAGATGATTGGACTACGTTATATGTATCTATTGCACCTACAAATTTGTTGTTGTTTCATTAGAACTTAAACTGGTATCTGTAATGTTACATAATCGTGATAATCTTAGAAACTTTAATTGAAAGGTTAATACTAAAAAACAATACACCAGAAATCAGGCAAACTCCCTCAAAAGAATGTCTTAAAGGTACTGCTGTTGAGACATCCCCCAGCATACCACCTCCAGGTATACAGATGAGAAAGGACTGTCTGCCTGCACGCATCTGTAATGGTGATTCATGTTATCAGCAAAAAATAAATTAAATAAGATGGCACAAACATTATAGTTTGGATCCCCTAAAATGCCTTTTTATATGGACATTCAAACTGTGTTCCCAGAAGCGCTGGAATCCTAATGACAAGAAGAAGCCTAATGACAAGTGAACAAACTTCTCTGAAGGACAACTTGCTCACCACTATTGATCTTCCTGTATTTCTATTATCTATAATACAAAAAAGAAAAGGAGCAGATCCTCTAGAAAACCTGTATCACAAACATGCAAATAAAATAGATTCAGGTGGGCAGCCATGTTGGTCTGAAGCAACAAAACGAAGTCTGAGTCCAGTGGCACCTTTAAGACCAACACAGTTTAATTACTTTGTTGGTCTTAAAGGTGTCACTGGACTCAAACTTTGTTCTATGAAAATAAAAAGGCCCCTAAGCAATGCGGAAAAACCTTGTGTTCTAGTACACGAATGGTCACTATACCACCATACAATACAATGAACAACCAAAATAATTATAACAATACTTGGCAAAAAACCAAAACAACCAAGTACGCATCAACATACAAAAAACCTTGTAGAACCATGTATCCAAATTTCAGACACTTAACCATCAAATATGCATTTGACTGTATTCAAATATAATAATCAAATGTGTACCTGAGTGTTACAGTTTTTGCAAAGTGATAAGTACAGCTGTGATTACTGATCATGGTTTATTTGTTAATTAAAATATTTCTACTCTGCCTTTCCTTTTGGCTGACGGCAGTTTGCAAGTATTAGGAGACAGTCCTTTAGATATGTGGTCCCAGGCCATGAAGGGCTTTAAAGATCATAACCAGCACCTTGGATTGAACTTAAAACATTGAAGCTATTTCAAAAGAGACAAAATCTGTTCTTATCAGCTAGCCCCTGACAGTCATCGGACTGCCGCATTCTGGACCAGCTGCAGTTTCCAGGTGGTCTCCAAGGGCAGACTGACACAGACCTTTTTATCCAACTGTGAGGTTATTAAAAGCGAGGCTCAACAAGGCCAGATCACTGTGTTTAAGGAAGAGGAGGGCTGGCGAAACAGATGCAACTGATGGAAAGCGCCCTTGGGTGCTGCATCAATTTGATTTTCAAACAGCAAGGCTGTGTCTATGAGCACCCCCCCTGCTCTTAAGGTGCTTTGACAAAGCCAACTCCACTCCAACCAGGACAAGTGGCTCCAGACCCTCTGGAACATCAGCACTTCTAACCAGCATTATTACCTCTGTCTTGTCTCTATTGAGCTTCAGGTTGTTCTGCCTTGCCCAGCAGACCAGGGTGTTGTAGCACCGATTCAGACAAAAGACGGATGCATCTCAAGGCTTAGATAATGAAATACAGAGCTGGGTGCCACCCGCATATTGATGACACCTAAGTCCAAAGATCTGGTTGCTGTACACTGTACTGTGTGACTGTATACTGATCGACCACGTATCAGAACGTAAACTTTTTTTGTATTATCGTTTAGGATCCTTTTCTGTTTGCATATATGTGATCATACTGCCATTTCTTCAAGAAGCTCACATTGTTCTAAGGTTCTCCCACCTTCATTTTACCCACACAACGAACCTCGTGAGGTAGCTTAGGTTGAAAGAGAGCAAATGGATAAAATGAATGCATGAGCATAAGAACAAAAGAACGCAAGAGAAGCCAATGCCGGATCAGGCCAACGGCCCATCCAGCCCAACACTCGGTGTCACACAGTGGCCAAAAACACCAGGTGCCCTCAGGAGGTCCAGCAGTGGGGCCAGGACACTAGAAGCCCTCCCACTGTTGCCCCCCCCAAGCACCAAGATGACAGAGCATCACTTGCCCCAGACTGAGAGTTCCTATCTATACCTTGTGGCTAATAGCCACTGATGGACCTTAAGTACTTCATTTTATCTGTTCTCAACCTACTGCTCATCAATTTTGTGGCCACGAGTTCTTGTATTGTGAGAAAGGAAAAGTACTTCTTTCTCTACCTGCTCTGACAGGCAGTATGCCGCAGGGTCTCAGGCAGAGGTCTTTCACCTCACCTACTACCTGATTTTTTTTTTACTTGACATACCAAGGATGGAAGCTGTGGCCTTCTGCACTCTACCACTGAGTGCAGACTGGAAGCCTGGTCTCCCCAGTCCTGGTTCGGCACTCTTGCCACTCACAAAGCACAACCTCCCATAGTATCGGTATGTTCCAGGGTGCACTCCCAAATGATGAAGGGTAAAAACTTGTCTAGAACATCCCCGCCATGAACTGGGTGAGCATCCTAGAACATGCCCCAGAATCCTCTGCAACGTGCAGGGATTCTTTGGTGGACAATGGTACGAAATGAGCTTCAAGAAAGAAGGAAGCATGAAAGCAGAGCAGACGGTTCTAGATTGAGCAACACCGACTCACAGAGGAAGGATTACACAAGTGTGCAACAGAACAAAATCTAGCCCCCCATCTTGTGGTTAATGAAGAAAAAAAAGCTGCTTCCTATTGTTCTTGAAATTCAAGGCCCAAAGGCCAGCTAGCATGAATGCCACCAACAAGACTGACAAAAGTATTACAAGCGCCAGCATTCCGACACGTTACTATTTTAGTGCAAGAATCTGTTTTGCTGAATCTTGTCCCTTGCAATCACCTGAGATCATTCAACGAGGATGGCTGGTCTTGTTACCACAGTGCGGAGACCAAGGAAGGCCGTTACGGGTTGAAATTTGGATTTGTTTTACATGAAGAGTGGTTGAACAACCTTAAGAAGTAATACTTGCAACCGTCAACATCTGATAGCATAAGTCTGTTAGGCGTGGGATTATCTCACCCATATTGCCTAGCCAAAACAGGGGATGTTCAATCTCCCACAGTCCATCTTAAAAGTTATAGAATGCTACATTTAGAGGAGTAGCCATGTTGGTCCGAAGAAGCAGCAGAACAAAGTTTGAGTCCAGTGACACCCTTAAGACCAACAAAATGCACAAGAAAGCTTATCCCTTGAATAAAACTTTGTTGGTCTTGAACATGCCACTGGACTTGGAATTAATAATGGTGAGCATAGTTTTCAAAGCTTATTAGTGTATTAATTTATTAAAGGGGCAGCTTGAACCCCCAATCAGGGTCTGGAACAGGTCTTATCCTTATGTGTAAACATAAGATGCTGTTGAAGTTACTATGACTGCACCGATTAAAAATGCAAGATAAACTAAATCCCGACATCTGCATTCAAACCATCTTAGATAACATCCTGCACTTCAACAGGGAGGCAGAATTTACAAATGAACTTTGTTTTCTTGGCAGACTCCCACATTCCTGCATTTGGATCAGCCACACGTCCTACATAGGGTTTGATATCATGTCATCAAGACTCAATTGCTTTTAATTGACTGTCAAGAGACGACACGGCAGCTGGCTTAAACCAACTTTCTGGTTTGCCCAAGGGTACCAAAAATTAACAGAGAAAAACATAATCTGTCTTCAGAAACAAACTGTTAAACCAGTACGGTGAAAGCATAACTAGAAATAGCTACCACGTTTCCGCAGAAGCCTTTGGCCCCAAATGTTGGAAAACACACTTTGAGTTCAGTTCTTCAACAATAACAGAAATCCACAAGGTTTACAATCCACAGCCTACAAGAACAATTTTAGGATTAGGCAAGCAATATGTAAACAGAAAAGGACATCTGTCTTGAGGATGTGCACACTTATCCAGATCTAGAGATGTAAAATTTCTAGAAACCTTGGATCTATGAAGAAAAAATAAAATACAGACATGGGTATTGTTGTTTTTTAAGTATACGCAACCTGAACTTACCCTGCAGTCTTAAGAACCCTTTCCTGTGTGTAAGCCCTACTGAGAGATCTTGGTATGATTCTGAGTACACTTGCTCAGGAAGGCTTGCTCTAGTCTCTTCGTTTACTACTTTAACTTGCAGCTCAGAATTTAAAAGTCCTAAATGCCTTCATTTTCTGCAAGCAAACCTATGACTATATCCAATACTTCAGAGAGGATAGCGAACTGCTGCACCCTATGCTACTTTAGCACATACAAGCTAATGTTTGCCAACTGAGAGGTAAGGAAAAAGCTGGAATCAAAGAACAAGCTTTATAGCAAAAGCAGCATTTCCTTTGGACAGGAAGTCTCATACAGGCACAATAGGACCACATGCATATTTGGATATCAAGTTAATATGTGTAACACTTAGCTTTTTAATAAGACAACACGAAACACACTTTCAACACATTTCAGTGCCTTACAGAAAACTGTTTTATGTCATATATTTAGAGTGTTTAAAACCTGGTCTTAAAAAAGCATTTAACTCATTCCAAAAGAGTCTTTCATAAGAGACCTTTTCAGTGCTTTCCAAAATTTCACAGTTTTTCCACTGGAAAAATGGGCAGAAGACCTCTGAGAGAGAGAAGAAGAAGAAGAAGAAGAAGAAGAGATTGGATTTATACCCCGCCCTTCACTACCCAAGGGAGTCTCAGAGCAGTTTACAAACTCCTTTCCCTTCCCCTCCCCACAACAGACACTCTGTGAGGTAGGTGGGGCTGAGAGAGCTCTGACAGAAACTGCTCTTTTTCAAGAACAGCTGTGCCAGAGCTACGGCTTGCCCAAGGTCATCCGGCAGGTGCAAGTGGAGGAGTGGGGAATCAAATCCAGTTCTCCCAGATTAGAGTCTGCACACTTAACCACTACACCAAACTGGAGAGAGAGAGACTTCCTCCCGCATTTTTCAGGCTGGCATGGCATAATAGGAGATCCAGGTTTATATCTCTACAGAAAAAGAGAAGAGAATGATATACGCCACATTGGACCCCAATGAAGAGAAACGACAAGAGCAGGGTAAAAATGAGAGATAGAGGGAGGGAGAAAAGGGTATAAATTCTGCATCACTAACCATATATTACATTTATCATAGAAGCCGCACTGCTTTGTTTGGCTGCTTTGTAGAGATAAAAAACATGTGCCATGATGCAATAACGTCTATCTTTTTAACAAGCAAGGTGAAAAATCACTCTGGACCCTTCCAGAAAAATGAAGGGATGAGGAAACCCCATGTGCATTCAGCCCAACACCTTAACACCAAGGAGGCTGTGGTTCAGAAGAAGAGGATGCTTAAAAGAAAGTGCCTAAGCGGCGGCAGCAGAGACCTCAGGTCTACAGCTCTGACCCCATCTTCTGTGGCAAATAAACACTGGAGAAACGGGGCATAATCCAGCCCACCCAGACACATCCTATTCCTGTAATTCTGCCAGGGGGAAAAAATAAATGCCAGAATTCAAAGCAGGAGACAGGTATGTTGAAAAAAATGCCTTTTCTGAATTTCTGGCCTTTTCCAATGACCTACTTTTCTTATGAGTGCACCAAGGTTAATAAAGCTGAAAGGCCTGCTTCACTCTGTTCACCAGCTTTTCTTCGTTCTACGAATGCTGTTTGCAAGCTCTTCCATACGCTTCAAGAAACCATGTCACAATAGCATTTTTCATTGTGCCACAATGCATTAAAACTTCAGCCTGTTCTCCTTGTAAAAACATCTGAACAGATAGCAAGTGTGGAAACTGGTTTCCAGACCTACCACTTTGGTAGGGGAAAAACAAAACAGGAGTCTTGCAACACCTTAAAGACTAATTACCTTATGTTCGCATCAGCCTTCATGAGTCAGACCCCACTTCAGAGGCATGGAGGGCATAATCATTTTGCAGACACCTTTATAAACTGGAGTTATAAACAGGGGGAGAGAATCCTCTTCATTCACAGCATGGCTTGCTCTGCCACATGCCCATCTGCGTGACTTCTGAAAGATGGTTAGACACTCCATGCATCTGATGAAGTGGGATTTGAAGTTTATCCTGGAATAATATTCATCTTTCCACAAAGCTCCAATTTATTTCTACTGCAACAAACACAGCTATTCCCCCAGAATTATGATGTTAACAGGAGAGCTACTTATTAAGGAAAAAGCTCAACATTTCCACAGTCGCAGCAAGCAGAAGAAACTAAGCAACTGTTTCCTACCTTCAACACATTTAGGAAAATACATGTGCCGCTTAGTAAATAAATGTGAAAATCAGTCTCTTTAAGCATCAAGGTATATGCATGGAAGTGCTCCAACCTCTGTGCTCAGAACCCAGAGAATTAGTTCATATCAAGTCAATATTACAGGAAATTCACCCGCAGGCAAAGCAGGCAGCTACACCCAGATTCTCAGATGTTAATGTTGAGCGCTATGACAGAAAAGCTATCATACACTGGACATTAATATATTTTAAGCATTATCATGAATTTTTAAAAGCCATGGATTTTTCCACCTATAAGAGTTATGCTACCAAAAGAAAATGTTCAGAGGCTGGCTTCCAATGTTATGGCAGTTCTTATGATCTTAGCATGGTCCAAAGAAAATTCAGCCCCAGATTCTCCCTCACCCAGAATTCAGCTCAACAGAAGAAGCCACAGTCCTCAAAATTCAGAAGCTGATTATGAGATGTAATTTACTGACTAATTACAATGAAGTAAAAGGGTAATGGATTCAAGACTTAATGAAATATTAATTTCCCTCGTTTCACAAGTGCAAACAAGCACAAAAGTTTCAAACAGGAGCATCCCTCTTCTGCCTTGCAGCCATAACACGCGCTCTGAAATTGAGAACAGACATCTAGATATTTCAGTCTACTAATTTCGCTTAAATCCCCCTCTTACGGTACCAACTACAGCCTCTCCAGCATCTGTTTTAACAAATGCTTTCAAAGATTAACTATGCTTTCTTGTACAGATGTTCTTTATCTTCAAGTATTATCTCTTTTCATCCCGGAGTCACCGTTCTGAGCTACTAAGGGTCTGCTGCCGATGCAACTAAGCATTAGTGTAAGAATAAGCACACTTATGGGATAACGAAAAACACCTGACTCACTGGAAATATCGTTGCTGTATGTAGAAAAGACTCCTGCTTCTTCAAGGTGAGTACACTACAGTTGTTCTAGAAAAGCTGAGAACTGAAGTTCATCTCATATCCCTGCAAGAATGCGGTGCAGAACGTCGGCCACTGGACTGTTCACGGGGGGACTATCAACAGGGGTTAAGTGTTCAGAACGTATTAGGGTAAAGGTTTCCCTTCCTCGAAAGCCAGTCGAATCCAACTCTAGGGGTGCGGTGCTCATCTCCGTTTCCAAGCCGAAGAGCCAGTGCCTTATTACCCCAAATTTAAGACCGTTAACACCAGCTGCCAATTTGCTTCCACTTTCAAGGCCCAATCTACACCTCCCCTCTGAAGTAGTTTGACTGCCGTCTTTTCCTATGCTTATTTCATGCTAGTTTCAGATTTCACTCCCTGGGTCTGAAGAGTACTAAGCAACAGGATCTGTTGAAAGCAGTACAATGCTGGCTTGACCACAGGAGGACAATTAACAAATGTAAACAGTAATTTTTAAACTAGAACAACTACGGTTTGAAACTAGAAACAGGTATAGACTTTTTTTTTAAAAAAAAAAACTAGAATGATTCCAGTGGGAAAGTCAGATGTAGATTTGACCTTAAGGTGCTGGTGTTAATCTTTACAGCTCTTTATGATCTGAGCTCCTGATATTTGCGGGACTGCCTCCACCCATAAGGAAGCTCTAGTCATCAGACCAAGGGTTATTAGTAATTCTTGAACTCAGGCCAGAGAAAACTGGTTCTGCTCAGGCTCTCTCAGTGGTCGCTTCTGTGATACGGAACAGACTTCCTGAAGACGTGAGGAAGGCCCTGACCTCACAGCAGTTTTGGAGGCTCTCTAAAGTGGAACGTTTCTGATATGTTTTCGTGGCTCATGAGTGGAGGTTATGGTCGGGTTTTGATTGATGTAAGCCATTTCGAGTTCCACGGAGCAGGAAAAAAGTGGGATGTAAATATTTTAAGTAAAATAATGGACTTCTAACAAGGTAAAATAATAGAAGTACTTCAATTTCTTGCTGCACAAATGAGGGAAGTATTATGTGAGAAACACAAGCAGGCGTTATTTACATCGCACACGTTTCTGATGCCTGCTTCATACAACCCCTGACCCACCCAGCAGAAGAATTTTCATTCAACAGAAGTGAGTTTCCGACTCTCGTATGCCCCTCACTCGCTGTGCGTTCATTTCACAAGAGAGTGGTGCATATGTGCAGTCCATCTTTGTCTATTCAGGTGGGTAGCCATATTGGTTTGAAGCAACAGAACAAAGTTTGAGTCCAGTGTTACCTTTAATTGCAACTCAGAATTAAACTGTGTTGGTCTTAAAGATGCCACGGGACTCAAACTTTGTTCAATTTTTTCTATGAAATTTATAACCGTCCCTCAAATACATCAATACTTCCTCCTCCTCTGAGAACAAGATAATCACTTACTTGGACCAGCTTACCCAATTCCTAAGCCAACTGAAAATATACCCACTAGTAACTGCCAAACACGGTGCATAGCCCCAAACTACACCTAGTTCAGGTCAGACTTCACCCTATGGCCAGTTATGAGGCCCACCAGGCAGGAAGGAGAAAAGTACAAATTTCTCAACCATGACTTCCCCCCTAATTTCATCAGCCTCCAGCAACAGAGACTCAGTCTTCGTCACTTCAAAATTTGGTTAGAGCATCTTAACTGATACACCAATTTGCAAACAGCCAGCAAACCGAAACCAGAAACTATGGCTTAGAAAGGGTTTGCAAACCACGGCTTGGGCTAACTATAGGTTAGTGTTAAGTAACAACAGTTAAGACACCGAGTTGCAAACCGGAAGATCGGTACCCACGTGACAGAATGAGCTCCCATCTCTGCCCCCAGCTCCTGCCAACTTAGCAGTTTGAAAGCAAGCAATTGTAAGTGAATAAATAGGTACTGTTTTGGTGGGGAAACAGGTAAAAGCATTCCGTGTGCCTCTGCATTTAGTCATGCCGGCCACATGACCACGGACAAGTCTTCGGACAGCGCTGGCTCTTCGGGTTGGAAACGGAGATGAGCACTGCTCCCTACAGTCAGATTCGACTAGCTTTCGTGGAAGGGAAACCTTTACCTTTAACAACCAACCATAGTTAAAGCTATTACTCCAGTTCTGGAGACAGAAGCAGTGAAGCAACTGAAAAATGAAAACAGGTAAGTAGCTCTAGATGGAGGTTTGCTTGTTTTGTAGCTCAAACTCTGGTTTTGGTTTCTGAATTATAGTCAGCGCAAACCATAATTTGATGCGATGTCTCAGTTAAGTCAACCTGACAGCAGGGTTCAGAGGAGCTGCTTCAGACCAATTTTTATCCCGCTTCTTACCCCACCAATCAGGGCTCAGGGCAGTTCTTAGCAGATCACAGACAAGACATTACTGTTTCCTTTACAAATAATTTATTTGGGTGGTAATACCTGCAAGTACGCATTTGAATTCAGCAGTTACTCTGCAAGTTATATTAAGAATGCTTTCATTGGGAAGTAAGCATCACTAATGCTAAGAACTACTCACCACATTAAAAAAACAACAACACCAATAAACCATTATATAGACCAAATACTCCAACGAAGTTAAAGTCTGTAACGTTAGAAGCACCAAAGCAATCTCTGAAGCTTTTTCTGTCCTGCTGTGCCGAAAAAGCTTTCCGCCTTGATCATGGAGAAATAAAAACCTCTTTTCCCCTCCTCGCTATAAAAAACCTGTCCTTCACTAGTCCAAAATGCAAAGGCAACATTCTTCCTTTCCCCCTTTCTTTTAACTTGATTTACTTCGAAGTGGTGTGTTTACAACACTGTGGGTCACAAAAGCCAAAAAATACAGAATGACAGTAATTATTCACTGTATACGGTATAAAACAAGGACAATCTTTATGGGCAACCAGCAATGTTCCCTCTGAGTCTCATGAGCAAAAATTCTACTTTGTGAGCTACTGGCATTAAAGTTGTGAGCAAGCGATTTGGCTGCTGCATAAATTAGTTTGTTCTGGAGCCGCCATCCTTCCTGAGCTAAGGAAAATGCATGAGCCGGAGGCTAAAAAACAGTGAGCTAGCTCACACTAACTCAGCTCAGAGGGAACACTGGCCACCAGAAAGGTGGAGCCTGCTCAGGGTACACTCAAGACCTGCATTCTTTGTAAAGACAATTGCAGAAAGAGAGAGAGAGCCGCTCCCAAGCCTTACTTCCTTTCTGCAAGGTAGAAATTTGCAGTTCTCCCTCTGAAAGTCCTGCTAAGGACTGAAGTACCCTAAACAATTGAGCCGTGCAAGAGCTAATGGATGTGATGGAAGCTGTAAAGAAATTCCTCTTCGCAGCTTTCACTGCCATCTCATAGATTTTCATAAATGACCTGTAAGATGCTCTTGTAACTTCATCGCGAGGCCACTCGCTCTAGCCATCTAAGTTCTCGCTTCATCCCCACTGTAAACCACGGAGCTGGAGTGGGCTGGGAACGAAGAAGGTACCGGGGTTCAGTTTCATCAATGGCTTCAGAGAGTCAGGTATTCCATTCCTCTATCAACTCATCTAATGAAATGCTGGGAAGGAACGGATCCTGCAGAGTATTCTGGAAGCCCATAGGATCCATAAGTCTCTGTGGGTGAGCATAAATCTGCTCACTGCCTGAACAGGGCAGGGGTGGTATACACAACCGGGCTTTCAAGGCAAAGTGATCCAACCGTGGCACCTTGTCCATGGCAATCAGATCAGCAGTTAACCCCATTCCAAAGATCGGATCCAGAGTGTGGCCTGCTTGATGTGTAGGACCCAAAACAATTTGGGAGAGCCCTACTGTTGCCATGGAGGACACTAGGTCTACAGCCTGCTTGGAGGAGGCCGCATCAGCGTGGACATTGAACTCCCTGAGGATGAAGAGACTTGGCAACTCCAAGGCCCAGCCTGCAACTGCCTCCAGCCGGCCTGACAGGTTGTCTGCCGGTGAGCTAGGCAGTCGGTACTCCAGCAAGACAGCCAAAATCTCCTCCGCTTCCCACCCCAGTGTCAGCTATGCTGCCATGGAGAGTGTGGGAGGGGGGAGCTCAGCCTCTGGTATTCTAAGTTTCGATTCTCCTGCATCCTTTATCTCCTGCTCTGACAAGGCCTGACCTTAGAGACTTAGGAGACGTTCACTGCTTTCCCGTTGGGAACTAAAAGCTGTTAGTTTTAGCACTAACGTACCTTGTTGCTTATTGGCTTGTATCCATCAGAAGACCCTTGTCTGAACTTGGTATATCTACCACTTCCCTCCTTTGTAACAGCAGTCTTAACACAAGAAGTGTTTAGAGCAATACAGAATACTGTAATCAATAAACTGATCCTGTTTAAGAAACGTTGTTGGTTTCTGATATCTGGGGACTCTGACAACCAGACCCACACGGTCAACACCAGAGATCTTTGGCACGGAGAGTGTCCTGAAAGGAAAAGACTCACAGATGAGAACTGCCACCCCCTCCCACCCACCCCCATCCACCCATTTTTCTGAGACTAATGAAGGACCAAGAAACCTGGAGGGGGACTTCTCTTAAGGCAACAGTTTCGCCCTCCTCAACCCAGGTCTCGGTCATGCATGCATAGGAAAATCTAACCAAATCTGCCACCTGGAGAGAGAGCACCTTTTCAACCAAACAGTATGTTTTAAAATCAATTAGTCTAACTAGATAATCAACTACACATTAGTGGTGGAAACTGCCATCAAGTCACAGCCAGTTTACAGTGCTGGTGAAGAACCAGTCTTGTTATAGCGGTTAAGAGTGTCAGACTAGTATCTGGAAAGAACCAGGTTCAAATCCCCACTTGTGCCATGGAAGCTCATTGGGTGACCCTGGGCCAGCGACACACTCTCAGCCTAACCTGCCTCACAGGGCTGTTGTGAGGATAAAAACGGAGGCCAGGAGAACGACGTAAGCCATTGGGGAGAAGAGTCGGATTTAACTGAATTAAATAAAAATAAAAAGGTGACCCTGTAAGGTTTTCAAGGCAAGAGACAAACAGAGGCGATCTGCGCCTTGAACTGAACTCATAAATAAAATGGCGGCCAATGAAGCTTTTTAAAAAATAGGCAAGATGTCTTCCTGACTGCCAGCCCCTTGCGACAACTGAGCCGTTGCATTCTGAACCAGCTGCCAGGTTATCTACAAGGGAAGCCCAATGCGGAGCTTGCAACAGTAGCCCAACCACAAGGTTACATAGGCACAGATCAGTGTGGCCAGATCTGCCTAGTCTAGGAAAGGAGACAGCTTGGAGAACCAGATGTGGCAGGCAGAAGGCACTTTTGGCCAGTACACCATCCTGCTGTTTAAACTGCGCAGCTGGGTGCATGGAGTCCATGAACACCCCCCAAGCTCTTAACCTTTTCTGCAAATGCCCGCTCGGCTCCGCTTGTCACCATCACTGTATCTGCCTTCGAGGCAATACTTCCTTCGAAATTGCGGTCTGTAAGCCAGAGCTTTGACTTCATCCCATCACAACCATATGAAGCTGGCCCACTATTCCTGTCCTATAAAAGAGTAATCCGTTTTGTCCTTACCTCTATCAAACCACCTGTGCTGTTGAATACTGTGCAAGTGTCTCTCCACTAGAGTTCACCCAACTGCAAACTGACAATATTGCGCTGTCACTTATGAGTATCTGTAGAGTGGTTTGTAAATGAAAGTGAAAACCCGGGTGAAAAATAGCAGCTGTAAATATTAAACACAAATTCAGTGATGGCCTGCAGGGTGTATATCAAAACCTACACCCACACCCTAGTTTTGCTGGCTTTTTGAAACAAGACAATAGGAAGAGTTGCTAGGGGAAGAAAAAAAAGGTCTATTATTCTACTACAGACTCTGTATCTGATTTCTTGGCTCAAAACGCTCTTCAGTGTCGTAGTCTAGCCTGTAAACCGCCAATCCATCTTGTCCCCCCCCTTGAGACTGAATCCACACACACACACACACTCTGCTCTGAACCACTTATCACCTG
Source organism: Lepidodactylus listeri (assembly GCA_029233225.1). Classification (NCBI taxonomy): domain Eukaryota; kingdom Metazoa; phylum Chordata; class Lepidosauria; order Squamata; family Gekkonidae; genus Lepidodactylus; species Lepidodactylus listeri. The sequence goes on along the minus strand of JARCFY010000013.1, from coordinate 3,356,361 downwards.
CTGATCTCTAGAAGCATTAATTACACCCGTTGTAATCTGTGCAGTTTATCAGTGCTAGGGATGAGCACGATCCACATTCAATTTCCTGCTCATTGCAAAATGCTAGGTTTGCAATTATTGGCACATGAATGACCGAACTTGGCATATAGCACTGAGCAGGCATCACTCACTTCATGCTGGTGACCAGATACGAAATACTGGGGGAAAGGCTGCAACACCAAGTGTTTACATGCATTAATCTGGGATCTCCTCAAAGATCATTAACAAAATCTATATGGCATAATATTATTGGAAGAAAAGGATTCTTCCCCTATGTGCTGCAAATTAACCCTTTCCAACATACAAAGGATCCCATGCAAAGGCTCGCTGCTCTCTCTCGAATATATCCCATTTTAATCAGTTAAAAGCTTGTGCTAGTTTTATTTTAATTTCATTTGCCACTGCTTTTTAAACGGAATTATTGGCTGGGCAGGGGGCAGCAGAAAAGGAAAAGGAAAGCTAATTACATCACAGCAAATTAAGACAGTCCCAGCTCTCAGAGGAATTCCACCGCCCTGGCTCTGGATGCCAAAGACCAGATGAAAGTTGTCCCTACCACGCCCTCGACCAGATGCATCCCCTGCCCACACACACTGGAATGCTTCCGATAGAACCACCACACTGACTCTTTGGCAAGGGCAGCCCATGCAAGTTCTCACGCAGAGGAGACGCACCAGTTCTGAAGTTCAGAAGGGCAACTGCAAATGGAAAAACTAACCCTGTGAAAAATGTAAACTTGGGCTAATTTCCAGCCTCCTTCTGGTGAAAAACCTGGGGCAGCGTAAAAGGGTAAATAGTATTCCTCGCTCTGTTGAGGCCTTTAACAATGGAATTAACTTTATGGAACTCACCTTTTTCTAAAGCAAAACTCAAACACAGGAGCTTCTCCTTCAACACAATCGTTTTATACACATTTCTTCCATTTCCCAACACCCTAGAGGGTTTTTTCCCCCTCCTTATCATCTTTCATTATCTTTAATATTCTGTTCATCTATGAATGTTTGTATCGCTTTGTAAGGAGGAGGAGACTGGCTGTTACCTAGGGCTCTTCCACTCAGCTGTCTCCACTAAAAAACTAGTAATGAGACAACTCTAATGTGCGTCCATTTAGTATGATCAAAATCTCTCTCACACACTACAAATTCTGAACTACTGGGCTGTCGTGGCTCACTATTCAACTGCCCTGGTACAGGTTAGGCTTTAGGAGGTTCTCTCACAAAGAATTCCAAGCATCTTTATCAAAAACTACAGTCCCCAGGATTCTTTGGGGAAAATCATTACATGCAAACTGGCTTCCGATTGGCTTATGGAACTCTTGCAGATGGGCCCTATTAGAACCAGGGGGAATCATAAGTGACCTCTTTAGAAGAGCACGGGGCGGGGGGGGGGGTCTAGCAGCAGGTGGAATACCCCCCTCCCCACTGGGCTATGGAATCTGCTACACAGCAACATAATCCAGCATCTCTGGGTTTAGTTTTCAAAGCAGATCAAAAGTTAATGGACCTGAGAGGCATGGGTCGATTTAAAACGTGCTTCAGCAAAGCCTCCCGCAATTTCAGCAGGTTGGCCGCTCTCGCAATTAAAACCACGTCAGGTTCAAATGAGCCGGTACATGAGGCGATTATTAATCTGTTCAATTCCAACACACATGCAATAAATTTGCAATTATCAAGCATCGTTTGTCCCTCCTTCCACGCTGCATCAGAAAAACACAGCACTCGCTTTCTCGCCCTTCCATTTCATCCCAGTCACATCCGGCTCTCTGCCTCGTGCTTGGAGCCCATCCCAGAAGTGACAGATGCAATAAGCATGAAGATCTAACTTGGAAAACTCTAATGGTGTTTGAAAAGGTGGATCGTCAGAAGACAGAACAATCCCGACGCGCTCCACAAAGAGAACAACAAATGCCGACTAAAAGGATCCTACTGCAAAGCCACAGATGTTCATTTTAGAAAACGGTAGTTTGGTACAAAAAGGAAACGTGCCGCGGCTTTCTGTGCCTGAGGGAGGACCGGGCCTTACTCTCAAGTTACAGAGCTTGATCTTTTACCTCTGTGAATGCAGCCTTTAGTAAACATGGGTATCAGCAATAGTGAGATAATGGCAGCGGGTTAAAGCAGCCTGCTTTTCAGGGCAAGCCATTAAAAACTACCCATGTTCCTTGCAGTGTTTTCTCAACAAACATAATTTCCCTACCAAGTCTATTCCTATAGCTGTATTCTGGCTTCATATCTTTTGAACCCGAAATATCCTTCCCGGACTCAACACCCAGGTTCACACCACCACCTGCAAGCTCTCACCCAGCATTTTGATAGTCTCTTTTTCTCTCTCTCGCACACACGTGCAGACGTGCAAAAGAATTAAATGGCACACTGCATGCAAAAGCATGCAACCAAAAATAGGGAAAGCAGCCCCCCAGAATAAAGTATGCCACGACACAGCATCATCACCAAGGGGCGATTGCGACGACACGGCAATGCCTAAGATTTTGGCATGTGCCACATGAATGGGCAGGGGACTCAAGAGTTGAGCATGATTCTTTTCTTCGTCTGAAGACCACATGCCACTCCATGTGGCAGAGCCCTTACAAAAGGCACCACCATATGGTTACCATGGCATTTCTGACCCAGTTAAAGGTTGACAAGTATTGCTGATAGGGGTTCTTCTTTTCCCCACGAAATAATTATGTCTAAACAATAAACCACCACTGGGCAGCTTCTGCTTTTTGCCAGCTTCCTGTTTTGTTTCTAAATCATACTCTCAGGCTTTGCCCACAATGATGCATTGTTCCACTTGCAGCATGCTTCAAGGGAATGCTCATCTGCTTAAGTGCTAACTGGCTGAAGTTTATGATTTTGGAAACAGTTGTTTTTAGGATTTCTATGGTGTTCAAAATAATTACATGGTACTATGAACATACGTAGGATTTTATAGATTCAGGTGGCTCACCATGATGGTCTGAAACAACAGAATAAAGTCTGAGTCCAGTGGCACCTTTAAGACCAGCAAAGATTAATTCTGGGCATCAGCTTTCGTGTGCATGCACATGAACGTTTGTACCCAGAATTAAACTTTGTTGGTCTTAAAAGGTGCCACTGGATTTAAACTTTGTTCTATAGGATTTTATAGAGTGACACATGCAAAATGATAGGTCCCTGCCCAAAGAACTTTACAACCTAAATGTTGATGGAGGAGAGGGAGCCAAAGTTCACATGGGAAGAATATGCACAAATGTAATTACATTATAGTAGAGGGGGGTGCAGACTCTCCACCGCCAGCTGAATTTGACATGGGTGACATGATTGAGGTTTATCAGATTATGCCTGGGATAGAGCAGGTAGAGAAAGAGGTACTTTTCTCCCTTTCTCACAATACAAGAACTCCTTGTAGGCACTCCATGAAATTGCTGAGCAGTCGGGTTAGAATGGATAAAAGGAAGTTCTTCTTCACACACAGAGTGATTAACACGTGGAATTCACTGCCACAGGAGGTGGTGGCAGCTGCTACAAGCATGGACGGCTTCAAGAGGGAATTGGATAAACATATGGAGCAGAGGTCCATCAGTGGCTATTAGCCACAAGGTATAGATAGGAACTCTCAGTCTGGGGCAAGTGATGCTCTGTATTCTTGGTGCTGGGGGGGGGGGGGCAACAGTGGGAGGGCTTCTAGTGTCCTGGCCTCACTGGTGGACCTCCTGAGGGCATCTGGTGTTTTTGGCCACTGTGTGACAGAGTGTTGGACTGGATGGGCCACTGGCCTGATCCAACGTTGGCTTCTCTTCTGTTCTCTTATACGAAGCATGATGTGGCAGAATCTCTCACAGTAAACCCTAATATAAATATATTATTTACTTGAGTTCATGTTGTCAAAGGGGGGTTGATAACATTAGAACCCAAGTGAAGAAATTAGTTCTACACACTGAAACTCAAGTCCGCTTTTTGTCCTCTTTGGCATCACAATCAAATCCGAGCAAGTGTTCCTTTGGTGTGACCCTTGCTTTGCTGATACAGAGCTAAGAAGAAAAGGACTGTTTCGGCCTGAGTCATCTTTACCCCTGCTGGTGCATTATACTCCATCATCAAGAGAGGCGGGTTCAGATGACACATGCACTCACGCACTGTGAGGAACTGACTAATGCCTCCCCCGTGTACACCTCGAACAATTTGGAGAACAAAAGAACTACATCCCATCCCACATAAAAATGCTCACAGTATTCCTTAGGCGTGGAACATGCAACACTGGGTGCTTCCTAAACTAACTGTTAACTCAGTAGAGGCCTTTGGCTGAGACGCAGAGGAAAGAGACTGGATGGTTGGAGGGGGGAGCCATTCCAATTTGCATCTCGCTGTCGTCCTTCTTCCGCCCTGACCTCACGTGTGCCTGATCCTGTCAGATCTCAGAAGCTAAGCAAGGCCCTGCTTAGTACTTGGATGGGAGACCACCAAGGAAATCCAGGGCCATGAAATGCAGGCGGGCCATGGCAAACCACCTCTGAACATCTTTTGCCTGAAAAACACCACACGGTTTGCTGCAAAAAATAAAATAAAAACCCCTCTTCTCCCCAGAGACGCCTAGGCTCTTTCTGCCTGGATGACCAGATGCCTTGGCTGCCTAGGCCAGGATCCTCCAGAGCCTTCATTACACAATCGAAGGAAGCCATTCACTCTCATATTCACCTCCATCCCCATCCCCAGCCCAGCAAAAAAGGACCCTGCTGTACTGCTGAACTAAACGTTTAAGGAATCTCTTTTTAAGTCAGATGCCTAATTTAGTGGGGCTTCTGTCACAGGGAAAGGCTTCCACTTCCTTGTCAAGCATTTTCCAGAGCTCTCTCGCTCCCGAAACTCCCTCTTTTCACTTCCTTGACACCATCATCATCTCCCTGTGCCTGGCTCTCTCTGCTAATTAAAAAGCTATAAAAATCCGGTTCCCTCTTTCCGTCCGCCGGAAAGCCCGTTTTCCTCTCCAGCTCATTCTCCCCACCCACCCACCAGCCCCCGCTGCACACACAACATCTGCCACCTCTGTTCGGCCATCGCAGGGCACCCGCTCCGGCAGACCTGCCTGTCCGACCACCTCCCCTTCCCCAGCTGTTCCCCCTCACCCATCTGCTCCACAGACACCTGCACCCAGCTCAGGAACCGGCCACAATCTTCACCTGGCTCGCCTCACCCCACCCTTCCTCCTCCACCAGCTGCTGCACCCATGGCAGGCACATTCAGGTACCTCCTCCATCACCATCAGCGACACCCAATTTTGCACTCCACCCTGCTGTACAGCTGAAGAGTCCCCATTTCGCTCTCTGCCTTCCCCCAGGCACCTCTGCCAACGGCTTCCCTAAAAGGTGGCATATGCCACCCACACAATAAGCCCGCCCACCCCCCTCTTCTCCCGACCCAGTCACCCCCTCGGCCCTCCATTCTTCTCCCCCCTCCCCAGGCTCCTCAACTGACCCTCTCACCCCACCCAGAAGGGCAACCCCTCCAAGCCCTCTTCCCGGCTGCGCCCTGATGCTGCACCACCCGTCCGCCTGCCTTTTACATAACCAGCCTTTTCTGGAGCCCGAAAGTGCAAATGGTCACCAACCAACCACGACGCTCCCCTCTGCTCCAGCCTGCTGCTGGCAACCGCCCCTCTGCCGCCCCCCCCCTCCAACCCCCCATCTCCCCCCCCCTTTTCCCCCAGCCCCGCCAGGGCGCCCTCTTCTCCCCCCCCCCCCCGGGGTCTCTTCCTTCCTTCCTTCCTTCCTTCCATCCATCCATCCATCCCTGCTTCTCCATAGGCATGGGTTTTGAAACGGCACATGGCGCTCCTTCTGCCAGACCAGACCAGACCTGATGCTCTCTGCTGAAAACAGCCTTGATGCGCGGACTACTTATTCATTCGTCTGAAGGCAAGCTGCCCTGCAGCCCCCTCCCCCCCGAATGGGGTTTGCACGGGAGCGCCCAGCAAGACGGGAGGCGCGGGCATCGCAGCCCCGGGAAGGAGGGCCAGCCGTGCCAGGGGGGAGCCGTCGAGCCAGACGCCGGCCGCAGGCAGGCAGGGGGACCCGGGCATCCCCCACCCCCGCATCGAGGGTCGCGCTCAAACCCAACCCCCCCCTCCTCCTCCTCCCTCTCCCTCCCCCCCACCTGCTCCCAGGCCCCGCCCTCCCTCGCCCCGGGGGGGGGCGCTCTCCTCCTCCCCCTCCTCCCCCCCCCCAACACCCCGTCGCCTCGCCTCACCCTCCGCCGCGCCGTCGCACCAGACCCGCCCCGCTCGCTCTGCCCTCAACCCGGCGGCGCGTCTCCCTCCGCCGCTTCTCCTCCACCGCCGCCGCCCGATGCCGACTGACTGACGGACACTCGCCGCCACCCGCCGCCAGGGGCGAGGGGCGGGGCCGAGGCTGGGCGAGCCACGCCCCCTCCTCCCCCCCTCCCCCCCCCCGCGCCCTCTTCCCTCCCCGCCCGCCGCGCCCCTGTCACTCTCGGGGGATCGTCGCCGCCAAGCCTCTCCCGAAGCGGGCAGGGGCAGCGTCAGTGGCAGGGGGAAGCGGCCAATCGCGTCGCAGCGCGGGATGCCCGGCGGCGGCGAACCCCGCTGGCCAATCCGCCCGCGCGCCGCTCCTCGGAGGGGCGGTGCCGGGCGCGCGCAGGGCTGTCCGCGAGCCTCCCCTGGCGGCGGCGGCGGCGGCTGAGGAGATTTTTGATTCTTGCGCGCGCGCGCCTCAGTTGGCCGCCGCCGCCGCCTCTCTCCCGCCCGCCCGCCCGCTGACAGACCCATAAACACCCTCCGCCTCACAGATATAAATTCCGAATAAACTCCCAAGATCTAGTTAAAGTTAATTATATAAGAAAACCCCAAGAAATACAAACGACAGGATAAGTCGGCATTTAAACTGTGCCTCATACACACTGGCATTGTTTTCATTCTTCTGTCATTTTGGAAAACCCAGGGCTTTTTTGGTAGAGAAAGCCCAGCAGGAACTCATTAGCATAATAGGCCACACCCAACAGCAAAACTCATTAGCATATTAGGCCACACCCCTGACAGCACATCTCATTAGCATATTAGGCCACACCCCTGACAGCACAGCTCATTAGCATATTAGGCCACACCCCTGACAGCACAGCTCATTAGCATGCTAGGCAGGGGGCTGGGAAAGCAGAGGGCAGGCATGGCTGCTTGCCTCTTGCCTCACTTGAGCTTCTCCGCCCCACTTCAGCATTGCCTTTCCAGGCTACCCCCACCCCACCAGACGGCTGGGGAAAAGCACTGATCGGGGAACCAAATCAGAGAAGGAAAGAAAGGCGTTTTCAGCTTACCTGGGTTCCCTGCCTGCCCTTTCCCAGCTGCAACATGTCAGCTAGAGAAGGGAAGGCAGAGAGGAGGCTTTTCCTTGTCAATTTCACTCTCAGCTGACTGGCAGGGAGTGAAATTGACAAGGAAACCTGCTCCCCATAGGGAAAGATCTTATTTTAACAGCCCACCTGTCCCTCCTGTGTGTAACATGGAAAGGGCAGTGTGCTCTGTAGCCACGCATGCTCAGAAGTTTTGGTTGTAGGCGTGGCCAGCTGAGGAGCCAGCCGGAACGCCGTTCCTGTGCGTTCCTGCCCAAAAATAGCCCTGGAAAAACCAATAAAAACTTTTTTAAAACCACGCCAGATATAAATAGCCCCGAAACACGCTATAAACGTACTAAATAAACAGCCATGGTGGGGTACTCTTGACTGGACTCCAGAAAATGGACCTGATAAACCACTGATTCCCCCCCCCCCACACACACACATACAAACACACTCACGGAAAGGTGGAAACGACTGGCGGGCGCCCTTTTAGGATATCTCCCCTTCCCCTTCATCTAAAGCTGGCTGCCCGAAGGGGAGATATCCTAAAAGGGTGCTGGTCAGTGTTCTCGCCAAGCCGAGTTAGTGTGAGCTAGGTAAAGGTAGAGGTTTCCTTTGCTCAAAAGCCAGTCGAATCCGACTCTAGGGATGCGGTGCTCATCTCCGTTTCCAAGCCGAAGAGTCAGCGCTGTCCAAAGACGTCTCCATGGTCATGTGGCCGGCATGACTAGACGCTGAGGCGCACAGAACGCTGTTTCCTTCCCACTGAAGCGGTACCTATTTGTCTCCTTGCACTTTCTTGCTTTTGAACTGTTAGGCTGGCAGGAGCTGGGCCCAGAGACGGGAGCTCACTCCGTCATGCAGCACTCAGGTCTCGAACTGCCGAATTAACAACCTTCTGGTCTGCTTGAGTTTTGTAGCCCCGGCTCATACATTTTTGTCTTACCTCAGGCCGGATGGCTCCAGAGCAAACTAATTTATACAGCAGCCAAATCGCTCGCTCACGACTTTAATGCCAGGAGTGTTCCCTCTAAGCTGAGTCAGTGTGAGCTAGCTCAGTTTTTCAGCCTCTGGCTCACACATTTTTGTCTTCGCTCAGGAAGGATGGGCTCCAGAGCAAACCAGTTTATGCAGTAGCCAAATCGCTCGCTCACAACTTTAATGCCAGTACCTCACAAAGTAGGATTTTTGCTCACAGGACTCCACAGCTTAGAGGGAGCATTGGTGCTGGTGGGGTGTTTCCATCTTTCCTCCAGGCCTTGCTGCTATGCTCACTGTGGGAAGGGTGTGGGGCACGTACCCATGCCACACCGGCCCATAGCTTCAGTGGGGCATCTTGGGGCTAGGTCCCCTGACTTACTGGCAAGGCCCCACGACTTCTCACCTAGCCCAGGGCCCCCAAGTGGCAGCAGGTGTGGGGAAGGAGCCAGGCATTCCTTTAATTTAATTAGCCAGTGCCCCCTAAGAAATTTAAATGCCTCCGACTTTAAAAAAATTCTGGCTGCAAGCCTGACGCCACAGCCCCTCTTTTTCAGGAAGGGAGTCTGAAGAACTGAGCCAGACTGAGGTGACCAGATATGAAGTTCTAGACCGACTGGAGAAATTAAGAACCAATTAAGTCCCCCGGTCCTGATGGCATACACACCTTCGAATTTTTAAGGAACTCAGATGTAAGACAGTAGATCTACTAACCCATGTATGCAACCTATCACTAAATTCAACTGCTGCACCAGAAGACCGGAGAGTAGCAAATATAATGACACCAATTTTTTAAAAGGGATCCAGAGGGGAACCAGGAAATTACAAGCCAGTCAGCCTAATGTCTGTCCCAGGTAAATTAAAACAAACTGTAATCAAAGAGAGGATTATAAGGCACACAGAGGGACAAATCTTGCTGAGGGAAAATCAGCATGGCTTCTGCAAGGAAAGTCCGACCTCACCAGCCTTTTGGGGTTCTTTGAGAAACTGAACAAGCATGTAGACAATGGTGACCAGGTAGACATTATATACTTGGACTTTCAAAAGGCTTTTGACAAAGACTCCTGAGTAAACTTAGCAGTCATGGGATAAGAGGACAGGCTCTCTTGTGAATTAAAAACTGGCAGCAAAGAGTGGGAATTAATGGACACGTCTCCCAATGGAGGGAAGTAAGCAGTGGAATAGTGAAACAGCTAGATCTTTATTGCCGGTCCAGATGAAGCATACAACCCAGGGCTCGAAGCCCTCCTTTTATGCTGGTCAGGGACAATCCCCTGACCTCGCCCAACTGGCCTGATAGGCTCTTATCAGTCTATTTACATTTCATAGGTTCCCTGGGAGAAACCTAGGTACAGGATTGGTGGCCAGTTTGAATCCACCTGGCCTTTGTTCTACCTGGCTGAAGCTCAGGTAGTTTCTTGGCCATGTGCTCTGGCCATGCTCTGGCCATGTGCTCTGGCCACGCGGTCGCCATTACGGGAGCACATTGCGACCACATGGTCAATACATAACAGTGGCAAATGAGGTTCAGTGCACTTTGCTATATTGCATGAGCCTGGTTTGCTGGATGTGCACTGGGACACAAAAAACCCAACTTCAAGTCTAGGCTAATAGGGTCTGAACTTGCCGAGACTGAGAGGGGAAAAGATCTTAGGGTCCTAGTGGGTAGCTCAATGAAAGTGTCAACCCAGGGTAATGCAGCAGCAGCGAAAAAGGCAAACTCTGTGTTAGGGATTATTAGGAAAGGGACTGAAAATAACATGTATAGATCTACAGTGCAGCCTCATTTGGAATGCTGCGTACAGCTCTGCTCACTGTTTCTCCAAAAGGACATTGCAGAGCTGGAAAAAGTACAGACGGGGGCAGCCAAGATGATGAGGGTGTTGGAGCCCCTTCTCCATGAGGGAAGTCTGAAGAGTCTGGGACTTTTCCTTTTAGAAAAGAGGCCACTGTAATGGGGAACATGATAGAGGTTTATAAAATTATGCCTAGGGTGGAGAGAGCTGACAAAGAGCAAGTTTTCTCCCTCTCTCGAAACGCTGGAACTGGAGGGCATCTAATGAAACTGATGGGCAGTAGGTTCAGGATGGACAAAAAGAAAAATGCCAGCTCCAGGTTGAGAAATTCCTGGAGATTTGGAGGGTGGGGCTTAGAGAGGGAAGGGTTTGGGTAGGGGATGGAACTCAGCAGGGTGTAAGGCCGTACACTCCACCTCCAAAGTAGCCATTTTCTCCAGAGGAACTGATCCCTGTCATCTACAGATCAGTTATAATTCTGGGAGATCTCCAGGCCCCACTTGGAGACTGGCAACCCTATCAATAAAGCATCTATCTGTGGCTGTGGGCCATGAGGTAAATTGCCACCCCCCCACACCCCACGTGCCCCAATACACCGTTTGTTTACTTTGTCCCACGGGACTCTAAACAGAGCCACTGAATCACCCAATCTGTATCATCCCTCTCTTTCTTGGCCACAGTTGAGCATGACAAAGACCCAATGTGAGCAGAGGCATATATAATCATAAATAATTATCATACACAAAATCAAGCTATACCCCGGGGCATGCTACCCATTAGCGATGATGTGTGACTAACAGCCTTCTCCTTGTTCGTGCTTTCCTTTCATATTCTATAGATGTGTCCCATACTTAGTCTGAAAAGAAAGAGTCCTAATTAAAAGACTTGGATACTAGAGGAAAAAACGGCAATTAGCTAAAGAGACAGATGGGCTTCTTATCTTACATATATAGCAGACAGTTAATTAGGAAGAGGCTAGCCAGAGAGGGACAGAGGAACACGACAAAAGAAAAGATGGAACGATGTCCTTGTTTTTAACATATAGGTATCTTCTGTTTATAAAATAAATATCTTAATACAAATATTTTCCTCAGGTGACAAATATTTTGCTGAATCTGGCATCTGGTGCATGCTTGGATTCTACCAGCATCGTTTTCACCAGCATACCTTATTCCTATCAAATTTAATATTTGCCTTTTGATTTTATTCAGCCTGTTTAGAAATCTTTTCATTTCATTATTTCTTACCAGCTGCCAAATGCTTCTTCATACTACCCATGTGGATCGAGTGGTCTTCTCCAGGTTGTTTTTTTTTTTAAACTTCTGCGTTTGGAAAGTTTGATGGGAAGCTTTTGTGATCATGGCCCATGTAGCAGAAATGGTGGAAGGCCTGATTTTGGGCCCAGAAAATTTTGTGAATTTGTCATTTTGTTGTCCATTTATGAAGGTAAGCAAGCAAGCTTGGGACTGAAACGGTGTGCTTTTTAAAGAACCTGCTCATTGGCTTTCTGAGCTGCCTGAAGGATGAAATTCAAATGCAAGAATAAAAACCCCATCTCCCCAAAATAAACCCTATCCCAAACCCTTGTCTATCAGATGCTCCTCTTTCCCATCCATTCTGCGTGCCTGTCATCCTACATTTGTCTTTTTTCAAGATAGCTTCCAAGACTGAGCATGTTCAGTTCCTATAACACGAAAGAGGATCGGGCTTTTTGTTTGTGTAGCCCAAAGAACTGAATCAGCAGCTTTCACTGATTGTTTAATGTGGTGATCTAGAATCGAGATGTCCCGTGAATCTACCACTGTCCGCCACTGTCATTTGATGATAAATATTCATAACATTTCCACGGTTTTAGGGATTGTGTGGCAATGGGAGAAAGTTCACCTTTTAATTAAAATATTTCATCAGCTCCTTCCACAATCACAGATTTAAAGATGGAGGTGCCTCTCTGAATATCACACCTAACCCAGTCACATCTACTGTCATTTGCCTGCTAATGTCACTTGGCATCTGAAGTCACTCCGCTTTCCAATATATAGGACAGTTAGACTCACATTCTAGCTGTATCTGAAGAAGTGAGCAGCGACTCACGAAAAGCTCATACCCTACCACAAATTTTGTTAGTCTTTAAGGTGCTCCTGGACTCTTACTTTTTTCTTCCGCCACAAATTTAAAGAGAGTCTGATACAGCTTTGCAATAAGCCACTTGTCTGGGTTGATTAAGCCTGTATAGCTTGCTAAATCCGCTCAATCCGGTAAAGCACAGTACACTGTGTAGAGCAGCAGAGTGTATGAGAACGAGCGGTGATCCAATAGATCACCAGTTCAAAATCTCATTTCAGCACAAGCTTCTCAGCACTCTACCAGCAGTGTGAGAATAACCACACCGGCCTGTCTTTCAAGGCTGTTATAAGGATTACGAGATAACACAGGTAAAGTGCACTGAATGCTGAGCACGCTATACTGTGCTAAGTAGAAATTACTCTTATTATTACTACTATAAAAGTAGAGCAAATATGTTGTGCTTATGAGGGGCTGGCCACTTGACAACAGGAATAAAACAGAACTATCTGCCTCTGTTCAGACAGAGCCATTGCATTCGTCCCAGGGATGGAAGGGGAGGGGTAGAAGGGGAAAAGAACAGAGCAATAAAAGTACATGCGTTGAACATTTAGAGGGTAACCAGATCCTCTAGGGTTTGCCTAGTTCTAAGTACTAAAACGGGTATATTATCCCAATTAGAAATGTTTAACCAGGATCTATTGTTTTGCTTGATAGATTTCATACACACTCAGCCCCTTCTCCCTCTCATACACCTCCCACACACTTGTGTACACCATACAGTTATTCCATTTTTCTCGCTATATATCCAGACTGAAGCACAGCCCTGTGCCGCTCAAAAGCTCGCATCCAGCCTTTCGATCACTAGTTGATCCAAACACAAAGAATGGGCCCAATCTGCATGGTATTCTCACGGTGTTGCATAAGTGCTCTTATGAGCAGCTGATAGCAGCAGCTACTAATACTTGGGGGGGGGGGGGGTTTAAGCACTAAAAGACTTGTCAACTCTGGACCAATCACGCCATTCCCATCTCACCTTTTCTAGCAGGTGGTGTTGCTTTCTCTGCCTCAGGTTTACGCTTTTCAAACGTTTTCTTCACATCTGCCACCTTAAGCGCTTTCTTGTCCTCTTGGCTTCTTGCCTCTTTTGTTTGCCCCTGCAGGATTATATCCATATCTTCCTCCGACTTTTCTGCAGCAGCTTTGCTCGGGACACTTTCTTTGGGATCGTCATCAGGGGAACTCATCAGTGTCACCAGCATGGCAGCAGTGGGTTTGGGACTCTCCCCTGCCTGTAGCTCTGTAGCAGGGGTTTGCAAACAACCTGCTTGGCTGTTTGTATCGGACACTGCTCCCATTTCATCACAGACACCAAGGTCTTCACCACTCTCTGGGGAGCGGCTGTCGCTCTGTCTCAAATGCTTTTCAGCCTCTCCAGAAACCAAAGCAAAATTTATCTCAAGGCCCTTTGCTACCTTATCACTATCAGCCGTTGTCTCCTCCATGGAATCTTCTGCACCAGTCAGAACAACATGGCAACAGTCTGGAGCGCTATCAGTCCCGGAGTCACAATCAGTAAGCTGTGTAAAGTCTCCCCTTTGATTGTTGGGAACTGTAGCCTGTTGGCCTCCTGTTTCTTGCTTGCTTTGTGCTGGAAGAAAGTCCATCTCTCCATTCCTTGGCTCCTTGGAATCAACCCAGCTCAAGGGACGGGCCTTGTTTTCATCAACAGGAGAGTTAAAAGTCAATTTATTCACTTGCCTGTTCTCTACACTGCTTTCAGAATCCGAGCGGGTTATCTGTCTCTGTAGTGTTCCCTGGAAAGTGTTAATCATATTCGTGCTCCCACCTGCAATCTCTCTTTCCAAACTTTCCCAGTGGCCACAGTTATTTACTTGGGTTGGTGGCCAACTATGCCCTGTCATTTCCCTTTTCCTTTCAGGTTTTGGAAAATCATTAGTCTGTTGGAATGGGTGGATTTCGCCCTCTCGGGTTGTGATGCTGAGTTTGGTTTCCTCCAGCCTGTACAAAAGAGCACTCACCTTCCTGCCTTCTGTTTCTTCGGAGTGCTGCCTTTTAAACACCAGAGAAGGGACTTCGTGCTCACGGGCTCCTGTCACTGTGCCCGGTGCAGGGTACAAGGGCTTTGCATCCCACCCTTTTGCATCCCTATCACGGGCTCCTCCACTTATTCGCATGTTTCTTGAGGAGACCTGTACACTGCAGTCAGTTTCCACAGACGTGCTTCTCTCTGCAGTCTCACACTCCATTTGCTTTTCAGTCAAGAAAACATAATCATCACCTTTTATCTTGGAAGTCTTTCTGGTGCGGGAAGAGGCTTTCCTTTCGGTCATCGTTTTGCTATCAAGTGAATACCCAGAGTGGTGCCATGCAGGGGCTTCCATGTTCAGTTGGGCAGTGCCCAAATGGTTTGAGCCAACTCCTTTGCAGACAAAAATGAAACAAGACCTGTCCCACTAAACGTCAGGCCACTCGGTTCAGAATCCCTCACACCCGTTTTCCCTTTTACAATTGCAAAGAGGGGGAGAAAGAACAGGTTGCATGGGAATATCTGGCTGATGAGAACCAGAATTATTAATATTATAGTAACTAAGGGTGGACAACCCCCAGAAGATCCATAGCATCCATCTCTATACCAGGACACAGTATATTACTACCTACTACAGAGAGTTTCCCCACCTGAGCAGAAGTAACCTCATCCCAGGTCCAACAAATCCCAGTTTTGTAACTATAGATCACTTTGTAGGAATGATTTCTTACATTCAGACGATTCTCCTCTCCGGTTGCTTTCTCCTTCTCACAAACAGGTTGCAAAAAAAAAAAGCCTTTTGGCAATTTCCGATGATTTTTCTTTTGCTGCTGGTCTTTCAGTGACGATTCACAGTCCTCCTCTTGTAGTCATTTATGGTCAAGATTGTTATCAGTGCTCATCCAGGAGTAGACTTTCTTCCGTGGCTTTCGCAGAGAGTTTGAAAATAACTATCCTCACCTTGGTGAATTTCCAGGGTTTTTAAAATATCGAGCTTCCTTGTCATACATTTCATTTACCCCCACACTCTGTCCTTACACCATGCAGAGCAGAGCCTGATACTTGGACCTTGGTCCGGTTCCCAGTGTACTTTGGAAATGATAAAGCATTCAGGGCAAAGAGAGAGAGAGGCAGAGGCTAGAATTGCTTGCAAGTATATGTTATTGTTAAGGGAATGACTGTGCCATCAAAAGCATTCTGGAGATAAACAGAGAACCCCAGCGCCAGTCTCAGGAATAAGATTCCTTGCAGACACCAGATTTATCAAAGCCCTTATTAAATTTCTGGGTATTTGCAAACACTGTGCTGTAAAAAGCCTTTCCCTCGGAACAAGGTTCTGCTAATAATAAACTCTTGTAAATCTCCCAAAACTGAGGAGCAGAGATTTTGATTAAAGATCTGAAAGCCAGCTGACTATATACAGCCCCAAATGCATGACATTTCAACTAAATAGGGAGCTCTGCTGCAAAAAACGCTGCAGTCCAACTGCTATCCCAAGGCCTTCCCTCACTCCTTGCCTTTTATGGCCTGTTGGGTGTGAGGCTTCCCCCCTTCCAAGGCTTCCTGGTAAGAATAGGAAGCAAATTGTCCGCAGACTACGAGAGGAGAGGTGTCTCAGAGGGGCGGCTGCTGGTAGGAAGTCTGAAGAGCCCACTGCCTGGGAAGCCGGAGACTGGCTTCTCCGATACTGCAGCTTAGCTGGGGAGGGAGGGAGGGAATGTCATTATCTTATATATTGTCACTGGTATTACTCCTACTGAATGTTTCAACTGAGCTTTCTCTGCGTGCTCAAGGCACATCACATACATGATCTCGCTAACCCTTAAAAAGCTACCCTACAAAGCAGGCCAATATTATTAGCCAGGTATGACTGACCTGGGGGAGAAGCCGAGGCCGTGAAAGCTGAACCTTGCCTACCAGTTGAGTTCATAGCTCCCTTCACTGAACTGGATTTTTGATTTTTGAAGTGAAGGAGGAGGAGGAGATTGGATTTCTACCCAGCCCTTCACTTGGAGTCTCAGAGCGGCTTACAAACTCCTTTCCCTCCCCCTCCCCACAACAGACACCCTGTGAGAGCTCTTTTCAGAACTGTCCTTGAGAGAACAGCTCTGACAGAACTATGGCTTGCCCAAGGTCATCCAGCAGCTGCAAGTGGAGGAGTGGGGAATCAAACCCGGTTCTCCCAGACTAGAGTCCATGCAATCTTTTCAGCCTCCTAAATGCTTACACTTGACTTGTCACTCCTGCAACTCCCCTTCCTACCATCCTCTCTGCACAGATGGCTAGAATGAAGATCCATGGGCAGGTTTTCTTCGTTCTTTCTCTTTTTGTTTTTATGCCGTTACATATCATGTTTATGGAGGGCTCCCTGTAAGTGCAAACAGCAGAAACAATGCCCAAGTCACGCTGAAGAAGATCTGAAGCTTGAATCCCAGGTGCTGAAAATCAGCGGAGGTTCAGAGGAGCCCCTTCTACAAAAACACTTCGAACCGCTTAAATTATGACTGACAGGTGCCTGTTTGATAGCTTCATGGGCCTCTGTGAGGAAGCCTTCCTCCCCCCCCCCCCCCCCGCAACCAAACGAAAGGGCCACCTCCTTGGTGGCTGGCTAAAAGGCATTCCTTCCTCCTCCAGGACTTACAGACAAGCCTCCTCTTCCCAGCCCACTTTGACTTGGCTGCTGAAGCTGCCAACCAGAAAGGTAATTAGTGCCACCAGCACACATGAAAGGAACCCTCAGCTCCTGGGCTTCACGGCGGGGGCCCCTGCAAGCCACCCCCCTTAATGACTTCCTGTCACTGCCGACCACAGCCAAGCACGAACCTGCGACCTGCCCTGGAAAGGATCCACTTATCTCAGTCATTAGCCTTGTTCCATTGATCTCCGCAGAAAAGCAGTGGGTGAGTTACAGCAGCAACCTGCAAAGCTGTCACAAAGACAATTAGATCCATTTTCTTAGACGAGGGGAAGGTGTCCGTCATCCCCAGTGGATGGCTCAAGGTATTATACCCAACCCTTAAGATCATGGAAATGCTACCCCCGCACGTACACACCGAGAGGCATGCTCAAACCCATAAGCACTTTTTTGTGTCATTTTGGTTGGTCTTAAAAGAAGTTATTAGCTGGCTTTTATTTTTGGATTGGATTGGGGTCAACATACCTCCCTAGAATTTACCACTATGACGTGTCTGAGGCACTCTCTACCCAGTGTCCTGTTCCCAACTGTTGCCAGCCAGGCGCCTCTGGGAAAGAGGGCATGAAGGAAGCAGCAGCTCCCCGCGGTTGCTTGCAACCAGCATCCGGTAGCCTGATGAGGTGCGTTCTGGCTTCTGCCGGAATAAATTACTCTTTAAAGGCATCTTGTTGTTTTTGCTACCACAGGTTCATGCAGCTGCCCTTCCCTCTGGTTTTCAGTCCATGGAGGTTCTATTTTGCTCTCGGGGCCATTGAGAGACCTCTTTTCCTCCCTACAACTAAGATAAGATCCTTGGGCTAGTGAATCCGTAATTAAGCTCTGCGTGAAGACAGCCTTCTTGCTGTTAGTTCCAAACCTACTGGCAGCTTCGGAGGGCTTCCCTGAGTGCTGGTCTTCTGAGACAAGGGAGAAAAGCTTACCCTACCTGCTCTCCAGTTATAACCTGATAAATCTCTACCCTATATCATCCCTAGAGGCTGGATTACATTTAAAAATGGCTAGGTATAAGGAGCAATCAAATTACGTACACGACCCTCAGAAAAGCATAATGTAACTATTGAATGTGGCTCCGACGTTACCATGGCAGTTTAGGTGTAACTCCCTGCAGCTTCTCTTAAGATGACAATAAACAGTTTTTGAACAATGGAGAGTGACGTTTCCTTCCCTTACTTTGCGTCCAGGGGAGGGATGTCCCTGGTTTGGTTTGGTTGTTTAAGTTAACACTTCATTAGAGAACTATCATAGAAATTAGCCGTGGACAAGAAAACCCTCTAATTTAGGTCATGTCATCCCCCCAGGGTACCAAAGGGAAAATTTCCAAGAATCCATGGCAGCTGAATTTTAAGTTACTCAGGCAACGGGGCTTTTTTGTGTATTATTTCTAGCATTTCTTCTGCTTTTCCCTGAGAATCTGTCCCCAATATCAGCATTAGAAAGAAAGCTGGTAAAGGTTCTGAGAATTATTGCTTCCTCCTACATATTGTGCAGCTGGCTTCCTCTGTTTACTCATCTGCTATTAGAAATGCCCTGCTTTCCCTTGGATACTGCATTTTGCCATGGGCTAGAACGGCAGGTGAGCATTGATGAGCCATGTTTCCCCCCCTTTGTCCTTGCGGTGGAAAGGGCCTTCAAGTTGCAGCCAACTTATGTTGACCATGAAGGGTTTTTAAGGCAAGAGACATTCAGAGGTGGTTTACCATTGCCTGCCTCTGCAAAGCACCCCTGGACTTCCTTGGTGGTCTCCCATCCAAGCACTAACCAGGGCAGACCATGCTTAGCTTCCAAAATCTGATGAGGTCAGGCTAGCCTGGAGCATCCAGGTGAGAGCTTTCGTCAACCCTAGTGGTTCTCAAATGGTGATTCCGAGGACCTCCTGGGCTCAGTAATGGAAGAAAGGCTTTCCTGAAGGACAGCTTCCTGCCCTCACCACTGCAGGTCTTTCCTTGAGATTTCACACAAATCTGAGGTGTGTTCTAGACTCTAGGCACGCTCTCCACTGATGTAGGATGAGAAGTATTGGAGTCGGGAGTCCATGGAACAGAGAAACAGCATGATCTTTATTGCTGGTCCGGATGAAGCATACAACCCAGGGCTCCGAGCCCTCCTTTTATGCTGGTCAGGGACAATCCCCTGACCTCGCCCAACTGGCCTGATAGGCTATTATCAGTCTATTTACATCTCATAGGTTCCCTGGGAGAAACCTAGGTACATGATTGGTGGCCGGTTAGAATCCACCTGGCCTTTGTTCTACCTGGCTGAAGCTCAGGTAGTTTCTTGGCCATGTGCTCTGGCCACATGGCGGTCGCCATTACTGGAGCACATGGCGACCGCATGGTCAATACATAACATAGGGTGAAGGTTAGACTGAACATCCTCCTCTCCAGGAACTTGGCATGTGTTCTCTCTCTGTCTCTGTCTCATTTTTGGTGGACAAGGTGATGTGGGAAAAGTTCAGTGAAGACAGAGCATATGAAAATATGCTGGATTAAGCTGTGCTGCAACACATTGTGTCTTTTGCAAATTGTACAACACAGATTACAGGATGGGAAGTATGAAAAGCTTGGATCTTTCTGTATTTGCAGTTCTAAGGCATAAACTGCCTTGACTCTTAGGAGAAAGGTGAGATAGCCAAACTTTTAGTAAAAAATACAAAAATCCAATTAAACCAATAATGAAAAAAGCCTTCTCAATTCACACAGAGGGAAATGGAGACGCAAAAGGCCTGGAACACCATGAATCAAGTTGTGGCCTAGATGAAACTTCAAAGTTCTCCTGGGGAAAAAAAAACGAATGGTAAGAAGCTTGAAAAACACTTGCTGGTCGTCATCACCAGTACTAACGTCAAGTTGTCAGGAAACCTTTTCCGTGTGTGCCTGACTGAGGCTGTAAATTCTCAGAACAGCCGAAATAAGCCGAGGAGGAAGACTTCCCTGCTTTGAAAACTGATCATAAAACTTCAACATGAACATTGTTCCCATCTGATCCTTTTTTAACAACGCACACGCAGCCCCTCTCCTTCAGTTCAGCTTAGTGAGCCTGACATGTGCCACAGTGAGTGAGGTTTTCCCTTTCATGTACCGTCGTTTCCGTGAGTAGGGGCCAAAGTGCATCCCCACTGGAGCACTGCAGCCCGATTCAAGCATGGCATGGCGGGGGAAGCAGAGAGGCAACTCTCCTCACCACACGTTAGAATTCTTATCCTCAGAAAACAGGGACTGCTAACTTGTGGTTTTGGTCCACTCTCCAGTTCGAGTCCAGAAGTGTCTTCCACTTCATAACACCCACCCCTGATAATAGGGTTGCCAGCCTCCAGGTGGGGTCTGGGGATCTCCCACTTTCACAACTCATCTCCAGCTGACAGAGATCTGCTCCCTTAGAAAAAAAAGGCTGCTTTGAAGGGAGGGCTCTCTGGCATTGTACCATGAAGAGGCCCCTCCCCTCCCCAAACCCCGCCCTCTCCTGGATCCACCCCCAAAGTCTCCTGTATTTTGCAACCCAGACCTGGCAACCCTACCTGGTAAAGCCTCTGCTATCCAGCACGGAGGCCGTCACAGTTGCAGAGATGCTCAGGCATTGGTTTCTATAGGCATGCGTGTATCTGTAAAAAAAAGAAATGCATGCCAGTATGGAATTCTTTCAGAAACATCCTGCAATTTCCTGATGAGCGACTCTCTGAGCCACTGAGGTAGGACTACTAGAGAAGAAATGAAACTGTCCCACTCGAGGCCACGTAAGGCTCGTGGGCTACCAGCTGGCCATTGGCATGATCCTCACGAGGAGTCCTCTCCAGTTCTGTGGCACCGTGATGATCGGGGGGGGGGGGCATCTCTAGTGCATTTTGTGCTGCTAAAGAGCAGCTGTGGGTGCCCCTTGTTTGCATCAGAGCCCTGATACAAGGGAGGAGTAATCCCCTCCACACTGGCCAGCCCCTAAGCCATCTGCCCCACTGGGAACATGCACAGTGGCTCCCCACGCCTCCCCCAGCAATGCAGAAGCACCCTCAGGCCATTCGTGGTTTTCCAAGGGAGCTTCCCTCTTCCAGACCAGTTCGAAAACAAGTGGGGGGGGGGGGAGCCCTCCCTTGCTGTTCAACCAAAACAGAGAGAATATTTTTTTTATCACAGATTGCTGTCTACGTTTGCCATGGCAACCTTCAAAACAGGATATAAACTTTCAGTTCTAACACACACAAAAATAGTAAAACTTGCCAGTGGCTGGGAGCATAGGACTTCCCAACTTTTATGACCCTGCCTCGCAATGGCTGCTAGTACAGCGGGTGATTTTTTTTTTCCACCAGTGCAAAACCATCATGGAGGCAGAAGGTCAACCAGAATCCGTGAACCCAAAAGAGCTCTCTCTCTCTCTCTCTCTCTCATCGGTGAGTCCCATTTTTATTGAAGACATTCTGCCTTGAGCCACTCTCAGACAACTCCCTTCGCTGTAGCCTAGACTGAAACCACACATGTATAGTGAAAGTTCAGGAAGGTTACAATTAGACTGTGAACCATCCTTCCTGGCGTGGCCCTCAGTCGATTCGGAAAGCGGTGCAAGTGCACTTAGAACTGCCTCTTCTACTTTTCACATGTGCAAAACAGTGGGAGGAAGGCATGATGCCAGCTGTGAATTCCGTCTCAGAGATTCCATGCCAGCTGTGAAGCGGGTGTGATAAACTGCAACTCTACACAAGCACAGAAATCAACTAAGGACCACAGCTTTCATTCTGAAAAGTAAATTTCTGGCCAACATACAGTGCAATTGTATGCGGAGTTATTTCAGTCTGGGGCATTTTAAGCTCAATGCAGCTAAAAAGGTAAAGGTAAAGGTTTCCCTTGCTTGAAAGCTAGTCGAATCCAGCTCTAGGGATGTGGTGCTCATCTCCGTTTCCAAGCCAAAGAGCCAGCGCTGTTCAAAGACTTTTTCCACGGTCATGTGGCCGGCATTACTAGACACCGAGGTGCATGGAACGCTGTTACCTTCCCACTGAAGCAGTACCTATTTATCTACTTGCAATTCCTTGCTTTTGAACTGCTAGGTTGGCAGGAGCTGGGGCCCGAGACGGGAGCTCACTCTGTCATGCAGCACTCGGGCCTCAAACTGCCGAACTACCAGCCTTCTGGTCTGCAACTCAGTGTCTTAACCTTTGAGCCACCACAGCCCCTTCAATGAAGCTAGACTGGACTAACTGCACAGAACAGGACTGTAAGAAAAGCTGGAAAACGTCTAGGGATTCAGTGCTTCAGTCAGTGAGTCTCTCTCGTATGTATGCATCTGTGGGCTGAGCAGAACCAGGATGTTATGCAAAATAAGATGTTCAACCACCATCTTTTGTATGGGTTACAAGATCCTGAATTTCTTAGTGCAGAATTTGGATGGAATCGGTAGAAGAAAATGTTCTGTATTTAGATTCATGATTACTGCAGAGCGCTGACACAAAACCTAGGGAACACAGATATGTGCAACATGGTGTCCTTCCTATTACAGGAGTTAGAATTGTGCTGTAATACTGTAGTTTGCAGTAAAACTGCAGGCGTGTCTGGAACAGAGTGGCTGTAGCCATTCTTGTGAGCAGAAGCACTTGACGACATGGGCTGGTCATTGCGACCTTTAGCTCTGTCCATGTAAGGCAACACGGGAGACGAAGCTAGGGCAGACAGCACAGGCTTCTGTTCCTCTGAGAGTGGCATGCCATTGTCTCACAGCCTCCCCCGCCTCAAAGGATTGTTGTGCAGATGAAATGAGGGAACCCTGGAGGACATCCCAGTTACAAATCTGTCTGCTTGGTTCCCATCTTGAACAAAATCAGGGCTAGCTTAACCCTCAGCAGCAGTGGCCATGTGAACAGGAGCGAAGAACTTTAGTGCCACAGTGTTTGTGGGCGTGAACTACTGCCGTCTGCAGAGAGAGGTATGACTGGACCATATACTTTCAGAAAGAGTGACTGTTTGCTAGTACTGTCCAGTTCATCCCCCAAGACCGAAAAGACCTGCCCTTCCCATTTCACACCACAGCTGGTTGACTTTTTCCCTAGCAGGGTCTCTGCTCTGACTTCCAACAAGATAGCAAAATAAGTTTTCAGTTCTCTCTTTTTTTTTGAGAATTTTTTTTAATTATTGTATAAGTATAGATATTGATCTAGAACAAGCACATAACTTATAAACAAACCATATCAAACAAATAAAAATGATATTTTTAGCAGCATTGTTATATAACAAAATATTCATACCATAGAATTAACATCTTTTACATCATTAATTACCTATACAAAAATTACCTATACAAAAATTCCTTTCCTTATACTTCTATTTGGAGTCATTTCTTCTGTTCTAACCAATTGTAAAATTTTACCCAAATTTTTTGAAAGTGAGTTCCATCTTTTTGCTTAATTATGTGGCTTAAGTTATCTAGTTCTGCGAGTTCCGTCACTCTGCCTATAATCGTTTCTATTGTTGGGGTTTCTTCTCCTTACCACAATTTTGCCCAACTCAGTCTAGCTGCTGTAAGTATATGGACCAAGTTTTCAGTTTTCTCAAAGTGCAGGGGGCTTCTGTTTGATCAGTTTTTCACCAACAGACCATATTCACTATTTGCCAGTGTATCTGACAGAACGAGAGATTTTGGTTTTTAAGATGGAAGTGGGGATTAAGTTCTGGCATGGTCATGGTCTGTGCAAAGTTTTGAGTGACACAGGGAGCTGTTCTCCCTGAACAGAATGGAAAGATACCCAGTTTGCCAGCTGTTTGGAGAACAAAGTTACTTATTAATGCAGTTCCTTTGGAGCTGGCTTCCCGTAGATAGTTATCATGCAGGTTTTTCTGCACGAGTCCCATTAACCAGGAAAAAGTTTCTCAGGCTGCTGCCCCGGTCCAGGAAATCTCAACATTTTCTGCACAGTGCCAGCAAGGAAGTAGGGAGGGGCACACAGTGGAACTCCAGCACTTCTTTCCCTCAACCTGAAGCACTGGCTGGACCGCTGATCTGACTCAATATAAAGTCACTCCACGCATTTGTATGAACTCTCCTACTTCTGCAACAGTTTCCTCCTCAGGGGCGTATGATATGACCATTTTACTTGGCAGTTGGAAGCAAGCTTTCTGTTGGGGATATCTTATCACAAATTATCCTGCCCTTTGTACAAGGAGCACAGGTTGGCATACAAAGGGTTCCCTGCCCCCATCTTATGCTCACAACAGCCCCAGGAAGTGGGTTGAGGCTGAAAGGCAGTGACTGACCGCAATGAACTGTGGAGTCTTGTGAGCAGAAATTCTTTGTGAGCTACTACCAGCATGAAAGTCGTGAGCAAGCAATTTGGCTGCTGCACAAACTAGTTTGCTCTGGAGTCATCCTTCTTGAGCAAAGACAAAAAATGTGTGCGCCGGAGGCTAAAAAACTGTGAGCTAGCTCACACTAACTCAGCTTAGAGGGAACACTGACTGACCCTAAGCCACACAGTGAACTTAATGACTGAGTAGGAATCTGAGAAGAGGTCTTCGCTTGTCAAAGTCTATCACTGTAGTAGCTGCTATACCACACTGCGTATCTGAATTTATGCACTGAAACCAGTAACTGGCACATTTAGCAATTAGAACATTTTAGAGGGAGGGAAGATACATGTGGTGATGATCCACTGGGAAGTCTGGCTCCTGATAATCTAGACAAGACCTAATTCTCTCACAAAACTGCTGGTACTGGTGGCTGTTACTGCTCAGGACAAAGGCCAGAGAGCACAAGGCTGTCTCTCCAGTCTGCATGGAAGAAGACACGTTCTATATGGCTTCAAACAAAACAGGTTTGTCTGTGCTTGGCTGCAGATGGACAGAAGCAGTGGGCCCGGACTGATTACCTGCTGAATCAGGAGCTGTCATGGGCAGGGAGCTTAATAAGGGAAGTCCCCATCCCTTTAGCCTGGGGTTGAAGGCATCATGCAAAGGAAGAAGTCCAAGAGTTGTATCTGCCTGATGGGAGGGGAAAACAGAGAGAGATGAACAACAGGCAAGCCAGGGCAGATGGAGAGAAATAGGAAGTGCCACATAGTCAAAGCTAAGACCAGCTCTTACCAAAAGTATCTATTTACTTCATTTATACCCATCCTTTCTCCCCAATGCAGCTGACACCTTCCTCCGCACCTCCGTATTATCCTCATGACAACCCTGTAAAGTAGATTAGGGTGAGAGTGTGTGACTGTTCCAAGGTCACCCAGCAAGCTTCCACGGCAGAGTGGAAATTCAAATCTGGGTCTCCCAGATCCTACTCGGACACTTTAACCACTACAACACACTGGCTGGGAATGAAGCCGTGCTGGTGCCTGCTAGAGAAGGCTGTATTCTCCCCCAACCCCCAGATCTGTGGCCCTGAGTACCACAAAAGGGCACCCATAAGCAGCCCAGAAGGTTCCTGGTTCAAGTCCCAACTGATTTGGTAATGGCTGTATGTTTGGACACAAGGCATGTAACGTCTGGGCTGTTAATCTGATCTCAGGGGCATCCGGGTAGCTCATTTCAGCACTGGATCCCAGGACGTTCGGACTGTGTGTGCCGGTCTACTGAGGGCAGTTCACTGTGCCGCATTCCCATTTTGTTCCGTGAGCTTTAAGTGGTTGCTAGATCAAAAAACAACAAAGAAACACCCAAGCCTGCTGAAGGGAAGGATTTCCAAGGCAGCACACGCTATAATCAGCCAAAAAAGGAACAAGAATTTCAAAACCGTGGGTGTGGATTTAAACAGTTTGGAAATAAAGTGCAAGATGGCACAAGAGATTACACTATTAAGATGATGCCAGCTGCATTGGGAAATGTCTGGCATGGCTCTGAAACACATTCGAAGTTTCATAAAATCCACTTTTTATGCTCCTTAAAAAAGGCCTCCTCGATAGGGATTAGAGCTCTTCACTCTGTCATAGCCATTCATTTCCCATCAATATTTTTTTTCAAGTGTCATATATGTCATTTGCCAGCAAACCCATTATTAGGATGGGCAGAATGAAGCCCTGCTGGGGACAATGGGAGCCATTTGCCAGGATCAGAACAGAAGCCCACAGAAGACAAGTGGAAACCAAGCAAGTCACAGCCAGAAAGGTCCTTTTCAGGATACTTGCGTGTGTGCTCTGCTCCAAAGAGTGGAAGTTCTGCTTTTGGGTTCAGAAGCCAACAGGACAGGTCAGTATGCCGAGGAGATCCCAGAAGGAGCTGATGCAAGAGAGCAGATGGAAGAGGGAGCTGGGCACACCAAGCTAGGCAAAACGAGGCATGGCCAACTACAAAGCTGAATGAAAGACAAGAAGGAGCTGGAGACGCAGATTTCAAACCCAGGGATGGCACCTTGAATCTCCCACCCCACCAACCAGCATGGGAGAACATCAGTCCTACAAACTCCTCTAGGTAGACAGGACAAATACCATCCATTACATTTCACTTCCTTGAGCACATCCCTGGTAGGCAATCCCTACAAGGGCATGGGAGAAGGAAGGTTTTGGCATAAAAAATCTGGAATTAGGGGTGAATAGTCTAGTGGCCAAGTTTGCAGATGACCCCGAGGGTAAAAACCAAGTCCTGCTGTGAAGAGCTCCAAGAGGACCTCCACAAACTGGGTGAGTGGGCAACAATGTGGAAAATGAATTTCAGTGTTGTTAAGTGTAAGGTGATGCACATTGGGACAAAAAAAATCTCAGCATCAAGTCTAGGCTAACAGGGTCTGAATTTGCTGAGACTGAGAGGGGAAAAAGATCTTGGGATCGCAGTGGATAGCTTAACAAAAGTGTCAATCCAGTGTGCTGTAGCAGTGAAAAAGGCAAACTCTATGTTAGGGATTATTAGGAAAGGGATTGAGAATAATTATTGTAATGCCCCTGTATAGATCTATGGTGTGGCCTCATTTGGAATACTGTGTACAGTTCTAGTATCTCAAAAAGGACATTGCAAAGTTGGAAAAAGTACGGAGGAGGGCAACCAAAATGATTAGGGGACTGCAGCACCTTCCCTATGAGGAAAGGTTGAAGATTCTGGAGCTTTTCAGTTTAGAAAGAGACAACTAAGGGGGGGGGGGACATGATAGAGGTTTATAAAATTCTGTCTGGGTGGAGAGAGCTAATAATGAGAAATTTCTCTCCCGCTCCCAAAAGAGTGGACCTCGAGGGCATCCAATGAAACTGATGGGCAGTAGGTTCAGGATGTGCAAAAGAAAATACTACTTTCCACAGAGGGTGATTAAAATATGGAATTTGCTGCCAGAGGATGCAGTGATGGCCACAGGAGTAAACAGCTTTAAAAGGGGATTGGATTGATTCATGGAAGATAAGTCTATCAGTGGCTACTAGGTGACTGAAGATACCCTCCACATTCAGAGAGGTACTAAACCTCTGAATATCAGGGCCAGGAGGCAACATCAGGGGAAGGCCTCAGCCTCTGTGCCCTGTTGTTGGTCCTCTAGAGCAACTGGTTGGCCCTGTGTGAGACAGGATGCTGGACTAGATGGGTCTTCATTGGTCTGGCCCAGCAGGGCTCTTATTTTCGTCTGCAAGAAGATTTGACTGTCAAAGCCCCACTTCCTGAGCTCTGCCTATTTGATGTGCTTCCCCAGCACAAGACCCATTAACGTGCACAAGTTTGCCTCAGAATATAACTGGCAATTCAAATGGCAAGCTGGAGACATTTCAGCAGTGGCTGTCATTGTAAGTATGACAGCTTGCTGTTTATAGCTTTCTGGTCTCAAATGATTGGCATGAAATGCACTGGGAGGGCCACGGGCCATGCTGGAGCCCCCAACGGTCCTGCTGAGCTCCCCAAGGCCTGATGTTCGGCACTTGTGCTATCAAGCATCCAGAGACAAGGCAGGCAGGTGGAAAAAATGGGCTCTGGTGTCCAGGTGGCGGTGCGCTCTCCCAGGCCTACGGGGGGAACAGCAATGGTTTCCGGAGCAGAGGCCACAGACAAAGCCGGCGTGGTATACTGCAGGATTAAGACCGGTGAGATACGGTTCAGATCTCCATTGATCTGGGCCTTCCCTCTTATTCTCTCTGCCGCACAGGGCTTTTCCAGCAGTAATGTGGAGCTGGAAGGAACTGCATACACCATCAGGGGCTCCTTGAAGAAAGGGTGGGATAAAATGTACATGGAAGATCAGGCCTAGATTGCATCTGACGAGCTTCCCTTTTTCATTTGAGCAACTTCTACCAGGGACTTCCGCAGACCATTCGCCCCTACCCAACCCCCACTGGTTGTCTGGCGGAAGGAGTGACTCAGCCAAACCAGGAAGGTGAACACCAAGAGGTTGCTTTAGATGTTGCTATCCTTAGCGCGACAGCCTGTAAAGCTGTCAAAACTGAGCCGCCTCAACTCCAGAGGTAATTAAAATAGTTCCTTATTCCTGTTAATGACTTTCTAATAGTCAGTTAAGAGACCCTGCCGAAGCGCATGACAGCCCTTGGCTGGAACACCGTCTTTGCTGCGCTAAGATAAACACTGACCATTTCTTTCCCTCTAGCTGCTTCCAGGACAGAGAGCAATTCCAGGCAGTAAGGAAACTCCTTGCAGGCCCTGGAGACAAACCCTGACTGGTCGCCTTTAAAGGCAAAATTTGATGGGACCTGCAAGAGCCAGCTCCTCATGAAACGGAACAAAGCTGACTCATCCTGAACATTTTGCAAGTCAGTTTTTAATCCAATGATTTACAGCTAAAGAGCTAAAATACCAGTTGTTTGTTCTGGCTGGAGTGGAGGCACTTGCACTTGGGTTGCGCACCCATGCAGAGCATACACACGCACACATTAAGAAAACACGTGCTGTCTAAAGAGAGGACATGAGAACAAAGCGATGGCCATGCACTCTGAATTGTCAACTCTCGTCTAAAGCTGCAGTCTTTGCACCAGCGACGGTCCCCTTCCAGGCATTGGCTGGTTTCTCTCATTTCCCTTCATCCCAGGGAAATGACACATTTTCTCTCAGCAGTGAAGTCAGACAAAAATGGCTCTCTACTATAATTAGATTTCAGTTTTTGCTCTACGGTAAGGCAACCAGGAGGGCTCATCAGTGGCAAGGACCACCAGATCCAGGGCAAAAGTCCTGAAATTCAACAATTTGTAGTAAAGATTAAACCCTAAAGTGTTATGTTTGTCGTCTGTTCAAGCTGCTGCCTGATAAATCAGACTTTTAAGTTGCAAGGACAAAGCCATTATCTCCCCTTAGCACCTGTCCTTAAAGCTGGTGTAGGATGTCAAAACTGGTTCCACTGAGGCCACATCATCCTCAGAGTAAACTGGGGGTCTCTTCTTCCCCTTCTGGTTGCCAGTGGGCCCCAAGTGTCTGTCACAGGAATTTCCACACAAGGTACCCATGGGCGCCACGGTGCCCGCCAAGACTTTTCCTGGCACCCACCAAGGGTTTTTAGAATATGGTTGGAGCCAGGGAGGGCTCTTGCCCGGCAGAGCTTCTGATTGGCTGCAAAAGATTTGATTGGCTAGGCATGTTAAAACAATATCGTTTCAGTGGCAGTTGCTACCACAGTGTTGGTTTTATTACCTCTCTTTCCCAGTATATATATTTTAATTACTCCTCTTCTCCCCTGCACTTGGGCTTCCTGTGTGTAGTTGGCTCCGCCTTCTGAGGCAGCCATTTTATGGCTGTGCTCACCATCCTCTGTCAGAATTCCAAATGTGCCCCCAGGCTCAGAAAGGTGGGAGACCTCTGGTCTAACAGGAATAAGAATAGAGAACCTTGTGGACATTTTTGGCTATTCGGGCTTCCTGTTTGCGCAGGATATGCCTGTTCTTGAATGCTGAGCGTACAACAGTTAAATTCACGCCAAAGACTGCAAAGAGCAATTTGTAAAGAAAGGGATGTTTTCTTTTTTATTCTTCCTCACAAGAAGCACATAATACAGTACATTTTACCAAACAGAAACGTTTTTAAAAAGTGCATTATGCATCCCCTACTGTGAAGGAACAGTACAAAAAAAATACTGCATATTTAAATATAAAAACAATATTGAGAAAACAACGATGTACCAAAAACACAGCTGTCAGTAATACAGTCGGCCGAGGCCCACCAGTTGTGCCCATTTTTTCAGGCACTGATAGCGCCAGGTCAGATGCCAATGGGCTTGGTAATAGCCTGCGTGCACTGGGGCACAGCACCAGCCATTGGAACACGTCCACCCACCCACTACCAGCAGGCTGACGATGCAACACGAGAGCCAGGCTAACGTAGGCAGGAAAGTATACACAGTGATGTGTTTGACCTCAGTAATCCTGCACTCCCCCCCCCCCCCCCCAATTCCTGCACTTGCTTGTCAGGGTCACGCTTGCCTCCTCTGTGTTGTAGCAGCACAGATGGCCCTGAAGCCCGGGGCCATGCTGCACTGAGCGGAGGGCATCCTGGGCTCCTCGGTGTCTGGAACCAGCCCCCAGTCTTGAGAAGAAAAGGGCTCACCCCGGGATGCCCATGTGAAAACAGGGCCATCTAGACTTGCAACACAAACACGAGGCTGTTTGAACAGCAAACATGGAAGTAAAATGGGGCTAAGTTACAAAAGCGTCTGGGAAGAACACAGGCTGGAATTAAGGGGCCTCTTTGTGCGTGATCAGATCTGAGGCCAGGAAGTGCCCTGGGTTGGAACCCAGGCTCCCCTTTCCACCAGGTGGGGATGCAAAGGTCTTTGGCCAGCCTTGCTGTGTTCCCCACCTGCTTCTATCGCTGCATAGATTAACCCAGCCATTGTGCGATGTCCTGGAAGAGGGAGAAGGCTTTTTTAAAAAAAGGAGTTTCTTAAAAAAAAAAAAAACCAACCCACAACCATTATCGACAGTTTTTCAAATAGCCAAAAGGGCCCCAATTAGCCATTCCAAAGGATAGGATAAGGTAGTTATAATTATGATATTTACCATTCGTATAGGGGCTTGTATTGACACCAGGGACACCCTAGTACTAACAGGGACAACGTAACAGCATCACTTAAATACACAGTATTTGTAAACTATCTGCAAGGCACTCAATTTAAAAAGACAAACTGATCCCCGTTGCCTGCGTCTGTCCAAACAGACCGGCAGCTTCAGCATCTTTTTGGACTGGAAAAAAATAATAAAAATCTCTGAATTGGCATGCTGAAGACTAGATCCTTCCATTGGCTTACAGAAAACGGGGGAGGGGGAGCAATGTAGACCTGAGAATAAGCAAGGATTGGTCTTCGCTTGAACAGAGAGGGGGGAAACAAACAAACTGTCCCCTTCAAAATAAACTGTTTAAAAACTGGGCCCATGCAATCCATTCTTAAAGAATTCTCTGGCGAAAGCTATCACAAAGGGAGAAATAATGACAACAGGAACGCTTGTTACAGTAGCCAAGTCTGTCTGTACGGAAGGATAAAAGGTTGCTCAGTATATTATTAAAATTAAATGGGTCTGTCCTCCGGGGGTGTTTGTGTGTTATTTTCTTAACAGCAACAATGCATGTATAACAAGCGCCACGACAGAGGTAGAGGCAAACTGAACTCTTGAATGGGAGGGGCTTCCAGCTGCTCAGCGTAGATGTCTGTTGACCAAGGACATGGCACTCTGGTTTCCCTGGGGCCTGCTCCGTCTGGCAGACAGTCAGTGCTCTGGGGAGCAAGCAATGCTGTGGGTTTAGAGTCCTGCCTCCAGCAAGGTAGCGCAGCTGGGATATTATGGCTCCTGACGCACACAGGAAAGAACGCTGGAGACAGCTTGCAGTCAATACATTGGGAGACACTGGAGAGGAAAATCGCCCCTCCGTCAGCAGCTCGCTCTTCATCCCAACTGAGAACACACGGAGTTGAAAATGCAGATTTGCCCCCAGGAAGTCTGGTGGGAGCAGCCCAGGGTGTGGAACTGTCAT
The DNA here is from genome assembly GCA_029233225.1 of Lepidodactylus listeri. Classification (NCBI taxonomy): domain Eukaryota; kingdom Metazoa; phylum Chordata; class Lepidosauria; order Squamata; family Gekkonidae; genus Lepidodactylus; species Lepidodactylus listeri. The sequence goes on along the minus strand of JARCFY010000013.1, from coordinate 3,324,577 downwards.
CTGAGAGGTGGCCAGGGGGCCAAATAAAAAGCAGAACATGGCTGCCGCTGTCTGGCTCCTTCCTCACTGGCTACTGCTGGAGCGTTTCCATCTGACTAAGGCCTGATGCCGGCCTTCTGAGGAAGAGGAACTTCAAGAAGGCCACTTCCTCCTTTTTATGTCCTACATGGAAAAGACGGTCAGGAGACAGAACTCAGAAATTCCACCCATGACATCTCCTGAAGTATAGCGGCCATCTCCCACATAGCCTTTGGGCTTATGCAGGGGCCAAAATAAGAAGAAACACTAAGCGCATTTAATGCTACAAGAGTCTCAAACCCTGGGGGGAAAATGTCTACAGTACTTGAACACGCCAGGCACAGAGTAGCTATGAGCGATTAACTCCCCTTCCCCAGATTAAGGAACCTGGAGGCAGGGGGATGCACGTCCGTGGGTTCCCTGTGCCCTGGACTGGCCGGTCAGTAGGTACACAGAGGAGTCACCCAGAAGCAAGGACTCCTTCGGACATAAAGAGACAACACCTGTGGGGATTTTCCAGTTGCAGATGAAATCTGCCAAGCACAGCTCAGGGGGAAAAATGCCGAAACCCGTCAGGAATCTTTAAGCAAGGAGAGCAAAAGATTTTCCAAATGCACAGCGCTGAAGAGGTCCTTCCACAAATCACTTTCACAGATAGCGTCTGATTTCACACAAAATACTTTTCTGCAGTCAGTCACGCAGGCGCACACATGACAAAACACCCACTTAGCTCTGCTGAAGAAATAAGAAATTCAGACCTCCCTACACCTTAGATGTCATCGCGACACCAAATTAATTCTAGAGAGACAACTCGAATGTGGCATGACGTACAGCGCTCTGACTTCTCGCGCTGACGGAATGGGTCCTGGGGAAGGGTATTAACCTGCAGAAGTGATTTTTTTTTTTGCCTTTAGCATCTGTCCCATTTGGAAATCTGGGGGACAGACAGGAACGCACTCTATTCCGTGTCTGTTCTGCATTTGGATAGGAAGACAAAGGCCTGTATGCAGCCACCTGTGTGTTCTTCTCCATTCCTGTAGCCTCTTTAGGCCCCTGAAAAGCTCATTCTTGGGGTTGCTGGACCCACACAGAAGAACAAAGCCATAGGGGTGGGGGAGCTGGACAGAGGAGAAACAAGGGGGCAAAACAGCTTTCCCCTTCCTTCTCTGCAAGCACAGCTCCACGGAGGGCAGGGCAAACTTTCCTCTCTTTCCCCCTCCTCATTCCAGCCTCCCAACTTCTGTAGGTCCCTCAAACTCAGGAATGGTTGTTCCAGGGGTCAGAAGGGACTGCAGGAACACAGAGGACTGTGGAAAACCTCTGTGTACAGAAAGGCTGGATAAGAGCTGGATTTTGCAAGAATCTGCAACATGTCTTGTGTCTCCCAACCATGGACTTCCAGAGAACGTACAAGATTTCTGGCTTATGATGTGTGGACAAGGTTCTACCAATTGGCTAGTTGTCTGACTTGCCATTTCATCTTCTTGGGTTTGCTTCCTTTACCCACCCCGAAAGAGAAATGCATCTCGAAATGCTTCACTCTGGTGGGTTTCATTGCGAATGGTATTATGGAAGCCCTGAGGAGAATGTCAGAGTTGCCCCTAGATTTGCAGCAGAAACTTGCCCCATACTGACTTGGAGGGGCCCTGCACTCCACCTACCTGACTTGGCTACTCCACTGACTCAAATGGAAGCTCCACCACTGACTTTAAAGGTAAAATGAGGATCCTGGTTTGTAGAAGCATTTAGAGGCGTTACAGGCCCTTGAGTGGGGATCCTGTGGCTCCCCCCCCCCCCCCCCCAAAAAAAACTTGGCCCTGGAATATTTGTGGCTGCCTTGAATATCGGCAGTTCTAAACAAACGTAATCAATGGGAGGCAGCATAGTCTTTGGCTGCCAATCTAGGGCCAGACAACATCTGCATGGGTCACTAAGATTTAGGGCTTAGCCAAAGAGCATCCTCCGGACAACGCCACTCTAGATGTGTCCTCTCCCCACCTGAACTAGCAGTATAAGTTCTCCAAGTCCTGTTTACTGCTCATGTCTGTATCTGGTCTGGGACTCTAGACAGGCTACTTGGCCCGCGCACTTTGCATCATGCAAAGGTACACGGATTTCCATGAGAAGGATCTGTCTTTTCTCTACTTGGCACTCCAATCTGGCTGGGCCCAAGGAAGTCCGGGAGACTTCAGATTAGAAGCAGGCAGGATCTAAAACCACCAGGGCTTTTCATTACACTGTCCAAGGGACCCCAAATGATCACAGAGAAACTTAGTTTTTAGCCCCAGGACAGCCCCAGGACCTTAGTTTTTAGCCCCAGGACAGTCAAGCGTCTCTCAGGAGGACAAGAGCTTCAAGTAACTTTTGCACAGTTGTATTATACACACCCAAGGGAAGTGCCAACATGTACAGCCCTTCCTGCATCCCCCACCCCCCCGGCATCTTGGCATTCCCCACCCCCTGCAAGGAAAGACAGCACCACCCAACTGACATGGAAGATGCTACACAAAACATCCATTCATAAACAACGAGCTTGGAATAAACCACAATCCTATCCTGAGACAGCCTACAGCTCTTCTGCCTGCAAATCAAAGAATGCACAATTAACAAACAAATGGAGGAAAACACAGTCGTTGTCCCCCCACCCCAACCATGCCCCACCCCATTCTCACATGTGGACCAACAGGAGGAACCCTTTCAGTTACCTCCTATCAAAACCTGTGGGCAGCAGCTTGTGACTTCAGCAACCGTATGAACTTCAAACTCAGAAATGCTACAACACAGATCTGTACAAGGGTTTGTGGCCACCTTCCGTGAAGCAGCTGTACACTGCACCAGCGGTATCCCACCCTTCTGCTTTAACACACGGCAAGGAACCACGTGGGACTTTGGACCACCCACCCGCAGGACAGAAGCAACTCAAAACAACTGTTCCACAAAGTCAAGTAAAACCACCAGCTCAAAAGCCAGCAAAGACAAGCTGTCGTTGCCCAGTGAGCCTCAGTCATCGGGGGGGTCTTATAGATACTTATTCCAAGCATGACTGGCAGATGACCATTTTTTTTAAAAAAAGTTATCCATTGCAGAGCAAGATTTATTTTTTAAAAAAGGAATCCCGCCTATCTACATATAAATACTTAAACAAGGGAGGTAGCATTTTTGCGTGGCCCTCTTAGGCTTTTTATCGAAACTGCCTCGTAAAAACTGTGGCCACAAAGCCCCTGCAGTTCTTCTGAAGAAGCAGACACAGAGAGACTCCTCTGCTCTGGACTGACAGGAGGCCGGGTCTGCACACAAGATTATCCCTCCAGGCCTTTTCTTTGGGCTGTTCGCCCTTGTCAGAGATCTCCCCCCTTTCCAACCCTCCCTTCTGGGTTTCACCAGAAGGGGGGGGGGGGAACAAAGCCACTGAGCTTTCTTCTCTTAAGATGATAAAACTGCATTTCGTACAGACTAATACGAAAGTAACAGGACCCTAAAACAATTGCAAATGTGTCAACTTTTCCCCTCCCAAAGAGTGCTCTTCAACTTCCCCACGGCAGATTTCGCCGACAGCCCGGGGCCCACTTCTGTGTTCTTCAGAGTGGATCGTAAGTCGCGGAGCATGGCAGTCTCACTCAGTTTGGCCTCTTTCGGGTCTGTCAGTGCAGGCGGGTCCACGTCGCTGGTTAAGTCGTCCGAGGACAGGTTCAGACTCCCCAACTTGGCAAGAGAGTTGGAGCGCTTCAGGGGGGAGGAGACCGTCAGCCCAGCCAGCCGCAGCCTGGTTTCGATCTCCTGGGTCCGCTGCTTCACCAGGCCAGGCTTCCCTCGCACGCTGTGGATGCTGTCGCTGCTGGAACTCCGCGTCAGGTTAGAGCTCCTAGAAGAGGACGGCGTGTAGCAAATGGTCCTCAGGAAGTCTTTCGTGAAGCTGCTCGTGTGGTCAGCCTTGCAGAAGATGGGCGTGGAGGTTTTCTGGGACACCCCCCCTGCGAGGAAGGTTTTCTGCAGCTTCTCGGGATTGTTTTCTTTGTCTTCAGGTACTGCAAGTGGCGACTCTCGAGGAGGTAGCTGGAGCTGCTGAGCCACCGAGTCAGGAGCCTCCTCAGGGATGGCAGCATCAGCGGGGCTCCCCGGACATTCCCTCGCCTGCCCTGCTGTCTCCGAGGGCAGGCTTTTCAAGCGCTCCAGTTCTTTGGTATGCTTCCGAACCAATCCTGCTTTCTGCAGCTGCATCAGCGACTCCTGATGCTGCATCAAGTAACTGTTGCTCGTTGGTTTTTCTAAATCCTTACTGAACAGCAAGTACTTCAGGTCCTTTGTCTGTCTGACCTCTTTTTTCGGAGAAGAGTCCTCTTTCAGGGCTTCGCTGAGGAGGGCATTCCTATCGCAGAGAGAATTCCTCTGACCAAGCAAGGCCCCGGCGGGCGCTTCCGATACATCTTTGGCCTTCTCCAGAGCATCAAACGGCCAACTGGCTGAAGGTTTCCCGCTATCAGTGTCCTGCAAGTTACTCTCAGTCAACACCAAAGGCAAGGCATTGGCTTTAGCCCCATGGATTTCCATAGGAGGTGACTGGCGAAGCACCTGCTCCAAAAACACAGGCGTCCCCCGGGAGAGGAAGGGGGGCTGCGTGCAGACTGTGGAGCTGTGGCACGGAGGAACCGGAAGCAGGTTCTCGCACGACTCCCCAAAGGCTTCTGCAGAGGTTCCGGCTGAGGAATACATGCAGCTGGCGCAAGACTGGTAGGAAGGCTTCACTTTGTTGAGGATTCCAAAGATGGCATCATGCTGAAAAGAGCGGAACAGGGAATTAGGAAGGCAGGCATGCAACTGAAGAGCTGTAGGCCTACAGTGACAGGACAGCTAACTGGAAGCTCCGTGCTGATTTGTTTAATGCACTTGCAAGGCACTATTCTAGCTGAAAAATTTCCAAGCAGGATGCTTTGGAGTCGGAGAGGGACCCTCACACACGCCAGCCGTACCCCTGCCTTGGACTTGCAGTGCAGCCCTGACCCAGCTGTGCTCTGGCCAGATTCCTAACTGGAACAAGCGCAATATTGGCATCATGTCTCATGGAGACCAATGGAGCCCTAGATATTGCTTTATAAAATTAGAGGGACAATATAAAATCAGTATTTATTTGCCTCTATTAGTGCATTATTCGCTATTTATTCCTGGGACGTTACACAGATATTATACATTGGAATGACGTTATGAATCAAGCGCTGCTGCACCAAAGTAGAAGCAGGAAGCCCGGGAGAGAGCGCCACCTATTGGGGATAAGTAAATACAGAGATCAAGACCAACCGGACTCAGAAATCCTCATGAGGGCAAGGTGTGGTTTTGCAAGCTTCCCTGTAAAAAAGGGAGAATGGTGGACTTCCTTCACTTCGTTATTGTGAGAGGTCCACTAGAAGTGCTACAGAAATAACCGGAAATGTGTTCCTTTTATTGCTGTAAACTCCGGCCTTCCCAGACGCCTCCGAAGCACAGATTCTGAAAACAGCCTTGCTTGCAGGGTGGCGAAAACCAGCCAGCGTTAAGGCATCCAGCTTCCTCTCCAGACTTCCTCTTCCCCGCTATACAACACCACAGAAAATGGCCAGTTTCTTGCGAGAACTCCTGGTCTCAGCAGCAACAACCACAAAAATAGCACCCTTTGTTAGATTTATGGTCGATTCCCTTAGCTGTAGGGGCCCTGCTGCGCCAGGACGCAGAAGCTGCGTCCACCCACCCGCTCGAGTGTCGGCTTTGGATGGCCAGACTCGTGGGCCCATCCTAGCCCTCTCCTTGCTTCCCCCCTGAAACCCTGCTTTGCTCTATCTTAATCGAGTGGGCTCTTGTACTGTGTCTCCCTTCAGCATTATGGATATTTTACTGATTTTCATATTGATGGGATCTATTATTGCAGTTCATTTGATAGCCTTGCTGGAAATGGCTTAGGTACATCAACTGGCGGCAGCCGCTCTCTCTCCCTCTCTCTCTCCAGGACCGTGGTCAGAGAAAGGTCTTCCCCAACACCTGCAACTTTGCAAGACCCCTTTCAGGGGAAACAAGAGGGAACCTGCTGGTGTGTGAAAGGCATGTCTGGGCAGTCCAGAAGTCACACTTCCCAAACTAACTGCCACCAGGAATTCCCAAGGTGAGCCAGGACAGGGGGCCCCTCTCTAAACCCCAGCTTGCTGCGGTAACTTCAGCTGTGCACTCCACTGCCCCGCCCCCACCCCTACCTCAAAATCCTCCGGGCAGCTCCTCTTGCTGTTGTTGTTGTTCAGGTTTTCGCAGTTCAGCCTGCTCTCTTCCTCCTGCACAGATGAGCGCCGCTTCCACCTCTCGGTGGGCTTCTCCTCTCGGGGGCCTTCCTCTTCGGGGACAGCAAGACTGGGCATAGCCACGTCTTTCAGGAGGCTGATCTCAGATTTCTTCTTGGCTGGTTTCTCTCCGAGGCCAGAGACCTCTTCCCTCTCCTTGCCTTTCAGGTTTTCCACCGCTGCCTTTTCTGAGAAGCCGGGGAAAGGGAGGTCCGCTGATGTATCAGCCTCCTCCAGAAGCACGTCTCTCTCCGGATCTTCTACCTGGAAAAACGATTCCCTCTTGCCAGGCAAAGAGTCAGAGAGGCGCCTGAAGCAGTAATGGAAGCCCACGGCTTCCTGGTTCACTCTTGGATCTGCCCAGGCGGGCTGGCAAGGAGGGTCAAGGTCAACCTCGAGATTCTCCATCAGGAAGGCCTCGGGGCCGCTGCAGCCGTCCGAGTTCTGGGGGAGGCGGTCGTCTGACTGCTGCTTCCACAGCTTGTTGTGACGCTGTTTACTACGGAATAAGAAGAGAAAAGACTGCCGTTATGCAACCGAAGCCCTGAATTGTGGACAGTGAAGATGCACACACTGAGAATCCTAAGAAGGGCCACAGCACAACAGGTGTGCTGAAACCATATTAATGGACTACTATCCGTGTGCCTGGTGCTTTGCAGAGTGACATTAATCAAGAATAGTCTTTGCCCTGAAGAGCTTACAATGCAAGGTGCGGGAAGCGGGGAAAGGTGGTAGATTTTTAATGACAGCAAACATCTTGTTTCCCTGCTGAACAGGAATCCATGCAGCGGAGATGAATAGAACGGGGCAAGTGCAGAGAGACAGCATGAAGTGGGAGGCTCAAGCAAAGGCTCCTGGGGGACGAAGAGCGACACACAGCCAAGAGGGGCCAGTCCTGCAGCACTGGCGGCTACCCTGGCCAGCCTCAGAGTTGCTCATGCGCTTGTTAGTCTGTACCCAACAGATAATAGCGGCACCTGTCTACACTGTGAGCAATCCCTCAGCAGTGGCCGTGGATCAAGTCCAACGAGAGGGTCTAGGAGCACCTCACCCAAGAGCCATGGGGAAGGAAAGCTGGTGAGGGCTGGGTCAGGTCTGGAAAGCAGCTCTGACATTCCTACTAGAAGAGCAAGCCAGAAGTAGACAAACCAAGCAGGCAAGAAGCCGCCGAAGCAGAGCCTGGGGCAGGGGGCAAGAAGAGGCGGCAGGGAGCTCCAGCGGTCCAAAGCAAAACTAAAGACCTGGGAAGACACTGTTCTTCTGGGTTTTCTCCACGGCACAAGGCATAACTACCCAGTTTACCTTCTGTTGACTTTCTACCTTGTGCGTCAGCTAAACGTTACCTTCAGTATTGTTAATCGAAGGCTATGTGTTTTTCGTTGGTCTTGGTCTTATACAGTGGTAGCCTCATTGTTTTTCATTAATACTTTTCGAGCTGAACTTGCATCGAAATACACTGAACTGAAATGTTCATCCGAGGACTCCTATGTCCTTCCTCTGCTCACGGCCTTCTAAGGGATCTACGCATCCCATCTGGTGTTAGAGAGACATTTGACAATCTTCTGGGTTGCTTCCGATTTCTGCATCTTTCCAAGGCCCAGAGCTCAACCAGCGCCACAAACCTGCTCAGCAGTTTACACAAGATATGGACAAGGCCTTAGGATTCCACCCACAGGCCTGAGTTTCCACTTCCAACCCCTTGGAGAGCCAGCTTGGTGTAGTGGTTAAGTGCGCGGACTCTAATCTGGGAGAACCGGGTTTGATTCCCCACTCCTCCACTTGCACCTGGCTGGATGACCTTGGGCAAGCCATAGCTCTGTACCAGCTGTTCCCTCAAGGACAGCTTGGGAAAGAGCTCTCTCAGCCCCACCTACCTCACAGGGTGTCTGTTGTGGGGAGGGGAAGGGAAAAGGAGTTTGTAAGCCGCTCTGAGACTCCCTTGGGGAGTGGAGGGCGGGGTATAAATCCAATCTCCTCCTCCTCCTCCTTAAAAAAACAACCACCACCCTCTGACAAAGAGCTGTGGAGAGCTCAAAAGCTTGAGCGCTCATTTGTGTGCTTTCGGTCTTAATAAATAATATTATGTGGCTTTTTGTTTTGGGGGAAGTAACTTAGGAGTAAAAGACACCAGAACGTAACGCAGGTAAGAAAAGGGGGCTTTTGAATGGTGAAATGAGCTGTGCTGACATTTTGGTCAAACATCCATGCAGAGGGATGCTTCCTTCCCTTTCTTGCTTGGCTTGTGGGCAGTCACCAAACACCCCAAGAGGTGCTGGGCCTGAAACCACCGTTCATTGAGAGGGCTCTACACTGTGGAAGTAAAGCCGCGCCTTTGGAGTGGGGAATGAAAGGCACACAGCTGCCTTCTGCTGCCCCAGCTACACATCTCTCAGGGCAGTGAGCCCAACTGGGAAGGGAATACAAGCTCCAGTTCCTTGTGCAACAATCCAGGCTCCTAAGGAGAGAAACCGGAAGTGGGGCACACTGCTACTGCTGCGGCAGGGATGGATAATGAGACTAGACAGAGTTGGATCAGAACCAGGGTCCTGGCAGCAAGTTCGGCGCATGTGTGGCATGGAAGCGAAGACGACAAGCCCTTGGTCCAAATTTTATGTGTGGTACCAATGTGTCAGGCAACCTGGGGCGAGCCAGTCTCTCTTAGCCTCAGTTCTCCACCCCCTGCCAGACAACCTGTAACCGTCCCACAAATGAGTGAGATCATGTCTTGTGAAGGGCTTTAGTTGCTGAGAGCCAGTTTGGTGTAGTGGTTAAGTGCGCGGACTCTAATCTGGGAGAACCGGGTTTGATTCCCCACTCCTCCACTTGCACCTGGCTGGCTGACCTTGGGCAAGCCATAGCTCTGTACCAGCTGTTCTCTCAAGGGCAGTTCCTGAGAGAGCTCTCTCAGCCCCACCTACCTCACAGGGTGTCTGTTGTGGGGAGGGGAAGGGGAAGGAGTTTGTAAGCTGCTCTGAGACTCCCAAGTGAGCGGAGGGCAGGATATAAATCCAATCTCTTCTCTTCTTCTTCGTCTTGCTACTAAAAGCCATGAAAGCGCTCAGATTTAGTGTACAGGAAGTGCCCTGATCTGGGTGAATGAGGCTAGCCTGACCTCATCAGCTCTCAGAAGCTAAGCAGGGTTGGCCCTGGTCAGTACTTGGACAGGAGACCACCGAGGAAGTCCAGGGTTGCTACGCAGAGGCACACAATGGCAAACCACCTCTGAATCTCTCTTTCCTTGAGCCCCTCCAGGGCTGCCATGTCAGCAGCGACTCGACAGGACTTTCCACCACCCAATGGACCATCTGTGGTTCATGAGAACCCATTAAACAGGGATTTGTGCCTGTCCAAAGTGTCAAAACCAAGCTCACCAGAAGCTTAACACATCTCCTAAAGGGGATGCGAGTTTTCATACCAGTCACAACTGCATGCACAATACACAGGCCTTCCCTTGCACAAAGGTTCAGATATGGAAAAGTCTGGTTTCACTGGCAAGTCTGAAACTACCCAAAAGCTAACACGTGAAACTATCTACTAAATGATTTTTCCTCTAGCATAATTCTGTAGGAATACTCTCTTCTCCTGATCGCCCACCTACACGTTCAGACCAAGTCTGAATGTCCCCTGAGAGGGCCCGGGTACATTTGAGGGTGCTGATGTTGCATGGCAGAATACCTCTCCGTATCATGAAATTCCTTGCCCATGGAGAGGTAGCAGGGCAGGGCGAAGGATTCGAGTGTCTCCCTGAGGACTCGCTTTCCAGATGCCAGGAAAGAAAGAAAGAAAGAAAGACAGACAGACAGACAGACAGACAGACTGACTACCTATCTATCTACCTACGTATCTATCTATCTACCTACCTACCTACCTACCTATCTATCTATCTAGGAATCGTCAACCATGAAATTCCCCATTGGTGTTTTCAAGTGTTCCAGCCCCAGAAGACTTGTCGCTCGGGCTATTTGTGGAGGTGTGGCTCTGTTCTGAGCACCAGCGTATCAAAGGAAGAGGGCCACCGAGTGTGGTGCAATATGGAACAAACATCACCTACCTGGCATCCAGAATGCCTTCGTATTCCAAGAGCTGCCTCATGAAGCCAGCATTCGGCCTAGCGATGCTGCGCTTCTGCTTCACGTAATTATAGGCTTTTTCCAAGGACCAGCCAAATTCCTTCATGGCATAGGCGATGACCGTAGAGGCGGAGCGACTCACACCCATTTTGCAATGGACCAGACACTTGGAGTGATTTTTCCTGGTGAAAAAGAGAGATGGGAGGTGGGAGGAAATGTTGTTTTTGTCCCTGCAGTCTGAGGCATCATGCACATTTATTTATTTGTTTAATTTCTAGGCCGCTCTCCCCACGTTTGCAGGCTCAGAGCGGCTTACAAGACCTGGCATGCCAGGATTCATTAAACATTATAAATATTTAAAACATATAAAACATTTAGTTAAAAACAACAACAATTTAAAGTGCTCATCAGTCAAAACTCAGCTGGCGGCTCTCTGATCACACCGGTGCCATTTTCCCAGCAGCAGATAATACAGATGGCGGTCAGACATTAGAGGGTGTACTATGGAGGAGGGGGGGGGGGAGGCAAGGGGTAGCGGCCCCTATTCATATGCCTGGCGGAAGAGCTCCGTCTTGCAGGCCCTGCGGAACTGTACCAAGTCCCGCAGGGCCCTGATCTCCTCCAGGAGCTCATTCCACTGGGTTGGGGCCGCCACTGAGAAAGCCCTTCCCCTCGTGGTAGCGAGCCTGGCTTCTCTGGGGCCAGGTATAGTCAGACCGTAGTGCTCTCCGGGGTACATACGGGGAAAGGCGGTCCCTCAGGTAGGTTGGACCCAGGCCATTTAGGGCTTTAAAGATAAGCACCAGCACCTTGAAGCGGATTCGGTACGCTATTGAGAGCCAGTGCAGTGCCACCAGCGCAGGCCGGACGTGCTCCTGTCTTGGAAGACCCATCAACAGCCTCGCTGCGGCATTCTGCACCAGCTGCAGCCTCCGGATCAGCGACAAGGGCAGCCCCATGTAGAGAGCATTGCAATAGTCTAGCCTCGAGGTGACCGTTGCGTGGATCACTGTGGCTAGGTCAGTACGGTCCAGGAAGTGAACCAACTGCCGCACCAGCCGCAGATGAAAAAAGGCCGACTTGGCAGCGGCTGCTACCTGGGCCTCCATAGTTAAGGAGGCATGGCATGGCATGAAAGGCATTCTTCACAGTGGTGTTTGAAGGTGCTCCTTTCGCCCCACAGAGCAGAAGATTCATTTGTTCTAATAAGTCAGTAACCTGCCTTAAACTACGAAGAAACACAGGCTATAAATGTTTTAATAAACAAACAAAGAAAGAAACGAGGAGGACCAAAGCCATCCTGAGTCAATGGAAAGCGCTGAAGCTGCACTCCACCTCCAGCTCACCAAAGCTGGATCTGAACTCCACCTCCAGCTCACCAAAGGGGTTTTTAGGAAGTTCAGGACTCTTTGCCCCAATTCCTCTGTAAAATGGGGAGCTCACCTCACCTCACCGGGCAGGCATGAGAATGAAATAAAGGTTAAGACACTGAACTGCAGACTGGAAGGTCGCTAGTTCGGCAGTTCGAATCGAGACCCGAGTGCCGCATGACGGAGTGAGCGCCCGTCTCTGGCCCCAGCTCCTGCCAACCTAGCAGTTCGAAAGCAAGAAATTGCAAGTAGATAAATAGGTACCGCTTCAGTGGGAAGGTAACAGTGTTCCGTGCACCTCGGTGTTTACTTATGCTGGCCACATGTCTATGGAAAAAGTCTTCGGACAGCGCTGGCTCTTCGGCTTGGAAACAGATATTAGCACCGCCCCCTAGAGTCAGATTCGACTGGCTTTTGAGCAAGGGAAACCTTTACTTTTACCGACAGAATACATGAACCATGCTAGTTCTGTGATGTGTAATTCGCCCATGAAACTCTTACTAGAGAATGCTGTGACAGTTGCCAACAACTTGGAACACAGGCTCTGTTGGGCTGATACCAACTGGTCGTTTTGCTGTTGAGAAGAGGAACTGATGATTTGCACACAATGCTAGTAAAGCTCTTTTCTAAGTGCTTTCAAGCAACCTTAAAGATCCCCTTATTCTGAGGTAACAAGAGAGCTGACTGTCGCCATCTTGCCCTTCTTGGCGACCTTCCTGGGGCGCCTGGCTGCTCACTGCCAGAGGCAGAATGCTGGGTTAGATGGCCTGCAGAGAGAAAGCCTGTTCCCTTGGCACACAGTAACAGAGGCCATTTCTGTGCTTCAACTTACTTGGCTTTATTTATAAAGTGGTATGCCTCATTCCAGTGCGCGAGGAGGTCCGTCGTCTCTTCATCGTAGACTCGGATGTTGTGGTACGCAAACAAGCCGGGGAAGAAGTTATCGATCTCCCTGGTGACGTTCAAGATGTAGTCAACACTGCAAGGATGGAAATGGATTAAAACCACAAGTGTGGTTTGGGGAGGGAGCCCCTCCCCTGCCCTCCCCTCCCTGAATGAGGGCTGCCTGTGCCCTAGGATGAAGCAAGTGGAAATTCTGGGTCAAGAGCAGCTCTGTACAAGTCACACCAACTAAGACAAAGGCCACCTTTCCCCTCGTTTTGCACAGTTCTGTCATTTATGTTGGAGAAATGAGTATGAAAGACAAGACCTGGGATTTCAGTCATTACATGGTTAACCGATGTAACTTGTTGTGTTTCTTAGTTTAACCTGGAAGTGATACCTGGCAGCTGGCTAATTAACTCTAAGCCCGGGAAACCTAAAGGTGTACTGTTCTGCTAATTGGTCAATGATATCAGGTGTTTCCTTTCAGGGGTCAAGAAGAAGGAGAGATCCTCCACTGTAATCTCTCCTCACTCTGTAGTAGGATGTTAGTGTGCAGACGCAGCACAATGCTGCTTAGTAAGCATGTTTTGTTTATTTGTAGCTAATCCCGTTCCCCTTTTTCCTTTAGTAATAAAGTTTCTTTTGAAATAAAAGAAGCAATCTCTTCTTTCCAGAAAAGCAAGATCCTTTACTCTGAATGTTCTTGATTATTGGACAAAAGTCCTAACAAATTATACTGTTTTGCTGAATTTGTTTTTTTTTTTAAGTCATGGAGATGAGTCAAAAGCACATACTGATCCCCCCCCCCACACACACACACTAAGCCTTCTTCAGCCACCCTTTGGATTCTAAGATTCAGACAGGCATTCACCGCTCACTTTCAAGTGTAAGGGCTATTACGCATGCCCTTGCGCTCTGAAATGAACACAGAGATCCGGGCTGCATTTTGTGGGTTTGGGGCCACTGCTCTCTTTTATCTTCTGCTCTCGAGAAACCCTCCACTGAAATGAACAGGAGGAAAAGCACAACAGGGGCCTGCAAAAGTTGCGAAGAGCAGGTTAGTTCAACGGGATCCAGTGCAGAAGCCCCTGGAGGACCTTTCCCAGGATTCCTCATTGGCCTGAAAAAACTCACACACAACAGCTCCGAAAATTTCTGCAGAACGATCTGGAGAGAAAGAGCTCCTTGCAAGGACCACCCCTCCCCCCCGCCCCGCGGCTGCTCGCTGCCCCTCCTTGTTCCCTCAGCGCGTGCCAAGATTCCTTCTTCGATCACTACGTTCCCAGCCCTTATCAAACTACCGCAAACTCCAAAACTGTCTGAACAGAACCAGTGATGCAAGTGATGCTAAAACGCCACAGCTGGGCTCTCTGTGCTGAGGTCAGATTCTCAGGGCATAGCGGCTCAGTGAACACCTGACACTGCTGGGTTCCAGACCAATACTCCGAAGTTAGGGCTAGCAAACACACATCTCGAACCGGGATAAACACCGGTCCCCAGTCTTTCAGAGCCGCCATGAAAGAGCCGTAGTTCATATGCCTCTGGAACTGCTGTGAGCATTGCCCATTGCACTCCGTTACAGATGGCCTGATACTCACCCAGAGACCCGGAGTTCCTCCAAGTTGGAGGCATTCCATTCAGAACCCTGGAAGAATCACAGCAGAGTCAGGACACACGGGCAAGCAGCGCTCGGAAGGTGCAAAAAGGCAACAGCCTCCCCAAACCGGATTCACTCGCTCTGCTGCTTACCAGGTACAGATGATCGAAAATGAGGGAGGGTTTGTCCATCTGCCCTAGGATCAGCAGCATCTCGTTGTCAATAAATTCTTTGAATTCTTTCAGATTGCAGCTCATCTGCTTCTCCAGCTCATTCCGTATCTGCAAGGCGAAGAAGCACAAAGGGGAGGGAGGAACGGCTTGATGTATCTGTGCGCACGGAAGCCTGGCAGGTGATCTGGGGCCGCTCACGTGCTCTTGGCCTAGCCTGCCTCACAGGGTGGTTGTGAGGATACAGCGGAGGAGAAGAGAATGATGTAAGTTGCTTTGGATCCCCACTGGGGAGAAAAGTGGGGTCTAAATGATGTAAAGAAGATAAAAAAGGCCAATGGCCCCTAGCTGCATAGCTCCACCCTTGTCCCTTAACCCTAGCGAAGATTGAGGACAGCAAAAGGAACTTTCCCCACACTTCTTCCTCACCAGGCTTGGCCTCAAAGGGTCTCCCAGGAAGCCCCTCCCCTTGGCAACCCCTGCCAGCTAACTCGGCCTGATTATAAAGAAGGGGGCCACGCTGCAGCCCCACTGTAAATAAATCACAGGACCAGTCACCAGAACCCTGAGAGGTGGCTTGAAGCTGGAGGTCAGAACTATGTATGAACTGCTGCATCTAGCCAGACCCTTGCTGGGCCCAGCTCAGCACCACTTTCTCTGACTGGCATTTGCTCTCCAAGAAGAGAAGAGAAGAAGAGAAGAGATTGGATTTATACCCTGCCCTTCACTACCCGAAAGAGTCCCAGAGCGGCTTACAAACTCCTTTCCCTTCCCCTCCCCACCACAGACACCCTGGGAGGCAGGTGAGGCCGAGAGAGCTCTGACAGAAACTGCTCTTTTTCAAGGACAGCTCTGACAGAACTACGGCTTGCCCAAGGTCATCCAGCAGGTGCAAGTGGAAGAGTGGGGAATCAAACTCGGTTCTCCCAGATTAGAGACTGCACACTTAACCACTACACTCAGACTGGCTCACAAGAGAGCAAGCTCTCTCCCAGCACCTATTCCTCAAGATCCTTCAACTGGAAACTGAGTCTAGGGCCTTCCGCATACTCTACTGGTAGCCCATCTGACGGAGGAAATGTCTGAGATTTATTCAGTATTCATGTTCTAGGCAATGCAACACAATGCCACAAAACAGACGAATGGGCAAGCTTTGCTTACTTCTTTAGAGGTCACGTTTTCCAGATCTTTGCTCATCATTATACTCCGGAGTTTGGCCTTGATGAGGCGTTCGGCCCGCTCCCTCTCAGTTGGCCTGAAAAAGGGAAGGGACAGTGTTTCTGGGCTTAGAAATCAGAACAGCAGTGAATCCTAGGATCTAGGGTCTAGTGAAGAGCTTGCAGCCAGTGTTCCCCCTAAGCTGAGTGAGTGTGAGCTAGTTCACAGTTTTTTAGCCCCCGGCTCACGCATTTTCGTCTTGGCTCAGGAAGGATGGCTCTAGAGCAGACTAATTTATGCAGTAGCCAAATTGCTCGCTCACAACTTTAATGCCAATTGCTCACAATATCCTGCAAGCATGTGTCATCCACCTTAAACCCAAGTGAGAAAGGTGGACTATAAATAGCGTAAATAAAATAAATTCTCTCT
The DNA here is from genome assembly GCA_029233225.1 of Lepidodactylus listeri. Classification (NCBI taxonomy): domain Eukaryota; kingdom Metazoa; phylum Chordata; class Lepidosauria; order Squamata; family Gekkonidae; genus Lepidodactylus; species Lepidodactylus listeri. Next base: position 3,308,584 of record JARCFY010000013.1, on the reverse strand, counting down.
CCTTCCATCATGAGAAAATATCCACGCATAATTTTGCTCCTAAAAATCTGGAAACAAAAGTCGATTTAGAAGACGAGAGAAGAAGAGATGGGATTTATACCCCGCCCTTCACTACCCAAGGGAGTCTCAGAGCGGCTTACAAACTCCTGTCCCTGCCCCTCCCCACAACAGACACCCTGTGAAGTAGGTGGGGCTGAGAGAGCTCTGAGAGAACTGCCCTTGAGAGAACAGCTCTGAAAGAACTTATGACTGACCCAAGATCATCCAGCAGCTGCATGTGGAGGCATGGGGAATCAAACCTGGTTCTACCAGATTAGAGTCCACGCACTTAACCACTATACCAAACTGGCTCTCACACCGAACTGGTAGGTATTGATTTTTAATTGCAGAACTCTTTCTCCAGGTATCTGACAAAGGGAGCTTTGACTCCTGGAAAGCTCATATGCTGAAAATCGTGTCAGTCCGTAAGGTGCTCCTGGATTCAGATCTAGCTGCCCTACTGCAGACCAACCCGGCCACCCTCCGAAACCCTCTTCCTCCAGAGAAAGTCTCCTGCAGGAAACTCTCAGCTTGAACTTAAACAGGGAGGACTCACTTGTCCACATATAAAGCTGGTGAGTCCGGGCGAGTCGACTCCAGGTCTTGCATGGCGTTCCACTCATTGATGCAGCTCTGGTCAGAGGCGATGCAGCTCTCATAGTAGGTGGCCCAGACGAGCGCTATCCCACCCGGGAAGTAGTTGTACCGCCGAGCGACCTCGCAAGCCTTGTGGAGGATCTGCAGGGCAGACCTGCAAGCACAGAAACCCAGGACGAAAACCTTCACCTGAGGGTCAAGACAACAGGTGCTGGAGTAGGAATGGGGCCGGATAGAAAGAATGAGCACAAGCACAAAAGCACCAGGGTCTTTTATTTGCAAAAGCGATATGCCACCTCTTCAGAGTCCAGATCGAGGGGGTTCACCCATTCAAAACAATACTTTGTCCATAATCATAAAAACAACGACATAAGAATCACAAACACTATAACAAGCCATCGGCATAAAAAATAGCATTAAATAACATTCCACATTTAAAATGATAGTCATAAAGTAGTCCTCTGGCTCGAAGAAGACCATATAAACATGTAAGAAAGTATGGAATTCCCAAGTTAAAAGACCTGGTGAAAAGAAATGAGGGAGAAAGGGGGATTGTTTTCCTACTGAAAGCATGCCTAGTACAAGTGGAATGCTGCTTTTGGGATCTCAAAGGGTATGAATGAGAATGGAAAGAGAATCCACTGCTGAGCGGTCGAGTTAGAACAGATAAAAGGAAGGACTTCTTCACCCAAAGAGTGATTCACACATGGAATTCACTGCCACAGGAGGGGGTGGCGGCTACAAGAGGGAATTGGATAAACATCTGGAGCAGTGGTCCATCAGTGGCTGTTAGCCACAAGGTATAGATAGGAACTTTCGGTCTGGGGCAAGTGATGCCTTGTATTCTTGATGCTTGGGGGGGGCAACAGTGGGAGGGCTTCTAGTGTCCTGGCCCCACTGCTGGACCTCTTGATGGCCCTTGGGTCTTGGCCGGTGTGACAGAGGGCCAGCCTGATCCAACAACATTGGCTTCTCTTAAGTTCTTATGTAATCCACCAGTCGGTACTTACCACATCGCTTGCACAGAAACCGGCTTGAAGATATGCATCCTCCCTGCGGTGCTGACACTAAATCCACTAGCAAAGAGAGAGAAAGAAGAAGAAGAAGAGAAGATTGGATTTATATCCCGCCCGTCACTCACTTGGAGTCTCAGAGCGGCTTACAAACTCCTTTCCCTTCCCCTCCCCACAACAGACACCCTGTGAGGCAGGTGGGGCTGAGAGGCTCTTTCCAGAGCTGTCCTTGAGAGAACAGCGGAGACAGAACTGTGGCTTGCCCAAGGTCATCCAGCAGGTGCAAGTGGAGGAGTGGGGAATCAAACCCGGTTCTCCCAGATTAGACTCCGCGCACTTAACCACTACACCAAACTGGCTCTCAAGAATGACTCTTGGCTGCACATTGTTGCTTCTTGAGCGCAGAGACGGCCTCACAGCCAAAGTTCTCAGTAGCTGACAAAGGAACACCTATATCAAAGCAGCCACACAACTGAACCCCTCTAAGGGGGGGGGGGGGCAGAGATACAAACCCTGACAGCACACAAGCAAGGATGATCAGATGTTTAGAACTGCGGCACTTAATAGATTTGTTCCCACGAACATTTAATAGACTTGCTCCCACAAACATTTCCCCCCCGCCCGCCAGTCCCCCAAATGCTCACATTTCTTACCCATCGCCATCTAGATGCATCTTTGTGTCACTCCACAGGCGCAAAACCATCCCTATGGTACAGCTTTTGCTGCCAAGACAAAGAGTTGTCACATCATCCAGGGCTCTGGGCTTCACACAAACCCAGACCTCAGCATAACCAAGAACAAGATGCTGTCTACTAAGTTGAACGATTTTTATCCTGGCTCCCTCCAAGGATCCAAAAATAATAATTCAGGCTCCATCCTCTCCTACTTACTTTATTTACGTTATTTATCGTTTGCCTTTCTCACTAGGACTCAAGGCAGATTACAGAATGAGTCAACACAATCAACTCTTGAGGGGTATTTTTGCATTTGGTGTGTGTTGTGTGCCTGTAAGTCATGGCGACCTCTGGTGACTCCTACTAGGGCATGCAGGACATTCAGAGAAGTGGCTACATAGCCTGCCTCTGGCCTCCCAGCCCTGGCATTCCCTGGAGGTCTCCCATCCAAACACTTGGCAGGGTCGACCTTGCTTAGCTTCCGAGATCTGACAAGATCAGGCTATCCAGGTCAGGGCAAGACAATCAACATTTGACCAACAATGGAATTGGAATAGGGCTGTAGAACCAACCAGAAAACTAAGAAAAGAACTAAAGCAAAGCATTAAGTATTAACACAACGCATTAAATGATGCAAAATTACATAGTAGGAGGTTAAGAAGCTGAGTAGCAGACCGGCAGGTCAGTAGCTCGGCAGTTCAAGACCCGAGTGCCGCATGAAGGAGTGAGCTCCCGTCTCTGGCCCCAGCTCCTGCCAACCTAGCAGCTCGAAAGCAAGGAATTGCCAAGTAGATAAATAGGTACTGCTTCGGTGGGAGGGTAACAGCATTCCGTGCGCCTCGGTGTCTAGTCATGCCGGCCACATGATCACGGAAAAAGTCTTCAGACAGCGCTGGCTCTTTGGCTTGGAAACGGAGATGAGCACAGCATCCCTAGTTGTATTCAACTGGCTTTCAAGCAAGGGAAACCTTTACCTTTACTTATACACAGTATAGAGACCACAGTACAGTATAGACCACAGTTTCTAATCATTTTTCCAACTAAGCCTGTGAACCATTTTGTACAGTGCTACCCTGCTGCCTGCATAGAAGAGCCCTCTTGAATAATTCAGTTTTGCATAGCTAAGTGAGTGGGAGCCTTCCTGACTTCCTCAGGGGACCATTCCACAATGTGGGGGCCACAACAGGGCAGGCGTGTCTATAGGCAGTCGCAGATTTCACCCATTTGCAGGTCGGCAGCTGTAGAGGAGCTCACAGCGGCTGAGAGCTGAGCAGGCATCTAAAGCTGGACTAAGTCGACCATTCCAGCTCTTGTCCCACTCAAAACGTTCAGGATTTTCTCTCAAACACACCTCTTGCTGAAATAACCCTGCAGCGAGCAACTTAATCGTAACACCTTTTATTTCTTTAACCAGATGTGGCTGCCCACGTGAAGCCCACACATGGAAGAATACCAGACACAGACAGAAGAGTTCTGATCGGCCTCTTTCGCAGGGGCTCTGATCCCACCCAGGAGATGCCTGGCAGACACCTCCGTCTTTTACTCCATCGCCTGATGCCCAGCTCTCACCTCTCTTTGCTGGAAAAGTCCACTCCCAGCAGGATGTTCTCCTCCGTATCTTGGCGCCCAGTGCTGTAGACGACCACCATGTACCTCACTCGGTCTGCCCAGGCACTTTCTAAACGCACAGCCTGAAAAACAGCACAAAGCTCCTGGCGGTTAGCTTCTCTGCCACGCCCTTTGATATGCCACATTCTGCTGCATTCAAGTTATGGGGGTATTTCTCCTGCCCGGCTTCTCACAGGTTTCTTATTCATTTGCTTAGGTGTGGCAAGAGAATACTGTTGTGTTCAATCAGTATCCCACGAGGGAGATGGAAATTTCCTGCTGGACAGTTTGCCAAGGGACAGGCCGTAAGAAAAGGGACAGGTCCCCAGCAGCTATGCGAACAGGCGGTCAAGGCTGTTGGGGTTCACAGGGGCCATTCTCGGGAACGCTGCTTGAAAGACAATGAGAAACCAGCGCAGATCCCCGGCCTGGTTTTCAGTGGAACTCACTGCAATCAAACTGGGTGCTAGGTTGCAGCTTAAACCTGGCCAGGAAGAACAGCTAGATTCGACCCCACTAGCACATCAGAGACCAAGATTTTCGGGGGTATAAGCTCTTGAGAGATAAAGCTCCCTCTGCCAGATAAACTGACCAGCAAGGTTACTCCGAGGGCAGCTAACAGCTTTGGAGACAGCTCCATTAAGCAGTCCGTCAGAAGGTTCTGGCTTTGAAATCAAGGGGAAAGGGGGGAGGACTTCTTACCAGTTTGATTCTGTCTTCACACCGAAGGAGGTTGATCATCACCTGCAGGTGCTGCGGCAAGTCACCTGTGGGAAATAATCTGTCTATACTGACACAGCTTCTTGTCTGATACCGTCCTGTGTTAACAGTCCCCAGAAGCCCTGGAAACACTGGATTTACTCTCAGTGGCTTTGCGCGCGCACACACACACACACACACACACACACACACACACACCCGGGAAGCAGCCCACCTCACTGGCCTCAAAGGAGCCTGGGTGAGAGAAGCTCCCTGCGCTAAACCCAAGGATGAAAGCTGCTTGGCCTAGTCTTGCCTGCAGGCTTTAAAAAGTCCCCCCAAAAAACCTATTCCAAGTGTGGCAAGCAAGCCCTGGGCCCATCACGAGTCCCGAGCAGGGTCACACCAACCCTTCCTTCTCCGAAACTCTAAAAACAGTGGTATCACAGTGGGCCTTGTTTTTGCTGGCAATCAGAAAGTATCTCATTATGCACACAGGTGCTAAGGGGCCATATGCAACCATAAGTTCAACCACACAAGCCAACAAGATAAAACCTTCTCTCTGTGAGGTGATGGCTCAGGAGGTGAATCTGCTGGCAGTGGGAGAAATCTGAAGCTGAACTGTCACACAGGCAGTAGCAAGCAGTGTCCCTTCCTGAGGGCTCTCTTGCTCTCTCTCCCTCATTATGGCCCCGTTCTCCCTTCACTGTCCCCACAGAGGAAGAGCGTGATATGTGGAACTGATATACAGCTCCAGACCAAACAGTCACCAATCTGATATTTTCCCCCCAGTGGCTGCTTTCGTATGGTTTTTCTCTGCCTTGGCTTACCAACTAGAACACTTTCTTGGAAAATCCACATAATAATATTTCTCTTTCTAGGTTTTCCCTGTCCTCAGTATGTTTCTTTCCAAACCTGCTTTACTCAGATGCTTTTGGGGGGGGGAAGCAATTTTGCACGCCATGTGGAAGAAACAGTGCGCATCTTCCTGCTGTGAGCCCCTTGTGGGTACCCCTTTCCCATCATTTTTTCCTGTCATATCACAGCAGGGCTTTTTGCTGTTTTTTCTTTTCTTTTCTTTTTTAAACCAGTAATTGCTATTGCCACTTATTTGAAATTTTAGTTCCCCTGAATACCCAGTTTTCATTTTTTTTTTTAAAAGAGAGGATTTCTATCCTTTTTGCTGTGGAGATATAAGGGGAAAGATGCAGACAGTTTTTGTCTTAATTGTCTGGAAAGGAAAGAGGAAAGGAATCGGGAAGGCTCCTGCTTGTGTTCTATACTGTGCAAAACTCCGATGTGTGGAAGCTCCCTCGTCAGGGTGCAAGCCTCTTCCTCTGCAGTGGCGATGAAAGCCAAGCAGAGCACCCTTGCCGTGTGGAAACAGCCAGCACGTATTTGACAACCCAGGCTGTTGGGTGCAAGCTACAACTGCCAACCAAGGAACACATTTCACTGCGATGACATTTACCTGCGTGTTTGTGAGGGTGAGGAAGACTCCGTGGGCCTTGTGGGCTGTTGCCTTGCTGGAGAAACAATGCAGCGCCTTTCACCATAAAAAAGCTTTCGCTCAGGCTGGAAAGTAAATGGAAACAGAGATCAAACAGGTCATGAACAGGAAGAAAAACAATTTCATGTGATCACGTCAGCAAGCATGCACCATGCTCGGAGCACACACATCCTCCTCCCAAAGCAGAGGGCCCGGGAGAGTGAATTGTTTAAAACTTTTAGTCAAACACCACAAATATTTTGGGTCCCTGTCCCCGCTGCACAGAAAGAAGTAGGTATGACATACTTCTACTGTTTCTGGAAGTTGCAGGACAGGACTACTGTGACTGAAGGACTGTGGTTTTTGTTTGCAGTACCGCTGGAAAGCCCCTGCAACACCCCAAAAGCCACAAAGTCTGAAGATTAAAAATAATGACTAACTGCTCTCACAGGCAGACGGCTTTAAAGGCATCATGGCTCTTGTTAAAAGCATTCTGTGCAATTTTCCGACAGTTACATATCTGGCTGCTACAGAAGTTGTTTTCATAGGAGAGGATGTGACCCTTCAAAAACATTGTGTTACGAAGCTCTACAATTTAAGAACACTTATGCCTCTGTGCTTCTTAGCATACTGATTTGAAGCTGCTCTAAATGTAGATAATACTCTAGAGTGTAAAGATGAATTTCCCTACTCCCTCCCCATTGTATCTCTTAAAGTACATCACAGGTTAGAAACAAACATCCAGTAAAATGTATGCAGCCCACCAGGAAATTCTTCTGCGAGGTCTGTGGATGGGATTTAGACACAAATGCCTTCCCCCCCCCTTATGCATCTCCCACTGGTGTCACTGGACCAGCACAAGCCTCAATGTACACGAGGGAGAGATGCTGTACTTTCACAGCTGCCGAGTGCCGCCACACCCAATTTGGGCCATCCGGGCCAGAAACAGCAGCAGCTCTCCAAGATCGTCCACAGGCAAAGCCTCATCTGTTAAGCTAGGTATGCAAGAAGTGAACCTGGACCTTTCTGCACACAACCCAAGCGTTTTTCTATTGAAAAATAAAGAGCTCAGTCAGCTTGGAATTTTCACTGCACGAGCTCCAGTGATACAGCAACATATGTCCCTCTGAGCACAAGTCCCATTTCTGCCTGTGATCGTGGGAAGCAGACCTTCCCAGCAGACCATCCTCAACAACTGCAGTGCAATGAAAAGCACTTTTGATGAAAATGCAGCATGGGGGGAAAGCAGAAGGGTGGGGGGAGAGAGTAAAATGGAGGGAGTTTACAGTCCAGTGGCACCTTTAAGACCATACACGAAAGCTGATACCTTGAATAAACCTTTGTTGGTCTTAAAGGTGCCACTGGACTCTAAATTCGTTCTGCTGCTAGAGACCAACACGGCTGACCACCTAGATCTAAAATGGAGGGAGCACTCGATCTCTTTGGTGTAGTGGTTAAGTGCGCGAACTCTAATCTGGGAGAACTGGGTTTGATTCCCCACTCCTCCACTTGCACCTGGCTGGATGACCTTGGGCAAGCCATAGCTCTGGCACAGCTGTTCCCTCAAGGACAGCTTGGGAAAGAGCTCTCTCAGCCCCACCTACCTCACAGGGTGTCTGTTGTGGGGAGGGGGAGGGAAAAGGAGTTTGTAAGCTGCTCTGAGACTCCCTTGGGGAGTGGAGGGCATGGTATAAATCCAATCTCTTCTTCTTCTTCTTCTTCTTTCACTCCTAAAGAGCTGCGTTGTGATCAGTGTTCCCTCTAAGCTGAGCTAGTGTGAGCTAGCTCGCAGTTTTTTAGCCTCCAGCTCACACCTTTTTGTCTTAGCTCAGGAAGGGATGGCTCCAGAGCAAACTAATTGATGCAGCAGCCAAATCGCTCGCTCACAACTTTAATGCCCGTAGCTCACAAATGAGACTTTTTGCTCACAAGACTCCACAGCTTAGAGGAAGCATTGGTTGGGATGTGTCCCAAAGCTACCGTAAGAGAAACACAGTACCCCCTACCAACCCCAAGCAACTAATGGAGACTTCATTTTGGAGGGAGGGAGCGGAGGCAAGGCATATGGTGAGTTTCCAGATAACATCCGAACCCAGGACCCGCAGTTCCAAGAATCTTGTGAGAGTGACTCTGCTAGCAGAGGGACCTCCACTATGGAACTTTAAAAGTCTATAAGTGGATTGGGGCAGGTGGGTAAGGAGCTACCCATCTTTTTTTCCCCCCTAGTTTAATTTTTATTGAATTGTCGTAATAATAACAAACAACAACAGAACTAACCCACAAAAGAAAACAATATGCAGGCAGAACAAAGATTTAAAAAACATAGGTTACACAATCACCATACTGAGATAATACTAAGCGCCATATCAATCAGTATAATTACCATTGATGTAATGAGTCCAAAGTTTCCGGTATTTCTTTTTGTATTACTAAATAGTCTAAAATGGGAAACCATACTGACCCGAAATCTGATTCGTTTTTGGGTACCTGGGTATTATTGATGTTGTCTGAAATCTTTGCCATTATATATATGCTCCAAATTTTAGAGTGCCAATTTTGTGTAGTTGGGCTTATATTAGATTTCCACTTTGCTGCTACTGTATTTTTCACAGCTGAAAGTAAAATTGTTACAGCCTTAATCATACTAACTGAAGTAGTACCCATAGCCCATTGGTTCAATATAATATGCTCCAGTGTGTACTGCACTTCTATTCCAGTAAAATATTTAATTTGTTGCAATACTTTGTTCCCAAAATTCACCAAAACCGGGCATTCTAGCCAGCAATGAATATACGTCCCCTTTTGCCCACATTGTCTCCAGCCATCTTGACTGGAGAGACACGACAGTTTCTGGGGCGTAAGGTACCAAAACAACAGCATCTTAAAAGTCTGAAGTTTTATGTCAATAATACTGGTTTTAAATGGATAAGACCTCCAAGTAGTGTTCCAAAATTCATCATCTAGCAATGTTGTGGGCAGAGCTTGCCGTTTTAGTTGATAAGAGAGACTCTTTTATCACATCCTATGGAGTGCAGAGCCATATAGGTCTTAGCGAAAAGGTGTTGCGGAGAAGACAAAGCATTTTTATAAACTGACTCAAAAGCTGTTAATGGTTGTTTTAAAAGGGAAGAGCGCCGTATTTGGCAACATATTGTTTTAATTTGCAAATATTGAAACCAAGGGATAACCATTCCTAGTTTTCTTTCTAAAATTACTTTATCTAATAGGGTTTTATGATCACTAATGTCAAGTAATACATTTAAATTTGCTTTTCTCCATAGATTAGGTTGAGGCAACACAGGAGCTACCCATCCTATTCAGTAGGGGATATAAAGACCACCCCCCTCTCAGCTGAGAGGCTGCTATGTAAATGTAATGAAAGTGGTCAAAAGGCAGGCAGTGGTTCACAGCCTTGGAAACAATGTGGAGAACACCATTAACAATCCCACGCTGAGAAAAGACATGATGTGAAAACATCCCCCAGGTCAGTGCCCTGCAAGCCACGGTGACCGGCGTGCACAGAGTAACTTCAGAGACACAAAGTCAAAGCAGCAAAGCGATGAAGGGCTTCCCCTTTCCCCTTAACCACAAAGTCTGATGGGCAATCTTTCCCAGCATTTCCTGCCATTCTAAGACTGGGGGATGCATAATTCCTGTTTATGATAAGGAGTGGGGGGAAACGCCAGCTGCCTGCAAACTGTAACACTGCATTGTCAAGCAACTGTGAGATCATCCCACCGCCAGATCTGCTGAAAGCGCAGACCACAGAAGGACCCCTGGATCCCGTGGCCACAGATTCAGGGTGCAGACAAAGACATCTGAGATGTTTCAAAGGCCCTGTGGAGAGCAAGAAATGTTAATCATATCTGAAACGCGGTTCCTGAACCTCAGTGGTGACCTCAGCAAAGACAGAGCCCTCGGGGTGGGCAACACGCTCCCTCTGCCAATTATTCACTGACTCAGACCCCCAAAGTACCCCTTTATGAGCAGGTCTGAAGGGCGGTCATCATGGGCAGGAATGCTGAGACTGTCCTCTGGACTCATTGAGCAGGTCACTGAAGACCACTGCCCCGCAAGTATTCCAACTGCCTACAAGATATCCTCCCCTGCTTATTGCCCCAAGATACCACCAATTAAACAGAAACCCAGCTAGGTTTGCTTCAGTCTCAATTGCATTGATTCTGCAAACACCACCCCAAAAGAAAGCAGCGTTTTTTAGACCCCTGAAAGCCAGAAAGCGTCCCTTGAGAAAACAACCCACTATCAACAGGCTAAAGAGCACCGAGAAAACACAAAAAGCAAGCAAACTTTTTAAATGGGGGAAGTGTTGCATACATACTACTTTGGACGGGATTTCTTTGCACGGCAGAAGCATCGTGCCAGCTCAAAAGACAGGCAGAAGTCAGCAAAACCAGAAAGGTTCATAACCAACTGTTGGAGTCACATCCTTTTGCTTCCAAACACTTTTGGCAAAACAAAAGAAGAGGAGAAAGGCCGACCAGTTAAGAGAGAAATCTCCCAAGTCTGTTGATGCTACCCAGGAACTGATGACTTCTACAGAATGCTTAACTCCCCCCACAATATCCTGGCTGGAAAGCACTAACAGATCCCGATGAAAGAAAGCCTTTCAAAACTGGGGGGGGGGGGGGGGGAGGCAACCAAAGCACATCCCATCATTCCCCTCCTACAGTCTTCCTTTCGAACTTTGTAAGACGCTGTGCCTCCTATTATCAGCAAAAGGACAGTCCAACAGCTGGGATCCAAACTCTTTTGGACCTCACTAGATTAAAAAAGTGTCACGCTGACAGATGAACGACTGGTGTTCTTTTTTTTAAAACCCTACATAACATACCAATACAGTGAAACAGCCTCAAGGAAGTCTGTACTATGTTAGATTTCACCTCCCGTATTTCTTCACTGGATGTGATTTCAGGGGCAGTTACGGCAGATGCAAGGCTGTTTATACCCACAGAGCTTAATGTTCTTGTTATCAGTGCGTGCTGGTACAGAAGAGGCAAGCTTGTAAGTGAAACCACAGCCCTTATTGCCCGGCAGAAAACTTTGCCAGCGGCACTCTCGATTTAAGCCACAAATGCTGAGGGAGAGATTCCATTCCTGGCAGAGCCATTTGGTCATTTCCACTCACTTTCCTCCACAAATAAAGCAAGCCAGCTGGTTAGCTTGGTGGAGTCTATCCTTTGGGCTGTACAACTGAAGTAACGTTTTGTGAGAGAGCAACACAGACTGGGAGTCTGGAGGTGGGGCTTCCATGCGTTTCAGAGTGATAACGCCGCTACGGGCCTTTGACACCATCTTCCGCTCTCCCCGCTGCAGTGCCTCAGAGGGAGGTGAGCTGCCCCTCGAGAAACAGGTACGGCATGGCAATTCAATTCAAATTTAATGCAGGTATCAAAACAGGAATGGCACCCTACAGCTTGGATCCTTCTGTGAGGTTGTGCGTGGGCAGGCGGCTAATTCGACTGCTGATGTAGCACAGGTTACGCACAGCCAGTACCCACGAGGGCAGCCTGACATGGGGTATGAGCCAAGCTAACGACTTCGGTCCTTAAGTGCCTTGATATCTGCAGAAATCCTTACCTGATCGAGTGCTCTCTTACTTTGACCAAACTACTCGAAATGCCTAGAACAGGGGTGGGCAAAACTGTGGCTCAGGAGCCGCATGCGGCTCTTTCACGTATATTATGTGGCTCCCGGCAGGGCGGCTGGGGAAGCTAAATATCATTAGCAAACAAATATCATTGGACAAATTAATATCATTATCAATATCTGCTTTTACTCCTTTTGTTATTATTTTTGGCAGTCTCATTTAATGTTAATAAAAAAGCAAATTTGCTTATTTTCCAATAAAAGCAGGGGATATTTGTTCATGTCTTGTGGCTCTCAAACATCTGACATTTATTCTATGCGGCTCTTACATTAAGCAAGTTTGGCCATCCCTGTTCTACGTGGCTCTTAACGCTGAGCAAGTTTGCCCACCCCTGGCCTAGAAGCAAAGGAGAATGCAGGGGGGGAAACACACTCCACGCCCACCCCACTCCTCACCTTCCCTGGGGAGAAACTGCCAGCCCAGGACAGAAGGCAGGCGCTCCTTAACAGTCTACAGCAGGAAGCGCCAGAAAAGCCGTATCTAATTGGAACTGCAGGAGGAAATTAAGACATCGGAAAGGAATCGCCCAGAGTTTACATTTGGCCACGCTACCTTTAAGCTGGCTAAAGAAATTGCTACAGGATCTTGAAGGCTGATTGGATAGTTTATGCTGATTTGGGAGCAGAAAGTCCAGTTTGCAAGATTATCATGAGCTTTTATTATCACTCTCGGCTCCCTGGATTCCCAACACTTTTGCGGAAAGGAAAGGGAAGCTTTCGTAGTCCCAAGAACCTTATTTCTTCAGCGCCAGCCAGGTCCTCCACGCCATGGATTCTGTCCCAAGACATCTGCTATACTTCTAAGACAAGCAGTATAATCAGCTCCCCAAAGAAACCGTCGCAGCTGAAGCCCCTATCACAACTTCAGTTCTACCGGGCATGTGGTTTCAAAGTAGGAACCACAACTATACATCTGCAGTTCTGGCAACTGTAAACCTAGCAGAGTTACCAGTTCAGTTCAGCTATGGAGAAGCTGACTGCTAAACTAACATTATAACCCTTATTCGCTGGGTCGTCTGTGGGATACCATATTTAGTTAGTACTTTTTTATCCCACCCTGCCTCTAAGAAGCTCAGGAAACGCACAATGGTCTTCCCTCCGCCACTGAGACAGCCAGTTTGGTGTAGTGGTTAAGAGTGGCAGGTTCTAATCTGGAGTACCGGGTTTGATTCCCCACTCCTCCACGTGCAGCCAGCTGGGTGACCTTGGGTCAGTCACCACTCTCTCAGAGCTCTTCTCTCAAGAGCAGTCCTTGAAAGAGCTCTCTCAGCCCCACCTGCCTCACAGGGTGTCTGTTGTGAGGAGAGGAAGGGAAGGAGATTGTAAACTGCTCTGAGACCCCGAGTGAAGGGCGGGGTATAAATCCCAACTCTTCTTTGTCTTCTTCATTGTGCCCTGAAGTTAGGCTGAGAGAGTGACGGTGCTAGGTCGCCCAGCAAGCTTCATGGCACAGCAGGGTGAGGATTTGAACCTGGGCATCTCAGACCCTCGTGTGATACTTTAACCACTACACCACAAAAAACTATAGTTCACAGAAGAGCTTCCAGAAATCCGCTTTCTGGCCATCTCTATACATCAACATTCTACACAAAAATTGATTATAATCTATTAGGAACATCTGGGATGATGCCATGGCCCACCTACTGCTGAGCGCTGTCACTCACCTACAGATGTGCATTTTCAAGCCAACAGCACTGCTATGAAGATAGTTTCAGGTGGTCAGCCATGTTGGTCTGAAGCAACAAAACAAATTTAGAGTCCAGTGCACTTTTAAGACCAACAAAGGTTTATTCAAGGTTCGAGCTTTTGTGTGTGTGTGTATGTACACAAAAGCTGATACCTTGAATAAACCTTTGTTGGTCTTAAAGGTGCCACTGTACTCTAAACTTGTTCTAGTACTGTCCAGTTCAGTTTAGTTTATTCAGTGTAAAACCATGTTCTAGCACTGCCATGAGTACCTGTGTGGATCCACAGTATCCCAGCGGTGGTCCCAGAACAGTACTTCCTCAGCTCCTGTCCCCAAGTACTTCTTCCTCTGCCTGAGCTGTATCGCTGAGATCTTCACCTCTGAGCTGGCAGGGGTGGTCTCTCTCTAGGGCTGGTGCCGAAACGCCCCAGGATGCTGGGCTGCAGAAGCTGATTTGTCAGGATTAGTTCTGGGCTTCGTGGCCACCATGGGACTATCCCAGATTGTAACAGGCCCAACACATGAAAAACATCACACACTAGATCTAATTTTCCATTCTGAGCATGTTTCTGGTGTTCTGATTCAGGGTTTGGAAATTCAGCCTGAGCCACGGTCAGACCATTATCTGTTGATAGCCTGGTCCCTCCTCTTCCTGTCACATGACTCTGATGGCATGTGCCTGCAGTTCAGTGGGTACCTTCTACTGTCTAGTCCAGGGGTGTCAAACTCATTTGTTATGAGGGCTGGATCTGACATACATGAGACCTTGTTGGGCCGGGCCGTGTGTGTCATAACATGTAATACCAGGTAGCGGAGATCTAAACTTTATAAAGGACACGTTTGGTTTTTTTTACTTAAAATAAAAACATGCTCGAAACATTAGCACTCTTGCAGTATTTTGTTTATTTAACAGGTTATGCCAGTAAAGGTTATTGGAATTGGATTTAACAGTCTCTGATAACTGACACCTCTTGTTCTGAATTAGTGCATTAAAATGCCTGTGCTGTTGCAATCTTGAGTGTGCTGTTCAGGTGTGTATCTGTAAGCTGCAAACCTACTTTTGATTTATTGACATTCACCCTAGAAATCTCATGCTCAGAGTTCTGAGTCTAGGACCCAGGGGAAAACATGAAATGGCTGAGCGACTGAGAGAGTCTGGCGAAGCAAGCTATGATGCAGCAGCAGCAACAGAACTGGAAGCAGGAGGTGGCCAGTTCCAGTGTGGGCCTGAGAAAAGCCCTCTAGGGGCCTGATCCGGTCCCTGGCCCACATGTTTGACACCCCTGGTCTAGATGTTACAGGTTGGTCCTGGGACTGGAAATACTGAAGACTACTGGGTCAGACACATTAATGGAAAAGAGACCTATCAACAGCTGTTAGCCATGTGAGCTAAATGGAACACCCACTCTTCGAGGCAGTACATCTCTGCACAACAGAAGCTGGGGACGAACTGCTGTTCTCCATGCCCTGCTTCTGGGATATCCTGAAGGTATTAGGCTGCCCGTATGCAAAGCAGGATCAGGTGCTTCGTGGAACCTTGGTCGAAGGCTATAAAATAACCTCCAATTTTGCGTTTTGAATTCTTATACCAGATGAAGAAGATACAGTTTGAAAGATAAACAGCTAGTCCACAAAAGAATTTAATTTTACCCCCTGACCCAGATAGCCTAGGTAAGCCCGATCATGTCAGATCTTGGAAGCTAAGCAGGGCCACCCCTGGCAAGGACTTGGAAGGGCGACCTCCAAGAAATGCCAAGGCCGGGACACAGAGGCCGGTGATATCAAGCCACCTCTCTGAAGCGTCCTAGCCTCACTAGGGGTCGCCAGAAGTCACCAGGATTTCCAGACTCGCAAGCACGCATGGGCACACACGCACACACACACCAAGGATTTAATTTTACTTCCTAAACCTGACATGGATATCCCTGGCTGGCCCAAACTTGTCAGATCTTGGAAGCTAGCTAAACAGGGCCGGTCCTAGTCAGTGTTCCCTCTAAGCTGAGTTAGTGTGAGCTAGCCCACAGTTTTTTAGCCTCTGGCGCCCACCTTTTTGTCTTAGCTCAGGAAGGACCTGGCTCCAGAGCAAACTGATTGATGCCATAGCCAAATCGCTGGCTCACCACTTGAATGCCAGTAGCTCACAAAGTAGAGTTTTTGCTCACGAGACTCCACAGCTTAGAGGGAGCACTGGTCCTGGTTAGTGCCTGGAGACTATGAGGGAAGTCCAGGTTCACTTCACAGAGGCAGGCAATGGCAAACGGCCTCTGAACGTCTCTTGTCTTGAAAACCCCACGAGGGGGTCACCGTAAGTTGGCTGCTACTCGAAGGCCCATTCCTCCTCCTCCTCCTCCACCACGTTTAAGAATGTCAAAAGCAGGTTACTTTGAGGAGAGCTCTGTCATGCCCCTTGAAAAGAAACAGAAATTCTCAAAACACACTTTCTAGGAGAAGCTCTCACGCATGCCATCAGTTTACCACTGGTTTACTGCTGAACAGGTGCCTGATGGTGCACGTTTTATCCTATCTATCTGGGGAAATTTATAGCTGCATTTTGGTGGCAAGAATCAACAGTCCTGGTCAGTCACTGGGAGGCTTGACCGGAAGAGTGTGGACAGCTCTGGAGTGCCGCGGACTGTTCTCCTGACCGCAGCAGACACAGCCCTACTCAGAGGCAGCATCTAGAAAAGAAGATTCAGGGCCCTCCACTGAACATCGGCCGAAAGGGTGGGGATGAGTGAGGACAGCTGGCAAGCTTCCCTCCAAATGCTCGCTGCGCTCCCCCAACAGAAGCCTCTTCTGAGCAGGCATTGTTCGGCCCAGGAGGCGTAGGCTGGGTTCGCAGCCCAAGAATTCCAAGCAGCCTTTCCAGAGACTGGGGACCATTCACAGCGCCAAACCCACAAGCTCCTTCAGGGCAAGGGAGGAGAAAGGGAGAGGAAATCCATCAGGGAGCCCACAAAGGCAAACTTCCCAGCATGAGTCGAGTGCCGGTGAGGTTGCGTGCCCCTGGAGGCTGCCCAGCTGACCTGGGATTTGCTCCATCATGACTCGCACGTTTCTGCCGGGAACTCGGCCACAAGACACTCGGCAAGAGGATTCCCACCGCGGGAGGGAAGAAGAGGGAACCCGTGCCATTTTCCAGCTCTGTCTTCGAGGAGTTCAGTATCTGGTGCCCCATCGTGCACTGGGTGAAGTGCAGACACAAAGGAATTATTTGTCAAGGCTGCCCATCTGAATGCAAGCAAGCACTCTGCGCGTGGTGTGGGCAGCCATGGGAGACTGAGGCAAGAAAAGTGCAGGGGAAACGGTTTTGCGGATGATTATGATGAAGGAGGAGGAGGAGATTGGATTTATACCCCACCCTCCACTCCCCAAGGGAGTCTCAGAGCAACTCACAAACTCCTTTCCCTTCCCCTCCCCACAACAGACACCCTGTGAGGTAGGTGGGGCTGAGAGAGCTCTCTGGAGGACTGCTTTTGAGAGAACAGCTCTGACAGAACTTGTGACTGACCCATGGTCACTCCAGCAGCTGCACACAGAGGAGTGGGGAATCAAACTCGGTCCTCCCAGATTAGAGTCTGTGCTCCTACGCTCTTGACTACACCAAACTGGCTCTCCACTCTCTCTGCATTCACAGCAGCCGTGAGAACTACATGGAGGACTGATTTATTTCAATATTTATATCGGGTTTCCTTCTCACTGGGTGATCCAAAGCCGCCTCCAGCATCGCTCTGCCCTCTGACCGTTTATCCTCACAACCACTCTGCAAGGCGGCCTAGGCCACGAGAGCGACTGGGCCAAGACCACCTAGCAAACTTCACGGCAGTGCGAGAATCGGACGGATCCTAATCCAGCACTGAGGGCTACACCCATGGGCTCAGCTGCTGAAAAGGAACTTCTTCTGGGAATAGATCCAGGTCAGGGGGCCGTGTTGGTCTGAAGCAGCAGGACAACGTTCCGAGTCCAGGGGCACCTTGAAGACCAGCAAAGTTTCATTCCGGGTAGATACTTTAGGGTATATACCTTGAATAAAACTTCGTTGGTCTTCAAGGTGCCCCTGGACTCAAACTTTTGTCAGTTTGGTGTAGTGGTTAAGTGCGCGGACTCTAATCTGGGAGAACCAGGTTTGATTCCCCACTCCTCCACTTGCACCTGGCTGGATGACCTTGGGCGAGCCGTGGTTCTGGCACAGCTGTTCTTTAAAAAGAGCAGTTTCTGTCAGAGCTCTCTCAGCCCCACCTACCTCACAGGGTGTCTGTCTGTTGTGGGGAGGGGGAGGGAAAGGAGATTGGAAGCTGCTCTGAGACTCCTTTGGGTAGTGAAGGGCGGGGTATAAATCCAATCTCCTCCTCCTTCTTCTTCCTTCTTGGAATGTTTCAGCCCCCGATCATCATTCTGGGCCACGCGGAGGCTGTGTCCTTCAAGCAGCCATGGATGCCACCCAGAAAGAACCCTTCCCTTGAATACGCAATCTGTTGACCATGAGATGGCAAAGGCGGGAGGGAAATCAGGAATCCTCATTGCTGGAGGCCACCCGACCGGCCGCAGTTCATCACTAGCATCCATTCACCCCTGGATGTGTGCAAGAAGACAGAAAGGAGTCCAGGGGGTTCCAAGCAACAGACCCCCTCCCATCCCCCCCCAACAAGGCCTGTGGGTTTACACCACACCCCTCCTGCCACCAAAGCCTGGAAGAAGGCTCTAAAGCCCAGAAAGGTATCCTTTGGACGGCTGAGAGAGACAAGCTGCTGGCTGGGGTGCCCTGCCTGGTATTCCCACTGCTCAAAATGGGCAGGGGCTCCTAATCGCAGCATCGCTAAACTATGCAACCCTTCCTTGGAACCAATGTCCTAATTACTGCTAGCATTTCTAACATTCCTGCTGGAAAAAAAAATGGTATCTTTTGCTTAGCCCCAGCTGCCTAAACAGCCCCGTGAATTGGCCTTCACTCCCCCTCCTTGGAATTGTTCAACCTCCAGCTCCCCCGGCTAGTGACTTACATCCCCGCCCCCCCCACAAGCCTCTTGTGTCTCCTGAGAATCCTTGGCTGACAGCAGAGAAAAGGCCAGAGCACTTTGGGGGCCCCGGACAGCCAGCCAGCCTCTGCCTTGGTTTCAAGAAGCCAAAATGAAGTGGGGAGGTACCTGAATGCACCGGGGTCTACAACGTGACCAGGTGCCACAGCCTACCACTGTTCTGAAGTTCTGTGCAAGACAGCTTGCCAGAAAAGGACTTCAAAGTGGCCCGGGGTTTGGAGACCTCGGCCCAACGGCGTACCCAAGACAAAGGCAGGGCCATAGCTTGAGAGGAAGTCAAGGGAGCTTTTTTGCATTTCCGCTGACTGGTTTTTTCAGTCCTTCACGCTGTTTGATGTTCTGCGTGCCCCCTGAGAGCGCCCAGGTCCTGCCAGCGTCACACAGATTCCAGCCAGTGCAGAGGAAAAAGAGGAGGACAGCTGAAGGCAGCCCCTGATTTAGAGAGAGAGCAAAATCAGATGCGCCCACAGGCACCGCTGGCCTTGCCGCCTGCAGAAAAACCACAGGTGTGAAATCCAGACCTGCTAGCAGTCCAGGCCAGTGGGGGCTTTGGGAAGCAGCTGCCTTCAGTTGTGAGTTTGCTGTGATTTCTCCTCATTCCTCTCTCCCCCAGGCTTGCCAAAAGGCAAATGGCGGCTTCAAAACAAATCTAAGAAGCTGGAAACACAGTTCATTATAGGAAACATGGCAGAGAGCAAAGGAACAGAGCTTTAAGGGGACTCATGTGGAGGACTGCTGGAAGTCAGTCCCTTGGGCTTTGGCAGGAAGACAAAAGCGGTGCTATGCAGATAGGCCTCCGGCTGGGGGCTACGGACATTCACCGCCTTGCAGCTGAAGTCAGCAGAAGAGGCGGAGGCAGAAGCTGCTGACTCCATCAGATGTTTAAAAACAGGATGTTGAATCACATCCTGGCCAGGCTGCGGCATCCTGAGTTTGGCATGCTCACAGCAACCAGGAGGAGGCCGCTTGTAGCTGCCTGCCATGTGGGTGTGGCCTGGGAAACTGACACAACTTGCGTGAGGTCTCAGCCTGGAAACACTGGGAAAGCACCGGACAAAGGGGGGAGGGGGATGAACCCCACAGCCCGGGCCAAACAATCCCACAATAAATAATAAAAGCAGCAAGATCTTCCATCTTGTCTGCAATGCAACATACAGAGTCTCACGGCACTTGCATTATTTATCTAGTGGTCTTCACTGGGCAGAATTCCCTACCGCTTCCATCTCCCTTGTTCTTGCAATTCTGTGCAGCTGCCCAGAGACACAAATGCAGGTGGAAGGGCAATGCTTCATCGACTCAAGTTACGATCCAGTCTAGCTATTAACCAAATTCTCTGCCCCAGGCTCTGGATCCCAAATTCTATGCACCAAAGGCTGGGGGAGGGGGGGACAGGGGACGACAACACACTCTTCATTTCATTTATTTAAGTTGCTTCATCGGCCTTTTCACCCGAACATCCAGGGTACCTGCAGGTAATGAAAAGGGCTCTACCAAAACATTTGTGCATGTTTCAGGGCTGGCCAGCCACACTGGTGCACATGAGTGGTAATGAGCACAAAGCACTTCAAGGATCTACATCCCGCACTAGGTTTCTACCTTTTGCCTACCTAACAACAGGTGAGAAAAATATCAGACTCATGCTGAGTGAGCTGATTACCTTCGGGACTGGATCTTGGTTTAAACCAACACCTTTCCGTAACACCCTCCCTTCTGTTGTGTATATAAACTGGCCTGATGGATTTAATGCACCTGATGAAGCGAGCTCTGATTCATGAAGGCTTATGCTGGAATATATTAAGTGTTTCAAGTGGCCTTGGACTTTTGATCTATCCACCAAGCAAGACACATCGCCTTGAGGATGCTGGCTAAGCAAATACAGGCAGGGAACACTCTCTCCAGGGGAGGGCTACGGCCACTCGCTGTACATGTAAGATGAGACAACCCAGAGAAAAAGAGAGAATTTATACATCAGCTCACTGTCGAGACAGCGAACTGCACAGCTGCATCTTGTCTGTGTGACTTTACTTTAAATGAGGCCACCACACTAAGGCTGAGACCCAGATTATTCTGAGCTCTCCTTTCCTGTGTGGAAGACCCGATTTACCGCAACTGTTTGTGTACCAGATTCCGAGTATTCTACTCGTGTTTCCCCCTGGAAAGGCCCTTTTCTCAAGTCAGCCCAAGAGTAGCTTCCTTGCCAGCTAGAAACAGCCCCGTCTTTCCTGCAGCAGCCAAGCTGGGCACCTCCTAGTGAGGGCACTCCCAAGACCACGAAAAGCACGCCAAAACTCACAATGAAACCACCCAACTAGTGCCTGCCATTCCTTAGACAAGGTTGAACAAGACTGCCCCCAATGGGCCAAAACCTTAATACAAGAATCCCAAAGCAGACGCCTCGTGCAGAGAAAGAGGGAGAAAGCCATTTTTTTTCAGTAGCTCCAACAATGAATGCACAAAACAAATCTGGAGGCAGATTCCCCCCCCCCCCCTTTGCCAAGAGTGAACAGCAATTGCTGCAAGCCAGGTAGCTTCTGTGCTCGAGTGAGGTCATCAAAGCCGTGTGGCTTTCAGCAAAGTGCAAGGACCGTCAGGCCCACCTCAGTGAAAAGCGCCCTGATTTAATCGTTCATTGTAAACATTGACTAGCTGCCTTTCTACCTCCTAGGAACTCAAGGCAGCTTACAATGTAGATGCTTGAGCAAATCTTCTCAGAAGCGGAGTTAGCTGACAACTGCTGCCGAGGAGGGAAAGGATTTACCCACCATGCTGAGCTTGCAACTTAACGCTGTGGCCTTGGTGCTCCCTCTGGGTGCAGGAAAGAAGAAAGGTGCGTTATCAGCACCAGTGCGTATCATCAGAAACGAAGTCTCTGGACAGGCCAAGCACAGTGCAGATACCAGGAGCCTGGCCTGCTGCTCTGACCGCATCTTCAGCCTACAGGTCTTCCGGCCTCAGGTCAAACCCCACTCTCAAGCAATGAACAGCCAGGCGCCTATCCCAGGTCTGGATTCCGGCACCATCGTTTCTCTAAGCTAAAGAGCCCCAAGTGCTTTGACCTCCGCAGGACCCCCAGCAGAAGCTAGGAAAGACCTTTTCCCACAGGAGCCCCCGCCAGGCAGAGTAGGCCCTCAAGAGAAAGGGGGCCAAAGGCCTAATTAGTACAGGCACAACACTGTGGTGGGGAGGAGCCACAGCTCAGGGGCCGAGCATCCGCTTAGCAGGCAGAAGCTCCCGAGTTCAACCAGTGCCAGCAGCTCCGGTTCCAGGCCCTCCAATCACATGTGCTGGGAAAGGTCCCTGGCCCGAACACCGGGAGAGCCACTGATGGAGCAGATGGTCCTGAGGCAGACGGATCAGTCGTCCTGCTCGGGAGAAGGCCGCTTCATATGTCCACAGATGTGCCACAGCTCCAAAAAGGGAGTTGAGGGGCATGTGGGACACCCTGCACAGACTGGCACAGGAAATGCACCAGCGATGAGGCCAGTCCACTGTGCCAACGTTACAACTCAGACACACCCTGCTGCCAGATACTTATGTGGTCAAACTTGCTGCATCGGCTTCGCAGCAAAGGCAGCTGGACTGTATGATGAACAACTGACCCCCCCATAGCTGGTCCTGGAGGCAGGCGCAGCCAGAAAGTAAAAAGATGCAAAGCGGAGCAAGCCAGAATGATTCACAGGCATTTTAAGAACATCCCAGAGGGAGGGAGAAGCTGCGACATGTGCGGCTAGAACCTCATGGGCCAGAAACAGCAAGCTCCGTTGCATCTACAGTAGAGAAGCCTCTGTCCATGTGTGGATTTTTTTCTAAGGGGAAAAAATATTACACATACGGGCAGGTCTTTTTTTGCAGTTCACATGATCCAAAGGCCTTTGGGCATGGGGTCCATTGCAGGACAGCAATCTCACATTCCCTCCGGGACAGAACTAGGCGGCAGTACCTGACCCCCAGTCGTATATGTATGCCTTCTCCCTGTGGAGAGATTTCCTGGGCCCAGTTTAGACAGACACGGACGGGGCCCTCGGGCGCTACACCGGCAGCGTTTACCTGCCAGCAAACGATCGGCCACCCAGTGCCTGCCTTTGCCACGCAGGCCTGGCGTGTTCCTGCAGCTGACACAGGAAAGGTGATACTGTAGAATCCCACAGGGCTGTGTTCTTCTTACACGCCTGGCCTGGTGTTTAAAATTGAGCCTCAGATGCACCGAGGTTTGGGTAGAGAATTTCCAATAACAGACTCTATCACAGACATTGGCGGATTCAGCCACGCTCGTCGTGGTAACAGTTCCACCCCCCGGACAGCTGGCCAACCCGCAGCGTTTCATGCAGAATGTAGGCCGTATAAGGCAAGGGATAAACACGCGGGGTGGGGTGGGGCGGGGGGGAGGAACTGTCAGAAAACTTTTAGAGCAAATACAGAAATAGCCTGTACTTACCTCAGGTTCAGTTTCCGTTCTTCATCGCTGCCAACCTCCAGCTAATGGGAGAAGAAGAAGAAGCAGCAATAAACATTTGATGTTCTCACCCTGAAAGCTCCAAAATACCGTCAATGTTTCAAAGGAAGGTTTTGTTGTGTTTTTTCTTCCAAGTGTCCACAATGAAAAGGAGTATGAAATCAACATATATATAAAAATATCAATAAAATCCCAGCTGTCCTTAGCAGAAGGCAGGGTGGTGTCCACCCACATTCCACTTTATACTCACAACCCCCTTGCGAAGTAGGCTGGGCTGAGAGTAGCAGGCCAAGGCCGAGGTGGAGAGGTCAACCCAGGCCAGCCACTAATCACCGCCACCATCTGCTTTGTGCACAGTGCGAAGTGTCAAGAGAGCTGCTTGTCATTCAAACGTCATCTCAATCCCAGATGTATTCTAAACAACCGAGCCGCTCTTGCCGGGGTGACGGGGAGGGTGGATTCTCGCGTGTCAGCGTGCCCCGACTAGTTCCCTTACTCAGGCATCTGTTTGCTCACGGCTGCCACGAGCTCTTCCATCCCCCCCTGACCTCTTACGCTCCCCTCTCTTTCTTCTCAGGGGGCTCAGAGATCTAATTGTCCACTACCAAGCAGGTATCGTGGGCATGGCTGGAACAGAGAGTCACTGACAAGCCTCGGCCTTGCCTAGCTGGGCAGCCCACACAAGGAGCTGCTCCTTGCTTTTTTCTTTATTATGACTCCTCACTGCAAAGGCAAGATTTCCTTGGCACATGATTTCTGTGTCATGCAGGGCTGGGAGCAGCCTCGGGTGAGTCAAACTCAGGGCCAGGAAGAAGCTTCTCTGACGCTGGCTTTTCTCTCCCCTGCCCCTCCCCAGCGGGTGAACATTTGTGCCTGCCAGTCATTTGTGTTCTGCCCATACAGCAGTCTGAAGGGAGGCAGAGCAAACGGCGCGTCTGGACGGCCCCCGCAGGGCCACCAAGCTCCCCCCCCCCCCCCGGTCGCCCTCCCACCTGCAGCTTCCACTGTGGCTGCCAACAGCTTGCGCTCTCCTTGGGATAACGTGAAGTTATACAGAAACACCAATGGCCAGCTTCATAAGGGACCTGAAGAACTGGAACCTGAAGAGATGGGCTTCTCTAGGCATGTTCCCACGGAACCAAGTTCACCAAGGCCGTCTGCCAGAGGTGGTATCCACACCGGAAATTTGCTCCAGACTGGCTTTCAAACTTGAGCAGGGTTTTTTGGAGCCATCCACTGTTCAGGACCTCCCCTGATCTGCTGCCCTCTCTCCCAGACCTGCCACGTTTAGATTTTGCCTGAACGATCACAGTCCAAGTGGGTTTGTCCGTCTCACAGACAGGAAGGCTATAACCGTCCTCCCACATCAGTGCCATTTGACGGCTGTCGCCCCCCTGCACTTCTCATGTTTCCAACCAATACGGTGCAGTACTTGGAGTGTTGGACCCAGGTTCAAATCCTACCATGGAAGCTCACTGGGTGACCTTGGGCCAGTCACCCACATTCTGTCCAACCTACCTCACAAGGTTGTTGTGAGGATAAAGCCACAACACAGAAGTGTTACCTTCTGGATGGAGCCAAAACAGCAGGCTGACTAATTCTACACCCTGAGAAACAGAGGGGGAAGCTTCCCCACAAAGAATCGCTACACCAAAGAAGTGGGATTTTTGGTGGTCGTGGTGGGAAGCAGCTGGATTCTAAATATATCCTAGGAAATCAGGATATTCGTTCTCATAAAGTCTTTGGGATCCTGGTTTAAATGGTGTTGGAAATGATTCAAACATGAAGGAGTATTTTAATATATGTATTGATAAAATAGGCAGCAGTTGTCTCAGAAAAGTACTAACAATGCACTTTGACTGGAGATTTGTTCTAACTTCAATGCAACTTTAACATCCTTGAGTGGGATATGTACACAAAAAAGGGTGCGCCCCCCAGATATCTGCCAGTGCAGAGGGCAACTTTTGGCCCTCGTGCCACCCTCATGTCCTTCAAGTGCAGAGCTTCATGAATGAACAGCAACCATTCACTCCTATGGGATCAGAGCAATCCAGTCGCCTTGTCTTCATTTAACACCATAAGAAGAAAAGCTTCGTTCTGATGTTATGAGAGGTGGGGGCCAGGCGCCTTATCTCTTCTGTTGGGTCTTGATGGTTTTAATCACTAATTAACCTACCAAAAAACAAAGTTTGAGTCCAGTGGGCACTTTTAAGACCCACAAAGTTTTATTCAGAAAATGCACAGAAAAGCTTAATACTCAGAATTCAAACTTTGTGGGTCTTAAAGGTGCCCACTGGACTCAAACTTGGTTCTGCCGCTTCAGACCAACACAGCTACCCCACCTGAATCTAACCTACTAAAGCTTAATTGATTAATTGGTATTAGTATTGTAATTTGCAGTGCTGACAGTTAATGGTAAACGTGCGTATTATTATCAGCTATTTGGGCTCTGGTATGTCACTGTAAAGCAAAAGAAAACATTAAAGCTTTTGTCCTTTACTCTGTAAATCGTGCTATATTTCCTTTAGCATTTCAGAAAGATTTGATAATATGGTCGTTTAATTTTTGTCTGTCAATTGACTAAAAAGTAAAGAAGGGGACTAGTCAACTATGTCCTTTTTTCAAGAACGTTTGCTGTTGCAGCTCTCCCCTAATCAAAGTAAAGGTCTGCAAAAATACCGTATTTTTTGCTCCATAAGACTCACTTTTTCTCCCAAACAAAGTGGGGGGGGGGAAGTGTGTGCTTTCCCCCCCTCACTTTTCCCAAGCCACGGCACCGAGCGGAGCTAGGTGCGTCTTATGGTCAGGTGCGTCTTATGGAGCGAAAAATATGGTAAATTTGCTTTGCTTTTGAAATCCAAACCACTGCTCTGGGCGTAAGTGTGAAAGACACAAACTGCATGAAAAGAAAACCCGGTGAAGGAGGGGGGAAGTTGGCCACGAACACACCACAATGCGATGTGGAAGGTCCACAAAACCCACTGTGCTTCCAGACCCAAATTGGACCGAAACACAACCGTCAGAAACAGGAGCGATCCAGGCAAAGCGGGACACCCCACACCTCCCCACCAGGACTCAGAACAGTCTAATCCTTCTGATTTCAGTCAGGACTAATCCCAATTTACGAGTGTGAGAATGGGATCCCAATGAGGTCATTCCTCGCTGTGAACAACACAACCAAGTTCCAAAGCAGATCTCTGTGTCCTGTGAGAAACACTACCAGCGTAAAAAACCTTCCCAAACCTCAATAATAGAAAATCCGGCTAGAAAGCAAATCTTTCTTTCCCAGTAGAAGGGGAAAAGAGACACCAAAAGAATGGAGAGAAGGCAAAGAAACGGCAGAAAGAAAACAGACCGATCTGACGAAGTGGATTGCCTCCAAGTGGGGGGGATCTCAATTCAACAACACATACAGGAGCCACCAGAAACTTGGGGTGGGGGGAGAGAAAAGAGGATCACAAATCTGGATTGGGCAGGGGGACAAACGGGAGTTTGAACCTCCAGCGATAGGTAAGGCTTAAGAATGTTCTACAGGGCATATAAAAACCGGTACCAGGCCAGGGACAGACAAGGTCTTAAGGGTTGGGGGGGGGGGGGTCACAGGAGGTAAAAGGGAGGCAAGCAAGATGCATAAAGTGACACACTATAATTCCCAGGCTGTGAAGTGCACGGGGAGGGAGGGACACACAGAGGCAAAGCTGCAGAAGGTATCCCGGGCCCAGGAGGGGGGAAAGGAAGGGGCGAGGCCTGATTTCAACATGACACAGGCCGAGGCAAAAGCCTTCACCCGTGGGCCTTGGAAGGTGGGCAGCATTGTGTTTTAGCCCCCCCCGCAAAACAGCCACGTAGCCCCCACAGCATGTCTGCCCAGGGGCCAGCCTGCTTCAGAAGCCACACAAGGGCCAAAGGCCCACAGGAAAGAGGTTTCACCCCTGCCAGCAACATGTTTACAGCAGGCTGGCTGCCGTCCCTGCCGCCACAGTATTTCCTCCCGCGATGACTCTGTGTTAGGTGTGGGACCCGCCTGCGAGACAGCGGCAGGTGACAAACAAAAGCTCTGTCTGTCTTGGTGCGTAACGCGCCACACGTGAACTGACTGAGGCAGACATCAGCCAGGAACTTGGCTGAGAGATAGAAGCGGGGCTTTGGCGGGGATCAAATCCCATGGGGCTACTTTAAAAGCTATGAGGTTGTGGGGGGGGGGGGGTCGGGGTTGCTGCATGCATGCTGCAGTGCCTGGGAAGAAAGCCACAGGGCAGAGCATTTGGGGTCTGGCCACAAGGCACCAATGAGGCACCAGCGAATAGAGCCCAGGGGTGAAAATTCTGGCAGCCCAGAGAAAGAACCGGTGGTGGGAAGCGGCGGCCAAGTCACAGCCGACTTACGGTGACCCTTCGTGGGGTTTCCGAGCCGAGTGACCAGCAGAGGTGGTTTGCCCTGGCCTGCCTCGGTGCCGTGACCCTGGGCTTCCTTGGGGGCCTCCCACCGGCACACTAGCCAGGGCCCAGGAGATGAGGGGAGAGGCAAGACCAGGTCCCCGCAAGGAAACCACGGCGGGATCCCGACTGCCCACCCAGACTGAGGGAGGCAGAAAAGAGCTGGAGAGAGCAAAGGAAGACATGACTGGCACAGGGGACAGGGCACTGTTAGCGACAGGGGACCTGAACATGTGTCCAGTGAATGACGGTGATTGTGGGGGGGGGGGGGGGGGGGACAGAGACAAGGCATGGCTGGGAGAAGGGGGGGGAGCAATGGATAGGGTCCCCAATGCTCCCTCCCAGCTGTGGAGTCTGGTGAGCCAAAACTCTGCTTCGTGAGCTCCGGGCATTCAAGTCGTGAGCCAGCCATCTATCTGGCTGCTGCGTAAATGAGTCTGCGCTGGAGCCCTCCTTCCTGAGCGAAGCTGTGAGCTGGAGGCTAAAAAGCCGTGAGCTGGCTCACACTCACTCAGCTTAGAGGGAACCCTGGTCCGCAGGAATGCGGGGAGGGGGGGGGGGGGACGACAGCCCGCGGACAAAGGCGGCGGGGGGAGGGGGGTGGCGGCGGCCAAGGCCGGGCAGGTCCGGGAGGCCGGCCGGGCGAGCCAAGGCGCGCCCCCCTGGCCAGAGCGCCCGGGAAGCGGGAGCAGCCGGAGGCGGACAAAGGAGGGCGCGCGGTGGGCGGGGGTCTCGGTCTCTTCCTGGGTCTCACCTCGCTGTTGCTGGCCGAGGAGGAGGCGGCGCTGGGGGTGGGCGAGCGCTGCAGGGTGACCAGCGCCATGGCCGCGCCGGAGGAGGAGCAGGAGCAGCAGGAGGCAGAGGCGGCGAGGCCGGGGCCGGGGCCAAGGCCAGGGCCGGGCGGCTCCTCCGGGGGGCCTGCCTGCCTGCCTGCCTCTCTCTCCTACCGCCGCCGCTGCTGCTGCCTCCGCCTCCTCGCCCGCCTGCGCAGACGCCGCCGCCGCCGCCGCCGGCCGGGCCCGCCTTCCGCCTGTCCGCCCGCGCTTAGGGCGCCCGGGGAGCGAAGGAACGCGCCCGCCTGCCGGCCCGCAGCAGCCCCGCCGAGCGCCCGGGGGAGGGAAGGAAGGAAGGAAGGGTCCGGCGGCCAGCCCCGCCCGCAAGCCCCAGCTGCTCCCCGGGAGCCCTGGAACGGCCGCGTCCTGCGCCCCCGCCTGGCCCGGGCACCGCCGCCGCCAGAGAGCCCCACCGCCGGGCAGGGAGGGAGTAGGGTTGCCAAGTCCGGGTTGGAAAATACCTGGGGACTTTGGGGGTGGAGCCAGGAGAGGGCAGGGTCTGGGGAGGGGAGGGGCTTCAGCATGGTACAATGCCACAGAGTCCACCCTTCAAAGCAGCCATTTTCTCCAGGGGAGCTGATCTCTGTCAGCTGGGGATCAGTCGTAAAAGCGGGAGATCCCCAGGCCCCACCTGGAGGCTGGCAACCCTAGGAGGGAGGGAGGGAGGGAGGGGAGCAGGCAGGCGCAGGGGGGGGGGGAGCAGGGTTGCCAGCTCGAGATTTGGGGGGGGGAGGGGGGAGCAGCCTGGAGCCCTCCGTGGGGGAGACCACGCCGCAGAGCCCGCCCTCCACGGCAGCCTTGCTCTCCAGGGGAACGGAGCCCCGCTGTAGTCTGGAGCTGCGCCGTCATTCCTGGGGGGTCCCCTCCCCAGGTCCCACCTGGAGGCTGGCATCCCTAGCACGGAGGCCCCATGGAATCAGTGGACACTACCCTGTTGTAAGCCGCCCTGAGCCCTACTTAGGGAAAGGGAAAGGGAAAGCTTTCCCTCGCTCGGAAGCCAGTCGGATTATACGACTCTAGAGGGGCAGTGCTCATTTCCATTTCCAAGCTGAAGAGCCAGCGCTGTCTGGAGACGTTTCTGTGGTCATGTGGCCGGCATGACTGGACGCCGAGGCGCACAGAATGCCGCCACCTTCCCACTGAAGTGGTACCTGTTTACCTACGTGCAACTTCTTGCTTTTGACCGCTAGGTTGGCAGGAACTGGGACTAGAGAGGGGCGCTCACTCCGTCATGGGGCACTTCCAGTCTGCAGTTCAGTGTCTTGAACCTCTGAGCCCCCACAGACCCATAGTTATGGAAGGGGGCCCCAGTAAATCCAATTAATTAATTAATTAATCAGTCACCACTCTGACCGATAACCACACACACACCCACACACACCCCAGTATCCCCTGCAGGGCTCTCAGATCTCTGTCCTGTGCCTCACCAGCCTAGTGAGTCAGCCCTGGCCACACACAGGGCACAAACCTTCCCAGGTCCTTATTCTTGAAGCTGCCCCCCAAGGGAATGGCTTCCCATAGCGCAGGCTCCCCTCACCCCATAATTCAGCACCAAAGGAATCCAGGAGTGTTGTGCAGATGCGACGGCCCCCCCAAAATAGCCCCTCTTCCTGTTCAGTTCAAGTCCAGGGGGACTTCAGAGACCAAGACTTCTAGGTGTTTCGCAACCGAGAACTTATAGCTCCCTTCATCAGAGACCTCTGAAACAACCCCCTTCCTGTGTAAGAAAAGAAGGTAAAGGTCGAGGTTTCCCTTGCTCAAAAGCCAGCCAAATACAACTCTAGGGATGCGGTGCTCATCTCCGTTTCCAAGCCGAAGAGCCAGCACGGCCCAAAGACTTCTCCATGGTCATGTGGCTGGCATGACTGAACAAACAGGTCCACAGAATCCAGTCAGATACACTCGGCCACCTATGGCCCGGCTCTGACACAGAACCTGGAAAAGAATTATTAGCCCAAAGACTCCCAACGCAAAAGCGAGGAATGAGCAAGTAATGTGTTGCGTTGAACTCCTGTTGGATCCTTTCTGTTTTGAGTATGGATTTTGGGTTTGTGGTAAAGGTTCTGATCGGTGTAATCTCAACATTCAGAGGCAGCAAACCGCTGAACCCCAGAGCCAGGAGGCCACATCTGGGAAGGCCCCGGCCTCTTTTATGCCCTGTTGTTGGCCCTCCAGGGGAACTGGCTGGCCACTGTGTGAGACGGGATGCTGGATTAGGTGGACCCTCACTGGTCTAACCCAGCAGGGCTCTTCTGATGTTCTTCTCAGGGGAAGGCCTCGGCCTCTCTGCCCTGTTGTTGGCCACTGTGTGAGACGGGATGCTGGACTAGGTGGACCCTCACTGGTCTGACCCAGCAGGGCTCTTCTGAGGTTCCTATCAGGAAGGCCTTAGCCTCTCTGCCCTGTTGTTGGCCACTGTGTGAGACAGGAGGCTGGACTAAATGGACCACTGGTGTGATCCAGCAGGGCTTTTCTGAGGTTCTCATGTTTTAAGTGCCAGCCTAAGGGAAAGTAAACCTCAAAACTACAATCCGCCTTTGTCAGCTACTACTAGTGCAGTCAAAAAAGCAAGTGAAGGGGGGGGGGGGGGAGCCCTGCCAGTAGCAGAATAAATGGGTGGGAGCCAGCCTGGTATATTTCCTCGGAAAGTATCCAAGGGTTTGTGTCCCTGCTAAAAGTCCCGCTTCCAATGTTCCAACTTGAGGCTGTCCTCTGTGGGACATTGTTTATAGCAGCCCAATGCGGGGGGGGGGGGCATTTTTTCCTTCTATGGAGGAAAATTGACCATTTCAGAAATAAACTCTGTTTTTCAGAGCCCCATTGTAGGCATGGGCTGCTATTTTATTATCTGTTTGTTTATAATATTTATTAGCCACCTTTCTTCCTGATGGAGCTCAAGGCAGCTCCCAATATTAAGAAAACACATCGAAAAGATTACAGGAAAAGACTGAAACCAAAGTATGGAGCCGCTGTTCCCGTGGAGAATGGAGTCTTCCAGGACGGATGCCAGCATCCCTCCCCTGGCAGAAGAGAGCGGTTGCTCCACCTCCTTGTCCGCAGCGGCCCCTTCTCTGGGGAACTTCGACCTGTCTTTGTGTGACAAAGTTTGTGCTGATCTTCATGCAAGCAGACTTTGGATTCTGTTAGCCTTGTAAGCAGCAGGGCTGAGGGCTGCGTTCGAAAGCCTTTCTGGACGTGGTGCAGCACGAGGGTAACATTTATTTGCTTACTTGCTTTTGGCATGCTAAAAAACGCAGGAGTCTGGTTTGGGGGGGAATTGATGCTGCCTTCATTCCTTCCGACTGCTTTTGGATCAGGTGGTGGGAACTGGGCAGAGGTACTTCCTTTTATCTCTTCTAACCCGACTGCTCAGCAATTTCATCGAGTGCCCACGGGTTCTTGTATTGTGAGAAAGGGAGAAAAGGACTTCTTTCTCTACCTGCTCTATCCCATGCATAGTCTTATAAACCTCAATCATGTCACCCCTCAGCCGTCGTTTCTCCAAGCTAAAGAGCTTCAACCTTTCTTCACAGGGAGAGTGTTCCAACCCTTTTATCATTCTAGTTGCCCTTTTCTGCCCTTTTCCCAGTGCTATAACATCTTTTTTGAGGCGTGGCAACCAGAACTGTACACAGTACTCCAAATGAGGTCACACCATCGATTTATCCAAGGGCATTATGATACTATACAGCTGGCACAGAGCTTAACCAATACACCAAACTGGCTCCCCAGTTCCTGGCTTCTTCTGTTCATAAAGATTCTCTGACCAGCTCTGAGCCACCCGCCCTGGTCTCCCCACATTGGAGCGAGGCCTTTCCCTCTTAGAGACCAGCCCATTTGCTGGTCTGTGCGTGGAGACCATCCTGGCAATCGCCACTCAGCAAGACGGACCCGCAAGATCCAGCCCAATGGATATGATTTCAGAGGCGCCTGCTTCTCCCATGAGTGACCCAGTTCTTCCTCTGGCAGAGCATTGCACAAGGCAAGCAAGTGGTCTCAGGGCCAGCATTAATTCAGGGCTTTCAGAAACCTCTTTTTTAAAAAAGCTAGCCCGACTTAAGCCTTTCTCCGTCTTCCTGTATTTGGCAAGAAGTGTTGCCACCCTTCTCAGGGTTTCCTTCTGCTGCTGTCTTTCTCTGAAAGAATCCACGGCAGGAACAGAGCAGCTATTCACGACCCTGCCGGGAGGGAAGTCCAAGTCCTCTGGCACGTGGGTGCAGAGTTTTGAGACTAGAAAAGCAGCCCTTTCATCCGGGCCTTCCTGCACACAGAGGGAGTGATTGTTAGCCAGGGGCTGGAGTGGACACAGCTCGAAGATGCGCCAAGCTTGTGAGGCAGATGGAACCGCTGGGGGTGACACACTGACCTAGAAACCCGCAGCCAGCTGCCTTTATGTTGCCCCCGCCCACCCCTCTGCATTTTGCCTATGGATTCTGGTGTTCTGACTCTCAGTAAAGCAAGCATCTCCATGCTCACACATCCAGCCTGCGCACTTTCCACAAGTGGCTTACCAGATACCACGGGAGCCTCTCACTAGGGTTAACCCCTGGCCAGTTTCCCACTGGTGACCCCTCCCCTAGTTTTCTGTCCTTTTTGTCAGATGAGATTTTTCTCATATAAGGAAGGGAGAAGTTCTTTTTTAACTGCTTGATGCCTTTCAAGGCAAAGGAATCGCCCGCCCTGCACCTTGAGGCTTTTGCAGCAGCCGATTTTCAGCAGAGGCTTTTCCGTGCCCCCAAAGCAGCTTCTCTAAGCCCTGTAGCAGTCCTGGGCATCTCTTTGTGTCCCATATTCTCCTGATATCTCCTCAGTGACAGAGAGAGAGCGCTGAGCACCCCAGAGCACTGGTCCCTAACTTATTCAAGGGTGCAGGCACCCTGAGACAGGTGGGAAGATGCCAATACACAGAGCAAAGCACACATATCCGCACATGAGAAAGGGGACGGGGGGACATCTCTCCATCTCTTGGGGGAAGGGATTCCTCATGTTGTGTATAGCTCCCGATAAGCTTTGTTTTTGCCCTGACCTGGATCATCCAGGCAAGCCCAATTGCATCTGAGCTCGGAAGCTAAGGAGAGTCAACTCTAGTAAGTACTTGGATGGGAGACCTCCTTGGAATACCAGCAGTCGGGAGATGGGAGCAGGCTTTATTCAGCCACCTCTCTGAATATCCTCCAGGCCCCAATAGGGGTCAGTCACCAGCGGTCTGTGTTCCCCCTAAGCTGAGTTAGTGTGAGCTAGCTCACAGTTTTTTAGCCTCTGGCTCACACATTTTTGTCTTAGCTCAGGAAGGATGGCTCCAGAGCAAATTAATTTATGCAGCAGCCAAATCACTGGCTCACAACTTTAATGCCAGTAGCACACAAAGTAGAATTTTTGCTCACAAGACTCCACTGGTTAGAGGGATCATTGCCAGCGGTCACCATGACTTCCAGGTGCGTGCGCACACACACACACAGGCACATATATTAAACAAAAAAAGAAAAAAGAGATCAGTACTTTGTTTTCCTTTAGGTGCACTTTACCCAGTAGGACCTTAGAGACCAACAAGATATTTTTGGGGGGATAAGCTTTCAAGAGTCAGAGCTCCCTTCATCAGACACGAGATGGAATGGAGACTCCCCGGGCCCTTCTGTCCCAGTCAAAAGGCAGGAGGGGGTGTTGCAAAGAACAATTAATAATCATCGTATGGCTGTGTGTGTAGTATAGCCAGGAGATCCTAAGACTGTCTGGCAGCCAGAAGTTCTAGCTCTTTTGGCATTATGCACCACTAGGTGGCGAGCTAGACTTGTTTTTTTTAAGGCAGGAGACATTTCAGAGGTGGTTTCCCTTTGCCTGCCTCTGCGTCATGCCCCTGGTATTCCTTGGAGGTCACCCATCCAGATACTAGCCAGGGCCAACCCTCCTTAGCTTCCAAGATCTACCGAGATCGGTTATCTGGGTGAAGGCTGTTGCAAAGAAGGGATGCAAGATGCAGATGTACAATGCAAACTATAGATTCAGGTGGGTAGCTGTTTTGGTCTGAGGCAACAGAACAAAGTTTGAGTCCAGCGGCACCTTTGAGACCAACAAAGTTTAATTCTTCCTCCTCCTCAACCAAAAGCCTGACGGAACATCTCTGCCTTACAGGCCCCGATGTTATTCAGCAGAGAGCTCCACCAGGTCGGGGCCGGGACCGAAAAGGCCCTGGGCCTGGTCGAGGACAGCCAGACCTCTTGTATGCACAAGGCTGCCACCATTTTGTCTTCCCAGCTACCCACTGAAGGCCGCCATGCGAGTCGCTGTGATTGGGGCTGGCGTGATCGGACTGTCCGCGGCCACCTGCATCTATGACCAGTACCACCTGACAGATCAGCCGCTGGAGATTGAGGTGTACGCTGACCGGTTCACCCCTCACACCACCAGCGATGGGGCAGCTGGACTCTGGCAGCCATACCTCTACGACAAGGGGAACACCCAGGAAACGTAAGGACAAAAGTCCCCCCCCCCCTCACCGACCGCATCTCCAGTTGTCTTTGCCGGTGAAGGGCTTCTTACCTGCACCTGTACAGGTGGCTTCGTCGGGAAGGAAGGACTGATCCTACGTGGCTTAATTTCACAGGCTCTGTCCGTTTTGATGAAATATGCAAAATAAATCTTCCTAAAAAAGAGTGCCAGTGAGTAGTTAACATAAGTGGCTGCAGGAGGCTGTTAAAGCCCTCCTTCCTGCAGAAGCCTTATGGGCAGGGGTCCGTTGGAGCAGGAGCGCACAGGAGTGCAGCTCCGGGAGTGAGGAGCCCAGGGGGCGGGCACATGACCAAGCCCCGCCCCTCCTCGGCTTCCCCGAGCAGTGCAGAGGCGCAGCACCCCGGGAAAGCCCTGCTAGGGTCTTTATTGTTTTTAATGTTTTGTTTTAATATTGGTAATTTTATCATTGTTCCTTTTATGACTGTGTGCTGCTTTTCCAGAGACTTGCTCAAGGTGGCATATAAATTTTCTAAGTATACCATTTTTTATCTGGGCACATGGCACATAAGTACTGGAGAAATTTCACCAACCCTTCAGCAGCTTCCACCTTATCAGTTTGGTGTAGTGGTCAGGAGTTGGACTCTAATCTGGGAGAACCGGGTTTGATTCCCCACTCCTCCACATGCAGCTGCTGGTGTGACCTTGGGCCAGTCACAAGTTCTCTCAGAGCTGTTCTCTCATGAGCAGTTCTCAAAAGACCTCTCTCAGCCCCACCTACCTCACAGGGTGTCTTGTTGTGGGGAGGGGAAGGGGAAGGGATGGGTGATGCACATGTCCTGGGTATCTCAAGTCTACTTGAAACCTGGTGGTTTCAAGGGAGCAGGAAGAGAATGAGGGTGTGTTCTTTACGCTTATTTTTACTGCACAAAGTATTGGATGGGGAAGGGAATGGAGGAAGAGCAGGTCAGTTTCACTCACCTGTGGAGTGGAGCCTGAGGGGTGGGTGTTGCCTTCTGACACACTTCCGGTATGTTAGGGGGTGTGGCATATACAAATGAGTTATGCAAATGAGTTATTCTAATGAGCTCCTGCACCTCTTTTTCTACGAAATGACCCCTGCTTATGGGCACCCAAGAGAAGGGGGAAGGCAGAGAAGGGAGATGGTTTCTTGGAAAATATTCATCTCTTTCAGACTACCTTGGGAAGGGGCCATGGCGGCTCAGTGGCAGAGCTCCTGCTTGGCATGCAGAAGGTCCCAGGTTCAATCCCCGGCATCTCCAGCTAAAAGAATCAGGTGGACGTGATGTGAAGAGCCTCAGCCTGGGACCCTGGAGAGCTGTAAAGAGGGGCTGCGGCTCAGTGGCAGAGCCTCTGCTTGGTGTGCAGAAGGTCCCAGGTTCAATCCCCGGCATCTCCAGTTCAAAGGACCAGGCAGGAGGTGATGGGAAAGACCTCCGCCTGAGACCCTAGAGAGCCACTGCCAGTCTGAACAGACAAAACTCACCTTGACGGACCTGTGGTCTGATTTCAATAGAAGGCAGCTTCGTGTGCACTTTCACCCTTCGTGTGCACATTCTTCAGCCTCCAGGCTTACTAATGGAGTGCCTTGATTTTTTGACGATTGTGGGATGTTCTGTTCTGTTCTGGGGAGAGGTGGTTGCACGAGGCGGTCTCTCTATACTGTGTCTGTCCCTGAAGGAACACTTGGAGAGCATAATTACCACGGCATAGTCCTTTCATTATAGACACCAGGACCAAACCTCTCACCCACTGATTTGGCAGAACTGTTTTTAAAGCCTAATCATATCCTGGGCCCAGTCCCAGCTGTCCCCTCAACTTGGGACGCGTTGTCCAAAGGCATCCTTTGATGCTGGAATAAAGGAGAATTCTGACTCTGTATTACTTAATTTTACAGGCTCTGGA
Source organism: Lepidodactylus listeri (assembly GCA_029233225.1). Lineage (NCBI taxonomy): Eukaryota > Metazoa > Chordata > Lepidosauria > Squamata > Gekkonidae > Lepidodactylus > Lepidodactylus listeri. The sequence continues at coordinate 3,271,983 of JARCFY010000013.1, read as the reverse complement.
ACAAAGAGACTTTTGATTACATGTTGGAGCATGTTAATTCCGCGGAAGCTCAAGAAATGGGCCTTTTCCCGCTCTCTGGATACAATCTCTTCACCCAGCCGGTTCCAGTAGGTAGCTGATTATGGTGGCCTTTGAGCCAGTATCCCAGGGGATCCTTGATCAGGGTGGGAGGAGACCTAATGTCCGTAGACCAGGAATACGGAAACATTCCAAGTGATTCCTTGGAGAGCCAGTTTGGGGTAGTGGTTAGGAGGACAGACTCTAATCTGGGAGAACCGGGTTTGATTCCCCACTCTGCCACATGCAGCTGCTGGTGTGACCCTGCATCAATCACAAGTTCTCTCAGAGCTGTTCTCTCAAGGGCAATCCTCGAGAGAGCTCTCTCAGCCCCACCCACCTCACAGGGCGTCTGCTGTGGGGAGGGGAAGGGAACGGAGATTGTAAGCCACTCTGAGACTCCTTTGGGGAGTGAAGGGTGGGGTATAAATCCAATTTCTTCTTCTTCCTCCCCCTCCTCCTCCTTTCATTGCGTTCAAGGCCTCTATTTTTTTTGTCCCATTTTAAAAATCTGAAACCCAGCCTCCTCTTCGAGATGGAAAAAAGTGCCGAGGAGGGCAATCAAAATTATGAGGGGGCTGGAGCCCCTACCCTGTGAGGAAAGGTGGAAGAGTCTGGGACTACCCAGTTTAGAAAGAGACGACTAAGGGGGGACATGATAGAGGTTTATCAAACTATGCCTGGGGTGAAGAGAGTTGACAAAGAGACTTTTTTCTGCCTCTCCCCAAATACTAGAACTCAAGGACATCCAATGAAACTGATGGGCAGGAGGTTCAGGGCGGACAGAAGGAAATACTACTTTCCACAGAGAGTGATTAAAACGTGGAGTTCGCTGCCAGAGGATGTAATGATGGCCGCAGGCACAGATGGCTTTAAAAAGAATCAGATAGATTCATGGAGAGGAGGTTTATCAGTGGCCACTAGCCATAGTGTCTAAAGGGAACCTCAGTGTTCAGAGGTAGTCAACCTCTGAATCCTAGAGCCAGGAGGCAACATCAGGAGAAGGCCTCGGCCTCTCTGCCCTGTTGTTGGACCTCCAGAGGAACAGGCTGGCCACTGTGTGAGACAGGATGCTGGACTAGATGGACCCTCACTGGTCTGATCCAGCAGGGCTCTTCTGAGGTTCTCCTTAGGGGAAGGCCTCGGCCTCTCTGCCCCGTTGTTGGACCTCCAGGGGAACTGGTTGAGGGCACTGTGTGAGACGGGAGGCTGGTCTAGATGGGCTACTGGTCTGATCAGCAGGGCCCTTTTATGTTCTTATGTGGGTTTTCTGGAAGCCTTAAAAGCAGGATGTGGTTCACAGGTTTTTCTGGGTGGAGCAGGAAGTGGGGGTGGTTGTCACTCCCGCTATAGAAGTCACTGGTTCGAACTCCCTTAGACTGGCAATAGTTTATGGATTTTTGTCTCCTCGCTTATCATATCAATGGGCCTGAACTTTTTTCTTCTCCATAGGATCCCTCGTGGAAAGATATTGTCTTGGGATTTAGGAACTTAACACAGAAAGAGCTTGAGCTCTTCCCTGGTTACAGGTATGGTCCAATACACCCTTCAGCTGAGATTTCAAATGGCTTGGTTGGTTTACCGTGACCTGCAGGCTGCGTGCTGGAGTTGCCAACCTCCACATGGAGTCTGGAGATATCTACAACTGAGCTTCAGAATAAAGAGATCCATTCCTGTGAAAAAAAAGGCTGTTTTATAGGGGGGACTCTATAGCATTATGCCCCACTGAAGACCCTCCCCCGGCTCCACCCCCAAATCTCCAGGAATTTCCCAAGCCAGAGTTGACCACACCTTGGGGTGCTAATTTAGGACAGGAAAAACAGTGGGGAGGGGTCAAGTTCCAGCTGTCCCTCATCAATATCATAAGAAGGGCAGAGTCACTTTCCTGGCTCTGAGCTGGTGGAAACAGAACACGCGGTGTCAAATTGGGCCACACTCAGTTTAGCCTGTGGTCCAGGGACCATCGTTAGCTGTACGACTGCTGCATAAACTGCTTGCCAACAAGCTGGAATTCAGCCCTGAAATCCATATTCAGTTATTGATCATTATCAATTATAGATAGTATGGGTGGGTGGGAACTGGGAAAATGGTGGTTCATGGCGGTTCATGGTTTGTTTGATTACACGAACCATGAACTTTTGCGAACTTTCCCCGTTTCTCAAACCATTTCATAGTTCATGAGTTCTGGAGGTGGTAGAACAGCCCCCTTGTGAGTTGGAGACACCAAACTCACTGGGAGTCTTCGGCAGGCTCTCTTCCACCCGCCCGCTAAGTTTGGCGGAGATTGGATTTGGGAGGTCTGAGTTATAGCCCCCCAAAGCAGGTGCACCCAAGAAAGTTCAGCTCTAGCCTCCCCTTGAATCAGCCATTCAGCAAGCAATTCTTCCTAACTCAGACCAATTTCCCACGAGGCACTGCTCCAGCATCGTTGTTCCCTTTGCCCCGATTGTGTGCTTGAATTTCCCACTATTTGCCCCATGCCGCATTTTGACCCGCGGCTTTGCCCGAATTCCCCCGTGGCTTCAGTGATCCTGTTTTTTGAAGACAGCTGTCTGGAGAACAAAACCCTCTGAAGAACCAAACAAATTTCTACGGGGAAAAAGCAGTCTGTTTTTGGATACGGGAATGATGTGACCAAATGAACTGGCTCAAAACAAACCATCAACCGGCCTGATTTGTGCTCAAACCGTGGTTTGTTTCTCATCCCTAATAGATAGATAAATAATGATCAGCATTCATGGTGAAATAGAAAATATTCTTGGTGGCCTAATATCAGCATTGCTGGTGAGGCCCTGCTTCATCCCAGGGTGGTTTTCTACCAAAAGAAACTGGATGTCCCTTCAACCGCTGAACCTTGCTTACTCTCTGCTCAGTTCTTCAGAGGGTAGCGCTTTACTTTTTTTTTCTGGTTGCAGTTATGGCTGGTTTAACATGGCCCTGATGCTTGAGGGCAGGACCTATCTACCCTGGCTTACAAACCGGTGTGTATGAGACAACATTTTCTACTTTCTATCCCAATGGCTCTTGACAACACCAAAGGGCTGTGATCACTTCCCACGAGAGAGCCAGTTCGGTGTAGTGGTTAAGTGTGCAGACTCTAATCTGGGAGAACCGGGTTTGATTCCCCACTCCTCCACTTGCACCTGCTGGATGACCTTGGGCAAGCCGTAGTTCTGGCACAGCTGTTCTTGAAAAAGGGCAGTTTCTGTCAGAGCTCTCTCAGCCCCACCCACCTCACAGGGTGTCTGTCGTGGGGAGGGGGAAGGAAAGGAGTTTGTAAGCCGCTCTGAGACTCCGAGTGAAAGGCGGGGTATAAATCCAACTTCTCCTATCCTTCTAGTCCATTTTAAATTTTGTTATATTTATTGTCACCATCAGGTTGGGGAAGAAAAAGATTTATTTAGTCAAAAAATTAATCCAGAGGTTACTGTCCATGGTTCCCAAAGAACCCTGGGAAATGTAGTGCCCTGTTTAACCAGGGGCACTTAATAGTTATTAATTTGGGGAAAGCTACCAACTGACATGCCTGTAAAGATGACCCAAGGGAGGTCCTAGAAATGCCAGCCTCCTTGGGAAATACTCGCGTACTGTGGGAAATACTTGCGTACCATTCTAAGCAGACCTTGTAGTCTACTCCTCCATTCCCCAGGAATTCCGGCTCTGGGATCTGATGTCTGAGTCATACAAGGCCCTCCTCGCTAGGAGCCCTGCCTTCCACCGGTTGCTACCTTCAGTTCCTCTGAGTCCCCTTGAGGGGAGATTTTGGTCTAGATGACTTAAACGTGATAAGAAAGAGGGTGAGCTTGAAAAATCCAGTCTCTCCAACCCAAGTGGTCCAGAGACTGGGGCTGGGATCACGTTCCCTTCTGTTGGGTGCCACCGGGCACTGACCTTTTTTTTCAACCCGAAATTTTCCCGTTCTAAAAAATAAGCTCTCCTGCTTTAAAATCTTAGCTGGGACAATCCAATCTCCATGTGAATCAGGGCATAAATAAAATGTTGAGAGTGTATATAAGTCGGGTTGCCGAGATCCAGGTGGGGCCCGGAGATGTCCCAGAATCACACGCTGTAGAGATCAGTTCCTGTGGAGAAAATGGCTGCTTTGGAGGGTGGACTCTATGACGTCATACTCCACTAAGTGCCCTCCCCAAACCCACCCTCCCCAGGCTGTACACCCAAATCTCCAGGAATTTCTGAATCCAGAGTTAGCAATGCAAGGTGTAAACACATCCGACAAAAGAAGCTGATTAGATCCGGAACTCTTGTGTCCCAAGAGAGCTGCGATAGGAGCAGGGCATGAATTGAGTGACGAGGGGTTCCCAGGCAGCTCCGAGTCCCAGGAGTCTGCCGGTGTGTCCCTCTTGGGTGCTGGCTTGTTCGCTTGTTGCGTTTGAAGCAAACATTCTTCTTACAGGTTAAAGATGCGGGGAGTCAAATTCTTTCATCGGAAAATCATCTCTTTCCAAGAGGTTAGTTGGAAATCTCAGCATCTATAAGGTATGTTGGGGAGAGACCTTGCAAAGGACCAGTCAGACGCTTCCTCTGCAGCTGGGCAGAAGATCCGATCCAAAAGGAAATGCACGTTGCAAATTTAAAGAGGGTGGCCTCCAGAACAGGGCAGTCTCCAGATATTTGAGAGGCTGAGCATTCGGGGTCTGAGAAACGGCAAAGCCCTGCACATCCACCCATGGGCTTACACATTTACAGTCACATTATGTAATTTTTGAAATAATGCAAGTGTAATTAATTTAATAATTTTAAAAAGTTAATCACCAGCTACCTTTCAGTCACCCCAATGCCTTTATCGTTCTTGACTGGAATGCTGCAAGGTCCAAGGAGACCTACAGAGGGCCTGGGTAGAATGTCTGTCTGTCTGTCCGTCCGTCCGTCCGTCCATCTCGTTTTTATCCCATCCTACCCATGAGGACTGCCCTGACTAGATGGCCGGGGCTATCCTGATCTCACCGGATCTTGGTTGCTAAGCAGAGTCTGCCCTGATTAGTCATTGGACGGGAGGCCTCCAAGGAATCCCAGGGCTGCTGCGTGGAGGCAGGCAAGGGCAAACCACCTCTGAAACCTCTCTCTTGCCTGGGAAACTCTACGAGGGGCCTCCACAAACCAGCTACGACTTGATGGCCCTTTCCCGCAACCACCTGCACCAGATTTGCGTTTCCACTCCCCTTTTGCTTTGAGACCGAATGCCTGGCCCCGGGTTACCCTGGGAATCCCACGGACGGCCTTGTGTCTTTAGAAGGAAAAGCTCCAGAGGTTTATGAGGTGTGAAAATTCAGGGACAGGAGTGTCCTTGTGGGGGGGTCATTGGAGTCTTCTGCTGGGAAGTTCAGAGCTTGTGGGAGACCAATGGCAATGCAAAGATGCTCGTGAAGAGACACATCTGGAGGACTGGCAGAAGGTTACAAGACCGGCCTCCTCCTCCTCCTCCTCCTCCTCCTCCTCCTCCTCCTTCTTGTTTATGAATCGCCCCATCCCTACTATTGTAGGGCTCTGGGCGATGTACGTCGTATTAAAAACAATCACCAGTCATCAAGTAAAACAACCAAACATATTAATTATGGTGAATAGTTTTTGCTGTTGTTGTTCAGTCACTCAGTCGAGTCCGACTCTTCGCAACCCCATGGACCACCTCATGATTGTAGCTCCTGTCTTCCGTCGTGCTCTGGAGTTTGCTTAATTTCATGTTCGTTGCATCAATGACACTGTCTAACCATCACATCCTGATAGTACCTTAGAGTTCATTATTCTTCTATTACAGACTGCCGGCCGTTTCGTGGGCAGGGGGGAAGAGGTCAAAACAAGGGGGGGAAACTGAGGAGGGTGCCAGCCGAGGTTAAAAACCATCGCTCTCCTCAACCAAAAGCCTGGCGGAGCATCTCTGCCTTGCAGGCCCGGCGGAACTGCATAAGAGTTCCACCAGGTTGGGGGAAAGGACAGCCGGATATCTTTAGGGCTGGGAATCACCAGCGTGTTGTTATCCAAGGAGCACAGTTCCTTTCCAGGGACGTAACGGAGAAGATAGTCCTGTAGATACCTTAGAGACCAACAAAATTTTCCCAGCATAGGCATTTAGAAGTCAAAGCTGCCTTCGGTACATACCTGTCAGGATAGGCCGTTTCTCGAATATGCGTGCTCAGAAGAGAGAATCGCAGGTGGCGTGATAGAGCAGGCTGTAGACTGGCACGAGGGGCCTTCGATAGCATTGTCCCGCCTAGCCAAGAGGGAGAGTACCTTCACAATTCTGTCTTCTGCCAGTTTTTTTTTTTTTTTTGTCTTCTGCCAGTTGACGGCTCAAGGTGTGGATGTCATCGTCAACTGCACCGGGGTTCGTGCTGGGGAGCTACAGCCAGACCCTGAGTTGCACCCCGGTCGGGGGCAAATCATAAAGGTGAGGCCGGGCTTTGGGATGTGATTGTAGCTGAACAGAGAGCCAGTCCCTGAGACAAGTTCCAGATCAAAAGGCCACAGCGGAGTTGGCAACTTTATAGGGGGGAAACGGGGTCCTGCTGGCTCCTCCTGGCACTTGATCCCTGCTGGGTGGAACGTTGCAATGCCCCTTCTGGCCACCTGCTGTGGTGGCGCTGCGGAGCAGCCGTGGTCAGGCAAACAGCCCCCTCCCTTGGCCAGCTGCAAGGCATTGCGATGCCCACCATGCGACTTCCAGCACCTTACAGGGCCAGGGATTACCTATAGGAGGCTGCATGGCTGAGAGGGAGGAGCTAGTTGGGAGGGCAGCTAGATATGGGTTCCTGGTCAGAAACAGCCCCTGAATCATAAAGATGAGGGCAGGTTCTGTAAGGAGAGTTGCTCACGGTGATAAGGAAGCATCTACCTGCTTGAACTGGGGGGGATAGTTTTTCTAGGGAAAAGGAAAGGGGGTTATTGCTGCTGTTCAGGGCAACTATGGCAGCACCAGTGTGCATGGTGCGGGTCAGAGTTCCAGGAACAAAAAGCAACAGCTGATCCCTGCCCCAAGGAGCTTACAGTGAACATCTTGATCATGGGAAAGGCAGACGGGGAGGAGCTGGGAGAAGCTCGATCTGAGCAGCCCCCCTGGATCCTTGCCTTCTGCTTTCCCCACGGGGAATGCCGGGTGAGGAAATCTGCTGCTCTGGCTCCACCTCCCTTTTCGGCCCTTCAGGTGGACGCTCCGTGGGTGAAGCATTTCATCATAACCCACGACATCAAGTCTGGCATCTATAATACGCCACACATCATACCCGGGTAAGGCGAGTTTCATTGGCTACAGCAGAATCTGCTCAGAGGACCCAAATAAATCCTCGAAGCTGTTTCTTCATTCCTATTTGCGCGGCCAGTTCAGTGCTGGGTAGCTGTGATGAGTCCCATCAGGCTAGAGGGTGGCCTGTGGCACCACCCGTCTGGCAACTGGGGACAGACGGGGACAGTAGAACCACCCCGGAAGAAACAGAACCAAGTGGGCCCTCCAGTGCTTGCTGGGTCCATTCAGCTCAACCTGACTGACTTCCTGCCAACCATCACCCCTCTCACAGGTGATGTCATAGACGGGAGGGGCTGTGGCTCAGAGACAGATGAGGACATGCTCGGTATGCAGAGTCCCAGGTTCAATCCTCGGCAATTTCAGTTAAAGGAATCAGATAGTGGGTGATGGGAAAGACCTCTGCCAATGTTCCCCCTCAGCTGTGGAGCCTTGTGAGCACAAATTCTACTTTGTGAACTTGCTGGCATTAAAGATGTGAGCGAGCGATTTGGCTGCGGCATACATCAGTTTGCTCTGGAGCCATCCTTCCATCTGAGAGCCAGTTTGGTGTAGTGGTTAAGTGCGCGGGCTCTAATCTGGGAGAACCGGGTGTGTTTCCCCACTCCTCCGCTTGCACCTGCTGAATGACCTTGGGCAAGCCGTAGCTCTGGCACAGCTGTTCTGTCGAGGACAGTTGCCTCAGAGCTCTCTCGGCCCCACCTACCTCACAGGGTGCCTGTTGTGGGGAGGGGAAGGGAAAGGAGTTTGTAAGCCACTCTGAGACTCCAAGTGAGGGAAGGGCGGGATATAAATCCAATCTCTTCTTCTTCCTGAGCTAAGACAAAAAGAAGAAGAAGAAGAGATTGGATTTATACCCCGCCCTCCACTCCCCAAGGGAGTCTCAGAGCGGCTTACAAACTCCTTTTCCCTTCCCCTCCCCACAACAGACACCCTGTGAGGTAGGTGGGGCTGGGAGAGCTTTTTCCCAAACTGTTCTTGAGGGAACAGCTGGTACAGAGCTATGGCTTGCCCAAGGTCATCCAACCAGGTGCAAGTGGAGGAGTGGGGAATCAAACCCGGTTCTCCCAGATTAGAGTCCGCGCACTTAACCACTACACCAAACTGGCTCTCAGTGTGAGCTGAGAGGCTAAAATGTGTGAGCTGGAGGCTAAAAAACTGTGAGCTAACTCATGCTAACTCAGCTTAGAGGGAACACTGCCTGTGACCCTGGAGAGCTGCTGCCAGTCTAAGCCGACAGTACGATGGACCGCAAGGTATGATTCAGGAGAAAGCAGATTCAGGTGTTCAGATGCTCGTGAGGAAGGGTCATCCGGCGGGCACCACCAGGCCAAATGTTCCTGTTGCTGGGCCCAGAGTGACCTCCTGACCCAAAACCACCCCCTCACTAAGCCACCGGGCCTGTGTGGATGTTGGATCGGGGCCTGCTCAACCGCCTCACCTTCCGCCTTTGGTCTAGGAGCCGGCTTGTGACCTTGGGAGGGATTTTCCAGCTGGGAAACTGGAGCGAAGAGAACAGCTCCCAGGACCGCCACAGAATTTGGCAGGGGTGCTGCCAGCTGTTGCCAAGCATCCAGGTATGTCCATCGCACCAGCCCCACCTGCGTTGCTCCGTGGTGCCCTCTGTGAGAATGGCGGCTGTCATTGGCAACCTGCAAAGAAACAGGCCGAGGGCTGGGGGAGCCTCTGTGTTTGGCTGGTGGGTGACGGGGCCAGTCCCGGACTTGCAGGGGCAACTCACCTTGGCTGCGACAAACCCAGCACAGCCGGTAGCCGCAGCAGCCAGACCACGACGCGCCCAGGGCAGGCAGGGCAGGGGCTGCAGACGCTGGGCTCAGTAACAGAGCTGCGCAGCCAGAGGGAGCCAGGCCCATCCTCAAGCGCCGGCTGGGAAAGGGAGGGAGGGGCCTGGGAGGCAGCTGCAGCGGAAACCAGAGTGTTTCGGGGCACTTCTGGCTGGGCAAAGGGGTAGAGGGCCCCTGGTTTTTGGCCACTGTATGACACAGAGTGCTGGACTGGAGGGGCCACTGGCCTGATCCCACAGGGCTTCTCTTATGTCTGGGGCAGTGATGTTTTGTATTCTTGGTGCTTGGGGGGAGCAACAGAGGGAGGGCTTCTGGTGTCCCGGCCCCACTGCTGGACCTCCTGAGGGCACCTGGTGTTTTTGGCCACTGTGTGACACAGAGTGTTGGACTGGATGGGCCACTGGCCTGATCCATCGTTGGCTTCTCTTATGTCTGGGGCAGGGATGCTCTGCGTGCCTGGTGCTTGGGGGGCAACAGTGAGAGGGCTTCTGGAGTTCTGGCCCCACTGGTGGACCTCCTTCTGGCCCCTAGGCTTTGGCCACTGTGTGACGTGGAGTGTTGGACTGGATGGGCCACTGGCCGGATCCAACATTGGCTTCTCTTATGTCCTTATGTTCAGGCAGCATGGGAGAGCAGAGGATATGGAAAGGCTGAGGGACAAGGTGGTGCCCGCCCTCCCCTCTCCCGTCTGAGGCCTGGCACGGCCACCGCTGCAGGGGAGGTCAGGACAGAGCCAGGGCAAAGCAGCCTTGACCAAGGGGAGTGCCACCATGTTCAAAGGCAGGGTGTCGCTGGAGGGCATCAGCTGGGGGAGTTCTTGTCCTGTCCCGCGGGACTGGTTAGCTGTTGTGGGAAAACAGGACGTGGTCTGATCCAGTGGGGCTCATCCAAAGGAAATCCATCTCGAGGCTGGGAGATATTATGGCCCGGACCCCACAGGTCGGGAGCCTCTTGCTCCAGGGGGAAGCAGCACCATTAGCAGAAAGAATCCACGGGACGGAGGCGGATTTCTCTGCTGTTGCCCTTCACAACTCACATGTTTCCTTGCATGGGACTGAAAGCGCGGCAAACCGTTTTTGTTTCCAGAAAGCCAAGATCGTTGACGAATGGAGTGGCCTCCGTCCAGCCCGGTCTAAAGTTCGGCTGGAGCGTGAAGTGATACGCTGTGGACGTTTACAGTCAGAGGTATGCAGGTTTCGGGATGGAAAGAGCTGTGTGAAGTCAAAAGGCAGTGCTTGCAGGGTAGATGAATGAATGGTGTGTCGTTTTGTGTGCATTATGTTCTGTCTGTGCACCTATGCACACATAACACTGGCTTGTCTGAGGTTCCTTGCTTTGTCTGGGGCAGGGGTCCCCAACACGGTACTCGTGGGTGCCCTAGCCCCCCCCCCCTTCCTGGTGCCTGCCAACTGCTTTTAGAAAGTGGGCAGGGCCAGGTGAGGCTTTTGCCCAGCAAGTTTTCTGACTGGCCCCTGGAGGTCTGACTGGCTGTGCAGATTGTTGAAAACAGTACTTTGGTAGCCGCTCCCACCACAACACCTGGATCTGTGCTGCGTTGCTGAAGAGAAGACACAGCAGCCGTTTTGTGGCAGGCTCCGCCTCCTGCAGCAGCCATTTTGTGGCTGCGCCCACCACATTGGGTGAGATTTCCAAAGATGCCTGTGGCTCAAAAAGGGTTGGCAACGTTCCCTCTAAGCCGTGGAGCAAAAATTCTGCGAGCAAAGGTTCTACTTTGTGAGCTCCTGGCATTTAAGTTGTGAGCGAGCGATTTGGCTCCTGCATAAATTAGGTTGCTCTGGAGCCACCCTTCCTGAGCGGAGACAAAACAGTGTGAGCCGGAGGTTAAAGAAACTGTAAGCTAGCTCACACTAACTCAGCTCACACTAACTCAGAACCCTGGTTGGGGGCCCCCAACTTTTTGCTTCTTCTTGACCTGCTCTTGGAGGGACCCAGCCCAACGGATTACCTGCTCTGGTCTGGTCTGGCTGTCTCTCTGACTGTCCAGGTGTCGCTGATCCCTCACCCAGACCCTGTTGGTTTTGCCAGCTGCACCAGCCTGGGCTTGATGGCCCTTTCACTCTCACCTTGCTGGGTCTCTGCCCTGAGGATCTGGTGCCGGCAGGACTGTGGGACCGGCCCTCTAACTTGGCTTATGCCTGATGAGGCGGGCTGGTTCTCCTCTCTCTGCCACTCCGTTCTGAATCATTCCCCAGAATGACCAGCTAGACGTTTGCCACACGACATGCATGGAAATCTCTGCGGTGCAGGTGAGTACAGACTCTTGCCAAGAGAGTGCCTGCAAAATGCAATCGCCACAGATGAGAAAGTGTTCGCTGCACAGCTGGAGATTATTCAGAGTCAGGGTTCTCTGAAAGAAACAGGCTTGTTAACGAAGGGGCAGTGGGACGACACCGAGGGGCCCAGCGTGAAAGCAAAGGATGCCTAGAGCGCCCCGCTCTCCTGGCTTTGGGTGCCTCCTCCTTGGTGGAACAAGGAATGGGCTTTGCTGGCTGCCTTGCCGCAACCAACAGTTGCGATCCTAAGCAGAGTTACGCCTTTCTGAGCCCACTGACCTCAGTGGACTCAAAAGGGTGGCGCTTTGTCCAGGATTGCCCTGCTGGCCATTTCGTTTGGCTGGAACCACAAGGGCCCATTCAGCATGCTAGCCCTGTGACCAGAACAGCGGAGCAAGCAGTCTGTACCACTGTCAGACTGCCACTATTCCCCGAGTTGGAGGGCCTTCTAGGAAACAAGGCCCAAGGCTGGTCCCGGGACTGGCAACTCAGACATCAACAAAGACGGTTCCCACAAAGGTATTTGGTTAATTTCCAAGAGAACAAGAACAGGGTCTATCCAAACTGCATGTGTATACCAGTTTTAGCCCTGCTCGGCTGACAGGCCTTACCCTAAAGAACCCAGGGATTTGCGGGTGAATGAAACTTCTTTGCTAGAAAGCCCAGCCCCTCCCCCTCACAAACGGATGTGCCTTGGAGTCCCCCAGGTCGGAGGAATCAGTTCAGGCCTGCAGTCTCTAGATCCCCTCGCTCGGTCCCTAGATCTTCTGCCCAATTAGCACCACAGTCGCGGCCACCACCGGCCCCCATCCCTGGGTTGTTTCCTGCCGCTCCACTTTCTTCCAGTTCAAGGAGACTGGGAGACGTGTGTGGGGGGAGGAAGGCACCTTGGGCCAGAGGAAAGAGCAGCCACTAGCTGTGCAAAGCGTCAGGATACCACCTAGGTGCTGTTTGGTGTAGTGGTTAAGGGCCTGGACTCTAATCTGGGGGAACCGGGTTTGATTCTCCAGTCCTCCACTTGCAGCTGCTGGATGACCTTGGGCAAGCCACAGTTCTTTCAGAGATGTTCTCTCAGGAGCAGTCCTCGAAAGAGCTCTCTCAGCCCCACCCGCCTCACAGGGTGTCTGTGGTGGGGAGGGGAAGGGGAAGGAGATTGTAAGCTGCTTTGAGACTCCAAGTGAAGGGCAGGGTATAAATCCAATCTCTTCTCCTTGCCTGTTTGGTTTGTTTCAGGTGATTCACAACTACGGCCATGGAGGCTTTGGGATCACCATCCACTGGGGCTGTGCGATGGAGGCAGCCAGATTATTTGGGAGGATCCTCGAGGACCGGAAGCTGTCCAAACCACCCCATGCCAATCTCTGATCGCTTTGGTATCAATTCAGGAGCCTCTGCTTTTTTTAAAAAAAATCTTCCATGGAAGGTCAGATTTTGTAGAATCAGGGAATCCAGTTCACCTTCTGAACTCTTAATAATTGTCTTAGTGGTGAAACCATGGTTTGCTTGGGTTTTTTTTAAAAGAGGTGCCGCAACTCTCAAGAGGGAAATGAAGTTTTTAATCTGTACACTGAAAATTCTTGAATTGTTAAACATTTTTAAAAGAATTTTGTCGAAGAGGTCCCAGAACTCCATTCTGGTGTGTTCCCCCAGAAAAAAAGCCCTGGCTGAAACTGAACTCAGACAAAATGGAGCGGATGCTACTGGGGAAGGGAGCTGATCTGAAAGAGACTGACTTGGATGGGGTGTCTTGATAGATGCTTTCAGGGGTCATTTCGTAGAAAAAGAGGTGCAGGTGCTCATTAGCATAACTCATTAGCATAACTTATTTGCCTGTGCCACACCCCCTGACATTGCCGGAAGTGTGTCAGAAGGCAACGCCCAGTGCTCAGGCTCCACCCCCAAAACCTCCAGGACCTTTCCAACTCAGAGCTGGTGAGCCAGCTTTACACTTTGACTGAAGACACTTGAGGTTTCCTTTGCCCTTGCAGGGAAGCTACCCTGCAACAAGCACGAAAACACAGATCAAGTAAGTTGGCTTTTGCTTTTCCCCACAGCGCATCACCATATGCGCCCGCTCCTGGGCTTGTGACTCCCGGAACGGCGTTCCGGCACGTTCCTGCTCAAAATGACCCCTGGATGGTTTTGTGGTTTTCTCTGGCGGGGGTGGGGGTGGGCTCATCGTTTTTGGTTTAGAGCAGCCCAAAAAAGCAAAGGCCCAAAAAACCCTCATTACTGTAAAAACTATTCATTTATTCAACATAAAATATCAACTGTCGAATGGAACTATCTTAACATCGCGTCATTGACAGAGAAACAAGAATCGAGCACGACAAGCTCAGGACGCCGATCTCTTTCCTTCAGCACGGGAGTGTGCCCGGCTTAAGAGACGGCACATTCAAACACAGCAGAAACATTCAGTGTTCTTTTTTTCTCAGCAAGCATCGAGAAATGCAAAGATCATTCATCACAGCAGATGCAGGGAGCCCCTTGGCCCTCGTGGCCGGACTGCACTTTGAACAGACTGGTGGGCCGGATACGGAACCCCCAAAATTAAGATTAGTTCCACACCGTCTTCTGTTTTTTAGAGAATGCACCGGCAGGTATATTGTATCCATTCCCAAGGGGGAAACACAGAACAGTGTTTTGGAATGGAATCTTTGGAAGATTCTGTTATGTACAGCATCAAACAGAAGTTCAGCGACGCCTGAAAGACGGACAGAATTCACGCTGGAATAAATACTGGTATAAATTTTGTCAGCCTTTCAGGTACCGCGGGACCTTTTATTGAGTTCTCTTACAAAAGATTAACATAACTACCCCTTTGGGAATTATGTACAGTGGTCGTTTTTAGTATCTTAAAAAACCCAAACACACTTGGTTTCTAAGTCTGAATAAACTGCAATGTATTTGTCCCCAAGTCTCCCCCCCCCCCACAAAAAAGTATAAGAAACTTGTTTTGCACTGCTCAAGAGAAACCCTGTTGACTAAAATGGGAGTTTGATTCAGCTTGCGGATCCTTTCTCAGGGTCATCGACACTTAACAAAAGCTCTTGTCATCGTCGTATGCAGGCAGGGCCACTTAGTATTTAATACGACACACAAAGCAAACGATTTCAAGACACTCGATGCGGACACGCTGACCCTGCAAATTCACTGAGCCCCACTCTTTCAAGCAGCCTTCCAGTAGGCTGGATCGGGCCCAAGAGGGCATTCTGCTCTTGGATGTAGGGTTGCCAACCTCCAGGTGGAGCCTGGAGATTTCCCAGAATTATAACTATACAAGATCAGTTTCCGTGGAGCAAATGTAGAGATGCCAGCCTCCAGGTGAGACCTGGGGAGCCCCCCAAAATTGCAACTCATCTCCAGACTATAGAGATCCATTCGTCCCTGCAGAAAATGGATGCTTTGGAGGGTGGACCTGATGGCATAGTACCCAACTGAGGGGGTCCCTGCCCTCCCCAGGCCCCCCCCCAAATCTCCGAGAGTTTCCCAACCTGGAGCTGGCAACCCTAACCCCCCATCCCCCACTGGTGGCCAGGGAGGACCCGGCAACCCTAAACAAATGGCAGCTCTGGTAGGTGGCAGGTAGACTCTACAGCATTATAACCCACCCACCCCAGGCACCACGGCCAGACCTCTAGGAATTTCCCAACCTGGAATTGGCGAGAATATCTGGGAGAAAAGCTGTGTTGGCTATGACTGAGGGAGGGCAGGATACAGCTCGTGGGCTTCATCTGCTGAGCCCTGCTTGAAACTCTCTGTGTGACTTGCAAGCACCGTTCCACTTTGAAAACACATTTCTCATGCAGGTGAAATGTACAACCTTCCCATGCCCACTTGGGGGTTATTTTAGCATGGTGTTGTAAAACACGGACGCCGTGCCCTGGAAAATGCCGGAGGGTTTTGCAGTCTGGAAGGCAGCAGGCTATGAAAATAGGAGCTTGGAACATTTCCCCACTTACACCAATACGATCCTGGATCTTTTATGGCAACGGACATCTTCTAAAGGTAGCTGGATCAGAGTTCCTTGACCATCCTCATACATGTCTCTGGGGGGGTGGGGGGGACCCGACATATGAGGCTCTTTGGCCTTTTGTATTGTTTGGCATTTCAGCATGTCACTTGAAGGACTGTGCTCATACTAACTTTTGCAAAGCGCTTTGAAGAAAACAGCTTAAATCTCCATGGAATGTTCATCTAGTTGATGGCTTGAAACTGGGGCTGGAGGCAGACAAACCATTTTTCTACTCCTGCTGCTTTTGTCTCTCTGGTCCTAACAGGTTCTGCGGGTTTTTGCACTGTTTCCAAAGCCTGCAACGCCTGTTTGACCAGAGACAAAAGAAACAGGTGCACAGACCTTGGGAAGCAAAGATTCTCTCAAACCACTTCCAGTGCTCCCTCTCCAGCCTGGGTCAGCTCCTGGGTTATCCAGCAACCACTTCCGGGTCGCAGAAGGCTTCAAATAAGACCTCCCCCAACAATTAAAATAGGAAACTATACAGTTGCCTTCATATGGGTGAAATGGCCGGCCATTTATGTGTTGCTTCACCAGACCTGGTTGAGAAGTACAGACAAGCTGTTAACATTTTGACTGGACATTCCCTCCTCAGTTAGGCTTCTCAAAAAGAGCCACAAGACATCCGGAAGGCTTGGCTTCAAGCCATGTTGATTTGGTGCTCATTTGTCAGAGTCTGCAGTTCATACCCCTGGCCAGTGACCAAAATGGGCTGATGACATTTTGCTGCTCCGAGCCAACTGCACTGCACGTTCAACGTACATTCCTTGTATCTGGTAAAGGGCGCTTTGACTCTCAGCAGCCCATCCCCTGAAAATCTTGGTGACAAGAAATGCTGGCTGACCTGTTACCAGGTGGTGGTGCTACAGTCACAGGAGAAGGTGGCAGGCAAACCAGTGACCCCTGTCACTACCACTGCCTGGGCTGTTTTGACTTCCCAGTGTGGCCCTGGCTATGCCGAAAATCAGGGGGCGGGGCTGTGTCACACCGGATGCTGGGATGCACACATCAGGTCCTACTCTGCTTCACGGCATCCCTAAATAAATTCACACTTGTCCCTCCAGGGAGCTGCTTACTCATGTCTTACTCATACCTGGCCTGGGGCATCCCCTCCTGGCACTGACTCAGTTGCTCGGAACTGCCCATGGCATTTTCAGATGATCAGGAAAAGTGGGCAGGCACACAAAAGCTTATTTGAGCCACTGGACTCAAATGTTGTTCTATCAGTTTCATTTAGAACTAGGAGGAGTATGGCCCATTGTGGGAAGAAACACAATGGGCTCTAGAAGGAAGTTCCAGGTGAGTGTCCCGGCTGTGGCTGGTGGGGCGGCGGAGGGAAGGGGGGAAATAGAGGGAGGCAAGGCGTGTTTCTTTCCTTCTGCTCAGCTATAAGGCAGGGCGGTCTCAAATCCTTTTGCTGCCCCCAAGTGGGTCGTATGGGAGGACAGCCTCGTGGTAACAGGTATGGTTCCCTCCACCCCTGACTTATGTTGATTTGGGGCTCTGCAGTGGCAGCTAAGGTAGAAAAGCACCTCTTCCTATGCCTTCTGGGTTCCAAGGGTCTGGAAAGTGGTTCCATAGCCACTTACAGGGTTGCCAACTCTGGGATGGGAAATACCTGTAGATTTGAGGGGCAGAGCTTGGGGAGGGTGGGGTTTGGGGTGCGGAGGGACTTCAGCAGGTATAAAGTAGCCGATGTCTGCAGGAGAGCTGATCTTGGTCATCTGGAGATCAGTTGTAATGGCTGGGAAATTTTCTGTAGGGGAAATGATGTGCTGTGGCTGTGGAACACGGTGGCTGGCAACTCCAGTGACTGCTGAAGGGAAGATTGGGAGATGTATTTTACCTCAGGACACATTCAATGACTGCCAATAGCAACAGCAAACTGATAAGAATGTTAGAGGCAAAGGCCAATTGGGCCACATATGCAAATGACCTCTGTGTTCCGACTGGCTGGGGGGGGGGAGAGGAACAGCAAACTGTTTAGAATGATGGAGGTGGGACTCAGGCAACACAGCCAGTGGATAGGGACAGCTTGGGTGACACATCACAGAGCCAACTGATTTAGGGGTGTGTGGAATGTTCAGGAGAGTCCATGACCAAAACACAGTTATTACAGAGAGAGATTGATTCTCATTTCCAGTTGTGTTGTTTTAAAACGTGTATCCCTTGAAAAGTTTGGTTAGTATGCGTAATTGGAGTAATTAACTACAATACATTCCTTAAATACAGAAAGGCCATGGACTACCATTCCACGTGAGTCCCAACCATTCCGTCACTCAGATTAGACTTGCCACACAAGTGCGCATCTATCTTGGCAGTAGAAAATACCGGCCGTCTTCCGTGGATTCTGCATCCATCTAGGACTTCCCGATCAAGATGTAATGCCAGTTGAAATTCTTTGCATTACCTAGCCTCCAATTTTATGTACAACAAGCATCAATGAGTTCGTAGAGGAAAGGTCTACTGGTGGCTGTGAGTCATGACATTTAAACAAACCTCCATATCTGGAGATAGTATATCTCTGAACACCCAATGTGGCCGGGCAGGGGGGCAAACAGCAAGGAAAGTGCCACTGTTTCCCGCTTGTCGTCATCTCAGAGGTATCTGGGATGCCATAGCTGGAAACAGGAAACTGGGCTGGGTGTATTTCTGATCCAGCAGGGCTTCTGTGCTTAACTGAGAGACTCTGCTTCAAGACAGCTCAAAGGCATTCCGATCAATTTTAAATACATTTCCAAACTTTCTGGAGCATCAAAACGTTGAGACAGACCAATCCATTTCCAGCAGACCAGGACCTACTCTGACATTCACCGCTCCAATCTCAAGCCATGGGGTATTAAAACTAGAGGGAAGCATTTTCTCAGTATCATCCTTCCAGCGAGCCCACCTACTTACCACGCCTACCTCCCTGACCTCGAATACAGGCAACTCGGATGCAGGAACAATCCAAGCAAAGTGTACAGGAAGAGGTACCCCATGCAGTGCAACATAGCACAAATCTCTGCATGTACGTACACACACACACACACACACAAAACCAGAACCACAATAGCAGTCTTCCCTGACTTACCCAACACAGGACTGGACCGTTAGAAAAAAATGCAATTTCTGTTCCCAGGTTGCCAGCAAGGCTTTTTCATAAACGGTGTGATTTGTGGGGGGGGGGGGGGGGGGCAACCTCTGGCTCAAGCAGAGCTCTGTGTCAGCCGTGCAAGAAGACACTCTAGAAATGACCAAGGAAGTCCTCAAGAAACCAGCCTCTTTTTTGGCAAAGGAACCTGAGGAAGCACGGATAGACTCACAACATGGTGTCGATGCTGATGGCTGTTGATGACTGGAAAAGTGCAAGGCAGGTGTTGAATCCACAAGTGCGCGGGACCGGCTGTGCGCCGTTCTAGAGGCAGGTGTGCGGCAGAGCCGAGGTGGCTTGCTTCCAGGTGTCAAGAGTGTTTGCTGCCTTGAGGGGAGCCCGGGCTCAGTCGCATTCCTTGAGCCGCTTGCTCGACAGTAAGCTTGGCGGTCAACCGTGAACACAAAGCAGGAGGCCTGGGAGGACCCCGTCTCGTTCTGCCCAGCTGCACTGTGTTCACTCACGCTGCACATTTGCACCCATTTCCCCAGTCCAATCACTCTCTTTGCCCACGCAGCAGCTGTGGGGGCAAGCCAAAAAGGAGTCCGAGACACACATCGAGCATCCGTGCTGTTTTGATCCACAGCAGTGACCGGGCGTTCTTCCTCTCCGATCGGGTTGGGGCTTTGGGGGCAGGGGGAACCTCCAGACTTCCTTGTCCTCAGTCCCACAGGTCCTGCGTCAGCCCTGGGAGCCAGAGTTTGATCGGGGGACTCCGCGCCCAAACATCTCCTGGCCCCACTCCCTGTGGGTGGACTCCTGCAAGCCCCGGCCTTTTGTCTCGATGGGCAGCAGGCAAGAAGCCAGGGCAGCCAGGAGGCAGCAGCCGCTGTACACGACCAGGGTCAGGTAGACCGAGGACTCCAGCATCACCTGCAAGGAGGAGGTGAGAGAAGGCAGGGGCACAGACTCAGGTAGGACCCCTGACTGATCCTGAGGGGCCACAAGGGAAGGACCTGGGGAGGGTAGCTGGGGGGACTGGGCTCCGGGGCGATCTGTGACAGGCACGCCCTCCAGCACAGGGAGTTTCGAGTCCAGTGGCACCTTGGAGCCCAACAAGATTTCTGTGGCATGCCGTTCCAAGGGTCAAGGCTCTCTTCATCAGATACAAGCAGGAAGGGAAGATCCCCGAGTCCATATGTCCCAGTGAGAAGGTGGGAGGGGTGTTGCAAAGAAGAGGTACAATGCACATAGTAATTAGCTTGATTAGAGCAAAGGGGATTGCTGGGGTGGGGGGCAAAAAATCTGTAGTGAGATAACAATCCCATATCCCTCTTCAGCCCTGGGGAGTCTATTGTTCTGAACTTGTGAATGGAGTCACGTGCAGCAATCTCCCGTTGTACTCTCCCCTTGAAGCTTCTCTGTTTGATGACTGCCACTCTTAGGTCAGTGATGGGATGACCTGGAAGTTTACAATGTTCTCCAACTGGTTTTGAGTGGTGTGGTTTTTAATGTTGGCTTTTTGTCCACTTATTCATTTGCCCCCTCACCTTCTGACTGGGATATAAGGACTTGGAGATCTCCATTCTGACTTGCATCTGATGAAGGGAGCTTTGACTCTTGAAAGCTCGCATCCCCAAAATCTCATGGGACTTGAATTGAACTCTTCTACTTCAGACCAATATCACTACCCTTAGGACACCATACAGGGGTGTCCAACATACGGCCCATGGGCTGGAAGAGGCCCGTCTAGGGCTCTTATGCGGCCTGTGAGCAACTGGTCCTTGCCGTTATTGCCAGATGACAGAGGCTGTGCGTTGTGTCCCTGCCTGCTCTCCCTGTGCTAATGCACAACAGGTGGTGGATGGGAGGCATCAGGGAGGTACTTTAAGGAAAGACTGTTGATAGTCTTCATGTTTTAGGTATGTTTGTCTTTGGAGTCAAAAACAAGATCGTTAATTGGATTTGCCAGTGTCCTTTATAAAGTCTGTATCTCCAGTACCTGGCGTTAAATTTTATGGCACACGTGGCCCAGCAGACAAAGTGACATTTATGTCAGATCCGACCCTCACAACAATGGGATTTGACACCTCTTAGCAGGTGAGTCGCAGCAGCTTCTCTACCATTTTGCAAGCTGTATTGGGGGGGGGGGGGGGGTGCTGCTGTTAGGCACCAGGAGGCTCATGCTGTGTGTGGCGGCAACCCTGGACTTCCTCGGCGGTCTCCCATCGAAATACTGACCTGGGCTGACCTTGCTTAGCTTCCGAGATCTGATGATGTCAGGCTGGCCTGGGCCATCCAGGGCAGTCTGGACTTAGATTCATAGAATCATAGAGTTGGAAGGGCCCTCCAGGGTCATCTCAGGGTTATCATTATATCCCAGGGTCATCATTCCTGGACTTAGAGTCCAGAAACAACCGCATCACCTGGTCTTCCTGCATGGAGAGATCAGTTCTGCATCTCAGGTCCCAGTCTTTAAAATGTGGGAAGCCGAGCAGCTGTGGGAACGATCAAAATGACTGAGCCCACGACATGTACGTTTCATCCCTTGATACCTCATCCCTGCAACGGGCGCATCAGGATTCACGCTTCTGAGGGACCACGAAGGACACCTGCCTTTCCACCCATGCCACCTCCACCCCATTAACCTCCATACGCCTGATTTGTTCATTGTTCATTCTGTGCAGTCCCACACGTGAGTCCACACAGAGACGATGACGGTGCAAACAGAGTCGCACTTACCTGTAACTGTTGTTTATCTAGTTACAGGTAAGTGCAACACTGTTTGAATGAGCATGCCCACTGAATGGCACGAGAAGCCAATCCGCTGGCTTTTAAATCACGCTGAGAGGCCAGCTTTCCTCCCTCCTGTGCAAGAGACTGACTTTCCTTGGCCGCTTCCCCTGGTCAGGGTCCGGCATACTTAAGGGACTGCGTTTCTCCACATGTTCCCCAGAGAGCACTGTATTCAGGGACACAAAATCGGTTGGCCCTCCCAGGCCCTAAGGATGCTAGGCTGGCTGCAACCAGGGCCAGGGCCTTCTCGGTGGCAGCTCCATACTGGTGGAATGAGCTCCCAGAGGAGATCAGGGCCCTGCGGGACCTTTTGCAGTTCTGCAGGGCCTGCAAGACGGAGCTCTTCCACCAGGCTTTCAACTAAGGAGGCGCATTATACACCGAGGAGTGTCCCTATGTCCTGGTTCTACCATCTCTCATCTCCAGCCTGTGCCCTGGCTCTACCATCTTTATCTCTACTCTGTGCCCACCACGTAGGGAACTAAGCTGGCGTGAATACCATTGGAACATACGGTCACCTAAGCTGTTTTATAAATATTTCTTGCTCTCGTTTTTATCAGATCCTGTCCCAGTGTTTTAGGAGTATTTTAAATTGTCATTTATATATTTATGATAGGTTTTAATTGTATTTTATATGAAATTCTATGTTAGTCACCCTGTGTTCGCCTTGGTAGGGAGGGCGGGCATAAACGGAATTAAACAAACAAACAACCTCTTGGCCCCATTTTGCCAACTTAAAGAAGAATCCTGTCTACACCGCTGTGTCCTTGTGGTACTTGGGTAAACCTGGGGGCTGGAGAGAGCTATATACTTCTTTTACCTGTGCAATGAACGGAGTGATGAGAGCGCCCACTCTAGCTACGCCGCTGCATGTCCCTAGGCCCAGAGCACGGGTGGCTGTTGGGTAAACCTGCAGAGGAAACCGCAGACAGTAAGAGCTCCAGATCTCTCGCAGCCCCTCACCCCCCCGGATTTAGGCACGGAAGTTCAGATGGTTGACTGACAGGCGTGGCTCAGACAGAGGAGACAGGCAAGAGTTTGCAGGATTCTAGTGCTACATGAGATTCTGTTGGATCCTTGAGTCAGCTGATCTCTGCAGCTCCACCTCCTGGCCATATCTATGGTGGTGGCCCTGCGGAGCAGCAAAGAGAGGGCCCACAGTTCCAGCTGCCCCAGTAGGGTTGCCAGCCTCCAGATGGGGCCTGGAGATCTCCCTGAATTACAACTGATCTTCAGACAACAGAGATCAGTTCCCATGGAGGAAATGGCTGCTTTGGCAGGTGAACTCTGTGGCATGAGACCCTGTTGAGGTCCCTCCCCTCCCCAAACCTTGCCCACCCTAGGCTCTATTCCCAAACCTCCAGGAATTTCCCATCCCAGAGTTGGCAACCTGATCTCTCAGGGATGTAGGGAATGAAATGTCTGGGCTTTGCTGCCCTAATGCCTGGCGTCAGTCTTTGGGGCTTCTGGACTTACGCAGGTTTCACTGGGCCTAAACCCCCAGGGCCTACCGGAAGCATATTAGATGAAGAAGAAGAGATTGGGTTGATACCCCGCCCTTCACTCGGAGTCTCAGAGCGGCTTACAAACTCCTTTCCCTTCCCTTCCCCACAACAGACACCCTGTGAGGTAGGTGGGGCTGAGCGAACTCTTTTGAGGACTGCTCCTGAGAGAACAGCTCTGAAAGAACTTGTGACTGACCCAAGGTCGCACCAGCAACTGCACGTGAAGGAGTGGGGAATCAAACCCGGTTCTCCCAGATTAGAGTCCGCGCACTTAACCACTACACCAAACTTTCTTGGTTTTGCTATAGGACACTAACAGTGTGAGGCCTCTGACCTCCCTCGCAGCTGAGCTCCTGTAAGCAGACAGATGGCACCCCCCCCCCGAATCCCCTGGCACACAGCTGGGGTTGCCAGCCTCCAGGTGGGGCCTGGAAATCTCCCAGAATTACAACTGATCCCCAGGTGACAGTGATCAGTCACCCCTCCCCCCCGAAAACAGCTGCTTTGGAAGGCGGACTGGAAAGTATTGGAGTCGGGAGGCGAGTGGTAGTGATTTCATAGTACAGCTCTTTACTGTGGGTCAGATGGAACATGAGAAACCCCGGGCTCAAAGCCCTCTTTTATGCTGGCCGGAGACAATGCCCCAACCTCGCCCACAGGTCCTGATAGGACCTTAAGTCCGTGGTTGGAGTTCATAGGTCCCCCAGAGGGAGACCTAGGCTCGTAATTGGTGGTCACTCAGGATCCAACTGGCTATTGTTCTACCTGGCCGAAGCTCAGGTAGATTCTGACCATGTGTGCTGACCATGTGGCGGTCGCCATTACGGGAGACCAGGCGATCGTGGTCTTAGTACACAACATGGACACTGGAATTACACTCTCCTGAGGTTCCCCTCCCCAGTCCCCGCCCTCCCCAGGTCCACCTTCAAATCTCCAGGGAATTCCCAACTTGAAGTTGGCTGCCCTTAGGGTTGGCAACCTCCAGGAGGTGCCTGGAGTCCCCAAACCCCATCCTCACAGGCTCTGTCCCCACATCTTCAAGGATTCCTCAACTAGGGGTGCCAACCTCCCAGTGGGGCCTGGGGATCCCCTGGCATTGCAGCTCATCTCCACATGACAGAGATCGGTTTCCCTGGAGAAGATGCGTGCTTTGGAAGGTGGACTCTCTAGCCTTGCACCTCACTGAGGTCCCTGTTCTCCATTCCCAGATCTCCAAGGGTTTCCTAAACTGGATCTGGTAATCCTACTGGATCTGGCCACTGGCAGGGGAGGAGCCAGTAACCCTGTTCCCAACATGGAGTTGGCAACCCCAGCAACCCTCAAGCTGAACGTGCCCTGCCCTGCCCTGCTCCTTCTGGGTTAACAGCAGCCCCCCCCATCTCTTGTCTGGGGCCACTCAATATTCACCACTGACTTGGGGGGGGCAGGCAAGTAGAAAACCACGGGTCTCCTTACCTCAGGGGTGTAAACGTAAGCAGCCTGAAAGCCTCCAGAAATGAAAGCCCTTGCGATGAACAGTAGCACGGTAAGAACTTTTCTGTAACAAACACAGGACCAGATGGGGGGACAGTGAGGTTGGCGCACAGACCAGAGGCAATCATTGTGTGGCTGTCCCTGTGAGAATGGCCTTGGGCGGCTCTTGCCCCTTCTCAAAAGGAGGGGGGGCTGAGAATAGAAAATGAGCACTGCTAGGGCGGCAAATGCAATTCTTTACGTTCATGTTGAATCTTCCTCATATATTGCTCCAGACTGGTTTCTTTGCTTTGAATGTGCAACGTGGAAGGAAAGGAACACCTTTTGGCTTCTCTTATGTTCTTATAGATAAACATCTGAAGCAGAGGTCCATCCGTGGCTATGAGCCACAAGATATAGATAGGAACTCTCAGTCAGGGGCAAGGGATGCTCTGTATTCTTGGTGCTTGGGGGGGGGACAAGAGTGGGAGGGCTTCTAGTGTCCTGGCCTCACTGGCGGACCTCCTGATGGCACCTGGTGTTTTTGGCCACTGTGTGAGTGTTGGGCTGGATGGGCCACTGGCCTGATCCAACGTTGGCTTCTCTTTTGTTTTTATGGGCAGACACCATTTGAGGGCAGTTACCCAGCTCTGATATTCACACATGTGCAGAAAAACCACACAGGTTTGCCACTGGCCCCAATGTAGAGAGACTCATTATGCAATTAGCTCAAACTGCATGGACTGGAAAAGAGCTTTCAAAATGCTAGAACCCCTGGATGAAAGTGATTTTCAGCAGCTTCACCATGGCAACGGCAATGTTGGAATCAGCCCTTAGGGAACCTCCAAGCTGCAGCTGCCCAGTGCTTGAGAGGGAGGGAGGGGATAGCCTACCCCTTCTATAGCCTTTTATACATTCCCTCCCATTTATTTGGATCATATGTCTCACCTGCCAACACAGAGAAAGAGCAGGAGGCTACAAAGGGAGAAGACCAAGAAAGAGAGGGCCATGGTTTTCTTCCGTCCGATTCGGTCAATGATCCATAAGGTCACCAGAACACCTGGAGGAAAAGAGAGACTGGATGATTCCATTTTGCTACCTGTGGCTTTGTGAGCAGCCACTGCCCTGGTCTCCTAGGGCAAAGGAGAATTTCCTGCAGGTGAACACACAGGGAAACTTAAATTTTAAGCCACACAGAATTAGCATGGGCATGAAGGAATAGAGGGAATGCTTATTAAATTTGGGGAGGACACTAAATCGGGAGGGGTAGCAAATATGGTAAAAGACAGAGTCAGGATACAGGACAATCTTGACAGGCTGGAAAACTCTGTCCCTCTGTGAAGGACATGCAACTTGGAACAGTAAAACCAAATGAAGATTTTATTTATAAGGGAAGGCAGACAGGGAATATATATACACAGGAACAGTGGGTGCTTATGGATACGTAGTGAAGGAATAGATTTTTCAGAAGGCCATATTTCTGCACTAACAATGTTTAGTCAGCAAGCTGAGAAACCGCAAGACCAAGCAAGATTCTCTTGCGTTATATGAGATGCCTGCACAGAAACACAAAAGCGCCTATTGTTTTGCTTACAACTTTATCTCCAGCTAGCCTAGCCTGGAGACCATGAGAATCCTGAAATTTAGCAACACTGCCAGAGAAAGACATTCCTGCTAACTTGACTATGGGCGGGATTGTAATAGAACGCCTTGCTTACAAAAATGACGCTGTATGTACATGAATGACACCTCTTCTGTAACTTCCTGCCCACCGGTATATAAGGTCGAGCTCGCATGAAAATGGGGCTTGGCCTTTTTCTTTGCAAAATTCTTGCAAGCCGAGACTGACGTCAATAAAACAGCTTTTCTTGATCCTGTTGTCTGGAACCTTCATCCTTGGGTTTGCTCTGAGTTTCTGGTCAAAAGGTGCTACAGTAGTTGCAGATGGTATATTTCAGCTTTTGGTTAGTTGCTTTATAATCAGCCACTTCAGATGACACAGTACAAATCACTTTCTCTCTCTCTCTCCAAATTCAACCGTTATGCTGTTTTAGACAACCAGTTTTTGTGTGTGGGATTCTTAAGTAACTCTCCACCTTCACAGAGAGATACCTCTGCTGTACCTTAGTCTGAATTTGGACATCCACTAGTCCAATAAATTCTTCTGGCACACACTAAATCCCCTAAACGCTTTCTCTTTCTCCAGCAGGATATAATTTCTAAGGGAGAGGAATGTGTATTTCTTATTTATCCACTTGGAGCTTATTTTCCTCATTAAGAAGAAGAAGAAGAAGAAGAAGAAGAAGAAGAAGAGATTGGATTTATACCCCGCCCTTCACTCACTTGGAGTCTCAGAGCGGCTTACAAACTCCTTTCCCTTCCCCTCCCCACAACAGACACCCTGTGAGGTAGGTGGGGCTGAGAGAACTCTTTCCCAAGCTGTCCTTGAGGGAACAGCTGGTACAGAGCTATGGCTTGCCCAAGGTCATCCAGCCAGGTGCAAGTGGAGGAGTGGGGAATCAAACCCGGATCTCCCAGATTAGAGTCCGTGCACTTAACCACTACGCCAAACTAAGACTCCTGAGTTATCACCTTTGGCTTTTCTCGGTTTCCCTTAATATGGGAATCTATATAGATATCACCCTTGTTCCAACAAGACTTGTCAGTCCCCTTGCACAGTACCAACACACTCCAAAAAAACTGTCAAGAGGGTTTGTTTGTTTTCTCATCCAAACCCCCTCCTGAGTTCTGCCTTAGGATTACATCATCACTGCTAGTCACGTGACTGCTGGGGTCTTTGCTTGCAGGCAGATTCCAAGTCCTTGAGTCCATCACACCCTCCATTGCCCCCAATTAACCCCAACAGGCCAGGGTGTATTTGTGGCTCTGCACATCCCAAGGATTTCTGTGCAAGCAGGACATTTGATGTGATATTGAGCACCCCAAGAAACGTCCTCTATCTCTCCGGCATGAATCTGGGCATGATGACTACGAGCTTATAAGAGGAGCATGCTGGGAATGGTTACAAGGAATACTAATCAATGGTACAAACTACTTCTGCTGCAGTTTCCATTCTCCTGGAGCTAAGTATGAACTGCTCCAATGCCGGTGGCTTCCCCAAGACGAAGCACCCTCTGGGGGCAGCCTCCAGCAACAGGCGACACCCCCTTCCCCAGCTGCCTACCTGGGAACTCGGACAGAGTCGTCCACAGCAGATCGATGTAGTCCTTTTCCGTCAGGTACTCACAGGCCAGGCTGCATTTGGCCTTCACAGTTTTCCTCCTGCTGGATACTTGAAAGAAGAAGAAGAAGAGGAGGGTATAAGGTTGTCAGTCATCATTGAGGGCATGCATCATATCCAAAAAAGACGTGGATATGGGAGAACAACTCCCGGGAGCGTCAGGAAGAAGAGCTGGGGAAACTGGAGGGGAACACGATGCAAAATCTAGTGGAAGAAGCTTGGTGGACTTGATGTGGTGCTTGGAAAAATAGCTGAGGAGCCAGTGAGCCCCTGTTCCCCCTCCTGAAAACTCTCTACCGCTGATTTTAAGCCAAAAGGCAGCCAGGCCGTAATTCCTCCACCCTCTCCAACCCCTCGTCCAATGAATGTGGGGAAATCTCCTCTAGCCAAACCAGATGAAACGCCATGTTTGTCAGCGTCTCAAACTCTGACCAACCGTAGGTCTGGTCAGGCAAGCCCTGTTGCTCTCTGTCTGCCAGGTACAGACATCTCCTGCCAGAACTCCTGGATCACACACGGGGGTTAGCAGCGTTTCTACGGAATGGGCTTTCAGGAGAAGTTGACCGTGGCCCTTTTCTCACTGGCGTTTTGAGATATTTTCCAACGGTCCTTTTCTTTAGATTTTCCTCTGACCTGGTGTGATTACTTTATTACTGGTTTTCATTTGGGCATTCTGAATCTTCTTTTAATGTGCCTTGTATTGCTCCCTTAGTTATTATTCATTGAAATCAGACCGAACTTTTGGATAAGGGTTAGAGTATTCATTTTAAATGAACAAGCAAATAAATAAAACACACTCTCCGAAAGGCTGTTATGCCTGCAGTTTTATATCCCAAGACAAGACCAGACCATACTCACTGCTGCAGATGTCTCCCGCTTGGAAGAGTTCCGTAGTTAATAAAACTAATCCATAATACGAGAAGGCATTGGAGAACCTGTGGGGAAAACAATGAAAGTGTCTCAAAGGGTCAGGTGCATCAGAAGGGACACAGAATTGAAAGGAATCTGGGGGAAAGGTCCATCTACCGTGTAGTCCTTTATTTAACTGAGGAAAGGGATTGACTGAGTCTAGTCCAAGCTTATTGGATAAGCTTGCAAAAATATTGTCAGGCTGTTTCCCAGCATATTTGGGGGAAGATTTAAATATACCCGCACGAAGGAGGCAGCGAGGACGCAGTTAATGACAGAATAAACAAGCTCACGGAGAAATCAGCAGAAGACAGCTGGGCTTGGTGCCTTTAATGGCAGTACAGAGGAGGGAAATCCAACAGGTGTAGCTTTTCCTCACACCAGCCACACCGGAATATAACCAGCTGCTCTTCCCAAATTACCTTCTTAACACCAATGCATGGGAACTTCTGCACACGGGTACCCTCCATTGCTCTCTTTTCCTTCCTAGATGGCTGGAGGCCTCCCATTTTCCTGCTCTCCAAACCCCAGCACCTATTCCTTGTGCTATCATGGCCGCTTGCAAGCTGAGTGGAACTACCAGGCTGATTCTCTGCGGCACCACCTTATTTTTTGAGACCAAGGAGACACGGAGGAAATCGGAGGGAGATGTAGGCCAAAGTGCGGCCACACAGCGAAGAGTGTGACATTGACAGATGCAACCGGGGGAAACGGAAGAGCGAGGGCAGCACAGCTGCTTGTGGGAAATCAGTCCAGGTGACACAAGGAGCCAGCAGGTTCCTGCCCGACTCTACTGCCCTCTTGCCTCTGGCTCACGAGCTCTGAGATTCAGAATAGTTGGGGGAGTTTTAAATACACCTGCATAAAGCAAGCGGCAATGACAGAGTTAACGAAGGATTACACAAGATCACAGAGGAGTTAACTGGCTCACCATATAAACCAAAGCAGAAGTGTTGTCCATCTAAACTGGGGTGTGAAGAGGTCCCTCATTTTGCCTCGGTCTTCCTGTGTGGAAACAACAACAGTTTGGATGCTGGAGATCGTCTGCAGCTGCTGGCCAAACAGGGGAAGAGAGACTGCTGTTATCACATCCTCCCGAGGCCCTTCTTGACCTTGCATCTTTTGCTTGACTTAGCATCTTTAAAGCCCTAAATGGTCTGGGACCTTCATGCCAACAGGGATGTCTTTCCCTATATGTCCCCCCAGAATGCTTTGCTCTGTATCACTTGGTCTCCTGGTGGTGCCAGTCCCACAGGTGGCTCAATTGTCCTCAACAAGGGCAAGAACTTCCCTGATAGCGGCCCCTGCCTGGTGACACTCTCTGCCAGGGGACATCTGGGCTCTGCAGGGTCTTTCTAGATTCCTTAGGGCCCATAAGACGCCATTGTTCTGCCAGGCTCTCCACTGAGGATGGTCAAGGCCAGTTTTCTACTGCTTATTAGCAGCGCTGCCTGGTTTTCGACAGCAACCTGGAGTGTTGGTTGTTGGGTGCCAAATGATCGTGTTTTATTCTGATGCCTGAGCTAGGGTTTTTTTTAAATAGATTGTAATTTAATGTCTTGCAAGTACATTTCATTTCTATTTATAGATTGTTTTATTTAATGTTGTGAGCTGCCCCCGAGCCCTGTGACCCAGGGGAGGGGCGCGATGTGAAAATGTAAAAAATAAATAACAGTCTCCAGGGTTGAGTCCTGTCTCTGAGGTCTAGATTTATCCACTGAAACAAAGGTCCTTTCCACATTTGCCTGCCACTCCAGATTTTCTCAGTGTTCGAGCTGAGGCAATTTAGATAAAGGTAAAGGTAAAGGTAAAGGTTTCCCTTGCTTGAAAGCCAGTCGAATACAATTCTAGGGATGCGGTGCTCATCTCCGTTTCCGAGCCAAAGAGCCAGCGCTGTCCAAAGACGTTTCCATGGCCATGTGGCCGGCATGACTAGATGCTGACGTGCACAGAACGTTGTCACCTTCCCACCAAAGCAGTGCCTATTTATCTGCTTGCAATTTCTTGGTTTCGAACTGCTAGGTTGGCAGGAGCTGGGACCAGAGACGGGACCTCACTTGGTCACACAGCACTCGGGTCCCAAAATGGTGAACTACCGACCTTCTGGTTTGCAGTTTGGCGTCTTAACCACTTGAGCCACCACAGCATCCAGATAACATGGGGCAGCAGCCGGCTGAAACTGGGCTGACCGCTGAAGGGAGTTAATGCAATGCAGACTGGGGGGGGAAACCCAGAATAAAAAGAAGGTTGAACTCGATTATAGTGCAGAATTGGGGTGTGTGTGTGTGTGTGTGTGTAGATTTTTAAAAAGGATGAATTTGATTTTAGTGCAGAATTGATTGGAGGGCACCGTGGTGAACACGGATTAAAAGGAGAGTACAGAATGGGCCAAACTGGGGCGTTGCCAAGTGCCCCCTTCCCACACTCACCTGCCTGGAGATGATCAGTTTGCCTAGAGGCATCGGGGCCCCGTTCTCACTGGCGATCCTTTTCAGAGTGGCAATGGCCTTCTCCTGGTTCCCGGACAGCACATCATACCGTGCACTTTCTGGCAGCCACTGACAAGAGGGAAAGAAGAAGAGAAGAAGAAGAAGAAGAAGAAGAAGAAGGGTTTGGCTTTCTACCTGTCCTTCAGAGTCTCAGACCAGTTTACAAACTCCTCTCCCTTCCCCTCCCCACAACAGACACTCTGGAAGGTAGGTGGGGCTGAGAGAGCTCTCTCGAGAACTGCCCTTGAGAGAACAGCTCTGACAGAACTATGGCTTGCCCCAAGGTCATCCAGCAGCTGCAAGTGGAGGAGTGGGGATTGGGAATCAAACCCGGTTCTCCCGGATTAGAGTCTGCACACTTAACAAGTACATCAAACTGACACAAAAACACTGTACAGATGTGACTAATGTGAACCAGTTTCCTTCCCGGCGAGAGGATACCTACGAAACACAAGACGGCAAACAGCAGCAGAGGGAGGGCCGAGAGGATCAGCAGCCAACGCCAGCCCAGGGTGGGCATCACAAACACGGCCAGGAGGACTTCAAAGACCGTCCCAATGGCCCAGAAGACCTGCCAGTGGAGAAGAGAGAGACGGGCCGGTTGTTCGAGCAAGTGAAATAAAAAAAGGGGTGGCATGATTGAGGTTTACGAGCTTATGCATGGGACAGAGCAGGCAGACAAAGAAGGACACTTCTCCCTTTCTCACAATACAAGAACTCCTTGTGGGCACCCCATGAAATTGCTGAGCAGTCAGGTTAGAACAGATAAAAGGAAGTCCTTCTTCACCCAAAGAGAGATGAACACGTGAAATTCACTGCCACAGGAGGTGACGGCAGCTACAAGCACCGACAGCTTCAAGAGGGAATCAGATAAACATCTGGAGCAGAGGTCCATCAGGTATAGATAGGATCCCTCATCCTGGGGCAAGTGAGGCACTGTATTCTTGGGGGGGGGGGCAACAGTGGGAGGGCTTCTAGTGTCCTGGCCCCACTCCTGGACCTCCTGAGGGCACCTGGTGTTTTTGGCCACTGTGTGACACAGAGCGTTGGACTGGATGGGCCACTGGCCTGATCCAACACTTGCTTCTCTTTTGTTCTTAAAAATTAATCCCTCTTCTTAACATCTGGATCTTGGGCCTTCTGCCCTCTGCAAGACAGGAGAGAGCGCTCTGTGGCTTCACACTCTACGGCGCCAAGAACTGGATTTGTTCTGTTGGAATAACTGGAATTCACTGACTCAAGAGGTTAGGTGATGACGCCCAGTTGGGACCCAAATCTCACATCCAAGGAAAGCAGAAGAAGGCTGGATTGTGCCCATAATTCAGGTTCAATTGAGCATGCGCAGTAAAAACACACGCAACACTGCTTTGTTCCTGTTTTTTGCACACGGGGTGGACCGGCTCTTTGGCCCACTGGGAAAGTTCCCGGGAGACTGCTGCTTGGAGGGCCACTGGTAGCCAAGGGCAAGCTGAACCAAGGGACCCCTGCACAGCCAGGAGTGGCCCAGGGGCTGCTTGGCTCAGATCTGGGCCCTGGGGATAATCAGTGGGCCACTGCAGGGGTCGTTTGGTTCAGCTGGCTCCAAGGTTGCTTTAACGTTCCAATCTGTCTCTGTTCACAAACACTCACCAATAGCGGGTGCGTACATAGGGAAGTGCCACGTGGGAATTCAGCCTCATGCTACCCCAGAGGAGGACTGGGTGGCAAAAATGGACTTGGGAAAGGGCCCCACCTCCAGCCCCCCGATACAGGAGGGGAGGGAGGCAGGAAGAGGTGATCACCTGCCCCACACAGGCTGAAGGCTGCCAGCTTTTGCCCGGCCGTCTCATTTGAAGCAGGGGCTGTGGCTCCTGGTAACAACTCCTGCCCATCTGGTGCAAGACCACCCTGTGTAAGGTGACTTCCACCTTGCTTGGGGCCAGGGTGGCCCTGGGCAGGGGGAGGTGGCTTCCCAAGCCATTAGCCCACCAGACGTTTTCCCAGTGGCCTTAATGGCCAATCCACCCCTGCACTGCCACCGTATGGGCATCCAACCAAAATAAGCATCTAAGCCAGGGGTGGGCAATTGTTTTGGCTCGGGGGCCACTTTGTGGGCGCGGAAGTTAGCGGAGGGCTGCACCTTTTAAAATGATTGCATTCATTAGTTAACTTTGCATTTCAGAAAAGGTATAAATTATATCATAAAAATCAATAAATATAAATTAAATAAAATAGTGGTAGTTTTATTCAATTTATTTATTGTGCTAATTTCATATCATCTATAGCTGCAAGCACATTTAATTTTAGAATCAGTTTAATGAGACAAATGTACCCTATCACACTTTTCTACAATTTTTTTGAAATCAGGAATGAGATTGCTTGTTAAGAAACCAGGTGGTCGACTGTCTTGGTGGGCCGCAAAAAACTCTGTGGCGGGCCGCATGTGGCCCGTGGGCCACAATTTGCCCACCCCTGATCTAAGCACAACCCTGAATGTTGGAACCAGAAGGGGGCACTTTCTCGGCTGGCCAGAGGGCACCTACCTCGATAAGCAGAATGCATTTTGCTCTGGCTTTCATCGGAAGGAATTCCGCGTATAAGGTCACCCTGAAGGGAACAAAAACACAGAGGAACACGTTGGAGGGTGAGGGGGAAATTAAGCAATATCAGACTGATGAAGGGACTGGTGACCAGTGTTCCCTCTAAGCTGAGTTAGTGTGAGCTAGCTCACAGCTTTTTAGCCTTCGGCTCACACCTTTTTGTCTTAGCTCAGGAAGGATGGCTCCAGAGCAATGTTCCCTCTAAGCTGAGTTAGTGTGAGCTAGCTCACAGTTTTTTAGCTTATAGCTCACACCTTTTTTTCTTAGCTCAGGAAGGATGGCTCCAGAGCAAACTAATTTATGCGGCAGCCAAATCGCTTGCTCACAACTTTAATGCTAGGAGTGTTCCCTCTAAGCTGAGTCAGTGTGAGCTAGCTCATAGTTTTTTAGCCTCCGGCTCACACATTTTTGCCTTTGCTCAGGAAGGATGGCTCCAGAGTAAACTAATTTATGCAGCAGCCAAACTGCTCACTCACAACTTTAATGCCAGTAGCTCAGAAAGTAGAATTTTTGCTCACAAGACTCCCCTGCTTAGAGGGAGCATTGCCTTTGACCCTTGAAAGCTCACACCCTGAAACTCTTGTGGGTCTCAAAGGTGCTGCTAAGCTTGAATCTAGCTGTTCTACTTGAAGACCAACCTGGCTGCTATCCTCTGGAACTGTTATTACAAGATAGACATAAATGATCGAGGAACATTTTCAGGGAGCAGAGAATCCCTGCATCATTCAATCAGCCGAGGTTAACATGATGCACTCAGTAGCGATTAGTAAATCCATACATGTCGAGAGGTTATATCCAGTCCAGGCTGGCTGGTGGCAGACTGGTAGAATTCCTTGTTGAGTGTGTGCAGAGGGGAATCTATCACAGCTGTAACAGCACTGAAAGCTTTGGCTCCATTTCCCTGGGGACAGCTCCAGAAAAAACATTAGCTGCCAGTGGATAATGATTTTTTTTAAAAAAAATTCAAACCCATTAGCCAGATTCTGGGCAGGTTCAAATTGCATCGGAATAGCCTCACTGTGGACCCAAAACATCAATGTTTAATAAGCTTAATTGAGGAGGGGGTGGAAGCAGGATGCTCATGCTGACCGGAGCAGAAGTAAAGTGTGTGTGGGGGGGGGGGCGGGGGGGGACATGCTAGCCGGGCGCAGCTTCTGTGTCTACCAAACCCTTCCCTTTCCAGCAGTCAACAGCTTATTTTAGAGCTGATCTCCTCTCCTTGAATTTTGCAGATCTTGACTTCTGTCCTAGTTCTGTTTGCCTTCCCAACCATGTTCTGATCCATGCTGTTAAGGTCAGCTGTGGAAAAACTAACCTTCCTGAGGTGAGGTGTCTTGCAAGTCAGCTGAGTTCCTTTGCAGGGTAGTTAAACTAAGCCTGAAAAGTCTGAACTGCCAGGGAAAGTGTTTGTTTCAGAGGAGGTGGGGGAAAAGACGGCAAGGTTTTAACCCACCGGTGTCCATGCAAGCACCACTGAACTCAGCCAATCAGGCCGAACTGAGGTCAGCATCAAAAGACTGCCTGACCCAGCCCTACCTGGGAGCAGTGTTCCCTCTAAGCTCAGTTAGTGTGAGCCAGCTCACAGTTTCTTAGCCTCCGGCTCATACATTTTTGTCTCCGCTCAGGACGGGCGGCTCCAGCGCAAACTAATTTATGCAGGAGCCAAATTGCTCACTCACAACTTTAATGCCAGCAGTTCACAACGTAGAATTTTTGCTCACGAGACTCCACAGCTTCGAGGGAGCATCGCTTGGGAGGAGGGTAAAGGCCTCCGTACCTTCCCTGAATGACAGCGGCCCTAGCTGCTGGGAAAGAGGTATTAAGTAAAAGGGCAAAGTGGTGGCTAAAGGGAACCTCCACATTCAGAGGCAGTAAGACCTCTGAATCTCAGGACCAGGAGGCGGCAACCTCAAGGGAAGGCCTCAGCTTTTGTGCCCTGTGGTTGTCCCTCCAGAGGACAACTCTTCTTACGGCCTTACGGGGAGCTGCTCGGCTTTGCAGGAGATGGAAGCGTGATGAGAGCAACTACTTACGACTGAGGCACTCCTCCGATGCCGAAGCCCACCAAGCCCCGCAGCACCAGGATCCAGTTGTAAATTGGGGCAAATCCACTGAGGATCCCATAGTATAAGGTCCACAGGACGCTGATCTTGAGCCCCTGCATGGAAGGAAGATAAGGGAGAACGCCCTTTGAGAAAGAGCAAGGGGGAGAGAGAGAGAGCACGCGCAAAGCAGTGTCCCTTAACCCCTCCCCCAACCGTCTTTGGGGTTTGAACGCTGGAGATGGTCTGCAACCAATGGCCAAACAGAAGAAGAGAGACTGCAGGTATCACATCATAGAATCGTAAGAGTTGGAAGGGATCTCCAGGGTCATCTAGTCCAACCCGCTGCACAATGCAGGAAATTCACAAATATCTCCCCCTCCACACCCGCAGTGACTGTTATTTCAAGCCCAGAAGATGGCCCCCAAAACCCCTCCAGGATCCCTGGCCAAACTGGCCTGGAGGAAAATTGCTTCCTGACCCCAAAGTGGCTCCTGAGCCCAAAGTGGCCATCAGCATTTCTCCGGGTTTGTAAGAAAGGGCCACAAGAACTAAGCGCTGAGGCAACCCTTCCTGCCCTCCCTCTCCTGATCTGCCCAAGTTCACAGAATCAGCATTCTCTAGAGAGAAGACTCAGTGAGTGGATGGCAAAGCTGGGCATTCCAGGCTCTCTGATACCAGACCCTTCCCATGGTTTCTAGAGACCGCCTTGGCACTCAGTCCATCAGTCCAAAGGCATTCAACTAGCAAGGTTTCCAGGGAATCCCAGAGACTTACCGTTTTTCTTCCATACTGGTCTGAGATATTTCCCCAGAGGGTGGAGCTGGACATCATGCCCACAAAAACAACCTGTAGTAAATAAAAGGACGGTATTTTGTTACGTTCAGAAGCAAAGCGAAGACAGAAAGAAATCATCCCCCCCCCAACTTCAATAGACCCTCAAAATAGGAATTTAATATAAACATCTGAATCCAAGTTTTTGCAAAGAAGTGCTTTCACTGGACAGGCTGACATGTCAAGATTCAGGAGGCGGCCACTCAAGTTTACTATCAAACTTTAGGGGGAGGGCATCAAATCTATCCCCCAAGGGTGCCCCAATATCTGAATTGTCAAGAAAAAAGCCCAGAGGTGATGTCATTGCGCCAGGCAAGTCCCGTGGGGGACGCTCAAGCATTTGGGTAGAAATTCTATGGTGACCATAGAGTATGTGCCGAAATGCTAGAGCGTCCCCTGGATGATGTGTCTGGCACAATGATGTCACTTCCAGGTGACATTTGTGCACACGCCGAAGACTCCCAGACAGAGAACTGGAGCCCCCTTGCCAGCAGCCAGGTAAGGCCTGGCAACCCTAAATCAAATGGAGGTGCTACTGGTGGGCAGAAGGATTGGCCCACGAGCTGAGATGTCTCCTGTCCTAGACGATGTTGCACTTCCCCTAAACAGGTTTGTAGACTGGGGGTGCTGCTGAACACGGGTCTCCTGTTGGAATTGCAGGTGGCAGACACCTCCCACTCATTTCAGCTAGTGAGCTACCTGCAGCATTTTCTGGGCAAAAAAAAAGATCTTGCCACTGGGCTGCAGGCCTTGGTAACATCTAGGTCTGACTGCTGCAAGGCACTCCCCATAGGGCTACCCTTGGAGAGTGTCTAGAAGCTACTCTTAGTACAGAATGCAGGGGCCAGAATGCTGACTAGAGCGGGTCATAGGGGCCATATCTCTCCAGCCTTGTTCCACCTTCCTTGGCTCCCACTTCATTTGGAGCCCAATTCAAGGTGCTGGTGTTGACCTTTGAAGCCCTGTATGGCTTGAGGCCGGCATACCGTCAGGACCAGCTCCTTCAATAAGAGGGCACCCAACCACTAAGGTCCTCTTCTTTGGGTTCCTCCACCACCCGAGGCTAGATAAGTGGCAGTCCAAGGAAGGGCCCTCAAAATACGTAATTCCCTCCCCAGGGAGATTCATCCGCCCCTCCCCCCCCCATTATCTTCTGCCAGTGGGTGGCGACTTTTCTGCTTGGTGTTTCTTCCCTAACTGATCCTCCTTCCCGTTTATTTGTTTGGCTTTCTTGTTTTTGTCCTGTAGATATTTTTTGAAGTTGTTTTAATGTTTTTGACTGTTTGCCACCTTGGGGACTCTAAGCTGGGTGGAAAGGCAGCACGGAAAAAAACAACGGAAAGAAAATAAATGAACAAAGGAAATAACCCCATTGATAGATAACGTGGCAATCGTGACCAAATCTCTTTGTGTTCATCAACAGGGAGATGGAGGGAGGGAGGGAAGGGGACAGAGAGCTGGAGGGAGGGAGACAGAGGGAGAGAGAGAGAGAGGGATGCAGTGTTCCCTCTAAGCTGAGTTAGTGTGAGCTAGTTCACAGTTTTTTAGCCTCCGGCTCACACATCGCGTGCTCTCAACTTTAATGCCAGTAGCTCACAAAGTAGAATTTTTGCTCACAAGACTCCACAGCTTAGAGGGAGCATTGGCGGTAGGGAGGAAGGGAGGGGGGGAGAGAGAGAGAGAGAGAGAGATGGCAGGAGAGAGACCAGGAGAGAGTCCCAGCCTCTGTCCCCAAACCAGTGAACTTGCTGGAATGAATGGGGTTTTCTTGCTCTATCAACAACCTACAGAAAGAAGTCAAACAACCTTACAGAATACAGGTGCTGTCTGCTATTTTCCTACCGAAGTGAGCAATGCAACCTGCCAGGTGGGTAATCGCCACTCACAATGAAGCTGAGGTGCTAAGATGCTCAGAATCATCATTTCCATGGCGTCAGCCATCTAGAAGAGCGGGAAGGAAGAAACTGTTACTGGGTGCGTCAGCTGGAGAATAAATGGGGAGGAGTTCTCTTTTGGATTCAGGTCTCCCGTTATTTACTTGGGGAGACAAGGAAGCACTGGGGAGGGGGGCTGGGAG
This sequence comes from Lepidodactylus listeri, assembly GCA_029233225.1. Taxonomy (NCBI): domain Eukaryota; kingdom Metazoa; phylum Chordata; class Lepidosauria; order Squamata; family Gekkonidae; genus Lepidodactylus; species Lepidodactylus listeri. The sequence goes on along the minus strand of JARCFY010000013.1, from coordinate 3,233,563 downwards.
CGGCTCCCCCCCCCCCCCCCCGCCATCCCTAGCCCAGCCTTGGCTGTGACCATTGGTCTGTTCTACTTGCCCATGCCAAGCCTGTCAGAATGGACAGCTTCCACTGGAACTTGCCAAATCCTATCGCTTCCACCGCATCCTCCACCATAAAAGTATCTGGAGAAGAATCAAACACTCTGGTTAAGGGCGTTGAGCTGCCTGCTGTAGCAGCTGCAGACAGTCTTCCACAGCTGAGACAAGGGTTCCCTCGGCTAATTGATTCTACACACTCGCTGACATCAAGTCGGAATCAAGACTCTGCCGGAAGCCTGCAATCACATGATCAAGGGCACTGCCCAACCAGAGCAGGTCAGTAGAAGACTGAAAGTCCCAACGTTCAAAGGTCCCCAACTGTGCTGTGAAATTCACATGATAATAAAAAATGGCAACGTTTGTATACCATTTTCAGAGGCTCACAGATATGCTGCTGTAATCCTTATGACAGCCCTGTACAATAGGACAATAGTATCAACCCCATATTGCAGATGGGAGAACTGAGGCTAGGGAACAGTGGCTTTCCCAAGGCCACCAGGGAAGGCAAGATTTCAGCCAGACGTCTCTCCTCACGAGATGGGCAGCCAAGTTAGTCTGTCGGTAGCAGTAGAAAAGAGCCAGGGTCCAGGAGCACCTTCAAGACTGACAAAATTTGTGGCAGGGGAGGACCTTTTGTGAGTCAGTGCTGCCTTCTTCAGATACCCTGCCACACATTTTGTTAGTCTTGAAGGTGCTCCTGGACTCCCTGGCTCTTTTCTACTGTCTCTCCTCACAGTTCATTTTCTAAGCCACCATTACAGTTAGGAACCAATATCTTCCTCTGAACAAAGTCTTAGAATCATAGAATGTTAGAGTTGGAAGGGATCTTGCAGGTCATCTAGTCTAACCCCCTGCACTCTGCAGGAGCATAGCTGAAAGATAGCCCTACAACATACCCGAAAGATGGTCGTCCAGCCTCCGCTTGAAAAACGTCCAGCGAAGGAGCATCCACCACCTCCCGAGGGAGTCTGTTCCACTGCTCAACCACTCTTCCAGTTAGGAAGTTTCTCCTGATATTTAGCCGGTATCGACTCCTTTGTAATTTCCACCCATCCGATCTAGTCTTGCAATCCAGAGCAAGAGAGGGTAGATCTGCTCCATCTTCTACATGACTGCCCTTCGGATATCTGAAGACTGCAATCATGTCCCCTCTAAGCCTTCTCTTTCCCAGGCTAAACATACCCAACTCTTTCAGCCTTTCCCCATAAGACTTGGATTCCAACCCTCTCACCATCCTGGTTGCCCTCTTCTGGACACGCTCGAGCTTGTCAACATCCTTCCTAAAATGTGGTGTCCAAAACTGGACCCAGTACTCCAGGTGAGGCCTGACCATAGCAGAATAGAGCAGAACGGCCACCTCCCGTGATCTGGACACAATGCTTTCATCTCTGTGCTTGTGATCCAAATTCAAAACCTTCACCTTTAAATATTTTTTTTTAAAAAAAGCATCTGAATATTTTGCTTCTTTCTCAAGCCTGGTCGTGTGTGCCCACCACTCACCATCCGTTGGATTGGCAAACTCCCTGGGCACCGTCCCGCCATCTCCCAGCTCCACGGGCTCTAACGCTGTCTGGACTCCCTCGATCTGGACTTCATGCTCACCCGAGACGGCATCCTCCTCGGACCGCGAGCTTTCCCCTGTGCGGCGGAACTTGACCACCCTAGTGATGTCAAAATGAGAGTGAATGTCACGGGTGCTCAGAAGATGAAGGGGATCCATATGGGGAGGCGTGGGCATTTCCACTGAGGGTCTATTGAAATAGATAATTTTGAACTAAAAAGCTCTAATAGACTGGACCCAACAAGAGACCCCCTTCTGGCAGTAAAAAAGCCAAGTGCTGTGCTGCGGAACTGAAAACAAATCAGCCAGTATCATAATGTCCCTGTATAAATCGACGGTGCAGCCTAAATTGGGATACTGTGCACAGTTCTGGTCAACACACCTCAAAACAGATATTATACCACCGGAAAAGGTGCAAAAAAAAAGCCACTAAAATAAATAAAGGGACGGAACATTTTCCCTATGAAGAAAAACTGAAGAGGTTAGGGTTCTTTAGCTTGGAGTAACAATGACTAAGGGGTGACATGATAGAAGTTAACAAAAGTTATGCGCGGGATAAAGAAGGCAGAGAAAGAAGTACTTTTCTTCCTTTCTCACAATACAAGAAATCATGGGCATTGAATGAAATCGATGAACAGTAGGCTTAGAAGAGATAAAAGGAAATACTTCTTCACCCAAAGAATAATTAACATGTGGAATTCACCGCCACAAGAAGTGGTGGCAGCTACAAGCATAGACAGCTTCAAGAGAGGATTAGATAAACATCTGGAGCCGAGGTCCATCAGTGGCTATTAGCCACAAGCTATAAACAGAATGCTATGTTTGGGGCAGTGATGCTTTGTCGTCTTGCTGCTGGGGGGGCAAGAGTGGGAGGGCTTCTCGAGTTCTGGCCCTGTTGGTCGACCTCCTGATGATCCCTGGGTTTTGGCCACAGTGTGACACAGAGTGTTTGACTGGATGGGCCATTGGCCTGATTCAGCATGACTTCTCTTATGTCCTTAGGATGTTGGACTAGATGGACCACTGGTCTACTCCAGCAGGGCTTTTCTGAGGTTCTTATCAGAGGAAGGCCTTGGGCTCTGTGCTCTGTTGCTGGCCCTCCAGAGGAACTCCATAGTGTCCATAGTGTCTGAGTTTTAGCCCCACTTTTCTATAGCTATTTGGGGAGGGGGGAGTCAGAGCCACTGAGGAACTGGAGCATTGGCCATTTCACCAGACCAAGAAGCCCCACTGTTGCAAGTTTTCCCTAAAATGCAAGAGGCCCAAATTCAGTGTAATGGGTCGGCCACACTGGTCTTTTTAAATGTCTGCCCTAATCAGGTATAAAGTGGGATTGGGTGTGTGTGTGTGTGATTTTCCTTTGAAAAGAGGCACACACAGGAGGGGATCTGAACACTCCCCCTTCTCTTCCATCCTGGCTTCAGACACTTTTCTACCAGTCTAGTTCACTTCTTCCCTGACCTGCATGGCCCAGCCCATCAGATCTCAGAAGCTGAGCAGGACCAGCCCTGGTTAGTATTTGGATGGGAGACCAGACCACCAAGGAAGTCCAGGGCTGCTGCACAGAGGTAGGCAAGGGCAAATCACCTCGGGACCTCTCTGGCCTTGGAAACCCCATGGGGGCCAACCATAAGTTGGCTGCAACTTTGAGACTTTGAACACACACACACACACACACAAACACACAGGATGGGAGGGGGGTAAAGAGAGAATTTGGGATGAGGGACCATGAGAAAGTACAGTGGGTGAGGGGAGAGCTCTGCCCCCCTCATTCATGCACCCTTTTTGATGTCCAATTTAGACCCCTCCCATACAACATCATATATGAATTTGGGCAAACACTTGACGAACATGCTGATCCTGCGCCGTCAGTTCCCAGAGGAGAGAAGCAGAGAGAGAGAGAGAGAGAGAGAGAGAGAGAGAGCACCAAACGGATATATAAGCGAAGCAAAAATGAGTTGCAGTGTTGGCTGCTGGGAACTGAGGCAGGAGGGAAGCAAGCTTTTGGTTCTCGAAAGCTGTTGGACTCTGGTGGGAACCCTGTCCTGATTCTTCCTGGACTGGCACTAGCTGTGTTGGATGTTGTTATCCCTAGTGGCCCTTCTCCATCTGTAACCTGATAACGTGACCATTTTTTCCTACAAAGACACCCCAAGCCAGTTTCCCCAAAGATAACAGTCCTTCAAAACCTGCTTTGGTTTTTCTTTTTGAGACATGATCCAGGCACTCCAACCACTTAGGCCTCAGGGAAAGGCAGACTAGAAATGCTAAAACAAATACAAATGTTTTGCATTTGGAAGGAATCTGCGAGCCTGATTTTCCAGAAGACTCCAAAATCACAGCTTTGCCGAAGCCCATTTGAACTGAGAAAGCAAAATACAGCCAACCGCAAACGGCCCGATTTTCTCGCCAGATCTACTCAGGAGCAATTCTGCTGATGTCAAAGGAATCCATTAATGTGCCTTAGTGATCCTTGCCTTGCAAACAATCTTTATTCCTGCCACATCTTGGGGGTGTGTGTGGGGGGGGGGAGGAAATGCATTGCCAATCCACTGCAAACCTTTCAGCTCTGAAACTGAGATGATGGTGTGTTTGCTGAAAGGAAAGGGGCCCTGGGTGTGACAAAAAATAGCGCCATGGCAAATGGCAAAACAAAGGTTATTCTTCTGTACAGACTTTGACAGCCAGACAGGAGGCGGCTCAGCCAGTCTGAATCCCTGCAGTTGTGTGGGTGCAGCGGGCGTCCATGGAAAGAGCATCCCCCCCCCCCCCCCCGCCCACAGGTCCTCCCAAACCCACAGTTCCCCGTGGGACTCTCCCCCGCACACACTGGCGAATCTCTCAGCAGAGCTTCCTTCTGCAGGGGGAAGGCCGAGAGAGCTTCCCGCAGGTACCAGAATGATGTTAGAGGGGAAAGGTGTCTGGCATGCAGGAACGAGATGGAGCAATTCAGCTCAGCTGCAAATGCACTGGGAGACCCCCTCCCCAACCTTCTTTCTCTGGAACCAACAAAAAACCCTTCTCGATTTGAAAGCACAAAGAAAATGAGGCGCCGGAGCCCTTGGCCGCGCCAGGCGGAGGGTGGCCGGGGAAGATGGCTTGCGCTCCCCTTAGGCCCGGGGTATTGTTCAGGCGGAGGAGCCTTCAGAAGGGAGGGAAAAGGGGGCGGCTTGCAATGCAATGCAATTCCCGGACGGCAACCAGGGGCTTGCAAGCCACCCCCCTTGCGAGGGTCCTGTCCTGGGGTGGGGCTCCCCGCTCCCCCCCACCCCCCGGGGGGCACGACTCACGGCAGCTGTCGGAGCTGGAAGAGGTCCTCCTCCATGGCGCCGGCGGGGCGGGCGGCGCCTCTCTGGCATGGCGCTTACATGGCGCGGGGAGAGGCGAGGCCAGTTCAGGAGCCCGGACTGCTGGACAGCTCCCGGGGCCGCCCGCCCGCCCGCCCGCCCAGCGCCGCCGCCGCCGCCGCCGCTGCCAGCCGGGGCCCGGGGCGGAGTAGCCGGGCGGAGGGGGCGGAAGCCTGCCTCTTCCTCGCCCGGCCGGGGGCGGCTCGTCCGGGCTCTTGGAGCTCAGCAGGAGCGGCAGCAGCAGCAGCAGGAGGGGGAGGCGGGCGAGGGGCCGGCGGCGCGCTCTCCACCCCAGGGACGCCCCCTGCGCAAGGCAGGCAGGCAGCCAAGAGGCAGCGATGTGTCAGCAGCACTCGGCAGCCCTTACAAGAGCAGGGCCAAATTATGCAACCTTTCTGGTAGGTTCTGTGGCTCCGAGGGATGCCCATTCCCCCACCGGGTGCCCTTCCCCTGGACTCCAGGAGCTTTCCCTGTCTCCCTGCCACGGGCCGGGGGGGGGGGGGGTCGACACCCTGAGCGGATTCCTGGGATCCACCCATAAGAAGAAGAAGACGGAGAAGAAGAGAAGAAGAGATTGGATTTATACCCCGCCCTCCACTCACTTGGAGTCTCAGAGCGGCTTACAAACTCCTTTCCCTCCCCCTCCCCACAACAGACACCCTGTGAGGGAGGTGGGGCTGAGAGAGCTCTGACAGAACTGTCCTTGAGAGAACAGCTGGTACAGAGCTATGGCTTGCCCAAGGTCATCCAGCCAGGTGCAAGTGGAGGAGTGGGGAATCAAACCCGGTTCTCCCAGATTAGAGTCCGCGCACTTAACCACGACGCCAGACTGGCAAAGAACAGAAGAGAAGCCCATGCTGGATCAGGCCAGTGGCCCATCCAGTCCACACAGTGGCCAAAAACACCAGGGGCCCTCAGGAGGTCCAGCAGCGGGGCCAGGACACCAGAAGCCCTCCCACTGTTGCTCCCCCCAGTACAAAGACAGGAACTCTCAGTCTGGGGCAAGGGATGCTCTGTAGTCTTTCCTGTACTGTAGCAGTGGCAAATATATGAAGCTGTGAGCCACAAAGACCGCTGGTACAAATCTCACCTCTGCCAGCATCTCGCTTGGTGAGCTACTGGCTCTCAACCTCCATCTGTAAAATCATAATACCAGTCTACCTTACATGGCTGAACTGCAGATCGGAAGGTTGGTAGTTCAGCAGTTTGAGACCTGACTGCTGTATGATGGAGTGAGCTCCCATCTCTGGCCCCAGCTCCTGCCAACCTAGCAGTTCGAAAGCAAGAAACTGCAAGTAGATAAATAGGTACTGCTTTGGTGGGAAGGTGACAGCGTTCCGTGCACCTCAGCATCTAGTCATGCCGGCCACATGACCACGGAAATGTCTTGGGACAGCGCTGGCTCTTCGACTTGGAAACAGAGATGAGCACCGTATCCCGAGAATTGGATTCGACTGGCTTTTGATCAAGGGAAACCTTTATCTTTACCTGAAGTACATGAAAGGGCTGCAGTGGCTCAGAGGTTAAGATGCTGAGTTGCAGACTGGAAGGTCGGTAGCTTGGCAGTTCGAGACCCTAATGCCGTGTGACGTAGTGAGCTCCCCTCTCTGGCCCCAGCTCCTGCCAACCTAGCAGTTTGAAGGCAAGAAATGGCAAGTAGATAAATAGGTACTGCTTCGGTGGGAAGGTAGCAGCGTTCCATGAGCCTTGGCATTTAGTCATGCCGGCTACATGACCACGGAGAAGTATTTGGACAGCGCTGGCTCGTTGGCTTGGAAATGAAGACGAGCACCACATCCGTAGAGCAGGATTTGACAAGCTTTCGGGCAAGGGAAACCTTTAAAGTACATGAACTACTTCCTGTAAAGTGCTGTAGAAATGCCAAATATTCTTCTTATTATCTAGGAGGACATGGAGTGGAGTTAGTCTATATCCAGTGCCACAGCCAAATGTCAGCCGAAGAGGGCAAACACCTCCCCATGAGGACCAGGGGCAAAGGCCAGGGAGCAGTGCCAGAATCTCTGCAAGGGAGCCAGCTCTTAAAGCAAACATGGGAATGTGCAGCTTTCACAAGTGCATTTCAAAACCTGGCAGAGGTCAAAAAAAGGGCAGAGGACCCCGGCAATAGGAGGGAAGGGGGTTGAAGTGTAACATAATATTGGATTGCTTTATTTACGCCCCACTTTTCTCCCCAATGGGGACCCAGAGCAGCTTACATCATTCTCCGCTCCGCCATTTTTATCTTCATAATGACACCCCTGTGACGGGAGAGTGCGTGAGTGGCCCAAGCTTCCACGGAAGAGTGGGGATCTGAACCTGGGTTTCCCAGATCCTAGTCCAACTCTAAATTGATTGGACAATCTGTATTATTTTTCAAGATGGGAAATACCAATGAAGGTATTTTATTTATACTGATTCAAATTTTATTTATACTGATTCAAATGATATATGAATACATATCATACTAGAACAACACAATACACCAATGCAATCCTAAGAATACTTTGCTGAAAGCGAATCCCACTGAACAGACCGGAGTAGGATTTGGAGAGCAGAGTCGCCTAGCATTGCTCTTTTAATGTGGTGGAGTATTTCGGAATCTAAGGAAGTAGGTAACTCTGAATGAACTACTGTGTACATGTCAGTTATTTTTATGGATACTCTGTTTTTCACTGTCAGTGGCCTGTAATTTATCGTCAGGTGCCCTTTTGTTTTTCCTTTTAGGCTCTTTCTGCCTTCAGTAAGCTGACTATTAGAGCAGAGCTTGTATACTGCCTCTATATATCAAGGCCCACTCCATTACCTCTGACATTTAGGGAGGGGCTGCAGCTCAGTGGCAGAGCGTATGCTTGGCAAAGGTTCCAGGTACAATCCCAATGACAATGTGGGTGACAATGTGGCAAATGAAGCTCAGTGTAGGTAAGTGTAAGGTGATGCACATTGGGACAAAAAAAAACCCAACTTCAAGTCTAGCCTAATGGGGTCTGAACTTGCTGAGACTGAGAAGGAAAAAGAAAGTGTCCCCCCCAGTGTGTTGCAGCAGTGAAAAAGGCAAACTCCATGTTAGGGATTACTAGGGATTGAAAATAAAATGGCTGATATTATAATGCCCCTGTATAGATCTACAGTGCAGCCTCATTTGGAATACCATGTACAGTTCTGGTCACTGTAGCTCCAAAAGGACATTGCAGAGCTGGACAAAGTACAGAGGAGGGCAACCAAGATGACGAGGGTGTTGGAGCACCTTCCCTATGAGGGAAGGCTGAAGAGTCTGGGACTTTTCAGTTTAGAAAAGAGACAACTAAGGGGGGGACAGCTACTAAGTCTAAAGGGCTTCCTTGCAAGCTCTTCCTTGCTTTTTGCCTCATTTGCTCTTTTCTTTTCAAGATGAACATGACTTTATGATAAAGCAGTAAAGCAGATGTTTGCAAAAGAAAAGCATCACCTGGAATGTGGCAGGTAGAGTGATGAGCTTATACAGGGCTGTTATAGGTTCAAATTCTGGCCTTGTTTTGAAGCTCATGGGGTGACCTTGTAGGATTATTTAAACAAACAAACAGTCTGGTAACACTTAAAAGCTCTAGCGGCATTTGTTCCAGCATGAGTGAGAGCTAATTTCTTCAGATGTCATAAACAGAACATCCTATTCCACATTTTAGAGGGGAAATTACCAAAGTGGAGGAGGGGGAAGGGAGGGTTTGAGGGCAGAAATAGGCTTGGAGGGTTACCAGATCGTGATTTTAAAAATCCAGTCTTGTCTCTGGTAAGTCAGGAAGCAGAATGGGGGATGACATCCTGCACCTTGGAGCAAATGGGCAGCGCAGAGCTAAGAGGGTAATGGCACGGGGTTAATCAAAAAGAATATTAAACACTCCACCAGTGTTCCCTCTAAGCTGAGTTATTGTGAGCTAGCTCACTGTTTTTTAGCCTCCAGCTCACATATTTTTGTCTTAGCCCAGGCAGGAGGGCTCCAGAGCCAACTCATTTATGCAGTAGCCAAATCACTCACTCACAGCTTTAATGTCAGTAGCTCACAAAGTAGAATTTTTGCTCACAAGACTCCACAACTTAAGAGTATTGTCCACCTAGTTAGTTATTTTAAACAAAATACCTACTACTATACCCAAAACCAAACCAGGGGAAGGTAAAATACCTGATGGCTGTCAGCCTTGTGGCTTTGGTAAGACACCCTCTCTCTCTGTCACGTCCTTTACCTGGGATTCAATACAAAGATTTGATAGAATCAGAATAGTAAAATAAAGTACTATAGACATTATACATTAAGCAAACACAGTGGGCTGTATCCTACCGGTTTCCCCACTTAATCTTGTCCTTCCTCACCACAGAGCCAGTCCCATGTGGCTTTCATCTATATGGATCCCATGATCCTTACCATAACCTTTTCAGAGGTCAAGAATGACCACTCCTCACGTGTCTGCTGGTGGAAAGTACCATCAAGTCACAGCTGACTTATGGTGATCCCTCAAGGGTTTTTCATGGCAAGAGATGAACGGAGGGAGGTTGCCATTTCCTGCCTCTGTGCCAGAACACTGGACTTCCTTGGTGGTTTCTGCTTAGTTTCTGAGGTTTGATGAGATACAGCCAGCCTGGCCCTTCTTTACCAATGAAAAGGCTGGTAGGGGCAGCAAAGTGACAGTTGCTTGTAGGGCATAGTCTGTCTGCAAAGCTGTATGCATATATTTAAATGGGCAATTAGTCTACTGTCAGCCCGCACATGCTTTCTCATATGCATTCATTTTGTAGGTGTATCAAATGTATATCACGCTCTATCCATAAGGCTGGTAAAATATCAGCCCTCTTGTATGGGTACACCTGCTTTGGCGGGGTAGGGCAGGATATAAATTGGAAAACAAAAAATAAAATAAAATCTAACACTTTTCTACTGTACAATGACTTTGAAAACCCTAGGAATTAGGAAACTACATTTCTGTGCTATGTACAGATTTGTTTTTAGGCCAGAGAGCATTTAGAAAGTAGCAGAGGAGAGGCTAAAAAAAACCCCATCTAGGACAGGGGTGGGCAATTGTTTTGGCTCGGGGGCCACTTTGTGGGAGTGGAGGTTAGCAGAGGGCCGCACTTTTAAAATGATTGCATTCATTAGTTAACTGCATTTCAGAAAAGGTATAAATTGTATCATAAAAATCAATAAATATAAATTGAATTAAATAGTGGTAGTTTTAGTCAATTTATTTATTGTGCTAATTTCATATCAACTATAGCTGCAAGCACATTTAATTTTAGAATCAGTTTAATGAGACAAATGTACCCTATCACACTTTTCTACAACTTTTTTGAAATCAGGAATGAGATTGCTTGTTGAGATTCTCATCACAGCCTGCAAGTTAATGTCTGTCAAAGACATCTATATTTACTCTTGCTGATCTTCATGCAAGAAAAACTTTGCTCACAAATATATGTGGACCCAAATATAGAGAACATTTTCCCAGCAAATATCTTCATACATGGAGTTTTTTCAGCAGACAAAGATTTGTAAAAGTCAGCTAATGTCACAGCATTAAACATTTCTTTCACAGTGTGATCTGACTGCATGTCAGTAAGTTCAAGCTGCAGCTCCTCAGGTACTGTATCAATATCAGCAGTGATGGGATAAGAGAGCAAATTGAATTTAGGCTCAATTTTCTTAAAGTCCTGAAATCTTCTTGGCGGGCCGCAAAAAACTCTGTGGCGGGCCGCATGTGGCCCCTGGGCCGCCATTTGCCCACCTCTGATCTAGGAGAAGCAGGCCAGCCATGATAAGAACCTACAAATATAAGAGAAGCCAATGTTGGATCAGGCCAGTGGCCCATCCAGTCCAACATTCTGTCACACAGTGGCCAAAAACACCAGGTGCCACCAAAAGGTCCAGCAGTGGGGCCAGGACACTAGAAGCCCCCCCCCCCCCAAGCACCAAGAAGACAGAGCATCACTTGCCCCACACTGAGAGTTCCCATCTATACTTTGTGGCTAATAGCCACTGATGGACCTCTGCTCCATGAGTTTATCTAATTCCCTCTTGAAACTGTCCATGCCTGTAGCCACCACCCCCTCCTGTGGCAGTGAATTTCACGTGTTAATCACTCTTTGGGTGAAAAAGTACTTCCTTTTATCTGTTCTAACCTGACTGCTCAGCAATTTCATGGAGTGCCCACAAGTTCTTGTATTGTGAGAAAGGGAGAAAAGGACTTCTTTCTCTACCTGCTCTATCCCATGCATAATCTTATAAACCTCGATCATGTCACCCCTCAGCCGTCATTTCTCCAAGCTAATGAGCCCCAAGCGCTTCAACCTTTCTTGGGAGTGTGGACTCTGGGAGAACTGGGTTTGATTCCCCACACCTCCACATGCAGCTGCTGGTGTGACCTTGGGTCAGTCACAAGTTCTCTTTGAGCTGTTGTCTCAAGAGCAGTCCTTGAAGAGCTCTCTCAGCCACACCTACTTCATGAGGTGCCTGTTGTGGGGAAGGGAAGGAGACTGTAAGCCACTCTGAGTCTCCTGAGTGAAGGCCAGGGTATAAATCCAATTCTCCTCCTCCTAGGTTTTCATAACAAAATTCAAGTTCAGTCTGGCACCTATAAGACCAACAAATTTTTATCAAAGTGTAAGCCTTCCTGTGCACACTTACTTATTCAGAGATACTGGAAATGGAAGTTACCAGACAGGAAGTTACCAGTCCATATGTATAGGCAGAGGGTGAGCAGCAAATTAACATACAACATAATGGAGATGTTTAACCGATGCAAGGGCCAAACAGGAATAACAAGCTTAGTTTCTAGTTTGGGCAGCAAATGTAAACACTTCTCCACAGTTTTCAGGGTTTCAAGGTATGAGCTTTCAAGAGAGAAAGCTCCCATCATCAGAAATTAATGAAGTACATTTATTTAAGCAAATCAGGCATGCATCTCGGCCCTCTCCCCGTGAGCAGCCAGGACAGTCTAGCGCCCTCCCCTCAATCCAGAACAGACGCGCTTGGGAACTTTCCTTCCCCACCTCGGAACCATAGACTCAGGGGACCCGGGCTACGGCGGAGTAGCTGAGCGGCGAACCCCTTAGCAACCGGCGAGGGAGGTGGAGCTCGTTGCTAGGGAGTCCGCCCTCCAAAAGGGCTCGGGCGGGCCGTTTCCGGTCCGTGCCTGGCTCCCCCGCCGCCGCCTGTTCCTGTCGGTTCCGCCCGGCTGTGGCGGCCGAGGCAGGCGAGGTCCGGGGGATGCTGCTGAGCCGCCCCGGGGCGGAGAGGACGGAGAAGGCGGCGGTCCGGCGGCTCCTGCGAGCGGGAGGGGCGGCCAGGTCAGCCTGGTGGGCGGGGCAGGGGTCGCCTCGGAGCCCGGAGAGCCGCAGTGGAGCCTCCAGGCTCAGGGGCAGTGCACCACAGACGGCAGAGGAGCGCGGCCTCAGGCAGGCGCTAAACTGGAGGCGATAGTCCGGGGGGGGGGGGCGCCTGGAGTAGGGTTGCCATCTCTGGGTTGGGAAACACCTGGAGCCTTTGGGGGTGGGGCCGGGAGAGGGCGGGGCTTGGGGAGGGGAGGGGCCTCAGCATGGTCCAATGCTGTATAGAGTCCACCCTCCAAAGCAGCCACTTTCTCCAGGGGAGCTGATCTCTGTCGGCTGGAGGTCAGATGCAAAAGCGGGAGGTCCCCAAGCCCCACCTGGAGGCTGGCAGTCCTAGGGGGATGGAGACTGGGGAGGGGAGGGACCCCAGCAGGGTATTATGCCATATAGAGTCCATCCTCCAAAACAGTCGTTTCCTCCAGGGGAGCTGATCCTGGTCGTCGGGAGATCAATCATAATAGCGGTGGGAGATCTCCAGGTGCTACCTGGAGGTTGGCGACCCTGGTCTGGAGTCTGCGGAGTTGAGGCTCTGCCACTGAGCTAAGGACGGTCCGCACAACCGTTGTCTGTTTCAACACGTGGAGCTGCCTTATGCTGAGAAGAAAAAGAGATTGGATTTATACCCCGCCCTTCACTCCCCGAAGGAGTCTCAGAGCAATTTACAATCTCCTTTCTCTTCCCCTCCCCACAACAGGCACTCTGTGAGGTAGGTGGGGCCGAGAGAGCTCTGGGAGAACTGCCCTTGAGAGAACGGCTCTGAAAGGAGTTGTGACTGACCCAAGGTCACACCAGCAACTGCAAGTGGAGGAGTGGGGTATCAAACATGGTTCTTCCAGGTTAGAGTCCATGCTCCTAACCACTGCACCAAACTGGCTGAGACAGACCAAGTGTTGTCACTATCGTTTCTTGTGATTGGTAGCAGCTCTCTGCTGTCTCGGGCAGAGAATCTTTCAGATCACCTGAGCCTTTTGACGGGAGAGGCCAAAGGCTGGATGTGGGACTTCCTTTCTGCATGGAAAATCAACATTCTACCGTAACCCACCCTTAAATAAAGTTACTTATACTAGGGGTGCCAGTTTACAGGTGGCACCTGGGGGTGACCCAGAATTACAGCTGACCTTGAGACTACAAAGATCAGTTCCCCTGGAGAAAATGGATGCTTTGAAGGGTGGACTTTATGGCCTTGTAGAAGAAGAGAAGAGGAGATTGGATTTATACCCCGCCCTTCACTCCCCAAGGGAGTCTCAGAGCGGCTTACAAACTCCTTTTCCCTTCCCCTCCCCACAACAGACACCCTGTGAGGTAGGTGGGGCTGAGAGAGCTCTTTCCCAAGCTGTCCTTGAGGGAACAGCTGGTACAGAGCTATGGCTTGCCCAAGGTCATCCAGCCAGGTGCAAGTGGAGGAGTGGGGAATCAAACCCGGTTCTCCCAGATTAGAGTCCGCACACTTAACCACTACACCAAACTGGCTCTCCACTGTACCCCACTGAGGTTCTTCTCCTCCCCAGGCATCACCCTCATATCTCTAGGAGTTTCCCAGCCTGGGGAGGGCAAGGACCTCAGCTGGGAATAATACATCAAGTCCACTTTCCAAAGCAGACATTTTTCTCCAATGGAAGTGATTTCTATTGCCTGGAGATCAGTTGTGGTTTCTTTTAAGATCTTCAGGCTCCTCCTGTGGCTGTAAAAGATTGGTGTGTTTGTATAACATTTACTTGTGTTTGTTTTTCCCCCCTTGTTCTTAGATCCAAAGTAATGAAGAACTGGGGTGTGATTGGTGGGATTGCGGCTGCTCTTGCTGCAAGCATTTATGTCTTGTGGGGTCCCATCACTGAGCGGAAAAAGCGCAGAAAAGGTGAGGGAGCTGGGGGGGGGGGAATGGGTTTGGTGCTGTGCCTCCTGACCCCAAACAGAGGGGGTGGAGGTAGGGGCCTCACTTGGCAACTGCCCCATCCTCCCTAAGTTAGTGTTTATTAGACGCTAGTGGAGTTTTTGTTCTGCTTTCTTAGTCAGAGTTGGGAAGGAAAAGCCAGAAACAAGGAAGTGAGGTTACAATTCAGTGCTGGTGTTATGTGGGGAGGAGACTCTCCCAATGCAGCATCCAGGGCTACTGGAGCCTAATTGCCTTCTGCCTTCCCCCCAGTGTCAGTCCATGGAGACTGCCATGCTGAATTGTGCTTGATATCTTTTTCATAGGGCTAGCCCCAGGCTTGCTTAACCTGGGCAACACATGTTTCATGAACTCTTTGCTCCAAAGCTTGTCTGCATGTCCATCTTTGATCAACTGGTTAGAAGAGTTCACAGTTCAGACGGAGGCCAACCAGTCTGCGTCCTCTGGGAACCCGAGTTTGTCCCTCACATTACTCCGGCTCCTGAAAGGTAACATTGCATTAGTAATATCTGCAGGGGTTGGGTGTCATGAAGCATCAAAACAAGTCACTTGAGATGTTCCGTGGGGAAGAATATTTTTGAGGGATAATACTGTGTTCTACCAGTAGATGTCGCTATAATGCCATTTGCTGCTCTTGGTGTAGGAAGGCTTTTGTGTTAACCCTTGTAGGTCAAGAGACCTCAAAGAGCACCATACTGACACCTTCTGGCAGGCCATAACATTAAAGTATCAACCACAGTTTTTGACTAATCAAATACTGAAGTTCACAATACATGCTGGTAAGCCTTGGAAGGTAATTGCAGGGAGCTCACCTACATGCATTTGTCATCATTGTATTGACTTACTCTGAGTAATCCGCCTTCAGTCCAAGTGAGAAAAGTGGCGTATAAATGATGCAAATAAATAAGCCCACCAAGTGTCTGTAGTAGCAAAGGTGTCCATGTTCTAGGATCGCCTCTGTGGCACCTGAGTGACCTGAAGGCGATCAAACCTGAGGAGCAGCTCACGATTGGGGAGTGAACACTTCTCTAGTGTTTTGGGGTCTTCATTCTTTCTGTGTTTGATGCTTTCAGCTTTATCATGTCAAGAGGCGACAGATGAGGACATCCTGGATGCAAGCTGCTTGCTAGAGGTTCTGAGGACATACCGGTGGCAGATCTCCTCTTTTGAAGAGCAGGTAGGCACTGAACGAGAAGGAGACATCATTGCATGCTGCTCAGTGCTTCAGTGCACGGTCTGAGGCACTTGTCAGACACAAGTTGTTGTGGGAGACGCAGAAACGGAAATACCAGCTTCTTCACTTCCTTAAATCTTTTTTTAAAAAATTATTTTTATAGATTTTCTTATTACAACATAGGATATGCTGATTTCGAATATTAAATATGAGAGTCTTACATTCACTTTTCCCAACATTTACATCTCTACACTTACTGGACATTTCCCTAAGTTAATTTCCCAACCCATCTATACATCCTTGCCCAAAGTTCCTTACGGGTTACTTCATCTTTGTCTTGTAGTAAGTTAGTCACTCTGGCGATTTCAGCCAGTTAGAACAGTTTCTGAACAAGTTCTTCTCTTGATGGGGTTCTATCAACTTTCCAAAGTTTGGCAACCAGAATTCTAGCTGTTGTTAAGATATATACTAAATCTTTGAATGCTTTATTTATTTATTTATTTATTATTTAAATGTATATACCTAGCCACCTCCACAAAGTGGGGCTCAGAGCGGTTCACAACAATATTATTAAAGCAGAGATAACGCATATAGTGAAAACAGTATAAAATACAGAATATAAAAAGCAAACAACTTACAACAGATAGTGGTGGATCTGGCATTAAGCCCCGATAATACACTTAACTGGGAAAGGCCTGATGGAAAAGCTCAGTCTTACAGGCCCTGTGGAACCTAGAGAGGTCCTGCAGGGCCCGGGTCTAATCTGAGAGGGCATTTCACAAGGACAGGGCTACAACTGAAAAAGCCCTCACCCTGGTGGATACCAGATGGGTGGCCCGAGGCCCCAGCACCCCCAAAAGCTTACCAGCCTCATAATTTTCAAACCTGTTTAAGACATTGTGTAGCAGAGGCCCCCAACATTTTTGTGCCTGTGGGCAACTTTGGAAAATTCTGACACAGTGTGGTGGGCACAGCCACAAAATGACTGCTATAAAATGGCTGCCGTAGGAGGTGGAGCCAGCCACAAAATGGCTGCTGCATCTGACCTTCAGTCTCCCTGTGAGAATCCTTGTGCTGTGGTGGCAGCTGCTGCCAAAGCAGCATTTGAAGACAAAACCTGCACAGCCAGTCAGAACTGCAGTGGACAACAGCCACACCTGGCCCTGCCTACTTTCTAAAAACATTTGGTGGGCACCAGGAAAAGCGTCAGCAGGCACCAATAGCACCCATGGGCATCACATGACCCTTTTCATAAAAACTACTAACATCCATGAAAAGGAAACCTGAGTTTTTAGAATTTTGAAAACTTCCTGAAAGCCACAATACGTAGACATATGTGCATGCATGCACACAGACATTCACACACCCCAGGTCCTAAAGGATCTGCTTTTCCAGATTCACGGACTCCCACTGGCTGCTTCTCTCTGCAGGATGCTCATGAGCTATTCCACGTCCTCACCTCATCACTGGAAGATGAACGAGATCGCCAGCCGCGGGTCACAAACCTGTTTGACGTGCACTCCCTGGAGGTGAGGGTTTGAGAAGTAGCAGGGGGGGTGAGGGCTCTGGGAGCCACAGAAGGGTGAATTGGTGCAGATACCAGTGAATCGTGGAGCTGGACCAGTCCCCAAAGGCTGTTGGGTTCAGTCCTCTGACTGAGGATGGGACCTTTTACCCCACATCCCTGGAACCACCCTGCACTACTGAGGGTGGGTGCTGTGGCGCTCAGCTGCCAGTGGCTCCTGCAAGCGAGCCGGACTCTGTGGGGTTGGGTACTGCCAGATGAGGGGGAGGCGGGGTCACAGGCCTAGCAGGATGAAGGATGGTAAGACCGTTGCGGCCAGTGAGAATTGCTCTGGGGTGGCCAGATAGGACTTTTCCACACATGGAATGGTTTGCCAAAGTGTCTTACAGATGAGCAGATGGGAATGTCCCTTTTCATGTGAAGAGCTCAGGTCAGACAGATGGAATTGGCTTGCAGCTTGCCAGTTGCCGGAGCCCCAGCACTACTTCTCTGGGCCGAAACAGACTTCCCCCAACTTAGCCAACATATCAGTCTCATGGACAACAAAGAAACGTTCTGTTTTATTTCTGGAGGACTGAAACGCACCACATTGAGGCCTGCAGCTAGTCCAGAGTCTGGGCCTCATAATTCTGCTCAGGGCCAGTTTCTGCAAACTTTTGCAGAGCTGTTATCGCATCAGGTTGCAGGGATGACTGCTTCTTCTCTCCCCCCCCCCCCCCCCGGCACAGAAAGTTAGCAGAGAGACAGGTTCAGCCTGGTCTTTTTGTTGACTTGTTCTTTTTCTGAGGCTGGCAAAGAGTTTTTACCCCATGAGGGGGCAGCATTCAGACTTGCGACAGTCTAAACCCACTTGAAGGGGGCTGCCACACCATTGTGCCCCACGTCTAAACTAGCCCTCAAGGTTTTAGCCACTTAATGATCAAGGATTTTCCAATAGTCTTTTTTTCCAGATGATCTGACATTGCAGAGCTGGGAAATGTACTGAGGAGGGCAACCCAGACGATGAGGGAGTTGGAGCACCTTCCCTATGAGGAAAGGCTGCAGAGTCTGGGAATTTTCAGTTTAGAAAAGAGACGGCTAAGGGGGGGACATGATAGAGGTTTATAAAATTATGCCCGGGGTGGAGAGAGTTGACAAAGAAATTTTTCGCACTCTCAAAATACCAGAACTGGAGGGCATCCAGTGAAACTGATGGGCAGTAGGTTCAGGACGGACAAAAAGAAATGCTGCTTTATACAGAGAGTAATTCAAATGTGGAATTTGCTGCCAGAGGATGCAGTGATGGCCACAGGAGTAAACAGCTTTGAAAGGGGATTAGATAGATTCATGGAGGATGTCTATCAGTGGCTACTTGCCATGGTGACTGAGGGAAACCTCCACATTCAGAGAATTGGACTCTCTGCCCTCTGGTTGGCCCTCCAGAGGAACTGGTTGGCCATTATGTGAGAGAGGATGCTGGATTGATGGACTGCTGGTCCAATCCAGTAGGGGTCCTCTTATGTTATGTTTTTATGGGACATTGCGTAGAGTGTCCAGTCACTATCCAGGACCTTTTCATCCTCTTTCAGGGTTTTGGGTTCCTTATTTCAAAGATTATCTGCAGAAAATTAAGTTAAGAATGTGACCTTTAAGCTGCGTTTGAAGATCTGGCTCCCCCCTTCCCCTGGTGTTTTTTGCTTGTTTGTTTGTGGAGAATGTTAAAACCTTTAAAACCGTACATGTGAATAAACAGGAAAGTTTTATTTGTAACATGATTTTTAAAATGTGTTTTTTGTATGTCTGTGCAGCAGCCAGAAATACCTCACAAGCAAATACGTTGCAGAATGAGAGGTAAATTCAGTTTGCTTTCTTGGGAAGACATGAAGGGTCTCTGGAGTATCAGCCATTTGCCTGGCTGATCTAAAAATCTGTTTCCCTGGGAAATGCCTTTTGCCTGTGCACCAGTTCCACTCCTCTTCCACTTTTTAAAAAAATCTTGCCCTTCCTTCAAGAAGCTTAGAAGAATGTACCCGATTCCTCTCTCCTCCTTTTTATCCTCACTACAACCCTGCAAGGTAGACAAGTCCGAGGACAAATGATTGGCCCAAGGTTACCTGGTTCTGAGGTGGGCTCCTGTTTCTGTCTTCCTGAGGCTAGAGGTGCAGACAGTCCCTCCCCCTTCTCTGCAGTGGCTGCAGACCCCAGCACCCTCTTCCACTGCCTGGCCTGAGCGGGGCTGACCCCCTGGAAAGGAAGAGGAGACCCTTCACTTCCTCCTACCACTTCTGAGTCCAGCTAGTGGGAACGCAGCTTGGTGGGGTGTTTTGCAAATGTCAAACCTGCACGAGGGTTGCATTGTAGCATTGTTGGGTCAGCTTATGCAGGGCAAAGCAGTAAAACTGAATCACGTTGTATATTTTTGCAGAGTCACCTCATTCCGTGTCGAATCACTGGAAGTTGCAGCATCCTTTTCATGGGAGGCTGACCAGCAACATGGTCTGCAAACACTGCAGGCATCAGGTATGTGTGTGCATGCAGACAGACAGACAGAGGGCGGGTGGGCGGGTGGGAGGCCTTGCTGGGGCGGCCGGTGACCAGCTGTGAAACTGGGGGGGGAGATGGGGCCAAAGAGAGGCTGCGTTGGCTTCTGACCTCACAGAGAGGATGGGACTCTGGCATCCAAGGCTCTTCTGGAGCCAGGAGGGAAGGGGGAGGGTGTTCCTGGCAGTATTCAGCTGCAAGTTCTGGGAGGGCGGGGTGGGGGGGGAAGTAATGCTGAGGGGTACCCCTGCTGCAGGAGTGTGGGTGTCATTTTTAAGTGTTTCCCTACATTAAAAGCTCCCCGGTATGTAGTCAGATACCACTGCCAGGAGAGCACTAGGTGGGAAATGTTGCATGTGCTGGTTTATTCCACGCGGGCAGGTTTTCAAACCCAGGGGAATCGTTCACCCCTCTCCCACTCAGCTCGAAGTGGCTCAGCCCAGAATTCTCCCCCGTTATTCTGCACCATACATTGCTTTACTTCCAAGATTAGCAGAGCTGCCAAGTTGAGTGAGTGCAACGGGCTGGATCCCACGAGACATACACCACATGCGAATGCTGCCCTTTGTTTCAAACACACATGAATCTTTCCACTAGAAAATTAGCATCTCAGGGTTCTAGTCTGGTGCTCTGCCTGCTGTTCTGGCTGCCTGTCCATAGGGAGTTTTTAAAGCAGGGTCATATTAGTATCATTATTATTATTCCCTATCCCAACTTGTACTGGGCTCTGGGCGATGTACAGTATGGCATTAAGCCTTAGGAACAATATACAAACATTAAAGAGCCAGTTTGGTGTAGTGGTTAAGTGCACGGACTCTAATCTAGGAGAACCGGGTTTGATTCCCCACTCCTCCACTTGCACCTGGCTGGATGACCTTGGGCAAGCCGTAGCTCTGGCACAGCTGTTCTCTCAAGGACAGCTTGGGAAAGAGCTCTCTCAGCCCCACCTACCTCACAGGGTGTCTGTTGTGGGGAAGGGAAGGGAAAAGGAGTTTGTAAGCCGCTCTGAGACTCCCTTGGGGAGTGGAGGGTGGGGTATAAATCCAATCTCTTCTTCTTCTAAATATAATAAAATTAATAGCATTAAAAACCAATTTAAAACAAATTCAAGATGGCATCACTAACAATTGTACAATTGAAAATCTGGAATTCTGAACAATTTTGGTCACTTCCTAAGTTCTTTTTTGTTTTATTTGGGAGGGGGGGAGGGGGGTGGGTGCCAGCCATGTTGGAAAACCGTCGCTGTCCCTAACCGAAAGCCTGGTGGAACATCTCTGCCTTGCAGGCCCTGCGGAACTGCATGAGGTCCCGCAGGGCTCTGACTGTATTAGGCAGAGTTCTACCAGGCTGGGGCCAGGACCGAAAAGGGACAGCCGGACCCCTTTGGGGCTAGGGATCACCAGTAAGTTGTTATCTGCAGAGTGTAAAGCTCTCCAAGGGACATCAGGAAGGAGGCAGTTCTGTAGGTGCATGCAAAACTGACCCCCCCCCCCCCCCCCGGCCACTACCTGGAGTCCGAAGTGATGCTCTCCATTATGGTGCCCATTCCACTGCATAAGTTGCCCCAAGGCAGTTCTGAGGAGGGATCTGAACCCAGGCCGCCATCGTGTATGCATAGCGGATGTGTGCAGTCTTATATACAACAGGGTGAAGCTGGCCTTGGAAGTGATTTCCACTCAGCCCTGAAGGCTGTGGGAATGAGGCCACGGCAAGTTTCACCTTCAGTAGAGGTGTGTATGCTTTCCCTTTCAGAGTCCGGTCAGATATGATACTTTCGACAGCCTTTCCTTGAGCATCCCTGCCACAAAGTGGGTAAGTCCTCGCTCTCCCCTCTGGGGCTGGGCAGTCGTCTTCACAGAGGAAGAAGCTGCCGTTTTTCATGAGGAAAGCGCTCCAACTCTCTGCCTCCTCTTCCTTCCCTCGGATGCAGGGCCACCCTATGACACTGGACCACTGCCTCCACCATTTCATCTCTTCTGAGTCGGTCAAGGACGTCGTCTGCAACAACTGCACCAAAGTAGGTTGTTCCAATGACTGCTGTCCTTCAGCCTGGGTCACATGAGCGCATCATCCACCTGGTGTGGATCTGCTGTTCCTTAATGTGCTGGAAGGGAGGGAAGGTGGCGCGGTATAGCCCGATCTCATCAGATCTCGGAAGGTAAGCAGGGTCTGTCCTCGGAGGGGAGGCCACCAAGAAAGACTCTGCAAAGGAAGGAAGATTCCGAGTCTGCAGAGGAAGGCAATGGCAAACCTCCTCTGCTTCTCACTTGCCCCGAAAGCCCCTTGTTGGGTCACCATAAACTATCGGTGACTTGACAGAACTTTACACGTATACAACATTACCTGGCGGAGAGGGAAGGCAGTGCGGATAGCCTGATCTCATCAGATATCAGAAGAGTCAGTACTTGGAAGGGAGACCACCCGGGGAGACTCTGCAGAGGAAGGCCGTGGCAAATTATCTCTCCATCTCACTTGCCTTGGAAGCCCCTTGCTGGGGTCGCCAGAGTGTCGGAAAGGCCATTCTTTCCCCGGTCACTCAGGAGTTTTCATCCTGTTTTGCTTGCAACGTTGGTTTTTTGCCCCCGTAGGCCAGGTTGATCACTGCAGTGTTGCAGAGAATTCTGGGTCTTGCCCTTCTCTTGTCACAGGGAAATCTCCAGCCTGGAAGTGCAGCACGAGAAGGGAGGTGGCAAGCTGCTTCTAGCATGGCCGGGGGCACATTGAAATCAGGCGGCCCTGGGCAAGCCACCTGGTCTTTTTTTACAGTTGAACCAACTGTGGTCAGAAGGTTGAAGTTCCAAGCTGTTCTTCTCTTCCCTCCCCAACAGTGCAGTCCTTTTTGACTGGCAGTTCTGGGAGCCAATGCAATTACTTCTCCTTCTTCCTTCTTTCCAGATCTGCCTGAGGTGGCAGTGAACAGACCTTTCTTTCGTTACCTTGTTACACCTTGGATGTCTTCGTGCAGAAGCTCCAAAGACAGTTCCCCAGCGCCCGTGGCGGCCGTTGGTTCTGCGGGAGGCCTTCTTCCAGCCCTCTGCCATTTTGCTCTCCCGCCAGCAGCTCCTGGCTTCTCCCACGGGATGAGCGCAGCTGACAGGCGAGCAATCAAGTAGGCTGCTGTCACGGTGGAGGCGGCATTCGAAGAGGGCTGTCGGTCCCTGTTAGAACTCCTAACTCCCACAGTTGTGCAGAGGCCTCTCCTTGGCACGGAGGCTTTATTAGAGCTGCATACAAACCAGGCCGTACCTGGGGAGGTTTGCCATGAGCCCATCCAGGAATCAGTCAAAACGAATGATGTGTCTCTGGCTACAGCCATCATTGTGAAGTCTGTATTGTCCTGGTGTCAATGAGAGCAATTCTGTCTCCCCAGGTCCAGGCGCAGGGGACGGCGAGCGGGCATGCCATAGAGAACCAGAGAACCACCTTTGTGAAGCAGTTGAAGCTGGGGAAGGTAAGGCTCTGTTCTTAGCAGCACCTGTTAGGTAGGCGTTGGTGGCTTATGGGAACTAAGTGGGGAGCCGGAGGGGGTCACATCCTGCCTCTGACGAGTGGGTGCCACCCGTATGGCTTTCTCCTTGGCATCCATAGCAAGAGATCAGGGAAGATGCTTCTGCTGGTGACGGGGATCCCAGGGCCCAGCTGCACCTGTGGCCAGAGTGGCTGTGCAAGGGTAGAGGGGGGGAGATGAGCTACGTGTGTCCTGTCCTGTCTTCCTGGGAGGCAGGGTAGGACAGAAACACACCGGAGAGGGAAGAGGGGGATTGAATCGAGACAGCTTAAACCAAGCATTGTTGGCTTTATTCAGAGAATGGCAGTGGGTAAATAAAAGTCAGGCGTGCCTTACAGGCCTGTATATCCAGTGACTTTTGCCCGGTCCGCAACATCTCCTCTTTCCCTGAGGGTACCTCGCCAGCCCTCGCAGACTCCAGTGACTCAGGATTTCTGTCACAACTAACTGTATAAATCTGCAAATGAAAGGGCAAAACTCTCCCAATTTTTTTTCTCTTTTCTCCAAAGACAAGTAATAATGCTCATAGAAATATATTAAATATGCTGAATATATCCTAAATAGTCCACAAGCGCAAGCCCTCCATGGGGCAGTAAAAGTCCATACAAAACATACTCTCCAGTATACCCTGACAGTATCATACATGATGTTCAGAGTGTTTCAAAAGAAAATTCTTCATCAGAGGGTATAATAAGGTAGGTCCAATGACCATGCACAAATCAGTGTTCCATTTAGTATGAAGTGGAGTCTTTCTGCCCGCTAGATTTGATACCGTTGGGTTGTGAATTCGGTATACTGGACGGGGTTTTTTTTTCCTGTGGACTGTTGCTGCCCCTTAGAGGGTTTGTGCTTGTGGACTATTTAGGATAGTGTTTCTTTCACGAATTTTCATTCTGTGTTTTGTGAGACTTTATTACTTGTCTTTGAAAAAAAAAAGGAAAAAACCCTCAGAATTCCTGTCAAGCCGCTGGTTGCCAGGGACCTAAAGTCCTTCACAGGTCAGGCCCAACATGTGGGCCACAGGTCAAGTTTATATTGTAACCGGGCCGGTGGAAACAAAGGGAGACCCATGTACAACACTGAGATCGAGTTTCCTGTGTGCTGGGCGTTTGCCCAGCGTTCAGTTGCGAAAAGTTCCATTGGCAGGCTGGGTCAGGACAGTCCGGAATGTGTCTGTCCCTCTTCATCTGCTCCTGAGAAGCAGGCCACAGACAGGCTCATATGGACGGTTCTTTAGGTTGCCCTCTTTTTGCTTCTGGGAATGTGCCACCCTGCTCTGAAGAGCCTTTTCCCCCCCTTCTTGTCCTCCATCACGGCACGGCGGTGTCTTGCTGTGCAGCTGCCGCGGTGTCTCTGCATCCACCTGCAGAGGCTGAGCTGGTCCAGCCACGGCATGCCTCTCAAACGGAATGAGCATGTGCAGTTCAGCGAGTTCCTCGTCATGGACATCTACAAGCATCGCTTCCCCGCCCATAAGCCAAACCCAAGACACCAGCTAGAGCCGTCGCCGGATGCAAAGTCTCCAGGTATGTGGGGAAAACGGCAGGCAGTCCAAAATCAGAATAAGAAATGCATACGTTGACATCCAAGGCCAGTCCACTGAAGAGCGTGTTGTGCCCGTATCAGTTATTCTGGCCATGCATGAGTTTAGTATGACCGGGGGTGGGGCGCAGGGAAAGGAGTAGGATTCTTAGGAGGCCTCCAGGTAACCTTTGAAGCAGCCTTGCAAATAGCTCCACAGAATGTTTGAGTCCCCTCCTCTGTTAGACGTTTGTGCCTCCAAAGGAAAAAGGGCACCAGCGTTTGTAGTTTCGTCCCCCGGAAGCAACTTCCCCTCCCCGTGGATGAGGGCCAGGAAAGGACTGTTCATTTGGAGAGCATTGCTGCTTGTAATGCAGTTTAGTTCAGTGTTTAATTGCCTTGCTTCTCTTGCAGATGTGGAACAGCTGGATGGTAGTAAATCCTCACTTATGAATGGCACCTGCTCCCCATCGTTGCTGACATCCCCCATAGCGTTTCCCTTCACGGCAGTTTCTGACTATGGGTAAGCCAGACACTAGCAGCGGCTGAAGCTCCCCAGAGGGGGCAGTGATCCAGCAGAGAAGCAAAGTCCCTAGCTTGCTCCATCCCTCATTGACAGCTAAAGGATCCCTTGTGCTCATAGGGGCCAGAATCCAGATGAAGTCTTGGCCTGTTTGAGTCCCCCTCGGTTTCTGGCAGGACAGGATGCTGCTACAGAAGTGAATAAAGGGGACTACGTTTTTTTGGTTTGTTTACAAAATGTATACAAAGAAAAGAAGAACATCAAAACAGCTGAGTGCTATATTTCCTGCAAGATTATTCACAAAGGAGACTTAATGCATCTATTACGTGAAGTTAATATGTCCATACAATCCGTCACGGGGAAATGCAGAAGCCAAAGAACCTCTGGTCCCTCCCTCAGGTATGTTATGGTCCTGATCCATTAAAGCAGCCTTTAGGGGTTGGGGTGAGAGCCAAGGAGTCCTTGCCCAGCATTGAAATAATAGAAAAGCATTACCTTGTAAAGAGGTGGAATGGGATTCTCAGCAGTTGCTCTTTGTTCCTGAGGAAGGGCCAGAGGTCTGAAACACTCAAGAAATTACCTAGGAAAAGTGTTGGACTTTCTGTACTTTAATTTTGTATATTAGTTCTTTGGCTTCTGCATTTTCCTATGACGGACTGTATGGACTCATTTACTTCACGCAATAGATGCATTTCACTTTCAATGACGTCTCCTTTGTGAATAATCTTGCGGGAAATATAGCACACTGTTGTTTTGATGTTTTGTTATTCTTTGTAACTTATTACTGTGTGCTGTACTTTTGTTACAAAACATATACCCCGTCTTTCTGCCCTCATCAAGACTAGTGAACAGATTAAAAACAAACATCATAAAATCATGTCTTAAAAACGATTAAAAACCAGCTACAATTGCACACAGGGCTGCAGTGGCTCAAGTGGTTAAGACACTGAATTGCAGACCGGAAGCTCGGTAGTTCAGCAGTTCGAGACCCGAATGCTGCGTGACAGAGTGAGCTCCTGTCTCCGGTCCCAGCTCCTGCCACCCTGGCAGTTAGAAAGCAAGAAATTGCAAGTAGATAAATAGGTACCACTTCGGTGGGAAGGTGACAGCGTTCTGTGCACCTCAGCGCCTAGTCATGCCGGCCACCAGTATTCCCTCTAAGCTGAGTTAGTGTGAGCTAACTCATACTTTTTTGGCCTCCGGCTCACACATTTTTGCCTTAGCTCACGAAGAATGGCTCCAGAGCAAACTAACTTAATGCAGTGGCCAAATCGCTTGCTCACAACTTTAATGCTAGTAGCTCACAAAGTAGAATTTCTGCTCACAGGACTCCACAACTTAAAGGGAACATGGCCAGCCACATGACCATGGGAACATCTTTGGACAGCGCTGGCTCTTCGGCTTGGAGATGAGCACCACATCCCTAGAGTCGTATTCGACTGGCTTTCGAGCAAGGGAAACCTTTACCTTTACCGTTCTACAACAGCACACACAAAAATAACTCCCAAGCCACGGCATCTCATTGTTTTGATTTTGGCGTGGGTAACTGACTGTAGAGCTGCGGCATATAAAATGAACACATTTATCACTCTCGTTTTCTCTCCCTTCTTCCCTCCAACTCCTGCCCTCGTAAGCTCCCCGGCGTACCTCTACCGTCTGATGGCTGTCGTGGTTCACCATGGGGACATGCATTCAGGACACTTTGTGACGTACCGCCGCTCCCCACCTTCTTCCAAAAATGCGCTGGCTGCCAGCAACCAGTGGCTGTGGATTTCAGATGACATTGTGCGCAAAACCACTTTGCAAGAGGTCCTCTCGTCCAGCGCCTACCTGCTCTTCTATGAGCGTGTCCAGTCCAGGCTGCAGCAGCAGCAGAGCAAGGAGCTCCGGGCCGAGGAGTGACAGGAGTGGAACAAAGGCCCTGTTGATGGGCTCCTCTGAGGATGACAGCGCTCCACCGGCCTTGTGCAGATGGCTCCCTTGCAGGCCTCAAGTGGCTCCCACCACCCCAAAGTCTGTGCACTAACCTCATGCTCTTCCACACGCGTGTCAGTGTGAGAGAAGTGTTCCCATGTGTTGGTAGAGCTCTCCACTGGTGAATTTTGCACAGCAGCTTCCCCAGGTCGTGCTTTTACCTTTCTTTCTTGTATCGTGATGGAGCTAGCATCAGGCCTCGGAGGGGTGTGCGTCCATCAGGCCTTGGAGGGGCGTGCACCTTTTTGACCGTGTCATGCCCTCTCAGAACAGAGGGATATCGAGCGCCTCTCTGTCCACGTAGAACTGCCTTAGAGGAATGCTCCCAAGTCCCAGATGTGGTGCAGCAGCTGTTTTGTTGGTAGCACAGAGATAGCAGTGAGCACGGCACCCTGTGCCCAAGAGGTCCCGGGAAGGCCAGAGCAAAGCTTTCGGCTCCTGAACCTGTCTCTTCTCACTCTCCTCCACCATCCTTCCTGCCTTCCTCTGCTGCTGCTATTTCTCCTTTCTCTCTCCCCTCCCCCCCACATCCCTGTCATGCCTGTCTGTTCTATTGGTTCTGTGCCAGCTGATCGGCCTGGGCGATTTCATTGGAGCCAGAGAGACAGGAGGACCAGGATTCCGACTGGTGGCTCCTCCCCTGCCCCAGGCAGAGTAATGCCCACCGCAGTGGTCAGGGAAGAGCTCTGCTGGCCAAGCCAAGGTGGAAAGGAAAAGAGAATCTACAGTGAAGTGCCTTTGATCTTCTATAGAATCCACAGACAGCAGCACTTGACGACCTCGGCCTGCGTGGTCCCTTCAAGTTCCCAGGGGAGCAGGGAGGGGGGCGTGTGAGAATTCCTGGCTCTCTGAAACCTCTTGGGGCGCCGTGCGGCTGAAGCTGCAGCAACTGGATGGGAAACGGATGCCCCACAGGACACACCAGCAGCGCTCTAGCGGACGTCGGCATCAAAGCGACATGACAAACTGAGTGCAGGGTCCAGTTCCCTTTAAGCGACCCGTTCTGCAATGAAACGAACAGCCTTTCCAGGTTCCTTGTGATCCAGGCAGCCCCGCCCCACTTTCCAAGAGCCCCGCGTGTCTTTGTGCCGGTTTTCAGCCTTCAGACCTTTTTGTCTGTTTTAAAGCTACTTCTGCCAAATGCGACCTGTGGTTTTTATGTGCAGGTGTGTGGGTGGGATCCAGTTCTCGTCTGCCGGGACAGTCTTTCGCACTGCAGAAGCTAAGCGGAAGAAGGTGCCGCGGCAGTTGCTCCCGTGCCCCCGCACCCCCCTCCCAGCAGATCACCCCTGTGGGGCTTCTCCCCTTCCCTGCAACGCACGGCAGCCTTGATGTTGCCGCGCTTGGATTTGTGGCCACGAAGCACCTCCTGAGCACTCAGGGGTACGTACGGAAGAGAAGTCTGCTAATCTGATGCACGTTGCGACTTGTGTTTCTAAAGAATTGCGTACAAGCCTGTCGACATCCTCCAGGGAGGCAGCCCTAGCAAGCTTTGGCACATCACCAAAGGGCCATCAGCTGCTGCTTCCCTGGGCTGGGCTGTGGCTTGCAAAGGCAGCTGGAGACAGGGCACAGGTGCCTCTCCTCCTCACTCGGAGGGATGCCCACAGTCACCGCTTTTGCAAGGCGCAGAGGGCCGAGTTGGGTGGCCTTTGTGCTTACTCTTCACTTAGTGAGGGGAAAGAGAGGAGTGTCCTTCTTCTGATCTTGCCTGCAGGGACCAAGCACTGCTCTTCTCCACCTTGGTCTCTCTGCAGCCTGTTACTCGAGGGGTGGAAGAAGAGCCGTCAAAGGAAGGCAGTAGCTGCAGCTGAGGGCCTTAAGTCTTCAGGGAATCCCTCTCCTCTGCTTCAGCTTGCATGCTGGGGGGGGTGTGCGTGTGTGTGTGAACCAAGAACTTCACTCTCGGTTCCTTTGCCAAAGGTCTGTTAAGGCTCAGGCATCAGGCTGGCAAAAAGCGAGTTGTTTTCTTTATCAAACTTCAAAACACTTGGCACTTTGTGAGCTTATCTCTCCCGTCTCGGTACGACTCTGGGGAAAGGGAGGGAGGTGCCCAATAACGACGCTGTCCCTCGATTCAGATTGCAGTAAGCTTGACAAGGTTTATTGAAGACGACAACCCCAGACAAACACGCCAGCATTCGCATGCTCCCCGGCCCACGTTCTCTCTCTTGAAAGTAAGTTTTGCTAGCTCTGAAGAAAGGCAACCCATATTAAGCTGCTTGCTGGCCAGTCAAGGCCAACTAACTTAATTATTGTTTGCAGCTGTGGAGCTCTTAAAGAAAAGAATATCTTCTCTCAGGTTAGTCATCTTAAAAGTAAAAACATAAGCAGGTACTAATTCTATACAGTGTGCACTTTCTTTCTGTAACCTCAACAGCAGGTTCAGGTAAAGGCCAAGTCATGTGGTCGGCTCGGGGTGTGTGTGGACTGAATCCTTAATTTAGCAGCCCACTGGGCAGGGATGCTGTTGGAGCGCAGTACCATGAAACCAGGTCAGTGTGAGCGCAGCCCAATCCTCTCAGGGAAAGACGTTCTGGGAAATACATACCCAGCTGGAGTGACTGGCTTGTGGCGGAATGGATGCAGCAGGCCCGAGACTGGAATTTTTCTGATCTGTGTGCATATTAATAAAACACTCTGGAGTGCTTATCTGTTACGCTTGCTCAGGCTGTTACAGAAAGGATTTGTGTACTGACCTTGCATGGCAACAATAAAGGAAACAAGACTGGTTAAAAATGTAGAAGGGTAGCCCAGGGACAGCCTCCTTCGCTCCCTCTCCTAGGCATAGCAGCCTTGGTCTGATTTTCGCAGCAAGCTCCTTGATAACCTCTCCCAAGCAGCCCCTCCCCTTGCATTCCTCTCAAATAAAGCCTGCTGTGTCCTTATTTGGCACCCTTAATTAGACGGATGTGCCTATCTATGGTTGTGTTGTCTGTCCCTTCTCAACTGGCTCGCGACACCGGCGCTGCTGTGGGCATTCATAGAAACAGAAGCACGAGTCTGTAATGTAGTTTCATGCAACATGGATGCGTTTTGGTTTCGGGCAGAGTGATTTTTATTGAGAAAGTGTTTTTGAAAGAAGCTGTATTTGGGACAGAACTAAGTAGCTCATAAATAAAAATCACACTTGCAGGCTGGAGCCAGGGTTTTCCGGAAACCTTGACCCGGTGCTCAGAGTATATAATTCACCGAACTCCTGGGAATATGGCAAACAGGTCTGGAAGACTTTTATATTGTTCCCAAACTCTGCAAACCCTGTTATCTTAATAGGCATTCTAAAAAAAATTGTATATGCTTCACTGAAACAGGTCTCAGGGGGAAGGGAAGGAAGGCTGTCTTCAGCCTTAGATTTACCCTAGACTTCACTGATTATACTTGGGAGGTCCTAATAAGGCTAAGATTATGGTAGAAAGATGCCCAGTACTGGCTCCAGAACAGAAGGGAGAAATGGGAGGTGCCTGACAGCAATAAGCAATGACAAATCTGGATGCCAGTGAGTGGAATGAGAGCTTCCAGCTGCAATGACAGACCACAATGGCTCAGGCCTAGATGACTGTGTCAGTTCTTCTGGGTAGAAGGCTACTTTAGAACAGCTGAGGATCACAGCCCTGTCATGTTGTTCTCAGCTCAGAAGGGAGGCATGCCCAGAGCAAGGTATGGTCCCCCACCCCACTTTTCCGCAGCTGCACCAAGAGGAGAGGAAGCCATCCAGACCCCTGAGCCAAACAGTATGGAACTAGCAGCTGCCTCAAGCGTGAGTGACAACAGTACCAAAACATTGGTCTTTGCTACATGGCTACTGTAGCGATACTCAATTGTGCAGCTAAGCTTCCTGGTTCAAAAACACTGAAGCAGGGATACCTTCAGGCACGGTGCAGTCCACATTTTGCGCAGCTCTCACAGGGAAGTGATTAAGAAGGTTGTCAGCTACTTCAAAAGAGGGCCCCTGTCTCAAGAGGGACAAGGAATCGGCGTGTGCAAACTGGGCAGGCGTATGTCCCGCTAGACGGCCATCACTTTCCGAAAGGTCAGGTTGATTCTCGGAGCCAAGACCTTCTTGCGGCTGGGCAAACTGTGGTACCAGTAGCGGTTGGTTGGGAAGTTCATCATCAGCAAGCTGCCGTGTTCCAGCTGCAACTTGACGGGCTCGATGCGGCACGAGGTTCTTCTGCCTCGGGAAGCCCCGTGCCGGAAGACAAAGTCCCTGCAGGCCCCGAAAGAGACGGAAGCGATCGGGCTGCGAGGGACCAGTTCCCTCTCATCGTCCCTGTGTTCCCCCATGTGGTCGTGTCCATCTTTGTACCTGTGAAGGCAGGAGAGGTCCCCCAACAACCACCAAGGACAGATCCCATGCCTGGCGCAGACACAAGCAGAGGCGTCAGCACACGCAACCCGCCCTACAGAGCAGGCCTGGCGGGCAGAGCTGCGAGCCCTTCATGTCATCCCACCCTCGACAGTTACCTGTTAATAAGGACAAAGTTGAAGGTGTGGCTTGTGGCCAGCTGGACCCGGTCCCGGATGTGCTCCAGAACTGGAGTCCAGGGCTTGGGGGAGAAGGTGACCCCCGAGTAGGTGTAGGTCAGCCCAGAGTCGCCGTAGGTCACCTGCTTCCTTGGAATGCTGTGCCACTTGCCAAAGACCTGCAGTTTGCTAAACTCCCCTGTTTGGAAAAGAAGCACGAAAAAGCTCAAAATGGGTTTCCACAACTGGATGTAAGCAAGAATTGGCACTTGTCAAAAGCCTGGAAGGCCCATGATACAGTGTATTAGGGCAGTGGTTTTGAAACCACCATGTTCCAAGGAACTCTGTGTGTGTATGCGCATGCTGGGGATGTTGAGTGAGATAAGTCTTCCTCGACATTAGTAAATGGCAGATAAGTTTCCTTCAAAGAAAGCTAGCCATGGCTACCAATCTGCAATTCATAGTAGCTGTAGAGTGTTGGCTGTATCCTAAAACACATTCTTGGCTCACGTGGGACATCGGTGATGCCCAAGAAATCTCGCCTGCGCCAGTCTGCATCAAAAGAGCAAGCACCCCCCCCCCAAAATACCCCAGAATTCTCTGTGATATGCATGGGTTTCTCAATGGGTCAATCAATTCAGAAGGGATTCCCACTGGAGAGTAAGTCTGAAATTTATTTGGAGTTATAGTTAAAGGTAAAGGTTCCCTTGCTTGAAAGCTACTCAGATCCAACTCTAGGGGGCGGTGCTAATCTTCGTTTCCAAGCCGAAGAGCCAGCATTGTCCGAAGAGTTCTCCATGGTCGTGTGGCCGGCATGACTGAAAGCCAAGGTGCACGGAACGCTATTCATCTCCTTAAAATTCTTTGCTTTTGAACAGCTAGGTTGGCAGGAGCTGGGCGCTCACTCCGTCAAGCGGCACTCAGGTCTCGAACTGCCGCGCTACTGATCTTCCAGTAAGCAACTCAGCATCTTAACCTCTGAGCTGCAGCAGCTCCATGAGCTGTAGTTACCTGCCATCAAATTTTTGGGAGGGGGATTTGGCCTTTTATTTCACTAAGTACTGCTTTTCTCCCATTCTGTGACTTGTTCTTAGATGAGATCTTTCCCCTCCTCTCCTATTTAAAAAAACATTTAAAGTAAATAATTTACTTTATGGGATGTAGCAATACTGAGAACTAGTGACTTAGCTGCTGCACTTGCTACAGCTGCTACCTTATGAACAAAAACTAGTAGATTTTTAATGCAGCCTTTCAGATAGCTCATAGCTGCTCATGGATTCAGAGGGTGAGCTCTGGGCCACCAGCTAAAGATTAGACTCCAGGCACGCTTTTACCTTCAAAATATTCTACTTCCTTTTCCAGTTCTTGGAAGAGCTCGTCAGCCTTGGCTTTGCCGAACAGGATTGTGTAGCTGCAGTTCAACCCCTCGGCCCGAATTTCCCTCCAAGGGTTGGCATGGCTCTGGCGGGGTTCATCCAGGAGGGCCACTGGTAGCGTGGGCCTTTTCTCCTCCGTTTCATTCTTTTCCTTGGAACAGTCAGCATCCTCGTGCTTTGACTGATGCTTTGTCTTCTCTGGTGTGCGCTTGAGAGCTCCTCGGACTAGGAATTTATCCATTTGCCAGTTGCAAGGCACCTGAATTTGGGGGAGGGAGTGAAGTTAAATAAGCCTGCATTCCGCACAACTACATAAGTGTTAAATGGGATGTTGTTGGATGTGGAAATAGCTGAGTGCTGTATGCCACTATATATTCAGTCACCCAACTAAGTGGATTTTTAGAAGGCTCAGAAAAAGAGACAGGGAACCCCTTCTATATACTGTGCACGAATTGCTGAAACAGCTTCAATGGCCTTCAAAAGAATCAAACAAAGCTACACTCGCAGGGAACAGGTATCTGTTAAAAAATACGTAAGGAGAAACCCTGTATGCTGCTTCAGGTGAAATAAAAAGGTAGATAGATGTGAGCTAAATGGAGCTTCCATGTGCAAGAGCAGTATGCATATAACCAGTGGATGAAAGCAAACAACAGGGTGGCCAGGGCCACTGTGCTGTTTCTGTAAGCACCTGGGGGCAGGCCTGTAG
Source organism: Lepidodactylus listeri (assembly GCA_029233225.1). Taxonomy (NCBI): domain Eukaryota; kingdom Metazoa; phylum Chordata; class Lepidosauria; order Squamata; family Gekkonidae; genus Lepidodactylus; species Lepidodactylus listeri. Next base: position 3,200,054 of record JARCFY010000013.1, on the reverse strand, counting down.
CTAACGTGGGGCCCATAGGGCCTGGCCCCCTAGCATTTCTTCTGGGCGGCCCCAAATTAAATTAATGTAATTAACTTTGATTTAATAAGCTGTGCTTCCCACAAATCCCTAGCTACAGGGCTGTCGAGGGGGGGCATGTGGCTGACTGAGGAAAGCAGAAGGGGATGGAGAGGCATTGAATAGCTGGGGAAAGTGCAAAGGGGAACCAAACCGACTGTGAGATCGGTGCATCTACACTGGCCACGTTGGGTCACAGTACAGACATCCAGTGTTCCCCCTAAGCTTAGCTCGGGAAGGCATGGCTCCGGAGCAAACTGGTTTATGCAGCAGCCAAATCGCTCACTCTCAACTTTAATGCCAGGAGCTCCCAAAGTAGGATTCTTGCTCACAAGATTCCACAGTTTAGCGGGAGCATTGCAGACATCTACAAAATACAGAGAGAGGCACTTTTCTCCCTTCCTCCCTCTCCCACCAGACTAGAGCTCCGGCCACCCCAGGATGACACCGACTGCCCATAGATTCCGATCAAGCCAGGCGGAAGGAAGAAGCGCTGCTTCCCGCAGGCGCCGGTGGCTTGGCTTGTGGGACTCACCGCCACGAGACGCGGCCATGAGCACTGGCCAAGGCGGGCTGGACAAACTGATCGAGGGCGGGTCGGGACCAATGTTCCCTTCTGAGCTGAGTTTTTTAGCCTCCGGCTCACACGTGTTTGTCTCAGCTCGGGCAGGAGGGCTCCAGGGCAAACTAATTCATGCCGCAGCCAAATCGCTCGCTCACCACCTTCATGCCAGGAGCTCCCGAAGTAGGATTCTTGCTCACGAGGCTCCCAGGCTTGGAGGGAGCGTTGGCGGTACCCGAACCTCCGCCCGCTTACTCGGAAGGAAGCCCCCGTCCCGGGCAGGTCGGCCCAGCAGCCGCCGCAGCTCAGACTCCTCCGGGCGGGGCGTCTCCTCTCGCCCCGGTTCACACGTTACTGAACACGCAAGTCAAGGGAAGCTGTGCGTCTGAACACCCCGACACGCATCTTCTTAGCCGCCAGGGCGACGCTCAGAGGCCAAGACAGTAGCTCCGACTGTTCCATAACGCGCATGCGCCAGACACGCACACGCTCTCTCTCTCCCCCCCCTTGTGGTTCCGCGGCGCCGCGCACGCGCAGACCGAACCCCTCAGGTAAAGGCCGCCCCCTTCATGTGCGCATGCGCACGCCTCTTGGCGCCAATTTTGGGTCGCTGAGAGAACTAGAGCGGGTCCCACTGTGGGGGGAAAGAAGCGGTACCAGCGGAGCCTCTTCCTCCTCCTCCTCGTAGTCCGCGCCCAACCGGACCGGGCTCCTCCAGAGCTGCAGCGCCGCATCCCGCCTGTGAACGGGACCACCATGATCGGGCAGAAGACCCTGCTCTCCTTCTTCGCGGCGCCGCCCGGCAAGAAGCGGAGCCGCTCACCGGAGCCAGGCGAGGCCGCCGAGGTAACGGGAGGCGGGAGAAGCGCTTCTTTAGAGCCAGAAAGGAAAAACGGAGAAGTTTTTATTCAGTGCTTGAGTTCGCGCGCGTTGGAAAAAGGCGCCAGCCAGAGGCAGCGACCAATCGGAAGCGCCCTTCGTTGCGCTTTAACCAATAGGAAGTGGCTTGGGAGGTGGGACTAGGCGTGAACCAATAGAGATCGGGGCTTCCTTAGCAACCAGAAGGGGGCGGGGCGGTATGGTAGGCAGGGCTGTTCGCCTCGCCGTTAACTAATATGGAAGTGGGAGGGCGGGACTTGTCTGACAGTCCAATAGGGACGTGGGGGTGGTCTGTTGGGCTTGCCGTTTTGCCGCGAAACGCCCGCGTGGTGTTCTCTGACCGGAAGTTGTTATTGTGACTATTGTTTTGGTCCCGGCCCATGGCTGTTTCTGCCGCGAGGAGTCTGGCCTTCCGTCCCCGTCTCCCTTCTTCGCTGCTTTCTTCTTTTTTCCTGCCGTTCCCGTTTCACGGCGGCTTCCTTGGTTTCTTCCAGGCCTGCTCCCCCAAGAGGTCAAAAGCGGATGTTTCCTCCCCTCGATCTCCTCCTCTGAGTCCGGAGCAGCTGGAACGGATCCGGAGAAACAAAGAGGCGGCTTTGCAAAGACTCGCTGCCCGCACGAGCAGCCTCCTCCCCGCGGAGATCGGGCACAGCTGGAGGGTCTCGCTGACGGGGGAGTTCTCCAAGCCCTATTTCTCCCAGGTAAGCGAGAGGCACATCCATGCGTTGTTAATCCGGAGTTTTCTGTTGTTCGGAGATGCTACAACTGAACCCGGGGTCCAACTGTCCACTGAGCCCGCCCCCTTTTATATGGAGCTGACTTATTATGGGTCAGGTAGGAGGTCAGTGGTGTCTCTTGACTGATAGCGGCTGCCTGCTTCCCTCGCACTTTAGCAATTGAGAGTCTTAAACCAGCTGCCGAACACTGAATCTGGGGTTTTCTGTCTGCAAGGCGGGTATCTTCTATTAACCCCTGTAGGGTTGTGCTTTCTTGTTTTCTACTTTCCACTCCGGTTTTCCTTTTGTTGACTTTATTTTGTTACTTAATATGTTCTTTCTATGCATTGTAAGGTACTTAATGTTTTTTTATTATTATGTTTTGGTTTTGGTGAACAGATTATTCAGCCCACTGGATAGAAAGATTGGTCAAAGCCCCTTTGTATATATTTGGAACATGATTTCTCTGTTGTTTGAAGTTCAGAGCAGTTAATACCATTTAGTTATTGTTCTCCTCTTTGAACACAATGTCTGTTTTGATCCTCACAATGTTTATTTAAAATATTTAAATGCCCATCTTTTTCTTGGATACTTCAGGACCAAAGGCAGATAAAAGCTGTATATTTATTTACTTTATGCCTTTATCTGAAAACTTAGATGGATTGCAAAATTTAATGATACAATAGGAACAGTATGCAATAAATATTGTTTAAAAATGCATTGCAGAAGTTAGAAAACTGATGTAAGCACTATATAAGACATAAGAAATGCAAAAGCAGGGTTTCAGAAATTAAGAGTGTGTTACAGTAGTCTAACAACATGGTTACTGTGGTGTGGCTCCACATGGCCAGATCAGTCTGGTCAAGGAAGAGAGTCATCTTCCAGGCTAAATGAACATTAGGTATGACCCCTGTCAGCGAGGGTCAGCTGAACCCCACCAAATGTGGGATGCATAATGCCTTCTGAGATCTCTGCCTTCCCCACCGACATCACCTTTGTCTTGTCAGGATTCAGTTTCAGCTTGTTCACCTCTGGACACAAATGTTTATTCTTCAACTTGTAGGCAACTGCTCGAGACCTAAGCGGGCACCTAGCAAAATCTGGCCTGCTACATAGTAACCTAACTGCCTCCTTTGTCTCTAAGAGGGGAATCAAAAACAAAAAACTAAAAATGTCTCCTCCTCTCTCCCTAACCAGCTAATGGCCTTTGTTGCTGAGGAGCGCAAGCGTTATACTGTCTACCCACCCCCAAATCAAGTCTTCACCTGGACCCAGATGTGTGATATCCGTGATGTGAGTAATCCTGAAAGAATCCCCCCCCTGGGGACAAGAGTCAGGTCGTAGACTGAATCTGTCCTTAAGCTCTCGCTTAGTGCCTGAATGTCACCAGTAATATCTTCCTTTGATTCTGTACAGGCTTTTGCTAGATACACATCTTGAGGAACCACAAGGGAGTGTGGTTTAGGAATCCTACCCGATGTTCAAAATCCCCAGGGTTCACCAAGGGGCCATCTAGTGGGCCAGTCAACCACCATCCCTTCCCCTTTGACTGACTCAGCTGCTGTCCTTTTCCCAGGCTTCCTACAGTATGCTCAGTTCTCCTCTTTTTGGGGGGTGGGGGTGAAGCAGAGTGTGACTTGGGAAGCCCCCCAGATGTATAAAGGCATCTCTGGGTGGCCCATTGTGCTGCTGTTCTGGAGCTCCGTCACTTTACTCTTGGAGGAGTGACAGAGAGGTGGCAGCCGGGAGTGGCTTGCTTAAGGCCATGCAGTGAGCTTCTGACTGAGCTGCACCTTGAAACAGGGACTTCCCAGTGTGCAGCACACGCTTCTCATCTAACTAACCTGCATGCACATGAAAGCTCATACCCAGAATAAAACTTGGTTGGTCTTCAAGGTGCCCCGGACTCAAAATTTGTTCTGCTGCTTCAGACTAACATGGCTGCCCACCTGGATCTTTTGCCAGTATCATGCAAGAGGTTAAGGCACTTCCAGCCCCACTCTGTGGAGTCTTGAGTCCAGTGAGTCTTGAGCTGTTCTAACTGGGCCCTGCTTCTAAACTCACTTGCAAATTAAGACTGTTACTTGCCAGCTTAGTGAGCCAGTTTGGTATAGTGGTTAGGAGTGCAGCCTCTAATCTGAGAGAACCAGGTCTGATTCCGCACTTCTTCACATGTAGCTTCTGTTGTGACCTTGGGTAAGTCACAAGTTCTTTCAGAGCTGTTCTTTAAGAGCTGTTCTCTCAGGAGCAGTTCTTAAAAGAGCTCTCTCAGCTCCACAAGGTGTCTGTTGTGTGGAGGGCAAGGGGAAGGAAATCATAAGTTGAGTGAAGGGCAGGGTGTAAATCTAATCTTTTTTTCTTATTCCCAGCATAAAAGGCATAGATCTCACATCAGTTAACATTGATGAAGTCCTATATTTTATTGTATGTTGTGATGTTCTGTCCATTATCCTGAGGCAAACCTAGATGTGCCATTGAGCTTTCCAGAGCCCCTCTCCTAGCTCATGCGGTCCTTTCTCCTCTTTCCTGACCCGCATTTTGAGAATTGCAGCCCTCACTTAGAAAGTAGTAAACAAGATCTCCCTGCATTGCGGAGTACACCGAGAGTGGGAATGGCAAAGGATGGCTGTTAACTTTTCCTGTGTTTTCAACTTCAGGTGAAAGTGGTCATCTTGGGTCAGGACCCGTATCACGGACCCAGTCAAGCACATGGCCTCTGCTTCAGCGTCCAGAGACCAGTCCCGCCTCCACCCAGGTAAGGGGTCCACCTTTCCCTGCATAAAAACCCAGAGTTTTGTTAGGATCAAATACCATATTTTTCGCTCCATAAGACGCACTTTTCCTCCCCCAAAAAGTGGGGGGGAAGTCTGTGCGTCTTATGGAGCGAATATGGAGCTTTTCTTACCTGTAACAGGGCTCTTTCTTCAGCAGGAACGCAGGGGAACGCCGTTCAGGCTGGCATCCCAGCCTTCCCTGCCCCTCCCTGCTGGGCCTGAGCTGTTAAGACTTAAAAGGGAAACGGCAGGAAAAACCCCACCAGGCTAAGTACTCTTTCCCTTTAAGTGCTTTTCCCCTTTAAGACAGCCAGCAGCAGAAAGCCCCGCCCACAGATTAAGCTCCGTGGCTACTTTGCACAGAAAGGCCTGGCTTTGCATGGCATGCCCACGTCTCTCTTCTTTCCTTTCTCTATCTTCCTTCCTTTCCTTTTTTCTGTCTGTCTGCCTCTCTCTCTCTCTGTCTCCACCTTTCTTTCTTCCTTTCTCTTTCTCTCTCCTCCTTCCTTCATCTCTCTCTCTTTCTTTCTTTCTGTTTCATTTTTTCCTGTTTTCCTCCTCTAAAAACAAGGTGCGTCTTATGATCAGGTGCGTCTTATGGAGCGAAAAATACGGTACCCGTGTTTCTCATTGGTCTTCCTGTCCCAGGCAACATGTCATTGCTTTCTTTAAAAGTATTTTTTTCCAGTTATATAAAACAAACAAACAGACAAACATAGATACAAATAAAAGGGAGATTATTACTATATCATTTTAACCCATGTTTTTGATAGATATTGTAGTGTAAGAATTCTTATTACATTTTTCCCACCTTAACATTATATTGTATATTATAGTTTACAGTTATATCTCTGGTTCTTCCTTTTGTTTCAGTCAGAGGTCCAGGAATTTTAGTTATTATTTTCTTCTATCCAGTCATAAAATCTTAACCATGTGTTTTTAAAGTCTTCTTTATTATTTCCTCTTAATACCATAGTCAGTTTGTCCATCTCTGCAGTTTCCAATATTTTGGCTATAACTTCCTCTTTTGTAGGGACTTCCGTTTTTCTCCAACATTTCACATATAACATCCTTGCTGCTGTTAATATATGTATAGTAAGATAAAAGTGTTGTCTCTTATACTTTTCTGGAGTTATATTCAAGGAAAACAGTTCTGGTGTGTAAGGCACAGTAGTTTTCAACATTGTTTTGTAACAGTTCATGTATCCAAGACCAGTATTTTTTACTTTTCTCACATGTCCACATTTGAAAAAAGAACCCATATTATTATGACATTTCCAACATTCACTTGATAATTCAGAATAGATCTTGGCTAATTTATCTGGTGTCATGTACCATCTATAAAACATTTTATATATATTTTCTTTATAAGCAGTTGCTTTAGTAATCTTTATGCAACATGTCATTGCTTTTCGATGGGTATAGGATATGCTGCACACATTCTGGTGAATGTGGCAGGTTTTTTTAAACAAAGTCGTTCATTAGGAAATGTGTGGCCCTGTTTTGGAAGGTGCTGTTACAGAAACCTGTCTTATTGTTTGTTTGCAGCCTAGAAAATATTTACAAAGAGCTTGCAACCGACATAGAAGATTTTTCTCATCCTGGCCATGGAGACTTGACAGGGTGGGCCAGACAAGGTGATTTGAGTTTCCTGTTTTGCATTCTAGACCGGGCCCTTTCCTGCCATGCCATCTGCATTAGCATCTGGCAGGAAGGAGCAGATTTCTTCCTACCATGCCCTGGCAGAAGCTGGAATGTCTCCTTGGGCACTGTCCTGCTTCTGGCAAGGAAGGGTCCCCATCCCAGCCCTAGCTGCCTATCTGCTGCTGAGAGGTTACACTCTCCCACATAAGCCATTCTCTTCCGCTGTGGAGGGCAGCTGGGAAAAGTCAGACAAGCTTATTGTCGTGTTTAGGTTGGGCCAATGCTCCCTCTAAACTGTGGAGTTTTACAAGCAAAAATTTTGCTTTGTGAGCTACTGGCATTAAAGTTGTGAGTGAGCGATTTGGCTACTGCATAAATTATTTTGCTCTGGAGCTCTCCTTCCTGAGCTGAGACAAAAATGTGTGAGCTGGAGGCTAAAAAACTGTGAGCTAGCTCACACTAACTCAGCTTAGAGGGAACACTGATTAGGACAGATACACATTTCGTACAGTAGATGGATTTGTGGTTTGTCCGCATGTGTATCCCCTTGTGTTTTAGGCTCATCTTTATGTATGCCTTCCTCATGTATCCCAGTGAATCAGGACCGTGTGCACCTGCTGCGTAAACTGTGCTTGTCCGTGTGCTCACACCTTCCTGTTCTGTGTGTACTCCAGGAGTCCTCTTGCTCAATGCTGTCCTCACAGTCCGAGCACACCAAGCCAATTCTCACAAGGAGAAGGGCTGGGAACAGTTCACAGATGCGGTGGTGTCCTGGCTGAACAAGAACCTAGACGGCCTGGTCTTCATGCTTTGGGGAGCCTACGCTCAGAAGAAGGGCAGCGCTATTGACCGAGTAAGTACATCTGGACTCTTCCATCCATACAGTAGTCATGTCTGCTTGGACAGTGAAGGATCAAGGAGGCTGGGTTAGCTGGCATGCAGTGAGGAGTCTCTAAACCTAAGCTCTGGCTTCCTGCAGTGGCCTCTTCAGTACATTTATTTTATTTTGGGAGGGGCCCACTCAGCTGTCCAGCAGTGAAACCTCTGTATTTAGAAACTAGCTACTGCTAGCTTTTGGGTACGGAGACTGGATTTCAGAGGGTGGGTGTGTCTCCCTTCCACTTCTGATTTTCACCGGCAGAAGAAAGGATACTGATCCAAATAATCTCTTGACCTGACACAGTGTGATACCATATTCTGTAATGCAGACTCCTTCCTCTTTCACACAGTAAATCTAACCCATCTAAACACTAGAAAAACGTTTGAGTCCAGTGGGCACTTTTAAGACCAGCAAAGTTTTGTTCTGGGTATAAGCTTTTGTGTGTATGCACACTTTTTCAGATACCTGATATGTAGAAGAAGAGGTTGGATTTATACCCTGCCCTCCAGTACCCAAAGGAGTCTCAGAGCGGCTTACAAACTCCTTTCTTTTCCCCTCCCCATAACAGGCACCCTGTGAGGTAGGTGGGGCTGAGAGAGAGCTGCTCTTTCAAGAACAGTTCTGACAGAACTATGGTTTGCCCAAGGTCATCCAGCAGCTGCAAGTGGAGGGGCAGGGAATCAGATCAGAGTCAGTGCACTTAACCACTACACCAAAAGTCTGCATGCACAGAAAAGCTTTAACCTAGAATTAAACTTTGTTGGTCTTAAAGATGCTACTGGACTCAAACCTTGTTCTGCTTCAGACCAACATGGCTACCCACATGAATCTCTCTACACACTGCAAGCCAAAATGAGAAGTCCTGGCCCTGCAGCATCCTAGGCAAGCGAGACTTGTTTGGGCAACTCTGTTCTTTGGTTCTGGTACCATGTAACAGGGTTCTTGGGATCCTGGTTTTGTCTGATTCCTGTTTAGTTACCTGGACAAATGCCCAAAATTTAGATTCTACTGCTCTTTTGAAATGTTTTTAATATTCACCGCCTTGGGGGGGCCTGAGTTGTGTGGGAAGGTGGCATAGAAATGTTTTCAGTAAATTATTATACATTCTGGTGGTATATCAAACACAGGCGGGAATGATGGTGAGGTGAGTATTCTCTCTGCTCTCTTGCAGAAACGTCACCACGTCTTGCAGACAGTCCACCCTTCGCCCCTCTCTGTGCACAGGGGCTTCTTCGGCTGTAAGCATTTCTCGAAAACAAATGAATTGCTGCAAAAATCTGGGAAGAAGCCCATTGACTGGAGAGCCCTCTGAATGGCTTGCGTGGTCTTGGGAGGTTGCCGCAACCTAGAACAGACAGTGCTGTTTAAGAGAGCCAATCTTAAAGCGCCTGGAGGAGTCTAGGAATTTCATCTTTGTGTTTGAGACAGGGTGACCTAAACAGTCTTTTTCGGCCCTTTTGCCCTGGATTAGTTCCTTGAAGTGAATGCGGCTATTCCCAAGAGTCTTTTTGAGGCCTGAAGAAGTTGGTACATATAATTCACATTCCAAATGCATTTGAGGGCAACTTACAATTGGCTACAAGGAGTAACATTACTCCTTCTTCTCAGGTCAGTGCCCAAGGAAACGTTTTGTTCTGTGCTGTTCTAACACACTGTATTTTTTTTTGTTTGTTCCCTGTTTTTGAGGAACATGGAAGCACCTCTTCATTCCTAACAGCAACGAAGCTATTTTTCATTTCGGACCTCTTACTTGCCACTAGCAAAACGGTTGCAGCGTTCAAGGTGGTTGGTTTAGTTTTCCAAGCTGGCCCCTTTCATAAGGGATAGGCTAAAAGTTTTGATGTGAGCGTTGATGCTCCATTTAAGTAGTTTCTGTGGCCTGAAGGAACTGGATTCCCCCCTCGCACCCAGATGTATTGGTAGGATGAGGCAAAGTGTGAGACAGCATCGAGAGGATTCTGTAAAGAGCAGGGGGCCTGTAAGAGTTCTGTAAAAAGGCGACTACTACTACAATGGCTGTCACTTCACGCTTCAGAGTAGCTGGACAACGGGGGGGGGGGGGGGGGACTGCATTTGCCAAACAAATGATCATTGAGTGCAGATGTGAAATCTGGTGTCTCAGAGCCGTGTTCGCTCCAAGCTGCAGAAGTCTCTACAGCATTTGTGAATTCATAAAACCCAACCTAAAAATGTGCTGCTTGGAAACTGGTCATCTAGCTTCCATCTGTGTGGGAAGATCTGTAGTACTTGTGCCTCCCCATGCGAATGTGGGGAGCGTGGTCACTGGTCCCTAGCTAGTCACCACACTCTTTGCACGAAGTCCTCAGCGTTAAAGCTGCCATGTACCAGATCTCTTGAGGATTCCATCCCAGGGCTTGCTCCACCACAGGCCGGGGCAAAAGGAGGTCCTCGTGAAGGCACCTCTGTTACAGGTATTTGGCTAGGGAAGGACCCGTAAATAGCTTCATCGCTTTGAATTCCTGAGAAGCAAAGTTGGTTATCTGTTTTGTATGCAAATTGCATAAGGAGATCTGTACTGGTATATTTTAAATACCAAATTAAGATACATGCACTGTTCCTGTAACACTAGTGACAAAAGTTGGCCTTTTTGAGTCACTGTATAATTTTTTAAGAATAAACATCTGTTTTTGATACTCATTTCTTGTCATTAATTGTGACCACTCAGCTGGTCTCAGTCTTTCTGTGTGGGGACCCTTGCGCTTGTAATGTGGCATTCCAGTCTCGGGGCTTTATTCGACCTCTGTGCAATGTAGGATCTACAAAGGTTAGGTTCTACACATGTTTAGGATCTTAAGTTTTCAAATTAGAAAAAAACACGGTTTTTTGTGCAGGTTTAGTGCCAGTCAGCCCACGTTAGTTTGGAGATCTGGGGCCTGCACACTTGCTTTGGAGATGTCATGATGCTGGGCTTATAGTGGAGTGGCCTAGATGCTCTAGGGGAGCCTGTATTGGAGTAGCTATCAGGACCTACATTTCCCAGGTTCCCTCTGGACCCTGTGACTGGCTAAGAGGGGATTTGGAGGGAAAACTTGCACCAGGAGAGGAGTGGAGGGTGGTGCTTGGGAAGAAGGGATAAAAGGCCTTGCCCCAAAGGGGAGGAGGTTCTCTCCCAGGGAACAGAGCTGGTGTGAAACTGCTGCAGGAGAGACCCCTCATCCAAAAGGGGTGAGTCAGTCTGAGACCAGGTACCTAGAGAAGGCTAGGACAGCAGAGTCAGATGCATTAGGGCTTCTTATTTTGCTGGTTTCGTTCACCTTTACTGTCCTTGTTTCTCCTACAGGTTATTGGATGATAGTTATTGCAGAATCTCTTTAACAGAACTAGTTTGTTACTCTGCCTGGGTCCTCCCGTCTCATTCGGTCACTTCTAAGGGGAAACCTACTGGGAAAGGAGTCCAGAAAGGGGTCGGGTGGGTGCTCTGGGCCCTCCTGAGGAGACCCCTACTGGAGTGGTGGCAGCCATTAGAGGAACCTGTCCAGATGCAGCCCACGACAGGAGACGGAAGGGAATTCAAGGAAAAATGGGACCACCCAAGAGGACAGACTCACCAGCCCTGGCCCTCCCCTCATCGCTGACATCTTTGTTACCCTGCCTCACACAGACCTCTGCATTTACAAAAATGCCCACAAGGTCTCTGCAAAATTAAGAAAAACTCTTCTTCCTTTTTGGTTCAGAGCTTCTGATCTTTGGTTCTTTCAGTTCAACGAAGTCTCGCCGGGTTGGCTATTTTATTTGTTCCGTCGCTGCACAGAGCCTTTTCTGCCACGGTGTTTAAGTCTGGGTACCATTTAAAAAGGGCTTCTAGATGGGGTTGCCAGCTCCAAATTAGGAAATACCTGGAGATTTGGGGGGTGGAGCCTGAGAAGGGGGGAGGCTCAGAGAGGGACTTTGTTAGGATATATAATGCCACGGCATCCTTCCTCCCAAGCAGCCATCACCTAGAGATCAGTAGACCAAAAGTTTTAAGTCCAGCGGCACCTTTAAGAACAACAAAAGTTTCATTCGAGGCGCAAGCTTTCCTGTGCATGCACTTCGTTCCCCTGGACTCAAACTTTGTTCTGCTGCTTCAGTCCAACACAGCATCGCCCCTGAATCTACCTGGAGATCACCTGTAGTCCTCATGAGAGCTCCAGCTACCACCTGGAGGTGGCAACCCAACTTCTACAGAAGACACTGAGGCTGCTTTCTCTATGGCAGAGAAAAGGGGGCAACAGACCCCGCTCTGACTGCGTTCAGGTGAAGAACACAAAATCCCTGCTAGAGGAGGCCAAAGGACTGCCATGACAAGATGGGGGAATTGTGTCCCGTGCCTGGGCAGATAAGATTAATAAGATTAGAGGCCAGTGCTGCAGGTGTTTCAGGGTCAGCAAATTTGGACTCCGTCCTGGCAGCTCCCAGCAAAACTGCTTGGAAAGGGATTTACAGCAACAGGCACTTGAAGGAAATCGGCAAGCGGGGAAGCGTCGCCTGCAAGGGGGTGGTTGGGAAACAACAGTGGGTGCTGAGGACCAGTTCCTTCTGCCCTGGCCCTTTAAGTCCTGCAGGCATGCCCTTCTCGGGGCTCTCCTGATGCGGTCTGAAAAGGTCTCTCTCCTGAGCTGCAATTTGCCAACAGGGATCCACCTTCTCCAAGCCCCACTGCTGCCCTTCCGCCTTGGATGGGCCTGTTCCTGGTGGGAAGTCTGCCCCGGCCAGCCAGATTCCAAACCCAAGCCAAATTGCTCGCTAACAATGCTGGAAGCTCACAAAGTAGAATTCTTGCTCACAGGACTCCTCCACATTCTTGCTCAGAGGGAGCATTGGTTGGGGTGGAGTTGGGGGGGGGGAACTCAGCAGGGTGTCATGCCATGCAGCCCACCCTCCATTTTCTTCCAAGGGATAGAGAGCCAGTTTGGTGTAGTGGTTAAGTGCACAGACTCTAATCTGAGAGAACAGGGTTTGGATCCCCACTCCTCCACTTGCAGCGGCTAGATGACCTTGGGCAAGCCGTAGTTCTGGCACAGCTGTTCTTGAAAAAACAGTTTCTGTCGGAGCTCTCTCAGCCCCACCTACCTCCCAGGGTGTCTGTTGTGGGGAGGGGAAGGAAAAGGAGTTTGTAAGCAGTTCTGAGACTCCTTTGGGTAGTGAAGGGCAGGGTATAAATCCAATCTCTTCATCTCTCTGGTCTGGAAAGGCCTCCGAGGCTAGCAACTCTAGGGGTCGATTTGGACCCCGCCCCGGTGACAAGAGGGGTCCAGCTGGGTAAAGATGTACATCGTTTGGGGCCACAGAACACCTCGAACCGGCCCTACCTGCGGGACATCGTTCCCCTGCCGCCCTCCGAGGTACACTGCCTCTGAACATGGAGGCTCTCTAGCAGCCTTCCCTTTCTGGCTTTCTGTTCACGCCGGCTACGCTCACGGCCGCCCTGCTGCCTTTTCCGGACCCCCCCCCCCCCCGTGCCTTTTAACGCCCCAGCAGCTGCTCAAAAGCAACGGAGGCGGGCCGGATTGCAAAGAATTCAAGCCCCACCACGAAAGGCGCTGCTGCTTCTGCTGCCGCCGCCGGGCGTGCAAAGAGCGCGGGGGAAGCGCAGCGCGCCTGCGGAGAGACTTTTCCCCCCTCTGCCTCTGGAGTCGACGGGGCACGTCTCTTGCTGCGGCCGGAGCATTTCTGCAAGACCCGGAGGGGGGCCTCAGTCGCCCCCCGCCAAATCTCCCCCCAGACCCCGCCCCAGCCCTTCCTCCCGGCGGCTCCTGGGCCCTCTGGCAGCGGCGACTTCGGTGAGTGACGCTTTTGCAAGACGAGCTGAGTTTTGCAAAACACCCTCCCCCGTCCCTTGCAGCCTTTCTTCGACGGGAGACAGCCCCTCCTTCGAGCGCGACGCCTGGACGACCCCCACCCCCGGGCAGGCCTTTAAGGGCGGCCCTTGAACGCCAGCCAGCAGAAGGGCCGAGGGGGCCTCCCGTTGCCAGCTCCAGGCCGGGGGATTCCTGGAGGTTTGGAGGTGAAGCCTGGGGAGGGGAGGGGGTCTCAGCGTGGTACAATGCCATGGAGTCCACCCTCCAGAGGAGCAGATCTCTGTCGTCTGGAGGCCGCAAATTCTGGGAGATCTCCAGGCCCCACCTGGAGGCTGGCAGGGAAGAAGTACAGTATCGTTCCGTGAACCTCCAGGTTCATCAAGAAAAAGGCAGAGGCCGTTTGCTAGCAGTGCAAAGAGAGAGCGATAGAGAGAGCAGGTTTTAAATGAGGAGGATTGCCAGGTGAGTTAAAATACAATTAAAGCCTATGGAGTTTTAAGTGTGTTTTTAAAATAATTGTCTGATTGCAAGCTGCCTTGAATTCTTTGAAGTAGGCATGCAAACAAAAGCTTGTACCCGGAATTACAGTGGGCATGCACTCATACCCAGAATTAAACTTTGTCGTCTTAAAGGTGCCACTGGACTCAACTTTCTGCTGCTTCAGACCAATATGGCAACCCACCCGAATCTATCTCTATTTAATTTCGGATGTGTATATCCCGCCGTATTTCAAGGCGGCTAGCAACACAGCAATAAGTTGCAAGGCCCCCTACCCACAACAGAAGGGTCCTTTGCCAAAATGAGAAGAACGGAGAGATTAAGGGCACACGGTCTTACTTGCTTAACCTGTTCCACCTTTCCCCAGTCCCCCCCTGAATAGCATGGTCTTTCATACCTTCCTAAATGTTGCTGGTGAACGTACTCTTCACAGAGGGTTGTCAGCCTCCAGGTGGGGCCTGGAGGTCTCCCGCTATTACAACTGATCTCCAAACAACAGCTCATTTTCCCTGGAGAAAAATGGCCGCTTTGGAAGGTGGACTCTGGCATTGTATAGGTTCAGATCCCTCTCCTCCTCAAACCCCACCGTCTGCAGCTTCCACCCCCCAAATCTCCAGGTATTTCCCTACCCAGAGCTGGCAACCCTACCTCCCTACCCATCCTGGAAGGCCATGCCAGAAGATCTGGCCCACTACAGGAAAAGCCCATGACTTAGTTGGTGCTGTACAGACTACTTGACACAGCGAGTGATTCAAATGTGGAATTCGCTGCTGGAGGATGGAGTGATGGCTACAGGAGTAAACAGCTTTAAAAGGGGATTAGATAGGTTCATGGAGGAGAAGTCTATCAGCGGCTACTAGCCATGATGACTGAGGGAAACCTCCTCATTCAGAGAGGCACCAAAGGAACTGGTTGGCCACTGTGTGAGACAGGATGCTGGACTAGAGGGACCCTCACTGGTCTGACCCAGCAGGGCTCTTCTGGTGTCCTTATCAGGGGAAGGCCTTGGCCTCTCTGCCCTGTTGTTGGCCCTCCAGAGGAACTGGCTGGCCACTTTTGTTAGACAGGATGCTGGACTAGATGGACCCTCACTGGTCTGACCCAGCAGGGCTCTTCTGAGGTTCTTATCAGGGAAGGCTTTGGCCTCTATGCCCTGTTGTTGGCCCTCCAGAGGAACTGGTTGGCCACTGTGTGAGACAGGATGCTGGACTAGAGGGACCCTCACTGGTCTGACCCAGCAGGGCTCTTTTGAGGTTCTTATCAGGGAAGGCCTCAGCCTCTCTGCCCTGTTGTTGGCCCTCCAGAGGAACTGGCTGGCCGCTGTGTGAGACAGGAGGCTGGACTAGAGGGACCCTCACTGGTCGGATCCAGCAGGGCTCTTCTGGGGTTCTTATCAGGGGTGGAAGGCCTCGGCCTCTGTGCCCTGTTGTTGGCCCTTCAGGGGAACTGGCTGGCCACTGGGTGAGACGGGATGCTGGACTAGAGGGACCGTCACTGGTCTGATCTAGCAGGGCTCTTCTGAGGTTCTTCTCAGGGGAAGGCCTCGACCTCTTTTATGCCCTGCTGTTGGCCCTCCAGAGGAACTGGTTGGCCACTGGGTGAGACAGGATGCTGAACTAGAGGGACCCTCACTGGTCTGACCCAGCAGGGCTCTTCTGAGGTTCTTCTCAGGGGAAGGCCTCAGCCTCTCTGCCCTGCTGTTGGCCCTCCAGAGGAACTGGCTGGCCACTGTGTGAGACAGGATGCTGGACTAGAAGGACCACTGGTCTGATCCAGGGGGCTCTTCTTATGTTCTTAAGGAGGTCAGCATTAGAAGCAGGGGCTGTTTGAAGAACATTGTTGACATGTGGGAATATGCCAGGGAAGAAGTTCAATCTTGTGGTTTTTGAAGAAAGGAATTTTGTTAGGGTACATTCTGGCTGGTTTGGGAATTTCCCTTGTAGCCCTTTGCAAATATGTGATGCAGAAAATGGTGACCTGATCCTAAAATTGCAGGTTTGCTAAAACTAAATGGAGTGGTGCAGCAGAAGTAGGAGCCCTGTGCTTCAAAGGCATGCCGAGGCTGTGATCCTGTGCACACTTACTGTGGAGGAAGGAAGGCCCTCTTAGCCCAAGTGGGACTTACTTCTGAGTAGAACAAAGTTCGGGTCCACAAAAGCTTATACCCAAAATAAAACTTTGTTGCTCTTAACCCAATCTTTGTTCTGCTGCTTCAGGCCGACATGGCTGCCCACCTGACTCTGACTTCTGAGTAAACATGGAATCGTACTTCTAAGTAAATGAGCTGTGCTGAGCTACGTTTGCAAAGACAGCATCTTTTCCCTGCATCTTTTGAAGCTGATGAGTAAAGATTGTCGCAAGCCATCCAGCAAATCGGGTCTTGTAGCCATTCTAAAAACATAAGAAGGTGTCGGTTTAAAAATGTAAAATATTTTATAGCCTGAGAATTTCAAGGGAGCGTAAGAAGACTGTTTCACTGGCAGATGCCGCTCGGCTCCTACCTGGTTCATCGCCCTCTGGCATTCAGTGACATTTGGTAGTTTCTCAAGTGGCGTTGGGACTCCCAGGCAGTTGTCTGTGTTGGCAGTGGAGAGTAACCTTTGCCCCACTTACAGCTGGGCTGTCCCGCTTGTAGCCCAGCAGAATAGTTTGGAAGCGCTCCAGAAGTGTGTTGTTGTTCCTGGCAGCGGTTTGCTCAGCGTATCGGCCCGACGAAGAAGTTTCCATGTGGCGTAAAACAAGCAGGACTTGAGCCCCCTCTGGCCGGACTGCTAGTGTGGGTTTATGAAAGCCTCATGCCATGGTGTGAAAAATATGAATCCTTGTGAAGCCATTGGGCGGCATGGAGAACTAGCATTTCTATAGAGTTTGGGGGGTGAACTGGGAAATTCCTGCCCGGTGGGGCCAGGTGGACTGTTCTTGCATAGCTGAGAGTGTAGAGGAACTCGCTTCTTTAGAGAGGTCAGGCTGTGGAAGCAGGAAGCAGACACCTGTGTGGATCTGAGCCTGGCCAATATCTGAATCAAGAGCACCCGCAAACCCAATGTGAGCAGCTCTGAGTTGTGCGAAGGGAGGAAGGTTGTGGGGTTGGGCTGAACTGCTATGAGTAAATAAATGTAACTGGCACTTGACTGAAGATTCTGCCCCTGAGAGCCAGTTTGGTGTAGTAGTTAGGAGTGCATACTCTAATCGGGGAGAACCAGGTTTGTTTCCCCACTCCTCCACGTGCAGCTGCTGGTGTGACCTTGGGTCAATCACAAGTTCTCTCAGAGCCACTCTCTCATGAGCAGTTCTTGAAAGAGCTCTCTCAGCCCCACCTACCTCCCAGGGTGTCTGTTGCGGGGAGGGGAAGGGAAGGGAGATTGTAAACCACTCTGAGACTCCTTTGGGTTGTGAAGGGCGGGGTATAAATCTAATCTCTTCTTCTAACCAAGATTCTGCGATAAGAAGCAGCTGAATTCTGCCACCTGTATAATTAAGACGGGCATTTCTTTTTTGTTCTACCACTTGCAGAACTTCCATCAGTTTTGGAAAGAGGAACGGATCTGTTCATTAGCCCCGCTGCTGGACCCTTTTCAAGCTTATCAGTGGCTTCTGCGGCTTCAGAAGATTCAGCCGGTGCGTATGTTTGGAACGAGGAGGTCCAAAAACTTTAATCTGAAAAGAAAAGAACCTGAGAGTCTGAAGGAAAGGGTCTCTGTGCTGTGTTCTGCAAGTCTTCGGCAGTCGAAGTAACTTACCAGCCATTGTGAAGTGAGCCCCGGAGTAAAACTTCTTGTAAAGAAAAATTCGCAGCTACTTTCTTTTAATTTTGTCAGTTGGCCGGAGTGCATGCTTACAGAGGGCAGGGGATATTTGAAGAGCTGGGGGTGGTGGGGGTGTTTCTTGAGGGAGCGGCCTTATTATCTGGTCTAACACCTGCAGAACGAGAGTGGTGCTAACATGCGCAGGAGGTGGGCCCTTGTGTGCATGTGCCTTTATTTCCTTTTGGTCCTGTAGCGACGTGCTAATATGAAGTTTCTGTTCCTCACAGCAGTTGTGGCCAAGCGCCTTCTCTCCGTACCGCCTTGCCCACCCGTTTGTGATTCTGACAGTCTACAGGAAAAGCTCAGCGCTCCGGAGCCACGAAAGGCACAGCCGGAAAGTGGAGCCAGAAGATCTGTGGAGAAAATGGACTTGTGAGTAATAGAAATCATCTCTAGAACCATCACCCATTTTTAAGAGTCAGGACGAGCAACTGCCCTCGGGAGCGTCCAGTCCTAAGGGGGACAGTGGGGAAGAGAAGAGGAGAAAGGCAGTGGACCGAACGGCAGAGGCTGGGCTTATGGGTATGGAGAGGTCCACTGGAGCGTGTCCGTTGGCTCCCAGGAGCAGCATCCCCTCCTGGGTGAGGGGTAGAGAGCAGGGGTGACTCTTCTAAGGCGGTGTTTGCCTTTTGCAGCCTGTACCTGTGACGCCTAAAACTTGCACACCTATGCCACACAGGTTTTCTGTCGATCAAAAGTTTATTTCTCTAAGATCTATTGTAGGTTTAAGAAATCAGATTAAACTTTGCAGCCTTCTGGGCAGATTTCATATCATTCCTGTGATTATTTTGCACTCCGGCAAGGTCAGCCTGTTCTAGCTAATGCACGTACAGATCTCGGACTTGATAACGCAGCTATGACTAATTATCTACTAGCTGAAGGCCTGTTCAGTTGGGGGGGAGCTAAAGAGCAGTAGTCCTTTCTTTGATACACACACACGCACACCCCTTTTTCCGTTATTGCTGAGGCCACTGCAGGGACAGAACTATACTTTGCCCAGAGGCTGAGACAGCTATGAAAACTTTTGAGGATTATTTGCATTGTCCTGCCCTCTGTTCTGTTTCTTGGACATAACTACATAACAGGAGCCATAGTGGCTCAGGCCAAAGGTCCATTTAGGGCAGCCCCTGGTTTCAGCCGTTCACTCGAAGTCTCAGAGCGGCTTACAAACTCCTTCCCCTTCCCCTTCCCCTTCCCCTCCCCACAACAGACACCCTGTGAAGTAGCTGGGGCTGAGAGAGCTCTGACAGAACTGTCCTTGAGAGAACAGCTCTGAAAGAACTTGTGATTGACCCAAGGTCATCCAGCAGGTGCAAGTGGAGGAGTGGGGAATCAAACCCGGTTCTCCCAGGTTAGCATCCACGCACTTAACCACAGCACCAAACTTTTCAACTTGAAATTTCTCATGAATACCACCGTGTAAAGCTGTTGCGCATCTAGAACCAGAACAGTCTGACCGAGTATTTCCGCAGCGCCAGCTAAGTCGAGATCTGAATGAAGGGAGGTAAATCTGAATGCCCAGGGTCTTTGCTTTGGTGCCTCTGAAGATGCCCAAAGGTGACAGGTAGCTTTAAGTCCAGGAGCACCTTAGGGACCAGCAGGAGTTTCAGGACAATCAAGAGTCAGCTAGTCACTTTATCAGACTGGTGAAGGGAGCATTGACTCTCAAAAGCTCACAGCAGGAAACTGTGGTTGGTCTCTCAATTGCGCCTGTAGACCAGCGTGGCAGCCAATGCTCCCTCTAAGCTGTGGATTCCTGTGAGCAAAAATTCTACTTCGTGAGCTACCGGCATTAAAGTTGTGAGCAGGTGATTTGGCTGCTGCATAAATTAGTTTGCTCTGGAGCCATCCTTCCTGAGCTAAGACAAAAATGTGTGAGCTAGAGGCTAGAGAACGTGAGCTAGCTCACGCTAACTCAGCTTAGGGGGAAGCAGCCCTTTGAAACTGTCTTCATGAAAGGTAACAGGTGTTTCTTTCGTCAGGCTGCTGGTCCAGCCTTTGCAAAGAGCGACAGATTTGCATTAGCTCATATTTGGGCAGGTCTCAGGCTTGCGGCCAGCTGGCGTCCCTGTTACTTGGGTGCTCTTTTCAGAGAATAAAAATAGCTCGTGTTTTGAAAGGCCCTTTGGCTCGGCCAGCGAAAGGACCAGACGCTAAAGTGGCCTCAACGACGGAGCTGCGTTGGGGCAAGATACAAAGGAGAGCTTCATTTTTTCATGACGTGGAAGTAAAGGATGGTTTGTAGGGCGGGGGGTGTATGTGAAGGAGGTCTTCGACAAAAGTGTTACTGTGTTGGGGCGGGGTTTGTTAGGTATCTGTGTTGTGTGTTCAAGCGACACGTCATTTGTCGGGATTCCCTCTCTGTACTGAGGGTCAGGAGAGGGCTGGGAAATACCTCGGATTCAGAGGGGCGATTGTTGAATATTTAGGGACACTTGAGCTGGTTGCCACACCTCAAAATGGATATTATAGCATTGGGAAAAGGGCAGAAAAAGGCAGCTAGAATGATAAAAGGGCTGGAACACTTTCCCTATGAAGAAAGGTTGAAGCGCTTGGGGCTCTTTAGCTTGGAGAAACGATGGCTGAGGGGTGACATGATCGAGGTTTATAAGATTATGCCTGGGATAGAGCAGGTAGAGAAAGAGGTACTTTTCTCCCTTTCTCACAATACAAGAACTCATGGGCACTCGATGAAATTGCTGAGCAGTCAGGTTAGAATGGATAAAAGGAAGTACTTCTTCACCTAAAAAGTGATTAACACGTGGAATTCACTGCCACAGGAGAGGGTGGCGGCTATAAGCATGGACAGCTTCAAGAGGGAATTAGATAAACATATGGAGCAGAGGTCTATCAGTGGCTATTAGCCACAAAGTATAGATAAGAACTCTCAGTCTGGGGCTAGTGATGCTCTGTATTCTTGGTGCTTGGGGGGGGCGTAACAGTGGGAGGGCTTCTAGTGTCCTGGCCCCACCGGTGGACCTCCTGGTGACACCAGGTGTTTTTGGCCACTGTGTGACAGAGTGTTGGACTGGATGGCCTGATCCGACATTGGCTTCTCTTATGTTCTTATCCACTGGATTTAACCCCGTGTACCCAAGGAGTTTTTCCCAGTCCTTGAATGGGTGTCCACATTTAAAGAAAAGACCCCTGAAATATTCAGGAGGGGGGCATAGCGGCAGAATTTCTGCCTATTGAGGAGGTCTTCAAATGCTACCAGACTTGGTCCTGGGTCTTTCGGGTCAAAGGCCTGCTTGGA
The DNA here is from genome assembly GCA_029233225.1 of Lepidodactylus listeri. Classification (NCBI taxonomy): domain Eukaryota; kingdom Metazoa; phylum Chordata; class Lepidosauria; order Squamata; family Gekkonidae; genus Lepidodactylus; species Lepidodactylus listeri. The sequence continues at coordinate 3,179,181 of JARCFY010000013.1, read as the reverse complement.
TGCTTTGGTTTGGATACCTGCCCTGCCCCCGCATCCCATTGTCTAGTCGGCAGGACACTTAAGTAAAGCTCATGACACCCAAATCCTTTGGGACTTAAGCGCTGCACTTTTTAAAAAACTCATTATTGAGTTTAGTTAATTCCTTCTTAACGTGATTGCCTTCTTAATTCATTTCCAGGTCTTCTGAATGGTGCTGCTGGCTCTCCTGTCTGTTCTAGTTCTGATATGGTTGGTTTGGGCCAAGATGGAGGATCCCTCCGCTGTTAACCCAAGAACACCCGAGGCTGAGCATCCCACCCCGGTCCAGCCACTGCTCTCGGACACTCAGCAGCTGCCCCCAAACGGCTCCTCGGTTCCTGGGGCCCAGGCGCCACCTGCCGAGCCCGAGCAGCCCCCCGCAACCCCCTTGCAGCCACCTCCTCTGAGCATCCAGACTGCTCCCAAACAGCCGGACCACCCCGTTTGCCAGTACAAGCCTCCGCTTCCCTGCGCTGACTCAGATTCTGCGCCGCCGCCCCAGGGCTTCCCAGCCGCCGATGCCGCAAGGCCTCTGACCCGGGTCAGTTGTCCTTCCTCCAGCCAAGCGCTCCGGCAGTGGCGGTCCCTTTCTGGGGAAGAGCAGGAGACCAGCCAGCCTGGTGGGAAACGCCAGTCCATGGCCAAGTTTGTGCTGGGCTCCTTTGAAGACAACTCCTCGGACGACGAGCTGCTGCCCGGGTCCTTTAAAACAGCCGGCAGGAGGAGGAGGAGGAGCTCGGCCAGCATCAGTTCCTCCTCCTCCTCCGTGGATTCGTTGTCGCTGTCCTCCCTCTCGGAGGCGGGATCAACTGCTGTCATGAGGTGAGCAACATGGAGGCTGGCCTGAGCTTGGCCTGACCGGTGTTTCCAAGGATGTTCTTACGCAGTTCGGGTCAGGGTCCCTCTTTCTTGGATTTCTGGTGCATGGGTGTGTGTATTTTTGAATTAAAAATAGGAGTCTTCCCTCTTTCAGTTTGGTGTAGTGGTTAAGTGTGCGGACTCTAATCTGGGAGAACCGGGTTTGATTCCCTACTCCTCCACTTGCACCTGGCTGGATGACCTTGGGCAAGCTATAGTTCTATCAGAGCTGTTCCCTCAAGGACACTTTGGGAAAGAGCTCTCTTAGCCCCACCTACCTCCCAGGGTGTCTGTTGTGGGGAGGGGAAGGGAAAAGGAGTTTGTAAGCTGCTATGAGACTCCCTTGGGGAGTGGAGGGCAGGGTATAAATCCAATCTCTTCTTCTTCTTCCCGTCCCAGTATCTGTTTTTGATCAGCAGCGGTGGCAGTTGTGCTCCTTGAATCCACAGAGCTTTCGTGTTGGTCTTAAGGGTGCCACTTGACTCTAAATTTCTTCTACTGCTTCAGACCAACATGGCTGACCATCTGCATCTACCCCCAACAACAGTTACTGGCCTCCTTCGTGTGTGTGTGTGTGTGTGTGTTTTATTGTTTATTTAATTCATTCATACCCCACCCAATGGCAACCCAAAGTAGCTGACGTTGTTTTCCTCTCCTTCATTTTATCCTCACAACAACCCTGCGAGGTAGGTGAAGCTGAGAGAGTCTGACTGGCCCAAGGACACCCAGCGAGCTTCCATGGCATGAGTGGGGATTTGAACCCCAGTCTGGCCGTTTATGTGTTTTTAATTGTATTAATTTATAATTCTAACTGTATTTTTAATTGCTTAAATGTTTTAGTGTTTCTTTAATGTCTGCTGCCTTGTGGACCCCGATGGGGTGGGAAGGCGGCCTAAAACCATTTTAAATAAGTAGTAAACAAATAAATAGTCAAATATACTCAATGCTGTACGGGTTGGTACGGTCCTTAGCAGTATTGACAGTGGTGGGTATTTCCAGTGCAGTAGCTTCGTTTTGCAAGGCACATCTTGATGGCTCTCATGAAAGATACACGGATGTGCTCTAGGCAGGCTTCCAATACACTTCGGATAACTGAAGTTTCCCTGGAACGGAGGAATATCCCTCTTATAACCCAAAAGGCTGATCTTTAGGATGTGTAAGGATACCCTTCCTCAGATTTCTGGGTTTGTCACTGTTTCTCCTCTGAGAGTGGGTCATGATGAAGACAGTAGCCGAATTACCAGGGGTCCTTTTGTAAAAAAAAGAGGTGCAGGAGCTCATTAGCATAACTTATTTGCATATGCCACACCCCCTGACGTCACCGGAAGTGTCAAAAGGCCACACATCCCTGACGTCATGGGCAGTGTGTCAGAAGGCAAGAAGGGAGGGAGGGGGAAGGAAGGAAAGGAACAGGAAGGAAGGTAGGTAGGTAGGTGGGGGGGAGAGAGAGAAGAAAAAAAGAAAGAAAGAAAGAGAAAGAAAGGGAGGGAGGGAGGGGGAAGGAAGAAAGGAAGGAAGGAGGGAGGAAGGAAGGGGGGAAGGAAGGAAGAAAAAAAGGAACAGTAAGGTAGGTAGGTAGTTGGGGGGAGAGAGAGAGAAGAAAGGAAGGAAGGGGGGAGAAAGGGGGGAAGGAAGGAACAGGAAGGTAGGTAAGTAGGTGGGGGGGAGAGAGAGAAGAAAGGAAGGAAGGGGGGAGAAAGGGAGGAAGGGGGAAGGAAGGAACAGGTAGGTAGGTGGGGGGGAGAGAGAGAAGAAAGGAAGGAAGGAGGGAGGAAGGGAGAGGGGAAGGAAGGGGGAAAGGAAGGAACAGGAAGGTAGGTAGGTAGGTAGGTGGGGGGGAGAGAGAAGGAAGGAAGGAAGGAAGGGGGGCGCTTCTCCCCCCACTGCAGCTGGGGTTTCCCTCCCCCCCCCTTGCTTGGGCCTGAGTGGCATTAAGCCACTCAAGCCCAGCTTCTCCCTCCCTTGTGCCCCGGAACGCTCAGTGGGGGAGGGTTGCTCCCGGGGCCGGCGGCGCTTGCCGTGGCCCCGGGAAAGCTCAGTGGGCGAAGGAGGGGGTTGCTCGGTGAATGGGGGAGGCTTTCTTCCAGGGGGCGGGGCTTTGTTATGTGCCCGCCCCCCGGCCCCTTCTCTCCCAGAGCGGCGCTCCGGCGCGCCCCGGCCCCAACGGAGCCCTGCGAATTACGGTTGTCAGCGGAGCCAGACTGAATAAAGCGGTGGCAAAGGAGGCCAGTTGGAGGGAGGCCTTCTCTTGGGGACATGAGGGTTGTGGGAACTGTGAATTGTTCTTTATTTTTGTGCATCTTGTGGAAAATAAGAGATTCTTCTGCATAGCACACTGGGAAATGCTGAGGCTAATTAATCATTATGTTTCCGTTTATTATGAGCCAGACTTCCTTTCTTTCTAAACGCTCTTTGCTGGCTTGAAAAAACTATTACTGGTTGATTTTTTAAAGGTGTTCTGTTTTATTGCTTCCCTGGCAGTTTGCTGGAGTTAAAACATTATTTATAATACCTAATGACTGTGTTGTGTGTTTTAGGGGTTCTGATTGGTTTTTAGCCAAGTTTAATTTTTATTGCTATTTAGTCATTTTTGTATATTTTTTTGTTGTCTGTGTTGTCTTGTAGCTTGTAGATAGACTCAGAGCTCAGGTTGTGCCTTGAGCAGAGAGGCTCCGTGGAGCCAACTCTATCTACTGCCTTCCAGTATAGACTCAGGTGGGCGGCCATGTTGGTCCGAAGCAGCAGAACAAAGTTTGAGTCCAGCAGCACCTTTAAGGCCAACAACATTTAATTCAAAGTATAAGCTTTTGTGTGCACACTCTACATGCACACAAAAGCTTATACTTTGAATTAAATGTTGTTGGCCTTAAAGGTGTTGCTGGACTCAAACGTTGTTCTTCCGATACAGAATTCATCACTGGAGGCCTTCTGCTGCGGCTGCGTGCTTTCTGCCAGCCTACTGAAGTTGGGTTGATATTGGTTCCTTTAGGGGCATTTTTGAAAGCTGCAAGGCCCTGCAGGGGTTCTGAAGACCTAAAAGTGGGGTTTCCGGGGATTAGAACGGGCCTGTGTTCATGCAAGGTTTGCGCAGTGGCTGTTTGTGTGAAACACAAGTTCAGCTTCCAGTCACTTTTTAAAAATCAAGTTTTTGATTTCTCTGAGAGGTGGATAAGGGGGGGGGGAGATTTGTGGCTAGATGGGGGAGCAGCCTGTCATCCAGGGCTGCCGACCTCCCACTGATTGTTGGAGATCTCCTGAGATTACAACCGGTCTCCAGGCAACAGAGGTCAGTTCACCTGGAGAAATTGGCCTCTCTGGAAGGCGCACTCTATGGCAGTATACCCAGTCCTTCCCCTCCCCAAACCCCGCCCTCTTCAAGACCCACCTCCAAAAGAGCCAGGAACCGTCCTTGTCTCTTGCTTTGCTCTTCACATTGGAAACCTACGAAACAGGTCCTGTTCCACCGACTGCATTGTCTTCCCAACCGTGAGTGAAGGGTTTCTGCAGAACAGGCGCCAAAGGTCCCTTGGGACCCCGTGGGGCGAAGGACAACTCCCCTTCTGAGATCCCACCCTTGCAGAGGTTCTCGATGTTTTCCTGCTGAGTCTTTGACCTCGGTGACCGATCGGTTGTGAAGATAATTCCAGGTGGTCAGCCGTGTTGCTCTGAAGCAGCAGAACAAATTTAGAGTCCAGCGGCACCTTTAAGACCAACAAAGGTTTATTCAAGGCGTGAGCTTTTGTGTGCGCGCGCACTTTTTCAAATACAGCTTGTTATTTAATTCTGTTTTTGCATAGCTTAAAGCATCTTCCATCATGTTACAGGTTAATTCTGTTCAGCTCGTCTTTGAGGTTGAACCTTACCTCCCATTCCACTGTATTTGAAAAAGTGTGCTTTGCACACACGAAAGCTCATACCTTGAATAAACCTTTGTTGGTCTTAAGGGTGCCCCCACTGGACTCTAGATTCGTTCAGTCGGTTTTGAAACAGCTTGACAGTTGTGTGTAGCAGTGAATGGGTCTCTCTCTCTCTCTCTCTCGTTGGTCTGCAAAGAGGAGTGATTCTCACTCCGTGCTCCCAAATCCGGAGCAATCCGTGTCTTCATTAAGGCTGATTTTACACCTCCCCTCTAAAGTAGTTTGACTGCTGTCTTTTCCTGTGCTGATTTCACAGTGGTGTGAAATTTCACTCCAGGGGGTCTAAGTGCACTAATCAACAGCAATTGTTTAAAGCAGAATAAAGCCGGTTGAATACTAGCTTGACCACAGGAGGGCAATTAGTAGATGTGGACATTTCAGTAGCAGCACGGTTTCACACCGCACAGAGGTGTGGGCAGGTTTTTTTGGAACTAGAATGATTCCAGCGGGAAAGTCAGATGTAAAAACAGCCTTAATCTCTAAAAGTGAGAGCAAACTGGCACATGTATCTCCAGCTGCCGAGTGTGGCTGATTGTCTGTTGCCTTTGACAGTCTTCGTGTCTGGCACTGAAACCCCCACAGTCCTCTGGTCTTGTCCGTCAAGGCGTTCCTTTCTCTTCCGAGAGCTCAGGTGCAGGCCTCTGGCTCCTCCACTCGGATAAGTCACAGCTGCTCTCCTGTTTCCCCGCACAAAAGATACCTGGGACGCCGCTTTCCTTGTTGACACGGAAGTGCCAGTGGCCCATCTGTCGCGTGAGATGGAAGGGATCTGTTGGGGGCATCTTGTAGAAAGAGAAGTATGTTGTGGTCCCCCTGCTTGTGATTTGACCATTTCTTCTTCTTCCCCCTTTTTCTCGTAACACTTGGAAGGCTGTCCCCAGGTTGAGGGAGGGCCGTTCTTCCCCCTTGAGCCACGTGGGGCTGCTAGAGAGCTTGCTGCTGTCTGGGGAAGCCACAGGGCCGGGAGTGGAGAGCCGCGGCAAAGAAATGGAGGGAGCGTCAGAGCTGCCGCTGGGCTCTTCTGGGGGGCGCCAAGTGGAGCCCCTTTGCAGGAAGGGCGAAGAAGCTGGAGCAGAGCTCAGCTGGTTCCAGTCCCTCTGGAGGTCAGTGCCCGCCAGCGGAGTTGGCTGGGAAAGTGTTTTGTGTTGGATGGAGCTGGGATTCCCGCTTGGCACTTCTAGCAGATGTTTCTTGGCATGGCACAGCAGCAGCAAGAAGACTCGGCTTCAGGTGGACGGAGAGGGGACTTGCTGGCGTGCCTGGTGTGTGCATGCGTGCGATCCTGACTCTGAGTGTGTGTGGGGCGTAAGTGGGCATTCCTAAGTCCCCTTTGCAGAAACTATGGACAGGGTCAAACAGCAGCCAGGATAGCGGGCTCTCTTCTCCTCCTCTGACCCACCCCCTTTTCCGATGGAAAGCATCTGGAAGGCGGACAAGTTGGAGAGCCGCTTTACAGAGAGTGTATTTTCGGTGTCTCGTTTCCAGAAGCGCCAGAGTTAAGACGGGGGACTTGTGTTGTTCTTGCTGTACGCTGGCCCTTTGTGAGCCCTCCCTGCATTTATGCTTTGGCCTTCTTCAGATTTTTTGCAAGCAGAATGTCGTGAACATTAGTCTTGTGGGTCTGGATTGGGCTGTGGGTGTCCCCGCGCATTTAAGCCGCAGTGTCTTGGAAATGCTCACAGATGGAATCGCCTGTTTTCAAAACAAAGTCCACATTGCTTGTGACGTCACTTTCTTCCCTTTAACCCTTAACTGATTTGTACGACTAGTTCCCCCCCATGCTGACTTCTTTCTTTCTTTCTTTCTTTCTTTCTTTCTTTCTTTCTTTCTTTCTTTCTTTCTTTCTTTCTTTCTTTCTTTCTTTCTTTCTTCTCTCTCTCTCTCTCTCTCTCTCTCTCTCTCATCAGGAGGTTAATTTAGCATCTGAGTTTGTGTTCACCTGTGCAATAACCTTGTGAAGCTAGATGTAGTAATTTGTAGTGCTGCTTTTCCTTTCCTAAAGATTGCATTTCATTTACTAAGAATTTTTTAAAACCTTGCTTGCTTGCTTGGGTATGGTTTTGAGTCTTGGGTTCTTTGTGTGTGTTTTTGGGCACTTGGAAAGGAGGTTTAAATAAATAAATTTACTTCCCAGTTAGGTAATTTTCTTAAGAGCATGGTCTTATGATTGCTTCCATGTGGAGGTTTTGCTCCAGTTTTGCATTCAGGGTCTTTTTTCTTTTCTGTCTGGAGCTTAGAAACATAGAGCTGGAAGGGATCTTAAGGGTCATCTACTCCAACCCCTGCACAGTACAGGAAATTCACAGCTACCCCACCCCCCCCACTCAAGGGGGGAGAGAGAGAGAGAGAGAGAGAGATGCCTTGATAACTGAGCTCCTTTGCCTGCGGAATGTATTGTCTGCAAGATGGGAGTTTGGTGGCACATAAATATTGCTTTGATGGGTTAGACTAAAAGTCCATCTGGTCAAGAGTTTTGTTTCTGGAAGTGGCAGCTTGTGAGTGGTGATAGCCTTGCTCAGTCATCTGTTCCCCAGCCCCAGTTTGTCAAAGGTGGACTGCCTCACCACATGGAGTCTCCATTCAACTGTCATAGCCATCACTAGACCTGGTCTTCCTGAAGCTTTCCAATCCATTTTTAAGGCCATGTAGAGACCAATGCTAGTGAATTCCATACATTGACTATGTGCGGTGTGTATTTTCTCTTGTCCTGAATCTATTGCCAGTTAGTTTCAATGTGTGAGGCTTCTGAGTAAACCAAATAAGCCAGGCCTTGATGAAAGCAAAAAGTTCTTTTATTTCTTAATGGTCTTTCAGGAACACGTTGTTTGTCAGTGATAGCAGGCTACACGCGGCATGGACTCACATATAGGATTCGAAAGGTAAAGGCAGGTGAACCACCAATCAGAGTAAAATAAAAGAAGCGCGAAAACCCTCACCATTTGGTTCTCATAGAAAAAAGGCGCGGAAGCGCTACACCCCCCCACGGCCCCTTTGTGAACTCTGCTTGCGTTTCACAGGCCAGGCTCCTGGCCCAAATCAGTTTCAGAAGTCTTCAAGGTTACCCAGCAAGATTAGGCGTCTCGAGGCGCCGGAATGAACAAGACAGGGGGAGGAGGCGAGTGGGAGATAGCACTGAGCGAGGGGGCAAGGTGACGTGGGAGTAAGTAGCAAACCAACCTCCCGGCTAAAGAAAGAACCAGTGTTCAAGACAGACAATGAATTTATGGCAGAGAATCTGACACAATGGGTGAATAGAAAGAGATGGAAGGTTGTTTTATTTATTTATTTAATTTCTAGGCCACCCTCCCCGAAGGGCTCATAAAAGCATACAATACCTATTTTTTTTTTAAAAATCAACAAAAACATACATAAACATGCATAAAAACATACAATAGCTAATTTTTAAAAAATCAACAGTATCAGGCATCAAACAATTTATGCTTAGTCAGAATAAAACCAGTAACAGATCTCTCCTCGATGATACCTTCTCTACATTGGACAAACAGGTCAGTGCCTATGCAAAAGAATAAGCGGACATAAATCCAACATTAAAAAGCTCTCAAAAACCAGTAGGAGAACATTTTAATGTTACAGGTAATTCTGTGGCTGACCTTAAGAGTCATAGTTCTCAAACAAAGAAATTTCAAAGGGAAATTACAGCACGAGATTGCTTAACTCGGGTTAATTCACAAGTTCAGAACAATGGGCCAACCAGGGCTGAATAGGGACACAGGATTCTTATCTCACTACAGATCCTGATTTCCTGCCCCCCAGCATTTTGCCTCTGCTGTTATCAGGCTGACTCCAATGTGCAGGGTCCTGCTGCGTCCTTGACAAGCATTCTTTGCAACACCCCCTCCCACCATCACAGGGGGATATAAGGACTCAGAGGTCTCCATTCCTACTCTGCTGTGTCTGACGAAGGGAGCTTTGACTTTCGAAAGTTTATACCCTGAAAAGTCTTGTTGGTTTTTAGGGTGCCACTGGATTGCTGGTTAGTGTCGGTGGGTGAATACAGAGAGATGGGAGGTTGTTCAGAACTGGGGCTGGTTGGTCTCAAACCAGCCACTTTGGAGCTGGCAACGAGTTCCCTTGGCAGTGCATCATATTGGAGCAAAGGTCTCTTGAAGCTCCTGTTCCCTTCTGTGCCATCCTTGAAAACAAGTCTTCATAAGTGGCTAGAATGAAAACCATTTTGCTAGCCAGCCTATCCATGTTAAACTACCGTGGTAATTTCTGGCACATTGACAGTCTGAGAGAAAGGAAGGGAGCAGTTTGAAACCCTTGAGTGCTGCCTGGTCGCCTGGAGGTCATCCCGATTAGGCAAGCGGCTACTTGTTCCATTGTACTTCCCCTTTAGCCACCCCTCTGTCTAATTCGGCTTCTCCGCTCTCTCTAGGGGTCATCCTCCAGTTCTCGTCCAAGCTACGGGTTAAACCCCGACTCCTGTTTTCATCCCTTTCTAGACCCAGCATGTCAGGAATGCACCTCGTCAAGAAGGGACGCGAGCAGAAGAAGCTGGACCTCCACCGGGACTTCACGGTGGCTTCGCCGGCTGAATTTGTCACTCGCTTTGGAGGGAACCGAGTTATCGAAAAGGTGCTTCCTTCTTAAAAGCAGGGCTTTTTTTGTAGAAAAAGCCCAGCAGGAACTCATTAGCATATTAGGCCACACCCAACAGCAGAAACTCATTAGCATGTCAGGCCACACCACTGACAACACAGCTTATTAGCATATTAGGCCACACCCCCATGTTACCAGAAGAGTGGTCATCCAGCCACACCCACCTTTTGCTTCTTATTCTGTTTACCTTGTTTGTTGTCAAAACCCGGGGCTTTTTTGTAGCATGAATTAATTTGCATGTTAGGCCACATACCCCTAATGTAGCCAATCCTAATGAGTTTCTGCTGTTGGGAGTGGCCTATTATGCTAATGAGTTCCTGCTGGGTGTGGCCAACTCAGGAGCCAGTCGGAACTCCGTTCCTGTGCGTTCCTGCCCCAAAATAGCACTGCTTAAAAGTAATAAACTTTAGATCACTGTACCATCTTATTCCGTTTGATCAATAAGTACACTGAAAGAAATAACTCAAAATTATACATCCAGGATGATTTCAAACCCCGTTGGATTAGGGGAGTTTACTTTCATATTCACAGAACTGGTTTCTCACCAATGTTCCCTCTAAGCTGTGGAGTCCTGTGAGCAAAAATTCTACTTTCTGAGCTACTGGCATTAAAGTTGTGAGCAAGTGATTTGGCTACTGCATAAATCTGTTTGCTCTGGAGCCATCCTTCCTGAGCTAAGACAAAAATGGGTGAGCTGGAGGTTAAAAAATTGTGAGCTAGCTCGCACTAACTCCACTTAGAGGGAACACTGTTTCTCACCCCAGCTTCTTTTATCCTATGGATCTGAACAAGCCAAAGGGCTGATTAAACAAAGAGTTGAGGCTATTGAGCAAGGATCTGATATCTCTAAGGTTTCAAAACTTGGGGTGTTGCTAAATATCAAAAGCACCATTGAGCCAGCTACATACTTGACTTCAGTGGAGGGATATAACTCAAGAAGGGCATTTGCCCTAGCTAGATGTTCTGCCCTTCCATCTGCGGTTATTCTAGGCAGGTACAATAAAACCCTCTACCCTGAAAGGCTATGTTCATGCACTTCAAGTGAGGTTGAATCAGTAGAGCATATGTTTTCCAGTTGCCCATTCTACCGAGAGGCTCTTCTTAAAATTATTTCCCCATTAGTTGATAGGATACCTGGTCATATTCATACAAACAAAGCAAGGCTTCACTGGCTCCTATCAGATAAGAATGCAGAGATGAAACCATCAGTTGCTGAGTTCTGGACATTAATTCTTAGACTGCGGGAGTCGCATTGTAAAAGTTTTTAAATTTAGATTTTTATTCTGTATATTATCTCTGTTTTTCTTCCTCTTTCCCATATTATGTTTAGATTGTATGCTGGTCTTAAGAGCGTAATAATAAAACTAAACTAAAATTATACATTGCTTTTTTAGATCTTAAGGGGGCGCTTGATTCAATTGACAGGGAACTCCTTTGGGCCGAACTACAGCAATTAAACATAGATAAGAGACTCCTCAAAATTATAAAAAAAGTTATATATCTCTACTACTTGTCAGAGTCAGTGCTGACTGGCAGGGGAATTAACTCCCAAAATCCCTTTCAATAAAGGAGTCAAACAGGGCTGTATGTTAGCTCCCTTTTTATTTAACCTGTTCCTTAACGATCTCACTCCCTATCTAGTAGCAGTCCTAAATTGTCCTAAATTGGGCTCTGTCTGTGTCTTTCTGCTATTATACACCGACAATATGGTATTACTGTCTCGCTCCAGAGCTGGCTTAAAATGCTTACTGAATGATTGCCTGCTGTTGTTTTCAACTAATGAACTACTCTTGAATCATGAAATAGTCCCTCTCTCAGAGAAGGAGGGCGCATCAGTGCAGAGAGCTATCTATCTGTTGCAGAGAAAAATCTTTTTCGAATGAGGCCTAGACTTTAACTGCAAACACTTCCATCCTTAATATGTGATTCTGAACAAAACGCTGCAAGGTATTTTGACTGTTGTTCCATCAAGCACCGTCCTATCTACTGTGATGGGCTGGCGGGGTGCTGGATAGAGATTCTTTCCAGGGGTGTCACCTGAGACTACAGGACAGATTGTGTCTCAGTGGCAGGACATCGGCTTGGCAGGCAGAAGGCCCCAGATACAATCTCTGGCATCTCCAGGTAAGAAGCGATGTGAAAGACCTTTCTCTGCCTGAGACCCTGGAAAACTGCTGCCAGTTTGAGTAGACAGGACTGTGGCTCCTTTTGAGAAACCTACAGGCGGGTAGCTGTATTGGTCTGAAGCAGCAGGACAAAGTTTGAGTTCTTTGTCACCTTTAAGATCAACAGACTTTTATTCTGCATATAAGCTTTTGTGTGTATGCACTCGAAAGCTTATATGCAGAATTAAACTTTGTTGGTCTTAAAGGTGTCACAGGACTCAAACTTTGTTCCTTTGAGAAACCTTGTTCGTAGCTTTTTAATGCTTCCTAACCTGTCGTGCCTGGAGTACAGATGGCACCAATTGCCCCTCCAAAACCAGAAACCATTCTGGAAGCAAACCTGTTTTCTAAAAAATAAAAAATCGTTATTTTCTTGTTCGTTTTTTCTCAGGTGCTGATAGCAAACAATGGCATCGCTGCTGTGAAATGTATGCGCTCCATCCGCAGGTGGGCTTACGAAATGTTCCGGAATGAGCGAGCCATTAGGTTTGTGGTCATGGTTACCCCTGAAGACCTTAAAGCGAATGCTGGTAAGTGAGGAGAGTATGACTTGGTTGGTGGGTGCGTATTCAGCAGTATCAGTGATTCTCTCTTTAACCTTCAGAAAACAGCAAGAGCCCAGAAGTATCTTAGAGACTAACAAAATTTATGACAGAGCACGAGCTTTTGGGAGTCACTGCTCACTTCTTCAGACTCACGGAAGCTCATGCCCTGCCACAAATTTTGTCCTGCTTCAAGGTACTGCTGGATTCTTGCTCTTTTCTGCTGCTACAGACAAACACAGTGACTACCCATCTTGATCTTTAACCTTCAGAGTACATCAAAATGGCTGACCAGTATGTACCGGTTCCTGGCGGACCCAACAATAACAATTATGCCAATGTAGAGTTGATTGTGGATATTTCAAAACGAATTCCAGTCCAGGTAAGAGGGAAGCTGCACCTTTCCTGTTCCTTCTGCTCAGGGCAAGATGGGAAGGGCCTTGTCCCTCGAGGAAGGAGCAAGGGAGGGAGGAAGAGATTGCTGGCCCTAAGGGCCACTCTGCCCCTTCTGAAGGATACTGGAGTATTTGGCAAACAGTCTTGGTTTCCTGGCTTATAACACTTTGGTCGAATGTGTTAGTTCAGGGAACCATTTCTATAGCCGTTTTTTTGCCATGGAACCATAGTGAGCGGCAGAGGATTCTGGGGGAACGTTCTAAGGTGGACATTCAGTTTCTGTGTGGGGCCATCTAGGCCTCTTGAACCTCACTGTCACCGCACATGCCCAGTCAGCATCCTCAATGCGGCGCCCACACTCCCCTTTGGCTGTGCCTGGCTGGGGAAGATTCCTAGCAGGTGGGCAAGCTGGAGTCCCAGGTACTTGATTGGTCTTGTAGGACACGAGCTAAGCTTCTAGGAGACCCCAGTGTTCCTGGGGAGACATTTTGCAAATCACTGTAACAGATGGTGATGGATTTCCTGATGTCTGTAAGGTACACTCTGAAACTTATCAAATATCTGCTTGAGTCTGCTGCTGATGAGCATAAGAGGAAGCCATGTTGAATCAAGCCAGGGGCCCACCCAGTCCAACAGTCTGTGTCTCACAGGGGCCAAAACCCAGGTGCCATCAGGGGGGCCAGAACTCCAGAAGCCCTCCCACTGTTGCCCCCCCCGGCACCAAGAAGACAGAGCATCGCTGCTGCAGACAGAGGGTTCTAGCAATACCTTGCGGCTGCTAGTCACGGATGGACCTCTGCCCCGTATGTTTATCCAATCCCCTCTTGAAGCTGTCTATGCTTGTAGCCATCTCCGCTTCTTTTTTGGGTGAAGAAGTACAAGTCACTTTTAACTTCTGATGACCTAAAACTTTTCTTCCAGGCTGTCTGGGCTGGCTGGGGGCACTCTTCTGAAAACCCCAAACTGCCGGAACTGCTGCACAAACACGGGGTAGCCTTCCTAGGTAGGTGTGGGTTTAGATGGTGTTTGAGGTACACAGTGCTGCGTAGTACAGTAGATAAAAAAGAAGCATTCAAGGGGGCTGTGTGTGTTTGCGTGTGTTGCCGCGTGCATAGATGCCAAACTACAAGGTCAGGAGACTGTCCAGGTATGCAACATGGGGTAGGGTGAAGGTTTCCTAGAAACCTTATCAGGGTCACCAGTGTCCAGGTAGTGGCTAAATATCTCCTGGAATCACAGCTGGCCTCCAGGTTACAAAGATCAGTTCCCCAGGAGAAAATGGCTGCTTTGGAAGGCGGACTCTGTGGCATCACACCCCACTGAGGCCCCTCCCCTCCCCAGGCTCCACCCCCAACATCTCCAGGAATTTCCCAACCCAGAGCTGGTAGGTCCTTCAGCAACTTGTGCGCAGACCTGTTGGTTGAGCCTGGAGCCTGGCACAGAGGTGTGGCATGACCGCGCGCTTCACTGCGGCTCCCTCCTACGATTTCCTCCCGGCCCTTTTACATGCTCTAAGTCCTGCCCACGAAGAGGCCGCCAAGTCTGGTCCAAGCCGCGTTCATTTCCACAGAGCCAGTGGAGGCGGGTTTGCCAGGGGGTTGCGCCTCGTGCGAATTCCGCTGACGGGCTTTTCTGTTTGCCAGGCCCCCCGAGTGAGGCCATGTGGGCCCTCGGAGACAAGGTGGCATCTACCATCGTGGCCCAAACAGTCCACATCCCTACGCTGCCGTGGAGCGGGAGTGGTAAGAGAATTTTTCACTTTGTGTGACTTTACCCTGTTGGGGCCTGGCTTGTTTTATCTCACCCGACACATGCCAGGTTTCCTTGTGCCTCTTCTCTCTCCCTGCGCCTCAGCTTCTGCTGATAGGGTCTCTCTGCATTCTCTCCTCTGAGCTGGGGACGGTGAAGGCTTTCTTGCTGTTATCCTCCCATGCTCACCAGTTCTGTTGTTCACCCCTGTGGACTTTTGTAGATTTGGTGGCCGAATGGACCGAGGAGGAGAACGAGCAGCGAAGAACCATTACCGTTCCCCTGGAGACGTACAGGCGGGGCTGTGTGAAGGACGTGGACGAAGGCCTGGAGGTGAGGGGGACAGGGAACTTTAGCCCCGGATATGATCGATAAGCAATTGATGGACAGACTCATTCATTTCTCTTACGACAGTTGAAACTTTGTTGGTCTTAAAGGTGCCACTGGACTCAAATGTTGTTTTGCTGTTTCTGGCCAACACGGCTACCCCACCTGAATCTGTTTACTGTGTTCTCTCTCTCTCTCTCTCTCTCTCTCTCTCTCTAGCACATGGATGCATACATGCACATTCAGATATTGGGCTCTAGTCCACAGAAATAAATCTGTTCAGTCTTTAGGGTGCCATAAGAGTCTGTTTTAGTTTTCTATCAAGTTAAAAGGAATACGGATATCTAAGAATTTAATCTTTACATTTTAAAAAGATTCCTCTGACCATGCACAAAATGCCTTCTGTACCCTAGCACTTCTTCATTTGCCAAGGTAAACAAAAAAAAGGGCACTGGGTACTTTCTTAGTTTGGAGCTCTGCCCACCTTTACCCGGCTCGTAAGACCTTTTTCAGTGACACCGTCCCGTCTCCTTCCTCCACTGCTGAGTAAACGTCCCTCCAGTCTCCAGTTGGACGTTGGGATCAGCTGCCCTCTCCTGTACTGAAGCCGACATCGTTGGAGTGAGGAAATCGGCTGCCAGAGAAGGCTAAAGGAAATCTTGACCACAGTGAAACTGAGAGGGATAAATGGCTAGTCTGTGGAGTGAGGGCAGGCCCTGTTTCCGTGGCTTTCTTAATTCAAAGTTCGGGTCAGTGCGCAAACTTTATTTGGTTCTCTGCTTTTTGACTGTTTTTCCTCCTCTTTCTCCTTAGGCTTCTGAGAGAATTGGTTATCCTGTGATGATCAAGGCCTCTGAAGGTGGCGGCGGCAAAGGGATTCGGATCGCAGATGGGGCAGAGGAGTTTCCCGGACGCTTCAGACAAGTAAACTAACAAAAAAGGACACTGTTTCGGCTGTGTTGCTGGTCTCCCCTCCATTTTTGTCACGTTGTCATGTTATAGGACTTCCATTTCTGCACCTGAAAAATACTTTGGCAGATGTAGCCACACGGTCATGGGCCCTTCCTCCTCAGCTCTGAGGGGCTTGCGAAGAAAGCTTTTCTGCTGCCGGGAGATGAATAACCCTCAGGTTCCGCTTCGCAAATGGAGGCGTTTCCATTCACAGGGATCACATAACCATTCACCAGGGCTGTGTGTGTTGATTTACACAAACCACACAACGTAAAACTCTTGTGAAGTTCTGATTGAGAAAGTTGAGACTTAACTCAGGAAATCATGTACACATTGATATTAAATCCCCCTAACAGGAAACAAAATTGTAGGGTTTTTTTCCTATGAGGAGTTTTAAGCCCCCCCCCCAAGTATTCTAAACCCAGGTTTAAAATTACACGTCTGTTGATGTATTCAAAACAAGCAGCAACCGGCTTGTTTCCTGTGGTGTGGAATTTGACCTTGGAAGAGGTATAAATCATTGACAGAAGTGAAGATGCAAATCTTGGTCTTGCTTCATTTCTGAAGGCATCGTCTTCCTAGTTTCTGAAAGCCCAGATAGACATTACATTAGCGTGAATGTGGGTCAGACATTAGCGTGGCTGCCAGTGGCAGTTGAGAGAAAAATCTGGCCGTTAAAAAGTGGTGTGAGGGCCCAAAACTGTTTTGGCACCTGAAAAGGCCTGGCGAGGGCCACAAGATTGCAAGGTCTCATAGCCCTGAGGAGAAGGAGATTGGACCCAGCCCTGGCCCAATTTAGAGTCCGCTAACCTGAATGATCTCCCACCGGCCACACTGGTTAACACCTAAGACACTACCCCGTTAATGAAGATACGCCATCTTGTAGTGGGGTACACTATATGTGCTGTTTTTGTGTTTTAAAAGTTTTAATGATATTGTAATATATATGTTGGTAGCCGCCCTGAGCCTGCCGTAAGGCGGGGAGGGCGGGATATAAATCGCATCAATAAAATAAATAAATTAAAAAAATTAATACCCCGCCCTTCACCACCCGAAGGAGTCTCAGAGCGGCTTACAAACTCCTTCCCCTTCCCCTCCCCACAACAGACACCCTGGGAGGCAGGTGGGGCTGAGAGAGCTCTCTTGAGAACTGCTCCTGAGAGAACTTGTAACTGACCCAAGGCCATAGCGGCAGCTGCAGGTGGAGGAGTGGCGAATCAAACCCAGTTCTCCCAGATTAGAGTCTGTGCTCCTAACCACGACACCGAACTGGCTCTACTGAGGTCAGTATGATGGGGCTAGGCAATCTTGCAGCATTTTTAAATGGCTAAATCTTTTTCTGATATGGCAGCAGACACAGGTCGGACCTGTGGCCGCCGTAATGTCTAGTTTGGCCCAGAGATTCATTTGCATGGTGCCTTGTTGGCTAGAGAACCCTTCCCTGTGCATCTGCCAGGAAACCCCTCTGTGTTGCACAAGTTTGTCGTAGTGGTTCAGTGCACGGACTCTAATCGGAGAGGACCGGGTTTGATTCCCCACTCCTCCACATGCAGCTGCTGGATGACCTTGGGCAAGCCGTAGTTCTGTCAGAGCTGTTCTCTCAAGGACAGCTCTGGAAAGAGCTCTCTCAGCCCCACCTGCCTCACAGGGTGTCTGTTGCGGGGAGGGGAAGGGAAAGGAGATTGTAAACCGCTCTGAGTGAAAGGCGGGGTATAAATCCAATCTCCTCCTCCTCCTTTTTCGTGGTGTGGGGGGCATCTTGAGAAACAGCATGCTCTTTTTGCTGGGGATTGCATCCAGTGGGAGGTCAGCAGCAAAATATATTTAAGGGAAGTTTGTTCGCTGTGGACCCCTGATAAGCTTCCTAGCCAGCTCCCCTGGTACAGTTTGCAAGCTGTGACTTTCACATAAATCTTGTTGTGATTTTCTCCCCCCCCCCCCCCCCCCCGGCCTCCCTCCTTTATGTTTTGAAAGCCAGTGTGATGTGTTGGTTAGAGTGTGGAATTTAGAAGTAGGAGACCTGAGTTTGAATCCCTACTCAGGCATGAAGCTCCTTGACCAATCTTGGGCCAGTCACGCACCCTCAGCCACTCAGGGTGGTTGTGGAGGTGAGATGGAATGACTCGCAATATACCCTTGTCAGAAGGGCAGGATAGAAACCTCAGTTGTTATGATGATATACCCAATAGGTGCAGAGTGAGGCTCCGGGGTCTCCGATCTTCGTGATGAAGTTCTTGCAACATGCCCGCCACCTCGAGGTCCAAGTCTTAGCCGATCAGTACGGCAACGCTGTGTCGTTGTTCAGCCGAGATTGCTCCATTCAGCGAAGACACCAAAAAATAATCGAAGAAGCGCCTGCAACTGTAGCGCTTCCTTCTGTGTTTGACTACATGGAGCAGGTATGTCTACAAAACTTTTCCGCCAGCGTCATGTGAATGAATGAACAAAGTTTGAATCCAGTGGGCGCCTTTAAGACCGACAGAGTTTAACTCTGGGTATAAGCTTTCTTTTGCATGCACATTTCTGCAGATCATCTGATAAAGTGCGCATGCACATTAAAGCTCATACCTTGAATAAAACTTTGTTGGTCTTAAAGGTGCCCACTGAACTCAGACTTTGTTCTGCTGCTTCAGACCAACGTGGCTGTCTTTTTTGCTGGCCCTCCAGGGCAACTGATTGGGTGGCCACTGTGTGAAATAGGATGCTGGACTAGACGGACCACTGGTCTGTTCCAGTAGGGCACCTCTTACGTTCTTTCTTCCCCCGTCCCAGTGTGCCGTGCGTCTTGCAAAAATGGTGGGCTACGTCAGTGCAGGGACAGTGGAATACCTCTGCAGCGAAGATGGCAACTTCCACTTTCTGGAGCTGAACCCCCGCTTGCAGGTGGAACACCCCTGCACAGAAATGATTGCCGATGTTAACTTGCCTGCTGCTCAACTCCAGGTAACTAAAAGGTGGCTTAAACCAGTTTTAATCCTTCTAGGGCTTGTAAATGGCGCTTGGGCTTGGTAGAAACCAAGTCTCGGCAAGTGCAATGCAAGAAGCCAGTGAGAGCTCCTAGGAGGATCTGAAGCAGCCTCATACCATTGGTCCATCTAGCATTAGAACCGTCATACTGTTTTGTGGGCTCTTGTTCCTTTGCCTGAGTCCCAGGTCTTTCGTAGCAGCTGCTCCATGAGATTCCAGAACCTAGGACCATAAACATATGTAGCAGCCTTTCACCCCTCTGTCCGTCCTGCACAGGAGTCTCGCCTCTAACTGGCCGCAGCTCTTGAGGACTGCAGGAAGAGGAAGTCCTTCCCCAACGCCTGTTTCAGTGGACGTGCCTGGGGTTGAATCTTGGACCTCCCTGCATGCAAAACTGGTGCTCTGTCACTGAGCTGTATCATTCCTTCCTTTCTAGTACTCAGTATGGTTACAGCTGGTGCCGATCTCTGGTTAAGGTCGGGACGTCATGCGAGAAAGAGAAGAGCACAGAGAAAAGTGATTTCTTGGTCCTCTCCTGAGCCTCTTGTGTGCAGAACTGCCCTTGGAGGAAAGATGTACATTTCATAAAATAAATAACGCAATGTTTGTTTGTGTTTTTTAATAAGCAAGTATTAAGATCCCAGAAACTCACAGGAGACTGTTAAGAAAAGGTGTTACTTTGCACAGTTGTGCGGGGACTTGTGTTTTGTTTTTCCCTTCTGTTCCCCCGCTTAGATTGCCATGGGTGTACCTTTGCACCGCATGAAGGATATCCGTGTTCTTTATGGAGAGTCCCCTTGGGCAGACACCCCCATCCCCTTTGAGAGTCCCAACAACGTTCCGGTACCTAGAGGTCATGTGATCGCTGCAAGAATCACCAGTGAAAACCCTGATGAGGTGTGTGAACTGGAGTGCAAAACGTTTACCTCTCGCTTATCTGTATGGGAGACAGGGAACAAGGTCGGGCTGCTGGTGACAGACCCAATTGCTGAGTTGTAGGCGCTGTATTTTAACATTCTTTTATCGAGAAAGCTCAGATCTGTGCGATGGGAATGATGCAGATGGACAAAACTGACACCTGCCCGTACCTGTCCTTTTGTGTTTAGGGTTTCAAGCCCAGCTCTGGCACGGTGCAGGAGCTGAATTTCCGGAGCAACAAGAACGTCTGGGGATATTTCAGCGTGGCCGCGGCCGGTGGCTTGCACGAATTTGCGGATTCTCAGTTCGGACACTGTTTCTCCTGGGGAGAGAACCGCGAGGAGGCCATCTCGTCAGTATTGGGAAGGAGCCATTTAGATTAACAAATGCTCCAGGGAGACTTGTTAGCTTTGAGGCCAGAATGAGATGTACCAGTCCTGCCCCTTCGCCCCATCTCTTCCTCGGAAATGCCTCGCAAGCTGACCTGTGTGTAGTGTTGGTGATGACCCTTCCCCCACCCCCTCAGAAATGCGGGTCAGGGCAGAGAAGCTTGTGACGTAATTGGAGTCACATTAAGTGAGTTATTAGACCAGGGGACCCCAACATGGAGGCCACGGGCAGTGTGGCAGTACTTTTCCTGGTACCCACTGCCAAGTGGTTTTAAAAAGTGGGCGGCTCGAGGTGGGGCTTTTGCCCAGCAAGGCTTCTGATTGGCCATTGGAGATTTGATTGGCTGTGCAGATTGGGGGAGGGTGTTGTATTTTTTTTATATATTTGTATGTGTGCGTGCACCTGGAAGTCACAGCGACCTCTGGTGACTGACCCATACAGGGGGCCTGGAGGATATTCAGAGAGGTGGCTGAATAAAGCCTGCCCCCACATCTCCTGCCTCTGGTATTCCAAGGAGGTCTCCCATCCAAGTACTTGCCAAAGTCGACCCTGCTTAGCTTCCGAGATCTGGCTTGCCTGGGCTATCCAGGTCAGGGTGGCTTTGGAGATTTTTGAAAACATTGCTTTGGCAGCAGCTGCTACCACAGCATGAGAATCTTAATTGCGTGACTGAAGGGATGCTGTGGCTGGCTGTGCCTCTTGTGGCAGCCATTTTGTGGCTTCCCCCATCACGCTGTGTCACTGTGCCAGAATTCAGAAAGTGCTCTCAGGCTGAAAAAGGTTGGGGGCCCCTGTATTAGATGTTTGGGGGGGGGGGAGAAGATGAAGCTGCTAGTTTCAGTGGCAGTGATGTGCCCCCCATAACATTCAGGAACAGTTGAGTCTTAACTGCTTTATTCCATAATTTTGAACAAACCAAGTTTAACTTCTTGGTAAAGGCAAATTTGGGGGTGGAGGTGGGAGGGGATGGATCTGGCTTTTAAACCATTCATCACCTGCCAAATGCATTTTAATAGTCTGTCTTGGGTTTTTTAGAAACCTGGTGGTGGCTCTGAAAGAACTGTCCATCCGAGGGGACTTCAGAACAACCGTTGAGTACCTGATCAAACTTCTGGAGACGGAGAGTTTCCAAAATAATGAGATCGATACCAGCTGGCTGGATCATTTGATCGCCGAAAAAGTGCAGGTAGTCAGACTTGCAGGAATGCGGACGTATTTGTATAAATCAAGCACCTCTGAGCCTGTAACGTTTACCGTGCCTCACCCCAAAGAGTTACGGGTGGATAGTAGGAGAGAAAAGCTGGGCAAATATTTGTCAGAGATGCTTTAGGCTGGTCCTGCATTTGCCAGGGGGTTGGACTGGATCAGGGGTGTCAAACATGCAACCTGGGGGCTGGATCAGGCCCCCATAGGGCTTCTATCAGGCCCGCACTGGAACTGGCCACCTCCTGCTTCCAGTTCTGTTGCTGCTGCTGCATCATAGCTTGCTTCGCCAGACTCTCTCAATCGCTCAGCCATTTCATGTTTCCTCCTGGGTCCTAGACTCAGAACTCTGAGATTTCTGTGCTGAATGTCAGTAAATCAAAAGTAGGTTTGCAGCTTACAGACACACATCTGAGCAGCGTACTCGAGATTGCAACAGCACAGACATTTTGATACAATAATTCAGAGCAAGAGGTGTCAGTTATCAGAGACTGTTAAATAAACAAAGTATTGCAAGAGTGCTAATGTTTTAAGCATGTTTTTACTTTAAGTATAAAAAAATTCTTTGTGTTTGTGTCCTTTATAAAGTTTATATCTCTGCTACCTGGCATTACATTTTATGACACACATGGTCTGGTCCAACAAGGTCTCATTTATGTCAGTTCTGGCCCTCATAACAAATGAGTTTGACACCCCTGGACTAGGTGGTCTGTATGGCCCCTTCCAACTCTATGATTCTAAAACTGTGGAGTGCCTCTCAGCAGGTGATGGCTAAAGACGGCTAAATCCTGCTGTCTTGTACCATATCCTGTCCATCAAAATCCACTTATATTCTGGGAGTCACAAAGCCATGGGACAGACTTCTCCATCCCTCCCAAAACCTCCCTTCATTTGCCCTTGTATTAACATGTGGGAAACAGATGGTAAATGTGAGGGTCAGCCTTGGGGGAGGGCTCGTGGTAAGGCCTATGGGAAGAATTGGGTTATAATGGGGTGGGCTCTGGTTACTCACGCATCTTCTGCATCAAAACCCGGCCTTTTGAACTGTACTTAGAATGCTGCAGGGTAGCCAACAAGGGGCGGGAGCCGTAGATGTAGTGCAGCCTATCCCAATCAAGTAGTGGTTCTCCAGTCACTGGATTTCCTGGTCAGTCTTTAAGGAGCAGCCTCTGGAGGATTTTATGACAGTAGTCTTTCCCCAGGGTTATGAGGGTATAACTGTTGGATGCTAGCTCTGAATTTTGGCTCTGTATGTGAAGAAATGCCCACATTTTCCACCTCTGCTGTGCAGGCAGAAAAGCCAGATACCATGCTGGGCGTGGTCTGTGGTGCTCTCAACGTAGCCGATGCCTTTTTCAGGACGTGCATGGACGACTTTCTGCATTCTCTTGAAAGGTAGAGCAACCTTGGCCTGAATTTCTCTTCTAAGAACGTAAGAGAAGCCAGTGTTGGGTCAGGCCAATGGCCCATCCAGTCTGACACTCTGTCACATAGTGGCCAAAAACACCAGGGGCCCTCAAGAGGTCCAGCAGTGGGGCCAGGACACTAGAAGCCCTCCCACTCTTCCCCCCCCCCCACCCCGTCAAGCACCAAGAATACAGAGCATCCCTTGCCCCAGACTGAGAGTTAACAGTGGTGACTAACAGCCACTGAGGGACCTCTGCTCTGTTTATCCGATTCCCTCTTGAAGCCATCCATGTGTGTAGCCGCCGCCACCTCCTGTGACAATGAATTTCATGTGTGAATCACTCTTTGCTGCATCTGTGTACCTCTTCCTTACCGACCCAGGGCTTGGTGACTTCTGAATAATGGTGCGTTATCTTGGGGATATGTTCCCAAGTGTTGTGTAGTGGTTAGGAGCAGCAGACTCCAGTCTGGAAAGCCAGGTTTGATTCCCCACTCCTCCTCCGCATGAAGCCTGCCAGGTGACCGCAGGCCCATCACGGTTCTTCTCTCAGAACTCTCTCAGTCCCACCTTCCTCACAAGGTGCCAGTTGTGGGGAGAAGAAGGGAAAGGTGATTGTAAGCTGCTTTGAGACTCCTTACAGTAGAGAAAAGCAGGGTATAAAACCGACTTTCCTTCTTCTTTTTCTGCTATGGGTACGTTCTGCAGTGAGCCGTGATCAGTCAAGGGGGGGCGTCTCCAGTGTTCCCTCTAAGCTGAGTTAGTGTGAGCTAGCTCATGTTTTTTTAGCTTCCAGCTCACACCTTTTTGTCTTCGCTCAGGAAGGATGGCTCCAGAGCAAACTAATGTATGCAGCTGCCAATTCGCTCGCTCACAACTTTAATGCCAGGAGTGTTCCCTCTAAGCTGAGTCAGTGTGAGCTAGCTCAGTTTTTCAGCCTCTGGCTCACACATTTTTGCCTTAGCTCAGGAAGGGATGCCTCCAGAGCAAACTAATTTATGCCGCAGCCAAATCGCTCGCTCACGACTCTAATGCCAGTGGCTCACAAAGTAGAATTTTTGCTCACAAGACTCCACAGCTTAGAGGGAGCGTCGGACGTCTCTGTGTCACTCGCCCATATTCTACACGTGTTAAACTTGCCCCTTTTAAATGGGGGCAATCCTAAAGTCTAATAATAAGTTGGATTTCCTTCTCAGAGGTCTGGATTCTTGTTACTGAGATGAGATGTTTTCAGAGGCTAAGCATGTTGGTCTGCCATAGATCTGAGTCTG
Source organism: Lepidodactylus listeri (assembly GCA_029233225.1). NCBI lineage: Eukaryota > Metazoa > Chordata > Lepidosauria > Squamata > Gekkonidae > Lepidodactylus > Lepidodactylus listeri. The sequence goes on along the minus strand of JARCFY010000013.1, from coordinate 3,155,481 downwards.
GTATAGCACTTTAGAGACCTGCAAGATTTTGCGGCCCCAGAGTCAGAGAACAGATACATGAACATTTTAAACTGTTCATCAGGGAACAGATACGTGAACATTTTAAACCGTTTTGTAATATATTCTTTAGTATGATGACCTGTCTCTACGGGGGAGGAAAAAAATAGCTTGTAAGACCTTGATGTCTGCAGAGAACAAAAAAGGTTTGCTCGTTTTCCAGGGGCCAGGTCCTGCCAGCCGCTTCCCTTCTGAACACGGTTGATGTGGAACTTATTTACGAAGGCATGAAATACGCTCTTAAGGTAATGCCCATAAAGGGCTGAGTCCCACCTTGGCTGGGATGGAAAACGTGTTTGAGCTGGGTGGAGGGAAATGGGTTGTTCCCCTCCCATTTTTTTCACAGGTGTGTTTAAATCTGAACCTCCTGGAGGATGCAAAAAACCCGTCTTTCTCTCCTGCGGTCCTCGGACAGGTTGCCCGGCAGTCGCTGACCACCTACGTGATCATAATGAATAATACCCACATTGAGATTGACGTCCACCGGCTGAATGACGGGGGCCTTCTGCTCTCCTACGACGGCAACAGTCACACCACGTACATGAAGGAGGAAGCTGACCGGTAGGCAGAGGGTCCCCTTCGGCTGCTCGGCGTGTGTGTATTTGTGTGTTCCTTGCAGCAACTCAGTCTGGGGCTGAAACAGGAAGGGGTTTCTGACAGGGGTGCAAAAGACAGGTGAGGGCTGGGGTCCCCGGTGTGCTGACACCATTCCTGGCACCTTCCTAGGGATTTTAAAAAATGAGTCAGGCCAGGTAGGGCTACTGCTCAGCAAGGATTCTGGTTGGCTGTTGGACTTTTGATTGGGTGTGCGGATTTTTAAAAGCGGTGGCTTGTCAGTGGCTGCTACCTCGGCTCCAAAACCTCCACGGGGTGACTGAAGGTCAGCTGCAGCAGCCACTGTGTGGCTGGATCCACCTCCTGTGGCAGCCACTATGTCTCTTTGCCCACCACCCCGTGTCAGAATTCCAAAAGTTCCTGCAGGCTCAAAAAGGCTGGGGGCCCCTGGGTTAGGGACTGTTGACTGTACCACTGTGAATAATTTGTGGTATCTGTTGCTGTAAGTAGGTTCCTACAATGTAATTTTTGCATTCGTTTAATGTATCGTGTCAATGTTTAATCTTTTGCTTCACCTCTGGCAGCTTCCAGATTTCTACAAGTCAAATCCTACTGCATTGTCTCCTGGACGTTCCGCCCTGTTGAGTGTACTGACTTATTCTGGGTAACCCTCCTTGAGTCCCAGTGAGAAAGGAGGACCGTAAATAACGTAAATTAAAAAATGCAGGGATGCTCTTTTCTTTCCCCCCAGCCTTCAGAAGTCCTTCTGCCCGTTCCGTATCCCTGCTCCCTTGCTGCCTGATGTCTTCTCTCTCCCCACTTCCAAACCCAAGTTTGAGTCCAGTGGCACCTTTAAGACCAACAAAGTTTTATTCTGGGTGTAAGCTTTTGTGTGCACGTGTAACCCTTAGCTAGGAATGGAATGAGCCAGGAAGGGGTGGGGTCTCTAGATGCAGAAGGGTGCGGAGACTGTGTGGAAAGCAAAGGAGGGGGAAGCCGGACTGCCCTGCTAGGGAGCTTAAACCTTAATCACAGGCTCTTAACACTTCGTTTAAGGTAACTATGATTTGTGTATGGGAACTAGTAAGGGAGGGAGAGTTTTGCTCTATATTGTAAATGTCAGAATTATTGTTTCAGGGCTGTGTTACTAATGGGGAATTCCTTTGGGACCCTCATCTTCAAAGCCGGTGCCCAGAGGGTTCAGCTGGAGACTTCCTGGGCCACCAGCAAGAGAACAGAGACGGACTCTGGGGGTGGCAGGCTGTGAAGGAGGGAGAAGTTAATGGTTTGGACTTTAAAAGATCACTGTTCTGATGTGTTACTAAGTTCTGTGTAGGGCTGCCAAGTCCAACTTGGGAAATATCTGGGGACTTTGGGGGTGGAGCCAGGAGAAAGGAAGTGACATCATTTTGTGAAGTCACATCCTGTGATGTTGCTTCCACATGCTTCCACATGAACTCATGAAGTTTCCTAATACTGAATCAGGCCATTGGTCCATCAAGGTCAGTACTGACTACTCAGACTGGTAGTGGCTCTCCAGGGTCTCAGGCTGAGATCTTTAATGTCACCTATTACCTGATCCTTTTTTAGCTGAAGAGGCTGATACCTCCTGCATGTCAAGCAGATGCTCTATCACTGAGCAACGGCCCTACTGAATCCTTCCTCATCTCGGCAGAATATGATTTTCGTATCATAAGAACAGGAGAGAAGCCACAGTGGATCGGCCCATCCAGTACAACACTCTGTGTCACAACAGTGGCCAAAAATACCAGGTGCCCTCAGGAGGTCCAGCAGCGGGGCCAGAACTCCAGAAGCCCTCCCACTGTTGCCCCCCAAGCACCAAGAATGCAGAGCATCACTGCCCCAGACAAAGGGTTCCATTTAGACCTTGTGGCTAATAATAGCCACTGACAGACCTCTGCTGGATGGGGACAGAGAGAGAGAGAGAGACAGACAGACAGACAGACAGAAAAAAGAAAGAAGGAGAGAGAGAGAAGGAAAAGAGCTGGCAGAGGCACTTACTTCCATTTAGACCTTGTGGCTAATAATAGCCACTGATAGACCTCTGCTGGATGGGGACAGAGAGAGAGAGAGAGAGAGAGAAAAGAAAGAAAGGGGGAGGGGGAGAGAGAGAGAAGGAAAAGAGCTGGCAGATGGACTTACCCCAGGCCCAGCAGCAGCAACCTTTCAATCTTACACCAGCCGCATGCAAAAGCAGGCCCTTCAGTAAGAGCTTAGTCCCTCCTTAATCTCTGGGCGGGGCTCTCTTGCTAACTCTTAAAGGGGAAATGTCTGGTGAGGCTTTTCACTGCAGGCTCTTCAGACATTTCCCTTTAAGAGGCCTGGAAGGGAGAGGGCCCGGCAGGCTCCACGTCCCCCTCCTGTTGGCAGCCATTGCCTCCCCCCGGTGGCCAGTTTTGAAAAAGCGGGGGGGGGGGGAAGCATGAAAAATCGGTGTTTCCCCCGCCCTACCGGGGGACTTGGCAGCCCTAGTTCTGTGTTTTGTCACATGACATGATGTTAAGTGAAAAGTAAAAATGTTTTATTCTCTTTGAATTATTGCAAGGTTCATTCCAAGTTCTGCCCCTCAGAAACTGAGGTTGCACACGCACACTTCTTCAGAGTTGTATCTTGAAAAGTGTGTGTGCCCAGGAAAGCTTATACCCAGAATTAAACTTTTGTTGGTCTTAAAGCTTCCCCTGGACTCAAACTGTGTTCTGCTGCTTCAGACCAACACGGCAACCGCACCTGAATCTGTCTTTCACATCCATCCTCAGTGGTCACCCTTCCCTTTGATACAGCGCCCCGTTTTCTACTGAAACTGAGGACACATGTGTGACTGAAATGAACTTGGATTTCCCCCCAGTCTAATTCTTGTCTTCTCCTCCCTCCCCTCCTTGTGTTTATTTATTGTGTCTCAAATTTCGGAGTGTAAGCTCTGTCAGAGATCCGCCTTCTTGTACATGAAACACATCATGCACTTTGACGGGGGTGTAATAAAAATCATCGTACAATCATTGAACAAATATATACCATCTATTAACATACAGTAGTTATCAAAATCATAGAAACTATATCAAATTACATAAACAAAACCACTCTTTGTACATTATAGTAAACGCTGCTGTAAACTCTTAATGACATTCCAATTCAGATACGTCCAAAAGGCATAGTTAGTTGTTGATCTCAATTTTAACTGCAGCTCGAATAATAAGAGCTAAACTCTGGAAATCATCTAAAATGCCCTGTAATGAAGAGATTATCGATAAATTGTTAGATCTGGCTGAAATGGAAAAACTAAGTTGTTTGATGAATACTGATAAATGTCAAGACTCGATAAATATTTGGTCCAAGTTCTATAGTTGGTTAGATAAATATAGAGGCTCAAAATAATGATATGTTAGATGATATGTAATATTTTTCTGTTAAAAAATGAATAAAAATGTATTTAAAAAAACCCAAAACCCCCAAAAGGCAAAGTTAGCAACTGATAGGATTCTTCCACAAACCAAAGGTACTCAGTACATAATGCATTCCTAAACGGTGTTAAGTGTTCATGCCGCTTATTTTAACATCACAAAAGAGAACCCCGGTCTGATTATAATTTGAAGAACTGAGAAGACTGAAGACGACTTGAAGCGTCTGTTCCTGTGTTCGTATTCGCCGGCTTCCAGTGTTCCACAATTGCTTTTTCAAAAGTCAATATTCACTCTCGCCTGAGTTCCAAAAACCTCCAATCAGTGTTACTGTATTTGCAGCTGCTGCTTCTTGTATTCCAAGGAAGTTCCTCATGTTTCTTCCCCTCTCTCTGTTCTTCTTTTTCACCTTCAGGTACCGCGTCACGGTGGGCAATAAAACCTGTGACTTTGAAAAGGAGAATGACCCAACCTTACTGAGGTCTCCTTCCACTGGAAAGCTGCTGCAGTACACCGTGGAAGACGGAGGCCACGTCTGTGCGGGTCACAGCTATGCAGAAATCGAGGTAGCCATGGAAATCAGGGCGCCTGAAAAAGCCATTTGCCAGAATTTTACAGATCTGCCTTGCCCTCAGGCGTGTGAGGTGGCAATTGTTTGCAACCACTAAAGACAGGTGCAAATTGTGTGTGGTGAAATTCTGCTTTTGCTTGTGGTGGAGTGGGTGTGAAGCAAGAGTGATGCCAAGAGATAAAACCTCTGCCTCTGATTACAGTAATAATAACTAGCATGTATACAGTGCTGTGAGTATTCAAAGTGCTTGGTACATGTCAGATCCTGATGCTGTGAGGAGGAAGAAGGGGGAGCTTTGTGCTTCCTTTCTGCACCATTTTTGGCCCTGGGAATGGCTACGGGTGGGGGCCATTTGCCTATTCCTTGGGCTCCACATGTCCATCACAGCCCCGCCCGCCCCTGTGGTTGTTTCCACTGGTGAAAATGGTTCGGGAGGGAAGCCTTCTGCCCCTCCTTCCCCCATGCAACACCTGGAGCTACAGGGAGCGATGGAAAAGTTTTTAAAGGTTAGTCCCCACATGAATGTGTGACTGAGAGCCAGGTTGGGCACCTGTGAACTGAGAGTCATGTCACACAGAATGTGTATTTTGGCCCTGAGACTTTATTTATTTATTATTAAATTTGTATGCTGCTCTCCCCACCATGGCAGGCTCAGGGCAGCTTACACACATATCAGTGTATACACTAACATTCCAGAAATATGTCAAAAGACAGAGTTAAGTTAAGTTACTATCCAAGAGTCAGGATCCATTCTAGCTTGTCTGTGGATCCAGTCAAGGTCGGAGACTTCATTTACATGGTGTGAAAGTGGCGTTTCTCGGGATGCTGAATTGCCTGCAGAATGGAGATCTCTGACTCGCGGGCCTTGTCTTAGAGCAGAGCCCCCCAGCCTTTTCTGAGCCTGCAGAAACCTTTGGGATTTTGACACAGTGTGGTGGGCACAGCCGCAGAACAGCGGCTGGAGCTTCGCTTCAGTCGCACAGCGAAGATCCTCGTGCTGTGGTGGAGGCTGCTGCCAACACAGTGCTTTTAAAAATCTGACAAAATCTGTGGTAGGCTGTGAGCTTTCGTGAGTCACCGTCCACTTCTTCAGGTATCTGAGGAAGTGAGCAGTGACTCACAAAAGCTCCTCCCCTGCCACAGATTTCATTAGTCTTTAAGGTGCTCCTGGACTCTTTTCTGCTGCTGCAGACAGACTGACACGGCTACCCATATTGATCTTTAGAAACCTCTGCAGCCAGTTAGCTCTCCAGTGGCCGCGTAGAAACCCCACCTGGCACTGCCCACTTTCTAAAAACCCTTCCCAAGCACCATGGCACCCACCAACACCTTGTTGGTACCCCTGTTGTAGAGACACAGAACAGGTCTCTCCAAGGGTGGCCGCAGAAGAAAGCTGGCCACTCTGCTTAGCACAATATTGTCCTTCTCTGATAAGGTAATGAAGATGGTGATGGTCTTGGAAGTGGAGGAGGCGGGCGTCATACACTACATGAAGCGCCCTGGCACCCTGCTGGAGGCGGGCTGCATCATAGCGAGGCTTGAACTGGCTGACCCCGGCAAAGTCCGCCTGGTGAGTGAGTGGAGGGGGCAAGGAGAAAAACCATCCTGCTTGGCCACTTAAAACCAGGTGCCGATGGCTTCGCCCTCCAGAAACAACCGGGGAGGCATTGGTCTTAGGTTTTGATTCCTTTGAGAGGTTTTGGCCAGGAGTTGGGGTAAAAATCAGCTGCGGTATGTTTACATCTTATATTCTAATAGTGTGTTTCAATGCTCCCTTTAAGCTGTGGAGACTTGTGAGCAAAACTTCTACTTCGTAAGCTGCTGGCATTAAAGTTGTGAGTGAGCAATTTGGCTGCTGCATATATCAGTTTGCTCTGGAGCCATCCTTCCTGAGCTAAGACAAAAACGTGTGAGCTGGAGGCTGAAAAACTGTGAGCTAGCTCACACTAACTCAGCTTAGAGGGAACACTGGTGTGTTTACATCTTACATTCCAGTAGTCAAATGTGGGTTAATCTGCGGCTACTTAAATCCAGGGATTGGGCCCAAAAACAGATAGCTCCGCAAACTTGGGGCACTCCGCAGGTTTGCAGAAAAATCTGAAAAGGTTTTAGAAATACATTGGGGGGTGAAATCCCCCCCCCCCCCAAGAGCATTGTCTGCTCTAGAAGCAACTTTTGAACCAGCTTGGGGGGGGGGGTTGGGTCACTGATAGGCCGGATTTAGCCCCCAGTTTCCCAGGGCTGCTCTGAAGGTCTTTCTTTCTCTGTCCTCTCTCTGCACCCCAATATCTGCCCTTAGGCCCAGTTATACACCGGTGGACTCCCCCCACAACAGACTCTGCCCATCCTTGGCGAGAAACTGCACCAGGTTTTCCACAACGTGCTGGAGAGCTTAATGAACGTCATGAACGGATACTGTTTGCCTGAGCCATATTTCAGCACCAAGGTGAGGATGTTTCCCGTTAGGTGTAGAAGAAGAAGAAGAAGAAGAAGAGATTGGATTTATAGCCCGCCCTTCACTCAAGAGTCTCAGAGCGGCTTACAAACTCCTTTCCCCTCCCCTCCCCACAACAGACACCCTGTGAGGTAGGTGGGGCTGAGAGAACTCTTTCCCAAGCTGTCCTTGAGGGAACAGCTGGTATAGAGCTACAGCTTGCCCAAGGTCATCCAGCCAGGTGCAAGTGGAGGAGTGGGGAATCAAACCCGGTTCTCCCAGATTAGAGTCCGCGCACTTAACCACGACACCAAACTGGCTCTGTAGTGGTGTAGTGTAGTGTAGTGGTTAAGTGCGTGGACTCTAATCTGGGAGAACCGGGTTTGATTCCCCACTCCTCCACTTGCCCCTGGCTGGATGACCTTGGGCAAGCCGTAGCTCTGTACCAGCTGTTCCCTCAAGGACAGCTTGGGAAAGAGCTCTCTCAGCCCCACCTACCTCACAGGGTGTCTGTTGTGGGGAGGGGAAGGGAAAGGAGTTTGTAAGCCGCTCTGAGACTCCCTTGGGGTATAAATCCAATCTCTTCTTCTTCTTCTTCTTCTTCCTTTGGGGGGTTCTTCCTGAGAACGAAGTCTGTTGGACATGCCTGAGGGAAGGGTGGCTTACTGGCTTTAAACTGGGGGAAGTCTGAAACACACCTCTCCCCTACAAGAGAAGGCAAAAAGGTCTTGGAGACGAAAGGCATTGCTGTACAGACCTTATCAAGGGATTTGCAAGCCCTGAGCAAGGCTGTGAACAAGGGGGCGTTTCAGAGGTCATTAATCCATAAGGTCGTCTTGAGTCAAGAGCAGTTTTATGGCACCTCAGACCCACCCACCCGTGCAAGGCAGCTTCATGCATAGTTTCTACCGAGGAGTGAGCTCTTTCCAGGCTCTCCTTGTGTCCTCTGGCACATCTGGTCATGCCCGGGGTGGGCTTTATGGTTGGAAAGATCTGTGCTTCCTCAGGCACGTGTTCTTTCCATTGTAGCTTTCCCCTTAGGGTTCGTTGGTGCCACGGATGCCACCGTGGCCGCTCGTGGTGGGATGTCGGGTTTGCTTTTCCCAAACGCTTGGTCTGTATCTTTGATGTTCCGGATCTGTGTGTTGCGGACAATCCATTTTTATTTTGGGGCTCAGATCAAAGAATGGGTCTGCAAACTGATGAAAACCCTCCGGGACCCCTCCCTTCCTCTGCTGGAGCTGCAGGAGATCATGACGAGCATCTCAGGCCGAATTCCGCCGCCAGTGGAGAAGTCGATCCGGAAGGTGATGGCCCAGTACGCCAGCAACATCACCTCGGTGCTCTGCCAGTTCCCCAGCCAGCAGGTGAGGGGGCCACGCCTCAAGCGTCGCGCTGTTTCCCCCAGGTGCCAGGGAGATGCGATGGGCACACAGCGACAGGCAGTTTATCTAGGCAGAGAGAACGGCTCGTATTCCATACATTGTTCTTAATCCCCAGGGATATCCAGCTGTCTCACTGGTCCTTTCCGCACGAGACCTTAAATCCTGGTTCAACCCTGTCCCCGAACTTACATTCTACACTGCACTCGAGTTCACCCCTGTAATTATCTCGGGGTATTGTTTGTTTCCACATTACACTGAGGTCATCCCGGTTTCGCCCCCACGCTTGTCCCGGGATAAACGGCTGCTGTTATAACCAGGGATAAATGCAAGGTACTGTGTTGCGAGTTGAACTCTGATAAAACCAGGGGTGAGATCCAAGTGTGGAAAGGACCTGTTGTGTGCCTCTCTGTTCTCGCCTCCTTTTCTCCTCTCTCCAAGATTGCCAGCATCTTAGACAGCCATGCGGCCACCCTGCAGCGCAAATCTGAGCGCGAAGTCTTCTTCATGAACACTCAGAGCATTGTGCAGCTGGTTCAGAGGTGAGTTTGGAGGAAGCCATTCCAACCACTCCTCCTGTCCTTAGGCCCCGTGCGACCTCTCTCTTTCTCCCCCTGCCCCCAGCTGACCTTACGCTTCTTACACACAAACTGTAAGGTTCATCAGGCAGTCTGTGGAATTATCTTCGCCTCCGCAGGTAGACTGCTTTTGATTGTTCCGTGATATCACAGGAGCTCATCCAACAACTGGAAGGGGAGGAGTTGTAGGAAATAAGCACTTATCGGTTATATCTTTTTAAAAATGGGGGATGGCAGTCCCCACTTGCCACAGTGCTTTCGCCCCAATCCAAAGTGTATTGTAACTGTGGCGGGTGTTAGAAGCAAGCCCTCTTGCGCTGCCATCTCCTGTCTCTTCTCTTGCCAGATACCGCAGCGGCATCCGAGGCCACATGAAATCCGTGGTGTTAGACTTGCTGAGGCGGTACCTACAGGTGGAGACTCAGTTCCAGCAAGGTAAAGGGAGGGGGGGAGTCCATGCCATGCTCGGTGTTCTCAAACAGCTTGTCTTCAAGACCATCTCTCAGAGCAGAAGAGGGCTCCTTCTCTGGAGAGCCAGCTTGGTGTAGTGGTTTAGAGCGCGGACTCTAATCTGGGAGAACCGGGTTTGATTCCCCATGCCTTCACATGGAGCTGCTGGTGTGACATTGGGTCAGTCACAAGTTCTCTCAGAGCTGTTCTCTCAAGGGCAGTCCTCGAAAGAGCTCTCTCAGCCCCACCTCTCTCATGGGGTGTCTGTTGTGGGGAGGGGAAGGGAAAAGGAGATTGTAAGCCCCTCTGAGACTCCTTTGGGTAGTGAAGGGCGGGGTATAAATCCAGTCTCCTCCTCCTCTTCTTCTCTTCTTCTTTCTTCTTCTTTCTTCTTCTTCTTCTTTCTTCTTTCTTCTTCCTTCTTCTTTCTCCTTTCTCCTTTCTTCTTCTTCTTCTTTTCTCTGCTTCTCCTTCTTCTTCTTTTCCTTCCCAGCTCACTACGACAAGTGTGTGATCAGCCTGCGTGAGCAGTACATGCCCAACATGAACCCTGTCGTGGAATGCATTTTCTCCCACGCCCAGGTGGCGAAGAAGAACCTCTTGGTGACCATGTTGATTGTGAGTAGAAAACGGGGGAAGCGAGGATGATTGACAGGAGCGGGGGGTGGAATCTCTCAAAGGAAAAGGCAGGACTTCCTGTGGAAGCTTGGGCAGTTCCTGGGAGGAAATGTGGATTGTTCCTTAGCATAAGAGCCTGTCCATTTCCAGACATCCAGAAACCCCATTTAGTCCAATACGCTGAAGACACCCAGGTCTATATCTCCTTATCCAAGTCTCCTGATGAAGCAGTACAGGTCGGGAATCATTGCCTGGCTGCTGTGGGCAAATGGCAAGGGGATGGGCACATTAAAACTAAATCTTGATGAGACAGAGGAGATTCTGGTTGGGAAGGCAAAGCTCTTGCACAGGGCTGCTAAGTGCCGGCAACTTACCGGTGGGGGGGAGTTGTTCTCCCCCCTGGAGCTCTTCTGGCGCATGTGCGCCACGGCGACGTCATCACGTTGGGGGCGTTGCCAGGGCAACACCCCCAACGTGATGTCGTCACCTCCGGGTGACGTCATTACACGGGGGAAGTCGTCCTCACTGGACGACTTCTGGGGCGGGGTTCCCCCCGCCGGCCGAATGCCGGCCGGTGGATCGGGAACCCCTATAGCGGGGAATCCCCCGCCCCCTGGGCTGTCGTGGCAGCCCTACTCTTACAGGACGTTGTGCTCCCCACTTTCTGTGGGACTCAGTTGAGCCTTGGCAGCTCAGAGCCCAGCGTTGTACTGGATCCAACATTAATGCTGGTGGAGAAGCTATTTGTTTCTGGGCATGATTCACACTGTGGCTTTTGACCTTCTAAAGCCCTGAAAGGTCCAAGCCTGGAATACCTGGCATCTTCTCTGATAGGAGCTCTCCCAGTTTTTAAGGTCTCCCAATAAGGCCTTGCTCAGGATTCCGTCTCCCGTGCCGGCAGGAGAAGCGTGGCCTTTTTGGTGGTAGCCCCTCGGCTGTGGAATGTACTTCCCGAAGAGGCTTATCTCTCTGTCCTCACTGGACTCTTTGGGGAAGGTTCTCCTCCCCCCCCCCCATTCTGCGGTGTGTTTGAAATTGGAATTCCCTCTTTTAGGGCTTGACTGTCTTGTGCAGTGTCTGATTTTACGAGATGCGTTTGTGATGGCCTTGAATGCGTTTTAGCGTTTTGTTTGGAATGCCTTTGGAAACGTGGGCTAAAAAAGCAGCGCAAAACTGTGTGTGTTTGTAACTGCATATACAGGATCACCTCTGCGGCAGAGACCCTACCTTGACAGATGAGCTGATGGCTATTCTGAACGAACTCACGCAGCTGAGCAAAACCGAACACTCCAAAGTGGCCCTGAGGGCCAGGCAGGTGAGTACTGTTTTGACAGGGTTTTTCCCAACAAGGGCCCTGCTGTTTTCTACCTTAAGGAGTCTCAAAGCGGCTTCCAATCACCTTCCCTTCCTCTCCCCTCAACAGGCACCTTGTGAGGTAGGTGGGGCTGAGAGAGCTCTGAGAGAACTGTGACTGGCCCAAGGTCACCCAGCAGGATTCATGTGGAGGAGGAGAGGGGACTCAGACCCTTTTCTCCAGACTAGAGTCCACTGCCCTTAACCACTACACCACCCTGGCACTAGTTCCTAGTCCTCATGGGTGAGAATCAGGCAAACCTCAGATTCTCAGGATGTGTTGCTGTAGGCAGACCATTTGGTTTGCACACAGGAAACCAAAGTTAATAAAAGACAGCATTGTATCCACACTGCCATGTGCCAGCCTTCAGAATCTGGTGCATGGGAGACCCACGTTCAGATCTCAGGATGCTCACTAGATGGTGACCTGGGGTTATACCTTCCCATCTCACAGAAAACGTGTAGAAATCGATTTTTAATAGTGCACCAGCTGTTGCAGCGGCTTCTGTTTCTCTGCACCAGTTCTTGGTAGTTAAGATGAATAACAGAAATGCCAGAAAATGCCCAGGCGTTGATGGCTAAGGGTGGGGGAACCGAAGAAAGGAAGAGACCAGGGTTTGCACTCTCAGACTAGGAGACTTGTTGAGTTTCAGCGTCTGGCACAAACCCTTGTCTTTGCACAATAACTCCAGCCCCCCTGTCTGTATAGCTTTCTGGTCTTAACCAACCAACTTCAGACTACTTATAAAACTCAGTCTTGTAGGCAGAATCCATTGCCGTATACTGAGTTAGCAATCGTGCCCAAGTTTATTTATTTATTTTATTTATTTAAAACATTTTTATGCCACCTTTCTATCCAATTGGGGCTTTCCTGCATTTGCATTTTCATTACTTGCAAGTTCCTGTTTCTTTGTGTGTGGGGGGGGGGGGGGGGGAACCGTGCCTGCATCTGTCTGTTCCACATGTGTTTTGCTCCCACTAGTGGACGATTTTATATTACATCCCATTGGTTTAGGCTCAGCATATCTCCCTGCAAATTTAAACTGCAGGTTTTAATGCCAGATATAAACCAGTGTATCGAATCGACCACTAGAAGGAGCAAAACATGTACCGAACAGACCCCCACCCCCAAGAAACAGGAACTTACAAGTGAGGAACATGAGACAGTGCAAGAGCCCAAGGGCCACAAAGCTGCATAATTCTGGTCACAGAAGCCCCCCCCCCCCCGCCCCCCCCCCAACCAACTTGCAGTGTCTTTGCTTCCTGGGTCCCTCTTTTCCCAGGTGCTGATTGCCTCCCACCTCCCTTCATACGAACTGAGGCACAATCAAGTGGAGTCCATCTTCCTCTCGGCTATCGACATGTATGGACACCAGTTCTGCCCTGAAAACCTAAAGGTTGGCCTTGCTTATGGACACAGTAGCAATCTGACCTTGCAAGGGGTTGGGGGAGGGGCTCAGTGACAGACCACCAGGTTCAGTCCCTGGCCTCGCCCGTTAAAAAGCACTTTGGGCATCAGGGTTGGCCTAGCAATCTTTGTGACTCTTTTGTGCTCCTTCCGTCATTTCAGAAATTGATCCTCTCGGAAACCACCATCTTTGACGTCCTGCCCACTTTCTTCTACCACTCCAACCAGGTGGTTCGCATGGCAGCCCTGGAGGTAAAGGAAGGACTGTGGGAGATTTCCCTTTAACGGTGTGCCCAGTTGCATGCCAAGCTCAAGGTCCCAGAGGCTGAGAACGCCCGTTGGGTGCTTGGAGACTGTTCTGAGGCCATCTCCACCCTAGAGAAAAATGCATGGGAAGCATTAATGGTCAACAGGGTTGGATTATGCGGGTCTCAGACCTCATCCGCAGGCTGATCAGACTGTGCTTTCAGGGGTGGGAACTGTGAAGTTAAAAGCTTGATTTCAGCCACACAGAGAGCTCAGCTGAAGAGCAGCTGCCACGCTCAGGTGATGACAGACCGGCCCCTGCCCCCACCTGTTTACTCTGTCTCACTTCTCTGCAGGTTCACTGGTGCCTTGTGTCTTCGTTTTCCCTCCTGTATGACTGATAGGGTAGCCAACCTCCAGGTGGTGGCTGGAAATCTCCTGGGACAGAGATCAGGTCCCTTGGAGCAAACAGCCAGTTTGGAAGGTGGACCCCATTGAGCCCATTCGCGGGGAGGGCGGGATATAAATCCAATAAATAAATAAATAAATAAAAGTCCCTCCCCTCCCCAAACCCCGCCCTCCTCAGGCTCCACCCCCCAAATCTCCAGGTGTTTTCCAGCCCAGAACTGGCTACCCCAGTGACTAATCCCAACAGGTCCTGAAACACATCCGTGCTGGTTTTACAGGAAAGATCTTGCAGTGCATCCAGCCATTTATCCCTTGTGAATCCTTTGGGGTTTTGTTTATTTTTGCTTTGTCTTCCTGCAAAATCCAAATGTTTTTCTGTTTCACCGCAATTTCCCCCTGTGAGGCAGAAAAATGCTGTCCAAGTGCAGTTTGCGGTGGCCTTCTCTTCCCTCCCAGGTGTACGTGAGGAGGGCCTACATCGCCTACGAACTGAACAGCCTGCAGCATCGCCAGCTCACAGACAGCACCTGCGTGGTGGAGTTCCAGTTCATGCTGCCTTCCTCCCACCCAAACAGGTAAGCAGGAGCCCGTGGGAGGGAGGGAGGGAGGGAGCAGCGGAGCCGCCTTGGGTCTCAGGTATTCCTTTGGGCTCCCCTCCGCGTGTGTGGAACTTGGAAGGACCTTTGATTCTGGAGAAGCCTGGGGAGGGGCACCTCTTTGAAACCCCCAAAACAGAGCAGGTGGGGGGGGGCGTACATACGGGCTGCGTGCAGAGAATGCCAGGCTCCGCCTCCGCCATGCACCCTGCGTGCCGTCTGTGCAAAGGAGGGCTAGAGGAGCTTCTGCCGGAGAGGCTGAAGAGTCCTTCCCGGCCAGAGGAGGCAGCGCTGGTCTTGGGGGCGGACCGGTGATGGGCTGACTAAGCCTCAGGCAGTTCCATCTCTTCGTCTGTTTTTGCAGAGGCAGCAGCCCCGCCCTGAGCAGGTAGAGTGTCAATCGCTTTTTCTTTCTCTGCAGCATGAGCAGCAGTTTTTAAAAAGCAAAATAATTCTGCCATAAATGCCTGGTGACCTTCCTCTTCCCAGTCCCGCCTCCCCGGTACTATCCCTTCTCCCTGAATTCGCTAGGGACATTCGTTGTTGCTGCTGTTGTTTTGCTGTCAAGGGACAGCTGTCTTATGGCGACCCTTCAAGGCCAGAGACGCTCAGAGGTGGTCTGCCGTCGCCTGCCGCTGCATAGCAACCCTGGACTTCCTTGATAGTCTCCCATCCAAGTACTAACCAGGGTCGACCCTGCTGAGCTTCCCAGATCCGACAAAGTCAGATATTCAGCGGTGGTTTGCCATTTCCTGCCTCTGCGTAGCAACCCTGGGCTTCCTTGGTGGTCTCCCGTCCAAGTACTAACCAAGGCTGACCCTGCTTAGCTTCTGAAATCTGATGAGAACAGAAGATCTTGGGCTATCCATGTCAGGGCGTGGCACGTGTGTGTGTGTGTGTGTGTTCTGGAGGCAGAACAGGGGCTCCCTTTTCCTGAAACATTAGCAAAAGAAGAAAGAGGGAAGCGGTGTGTCCTGAGCTTTGCAAGTCTGAATGGAAACTGCCAAGTGATGAGAGGCTGGGTCTGGAGAGGTTTTCATCCAGCCCCGTCAGTGTGGTGTCCAAGGGGAATGACATCAGCTGAAATGCTCCTGGTAGACATTGCTGTGGCGTGTTCCATATGCGGCCTCGAAGAGCGGGGCCTCTCTGACCCCCGTGGCTTTACGCCTCCTGCTTCTGCTGATGCTCCCTTCTTTTGTACTCCTGATCCTCACTTTTCCATTTTCTGTTCTCTGCATCATTTAGAGCTTTTAATGCAGATCAGCTTTGAGTTTGTAGTGTTTAACCTCCGGCATGTTGAGCAAAGCGATTGGGGGAGGGAGGGCGGCAAGGTGGCTGTCTTGGCTCTCCTAGATCTGGATGAGTGCGAATACAGGTGCGTGACTGGAACTCGTAACCTCAGGGATTGTAGCAAAGTGCCACTTAATTAGCTAACCAGTCAAAGTCGAAGACCTTTAATGGCATAGCAGTAAGCTGCATAGACGTACAATAACACAGTATGGGTATTTAGGCAATAAGCAATATGAATCATTTCTTTAGGAGCATAGATCTTAACTTTGACTGCTTCGGCAAGAAACTTGGCCGCTACAGCTGTACTATTAGGATTAGCGTCCTTTAGTAAATACTGGATAGCTTTATCCTTATTAGAACTATAGTTAAGAGGAAATAAAGATGACAACGATTCTTTGCGTAAAGCTGAGTGAAGTTGACAGTCAAAAATAATATGATGTATTGAATCCACAGATTTTAAAGGACAAGAACATAGCCCTTCATGTAGGGGGATTTTATTAAACCGACCTGAGAGCACTTTTGAAGGGAAAACATTTAGACGGGCTAATGTAAAGGCTCTACGGTGCGAAGACTGAATTAAACTGTGGAAATAACAAGCCATCTGGCCATACTGAATTGGGAGGTTCAACTGCGCCTGAGAAAATATGCGAAATTGTGCAGGAACTAACCATTCATTTGGGGTTGGTCCAGGAATTAAAAGCCGAACAGAATAGACGTGGCGTGTGGTGCAGCAGCCGTGCAGAGAAGATGCCACAGCGGTGCCAGCTCTGCGGTGCCAGGGCCAATGACCTGGATGCTACCAGCCTGGCAGAGGCATCACATGATTCCTTTCCAGCCTGTCAGGAGAGGGAGAGTGGACACACCCCTTCGCCTTTCAGGGGAAGCCGTGGCGCCTGCTCTAAAGGCCTGGTGTGAGAAACTGTAGGTGGGCAGCGGCAGAGAACCAAAGTGGGCCGAGCAGGGCTTCCCTTTCCCTGGCGCACAGCAGCCTTTCCTCTGCCACCTCTGGCCAAATAGCTTTTTCACGCTTTCGAAGTAATAGCCATGCGTGGTGATCTTGTTTATCAGAGGGTTGAAAAACAGGT
The DNA here is from genome assembly GCA_029233225.1 of Lepidodactylus listeri. NCBI lineage: Eukaryota > Metazoa > Chordata > Lepidosauria > Squamata > Gekkonidae > Lepidodactylus > Lepidodactylus listeri. The sequence goes on along the minus strand of JARCFY010000013.1, from coordinate 3,139,034 downwards.
TGAGCACATGAGCCACAAGCAGTGGCCCCTCTTCCAAACGACCAAAGAGGTGTGTCCCGCTGAGAGAAGACCAGTCCCAGGTGTTTCAGTGGCCCAAACAGTGCTGAGCAGTCAGGTTAGAACAGATAAAAGGAAGTCCTTCTTTACCCAAAGCGTGATTAACACATGGAACTCACTGCCACGGGCGGTGGTGGCGGCGGCTACAAGCATGGACGGCTTCAAGAGGGAATTGGATAAACATATGGAGCAGAGGTCCACCAGTGGCTCTTAGCCACAAGGTATAGATAGGAACTCTCAGTCTGGGGCAAGTGATGCTCTGTATTCTTGGTGCTTGAGGGGGGCGGAACAGTGGGAGGGCTTCTACTGTTCTGGCCCCGCTGCTGGACCTCCTGAGGGCACCTGGTGTTTTTGGCTACTATGTGGACTGGATGGCCATTGGCCTGATCTAACATGGGCTTCTCTTATGTTCTTTTGGATCCTCCAGAGCCCGATGGTCCAGCCAGGTAAAGAGCCAGTGCAGTGGAGTGGCTTCAGTGCTGGACTTGAGCCAGGGGGACAGTCATTCTCTCATGAAAAGAGCCAGTGTCCAGCAGCACCTTAAAAACTAAAAAAAATTCTGGCCGGGGGGGGGGGAGCTTTCAGGAGTCACTGCTCTGGAAAGCTCGTACCCTGCCTCTTTGTGAGCAGTGACTCAAGAAAGCTCCCCCCTGCCAGGAATTGTGGTAGTCTGTAAGGTGCTGCTGGACTCTTGCTGTTTTCTGCTGCTACAGACAGACTGAACACGGCTATCCATTTTGATCTCCCTCATGGAGCCGTGTGGATAAAATGGCTGAGGGGAGAATGCAGCTTTGAGCTCCTTGGAGGACGGGGGGGGGGGGGGGGGTCAAACTGTAACTGATGGAGCCGGTGCCTGGAGAAGTGAGGACACGAAATTTTGAATAAGAAGAGGAGAGGGAGGAGGAGGAGATTTGATTTATACCCCGCCCTTCACTCACAATCACCATTCCCTTCCCCTTCCCACAACAGATACCCTGTGAGGTAGGTGGGGTTGAGAGAGCTCTCTTGAGAACTGCCCTTGAGAGAAGATCTCTGACAGAACTATGGCTTGCCCAAAGTCATCCAGCAGCTGCAAGTGAAGGAATGGGGAATCAAACCCGGTTCTCCCAGATTAGAGTCCGTGCTCTTAACCACTACACCAAACTGGCCTCACCTGAGGTTTATTACTATTCATAACTCCTCTTAAGAGAACAGGAGGCATAACTTTTTGAGTTGTGATGCAGTCAGGTGGCTAGGCTACATCTGATTCCACCCCCCACCCCCTTCTTTTCTTTGCCGTTTGCTTCATTTGCAGAATGTCCGTGCCGGTCAGCATCTCGAATCCAGACCTAGCCCGACACAGCACAGAACTGTTCATGGACAGTGGCTTTTCTCCCCTCTGCCAAAGGATGGGCGCTATGGTTGCTTTTGACAGATTTGAAGACTTCACCAGGTAGCCGAGCAGAGTTTCTGGAAGATTCAGAATGTGGGGAAGGCCTGGCTGTGTGAGCTGACTGTTGGCTACCCAGAAGCAAATGAGAGCTTTGCGAAGGAAGTCCCAGTGTCCATCTCAGGTGGTAGATGGACAGTGGAGGCGCAGGGCAAGATCTGCCAGGAAGTTCTCCTGCTCGATCCCTGCTTGAAGGAAGGAGAGGGGCAACAGGAATGCTCCTGTGGATCCATAGGAAGGAGGGGCCCACCTGAACCTTCCACCTCAGGCTCCAGTGTGTCTCCGGCCAGCTCTGCCTCTCTTTCTGGCATCAATATATCTATTTCCAAACTGCACCGCAGATAATGCGATCGACAGAACCACAAAATGGAGTGACGGAGACACCAGGGGGATTTCTCTACAAACCTGAAGGAATTCCCAGGATTGTAGATACCAAAATATATTTAAAAAAACACTAGGGGATTAAAACTCCCCCAGAATAAACAGAAACGATGCCTGTAGCTTTACAAAAAAGAATGCCCACTGAACTCTCAGTGGATGTTGGAGGTTGCTGGGCAACCACAATAATGCCAAGCCTTCCAAGCTTTGGTTTCTATAAAGCAAAGCTGTGAGGTGAGGTGAAAGTTGTTTCCATGGCATGTGAAGAAACTCTTCATTACCCACCCCCATTTCCACTTAGGCCTACTGCTAATCAGGTTAATTGGATGATTCTGCCTTCTTTTCTTGTGTGGGGGTTGGGGTTTGCAAGTCACTTGGAGGGGTTGGGGCGGGGGTTTGGTGTGGCCTCCTTTCAAAAAGAAAACGCTAAAGTAACCGCAGAACTTTCTGCCTTCTAGACCAGCCCTGCAGCGTATTCGCAGCCTTTTCCTGGCATTCTGTTTCAAGCCTGTAGGTTAGAATTTGTAGCTGGCCGATGGGTCTCGATCAGGGTTCCTTCCATGGCAGCCACTGAGACATTTTCTGGTGTTTTTAGAAGGTAGGCAGGCCCAGGTGGGGCTTTTGCCCAGCAAGGCTTCTGATTGGCCATTGGAGATTTGATTGGCATCTGCCACCACAGCAGAAGAGTCTTCACTGTGTGACTGAAGCTGTGGTGGCCATTTTGTGGTCGGCTCTGCCTCCTGCGGCAGCCATTTTGCAACAACACAGTGTCAGAATTCCAGAGGTGCCCACAGGCTCAAAAGGGTTGGGGACCCCCGGACTAGACAGACAGTTTCCACATTAAAGTCTCTCCCTTCCACCTTGTTACATCCGTTCCTTTCCCCCTTCTGTCCTAGAAACTTTGACGAAGTGATCTCCTGTTTTGCGGACCCCCCCTCGGAGAGCCCCTTGTTCAGTGAAGTGAGGGCCACGCTCTACGACGAAGACGACCCAAAGGTGTGAGGCGGGGGGCTGCCAGCTTCTCCCAGGAGCTCGTGCGCCACCCGGATCACTAACCCTGCCATGTGGTGATTTTTTTTCAGAGCATCCGAGAGGAGCCCATCCACATCCTGAACGTCGCTATTCGGTGGGCCGATCGCTTTGAAGACGAGGAGTTGGTGCCGGTCTTCAGAGCCTTTGCCCAGTCTAAGGTTCCCCACTACATTCTTGGCATTTGTAGACAAAAGTTAAAAGGCCAGTGGTTGGCCATTGGTCTGACGCCCTCCGTTCCCACTGGGTACCTCTTTCTGTTTCCGTACGAGCTATGTTGGCATCAAGGAGTGCTTTCATGCAGCTGGAAAGTTGGCTCCTGGCTCGGTCCCGCACTCTGGTTTCCCAAGGTCATCTTGACAATAATAGGAGGGCGGAAACAGATATGGCCGCCGTTGCGCGGTTCACGTGTGAGGCCAGAGCGCTTCTTGGCAACTTGTGTTGAGCCAAGGTGCCAGCCAAGTTGTGTCCCATGCCAAGGAGATGTGTAGTGCCTCTCCCTTCATTTTTTTAAAAAGCTGCTTGGAAGCATTTATGCATACACAAGAAGGGAGACCTGTGGGGGGGGGGGGAGAGAAGCTCCACGTTGAGGAGAAGGAAGCAGCCACAGGTGAGCCTTCTCCCCTCCCCCCCGGCACCAACAGCGAGGCTCGCGCAGCTCCCAGCTACTGGGCCCACCAAGCCTTCTCCCTCCCCCACCCCAGCACTGGCGGCAAGGCCTGAGCTCGGCCCGCCAAGCCTTCTCCTTCCCCCTCCCCTCGCAGTGGCAGCAGCGAGGCCTGGCTGGGCCCGCCAAGCCTTCTCCCTCCCCCCCAGCGGCAGTGGTGGCGAGGGCTGAGTGGCTCACAGCCACCAGCCCGCCAAGCCTTCTCATGCCCCCCCCCCCGGCAGTGGCGGCAACAGCAGCGAGGCAGTTCTCAGAGCGTTCTCTGCGCATGCGCAGGGAATGCTCTTTTACTTATGGGGGGATTTAAGTATCCCCCTGTAGTTTTTTATCGATTTCAGATTTTTCTGCACATCTGGGGATTGCCCCAAAAGTGCAGGAATATGTCTTTGCCCCCTAGGTGCCCCCGATGTGCGGATTTAGATATCTGCACGCAGGAGGCGCCTTGGCTATTAGATACATAGATTAATTCCTCCCCTTGCGTCCTCCCCCTGCCCTGTTTTTTTTAACCAATATTTTAAGCTCAGTTGCAATACCCGTCTGTGGATTTTGCAGCAAGTCTTCTGTTTGGTGTTTTTGAGAGCCGCGATGAGGCTATTAAAACCACCTTCCGCAATCTTAAAACATTCTGTCTGCCTTCACCCTCCGTTTGGGAAACACAACGCAATTTCTCCTGAGCTCCAAATCGTGCCTACGGTCATCTGGCCCAGCTGTGCCTTTTCAGTACAGAAGTTCTTTAAAAGATCGTATTTTTTTGTCCTAGGAATCATGCCTCTGAAAGCTTTTATCTTGGGCTTCTTAAAACATTTTTGTTTCTGTCTCAGGTTCTTTTTTTCCCTCCCTACAGAGAAGCATCCTTGTGGATTACGGGCTCAGACGAATCACGTTTCTGATAACCCAGCAAGTAAGGGTGCTGTGATTTTATACTTACGTATTTGGGATATTTTTATGCAGTTTCTTCAGAGTCCTGCTTCAGGTGACTCACCCTCAAAACAAGCCTTTAATTGTTCTCAGATGTTTAGATTTTTTTATGTGCGCCACCCTGGAGACACCCTGATTGGACGGAAAGGCAGCATAGAAATGTTTTAAATTAACAACAAATAAAGCTCCAGATTCGGAATGGGGAGAGGGGGATGGTGGGCTGAAAGCCCCTGCTTCAGTGCCTTGTGTCTCTGGTTAAAACACGTTGAGAGCAGCTTTTCTCTGCCAAAAATCCGCAGCCAGTGAGAATAGCAGCATCGTACAGGGAGGGCTTGCCCAGAGGGTTCCAGTGTCGATCTCTCCCGTTTTTACAGAGAGGGGGCGGGAATTGGAGAGCATCATGGTGGACCATAGTGATTCGGCCCAGTGTTCTGACTCAGTGTAAGGCGGTTCCATCGGTTCTTATGCTTTCTGCTTTGTTAGCAACTTTTCCTCTTTGTTGCAGAGGGAATTCCCAAAGTTTTTCACGTTCCGTGCCCGAGATGAGGTGAGGCTCAGCAGTTGTCCCCCTGTCTGTATCGTTCTTGAACTGTCTCCCTTAATTCCCTCTAGATGTAGGACAGCCAACATTTCTGCACTGCTTACTCTTTTGGCGTTCTTGCAGTTTGCTGAAGACTGCATCTATCGCCACTTGGAACCAGCTCTGGCATTCCAGCTGGAGCTGAGCCGGATGCGGAACTTCGATCTGACCGCAATACCCTGTGCCAACCACAAAATGCACCTCTATCTTGGCGCTGCCAAGGTGCAGGAAGGCAAAGAGGTTACGGACTACAGATTTTTCGTTCGTGCCATAGTCAGACACTCGGACCTAATTACAAAGGTAAAAGCTTGGGGCTGGGGAGTTATGTCTGTTCACCAGAATTCCATATTCTGTTTCTTAAGAGAACTTAAATCTCTTAGATCATGCGGGGATACCAATTAGTTGTTCAAGGCCGCTAACCCTACTTAGCTGTGATTTGTTGCCGGGGGGAAAGACTGTGGCTCAGTGGTAGAGCTTCTGCTTGGCATGCAAAAAGTCCCAGGTTCAATCCCCAGCATCTCCAGCTAAAAAGACCAGGCAGGAGGTGATGGGAAAGACCTCCTCTGCCTGAGACCCTGGAGAGCCAAGGAGAGGGGTCATAGCTCAGTGGCAGAGCCTCTGCTTGGCCTGCAAAAGGTCCCAGGTTCAATCCCCAGCATCTCCAGTTAAAATGCCCAGGCAGGAGGTGATGAGAAAGACCCCTGCCTGAGACCCTGGAGAGCTGCTGCCAGCCTATGTAGACAGTTCTGACTTGGATAGACCGAGGGTCTAAGACAGTTTCATGTGTTCTGGAGAGGGGTCATGGCTCAGTGGTAGAACATCTGCTTGGCATGCAGAAGGTCCCAGGTTCACCCCTTGGCATCTCTATTTAAAAGGACCAGGCGGTAGGTGATGTGAAAGACCTCCGCCTGAAATCCCAGAGAACCACTGCCAGACTGAGTAGACAGCGCGGACCTTGATGGACTATGTGTCTAATTCAGTAGAAGGCAGCTTCATATATATATGTGTGTGTGTTCATATATGGGCCTCATTTGGGGCACTGTCCAATCCCCAAACCTGACGTTCCTTCCGAGTCTCAAAGCTGGAACCTCTTAGCATAAGGACTTTTTACAGTGGAACTCCTTCATATGAGGAATCCAGCCCTGCTGAATCAGGGGCGTTAAGTTTTAAAAATCCCAGGGGGCGGCGGTTCTTCTGTGCACGCGTGCGCGCTGGGACCATGTCCCCGCCACCGCCTCCCCCCCCCCCCCCCCAGCCTGAGCACTCCTGCTTCCGTCCTTCCAGGGCATTTGCTTAGCTGGCCCCTGGACGGATGGAGGGAGGGACGGAGTGGCCAGGCCGGGGGTGGGGGAGAGAGAGACCGTGGCGGCCCTAGGAAGGGCCCGGGGAGGCGCGGCAGAGGGCGCTCCATTTTCCCGGGGGAGGGGCTCAGTCCCCCCTGGGAAATTTTGGGGGTGGCTCGAGCCCTCGAGCCCCCCTGTAGTTGACGCCTATGTGCTGAATCAGACCAGAAGTCCACGTGTGTATCCCAGCATCCTGTTTCCCGCAGTGGCCAACCAGAGTCCACGGACTGGACAAGGCCCTAGCCCTGTCCCACTGCTGCCCTCTAGCCAATGGCATGCGGTGGAATGTTGCCTTCAAACGGGGAGGTCCCGCCCACCCCGACTAAACGGCTGCTGCTTTCTCTGCCTTCCCTGCTTTTGTGGACCAGGAAGCCTCCTTCGAGTACCTGCAGAATGAAGGCGAGAGGCTCCTCCTGGAAGCCATGGATGAGCTGGAGGTGGCCTTCAACAACACCAGCGTCCGCTCCGACTGCAACCACATCTTCCTCAACTTTGTCCCCACGGTTGTCATGGACCCCTCCAAGGTCTCTGCCTCCCTTCCTGCACCCGGTTCGCTCGTTCGGCTTACTACTGAGGGGAACGGCCTCTTAGCAAACCCCTTTTTTGTCTTCCGTGTCCCCAGATCGAGGAGTCCGTGCGTGCCATGGTGATGCGCTACGGGCGGCGCCTGTGGAAACTCCGGGTCCTGCAAGCTGAGGTGAAGATCAACATTCGCTTGATGCCCACCACCCGGGTGATCCCCATCCGCCTCTTTCTCACCGATGAGTCGGGGTACTACCTGGACATCAGCCTCTACAAGGAAGTCAACGACCCCAGGACGGGGAACGTAGGTGTCTCTCTGCACCCAGGGCCACCGAGACATTTTTCACCTCCGTCCCCCCAGTTTGGTGTAGTAGTGAGGAGCTCAGACTCTAATCTGGGAGAACCGGGTTTGATTCCCCACTCCTCCACATGCAGCTGCTGGGGTGACCTTGAGTCAGTCACAAGTTCTCTCAGAGCTGTTCTCTCACAAGCAGTCCTCCAAAGAGCTCTCTCAGCCCCACCAGCCTCACAGGCAGTGTTCCCTCTAAGCTGAGTGAGTGTGAGCTAGCTCACAGTTTTTTAGCCTCCGGCTCACACATTTTCCTGTCAGCTCAGGAAGGACGGCTCCAGAGCAAACTAGTCTATGCAGCAGCCGAATCGCTCGCTCACAACTTTAATGCCAGTAGCTCACAAAGTAGAATTTTTGCTCCCAAGACTCCACAGCTTAGAGGGAGCATTGCAGTCACAGGGTGTCTGTTGTGGGGAGGGGAAGGGAAAGGAGATTGTAAGTCGCTCTGAGACTCTGAAGGGTGGGGTATAAATCCAATCTCTTCCTCTTCTTCTTCTGTTTTAAAAAATACACTGGGAAAGAGAAGTGAGAGAATGAAACCAATACTATGGGGGCAGCTGCTGCTGAAACAGCGCTAATCTGCCCAGCCAGTTAGATCTCCAGTTCATCAGTCAGAAGCCCTGCTGGGCAAATGCCTCACCCCCCCCCCCCCAGCTTTCTAGAAACACGTGGTAGGCAGCTGGAAAAGTGGGGTAGGGACCTGTGGTCTGCAGGCTAGTGACTGATAGGCTGGCTGCAGCACCCACCAGTTTAAGGTGATATTCAACAATCTCTCTGCCCCTGAAGATCGTGAAATGAAATGGATGAGGATAAAAGCACAGCTGCTTCCTGGATACCCTGTTTCTTTCCCCCGTTTCCCGGTCTTTTCTGCTCTGAAGGCGTGTTTGCCTTTCGTTTGCATCACAGACACCCAACTCATTTGTCTCAGTGAAATGCACCTGAAGGGAAAACAGTTTGGGGAAAGGGCTGTGGAAAGTGGGCATACACTGCAAGGGCAGCTTTTTAAAATACTGAATTAGTTTCAACATTTAAAAGACTCCCACCCGTCAGGGTCACCTGACAAAACTCTCGTGTTCACCATTTCCCGTTGGAGCTGCCGGAGCATCTTGGTTAGGTGTCGCCCAGAACCCCTGTGCTGCATTTTCAGTCTGGCGCTCCCTAAAGCCCTGGTCTGCAGTTGAATGGCTGAGTTTTGGAGTAGTTTTGACTTCATGAAGCGGGGAGGGGGGAGTGAAGGGGGAAGGGGGATTTGACCCTTTCCTTTTCCTCTTTGATCAGATCATGTTTCAGTCCTATGGAGACAAGCAAGGCCCTCTGCATGGGATGCTGATCAACACACCGTATGTCACCAAGGACCTGCTTCAAGCGAAGCGCTTCCAGGCCCAGTCACTCGGCACCACCTACGTCTATGACTTCTTGGAGATGTTCCGGCAGGTGAGCTGGGCAGGGCAGCAGTGAAACTTTCCCAGTCAATCAAAACACTTATTGGGCTCTGACGAACTGGAATAGTTCAGAGAATTGAAGGTGGTTTGAAAGGGGGAATCTCAGCTCATGGTGTTCACATTGACATGCTTTTGTCAAAATCCTTCCTTGGGTTAAACAGGTGTTGCAGGGTTTTGCATTGTTTCAAAGAAACCTGCAAAGCCTATTTGACCAGAAGCAACTGTGGGACAAAAAAATTTGTCCCTGGGACTGCCTCTCCTAGCATTCCCCCCCCCCCCCCCCGAGCAATATGTTCTTCAAATAACAGCACACTGGCAGTCCCGGGGCCAAAGACCATTCGCCAGGCTTCAACTAGAGACAGAGCCTTTTCGGTGACAGCTCCAGCTCTATGGAATGCACTTCCAAATGAGACCTGAGCCCTGCGGGACTTTGCACAATTCCACATGGCCTGGAAAACTTCACATGGCCTGCAAAACAGAACTTATGCCACATGGCCTGTAGAACAGAACTCGCCAGGCTTATGGATAACATCAGAGAATTTATTATACTCTGCCCTCTGCTTCTCCCCCCTCCTCCTGTGGGACAGTGACATAGTATTCGCCACCTGATTAAGTTTTTGGAATGTATGTATAGATTTTAATTGTTTTTAATAATCTATTTGTCTTGTAATCTGCTCTGAGCCTCACAGTCGTGCGTGAGAGTGGAATAGAAATTGGATGGATGGATGGATGGATAAAAACTGGGGGCACCCTGGGAAACAAAACTATTTTCTGCTGTTTTAAAAATGATTCATCAGTCTCCAAACTGGCTTCTTTTGGGCTCTACTTTGGGTGAAAATGTGGTCAGGCTGGCCATTGTTTTATTCCCCCCCCCCTCCCCGAAATCCCACACTGAGAACCACCAGCACAAGGAAAGCATTTCTGTCGCTGGTGGGGGTCAGTGTAAAGCCACGCCTGTCTGGAAGTTCAAGATCGCTTCATGCTTGGCCCGTTGACATAAGGAAAGGTGTGAATTTTGGCAGGCCGGGGAACTGGTGCATATAACACTTGTTACCTTGCCTTATTTTTTCAAAAGCAACTTATAATGTTGGCATGTTACTTCTTTCCCAGGCTCTTTTCAAGATGTGGGATTCCCCAGAAGCGTGTCCCAAAGATGTCCTCACTTACACTGAATTAGTGCTGGATTCCCAGGGGCAGCTGGTGGAGATGAACAGACTGCCTGGAGGAAATGAGGTAGGGATCCTGCAGAGATAGGAGGAGGGTGGAGAAGTGTGGCTTGCTCCAGAGGTGTTGCTGGGGACAGGAAAGAATTCTGTGTGTGTGGGAGGTCAGTTCCCCTTCCCACCTCTGCCCCGGTCCACTGGGGGCGGGGGAGGGGGGGAGGTCCCCTGCAGCTGCTGCTGTTGCTAAAAGCTAAATTACTCATGGGGGAATCTGATCAGAGGTCTCTAAGTTGCATGTAGTCTGTCCTCAAGGTGATGGTGACAAAGACAAAGTGGACTAAATGTTCTCAGAATCTATAATAGTCAGTTGGTTGACAAACTGTTACTTTATGATGCTTATGGATAAGCTCACAACATATAACAATTTATGGGAAGGAAAATGTTTTTCACCAAATAAACCTATTCAGATTGGCAGCTGCTTATTTTGTACCAAAATAAGGTTAGACCTGAAGAAGCTATAAAATCAGAGCGCTTCTCACGTATTTGATAATTGCACGTTACGAATCTCATATCTGTAAGTTTGCAAAGGTCACAATTTGAAGTTCCTTTTTCCCTGCCATGGTACATTTTATAGTGTTATAGATCAAGATGGGTAGCCACGTTAGTCTTTCTGCAGCAGAAGAAAAGAGCCAGAGTCCAGGAGCACCTTAAAGACTAACCAAATTTGTGGCCGGGGAGGAGCTTTTGGGAGGCACTGCTCCCTTCTCCAGGAACCTGGGGGGGGGGGGGGGGGAGGTAAGCAGTGACTCACAAAAGCTCCTCCCCTGCCACAAATTTTGTTCGCCTTTAAGGTGCTCCTGGACTCTGGCTCTTTTCATAACGTTATCTAATTTATTTATTTTTAAAAGCAGACTGACCTTTCTGAATCTCTACTATTTTTTAAAAAAGTATCTTTGTTGTAAAAACACCCTGCCAGATTGGAATGGTTGCCTTCCGGATGAAACTGAAAACCCCCGAGTACCCCGGAGGCCGGGAGATTGTTGTCATCTGCAACGACATCACATACCAGATCGGATCGTTCGGGCCTGAGGAAGACCTCCTCTTCTTGCGCGCCTCAGAGCTGGCCCGTGCCAAAGGCATCCCACGGATATACATTGCAGCCAACAGTGGGGCCCGCATCGGCTTTGCTGACGAGATCAAGCAGATGTTCCAAGTGGGCTGGGTGGACCCTGCAGATCCGTACAAGGTACCTGACCCATTGGCCGTCACGAGGAGTCGGCTGGATAGATGCAGCACCAGCTGTGGGACTCGAGGCCCAGCTGGGGGGTTGCACATCTGTTCACACAGACAAACATGAAGCTGCCTTACACGGGACCAGACCTTCAGTCCATCAAAGTCAGAATTGCCTACTCAGACTGGTAGCAGCTCTCCAGGGTCTCGGGCTGAGATCTTTTGATTGTTGTAAAAACACCCTGCCAGATTGGAATGGTTGGATTGGATGGTCCTTTTGAACTGGAGATGCCGGGGATTGAACCTGGGACCTTCTGTGTGCCAAGCAGATGCTCCACCACTGAGCCACATGACTCGCCTCTCTCCCATCCTGGGACTCAGTGTCTGTCCTGCAGATAGTCGGGTGGGGGGTGGCTGTCAGGCCGCTTTGCAAGGAAAGAAAGGCCATCCCGTTACTTTCCGCACAGAGTAGATGGGATTCCTGTCTATAGAAGAGGAGCGTTATTTTCATCATTTTACAATTAATGTTGTCTTTGTATCTTCCAAAGAGCTGACGTGTCTCTTTGTAAGAATCCTGTTCAGTGAACTCAGCTACCAAGAAAGTGGCTGGCCAAGCGGGGATTGTCTGTGTCTTGAGAACTCATTGCTTAGGGGAGGGACCGTGGCTCAGTGGGGGAGCCTCTGCTTGGCATTCAGAAGGTCCCAGGTTCAATCCCCGGCATCTCCAGTTGAAAGAATCGGGCAGGAGGTGATATGAAAGACCCCCTGCCTGAGACCCTGGAGAGCTGCTGCCAGTCTGAGTAAATCATAGAACCATAGAGTTGGAAGGAACCTCCAGGGTCATCTAGTCCAACCCCCTACACAATGCAGGCTACTCACAAATACCTCCCCCCACACACACCCAGTGACCCCTGTCCCCAGGGCCAGAAGATGGCAAAAAACCCCTCCAGATTGCTGGCCAAACTGGCCTGGAGGAAAATTGCTTCCTGACCGCAAAGTGGCCATCAGCATTTCCCTGGGCATGTAAGAAAGGGCCACGAGAACTAAGCACCGATGCAACCCTTCCTGCCCTCCCTCTCAGGAACTGCCTCAGTTCACAGGATCCGCACTGCAATCAGATGGCCATCGAGCCTCTGCTCGAAAACCTCCGAAGAAGGAGAGCCCACCACCTCCTGAGGAAGCCTGTTCCACTGAGGAACCGCTCTAACTCTCAGGAAGTTCTTCCTAATGTTGAGCCGAAAACTCTGATTTAATTTCAACCCATTGGTTCTGGTCTGGCCTTCTGGGGCAACAGAAAACAACTCCGCACCATCCTCTGTTTGACAGCCCTTCAAGTCCTTGAAGATGGTTCAGTGACCCCACTGAATGTACCAGTGGCCCGATTCGATCTAGGGCAGCTTCATGTGTGGTCTGACCTGGATACTGTACTCTCAGAGCACTCGCGCCGTCATTGGCAACCGGATGATCCTGTGTGGGCAAGACCATCCAGTTGTGCTTGACTTACTGTAGGGCAACAGGAGAGCAACATCCAAGGATGCATCGAAGCATCTGGGGATTCTGTTGGTGAAAACTATTCTCCAACCTGTTTTCGATCCTCCTGCTGTTTCCCGTCTGTCCAGTCCATCCGTCCCCCCCCCAAGCCTTGCTTTCTTGAGTAGGACGCTTCAAAATGTTACAGGGATTCCACACACCCCCGCCCCCCCCAGCTAATGCTGCCCACTCTTTGGTGTAGTGGTTAAGTGTGCGGACTCTAATCTGGGAGAACTGGGTTTGATTCCCCACTCCTCCACTTGCACCTGGCTGGATGACCTAGTTCTGTCAGAGCTGTCCTTGAAAAAGAGCCGTTTCTGCCAGAGGTCTCTCAGCCTCCCAGGGTGTCTGTTGTGGGGAGGGGAGGGAGAGGAGTTTGTAAGCCCCTCTGAGACTCTTTGTGGTAGTGAAGGGCGGGGTATAAATCCAATCTCTTCTTCTCCTAGGGGTTCAAATACCTGTACCTGACCCCCCAGGACTACACAAGGATCAGCTCCATGAATTCCGTGCATTGCGAACATGTGGAGGAAGCAGGCGAGTCAAGGTGAGCAAGGGGCACATCAGATTTCTGCCCCCGCCGCTTTGAGAGAAGCGGCGGTGGTGCTCTTCGTTTGGGGGTTACATCATCTAGTTCCATCTCCCTGCCTCCGGTAGGTACGTCATAACCGATATCCTTGGTAAAGAGGAAGGCTTTGGCGTGGAGAACCTTAGAGCGTCGGGTACCATCGCTGGGGAGTCTTCTCTTGCCTACGATGAAATCGTCACCATCAGCATGGTATGGGTTTTGCCTCTTTCTGTTGTAAGGCTGTGGAGGAGGGAAAGAACTAATCACAAATCCTTTCATAACAGCTGCATCACTTTCCGACCAAGATTATAAAGGCAATGTTGTAGTTCTTTATTTCTCGAGAGCAACCACTTCCCAACGTGCTGTAGAGGTTAAGAGTGGCAGTCTCTAATCTGGGAAACCATGTTGGACTCCCCACTCCTCCTCCTTTGCATGAAGCCTGCTGGGTGACCTTGGGCCAGTCACGGTTCTCTCAGGACTCTCTCAGCCCCACCTACTCCACAAAGGTGCCTGTTGTGGAGAGAGCCAGCATGGTGTGGTGGTTAAGAGTGATGGAGTCTTAATCTGGAGAGCCGGGTTTGATTCCCCACTCCTTCTCATGAAGCCTGCTGGGTGACCTTGGGCCTGTCACAGTTCTCTCAGAGCTCTCTCAGCCCCATCTACCTCACAAGGGGCCTGTTGTGGGGAGAGGAAGGGGACAAGATAGTAAGCTGCTTTGAGGCTCCTTAGAGCAGAAGAAAGTGGGGTATAAAAGCCTCTTCCTCTTCTTCTTCCTCCTCTTCTCCTCCTCCTTCTTTTTCCTCTTCTTTCTCCTCTTCCTCGTCTTCTCCTTTTTCTCCTCCTTCTCCTCCTCCTTCCTCTTTCTCTCCTTCTTCCCACCCATCTCTCAGGTGACCTGCCGTGCCATCGGCATTGGGGCTTACTTGGTGAGGCTGGGTCAGCGGGTCATCCAGGTGGAAAATTCCCACATCATTCTGACGGGAGCTGGTGCTTTGAACAAGGTAAAGGGGGAGCGGGTTGTTCTGCGCGTCTTCAGAACTGAGCAGAATCTCCTTTAGAAGCTTGGCTTTACTCTCCCGCAACACGCGAGGGGCTGCTGAGCCTTTTTGTCCCCCTCCCAGCCTTTCAGCTGCGTGTTTGTGGTCCGCCGTGGCTGGGCTCTTTGCCTGGGGAAACCGCAGGCTCACCCTCCGGCTGGGCTGGGTGTCTGTGACGTGCGGGAAAGGAAGGTGGATTCTGATACGGCTTTCAGTTTTCTCTCCAAACGAGAAATAGATGTTATCTGCTCTAGGGTGCTAAAGTCCAGAGTTAAAACGACTGGCGTAGGACCCACATGCTATGGGATCATTTGTGGGGGAGGGGCTGTAGCTCAGTTGGACCTTGCACTTTGAATGCAGAAGGTCCCAGGTTCAATCCCCGGCATCTCCAGTTGAAAAGAACCAGGCAGAAGGTGATGGGAAAGACTTTTCTCTGCCTGAGACCCTGGAGAGCACCTGTCAGCCTGAGTAGACAGTGCTGACTGTGATGGACCATCGCAAGGGAGCGTCGTGTGGGTTCATGTGTTGATCTCAGATATTCTCATACTCTTATGGAGAAAATGGAGGTTGAAGCTGATGTCATAGTTTTGCAATACCGCTCCTGTATCGGCAGTAAATGGCAGTAAATGGGCCCAAATCAGTGACGTCGTGCAAAGTCGTAATTTAAAGCTGAGAAATGTGTGTTGCTTGCGTATTTCCAAGCCAGGGCCCTGTTGTAACTGAAGCCCACAAGATGGCTCTTGCTTCAGACCCAGCCCCTCTGAGAGGGCAATGACGGTGCTGTTGGGCTGGGATTGCTTTGGGGCCAGGTCTTGGGGCGTGAAGTGTACACTTCCAACAACCAGCTCGGAGGAGTGCAGATCATGGCCAACAACGGCGTTTCCCACATGACCGTCCCGGATGACTTCGAAGGGGTCTACACCATCTTGCAGTGGTTGTCATATATGCCAAAGGTACGGTGGATGCGGTGGAACGGTGGCCTGCTGTGAATCCTGAAGACAGCCCGATTCCTCTTTCATACTCTCTCCTGTTAATTCTGATTCCTCTTAATTCTAATTCTTAATTCTTCATCACCTTCTCACCCTGCTCTTTCTCCCAGGAACTCGGGCTAGTTCTGGGCTTAGAATCCTGGGGCTCATAGAAACAGAGCTGGAAGTGACCCCCAAGGGTCATCTAGTCCAACCCCTGCACCGTGCAGGAAATCCACAGCTCCCTTCCCACCCAACTCCCCCAATGCTCCCCCTAAGCTGTGGAGCCTTGTGAGCAAAAATTCTACTTTGTGAGCTACTGGCATTAAAGTTGTGAGCGAGCGATTCGGCTACTGCATAGATAGGTTTGCTCTGGAGCCATCTTTCCTGAGCTGAGACCAAAAATGTGTGAGCCAGAAGCTAAAAAACTGTGAGCTAGCTCATACAAACTCAGTTCAGAGGGAACACTGCCAGTGACCCCCTGCTCTGTGCCCAGAGAAGGTGAAAAAGCTTCAGGATCCCTTGGCCAATGTGGCCAGGAGGAAAATTCCTTCCAAGGTGGGCACGACATGCTGGTACACAGAAGTGGCATGCAGGGGGCCCACCTTCGGTACCTGGCCTCACAAGTGGCCGATGTCCTTGAAGTGCTGGAGACCTCCTGCCGATCACAGTGGTAAGCTAGAGGGACCCAGAACATGGGTTCAGTCTCAAGCAGTTCTGTGTGTTTGAGCCGTCACTTCCATTGTCACAGCTCTGACCGCTTGCACATCTGGGTAAGTATTTGTTTCTGTTTAAAACTGTGTTCAGAGACGTTTCTGCTTGCAGGACAACCGTAGCCCCGTGCCTATTTCAGCCACGAGTGACCCCATCGAAAGGGAGATTGATTTTGTTCCTTCCAAAGCCCCCTACGATCCTCGGTGGATGCTGGCAGGGAGACCCCACCCCAGTAAGTATGAGCCGCTGTGGTTTGAGGATCTGCTTGGCTCGAGGGAGCTGCTGATGCTAACAGGAACTGGGTTCAGAGACAGAATTTCCTTGCTCATGTTTCCTCCAGATCAGGATAACTGAGACAGATATTAAAAAGGAAAGGGACAGAAGCCACATGAAGGCCTACAGCAAAATACAAAGGAGTCATTTGCAGGGTGGACAGTAAAATATCATAAAAAAAATAAGATTCTTTTACAATTTAAAACCATGTTTTTGGAATAAAGTAAAGAAGCCAGGCTGAGCAATACCAAGTCCAGGGGCCACTGTGCCGTGTGCCGCTTTAGGCACCTTTGTGTAGCCTGAGCCTCTTTTTCTGGGTTTTAATTATGTTTTCAGGCCCCTTGTTTGTAGAGACTTGTTTGGCAAAAAAAATCCCTGAGAACCAAGAAAGGAAATTAATGAAGCTCAAATCATCATGTTCATTTTTAACCGTTGTAGGTTCAAAGTCTAGATTTTGGAGGGACACCCCCCCCTCCCCCCAGTGAGCCGAATCAACTTGAATCAGTATTGGAAGGCAGTTCCCGTAGGGTCATGATCCTGTAGAAGAATAAGTGCCGCTTTCAGGCAGCAGCCATCCTTCCTCCCAGCCCGAAGGGCAGGGGCGAGGGGGGTATTGTCCCCCAAATGCCTTCAGGGGCAGCTTCTGCAGCCGTTTCCCCACCCGCACCCCTTCTGTCACATTTCCCCCCCCCCCCCTCCGCAGGTCTGCATATCGCAAAGGTCACAGTGGGGCGTTCTGTTTTCATTTCATTTTGTCATGCAGCCATGAAAGGATCCTGGCAAAGCGGTTTCTTTGACCATGGCACTTTTGCCGAGATCATGCAGCCCTGGGCACAGACCGTGGTGGTTGGCAGAGCCAGGTACGGGCAGAGCGTCCATTTCTGGTTGAGAAGGAGTGGTGGGTGGAAGACCCTCCTCTGCCCTTTTGAGGGTAAAGCCTGATTAGAGGATTGGCTGGACCCCTGGCTCGGATGTGACTCTGGCCTCCTCTGTCTACATATATCTTCTCCCATCTGGCGCAGAATTCAGCATCCTGAGAATCTTGGCTTCTGGGGGTATTTTTTAAAAACAGAACAAAGCCTGTCGTCTTTATGTCTGCCAAGGTAATCCTGAAAATACCTGGCAGGGCCAGAAGAAATGTCAGGAGATTTCCAGTGGTCAGATTGAGAGCCAGCATGGTGGACTGGTTAAGAGTGGCGGACCAGTATCTGGAAGAGCTGGGTTTGAATCCCCACTCATGCCATGGAAGCTCGCTGGGTGACCTTGGGCCAGTCACACACTTTCAGCCTCACCTACCTCAGAGGATTGTTGTGAGGGTAAAATGGAGGAGAGGAGAAGGATGGGAAGTCTCTTTGGGTGCCCATTGGGGAGAAAGGCAGGGTATAAATGAATTAATCAAATAAATGTTAATTAATTAATTACATAAATAAACATACGGCCCAGTTTAAACCCCCCCCCCCCCCCAAATTGGGTTAGCTTAATATATGTAGATTTGCAGATTTTCTGACAGTGGAGGGAGGGAATCCAGGAGGGCTTACTTTTCCAGGACTGTTTAAATTAGGCAAGACTTGAAAGGGAACAAGGTCTCAGCTTCTGTCCCTTCTGCTCCCATTAATTCAAGGTTCCAGTGCTGACCTTTAACGCCCTTAACGATCAGGGACCAGCATACCTTCGGGACCTCCTGTCCTGGTACAGCCCCCACAGAGCACTGCGCTGAAGTGGCCAAAACTGGTCCCCAGCCCAAAGAGCATCTGTCTGTCCTCAGCCAGGGCCTTTTCAGCCCCGGCTGCAGCCTGGTGGAACTCTCTTCCAGGGGAGATCAGGGCCCTGCAGGATTTAGTGCCGTTCCGCAGGGCCTGCAGAACTGAGTTGTTTCACCGGGCCTGTGGTTGAGGGCAGCGCAGGGGTCTCAGTCGGGAAGATCTGCCGTTTTGGCCTCCCCCTTTCCCCCCTCCCCATGTTTCCCCCTGCCCTTCCCCTTCCTCAGCGGCTTTGCGCCATCTTGATTTTATGTAACCGATCCTATTGTATTTCATGTATTTCAGTGTATTTTATCGATTGAATTATTTGATATTGGAAATTTTAATGGTGTATTTATTAACTGATGTTACCCACTCTGAGCCGGTCTTTGGTAGAGTGGGCTATAAATTAATTAAATAAACAAACAAATAATAATGAAAAGATGTTTTGCCCTTCTGGAAGCAGAATCTGATTTTTTTTTTTTTACACTCAGGGCAGTGGCAAAGTGACGTTGCTCTAGAAACCGACTGTCTCTCTTCCTCCCCGCCCCCCACCCCCCGACTTCTTGCAGGCTGGGGGGGATCCCGGTGGGGGTGATCGCTGTAGAGACCCGGACAGTAGAGCTGACGGTGCCGGCGGATCCAGCAAATCCAGAATCGGAGGCAAAGGTGAGGAGCAGCGTGACACTGTGCATGAAACCAAGAATTATTCATGTGGCACACAGAACACACAGCACTCAGAATGGCAAGGACGGTATCGGGGCTGGAAAAGGAGGCAGCTGACCTGGGAGAATCTCAGCTACATGAGACACAGATGGTCCCCATCGTAACACATAAGAACATAGGAGGAGCCAATGTTGGATCAGGCCAGTGGCCCCTCCAGTCCAACATTCTGTGTCACACAGTGGCCAAAAACACTAGGTGCCCTCAAGAGGTCCAGCAGTGGGGCCAGGACTCTAGAACCCCCATACACACACTGTTGCCCCCCCTAAAGCACCAAGAATACAGAGCATCACTTGCCCCAGACTGAGAGTTCCTATCTATACCTTGTGGCTAACAGCCACTGATGGACCTCTGCTCCATGTGTTGATCCAATTCCCTCTTGAAGCTGTCCATGCTTGTAGCTGCCGCCACCTCTTGTGGCAGTGAATTCCGTGTGTTAATCACTCTTTGGGTGAAGAAGGTACTTCCTTTTATCTGTTCTAACCTGACTGCTCAGCAATTTCATGGGGTGCCCACGAGTTCTTGTACTGTGAGAAAGGGAGAAAAGGACTTCTTTCTCTACCTGGTCTATCTCATGCATAATCTTATAAACCTCGATCATGTCACCCCTCAGCCATCGTTTCTCCGAGCTAAAGAGCCCCAAGCACTTCAACCTTTCTTCACAGGGAAAGTGTCCCAACCCTTTTATCATTCTAGTAGTCTAGAATTTTTGCTTACAAGACTCCACAGCTTAGAGGGAGCATTGTTGGGACTGAATTTCAGAGAGACAGCGTAAAAGAGGTAGCTATTGAGGAAAGACGTTTCAGGAGAAAAAATCCCCCCCCATCCCTCTTACATACTGAAAATGTGGCTCATCAAATATTCATCTATGTCCACACAATGCATGTCCATCTTTCTTTTCTAGCTAATCCCGCAGGCCGGGCAGGTCTGGTTTCCAGATTCGGCCTTTAAAACGGCTCAGGCCATAAGAGACTTTGACCGGGAATGCCTCCCTCTGTTGATTTTTGCCAACTGGAGGGGATTCTCTGGCGGGATGAAAGGTAACTCCCATCCCATTCCACATCCTGTAGAAATGTCAGTTGCTCCAGCATTAGCAGAAGTGGCGTTAACTCGTAGCCTTCTGTTTGCAGACATGTACGATCAAGTCCTGAAGTTTGGCGCTTATATTGTGGACAGTCTCCGGCAGTTTAAGCAGCCAGCTCTTGTTTACATCCCACCGCATGCTGAGCTGAGGGGCGGGTCGTGGGTGGTGATTGACCCAACTATCAACCCTCTCTATGTGGAACTGTACGCGGACAAAGAGAGCAGGTGCGTTCCCTCCTTCTGGCCTGGTCCAAGCCTCTCTTGCTCTGGGTTTGTGTTGTTGTTTTGCAGTCATGTGACTTGCAGCCTCAAGATGGGGGGCTTTTACATAAAGAACTAGCAATCTGTCACATGGATCTCCTGATCTGAAAACTGATCCCCAACCCCCAAATCCCCAATTTTTATTTTTGATGAGGATTCTAAAGCAGTGGTTATACAGCTGAGGGATCTCATGTACTGTCCTGGGTTAGGTCGGATGGTGTTTTTCTTTTGGAGAAAGGGTCTCAGCCCTTGGACCTGCTTAATGCACGGCTCTGGGACATGCTGAGAAAGCGATGAGTTTTGTGGTGTGCCTTTCTAAACGAGAGACCAGCTCCTGGCGCATTTTGAGGGGTGTGTGTTTGACTTTCTAAAGTCAGATGTCACAGCTGTCCACCACGGGATTGACCTGAGCATTTTAGTCCCTGGAATGTGGTTTGGGGGAAGTCAAGGGTGCAGTACTCCAAAGGGATCTCATCTGTGGGACCCAGCCAAAAATTGTTTCTTGCCTTGCCCTGTCTCCCACTAAAACGTCCAGCACTTAACAGAGGAAAAAAAACCCATTTCCAGCCCTTGGGGAGCATCTGTTTGCTCTGGCCTCATGTTTTTTGCAAAATGGGTTTACTTTCCAGAGGAGGCATCTTAGAAGCTGAAGGAACGGTGGAGATCAAATTCAGGAGGAAAGACCTGCTGAAGACCATCAGGAGAATTGATGGCGCTTATGCCAGAATTGCTCAACAGCTGGGTAAGAGAAGCTGATGTTGGAGGTGCACTGCATGCATAGACTCTTCAAACTCAACTGCTTTGTTTTGTATATAAAGACCCTTACAGTCCAGTTTACCTTGAAAGGCCAAGGAGTTTGAATTTTTTGTTACAGCCATTAGGAAAGATTAATGTTATTGTACATGATGGGCCTGCCTTTGAAAAATCTTTAGAAACTTCCGCTGGTCCAGAATGCCACAGCCAGGTTGTTAATTAGGGTGCCTTAATAAGCACACATTTCTCCAGTGCTCAAATTCCACTGTTTCTGGGCACAGTTCAAAGTGCTAAATGTGGGCTTTTATGACCCCAAATGCCCTGAGACTTCAGCCATAGAAAGGCCACGTTCTCTCACTCAGACCCGCCCAGCAGTTCAAACTATCCTAGGAAAATCACCTCTAGATTCTCCCGTCTTCCATGGGACTCGCTCCCAAGAGATACTTGCCTGGTGCTGTCTTGGTCATCTTTCAGCACAGAGCAACGTCTGCCCTGTTCGTCTGGGACTTTCCGTAGTGGGTTCCTATTTATTTCTACGGTCCGTAGAAATTGCTGTTCCATTTTTTTTTTTTAGCCAGCATTGAGCTTTTCGACGTTTTTTAGTTGCTCTCAGGGTTTCTGCCACCTTGCCCTTCTTTAACCCTTGACTGTTGTGACTTTATGTTTATTGACGGAGAAGCAGCATACACATTTTAAAAAGTCATGTCTAAAACAACAGGTTACAGGTAGCTGTGTTGTTCAATAGAAAAATCTCTTCCCTGAATCCATCTACAGACGTTTTTATGAGAATCAGACACAGCAACAACAGAGGAGAGTGTTGGCTGTCAGGTTCGGCCAGTACTCTTCATCGTCAGGGTGCTGCTGCCGCCTTGCGTTCTGTGTGGGAAGCCAACCTGGTTTGAAGAGCTGGTGGAGCTGGTGTCAGGGAGCACCTTAAGCCTTCTGAGAAGACGAGAGAAACGGCAGACTCCTGTCAAAACAAGAAAAACCAGGAGCTGACCAGATGTTTTCCTTGCCCCAGATGGAACATGCCCGTTCCTAAAAACCTAAAATAAAAAAGAACGTTGCAGTCCTTACATTCCCACCGGGGGGGGGGGGGGGATTGGACATCGCCCTGGTCCTGTCGGCCGCACCCCTTCGCTGCCTCTGTTCGCCACGAGAACTCTGTATAATTGAAGTCGCCATCTGTTGTAGTACATTATGTAGGATGTGGTGTTAGTTTTGAATGTCGATTTTATATTGTAAACCTTTGATGGTGTTTTTATGCTTGTTAGCCACCTTGAGCCGGTTCGCTGGCAAGGCGGGATATAAATATAATAAATAAATAAATAAATAACAAACCAACACTGAGGTGATAAAAGGAGTGCAAAGTCAACAGGAGCCAAATTTGGTACTAATCCCTAGGATGGTGGGGGCAAGAATAGATCATAGAATCACCAAGTTGGAGGGGGCCATACAGGCCATCTAGTCCAGCCCCCTCCTCAATTCAGGATCAGCCTAGAGCATCCCTGACAAGGGTCTGTCCAGCTGCTGCTAAAAGACCACCAGTGAGGGAGCTGACCACCTCCCCAGGGCAGCTGATTCCACTCTTGCACAACTCTTACTGTCAAGAAGTTTCTCCTAAGGTCCAGCTGGTACCTTCCAGCCCTTAATTTCAATGCATCCTTGTGAGTCCTCTCCTCTGCTGCCAACAGGAACAGCTCCCTGCCCTCCTCCAAGTGACAGCCCTTCAGATACTTAAAGAGAGCCATCCTCGGCCTTTCCTCGCAGGACTTCTTGGTCTCCAGGCCCCCGATCATCCTCGTCGCACTGAGGATGAGCAAAGCCTCTTCCCCAATCATCCTCCTCTGGGGAAGAATCCCTCCCCTTGACAGCTAAATTTAGTATACATTTATTTATTAAACGTAGCGTAAATAAAATAGAGAGCCAGCGTGGCATAGTGGTTAAAGGGTCGGACTAGGATCTGGGAAGTCCAGATTCGAATCCCAGCTCATGCCGTGGAAGCTGGCTGGGTGACCGTGGGCCAGTCACACCCTCAGCCTAATCTGCCTCACATGGTTGTCGTGAGGATAAAATGGAGGAGAGGAGAATGACGTCAGCCACTTCGGGTCCCCGTTGGGCTGAAAGGCGGGATATAAATGAAGTCAATAAATCAAGCAGAAACGCTCTTGAAGTTTTGTGCCATCTCGCTTGCGGCCGTTGGGGTCAGCGGCACAGAGCTTACAGACTGTGGTAGGTTGGAGACTTCACTGGTGTCGCCCCAATTCCGTCTGACCCTTTTGCCTCCTGGTGTCAACAGATTCCCAACGGGAGCTCTCCAGAGAGGAGCGCAAGGAGCTGGAAAAGCAGCTTAAAGCCCGGGAGGACCACCTTCTCCCGATCTTCCACCAGGTGGCAGTGCAGTTTGCTGACCTCCACGACACCCCTGGGCGGATGCAGGAGAAGGGCGTCATTACAGTTAAGTGACCGAGGACCCCGATGGGGGGGAGCTTTGCTTGGACAGCTTCCTTTTTGCCCTCTCCTGTTTCCAGCCTTTGCCTTGTGAATCCCGCTCTGTTTAGCGGCTACCCTGCCATCCCTGGAGAGTTGGACAGCCATTTTAATGTTCTATACTGTTTGCGTTTTGGCTCTTGGAAGCCAAGGTAGTGCTTGGAGGGTATTGCATTTAGGCTAGGAAGACGTGAGTTTGAATCCGTGTTCCTCTGTGAAGCTCTGTGAAGTTCTTGGACTGTGTGCTTCTTGGGCCAACCTATCTCAAAGTGTCGCAGAAGCTGAGAAAAGTGTGTTGTATGTGTGTGGGGGGGAGCAGATTAATGTAAGACAAAAGTATTCAAAAATATAAGCAGGTAATATTCTTGTTGTATTTTTACTCTGCTTTTTCAAAGTTTCCAAAGCAGGTTGCATCAATTTCAAACCAGTTAAAGAGGCTGATGAAAGGTGCTCGGGAAGGGTCTTCTCAGCCAGGGCGGGTCCAGGGTGTGATGAGAGTGGGCCTCACTTTTGCCTCTCTTTCCACGAATAAAACCACACGTGGATGGTGGACAGCTACCTTCTCACAGCTGTCGTTTTAGAAGAAGGCAGTGATTGCAGAGGTTTTTCCAGCAGAGACAATCCTGCATGTAGGAGCCGGGAGGGATTGTTGGGAAATGCTTTGCCTCCTGTCCATGCTCAAAGTGGCAGACCAAACCGGGATCCCTAGCGTGTGATAGTAGAAAACAGCATTTCACACCACAGTCCTGGCTGTGGAACTTGCCCTCTTGGGAAGAATGGTCGCCTGAATATTCATTCAGAGGCAGGAAAGATTCACTGAATTTTGAGTGAAATATCAAATAATTTTGAATGCTTATCTGTGTGATTCCCCCCCGCATTGGGAATGCGTTTGATATGCTCTACATGGAGGATCTGACTGTACATTTGCGGATGGTAGAATCCCAAGACACATTATTTTTTATTTTATGTTGAACTTTGAAACATCAATTCTGAATTTTACATTAACAGAAGTGTGTATGGCGGGGGGCGGGCAGAACGAGAGAAAGAGAAATTTCCAGAGCTTCAGGATCTCATTTTTAATCTAATAACTATCATCTTCTGTCCTTTGGGGGATGATGTGATCAGGGCGCGTATGTAATATTTATTCATTGTTTCGTTCTTTTATATTCCACCTTTCTTACTGAGACTCAAGGCAAATTACACAGAATAAATGTACAGTCAACAGAGTGGGACATCTAGAAGGCGATGCAAGAAGGCTTTTGATTTGTAGAGATCTGGAAAACCAACCAGAGGTGAAGCGCGGCATATGATGAACACGACACATTAAACAAAAGCAAAAATAACATAACGGACAGTACGATCTCTACACCGTGGTATATAGATCTAGGTGGGCAGCCGTGTTGGTCTGAAGCAGTAGAACAAATTTAGAGTCCCCTGGCACCTTTTAAGACCAACAAAGTTTTATTCAAGGTGTGAGCCCAAGCCTCTCTTTGAACCACACGGTTGCCATGCAACAGGAAACGGGACATGGGCTAAACAAGTCAGAAAATGAAACTGAGACTTCTCTCCTCCTCCCTCAGGATATTCTCCAGTGGAAAAACGCCCGGACTTTCTTGTACTGGCGGCTGCGGCGCCTTCTTCTGGAGGAAGTGGTGAAGCGTGAGATCTTGAACGCCCACAGCGAGCTGAGCAACAGCCACATCCAGTCCATGCTGCGGCGCTGGTTCCTGGAGACGGAAGGCGCCGTGAAGGTTTGGGTCCCCTCCGCGAGCCCTTCTCCGCTTGCCTTTTGGAGGAGGGTGCAGTTAGCAGTTTGCAAAGCACTTCATAAAGTAGGGGAGAATGCTGCTGCTTCTGGCCCTGGCTCTTGCTGGAGTTTTGCTAAGAACAGGAATTTCTGGGAGAAGCGGAACCCTGGCCCATGACGGGGGCTTGGATTAGGGCACACGCCTGGGTGCATGTGTGAGCACATCGCCCGTGACAAGCAAAGCCTCTCTTGAGTTCCTGGGACTTGAGTTCCTGTATTTCCTTTAGGGCTACCTCTGGGATAACAACCAGGTGGTGGTGGAGTGGCTGGAGAAACACTTGCAGGAAGAAGACGGGGCCAGGTCTGCCATCCGGGAGAACATCAAGTACCTGAAGCGCGATTACGCCCTCAAGCACATCCGGAAGTAAGTGGGAAGGCAGCTGCGCTTATGGACATTCCAGCTGTAAGTGGGGGGGGGGTTCTGTTGTGAGCGGCTCAGTGACTCTGTCGTGGACTGCACAATTGGTATGTGGCACACTGAGGAAAGAGGCATAGAATCTCAAGGGTCCCCGTAACAATCGCTGTTCCTGTTTAAACAGAATGGCTGGGATCAGTTGGATATCCCTTTCTGGATAAACTGGGTGGCGTTCCCCATTTGAGTAACTACTTGATTTGGTTTACAAGAGGTGTCTCTGGGTGGAAAAGCTGTTTTAAAGATGGATTTTCCCCTAATGTTGCAAGAGCTTCACTCTGTGACGGAAGGTAAGCTGAGGCGACCATTATGTGGCTGGCTTCCCCTCCAGCGGCCGCCATTTCGCAGGTGCGCCCACCGTGCTGATTCAGAATCCCAAAGTTGCTTGCAGGCTCAAGAAGCTTGGAGACTCTTGTCCTAGAGGGAGGGATGTCCTTAAATGGCCCCCAGTAACAAGATTTCTTTTTTCTCAATTTTTTTCCTTCCGGTACACGCTGCAGTCTAGTTCAAGAGAATCCGGAAGTGGCCATGGACTGCATTATTCACATGACCCAACACATCACCCAAGCTCAGAGAGCGCAGCTCACTCATCTGCTGGCAACGATGGATAACCCCGCCTCTTCTTGACGAAGGCAAAATCCCAAAGCCGGGAGGATCACCAGTCCAGCCATCAGATGCGGGCACAGGCATGAGCCATCAGGGCCTCTGAGCTCCTTCCTGCCTCTGGACAGCGCTGTGGTCAGGCCAGACCACTGCAAAGATCTACAGAACTGGCTTAGCTTTTGTTCCCAGACTGGTGAGCACACTGTCATGACCTGCGGTGGAGTGGCCCTGTTAAAGGAGGACAGCTGTCTTTTCTGCATTTAGAAGCACAGGAGGGCCTGCGGCTGCCGGGACTGGGTTTTTTGGAATATAACGTCCAGCCAAAATTTCGCCTGTACAAAGGTAGATCTCCAATCCTTATCAGTATTCACCACGCAAGTACAGTATGTCCAAGAGCAATGACAGATCTTTTTCTTACAATGTAATTCAGTATCTTTTTTACAACAGTCTCAGTTTTGCAATTGTAGCTCCAGCAATGTTCCAAAACAAGAAGGGTGTTTCTACTTCTTTTTTTAATGGCCTTGATAGAAAAGTGTTTGGGAGGGAGGAGAGGGTCAGTAGATCACTGAAAAGCATCCTGTGCCTTGGCAGAATTTATAGTGGATCACAGCGGACTGCATAGTAGCAGCGTGAAACCTGTGGAAAATGCAGCTGTATAGACGGTGGCTGCAGAATATTAAGTTTCGTCTTGGCTGTAGCAGCAGTTGAAGGCACTGAGCAAGTATTTCAAGAACTGTTTCTAAAAGACATTTTTCACGCACACACGCTGGAGTTTGTACACCTCACATGCTCTTTCTTTTAGAGTCACATTGGCATTTCCACCTGTTGGAAGCACTGGTTCTGTACTTAGCTACGGTCT
The DNA here is from genome assembly GCA_029233225.1 of Lepidodactylus listeri. Lineage (NCBI taxonomy): Eukaryota > Metazoa > Chordata > Lepidosauria > Squamata > Gekkonidae > Lepidodactylus > Lepidodactylus listeri. The sequence continues at coordinate 3,112,110 of JARCFY010000013.1, read as the reverse complement.
TAATTGTGCCTTATTTGTGGAAGTGGATGCCATGGTGCTATTAAATTTATTTGCTGGACTGCAAGTTGGGAAGGTGTTTTTTTAAGCGCCAGTTGGAAAGAAGTAAATCATTCTCATGTTGAATGTATCCTGGACTATCTAAGAAGCTTTACCTCACAATCTTATAGAGAGAGCGTGAAGGATTAGGACGAAGGAGGTGATGATTAAGTCTTGTTGCTAACTGCATCCATTGTATAATGTTGCATATCCTGTTAATTCTACTAAAACCACAGATACAGATATTTATAGGATGACAACAATATGTGTAATGGAATCAGGGGAAGGGCATGTTGAGTGAGTTTAGTATGTTTTGGATGACTAAGGTGAGAACTTTTCTTTAAAAAGGAAAGCGGTTGGTTTTGACTTCTTGCGGAGGCTCTTTCTTAGAGGAAAGGTGATTATTGAGGGGGGTGTGTGTGTCATGCTTCCCCCCTTAAGGCCAGCGTTTTCAGAACTTATTGAACAACTCTAAATAAAATTACCTCATTTGCCAGAAAAGATTCTGTGGCTCTCCTGACTGAATTCATATTCTTGTACTGACAACTCCCAAATTGAATCTTGGGTTTTTTTACCAAATTGTGAATTGCTCTTTGATCTTGGTTTCCTTTGCATGCTCTACCATTGTCTAGAATTGACCCATTGTCAATTAATTTCTTTTATTGTCATTAAAAAAAGGCCAACAGTCACAGATTTTTCGGGTGACGAGTTACATCACTACAATCAGAACTGATGTTACATCTTCTAAGCATGACTTTGTTAAACAGAACACTGCTTGCTGCTGACCGCTGTGCCTGTTCTGGGCTGACATCTTCTTTATATTAATGTGCTTCTTTCAGAGTTTGGAGATGTGGGTTTCTCACAGCCGGTCTTTTGCTAACTACTCGTTACGGAGATGTTGCCAAAGTGGTGTGGCCAGAAACTCACTGCGACTGCCATTTTTGTTCGTTCAATTCTGTGTGTGCTTTTATGCACTGTTAGCGCCCCTTCACATGAACTCTTTAACCTGCTTTGGCATTTGGAGGCAAACGTTTTCTTAAAGGTTTCACTCACCTTAAGGATAAAATGCTTTCCTCCCACCGTTAATAACACTTTGATCTGAGTTTTCCAAAAATCTTTTCTGCTCTGATTTGTTGTTTCATATTCTCTTTAAGGCGTGTGAAATCTTTTTTTAAAAATCCAATTGCCTTCAGAAGCCAAAGTGGATTTAAATAGCAGTTCAAAAGCAAGAAATCGCAAGTAGATACATGAGTACCACTTCGGTGGGAAGGTAACAGCATTCCGTGTGCCTCGGCATTTAGTAATGCTGGCCACATGACCACGGAAACGTCTTTGGACAGTGCTGGCTCTTTAGCTTGGAAACAGAGATGAGCACCGCACCCTAGAGTTAGATTCGACTGGCTTTCGAGCAAGGGAAACCTTTACCTTTATGAAAGTTTAAGTCCCACTGAACTCAGCATGGGCTAGCTTCAGAGTAAACATACGTCAGATCCACTCATTCAGAGGTAACTGAAAATCTGTCAACCACCCCTTGAAAGACCAGGGATTTCTTCCTCTTCTCCTGGGGGCAAAGAGGCAATTCATTGTGGAAACAGTAACAGAATTGGTATTTCTTCCTTAGCAAAATGCAGGGACTTAGGATTTGACACTGACAGGGATCGCTGTCCTGATACACCGTACTTGACTGTTACGGTCCCTGACTTTTGATTGCGTAAATAAGCCCTGGAGGGGAGAATTTTTTCCATCTCCTTATTCATTATCATGCCAAAAAAACACCTCTTTCAGACGTAAGCATTATGGGCAAACACAGAAAGATATAAAAATTCTGTCCGATCACAGTGCTAAGTAATACGCTGTAAAAATAAATATGAAATCGAGATGAATATGGCAGCAGCAGCTGAAGTAAGTTTTGTACATGTATATACCATCAGTTGATAGACTACCCTCCCGTTGCAATGGCTAATTTTATTATTATTGCTGTAAATTTTTAAAAATAGTATTTTTGTGTCAGTTGTAAAAAAGACCTGTCAGTTCAACATGTAAAACAATATTTGGTCTCACACACACAACATTGTTTCTAAGTATCCAAAGTGCTCTTTTAAAGTTCACCTAAACAGACGTGATCCGAAGTGTAAAGACGATTTGCAATATTTTGCTGTGGTTCTGAATAGTTAAATTAATGCAAAAAAAGGTTGCTGCAAGATTTTAAAAAGTCCGTGCTGAGTACACAATTCCTTTTTGTTTTCTTCATAAAAATAAATATAAATAAGATTTACAAACAGTAATACTGCCTAGTATAAGAATTAAAAAACACTAAACTTTGAGCCTAGAGTGGCAATTCTAAACGTCTTTTTCCTTTGTTAAAAAGGCTAATAAGATAAATCAGTTAACCCTAACCCTATCCAGTGGCAAAGTTCTTTGTGTAGTACAGTATTTTTCATGGGACACAGCTTCTTCCTCCTTCATTGGCACCGGTTAATGAGGGAGCTTCTGATGTTGATTGGCTGAGCTGGGGTTGAAGGCTTAGAATGTTTGGGCTGCAGTCCAATTTCTGTGAGGGAAGAGAAAATTGTCGACTTGGCTGGGTCTAAAAGCCAGGCCACGGACAGAAGTCCCAGAAGGTATGGGGCAGGGAGCACCGAAGCATTGAGGATTAAGGAAGGGTGCAGACCGAGAAAGAACAATCCAGCCCTGCTGGATCACATGAGTGATCTATCTAGTCCAATGTTCTGTTTCCTGTGGTGGCCAGCCGAATGTCTTAGAAAGCCCACAAGGAGGGGCACAGAGGCGAAAGGCTCTCAAAGGAAGATTCTGTGAGCAGAGGAGGCGGGGAATGGAGGCGAGCAAAGACTTACTGGAGAGTCCTATGGGGAAATTTCACTGGGGTCAAGATCGGAAAGGGCATTACTTGGAAGAAAGGATGAAGGAGTACTGGAGCAGGCTGGTCAGGAGACAAAGTGATGGCAGGAAACCGGTGAAATAAGCAGCGGCCTGAGAAGTGGAACCTGCGGACTTGTTGTACGGTGGAGTTGGGAGATGGGGGGGGGGGCAGGGAGATTGGTTCAAAGCTGCCCTTGTGGCCTCAGTGCAGGAAGGAAACCAAGAGGTCCAGATTTACTGGGTCGGGAGTCCAGACTGTGACGTCACGTCAGCCGGATGATTTGGTAGCCTTGAAGGAGCCTGGAGGGCCAACGTAGCAGCAGGGGCTGAATTTTACTTGTTAACTTTCCTGGTCTGCGGGCATCTGGTTTTTTTTATTTTGGAGGCTGCTTTTTCCAGCATAAAACAATAAGTTAAAGGCCATGGCGTTCAGAGTATAGTTATGTCACAAGTTAAAAAGCCCCGATCCAGTGCAAGGGCAGGAGCGCTGTTGCTCTTGTATAGTTGAGTGTGGGCACAGATGGCCGGGTTCTCTTCTGTGAGTTGCAAAACGTTCATTGTGTGCAGCAGGAATCCCCCGTGGTGTGCCCGAGCATCTCCTCGGACGGAAGGAAACATGGCAACCCAACATTTGATCTCTCGGTCTGTGTAAAGGAGCAGGCGAGGTTGCTTCTGGCATCTGGCAGAACGGCAAGCTACTCAGAATCGTTTCCGACAAAGTTTGTCCTAACTACGTGCCAAGGCTGTCCTCTTTCGTCAGAATTTTTAGGACTGTCAGAGCACATCTTGGAAACCTACTGGCCAGGGGTTCTACCGATTGCTTCGCTGCTAGGAACATTCACGAGTCCTTGTTTGAGCCAGGTGGGGTAGTGCCTCGTTTTCAATAACTTGCCCCACAGGAAGAGCGTGTTGGAAGCCGAGAGGTGGCAGCAGCGTGGGCTTGTCCGTCTGGGTCCCTTTTCAGAGCAGGGCAATTGGCTTGTTCCCTTGGGTGCTGATGTACTGGGCTGAAGAGACGGTGTCCAAAGTCGTATAGGTTGTGTAGAGACCTGTCACTTGCAAGTCTGCAAAGGAGCGGTCACTGTTGTTGCTGCTGCTGGAAACTGGTGTCAGGCCGGACTGGACAAGGTCACAGTCTGTGAGCGCGAGAGGGGAGTTGCTGAAGGCACCCAAGGTCTCCAGGCTGAAGCTCTCATCTTTCATCTCGTCCCAGATGTTACCTTTAAAACAATAAGCCAGTTTGAGCACATCCTAACTCTTAATTCCTAGCAGCACCGAGTGAAACAGGAAAAAGACACACTGGCTAGTTGGAACAGCCCGAATCCTTATCCAGTGGGGCAAAAGAGTTCAGCCTTCCTTTCCATCAAGTTCGTTTTCAAAGCACCCCCTATGCAGGAAGCTTGAAACCCAGCCTCTCCCTCTTCCAGATGCAAAGCTATTGATAGAATGTCGGGGTGGGGGGGTGTCTATGAGCAGATCTGAAGGGGTATGACTCTCAAAAGCTTATATCCCACAAATCTGGTTTATTCTAAGGAGCTACTGGAGTCAAACCTAGCTATGATCAAAGTTATTTCCAAAGAACGTAAGACTGAATGAGAACCGTATTTGCAGTGCTTGTTTTACCAGGGGAAAGCTGGCTGAACCAGTTCCACCACTACAAAAACAGCTGCTCTAAACCGGACCGACAACCCGCTGAGCCCGGTACTGAGGCCAGCTAGACAGAAGTCCAAAAGAAACCCACAAGCCAGAAATGAGGAAGCCTTGAGGAATCCCCAGGTAAAATGTCTGAATAGGCAAAAGCCCTGTGTAGATCTGCCCCTATAGCCCAGGCCCATAGACAAGATTTTGTGACTTGTGGGGCAAATTTTCTTCTGGTGGGGCTGAAGTTCTCAGTGCAGAAAGAAAAGACGTTTAGCCAATGGCAAACTGTTACCAGGATAGTTCTCTAAATTGCAAGCTGTCAGCCACTTCAGATAACAGTTCTCAGCTGCTGCAAGTTAATCACTTCTGCCAGCCTAAGCAATAATTCTGAGAACAAGCCGGCAGGTGGGGGTGATGACCTCTGTAGTCAAGAATGCTAACACTTAGGCAGAAAAGCCCTCTTAAAGGAGACCAGGTTCTTGACACAGAGTTAGAAGGTATCCTAGAGGTCACCAACTCCAACCCCCTTGCTCAGTGCGGGAATTAGTCAACTACAGCACCCCACTCTGCTTAAAGGAGCACACGCCTTTAAAAACATGTTTTTAAATTACTGGAAAAAAGCATTTGCAGGAGAAATTCTTGTGGGGTTGAGCCTTTAAGAAAGGGGGCAGAGCCCCCCAAAGCCCCACCATAGCTATGGGCCTGCTATAGCCCCCATCCAGGCTTCTCCATTTGGCGTGCTGTCTGAGCTCCAAAGTGTGTGTTGTGGCAGCTTCCAGCTCTTACCTTGGAGTGCAAAGTCCATGATGCTGGGATCCAGAGCATCAACCTCTGTGCTCATGTCCGTTGCCACACTGAGGAAATCTGGTGCACGGCTCACCAGGTGCTGAGGGAGGGGGCTCTGGTTAATGTTGCGCAGGGCATGGAGAGGTGGGGTCTGCGCGGGAGCTGGCGAATCAGGAGTCATGCACGCCTGTGTCTGGATTTGGTGGTGCAGGGGGACGGCCTGCAGCGACAGCGTCATGACTGGCTGGGGCTGCAACTGTCCAATCCGGCCTTGGACAGCTGCTGCGTGGCTCAGCGTGGAGACTTCCGCCTCTGCCGGTTTGTTTCGCCTCCTGCAGTTCTCGGGCCGGTCTGTGATTAGTTTATCCAACTCTTCTGCAAAAGGGAAAGTGCCACAGATGGATTCCTGTGGCTGAGGGGGGCACCTCAGCCCGGGGGGGGGGGGGGGGGGCGCATAGCTCAAGAACACGCACACACGCACATAAATGAGCCACAGTGCCTGGGGCACAGAACATTATTTTAAAACACTCGTTAGATTACCTGTGGCCTACACACTCAGTTGATTGGTCTCCAAGGCAGCTAACAGTAAAATGACCACAAACTAATAACCAAACTCGAACTCTCACCAGTAAACACAGAGCTAACTGCCCCAACAGCATAACAATTTTTTTTGCAGCATAACAGAAAAGCGGCACAAACCCTGCAGCATAAAACCAACACAAGCAAAACCAATATAAAAACTGAAGCAGAACCCCGGCCAAGAGAAACCGAGGCAATATAACAGCTCAGACTTCAGACTGGGGAATGAGACCGAGCAGGGGGACGGAGGGAAGCAAGAAATGCCCTGGGTGACATGAAACTTCAACTGATATTGAACAGTCAAAAGCCTGGCACCAGCCAAATAGCCCTGTGGAGAAATGTCCTCCATCCTAGAATCCACCTTGGTATTTCATTCATTGGGGCTGTCCTCTGCACATGCTCCAGATGCTGCAGTGCTGGTAAAATAGTGGGAAAAGGAAACCCACAAGGGATGAGTCATCTTGCTCTGAAGCAAAGAGCACCCCAGAGCTCACTTACACAAATGGCTCTGGCTGAAGTAAGAACAAAAGGTTTTGCGTCTTGCTGGAATGTTATACCTAAAGGGACAGAGTCTGAGACAGCCAAATGGCTAGGAAGTAATTTATTCCTCTTGAGGCAGGAAGATTAGGACTGACTCTGGATGGGGACAGACTCCCAAGGGGGGAATTATAAATTTTCACGAGATGAGGAAGAACCTTCTTGAGGCTCTCTTCTCTTGGGCGGTCACGAGACATGGAGCTAGGGGCTCCTCTGTCATGACTATGTGTCGAGGGACAACACTTAAGACCTAAGGTAACAAGGGACTTTTAAATGTTGCAATGTCAAGAACTATTAGCCTATCCTCATTAACCATGATTTAGGATTCAGTATAAAGTGTAGGGTAAGAGGAGTCCATGTTTTCACTTCTTTTTAAATCCTTGCTCACCCCAATGCTTGAAAAAACTATGTGTACTCTTTTTATTTTTCTTTGCAGAACTTTCTTATACTTGGAATGCTTGAAGCCTGATCTCTGTAAACGAGCCATGCCCATGTGGTCTTGCTTTCCAAAGAGCGGTAATGGGGAGGAGTGGTTGAACTTGCTATCCCTTGAGTGTGAGAGCTCAAAAGTGCGATAGATCATCCCTGTGATCGCTAGTATGAGCAAAATGGGAGATGTGGCAACTAGGCAGAGCCTTTGAACGACAACACAGATACAGAGTGCTAAATGTACAAATCTGTCTCGTGGGGGATACTCTTGCATATTTGCTGATGACAGAGGTTACTACCTGGGTTTGCCATGCTCCTGTGAATAGCAGCCAGGTCCTTCCTCTTCCACTTCTGCATTTCTTCTTCCATCTTGTCTATCTTGGCGGGGTTGAGCGCCCACAGGCAGCCCTTGCGGGAGGCGCCACTCAGCTTGTTCTCCACCTTCTCGAAGCATTTGTTCAGGGACAGGTTGTGGCGGACGGAGTTCTTCCAGCCGTCAGGGGCCGTCTGAAAGGCAGGAAGGACAGACGTGAAGCTGCCTCCTACTGAGTCAGACCTCTCTGGTCCTTCAGAGCCACTACCGTCTGCTCTGACTGCCAGCAACTCTCCAGGGACTCAGACTGAGGTCTTTCACTTCACCCTTTCGACTGGAGATGCTGCCGGGGATTGAACCTGGGGCCTTCTGCATGCCAAGCAGAGGCTCTGCCGCTGAGCCACAGCCCCTCCCTAGGACCCTTGTTCAGGCAAGTTAAATAAATCAATTAAAGGCCTTTTTTTGAGCCATGGTTCAGTGAGTGTGAGGGATATAAGGGTAAAGGGTCTAGGAATTTCAACTTCAGTGGAAAAATATTATTTTATTAGCTGCGTTCATAACCTGCTTTTCACCCCAAAGCATTTTATGTTGTTCTCTTCTCTGTTTCGTCCTCACAACAGCCCTGTAAGGTTGGTTAGGCTGAGTCAGTGTGACTGGCCCACCATCACCCAGCAAGGTTCTGGGGCAGAATGGAGTTTCCAGCCTGGGACTTCCAGGTTATCCTCCAGCACTAACCACCACACCACGCGGGCTCTCAATTGTATTGAGTTTGGTGTCGTGGTTAAGTGCACAGACCCTAATCTGGGAGGACCGGGTTTGATTCCCCACTCCTCCACTTGCACCTGGCTGGATGACCTTGGGCAAGCCATAGCTCTGTACCAGCTGTTCTCTCAAGGACAGTTGTCTGAGAGCTCTCTCAGCCCCACCTACCTCACAGGGTGTCTGTTGTGGGGAGGGGAAGGGAAAGGAGTTTGTAAGCCGCTCTGAGACTCCCTTGGGTAGTGAAGGGCAGGATATAAATCTAATCTCCTCCTCTACCTTTTAAAAGGTGTAGCTATATGACTGTGGGTCCAGAAATGGGTGTGCACTGTGCTCTAAAATACCACAACGATGACACTTAGAAATGAGCCTTAAGTATCCCCCACGATGGTAATTAATTTGCAGAACCTGATTTTAAAAATTGGGGCTATTGATAGTGATGGGAGTTGCAGAGGGCTAGGGACGGGATAAGGCTCAAGCAGAAAGCATGGCCGAATGACAGTCGTCTCTCGTGCCGGTGCAGCAGATCTCCCGCCCAGCCCTCCTTTACCTTGAAGTAAGGGAAGTGCTCCTTCATGAAGCTGTAGATCTCACTGACCGGGAGGCTGCCGGTCTTGCTGTTCTTCAGAGCCATGGCGATCAGGCAACTGTGGGAATTGGAAAGGGGTCACTGTTTCCCTCCCGGAGCAGTTGCCAAATGCCCCCTTTCCTGAAGAACAATCTTGGCTCCACCCCTACCTAGACAGGTAAACAGAGGCAGGTGTTCCTTCCCCCCCTCCCTTGTAGAATCCTCCCTGGCATTTGTAACAATGAACAGTAATTATGCTTTTAATGAGTCCCCCCCCCCCCGCCCTTCTCGCCGGTGTGCAAAACTCTCTGCAGTTTTTAACTCATTTATATCCAGGTGGCTCGCTGTGTTGGTCTGAAGCAACAGAACAAAATTTGTGTCCAGTGGGCACCTTTAAGACCAACAAAGTTTAATTCTGGGTATCAGCTTTCGTGTGCAGGCACTTTAAGACCAACAAAGTTTGATTCTGGATATAAGCTTATACACAGAATTAAACTTTGTCAGACTTAAAGATGCAACTGGACTCAAACTTTGTTCTTCACTCATTTAGGGTGTTGTCCTGTGGGCCGACCAGCCAACTCCAACTTCTGGCAGCCCTTTACTTATTTATTTGTTTGTTTGTTTGTTTAACTTCTATCCCGCCTTGTCAGTTTTTTACAACCGACTCAAGGCGGCTTACAACATATAAAAACATAAAAACAATTTTCCAGATTAAAACATTTCGCATTATACCGTTAAACAGCATTAAAATTACTTAAATTACCACAAGATGGCGGCTTCCTACGCTCCGGTGGATGACTGCAACAGGGAGTGAGACACCAGGGCCAGGCGATGGTATAATTGGCTTTTCTCCCCGCCGGCGGCCCCTATTTGAAAGCCTGGCGGAAGAGCTCCGTCTTACAGGCCCTGCGGAACTGTAACAAGTCCCGCAGGGCCCTGATGTTATCTGGGAGCTCATTCCACCAGTAAGGAGCTGCCACCGAGAAAGCCCTGGCCCTGGTACAAGACAACCGGGCCTCCTTTGGACCGGGATAAGTCAGGAGATTTTGGGTACCCGACCTCAGTAACCTCTGGGGCCTATATGGGGAAAGGCGGTCCCTCAAGTAGGCGGGCCCCTGACCATAAAGGGCTTTAAAGGTTAAAACCAGCACCTTGAACCTGATCCGGTATGCTATGGGCAGCCAGTGCAGTCGCTGCAGCACCGGCCAGATGTGGTCCCGCAAAGAGAGACCCATCAAAAGCCTGGCCGCAGCATTCTGCACCAGCTGCAGCCTCCGGATCTTTGAATTAATGACCTTCAAAATGCCCTGTCGTTAATGTCCTTGCTCTGTGTCAGAGGGCCACTGAATGGTCTGCAGTTGAACAGCTGGATTCGAGTCCGGGAGCAACTAGAGACCAACAAGAGTTTCCAGGTCTGGGCGTTAGAGGCTTTTTCAAGTACATGTTTCCAGGTGTCTGATGAAAGGAAGATTTGACTCTCAAAAGCTCACACCCAGAACATCTTGTTGGCCTCTAAGCTGCTCCTGGACTCGAATCTAGCTTTGCTCAGGCCTTGCAAACTGCAGGCTGGGGATTCCTGGACTGAGTCACTGCATTTCCACTTTTCCCGCCTTCCACCCATCCTCCGGTTTCCCTGCTGCCTTCCGCTTCTCCTAGCATGGCTGTCTCTTCCAGCGACTCTTTGTCTTCTTCTCATGGGAACCAAACATCGTAGCCCTAGGTGAGACATTTTAGCTTTTAAAGGAGAGTTCAGGCTGGATGCCCTTTGACAGCTGCGGAGATAAGGTTCACTGGAAAAAATGGGGTTGGCATTAATTAAAAATGGCAAGTTTGTTGTATGAATTATTTGAGAAGTAAGAATTTGAGAAGTAAAAATAGAAAAGGAGACGTTGGCAAGTCAGTCCTGGGAACGGAGAGCATTCTGAAGCTGGCCCCCCAAGAGTCAGCTTTGTGTCTTTGCTCTGCCCTGCTTGGATGCGTGTCATGGGCCTTTCACGACCGACAGCCAACTGCTGCCCAGAGATGTCTCCTGGCCCAAGGCAGCCGGGGAGTGCTGACGGACCTCGCTCACCTGTAGGAGTAGATGGGCTTCGGGTAGTGCTTGGCATGTGTCTCTTGTGCAGCGTGGGGAGCGAGACGAGGCTGTGAATACGGAGGCTGCGTTCCGTAGGACGTGCTGAAGATTGTGGCTGGCGAACACTGAATGTCGAACAGAGAACAGATTCAGGGGGGCAGCCATGTTGGTCTGAAGCAGCAGGACAACGTTTGAGTCCAGGGGCACCTTGAAGATCAACCTAGTTTCATTCTGGGTAGAAGCTCTGATGTGAAAGCTTACACCCAGAATTAAACTTTGCTGGTCTTAAAGGTGCTACTGGACCAGTGTTCCCTCTAAGCTGAGTTAGTGTGAGCTAGCTCACAGTTTTTTAGCCTCCGGCTCACATATTTGTATTTTAGCTCAGGAAGGATGGGTCCAGAGCACACTGATTTATGCAGTAGCCAAATCACTCACTCACAACTTTAATGCCAGTAGCTCACAAAGTAGAATTTTTGCTCACAAGACTCCACAGCTTAGAGGGAGCATTGTACTGGACTCAAACTTTGTTCTATCAAACACAGTGTCAGCTATGCTGCCATGGAGAATGTGGGAGGGGGAGTTCACCTCCGGTATTCTAAGTTTCGATTCTCCTGCATCCTTTATCTCCTGACCTTGGAGGTTTGGGAGACGCTCACCACTTTTCCGCTGGGAACTGAAAGCTGTTAGTTTAAGCGTGAATGTAACTTGCTGTTTTATTGGCTTGTATCCATCAGAAGACCCTTGTTTTAACCTAGTATATCTACCCCTTCCCGCCCTTGTACCAGTAGTCTTAACACGAAAAGTGTTTAGAGCAATTCAGCATACTGAATCAATAAACTGATCCTGTTTAAGGAACGTTGTCGCTTTCTGACACAGAGAGAGAGAAAGAGAGAGCAGTCAAAGTGTCTGCCTAGGCTGGGGAATATAAGAGCCATCATGTCCAAGTTATAATCAATTTCTTCATAGCCCACCTTTCTCACTGACACTGAAGGTGAATTACATAATGTTAAAAAACTGATCGAAGTAGCATGTGTTATCTAATTAAACAATGGACAATGGACTAGGATTACAAAAATTAGAAACAATGCCAAAAAACTAGACATGCACAATGCAGAAAATGGAATTTCAGCAGTAGATGGTAATACAATAAACTTTGGAACAGACTATAAGCTGTTCTACAATCCTGTTCCTTTTACAAAACTGAACAATTCTGCTTTGCACATTCTGCAGGAGGACAGAAGTGTGTGAGTGTTGGGGGGGGGGGGTGTCTTCCTGACCTCCTCAGACTGGGGAAAAGTCCACGATCCCAAAGACTTCTTGTGCTCGTTTTCAGAAGGAACAAACCACGATTTATCTTTACATCTGAACAGCGCCCAGGTAAGAACTGATCAATTTTCAGCCAATCACAGAGCATCAGTAATCCTAGATGATGTCATTTTTTAAAAAAATGTTCTGCATGTTTTTAGCAGGATTCAGACGCCTGTGCCATCACCAACACCACCCCCACTTTCCAGTGCCAGAGCAGGTTTGCAGCAGTTAGCTTTTAAACTTCTGGGTCAGGTGAAGGAAGAATGTGCATGTTATAGATTCTGAATTTAACAGTTTGACCGCCTGCCAAAGACACAACGGACAGCCAAGATTAAGGGCTGCTGTGCCGATACAGTGTCCAGCTTGCGGGTGTGTTCGTTGGTTCAAAAACCACTCTTAAAAGACAGTGTCTGCCTCCCTGCTGGAGTTTCAGGCCTCGGGTTAAATGAGGCGCCCAGCTTTGATACAGAAGAATATAGACATGCAGACTTAGGGCTCCTTAAAGCTCCACCATTACTCTTGAGAAGCCTCTGAAGAAGAAACATTACCTGTTGCGGGTTGTGTGTGATGGCGAACACCTGCTGAGCGGCACAGGATGGAGGAGAGAAGAGAGGGGGGTGCTGGGCCTGCAGGCGGGGAGACGGCTGCCCAGGGGCTGCATAGCGACTCATCTGGTGCCAAAAGGGGGAAAAGAGAAGCGTCAGCTGTACCGTTCCTTTGGCCACGGCGGCAAAGACTGTGCTTTGGAAGGGGAGAGCGTTCTTACATTAGTTCCGTGTGATGAAACTGTATTCAGTCCCAGAATTCCTTGGGGCAGACTGGCCTGTATGTGAATCATGGTGCTGGGGGGCCTTGTGGTGAGCATGTTCCCCGGCATGGAACCTGTTTGGGAGGAAAGGAGAAGACGTTATCTGTCGTCTTGCCGCATGAGGTATCCATCGCGTGAGGCCCTTCTCCGGGAACCTCCTTCCCCTGCTGCCCTCCAGAGGTGAAGTGGACAGCTACGACCGAGGGGGACTTTCCGGGGTGGAGCCCACATGGCGGAACTCTCTCCATCGGCAGGTTGCCCTGTTGCCATTCCTTGCTAGATACCAGGCAAAGGGAGAGGAGAGAATACCGGTGGGAGGAGGTTCAACACCTGTTCCTCTTGCACTCGGATTATTGTCAACTCTGCCTGTCTTTCGTGGGCTTGGTTGCCATGGAGATGCAGGGGGGGGGAGAGAATGGAATCTTCACTTTCGCTTCTGCTCAAGTAACTTGTTATCTTTTAGCCTGAACGTGTAACCTTGAGCCGTGGCAGAGCTTGGCATCCTCTTTGCCCTGGGAAGGGGAGGCTGTTAATTTCAGTGGGCTGCTGCACTAGCTGTCATTGGCTCTGGACCATTCGGGTCCTCCTTCAACCAGGTATAATTGTTTGTTTCGCGCGCTTTCCCCCCAGTTCTAACACAGAAGCGTCAAGCGTCTGGATCCTATCACTGTCTCAATAAACCTTTATTCTGTTGAATGACTGTCAGGAACTGATTTCTCCAGGAGTCTGAGAATTATCTCCTCTTAGACCTGGCCACATTGATCCGTGCAAGATTCAACGAGGCTGCATTACTGTCGTGCATTACTGTCTGGGACCCTCCAGAACCACCTTTCCCAGCATCCACCTGCCCTGCAGCTCCTCAGACTACGGCTTATTCATTATTCTCTCCTGTAGGGTAGTTAGGGCGGTTGTTGCTAGATCTAGGGCTTTTCGACCATAAAAGTTGTCACCAGCCTGAGCATGGAACAACTCAAAGAAACCGTACAAGACTGGAAAATGGGGAGAGAGCTGGCCCAGAATCGCCAAGAGTTGGACACAAATGAATGGCTAACGACAACAAGAGGGCTTTTCATGGCTCCTCAGATTTTCTGGAATAACCTTCCAAGTTGTTGGGAGGCTTTCAGTTGACAATCCACGAGGGGTGCAAGGGGGAATTATTCAGGAGGTGCCACCTAATTTTAGATGACGTATGCTTGTTAATTTTTATGGATTTTTAGATTGCATATGAGTGTAACCTGTCTGGAGTCCAGTTTCAGGGGAAGGGAGGCTGAAAATACTCGACATGAATAAACCTAGCAAACGCCAGCACTGGGGAACAGGCATTCGCAGAGAGTTGAGGTTTAGTTTTGCGCCCCTTGTTGAGGGACAGTCTCTTTGCAGGACTCATCTAGATCTAAGGCAAAGCACAGAGAGACTTTCAAAGCTAAAAGCCACTTTTACAAACTGATTTGTCTGAGCGCTAAAAAAAATATTTATTTTATTGCATTGTTACCCCACTTTCCTCCCCCAGGAAAACCCAAAGTGGCTTGCAGTAGTCTCCCCTTTGCCACTTTATTCTAGCAACAACCCAGTGAGGTAGATGTGTCTGGCTGGCCCTGGGTCACCCAGCAAGTTTCCATGGCTGAGTGGGATTCAAACCTGGGTCTCTCAGCTCCTAGTCTACCGCTTGCACCATGCAGTTGTGTGTCATTTGAAAAACTTATCCCAGACTGGGGAACTGGCCTAAAATTAACAAAATGAATTTCAGTGGGGATAAATGTAAAGTTCTGCATTTAGGTATGAAAAATTCAAACGCATAATGATAGGATGGGGGAGACTCGTCTTGGCAGTACTATGTGCAAAAAGGATCCAGAGATCTTAGTGGACCACACACTGGACAGGAGTCAGCAGTGTGATGCAGCTGCTAAAAAGGCAACTGCGATTTTGGGCTGTATCTACAGAAGCATGGTCTCCAGATCATGTGAAACTGAAGGTATCGCTTTACTCTGCTCTGGTTAGACCTCACCGAGAGTCTGGTGTTCAGTTTTGGGCACCACAATTCAAGAAGGAGATGGACAAGCTGGAGCGTGTCCAGAGGAGGACAATGAAGATGGGGAGGGGTCTGGAGACCAAGTCATAAGAGGAAAGGTTGAAGGAGCTGGGTATGTTTAGCCTGGAGAGGAGGTGACTGAGAGGTGATATGATCAGCATCTTCCAGTACTTGAAGGGCTGTCATATAGAGGGTGGTACGGAGTTGTTTTCTGTTGCCCCAGAAGGTCGGACCAGAACCAACGGGTTGAAATTAAATCAAAGGAGTTTTTGGCTCAACATTAGGAAGAACTTCCTGACAGTTAGAGCAGTTTCTCAGTCGAACAGGCTTCTTCGGGAGGTGGTGGGCTCTCCTTCTTTGGAGGTTTTCAGACAGAGGTTTGATGGCCATCTGACAGCCATGCTGATTCTGTGAACTCAGGCAGATCGTGGCCGGGGGGGGGGGGGGGGGAGAGACAGGAAAGGATGGACCAGAGCTCGCCTGTCGCAGCCCTTTCTTATAAGTCCAGGATAACGCTGATTGCCACTTTGGGGTCAGGGAATTTTTTTCCTCCAGGCCAGATTGCCCCAGGGATCCTGGAGGATTTTTTGCCTGCCTCTGGACATAAAGGAGGGGTCCCGGGGGAGGGGATTGGGGTGGGGGAGGTAATCGAATTTCCTGCATTGTGCAGCGGGTTGGACTAGATGACACTTGGGATCCCTTCCAGCTCTGTGTTTCTATGTTTCAAGTGGCTCAATAAACCCGACAGAAGCAAAACATCCAAACTGTAATTAACTACTTGGTTGGGTATCTTCTGGACGTAGCAGTGCTGAGTGAAGTTGACCTAAACGGGCAAACAATCATGTTATGGGGACCACGGGAAGAGTAGCGGCGGCATCTGAAAAAGGGAAATGCTGGTGAGTTCCCTACCAGTCTGCTGCAGAACCGCGCTTTGGGAGCCCATGCCAAAATCCATTCTTTCGCTGGCCATCTGTTGCAGTCGTGGGACATCGACGGATGTTAGCCACGACAGGGACTGCAGGTCACCAGGGAGATCTTCTTCACTCAGCTGGGAGGGATCAGAAGCCAGGAGTCTGCAGAGAAAAACAGTTGACTCAGAGCATGGACTCTTGATGGTCTCAAGGTGGGACACAATCTGGTAGCCACTTACCACTGCCTGCTAGTGCTAATTCACACATAATTCTCTCTGCAGTTGTATTTTGGTGGTGGTGGAAAGGACTATCAAGTCTCAGCTGATTTATGGTGAGGTTTTCAAGGCCAGAGACAAACAGAGGTGGTTTTGCCCTTGCCTGCCTCTGCGTAGCAACCCTGGACTTCCTTGGTGGTCTCCCATCCAAGTACTAACCGGGGCCGACCCTGCTTAGCTTCCGAGATCTGATGAGATCGAGCTAGCCTGGGCTATCCAGGTCAGAGTAAAAGACATGCAGAGGTGGTTTTGCCCTTGCCTGCCTCTGCATCGCAACCCCAGTCTTCCTTAGCGGTCTCCCCTGCTCAGCTTCCAGATGAGATCAGGCTAGCCTGGGCCATCCTGGCTAGGACATTTTACTCCCAAGTCACTTCACTGAAACAAATATCCTGCAGCAATATTGAAGGAGCATTCCTCACGAAGCATGATTTGCAGAAGGGCCAAGTAGCTGCAGACGTCGTCTTCATGCAACGTCCCACAGAATTAATGTGCTTTGAGCATCATTATTTTTGTAGACTGAGCTTGTAACACACAACTTTCCCTGTTAGATAATTTTTTTAAAAGCTCTGTTTTCTGTACACCATTAGCTGAAGAGCTGAGTCCAAGCCTTAGAAATAAATAAATGGGGGTGTCTGCAGCGCTCCCTCTAAGCTGTGGAGTCTTGTGAGCAAAAATTCTGCTTTGTGAGGTACCGGCATTAAAGTTGTGAGCGAGCGATTTGACTGCTGCTTAAATTAGGCTGTTTTTACATCTGCCTTTCCTGCTGGAATCATTCTACTTCCAAAAAAACTCGCCCACATCTCTTTCAAGTGTGAATCTGCATTCCTTCTCAACTGTCCATATCTGCTAATTGCCCTCTAGCTCTCAAGCTGGCTTCACACCTCTATAAACAAATCCTGTTCTTAACAGCACTTCAAAAGAATGACCCCTTTCACTCCAGTTCAATCAGATGTGGGCATTCCCCTACAACAGCTTTGACACCAATGTGTTACCGGTGCAGGGAGCGCTGGAATGAAGCTGTTACAAAAATCCACATGTAAAATCAGCCTTAGTTTGCTTTGGAGCCATCCCTTCCTGAGCTAAGGCAAAAATGTGTGAGCTGGAGGCTAAAAAACTGTGGGCTGGCTCACCCTAACTCAGCTTAGAGGGAACACTGGGTATCTGCTGACACTGCCTTTTGTACTTTTGCATGAGTTTAATAGCCCCATTTTACAGCGGATGAGCTGTTAACTTCAGCCGGTTGCCACCAAGACATTTCGCTGCCCTTTGTGCTCCGCTTTGTTGCCCCAGATGTTCTATCAAGTTTTCTTCAAACATTTTCCTCTAGATCGTTAAAGCAAAACTTCCTCTGTCTCTTTCTAGGGCTTCAAGCACTGCAAGAAAGCCTGCAGAAGCCAGAGATTTGGCCCTTCGGCAACATCGCGCCCCCCCCCCAACCCACTGGCCCCCCACTTGGTTTCTCCTCATGTATTTTGGGTGCCATAATTGACATTGCCATGGCTACCACTCTTCGGTTACAGTCGCAGGCTGCGCTTGAAGAAAAGAGCATCAGCTGACCCCTCTTCCTGCACCCCCATTGGCCAGACTGTAAGTAAACGGGTTATCGAATGGTTTGAAAACCAGGGCCGGCCCTTCTGGTTGGCAACAGTTGGCCCTGGGCATTGTAAGCCGATAAAGCCATTGTGTGGCTAACGACTGTTGGCCAGCGGCACGTGTCAGGCCTTTGTTTTGGGGGTCCTCGCTTAATTGTTTGTCCCCCCCCTTCCCCCTGTTTTACAAACTCCACATTAATCTGCCTGAATGAGGGTAGGCACACACACCCCGTGCCATCTGGCGCTCTCGGGCCCTGGCAGCCCTTCCAGACAAGTCCGCCCTCCTCGACAAAGAAAGGAGGTCAGGTGGGCGGGAAGGGTCAGGGCCCACGCACACGGCCTCCTGCCAGGAAATGAATCTGCCGCATGCGTAGGTCCCCTCTGGAGCCTGGAATGCTTTCAGCGGGTGGATGAAGCCACGCTCTGCCCTCTCGGAACATGCTCTGCACAGAGAGGTCTCTCCTTGACGGGGGCTCAAAGCAGGCAAGACCGGCCCTTTCCTGGAACAGCAGATTTTATCACAGAACCAGCGGTGCCGTCTTCAGGCTGAAAGTCTCTGCAGCGCGAGAGGCCCATCTCCACTGGTGCATCCTCGAAAGGGTGTGGCCAGTCTACACAGGAATGAGCCGTGAAACACTTGGCAGAGCAGACAGGGATGGAGAGGGCCCAAGCAATCAGAATTATAACTCACTTAGCTCTTTTCGGAGGGCAGCCGCGTGTGGATCTGAGTCCAGGAGCACCTTGGAGATCCTTCGGACTCTTTGCAGCTCTTGTCGCCCTCTAAGGAGAGAGCCAGTTTGGTGTAGTGGTTAAGTGCGTGGACTCTAATCTGGGAGAACTGGGTTTGATTCCCCATTCCTTCACTTGCACCTGCTGGATGACCTTGGGCAAACCATAGTTCTGTCAGAGCTGTTCTCTCAAGGACCGATCTGGAAAGAGCTCTCTCAGCCCCACCCACCTCACAGGGTGTCTGTTGTGGGGAGGGGGAAGAAAGGAGTTTGTAAGCTGCTCTGAGACTCCAAGTGAGTGAAGGGTGGGGTATAAATCCAATCTCTTCTTCTTCTACTGAGCTCAAATCTGCTCAGATCTAACTCTTCGATCTTAGATATTGCCCACGATTCAGAGCAACTGAGGAGTTGTGCGGGGGGGGGCAAGAATTAGGCTGGAAAGGATTATTCCCTAAGACAATAACAAAGCAAAATAATATGTTGTCGAAGGCCTTCATGGCCAGAGTTTATTAGTTGTTGTAGATTTACTGGGCTGTTTGGCTGCGGTCTTGGGATAGTAGTACCTGACATTTCACCAGCAGCTGTGACTGGCATCCTCAGGGGTATAACACAGAAAGATGGAGTCCTCTCTGTGTCAGTGTGAGTAGAAAAGAAAATTGACTTTGACACAGAGAGGACTCTATCTTTCTGTGTTATACCTCTGAGGATGCCAGTTACAGCTGCTGGTGAAACGTCAGGTACTCCAATGCCAAGACCACGGCCAGACAGCCCCAGAAATCTACAACAACTAAAGTGAAATAAATTCCCTTCTTCTCTCCAGGAATGATGGCAGCCCACCCCCACCCCATCTCATGGCTGCAGCAGCCCGCAGTTAAGCCAGCCCAGATGGGAGGGAGGGATGGCTGCGCATGCCCTTTGCAATGCAGGGGGTGGGATGAGAGAGCCCCTCCCTGAGACCCTGGAGAGCTGCAGCCGGTCACAAAACTGGGCTCTCTGGACAATCCAATGCTGCTGACTCAGGAGTAGGCGGTTGCATCTGCTTGTATTTCCCCAGGCAGGCAGTTGACGTGATATTCCCTCTCACACTCACACGCCGATCAGCGCCTCCACGCCAGCACCCTTGGTGATGTGTTCCCTGTTCGCAGCATCCCCGCGGCTCCTCTCACCTTCCTGACCCAGTCAAGGAATGCCTGAGAGTGTTTTATGCCTTGCAAAGTATCCTCAGCCCCCCGCGGATGCTGAACACTCAGGCAAACAAACAAAAATCCTTCTCGGTTGTAGAAGCCGCTTTCTACAAGAGGCTTCGTCCTTGGTTCATTTCTGGTGGTCCTACTTAACTGGAGCAAACTCCCTCGGACTTTGCAGCTAGAACAAAGAACTGAACCGTCGGAGTCTGCCCGCTTCATCTAAACCTAAAACCTTAGGGTTTTTTTTTAAATATTAGGAGAGCTTCCCAGGCACACAGCAGAATTCACATTGTGGTGTCTAACATCCTTGTATTTTTAAAGATTTATTTAGTAAATTTCTTTGCCCTCCCTTCTGGGAACCTGGAGTCAAAGCCCTGAGTTTTCAAATATAGGATCACCCAACTTTTTAAAATGTGTTTTAAAATAAACTGGGTGCAGGGGGAGCAAAGAGCAATGATACAGCTGTCGTAGCAGTGGGGACGGTTGTATTTCCCCCCCTCCCAATTCATTTTCTCAGTCCAAATTACTGTTTGTCCTGATGTGGAAACAGAAGGGTAGCTGTAAGTTTCTCCCAGGGAGACAAACACACACTTCAGAGTGAGCAGGGATTTACATTGGGAAAACAGGACGGTCCCAATTCAATTTCCGCTCTTTCCATGCACAGAGTATTCCACACAGACACAGGTTCCATTTGGGGCCTTCTTGGCACCCAGTCACAAGCATGGAAAGCAGTACCCTAAGAAAGTAACTGCCTCAACAACACAGGAGAAACCCGAGAAGGAAAAAGTACCGGCACACCTTTGGGTGGAAGGAGGGGCTGTGGCTCAGTGGCAGAGCATCTGCCTGACATGCAGAAGGTCCCCGGTTCAACCCCCAGAGCCACTGCCAGTCTGGGTAGACAAACACCTCGATGTACCAATGGTCTGATTCAGTAGAAGCTGCCTTCAGGAGGGGCCACTAAAATCAATGGTGTCTAATTCCCTGGCCCTTCTCTAGTCGTATGCAGCAAATAGCGCAAAACGTCTGGTGCCCCTGGAGGAGATGCACACCCCTCCCACATCCAGAGGTACTTCAAATCAGTCTTATGAAGCCTGGATGTACTTCTGAATCCAGACGTTGGGATAAAAGCCATTTCTTTAAAACACTGCAGTATTCCAAACAGGCAAACAATGTGCTATTTCCTGATCTGTCTTTCAGTGGCTCCCTCTCTTCCTTTTCAGTTTTTTAAAAAAGATCCACTTAGAAAGCAGATCCCTTCCAAGTCCTGCTGCCCAACAGAAATATTTTAAGTGAGTCTTCTCTGCACAGCTCCAGCCTCCCGCTCACTAATTGAGGCCATTTCCCGTTTTGTGGAGCCCTCACGCCCCCCATGGAGAACTCCGGAGGGGCAGGTCCCCCGTCTTGAGCTGTGGTGACAGCGGAAGGGTAAACAGCCCCGATAGAATTTGACAGCTCTATTCTCTTCTGAAAATCAGTCAGTCCAAAAGATTTTCTTTTACATAATCCAAAGTGTTTTCTCATGAAGTAGAACAAATACTGCCATGCACTTTGGGGGTACAGTCTCGATTTTTAGACAATTTTGCCGCTTTAAAAATGAGGTCATGCAATTCAGTTTAGACAACACATTTTCAATAATAAATGACAGCACTCCTTTTTTCAGAAAACGCACAAGACTTTGGAAACCGGCTCTGTTTGTAGGGGAATACTTTTTTCAGTATTTCCTGGGCAGGAATGTCAAAGTCTGTCTCGTGTTCTGCATTTTATGAAATGTGCTTACTTGGAAGAAAGTGTCAAATCAGTGGAAGTTGCATATATTTGACCTACAAGGATACTCATTTCCTTTGCACTGTGAATTAAAATCATTCCTTCCCCCTCCTCCCCAAAGACTTTGTAACTGCGTAATATTCTTGCGCAAGCTAACGTGTATAACTAAGCACTTAGAGAACAAAGTTAGAGTCCACTTAGAGGTTATCGATATTTTTCACTTAAGACTGGAATCGTACCAATACAAATTCTAGGAAAACACAAGGAAAGCGAAGACTAAAGACCAAACTAGAGTTTCACCAACCTTTTTCCATAGCAGCTTCAGAATGTGCAAAGAAACCACTTGTTGAGAAGAGAGAAGACAGTGGGAAATGTTTGCAGTGTGGACAGAAAGAAGTCTCTAAAGTGAATACCTGCTCAGGGGAAAGTGTGGGAACACCCTCAAGTTGAGGGGGGGAGGAGATCTTGACAATCACCCCCCCCTCCTCACAAACAGAACCTTTTTTGAAGTGTTGGGGAGTAGATTACTCCATGGTAATGAGTAAATGGGAATTCCACATCGTGTAATGAGATGCCGCTACATTCTTGGGACTGCCAGGAAAGTGTTTGGCTTTTACAAAGAGGATATGATTTGGCAGCTATGGAACTGTCTCAAAAGCCGTGGTTTCTTCACACCCTCCCGAGGCACGCAGTGGGGCTGCATGGACAGTTTGCCCAGCGGATGACCAGGGAGGTGTGGCAGAAAAGAAGACCGGACAGAGAGGAGAGGGTAGAAAATTGTTTTCTTGCAGAGCTCTAGAACTTGGGGTCAACCAATGAAGCTGCAGAGCCGGAGGCTTGGAACTGGGACAAGGGCTTCTTTAGACAACATGGCACTGACCCATGGAATTCATGGCCGCAGAATGGAGTAACTTCCACTCGTTTAGTTGGCTTGAAAAAGGGATGAGACAAATTCATGGCTTTCGGCCGCAATAAATGCGTAAGAACTCTGTGAGCAGAGGCTGCCTAGCTCTGAATAAAAGATGCTGGAGACCCACCATGTTATTATCATTGTTTATGCCCTCCTCCTGAGCCTTCCAGAGACATCCAGGTGGCAGCTACTGGAAGTAGGATGCTGGACTAGATGGAGGTTGCTCTGATCCAGCCGTACCAGTCTTACATTCATGTGCTTTGCTTAGCATCTGCCTAAAACACTCCTTGGGCATCCATGCCGGTCACTGACTGCTTAGCTTCATGTTGGATGAAGTGAAGGCTTTGATTAACTGTATTTTCAAATATGCAGACGTGGCTTAAGAAAAACTGAGCCCAGAATGGGTCTGGGATTCTGCTACACGTTGAATACACGTCCTGCCCAGGAGAGCTCTGCACTTGGATGCAAACACAGGTCTGTTCTGCACACCGAGCCGCCCATTCTTTTTGATGGAAGGAGCTGGTTCATGTACCTAAAGGAACACGCGTACCAACTTCCACTGAAATGACTGTGGAGGCCACTCCATCCGGAGCAGTTCCCTACAACTCTGTCAGTGTGTGTGTACCTCAGCTCCCTCAGCTGATCCCTGGATCAGACACTTTGACAGCAATCCTACTAATTAATTTGGCACTTTCCAAAGGTCTAAAGGCATGGCTGAGTGCTGGATCGCAGCCATTTTGGAAGCCAGAACGCTTGACTTGGGAGTGGGGAGACCAGATTTCCAATTCTTCAAGCACAAAGCTCCCTTGGGTGGGCTTGTGCTTGCCACTATCTCCAAAACTCCTTTTTAAAGTTGTCTTAGGCCCGGGGGGAAATGTCCTGTCCCTTTAATAGAGGCTTCATGTGTGGAAATGACCAGCTTTTCAAGTCATGGAGAGAAACAGCATCACGTCATGTATAACATCCGAATAAAGACAAATTCAGGTGGGCAGCTGTCTTGGTCTGCAGCAGAAGAACAAAGTTTGAGTCCAGGGGCACGAAATGCATGCACACGAAAGCTCACACCTTTGTTGGTCTTAAAGGTGCCCCAGGACTCAGACTTTGTCCTTATCCTAATAAAGAGCAGGACATGGTTTCTCCAGGCCAGATAGCAACTTTACTAGTCAAGCGAAAATGCTGCACTACATTATCCGAAGAAGAGAACAAGCTCAAAATGTAACCAATAAATAACTGTTGGCCAACAACAAAGGCTGTGCCCAAATAATTGTATGCCAAAATCCTAACTGGCAATAAATCACTTGTCAAGAAATGTAAGTAGGAGGCAAGGTCTCAATGCAATTCAATCCAAGCTCATATTTATCAGCAACCTTGATTTTGTTTTTGAACGTTAGAAGGCAAATGACTTTCAAAGTAAAGTTTCACCTGTTATCTGGATGCAGTTCAAGTTTCTCAAGGGATGTAACTTCTCACCTGTATTCCTGTGAAGAAGGGAGGTGGCTTTGCTGCCCTGAATTTCTAATCAGGCCAGACATGATGGATGTGACGTCGCTCTCTATCATTTCCTGTGCAGAGAGAGGAACCGTGAGAGATAGGTAGGAAGCAGCTATCCAGCACTGCAGCAGAAAAACAACTGCTACCTTTGCAGTGACAATAAATGTCTTGTGTAACACCTAGCTGATGTCTTTATTACCTGTTCTGTGCATTTCCCTTCACTGACTACTTTGACTATAAAAACTCATCTTTCAAGATTTTGTTTCATGGAACAAATATAATGAAAGCAATACTTTTTATCGTTAAGTCGATGCATTTGGAAGTAATGCACCAAAAAGACTGACTGAACAGCTGGGCTTCCTACACTGACCTGCACAGAAGGAATGCTGCTTTAAACACACACATATGGGTCAGACTGTTTTGAACGTCATGAGGTCTGATTTTTTTTCAAGGCAGAAGATGCACAGAGCTAATCTAAAGACTTCTGCTTATAAACTCAGACCTATTATACTTCTGGTAAACTTACTTAGGTGGGAATAAAGTCTTGAGTCCAGTGGCGCCTTTAAGACATGAAAGCTCACACCCAGAGCGAAACTTGGTGGGTCTTAAAGGGGCCTTTCTTCCGCTGCTTCAGACCAACAGCCCCCCCCCCCCAATCTATTTTAAGTGGGCATGTTAGAGAAATTGGGAGGGGGGGGTAGAAAAGAGCCAGAGTCCAGGAGCACCTTAAAGGCTAACAAAATATGCGGCAGGGGATGAGGTTTCATGAATCACTGCTCCTTTTTTCAGATGGGGGGGGGGGTTTGCTCGGAAAGAAATGGTGAATTTCACTGCCCCTAATAGCTGACCTCTGCAAAAGCACAGATCTGAAAGAAACACTTCCTCGGAAAAAAAATTCCTTGACTGAAGAGTCCTGCTAAAGAGTGGGATGTGCAGTGCCCCAAAATGGGGGAGGAGGGAGAGCAATGCTCCCTCTAAGCTGAGTGAGTGTGAGCCAGCTCAGTTTTTTTAGCCTCTAGCCCTCACATTTTTCTCTTCGCTCAGGAAGGAGGGCTCCAAAGCAAACTGATTTATGCACAGTGTTCCCTGCAAGCTGGGTGGGCGTGTGCCAGCTCAGGTTTTTAGCCTGCCGCTCACACATTTTTGTCTCCGCGCAGGATGGGCTGGCTCCCGAGCAAACTAATTGATGCCCTGGCCACAAATCGCTTGCTGGCAACTTTTCATGCCAGCAGCTCCCGAAGTAGGATTTGTGCTCGCAGGACTCCGGGGCTGTCGAGGGCGCGGGGGAGCATCAGTCAGGCGCGCAGCATCCTCGCCAGCAAGTCTGCCCCCAAGCGCGGCGGGGGAAGCCACCCCACAGCCCCCGGCCCCCACGCCCGCCTGAGCTGCAGCCCCCCACCCCGGCGCGGACCCCGAGCCCAGCACCTGCCTTGGCGGGAGGGGAGGGGAGGGGAGGGGGGAGGAGGGCAAAGCAAACCTGGCGGGGCGGTTGCTGCTGCTGCGGCTGCGGCTGCTGCTGGGGCTGCGCCTCCTGGGTCGCGCGGGGCTGGCTGGCTGGCTGGAAGGCTGCTGCTCGGGCTCTCCGCGGTGTGAGACCGTTTTTAAATTTCCCTCTCCGGAGCTGTCCAGCCCGGGAGCATGCGCACAGAGGGGGAGAGAGAGGGAGGGAGGGAGGGAGGGGGGTCCGGGGGCGGGGTCGCCCGGCAGCCAGGAGCGCCCACCCCCCGCCCCGCGCCAGCCAGGGCCCGGGCCAGCCGCAGCGGCGAAGTGGGCGAAGGGGCCGGGGGCGTTCCTCCCGCGAAGGCCCGCTTGTGCGGCCGGGCTGCAGCAGGTGCGGGGAGAGGGCCGGCCTCCGCCCCGAGGTGCGCCCAGCCCGGTCCCCTCTCCCGCCGGGGAAGCGCGTGGCCAGCCGGCCGGGGAAGGCGTGCGGGGCCGGGCGCGGCTGCAGAGGGGCGGCCCGCCGAGAGGAGCCGCCGGCGCCGCCCGCCCGCCACTCGGACCCGCCGCTGCCCGCCTGCCCGGCGGCGGGAAAGGGCGCGCCAAGCCAGGCGCCGCGGGGAGGGAGGGAGGGAGGGAGGGAGCCCGGGCCGGCGAAGCCAGGAGGAGAACTCACACTCACACACACACACGCACACCCAGTCCAAGAGGGCGTTGGCGTGGGGTGCAGCCCGCCCGGCCCCCCTCCGCTCCTTCACCTTCACCGCACGACGACCCTGCGGGGCAGACCGAGGCGGATGCCCCCCCCCCCCCCCCCGTTGAGTCTTTCTGCGGCAGGTGGCCCGAGCGGACGGGACCAAGCCGGAAGACCTGGAAGACCCACGACGTTGAGGTCTTGGGAAAACCGCAGAGTTGGAAGGGGGACCTCCAGGGTCATCTAGTCCTACCCCCTGCACAAGGCAGGAGATTCACAAATAACCCCCCCCCACACACACACACACACATACACACAGCCAGTGACCCCCTGATCCATGCCCAGAAGATGGCAAAAAAAAACCACGCCAAACCAGCCTGGAGGAAAATCGCTTCCTGACCCCAAAGTGGTGACCGGCATTTCCCTGGGCGGCTAAGAAAGGGCCAGGAGAACTAAGTGCTGGGGCAACCCTCCCTGCCCTCCCTTCTGGTGATCTGCCAGCCAGCTTCCATGGCACAAGTGGGGATTCAAACCTGAGGTTCCCGGACTGTTTCCTGCCCCCTGGGAACCCAAAATGGCTTGCAACACCTTTTATTCTAACAACAACCCTGTGAGGCAGGTTAGGAGAGGATGTGACTGGTCCGAGGTCAGCCAGCGGGGTTGAAAACCTCCAGGTAGTGGCTGGAGGTCTCCCACTATTATCACTGATCTCCAGGCGACAGAAGAAATGGCTGCTATGGAAGGTAGATTCGGTGGCATTCTGCCTTTTTGAAGGCCCTCCCTGAACCGGTGTTTCCCAACCCAGACCTGGCAACCCTGTCACCCACCCAGAGTGAGTCTTCGAATCTGGGTTCCTGTTTCACAGTCCTTAATCCAGCACTTTGATCCCTGTACCACGCTGTGCTTCTGTCATTTTTATACAGGGTTCCCGACAGGCCTGGAAAAAGAAGAGTTGGTTTCTATACCCCGCCCTTCACCACCCAAAGGAGTCTCAGAACGGCTTACAATCTCCTTCCCTTCCTCTCCCCACAACAGACAGACACCCTGGGAGGTAGGTGGAGCCGAGAGGGTGCCGAGAGAACTGTGACTGCTTCAAGGTCACCCAGCTGGCTGCATGTGGAGGAGGAGGAGTTCGGAATCAAACCCAGTTCTCCAGATTCGAGTCTGTCACTCTTAACCAATACACCAAACTGGCTGCACCTCCAACACAGGCTTAATGTGTGGAAATGGAAAGCCGAAGCTTTCATACTCTACCACTCTTACAGGAGGTTTAATTTTTACAGTGTAGTGATTTTTTAAAAATCCTTTTAAATAGAGGTGATTACACAGTGCTAGTCCTGCTCTTAGTGAACCATGTCTTTCATTAGGACCAAAATGCAGTGACGACGTAAGAACGTTAATGTATTTTAATCAGGATTTGATTACCTGCCTGTTTGTGCTTTAATCTGATTTAATTCACCTTCCCTTCTTTAGAGTCACCCATTCTCTGATCAGCTGAGTAGAGCCAGCCAGACCTTTGAATCTTTCAGCACAATACCTGTTTTTAATGATGGTGTAGTAGAAATAAAACGATTACCCACCAGACCGGGGAGAAAATGCCCTGTCTCTTTAATAGAGGCTTAATGGGAGCTGACACTTTTCAAAGAGGTAAATGACATCAGCTGGTAAGGAACAACCCATTCAGCCTCTACTAAAGGGAGAGGACATTGTTTTCTCCAGGCAGTTGGCATCCCTTCTAGTATACATTTATTTGCATTGCAGAGCAAAGTGGAAGGATAGGACGGGTAGGGCCAGTTCCTGTTTTGCAAATGCTTCTTGCGTACATGGGAACAGGCGACCTGAACTGTTGCTGTTCTTGGCTCAGAGCGGGGCGGTGTGATGCAGAGCCAGGTAAGTGTTGGGAGGCAAGTGTTGGGAGGTCATGATGGCTTAGGTGTTTGAATACACCTGTTGTGGTCACCGTTTTAAGCCACATTTAGAAAATGCGAGTGGGTCCTACAGAATTCAGGAGGACTTACTTCAAAGCAAACCTGGCCAGGATTGGGCTGTGCATCACTAAAGCGCTGTTGACGCCAAAAATAACAACAGTGGGTCAGACAAGATCAGATAACACTGCAAAATATCCTTAACGTACTACTTCACAACAACTTCTAAGCAAGGCCCTTTGATTCAGCAGATTATAGCTGTATCTCACCGAAATAGACATAAACTAAATGGAATGCACAACATTTTACAAAACCAGCCTTTCCCCCCTAGTGTGCAAAAGGGGCTTGTAACTGGGGCCCTGAAATACTGTCTTCAGTCTCACAAATTGTGCTTAAAAATCACTTAGTGTGAAATCGCCAGTTAATCCCACAGGGGAGCAGACTTTTAGCAGAGCAGAAGTCCAGCCACCAGAGAGCATACAGATGGTGGATCGGAGTTTTACAATAGGCACAATCACTGATTATATGCAGGGATGTAACGGACGAAAAGGCCTCCCCCAGAATTGTGATAGGAAATAAAGTGTAGGTCCTAGTGCCTGACCGTTTCATTATGAGGCAGTCTTTACGTTCCGCGTTTGAAATCTTTAGGTATCCTTTAAATGTAGCATAAATAGAGACTCAGCTACATTTTACAGCTTGGTGCAAAACGAAGCAGGCATTTCTTTGTTTTCCCATATTCCATCCGTTCATTCATTAATAATTTGCTTTTTAACCACAGGAGTCTCAAAGCAGAGTGCCATAAAGTCGTAAAAATACTATAAACATTAAAACACGCAATTTATCTGTGTGTGTGTGTGTGTGTGGTGTGTGTGTGTGTGAGGTTGCCGCCACCTGAAGCTGGGCCCTTCTTATTTTGCCCCCCCCCCAGGTGGCCCCAGAGTCAGGAGCAGCCCCGATCCGATCGTCCCATCCTTGTTGCGCCACCAATACTTTTCTCCACTTCAGATATCAGGTTTGAAACGGCTGTCGGAAGTCATCAGAAAAGTAGCTCATGTTACAGATGGGCATGCACCTACCTGTCTTTCTGTGTGTGTTTTCAAGGAAGGACAATTTTGTTTAAATAGTAAACTTTCTCTGGGTGACAGGTTGCTGTATTTCTGTTTGGAGCATTGCTAGGACATGAGGTGGTGCTGAGAGCTGCTCGCTCACGCCTTGCTTTGGGCTCTGCTTTCCCGTGTGTTCACTGCCTTCCGATTCTACGCTGTCAGGATGACCCGTATACGCCCTTCTCCTTGACAGACGTAACTCAAATTGGCAGAATTGAGAGATGGCTATTAGCTTTCCTCAGGGTTGCTTTAAGTTGACAGGTTCACCGTTGGCATCAAGATATACGTCCCAGACTTTGCTACCAATTCCACATTGTTTTTGTTTGATTTTGACATGACTCGGAAATCCAATTAAGCATCCCCCCCCCCCCCCCCCAACATACTTGCCCAAAATCCATCATTTCAGTAATTGGTAGAAACAAGAGCTTGCACGGTCTTCTTTTTCTGATAGAGGCTATGCCCCATGGTTTAAAACTAACATTTTCAAAAGCACTTCATGGTTTTGGGGAATGGTCAATTAACCTTCTGTTTTTTGCAGGGAACCCCCGCAAAGAACTGTCAACAGTTCAGCTGTAAGATTGGTCCGGTGACCCCCAAGGCCGTGGAGTTCACAAATGCATGTAACTGTGTCATCACAGATTTATTTCCTGGGTTACTTATATCGCAAGAGTATGAACCAACTGCTTGTCAGCTTCTTCTCCAGTACACGGGTGACCAGCTAAATTGATTAAGATGTGACCCCAGCTGGTATTGTGGTGTGCAAAATGAGACCCAAGAAGAAGAAAAAGGTGTGTCTGTTTGTATATATCCCTACAACACAACCAACATCTTTGGTAAGATGGGGGTAAGAGAAAATTTACAAGATTCTTGCTGAATTTTTAAAGTATATTTCATTTTTTAAAAAGAATTTTTATTATTTTCCAACTACAACACTAAAACACTAAACTAAAACATAAGCTACACGAGGATCATACGTGTATAAGTTTACATAAGCTGAAGTTCCCTCAAAGCTAATATTAATGGTGTAAAGCTAAAATCATGTTGCTTCAAATATAAACTGGTATATAAGTATTTAGATCAAATAAATGCAGCTAAACATTTCTCAATCTTTCAAAGTCATAAAAGTTTAAAATCATTTCTTTTCCCCTCTGCTTTTGCCTTTATCAAATGCCCATCTGACTTTTAGGAGGTTCGGGGCAGCAGCCCCTGTTTCGGATTCAGAGTCCTCTTCTGGAGTACTGTTCACTGAGTCTTCTTGACTTCCCGAGCACACATTTTAAAAGTATATTTCAGACAAGTAGGCGCGTTATAGCAAAAACAACATACTCCTTCAAGGCCTTCAAGTTCATTGTGGCAACAGCTTTTACAGATAAGCACCATCTTAATTCAGGCGATGAACCTGTATCACTAAAATAAATATACATTAATGGGAGTACTGAGTTCCCAGAAGCCTTGAATGAAGGAAATGCATACCAGAGTATTAAAGGAAAGCAAATGGATATTGAAAGGCAGTTGGCTCTTGTTCCGTATTGTTTGACTTAGCAGTATGTAAACTGGAGTGTAGAAGCAGTGAACAGTGTACCCAGTGAAACTGATAATGAAGGACGGTTTGGTGACAATCTATTTTTAACTTGATGCCATACATTATTACATTTATAATGGTATTATCACTATTATAGTATGTTTTCCTATCCTCTTTCTTCACCCAAGGCCAGCTTTTCAAGGGTACCTTTACAAAAGATTGTTCTATATAAAGGTGAAGGTTTCCCTTGCTCGAAAGCCAGTCGAATCCATCTCCAGGGGGCAGTGCTCATCTCCGTTTCCAAGCCAAGCCAAAGCACCATCGCTGTCCAAAGACTTCTCTGTGATCATGTGGCCGGCATGATTAAACACCGACGCACACGGAATGCTGTTACCTTTCCACTGAAGTGGTACCTATTTATCTTTTTGCAATTCCTTGCTTTCGAACTGCTAGGCCGGCAGGAGCTGGGGCCAGAGACGGGAGCTCACTCCGTCACGCAGCACTCGGGTCTCGAACTGCTGAACTACCGACCTTCCAGTCTGCAGCTCAGCATCTTAACCTCTGAGTAGGGCTGCCAAGTCCAACTTGGGAAATATCTGGGGACTTTGGGGGTGGAGCCAGGAGACTTTGGGGGTGGAGCCAGGAGAAAGGAAGTGACATCATTTTGTGATGTCACATCCTGTGATGTTGCTTCCACATGCTGACACATGAACTCATGAAGTTTCCTAATACTGAATCAGGCCATTGGTCCATCAAGGTCAGTATTGACTACTCAGACTGTTAGTGGCTTTCCAGGGTCTCAGGCTGAGATCTTTAATGTCACCTATTACCTGATCCTTTTTTAGCTGAAGAAGCTGATACCTCCTGCATGTCAAGCAGATGCTCTATCACTGAGCAACAGCCCTACTGAATCCTTCCTCATCTCGGCAGAATATGAAGCACTAAGTGCTACACAAGTGCTAAATATGATTTTCATATCATAAGAACAGGAGAGAAGCCACAGTGGATCGGCCCATCCAGTACAGCCCATCCAGTACAACACTCTGTGTCACAACAATGGCCAAAAATACCAGGTGTCCTCAGGAGGTCCAGCAGTGGGGCCAGAACTCCAGAAGCCCTCCCACTGTTGCCCCCCAAGCACCAAGAATGCAGAGCCTCACTGCCCCAGACAAAGGGTTCCATTTAGACCTTGTGGCTAATAATAGCCACTGATAGACCTCTGCTGGATGGGGACAGAGAGAGAGACAGATAGACAGAAAAAAGAAAGAAAGAGGGAGAGAGCGAGAAGGAAAAAAACTGGCAGAGGCACTTACTTCCATTTAGACCTTGTGGCTAATAATAGCCACTGATAGACCTCTGCTGGATGGGGACAGAGAGAGAGAGAGACAGACAGACAGACAGAAAAAAGAAAGAGGGAGAGAGAAGGAAAAGAGCTGGAAGAGAAACTTACTACAGCAACCTTGCCAGCCACATGCAAAAGCAGCTCCTTCAGTCCCTCCTTAATCTCTGGGCGGACCTCTCTTGCTGTGGAAGCTCTCTTGCTGACTTCTTAAAGGGGAAATGTCTGGTGAGGCTTTTTACTGCAGGGCAGGCTCTCTGCAGACATTTCCCTTTTAAGGCAGCCATTTTGTCCCCCCGGTGGCCAACTTGGAAAAAGCGGGGGAAAGCACTAAAAATCGTTGTTTCCCCCGCCCTACCGGGGGACTTGGCAGCCCTACCTCTGAGCCACCACAGGTTGGCATATTTACATCAGTATTTAATAACACACGCTGGTTTTACGGGGCAGATTTTTTTCGTATGTGTTGGGAATTTATATGAGCTTCTAACCAGGGCCGGTGTCAGCCTTTTTTGCGCCCTAGGCAAGGCTAACTACTTGCACCCCCCACACTACTAACAAATTATCAAAAACAGATGAATTCTAGGGAAAATTAAAAGCACAAAACTCGACCCTGCTAATTTTTTAAAAAATTGTGCAGGCATGGGCAGGCAGGGTGTGAGGCAAAGCTGAAGGGAGCTGCTGCTGCTGCAGTTGCCGTGACTTTCTGGAGGAGGAAAAGCATGGGAGAGCCGGGGCTGGTGAGTGTGAGAGCCTGTGGCCGGTTGGAGGGGTGCTGATTGCCCATTTCTGCACTCCTCTGAGGTCTGCGCCTTAGGCGGTCGCCTAACTTGGCCTAATGGTAGCACCGGCCCTGCTTCTAACTTTTGGTGGCACCTTTAAGACCAGCAGAGGTATATTCAAGGTGTGAGCTTTTGTGTTCAGGCACACTTTTTCAAATACATTGGAATGGGAGGTAGAGTTCATAGCCTCGGTCTACAAGTTTGAACTCTACCTTACATTCCAGTGTATTTGAAAAAATGTGCAAGGCACACAAAAGCTCACACTTTGAATAAGCCTTTGCTGGTCTTAAAAGTGCCACTGGAATCTAAATTTGTTCTATTGGAATAATAGAGAAATATGTAGAATAGATTTTCTATGGTCAAAAGCGATACAAAGGATGGAGATGATTATGGTTTAAGTAAAATAGCACTAATATCAACAGTCACTAATGAAAGGATCTCTATGATTAGGGAGGAATGCTGAAATGGAGTTTAGACAGTTAGATAGGCATTGGATTTTTAGATGTATTCGGTATTTTCTGTATATTCATATGCATTTTGTATTATATGAATTATTTTATTTTTTTAAAAAGAAACAAGAATTTATCCCGGCAGAGAACATCTTGAGAAGGAGCGTGGTTGCCCTCGGATTGCCGACACCACCCTCAAGTCACTGCTACTGGCAGGAGAGTTTCCGGTGTGGCTTTGTGCCAAGAAGCTAAGAATTCTGTCCAGGGGTTTTCAAAAGTGTTGCTAACAGACAGTGGCTGCCATTCTTGGGGAACAATGGGTTGCCTCTCCCGGTCGTTTCAGGATTGATTACTCATTTAAAATGACAGCTCTTGTCTGGACTCCAAAAGTTTGGAGTGCCCACACCACCACACAAACACACCACATTAAATCAAGAACCAGAGCCCTGAGTTCAGCTGGCAGTTGGGTTCAAGGCTCTCTGCTCTCCTTTTTGAAAATCAGCACATTTTGAAATGTCTAAGCAAACAATAAACACCGTCCACTGGAATTTATCCAGTGAGGTTCTTACTTAGAAGAAGTTGCCTTACCCCTGTATACAGCCCTTCATTAATGGTAAAATGATGGCTGAGCAATGAGAAGAATGTTTTTATTTCAACTGCAGGATCCCTTATTTTATTTAAAATATGTTAGCATCAGTGTCTTTAATTGTTTTCTCCATCAAGAAACCATTCAATCCGGGTCAAATCTTACTGGAATGATTCCTGATTTGAAACATTAGTGACTTTCCCCTCTGTTTCCACCGAAACTACTCTCTACAAAGTTTGATAGGCCCGTTTCCTTCACTCCTTAGACATTATCTCAAGCAGTTTTTTCTTCTTCTCATGTCTCCACAAGTTGGATACTTTTCCATTAGCAGAGAGAATAATTTGGTAAATGGCCACATCGCGAAAGTACGGTTAAAAGCAAACCGCACGGGGATTTGTTCTCATGTTTTTGTATTCGATTTACTTCTTACTTCCTTATTTAATAACAGGATTCCTAAAGACTCTCTTAAGCTTGAATGACCCGTGTTTTGTGGCCGGGTCTATCCCAGTGACCTCAGCCGAGACCCCTGCCCCAGTTCACCTATCAGACAAAAATGAATCTATTCCAGGAACTATCAAGCGCCATTATCTCTAACTCAGCCTGGCAGGTGGAGACAGGCCTCATTATTTTTAATTGGGTCCTATAGTTCTGCAGTTAAAATAAAACACAATAGGCACAGTCAGCCCGAGAAGTTCTCCTGCAGAAGCCACAGGGAAGGGGACGGCAGCCGTGCTCTTGCACAGCTCCTGTCTGTTGCAGTCTGGCTTGCAGCAGATGACTATTTCCCACTGGATTATGCCCAATGCAACGCTGAACCTTCACATGCTTCGGTGCAAGAGTGAAATATTCTCTCTCTCTCTCTGTTTTGAGTTCCAAGCTAATTCTCAAATGGTTTCTTTTTGCAATTGGTCAAATTCTGCCTTCCTGATAGAAGAGGATGACGTTTCAAGGCATGTAAGGACTTTGTTTCCTCCTCATTGTGGCTTTTGGGCCTCCCGTTTTCATAAGCAGCTCAGGTCTCTTGTCTCGGTTCCAACTAATGGCCTCCTGATAGTCCCCCCCCCCCGTTATCAGGGGATGCGTGGAAGGTTGGACAGACAGCCGCAAGAATTTTCTCATGGAGAGAATCCGTGAGTGGACAGACTTTGCTCTGCCTGTTCGAAGTGTAACCGGTGAAGTCAAGAAACCTACAAAGATAGAGTTATTCTCAAGAGCTTGGGCTCAGCTCTAGCAGTCCCACAGAGGCGCTAATCTCTGTTGTCATCTTTGTTCCTTAAAAGACAATGCGGGGAAAGAGAGCTGGAGATTATGCTCAGTATAATGGACAACAAAGAACGCATTCAGACATTAGCTGACGCCAGGCGTATAAGCATTCTTTAGGAGGAACACGGTAGAAGCAGCAAAGGTTGAGCTTTGGGCTGGAAGTGATGCCTGTAAATAGACCCGGGACGGAGGAACTCGGCTGTGTTACGTTACATCTCTTTTTGCGCTTTCCCACTCTGGGTCCTAAAGCAGACATTCATAGACCAGTTGGCAGTCCCATCAGCTCGAACCGTGCTTTAAGAAGCCTAAACCTCGTTTGGTTGTTGTGTGGATCTGGTTATATGTTCAGGCAGGGGCAAATTAAAGCCCTTAAATAAGTACTAAGGAGCCTCATTATTAAAATATATATAGACAAGCCGGAGGACCTGCGATACTCGCGGGGGGGGGGGGTGTAGGTGAGCCTCTTCCCCCTCCTCTGGCCCCGCGTGCCGAGCCTCTACCCCGTCCCCCCTCCAGGCAGCTTCCCCCCTGCCTTCAAAACGACGGCAGCAGCAGGGAGACAGCCGCCCACCGAGGCTCCCCCCCTGTAAGGCGGTGGCGGCAGGGAGACCGCTGCCTGCCGAGGCTTCCCCCGCCTTCAAAACGGCGGCGGCGGCAGGGACACCCGCCGTCCACTGAGGCTTCCCCTCCTCCCTCCCTGCTTTCAAAATGGCGGTGGGGGCATAGAGACCTGCCGCCCGCCGAGGCTCTTCCCTCCCTCCCCCCCACAAATGGCGGCGGCGAGTCCTCGTCACGCCGCTTCCCACCCCCTCCCCTACAGCAGTCACAGCGTTCTCTGCGCACACGCGGAGAACGCTTTAACTTTTCGGGGGATTTAAAGATCCCCCGAAAAGTTTTTTAAACATTTAGGATTTTTCTGCACATGGGGGGAGTGCCCCCCGTGTGTAGAAACCCCACCCCACTCCCCAAGTGCCCCCTTCCCCCGCACGGGTTTAGGTATCTGCACGGGGGAGGGTACTTGGGAATTAGATATAGAGATTTCAAAAGCTGTTTTGAGTGCCTCTTGGTGTGGCAGACTAGAAACTCTAGTATAAAGCCCTGCAGGAGCATCATGTGAATTTCTGAATGGTTACTTAAGTGGGGAAGGAGACACCTGGCTGTGCCCAAGTAGGTAGAGGTCAGGGGTGAACACACACGAACCCATGGAGCTGTCTTATACTGAACCGGACCATCAGTCCATCCGAATCTGTATTGTCTACCCAGACTGGCAATAGCTCTCCAGGGTCCCAGGCAGAGAAAGGTCTTTCACATCACTTTTTAACCAAACCTTTCAACTGGAGATGCCGGGGATTGAACCTGTGACCTTCTGCATGCCAAGCAGATGCTCTGCCACTGAGCCACAACCCCTCCTAGTGTTGTTTTTGTTTAAGAATGCCTGTTTGTATCTCTACAGGTGAGGAATTAAACGTTACAAGAGAAACAGTCCTGTCTTTCCCTTGTAATTCTATGGTCTTCAGAACCAGAATTGAGTCTGTGGCTGAACAGGCCTGCTTTGGCCTGCAGGCCCTGTTCTGCCCTGCCTTCCAAGATTCTCCCAACACCTGGAGAGGCTTTACTCTCTCTCCCTCTGGTAACACGCCACCACCACCTGACTTTTTGTAAGGGACTGCACACTAGGAGGGTCAGGACTCCCAACTTCCCTTCCAAGTTCTGAGGCCTAGACTCTGTGTCTCCTGCTGCCCAGAACCTGGTCACCACGGGGACTGTTTACTGCCTTGTGTGCCTCTGGAGGAATAGCCACTTGCCAACTGTGCTTCTTTTAAAATAGCTTGTCCAAGACGGTGGACGTCTCTGTGGTACAGAGAACCACTGCCAACATCAAATGTTATAAAGTATTTATTAAAAAAGAAAATGTTCACAAGCATACTTTTAGCACAGCACCAGATTGAGCAAGGGGTTCCAAAAGAAATTGGTAAAACATAAATCCTCTGTCCCTTTCTCTATTCCCTATACACTATGCCCTATCAGATGCTAGAATAGGTTCCTTTTGCTTATCGTATCTGTTTCTCCAGGGCCAATTCCGCACTTGTTGTTGCCCCGGTGTCACTCCCCGATAAAATCCAAGGTATAGCAACAGTTCCCCACTTGTTGCTCCGGGTCTGCAGTTGGCCCGAATGTAATCCTCGGTTCCCCCTGATCTTCTATTTCCGGGATTTTCTGGGGAAGGGGGGTCGGGAGTGAAGTCGGGGCATTCAAGTGGGGAACTCCGAAATTGGGGTTTCTTGCTCCACCCCTTTAACACCCCTCTGCTTCTTTCCCTCCCCTTTTCCGCCTGTCCTCTCCCTTTCCTGCCCTGGCACGAGCGGGTTTTTTTTGTTCCCCCCTTTGTTGCGTCACAGCAACACGACACGACATTGATCCACCATTGACTGGCATTTAAATGTCTTTTTAAAAATGTACTTTTGTTGTTGATGTCTCCACATTTCTGTGTTGCATTGTTTGCACAAAAGTCGTGCCTGAGTCATGCCACCATAAAAATACGTATTGATGGCTTTGAGGCGCAGCACACGCTGTTTCTTTTTTTGTCGTCCCCCCCCCTTGCATTACAACAACACGACACAACATTGATCCATCGTTGTGTGGTTAACATTTTTTGCGGGGCCAATGTATTGCGGGTGGCATGGTGGTGTGGACACAGTTTTTGCAGGGGTTACATGTGTTGTGTTGCATGTTCCCCCTCCATTTCCCATCTCTTTCCCACCCTCCATTTCCCCTCCAACCCTGGTGCAAGCTTTTTTTTCTTTTCGCAGGCATTTCCAAATGGCGAAAGTGATAACATGATGCAGTAATGGCGGCATGGAGGTCTGCCTACATTAAACTCCGCCTACGTTAAAAAAGGGGGGAGGGGCGGGTACATGATGTACTTTCCTGGGAATTATGAAAAACCTTGGCCAATCATGACTTTGTTGCGTCACGACGTCATAACAAAACTCCACCTACATTTTTTTAAAAGAGGGGGGAGATGGGCGGGGGCTCAAGATTCGAGGCAAGGACAGATGCAGAAATGAAGAACCGACATCAACCCGGGCAGATTCCTGTAATGCAGAAACGCGCACACTGATTCGGACCAATTAAACCCGGGAGGAAAGGGAAGCAAAGCACTTGTGTGGAATTGGCCCAGGTCAGGCCAGGTCAGAGAAGTGTTTCCTCCAGCTTCTTCCTGGAGATTATTCCTGGAGCCACTCTAGGCTAAAGTCCTCCACATTTCTGTTCCCTGATTAGCTAAAGGGGATATCTTGCCCCACCCATTATCTCTCCTGCTATATCCATTAGCATGTGTATGAACATGGGCTGAAGTATGTCTGGAAAGCAATTGAACTGACCGCCCCCCCCCCCCCGGCCTGTTCTCTGCCCAGAGGGGAAAAAACTTTTTAAAACACACTCTGGAGGTTTGGCTCCTTTCAAACCTCCCAGAAAAAAAATCATTTCTTCACAGAGTCCGACTGGGTAAAAAAATGTCCTGGGGGCATTTGTAGGGACAGTTGATGGGAAGAGTTAAGCATATCTCCCCCCCCCCCTCCATCCTGCACACACACCTATCGATCCTACCCTGTAAGTTCCCTGGACCCTTTTGCATTCCCATTCTCTCAGGTCTGGGAAAACATAACGCAAGGGTCACCAGCCTTTTTGGGTCTGTGGGCATGTTTGGAATTCTAACATAGTAGGGGGCTGTCGCAGCAGGCAGAGGCAAACACAGAGGAAGCTGAACTGCGGGGGGGGGGGGAAGAGGAGTCGTTTTAAAAATGCACTTAGAAAGAGGAGTAAGAGAGAATCAAAAACACTCAGATGGTAGCTGCTACCAAAACATTGTTATTTTAATCTGCATAGCCAAATGGATCATCAGTGGCGAATCAGGAGCCCTGCTGGGCCACAGCCCCATCTGGCCCAGCCCGCCTTCTAAAAAACCTTGGTGCATACCAAAAACGGTGTCAGTGGGTCCTTGAGCACCGTGTTGAGGACTCCTTGCATAACGTCTGGTTCTGCCTTTTTCAGAACTTCAGGGTCCACTCTCTTTTTTATTTTTAAAATTTTTATTGAACAATATAGCAATATTACAAACTGGCGATAGAATGGAGTGCAATCAATGAAGTACAGCAGAAGATAAATACAAATATAGATCTAAATATCACGCTCATCTTAACACATATAAGTTAGCATTAGAACCATTCAATAGACCATGAAAAGGAATAGTTACAATTCTTTCAGTGTGAGCAGAGAAGAGAGATTTGATTCTTGTCCAGTACATAACAGCGATCTGAGATGCTTGACCAGGATTTGTGTAAGAAGGGGTACCTTTTCTTTAGAAGACTGGGCTGATCTGAGGAACCTCTAGGCTTACCTAAATTATTTGTAATCTTGTCCAGAATAAATAGGCCCCACAATTTTATGAACCATTCTTGCAGCGATGGAATTGATGTAGATTCTCAGTGTGAAGTAATAAGACATTTAGCAACACTCTCTTAAATGCTAAAGATTACATTGTGCCGGATTGTTTTCAAGCACATCAGTTTTAAGGCATTCAGCTACCCCTATGACATTGTAACCTCTGAAATACAATTTAACCTAACAAGATTTGGAGCCGATTCTCTTCAATATATTTTCTATATTGTCTTTAATAAACATGAGTTACTGTAACCTCAAAAATCAGCTACTGTAACTGGTCCCGAGTTTGATATCTGATTTTTCAAAAGTAGGATTAAAATGCAACAACCAAGCATTTTTATCTGCCTGAATCCCTAAGAGTGAGATAAAACCGTGCTTATTGCTTGTAATGTTTAGAATTAATGAATGCAGCTGTGAATAATTGATGGCCGTTTTAGCACAAGCAAGAATTCAATTAAATTTGAACAAGAGACACGCAGGCCCATGGTAAAGAATTCCTCTTTCTGTTTTGTCCGTCTGTAAACAATACCGTTCTGATCTGCTCACTCAAGACAGCTAGCAATGAAATGGGGGTGTGTGTGATAGAGGAGCAAAGCGGGTATTATGTTGCTTAAAAGTCAAAGCAAGGCAGGAATTCGAACTCATGGAAAGGATAATAGCAGACGGAGATCTCTCCGTGTGGAGGTAGGATAGCACGAAGCTGATCCCGGTTTGTCAACTGTTGCCGGAATAATTAAACCATCTGCCAGGGAAATATTGTAATACGTGAGCGGTACATGACAGTAAACTGGTGTTGGATTCAGGCAGTGAAGATGTGATGAAAAACAGAGGAGTATGATAACTGCTCGAAGAGTCCAGTTGCAAAACCCACACCTTAGAGAGAAACTTTTGTCAAAGTCTCACAAGGCACCTTATCAAGTATGTTGAACTTATTATGATTTGTTTGGTACAGAACTAGCAAACTGAGTATTAACCTAGATCCAGGTGGGTAGCTGTGTTGGTCTGAAGCACGCACACAAAAGCTTAGACCCAGAATTAAACGTTGTTGGTCTTAAAGGTGCCCCTGGACTCAAACTTGGGTTTGAGTATTAACTTGTGTCACATAACTTGGAAACTTGGAATCACAACTCACTGGCCCATGGACACGTTTTTATATATTTTATTTTATTTATTTACGAAATTTCCATCCCACCCTTTTACCCTTACAAAGGGTCACCAAGGTAGCCAACAATTTAAAATATACTCAGTAAAACCGCATTTTCAAACCACTGAAAACCAACTCCGCCTCTCCCCAAACACACATCATTAAAACAATGAAAAGCAGAGTTAAAATACAAGACATAAAAACAGCAATTAAAACATGAGGGAGGGAAGGAGGATCAATGTGGGGATGCCAAATGAAACAAACAAAAGTCTTCACCCGCTAGCCGAAGTTGGCGACAGAAGGGGACAGAAAGATCTCCCCGGGGAGAGCGTTCTGGAGTTTTGATGCCCTGACAGAGAAGAGAAGAGAAGGCCCTCTTCCGGATGGTCACCTGCCGAAACTCAGAAGGACATATCCTTTTGAAAGAGTGATTCTGAAATGGGTTTCAGATGCTACAGTAGCCCACTGAGTCCCATTAAGACCAGTTACATGTGCACAGCAAAGATCCTTTGGATGACACAGACCGGAGTCATGGGACAAAGCAAAATCTCTTGACTTTAAAATGCCAAGGGTGCAGGAACAAAATACCCCGAGCACATTTGGCCTCAGGATGCTGGATGTGAGGGGAAATTAGTCTCCTCTCAGATTAAAGGAAGTCTTCTCCTTCTCCGACGGCTGCTCCATTGGGCTTTTATCCTGCAAGGCGCTAGGCACCAGTGATAACTGAGCAGTTACACAGATCAGACTGGAGTTGCAGGCAGAGAAGAAGAAGAGGAGGAGAATGGATTCTATACCCCGCCCTTCACTTGGAGTCTCAGAGCAGCT
This sequence comes from Lepidodactylus listeri, assembly GCA_029233225.1. NCBI lineage: Eukaryota > Metazoa > Chordata > Lepidosauria > Squamata > Gekkonidae > Lepidodactylus > Lepidodactylus listeri. The sequence goes on along the minus strand of JARCFY010000013.1, from coordinate 3,070,993 downwards.
TACAGTCTCCTTTCCCTTTCCCTCCCCACAACAGACACCAGTGGGGCTGAGAGAGCTCTTTCGAGGACTGCCCTTGAGAGAACAGCTCTGGGAGAACTTGTGACTGACCCAAGGTCACACCAGCAGCTGCAGGTGGAGGAGTGGGGACTCAAATCCAGTTCTCCCAGATTAGAGTCTGCACTCCTAATCACTATGCCAAACTGGGCTGCAGTTATGTTTCCCTCACCTGCAGAAGAGGGGAGATCCCAGCATGGTTGCTATCATGCTGACAACAGGATACCGGGGTACCAGAAGAGGGCAACCAAGACAGTTAGGGGGCTGGAGCATCTTTCCCATGAGGAAAGGCTGAAGGGTATGGGGATTTTCAGTTTAGAGGAGAGATGATCGGGGGGGGGGGGGACACATGATAGAGCTTTATAAAATTATACATCAGGTGGAGAGAGTTGATAATGAGAGATTTTTCTCCCTCTCCCCAAATACTAGAACTGGAGGGCATCCAATGAACCTGATGTAGGTTCAGGATGGAGAAAAGGAAATACTACTTGGTGTGATTCAAATGTGGAATTAGCTGCCAGAGTATGTAGTGATGGCTACAGGAATAAATAGCTTGAAAGGGGATTAGGTAGATTCATGGAGGATAAGTCTGTCAGTGGCTACTAGCCATGGTAAATGAGGGGAACCTCCACATTCAGAGGCCCTGAATCCCAGAGCCTGGAGGCAACACCAGGGGAAGGCCTCGGCCTCTCTGCCCTGTTGTTGGCCCTGCAGAGGAACTGGCTGGCCCCTGTGTGAGACGGGATGCTGGACTAGAGGGACCCTCCCTGGCCTGACCCAGCGGGGCTCTTCTGAGGTTCTTCTCAGGGGTGGAAGGCCTCGGCCTCTCTGCCCTGTTGCTGGCCCTCCAGAGGAACTGGCTGGCCACTTTTGTTAGACAGGAGGCTGGACTAGATGGACCACTGGGCTGACCCAGCAAGGCTCTTCTGATGTTTTTATCAGGGGAAGGCCTCGGCCTCTTTTATGCCCTGTTGTTGGCCCTCCAGGGGAAATGGTTGGCCTGTGTGTGAGACAGGATGGACCCTCCCTGGTCTGATCCAGTAGAGGTCTTCTATTATTACCAGCATATCTGTCAGCCCTCCCCCCCTTTCAGCATTGTACACATTTACACCTAAACACAGTTTTATTTATTTTTTATTCATTGATTATTTTCATTTATTGTCCACCTTTCTCCCGGAGACCGAAGGTGGAATACAAGTACAATAAAAATGTTCAGTCAGTCAGTAAGCGGATTACAAAGCATAACATCAGGCGGTCAGTGACCAGATCGGAAGGTGTGATAACAGTGAAGATTCCAAGTCAGGCAAAGTAATGCAGTTGGGCTGAGGTGATAGAACAGGGGAATGGAAAAAGGAAAGGGGGGGAAAAAACCAGAACAAATGCAGAACCACGTGACGGGGGGGTACTGTGATTGGCTACTACGTGAGGGATACAATTGGCTGTGGAATTCGTTGGCCTCCGAAGCTGTCTGGGATGGTGTGGCAGGCGTGGGGGTCATCTTGCAAGGGTCCCCATGGTTTTCTGTGGGGTAGCATTCTGCCCTGAAGCTAAGCAGGGCAGTACTTGTATGGGGGAGACCTCCAAGGAAGTCCAGGGTTGCTACACAGAGGCAGGCAATGGCAAACCAGCTCTGAACATTTCTTGCCTTTAAACCCTTCCAGGGTCCCACTCTGTTTACAACAGTATGCCTCTCTGGCGAGAGACGGAAGTTGGGAATGTGATGTCTTTTAATTATTAAGCACATTAAACATTAAAGTGCTGTCTTGCCACTTCTTTGCACTTTTAATTTTTAAGCAATGCCTTCTCCCGGATCAAACTTGGGAAAAGAGATCCTATGACTCAACTGCGATACATTATTAAGTGTGACAGTTCCACCTTAATTGGGCATCCGGAAGGTTTCGGGGTTCTGAAAAGTCCGCTGATTATCGTGGTGAGTGAGAAGACGGTGGTGGGAAACGGCTTAAAACTTTCGACACAAGGCACCTTCTGCTCTGTGGCTTATTTCCGTGGTCCGTAAAGAGTCCGTAACGTCACTGTGGCTAATCAAAGATCAGCAGTCACTGCAATATAATCTCGAAGAAGGTACGGTTTCTCGTTCTTATCTGGAGGACCAGCCTATACGTGTATACCAATATCCAGAGGGCAAAGCCACCGACACGCAACATGAATTATTGAGAGTTCTCCACTGGGACGGAGGAGCCGTTTCTCATAACTAACGGCATCATGTTATGCTACGCTGGACCCTAAACAACTTGCCAGCGAGTCCTGAATGGCTCAGCTGGGATCAGTGTTTGACGCAGCGCCCAGGATGGAGGCTCAGGTAATTTTCATAATGGGTTGAGGTTGTAACGGCCGTGGTTCGGAGACCTCAGCAGCTGCTCCAGGTGTGCGGTGGTTTTGTTTCCGAGTGCCTCTGCCAAGACTTGGAACCTCTTGGCTTGTCGCTGTCTTTGTTTCTTGGCAGCCGGTGTGGTGCAGTGGCTGGAGAGGGGGAAATGGGCTTGAAGAAGTCTGGCTTTCTAGCCCCAGCTCTGTCTTCAGTGCCTTCTAACGATATTGGGAAAGTCCTGGTCTCTTGTGCGCAATGGCAAATAAGGACAAGCCGCCATATAGGGCTGACCGAGACACAGGGCATGATCCATGATGCCCTGTGCTGGCGTGCTTCTCTGCTGTCAGTCTAGCCCCCCCAAAATGGGGCTGGTAACTGCATCCATAGAACAACTGCTAGTGCTTCGTGGCCAGGAGGTTTTGCAGCCAGTCTGACTAGGCTAGGGTCTGTTGAAATTGCTCTTCCCTGTAGTATCACCTGAAGGAAAAGTGCCATGCAGTCCTTGGAACCCCATGTTTTTTGGGGGACTCCAGGAGCCTGGCTGTTCAGAGTAGGGGAGCCGGTACAGGGCCTTCTGGTGCTGTCAAGGAGTAGCAGCTCAAGCCCCAAGACAGGGTGTGTTCAGACAGGCAGCTAATCCCGCCATTGGCCTGACTGTAATTTGAGCTAGATCTTTTTGATCCAGCATGGCACAACCAGACAGCTCCCCTGTGAATTGCTTCACTGTGCGTGACTCCCCGTGGTGGATTGTCTAGATGGCATCCACCGTAAAGAGCTGTGCGGTCGGCTTTTTTTTTTTTTTAAATCCTGTCTGCACATGCGCATACGCGCCTCACCATACACTTATTTATCCATGAATGTGTGGACTAAAATGGTAAAAGCGCCGCCAGCGGTACCTTCCTCTAGGTACCCTTTCAGTTTATAAAGTCGATAAAGTTCAGGGGACTGTCAGAAACATTAAATTGTTCGGATCACTTGAGTGGAGATCTGTGGACGTCGCCTGTTTAAGCAGTTGTGCGTGCATTGCTAAGAGCTTTTTAAAATGGTGGCTGATTGTGCACTGGAGGTACGACCTGACGGTGGAAAGTCTGGCACTGGCCCATCGACCAGCTTTCGACCGGACTTTCACTACTAGCTTTTAAGTACGGATCCCCAAAGGGGATCGACAGGCTACTCATGGAAGTGGCGTGATTCCCAGATGTTGTGATCTGGGCACACACTTTAAATCCCCCAGGCACTCGTCTGAATGCACCCTATGTGTGTTTAACAACAAAAGCCTAAAGAGCAGCGTCCCAGCTTCCAAGCAGGGATCGGCGACTGCAGATTCTCAGGATCAGACCTGGCCCTTGGATTATTGTTTCCCGCCCTCTACACCATTCCCAGCCCAACCCCTTGCAAGAATTCAGGGCTTGAAAAGTGCAGTAAGACATCAAGCCGTGTTAAAAACCCTTCTGACGAAGCAGCACATCATCAGTCGTGGTTGAGGTTGAATTGGGTTTCAATTTGCCAACCCACTGGGGATAAACACCCACCTCCCCCCCCACCCCCAACAATGCCAGAGCTTTTTTCTGATCCCCACGGAGTGTTTGTAATGCATAGCCCAGGGAAGGCTCTGCAGTACATTTGACCGGGGCTGGGTCATTTATTTGCTTTTCGATTTTTTGCAGGCTCCACTGAGGCCGTCAGAAAAAAAAATCTCATTTCCTAACCCAGTCAGCCATGAGACTGCTGAAGACAGAAGAGTTTTTATTTGTTTGTTTGAAAGGCGGCATTACTGTGGGGGCAGTTTGTTGGGAAGATTCCCATTTGAACTGATGCTGCAGTTATTTAAAACCCCGGGTAATCATCGTCATCTCATTTGAACCCCGAGAAAGCCCAGATAGAGAGTTGCTGTTTGGCCTTCCCATCTTTCTGTTAATTTTAATCAGCAGAATGCACCAAAATTAAGCTGGGAGAGCTTTTATTAGCACAGAGCTCATTAATGGTTTATGCTTCATTAGGGATGCCAGCCTCCAGGTGGGACCTGGGGACCCCCCCCCCAAAAAATTACAGCTCCTCTCCAGACTACAGAGATAGTTCCACTGGAGAAAATGGCTGTTTTAGAGAGTGGACTCTGTGGCATTGTACCCCACTGAGGTCCCTGTCCTCCCCAGGCTCCATCCCCAAATCTCCAGGAGTTTTCCAACCTGGAGCTGGCAACCATCCCCCCCCCAGTTCCCTGCCAGGGGGAACCTGACAACCCTGCCTCTTCCACTTCATTTGTGTCAATCCACCTTCTGGAAAAAAAAACACAGAAGATTCCCCTAAACACTTTTAGGATGGCACAGAATATCCACAAACATTTTAGCTGTCTTTCATAAGAAGGAAGGTCTCCATTTGAGGTGCAGGCTGTCTCCTCCATTAGCTGGGAAGGTGTTACTGGCTGGATGAAGAGTGTAGAATTTGTCCTTATGGCTTACATAAAACTCCAAGGCCAAATTGTTGTGTTCGAGACTCCATTGCTGTCTTCCTGATGCTGCCTATGTACCTGAAGCTGCAAGTGCTTTTGTGGTCTCTCCCCTGTGCCTATGAGGACAGCAGTGTTATCTCAACCAGTCCTCTAGCAATTACGCTTCCTCCTTTAAAACAGAAACAGCTGGCCCATCAGTGGCTTGTAATGAAGGGCAGGCAGTGACCACATTAAAGGCTCTGGGTACAGCGGCTGGCTGGCTAACGAAGTTGAACACTAGTTGGTTGTCTGTTGTGATGGAGGAGAAAGAGATGGTAAGAATTCTTACTGGATCCATGAGAAAGCTTGGGGGGGGGAGAGAGAGAGAGAAAATGCTTTAGACAGAGGATTGTCTCTTTTCCAAATGCTTCCCACCCTGTGATACGAAAATATGTTGTGTTTGCTATTCCTCCTGTTCCCTGAGGTTGTTTTAAACTTTTAAAAAAGAGGAAAGCAACTATTTTGGCGTAATCCTTAACTCAGAAGTAAGTTCTACTAGGGGTTTACTTCCAAGTTAGTGCTCCTAGTACTGCTGCTTAAAGGTTTCTGTATGCACAGAAGAAGGGGGGGTGTGGAGACCGATGAAACTGCCGCGCCAGTTAATGAGGCTCTTGAATGTCTGTGACGTTTCTTGTGGCTTTTTAGCAGTGAACTGACAAGAATAAAAGACTGATTTCCCCCCAAAGTTGTTTCTATCGATTTTGGCTTATGACAAACCTGGACATGCTGCAAAATGTGGGATACTACTGCAGGTCTGTCTTAGGGTTGCCAGCTCTGGGTTGGGAAATTCCTGGAGGTTTTGGGGATGGTGCCTGGGCTGGGGAGGGTGTGGTTTGGAGAGGTACGTCAGTGGGATATAATGCTCTAGAGTCCACCTACCCAAGCAGCCCTTTTCCTCCAGGGGACCTATCTCTGTCACCTGGACATCAATTGTAATCCCAGGAGATCTCCAGCCAGTATCTTGAGGTTGGCAACCCTTTCTGTGGAGTCAGATTGTAATACAGTAGAGCTGTTGTCCATTTGTTGGATGGGATGTATCTGAAGAACTGTGCATGCACCCAAAAGCTAATACCCAGAATGAAACTTTGTTGATCTTAAAGGTGTCACTAGAGACTCACACTTTGTTCGGTTGCTTCAGACCAACACGGCTACCCACCTGAATCTGTCTGGTATAAATATGTTTTTGTTGTCAGCATTTTGCTAAGGCAGAAGCGATGCTAGTCTTGGCTACGATCTATGGTTCCCGCCTGCCTGTCGCAACTCTGGTCAAATCAGTGTGCTGGTATGATAACATGGCCTTCTCCAACTGTGACTCACATTGAGAAATAGTAGAGTTTCAGTTGGAGCTTGAGTTCTACAAGGAAGGTGGATTCAGTATAAGGTAGAGCCCGTTTGGTGTAGTAGTTAAGAGCTGTAGACTTTGGAGAACTGGGTATGATTCCCCACTCCTTCATATGCAGCCATCTGGGTGACCTTGAGTCAGCCACAGTTCTCTTAGAGCTGTTCTCTCACTAGCAGTTCTCTCAGCCCCACCTACCTCACAGGGTGTCTGCTGTGGGGAAAGGAAGGGAAGGAGATTGTAAGCTGCTCTGAGAATCCGAGTGAAGGGCAGGGTACAAATCCAGCTCTCCTCCTCCTCGCCATGGCTCAGGGATAGAGCATCTGTTTGGCTTGTGGCGGGTTCCAGGTTCAGTCCCTAGCACCCCCAGTTGAAAGAACCAGGCAGTAGATAATGGGAAAGACCTGTGTCAGAGACCTCAGGCAGATAATGCTGGTCTGAGTAGACAATACTGCCACAAGAAACCAGTGGTCTGGTTCAGTTAAGGTTGCCAGGCTCCAGGTGGGGCCTGGAGGTCTCCCGCTTTTACAACTGATCTCCAGCTGGCAGAGTTCAGCTCCCCTGGAGAAAATGGCTGCTTTGAATGATGGACTCTATGGCACTGGACCATGCTGAGGCCCCTCCCTTCCCCAAACCCCACCCTCTCCTGGATCCACCCCCAAAGTCCCCAGGTATTTTCCAACCCAGCCTGGCAACCCTGGATTCAGTATACGGTACCTTTATGGGGAGGGGCCGTGGCTCAATGGCGGGGCCTCTGTTTTGCATGCAGAAGGTCCCAGATTCAATCCTAGACATCTTCAGTTAAAGGATCAGGTGGCAAGTGGTGTGAAGGACTCCTGGCCAGAAACCTGGAGAGCCGCTGCCAGTCTGAGGAGACAAGATTGACCTTGATGGACCCAGGGTCTAATTCAGAACAAGGCCACTTCAGGTGTTCACCATGGCAGCATCTCCAACGGTTGTCGGCCTGAGTCCTGCTAGATGGGCCCCTCCCGTCAGTGGGAGCCTCATCTTTGGACTTTGCAGCCTCCTTCCTCTGGTCCACATGGGATTTTGGCTTTTGGGATTTTGCTTCTTCCTGTTAGTTTATTCCCTATTTTGTGGGCACTGCTTTGGTTTCTTTAGAGCTGGCAGCAAGGCTTTGGGCAGTGAAAACTATCAGTGCCTGTGGGTTGAATCTTCTAACGGTGGTACCTCCTCTGCCCATGGAACGTTTCCTTGGCGCATGAGGACGAAGGCTCCTTGTGCGATGGAAAGAGTGTTCCCGTTAAGCGGAAAGGATCTGCAGGATCCAACCCTATGTGGGGAGATTTATTGGCAGGTACAGAGTGCTGCTGTCATTGAAATTTCTGCTGAGCGCTCCTTCTTCCTCCAGCGGCTGCCTTCTCAGCCTTTCGGGTGCGTCATCCCCGGCCTATGTGGCAGCTTTGCCAACCTTGTTTGAGGGTGAAAATAAGCGCAGCGCTTCAAAACCGGGAGACCGTGCAAGACACAGGCGGTTGCGCCCCTGTCCCGGAGCGTTCACTGAGCCAGAGACAATCACACCCCTCTGCACACATTTAACCCACACGGTCATCTGCTATCACCCACCCTCCCTGTTGCCAAACGGCATTCAGAAGGGCTCGGCTGAATCAAAACACAACACTTGGGCACCCCGAATTATTTGGCTGCAAGGAGGGGTAAGTTCACTTTGTAGATATTCTCTACAGTTACTCTGGGGGAAGAGTGAGATTTCCAAGGGGAGGCATCTGTAACGGCTCTTTAAATCTTGACCACCTTTGAGGGATTTTAAGGAAGCCGATGTATCCCCCTCTGAGGGGCAGGGTTCAGGAGCAAATATCTTTATAACTTGCCTTTTTATTTTTCTAAGCTTGAGGTGTTAGGAAAGGCTTGACGTTTCTCATCTCTTCTCTGTGCGATGCCAGTGACGGAGCTGAGCCATCGGGTTGAAATTAAGAGTTCTGATACCTGCAGCGGCTTTCTCTGACAAAGGACGAGGGAGGGCTTCTAGCCGATGATGGACCAATTAAGCCAGGCTAGGAAAGAGGCCCAGTAATTAAGGGCTGGCGATTCAGTGTCCTGCATACCTCTGCCTGTCCTCATGACAAAGAGACAGACTAAATAATGCATGCACAGCAATTATGTGCAAATCAACTCAATTTGCAAAATGGATAAATGTCGCAGAAGATGCCGAGGCCTGGATATGAGACTCAGCACCTCCTTTGCACATGGAAGGTCTTGGGTTCAATCCCTGCTGTCTTCAGTTAAAGGATCTCTGGTATCGGGTGTCAGGAGTGGCCTCTCACTGAGGTTGTGTTCAGACGGCTCTTTTGAGCCGCGCCAGGCACAAGTGCCTGGCGGATTTAAAGTGCACATCCAGACAGCAACATCTGGGGAATGTGCCGCTTCCGTGAGCAGCCCGTCGATCCCCATCAGGGAGCCATACTTAAAAGACAGAGGTGAAAGTCCAGTCCAAAGCTTGCCGACAGGCCAGTGGAGAACTTTCCCCCATCTAGTCGTTCCACCAGTGTGCAGTCAGTCCGTAGGGATGGTCACCAGACCATCCTGAATGGCCGCCATTTTAAAGTCTTAGCCATGCACGCATACCTGCTTAAACATGCTATGTCCGCAGAGGTCCGCTGAAATGATCCGGACAATTATATGTTTCTGACGGTCCCGTGAACTTTATCAACTTTATTAACTGAAATGGTACCTAGAAGAAGGTACCGCTGGCGGTGCTTTTACCATTTAAGTCCGCGCATACGCAGAAAAGCAAGTACACGGTGAGGCACATATGTGCATGCACAACCAGGATTTAAAAAAAAAAAACTGACCACACGGCTCCTTAAGGTGGTTGCAGTCTAGATAATCCACCACAGGAGTCATGTGTGGTAAAGCACTTCACGGGGGAGCTGTCTGGTCGTGCAACACTAGATAAAAAAATATCTAGATCAAATTTGAGCCCGGCCAATGGCGGGTTTAGCTGTCCATCTGAACGCACCCCGAGACCCTGGAGAGCTGCTGCCAGTCAGGGGAGACACGACTTGGAGCTAGATGGACCAATGACCATCTCTCTGACTCTGTTTAGGATGTTTTTTGGGGGGGGGGGGCTTGAGCAGTGTTCCGTTTCTTTGTTTACCTTCTATAAAGTGAAGTCATGTGTGAACTTTTGGGTGCAACTCCAGCTCTGGAGACTGTTACCTCATTGGCTGGCCTCCTGTGCATGCTCTAATTTATACATGCTGTTAGACACCCCCCCCCCAAGGGCATGTTCTGAAGACCACCAGTGGGAGAGCACCAGTGGTAATCTTACTGCTGTGTATCTGAAGGAGCTGCAGATGATTTCAGAGCCAGTGGAAGGGCTTAACCCCCTTCATCGCAAACTACAAAGCTTGAGTCCATGTAGCTGCGCTTGCACTCCCACTCCGAGAGCTGGCCTTTTCCATCCCTGCCTCCGTCTAGCTCCCACAGGGCTGGTTCAGAATACTTTGTCTCACCTCAAGCCTGGCGTAGTATTGCTTCGTCCCGTGCTGCTGCCTATGATGTTGCCAGAGGGACTCAGCTTGGATCCAGCAATGCTCCCTCTAAGCTGTGGAGTCTTGTGAGCAAAAATTCTACTTTGTGAGCCACTGGTACTGAAGCTGTGAGCGAGCGATTTGGCTGCTGCATAAATTAGTTTGCTCTCTGGAACCATCCTTCCTGAGCTAAGGCAAAAAATGTGTGAGCCGGAGGCTAGAAGACTGTGAGCTAGCTTAGAGGGAACACTGGTGGCAACGCATGTCCGGGAGACCATCTAGGCCCTTCCTGAGCCAGTGATGGCTGGGAGCCAATGGAGCCCCTGCCTTGCCCTGTTGTTACGCCACCCCGTGCAGACGCTGGAAAGCCAGCTCTGGGCAGCCCATGCATCGCCCACCTTTTGCTATTCTCCCTGCACCAAAACAGCCTTTGCAGCCTAAACCACTCGTCTCCTTTCTGTGATTAAATTTATAGAGGTCTCTGGCCCCCCCTTTCTTAAGACAAATTGCTCCAAGCTCCTTTTGCTTCCTGGCAACGCAAATGTCATCTCTTCCCAGAGACCTGGCTTATATTTTTTTATCTCCCCCAGTTAGGGGGGACATTCCTGAGATGGCACCAGAGCTACTTGGAGGTGGTGGCCGTGATGGTGGGGACTGGTTGCTCCAGCTTGGTTGAAAGAACTGGGATTACCGGGCCGAGACAAGAGCAGCTTTCCTTGCTCTGCCCCAACAAGCGTTTGTTCCATTCAAGCCAACCGTGCTGAATCGGCGCCCCTTCCCTCACCCCCACCCCTTTACAGATATTCTCTACCTGTCGTATTGTGTTAAAGTGGGGAAAGGCAGCCTGGAAGGAATTGGGGGACTTGGGAGTTTGAGGAGCGAGCTGGCAGGTGGAACCGAATCGGTCAGACCTGCTCCCAAGGACGGGGCTGCGGGGCTCTGTTAGACCTGCTGGAGAAGAAAGAGTTGCTAAGAACAAGTCTCTATTGTTCCCGGTCATCTTGAACGGAGTGTCAAAGTAGGCAGGGGGGCTTTGACCGTTAACTGCACAATTTAGCTGGCTCGTTGTGTCCGGCATGCCCTCCCCCCTCCCCTCTGGGTGGTTTCTCAGATTAGCAAAGAAGGCCCAGGGTCTCTCTCTAAATGGGACCATCTCCGGCCTTTGTGTCCAGACTGCCCGGTGTGAAATCTGCAGTGACGTTAAATGTTTTCTAATGAATAATTATTGAAAGGAAATGGAGGAATATGAGTGTAATGGATTGTAGCGTATTAAAATGTTTTATTCGGGGGGGACACAAAAATGTTGTCTTTCACAAGCACTTTTGAAGAAGGGCTTTTTTGTGTGTGGAGGATTTTTGATTCTCAGCGGATTATCTGCGAGCTCTTAAAATGGTTTCCCCCCCCCCCCAGCCCCTCCCAATAGAAATGAAAAGGGGGCCTTTGGCAAGCGAACGTTTTTCAAGATGGCATCCGTGAAGCCCGCTGAAGTGTTTCAAGTTTCAGGGTTTTTAAAAGAAATGTTTGAACTCAAGAGATTTTCTCACTTTCTTCTGCTTTTTATTGAAGATGTAGGTTCCCCCACCGCCTTTCTGCTATTCAGAGGGAAAGACGACCACACTTTCAACTAAGGTGGTGCCAAAATTACACAGAAGAAGCCTTCAGAGTTGCCGGGGTCTTTTCCCCCGCCCCCTCCCCTTTGGCTGGCGATTATAATCTTAAATCTTTGCATTCTTTGATGCTTCCAAAAGAAACTAGGTTCCAATGTGTACATGTTTTGTGCAATATAATTGGATTTAGAAATTTCTTACCTCAAACTTTTGTGCTGATCTTTTGAGGGTACATATTTCTCCATGGCCAACTGTCCATTGCCAGGATTATTTTCAATGCTGCATTTTTTTCTTTGTGTGTGTGTGAGAGAGAGTAGTTGTCTTTAGATATAAAGTGGGGGAGACGTGAGTTGTCTCATGTGTTTTACTCGGTGAATCTGTCATTGGCACAACAAACACCTTTCCCACGATTTCTACAGAATTGCCCGCAAACTCACTCACCCCAGGTTTTTCCCCTTTAATTTTTAACATAGTCTGATTTCCCATGAGGCGCTGCTCCGCCGTTGCTCTTCCCTTTCCCTCGATTGCGTGTGTCAATTTCCCACTATTTGCCCCAGGCTGCATTTTGACCCGCGGCTTCACCCGATTTTCCCCGTGGCATTATGGATCCTCAAAAAACAGGATCGCGAAGCTGCGGGTGAAATCGGGCAAGGCCACGGGTCAAAATGCGGTGCGGGGCAAATAGTGGGAAATTGACACACGCAATAGGGGGAAAGGGAAGAGCGATGGCAGAGCAGTGCCTCGTGGGAAATCGGTAATAACGAAACGAAGCTAAGCGTGATTTCTGATGAAATTATGGAATTTAGCCCAACGGGATGTGACAAAAAGGCCCAAGCTTACGTGGATTCATAAAAGGATTAGAAAAATCAGTGCATACGTGGGGGTTTTATCAGTGTACATATCAGAGGCCCTGACCTGGACGGCCCAGGCTAGCCCAATTTGGAAAGCGAAGCAGGGTTGGCCCTGGTTAGTATTTAGATGGGACATCGGCAAGAAATACCAGGGTTGTTATTCAGATGCAGGCAATGGCAATACCACCTCTACAAGTCTCTTGCCTTGAAAAGCCTACAGGGTTGCCATCAGTGTTCCCTCTAAGCTGAGTCAGTGTGAGCTAGCTCACAGTTTTTTAGCCTCTGGCGCACACATTTTTGTCTTAGCTCAGGAAGGATAGCTCCAAAGGAAACTAATTTGTGCAGTTGCCAAATCGCTTGCTCATAACTTTAATGCCATTAGCTCACAGTTGAATTTTTGCTCAGAAGACTCTACAGCTTAGAGGGAGCATTGGTTGAAATAAGTCAGCTTTGAATTGATGGCAACAACAATAATATAGGGATCCGGTTCCCAGCCTTTTTGAGCCTGGGGGCACCCTTGGAATTCTGACACAGTGTAATGATTGCAGCCACAAAATGGCTGCCATGGGAGGTGGAGCCAGTCACAAAATGGCTGCTGAAGCTTACTATCAGTCACAAGGTGACTTGTGCCACGGTAGCAGCTGCTGTGGAAGCAAAGGGTTTTTAAAATCTGCACAGCCAATCAAATCCCCAATGGCCAATTAGAAGCCTTGCTGGGCAAAAAACCCACCTGGCACTGCCCACTTTCTAAGGACACTTGGTTGGTGCCAGGAAAGGTGTCGGCAGCCACTATTATGCCCACAGGCACTGCGTTGGGGACTGCTGGACTATTCCGTGGAGCACGGTTCACAAAATCTGTTGGTTTCTCCCTCCCCTCTTGTTTTATTTGCTAAGTCAAGGGTGTGCAGCTAGATATTTATTTCCTTGCTTGTTCAGTTTTTAAGTGGAGCTCTGTGCTTAACGTCTCGGAAGAGAAGTGTTCCCTCTAAGTTGAGTCAGAGTGAGCTAGCTCACAGATTTTTAAGCCTCCAGCTCACACATTTTTGTCCAGGGCTTATTTCGTAGCAGGAGCTCCTTTGCATATTAGGCCACATACCCCTTCTTACAGGGGCTACTGTAAGCTCTTGGAGGATTGGCTACATCAGGGGTGTGTGGCCTAATATGCAAATGAGCTTCTGCTACGAAATGAGCCCTGTTTTTGTCTTGGCTCAGGAAGGGATGGCTCCAGAGCAAACTAATTTATGCAGTAGCCGAATCACTCGCTCACAACTTTAATGCCAGGAGATCACAAAAGTAGAATTTTTGCTCCCGAGACTCCATGGGTTAGAGGGAGCATTGGTGGAGATTCCCACACGGCCCTTTAATACGGGAGGAAGTGCTGTTTCCTTCCACATTTAAAGGGACCATCCACAACGGCCACAGCTAGACCCGCACCGAAGCGGGCTCAATTGCAGGATCCTCCCGCGTTTTCCGACCCCGGGAAAATCGAGTATTTTCCCGGTGGTCGCGCAAGGATTGAGCCTATCTGGACAGCCCTTTCTTGCAATCATTGCAAGAGAGGGCTGTCCAGATCGTTCCTCCTCCATTTCCCCCCCCCCCTTTTACACTTGGGCGCTTGAGCACTCAAGCCCCCAAGTGTAAAAGGGGAAACCCCCCCCCAAACTTACCAGGTGGCCGGCAGGGCTCGGGGAAGGGTGCCTCCCCCGGCTGCCACCGCGGCCAGCTGCTGCCAAAGCTGCGGCCAGCCGCCTTCTTCTTCTTCTTACGCCACTGCTGCCTCCTTTGCCGCCTCCGCCTCCGTCAGCCACCGCCCGCTGCCAGCAGGGTTGGGATGTGTGTACCCAAAGTAAAAAACCACAGCCCCTTTAAATCTGGGAGGGCTCCCGGATTTAAAGGGCCGTGTGACCAGAGCCTCTGTGTTGCCTTTATTTGGCTCCTTCAGACCTGTTCTTTTTTTTTTACAGCGTCATCCAACGTCTTAGATGCTCTGATAATAACCATCCCTCTGAGCCCATGGGTTTGGGGGCTGAGGGTTGTGTTTGCTGGTGCTTTGTCTGTGCTCAAAAATGCCCTTTATCATCACTTCAGTTCTCCCATACTGAGCCCAAGTACAGGGTGGAGCCTTGTTGGGACACTTTTAGGTGCTGTGTATTGGCTGTGGAATTGCCAGGAAATCTATTGACTGAACATCAGCACCAATCATACCGTTCTGGCCAACACCGCAAGTTGGATCTTGTGGATCCACTCTGCTAACATCGGTGGTTTCCCCAATACAAGAGAAGCCTCTTGTTCTGAAGGAAAGTAGCACTATTAGCAGGATGGAACAAAGTCTGGGTCCAGGGGCACCTTTAAGACCAACAAAGTTTAATAAACTAACTTTGCTGGTCTTAAAGGTGCCACTGGACTCAGACTTGGTTCTACTGCTTCAGACCAACACGGCGACCCACTCCTGTTAGCGGAATGGTTCTGCTAGGTCCCTGCTCCCTGGCCTTAGGCCTTAAGGAAGAACAGTTCAATTTCTACCCCACCCTTCCTGCTTTCCCCTTGGACATCGTATTGGCAGCAGGCCCAAGAGATAGAAGGCGGCTCTACTTTGACAGGAGAGCTGTCGGGTGACCTCTTGTGGGGGTCGGATGGATAGCTTTCCTTTGGGTTGTGGAAGAAGCACTCCGTACATTAGCGTCTTTTGCAATAAAGCTGCCCTCCCCCCCCCCCCCACAAGGCGCCTGCACCTTTAAACAGGTGTTTCGCAGCTGGCAATCTAAGAAGTGTCGGGAAAGAATGCTCTGATCGAGTTTCTGCCTGTCACACAAATGTTGAGAGCAGAACAGTCCAGTGCTGGGAAAGGGGGCTGACAGCAATTCTTAGCACACTGAATAGGTGCAGTTGGAGGAGCTTCGCCGGTGGAATGTCTGCTGTCGGTAATTTGCCAGAGAAGTTGATGTGGCGGACGTCTTCTGCAGCAGTGCCTTCTAGCTGCCTGGTGCTGGATCAGCCCCCTGGTGTAGCTAGTGCTGTCTCATCTCATGGACAGCAGCTCTCCACAGTTTCTGGCAGAGACATCTCTCCCAACCAGACGACCCACAAGCTTACATACCCAAGCTCATCCCTTAATCACAGTGAGCCAGCATAAGAACAAAAGAGAAGCCAATGTTGGATCCGGCCACTGGCCCATCCAGTCCAACACTCTGTGACACACAGTGGCCAAAAACACCAGGCGCCATCTAGTGTCCAGGACACTAGAAGCCCTCCCACTGTTGCCCCCCCAAGCACCAAGAAGACAGAGCATCACTTGCCCCAGACTGAGAGTTCCTATCTATACTTTGTGGCTAAGAGCCACTGATGGACCTCTGCTCCAGATGTCTATCCAATTCCCTCTTGAAGCCATCCATGCTTGTAACTGCCACCACTTCCTATGGCAGTGAATTCCACGTGTTAATCACTCTTTGGGTGAAGAAGTACTTCCTTTTATCGGCATATTGTGGTGGTGAAGAGCAGTGGACTCTAATCTAGAGACCTGGGTTTGATTCCCCACTCCTCCTCCTCCACATGAAGCCTTCTGGGTGACCCTGGGCCAGTCTCGGTTTTCTTGGAACTCTCTCAGCCCCACCTGCCTCACAAGGTGAATGTTGAGGGGGGATGAAGGGAAGGTGATTCATTGTAAGTCACTTTGAGGCCATGTTAATACAGCTCTTTTGAGCTGCGCCAGGCACTAGTGCTTGGCGGATTTAGAGTGCATGTCCAGATCACAACATCTGGGAATCGTGCTGCTTCCGTGAGTAGCCCGTCGATCCCTGTCGGGGATCCATACTTAAAAGATAGTGGTGAAAGTCCGGTCTAAAGCTGGCCGACGGGCCAATGCCAGACTTTCCACCATCAGGTCATTCCACCAGTGCGCAATCAGCCCATATGGATGGTCTCCAGACCATCCCAAATGGCTGCCATTTTAAAAAAGTCTTAGCGATGCGCGCATAACTGCTTAAACATGCAATGTCCCCAGAGCTCCGCTCAAACGATCCAAAATATTTTATGTTTCTGACGGTCCCCTGAACTTTATTAACTTTAGAGGAAGGTACTGGGCTTTTACCATTTTAGTACGCGCATGCACAGAAAAACAAGTATATGGTGAGGCGCATATGCACATGCGCAGACAGGATTTTTTTTAAGAGCATAGCTCTTTAAGGTGGATGCCATCTAGACAATCCACCACGGAATCATGCATGGTTAAGCACTTCATGGGGAAGCTGTCTGGTCTTGCAACGCTGGATCAAAAGATCAAGCTCAAATTACAGTTGGGCCAATGGCGGGATTAGCTGCCCGTCTGAACGCACCCTGAGACTCCTTAGGGTAGAGAAAAAGCAGGGTACAAAAACCTACTCTTCTTTTTCATTGTTCATTAGTTGAGAACTATGTGCGCATCACTAAGACTTTTTAAAAATGATGGCCGTTTGGGATGGTCTGGAGACCATCCCTACGGACTGATTGCGCGCTGGTGGAATGACCTGATGGAGGAAAGTCTGCCACTGGCCCATCAGCAAGCTTTGGACTGGACTTTCACCACTATCTTTTAAGTATAGCTCCCCAACGGGGATCGACGGGCGAATCACAGAAGAGGCACGATTCCTAGATATTGTGATCTGGACGTGCACTTTAAATCCACCAGGCACTCGTGCCTGGCATGATTCAAAAGAGCCGGTTGAGCGCAACCAGAGGCCGGCAATGGCAAACCGCCTCTGATTGTCTCTTGCCTCGAAGACTCTACAGGGTTGCAATAAGTTGGCTGTGATGGGATGGCGATTCCCACCACCATTTCCCGACCCAGAGCTGGCTGCCTGAACAAAGACCATGAAAAATATGACTGGTTACTGTAATGCAAACTATGTATCTGCAGGATTTCTCAGTTGTTACTCCCCCCCCCCCCCCGCCCAAGCTGCAAAAGCTGTCCCAGGGCCTCTTAGCACTTCAGCCAGGGTCTCTCGTGGGAAGAGGATGGGGCTTATTTGAACCATGCAGCAGTCCCCAGTTCCCATCCTCAGGTGGAAACGGGGCTTTCTGCATTGGCCACAAGTGATGGAGGAATCTTGATCTCTGGAGGGAAGGGGAAAGAGAGACAGTTTAGAGGGTGTTCAGTAAAAAGAAATAGGTTAAGGAAATCTGATCCAGTCAGCAGCTACTGGCATTTCAGGGCCTCTCATTTTTCTCCCTCTCCCTCTGGTCTTGGAGAAGGTAAGGCATTATTTTTGCGTTCAAGTGCAGGTGGCTGTAAATTCACCTCAGATAGGCGGTAGGCAGTATTTCATCTTAAACTACATCTTCAGGGAAACAAACAGTAGTCACTTATTAAGAAAAATAGGTGTCCTGGGGCTGAATTCCGCCACACTCTCCGACTACAAGCCCTGCTGTGAAAATCAAGATGTGCAGGACAGGCTAGGAGTTGCTCTGGTGTCGGAGAGTCTCCTTCTGCATATGCTCTGGGGGATGAACTGTGTTCTTCTGGGCTGGCCCCTGTCGTGGGCCTTCACCTCCTCCATAATCCAGATCTCCACCCCTCCTTGGCTGTAGTGAGAATGAATGTGCTGGTTCATTCGAGAGGGGCTTGGGTCCTGCCCCGCTTCTCTTTCGAGGTGGTTGTTTGGTTTGTGACCTCGTGCCAGCTAACGAGGCTGATAAAAACCCTCGGGGAGCAAGGCCTGAGCATAAAGAGAGTCTGTCTCCCAGCCCTTCCTTTCCAGCTGCCATCGTGGATTCTCCGGAGCAACTTTGCAACAATATGTTAAAAGTCCAGCTGGCTTACAAAGAACCCCTTTCTTGTATAGGCAGAGAAGCAGGGAGGACGGGAGAGCTAGTGAGGTAAGCGACTTGCTTGGCAGTGCAGCCTGGAACGGGGCGGTCCGGTTGGCATGGGCCTGGGGGATGCGAGGTAGGGTTGCCATCTCCAGGTTGGGAAACCCCTGGAGCTTTGGGGGTGGAGCCTGGGGAGAATTGGGACCTCAGTGGGGAGCAATGCCACAGAGTCCACCCTCCGAAGCAGCCATTTTCTCCAGGGGGGTTGGTCTCCGTAGTCTGGAGATGAGCTGTCATTCTGTCATCTCCAGGCCCCACCTGGAGGCTGGCAGCCAGAGGGAGCATGGAGAATGGGAGCAGGCAATTTCAGGCAGGGGGTTTCAGCCCCATCCCTGTCTTTTGGAACTGCGAAGGAGGAAAGTAAACAGGGAGCGTAGTTATTGTCCGTATTCAAGAACGGCTGCCAAATCTGACAGACGAAGCTGAACGGGACCTCTGCACACATGATAACTGGGTTTTTAAAAAAATGCTGGGAGCTCCGGATGTGGAACTCCCGACTCTGATCCGGTTTGGCCCTCAGTAGTGAGGCTCCTTCTGAGTGAAAGTGCATAGAAGTGGGGCTGCAATGACCTCCCGGCAAGAGAGGGGTGCATGATTGCCTCCCCCCCCATACAAACACTGCAAAGAATATTGAGCAGGTTGGGTTCAAGGGGGAACGGCCCGTCTGAAGGCGCCTGGCGAGGTGAGCAGGACGCCTCTGGGATTCGGGTTCCTGGTCCTTGTGTCAGCCATGACAGGTGACTGTTCCGGCTTTTACTTTGTAGCTCTTGTCTTAAGAAGAGACCTTGGGGGGACAGGAAAACTTCCCCTCTCTCTCTCTCCTTTTTTTAAAAAAGAATCTTTCAGGCTGAGAGCAAACGGCTCCAAACAGAGAGAATTGGATGAGCTTCACTCCGTGGCTTTTACAAAAAATTCTTCATTGTTAACTTTTGCTTCCACAGCCTTGAAAGGACTTGTTTTTGTCCCTTGTTTGCCCTTATTGCTTTGGGTTTCTCCCCCCTTCTCCAGATGTGCTTTGCTCCCTCTGGGACTACTAGAGAGAGCAAAACACATGGGGGGGGGGGGGAAGACCCCGAAACAACAGGGACCCACAAGTGATAAAAATCAGAATGGGGAAGAGGGAGAGAGAGGAAGTCCTCCCATCCCCCCAAGGTCTCTTCTTAAGAGGAATGGTTTGGGAACAACATACCTGAAGGACCTCCTGCTCCATTATGAACCTCCCCAACTACCATAGCTGTCTTCAGAGGCCCTGCTTCAAGTGCCTCCAGCTTCTGAGGCTTCCCTGGTGGCAATCCAGAAAAGGGCCTCATCAGTCATGGCACCCAAGCTCTGGAACACTCTCCCCCCAGGGAGATTCATCTGCCTTCTTCTGTCGGCTGTCTTCCACCAGCGGGTGAAAAGACTTCTAAAGAAATTTGCTGGGCATTCCCTTAGTGATTTTTCCTTCCTAATCAAAGTTTTAACTGCGGTTTTTATGTCTTGCATTTTAACCCTGTTTTTAATTGTTTTAATGATGTGTGATTTGGGGGAGGTTGACTCTGATGGTTTTAAAAATGGGGTTCTATCATATATGTTTAAAACTATTAGCTGCCTTGCCCAGTGATTCACGAATTCTGGCATGAGGTGTTGACAGAGATAAATTTGATCACCTCACAAACACTTCCGTTTTGCCTGGAAATCCTACTTCTTCAACTTCCAGATTCCTCTGATCAGGGCTTTTTTTGTAGAAAAAGCCCAGCAGGAACTCATTAGCATAATAGGCCACACCCAACAGCAGAAACTCATTAGCATATTAGGCCACACCACTGACAGCACAGCTTATTGGCATATTAGGCCACACCCCCATGTGACCAGAAGAGTTGTCATCCAGCCACACCCACCTTTTGCTTCTTATTCTGTTTACCTTGTTTGTTGTCAAAACCCGGGGCTTTTTTTGTAGCAGGAATTAATAGGCATGTTAGGCCACATACCCCAAATGTAGCCATTCCTAATGAGTTTCTGCTGTTGGGTGTGGCCTATTATGCTAATGAGTTCCTGCTGGGTGTGGCCAACTCAGGAGCCAGCCGGAACTCCGTTCCTGTGCGTTCCTGCCCAAAAATAGCCCTGCCTCTGATGAGGACAACGTACTTACTGAACTTACCTTCTTTATGTTAGCGGCAGCTCACTTGTCGATAGCCTCAGCCTGGAAATCCTCCTTGCCACCGACCTGGAGAGAAAAATTGTGGAATCAGTTTATCATGTGTAAAATCACAGACTCAGTACATTGACAACAGTGCATCGCTGCAACCACTTTCTCCAGATTTGTATGCAGCTAGTGTCCATGGTTGCAATACATGGCAGGAAAAGAATTATTACCATCTAACCCCACTTACCTCTCTTGGCTCCACTTCTAATGTTAATATCTATTAACTGTTCCCTAATTCTAACAAATAAGTTTTGCTAGGGTTCCCCTTCGGGTTTAATTACTTTGCTGACTGCAAACCCCTTTGGGTAGTGTTATGATTAAATGTTAACAATAGTTTATAGTTGGTAGATGTAAGAATGTCTTTACAAAGTTTAACTGTTTTGATATCTTTAATACTCTATGTCTTTTCTATGTCATATCTTACTCTATGAAGTGTGTTGTTGTTATGGTTTTTTTCTTTTTAATAAAATTTATTTTTTAAAAAAATTATTAGCTGCCTTGATGGCCCTTGTGAGGATAGAAAGGCAGGAGATAAATTTTGTAAATAAATAAATAAGATGCTTTGGCACGCCCAGCAAAGTACAGTATACCCATCTCCTCCTGGATCTGCATTGCTGCCAACCAGATCCAGGCCTAGCCCTTTGGGCATTGCTTGGACCCAGCCAGCAGCAGCAAATGCCCAGGAGGGGATGCTGGACTCCCCTGTGCCACTCATGGCTGGGACCAGCCAAGCCCCTGCTGGACACTGGTGCCATCTTTGCTGTGCCCCCCCCCCAAGTGGTTTGGCCAGAGAACCAGCCTGTTGCCGGGGGGGGGGGGGGAGCAGCTGCCCTTCAAGGCATCCTTAACCTGAAGGGGTTGTTTTCTTATGGCTCGTAGAAGCACGCACCGTGGACGAAGCCAAACCAGTTGAACATGGAGGGGGCTCTGATAGCCCGGGACCGAGTCGGCATTCAAGACTTTGTCCTTCTGGATTCCCACACGAGTGAATCGGCATTCCTGGACAACCTTCGCAAGAGATACCGGGAGAACCTCATCTATGTAATTGCAGACTGCGAGGCTTGTCTGTTTTAGTGATGGATGGGGTTGCCAGCTCTAGGCTGGGGAATACTGGGAGATTTGGGGGGTGGAGCCTGAGGAAGGCAGGATTTGGGGCGGGGAGGGACTTCAGTGGGGTATAACACCATAGTCAGCCTGCGAAAGCAGCCATTTTTTCCAGGGCAACTGATTTCTGTTGCCTGGAGAACAGTTGCCCAAGAGATCTTCAGCCACCACCTGGAGGTTGGCAGCCCTGTTGCTTGGGTTGCTTGTTTCTGGGAAAAGGGGGCTGGTAGGTGATAGACTGTGAGAACAGCCATTAAGTTGGATTGGGGCCCCAGGCAGGATAGGGAGAAAGCTGGAGCTAAAATGGGGGTGCAGGAAATGCTGCAGCCCCAGTGTGAGGGGGTTCACGTTGTGTGAACAGTTGTTCTTGAGCCCAGCAGCCCTTGATATCCCCGGAGAAAGACCTCCTTAGCTGGTCTCTTACCTTTAGTGATGACTGAGGTTATCTGGTTTTTTGCTAAAACAGCTAGATTTCAATCCAGGAGCACTTTAGAGACTAGGACTGCCAAGTCTTACCTTGTTTTTTCAAAAAAATAATAATCATGTATCCTTTTTCATCACAAATTTTGATCTGGTGATGTTTCCTATGAGCCCCTCTGGTTAGCCTGTTTCAGTCTGGATGTTTTAATGGCTCTCATTTCCCTATAGACGTATATTGGCACCCTCCTGGTATCTGTGAATCCGTACAAAGAACTGGACATCTATACGGTCAAGCAGATGGAACAATATAAAGGGGTCAACTTCTTTGAACTGCCACCACACCTGTAAGCAGAACCTCCAACTTCCTTTCTATATTCTGTTGTCCCACTGAGGGATAAGTCGGGGTTGTGGTTGTTGTTGTTTTCCCGAAGGAGGTTTAAGTGGAGATTTAAAGTGGAGGGTCATTATTGGTATAGATAGGAACTCTCAGTCTGGGGCAAGTGATGTACTGTATTCTTGGTGCTTGGGGGGGCAACAGTGGGAGGGCTTCTGGAGGTCTGGCCCCACTGCTGGACCTCCTGAGGGCACCTGGTGTTTTTGGCCACTGTGTGACACAGAGTGTTGAACTGGAGGGGCCACTGGCCTGACCCAACGTCGGCTTCTCTTCTGTTCTTATGCATATACGGGCGAAGGATTTTGCAACTTGTTTGTTGCCCAGAAGATGCCCTCATAAGAGAACATAAGAAAATGAGAAGGCCAATGGCCCATCCAGTCCAACACTGTCCAGTCCAAGTTGAAAATCAACTCCCCCAAACACATATCATTAAAAAGATTTAAAACAATGTTGAAACATATACAAAGACATTAAAACAGCAATTGAAACATTAGTTGGGAAGGAGGGATCGCTGAGGGAATGCAGAGTGAAATAAAAAGAAGTATTCACCTGCTGGTGGAAGATGGTAACGGAAGGGAACCGGTGAATTTTCTTGGGGGAGAGGGTTCCGGGTTGCCAGTTCCAGACTGGGAAACTCCTGGAGATTTGGGGATGGAGCCTGGGGCGGACCACCCTCCCAAGCATCCCTTTTCTCCAGGGGAGCTGATCTCTGTAGTCTGGAGGTGAGCTGTAATTCCAGGGGATCCCCAGGCCCCACCTGGAGGCTGGCACGCATAAGTTTTCCCCAAGGCAGATAAATTTAGTACTCTCAGGTTATGAATGTTTGGCATGACTAAGTTAATCTGTATATTCCTGCTGACTCTTTCTCTCTCTTCCAGTTATGCCATAGCTGACAACGCCTACCGGGTCATGTGCACTGAGAATAACAACCACTTCATCCTGATCTCTGGGGAGAGCGGAGCTGGAAAGACAGAGGCCTCCAAGAAGATTCTGCAGTACTTTGCCGTGACTTGTCCCACGACAGAGCAGCTGCAGATTGTCCGGGACCGTTTGCTTCTCTCCAACCCTGTGCTGGAGGTAAAGAAAAGAGCAATGTGTAAAGTAGGTGGTGTTAAGAAGGATTGCCGGAACTTTCATGTACCCAGGATGCATCCACATGGGAGCATCGTGTGCTGTGGCTCAGTGGCAGAGCAGCCGCTTGGCATGCAGGAGGTCCCAGACATCTCCAGTCGGAGTAGGTGATGTGAAAGACCTCTGCCTGGAGGCTGCCAGTCTGAGTAGATAATACTGGCCTTGATGGACCAAGGATCTGATTCAGTATAAGGCAGATTTATGTGTACAAACCTGCAGAAGCAGATTTGACTTGATGTCCAGAATTTTGTTGACACATCTGCAGTCTCGTCTGCTGTTTTATTCTGTTTCTGAAATTCATAGCATGTGGTTTGATTCCCCCCCCCTTATAGTCTGTAGAATGATGACTCTGTACTTGATGCTGGTATTTCCCTAGTCAAGCTGACCCCCCCCCCAAGTATTTTGTTTTAATGGGGCTAAAAATTTCATAAGGATGAGTGAGATTCCCTCCCCCCCCCCCGTCAAATAGAAGGAAATTCTAGGGACACATGGGAATATTTTTCCATAATACACTGAAAGCACGCCCCATCCAGTGTTCCCTCTAAGCTGAGTTAGTGTGAGCTAGATTACTGTTTTTTAGTCTCTAGCTCATACATTTGTGCCTTAGCTCAGGAAGGATGGCTCCAGAGCAAGCTCAGGAAGGATGGCTCCAGTAGCTCACAAAGTAGAATTTTTGCTCACAAGACTCCACAGTAGGGTTGCCAAGTCGGGGTTGGAAAATACTTGGGGACTTTGGGGGTGGAGCCAGGAGAAGGCGGGGTTTGGGGAGGGGAGGGGCCTCACAATGGTACAATGCCGTAGAGTCTACCCTTCAAAGCAGCCATTTTCTCCAGGGAAGCTGATCTCTCAGCTGGGGATCAGTTGCAAAAGCAGGAGATCCCCAGGCCCCACCTGGAGGATGGCAACCCTACTCCACAGCTTAGAGGGAGGGCGTGCCTCCTGTTCTGTGCATGGGGCTGTGAGGATGCTATTTAGTAGATAGGGCTTCAAATTGTAAGCTTTTGTGTGCAAATTACTACACCACTCCCAGGAGAAGCGAGGCTCAGGTGATTTAAATCATAGTAAAATATAATTCAATAGACAATCTTAAAAACCAACAACAACAAAAGTCTATAGCACCACTTAAAACCCACTTCCACGGAGAAGGTGGCCAAGTTTCTTTGTCTGGTCTTAAAGTTGCGCCAAAGGTTCTTTTAGAATTTTTATATATGTGTTTATAACGGGTTTTAACATGCAGAAACTGTTTTTCTAATTTATGTCAATAAAGGCTGACTTGACTTGAAAACCCACTATTTAAATCTCCTATTGAACGTGCCTGCATCCCACAACCCAATAATAAAATTATCTAGTGGCTTTAGTTAACTTTAGTGGCTATTTTTTTGCCCTTGGATTTCCATGCAGAAGAATTCAAAAAGACAAAAAGCAAGCATGCCTAGGAAAGGAAAAAGCATAATTCCAAACGATGTGCATGGCATAGCAAAATGCCTTTGTTCTGATGTGTGTTTATATCCCCCCCCCCCCCCAGGCTTTTGGAAATGCAAAAACGCTGTGCAATGATAACTCAAGCCGATTTGGGAAGTACATGGATATCCAGTTTAATTTTAAGGTACAGGGAACGTGGGGGTGTTCTCTTGATAATAAGAAAAGGCCTCTTGGGAATCTATATCAAATATTCCTTTATGTGAAGATGCCTCTCGAGTAATTTGAACACACACACACACACACACACACACACACACACACACACACACACACACACTGGCTGCCCTTTCCGCTGGCAAAAACGAGGGGGTGGATTGGAAGCTCCCCCCTCCCAGCAGTCCCCCACCCACAGCACTGAGTGAAAAAGCACTGTTTAAAACATGGGTCCCCAAAGTTGTCTCTGTGGGCGCTCTGGCTCCCACCGACACCTTTCCTGGCATCAGCCAAGTACTTTTAGAAAGTAAGGTGGGGCTTTTGCCCAGCAAGGTTTCTGACTGGCTACTGGAGATCTGTGGACTGGCTGTGCAGATTTTCGAAACATTGCTTTGGCAGCAGCTGCGCCCAGAAATCTTCACCATATGACCGAAGACAAGCCACGGCAGCCATTTTGTGGCTAGTACTGCCTCTTGTGGCAGCTGTTGGTGACTGCGCCCACCACAGTGGGTCAGGATCCCAAAGGTGCCCGTGGGATCAAAAAGTCACCTTGGTTTAAGGTGACTTCCCCTGATGTCTAATGGAGAGCCTGGTTGCACAACCATGGCCCAACACATGTGGGACGTGTCGTGCATTTGAGTCCCATGCTGAAGAAGGACGATGAGCCCCTGCTCTTGGTATGCATTGCAGTCCTTGCAGGGAGCCCTCTTTCTTCATCCCCCCCATCCCCCCCCCCAGTTTTTCTGTTTGCTCTGTTCTCAGGGGACTCCGGTGGGAGGGCACATCCTCAGCTACCTGATTGAGAAATCCCGTGTCGTTCACCAAAATCCCGGGGAACGGAACTTCCACGTCTTCTACCAGCTGCTGGAAGGAGGGGAAGAAGATCTGCTCTGTGGGCTTGGGCTGGAGCGTAACCCTCAGAAGTACCTTTATCTAGTTCAGGTGGTTGTGTGATCCTTTGTGTACCTCTCCGTCTATAGGGCTCTGTTTGGTAAGCCATGGCCCAGACTTGAGAACTCAAGAAGCCCTCCCCCTCTTGCCCCCCCCAAGCACCAAGAATCACTGCCCCAGACTTAAGAAAATGAGAGAAGCCATGCTGGGTCAGGCCAGTGGCCCATTCAGTCCAACACTGTTGTGTCACACAGTGGCCAAAACCCAGGGGCCATCAGGGGGTCCACCAGTGGGGCCAGAACTCCAGAAGCCCTCCCACTCTTGCCCCCACAAGCACCAAGAAGACACAGAGCATCACTGCCCCAGACATAAGAACATAAGAGAAGCCATGCTGAATCAGGCTAATGGCTCACCCAGTCCAACACTCTGTCACACAGTGGCCAAAACCCAGGTGTCATCAGGAGGTCCACCAGCAGGGTCAGAACTCCAGAAACCCTCCCACTGTTGCCCCTCCCCCTCAAGCACCAAGAGCACAGAGCATCACTTGCACCAGACCGAGAGTTCCTATCTATACCTTGTGGCTAATAGCCACTGATGGACCTCTGCTCCGCATTCGTATCTAATTCCCTCTTGAAGCTGTCCATGCTTGTAGCTGCCACCATCTCCTGTAGCAGTGAATTCCATGTGTTAGTCACTCTTTGGGTGAAGAAGTACTTCCTTTGATCAGTTCTAAACCTACTGTTCATCAATTTCATTGAGTGCCCACGAGTGCTTGGGATGCTCTGGAGGGGGGATTTGGGGAGAGATTTCACCTAGAATCCATAGTATTCCATAGAATCCACCCTCTACAGCAGACATTTCCTCCAGTGCAACTGATCTCTGTTGCTGGAGCTCAGTTGTAATTCTGGGAGACCTTCAAGGCCCCACCTAGAGGTTGGCAACCATAGGACTGGCCCTCAGGGAGGGGTTGAGCCCAGAGTTCCGTGGGCCAAGCCCCACATTCTGCAAGCTCTGCAGCAGTGGCCCAGTTTGGTGTAGTGGTGTTAAGTGTGCAGACTCTAATCTGGGAGAATTGAGTTTAATTCCCCACTCCTCCACTTGCACCTGCTGGATGACCTTAGGCAAGCCATAGCTCTGGCACAGCTGTTCTCTCAAGGACAGTTGTCTCAGAGCTCTCTCAGCCCCACCTCCCTCCCAGGGTGTCTGCTGTGGGGAGGGGAAGGGAAAGGAGTTTGTAAGCCGCTCTGAGACTCCAAGTGAGTGAAGGGCGGGGTATAAATCCAGTTTCTTCTCTTCTTCTTCCTTTCACCACCCCCTCTTCCTCCCACAGGGAAACTGTGCCAAAGTGTCTTCCATCAACGACAGGAGCGACTGGCGGATGGTCCGCAAAGCTTTCGCCATCATTGATTTTGCAGAGAGAGATATCCAGGTATGAAGGAAAACGAACAGTGCCCCTTTTTGCACTGACAGCTTGCTCCAGAGAATCTGAGGAGTCAAGCTTTAAGGGTTGACTTCACAGTCGCACACATTCCCTCTGCACTGGTTTCCCCCTCTCTGGTTTATTTATTTGTGTATTCTGTATACATTCTGCATCTACAAGCAAAACCCACATTTTTTGAGCTAACTGACCTGGCCCTGCCTTCCCTCTGATTCTGCAAAAAGAAAGGGAAGGAAGGGGGAAATCGAGGCCCATACATACAAGACTGACACATTTGGGAGCAGGGAATCCCCTAGTCCTTCATATTTACTGATTCTTTCTTATGTTCTCTCTGGCTTTTTTAAAGTTTGCCTGAGCAGGAGGATGCATCCTTCTTTTGTCTTTGGAGAAGGAGGGAAAGAAAACAGAACAGGGAGGGAGCGTCAACATAAAGAGAGAGAGGCAGAAATGGGGGAGGGGCAGTGGGCAGCACTTAAATACCTGCAGAAACAATTCTACTTTAGAAAGAATTAGCGATTTGAAACCAGATGAGAACAAAGAATCACAGCAAAGGAGTTTTGGTAGCTGCGGGGCAATAGTGCGCTAGAAGCGGTCTGAATGCAGACTCCTGTAAAGCAAATGCAGAAACAAGAAGAAGCCCCAACACAAACTGGAAGTGAAAGTAGGAGGGAATGCAGAACGGAAGAATAGGATGTGCTCAGAAAACCAAGGTATAGTGCGGGTGTAGAAAGGGCCAGTGAAGGGGCAGAGAAGCCTCACCTACATCACAGGGTAAAATGGAGGCGAGGAGAACTATATCAGCCCTCTAGGGGTCCCCATTAGGGGGAAAGTGAGGTACAACTGAAGTGAATAAAAACAGAATTTTGAAGAGCATTAAAATGAAGTTACAGAGCCGGTCTGCCCCTGCCTGAATTTCTCCTTGATGGTTCTTCTCTCCTTCTCCCTTAAAGGGAGTTTTAGTGATCTGGGTATTTCCTCTTCTGTGCCTAGTGGGAGAAAAATAAATGTTATATGATGCACGAAGGCAGAAAAGCCTGGTGTTTTTTTTCCGTGCACGATCTGCAGTCTTGTGGACTGTCTTGAATGCACGGAGTGGAGCAGTACTTTCAGGCCGCCGACGTGACCCGATTCTTTCTTCAACAACTGCTAAGCAATCGTTGGCCTTAACAGCTGTCCTGTCTCTTTGGCAACAGAACCTCTTTGGAATCATTGCGAGTGTCCTCCACCTGGGCAACATCCAGTTCGAGGAGGACAGCAACGGCCATGCCATCATCACCAACGGCACCCAGATCAAATGGATCTCCAAGGTACCCACCGGGGGGGGGGGCAGATTTTGAGCTTATTTGGGGGGGAAGTTAGTGCAGCACTCTGTGTGTTGATCATCATGTTCAGCCTCTATTCCATTCAACAGGTGGCATCTGAGCGGCTTCGCCACTCGATCTCTCACTGTATCCACTGTCCCATCTGGCTTTTGTCTAGACAGGTCCCACAATCCCCAGCATAGCCTTTTTGGTGAGGTCCCCTTCTTCTTTTTTCCGCCAGTGAAAAGGTTGGTAGGATACAGCCCTGTAACCGTAACCCATGTGGAAGAGTTCTCACATATAAAAATTATAAGGAAATGGGATGTGCTATTGTTAGTGGAATAGATACATGGGGTCCAGTGCATTGGCTGTACACTGCCTTGGAGATCTAATGATAGAAGGAAGGTGTGAGATTGTCCCAAAAGATGCAGTCTGCAACAGGTCTCCTGAACCAAAAACTCCTTTATTTGCAAAGAGGTTTAACAAGGTTCTTATTGGAATGGTTACACTTTTCCTGTTAGTAATGACTTTATTGTAAACAAACAGAATTATATGAAGAAGAAGAAGAGATTAGATTTATACCCCGCCCTTCACTCACTTGGAGTCTCAGAGTGGCTTACAAACTCCTTTCCCTTCCTCTCCCCACAACAGACACCCTGTGAGGTGGGTGGGGCTGAGAGAGCTTTTTCCCAAGCTGTCCTTGAGAGAACAGCTGGTACAGAGCTATGGCTCGCCCAAGGCCATCCAGCCAGGTGCAAGTGGAGGAGTGGGGAATCAAACCCGGTTCTCCCAGATTAGAGTCCGCACACTTAACCACTACACCAAACTGGCTCCCCTAAGTTACTAAGTAACTGGAACCCCCCTCCCTGCAAGTACACCAATCATAAAACGTAAAAAGTTGTTCCAGACCCTGAATAAGTTTCACACAGAAATGGCGGCAAACAGGTTATTGTGCTTTTGGTTCCCAAGGAACTTCTACTAAACGTTTTCGAGAGCAGCTGCAAAAAGAATAACATGGTAGGGGAGGATTTGTCCCAGACCTTGAGCAAGCTGGGAGCGAAGCAGGCAAGCTGGGAACGTAGCAGACCAAAGCGGGGCATGATAAGGAAGCCAGACAGCTAAACAGCACATGAGCACATTCCAACGGGTGGGGTCACTGGTCGAGTCCCAACCCCCGGGCGGGAGATGACAGCGTAGCTGACAGAAGGATGGGATAAGAATATTGAAATTCACTGGGAACTCACTACAGAACGTACACTGTGTAATCCACAAAAGCTTCCAGCCTTGAAAAGACATCTCTGGCATTTCCTGTTGCATTGTTGCTGATGGTATCTCTTCTTTCTCGTTCTAGCTCTTGGGTGTCCACCTATCCATTCTACAAGAAGCTCTGACAAACAGGAAAATAGAGGCTCGCTTTGAGGAGGTACAGTGTGCTGTGTTCTTCTCCACCCAGCTGCAGAGAGATGAAATTTCAAATTCGGAAATGTGTTGATTTCTTGTATTTTTCTCCCCCCCCCTCCCTGAAGCTTTTGAGCCCACTGAATGTGGATTTGGCGTATTACGCTCGAGATGCAGTGGCAAAGGCAATCTATGGACGGATGTTTACTTGGCTGGTTAACAAAATCAATGGGTCTCTAGCTAATAAGGTTGGTTTTTGCTGTTTCCATAACTGGGCATGTGCCAGTTGTTCCATTCTGCGCCTTTTCTGTCGTTTGCTCTGCCAAAGGTTCTGTTCTGCATCAATTTAAGAATCCACTGCAGATTTCCGTGAACTTTCTTTGAGTGGATGAACATATGATGCACATTTTGATATGTACTCCGAATGTCCTGCAACTCTTTCTTCTATAATAAGTATCTAAATCCAGATCTAATGCGTAACCCGCACAACAAACTCCAGGACAGCTTCTGTACCAAGGAGATTTTCTGTGGTAGTTTGTCCGGTGATGCTGTCCTGTGGAAGTCACCCTTGCAATGGGGATCTCAGACAGCCCAAGATTATCAGTTTCCTCTCAATTTTTAGGGGAGGTTTATCTTTCACATTTGATGTGCATTGAAGTGCCCCCTCCCCAACCACACACTGTGTTCTCACATATGACTGTCAGGATTCTCTGCCATGCTTTTGAGAATTGTGGTTAGTGCAGTGCAGTAGATAAATAACGAAATACCTTTTAAAAACTGTTTTGAAAATACCTCCATGTATTTGCAGATACCTGACTCTCCCCTTCCCCCTCCGTAAAAGGCAGGATAAGCTGTGGTTGATTCTATTTTGATTTTGTTTTTTAAAAATAAGCATAAGTAACACCAGACAGGAATAATTCAATACCTTTTTAAAAACCTTGTAACTGCAGAGCCTCTGATGAGTCCCTCCCCTCTGTCTAAAAGGCAGGCAATTCTCTTTGGTTGTGCTGATTGTTGCTAGGGACTGGCCCCTTTGCGGTTATCAACAAATGAAAAGAGTAATGGAATCATTCTTCACCAAAGTCTTGCAATTACTCTGTTTCCCATTCAGGCACAAGAAACTGCTGTGCTACCTATAGCATCCTGCTCAGGAAATACTGTTTTTTAACAGGTTTAAAATAAAGCAGGGTTTTTGTTGTTGTTTTTAAGTGTGGAAAGAACAGGCCGTTAACAGTCTGTGTGCGAATAAGGATGACGTCCTGTGTGTGTGGGGGGGGGAGAAACAACACACCAGTTGGGTGGCTGGAACACGGGAAGTCCTTGGTGTAGAAGCAATTCCAAAAGGAAAT
This sequence comes from Lepidodactylus listeri, assembly GCA_029233225.1. NCBI lineage: Eukaryota > Metazoa > Chordata > Lepidosauria > Squamata > Gekkonidae > Lepidodactylus > Lepidodactylus listeri. Next base: position 3,039,723 of record JARCFY010000013.1, on the reverse strand, counting down.
GGGTGAAAAGAATACACATGCTGTATCTGAAGAAGTGAGCGGTGACTCGCGAAAGGTCGTACCCTGCCACAGATGTTGTTAGTCTTTAAGGTGCTTCTGGGCTCTGTCTGTCTGTCTAATCTCCCACCATCCCCTCGGATACATGGCTCAGGGCAGTTACAACACTGAATAAAACAGTCAATTTATCAGACTTAATTCACTAAAAAATTCTTCAGTGATAACCGACAATCACAGCATCCCAAGAAGAAATTTCAAATTTCAGCTTGCAGCATCCAAGCTAATCGCCTGTCGTGCTGATTGTTCTTTCCTTGGCAGGATCCTACCAGGAAAACCGTGATTGGGCTGCTGGACATCTATGGCTTCGAAGTCTTTGAGACAAACAGGTGAGTGGAGCTGGAAATGCAATTCATATGATATTTGGAGGACTCTAAACAAACCAGGACTGTGCTGCACCTATTCAGTCTGGGTGCTTCAGATGCAAGGAAGGGGAATGAGTACATTTTCTGCTCGGTGTAGAGAAGGGCCCAGGTTCAGTCGCCAGTCAAAGGCTCCCAGCTGCCAGGGAAGAGTTTTCTCTGCCTGTCAGAGGAGGTGATGTTGAGCGAGACAGGACAAGGGGCTGGCTCAGTCAAAGGCAGCTTCGTGTGTTCAGTTGTGTAGAGCTGTGCTGCAACTGAGACTGTCTACTGGTCAGGGGCTGGGTTGTGATTGGCTTGGATTTAGTACAATTTACGATGCGAAGGATTTTGTGGGCTCAGGAGGGTTAATACTCTGTCCAAAACAGAGCCACTTCCACAAAAGTGAGGAGACAGCAACACTTTTAGAAGTGGTTTGTAAAAATGTCATCTTCCTTGCTGTTTCATCAGCTCTTATGAAAAGAGAACTGGCTCATAGGATAGTCTGTGTTTGCTTTCACTGTAGAATGAGTTTTGGATCAAGATTTGACTTCGGCTTTTTGCAATATTTATCAGAGTGTATTTATTTGCATGGGCAGGCGGTTGAGCAATCAGGGCTCAGCCACCTCAGCCACCAGATGGAGATCATGGTGCCTTCTTACAGTTCCCTCCCTGAGTATGTAGAAAAGTAACATTCTAAAGAAGAAGGAGAGATTGGATTTATACCCTGCCCTTCACTACCCAAGGGAGTCTCAGAGAGGCTTACAAACTCCTTTCCCTTCCCCTCCCCGCAACAAACACTCTGGGAGGGAGGTGGGGCTGAGAGAGCTCGGTCAGAAACTGCTCTTTTTCAAGGACAGCTGGGCCAGGACTGTGGCTTGCCCAAAGTCATCCAGCAGGTGCAAGTGGAGGAGTGGGGAATCAAACCCAGTTCTCCCAGATTAGAGTCTGCACACTTAACCACTACACCAAACTGGCCCAAGAGGAGGCTCTGCTAGAACCTTTCTCCTGAACATCCCATTTCCAATGTGCAGGGGCTTCCCCCCCATCTCCATTGATATGAGCCTCCACCTGCAGTATGAAATGGTACAGTCCAGACCCAAGTTGACCTGCTGGGCTACTTCTTTGGAGACTTGGCCTGGTGTTTCCACTGACTTTCTGCTGTTGACATTTTCACAAGCTTTGAGCAGTTCTGCATCAACTACTGCAACGAGAAGCTCCAGCAGCTGCTAATAGAGATGACCTTAAAGGCGGAGCAAGAAGAGTACAAGCTGGAGGGCATAGAGGTAAGCCCCCCATGCTCAAATCTGCTTCCCTCGCTTAGGACCCCCTGCAGAACTATCACGGGACTGCCCAGGGTGGAAAGAGTGATTGCATGAGCTGTTCTTTTCAGTGGAAAAGAAAATGGTTTTTAAAATTGCTGGAGGTAGGGTTGCCCAGTCCCCCCCCCCCGGCCACCCACAGGGGATGGGTGGGAAGGTTCTCAGATTGGGAAACTCCTGGAGATTTGGGGATGGAGCCTGGGGAGGACAGGGACCTCAGTGGGGCACAATGCTGTAGAGTCTATCCTCCGAACCATCCATTTTCTCCAGGGGAACTGATCTCTGTAGTCTGGAGATGAGCTGTAATTTTTTGGGGGGGATCCCCAGGTCCCACCTGGAGGCTGGCATCCCTTGCTGGAGGGATGGAAAGGCTGTAAGTCAGTGCCAGAGTGCCCATTCTGCATGCAGGATATCCCAGGTTCAGTCCCAAGTACCTCCAGCTAAAGGATTTTAGGCAGCAAGTGTTGGGGAAGACAGAGCAGACAGCGTGGGGTTAGATGGCTCCATGTAAAGGCTGTTTCCTGTGCGTGCAAAGCAAATACTTGAATATGGGAGTTGTTTTGGAGAGAACAGGAAGTGGTCTGCAAGAGTACCCCTTGCCATGGGGAGTGCCCAGATGCTCTTTGGCCCTCCTGTAGCCTCAACTTAAATGGGTATTGCAGGTTTTTTGAAACAAACTTGCCCAGTCTGTTTAATGCAGGTGAAACAGAGAGAAGCACACCCACTATGAGCAATAATCTATCAAGCCATGTTTGGTTTATAAAAAATCATCTCCCACCTGCAGGGAGTGTTGCTGGCCAGAAGGCTTTTCCAGCTCTTAGAACCAGCTCTTAAAACTTGTTTTTGACTAGGGTTGCCAAGTCCGGGTTGGAAAATACCTGGAGACTTTGGGGGTGGAGCCAGGAGAGGGCGGGGTTTGGGGAGGGGAGGGGCCTCAGCATGGTACAATGCTATAGAGTCCACCCTTCAAAGCAGCCATTTTCTCCAGGGGAGCTGATCTCTGTCAGCTGGAGATCAGTTGTAAAAGCGGGAGATCCCCAGGCCCCACTTGGGGGCTGGCAACCCTATTTTTGACCTTCAAGGCCATTAGCGGTCAGGGACCTGCATACCTTCAAGACCACCTCTCTCATGATGCCCCAGATGAGAATTACGCTCTGGGAATAAGAATTTTCTGGTGGTCCCCGGCCTGAGAGAGATCTGGCTGTCCTCAGCTAGGGACAGGGCCTTTTCGGCCCTGGCCCCCAGCTGGTGGAAATCTCTGCCGGAGAATATCCATGCCCTGCAGGATTTACTACCTTTCTGCAGGGCATGCAAGGCAGAGATGTTCCACCAAGCATTTGGGTGAGGACAGTGATGGGACAGTATAAAATCTGGTACTCTCATACCCCCTCCTCTGCAAACCCCTCCCCCTCCCCCCTAGGGCTGCCAAGTCCTCCTGGGGGGGGCGGGGATTCCCCCGCTAAAGGGGTCCCTAATCCGCTGGTCTGGATCCGGCTGGTGGGGGAACCCCACCCCCGAAGTGGCCTGATCAGGCCGACTGCCCTGCGTGATGACGTCACCCAGAAGTGATGTCATCACGCTAGGCACGTTGCCGTGGTGATGCTCTAGCAAGAGTGTCGCCCTGGCGACGTGCCCAGCGTAATGATGTCATTTCCGGGTGACGTCATCCCGGCATGCGTACACCGGACTGCTGGAGAAGGGTCAGGGCTCCCCTGCTTTTTAAATGGTAAGACTTGGCATCCCTATCCCCCCTGGCCTGTGGAAATTAAAATCTTTCTTTCGCCAACTTGGGAAGCGTATTGTTTTATGCAAATATGTTATAGGTATTTTCACGTTGATTTTAACTGAATTAATTAGTGTACTGGCTCTGTTGTGAGCTGCCCTGAGCCCTGCTTGCAGAGAAGGACGGCCTAATAAGTCTAATTTAAATAAATAAACAGCCTGCCTCTCCGGGCTTTGTCAAAGCTTTTCGTGATGTTGTATCCATTCTTCAGTCTTAGACCATCCAACAGGTTGAAGGTCTTAGCCATGTTCATAAGAGAAGCCTCCTTTTGTATGCAAGTCAAAGGTTTTGCATAAAGTTCTATATGCGCACATTTTTTAAAAATATCCCTGATCTTTTGCTTCTAATTCCAGTGGGAGCCGATTCCGTATTTCAACAACAAGATAATTTGTGATCTAGTGGAAGAGAAACATAAAGGGATTATTTCCATACTGGTAAGAAATATATTAGATCAGTGTAATTTATGGGCATGATTCAGGGTTGCCAACTCTACATTGGGAGATTCAGGGAGCTTGGCGGTCAAGCCTGGGGGAGGGACCTCAGCAAGATATAACGCTATAGAGCAGAGGTGTCAAAAATCATTTGTTACAAGCGTCAGATCTGACATAAATGTCACTTTGTTGGGCTGGGGCACATGTGTCATAAAATGTAACATGAGGTACCAGAGTTATAAACTTTATAAAGATGATTTCAGATGCCGAATGGCAATAGCAGGCGTGATTTAGGTGTGATATGCAGAGGGTTAGTAGGCGTGGAGATATCAGCATTAGTAATGAGACAGGAAACCTAGGTCTCAATTTGGTCCGGGAGGATTCAGTCCAGGAGGATGCAAAGAATAAATGGAAATAAGTCTTGAGAAGTGAGTAGTGATTCATGAAAGTGCATACCCTACCACGAATTTTGTTAAGGAGAGGTCAGAGAGCAGCTCCCAGGTGAAGACAAAGAGAGGCAATCTTGTTCAAGGAGATAACACCTGTACACACTTAGAGTAAAGTGGCACACACACCCTGTCCAGGCATGCTGAGTCGCTCACTCCAACACCAGCAAGGGTTTTTTCTTTGAGCTGACTGTTAGGCTATTCCTGTCCAGGTGAATAACTCAAGAATGAACCCTTGAGCTGTGTGTGCCGAAACCCTCATCGCCTGCTGACAGAGGACTGGCACCACATGATTAATACATGGGCAGCATGAGGCCGGAGTATCATGACCCGGAGCTATGTCAGGTTTTGCAGTGTGTAGTTCCAAGCAGACTCACTCAGTTCCTGTTGTGATGGTGGAACTTTTGTTTTCTGTGTGTCAAAAGAGGATGATTTAGCCGACATGTTGTACTGGGCTGGCTTCTCTGGGCATTAAAAGGAGATTGGTACTAGATTAGAGCTTGAATTCTGTTATCTGTATACATTTACTAATTTGCGACAGGTTTTGCTTGTTTTCCATAGTTTATTTTGCCTCTGCAGGTTGTGTGTGTGTGTGTGTGGTGAGGTGGACATAGAGCACTGAAACCCACCCTCTTTGGAAGTCTAGGAACATTTTTTTTAAAACCCCTAAACCAAAGAACTTAAAATTCTCAAGATATGCAATTCTTTGCATGTTACCAAATTTTGCACTTGTAGCTCATGGTTTCCCCTGACCGGAATGGCCCAGGCTCGCCTGAACTCATCAGATCGCAGAAACTAAGCAGGGTTGATTGGAGACCACCAAGGAAGTCCAGGGTTGCTCCGCAGAGGCAGGCAATAGCAAACCCCCCTCTGTCTGTCTTGACCCGGTCGGCTCAGGCTAGCCCGATCTCATCTCGGTCTCAGAAGCTAAGCAGGGTTCACCCTGGTTCGTACTTGGGGAGGAGACCAACGAAGAAGTCCAGAGTCACAGTGCAGAAGCGAACAACGGCAAACCGCCTCTCAACGTCTCTCGCCTTAGAAACCGTGTGGGGTTGCAGTCAGACAGCCGTGACCATAACACTTTCCACCAGCACCACGGCATGCTTGCCAGACTCCCAGAGATACACAGCTACAATCGTGGACAATGTCACTGAGAGAGCATTTCAGAAAGAAGATGGATCTCTTTCTTTCATGACTTACGAGATCATGAGTGTGGCTGAGTCATGTGTGTACCACATCCTGATAAAAGTGCTGAGTCTTGGATGCCCCCCCCAATCCGTCCCTCACTGCAGGGGAAAAGCTTCAGCTGGGTTAGCAATTAATTGCCATGTCCTTTCCCTCCTTTGAAGGATGAAGAATGCTTGCGGCCTGGTGAAGCCACCGATCTAAGCTTCCTGGAAAAGATGGAGGAGAAAGTAGGACACCATGCCCATTTCCTGACGTATGCACCTCTGCTCTGTGACCTCCCCTAGAGGAGACCTTTCCCAGGCCTTCTTGAAGACCCTGTGTGCTGAGCCCCGGGAGCCCTTCTCCCTTCCCCCCTGGACCCATTTATATTTTGACTTCATCTCGGAGGCAAAGTGACTCCAGTCGTGGCAGCCAGATGAAAAGGCTCAGCTATCTTGCTTTTCTCTGCCCTCTTCTCTCTGTCTCTAGCCGAAAGCTTGCAAAGCAGAAGGACCGAAAATCCATTGGCTGGGTCGATTTCCGCCTCCTTCACTACGCAGGAGAGGTGACCTACTGCACAGTAGGTGAGTGGAAGCACCTTCTTCAGGGTCCCCGGGGAAGACTTCAAATACACAGTCTGTGCAAGAACATAAGAACCAAAATTCTTGCAGCCGGGTTCGAGTCCGGTAGTGTAGCGCCCAAAAGACCAGCAAGATTTTCGTATAAACTTTTGAACAGCAGGAACTCATTAGCATAATTGGCCACACCCAACAGCAGAAACTCATTAGCATATTAGGCCACACACCCCAACCGCACAGCTTTCTCCCAGGATCGGCTTCCCCAGGGGCCCTGTGGCTTGCGGGGCGCCTGGGGAACCCGAGGGAAGGAAGGCAGTTTCTGGGTCGGCTTCCCCAGGCACCTCACAGCTGTGGGGCACCTGGGGAACCCGAGGAGGGGAGGCAGTTTAAACTGTCTTCCCCCCCCCTGGATTGTCTTGGCTTCCCCAGGCACCCCATGGCTTGCAAGGCACCTAGGGAACCCAGGGGGGGAGGTTGTGGGTGTGGCCAACTCAGAAGTCAGCCAGAACTCCGTTCCTGTGCGTTCCTGCCCAAAAATAGCCCTGCTTTTGATGGTCAAAAAGGAGCTTTGACTCTCGAAAGCTTATGCACCAAAAATCTTTTTGATTTGAGATAGGCGCAAACCAGGAAAATGCAGTTTGAGCCTTAGCCTGTCCCTAAAGGTAAAGGTAAAGGTTTCCCTTGCTTGCAAGCCAGTCAAATCCGACTCTAGGGGTTAGTGCTCATCTCCGTTTCCAAGCCAAAGAGCCAGTGCTTTTTCCATGGTCATGTGGCCAGCACGACTAGACGCCGGGGCTTTTATGGGGTTAATTAGTCCTCTTGACATCCATGTGTTGATCAGTTCTTCTGCAGAGTTAGACAAAGACCCAATTAAGACAGGGGGCAAGGGAAGTGGGCACAATCCATGCGCTGATTTCCCTGAACGTCGGCTGTCTGCACAGGGCTTCGAGCGGCAAGTTCCACATTCATGGCTTTGTAAGTCATTTTGCCGTCTCTTTAGAAGAGTTCCCCTTTTCCTACTTTTTTCAGTGTTTTCTTTTGTCTTCTATTCCCTTCTCAGGATTTTTGGAGAAAAATAATGATCTTCTCTACCGAAACCTTAAAGAGGTAAAAACCTAAGCTGTTGATTTGCTTGGGCTTAAAGACATGTTAGCTGAGAGCTGCTGCTTGGGACAGTTTTGGACAGGTACATGATGGTCAGTGTCAAGGCCAAGAGACTGGGAGGCCCTTGGCTCAGATCGCACCACTGCTAGAAGCAACCTTGGTGGCCGAGGGCCAGGCACCCTCTCGGCTACCCCCCCCCCCCCGTATGGATATGATGTTATTTTATTTAATATCCCCCCCTTTGTGCCTGCATAATAATATTTAGGACTGCTGCAAATTTCTCAGCTAACATATTCAACAATCACACTTGCTGTATTCATTTGTGTCTGCCAGAGATCAACCAGTCGCTGTATCTTTGGGTTTGGCAACAAATGACTCAAACATCTGCCAAAGAGGATTGTATAGGTATCCCCCCCACACACACACACACAAAAGAGAATTGCACATGCTCAAAACACTGCTGATCCAATCAGGTCTGCAGCCATTTATATGTCAAAGGACTATATCAAATGTTAGGATTTTTTAAAGCACAGCAGAGAAGGGGAGCGGAATTCCCTCGGACTGTTTATGCAAGCAAAGCTGATCATGAGGTGCTAGGCTATTTGGAAGGAAGAGCTTGAATTACCTGCCAAGCAGTTGCAAATGGGTTGAGGAACAGTCTGTTGAAAAACCGGCTCCGTGTTCTGGACCGGCAAACAAAGCATGAGCTGAACTTGCAGGCATTTGAGCATCAATAATAATAATAATAATAATAATAATAATAATAATACTGTTCTCCCTTACAAGACTGCTGAAAGAGTGACAGCATTCAGTGTTTCGGACACTGAAAGTGTTAGATAAATGTTAAACGTTTGTTGTTGAATCTGTGACCTTGTGTTCAGACAGGATCCTCTTTATTTTCTGCGGTTGGAGCTGTGGTTTTGTGCAGCGAGAGAGCCCTGGCTTAACGTACCAACACACTTAGTGTGTCAATGCAGGGCTGGCATCAGGGGATGGCATTGCTGGGCAGCTGCGGAGGCCTGTGCCCGAGAAGGAGGTCTCACACCCTGTCCTGGAGCCGCCTGCCCTTCTGTCTCTCCTCTGTGCAGTTGCTGCCTGCCGGCCTTTCCTCTCTGAGCAGTGAGAGGAGGTGTCCATCCACATTCTTCCAGTCTGACCCTGGACATCTAGCATCACAATACTGGGGGAAACCTCTTTTTGTGTTGTAATGATTCTGCCTTTGGGAAGGGCAGGAGTGGAGCTGGAAGGGGTAAGGGGGCAATGTTCTTGAAAGGGAGTTGAAGAAGGCAGGATAGTCTTAATTTGCTCTGCTGAGTAGCCTCTGTTAGGGCTTTTTTGTGTGTGATTTGTTCCCAGGTGCTGTGTAAATCCAAAAATGGCATCGTCCGGGAGTGTTTCCACCTGTCAGAGCTGGATAGCCGGAGGCGACCTGAGACGGTGAGTTCCATCCCCAAGCCTGAACCGCAGTGGAGGAGGGCTGGTTCAAAGTACAGTGTGTCCAAATGGAACCTTTGCAACTTTGAATCGCAATAAAATATTGAGTGAAAACAACACATATAGTAATGAAGTTTGCTTTATTGGATACAGTGCATCCAAAAGTTTATTTAAAAGTTTATTTGTACATACAGTTACCCAAACTCTGCTTCAACATGAGCTCCGCTTTTTGCCTGGAGGATATCCGGTTGATGCTCTGACTTTCTCTCATGAACACACATGAAGCTGCCTTCTGCTAAATCAGACCCTCGGTCCATCAGAGTCTGTACTGTCTACTCAAGACTGGCCATGGCTCTCCAGGGTCCTTCATGTAACGTACTGCCGGGTCTTTTATCTGAAGGTACCAGGGATTGAACCTGGGACTTTCTGCATGCCAAGGAGATGCTCTGCCGCTGAGCCACGGCCCCTCCAGGTTTGCTCAGGCATGCTGGCATCTGTGTTTGAAAGAGTATTACTGGTCTTCTGTTGTAGCTGCTCTATCATGTTTACCTCCCTTCGGTATACGATGTCTTGATATTCCTGCAAACAGAAGTCTTAGCGGGGTTATGTCAGGAAAGCAGGGAGGCCGTGGGATTGAACTTCACCTACCAATCCAGTGACCTGGAAATGTTACATTAAGCTGATCTTGAACCTCCATGGCTCAGTGTTAGAACATCTTCTTGGCATGCAGAAGGTTCCAGGTTCAGTCCTCGGCATCAAAGGACCAGGCCGGAGGTGGTGGCAAAGGCCTCTGGCTGAGACCTTGGAGAGCTGCTGCCAGTCTTGAGTCGATGATTCTGACCTCGATGGACCACAAGGATCTGATTCAGCGTCAGGCAGCTGCATGCGTTCAAGGGAGGGACCACCGGACACGTCCCCTCCCTTCCACAATGTAATGGAGCCCCCTCTTGCTGGGAGAATCACTTGATCAAGATTAGACAACTGGATGACAACCAGGTTTTGCCACACCTGTATGTAACTTGTTTCCTTGATGGCTGGTTCATTGAGGAAAAATGGTCCCACCGCAGAGTCATGCACAACTCTGCAAACCACAGGGTGTTTTGAGGGCTTCACCTTCTGTCTCTCACCTAAGGCTTTTCAGAGCCCCAGAACACAACAATTTTTTGGGGCTATAATAAACTTTCTGAGCCGTATGCAAAAGCACTGTCTTCTGCTATGTGACCCCATTCGGAAGCTGCACTTATTTAAAGTTGTAGAAGTTCCATGGGGACACCCTGTAGTCTGCCAGCCCAAGCAAGGTATACCCTTCTCTTCTTGGGCTCACACTGCCACTGGTGGATATAGGGTTACCTGCTCCAGGTTGGAAAATTCCTGGAGATTTTGAGGGTGGAGTCTGGGGAAGGGCATCAGCGGGGGATCTTGCCTTAAAGCCCCCCCCCTTCCAAAGCCACCGTTTTCTGGTCTCTGTTATTCGGGGATCATTAAAATCCCAGGGGATCTCCAGCCACCACCTGGAGGTTGGCAACCCAGTGTGTCTACCAGGCAGGCCCCAGAACTGCCAGAGGGGCTTTGCTTGGATCCAGTTGGCAAAGGCATGCGCCCAGGAGGAGATGCCTGTGGCTTCATGGACTGCTGGTGGCTGGGAGTGGGCATCCTTGGGCAGCTGCTGAAGTCCATGGCCGAGCAAAGGGTCCTCCTGCCAGTCCTGGAGCCCCTTGACCCCCCTGCCCTGCCTACAGCGTGCCCTGGAGTGGCTTAGTTGATGGGAGGGGCTGAGCTCTGGTCAGAGGCTGCCTTGGCTTCAACTGTACTTTTAGGTCTTTGGGTCAGAAGGGAGAGCTGCCAAACTGCGGGGAAGGAAGGAGAGAGGGCCTGGCCTCCGGCGACGCTCCTTAGGCATTGCGCACCGCCCTCACCGAGCTCTCTTGGTCTCTGCAGGTGGCCACTCAGTTCAAAAACAGCCTGGCGAGTCTGATCGAGATCCTGATGTCGAAAGAGCCGTCCTATATCAGGTGCATCAAACCCAATGACAACAAGGAGCCGGGTAAGGGGACCGCGCAGGGCGCGACACGCAGGGTTGTGAGTGACTTCTCCTTGGCACGACGCACATCTCAAAATACACAATTTTTAGGCCAAAAAAAAGTACAGGTAGGTGGGGAAAGAGGAGCTTCCTTAGTGCTGGGAGGGGCTGCGCCCCACATCACGTGTCGGGAATGGAACCCGGGGCCTGCTGCATCACCATCTGGAAAGTCTTGGGTTGTGGGTGCTGAGAAAGCTCTTCCCCTGCCCAGCACCCTGGAGAGGGGCTGCCAGTCAAAATGCGCTTGTTGAGGCCGGTGGGACCTGATGCAGGTGGCTTCATATGCTTTCGGTCAGGGTTTGCTTGCAGAAGGTCCTGGGTTCAGTTCCTGGCAGAGAGAGATCCCGCGTTCCAGTTGTTAGGCAAGGCCACTCTCTGCCTAAGACCATGGAGAGCCTCTTCCAGTTGGAAGAGACAATGTTGAGTTAAAGGGAGCAATCACCAGGCTGTTTATAGAGACGTTTCCTTATGTGTTCACCCTTGGGGGGGTGGAGTCCCTGATTTATAAGTAGCTCCCAAAATCTCCAGTGAAAGGATCTCAGGTAGCAGTTAACACAAAAGGCCCTTCTTTGCTGCAACCCATTGGGGCAGGTAATCCTGAGCCAGGTGGAGCTGTGGCTGACTTCAGACAGTTTTATCTGTCCCTTGCAGGGATGCCAGCCTCCAGGTGGGACCTTGGGATCCCCTGGAATTACAGCTGATCTTCAGTCTGCACAGAGACTGGAGAAAATGGCTGCTTTGGAGAGTGGACTCTCTGGCATTGTCCCCCACTGAGGTCCCTGTCCTCCCCGGGCTCCACCCCCAGAATCTCCAGGAGTTCCCCATCCTGGATCAAGCAACCCTACCCTCTCATCTCCTGCCAGTGGCCCGGGGGGGGGGGGACCGGGCAACCCTAGTCCCTCGTATCCTGCCCCCTCTGAAGTGGCCGCCCCCCTTCTCATGCCACAAGACGACTGTCCACCTTCCTCCCAGGCTCCTTTCTGGCTCAGAGCTTGCAGCCCTAACCTTGTTTGGTCCGTCGCAGTCCTCAGAACTTTGGGTGGCTTGTTTTTCTGCAGACAAATTTGACGACTCCTTGATCAGGCACCAGGTGAAGTACTTGGGCTTGATGGAGCACCTGCGGGTCAGGAGAGCCGGCTTTGCTTACCGTCGGAAGTACGAGCACTTCTTGCAGAGGTAAGCCCCCCCCCCCCCGGGAGGCTCCTCAGAGGCCGCTGAGGCTGTGAGGTCTCCAATTTGGGAATGCACCGGGGGATTCTGACCTGGAGATGGTGTGTGAACCCCTCCTTCTCAGCCCATCGGGCAAGCCGTTTGAGAACTGAGTTTCCTCTGCAGTTGTCGTGGGTCCCGTTTGTTCTGGTCTCCCTGGTGGATGGAATGCTTTTCTCTTGTTCCCCTGAATGTCTTCCAGGTACAAATGTCTGTGCCCAGAAACTTGGCCTCACTGGCGGGGCACGGCGGCCAGGGGAGTGGAGAAGTTGGTCAAACACCTCGGGTACAAGCCTGACGAGTATAAGATGGGGAAGTAAGTGCCAGTTTTGGGATGTGGATCCGATCTCGGAAGCTAAGCAGGGCTGGCCCAGGTTTGTACTTGGATGGGAGACCTCCAAGGAAGTCCAGGGTTGCTACGCAGAGGCAGGCAAGGCCAAATCACCTCTGAACGTCTCTTGCCTTGGAAAACTCTGTGGGGCCGCCATAAATTGGCTGTGACGTGAGGGCACAGCACACCTCCATCCAGTCACTTGACTTCCGTGCAAATATTCACACCTCACGTTCTCATCCACTTACTGGCCTCCAGGTGGATTACAAACAAAGATTGCATACAATTCAAATGGGGGGCAAGGTAGCTGAAATAACTTCTTACACAGTGGCAGGGAAGAGTGGAGATGTCTGATAGCAAAGGGGAAGAAAGGCCTACATATGTATAAGCAGTGCTCAAGAGTGTAAAAAGTTTTGGGGATGCCCTAGCGGGGGTGCTGCGGCTGAAAAAGCCTGGAGACAGATCATGGCCTCCAAAAGATGCAACTGTTTGGCTTGGGGGGGGGGGGGGGAGGGTTGGGCGGAGCCTCTTGTGTGCCCTCTCCCCTCTCTGTGGTGGCTCATCCAGCTCTTCCCTTCGTGCTGGGTCAGGAAGATTCTCCGTGACACAGTGACGCATGATTGGCACCTGTGCTGAAACAAGTCACTTGAGCATGGTCTCTGCTGCATCCAGTATAAAGCAGTTTGGTTCCATTTATTCTCCTCACTGCTCCCCCGCTCCCCAGCAAAACACACACAACTCTGGGGAATCATTGTTTGCTGGAGAACTTGAAAATGGCCACAGTGTTGGAGAGAGTGACTCGGCATGCCTGGACGTTGGGGGTGCTACATCACTCTAAGGGTGTTATAGTTGTTATCTTCTTGAATGGGATGCCTGTCTTTGGCCGTGGTCACACGGTCATCTTGATCCGGTTTCATTTAAAATTGCAGATCAGATGCCCGCACCCGTCTCCCGCACCGAAGCGGGCTCACTCACGCAATCCTCCTGGTTCCCTAGCGGGTTTTCCAGCACCAGGAAAATTAAGTACTTTCTGGACATTTACGTTTTGAATCCGTGATTCTGCCAATCGGGACATCCATCTCTAGCAATGATCGCGATTAGGTCGTCTGAATGTCCTTCTCGCGATGTTTCCTCCCCAAACTTCCGCTGTTGTGCGCATGAGCAATCCTGCGCTGAATAAATCCAGTGTATAAAAGTTCAAGTGCACATCTAGACTCCAGCACCGGTTAATTTTGGTTGCTGTTGGGGGGAGGGCTGAAAAAAGGGAATACGATGAGTCTCAGGGGGAGCGGTGATTCAGCCATGTGCATATGCGCATGCACAAAGCCAATTTTAAAAAAAATCTGGATGGTGCCCAGAGCCTCATTGCACAATGCAAGTGGTTCCAGAAGGAATGTATGATAATCCCAACCTGAAAAAAATATTCCAAATATGATCAAATCTATAGCGTAAACAAATCGGGATAAGCCTGCCGTGTGACTACACCCTTTGTCTTAACCTGGGAGCTGCCCTCTGACCCCTCTTCTCTCTCTGGCTTTGTCCTTCCCCTCTCTGCACATGGCCTTCCACAGAGACACATGTCTCTGCAGGTCTCCCCGGTAGAGACAATGCCCTTATGCTCCCACATACCTGATGCTGGATGAGCTGGCCATTTGTGACAGGGAAAGCACTCTTTAGATTAGGCCTCTCTGTCTCTCTCTCACGCTTCTATGACTGGGCAAAACTCTTCCAAACATCCCAGTACCCTGATCCTTCAGCAATGGGGGGGGGGGGGGAAGCGCATTAAATGGTGGTAAATATTTTCTGCCTTCAAGTTCTACAGCATGGGCTATCCTTATTCATAAGATGTTTTCTTTCCTTCAGGACCAAAATATTCATTCGTTTCCCGAGAACTCTGTTTGCCACTGAAGATGCCTTTGAGTATAGGAAACATATGCTAAGTATGTCCTTGGTTGCTTTCGCCTGGGCAAATTCTGGAACCCTGTTCAGCTTGAACCCCTTGTTTTCTGCAGCTGTTTCCTAGTGGATTCTAAAAATTAAAATTGGCGGGAAACTCACCCCTACCCATGCAAGGAGTTTTCCCTGTGGGGGAAATTCATCCCTCTTTGTAGGTTAGATCTGCAGGATCCAGCCCTGATTAGGAGGACCAAGTCTCTGTGTCCTCCTGGATAAGGAAGTGGCTGGGGGTGGAATCACTGCAGAACTGGGCTCCCAGCAGAGAAGACATGGGGGGTAATTACTCCCCCCCTTTCAGTTTCCAGAGTGCAAGCTAAGTACAAAGGATGCCTGGGGAGGCGCGAGTACCAGAAGAAGAGACAAGCCGGTAAGTGCTTGTTTGAGGCTATGGGGGGGTGGAGGGTTGCTTACACCTTGCAATGCAGCTCTGCTAAAAGCCAGAACTGTTTGGGATGGGCCTCCTTCGCTTTAGCATGGTTGCCGCCTTCTGACCGTGCCCTGGATACTCAATCTTGCAGAAAAGCAAACTGCCAGTCCAGAGCTAGAGCAGGGGCCTCCAATGTTCCTGAGCCTGCAGGCGCCTTTGGGTTTCTGACAGGGTGGTGGGTGCAGCCACAAAAATGGCTGCCACAAGATGGCTGCTGCAAGAGGTGGAGCCAGCCACCAAATGCAGTGAAGATCCTTGTGTTTTTAAAAATATGCACAGCCAATTGGGAGGCTTGCTGGGCAAAAGCCCCCACCTGGCCATGCCCATGTTCTAAAAACACTTGGAGGGGGGGGTCTCTAATGACACCACATCCCCAGTGAGGTCCCTCCCCTCCACTCTCTCCTCCCAAATATGGATTTCCCAACCCAGAGTTGGCAGCCCGAGTATTAAAAAAATAAGCAAAGCTGTGCACAATAGAAGACGCTGAGAGTAGCATAAGCTAATAGGTCCAGTAATATAAGAACAAGAGTAACAAAGCCATCAAAAACAACAAGTACAAAAATAGTGCATAGATGCTATAAAACAAGAAGTAGGTCAAGCAGGTGAGTAGTCCAAAGAGTTGAGACGCAGGTTCCGGATGTTAATATTAGCCAGGGGTCATTTCGTAGAAAAAGAAGTGCAGGAGCACATTAGCATAACTCATTAGCATAACTTATTTGCATATGCTACACCACCTGACATCACTGGAAGTATGTCAGAAGGACAGGAAGGAAGGAAGGAAGGAAGAGTGAGAGAGAGAGAGAGAGAGAGAGAGAGAGAGAGAGCTGGCGGAGAGGGGACAGCTGCTAATCCAAGCCTCAGAAATACCACTTATTCTGGGAGGATAGCTTCAGTGGTGGCTGAAGCCTTCATAAGGCCGGTTGGAG
This sequence comes from Lepidodactylus listeri, assembly GCA_029233225.1. NCBI lineage: Eukaryota > Metazoa > Chordata > Lepidosauria > Squamata > Gekkonidae > Lepidodactylus > Lepidodactylus listeri. Next base: position 3,024,134 of record JARCFY010000013.1, on the reverse strand, counting down.
GAACAAGGACCTTTCCAGGGGACGGAGTCATTTTGCTGCAGCCATGACACAAGCAGGCATTCCCTCGCGAGGAGGGGGGCTGGCACCAACTCCCGGAGCTGAGCTCCCCCGAGCTCCTGCTCGAAATGACCCCTGATATTAGCACCAATTCTAGGCAAGACCAGCAGCAAAAATTGGTGCTAATATTTCCTTCTAAGGTTTCTTTGGTTTGTGACTGGTTGCCCACTTATACAAACTGCATATTCTTCTGAGGGACATCCTTCTGAGATGTGTACATCCTGGTTGTATTGAAAATTATACCTGAGATAACTTGTAATAGTCTTTACTGAAGAAGAATTTTGAAACGAAGTTATTAATATCCGGAACCTTCGTATCAACTCTTCGGACTACTTACCTGCTTGACCTACTTATACTTTATAGCATCTATGTCAGGGGTGGCCAAAACTTGCTTAACGGAAGAGCCACACAGAATAAACGTCAGATGTTAAGGGAGGCTCAAGGTATAAAGAGATATCACACACACACGTTTTTATTGGAAAATATGCAAATTTGCTTTTTATTAACATTAAATGAGACTGCCAGAAATAAAAGCGAAAAGGGGTATGAACAGATATTGATAATGATATTTATTTGTCCACGATATGTGTAGGCTGGGGTGTGTGTGTGTGTGTCGAGAACACATTTAAAGTTGCTTTCTTTCTCTGCTCCCCCCACCCCCTGCTTCAAGGCTATCCAGGGAGGGGAACATTGGCTGGGGAAGGGAAGAACGATTGGGGAGGCATGCCTCCTCATCACTTCTCCAGCTGCCCTGCCAGGAGCCGCACAATATGTATGAAAGAGCCGCATGTGGCTCCCGAGCCGCATTTTGGCCACCCCTGATCTATGTACTATTTTTGTATTTGTTGTATGTGATGGCTTTGTTACTCTTGTTCTTATATTATTGGATATATTAGCTTCTGCTATGCTCAACGTCTTCTGTTGTGCACAGCTTTTTTTGCTGTGTCATTGCTTACTCTTTGTTTAGCCCTAGTATTAAGCCATAGTCTGATTTTTTTCCAAAAATATACGTTAAGCATCCCCAGTTCAAAGGTCTACAGACTGGGACTCCTGGAGTGCCGGTTCTTGTGGCTCCAGCGCCATCTGCTGCCTGTCGTCTATCTTGACATTTCCCCTTGGTGAATTTAACAAGGGGGGGAGGACAGGTATAGTGTGTGAACGGATTTTTTTGTGTGAGCTACGCTTGTGGGGGGAGGATGGTATTAAGCTCAGGAGAGGTGAGAGCTTGCGGATAATAAGTTGAGCAGGCTCATGCAAGTAGATTGCTGAGCTCTTAGGCCATATTCTGTTGTGTCACGTCACTAAATTCCTGAGGCATTGGTTGCCCTAAGGGTCCGTGAACACACATGAACACATGAAGCTGCCTTCTACTGACTCAGACCCTCGGTCTGTCAAGGTCAGTATTGTCTACTCTGGCTGGCAGCAGCTCTGCGGGGTCTCAGGTGGGAGGTCTTTCACACCACCTTCGACTTGCTCTTTTGAACTGGAGATGCAGGGGGTTGAGCGTGGGACGCAGGGCCGGTTCTAGCCTTTGGAAGGCCCTGGGCAGAGAGTTCCCAGGGTCCCCTCCTCTGCCCACTCCTGGGCAGGCTCTGCTCACACCCTCCTTCCCTCTCACCCACCCTCACGCCTACCACTGGCCACTGTGTCCTTCCCCAGGCTGCTTACAAAACCTCCCGCCAGGTCTGGGCTGTGGGGGCAGAGGCAGTCTTTGCCTGGGGACCTGGGTTGGATCCTGGCTCCCCGGGGTGTGTTTCTGTCGATTAAGAGAGACACGCAGCTCAGAAAGCATCAGTGCCTTTTTCATCTGGCTCGAGCCTTTACCCAGGGGGGTAACCACATGTACCCCCTATATTCCCCCTAGGGGGGACTATAAAATTTTTATCTTTAGATAAAAATCTTTTATCTTTAGATAAAAATCTTCTGCCATCCTGACCTATTGGGAAAAGCTCCCGGGTGAGATCAGGGCCTTGCGGGACCTCCCACAGTTTCACAGGGCCGTGAAAACGGAGCTTTTCTGGCAGGCCTTCCGCTAGGAGCTGCATCTTATCAGCCACGCCCTGTGTCGCCCTAAAGTCAGAAGCCACCAGAGTGGCAGCACCGCTGAATATGTTCTTAAGGGCACTTTATTCTATCGCACCGCCATCGTTATACCAACAGATATATCAACTGTTTTAAATTGTCTATTATGGATTTTACATTGGAATGTATATTGTTTTATTGGCTTTATGTAAGCTGCCCTGCACCTGCCTTGGTGGGGAGGGTGGTGTAAAAGTTAAATAAATAAATAAAATAATCTTACGTATTCATTGCTATTTATTGTAGGGTTTTGATTTTGGTAGTCTTGTATTCCATAGTGTGTGTTGTTGTACTGGATTTTATCGTAAGCCACCCTGAGCCCTGCTTGCTGGGAAGGGCGGCCCCAAAATTGAATCAATCAATTAATTCATGAATGTGTCACATCGGGGATCTCTCTGGCAGCCATCAAGCTGGAGGCCCGGTGGAGAGGAGTTCTGGCACGCAAGGAGGCCCAGAGGAGGGCTTGGGCAGCTCAGACCATCCGGAAGTAAGTTTGCTTCTTGCTCGACCCTTCCTCCCTCCCTCCCTCCCTTCCGCTGACCCCTCAGCACAGCACTGTGGGGTGAATGGGACAGCGGCACTGGGAAGCAATCAGGGCTAGATTCTGGGCTCGTCTTGGGCACCGTGGTCTCATCCACTGGAATACATCCCTGTCCATTCAGGCTGGAGATGGTAGCAAAGAGGACAAAGAGCAGCATCAGAGGCCTGCCTTCCACTGGCGTATGCAGACTTCCCACTGGCCAAGCAAGTGCGGCAGGCCTTCGAAACCATATCAAAACCTGCCAAGTGACTTTGGTGGTGGTGGGAAACAAAAGTCAACACGCAAAGCTTTGTACTTGGGGCCGACAGCTGGCAGTGGTTACTATCCAGTGGTTTTGCCTCCACCCCAGTAGTTAGGGGAAGGGGAGTCTCAGGGCGGCTGCAGAGTTCTCCAAACTCCTGGGGACTGAAGGGGCAGGGGCTTGAAAGTCTGTTCCTTCATACAAACCACGTGACGAAATATGGCTGGGCATTTTTAGAGAAGCTTAGCACAGGCTAGATCCAGGTGGGGTTGCTGTGTTGGTCTGAAGCAGCAGGACAAAGTTTGAGTCCAGAGGGGCACCTTGAAGACCGGCAAAGTTTAATTCTGAGTATAAGCTTTCGTGTGCGTGTGCGCTTGGCTCTTTTAGCTCGGGATACTCTTCCTTCTGGCAGTGGGAAAAGACTGTGCTAAGGATGGCGTTGTAGCAATTTGTCCAGTCCAGTTTGTCCCTCATCTGGAGTGTGTGTGTGTGTGGGGGGGGGATTGTGGGTCAGCCAGTCCTGAGTTAGAGGCACTTCCCTTCCTGCAGGTACATAAAAGGCTTTATAAACCGAAAGCAGCCCCCGAACCCTGAAAACGAGGACTACGTGAAGCTCACGCGGTACATCTACATTATGAAGCTGAGGGACCATCTTCCGAAGACGGTCTTGGACCAAACCTGGCTTCAGCCTCCTGAGCTCTTGCAAGAGGTAAGAACCAAGGGTCCTACTGAAAGGCGGGTGGGTTCTCACTGTATCACACCAGCAACAGCCGCATTACTTCAATCATGTGAACATACCAGCCTTCAAATGTTCATGTGCTTTGGGTGGGGGGCCGTGGCTCAATGGTGGGGCCTCTACTTTGTGTGCAGAAGGTCCCAGAAGAGACCAGGGCTGCCAGTTGGAGGAGACAGGGCTGAGCTATCGGACCAGTAGCTTCCCTAGCAACATCACATATTTTGGGAAAGGACCGCCGCAGAGAGGCAGCTTTGCATGCCAGAGGTCTGAGGTTCAATCCCGGCATCTCCAGCTGAAAAGATCTGGAGATGGAGGTGCAGGGAAGGCCTCCCTCTGCCAGCCAGAGCCCGGAAAGCCCTGAGCATGGTGGCCCCAGGGTCGAACTCTGCAGAAAGGCCCCTCTGTATGTCCGCTCCATTTGGGGCAAGCTTTTTACTGGGAGTTGCCAGGGATTGCACTCGGGTCCTTCTGCATGCACAGCTTGGGCCTCTGGCTGTTCCCATGTCCAATGACCACTCTTTCCCCCTCCCACAAAGACTTCTGAGCATCTGAAGAAGCTTTGCAGGAGGACCCTCGTACGGAAATACTGCCGCAGCATCGCAGCGGAGAGGAAGGCACAAGTAAGTCCTGGGGCTACAAATGCTCTGGAGGTTGAGGCGCAGGCCACTCCTCCACATGCAGCCAGCTTGGGTGACCTTGGGACAGTCACAAGTTCTCTCAGAGCTGTTCTCTCAAGGGCAGTCCTCTGAAGAGCTCTCTCAGCCCCACCCACCTCACAGGGTGTCTGTTGTGGGGAGGGGAAGGGGAAGGGGAAGGAGACTGTAAGCTGCTCTGAGACACTTGAGTGAAGAGCGGGTTATAAATCCAATCTCTTCTTCTTCTACTTGGGCCTCATGTTGTGTTGGAGACCAGTTCTTGGCCCAGAAACCCATCGGGCACATGGGAGCTGATGGTGACTCATCTGTAGGGTTCCCAGCTGTGCTTTGGTTAATTCCTGGAGATTTGGGGAGTGGAGCCTGGGCAGAGCAGGGTTTGGGGAGGAAAGAGAGCCCAGCAGGGTGTGATGCCATTTAGAGTCCATCTTCCAAAGCAGCCCTTTTCTCCAGGGAAACTGATCTCTGTCTGCAGATCCGTTGTCATCCCAGGAGATCTCCAGACCCCACCTGGAGGTTGGCAATCTAACTAAACAGTACCATGGAACAGGTGCTCTGCAGTGGATCAAAGATGCTTGTTATAACTCAGCGTATTTGAAAAGTACTGGACTCGGGAGGCCATTGGAGTGATTTCAGTCATAGCTCTTTTATTAGAGAGTCAGGATCATATGTACAGCGTGGTGGTTTGTTGCAGGTCAGGATGGAGCATGGGGACCAAGGAATGGGGAAGCCACTTATATTTACAGGTAACCACACCTTGACTGTCCCCCCCCCCCTTAAGGGGGATTGGTCCAACAGGGGTTATTCTCCCGCCAGGGGCTATCACAGGTCCATTCAAATATCCTCAGCCCCTGATAGGGGGACCGGCAGGATTCCTAGGTCCAGTGTTCTCTGGGGAAGGCAGCTCTGTTGTTATCACATCCCATTACAGGCGAACATGCCCAGACATGTTTCTTGGCTGCAGACAAAGAGTCAAGCACCGGACATAACAGTATTCTAAACTGCATCCTGGTAGATGGATAGATTCAAGGGGGGGGGGGGGTTGCCATGTTGGTCTGAAGCAGCAGAACAAAGTGTTGAGTCCAGTGGGGGCCCCTTTAAGACCAACAAAGTTTTACTCACAGTGTGAGCTTTGGTGTGCACGCCCACTGCTTTGGTCTTAGAGGTGCCCCTGGACTCAAGACTTTGTTGGTCTTAAAGGTGCCCCCACTGGACTCAACACTTTGTTCTCCTGGTATGTGGAGTGAATCCGGGGGCTAGCAATTCAGACAAGGCTCAGGGATTATGCTGAAGCTTGGCTTTCTCAGGCCGATTCCGCACTAGTAGTTACCCCGCACTCACTCTCCGCTAAAATCCGGGGCAGACTTGTTCCTCCGTTTCTGAAGTTGGCCCGAATGTAATACTCGTTTCCTGCGGATCTTCCGTCTTCGTAATTTTCAGGTTCTTTTTTTGACACGGTAGGAAAGTCGGGGCATTCTAGTGGGGAACTCCAAAATCGGGGTTTCATGCTCCACCCATTTTCCGCCCCTTTCCTCTCCCCTTCCCTCCCCTTTCCCGCCCTGCCGTGAGCGGGGTTTTTTTGGTTCCTCGCTTTGTTGCGTTACAACAACACAACTCGACACTGAACCATCGTTGACTGGCTCTTAAATGTCTTTTTAAAAATGTACTTTTGTTGTTGATGTCTCCAAATTTCTGTGTTGCTTATTTTGCACAAACGTCGTGACTGACTTATGCCACTTTAAAAATATGTATTGATTGATTTGAGGTGCAGCGCAAGTGGTTCCCCCCCACCGTCGCATCACGTGTTATTGTGTTATTGTTGCTTGATCACCCTTCATTTCCCATCCCTTTTCCACCCTACATTTTTCCTCCATCCCTTGCGTAATTTTTGTTTCTTTTCATGGGCTTTTCAAAATGGCCTGCACATGCATGGACGATCCTGGCCATAGTTTGGGAGGGTTCGTCACAATGAAACTCCGCCTACGGTAAAAAAAAAAAAGGGGGTGGGGAAGGGGCGGTTGCAAGATGCACGTTCCTGGGAATTTTTGAAAACCTTGGCCAATCATGTCTTTGTATCGTCACAACGTTATAATGAAACTCCACCTACATTTAAAAAAAAATGGTGGGCGGGGGATCAAGATTCGGGGCAGGGACAGATGCGGAAATGAAGAACCGGCATCAACCCGGGTCAGATGCATGTAATGTGGAAACGCGCAGACTGATTCAGACCAATTAAACCCGGGAGGAAAGGGAAGCAAAGCACTAGTGCGGAATCGGCCTCACTAAACTATCACTCCCAGGGTTTCTCGGGGAAAGCTAAAACTCCAGGTTAAGTATATATTGACAATTTGTAGTCTAAGTGTGACCCAAGAGGTGCTTGCTAGCCGAGATCGCACTCCACTTTCTGAGTAAGAAATGGGTAGGAGCTCAGACACATGAACTGCCTGCTAGAAATTTGTCTGCAATTCATTGTGAAGTATTTCACGGGGGGTCCTTGGGACTGATTTTTGTGGCTCAAGTGCTCTTCTGGGGTCCAGCGACAGCTCTCCGGGGTCGCTTGGGGTTTGGTCCCGATTTTCCTGTCTCAGAACCTCATTCGGCGTCCTCCTTCCTCTGATTCCCCAAACAGATGCAGCAGAAGATGGTTGCAAGCAACATTTTCCGTGGGAAGAAAGAGGGCTATGCCGACAGTGTCCCTGAGCCGTTTGCTGAGACCAGGATGAGTAAGTAGTTGATGGAAAAACAACAGGACTTGTTGAGAATTTGGTCTTGGCAGAATGGGCCTTTTGGGTGGCCTTGCTGGGATACCAGATGTATGGGGGGGGGGGGAGTTTACCACCAATCCCCTTCTTGGGCACTCTGTAAGTGGGTATGCCCCCCACCATCTGTGACGGTCATTCTTGTTTCTCTCCTAGAGGAGGAGGATTTACACCTCAAGGTCCTGCAGCTGATCCGCCACGAGAAGATTAAGGTACAGAGGGAGGACGGAGGGTGCCGTGAAGGCGAGAGATACCAACCCCTGGCTCTCTCTCGGGGTGCCACACTGCAGTGCGCTGCTCGTGTGGTACTCCCTGAAGCCTCTTCCAGGGCTGCTAAGGGGGTGCCTGTGGTGGCTTTCAGTACGTGGCCCCCGTGGTGAAGTTTGAACAGAAGAACTTCAAGCCGAGGGACCGGCTGCTGGTCCTGACCAGGGTCTCCTCTTACTTGGTGGAGGCGGCCAAGATCAAGGAGAAGGTGGAGTACAGCATGGTCAAAGGTGAGGCGGGCAGGACTCCCCAACCGCGCCCCTCTGGCTGAGGCGTTTTGGCTGGGCGGCTCGTCAGCTGGCGGAGGGGTGCGGGCAGGGCTGGCTTTCTGGGGCACCCCCCTGCCCGCTCCCTTGCTAGTCCTGCCGCCCCACCCACACCCCCCGCTGCACTTGCTTCCTGGCAGTGCCACTGGGGAAAGCGCTCCAGGTAGCTGTGGGCACGGGCAGTGGGCGGAGGGCTTGTGAGCAGACAAGGGAAGGCAAGGGGGGGGGAGGCAGGTGGGTGGGTGGGAGGAAAGGAGGGCATGAGTGTCTGGTGGTGGGCAGAGGAGGGCAGGGGGGAGGGGCTGGGAACGGCCTGCCCGGGGCCCCCAAAAACCTGGAACTGGCCATGGGTGAGTGGCTGGGCCTTAGAGCACCTGAGTTACTTACAAAAGTCCCCTGGTTCTGTCGGGGGGGGGGGGTCCCAGGAAGCAGGTGCCGGAAAATAACTTTCAGCGTAGACTGGACTGAGCTGGGGCATTCTGGACTGAGCGTAGGCTGTACTGAGCACCAGTGGTCTGACTTGGCCCAAAACAGCTTTGTGTGCCCACACCTGGGAGGGGGGCAGGGGCCCCTTGGAAGCTGATCTTGGGTTCGAGGAGGAGGAGGAGGAGGAGGAGAAGAAGAGATTGGATTTATGTCCCACCCTTCACTCGGCGTCTCAGAGTGGCTTACAACCCCTTCCTTGTCCCACAGCAGACACCCTGTGAGGCAGGTGGGGCTGAGAGAACTGCTCTTGAGAGAACTGTGACTGACCCAAGGTCACCCAGCTGGCTGCATGTGGAGGAGTGGGGAATCAAATCCGGTTCTCCAGAGTAGACTCCATTGCTCTTAACCTCTACACCAAGATCACCTACGGCACACACAAGTCCTCCTCAAAGATAGTCACCCCTCCCCCCAGGGGTTCAGTTAGGGGCCAGTGTTCCCTCTAAGCTGAGTTAGTATGAGCTAGCTCACAGTTTTTTAGACTTCGGCTCACACATTTTTGTCTTAGCTCAGGAAGGATGGCTCCAGAGCAAACTGATTTATGCAGCAGCCAGATCGCTCGCTCACAACTTTAATGCTGATAGCTCAGAAAGTAGAATTTTTGCTCACAGGACTCCGCAGCTTAGAGGGAGCATTGGTTAGGGCAGGGGTGGGCAAATTGCGGCCCGGGGGCCACATGCGGCCCGCCACAGAGTTTTTTGCGGCCCGGCAAGACACTCAGCGATGTGGTGTGATAGGGTACATTTGTCTCATTAAATGGATTCTAAAATTAAATGTGCTTGCAGCTATAGATGATATGAAATTAGAACAATAAATAAATTGAATAAAACTACCACTATTTTATTTAATTTATATTTATTGATGTTTATGATACAATTTATACCTTTTCTGAAATGCAAAGTTAAATAATGAATGCAATCGTTTTAAAAGGTGCAGCCCTCCGCTAACCTCCGCTCCCGCAAGTGGCCCCTGAGCCAAAACAATTGCCCACCTCTGGGTTAGGGCATGCTTTCAGGTTGCAGGGGTTAACGGGAGACCCTTCTGGCCAGTTGGCGTCTCTATGAACGGGGTGTGCGGACCCTAGAAGCCTCCCCGGAATCCTCCGTGACGTGCGGAAGCTGTGTGCTGGTCAGCTTCACCTGGGCAGAGTTCCCTGTGGGAAGATTGTGTGGGAATCTGCTGGGGGTGAGGACGGGTGGGGAACAAATCAAAGGCGCCTGGATTCTCCCTCTCTCCTGCCCCATGTGGAGTGTGTGTTGTGCGCCTGGAGTTTCTGTTTACAGCTTGGCTTTTAAATTCCTGAAAACCTCAGGCCATAAAAGAGTATGCAGCCCAAACAACAAAACCGTCATTAAAACTGATAACGACTTAAAAGGGCACCGCAATTTGAAAACCTGAAGCAAACCAGTTAAAAATCCCATCCAGGTTAAAGAGGGTTTTCTTGTATACCTCAATGAGCCAAAAACCTGGGTCTGAGGAATGTTGCGTGCGGGAAGGGAGGGGTTTTTTTTCCCCCTCAAACACACAGTGCTCCAAATCCATGCAGTTAAACCGCTACAAAGCTGGTGAGTCGTGGGGGAGGAAGAGACCTTGGCCAGTCTGGCACCAGTATGGTCTCTTGCTGGGCTGGCTGGGACCCCCCGGCTATAAAACCAAAACAAACAAAAAGACACTTTGCATTTGATCAACGAGGACTTCAGTCTGCACTGAGACTTTTGCGCTTCTCTTCCAAGGTTTTTCCGTCAGCGGTCTGAGTGACGGGATCTTAGTCATCCACGTTTCGGAAGAATGTAAGCAGCAAAAGGTAACCCAAATCCTGCCCAAGCTGCCACCATGTGGTGCACGAAATGCCGGGTCAAATCCAGACACCCAAACATTCTCACAGTGCAAGAACTCCTTGTGGGCACTCCATGAAATTGCTGAGCAGTCGGGTTAGAACAGATCAAAGGAAGTCCTCCTTCACCCAAAGAGCGATTAACACGTGGAATTCACTGCCACAGGAGGGGGTGGCGGCTACAAGCATGGACGGCTTCAAGAGGGAATTAGATAAACATATGGAGCAGAAGTCCATCAGTGGCTATTAGCCATATAGATAGGAACTCTCAGTCTGGGGCAAGGGATGCTCTGTAATCTTGGTGTTTGGGGGGGGGGCAAGAGTGGGAGGGCTTCCTGCCCCCACTGCTGGACCTCCTGAGGGCACCTGGTGTTTTTGGCCACTGTGTGACACAGAGTGTTGGACTGGAGGGGCCACTGGCCTGATCCAACATTGGCTTCTCTTATGTTTACGTTCTTATGCCCTTTGCAGGGAAACCACCTTTGTTTTGCCAGTTCGCTTTAAATGCTAACTTATCTGCAGGGCTTGGTCCAAGCTGGGGCTCAGCTTTGTAAACTGTCTCTGTGCCAGGGCTCAGGAGGACATGTAATAAGCACCTCTGAGTGTATGCAGAGTGCATCCATCGCTGTTGCATTCATAAGAACATAAAACACCCCTAGGTTGTATGGATCACTTCAGAAATACTTTCATAACGCTGGGAAGGGCCGTGGTTCAGTGGCGGAGCATCTGCTTGGCATGCAGAAGGTCCCAGGTTCAGTCCCCGGTACCTCCAGTTAAAGGATTTGGCAGTAGGGGAAGTGGAAGACCTCTGCCTGAGACCCTGGAGCGCTGCTGCCAGTCTGAGTAGACAGTATTGACCTGGATGGACCCTGAGGGTCTGGTTCAGGACAAGGCAGCTTCTTCGTGTGTTCAAGTGAGTATAAGGACACTCCACAGCATCGTGGGGCATTGTGGCAATCCTGGCCCCTGTGGCCTCTGTGAAATGATAAACCTGCTCTGATCCAATATGCTCTTTACACACGAATGCTGGATGCCGACTGGGCCACAGCAGTTGAAGGTTTGGGGGGGGTGGGGGGAGGGGGCACATCTCTGGGATGGGAAACTCTGCCGGAGCCGCCTCTCTTCTCTTCTCACCTCCAGGGAGACATCATTCTGCAGTGTGAAAAGCTGTTTGAGACGGCCACCAAACTCTGCTTGGCCGCCGGCAAGGAGGATGTTGCCGTTGCCCAGGGGAGGTGAGCATTGCGCTGCTGCATTGTGCTGCCGGAGAACACACAACTCTTGTGTGTAGTTTGCTCTTTTGTGTGTGTGTGTGGGGGGGGAGATCAAATTGCAGCTGCCTTATGGCGCCCCTATAGGGCTTTTAAGGCAAGAGACATTCAGAAGTGGTTTGCCATTGCTTGTCTCCGCATCACGACCCTCATCATAGAATAGAATCATAGAATCAGACAGAGTCGGAAGGGGCCCTGCAGGCCATCTAGTCCCACCCCCTCCTCAGTGCAGGATCAGCCCAGAGCATCCCTGACCAGGGTTTGTCCAGCCGCTGCTTCAAGACTGCCAGGGAGGGGGAGCTCGCCACCTCCCTGGGCAACTGATTCCACTGTTTCACAACTCTCACTGGCAAAAAATTTTTTCCTAATGTCCAGTGGGTCCCTTCCTGTCCTTAATTTATACCTGTTCTTGCGAGTCCTCTCTTCTGCTGCCAACGGAAACAGCTTCCCGCCCTCCTCTGAGGGACAGCCCTGCAGATACTTCAAGAGAGCAAAAAAACCCCAGACCCTGGTATTTCTTGCTGGTCTCCCATCCAAGGACTAACCAGGGCTGAACCTGCTTCCAGGATCTGAGGAGACTGGACTAGCCTGAGATATTGCAGTCAGGGTAGACACACAGGGGTGGTCTGCCATTGCCTGCCTCTGCACAGCAACCCTGGGCTTCCTCGGTTGACTCCCATCCAAATACTAACCAGGGCAGACCCGGCTTAGCTTCTGAGACCAGGCTAGCCTGGGCCATCCAGGTTACGGCATGTTTTTTCTTTATTCCGCTGTAAATTGGTTGTCTCAAGAAACCAAGAACTGCTTAGCCGGCTCGGGGGTTGAATTTCGTACAGACAATTCACATGTTTCAAAGCCTGTGAGGACTTTCGATTAGAGATGTTCTGGGAATTCCATGGTTTCCAAGCATGCACGGGCCTGATTCCGCTCAGGACCATTACTTGCGAGGAGAACGGGTGTCGCGCTTCCTCTCTGCACTGTTTTCCACGTTTGAAAATGGCTGTGGGATCTGCTATTGGCGGTTGGGGAAATCTGAGTGCAGTCATCAGTACTTATAGGTCTCCTCGGAGGAGCAAATAGCAGTGCCGGTGGAAGACGGAAGCCCTCTTCTCCCTGTTTGTTGGTGTCCTGATCCGGATCAGGCCTGTTCAAAAGCTTGATGGCAGCACAAGGAGGACTTTGTCGCGTGTGAATCGGTCTGAGGTTTATGAAAACATTAAGCCAGCATTTCCTCCCCCCCCCCCGCTGCCTCTTATGCTCGTAAGCCTTTCCCAGATCTCGCTTAGCTCCGAAAAGCCATCTCTTCCGCAAATTGTTTCTGTTAACTCCCTAATTCCTTTCAGCGCTTGAAACGAAGCTCGTTTTTGTTTTTTCCTGCAAAGCTCCTGTGAATTTAAAGAATGTGGTACTCCCCCGCCCTTTACAAGAGACCAGGACTTGGATCTCCCAATTAAAAAAACACACACACCCAAAACTGAAATGGGGGGGGGGGCGGGGCTTTGTATGAGGCAGTGGAGAGGGGGAAGCGATATTGTGTCATCCCCCCCACCCCCTGTGGTCACCATTTTTCTAGCGTTACAAAATGTACTGTAAGTAGAACAAAGTTTGAGTCCGGTGGCACCTTTAAGACCAACAGAGTGGTCAAGGGGCAGCAGCCGTAGCAGAGGAAAAGCTGGGTGCCCAGAAGGCTTTGTGCTTGTCCTCCATCCCTAGTTCCCTTTCTCTCTGCTGAGGTTTCGATAGTCAGCTCCTTGGTGTCAGGGGCCCTTCTCATCGGCTTGTTTTCCTTCACATCTGAAGAGCTCAGGCAGAGTAGAACTTTCTGTGTCAATCAGAATGCAAACCCTACTTAGTCTCTGCAAACCCGGACCTGTGTTCAACATTCTGGTCATGTGGGTGCAGAGGGTACCATGCCATTGGCCAGGGCTATGACTGTCCCATGCCTGCACTGCACAAATGCTCTCTGTGATCAGTGTAAGCAATCTTGGCATTAAATCCCGAACAAGCAAATTCCATGACCTTAAGATGCCACGATGGGTCTGAAACTGTGCTGAAGAAAGCCTGATGCAGTCTTGGGTGTGTGTGTGTGTCTGTTTTGTAGCCTCATATACAGTTTGGGGGCCGGGAAGGAATCCAGCATTGTTTTCACGACTGCACACGAGTCTCGGATCTACAAGGCCAAAAGTGGACTGCTGACAGTGGTGAGTCCTTGCTTGGGGGCCCAGAACGGCTTACTTCAGTCTCCTCTCCTCCATCTTGTCCTCACAACAACCCTGAGAAGTAGATTTGGCTGAGAGCCTGTGACTGGCCCAAGGTCAGCCAGTGAGCTTCCATGGAAAAAGTTCTTAACTTTCTCAAAGAACTCCAAAAGGCTGGTGAGGCAGGACTTCCCTTTGCAGAAGCCATGCTGGTTTTCCCTCAGCAAGCTTTGTCCCTCTATGTGCCTAACAATCCTATCGTTGGTTAGTTTCGTTGGTTAGTTTCTACTAATTTACCTGGGACAGACATTAGGATGACTGCCCTGTAATTTCCTGCTTCCCCTCTGGATCTCTTTTTAAAAGTTGTTGTCACATTTGCTACTCTCCAGTTTTCTGGTACAGCAGCTGATAGTAGATCTACTATCTGAGTTCCTTAAGAACTCTTAGGTGTATGCCATCAGGATCTGGAGACTTATAGTTTTTTAATTTCCTCAGTAGGTCTAGAACTTCATCTCTGGTCACTTCAGTTTGGCTCAGTTCATCAGACTCCCTTCCTGAAAATAGGGGCTGTGGCGTGGCTCCATGCCCCACACTTTCCAGAATGAACACAGAAGCAAAAAAGTCATTGCGCTCCTCAGCCACCTCCCCATCTTCCTTTAGCAATCCCTTTATTTCTTTGCCATCCAAAGGCCCCGCTGCTTCTCTGGCTGGTTTCCTGCTCAGATATATTTTTTAAAACGTTTATTGTCTTGATGCTTCTAGCAACCTGTTCCTCACAATCTCTTTTTTCGGCATGCCTAATTATTGACTTCCATTTCTTTTGTCAGAGCCTGTGGTTCCTCCTGTTCAATTCATTGGGGCAGACCTTCCACTTCTTACCAGAAGCCTCTTTACTTTTTATAGCTTCCTTGACTTGTGTTGTTAACCACACAGGCCTTTCTTTAGCCTTTCCTAACCTGTGGCATGTATTCTATTTGGGCTTCAGTTAGTGCGGTTTTAGATAACTTCCAAGCATCCTCTAGGCATTCAAGCTAGCAGCCTTCCAGGGACTTGGCCTGAGAAGGGACTTTCCGAAAGCCCGTACCCTTTTGCATGTGCCACAGCCCCACCCATGTAACACCCTCAAGACCACCTGGTCTGGCATCCTCTTCCAACAGTGGTAAGTCTGATGCCTCTGGGAAATGTGTGTGTGTAAAATATGGTCAAGTCGCAGCCAACTTATGGAAACCCTGTAGGGTTTCCAAGGCAAGAGGCGTTCAGAGGTTTGCCATTGCCTGCCTCCGGACTTCCACTGCAACCCTGGACTTCCTTGGTGGACTCCCATCCAAATACTAACCAGGACCAACCCTGCTTAGCTTCCAAGATCTGATTGGATCAGGCTAGGCTGGGCCATGTGATGTCAAAGAATGTGTCATCCTTTAAAATGTTTAAAAAAAAATAAATCTAATTCAGGTGCCATTTCTCTGCCTTCTTGTTTGGCTGAAGTTGCCTTCCACTTGCTGGGGATACTAAACGAGAAGGGAATTTGTTTCTGCCTTCCGTCTGACAACTGACTGTTACGTTTAACCCCAAAAGGTGTCGCCCAAAGTGAAGAAGCCCTGATGGGAACACGAGCTCAAGTTCTGCCTGTTACCATGGCTGCTAGGAACAGAACGTTATCACCAACCCCCCTGTACAAAACAGCCGCGTCCTTAAGAGTTTGGATGCCATAGGACTGCTGCAGACACGCCTCACTCCCGTCTTTCCATTTTAAAAAAGCAATATACATATGCAGCTGTTAATGACAGAACCCATCCTTACCCATAAATGTCCAACACTTGATGTTAACACTATTAGAGCTGTAGTTTTGTGACCGTCTCTGTAATCCATGTTCAAAATGATTTCCGTCTCACTGCACTTAACGGATCCAAGCCTTTTGAAAGAAAAGCAACTCTCTGCGACCAGAAGAGGAGCTCCAGCGGCTTAGGAGAGAGGAGAGAGGGAAGAGGGCAAAAGCTCGCTGACCCTCCAGCCTGGAAGAAGTCTGGGCTCCTACCTTCAAGACCAAGTCGCTGGCGGGCTGGCAGCAGGGAGGTATGAGCAGCCCTTATTTTTGCCACCCACAGCTGCTGAGGGGACGTTCCAGCCGCAGCTGTTGCCAGTTGCTATGCTGTCTGCGGCTGGAATTCTGCCTCGCTGACCCAGAGTGAGGCACAAGCTATTGTAAATGGTGATGCAAATAAAGAGATGGAGAGTTTATAAGGGCGTGAAACTGATTAGTGTGTCTGTGTGGAAGTTTCCATCTAGTACTGTGGAATAACCGGATTTGTGACTTGTTTGTACTTATTTACTACAGAACCCTGTACAATAGAATTTTGAAGCGCCCTGTAGACCGTTTCCTTTGCGTCTTATGTTTTGGAAGTTCCCATCTGGCTGGGTCTGAAAAGGGAGCGGACCCAAATGTCTGCTGCAGGACGCATAACTAGCTCCTCCACAGTGCACAGCGTTTCTTGCTGCAAAAGGATCATATAAGGTTCAGAGTTGTTCTGGAGGAGCCTGCAGCCGTGGAGGAAAGAGGGCACGGTGTTTTCTTCTTGTGACTCAGATGGGGGCACCAAGGGAAGATGAGGCTGTACTTCACCCACTGTTGCAAAGCCCTGAACTGAGAGGCAGTCTGGGAGGGGGCCCTGAGTTTGGAGCTGGTTGCTGGTGCTCTCGATTGGCCTGAAAGCTGAGAGTCCTGCTCTAGATCAAGGAGAACACGCAGTCCTGGCGTGATCTCAGGGCGGCATCCTGCAAGGAACTGACCCCCTTTGCAGCTGCAATGATGCAGGAGAAAGCAAACAATGAACTCCTTTCAAGGAAGGGCAGAGTCACGTTTAAATAACAAAAGTTCCTAATTTATTTTCTCTCTCCCCAGATCAGTGTAAAACACTGGACACACACACACAACAAGAAGCCATCGTTTGTTCTACACACAGGAGTGATGCGGGAGTGACTGCCATGGGGGACCTTGAACAGCTGGAATGTTGCGCCCCCAGGGGTGGGGCCCAGTGCATGCTTCCCTCACTGCCATCCCTGGGAGAGGACGGAGGTGGCCCTCTGCGCTTCTGGGGGGGGGGGCAGGGTTCTCCCCGGGGCAATGCATGTGCAGAGACAGTTTCAAAGCAGGCTGTTGTGGCCTTAAATCTGGGAGTCTGCTGAATCAATGCGCACAAACACCCTCTCCCCAATCTCCATTTCTGGAGCGCATCCCGCCAACACTAGGAATGCCTGAAAGAAGAGAATTAACACGCCAGAGTCCCTTCCCTGCTGACCTCTCAGTTCCAGCCACAAAGGCCAGGAGAAGCAGAGGATGCTCTCCTGTCGGGCTTTTCCAGGGCAGCCCAAGGCCACTGACCCAGCTGGGGGCCCACCTGGTGTGCCTACTAATGGCCAACTTTCTTGGCCCCAGCCAAAAACATCGGGGAGGTTTTCTGCAGCTGTTTTTGTGAGTGGAAGTTGAGGTCACCCTGGGTAGAGCTGAGGCCTTCTGCAATGGCCCCGCTGAAAATGTTTTTGCAACCGCAGAGCAGGCTGGAGGGGGGGGGGGAGTTTTCCTTCCACTCCCTCTGGTTCTTCCCCCGGACACAGGAGCAGTGAGACTCACCGCAGGTGGGACAGAAAGGACAGCGGCCGTCTTTCCTTTTTCACCAAGAGCGTGAAGCACCCAGCCTTCTAACCTCGTTTACTCATACAAAGCCATAAGTTCCCCCCCCCTCCCCCGCGCACTTTCCCCTGCTGGGTGAGGCGAGAGAGAACCATCACTAGCTTGATACCTGCTTACATGCTGCCCCCCCCCTCCCCAGGCTAGTCCCACGTTCTTCACAAGCCCCCCCCCCCCAAATGCATAGCTTCTGTCCTCGACAGCCAGCAGCTGAACTTCCTTTAGGCCCATTCTTGATCCTGAGCAGACAGCCCCTCCCTCCCCAGTCCATTGGGGGGGGGGAGACACATGCTGAGCAGAACAGAGCCAGGAAAAGGACTGCGCCCCACCTCTA
Organism: Lepidodactylus listeri; assembly: GCA_029233225.1. Classification (NCBI taxonomy): domain Eukaryota; kingdom Metazoa; phylum Chordata; class Lepidosauria; order Squamata; family Gekkonidae; genus Lepidodactylus; species Lepidodactylus listeri. The sequence continues at coordinate 3,006,730 of JARCFY010000013.1, read as the reverse complement.
GGCATGGAACACCAGATAAGCTGACAGAATGGGTTGGATGCATATTCAGGAGAGAGAGAACTGCCTCGCCATCATGAGAGAAGCCTTAGCCCATCCTCCAGTGGCGGCTCTGCAGTCCTAAAAATGGGGCAGACTCCTGTTGGCCAGCAAAGAGGATGCGGCAGCATTTCCCTCCTACCTGGGGGCTTTTCAAACCCCACACAAGCACTGCTGTGGCGACAGCTGTCCTGTGGCTAAACCCCTCCTCCCCCCAAGTTCGGTCTTCTTTCTCTTTGCACTTATGCCTCCTTCCCCTTTCCTCTTGCACAAACCCATCATGACATCACTAGAAAAATTCTACATTCTCTAACCGTCTACAGCACACCAAGAAGCGGGCCAAGCTCGTGGGACCACCGGGCCTGAGACAGACATGGCAGGCTTTTGAGAAAGGAGGGAGAGGACAGAGGTGGCTGCTTGGAGAAACGTGCAGTACAGAGGCTGCCAGAAACCAGGCCCGGCTGTGGAGGACAAGGCGGCAGTTAGACACTGCCAGTGAAACTCAGGGGCATTTGGGGAACCCAGCCTCCGAGGAAGGGTACTGCAGAGGGCCGCACGTCAAACACCACACCCTTGTCCTTCCACCTGCCCGTCAGAAGCTTCGACAGTTCAAGGCGGACAAGGAACAGGTATAACAAAGGGGCAATACAGAAGTTATCCCCCCCCCCCGAAGTCTGGGCCTGTGCAGACCAGAGGATGGATGGCCAAGACGGGGAGGGAGATTGGTGCAAGTTGTCTTTTTGGCGCACAGCGCCTCCAATGCTTTGGAGTGGACGCTTCTTTTGAGTATCTTCACGCCCTCAGCTCACACCTTAAATCTTTGGGGTGCCTGCCAACTGTATCCTGAACAACCCACCGGACTTCCTCTGCACTGAGAGGTAGATTGAGCAATGCCTCTTTCTCATTTTGCCCAGTCTCTGCTCTCACTGCTGCTATGTCCTGGCTCTCAGCAGGTAGTCCTACGTGAGCTAGGAAAGAGGGAGCTGGGCTCAGTAGGCCTCAAGAAGCCACCCCCCCCCACACGGAGACAGTTCCCTAAGGCTCAGAGGTGGAACAGGCCCCTCCTGCAAACAGGCTTTCCCTGGAGGAGAGGAAACGAGGAGTTTCCCCCTCCCCCTCCCTCGGCCAGGGAGCATCAACACAGCCCCAAACCTCTGCAAGGTGCGTCTCCAGCAAGGGGAGCTCCTAGATGAATCCGCATCAGGATGACATGGGCTGCCGCCGCCAAAATCAGCAGGGCTTGTCTGACTGCAACTGTGTGTAGCAAAGCGGGGAATTTTAAGTCTGCCTAAAACAGGACACAGCGTCCCCCAGATGGACACACACAGACACACAAGCTCAGGGCAGGCATTCTAGCTGACAGCTAGTGGGTGGAGGGGGGGGGCTTAAGGCAACTTGGTGGGGGTTACATGGGGACTCCCCCCCCCCCCCGCCATGGGAAAGAGGAGGAGAAAGAGAAGCGAGGAAAGTCGGGCAGAGCTGTCGGGCTACGGCTTTCTCAAGCCCTTTATGGCTAAGGCCCACTGACCTTTTCCTGCTGAAACAAACCTTGACCGCTCCCAGTCTCCTATCCCTTCGATTACAAGAAATCCAGCACCCCAAAGGAGAAAAACTCGACTGGGCGGGACTCCGAGGACGGGGAAACACCGCTCTCACATCAAGCAAAGAAACCAAACTCTGCCGCAGGTCTCATTGCAGTGCACCCTGCAAGATGCAGCTCCTTTCTTACGTGGACCCTTTTTGGAAGAGAGGGCAGCCGAGGTCTGCAAGCAGAGTGGCCCCCTCCTCCTCCTCGAGCACTGGATTTCGGGGCGAATCAGCAGCACCTTAGGAAAACGCAGCCCAGCCGTTAAGCACCAGACAGGGACGTCTTCTTCCTCCGAGGCGAAGCAAGCTGGAGTTTAAAAAGTGTTGACTGGATCCCTCGGGACTGCAGGGAGGTGGGACACCTCCCGGACTCTAGCGACAGAACTACTTTGTCAAATACTTTTAAAGTCATTCTTTAAAATAACAGCTGATAGGTCTCACGGGATATAAGTTAGGAGGCTGGACGGAGGTTTCCGAACCCGGGGCCCGGTAGGGCCGCCTTCACTGGTGGAGGTGAGCCCGGTCGTCCGGGCGCTTGATGTGAATCCTCCGGACCCGCTCAATGCGCTCCCGCTCCTCGTCCTCCTCCAGGTGGTGGGAGCGGCCCGCAGCCCCTCCGGTGGCCTCCAGCAGCGCATTGTCCGGCCCTCGCCCGTCCTGGGCTTCGTAGAGCAGGATGTTTAGCGTCTCCTCGTAAATCCGGGCTTCTGGGAACTCAACCTGGGTACCCCAGAACGATGGAGGTTAGAAGAAGAAGCAGTTCCCCACTCTGCTTTCCACCCTTCCGCCTCGCATGACACCGAATCAGCCCACCAAGGTCCATCTTGTCTGCTCAGACTGGTAGCGTCTCTCCAGGGTGTCAGGCAGAGGGGGCTCTTTCACGTCACCCGACCCTTTAACGGGAGATGCTGCAGACGGAACTTGGGACCTTCCCTGGGCCAAGCAGAGGGTCCGTCCCAGTCTTCCCTCTGTGCTGAGTTCGTGTGAGCCAGCTCACAGCTTTTTAGCCTCCAGCTCACACTTTTTTGTCTTAGGAAGGAGGGCTCCAGGGCAAACTAATTGACGCAGCAGCCGAATCGCTCGCTCACAACTTTAATGCCGGTAGAGGCTCACAAAGTGGGATTTCTGCCCACAAGACTCCACAGCTGCGGTCCCAACCAAGAGGGCTGCATCACAGTGCTGCCTGTACTCAAAGCCCATCCCAAGATGCGTTTTCTGGAGGCTGCATGCCAGGTCGGCAAGCCTCTGGCCCCGGAGACATGCCAAAGGCTGGGCACCTGGACGGAGCACGGGAGAGCTTTGGAGCAGGGCTGGAGCAGGCGTCATACAGCCATTCCATGGATTCATACACAGATCCCAGATTAGCCCTCGAGCCAACTGTACCCAACCCCAGCTGCTTCTTCCTCCGCTTCCTGTTCCCCACAGCCTCCCCCTGCCCTTCCTCTCGGCTCGTGTTCTCGCCCTGGCTGTGCCCCCCGTGGCTCCATCTCTGGTTCTTGACGGTCCCTCGCTCTCTGGTGGAACTCTGGCCACGCTCCCTTCCAGCCGCTAACAGTGGTGCCATCTGCTCTCCTGTCCTGGTAGGCCTTTTGTCCCACCCCTTTGCCCTCTTTCCCAGCTCCAGCACAGCCTCTTTGTGCCTTGGCTGACCTCTTCCCTCCTGCCCTTCCCCAAATCAGACAGCCCCACCACCGCTGGACCTCCTGAGGGCCCCTGGTGTTTTTGGCCACTGTGTGACACAGAGTGTCGGACTGGGTGGGCCCCTGGCCTGACCCAACACGGGCTTCTCTGATGTTCTTATGTAAACTCTTTGGGGCAGGGACCAGTCTATAATCGGCTTCTGGGATTCTGCCCCTGCAGACTAGTTCTCCAAGTGCTTTTGGATCAGGCACTGCTCAGTTTGTCCCAGGCGGCGCTCAGCGTTTTCAGCAGCCCCACAGAGCAGGTGGGAGGCAGGAGGGAAACGAGCCGGAAAACCCACCTTGGTCTGTTTCTTCTCGGTGGCGTACACGATGGAGGTGCAGCAGACTTCCGCAATCTTGCGCCCTTGCCCGTAGAAAGACCAGCAGCAGATCTCGTCCCCGATGACGTCCTTGATGAAGAGAACCCGCCCGTTGAACCGCAGCGACAGCTTGTCGAAGAGCTCGATGTTCTTCAGCATGTTGTCATCAGAATTGCTGCAGGAAGCCGACGGGGGGACGGTTATGCAATCCCACGGGGTGTTCGGAGGGCCAAGGGGCGCCGCGACAGGGCAGGATGAGGCGGTGTGCTCTGCGCCACACTCCCAGCTGTGACCCCACCCAAAGACCACCGCCGAGGCCTTCCGTCCCCGAGGGCAGTGCTGAGTCTTGGTCAGCTCAGGGCACGAGGCCTCCAAGCACCAGCAACGGGAAGGCTGCAGCTCCCTGATCTCGCGTCGCTTGGACTGGAGCCCTAGCACGCCTCCTCCTGCATGTCCTCCCGGAGAAGAGTTAGATTTGAGTCCCGTTGCTCCTTTGAGCCCAACAAGATTGGGGGTGGGGGGCAGAGGCTTTTGAGAGTCAAAGCCCCTTCATCCAGAGAGCTCTGACGCTTGAAAGCTCGTAGCCCGAAACTCTTGCTGGTCTCTCAGGCGCTTCTGGACTCAAACCGCGCTCTTCTACTGCAGGCTGACACAGCTGCCCTGTGAGACTTGTCCTCGAGCGAAGGGGGCCGCTCACTGCCCCTGCCTTCCCAGTCAAGCACCCAAAGAATCCCTCTCCAGCCCCACTGCCAGAGAAAGCACTTTTGAGCGCAGCGTCTGGGTTAAAGCCCTGGCACGGAGCTCGACAAGTGTGCCAGTCTCTACGTTTCTCCCTCAACTGCTCCGTCCCTTTCCTCTGCCTCTGGAGTTTCCATCCAGGCCAAACCCCTCTCTCTTCTCCCCCCCCCCCCATGGTGCTGTTTTTCTGCTGCCCTTCCGCTAAGGAGCTGCGGGTGGCATCCATGGCAGCTTCCTACCCACATACTCTGGAAAACAACCTTGCGAGGTAGATGAGTGCAAACGAGTGGCCGCCAGAGGCCCCCCAGTGAGCTTCGTGGCTGCGGGGGTGGGCCTCGATTGGGGGGAGGGGTCTGCCAGATCTCAGTCGGACACTCTGACAGCCGCACCTCCACATTACACACACACTCTCCATCAAAGGGATCGACCGTGCAATGGCACATGAAGAAAGCTTTTACCTGGTGTAGGAATACTTGTTGTTGCTTCGGTTGTACAGCAACTTGACCGCTGGCTGCAGGAAAAACAGGCGAGTTCAGTGCTCGGGCCAACAGCCCCGCTGGCTGGAAAGCCCTCCCTGAGGGACAAGGGGGCCAGCTCTGCAGCTGAGGAGGGCACAGGGAGAACAAGCCCCAGGGAAGGGGAAAGGCGGCCGGGGGGGGGGGGGGGAGAGGGGCAGCTGACCAGTAAAACCAGGGCGCCCCCCCCCATATGAAGTGTGTCAGGCCCACTTACCTTGATGGATGTGGCGATCAGTTTTTGCTCTTCTTTGGCGGATGTGATGATGGGCACTTTGCAGAAGGGCTCGTAGACGTCTTTGTTCTGCTGGAATGAGAGCACCAGTCAGAGGCCAGAAAGTGGGCGGAGGCTGCCAGTTCGGGGTTGGGACAGGCCTGGAGATTTCGGGGGTAGAGACTGGGGAGAGCGGGGTACAGGGAGGGGGCTCAGCGTAGAAGGCCACAGGATCCAGCCCTCCACCCCCAAAAGCAGCCTTTCCTCCAGGGGGACTGACCTCCGCAGTGGGGAGGGTGGTTATGTTTCCTGCAGATCCACCGGGAAGCTGGTAACCCAAGTCGAGGCAGAGCCGGTGGTTGCCTTTTGACAGCCAACAACATGGCCACTTATTCCCCCAGCGTGCCTCTGGTGTGTCCACGCAGACACAGATGCCCCTCTCCCCCCATAGCAGCAGCCGGAGGCTCCGGGCCCTCTCCCCTGTCCTCTCCGCACACGGGGGGCCTGCAAAGACCCCAAGGGTCTGTGGCTCATCCTGGCGGCGGGAAGGCTCCAAGCGCTCTGCTGCAAACCAGCCTGTTCCCACTGATGCCTCGGGGGGGGGGGGGGAGACTGGTCGCGTGCCTACCTGTAGGGCCGCCTGGCACTCATCCACCAGGCCCTGCACTAGGTAATACTTCGCCTCTGCCAACAGCTCTTCAATCTCCCGCCGGCTCTCTGGGAGTGGCACGGCCCCATCGCGCAGGTAGTTCAAGATGGTTCCAAAATGCTTCCCGCAGCGGTCTATCAAAATCCAGCCTGGAAAGGGGGCAGAGCCCAGACAGAAGCAGAAAGGGCTGACTCGGGGGAAGAGGGAAGAAGAAGGGGGTGGCCAAAGCAAGCACGGCCCCAGGGGTTCCAAAACACTTTGTGGGAGTCGCTGGGAGCCAGGAGACACCCCCCCCCCCCCGGCCGTGTCCCTGGGACAGAACTGGTGTGGGGGAGAAGAGGCCATGTGGGTTGGGAAAAGTTCCCTCTAAGCTGCGGAGTCTTGTGAGCAAACATTCTACATGGCGAGCTACTGGCATGAAAGCTGTGAGCGAGCGATTTGGCTGCTGCATAAATTAGTTTGCTCTGGAGCCATCCCTTCCTGAGCTGAGACAAAAAGGTGTGAACCAGAGGCTAAAAAACTGTGAGCTAGCTCACACTCACTCAACTTAGAGGGAACACAGGAATAGGACAAAGAAGACCCGCAACCTTTGGAAGTGGAGATGCAAGTCTCAAGTTGGGGAAATGCAACCATGGACCGGCCTGCAAGCAGCCACCCCTCTGGTCACCTGGGCCGAGTGGGAAGCTCCTCCAGGTGAGCAGGCGTGAAGCAGACAGAGGGGAGAACTTTCTTTCAAAATAATCTTCCAGGCACACTGTTGTTGGTCTAGCTCTCTTACAAAGGAACTTTAGAGGGATAATGAAACATGAAATTAATGTAATAATTATGTGACGTGTCAAGTTGCAAATAGCTCATGGCGACTGTGGGGTTTTCAAGGCAAGGGATGAGCAGAGGTGGTTTGCCATGCCTTCCTCTGCACAGTGACCCTGGAATCTCCCTTCCAAGTTTTAACGAGGGCCAACCCTGGTTGGTGGTGGCTCAGAAATTAGGACGCTGAGCTGCAGACTGGAAGGTCAGTAGCTCGGCAGTTTGAGACCCAAGTGCCGCGTGACGGAGTGAGCTCCTGTCTCTGGTCCCAGCTCCTGCCAACCCAGCAGTTTGAAAGCAAGAAATTGCAAGTAGATAAATAGGTACCACTTCGGTGGGAAGGTCACAGCGTTCCATGCGCCTCAGCATCTAGTCATGCCGGCCACATGACCCCGGGAAAAGTCTTTGGACAGCGCTGACTCTTCGGCATGGAAATGGAGATGAGCACCACCCCCTAGAGTCGGATTCGACTGGCTTTCGAGCAAGGGAAACCTTTACCTAACCCTGCTCAGCTTCTAAGCCTTGAGGAGCTTGGGCTTGTCTAGGCTGTTGCTGGACTAGAATTCATTAACAAATTCAAAGTTGATTCATTTGAAATGTGGTGCTGGAGGAGGGTTTTATGGATATCCTGGACCGCCAGAAAGAAAAATGGGTTATTGATTTATTTATTTGATTTATCTCCCGCCCTCCCTGCCAAGGTGGGCTCAGGGTGGCTTGCAACATTCATAAAGTCCAGATGCAGATAAAAATATCATCAGCATTTGAGCCACTCTCTCTAGAAGCGGAAGGGGCCAGTCTGAGGCTACCATACTCAGGCCACGTGCTGAGAAGACAGGAGTCCCTGGAACAGACAGCAATGCTGGGAGAAGTCGAAGGCAGGCAGGAAAAGAGAAAGACGGAACATGAGATGGGTTGACTCAGTCGAGGAAGCCAAAAAGGCCCTCTGTTTCCAGGACTGGAGGCCGGCTGCGAACAAGAGGATGTTTTGGAGGACCTGAATTCAGAGGGCCACCGTAGGTCGGAAGCAACTTGATGGCACTTCTCTCTCTCTCTCTCTCTCTCTCACACACACACACAGGCACACCCTAAATCCAAGACAATGAATTAGGGCTTAATAGGGACCTGGGATTCCTAATGCACAAGAGGTGCCAGAGATCCTGCGCAACTCGCTCCTGCCAGATGTTAATTACTTCAGCTATACCCGTGTAACTTCCTATTGCGTCTGTTTGCCTCCTTCTGTCTGCCCCAGGTTTTGCATTTTGCCTATCTGACACTAGTCGGGAGCCTCCCCCCCCCCCCCCCCGTGCTGAGTAAACGTGTTACTCCGCAGGTTGCATTTTGTTTTGGCCTAGGCTCTCGTGTAACACCTCCCCGCCCTGCCCCCCCCCCACATGCTGTTGTGGATACACAGTGGTGTAAGGGATTTATACTCCAGTGCATCCAAGGAAGTGAGCTCTGACTCACAAAAGCTAATGTAGGAACAAATTAGTCTTTGAAACGCCACCGGGACTCCTCCCCTTCCTTTTTGCACAAGCAGGGGAACTGCCGCAAATTGAAAAGCGGCTGTCGGTGGGCCCGGGACTTTTGCAAACCACTGGACTGCCTTGCCCCTGACCCATCGATTTGTTAGGTCTGTCTCCTGATTTGACCAGAGTCCCAGCTCCGGCGAGCCAGCCTGCAGAGCTTCATTTCGCCAATAAGTGGCATTTTAAAAAATGCAAAAAGAGATGACTATCGAATGGTGTCTGAGGTTAGCGTCTCGCATAGGAAAGCTCCTGCGAGCTGGCACGGCGTCCAGTGATTTACCGAGAAGAGACTGGGAGGAAAACAGAAAAGCTGAACATCTTGTTTCTGAACAAGAATGCCAGCCACGCATTCATCTCCAGTGGACTGAACGGAGCCGCTCCGAAGAGGTCGTCTTGTGCAGCAGCGGGAGGGGCACAAGTTTCCATGAGCTAAGCAAAGGCCAGTTTTATGGGCTGAGATACAAGAATGCACTTTGGGGGAAGGAGGGGAGAGAGAGCAGAGCTCTCGCAGCCAGGCGACTTTTTTTTTTTGACAAATAAGGCCAAAGAATGCACAGGGGCCCTTCTGCTCATGGCATCGGAGTGGCTTGCTCTCCAGGCTGTGCGCGTTGCAGTAGGGCCCCAGCGGTTGCAGACTGCTTCCTTCTGCATTGGGAGCCCGGCTGGAAGGTGCATGGGCCCACTTGCGCCCGAGGCAAAATCTCAAACTGAAGAGGTGTGCCTGTGCACAAAAGCTGATACCCAGAAATAAACGTTGTCGGTCTTAAAGGTGCCACTGGATCCAAACTATGTTCTGGGACTCCCAGCAGACAGACTCCCAGCAACCCTTCTAGGCCACCCATATAAGCCTTACGGGTCAAGGGGAATGCTTCAAGGGCGCCACCTAGAGTGCAGTACCAGCCTGGCCACCTGACTCCTAAGGACCACTCCCTGCCTACAAGGCCGTATAAAGTCCTGCCTCTGCTACTCAGACAGGGCAGCTTATCTCTGCAGTGGCTCAGGATGGAAGTCCTTTGTTCCGGAGACTTTGCCTCCTGCCTCTCCTGAGCTCTATTTCTGCTTTTGATCTTTGGCTGCTGCTTTTGAATGGGATCCTTACCTACTTTGACCCTACTCTTTGCCAAGGGCCCTGATGTCCAACTCCCCTGGAACCCCGACACTCAGTCTCTGTGTGCTGCCTTAGATGGAGTCAAGCTACGATCCTCTGGCAACCAATGTCCAAGGTCCATTTGAGCTGGGGATGCTGGACTCGGGACTTCCCACGTGCCAGGCAGATGCTCCACCACTGAGTTACTGGCGCTCTGAATCTCTGCATCTTACTGGGGTATTTGACAGCAGTTTTAATCTCTACCCCAAAAACAAAGACGGAGTTTGGAAGAGCCCTCTGGAGAGGGCGATGTTTCTGGGACAAGGTAGTGAAGCTCTAGAGGCAGTTCTTGGAGTCCAGCTCAGAGATACGCCCTCAAGCAAGAACAAGGACACACACCCAAGCAGCTGTAAGCGCTAGGAAAGCCATGGCAAGAACCAATTCTTCTGCACCGGTAAAATTGTGTTGCTGCATCCAGTTACGCTGGGAACAGCAAAGGTAGCCTGCAAAGTGGCCCCTGCACTTAGCCAGCTCCGGATTCCATGGCGGAGAAGCAAGCCTGTGGGCCATTCTCCTTCCCCAAGTGCTAAATGTGAGCTGGAGGTGTATTCATTCATTATTTATCTTATTTACAACGGTGGACCATCCAGCATTACCTGTTAGGCAGCTAGCAGTAAAAACAAGCACTGCAAAAAACTTATCATAAAAACAGTGCAACAGCAGAACTAAAATGCAAATATAAAAAACAGAGAGCAACAGTAATTAAATCACAGCACAGGAAGGATCACGGAGGGCGTGCCAGACGAAACAGAAAAGCCTTCGCCCGCTGGGGGCAGGCAGTGGCGAGAGACAGCCAAGTCTCCCCAGGACGAGTCTGGGTTCCCTTTCTCGGCTTGCCTCCTGCCTAATCTCAGAAGGGGGGGGGGGCCCTGAAGCACGACCCCCACAGATGACTTGGGAAGGAGTGGGGCAGTCCTTCGGATATACTGGTCCCAAGCCATAAAGGTAAAGGTTTCCCTTGCTCGAAAGCCAGTCAAATTTGACTCTGGGGGCGGTGCTCATCTGTTTCCAAGCCAAAGAGCCAGCGCTGGCCGAAGACATCTCCGTGGTCACGTGGCTGGCGTGACTAGATGCCAAGGCACACGGAACGCTGTTACCTTCCGACCGAAGTGGTACCTAAGGCCAACGCCCAGATTGTTGTGCCCAGAAACAGACTGGGAACTGGTGTGGATGGGCCAAGGCTGGAATGACTTGGTCCCTGTGACCCACTCCAGTCAACTCCCTGGCTGCAGCATTCTGCCCTCGTTGAAGGTTCTGAACACTTTTCAAGGGCAGCCCCATGTAGAGCTCATTGCAGCAATCTAATCTGGATGTAACCAGGGCAAATATCACCACAGCCCAGGAAAGGCTGCCGCTGGCCGAGCAGTCGGAGCTGGTCAAAGGCACTCCGGGCCACGCCCGCTCCCTGCTTCTCCAGCGATAGGGGAGGACCCAAGAAGACCTCCAGACAAGGGACCTACTCCCCTCGTGGGGAGTGCAACCCCATCCAAAACAGGTGATGCCTTCAATTCCGAGTCAGACCTCTGCTCCCCACTGGCACGTCACTGGCATTGAAATCAAATCAATAAACAAATAATAACAGAGCGGAGTGTGATCAACATATTGGTGCGAATCTAGCCCAGACCCCCAGATGACTTCCCCCAGAAGTTCCGTGTAAATGCTAAAGAGCCTAGGGGACAAGACAGAACCACTTCTGGGACCCCACAGGCGCAAAGGGCTGAGCAGCAGCCCCCTCCCGCACCATCTGCTGACACCTATCCTTCAGGTAGGACTGGGACCACCGCAAAACGGTATCTCCCAACCCCTTGCATTATGCAAGGGGTTGGACTAGATGACCCTGGAGGTCCCTTCCAACTCTAGGATTCTGTGATTCTATTCCTCATGCACGAACCCGCCTGCAGCCATCTCCACACAGCTCCAGCCATTCCAACCGTTCCCTTGGATGTCTCCCGTCCACTCCTCTCCTTTGGCTCTTCTGGAGAACCAGTTTAGGGAGCGGGACAGAAGACTCCAAGCCTGTGCTTGTCCTCTGTGGCTCTCCCCCACCTCCAACTCTCCCAGCAGGATCCCAGAAGTCACCTGGACGTTGCCAGCAAATCCACTTTGCGTGACAGCTTCTCTCATAGCAACCCTGCAGTGACTGGGGAAACCTAAGCTTTTGGCAGGACTCTTTTTCCAAGCAACAGTCCTGGTGGAGGGGCTTCAATGACCATCTCACACGAACACGTGAAGCCGCCTCCTACTGAGCCAGACCCCCCTCAGTCCATCAAGGTGAGTTTTGTCTACTCAGACTGGCAGCAGCTCTCCAGGGTCTCAGGCAGTGGTCTTTCCCATCACCTCCTGCCGGGTCCTTTTAAATGGAGATGCTGGGAGCTGAACCTGGGACCTTCTGCGTGCCAAGCAGAGGCTCCGCCACTGAGCTACAGTCCCCCCTGTCCCTCTCTTAGCCACCCAGTCCCTTCCTAGCAGGCCCAAGGGGGTGGAGTTTACCTTCGCTGTCTGTGAGAACCTCCATACGGCCACTGAACATGGCCTTCAGCATCGTGTCCTGCTTGGTCAGCGTCTGCATGGTGGTGTAGTAAAGGCCCCCGCCAATGTTCAGCTTCACATACTTGGAGCTCGGACTGGCGCCTTTGAAGGAGGTGGTGCGTGTGGCGGCTGCCGGCACGGCTGTGCTCACCACGGTTTCTCCGGACATCTCTTCCTGCAACGGAGAGGGGGCTTTGGTGAGGGCCCCGGGCCCCTTTGGCTACGTGGGGAAGCTAAGCCCACAGACCAAGCCAAACCCGTTCCTCTTCGGGCTTCGCAGGGCTGGCAGGCAAAGCAATGGGGCCACAGGTGTGCGCGCGGTGAGGTCATCCTCAGTGCAGCCTGCCACTAAATGCACTTTCTGCCTCCTTTGGTTCTGGTCACCCGACACTTGGCCCTGCTACAGGACTGGCCATGAGCTATTGTTTCAGCTGCTGCCATTGCCGGAGAGGCAGCCACCCCTCATTGCATTACAGGTGAAGAAAACATGGGCATCAAGTCTCCGGTGACCTCAGCGCCCTCAGAATGCGGACTTGCAGGCAGGCATGCATGCAAACTCCAACTGCGGCAGAACAGCTCGAAAAGCTCCCTTCCTCAAAGACCCGGAGTCATCCGGTATCTAAGAAAGGAGCTTTGACTCTTGAAAGCTGGTAACCCTCCCCCCCCCACAAAAAAAATCTCGTTTGTCTCTAAGGTGCTGCTGGACTGGAATCTAGCTGTTCTACCGCAGACCGAAACGGCCACCCTCTGAAATGCAAACCGCAGTGTCTCCCTTGCAGAAATGGTGCTGCAGCGTCTCCTCGAGGTCCAGTCTTTAAGGCCCAGTTCTTGCAAGCAACAGAAGGGTGGCTGACCTGTGACTGGGCTGCACCACTTCAGAATGGAGATGGGGGAATCCCATGAAGGTGTGCTCTTCCTCACAGATGGAAAACTGGTCAGTAAAGGTGGAACCTGCGCCATAATCCCCTTCCCTCTGACATGGGCAGGGGGCTCTCTTGGGTGGGGGAAGGAAGACTCATTCTGACCCCCATTCCCCCCCCCCCCTTTCAGCACTGGGGAGCCCAGATCAGAGAATAACTTTGGGGACCAAGGTCTCTGACTCAGCGGCCGTGCTTCAAGGTGCAGCCTTCAGCATCTCACCCAAAGGGAGCAGGCGGCTTAGAGAAGGGCTAGCCTGCGGGCTCTGGGTTGGGGCTCCACCCCCACCCCCATTCCAGGTACAAAACTGCAAATGTGGATCGGGAGAGAATGGACCTCAAGGCTTTGGGGCGAAGAACTGCCCTGCAGCCACACTACAGGCTCCAAGGGTCATCGGAACCAACTTCCAAACTCGTATCCGTCAGTAGAAAAGAGCTAGAGTCCAGGAGCATCTTAAAGACCAACAAAATACATGGCCGGGTGCGCGATTTCGTGAGTCCCTGCCCAGTTCTGCTGTGGAAGCCTATGAGAATCTTGTTCCACGGTCCCTCCTGAACCACTGAGTTGTACTTCCCCGGGGGCCCGTAACACACCACGCTTGGGAGACATCTCCAGACTTTACACCCCTGTGCCATGAGCACACAGTGCCTGCCGGCCTCGCCTGTTGTTGCCTTCAGCTCCTCCCGCTTGGAATATTTTTTCTCAGTGCCCAGAGAGCGACTCTGCTCCCTGCCTGCAGAGATGGGAAGACTCTTGGAAGAGATTTTACAACCCGGAGGACTGCAAATGGCGGGATGAGTAATCTCAGCCTGTGGGAGAGGTCTTGGGCTGGGTTGTCCCCCCACCCACCCACCCACCCACCGAAGCATCCAAGGCTAGGGGTCTGCTCAGCTGTGCTCCAACTAGAGAAGCACATTCACCTCTTGTCCCCCTCCTGAGCCGACAAGGCAGCCTTTCTCCATGGCCTGCGGACTGTTTGTTTTGCATTTGGTCTGGCCTGGGAATTCCAGAGCCCCCCCCCCCCCCCCCACAACAGGGTTTTGACCCAAGAAAGAACTCGAGCAAAGACTCATCATGAGTCAGATTTTCCATACTGCTGAAAACAATGGAAGAAGCGCTCTGATTGCCCCCTTCTACCTCCTTGAACGTTAGCTAACCAATTCTACACTCCTAAAAGCAGGCACCGATTCCTTCTTAGCTTCCTGAAATGAAAACCACCAAAGCATTTCAGCTTGCAGGAGAGCAGGAATGGAAATTTCCTTCCGCAGATCCAATATTCTGTAGTGATTGATGCCAGGGTGGCGTGCCAGCCTGGTCGATTTCCTGCACATCTGGTCAGTACACGGATGCTGAGTTGCATCCCTCTACCCAGCCAGGGCTCACCTCTGTCCTACCAGTTTGTTTCCCAGTTTAAGAATTTTGAGACAGCTTAATTCTCCAGTCAAACTAGGAGAAGTAGGAGGGAATATTCAACTGTGACCCAAGAACAACTGACATGAACCAGCACAGCAGCAAAGCAAAAGAGAAGGAGTTGCCGGTGCAAATCCCGGCTCAGACACGAATCCATGAGAGGGTCTTAGGCAAGCTTTCTCTGCTTCAGTCTGGGGACTTGTAGCAATGGTCCTCCCTCAAAGGGCTCTGGTAAGGATTAGGGAAAAGATGTGAAGCATCTGAACCCTTCAAACATGTGTATTTTAACAGCCAGTTTGGTGTAGTGGTTAAGTGCGCGGACTCTAATCTGGGAGAACCGGGTTTGATTCCCCACTCCTCCACTTGCACCTGTTGGATGACCTTGGGCAAGCCATAGTTCTGGCACAGCTGTTCTTGAAAAAGAGCCGTTTCTGTCAGAACTCTCTCAGCCCCGCCTACCTCCCAGGGTGTCTGTTGTGGGGAGGGGAAGGGAAGGGAGTTTGTAAGCCACTCTGAGACTCCCTTTGGTAGTGAAGGGCGGGGTATAAATCCAATCTCCTCTTTTCTTCTTCAAATGAACCATCCCTAATGCAGGTTGCAGTCACATGTGCAAGATAAAGCGGGGGGGGGGGGGAGAGAGGTTATTTCCTCTGGCGGAAGCTGACCCGCAGTTGCGCAATCACACAGTATTTTGAAGCTGAGGGCACAGCCTGCCACTGCGTGATCAGACGCAACCACAGATGAGTCAGGGTTGGGGTTTTTTGCTGTTTGTCTCTGATGCACTTAAACGAGGGATCAATGATTCGCACCTCAGCCCTGAGGGCTTCCTATGGAGTGTGCGATGATGCACATACTGAGAAAGGGGGGGGGGGGGGACAACGGCACGGAGTTGGGGTGGTCTATCAGATCATCCCGACACCACAAGAGTGCACTGGAGCGATCAGACGCGGGAAAGTCAGTCTGTGGCCCGTAGCAACCCGTTTGCTACCAGACTTTCCGAGGTGTCCTTTAAATCCACTTTTGTGGTGGAGCAAAATGGGTTGCTTACGGCTGTGGGGCGCTTCCCAGATGTTGCTGTCTAATCACGCTCTCTTAATCTGAGCCAGTCCACTGGAAAGGCGGGATAAAAATGCAAAAAATGAATGAATAAATAAATCTGCCCGGCATTTGCACCGATGTCGGGGCTAATTGTACGTGTGATTGCAACTGCAATGTGGCTTTTCTAACTTCTGCAAGGAGGCATGCATTTCCAGCCCAGTCAAGCCGCCTGGACTGCCCAGGGACCAAGCTAGGAGTGACCACAAGTGGCCTTCTGACCCTGTTGCTTTCAGATGTTTTGCCTTCGCTGACACTTGTCAAAATTAACTTGCTTGCTGAGAATCCCCTTGTCATTGCAGAAAAGTCTGGGCCAGTTTCCAGAGTGGGGTGTGTGCTGTGTTCACATGGAGCAACTGGGAGGCTGGCTGGACCTCACTAGTCCCAATTTGGGGGGGGGGGGTTCCTAAGGACACCTCCCCAACCCCGCGGGTGCTCCTGTAAGGGAAGAGCAGAGCTGGAGAGGCCAAAGTCTCTTTGGAGGGCCTGGCCTGCCATATTTACTAGACTTATAACCTGCCTTTCTCCCTAATGAGGATCCAAAGCAGTCTACATTGTTCTCCTCTCCGTTTAATCCTCACAACAACCTTGTGAAGCAGGTTAGGCTGAAAGTGCATGACTACCCAGGGTCACCCAGCAAGCTTCTATGGCAGAGAAGGGATTCGAACTGGGATCCCCCAGATTGCAGACTGACATTCTAACCGCAACACCGCACAGGCAGTAAGGGGCTAACAAAGACCAGAACTTGGTCTGAAAGCCTCCTTTCTGCAGCTCCTCACGTGACACAGCAACCCGGGTTTCAAGGCTCCTTGCTTTTGCTGCAGCCAACCACCCGGCTCTCTTTCTGGGACAGATGAAGCAACCCGAGACACCAGCGGAAAAAGCAGCTCTTTTTCAAGTGCCTCCCCGGGCCGAAGAGATCAATGAGCCATCCAACACCCAGAGCTCTCTGGGCTGAGCTTCCTTTATCAGGCAACGAGCCGGGCTCAACAGGCTGCGAAGAACAATGCAAGGACTGCAGCCAAAAGCAGGGACCCTCCCTTGAGCCTGGCCAGAGGGGCGAGCTGACCTTTAGGGCCGCCCTGCAGATAGCGCGCCGGCAGGAGGAAACCCATGAATAATGCAGCTCGGGCAGGCCTGAACATTCCATGCAGGGATGGACCCGTCAGCAGCAGAAGGGAGCTCCAGTTACCAGGCTGTCTCCGGGGTGCATCTGCAAACGGGCCAGGGAAAAGGCTCCCCTCTCACCAGGCAAATGGAGCTAATGGGCCTGGCCTAAATATTCCCACTTCCAGCCAGAGCAGCAGCTGCAGCAGCCTCTCTTGCAGCGCCGGCCACTGCAGAGCCAATGGGCCTGCCTGGGAGCAGAGAGGGATGATCACCCTGTAGGGTTCCCAGGTCCCACCGGGCTACCGGCGGGGGATGGGGGAGGTAGGGTTGCCAGCTCCAGGTTGGGAAACTCCTGGAGATTTGAGGGGCGGGGCCTGGGCAGGGTACCACAGTGGGGTACAGTGCCACAGAGCCCCCCCCCCCCCTCCCAAGCATCCCTTTTCTCCAGGGGAGCTGATCTCTGTAGTCTGGAGATGAGCTCTAATTCCAGGTTCAACCTGGAGGCTGGCGTCCCTATCACCCTGGCTTGTCTCAAGGGTGACTTATTCCCCCCCCCCCCACACCCTTTTCCAAGCTGCGCTCTGCTTGCCAGCCTTTCCGACGCCCCGACCCTGCTGGCAATTGGGGGGGGGTCGCCCCTGGTCCTCAGGCTCCCCCCCCCGCCCGTGGCCCATAGGGGGACCCCCCCCCGCGTCTCAAGGAGGGGGGGGGGCCAAGCGCCGCGGAGATTCTCCCCCCTCCCCAAGCGAAGGCTGCGCGCCGGGGAGGGAGGGAAGGAGACAGGGAGCCCCCCGGGTGGGGGCGTGCTCGGAGGAGGAGGAGGAGAAGCGGGACTGGCTTTCCCCAGAGAGACCCCCCCCGGCCCGCTCAGGGAGGAGCCCCCCCCCCACCGAGCCCCCCCCAATTTAGCCCCTGCCGCCCCCCCCGGCTTCTTCTCCCCTCCCCCCAATTTGGTCCCGGCCCCTCCCTAGTTGTTGGCCCCCCCGCCCCCGGGTGGGTGCTCGCTCACCATGAAAAGCCCGCGCCAGGCCTCCCCCCGCCGCGAAGGATCCGACCGACTCAGGAAGTGCCAGGGACGGACGGCGGGAGGGGGGCCGAGGAGGAAGAGGGCGATGACGTTCGGGGGAGGGGGCGGGGACGGGAAACTTTCTCCCTCCCCCCGCAAGCGCCGCCCCCCCCTCCTCGCCCCAGTTGGCCCCCTCCCTTGCCTTTCCGGCCGGAACCGAAAGGGAGCGGAACCCGAAGCGGGCAGGTCCGGAGTTTCCGGCCGAAGCGCTGTGAGCGACGGACGCTCCGTCGTCCGGGTGGGGGGGGGGGAAGCGGCCCGGAGGATTGAAAGGGAGCGCGCCGAGTTTGGCTTTGGAGAGTGGGGGGAAAGCGGTTTTGATATCTGTCTGTCGGTCTTTATTTACGTTTCCGCCTCACCGCCGTCGCCGGGCCGCTCCTTTCCTGACCCCAGAGGGCCACTTCCGGTGCAGCGGCGGAGAGCGGAAGTGCCTGTCTTTCCCTTCGAATCTATGCCTCCCGGGAGCCGCCGGAGCGGGGCAGGAGGGAGGCGGCTGCGGCGGCGGGAGGAGGAGGAGGAGAAGGTCGCCGCTGTCCCCTCCCTCGTCCTCTCGAGTGCTTTCGGGCGGCCCCGGCGCTCCTCACGGCCTGGACTCGGCCCCCAGCGAGCGACAGCCCCGCGAGGTAGGCCAGTCCCCGCATCCCCCCAGGGGACAGAGAGAGGGAGGGGCGGGGGAGGAGGAGGCGCTCTTGTGCCGCCCCAGGCCAGCGCCCGAATCCTCATCACCCCCCCCCGGGGGGCGGGGCGGAGGGTTATTCTAGGAGGGCTCAGGCGCCCCCCCACCCCGCCCCACCCCACCCCGACGTCTCCTCTGGCGCCCCCCGCCCCTCCCCCAGCCACGGGACTTCAGAGCTCCCTCTAAGCCGTGGAGTCTTGTGAGCAAAGATTCTACTTCGCGAGCGATTGGGCTGCTGCAGCAATGAGTTTGCTCCGGAGCCGGATTCTCCCTGAGCTGAGACAAAAATGTGTGAGCAAGACAGATGATGTCTCAGTTAGATCTGGAGCAATGCTCCCTCCGAGTTGTGGAGTGTTGTGAGCAAAGCTTCTACTTCGAGAGCTACCGACATTGAAGTTGTGAGCCAGCCGTTTGGCTAATCCTTCCTGAACTAAGACAAAAAAAAGTGTGAGCCGGAGGCTAAAAGACTGTGAGCTAGCTCACTCTAACTCAACTTAGAGGGGATCATTGCCTCTAGGCTGTGGAGTCTTGCAAGCAAAAATTCTACTTTGTGAGCTCTGGGCATTAAAGTTGTGAGCGAGCGATTTGGCTGTTGCGTAAATTAGTTTGCTCTGGAGCCCTCCTTCCTGAGCTGAGACAAAAATGTGTGAGCCGGAGGCTAGAAAACTGTGAGCTAGCTCACACTAACTCAGCTTAGAGGAGGGAACACTGCCCTTGAGGGCCTGAATCCTTGTGGGCTGCAGTTTTGCCTTTCGTGACTGAGCTGGGGAAGCAACGTGCGACCATCGCACTTGTCTCACGCTTCCTGCAGGGAACTCAGAGTAGTCTCCATGCCCCCCCTCCACTGCTTCTTCCCAACAACCCTGTGAGGAAGGCTAGGCTGAGAGTGTGTGACTTGTCTGAGGTTGCTCAGTGAGCTTTCATGGCTGAGTGGGAATTTGAAAGTGGGTCTCCCACATTCTAGCCCGACACTCCCCCACATTGTCTCTAAGGACCTGTGCTTGATAGCTGGATTCAGTGTGCAAAGTGAGGCAGAAGTCCGAAGGGCCGACGTATGTTACTGGGCCCCTCTCTCTCTGTATGTGTCCTTTGTGATATGGTTTGGACTGGTGCCGTCTGGGGATTTGGTAGCCATTTCATGACTCTAGACTAACTAAACTAAGATTAACCAGCAGTAAGGAACTAGTAACCCTTTATCTTACCTGTTCTTGACATCTGTTCTTCCCTGTTCTTGACATGAGCCAGTTTGGTTAAGTGCACGGACTCTAATCTGGGAGAACTGGGTTTGATTCCCCTCTCCTCTGCTTGCACCTGCTGGATGACCTTGGGCAAGCCATAGCTCTGGCACAGCTGTCCTCTCAAGGACTGTTGTCTCAGAGCACTCTCAGCCCTGTACCCCACAGGGTGTCTGTTGTGGGGAGGGGAAGGGAAAGGAGTTTGTAAGCCACTCTGAAACTACAAGTGAAGGGTGGGGTATAAATCCAATCTCTTCTTCTCCTGTTGGTGGGCTGACCGTGTTGCCCTTGCATAACGCTGTTGTGCTCCTCCTGGAGCTGGGAACAAGTTTCCTCCAGTCTGGAATGCAGCTGCTTGAGTGATCGTTCGGCTGTTGGTCCTCAGGCCAGGGATGTGATTTGGTGCTCTTGCATTGGGCTCCTGAGCACTCATCCTTTCTCATCTGCTGCATCTTTGGATTGGTGCACATAGCTTAGAAAAGGCCACTGGACACTGGCAATTAATTTGATTATTTCTCTGCAGTGAAGGAAGGAGGCATTTGGAGGAGGTGAATTCAGAGTGAGGGCGAGTCATGTTTGTCTACAGGTGACCACTGCAAAAAGCACCTCTTTGGGGTGAGTAGCTCAGTCTCTTGTTGTTGTTGCTGTTTCCGAATGAGAATACAGGATTTGGTGCAGGTTTTCCTTTTGAAGATTTCCTTACTCCGGACGGTGGAGTCCCATGGGGCTGTCATCCTGGCTCAGCCTTGCAGGGAAGTCCACAGAAGTTATTATAGCCAACACAAACACTGCGGAGTCCACCTGTACACAGGAACAATAATCTGTGCCTGTCAGCGACAACTCTTCACCTGAAGGGAATTCTTGCTCTCCGCTGGGGACTATGCGGGAGCCTTCCTGGCTTGCTGTAGCCGAATTGGAGGGGAATTGCAAAGAAGCCATGTGTCTGGACTCAGGGGGCTCCAGGACTATGTCAGGGGGCTCCTCCTCCTCCAGCCAACGTTCCAGGGACTGGAGAACTTTGCTAGCTTTTCCTAAACGCTGTGGGCTTGAGTCTCACAGGGCCTCCCGCCAGATGGCCTCACCTGGTACATCCAGATTGTCTAGAGCCGTCTAATGCAGTTGGCTGCAGTCCTAGTTCTTCAGGCGCTTGTTATTTAGTTTCATCCATCCTTTTTTTTTTTTTAATGCAGCACATAGCTGAAAGTGAATGGGTCGCTGCCCCATAGGCCCAGCATCCTGATAGAAGCACGAAAGGGAGGGGCCCAGGAAGGAAAGGATTGCTGTATTACGGCTGGCCTGAAGAAGTGCAGCAGGAGGGGCTGCCAAGCAGACTCGAAGGGCTCCTTTTCCATGCTGCAGTTTCCCCAGAGTGTGACTCCCACCCTTGCCGTGACCCCTTTCCCTCCCCCTTACTGTATTCTTCCGTCGACAGGAGTCTGCAACAATGTTTAGCGCCTCCCAGTCATCCAAGGCTCAGTTCCTTGACAAAGCACGCCAGGCCCGCGAGGAGCGGCGTGAGCAGAAGGAGCGCGACCGGGCTGCTGTGCAGATCCAAGCCCTGGTCCGGAGGTTTCTGTGTCGCTGTCGGCTGCAGCGGGAGATCAGGTATGGGGCGATGATATACATGTGGTGGCAGTTGGGGGCTGAGTGGCTGTGCAGTGCGACTGAGGCCCTCTTGCCGGTCAGAGTCGGCTCTGGGATTTTGGGGTGCAGGCCCCAGGCCCTCCTCAACATGGTAGAGATAAGCAGGTTGCCCTCTTGAGTGGCCTTGGGGAGAATGGCAGGTGCTCTTGGGGCAGGATGTGTCGGGCCAGGAATGGAAAGGACTCTTCCCCCCCGCCCCTTCTCTCTGGGCATTTGCTTCCCTTCTTGAGAGCCTGGTGCCAGCCGGGAATCTTGAACCAGCCATTTGTGATCTGCTTCCTTCTTCAGGAGAGAGGTGGATGATTTCTTGGAAGCCAGTGGTCCCGGGCCTGGCAGAAGAACAGCCCTCTCCATCTTCAGGACTTCCCGGAAGCTGCTCTTTGTTTTCAGCTTCCAAAGTGACAAAGAGGTACGGCTCCTTCTAAGTTGCCTGATTCCCTGCTGTGTTTCTCTTGTTCTGCTTGCTTGAGCAGTGTCCCTGGGCGGCTACGCTGGCCCTGGAGCCAGGAGTTGGGAGGCTGAGCAGAGAGGAGAGGAGGGGCAAGCGCTGGTTCTTCAGAAGCTGGCCTCTGTGTTGTAAATAAGCCCCCTGGCCTGTGCATGGGAGCATGCTTGTGGACCCCGAGAGAGCTGCTAGAGGGATCAACTGACCGGTGTAGCTACATCCACCAAGAAGCCTGCCGCTGCATCTCTGTACGAGGCACTGCTCAGAGTGTGTCAGCTGATGGTCGCCGTTCTTTAGGAAAAGTGGCCAGCGATGCTCCCTCTAAGCTGTGGAGTCTTGTGAGCAAAACTTCTACTTTCTGAGCCACTGGCGCTAAAGTTGTGAGTGAGTGATTTGGCTGCTGCATCAATTAGTTTGCTCTGGTGCCATCCTTCCTGAGCTAAGGCAAACACGTGTGAGCTGGAGGCTAAAAAACTGTGAGCTAGCTCACACTCACTCAGCTTAGAGGGAACACTGGTTGCCAGTTCCATTTTGGATGGTTGATTGGAGCCAACTGCATACTCTGGGCAGCAGGATTACCCACCCTCATGAAGGGACTCCCTGTTGTATCTCTGATAGAGTCACTGTCTTGGGTTGTTTGTTGTCCATTGGGAAGTATGCCCAGATCAGTGACTCGTGCAGAGAAAAAGGAGGAGGAATCCCCTTTGAGGGAGTAAGAATGCAGTGTGCCTTGTATTCTAATGCAGAAACATCATGTCCTGGCTTCCAGAAATTTGGGGCATGCTGCCTGACTTAGTGCTTTTGGGCTGGCATGGCAAAGCTATTGTTAACCCATCACGGACTGTTTCCCTCTCTCTGTTTGTTGCAGCGATTTGAAAAACTATGCCGATGTATACTTAACAGTTTGGATGCTGAAAATGAGGCAAAGGTGAGCCTGCTCAGTCGCACAATGCAAGTGTGAAACTGAGGTTTGTGCGTGCGCTTTTATATAAGCCGTATTCTTCTACTGACCGAAGATCACAGAAAGTGGAACAATATTTAATCACACAGGGACCCAGCTAAGTATTGTGTGTTGCCATAGTGAAAAGCTCAGTCGTATGGCACAGCCCCCAGAAAACGATACGGCTGTGTGGGAATTCTCTGAGAGCCCGTGTGGCGGGACGGGGAGAGTGTTGGCACAGGGTTTGGGGCAGGGTAAAAAATGTAACCATTTCCTGGGGTTTTAGCAAGAAGATGTAAAGCGGCTTTTAGGACAGCAGTGTGACATTTTGCAGTCCAGTTTCAGCATTTCATGTCGGGCTGGTTGCCAGATTGCGCTGCTGCTGTGGCCACAGAAGATGCAGCTGGTGGAAATCCTCCCTTCTGGACAACTCAGAGCTAAACCTTGGCACCCCCTCACGGCCTTAGCTGCCAGGCCCCCCCCCCCCAGTTCTCCGCAGAAGTTTCATCCCCGTCTTTCCTGTGGGTTCTTGCATATTACTGTGCCCCCCACCCCCCCCCCAGCCCTCCACCTCTGGAGCCTTTGCCCTTTAGCTCCAGTTAGCTTTTCAGTCCTTAGCCTGCCCCTACCTGGCTGCTTCTTCTTCTGAAGGGAGGTTTGGAACCCTGTCCAAACTGATCCCTCTGCCCCCTTCAGGAAGTGGGACTCTGATTGTCTCTCTGCTCTCGGCTTTCCTGCCTGAGAAGTTGAAACGGCCCCAGGGAACCCCTCTGGCCTGACCCGCCTGTGTCATAACGAAGGGGTAGCTCCCCTCCTGCCAGTCACTCTCATTGCCTCCTCCTGGTTTTGGCCCCCAGGTGTGGTACGTGTCGCTAGCGCTCTCGAAGGATCTCACCCTCTTGTGGATCAAGCAGGTCAAAGATATTCTGTGGCTCTGCTGCGAATATCTCAAGCAGCTCAAGGTACGAGTGGATTTGTTCCTCCCCTCTTTGTGCGTTTGCCTTTCTGGGACTTGGACTCGGGCGCTCGTTTCACGTCGCCGGTGGTTTCTTTTCCCAGCCTGACATCTTGCAAGATTCCAAGTTGGTGAACTTGCACCTCACAATGTTGGTGACCTTTACAGACACGTCCACGTGGAAGATCCTGCGGGGAAAAGGTGTGTGGGTGAGGGGCCTATCTAGAAGATTCTATCGTCTAGCAGATGTCTCACAGCCTTTTTCTTTAGGAGACTTGTCCATTTCCCCAAAGGAAACTAGGCTTCCCTTTACCCCGGCCTCCTAGAGAAAGCTGTCCCTTGGTCTGTGCTTCGTACATAAAACTTTTAAAAATGCAGTTAGGTACTACCTTTTGTTCGAGCAGCTGTTGTATTTGTAAATTTTTTGTGGCAAAGCATGCCTAGCTATCCTTTCTGGACAGGATCTGCAGCACACAGCCCTGCCTGCCTGCCTGCCTCCCCCCCCCCTTCGTCATCTTTCTATCCTGCCCTGAACCTACTGCCCTCTCTCCATGTGGCTCAGTGGTAGAGCATTTGCTTGGCATGCAGAAGGTCCCAGTAGGTTCAGGATGGACAAAAGGAAATACTACTTGACACAGCGAGTGATTCAAATGTGGAATTTGCTGCCAGAGGATGTAGAGATGGCCACAGGAGTAAACAGCTTTGAAAGGGGATTAGATAGATTCATGGAGGAGAAGTCTCATCAGTGGCTCCTAGCCCTGGCTGGCTGTGTCCCAGTTTCAATTGCTGGTGTCTCCGGTTAAAAGGATCAGGTGGAAGG
Source organism: Lepidodactylus listeri (assembly GCA_029233225.1). Taxonomy (NCBI): domain Eukaryota; kingdom Metazoa; phylum Chordata; class Lepidosauria; order Squamata; family Gekkonidae; genus Lepidodactylus; species Lepidodactylus listeri. Next base: position 2,982,666 of record JARCFY010000013.1, on the reverse strand, counting down.
TGATGTAAAAGACCTCTGCTGGAGACCCTGGAGGGCTGCCGCCAGTCTGAGTACACAATACGGACTTTGATGGACTGATGGTCTGTTTCGGTAGAAGGCAGCATCATGTGTGTTCATATGAGAAGCACTTCTGTCATGTGCTCAGAGTGAGATGTGGGAGAAGCTGAGAGGAGGGCCGGCCCTGCTTCAACGGGTTAATTTTCATGGTGGAGATGGTCTTTGAACCAGAGTCTGTAGTCTTGCATTTTAGCCATTCTGGCACAGGATAGAGCTGTAAGCCAGGTGCAGGGACTGAAGAGCAGCACCCTGAGTGACCATTCCTGTGCCTTCAGGGTACAGACTTTAGCACGTGGATTGCACACTTGGGAGTGGGATGGGTGTGGATTGTGGTGTAGGAGGGAGGAGCTTATGTCTTTGCTTTTGTGAGACTTCTGAATCTAATCAATAAACCAGACTTTTGATGAAGCAAAGAGTTCCTTTATTTTTAATGATGGTTCAGGTACTTCATGTTTGTTAGAGATACTTAGTTACAGACAGTGAGGATTAATATACCCCCCACCTCCAGGTAATAGCAGGCAAAGAGCCAATCAGGATGGTTACAAAAAAGCACGAAATTCTCTGAGCCGTTAGTTCCCACCGAAAAGGCACTAAAGCACTAAAATCCCCCCCCATGCCCCTTAGTGACCTCTAATTGCAGATTGCAGACCAGACACCTGGCTAGAATAACAGTTCCACAGTTCCCCAAGGTTACAAAAGCAGATAAAACATTCGAGTCTCCGGAGAGAGAAAAGGGAGGTGACGAGCCCAGATAGCCAGGCTGTTTATGACGTGATGGAATGCAGCAAGCCATCCTCCCGGGGAGAAAAAGATACATTAAACAGGACAGGCAATAAACCTCAAGGCAAAGCGTAAATTATATATAGACACCCCAGATACCAAGAATTAATGGCAGAGCCCAGATAGCCAGGCTGTTTATGACGCGATGGAATGCAGCAAGCCATCCTCCCGGGGAGAAAAAGATACATTAAACAGGACAGGCAATAAACCTCAAGGCAAAGCGTAAATTATATATAGACACCCCAGATACCAAGAATTAATGGCAGAGGCTTTAGGAGACTCTGACAGCTTTGCGTGAACTGGGGGGGGGGGGGGAGGGGCGGCGGCGGTTAGGCCTTCGGGTGTCCCCCTTGGTTCTAAAGCTAAGAGCTGAGCCGGAGAGGAGCTTTGTCCCCTGTGTCATGTGATTGCCTGCTCTTCTTAGCGGTGTCCTTTCCCCCACTGCTGTTGCAGGAGAAGCTCTGCGGCCAGCCATGAACCACATCTGTGCAAATATAATGGGACATCTCAACCAAAAGGGCTTTTATTCCGTGCTCCAGGTTTGTTTGCATTTCTGCGATCCCTCGGTCTTGCCCTGCCCCCCTGGGGGGTTGTGACAGGCAGCATCAATCATTTCTCGTAATTACTGCCTTTCCTTGCAGATTCTGCTAACAAACGGATTGGCACGATCCAGACCTTCCCTCTCCAAAGGGACCTTGACTGCTGTGTTTTCTCTCGCGCTGCGGTAAGACCTGCAGGTGAAGGCCCGGCAGCCACTCGGGGAGAGCTGCTCCGAAGACATCCTGCCTCCATTTCTCTCTCCTTTATTCCTGATGGTTAATACTTAACATTTGTGTAGCACTTTCCAGTGTCCAAAGTACTGCCTTTTATTATCACCACAATCCACACAAAAGCCCTTTAAGGTAGGCCACCTAGATAAGAACATAAGAGAAGCCAGTGTTGGACCAGGCCAGTGGCCCAACCAGTCCTACACTCTGCGTCACACAGTGGCCAAAAACACCAGGTGCCATCAAGAGGTCCAGCAGTGGGGCCAGGACACTAGAAGCCCTCCCACTGTTGCCCCCTGAGCACCAACAATACAGAGCATCACTTGCCCTGGATGTAAGACCATCAGAGAAGCCAATGTTGGATCAGGCCAGTGGCCCAACCAGTCCAACACTCTGTGTCACACAGTGGCCAAAAATACCAGGTGCCATCAGGAGGTCCAGCAGTGGGGCCAGGACACTAGAAGCCCTCCCACTGTTCCCTCCCCCCCATCAAGCACCAAGAATACAGAGCATCCCTGGCCCCAGCCTGAGAGTTCCTATCTATACCTTTTGGCTAAGAGCCACTGCTGGACCTCTGCTCCAAATTTTTATCCAATTCCCTCTTGAAGCCGTTCATGCTTGTAGCCACCACCACCTCCTGTGGCAGTGAATTCCATGTGTTTGGAATGTGTTTTGGGATTCGAGTCCCAAAGCACCTTAGAGACAAACAAGAGTTTCAGGGCATGGGCTTTCAAGAGTCCGAGCTCCCTTCGTCAGATACAAGCGGGAACGAAGACCCCTGAGTCCTTCTATCCCTGTCTGAAGGTGGGAGGGGGGTTGCAAAGAAGAAACGCGGGAAGCAGAGGTCACGTGCCTTCTGGATGGCGCGTGCAGTTTGCAGGGGGTGCTGCTGTGGAGACCATGAACGTCACAGAGCCCTTCTGGACCAGGCCAAGGGTCCCCCTAGTCCAGCCTTTTCTCACAGTGGGAAGCCCACGGACAGGACACTTCAAGCCATCAAGGCTGATGGCTATCGATGGACTGGGTCTAGTTCCTCACTTAAGCCAGCAACTGTCACTGCGTTGACCATGATCATGCTGGGCAAACTGACTCTGAGGGAGAGAACTTGTTGATGAGGAACCTCCTGTAAGATCCCAGGGAGCTGCAGGGCTCTGTGGGGGACCGTTTGCTAACCTCCCTTGGCGTGGGAGGGTCTCTGGCCTGGGCTGCCACTCCCACTCACTCTGCAGACAGAACTGCACCAATGGAACGAAGACCCCGCTCCTTCTGGCTGCAGGAGTCCCTCATCATTCAGCTTTGTGGATTTCTTCAGTGCAGAATGGCTGGAAACTTACCTGAGTACATCGGCAGGTTTACGTCTCTCCCTTCTTTGTTTTCTCCTCCCCAGTCCTGTGGTTGCGGCTCAGTTTTCCGACAACCTCTTGCGATCCTTCTTGATCCACATCATGTCCGTGCCTGCTATAGTGACCCATCTCGCCACGCTGACTCCAGAGGTAGGCAGGCCCTCTGGCGGCAGGCAGGCCGGAGAGGCTCTGGGGAGGGTTCTCGGCAGTGCTTTGGCTCGGGGGGGGGGCAGTTCTCTAGGAGAGCAACTCTTTGCAGCGGCCCCTTGCCTCTGGCACTCTGGTGGAGGAGTCAAAGAGCATCACCAGCTCGTTAACAAGGTGTTGCTTGGCCTCTCTGCCTTTGGAGTGACAGTTTAAGTCAAAAAAATTTCAGCAGCCCAAAGCATTGCGCAGAAATGGTCCAGGGGTCCCCCAACCGTTTTGAGTCTGTGGCCCCTGCTGGGATTCTGACGTGGCACGATAGACACAGCCACGGAATGGGAGCCGCAGGAGGCCGTGGCGGCTGCCACCAATGCAGCGTATTTAAACATCTGCGCAGCCAGTTAAATCTCCAGTGGTCCATCAGAAGCCTTGCTGGACAGCAGCCCCACCGGGCCCCTCCCACATTCTAAAGACAATCGGTGGGCGCCAGGGAAGGTGATGGCGGCAGCCACGGGCACCGCGTTGGGGGTCCCTGAAGCCATCTTCCATGCTCCCTGCCAGGCTGGTCAGTGTTATAACCAGCTACCTGTTATGGACAGAGGGACAAAGAGACCCCTGGCTGGTCTGGGGCCGCTTGGTGACCTCGTGGCTGAAGCGAGGCTCGAGCTGGCGACTTCCAGGCTTGGGCTGACATTTGCCGGGATGCTGTAAGACCCTGCTTTACTTTCAGCGCCTGGCAGTGATCGACTCTCACGACCTCTTGCGCAAGTTCCTCTTGTTCCTGAGCTACGAGGAGCAGTGCCGGGACGTCTGTGTGTGTCTCGAAGGGAGCCACACGCTCTGTCTGCTGGGTGAGTGAGGCCGGAAGAGGGTTCCTCCCGTAGCTTCGCTCCTGGCCTTGGAGGCCTGCAGGTCGCTTTCTCTTCTGGCTCTCCAGAAGGGTGTGGGGATGGCCTTTGGAAAGCCGTCCCCCCACCCAAGGCTCACCTGACTGCCTGCCCGCTCACCCCCCCACACACACACCCTGGATGCCCGGCCAGGACAAGTCTCCTCATACCCAGGTCTTTAGATTGATGGTTTCTGTCTTTTGATGCTGTTTTTGCACTTTGCTTCTAGCTTGAGGGACTGTGTTGTGACTTGTACTTAAATGTTGGTTTTTTATGGCTTATTTTAATAGCGACAGTTTTATGGTTTCATTTGCGCAGAGCTTGGCTCCTCTCATCTCAGAACTGGGTTCGCCTTGGTGCAGATTTGATTGTCCTAGTTCTGAGTTCACAATCCCTCCCTCCCTCCCTTCCTTCCTGGAACTCGCTATAGCTTTTTGTTCTTTAGGAAAGCGAGCACATTTTTTGTGGTATAAGCTTGGGGAGGGGCAGTTGTCTGTGAAGTTCCACTTGGGGGGGGGGGGGCAGTGGCTTAGTGGCAGTGCATGTGGCCTTTGCAGACGGTCCCTGGCCTCACCGTCTCTGGGCAACAGGGATCTCTGGAGTGGGCCTGGTGAGAGATGGTTCTCTGTCCAAGGACCCCTGGAGAGCCTCAGCCAGCCTGGGCAGAGAGCCTCGTGCTCCGGGGCAGAAGAAGAAGAAGAAGAAGAGATTGGATTTATACCCCGCCCTTCACTCACTTGGAGTCTCAGAGTGGCTTACAAACTCCTTTCCCTTCCCCTCCCCACAACAGACACCCTGTGAGGTGGGTGGGGCTGAGAGAGTTCTTTCCCAAACTGTCCTTGAGGGAACAGCTGGTACAGAGCTATGCCTTGCCCAGGGTCATCCAGCCAGGGGCAAGTGGAGGAGTGGGGAATCAAACCCGGTTCTCCCAGATTAGAGTCCGCGCACTTAACCACGACACCAAACAAGCTCCCTCAGCAGAGCACAAGAGGCAAGAGGTCCTGCTGAGTCCAATCGGTGAGCCAGACCTTGTCCTACAGAAGACGCCTGAAAGCCAACCGAAGCCGAAATCACAGACGTCACCCAGGAGGCAGCGCTGAGCCGCTGTTGCCATAAACTGTGGCAGTTAAATTACAAGTTGATGTGGTTTGAATGTGAACTGGTGTGGCAGAGTCGACTTCTGGTCCCAGGGTTTGGCCTTCATGGAGCCCTGTGGGGGGGATTCTGTTGGGAGAGTGTGCCCCCCGCCACACTTGCCTCCCTGCTCCCCCTTTGACTGCTGCTGTTGCTGTTGTTTGTACGTTTCCCAGGCAACCTCATCTGTCTGAGCTCGCTGAATGACAAGGTGCTGGAGGAGGAGACGACCCGCTTTGTGAGCGTCCTCATCCAGATGCTCTCGTACTGCCAGAAGTACGTCTCGCAGAAGAAGTCCAACCTCACGCACTGGCACCCGGTTCTTGGCTGGTTTTCCCAGACAGTGGACTATGGGTGAGCACCGTTTGATGCCTTGTGGGGCCCTAATGGCGCCCCGGTTGTGGGCTGGTCAGATCGTTTGCGTGGCAGTCCACCTTCTCAGTCACATCTGTTGTCGAGAAGCCTCTTCTCTTTCTGCCTGAAATCTTGGCGCATCACTGAAGGCACCCTCTGGTTCACTATCCAGCCAGGGCACTGTGTCAGTTGGTGGCAGCACAACCAAGAGCGAGACTTCAAGATTAGTTGCAGCGTTTGCCTGCATGGGCTGGAGCGCTTCCCCTCACATGCATGACATGCACTCTCAAGTGGCCAATGAGCTCCTCTAGGTTGCGTTTGGGAATGTTTTGATATTCCTCGTGGCCTTTTTATCCCATGCTTTCTTGAAAGAGCTCAGGGCCACGTACAGGGTTTTCTTCTCCCCCCCCCCCCCCCTCCATGTTTTCCTCTCTTAGGTAGGTTAGGTAAAGAGAAAGTGACCGGCCCCCTGGTCTTCCGGGAAGCTTCAGAGTCGAGCGTGGATTTTGGTTCTGGCTGTCCTAGACCGGCACTCTAGCCGTGGCGGAAAAGGCGACCTCTCTCTGTATCCAAACTAGATTCGCATCCAGGAGCACCTTAGACTCCAGTGAGATTTTCAGGATAGAAGCTTTTGAGAGAATCACAGCTTTCTTTATCAGATACGTATCCAACAAAGGGAGCTTTGACTCTCAAGAGCTCATACCCCAGTCCTGACCTAGGTAGCCCAGGCAAGCCCGATCTCATCAGATCTCGGAAGCGAAGTGGGGTCGACCTGGGCAAGTACTTGGATGTGGGAGACCTCCTTGGAATACCAGAGGCAGGAGGCAGGGGCAAGCCTTACTCAGCCACCTCTCTGAATATCCCCCAGGCCCCCAGTAGGGGTCACTCACCAGAGGTCAACATGACTTCCGGGTGCAGACACACATACAAAAATACAAAAAAAAAAATGGGGGGAGAGAGAGATTTTCCTGGTATGCCCTGACCTGGCTAGCCCAGGCAAGCCCAGTCTCGTCAGATCTCGGAAGTGAAGCAGGGTCTACTCCGGCAGGTACTTGGATGGGAGACCTCCCTGGAATACCAGAGGCAGGAGATGTGGGGGCAGGCTTTATTCAGCCACCTCTCTGAATATCCTCCTGGCCCCCTTTATGGGTCAGTCACCAGACGTCACCATGACTTGCAGGAGCACGCACACTCACACATGTGCACGCACACACACAAGCCCAGAAAACTCTTGCTGGTCTCTAAGGTGCTCCTGGACTCGAACCCAGCTCTTCTTCTGCAGACCAACATGGCTGCCCTCCTAAATCTTTCTGTTTCAGTGCAGGTTTCATCAGGAAATTGGTTTCTATATCCTGTGGATAAATATTACATGACGACAATGCAAACTCTTCTCTTGCCTTTTTGGGCCATGGAACCCCTAGTTCACTTTTTTTGGGTCCTTTCTCTGTGTGTGTTATGTAATCTGATGGCCAAAGAAATCACTTCATGCATCTGAAGAAATGGGCTTCAGCCCACCAATCATTCCGATGTCCCTGACAGTCCTTCGCATCCTCTCCTGCTGTGAAGAGGCTGGCTTATTTGGAAAGGGGGGGTGGGGAGGGGATTGAATACAAAACCCCCCTCCGAACTTGGCTGGAACTCAAAAAAGCACCACGCTGATAGTAGATCATGAGTTCAGACTGCTTGCTTTTGCAACTTGAAAGCTTCTAAATCCATTTTAAAATAGATCCTTAAGTGCATATTTATTTATTTAGAAAGTCTTGGTGCGGCCTCTCGAGGGAACCTGGTCCATAGGCTTGTTGACTGAGTGGTGGTGGCTCCGAATTGCGCAGGACTGTTGTGGGTGGGGAGTGGGTGTTGTTTGCTCAGGAAAAATAGCCGGTTGCCAGCACCCTCCCAGCTTAGAGCACAGAGGTGCCCTGTCTCTAGGCTCCCTGCAGTCTCTTCCAGGACAGTGGCGGAATAGAACCCTCGCTCAAAAAAACATGGGCTGCCTTTTAGAGAGGGGTGTGAGCGGCCATTAATCCTCTCCGCTGAGTTAGGATGAGAGTGGATTGTGCTGTGACCGATGCTCCCTCTAAGCTGGGGAGTCTTGTGAGCAAAGATTCTACTTTGCGAGCTTCTGGCATTAAAGTTGGGAGCCAGCCGCTTGGCTTCTGCATCAGTTCGTTTGCTCCAGAGCCCTCCTTCCTGAGCCGAGACAAAAATGTGTGAGCCAGAGGCGAAAAGACTGTGAGCCGGCTCACACTCACTCAGCTTAGAGGGAACAGTGGCTATGATCTGTGATGATCAGCAGGGGGAGCTCATTCACTCCACTTTGAGGGTTCAAACCTGACCCGAGACGCCTCGGCTAGCCCAGTCTTGATAGATCTCGGAAGCAAAGCAGGGTCAGTCCTGCTTAGTACTTGTAATGGAGGCCAGTAAGGGAAGAAGAAGAAGAGAAGAGATTGGATTTATACCCCGACCTCCACTCCCCAAGGGAGTCTCAGAGCGGCTTACAAACTCCTTTTCCCTTCCCCTCCCCACAACAGACACCCTGTGAGGTAGGTGGGGCTGAGAGAGCTCTTTCCCAAGCTGTCCTTGAGGGAACAGCTGGTACAGAGCTATGGCTTGCCCAAGGTCATCCAGCCAGGTGCAAGTGGAGGAGTGGGGAATCAAACCCGGTTCTCCCAGATTAGAGTCCGTGCACTTAACCACTACACCAGACTGGCTCTCGAGGTTGCGATGCAGAGGCGGGCAATGGCAAACTACCTCTGTTCATCCCTTGCCTTGAAAACCCTCTGGGGTCACCATGACTCAGCCGCACCTTAGCAGCACTCTCCACCACCGCCAGTGGTTAGAAGGGCCGGGAACCTGCTCCCATGGGTTTGGCCCTCCTCCTCGCTGGAGCGTTTCCGGCTTCTTTTTATGTTTCATCCCCTCTAGCCTCGTTTTCCGCTCCAGCATTCGGCGAGCAGGGTCTCGGGGGTCCCTCACCGGCTTCTCTTCCCTTCTCCTAGCTTGAACGAGTCGATGCCCCTCCTCACCAAGCAGCTGCAGCACCTCTGGGGCGTCCACCTGATCCGCATCCTCTTCAGCGACGTCCTCAGCAAGAAGCTCCTGGAGAACCCGGAGGCGGCGGCACCTCCCACCTCCCCGCAGAACAGCCTGCCCATGAAAAGTCAGTCTGCCGGCTCCGGGTCCCCTTTCGGGCTCTGCTCCTTGGCCCTCCTCTGACTGCCGGGCTGGGGCCGAAAGGCCTGGTCTTGGGGAGGCCTGGCCCCGGCTTCCGGCTGTACCAGGAGGTCCTGTTGCTGGCCTGGCCTGCCTGCTCTATGCCTAGAACTAGCATAGTGCCCTCCAGGAGGGAGTGTGTGAAGGGGGAGGCCTTTGCATACTGCAGAGTCCCTGTCTGGGTGGGGCTGGGACTTGAAACCTGAGGGGTGGAAGGAACACTCCCCAACAAACACTCACACGCACACTGCCTCTTAAAGAATGCGGCACTGGGCGATCCTTTCCCGAAAATACCTGACCTTCATTTGCTGTTTCCCACTAGGCCTCTTCAAGCGCGCCTTCCAGAAGTCCGCATCCATCCGCAATATCCTGAAACCCGTTGGCGGCAAGAGGGTGGACTCGGCGGAGGTGCAGAAGGTCTGCAGCATCTGCGTCCTCTACCAAATGGCCCTCACCACTCTGACGCAGATCCGGTTGCAGATCCTCACAGGTGGGTGGGACAGGAAGGCGGGGGGGTGCACGGGGGGGGGGTGGCCTCGCTAAAGCAGAGGCCCTCGGGAAGGGAAGCGAAGCGAAGCAAAGCTGAGCCTCAGAAGCAAATGTGATGGGGCCTTTTGTGGGCAGCATCTGGGACTGGGAGGGGCAGATGCTCAGGCCCTGGCTCCACGCTCAGGCATTCTTCCCATCCCCCGTTCCTCTTGCTGATTTTGCACTCAGAGCCTTGAAAGCTGGCAGCTTGTGCTGATTTTTTAAAACAAAAGTTGAGCTTCTTGGGTCACTGAGATCTGTGCTCAGGGCCATTTTCTGTGTTTTCATGGAGCAGCTGCAGCGGGCACACACGGCACAAGCTGAGGATCCCTTCCGAATAATCAAAAACTGAATGCGATTCAGTGGTCTTTGGGAGCCAGGTTTTGGCTGGGGCAGGGGGTAAATTCATAACCAGAGCCTGGTTCACGTGCTTCTGCATGCATAACCTCATTTATCTCCTTGGGAAAAGTGTAAAAGGACCGTTTTTCTCAGCCCGCTTCTTACGTTTCACAAAGCAGGTTGTTGCCCCTGCAGAAGGTCCGAGCCCAGGGAACCCCAGCCTTTTCTGGGTGCGTGTCTAGCACTGGTCCAGTCGAGGCTGTTGGTTGATCTTCCCAGAACACTGGATCCCTCTCTGAAATATATATGTGAACAGTAGCATCTGTCACTCACTTCTGAAACTCAGGCTCTCCAGAATACAGATTTTAAACAAGGGTGCTTTTTGGGGGTTTTTGGGCTTGCATCTGTTGATACTCGTGAGCCGTTCAGCACCATTCATCTATTTTATGCCAGGGCTTGGCAGAATACTTTGCTCAGGAGCCATGCTAATCTTTGTGTCGTTCCAATTTCAGTATACGTGCTGCCGAAGCAAGCACAGAATACTTTGTTACATGGTCTAGGAATGATTTCTTTTTAGGGGAGAGGAAGTTGTGGGCACTTTTGTGGGCACTTTTTACTTTGAGAGCAAGGTTCCTTCAGACGTCTCTCTTTCCCCCTCCTCGTAGGCCTGACATACCTGGACGACCTCTTGCCCAAACTGTGGGCATTCATCTGTGAACTGGGTCCCCAGGGAGGCCTCAAGCTCTTCTTGGAGTGCTTGAACAACGACACCGAGGAGTCCAAGAGGCTGCTGGCTATGCTGATGCTCTTCTGCGACTGTTCCCGTCACCTCATCACGTGAGTTGCTGGCAAGCGAGAGAACCAGGACCCTTCTGGGGTTGGGGGAGTGGCCAGACTGCCTCTGTGGGAAGGAGTCTGCCCAGACGATCAGATGGGTAGCTGATGACCTGCTGTGCCTGCCCTTGGGGAGAGAGAGGAGTCTGGGAAAGACGGGGAGCAAGGCTTCCTCGGTGGTGGCTCCCATGGGAAGGGGAGACTGCTGGCTTCCCCCAGGCATCAGATCCCACGTGTGACCAAAGCGATCCCTGAGACAGAAAGCTTGCTTTGTGGCCATCTCCTCTGTCACGAGCTGGCTCCTGCCAAGGGGTTTCTGTGTGGGGGTGAAATGGTGATAGATGGAGGGGATGGTATCAGGTTTTGGTTGGGGAAGGTAGCACACCTCTCCGTTTTTGGTGTGGCATTGCTGTCCCCTTCCCTACTGGGGCTGAGAGACTTGGTCCTTCCCTCTCCCCCCCCCCCCCCCCCCTTCCAGGATCCTTGACGACATCGAAGTGTACGAAGAGCAGGTCTCGTTCAAACTGGAAGAGCTCGTCACCATCTCCTCTTTCCTGAATTCCTTTGTGTTCAAGATGATCTGGGATGGGATCGTGGGTAAGCGCTTTGTCTTTATTTAGACATCTCTACCCCGCTTTCCTCCCCAATGAGAGTCCAAAGCCGCTTACAACATCTTCTTCCCTCCCTTCCGTTTTTATCCTCGCTACGACCCTGTGCGATAGGTTAACCTGAGGGAGTGCGATGCACCCGACATCATCCAGTTAGACATCATTCTACGGCTTACTGGAGATTCGAACTCGGGTCTCCCGTATCCTACTCCACCGCACTACGCTGGCCTTCGTTACGGCCATATCTAAGGATGGGGGTGTGGCCTCTTCCTCCTAGGCATCGTCCCTCATGTCAGCAGGGGGGGTGGCGCGTCGGGGAGCGTTCCCTGCAGTCCGTAGCGCTGCTCACAGCGCCCTCTTTTTCTCCCCCTGCTCTAGAGAATGCCAAAGGAGAGACGCTGGAGCTGTTCCATTCCGTTCACGGCTGGCTGATGGTCTTGTACGAAAGGGACTGCCGCCGGCGTTTTGCTCCGGAGGACCACTGGCTGCGCAAGTGAGCATCTTGGTCTAATTCGAAGGCTCATAAAGCATGTCCGCTCTGCAAGCAGGCAGGTTGCTTAATCGTGCCATCACATGGCTGGGTCGAGCAACTTTGTCCCGTCAAGGAAGGTACCCCGGTCACCTGCGGGGCCTGCGCTGCCACTGGCTAGATCCCAACAGGTGGTGCCCAGGAGTTTGGCCCAGGCCCATCCGCCAGCAGCAGGAGCCCAGTAGGGGATGCTGGTCACTTCTTCTGCTGCCGATGTCACAGGATGAGCTGCGCTCTTGTGGATCCTCGTTGTGCCACTCCTAGCAGCTGCTGGCGTGGCTTGGCTGGAGAACCAGTCCAGTGCAGTAGAAGAAGAGGAGATTGGATTTATACCCCCGCCCTTCACTACCCAAAGGAGTCGCAGAGCGGCTTACAAACTTCCTTCCCTTCCCCTCCCCACAACAGACACCCTGGGAGGTGGGTGGGGCTGAGAGAGCTCTGACAGAAACTGCTCTTTTTCAAGGACAGCTCCGACAGAACTATGGCTCGCCCAAGGTCATCCAGCAGGTGCAAGTGGAGGAGTGGGGAATTGCAATGTACGCTATGGCAAATGGTTCTCCCAGATTAGAGTCTGCACACTTAACCACTGCACCAAACTGGTGTAGCAATAATAAAGAGGTGCCTTGACGGTCAAGACAGAAATGGCCATTCTTTCTGGCCATCCTGCCGTCTTAGCCTTCTTGCCTTCGCAGCTGAGGTTTTTCCGATGGGGAGAAGATGAGGCTTGGGGACAAGCGGTGAGCCTTTGGCAGAGATGAGAGAGAGCCCCGAACCATCCACGCAGGGCTTTTCTGTGCCAGAAGCCGCCTTCCTCGGATTCCCAACTCCTGACAGGCTCGGGGCAGTTTCTCACGGGGGGGTCTAGAATCACCTCCCGCCGTTCTTGTTCCAGGGACCTCAAACCAAGCTTGCTCTTCCAGGAACTTGATAAGGACCGGAAACGGGCCCAGCTGGTTCTTCAGTACATCCCCCACGTCATCCCCCACAAAAACGTAAGTCAGTATTCACCTTATATGGTACTATCGAATGTATTTTAAGGGGTCGCAGTGGCTCAGTGGTTAAGATGCTGAGCTGCAGACTGGAAGATCGGCAGTTCAAGACCCGAGTGCCGCGTGACTGAGTGAGCTCCCGTCTCTGGTCCCAGCTCCCGCCAACCTAGCAGTTCGAAAACAAGAAATTGCAAGGAGATAAATAGGTACCGCTTTGGTGAGAAGGTAACAGCGTTCCGTGCGCTTCGGCCTCTAGTCATGCCAGCCACATGACCACGGAGAAGTCTTCAGACAATGCTGGCTCTTCAGCTTGGAAACGGAGATGAGCACCGCTCCCTAGAGTCGGATTCGACTGGCTTTTGAGCAAGGGAAACCTTTGACTTTACCGTTAATGTATTTTAACCTTTTCTTCACACAGTACATTTCTATATTGCTGGCACAAACACTCATGCAGGTTGCCGTTACTAACATTTACATGCAACATTTCAAAGACACATGCAAATTGCTGGCATATACCTGCAATATTTCAAAGTCCATGAATATATAATAATGACGTCTCATTGGTGTTTTTTGTAGATTCCCACTGAGACCTTCCGCGATCTGACATTCTATTCCAGAATTACTGCTCACACCAAAACTCAATTTTTGCCTAGAACACAAACACAGACAGGGCTCAGGACGAATGCTTCCTCTAAGCTGTGGAGTCTTGTGAGCAAAAAAATCTACTTTGTGAGCTACTGGCATTAAAGTTGTGAGCGAACTTTTGGCTACTCCATAAATTAGTTTGCTCTGGAACCATCCTTCCTGAGCCAAGACAAAAATTTGTGAGCCGGAGGCTAAAAAACTGTGAGCTAGCTCACACTAACTCAGCTTAGAGGGGACACTGCTCAGCACTCTGAGGAAGGCAAAGCTAGAAAGAGAACCAAAGCCCAAAGGACCCTAAACAGAAGAGACAACCAAAGCTGTGTGAAATGCTAATTATAATAAAGTACAGTGTATACAAAATACAATGTAATACAAAGAAGTTCTTTCAGTTGTAAGGTAGTTCTCTTAATTTGACAAGGTTCTCCGGAATGCAGTCTCGTTTCGTTCGCAAAACTTCATCCGAATTGAGATTACAAGATCTTCTAAAAAAGAATTAATACCATATTTAAGATTCTTGTCATAGTAGAGAACATGAGACAGGATAAGGGGGAGAATTTATAAAATGTCTTCATACATAGAATCACGTAGAAAAATCATGCATGAAAGCATTAACTGTTCACAGACATACTAATTCCATCAGGTATCAGTCAATTCTCTATAGTACTAATAATAAGAATCTGCAATGCAATATTAGCACAACATTAAAAGACATCCAAATTGTGATACAACAGGTATACAAAATAATTCCAATACAGCTTACCAGTCATGTAAGAGGCATATTTGAAAGTGAAGGCTGACCCTAAACGGAATTCCTTGGTAGCCATACCAGGTGCTAGCATTTAGGGCGTATAAATACCACGCATCTATGAGCATAGCCGGGCGATTTAAAGGTATATAACCCATTTAGACTCACACAGGTATGTCAGTTTTTGTACAGCTAAGCCAAGGTCTTAAAATGTACCTAAAGAAAAGGTACAAATTAACAAAGACATAAGAGCTATAGGAAACAAGAAAAGTCTGTAGCTGCATTTAGACCATGGGGGGAGCAGGTGTTCAGTCTAAAGATCTCTTTGAAGAATAGTCTTATGAATGTCTTTTTGGTTATAAGCCTTAGGATTTATAACCTCAGGTACTACAAATTGGAAGTCTTCCTGGGAGTGGCCCTTATCAATGTAATGTTGCACGAGAGGTGCCTCCAAATATTGATGTCGAATGCGTGACTTATGTTTTGCAATGTGGGTTCTCAGGGATTGTAAAGATTTCCCCATTCTGAGGAAGACATCGGAAACTAGCTTTAAACTGGGATAGCGTGTCCGATTGCTGAAGGTCTCGGTGGAAATCTACAGAGAACGCCAATGAGACCATATATATATATATTCATGGACTTTGAAATACTGCATGCAATTTGCATGTGTCTTTGAAATGTTGCATATAAATATTAATAACTGCAACCTGCATAAGTTGTTTGCACCAGCAATGTAGAAATGCACTGTATGAACAGAAGGTTAAAATGCATTAGATGGTACCGTGTAAGGTGAATACTGAATCACTGAATAATAATTTGATAGAACATTAGTAAATTGTTTTATCTAGTTTTTTGTCATGGTGATTCCAGTTTTTTGACATAGTTGTAGATTGGGAACTGATAGTTTTTAAATTAGAGATGGTGATGGAAGTCGCAGTTTTAAAAAATTGTATGCGTATAGTCAGAAAACCTCCCTGTTTGCATAAACCTGGGCTGCTGCTCCATGTGTGCCTATATCAGAAGGCCATGCTCATGTCCGGTGATATGCTGTGGTGAGGGCTCTGGAGACCCTCCGGGGAACCTGGATCCATCCACACGAAGCAGCCGTTGAAAACACTGCTTTGCAGGGACGTTGTACTTAGGTGGCATTACTAAGAGGCATTCCCCCCCCCCCCTCTCTCTCTCTCGGCCACTGTAGAGGGTCCTGCTCTTCCGGAACATGGTGACCAAAGAGAAGGAGAAGCTGGGGCTGGTGGAAACCAGCTCTGCCTCGCCTCACGTCACGCACATCACCATCCGCCGGTCGCGCATGCTGGAGGTAAGGGGGCGGGCAGGGCTGCTTCACAGGTGGTGGAAATGGAGCCCGCTACACCAGTTTGGTGTAGTGCTTAAGTGTGCGGACTCTGATCTGGGAGGACCGTTGCGGATCCTTCCTTGCTGCAGGCGACCAGGCGAGGCGGCCTTTGAAGCCTGCATCGGGGCAAATCTGTAATTTCGCGGAGCTCACAGATGAGCAGTGCTCTGGCTGTGCGTTTTTGGCCCTGTGGCCCTTTCAAGCCCTTTCCCCTTCCCAGGATGGGTATGAACAGCTGCGGCAGCTCTCTCAGAACGCCATGAAGGGGGTCATCCGGGTGAAGTTTGTGAACGACCTGGGGGTGGATGAGGCCGGCATCGACCAAGATGGCGTCTTCAAGGAGTTCCTCGAGGAGATTATCAAGAAGGTCTTTGACCCCGCGCTCAACCTTTTCAAGGTGCCGGCAACAGAAACGCACCAGTATGCGCCATGCTGTACATATGCGGCGACTGGCCTGTGTTACTGTCTCCTCTCTCCCTCTTGGCTTTGTTTCTCTAGACCACCAGTGGCGATGAGAGACTGTATCCCTCCCCAACATCCTACATCCACGAGAACTACCTCCAGCTCTTTGAGTTTGTCGGGAAGATGCTTGGGAAAGCTGTTTACGAGGTCAGACGAGGGCACCGCGGGTGGGTTCTGAGCACACGGCATGGTCTCCACGGTCCAGAGTCCCTATTTAAACTACCATCCCTCTCCCAATTCCCAGGGGATCGTCGTGGACGTCCCTTTTGCATCTTTCTTCCTGAGCCAGCTGCTGGGCCACCACCACAGTATTTTCTACAGCTCCGTGGACGAACTTCCCTCGCTGGATTCCGAGTTCTACAAGAATCTCACCTCCATCAAGGTTCAGTTGCAGCCATTTGTGGTTCATCTGGGGCTGCAGGGCAACCTCTCTAAAGAGCCCCTCGACCGCTTTCTGCCTGCTGCGACTGGCGCAGCCAAGAGGGTAGCAAGCAGCCCTTTCCGGGGCCTTTGCACTTGTGGCCCCTTTCGGACTCCTGTCCTCCTGTGGAGGACCTGGAATCAGGAGTATTTCAGGTCAGGGTTGACAGACGCTGTCAGCAAAAGAATCTGGCAGACTGGGATTTGTGCTTCAGCATGATTGGTCCCGGAGAAGCAAAAGTAGCCGCAAAGCCAGTGGCGTCTCTCTGTGGAAATGTACCAAAGAAGCCGAGGAATTCATATTAAGTTCGGGCCCTGGCCTGGCTGGCCCAGTCTCGCCAGTTCTCGGAAGCTAAGCAGGGTCGGTCCCGGTCAGTATTTGGATGGGAGACCACCAAGGAATACCCGGGTCGTGATGCAGAGGCAGGCAGTGGCAAACCGCCTCCGAACATCCTTTGCCTGGAAAACCCTGTGGAGTAACCGTTAAGTCGGCTGTGACTTGAGAGCAAAATAATAAAGTCCAGCCCACGAAGCGTCTCAGCCCTTCTAGTTTCTAATCCTAAAGAGCAGACAGAGTTTAGGACTGGGTGAGCAAAAGCTGGGGGTGCCACCTGGAGGTTGAGGAGCTGCTGAGTGAGGTTTCCAGGGCTGGGGAGAGGTCAAGGCTCCCCCAGGCAAACCTCGTTGCCCCTCTCCAGGTGCAGAGCGCAGGCCCTAAAAGCTGTCTGCTGCCCCGTGCAGCTTCAGTCCTTTCTCCTGTGGGCTCGTTCAGCTTTTGCTGGGTGCAGATTCTCAGGGGCTTTAGGCACAACAGTCCGTGCAGCCCTGGTGCACTGATGATGGGCCGCAAAGGCTGCAGGAGACCGACCTCTTCTCTCCCCCTCTTAGCCAGTTTGGTGTCATGGTTAGGAGCGGGGACGCTAATCTGGGAGAACCGGGTTTGATTCTCCATTCCTCCACACCCAGCTGCTGGTGTGGCCTTGGGTCACTCATAAGTTCTTTCAGAGCTGTTCTCTCAAGGGCAGTTCTTGGGAGAGCTCTCTCAGCCCCACCTACCTCAGCCCCATCTACCTCACAAAATTTGGAACAGGCGAATTTAGATCTATTACTAACTCAGTATAAATATTTCCATAACATCCAGAAAGTCATTTCAACAGGTAGGGAATAGGGATTCACAAATGCCAAATATCTTAGTGCATACTAATGGCTTAACAAAAAATTCTGACAAACCAACAAATAAATTACTTACTGCACTATTACATCAACAATTGGTAAAGGCTGTAGTAGTCCATAGGAATTCATATTTTCCAGGGGGATTTAGTTTCTACACAAATAGGGTCAGCCTCAAACTATATTTGATACTGATTTAACAATAGTCTAACTTCTCCATGCATGGTTCTTGTTATATTGTATTACCTAAATAGTAAAACTAAATATACTTATCAAATTATAATCTATTATGGCATCAGTTATGAAATCAGCGATGATGGCGTAATACTTTTAGAGCAGCTAATCCAAGACAAGATTGAAATCCAGGGAAAGCACTGAAAAGAGAATAAAGATTTCACCCTGAGAAAAGGATCTCATAAGAACGTAAGAGACGCCATGTTGGATCAGGCCAATGGCCCGTCCAGTCCAACACGCTGGTCAGTTTCCCACCAGTTGCTCCGTGCTAACAATTTCCTCCAGAGTAACCTGTCTGTTGTGGGGAGGGGAAGAGAAAGGAGATGGTAAACCGCTCTGAGACTCCTTTCGGTAGTGAAGGGCGGGGTATAAATCCAGTCTCTCTTCTTCTTCTTCTTCTTCTTCTTCTTCTTCTTAGCGCTACGACGGGGACACCAGCGATTTGGGTCTGACGCTTTCCTATGATGAAGACGTGATGGGCCAGGTAGGTTATCCCATTTCTCTGGTTTTCCAGCATTGTCTCTCCAGTGTCCACTGGCAGCCGTGTGCCGTCTGGTTCTAAATTCCCCTCCTTGACAGGGCTGTGAGTGAGAGGGAAGCGGGCCAGCCCAGAGGGCAGGGCAGGGCAAGACACAGTGAATGCTTTGTCTCCTGCCAGGGATCCTCTGCTGCCACGGCCTCTTTCGTTGTCTTTTAAAAACGGCCGCTCTTTCCATCTTACCCCAATCATGCTTTCAGTTCTCTTCCTCCCGCCCCCCCCCACTCGTCTTCCGTTTACACCCCCCCGCAGACTCCTCCCTTTAGGGCTTGTGCAGCAAACCTGTAAAACAGATGTGCTTCTGAGCATATACAAAGTGCGTTTCCTACCGCCCCTCCCCACAAACTGGGTGAAGGCACACTGAAGCATCTGGGATGGGATGAAGGTTAGGACTCTATGAGTGCGGGCAGCTAAAGGAAAGGACGGACTCTGGCTGGCACCCCAGGTGATGATAATCCTGTCTCTCTGCCTGACCTTGTGTTCCCTTTCCCCAGCTTGTTTGCCACGAACTTGTTCCCGGAGGGAAAACCATGCCTGTGACCAATGAGAACAAGTAAGGAGCGACAGCCACCCCCCCCCCCCCCGGCGCTTGCCCTCCCACTCCCTGTCGGGGCTGCCTGGCTCACGGCACCGGCTGAGAGAGGTGTCTGACTCTGAGCCTCCCGGTGACTCAGGGACCAGTGCAAGTCTCGGGGCAGTCTGCAAACAGGGCAGGGATTGGTTCCTCTCGGTTTCTGATTGGGGCGGGGGGGGGGGGAAGGCTGGAAATGGGCTCTGTGGCATGAGCAGCCAGGGACTTGTTTGCGCAAAGAAAGGCCACAGAGGGACCTTTCTGGTAAGCAAAGGAGATAACGCCCGTGTGAGGCAACCTGTTTTTGGCAGCGTGGCTGGCGTTACTCCTGTACACGTGGGCATCCCCCAGCATGGCTTGGGCTTAGGAGCAGGCCAGCGTTTCATTCGCCAGACCCTGCCCTCCACGTGTACCTCTCAGCTGTTGCTGAACCCGGCAGCCTTTCCAGGTCTTTGCATCTGCATTCCATCAGGGTGAGCTGGCCGTGCTTCTTCCTGGGGATGTGTGAGGCTTCTGAGCTGACACTATCAGACCAGACCTTTGATAAAAGCAAAGTTCTTTTATTCCAATAATGGTTCAGGTTCTCGATGTTTGTTAGAGATACATGACAGCAGGTAACATGGGTTAATATACCTTCAGGCACAGTTGAATACAGGCATTGAACCAATCAGAGCAGGCACAAAGAAGCGGGGAAAAATGGCAACCGTTTGGTTCTCACAGAAGAGGTGGGAAAGCAATAAAAATTCCCTTCCTGCCCTGTGCGACCCAAATGTGTGAACGATCGGCTAAACATTTGGTTAGAAACAATTCGAGAGTCTCCAAGGTTAGAATAGCTAGATAAAATACTTCAAGCCTCAAAGGCTGGTGGGAGTGAACGGATACGATAGTTCCAGTTGTTTGTGTGACGTGCAGGAATGTGGCAGGCCATCCTCCCGGGAAGGGACAGTTACATTTAGCAGAGCAGCTAATACACTTCAAGGCAAGCAGTAAGTAACAGATGGCTACAATAGAGATCACGAGCACAGAAAAACAAGCATCCTATTGTCAGATTCCGGCAGGATGGCGTGTTGACCCCCCAGGGCCTCCCTGTGATGGGCCCCTCTGCCCGACCTTTCTGCCCCCCAGGATCAGCTACATCCACCTCATGGCCCACTTCCGGATGCACACCCAGATCAAGAACCAAACGGCTGCCTTCATTAGTGGCTTCCGGTCCATCATCAAGCCGGAATGGATCCGCATGTTCTCCGCACCGGAGCTGCAGCGCCTGATCTCTGGCGACAACGCCGAGATCGACCTGGAAGACCTGAAGTGAGGATGGGTGAAACGGATGCTGGGGGGTGCATGGGGGCTCTCCTGGCATGACTGTGGGGCACGTCAAGAAGTCCTTGGGGAAGTAGTGCCAGGCACAAGAGGGTTCCCCCGGCACCATTCGACCCTGGGGGCAAAGGGGTCCCCGTTCCAGTCCGGTTAGGTGGACGCATTCGGTTTCCCATTGAAGGTGGGCCGTGCTTGGCTGGGAGGACCAGTCAGCCTCCGGGAGGCGCCGAGCAGCTCCCCTCACCTGTGCCCTGTGCCCTGGCCCTGCTGCACCCCTGCAATGGGCTGTTGCTGGAGGCTTCCTCTGGATCCAGGCCTCGAGTGGCCCTTTGGGCTTTCCACCTGTTCTTTCCCAGGAAACACACGGTGTACTACGGGGGCTTCCACGGCAGCCACAGGGTCATTATCTGGCTGTGGGACATCCTTGCCAACGACTTCAGCCCTGATGAAAGAGCCATGTTTCTCAAGGTAAAGGGAGGGTCACAGAAGGGGGGTGTGTGTCTGTGTACGGAACAGGTCTTAATTTCGGGGGGGGGGCAGGTTTTGTCTCCCCACAGGAAAGCTTTTGGGTCAGAGTTCTCCCTCAGTCCAGTCAGTGCATTGCTTGCGTTCCCTGTTCTCCAGCAATGGGGGTGGGTAGAGAGAAGGAAATCATAGAACCGTTGGATCATAGAGTTGGAAGGGGCCTCCAGGGTCATCTCATCCAACCCCCTGCACCGTGCAGGAAATTCACAAATGCCTCCCCCTCCCACACACCCAGGGACCCCCTGTTCCATGCCCAGAAGATGACAAAAAACCTCCAGGATCCCCAGCCAAACTGGCCTGGAGAAGAATAGCTTCCTGACCCCAACTTGGCGATCAGCATTTCCCTGGGCGTGTCAGAAATGCAGGAACCCATGAAGCTGCTGCGTACCAAGTCAGATCTTTGTCCCGCCAAGGCAGCAGCTCTCGGGGCTCTGGGCTAGAGCTCTTTCACGACACCCCCGGCCTCCCTTGCCTCACCCTCTCTTTCTGTCTGCGGCTTTCAGTTTGTCACCAGCTGCTCCAGGCCGCCGCTCTTGGGCTTCGCCTACCTCAAGCCTCCCTTCTCCATCCGTTGCGTGGAGGTCTCGGACGATCAGGTAGGCGGCTGTGGGCGCAGGCAGTGGCAGTGAGGGGGGAGGGTCCACTTTGGTCTTTCTTCCATCCTTCTTGAAAATGGCAAGAGGCCTTGGGGGTGTCTGGGGGAGGGGGCGTGGCGTGGGGTGGGGTAGGGGAAGCATAGGGGACCAGTTTCTCGCAATGTGGTGTCCAGCATAAGGACGTTAGAGAAGGCGATCGTATGAATGTGTAGCTGTCTTCTACTGGATCAGAGCGTTGGTCCATCAAGGCCAGTACTGTCCACTCAGACTTGGCACGGCTTTCCAGGGGCTCACATGAACACACACGAAGCAGCCGCCTACTGAGTCAGACCCTTAGGGTCCACCAAAGTCAGCCTTGTCTACTCAGACTGGTAGAGGCTCTCCAGGGTCTCAGGCAGAGGAGGCCTTCCACATGACTTACTGCCAGATCCTTTAGCTGGAGATACCGTGGATTGAACCCGGGACCTTGCTCATGCCAAGCAGATGCTCTCCCACTGAGCCACAACCCCTTCCTCAGGCAGAGGTCTTTCACATCACCTCCCGGCCCTTTTTTTCTTTTTTTACTGGATATGCTGGGGATTGAACCTGGACCCTTCAAGGAGATACTCTACCAATGAGCCACGGCCCCTCCCCTAAAGTGGTTGGAGAGGAATGACCAGTGCAGGAGGAATAGAATCATAGAGTTGGAAGGGACCTCCAGGGTCATCTAGTCCAGTGCCCTGAACAATGCAGGAAGTCCACAAATACCTTCCTCCTAGGCCAGAATGATCAGGTTCAGGGCAGTGTCCTGTAGGCAGGAAGAGAGGGAGGGCAGATGCTGGGCAACCAGAAGGCTTCGAGGGCCCCTTGCCAGCATCCCTCTTCCCAGTCCCAATGCTCTCTGTTTCCTGTCCTTCAGTACTGCTGGGCGGGGGGTGGGGGGGGCAGTTTAAGGTTGGAGGCCAGGCTTGTCTCCTGGAGATTACTTGGTGCTTGTGTCCCTCTTGGCTGGCTTGAGGCAGAGGGACACTGCCCCGGATCTGGTCTCAGCGAGGGCAGCACTGTTGGGGAGGAAGGTGGCCATGTCCCCGCTGAGGTCAGCCGGCATTAGGAGAGCAGCCGGCAGACTCCATGCCAAATGTGGGATTCTGCACGAGGCCGGAGACTCAATGGGGAAGAGGGAGACACGCAGCTGGCAGAGATCCCACGACAGCCTTTCTCACCGCAGGACACGGGGGACACCCTGGGCAGCGTCCTGCGGGGCTTCTTCACCATCCGGAAGAAGGAGCCGGGGGGGCGCCTGCCCACCTCCTCGACCTGCTTCAACCTCCTCAAGTTGCCCAACTACAGCAAGAAGAGCGTCTTGCGGGAGAAACTGCGCTACGCCATCAGCATGAACACCGGCTTTGAGCTCTCGTAGCCGCCAGGACCTTCCCGGAGCGGGTGCCAGGTGTGCAGCGACCAACCCTTCCAGGCAGAGGGGTGCGGGGGGGACAGTGGTCCTCTTCTCTGCGCTGTGCTGGCTCGGCGTTTGGGACAGCGGCCCTAGAGAGGGCAGGCTGTGGCACCCACGGCCTTGACTTGCAAGCAGCTGGCCTGCCATTAAAAGCAGCATTGAGTGCAATGCCCGTGGAGTTGCAGAGCGGGATGATTCTTGACAGGTGGAAGGCGAGGCGGGGGCTTTCTGTTTCTGGACCAGCAGGGCAGAGAGGGGACCCAGGGGGGCCGGGGCAGGTGTCGCTCGCTGGAGCCCCCTCTGTGTTTGTGTTTTGGGGAAAAGTTGGATTTTGGGGTGAGCAGGACCGCCTTTGCTGTGGTACAGAGGTATGCAGTGAACGGAGGGTCCTTTCTTTTTCCTGTCCTGCTTGTGAAAACTGCTGGTGGTGGGGATTGGGGACCCGGCACCTGTGCAGAGTGAGACCCTCTCGCTTTCAGCGCTCTGAAATGGCAGTGAGGTCACTCAGAGGTGGCTTCTTGCCCAGTGCCCCGGAGTTGCAGCCGGTTTGCCCAAGGCCCCGCCCCCGTCTTGTTCTCAGAGACTTCCACATTTCTCTTTCCGGCCTTTCCCACAAACAGACTCTCACTATAGCTTGTTTTGCCACGTGAAGCTCGTCCACTCGCTCCTCCAGTGAACATTGGCTTTCAGTTTCTCTCTTTTGGGCCTTGACCTCTTTTATGAGACCTTCAGGTTGTCCAGGAGGTTGTGCCGTAGAGCGTTGGCCAACTGGGGTCACGATGTGCAAGTTTTCTCCCGGGGGGGCGGGGAGACTTCCAGGGGCAAGCTTGCAAGTCCTCCGTGGCCAGGCAGGCCCTGTACAGGGGGCACGGGGCTGTGAGTGCAGTCTAACCTCCTGCAAGAGCACAAAGGGCATTTACACCCCTCCTCCCCAGAGGCTTTGGCACACCTCTGCCTTTCTGCTGCTCTGGAGGGGGATGGCTCTCACCTGGGTCCAGTAGTGAGCAGCTGTGGTGCCTCTGTAGAGGACTTTCCTAGAGTGTTGCTCGCTGCTCACGCCGAGGAGGAAGGGCTGAAGAGCCCCTGGTCTGTGAGTGGAGCTGCTGCTTCCGGCCCTTGTGTGACCTGTGACAAATGCTTTTTGGGGACTGTGGAGCTGCAGAACCTCCCAAGCTGTTCTGGACACCAACTTCTCAGGGACTTGTTTATGTGTCATGCATTTCACTCTGTTCTGGACACCACCAGGAACTCTGGAGTACAAACTCCCGCAAAGCTTTGCACTTGTGAGTTTCAGCGGAAGTAACAGGCAGTGAACTCCATGGGTTTGTGTGGGCTGATTTCCACGTTCCTGAGTTCTTCCCCATTGTCACTTTCATCACCTGTGCCCCCGTATTGCTTCAGGGTTTGATTTCCTTTTCTGCATGTGTTTCCTCTCTCTAGTGGTTGCTTCGATATTACACTGCTGCAAAAGGCAGGGAAATATGCCGGAACTACAGGGATGTAATATCGAAGCAACCACTAGGGGGAGAGGAAGCACACGCAGAAAAGAAGAAAACCTGGATGGATAGGGGCAGGCAAGCAACTGAAGTGAGAGTACGGGACAGCCCTCAGTCTGCTCACCCTCATCTCCCTGAACATTTTGAAAATCTGAACAGGTGCAGCCTTGAGGCGATGCTGTCCTCCACAAACAGGTTGTGGACGTTCATCCTTGCTAATGTGCCCCTCTGCTCTGGAGGATCTGGCAAACCACCGGCAGAAGGCTCTCTTCTCTCAGTAGACGTGCGCCTCTTTTGGAGGGAGAACGACAGGCAGCTGCCAGCTCGTCGTAACCTCCTCCCCGTAAGAAAGGGTTGGCTGGGCACACACCCAACAGTAGACGCTGCTGTGCTCAGAGTGTTCAGGGATCGGAAGACGGGCTGCGTGCGAGGCAGGGTTCTCTGGCTCTTCCCACTGGCCGGGGGCTGATTCGGTGACCCTGCCTGTTTGGGAGGACCCCTCTGCACCCCTCCCACCCCCCGTGATTCTGTGAAGGCTCTGAAGGAAAGAGGTGCCTGGACGAAGGGCAGCTGCGAGTGTAAATAGTGTACAAAATTCTTCAAGGAAGTTGCACAGGCGGTTTTAGTTCGCAGAAGCAGCCTAGGTGGGGCTTCCTGGTTTGAAAGTTCTGCCACTGCTGACCTGCAGCCGTATCACCGGAAGATGTAAAATAGTGTTTTAAATGTTTTTTTAGTGACGGGCAGGGCCCACATGCACTTATGAGCATGAAACGATTAACACTATGTCTCTCTCTCTGTGTCCCCCGTCCCCCTGGCCTCCACTCACTGACTTTTAAAAGTTGCTCGAGAATTAGCAGCTCTCTCTTTAACGTTTTGCAGCCTGGAGCTCAGTGGCTTTCTTTGGGCCCCTGACAATATTGCGCGGCATCTGGAATGGGGCGCCCTGTGGCCGGAGAGCCAGACAAAGGGCAGCTTCTTGGAATAGGAACTGGGAGGGGGGGTGTCCCTGGCTCTCTGCCTTAATTTCCCTGCTGGAGAAGGCCATGTATTCCTCTTCCCCCGTGGCTCAGTGTGTCTCCCATCTATATGTACCAACCGTGATTGTGTGATCACCTCAGAGCAGTTAGGTAGCTAGCGGGCCACCTGCTCAGCAGCCCTTCCCTCCACTAGACTCTGTTTCTGCATTGGTTTGGAAGCTGTGCAGCCAGGAAGGTTTGGGGCTTGGGGGAGGTTTGAGGTTGGGGGGGGTCTCCCTCCCCCTCCCTTAGCCCTGCGGGCACGCTTCACGTGACCCAAAGGGGGAAGCGTTTGCCACAGGAGGTGAAGAAACAGCTGCTCCCCTACCCTGTCGCTGCGTGGGTTGATAATTCTGGTGCATTCTCTATGACCGAAATTCAGGAATATAGGAAATAAACTTGATCTGTTGGTTGAACATAGTTATTGGGTGTGTTCTCCCCCCCCCCCCTTTGACGGAGATTGTTTGGGAAGACTTGGGGGAGGTCAGAAGTTTGGGAAAGTTGCCGGCCCCTGATCCCAACTGCCTGGTCTGTGTCTTTGTCCTTCAGTTGTGGCCAGTGGGACTCCAGGTGCGTTTTGAGAACCCGGCTGCGGCTCACACGAATAGCGGCACCCTCCCAGACCAGGCCGGGCACATCTAATCCTGCTCAAGTCCATCAGGCTCAGCCATGTGCAGCTCTGGAGAGAGTCGGGTGGCAAACCTTGCACATCTGCCGGCCAAGAGCAATCTCTGGTTTGTGTGCCTCCTTTTAGGACACTTCCACCATTGTCTGATGTAGCAGAAAAGAGCAAGAGTCCAGTAGCACCTTAGAAGACTAACAAAATTTGTGGCAGGGGATAAAATTTCATTTTATAGGCAAATGCTGGGGTAATTAGCTAAGCAAATGAATAGAAGAAATTGGATTTATACCCCACCTTTCACTACCTGAAGGAGACTCGGAGTGGCTTACAATCCCTTCCCCTTCCCCCCCGTGAGGTAGGTAAGGCTGTGAGAGCTCTTTCGAGAACGGCTTCAAGAGAGTCATGACTGACCCCAGGTCACACCAGCAGCTGCATGTGGAGGAGTGGGGAATCAAACCCGGTTCTCCCAGATTAGAATCCACGCTCCTAACCACGACACAAGGCTGAGCACTTCTGTAGAGCTGAAAGCCCTTCTCACCTGTATACCTGGTTGCCTTCTTCACAACGGCCCCGTCAGGTGGGTCGGAATTGTGATACCCACATTGGGGGGGGGGAGGCACTGAGGGTCAGCATATTTGCCGTGGCAACTGAACGGCTTCCAAGCATGGGGGAAGTGCACTTCTGCTACCTGGATGCTGGGGCCGGGTAGGGAGAGCAGGTGGGCTACCTCGCTGGCAGCGGATACAGGATCCCTGGGCTCCCTCTTCCTCATGCAGGCGCCCTCTCACCGTTAGTTGACGGCACCCTACGCAGGATGGTAAACAGGAGGGACCTTTGGCCCCCGCCCACATTTTTGTGACCTTCATATTTTTCGGACTGCCTCTTCCAACAGGTTCCCCCCTGAAACTTGCATTCTTCAACCCGCAAGCTGTTTGTGGTGCCTGGGCCTGTGGATGTTCGCCTGGCATCCACCAGGATGAGGGCCTTCTTTGTGGCGGCCCCGTCCTGGTGGAACCAGCTCTCAAGACAGTACACAGGCCCTGCGGGACTATCTAAGCTCCACAGGGCCGGCAAAGCAGAGTTCTTCCATTTAGCTTTCCGTTAGTTGGATCTGTTTCTGTGGGCCGCCTTTTAGTTTCAGTTGTACTGTGCTTTCAATTGATGTCTGTTAATATTTCTGCCATTGTTAGCCGCTTCGAGACTGCTTGGCAAGAGGCAGCATATAAATGTAATACTTCTGTGTTTCTGCCATTCTCCAGACAAATGGGATTTCCACCTATGAAAAGGAGACATGGGCTTAAAACACACCTCCCCCCCCCCCCCCCCCGCAGCCGAACCCCTCTTTGCTTTATGGCCTTTCCTGCACCCACCTTTCCGGGGCTCAAAGTTCTGTTTTTAAAAGTATCGTGAAGTGAGGGAAGCCGCCCAGGTCCCAGCAGCAGTCTTTGGGGTGCAGACAGTTGAGCTGTCAGTGGATGCGTCTGGGCTTGATCCTCGCTAAGCGCCAGAGTGAGGAACTGGTGCCACCAGCTTGTCCAGATCACCCGGTTCTCCCAGCTGCTCTAATGAAAGACCTGCGGGGGGGGGGGGGGGGCACATAGCTTGGGAATCTGGAACCTCCTTTTTGTAGACCCCTGCTCTCTCCCACAGGTGGGGGGGGGGTTTGCTGCCATTCTCCACACAGGAGCTCCAGGAACATCGCCAGGCATCTCGGCCCCCTGGGATGGGCAGCATCTAAAGCTTATCGCGTCAGTGCCACTATGGGCAACTTGCGGAGAGAGCAGCTGGTGGCCGGGAGCTGGCCACTTGCTGTATGTCCATCTCCTGCCTTGCAGCTCCACTCCCCACTTGGGCATCCTTCCGAGAACTTCCATGACTCCTGTGTGTTCGTTGCCAAGCCAGAAAAAGGAGGATGCGAGAAGATCCCCTTCATGCCTGATATGAAAATGGCTCGTGAGGCTTGCTGAGCTCTGTTAGTAAAACTCTTGGCTTGGAGCTGAATTTGACCCTGGTAGGGCCAGGCGGGAGGGAAGAAAGCCCAGCAGACCTTGCTGTGGAATCACCTGTCCGGCCTGTGCCCGGTGATTCTCTCCACTGACATGCCAAGAAATGTTCTCCTTTAAAAAGGGGAGGGGGTGGAGAAGAAAAGGAGGCTGGATTTCTACCCCGCCCTTCACTACCCAAGGGAGTCTCAGAGCGACTTACAAACTGCTTTCCCTCCTCCTCCACAACAGACACCTGGTGCGGTAGGTAGATGGGGCTGAGAGAGCTCTTTTGAGGACTGCCCTTGAGAGAACAGCTCTTGAGAGAACTTGTGACTGACCCAAGGTCACACCAGCAACTGCACATGGAGGAGTGGGGAATCAAACCCGGTTCTCCCAGATTAGAGTCTGCGCTCCCAACTTGGGAGCTCGTGAGCATGACTTTCTGTATCATGTCTGGCTTTGGACTTAGGTTCACTGTGCTAGAATTATGTTTATTTGCATCAGATGTACATACCGCAGCCATTTGTGTGTATCCGGCATTGCTGTGAGCATCCACTCACAGGGCTTTCGATTAACAGCTTTTTTCCCTAGTGTGGGTTTTCCCACCAAATACTCAGCGGGTGGGATCCAGCAGGTGCGTTCCACCAGAGGTGGCTTTTCCAAGCATAAAGAGCCTTCCTGGGGTGATATCCCCCCCCCCCCCCGCCCAGCAGAACAGATCTGTCTGAACAATGAAGAAGAGATAGGGTGTCCTACTGGAACTGTTTTGATGGCTTTGCCCCTGGAACTGCCTGCCTCATTTCAGGGGCCAAATGCAAACTTCTGCCCCCCCCTTTCTTGGACTACCAAGCTCCTCTGCTGTCTGCAGGTGCATCATGTCCACAGGTAAGAATTTTATTTCCTGTAAATCGGGGCCCCTTTCTCCTGTCTGCATGCAGTTTGGGGGAAGCACAGTCTTTGAACATTTCATCCCACTGCAAAAAGTTTCCCAATGGGAAATGAAAGCAAAAGCAAAAGGATGGAAGAAGATGGCATGTCCTTCCTCCCCTCCTTTTCCATTCTGCGGCAGCTCTGAGTTCTTTTGCCCGGACAGAGAGAGGTTCTCTCTCTTCTTGCAGCTGCCACTGAATGTGATCTCATGCAGCTGTCCTTCCGATCCCCTGTAACATTCATAGCATTTAAACAAAGCAAGACAAACACACAAGATCCTCTGACTTTGGATCTCACACAGACCCTGTGTTTCTCAGCCAAAGCGCTTCGTGCAGCTGAGATCCAGAGACCGAAGCATTAATCGCAGCCGAAATGTGATTGATCTGAAAACAAAAGCAGGTGGGGCTGGCCAGAGAAGGGGGACGCTGCATTACCAAGTGAGTTCTGGCAGAACCAACACACCAGCCTGTGAAGTCTCGGCCAGAGCTTGGAGAATCCGCTGCCGCCTCTTTCTCCACGACACCTGCTGGAATGCACCAAGCTCTTTCCAATTGATTGCAATCCCTCCGACGTCTCTTAATGATGCTGAAGTCACATGGAAAGGGGCCAGCGGTTGCCATTGGGATGCCATTCCTCAGAGCAGATTTCCCAGAGCTTTTTCTTTAAGGATTGCACCCTTTGCCCTTTAAGCCTGGTCTTGTTGAGTCCTCTGTGGCTGCCGCCTGCGACGGGCGGCCTTGGGCTTAGGGCTCCCTTCTGGTGTAGACTTTCTCTTCCCTCCCTTCCTTCCATGCAGCGTGGCGGGCCAAGACAAACAGGTAGTCACTGAGCCTGGCGAAAGAGAGAAAGAAAGGTGAGGAGGAGACAACGCAGCGTTCCTAGGGAAACGGTGGCCCTGGAAAGGCCATTGTATCCCGTTCACAGAGGGTTTTCTTGCCTGCGAGTCCTAGATTCAATTTCCAGTGTTTCCAGTTGCCCCAAAAAAGACCATGAAAGATCTCTGCCTGAGTCCTGGAGAGTCAACACTACTCCAAGGGGACACGCCTGACCTTGAAAGACCAAGGACTGGACTTGGTCAAGGGCAGCTTCGTGTGTTTACATGTGTTGTCGTCGTCAGTATGCGGCCCATCCACTATGATGGGTAACCGCTGCTGAAAGGCACATATCGGGACCTACAGTGCAGAAGCCTTTGCCGGGTCGCCTACGACCACCCAGAAAAGTACAGAAACCAAGGCAAGGCCAGACATTAGAGTGGGGTGGGGGGAAAGAGTTCGGCAGCCCCCAGGTGCGAGCTAGAGTAGCCCCAGATTCCTAACTCTAGAGGCAGAAGACAGGCGTGCATGAGCAGCATTGGACAACAGCTGCAGGCCCTCCGGAGACTCAGAGGCTAGTGCGGAAGGAGTCCTCTGGCGGACCCCGGCAGCTCCCATCCATCTATCCACACGCAGGCCCCACATTATATGACAGCTGCTTAAATGGTTGTCCGAAGTCCCGGAGCTGTATCCCGGCCCCTGAGGCTTCCCCCTGAGTTCCAGCAGCCACATCCTGCTGTCCTTACCTGGGCACCTGATGAGCTTGTACTGGTGAGATCTAGGGGAAGATGTGCTGTGAGCCATCCCTCACTGCAAAGGGTGTGCCTCCCCCTCTTTCTCATGTCTTCTCTCAAAGACTCTTCCCCCCCCCGCCCCTTTCTTTTGCTCTCCCTCTTCCCATCTCCCAGCCCCACAGATCTCAACCTTCCTCCAGTTCATCCAAGTCTCAAACCCATCTTTAGCACCCCTCCCTTCCTCTTCTTCCACAGGCAAGGAAACAGAAGTTGGGAGGTGAGACTGAGATTAAAACAACCTCCTCTCCTATCTCCGAGGTCAGATTCAGCATTAACAAATGGCAAAGGGGTGTGCCGGAAGCTGCGTTTCAATGTTGCGTCTCTTTGAAAGAGCAGAGGAGGTCTCGGTGTTGCTTCAGCAAAAGGTCTGCATCATCCTGCCGGTGCTAACCCCGCTCTAGACTGGGCTGCCATGGACGGTGCCCGAGACCCTGTCCTGCACATCGGTGGTCCAGGGAGAAGCCTCTTCCAGGGGACAGCACAAGGTTCCCAAGGCTTCGGTTACCTGTTCAAGTACTTGGCCACGTTTGCATCCACTTCTCCGGATTTCACTAAAGGAACGACGCTACAGAGAATTTTTAAAAAACACACCGGTCTTCATATTGAAACAGATAATTTAAAGCACACGACATTGTAATTTAATTGCTGCCACTGCCTCAGTCACCCACGATGTCGACATTCTGGGCTTACCGCCAATGTTAAATGCTTTTAACTGCGCGGCTTACTCAAGACTGCAAACAGTTTCTCCAAAACTGTTCCTGGCACCGCCCCCACACCGCTCACTGGCAGTTAAGATCAACAATTCACGCCCAGTCAGCCCCCCCCAACACGATAGCCCCTTTCTAACAGGCACAAAAGAGTCCGACAGGGCAGGGGACTCCTTCAGCCACTCAACCCCCTCCATTTTCTAAGCTTCTGGAGTTCCCTGAAGCCACTTACCGCCTCTCAGCCCTGCGACAGATGGCTCTTGAGAGGTGGAGAGCAGCGCTGCTCTTGCCCCCGGACTGAAACGACAGTAAACGCAAAAGGGTAGGGAAGGGTCTTCTGCCGTGGACAGCATTCTGCACGCGCACCCCCCCCCCCCAGAAAATAAAAGCAAGCGCCTGTGAATTGGGCTGAGAGAGAAGTGATTTGCCCACCGTCCCTCTGGGGAATCGCTGGCTGAGGGGAGGCTAGTCGCTGAACTAGGCGGACGCTGGCCCTTTGCATTTCCACTACCCCAGCTTTAGAGGAGCACACAAAATACCTACCGGTAAAATGAAAGCTGTCAGAGGGGGAAGCTGGCCTGAGTATCGGTCGATCCAGGTCTCGAGCTCCAGGACGGGCTTTTCACTAAAGGACGTGCGTTCTACAAAGGAGAGGAGGGTACGAGTGAAGAAAAGAACAGCTACCCTGGCAGACGATCCAAGATGCCTCCCGCACTTCTAGCTTTGTCACCCGACACAGCTCTGGCTATTTCTCTGACGCCCTCTGCACACTAAAGCAGACACCAGGGACCGAGAGCACACCAGCAGCAGCAGAAGAAGAACAGATTGAATTTATACGCCACCCTTCGCTACCCGAAGGAGTCTCAGAGCGGCTTACAATCTCCTTTCCCTTCTCCTCCCCACAACAGACAGGCACCCTGTGAGGTAGGTGGGGGCTGAGAGAGCTCTGACAGAAACGGCTCTTTTTCAAGGACAGCTCTTGTCAGAGCTATGGCTTGCCCAAGGTCATCCAGCAGGCGCAAGCGGAGGAGTGGGGAATCAAACCCGGTTCTCCCAGATTAGTCTCTACACTCCTAACCACTGTACCAAGCTGGAGAAAACCAGCTGAGAAGTGCAGGGCTCTTTTTTTTTAAAAAAAAAGTATCCCCCCCCCTTCTTCTCTACTTACTTAAGTGAGCCTCTCTGGCAGAGGAGATCGGAGTGGCCACGTTGGAGCCGGCGTCCTGCAGCATACACTGTACCTGCATGAAGAAGGGGGGGAAATGAGCATATGAGCCAGGGAAACTGTTTTGGCAAAGATGGTGGGTACCGTTTTGAAAGCAGGTCACCCACGGCTTTGAGCCTGGGAACTCACTGTTCAAAGTACGGTGGCACTGTGACAGCCACCAGCAGAACTGCCTTTTGAAAATGGCTTGTGCTGTCATGACTGGCTGCAATGGGGAAGAGTGAAGCCTTCATATTTTGAGCCAGCACCACTCCAATGACCAAGGCATGGGGGGAAACCAGAGGGGGCGGATGACCACCTCTCTCACGCTCTCCGTGGCCTCTACTGCATCCACTGGCCATGGTCGTCAGCCAACAAACACTTCACTTTAGTGAACAGTTCCAGATGGGGTTTACAGTCAGTGTTTTCCTCTCCCCCCGTTTTTTTCTAGCTATCAAGAGCATTTCTGTCCCACCATTTCTCCAAAGAGCTCAGAGCAGTGTATGTGGTTCTTCACCCCCCTTTTATCTTCCCTGTGAAGCTAGGCTGAGAGCATGCAAGGGGCCCAAGGTTACCCAGGGAGCTTCCTGGCAGTGTGGGGACTTGCACCCGGGTCTCCTAAATCCTAGCTCAACACTTGGTGTCGCTGCATACTGGCAGCTGCATGCTGGTTTGGAAGGATTTGGGGCGGGTCCTTTATGGTGAGCACTGAGCTTGTGTGCTGGATGATCTGACAGTTACCCCTCACCTTGTGAAGCTCTTCCACAAAGGCGTGGCCATGGTCACTGCCAAATTCTGCACTCAGCCTGGAGCACAAGAGAATAGCATTAATTGGAAGCCCTCTACCTGATCCAATCAAGGTTTTGGTTTCCACAATAATTCTGTTTGGGAACGCCTGGGTTTATCAGTGGAAACAATTCTGGTTTCACTGTTTCCTCGGGAGCTTTAATTATAGCCGCCTTGGCTATAATTATTATTTATTATATTGGGCTTCTAGCCCGCCCTACTCCACAAGCAGGGCGGGTTACAACGAGCAATAAAACACAGGCTGATATTTAAAAACTACACAGTTGATCATTAATAATAATAAATTGACATCAATAAACCAGCAATAACAATAGACAGCAATCACAATTGTAACTGATAGATCCAGTTGGTCAGCCGTGTTGGTCAGAAGCAGTACAACCAATTTAGAATCCAATGGGGGCACCTTTTAAGACCAACAAAGGTTTATTCAAGGCAGAAGAAGAAGAAAAAGAGAAGAGATTGGATTTATACCCTGCGCTTCACTATCCAAGGGAGTATCAGAGCGGCTTACAAACTCCTTTCCCTTCCCTTCCCAACAGACACCCTGTGAGGTAGGTGGGGCTGAGAGAGCTCTGACAGAAACTGCCCAGCCGAATCCTCCTCCCATAGTAAAGACAGGGAGAGCATATCATGGGTGTGGGGGCTAAGACAGCAGCAGGGCCTGGAGTTTCAGCTCCAGCAGGCTGTACCACATGACACACCCACCCCGAGTCCAAGACACTGACCATCTATATAATAGCCAGAGTCAGCTTTTCACTGGCACCCTCACATAATTGACTTATTGCTTCTCTGAAACATCCAGGCACGTAGAAAATGCTTATCAGCTGTTCAGTTACCCTATGGCGGAACTTAATTCATCCAGCGTCCCCAAGGCGTCAAAGATTTGGTCATCTTTTGCTCTCCGCTCCCCAGTGAATGTGCTGGAAAATCCTTTAAAACCATGAAGGATGACAAGAGTGAGAAAAGGTTCAAACGGCTCACAACCAGATCCCGCAAGCCCTCTTTCACACATGCAAGTACATCAGTAATGGTTCTCTGTACTTGATTATGATGCACTCAGAGAGTGGCAGATAATGTGTGAACTAGCCCCATCAAAAGCCTCTTTTCTTCGGGATGAAGACAAATCTACATGAGCCAGTTTTCAATTGATGTTGCAAATATCACAATATGATTCGTAACAATGCCTATTATAATTTTCTATACAAAAATACTGTTGGTTACACCCCAAGCTCTCGCTCTCTCTTTAAGCACCAGAGATGGTGAAAGAGTGTATGTTTGTTTCCATGTGTAAATTAGCATCTGAAGGTGGGACTTGCAGAAGTTTCAATTACAGAATCTCCAGTGGTGGGTTCTGGAAACAGCTTTCCTTGGAGCATAGAGAACTGCATGAAACAATCCTGACCAATGTTCCCTCTAAGCTATGGAGTCCTGTGAGCAAAAATTCTACTTGGTGAGCTACTGGCATTAAAGTTGTGAGCAGGTGATTTGGCCTTCTGCATACATTAATTTGCTCTGGAGCCATCCTTCCTGAGCTAAGGCAAAAATGTGTGAGCCAGAGGCTAAAAAACTGTGAGCTAGCTCACACTAACTCAGCTTAGAGGGAACACTGATCCTGACTCTGAGCAAAATGGACCAGCACCTATTTTGCATGCACAAAGTCCAATCCCAGGCATTCCACTAAGGGATCACAGGTACTGGGAGAGATCTTTCTCAGAAGTCTTTGGAGAGCCATTCCTGGAGACAGGCATCTTGTAGCAATTTAAAGACTAACAACATTATTATTCCAGCATAAACTTTCATGGGCTAGAGTCCACTTCAGATCAAATGAGTATGCAGTCATTTTACGCTGGACACATGAAGCTACCTTCTACTGAATCCAACCTCTGGTCCATCATGGTCAGTCTTGTCTACTCAGACTGGTAACAGCCCTCCAAGGCAGAGGTCTTTCCCATCATCTACTACCTGATCCCTTTGAACGGGAGATGCTGGGAATTGAACCTGGGACCTTCTGCGTGCCAAGCAGATGCTCTACCACTGAGCTACTGCCCCTCCCCTGGAAGTATGTATGAACCTCTTCCCCCTCTGAGAGACTAGATAAAACCCAAATGGACTGGTTTGGCATAAAGTAACTGCAAAGAGCCAGTATCCTTAGTGTCAGGCCTGGCTCACAGAGCTACCTTTGTCCCCAGTCTTCGTGTAGATCTTTGGGACTTGGCTTGTCCTCTGCGTTTTGGCATCCAGGCTAGAGGGAAAAAAACAGGAGATAATTAAATAGCTCTCATAAAATCAGAGCAGGCTTGAAACTGGTATAATCTGCAGTGTGGACACAACTAGTGTTCCCTCTAAGCTGAGTTAGTGCGAGCTAGCTCACAGTTTTTTTAGCCTCCGGCTCACACATTTTTCTCTCAGCTCAGGAAGGATGGCTCCAGAGCAAACTAATTGATGCAGCAGCCAAATCATGCTTTCATGCTGGTAGCTCACAAAGTGGGAGTTTTGCTCACAAGACTCTCCACAGATGGGAGGGAGCATTGGACACCACCCTGGAAACGGGCTTAACTCATTCGGGCGATGCCTCTCGCTTTGGAACAGCCAAGAAGTAGCGAAGAGAAAGATGAGCTTTAACAAAACATCGGTTTCCCACGTCTTGCGGTCCTTCCCTTAGGACGCATTTTGCATGTCTTCTCCGGCTTAGGTAACTTCTGGACCTGCACAACCACCACCCGGCCCCAGGCGGCTCTGCACGTCCAGGGCCAATGCTCCCTCTGAGCTGCGGAGTCTGGTGAGCAGAAATCCTACTTGGCGAGCCGCTGGCATGAAAGTGGTGAGCGAGCGACTCGGCTGCTGCATGAATCGGTTGGCGCTGGAGCCGGATCCTTCCTGGGCGGAGACGAAAAACCTGTGAGCCGGAGGCTAAAGGGCTCTGGGCCAGCTCACACTGACTCAGCTTAGAGGGAACGCTGCTCAGGGCGCATGCCCGCGCCACGGACTGCGCGGAAGGCCTGCGGCCGCTCACCTGGGCGGCTCGCCCTGCTCCTGGCTGCGCGCCCGCCTGAAGCCCCACCGGGAGGCGGAGGAGGAGGAGGCGGCCGCCGCTCGGCTCAAGCAGCGCCCGCAAGAGAGCCCCACGGCGCCTGCCATGCGGGTGGCGGGTGGCGGGTGGCGGGTGGCGAAGGCGTTCCCCGCGGCAAGCGTGTCCCTCCCCGGCCGCCGTCGCAGCCGCCTGACCGGCGCGCCACCGCCTCCGGAGAGCGCCCGATTGGGCGAGGACGCCTTCGCCCGCCTCCAACCCCGCCTCTAAGGCGGGGGCCATGGCGTCATCGGCCACGCCCCGTTTCCTCGAGCGCCCTATGAGAGAAAGCGACGTGGGCACGCCCTCGCGGCGGTGATTGGCCAGGGGTAGGAGGGGCTGGCCACGCCTCTCCAGCGCGCTCTCATTCACCCGGGAGGAGCGCTGGCCATGGGCGCGCGGACAGGTGAGTCCGGGGTTCCCTCTAAGCCGGACAGGTGAGTCCGGGTGGCCGGGGTTCCCTCTAAGCCGAGGCAGTGTGTGAGCCAGCTCACAGTTTTTTAAGCTTCCAGTCCTCACGTTTTTGCCTTAGCTCAGGAAGGAGGGCTCCGGAGCAGACTAATTTATGCACAGTGCTCCCTCTGAGCTGAGTCAGTGTGAGCCAGCTCACAGCTTTTTAGCCTCCGGCTCAGACATTTTTGCCGTAGCTCAGGAAGGAGGGCTCCAGAGCTGATTAATTTCTGCAGTAGCCGAATCGTTTGCCAACAAGTTTCATGCCAGTAGTAGCTCACAAAGTAGAGTTTTTGCTCACAAGCCTCCACAGCTTAGAGGGAGCATTGGCGGCCGGGGCCGATTCGGGGGGGGGGGGGGGAGCGGGTCTCCCTTCGCTCCCAGGGACTTTGCGCTTAAGTCTCCCCCCCCCCCCCCCCAGTTCTAGGAGGCGAGCTTGTCTCTAGCCAGAGGCGGTGGGTTGGAGGGGACCAGCTGGCTCGTGGGGGGGGGGGGGTCACCAAGTATATATATTTTTTGCAAGCTCTCTCCAAATGTTTTTTTCACAAGCTCTACATTGGGGATGCTCTGGTGTGGGGATCTCTCTGTGTCTCTTGCAGCAGACAGAGCAAGCTGGCTTGCTGTGTGTTAGTCAGTGTTCCCTCTAAGCTGAGTTGGTCTGAGCTAGCTCACTGTTTTCTAGCCTCCTGCTCGCACATTTTTGTCTCAGCTCAGGAAGGCGGGCCCCAGAGTAAACTAGTTCATGCAGCAGCCAAATAGCTTGCTCACAACCTTAATGCTGGTAGCTCACAGAGTAGAATTTTTGCTCACAAGACTCCACAGCTTAGAGGGAGCATTGGTGTTAGTCGGTCCATAGCTGGAGTCCAGAAGCTCCTGAAAGAGTAACCAGATTGGTGGCAGGGGAGGAGCTTTCGTGAGTCACTGCTCACTCCTTCAGGTACTTCATTGACTCATGAAAGCTCACATACCCGGCCACAGATGCTGTTAGTCTTTCAGGTGCTCCTGGACTCTGGCTCTTTTCTGCTCCTTCAGCTGAGAATAAGTGAAGAGAAGTGATCTCTCCGGTGTTTAAACTTGGGGTGGGGGGGCTTGGGGGCTTGTGAGAAATGCAGACTTGCGTTGCATAAGCTGCCTGCCTGAGCACAGCTTCAGATTTCTGCCCTTGAAGTCACCTGGATTTGAGTCCAGAAGCACCTTAGAGGCCATCAAGGTTTTGGGAATTCAGGCTTCTGAGAGTCTCTTTGTCGGACAAAGGGTAGCGGATGAAGGGAGCATTGACTCTTGGAAGGTCCATGCCCTGAGAATCTTGTTGGTCTGTCTCTAAGGTGGAACTGGACTCAGATCCAGTTGTTCTACTACAGACGAAGGTGGGTAGCCATGTTAGACTGTCTGTAGCAGTAGAAAAAAAGCAGGAGTCTAGCAGCACCTTCAAGACTACCAGGGGAGGAGCTTTCATGAGTCAGTGCTCACTTCTGCAGCTCTGAAGAAGTGAGCTGTGACTCACAAAAGCTCCTCCGCTGCTACAAATGTTGTTAGTCTTTAAGGTGCTCCTGGACTCCTGCTACAGACCAACATAGCTGCTGTCTGCACTGAAGTCAGCTTAGCTCTGTGGTGAGAAAAGGGGCTGAGTTTTGTAGCAGAAGTATGTGCTCATACTGCTCTGTGAGTGGCAGGAGTGGGTGTCGGGAGTGGTGAGGCTGGTTTGGGAGGTGGCTAGGTTTTTCCAAAAAACCCTGTTTGTGCCTTTTCATGGGCATACAGTTGTGTAAGTGAGTGCCTGTCTTTGCAGAGAGAGAAATGTTGGCCAGGACTCTGTTTGTGTCTGCCCCTGGGAAAGTTATACTCCACGGTGAGCATGCTGTGGTCCACGGCAAGGTAGGTGTGGCCACCTCTATCTCCTGAACTGCCTTGCCTGTGCCTGAGGGATTCTGCTTTCTTGGCTAGATGAGCTGGAATGGGTCTCTCTGTGTGTCGTCTTTTTATGCCAGCCGAAAAGTGGGTGCAGGCATGTCAGGTACACAGCGGCACCTGTGGCCCCTTGA
Source organism: Lepidodactylus listeri (assembly GCA_029233225.1). Lineage (NCBI taxonomy): Eukaryota > Metazoa > Chordata > Lepidosauria > Squamata > Gekkonidae > Lepidodactylus > Lepidodactylus listeri. Next base: position 2,944,216 of record JARCFY010000013.1, on the reverse strand, counting down.
CCTCCTCTGCCAGGGCTTGTCAGACCCTAGAGCAGGGCTCTGGGCCTCTGGGGGCTTTGTATCCAGCAGTGAGCAGATGGACGGTCCCAGGCAAGGATCCTTTAAATGAAATGAAGCTTCATTTGACGTCCCTTATGCATTCCAGGCTAGCGTCATTCACGCTCACCCAAAAGTTGGCCAAAACCTTGTGCATGCAAGGACTGCCTGAGCAGGAGAGTTCTCCATGGTGAATGGAAGGTAGAATTCTCTCCCAGCATGTCTCAACTCCATCCTTTGTAGGGCAGATGACTCCACAGGGTCTCTTTCCCTTCTCTGCTTTTTCTTCACCTCATTCACCTGTCCCCGTCACTTTCCCAACAAATGCATCTAGTTCATGGTCATCCGCAGATGTTCCGTGTTGTCGTCTTTGTTGCCCCTTTGCCATCTCTTCAGGCTCCCAACTCTCTCTGCTGTTTAGGGGTCCCTTCCCCTTTTCTCACAATATTGGCTGGGGTGGGGGGAGAGGCTGACTACATGGAGAAGTTCCAGCACTTATCTCGTGTTTTAGGGCCAGGGTTGGGGCAGCCCTGGTCTTCAGGATTTGCAGCACTTCTGTTTTTCCCAGGCTCACTTGCGAGCACTTGCTCTTTCTGAACGAGACTTCTAAAACTCTGATTTGGAGGTGCTGAATGCTCGGCATTTCAGGGACAACTGCAGTAGCTGTTTCTTGGCTCTGCTGGCTTAGAGGCAAGATAAGCATTTAATGAAGCAAAATCTATTAGTGACCAGTATTGTGCATGGAGTCTGTATTCCATCTCTCTCAGTCAGGCCAAAAGCCATGGCTAAAGCTTCATGGAGGCCAGAGGTGGTTTCTCTAGTGCATATAACCTATGTTGCGTGTGTAAAATCTGCATCTCATCACCGTTTCAACTCTCGTGTCAGATGATACATACCTGAAAACATTGTGCTTCCCCTCGTTATAATTTCTTGTAAACAGTTTCTCTGTGACTCTTTTGTGGGCCCTTTTTTAGCCCGCATGAAATGTTGCACTTCTCAGCACTGAAAGGAAGGCATTCAGGCATCGCACTTGCAATTAATTTGCTGCAGGGTTCAGATGTGTGGCTCGGTGTGCTTATCGGTCCTTCTTGTCCGTAGGCTGCTTTGGCTGTGGCTGTGAACCTGAGAACCTTCCTTAAGATGACCCCTCGGAATGATGGCAAAGTCTCGGTGGAGCTGCCAAATATCGGGATGAAGCTGTGCTGGGAAACCGCTGAACTCCAGCAGCTGTTGGTGGCTTTCCCTGGTAAGCAGTCCAGGTGACTGGGGAATCCCCCCTTCCATCTCACCCCTTTTTTTTTTTAAGATATTTTATTGGTTTTACATTTCCATAATTAAAATAACAAAACTTGTAAATATAATTCCAACATTTTTTCAAGCCTCACATTAATTTCTTTTCTATCCACGCGAAAAGTTTTAACCAACAGTCTTTCTCCTTATTTCTTGTTTCTTGCATATAGAGTTTAGATCTTTGATCCATTTTGTCTAGCTCTGCTACATCCAGAAGTTTCTCTAGCAGGTCGTTTCTCGTGGACACTTCCTTTACTTTCCAGTTCTTAGCCCATAAGATTCGTGCCGAAGTCAACAAGTATATAATTAGAATAACATCATTCTTATCTAAGTCCGATGGTAATATATTAAGTAGAAATATTTCTGGCTTAAGGACCAGTTCAATTTGTGTTATTTCCTTAATTAATTTTCTTGTCATCTTCCAATAACGTATTGCCTTGTGGCACTGCCACCACATATGAAAATAAGTACCTATGTTAGTCCAACATTTCCAACACTTATCTTGCTTACTATTATAACACTTAGCAATTTTTGGGGGGGTCCCCAAAAGAGAGATGGAATACAGACTCCATGCACTATAAAATAATTTATAAATATTTTCTTTATATGATACCGCTTTTACCAATTTAATAGCTTTCCACACTTTTTCCCATTCCTCTGTTTGTAGCCCCAGGATCCTTGGCCACTTGGCAAGACCCAGTCTGCTGAAGTTCATGTTCGGGAGGGCTGGTGCTGCTTGCCGTTAGTGCCCTGGGATCTGGTCGTGGGCTGAAGGACTGACTGTTCCATGCTAAACTGATGAGTTCCCTGCAAAGGCTGTGCCCCTCCTTACCTTTCTGCCCTCACACCTGCTGGAGCCATCCCTCTTGCTCCTCCAGCTTTGCTGCCATTCTCTTTTGCTTGCCCTAGAGGCGTAGAAGTCTCTCTCCCAGGTTGCCTGTGTAGGACAAGGGAAAAGGAATGTGATTTTTGAGCGTGATTTCTGACACTTTCTCCTTGGTATATATATATATATATTGATATATATCCTTTAGATAGATAGATAGATAGATAGATATATTAACAGCTGTCACTGTGTCTTCAAAAGTTTAATCCTGGTATGTAACCGAGAAGTTTCCGATTAGAGAAATTTATCGCTAAACAGACATATTTTATAATTACACTTTTTGTATAGAAAGTCTCTGTAGAAGGAATTAGGATGCAATAAGAATGGAATGATATTTAGAAGTTGCAAGGCCGCCAAGAGCAATGTTTAATGTGATTCATAACCCCTTATCAGCTAGCTCTCCATATGCAGGTTAGAAAGGAGCCCGCTGTTCTCTCATGTTCCCATTGTCCTGGAAACCAGATAAGTGAACGCAGCCATGGACATAACTGACCAGTATAAGGAGAGACTAATAGTAAGGCTTAAAGTCAAATGATGCTTGTATGAGGGTAACTGCCTGGTACCAATTAGAGACCCTTTAATGTGTAAACTATATGTGATGTCATTTGGGGTATAAGACCTCCTGCCCTTCCTGGTTATGGCAGAATACAGCTTTGGAATTGCTGGAGTGCTCAGGCACTCGTCAGCCCTGTATTCCGTGTTATGAATTCATTAAACAGATATTCCTCTAACTCATTGGACTCAGACTGTGCGATTCCAATTTGGCCAAGGGGTCACATAGGGCACAGGTTTGTGCATCACCTGTGTGATGCCTCTTCCCTTTCCCAGCCCCTTCTCAAAGCTCTCTTTTGCCATGAAATCGGCTTTACTCGAGACCTCAGCCCCTGCAGAAACTACGATTGCCTGGGTGTGACAGTACTCCGGTGTATTTGTCTGCTGTTGTCTTTGCTGCTGTGATCTTCTTCCTTTGCTTTTTGGCAAAGTCTAGACATAACTTCCTCCGGGCAGAGACCTGTCTCTTTGTGCATTCCTCTGTGAAGTGCTGTGGAGGATCAGTAGATCAGAAAGGGCTGATCAAACTGGTGTGTGGATTTCTGGAGCTTGGGGAAGGGGGAGGGGGGTCCTCTAGCTAGACCTCTCTTTGGCTGCGTCCGTGGGCTTTGGTGGGAGGGGCTGTTTTGCTTCTCCGTGGGAGAGTTCAGCAGCCTGTTCAACTAGAAGCAGAACTTTACTTGTTGGGAAAAATACGTCAGATTCTGTAGCAAGAAGAGCTGAGCTGAGATTTGCAGCCTTTATAATCACATTTATCAAACGGGGGAGAGCCCTAGAAAGGTCTCCAGCGTGTTGGGAATAATGATGCCTCTTCATGGCTCTCTTGTGTTTTCCCCCCCAGCTGACCAGGCTGAATCTCAGCCCCCCAGCCCAGAACAAATAGAGAAGCTGAAAGAGTTTGCAGGGCTCACCAACACAACGGCAGCCACTCAGAGCCTTGCTACCCTTGCGTTTCTGTACCTGTACCTGTCCATTGCATCCAAATGTGGGTAAGGAAGATCCTCGGTGTCGGCTGGGTCATTAAGACTGATTAGATTTCAGGCCCGACCTGCATAGCCCAGGCAAGCCCAGTGGCGCCAGGTCTCAGAAGCTAAGTAGAACCGGCCCTGGTTCGTATTTAGAAGCAAAACCTCCAAGGAATACCAGGGTCATGACACAGAGGCAGGTAATGGCAAGCCACCTCTAAATGTGCAATGCCTCCAAGCCCCACGAGGGGTCGCTACAAGTCAACTTGACTTGGCGGCAGAAAACCAGAAAAGATGAGTCAGATTTTAGCCTTGATCCAAGTTGAAGAACTGGAGAGCCGTGTGGCTCTCCAGTCAGCCGGTTGGGGTCCAGTGGGCGGCAGCGACTCCTCTTTAGACACACAAACAGCCTGCCTGCTCTTAGGGATTCAGAGCAGATTACAGGAAGTACGTGGAAATATCTGCAAATGCTTCTCTTTGGTCCCAAAGTATTTGCTGTTTCTAGTTGAAGAGAGATGGCTCATTGAGGAAGCATGCAGAAGGCCCCAGGTTCAGTCCCTGGCACTTCCAGTGAAAAGGATCAGGGAGTAGGTGGCATTGGAGACCCCTCCCAGAGACCCTGGAACACACCACAGCTGGTCAGAACCTGATAGCCCAACAGGCTGACTTTGCGTAGGGCAGCTTCGTGTATACATCCGGGGCAATATCTAGTCAGAATCTATTTTTAAAAGTAAACGTCCCTGTATATTTTCTGTGATGCCCTTCCTTATCCACAGTTCTCCGGGTATTCTCCAGAGCTGTCTGATGCAGTGGGGATAGATTCAGGTGGGGTCGCCGTGTTGGTCTGAAGCAGTAGAACAGAGTTGGAATCCAGGGGCACCTTTAAGACCTATGAAGTTTAATTCTGGGTAGAAGCTTTTGTGCTCATGCACCCTTCATCAGACACGCTGAAACAGACTTCTTCAAGCCTTACATATAGGTAGATATGTACATAGATCCGATCCTGGATTTCCCAGCTGTTTGCTGACCTGGAGATCTGTTCCGTGCTTCAAAAATGGAGCGTGGCCCCCTGTCACATAATATGTCCATCAGAGGAGATCTGTAGTGCCCCCACCCCCACCCCCCCAGTCTTGTTAGCAAGGGTGCTGCAGTGGACTTTGTGTGTTCTTACCTGTCCTAGGTTCATGCCAAGCGTGGCCATCTTGGTGTTTTCTGAGCTGCCCACTGGAGCTGGGTTAGGCTCCAGCGCTGCGTATTCGGTCTGCCTGGCCGGAGCCTTGCTTTCCAGCTGTGGAGTCATCGGCTACCCCCTGGAGGAAGGCCAGGATGTGGGCAGGTGAGCTTCCAGGGCATCCTGAAGGGGTGACGGGGTGGCTTATAAGGTCGAGGGTCTTTCTGGGAAACGGGGCGGTGAGGCCCCGGCAGTGTGTTGAGCCAGCCAGAATAAGAAGGTTTTGCTACCCTCTGTCTCTTCTCTGCACTCCGCTTCCAGCTGGCCTGAAGAGGAGCTGGCCTTGATCAACAGCTGGGCCTTCCGAGGAGAGCAGGTGATCCACGGGAACCCATCGGGGGTGGACAACGCGGTAGGCACAAGGGGTAGGTGTGCTGCTCTCCGTTACGTATTCAGTTTACAAAATTTATTTCCTGTCTTTCTGTCCTCTCAAGGGCCACGAAGGCACCAGAGCAATTGAAACGTGCATGATAAAAATCATTAAAATCAGGGGCCCCCCTTCCGAAACCCCACACTTCATTAAAGCAATTAAAAACAGCGCTAAAATACACACACAGCTATGAAAGACGGCGCTGCTCGGAAGATTCAGAGGAATTCCATATTCAGACAGACTCTGCAGTGGCGGCAGCAACAAAATCAACTCTGTAGACCACATCTTCTTTGATTGTCCTAAATCCTCAGAACTCTCTCCCCATTGTTTAATCAGAACTCTCTCTCTCCCCATAAGTGAACTCATCCTGGCTACTCAGAGACAAAGAGAAACAAACCCGCCTGTGTGGGGCAGGATTTTTGGCAGCTGTCATTCAGCTACAGTAGCTAACTTTCAAGTCCTCTTCCCATGGGATGAGGGTAGGCTGTTTATGTCTCAGGCTGCAAAAACCGTAAGAAGCAAAGTGAAAGCCATGAAAAACAGCAATTTGGCCAGGAAGGAGGGATTACTGGGGGAATGGCAAACCAAACAAAGTCTTCCCCCGCTGGCAGAAGGTGGCCACATCAGGGGGCAGATGTATCTTCTTGGGCAGAGAGCTCCAGACCTTTGGTGCCATAATTGAGAGGCAATGTTCCCTCTAATCCCCCCCCCCAAGCAGAGCAGAATGTAATTGCTGCCATCTTAACATGGGCTATGGGCAGTGCCAGACCCTACGTGGCGCCAGGTTGCTGCTGAGCGGGGCTTCCTGTGTCAATGAGCGGCTGCTCGCCTGCACAGACTGCCACCTGCCTAACCTTAGACCTGCCATTTTGTATCTGCTTAGGGAAGGTCTGTGTACATGAGCCGTGTGGTAGAGTTGGCCTTGTGATCATGATTGGGCCCCGTAGAGCATCGGCTCATGCTGGCCTAGGGATGCTGTCCCAGGTGGCACAGCCAGGAAGGGCTACTGCCTTATAAAGCCTCACGGCTAAGTGGGGGTCTCTCCCTTTGCTGACTTGGCAGGGGGCTACTCGAGACGGGCCCATTTCTGTGACTGCACCCCAGCTGTGCCACTGGAATTCTCCCCCTGGGCTGGTCGTAACTGTTCAGTGCCAGGCAAAGCTTGAGCTTTTGGTGGTCCAATAAACTCTGTTCTGGCTGGACTGGCCACACCTTCTTCTATGGCCGTGTATTTTCTCTCGTCTTGATTGTTAACATAGCTGGTTTTACTGCTTTGCCTGCCTGAGGGAAAGAGTGCCTACAAATTAAATAAAGAAGGTTTGGGCAAAAGCAGTTGGCCCCCTCCCTCCCCCTTTGGGCTGCCTTTCATAACAGTCCTGGCAACCAGGTTTCCCCGTTTCCCTGGCAACCATGTTTCCCAAAGGCCTCCCTTCCTTTACGCGGTTTGTTCATGTCTGATTGCGCTCCTCAGTCAAAAAGGCGCACGGATCCTGTTACGTAACGCGGCTCCTGTCTCCAAATGTCCAGGTGGAGCTCTGCGGTACCAGTCGGGGGAAATCTGCTCCTTAAAAAGGTAATGTTCTTTCAGGCCGCTGCAGTTTATGCAGTGGTGACCTGTGGTTGGTCTTGGAGACATTTCAGTTGTCACCGGTATTTATATGTTTGATCCCTGGCTCTTTTGAAACTGCGTCTTCTGAAGCGGCTTTGGATCTGGTGTGTTAATGTAGGAAATGTAGAGTGTGTCAAAGCTGATGAAAAAGGAATGTTTTCATCTGGCCTTTTCTGTGTTGGTGTAAGTCTTCATTGTCTGTCTGCATTGCGTGTGGGTCTCCTGCCTCTGGGATTCCGAAAAGCACCTGTTTGCAGGGCGGGGGAAACAGAACTGATATAAAAACGTCAAGTGATTTTTCTTTAAGTGACTCCTCTTCTTTTATCCTTTTGGAAGAAGGGCTCTCTCGGGCTGCTTAGGGTGGTGTTGGGGGATTTGTCCATCCCCCTTCGGTCTGGCCTGTGATAACTACCCCGTTTATAGGACCAGGGTTACTTTTAGGACCAGTTGGGGTGCAGCGACCCCTTGGCAGTGAGGGGTGTCTCAAATGAAATGTGGAGCATTCCAAAGAGGGATGGTGGCTAAAATGCCACCCTCTGCCAATGAGCTATAATCGGACTCCACGAAAATCTTCTGCGGAAATTGCTCTACTCTGTTAGTATTTAAGCTTCTCTCTGAGAGAACTAGGAAGCAGCACCGTCCTTGGTTGTGTGAAATACAGGCCTTTTGCCAGGTGGTGAAATATCTTTTGGGGACGCACTGATGTGACTGCAACCAAGACATAAACCCTGAAAAGTGTTAGCTGCTTCCTGAAGGGTTGGCTGGGCTTGTGCGTGTCAATGCCAGGACGTGGTCCCTCTCCCTAAAGAATCATGGGAGTTGTAGTTTGACGGACAGCCAAATGGCCATGTGGCAGAGTCTTTGGGACAAGCCATGTCCAGTAAATGCCTTTTTGTATTGTTCTGGCTTGTCCCTGAATAGTCCATCCCACACAGCAGCTTGTCTGAATGTTTCCTGGCCACTCAACCTGCCGGTTCTCCCCCGGTCGTGGCTGAGCACTTTTCCTGAACTATGTCATGCCAGCCAACCATCTCCATTTTGAACGGAGACTTAGAATGCAAAATTAAACCAAGCAGTTCTAAATTGGAAGCAGTTCTAAATGTCCCTTCCTCTGAGGCAGGGGCCCCCAGCCTTTTGGAGCCTGGGGGGGGGGCCCTTGGGGAGTCTGACACAGCATGGTGGAGACAGCCACAAAATGGCTTCCGTAGAGTGGCGGAGCCAGCAGCTCTACAGCTCCCACAGCTGACCTTCATCACACCGTGAAGAGACAGCTGCTGCCAAAGCAACATTTGGAAGTATCCATGCAGCCAGTTAGAAGCCTTGCTGAGCAAAAGGCCCACCCAGCCTCACCCACTGTCTAAAAACACTTGGTGGGCATCAGAAAAGGGCCTGTGGGCGTCTGGCATCCATGGGCGCCATCTTTGGGGACCCCTGCGCTCTAAGAAGTTGAAGGCACCAGTTATGGTTCCTTTCCCCATCTTACCCTCACAACAGGCCTGTGGGGAAAGCTAAGCAGAGGAGTAAGGGGCCAGGAGAAGTTCCCCCAGTGGTTTGAGCCCATCTCTTGGTGGTGCTAGCTTCAGACTCTTAACTACCGCACCGATATTTACCTGAAGATCGGTACTTGAACTCCAGTCTCCTTGTTTTGGAGTCCGGAAATGTATACAACCGTCAATTACCGGAGCCAGTTATTAGGAGTCAAGGACAGACGATGAAGTAAAAAACTGAGTGAAGAGTTGTACAGAGCCAGTTTGGTGTAGTGGTTAAGTGCGCGGACTCTGATCTGGGAGAACCGGGTTTGATTCCCCACTCCTCCGCTTGCACCTGCTGGATGACCTTGGGCGAGCCATAGTTCTGGCAGAGCTGTTCTTGAAAAACAGCAGTTTCTGTCAGAGCTCTCTCAGCCCCGCCTCCCTCACAGGGTGTCTGTTGTGGGGAGGGGAAGGGAAAGGAGTTTGTAAGCCGCTCTGAGACTCCTTTAGGTAGTGATGGGTGGGGTATAAATCCAATCTCTTCTTCTACATGGGCCATGCTGGGGGAAACTAAATGGGGTGTCTCTTCTCTCTCTCCCCACCTCCGCCCCAGTGTTCCCACATTAAGGATTTTACTGACCAACACGCGAGTTCCTCGGAGCACCAAGGTCCTGGTGGCCGGAGTCAAAGACAAGATCATGAAGGTACCGCTCTCAACTGCCTTCCCATTTCTTCAGACAAGCTGCATTTTACCAAGGTAAAAGGTAAAGGTTTCCTTTGCTCAGAAGCCAGTCAAATCCGACTCTAGGGAGGGGCTGTGCTCATCTCTGTTTCCAAGCCGAAGAGCCAGCGCTGTCCAAAGACTTTTTCCGTGGTCATGTGACTGGCATGCCTAGACGCTGAGGCGTGCAGAATGCTGTTCCCTTCTCACCGAAGCTGTCCCTATTTATCCACTTGCAGTTTCTTGTTTTTGAGCTGCTAGGTTGGCAGGAGCTGAGGCCAGAGACGGGAGCTCACTCCGTCATGCAGCACTCGGGTCTCGAACTGCCGAACTGCCAACCTTCTGGCCTGCCACTCAACATCTTAACCTCTGAGCCACCTTATATGCAGTCTAACCATGCTTGTTTATGCACCTGACTTCTCCGCCCTGTTTGGCATGAGAAAAGAACAAGGGAGGAGGGATGGATCTTGGTGTACGCACCATTTGTGTTCCAGCATTGTTGAAATAGACATCCAAATGCTGCCAAAATACAAGCTGGAATTCCCTGTGGGAAAGGAGTTGTCCCCCGTCTTTCCTTCCTCCCCACTTCTGAAATGCCCCCTGCTTATTCAGTAAATTTGAAACCTATTAATTGCTTGACGCCAAGTCACATTACTTTTTCGCGAGATTTAATGGTGCAAGAATTGCTATGATGTCTTATAATACTGCAAACCATTGGGGTTGGGATGTTTCTCCTCCTGGAGGTGTTTGAGGTCTCCCCAGCGCACAAGACTCAGGCCCAAGAGAGATCCGGAGGCCAAGAGGAAGCCAGGGTTGTAGTTGACACCTTTCTAGGTCTATGTAATATCGACTGGGTCTTCCTTCAAGGGTCTTCTCCCCATCCTTTGCAGCTGGTATCTCCCTAAAGAAGAGGTTACTGCTCCTCCCTAGTGGCAGGGAATGTTGACTTTTACAGGATGGGCCATGTCCCCTCATGACATCACTTCCTGTAAGATGCAGCTAGCTGATTTCCCACCCCCATCAACACCCTCGAGAATCTTACAAGGCTGTCTTGCCAAGATTGTCTTATGAGTTCCCCAAACGGTGAAAAAGAAGGCGAGAACTGTTGTTTGGGATTTTCGACCTCCCTTATTCTTCCTGCTTCCCTTCTGTAGTTTCCTGCTGTAATGGAGCCAGTTCTCACGTCAATAGATGCCATTTCTCAGGAGTGCGAAACTGTTCTTGAGGCGATGGCGGAACGTCCGTCCCTGGAGCACTACCCTGTTCTGGAGGTGAGGGGGGTCCCATGTTTCCACTCTTCTGTAATGAACAGCTGCCATGAGGGCAGGAATCTCGTTTTTAAAATGCAGTCTTTTGGGATGCTAAATTCCATTCTGGGTCTCAAATTCCATGCAGTGCGTACAAAGGTGTCGTGTGGGGAGGGGTCACAGAGGAGTGCAGAACGGCGCGATTTTGCGTGAAGAGTGCCTTTGCTTCCATCTCCGTTTGAAGGGACTGTAGTAGCAAGTAAGAGAGGTGAAATTTCTGGAAACGTTGAAGATGAGGAAAACAGAAGTTCTTAGTAAAAAAAATATGCCATCTTTTTGTCAGTCCGAAACTGTTTTTACTGCTTTCACATGACACATCATGTTACGTTGTTTAGAACTCAGCGCATCAAATTGTACTGTTTGGCATACTGATGGAATTTGAAAGTGCAAAATGCCATAGTTTTCTACAAGCCAAACTGAAATAGTACCTGAGAAAGATGCAAGCCATGCTGACTTTGACACTGATCAGTTTTTAAAATAACAAAATAAACATTGGAAGCGATTGTTTGTAGTAATCAAAACCAGACGCTGTGTATTTACTGGGATGCTCTCATACGGCATATTTGGATAGGCAGGTGAATTTTATAGCATTGAAAACGTTTGACTCTTGAGCAACACTCTCTCTAAGCTGTAGAGTCTTGTGAGCAAAAAGTCTACTTTGTGAGCTCCTGGCATTAAAGTTGTGAGTGAGCAATTTGGCTACTGCATAGATTAGTTTGCTCTGGAGCCCTCTTTCCTGAGCTAAGACAAAAATGGGTGAGTTGGAGGCTAAAAAACTATGAGCTAGCTCACACTAACTCAGCTTAGAGGGAACACTGCTCTTGAGTAACATAGTATACTGTTGCCCAGATTATACACCTGATGATCCTGTATGCTGAGCCAGACCCTCACTGGTCCATCCAGTTCAGTCTTGTCTACTCAGACTGGCAGCAGCTCTCCAGGGTCTCAGGCCGGGGTCTTTCCCATCACCTCCTGCCTGGTCCTTTCAACTGGAGATGCTGCCAGGGATTGAACCTGGGACCTTCTGCATGCCAAGCAGAGGCTCTGCCAGTGAGCCACGGCCCCACCCCATTCAAACAAACATCAGTGTGATATTTGCTGCACGGATAAGAATTGTAATTGTTGCTGCAGGTGGTTTTGCAGAATTTTGTCCCTGCCTTGCGTTTTGTGTGAGTCAAACCACAGCTTCAGAGCAGTCCACCTCCTTCCAGAAGAGGGCCTTCCATAGAAGGCTCCAGTCTCAACATCTCTCAGTTTTCCTGACGGGAAGAACTGGGAAGTCCTCAGGGTTGAAAACTCTGGTCTCTCTCCTAGCCTTCATGGTCCTCATGACCGGACTCAGGAAGCCACCGTAGCCTGTGAGATGGCTGGCCGGAGTGGGAACCTGTGTTGCATGTCTCAACAGAAGGGTGTTTCCACCCAGAGCCCGGGGGGGGGGCCCTGAGGCCCGTCCCGGCAGGTAACCGGGGTCTCCTTTCTGGCAGGAGCTCGTGGACATCAACCAGCACCACCTGAACGTGATGGGCGTGGGCCATTCCTCGCTGGACAAGGTCTGCCAGGTGACGGCCTCACACGGGCTGCACAGCAAGCTGACGGGGGCCGGTGGAGGAGGCTGCGCCATCACCTTGCTGCGGCCAGGTCAGGGGTCCTTGTGGCCTTGCGCTCAGTTGCAAGTGTGTGTCCATCTTGTGTGCCTGCTGCAGCAACCAGAAAAAAGGCCGTTGTCTCTGGGGAGCCGCACAGTAGTCAAGCTACCAAAGAGCAAGCCTGAAACAGCCTGGTTCGAGTTTTGCCTGTGTCCTGATTTCCCCAACTGACTTTGGTGGGGTTAAGTGCATGGACTCTAATCTGGGAGAACCGAGTATGATTCCTCACTTGCAGCTGCTGGATGACCTAGGGCAAGCCATAGTTCTGCCAGAGCTGTTCTCTCAAGGACAGTTCTGGAAAGAGCTCTCTCAGCCCCACCTCCCTCCCAGGGAGTCTGTTGTGGGGAGGGGAAGGGAGCGGAGTTTGTAAGCTGCTCTGAAACTTCGAGTGAAGGGTGGGGTATGAATCCAATCTCTTCTTCTTTTGGTGGGCCGTGAGTTTCTTAGCCTTTGTCTTGCCCGTATGGGGCGGTATACTGGGTAAGACCCAAGTTTGAATCCTTATTCTGCCATGGAAGCTGGCTGGATGACCTTGGACTAGTTGCACACCTTCAGCCTCCCCCACCTCACAGGGTTGTTGTGAGGTGGAAAAGGCGGAGAGCTATACTGGCCTCCCTTACATGGAGGGAGCTGTTGGGTCTTAGATTGAACCCTCAAATGTACACAGCAGTTCCTGGCGTAAGAGGGGCACAATTGGGATGTGAAAGGCTTTGAGTTCTTAGGAAAATCTGCCTGGGTTGGGTCCAGTTGATCTATTCTGCTCAGTGCTTGCCCCCGCAATGAGGAGGCCCGTGACCTAAAGGCTCTTTGCCTTTGGGAAAAGCACCACCCTTAAGGTTGAGGCATCTGTAGCTGTCTGAGCGTCCCCTGTGCTAACAGTAACCGTCCTTTCTCGGCAGACACAGCCCCATCGGTGGTGGAGGCGGCCATCAGAGACCTTGGCGACTGTGGCTTTGAGTGCTGGGAGACGGACATCGGGGCCCCCGGAATATGCGCCCATTCCCCGCAGTCCCTCAAAGTGGAAGTGCTGAAGGCTTTCGGCGGGATGTAAAGGTGGCGAAGAGGGAGTTCTCCTGAGGATTGCTTTGGGGTCCTGGCTTGGAGTGAACGTCTGATGCCCTTCAAGGCCCGGCACAGGAAGATGGGATCTTTTTGTAGGTGTTCAGTTGGGTTGAGTTGGACTGGGGCCAGGGTGAGACTCAGGGCAGCAACACCAGTGGGGCCAAGCTGGTGGGCGTCCTGAGGCTCCCGTTTGGGCTGGCATGGGATGGGATCCGCTGCCGATGACCGTCTCTTCTCCTGAGCGCTTCTATGGCAAAGCCCTTCTTTTCTGTGCGGCTCGCGTGTCACTGGCTCCTTAGAGGTTTGGCTGTAGCTCTAACTCTCCTTTGCCCCTCTTCTGTGAAGACTCCCTCCTTCCCGAGGCTGCCCATGAGAACTGGCTGAGTGTCCTTAGTGAAACCGCAGATCCTCTTGCACGGTTGCACAGAAGCACCGCATGGCGTGAGACTCGTGTCAGGGGAAATAAGGGGAGGGGGAGGACAGCACAGGCTTCAAGCACCCTTCCACCCCAACCTGCACATCAGGGAAGGCTTGCTGAACTGAAAGAGCCACATCATCCCCAGCCCCATTCCAGGGCTCTTGGTGGAAGAATCAGAGAATTGGAAGGGGACCTCCGGGGTCCTCTAGTCCAACCCCCTGCACAGTGCAGGAAATTCACAAAGACCTCCCCCCCTTGTCCCCAGTGACCCCTGCTCTATGCCCAGAAGAGGGCCAAAAGATCCCCAAACAACCCAACCCTCCAGGCTCCAAACTGGCCTGCAGAAAAATTGCTTCCTGACCCCAAAGGGGCAATCAGCATTTCCCTGGGCGTGTCAGAAAGGGCCACAAGAACTAAACATGGAGGCAACCCTCCGTGCCCTCCCTCCCTCTCGGGATCTGGTAGCGTGGTGGCAGCTGGACTTCTCTCACCCCTTGTGCTCTTTTCCTCAGGAGGGAAGATGGTCTTGTCTCAAAGCTCGCTTTAGGCAGCTATTCACACCATGAAGAACCAAAGCAGTTAGCTTCCCAGGCCTCTCCGTGCCTCTCTCGGTGTTTCTTGTTGGCTTTTTCAAAACCGCTGACTCATTTCTCATCAAGAAGTCAAGGACTCATTTGGAGTACTGTGCTGGTTGCCCCACCTCAAAGAAGATATTATAGCATTGGAAAAAGTGCGGAAAAGGGCAACTAGAATGATAAAAGGGTTGGAACACTTTCCCTATGAAGAAAGGCTGAACCGCTTGGGGCTCTTTAGCTTGGGGAAACGGTGGCTGAGGGGTGACACGATCGAGGTTTGTAAGATTATGCATGGGATAGAGCAAGTAGAGAAAGGAGGACTTTTCTCCTTTTCTCACAAGACAAGAACTCGTGGGCACCCCATGAAATTGCTGAGCAGTCGGGTTAGAACGGATAAAAGGAAGTCCTTCTTCCCCCAGCGAGTGATTAACACGTGGAATTCACTGCCACAGGAGGTGGTGGCGGCTACAAGCATGGACGGCTTCAAGAAGGAATTAGATAAACCATATGGAGCAGAGGTCTATCAGTGGCTATTAGCCGCAAGGTCTAGATGGGAACTCTCAGTCTGGGGCCAGGGATGCTCTGTATTCTTGGTGCTTGGGGGGGGGGGGGGCAACAGTGGGACAGCTTCTAGTGTCCTGGCCCCACTGCTGGACCTCCTGAGAGCACCTGGAGTTTTTGGCCGCTGTGTGACAGAGTGTTGGACTGGAGGGGCCACTGGCCTGATCCAACATTAGCTTCTCTTGCATTCTTATGACTGGAGTACGTTTCAATGCATGGGTTGGAGTATAGACCGGGAGTTAGTTCCAGGAAGTGTTCTGTTACAACATTTAAGGGTCCGGGGGGGGGGGCGGGATGCAGTGCCTTTTTTAATATATACAAATGGTTCCTAAAATGGTGTTGCCTGCTTGAGATTTGGGCGAACAGCAGGTGTTGGATTGTTTTTAATTGGTTTGCTGTACAGACTAATCAGCGCAGACTCGATTTGTGGGGCTGGTTTTAACCGGTGGAGCTGCTGGTCAAAGGCACTTTAGTTTGGTTCTTACCTGTTTTGACAGGGACTCGAAAACGAAACCTTAAACGGGGGTCCGTCCTCCTGTTCTCCTTGGGTGGCTTCCTCAGGGGGCCCTCCTGGATTGAGGGTTTGGTGGCCTGGATTGTGAGCTGAGTGTGCGAGGCAAGAAAGGGGGGAGGTGTTAATGCAAAGGGGCTGTTGGCCCTCCAGGCTTGTACACCTAGACCTGGGGATTTGCTTCTGGCTTGGGGAGGGCGTGGCATGCCTGCTGAGAACCTGAGCATTTTGCGCAGCTGCCCTGAGGAAGTTTCCCCCGTCTGCGGTTCAGGCACCATGCTGACCCACCTCACCAGGGGGTTGTGAAGATCACGGCGAGAAGGCTGTGGCAAGCACTGTGGGAGTGGCGCATAAATGCCAAGACCTGTTCCTCCCTTGCACTGCTTGCCAAGCAGGTTCTCTTGGTTGGGGGTTCTGAAAACGGCCGGGGACCCTTGCTCTTGGTGCTTCCCGCTGTCTTCGGTGTATTTGGTAGTTGCCGAACACCAGGTGGCAGCAGAGGTCCACCTTTCTGACAAGGTCCCCTTAAGCCTTCAGAGGCGGAGACCCTCCCCCCAATACAGCCCCTCCCCCCCACCATTTCTTCAAATCTTCAAGAGCTTTTTGCACTCCTGTCTCTGTAGCTCAGACATCAACACGCAGTAGAGTGAAAGCAGAGTGACCGTTTCTCTGCCCTAAGGGGGGGGGGTACACTCTGGCTTCTGGCAGGGGAGACAGCAGGGGTGAGGGTTGTGGAAGCCTGTGGCAACGGCAAGGTTAGCTGGGAAAGCCAGGAAGAGCGTTGAGGGGAACTGGGGACAGGCTCTTCAGCCAGCCTAGCCTACCTCTCAGGGAGGCTGTGAAGACAAGGGGGGGCGGGCAGGGAGCACAGGTTGCAGAGGGAAGGGGGAGTGGGAAAGTTTTGCTCAGAACATGGGATCTGACCCACACTGAGCCTGTGGTCCGGTTCCCACGTCCCACACATCACGCTGTTCTGAGTTGGACCTTTCTGGGGAAGGGGGGGCGCTGAGGGTGCAGTGTGGCCTCCCACCCCAGTTTTCCCTGGGATGCGCCTCTTCGCCAAAATGTCTGAGCTGCCTGGAGCTTCCAGGGAGTATGTAGTTCCTTTCGCTGTGGGAGCCCTGCCCCCAAACATGTTTTTTTTTTGGGGGGGGGGCTTGGATGGTCCTTTCTCTCTGGCATGTGCCCCTAAAGCCACTGGTTCCCTTCAACACCCATCTGCAATCCTGGGACAGGAAATGATCGGCCTTGGAAGGGTGGTGGAAGGTCAGCAAGATGACTTAGATTCAGGACTTTGGATGCTCCAAAGCAGGGGTGGCCAAACTTGCTTAACATAAGAGCCACACAGAATAGATGTCAGATGTTTGAGAGCCCCAAGGCATGAGCAAGTATCATGCACACGTTTTTATTGGGAAATATGCAAATTTGCATTTTATGAACATTGAATGAGACTACTGAAAATAAAAACAAAAGGGGGAAAACAGATATTGATAATGGTATTTATTTGTCCAATGGTAGTTATTTGTTTGCTAATGATATTTATGTGTCTAAGAGAGAGGCGGAAAGAGAATGAAAGCAGTGGCAAGAGAGAGAGAGAAAGCAAATAGATGGGGGAGGGATGAAGGTAGAGAGACAGAAAGAGAGAGCCACAGTTTGGCCACCCCTGCTCTAAAGCAAGAGGTACAAGATTAGAAGCATTATTTCCCCCTGATGCCTGCAGCAGAGAGGGTCTGTGTATTTGTGAGTGTGCACACACATGCCTAAATGTATTATGAAGCTAAAATGTGTGAAGCGAAGTGGGGAGGGTGGCGTCAGCCTTTGGAGTTTCCCCATGCCTTCCAGAGCCACATCCTCTTCTCCCAGCCCCTGGAGCAGTTAAAGGGGCCTGATGGTGTTGGGTGGCCCCTCTTGAAGGGGTGGGGGGCAGAGTCTGGCTTCTGGGTCTGTGGGTAGCTGCCACCAGCTTTTCTGTCCCTCTCATTTTAGGAACTTGTTGGTGGCTTTTTTTCCTACAATATGCTTGATATTTCAGAAATGTATATGAAAGATAACGTTCTATACTTGTGGGGGGGGGAAGGTTTTGACAGCTGTGAACTCACTTGATTTGCATAAACTCTCATTGTCTTCATTTTGCATAATTCTGCTGAGGGGGGGGGAGAGAACACAGATGAGGTTCCTTGATACCGAATCAGACCTCTGGTCCATCAAGACCACCCACTCAGACTGGCAGCAGCTCTTCAGGATCTCAGGCTAGGGTCCTTCACGTCACCTCCTGCCTGATCCTTTTAGCTGGAGATGCCAGGGATTGAACCTGGGGCCTTCTGCATGCCAAGGAGACAGGCCCGTAGCCAGGGTTTTGTGGATTGTCGAGCAGGTTTTTTTTCTGGTGGGGCTGAAGTTCTCAGTGCAGAAAGAAAAGCCATTTAGCCAATAGAAAGCTGTTACCAGGATAGATCTCTAAACTGCAAGCTGTCAGCCACATTAGATGACAGTTCTCAGCTGCTGCAAGTTAATTACTTCTGCCAGCCTAAGCAACAATTCTGATAAGCCAGCAGGTGGGGGTGATGACCTCTATAGTCAAGAGAGCTAAAACTTAGGTAGAAAAACTCTTAAAGGAAACCAGTTTCTTGACACAGAAGGTATCCTAGAGGTCACCTACTCCAACCCCCTTGCTCAATGTGGAATTAGTCAACTACAGCACTCCACGCTGCTTGAAGGAGTGCATGCCTTTTAAAAAAATTGTTTAAGAATAATTGAAAAAAGCATTTACAGGAGAAACTCTTGTGGGCTGCGCCTTTAAGAAAGGGGACAGAGCCCCCCCCCCCCAAGCCTCACCATAGCTATGGGCCTGCAAGGAGATGTTCTACCACTAAGCATGGGCCCTTCCCCAAAACAACTGCACCAGACATATACTTCCCCTCCCCCAATCAACGCTTTCTGTTTTCTGTGGTATCTGCTAGACTTGGCTGAACACAGTCCGGCGGCCTCGTCTCAGCCCAAAGGACTTTGGAAAAAACCTGTCTCTGAGCTTGGGGAAAATCTGCACCTGGGGCTGCCATCCCGTTCCTCACTTCTGAAGAATTGTGTGCTAACCGCACCCTCTGGCCAAGGCTTGAGGGGGACTCTGCGCGTGCACCGTGACAAGGGAAGGCCTGGATGCCTCTTGTGGGAGTCTGTGTTCTCCATGGGTGACCCCCCACTTCTGTGATTTTGTGACTTGCGCTGAAGACGTGCAGCTTCCTTGGGGGCTCTCTGGAAGGGCCCGCAGAGAGGCAGCTGGGCAGAAGGAGGATGCCTGACTTCTCCCCTCCCTCCCCGTGTCCCCCCCCCCCTTGGCTTCCCTGGTCCCCCACAGAAGCAGCCGCTCCTGTTGCTCCTCCCCCTCCCTCTGCCATTTCAGCACCTTCTTCAGCTCTTGCGTCTCATTTTTACAGATGGGTGTAATGGAGGTGTTGTCGTCGTCCGCTGCAGGAGTGGAGCGGGGCTGCTAATTTGGCTACTTTTCACAGAGCTTCATTTTTCATCGTGCACCAAAGACTAATAGCCTTCAGCCTGGCCTCCTAATAACCAGAGCAGCCAGGCCGGCAAGATCCAAGCAAAGGTTTGGGAAGACAAAGCGTCTGCATAGTGTCCAGCGGGACCCTTTCAGGTTCGCTTGCAGCAGTCTGGAGCAGGTGGTGTGATTTGCAGCGGCAGTCACCCCAAAGAGCGCTTGTCGGGGGCAGAACACCACCCCCAGAGGTCACCTACTCCAACCCCCTTGCTCAGTGTGGAATTAGTTAACTACAGCACTCCACTCTGCTTGAAGGAGTGCATGCCTTTTAAAAAATGTTTAAGAATAATTGAAAAAAAGCATTTAGAGGAGAAACTCTTGTGGGCTGTGCCTTTAAGAAAGAGGGCAGTGCCCCCCCCCCCCAAGCCTCACCATAGCTATGGGCCTGCAAGGAGATGATTTCTCAGCACAAAAAAGTGCGTTCTAATGGAAGGGTGCCACGATGTAAAGTGTCTCTTGCCCGTTATTCAGGTGACGGTGACTCAAAACAGTGTTGGGGTGATGCTTGGCTTGATGAAGTGTTGGGGTGATGAAGCTGCCTTCTCCTGAATCAGACTGGCAGCTGCTCTCCGAGGTCTCGGGCGGAGGCCTTTCACATCACCTGTTGTCTGGCCCTTTTAGCTGGAGAGGCCGGGGATGGAACTGGGGATCTTCTGCGTGTCGAGCAGATGTGCTGCCACTGAGCCACGCACCATGGAGACATGATCCTTCAGCTCTGGGGCCTACGGTCAGGAAGGTCTCTGAAGGTGAGCATCAGTACTCTGGGTGGGTCATGGAAGCCACTGACACAATTGTCCTGGGGAAAAGGCATCTTGTCTGTAGCTCCAGGCCTCTGAATTTGCCTTTTGCTGGCTGGTTCGCATGACGGAGAATCCCCCAAGCCCTGACGTCATCGGGTCTTTCCGTCCTCAAGCGAGCAGGCTACTTAAAAACCATAGTGAGCTAGTAATTTTTGCATGGGCTTATTTCCCAAGTTATTTCATCCCTAAATGTAGCAGGTGGGGAGCCATGGAGGAGGGGGTGGCTGAGTATATATGGTGGACCTGAAAATCGAGGGGGTAGCTGCAGGTCGGGCACTCCCCTCTGAAAACGGACTAGGCTGAGGAGCCGTCCAGCAGGCCTGGACTCTTTCACAGGTGCCGGCCCTGCTGCCCATTGGTTCCTAGGGATCCTCCGTGCCCAGACTTCACTTTCCTTCCCATCAGGACAATGCCCGCTGGTGCATTGGATCTGGGCCACTAATTGTGGTCTTTCCCTGGGGGCCAAGGTGCCTTCTGGCTCTCGCATCACCCTATGCTGTAGGAAGTCACCTCCTTCGCAAGGCGGATTCGTGAGCTCCAGGCCTGGCTGGCTGCCTCCCCGGGGCCAGATATCTGCTCAGTGCTAGACGTGAATTAGGCAAATCTCTCCTCGCTGCCCAGAAAGGCGCACGGATTCCAGCAGGCTTTGTGACCTGCGCCATGGCAGCCTCTTTTGTGTGGTTAACCTTGATAAGAACTTTTTAATTCCTCCTTGGCTTTCCTATGGAAATAGCAGGTGCAGGGAGAGATGAGATGGGGGGCTGCGATAAGCCGGGGGGGGGGCTTTTTTGCTGCGAGGCACAGATGGCATTCTCTCTCGCGCGCGCTCTCTCTTTTTTGATAATCAATGTCAGCAGTGGCTTCTTTCTGCTCTGATGAATAGATTCTAAAGAGGCAGTGACATTATTTGAGATAAGAGAGGAGAGAGAAAAGGGTCAGTGATGGAAAATGCCGGAGCGCGAAGATAAAAGGCAGCAGTGGGGGGGGGAGCCCTCCTCTCCCGTTGTTTTGGGGTGAGGACGGGTGGGAGGGAGACGTGGCGCTCATTGTCTGCTCCCACATCCGATGGCCAGGCCCTTGAGGGGGAGACGAGGGAGCGAGAGGAGTGGGGGGCATCTCTTTGGAAGCGGAACCCCCCCACACACACACACAAGGAATCCCCAGTGCTTCCTTTGCTCTATGGCAGATCCCCCATTCAGCCTACCAAAGGATTTGTATTGTAGTCTTCCCTCTTCCTTCCCCCTCCCTTTGGAACTAGCCAGCTAAAGCAGGGATGCCAGCCTCCAGGTGTGACCTGGGGATCCCCTGGAATTCCAGCTCATCTCCAGACGACAAAGATCACTTCCCTTGGGGAAACTGATGCTTGGACTCTCTGGCACTGTCCCCCACTGAGGTCCCTGTCCTCCCCGGGCTCCAAATCTCCAGGACTTTCCCAACCTGGATCTGGCAAACCCCCCCCCCCGCCCCCATCGCTTGCCAATAGCAGCCCTACTGTACGCGTGTGTTCAGACATCATGAAACAACCTAGTTTGTACAATAAGCAGAATGCACAGCTCAGTCTGCCAGCCAGAACTAACCAGCCCAGGGGTTGTCTGCAAAGCCATCTGCCTTGTCCTCTTCTTCCCCGTCCGGCCCACTCAGCGACCTGCATTTCAGACCTCGGAACGAGTCCCAATTGTGGTCTGCAAAGCATCCTGCTGCTGTCGTGACAATGAGCAAACCCTGTTTTGTTGGCCGTAAGAAAGCATGAAAATTCCTGACTGGCCCTCTTGAAAGAAGAGGTGCTGATGGCAGTCCACAGGTCGGCTTGCCAGCTCCAGGTTGGGAGAAATAGCTGGAGATTCTGGGGGTGGAGCCACAGGAGGGCAAGAAACTGCAAGTAGACAAATAGGTACCGCTTCGGTGGAAAGGTAACAGCCTTCCGTGCGCCACAGGACCACGGAAACATCTTCGGACAGCACTGACTCTTTGGCTTGGAAATGGAGATGAGCACTGCTCCCTAGAGTCGGATTCGACTGGCTTTCAAGTAAGGGAAACCTTTACCTTATGCCACCTACTCCTCATGGTTCAAGGTGGTTTACAATAATAGTTAATAACATTTTCAGAATAAAACAACAACCCCAAATCTCTCTCTCCCTCCCTCCTCCCTTAAAAGATGCCTGCCCTTCAAGCCCTCCTCCAAAGTCCTGGCATATGGTGGGACTTGCAGCACCTCCTGAGAACTGCCAGGGAGCGGGCCCTCTTCTCTCCTCCAGGACCAAGCAGGAGCCATGCTGGAGAAGGCCCCGGCTAGGCCGCTTGGCCTGGAGGTCCGGCTCGAGTGCTCATTGCCTGTGCCAGGGGCTGCCTCCCCTCCCCCCGCGTATGGGACTGTCCACCCATCTGGGCTCCGTCTGCTTGATCCATTCAGTGTCAGTCTCATCTTGGCTCTGTTTGGCAGATGCGCCAAACAACCCTCTGCCAGGCACTTGACGCTGGGTTCTCGATGTGACAAGGCGATTCACACACTGGCCGACAAGCGGAGACAAGAGGGCGCCTCCTTGGCCAGGGAAGAAGGGAGACGCCTTTGGGGGAGGAATTGGGATGCTGGATGTGGCAGGCAGGAGAGCAGGTAGGCCTTTCAGGACCAGGGGGGTGACCTGTCCCAAAAGGCAAGCAGAGAAAGCATCAAAGCTGCCCTTGAAAGTCACAAGCCACTCGCACGGCTGTGTACGGTGCCCCCTTGTGTTGCAGACGCCTTGCGTATATTCCTAAATTAATTATTTTAAATAGGGCGCTGTGTGTCTGGCTTCGTACGCCTGTTTGTGGAATTCAGTCTCATTATGCATTCCGCATCACAAAATATTCCCGGTTTAATTTTTTGAAAATTCAGTCGGGTGCATTTTCTTTAACTCTTCAAGTAGTTCCACTTCAGATGAAGGGAGTTGCCCTCCGGACTCCTCCTGCTGGGATGAAACTGGGTGCCGAGCTTACGGGACCAACACGGCAACCTTCCTGTGGGGGATTCTGTATTCTTAGCGTCCTGAATGGAACGGATAGTGGCCCCGCCTGCAACATTCGCGCACCAGGAATCCATGGTCCCCGAAATATGGGGTGCCGGGATGCTTACGTTGCACATGCAAGAGCTGGTGACCTCATTGATACCTGCCACTGGCATGGATCTGCATGTAGGTAGTTTTAAACACCTCCAGTTTCAATTGTAAGTTACAGTTATAAGGGGATTGTTTATTTATTTATTTTTGGGATTTATATCCCGCCCTCCCCGTCAAACGGCAGCTCAGGGCGGCTTAGGCAGACCGAGGTAAAGGTAAAGGTCTCCCTTGCTCAAAAGCCAGTCAAATACGGCTCTGGGGGTGTGGTGGTCATCTCCCTTTCCAAGCCAAAGAGCCAGCACTGTCCAAAGACGTTTCCGTGGCCATGTGGCCAGCATGACTATACGCTGAGGCACACAGAACGCTGTCACCTTCCCACTGAATTGGTACCTATTTCTCTACTTGCAGTTTCTTGCTTTCAAACTGCTAGGTTGGCAGGAGCTGGGGCCAGAGACGGGAGCTCACATCTACTCTTCATGAATTTAGCAGTGGCTGCCAGCCATGGTGACTGAGGGGAACCTCCACGTTCAGAGAGGCACTAATCCTCTGAATCCCAGAGCCAGGAGGCAACATCAAGGGAAGGCCTCAGCCTCTCTGCCCTGTTGTTGTCCCTCCGGAGGAACTGGCTGGCCAC
This sequence comes from Lepidodactylus listeri, assembly GCA_029233225.1. Classification (NCBI taxonomy): domain Eukaryota; kingdom Metazoa; phylum Chordata; class Lepidosauria; order Squamata; family Gekkonidae; genus Lepidodactylus; species Lepidodactylus listeri. Next base: position 2,920,925 of record JARCFY010000013.1, on the reverse strand, counting down.
TGTGTGAGATGGGATGCTGGACTAGAGGGACCCTCACTGGTCTGACCCAGTCGGGCTCTTCTTGTGTTCATTTTTCAACCCAGCCAATGTGGCTAAGTCCTCCGCAGGAAGCATTGTCGTGAGGAAATAGCAAGAAACCCAGATGTAGACCATCAGATGTGATAACTGTATCTGAGCCCCCCCAGTGCATGCAAGCAGCCAGGTGTTGTGTGTTTCCTGAGCGCAAGAGCTTTTCATGGAAGGGTGCCATCATGGCCACTGTGGGCTGTTCGGCTTTTCCTTTGACCAAGGTCTTGCTTGCATAAACCTTTCTGATGTGATACAGTCCTCTTACAGGGAGGGACTGTACCACCTCTGCTTAACACGGAGAGCAATTTGTCTGCTATTAGCCTTGGCTGAAGATCACAGAAGTCACCATGCCAGAAAAGAAGGTATTGCTAGAGGCACAGGTCTGATTAACACAACCTCCAGCAGCCACACGGGAGCCTCCGGGGAACCCGAGAGCAACAAACCTCCCTCTTGTTTCTCTCCCACCAAGGTACAGACTTCTGTACATGGGAGCTCCATTGAACTAGCACACCTGAGAGCTGCTGAGACCCCAGGTCCAAACCTTTCCCGAGATCATCTTTGTGAGATGGGCAGTTCTCTTCCTGTTAGGGCCGGCTCTCGGGAAAGCCACCCACAGCTGCTTGAGGCAGTGCTGAGGGATGACAGGTGTTTGAATGGCTCCCACCTGTCAGGGGAGAGGGGGTGATGGGCATGAACACATGAATGCCCATGAATCAGCCCCTTAAGAACATAAGAGAAGCCAATGTTGAATCAGGCCAATGGCCCATCCAGGTGCCATCAGGAGGTCCAGCAGTGGGGCCAGGACACTAGAAGCCCTCCCACTGTTGCCCCCTCCCCCCAGCACCAAGAATACAGAGCATCACTGGCCCCAGCCTGAGAATTCCTCTCTATACCTTGTGGCTGATAGCCACTGGTGGACCTCTGCTCCAGATGTTTATCCAGTTTCCTCTTGAAGCTGTCCATGCTTGTAGCCGCTGCCACCTCCTGTGGCAGTGAATTCCATGTGGTGTTAATCACTCTTTGGGTGAAGAAGTGCTTCCTTTTATGTGTTCTAATCCGACTGCTCAGCCATTTCGTGGAGTGCCCGCGAGTTCTCCCCTTGGTCTATCAGAGTCGGTATTGTCTACCCAAAGTGGCAGTGGCTCTCCAGAGTCTCAGATAAAGGTCCTTCCCATCACCTACTGCCTAGTCCCACCTGGGGATGCTGGTAGGAATTGAACCTGGGACCCTCTGCATTCCCAGCAGATGCTCTTCCATTGAGCCATAACCACCTGCCCCCAGCATGGAACAGCGTAGCGGAGATGTGGACCCAGGAGGGGCTAGGCATACCTCGCTCGGAGTGAGAACAGCCCTTGAACCCACCTTGCTCCCTGTCTTTGGACCAGTATGAAATGGGCAGAACCGGCCCCATGCAGCAGAGGAAGCTGGGGGGTAGCCCCTGCCTTTTCCTAGCTCATTGACGGATTTGAGGAGCGAGGTTTTCCCCCCTTCTCTCTCCTGGTGCACGGAAGGTTTGAAAGTTAAGTATTACTGCCGGCTTTTGTTGTTGCTTAACTGCGACAGACAAATTGAGAACTAGTTGTCAAAATGTCACTGCACAACAAATCAACATTCGAAATGAGTCTCGGTGCAGCGTGGTGTATAATTAAAAAAAATCCTTTTTAGAAATTTCAGCGAGCGTTGGCTCGGCTTTATATTTGTCTGTGTGATTAATAAAGGCAGCTAATTTTCAGACTTTTAAAAACAGCTAGAAAATAGCTCCTAATTACAGATTAGGCTGCAAACGGCCCCCGCCGAGCTCGGCTGGTATTGGAGGGCCAGAAATTTTGGCAGGGGTTTAATTACATTCTGAGCTTCATCTAATTTTAGTTAAATGTAATGTAATCAGCAGCAGATGTCTTGAAATAAAATATGAATTATGAATATGATGAAATTCCTTTAAATAATTCTTTTTAAAAATAATCTGTTTCCCCGAAGTAGCATGGGAGGGCTCATTCAAAACAGGTATGGGATTGGATTGGTCAAGCAGACATGAAGGGGTTTTTTTTGGGAGGGGGGAAAGCAAGCAAATAATGGATTTGTGGGGTTTCTCTAGATGGTGGCCAGTTCAGCAACGTTGAACGTACAATCCTGGCCAGGAGAATTGGCATTTCCAGGTGATGAAATTGAGTAGTGTTCAAATGCATTTGCTCTACCATGTCAGCTAGATTTGGAAACTGGATATTAGGGTTGGATTTCCTTCGCTAAAATGTGAAACCACTCCGCACTCTGCATCCTCCCTCAGAATTACTGAGCCTTTAAGGGGGAGGGGGGAACGGGAGCAGCAGCTGCATCCCCCAGGGAACACCTTCTTCCCCCCCCCATGACCCTTCACCCCCACCCCCCCTCATCCAGATTGGGTTTCATTGGAGATACTTACATTGAGGATTATATTTCCCGTACGTGGGTGCTGACATAGCAATCTGCTTTTCATCCATTTTGACTTTTTCTGCACACTTAGAAATGTGAAACCCAACCTATTGTACTTGTTTGTTCAGCCTGGGAGCAACCGTTCTCCAAGGGAGCTCTTCTGTGCCTGAACTAAAATGGCAACTGGCCGACCAGTCCAGGGCGTCTTGAACAGGGGTTCAGTGCCGCACGTCTGCCTGGTAGAGCAGATCGAGGGTCACTCCAAGAACCGGAAGTTCCAAGCCTTAGATCCCCTCCATCGCGTTCACTTAGGTGGGACCCTGGAGATCTCCTGGAATTGTATCTGATACCCCCCCCCAGGGAGGTCCCTCCCCCCCCCAAACTGCCCCCCCCCTCCGGCTCCCAGACCTCCAGGAATTTCCCACCCTGGAGTTGACAACCTGAAGTTCACTGACCCCTGGGCAAGTTGCAGCGGTACCCACATCCCATGGTTGTAGTGAGCCTAAAATAGGGTTGCCAACTCCATTTTTGTTTTAAAATAGGCATCTACCTGCCCTGGGGTTTTCTTTACCTGTGAACGGTTGTGGAAATATTCCCCATTCTCATGCCGACTTTGGCTCTTGGAAAAGTTTGCCTGTCTTTTCCCCTACTGTGGCTAATAGAAAGGGGTGGTGGTGATGAGTGGACAGCACCCAAATCACTCACCCCGCTAGACTGCTCTTAAGAAAAATTAACTATGTTGGGAAACCCTCCTCACTGTTCCGATGTCTTGTCCGGTTTAGAGCCGCATTTCCCAAGCCACCGAGGCAGTATTGTTACTGGTGAAAACAGTGCTTTGAAACCATCAATGCAGTCATGTTCGTTGCATAACTCTGCTGACTGGAAAACATCCCTTTCAGTTACAGCTCTGTTCTCCTCATCCACCCCACCCCCCATTTCTGACAGCCTCCAGCAATAAACCAGAATAATGCCCAGATCTGAAGATTTCTGTTAATGTTTTACTTCATATTACAGTTCATGTTTTAGTTCATATTAATTGTAATAATTATTACAATTGACCAGGACATTTTAAGTTAAGGTTTTGATGAATACTTGTCCTGAATTCACATCTTTAGCACCCACTAGATGGTTGGAATTAAATCACTGCCTTTCAAAGGGCTGTCCTTTGAACTAAATATATTTTCTCTGTCTTAAAGGGTTTCAGAGCCAGTTTGATATAGTGGTTAGGAGTCCAGACTCTAATCTGGGAGAACCGGGTTTGATTCCCCACTTTTCCACATGCAGCTGCTGGTTTGACCTTGGGTCCGTCACAAGTTTTTTCAGAGCTGTTCTCTCCAGAGCAGTCCTCGAAAGAGCTCTCTCAGCCCCACCTACCTCACAGTGTGTCTGTTGTAGGGAGGAGAAGGGAAAGGAGATTGTAAGCCACTCTGAGACTCCTTTGGGTAGTGAAGATCAAGATGGGTAGCTGTGTTAGTCTGTCTGTAGCGGTAGAAAAGAGCCAGAGTCCAGGAGCACCTGAAGGACTAACAACATTTGTGGCAGGGGAGGTGCTTTCGTGAGTCACTGCTTACTCCTTCAGATAGCAGGGCAGGGAGGTGAGGTCCCTCATAAGTGGAGAATTCCTCCATGGTCCTGACCCTTAGTGATAGCGATGATCACTACCTATGGAGGAGTTAGCTTGTGTTTCTTGTCCACAACTCTCCATGGGCCTTGTCTGGACACGGGCGTGGTCATCAACCTGGCTCCCCACTTCCTGTCATGTGATCGTGGTGTCATGTGCTTGAAGATCAGTGGGCTGAAGACCACTGCTCTAGAACACGTAGCTCTTCAGAAGCGGTTGGCTTGGAGACTTAGAAACGTACGTTTCTGCTTAGAGGTTGCTGGAGACAACCGGCATGGGGCGGGGGAGGCCGCAGTGGTATCTTGCCAACTGGTGCTGATAATGGACGTCACAGAGGTATACTGCCTCTGCCCGTGGAGGTTCTATTTCCACCTCTAGATCTGACCTCTATGGATCTTTCAAAATGTTCTGCATGTGGACTTTCTACCGCACCCACGATGCATGCCGTTCTTAATGCCTCTGTCTGCACATTATAACCACCCCATCAGGTACATCTGCCTCTCTCGGCAACGGCCAGCCGGTGAACTTCACGGCTGAATGGAGGTTTGAGTTTGGCCTTCCCGCAGCCAAACCCAATGCTCTCTCGTCTGTGCTGTGCTCGGGGCAGACTGGGCCAACTGAGCAAGCGAGCGAGCGCGCCGGTGTTGGGGATAAGGGCCCTTGCCCTGCTGCAGGGACATTCCCAGGGAGTTCGAGGGCCAGTCTGTTTGTCCCTGTGCATGGTGACCTTTGGGGAGCCCCCCCCCCCTTTTAGCTCAGCTGCCTGCATGGGCAACTTCTCCTCCCCCCTCCCCCCTGTATGTTGCCTGGGCTCCCCCCAGCAGCCACACAGACACGCTTCTCCGCCTAGGTTAGCAGCTATGGCTGTTCAATTCATCAAGGGATTGACAGCTAAAATTCATTTGAAGATGAAGAAAGTGCAGGCTAATCCTTTCTGGGAGACATTGATAGACTAGCAGCTGAGGGAGAATTCTACCGCAGTAATGAAATTAGGCTAAAAGTGCTGGCGGATAGCACATAATTGCCCTTGTCTGTCACTTGGAATAACATCTCCCCCAACCCAACACAATGATTGGGGAAAGTTGGAGGAATTGTATTTATTTAGCCTCCCCCCCCCCCCCCCGCTTCTTTTCTAGGGAAGGAAACTCCCCCCCCCCCCCCCCCGCACAAACGCTGGGATTCGTTTATGTGGCTCCCCTCCAGATTTTCAGCCCTGCGAAGATCCTTCTCTGTGACATTTCTGATCCCGGCATACAGAAGGAATTGGTTTGGAGATTAATCTAGCCAGTCCCAAGGTGAAGAGGGAAGGTTAGCTTGTTCTTATTTGTCCCCTCCCCTCCCCACCCCTCCAAATGGGGTTTTGGCACCCAAAACAGACTTGTGCACCAGACAGCGGTTTCTGCAACTTGGGACCGCTCTTGGTTCTCCACCAGCAAATGAAGACCAGTCATGGCTCTTTTAAGTGCACTGCTGTTGAAAACTGAAGTCCTCGCTGCTCAGATAGACTGCTCCTGCCCAGTGTTGCTCTCTGGCGTCATGCGTCTCTCACGTTTTCCTCTCCCACAAACAGCTGTAACGCTGCCGGCAGAAGGCAGCTGAGCCTCTGAGCCAGTTTAATATCTGCCTTTGCCACCTGGCGCTTGGCAAGCCAGCCTAATTATTGCCTGCTTCAGACAACATCATGCAACCGTTCTCACTAGACTCACGCACGCCGTATGTGTGGGTATCACCTGTCCTTGCGTGCCCACTGTGGATCCATCAGGAATATTACCCAGCTTTAGGAGGCAGACCCTTCCCATTGGCTGGCAGTCCAAACAGGGCCCTATTCTAGGTTCCAGGGTTGCCATCCTCTAGGTGAGGCCTGGAGATCTCACAGAATTACAACTGACTTCCAAATGAGCAAGCTCAGTCCTTCTGGAGAAAAGGGCTGTTTTGGAGAGCCGAGGCTTAGTGGCAGAGCATCAGCTGGGCACGCAGAAGGCCTCAGGTTCAGTCCTTGAAGAAGAAGAGGAGGAGATTGGATTTATATCTTGCCCTTCACTACTCAAAGGAGTCTCAGAGCGGCTTACAATCGCCTTCCCCTTCCCCTCCCCCTCCCCACAACAGACACCCTGTGAGGTAGGTGGGGCTGAGAGAGCTCTCTCCAGAACTGCCCTTGAGAGAAGAGCTCTGAGAAAACTTGTGATTGACCCAAGGTCACAGCCGCAGCTGCATGTGGAGGAGTGGGGGATCAAACCCAGTTCTCCCAGATTAGAGTCCTTGCTCCTAACTACACCAAACTTAGGTTTCCTTTGCTCTTGCAACCCTACAACAAGCATGGAAATACAGACCGAGTTAGTGTGCTTTTGCTTTTTTCCACAGCTCATCACCATATGTGCCCGCTCCTGGGCTTGTGACTCCCGGAACGGCGTTCCTGTGCGTTCTGGCTTGAAATGACTCCTGGACTCCACCAAGGAAGCCACAAAGGCCCTCTGTGTTCCAGACCTGAGCCAGGCTGTGAACAAGAGGGTGTTTGGGAGGACACTCGTACCTTGGGTTGCCATCAGTCGAAAGTGATTTGACGGCACTCCACACACGCACAGTCCGTGCACTAAGGAGGAGGCCCTTTAATTTTTCATCCTTTTCTTCTGTTTCCATCCGAATTGCTTCCTGCTCTCTGGTGGCTGGCCAGGAAATTTATTAATCAGTGGAGTGGGTAATGGGGAGAAGGCACTTCTGTGCCTCTTTTCCACACTGCAGTCAAAGGCACGCTGGTTTCCTTAATTTATTCATGATCATGGCACTGTTGCGAAGAAATTGCAGCAAACTTCACGTGAGCAGGGACTTCACAAAGTCAAAGCTGGGTCTTAATCCCTCCCTCTCCCAAACCAGGACTGGCACTGATTGACTCCTGAATGCGGTGGTGGCCACGGAGAGCAAGACATACAGTCAGCAGAGAGACAAAAAAGAGGCCTTTGTTGAACTCAGTCTGACTTCTGAGTAAACCCGAGTGAGAGAATCTCAGACACTGGATTGGGTCACACAGATCTGTTCCACATTGGAGAGCCAGTATGGTGAGTGGTTAAGAGTGTCGGACTCAGGGCTGGCCCGTTATTGTTAAATTTTAGACTATCGCCTAGGGTGACGGCTCAACGAAGGCGCCATTCTGGCTGGCCTCGTCCCCTCCTCGCCCCGCACAGGAAGCCTCCCTTGCCAACTTCTTGCTCCGTCCCCGGCAAGAGACTGCCCTCTTTGCAGCCCCCCTGACAGAAAGAGAAGGAGGCGGGGGGGACAGGCACGGGGAACAGCCTGGGACGCCAGGAAAGGGCCGCTTACCCTCTGCCGCCCCTGCCCCCTCTTTGGAGCTCCTTTTGCAGCCTGGCATAGGCTCCCTCCCCCTCCCCTTGAGTGATCCTGCCGCCCGCATGCCTTTGCAGCTCGCCCCCTCGGCCCGCTCGCTGCAGCTCTGGCGCCCGCCCTGTCCCACCCCACCCCCCACGGGTGGGGGGGGCAGAATGTATCCTCGCCTAGTGGGCGGAAAAACCTGGGGCCATCACTGGTCCAACTAGTATCTGGGAGACCCGGATTTGAATCCCCACTCCTGCCATGGAAGCTTGCCCTCTGAGCCTGTGCAACCTCACAAGGTTGTTGTGAGGATCAGATGGAGGAGAGGAGAACAATGTAAGCTGCTGTGTGTCCCCCACTGGGGGGGAGGGCAGGGTATAAATGAATTAAATAAATTCCACTCTGGGTGGTGCTTCCCCCTCATGGAAGGCTTTTTGCTCCGGGGAAAAGTGCCGGTGTTAGCATGACAGTTCAACAGGGTACGACCGACAGTCTCATTTCTTATACACGGCTTCTGTTTCTGTGACACTGATGTGCGGCCAAGGCTGTATGCATTTCTTTCTGAACACTGTTGCATTACACATCGGTTTGATCTGGAGAACCCAGGTGGGCGCGGCTGGCTTGCGGCTGGAATCCCGGGCCCCCGAGAGCCAGCGTCTTGACTGGGCCCTTCTGGGGTGCCCACGAGAACGGCTGCTCTCCAGACCCACCTGGCCGGACGGAGAAAGGCCGGCTGCACCTTTTAATGACATTTAATCCGACAGGGTAAGGTGCTCTCTGACATTTGGGATGAAGACATGGGGAAAGGGCAAAGAGCGCAAAAGGTCAGGAGGGGTCGGAGTAAAAGCCACGCTCTTTTCGCTTCTCTGCACTTTTCCCCCTAAGAGCTTCTGACAGCTCTTGGTACAGCAAGCACATTAGCAGCTCCTCTAGGCCAAGGCACCCGGCTTCCAAGCGTATTAATAGCCAGCTGATATTTCGGCTTCCCAGCTTCACTCTGCTGAAATAGGAAACTCTCACACAATAGCACCGTTTGGGGCTGGCAGCGTTGCCTGTTGAGGAGGACGGGACAGAGCAACAAGGGCTGCGGACTCCGGTTGCCACCCTGACCAGCTGGGGATGCCTACGATCCTGCACGGAGAGAGTGTGCTGGGCAAAGCATTCCCGTAGAGCTCTGCCCCCCTCGTGTTCCTGGCTGGCAAAGACGTAAGAATCGGAACACCATTTTGCTGCAGTCAGTGACAAATGGTTGGGATTTCATTAACTCCCATCTCCTGACTTAATTACGTAGATGTAATTGATAATTTTAATTAGGTCACAGACTTCAGGGTCCAAAGTAAGGCTCTGGGTGCAAGGAAAGTTGCTAGCGATGGAAGAAGTGTCCTTGCGCCAGGGACAGCGCTACGAGGCGTGCAAGCTGAACGGTGGTCATGCTTTTTGGAGAGTGGGAGATATGAAGAAGAAGAAGAAGAAGAAGAGAAGAGATTGGATTTATACCCCGCCCTTCACTACCCAAGGGAGTCTCAGAGCGGCTTACAAACTCTTTTCCCTTCCCCTCCCCACAACAGACACCCTGGGAGGCAGGGGGGGCTGAGAGAGCTCTTTCAAGGACTGCCCTTGAGAGGACAGCTCTGAGAGAACTTGTGACTGACCCAAGGTCATGCCAGCAGCTGCATGTGAAGGAGTGGGGGAATCTAAGCTGGTTCTCCCAGATTAGAGTCCGCGCTCCCAACCAGTACAGCAAACTGGCTCTGTACTCTGGGCATGCTTGAAGACATCTTTATTACTTCACAGTCCCACCTTAAGAGATAGCTGCAGGGAGCTTCTTTGGGGAACTGGACATACTCCATCCGTGTCTTCAATCCCCCTAGTTTGCATTCATTGGGGAGGGGAAGTTTTTCCCTGTGAGGGCACTGCCTGTGGCACATGTCTGGGGCAGTCCTTATCCATGCAGCCTGCTTAGAGCGTTGGCTACCCGGGCTGGGGCTAGGACTAGTGAAAGGGCTCAGGAAGAACCATTGGCTCCCACCTCTGACCCCATCAGCTGAGCTGACCCTGCTCTGAGAGAGCCCCCAGGGGAGACTTTACGCAGCTGGTGTGCCCCGTTTTTTTCTTCCCAGCCCTCCCACTACCAACACTTAAAGCAGGCCTCTGCTCAAGAGACCCAAAAGTGGGGGCTGGCTAGCTGGGAATCAGTCTGGTGTCATGATTTAGGAGTTCAGACTCTAATCTGGGAGAGCGAGGTTTGATTCCCCACTCCTCCACATACAGCTGCTGGTGTGACCTTGGGTCAGTCACAAGTTCTCTCAGAGCTGTTCTCTCAGGAGCAGTCCTTGAAAGAGCTCTCTCAGGCCTACCTACCTCACAGGGTGTCTGTCTGTTGTGGGGAGGGGAAGGGACAGGAGATTGGAAGCTGCTCTGAGACTCCTTTGGGTAGTATAGGGCAGGGTATAGATCCAATTTCTCCTCCTCCTCCTCTAAAGTTTCCAGTGGGAAGAATGAGCCCTTGCTTTATTTGCACCCATGCAAAGCGATGAGGATGGCCCTGCAAGGGCACCCCCAGACCATTAGGGTCAGGCGGGACTTGCATTGGGCCTCCTGCAGGTGCTGAGGCGGGCCACTCTTTCTCTGCCCGTTCCCACCGATCTTTGCCCCATTGTGACAGCAAAGAGCCAAACGGCACCCTGCACCTTGTGTGTCTCTGTGGGCTGAGATCTCCGGCTGTATCGCTGACCTTCAGATTGGGACTGTCGTTGGGGTGTGAATGGAAGGCATGTTCCAGCGGCAGCTGTGGGAAATGGCCCGCTGTGTCCCCTCCAGAGGTCCAGACTGCAGAGGAGAGACTATTGTACAGCGTTGTCCCAGGACTGTCCTAAAAGCTTATGGGGTCTGACTGGGCAGCCACTGAAGGAAGCGGGATGGGACAGCGAGGGCATCTGGTCTCAACCCGAAGGCAGGTGTCCCGGCACGACCAGAATTCATGCTGCAGACGAGGGGGGGGGAGAATCTCTCTGTCTTTCTCTTACACACACAGGCAGCTGTGAGGGATTAGCTGGGAACACACCTGACACACAGGTGAAGCTGCCTTCTACTTGATCAGACCCTCAGTCCATCAAGGCCAGTCTTGGTCTCCTCAGACTGGCGGCAGCTCTCCAGGGTCTCAGGTGGAGGTCTTTCACAGCAGCTTTGGAGGGCATACCCCACTGACATCTCTTCCCTGCCCAAATCAGGTCTCTTACCTCGGGTGTCTTGCTGGCTACTAGCAGAAGAGGAAGCTTCTTTCATTGCGGGTAGGTTCAGAGGTCTTCCATGTGCTGAGGCAGTGTACCTGGTGAACATCAGAGGCTAGGAATGAACAGCAGGGGATGATCACCATCTTTCCGCCCTGCACAGGAGCTTCTCTGAGGCCAGTAGCTTTCAGAGGAGGTCTTCAGCACTTCTTATGCCCTTAAAACGGGGGTCTGTGCAGGGGAGGTTCCATCGCAGTTCATTTACAGTTCCAAAATGTAGGGATGAACCGATGGAGGTTGTGCCCCACCCCCCTTCTTTTCTCCTTTTGTTGATTTCGCCAGGCAGACACTCCAGCGGCTCAGCCGAGAGCAGGATCCGGGTTAATGCCAACTGAAATGCATATTTACCTGGCTGTCATTGCGTATCGATTTAAATTAGAACAGATGGATGCAAGTAGATTAGCAAAGAAATGTTATTTAGAACAGATAAAAGACAGCGATATAAACAGCCGAGCTGTCTGAATGCGGCTGTAAAGCGGAGCTTTCAGGGCGCCGGCTCCCCCAAGCCAAAAGATGGGGTTGGAGATGCACCCAGGGAACCATTAAAAGAAGCTAAGAGCTCATTGTGTCGGGCAGAAGGTGGAAGGATTCCAGGCCTTGTCCTCCCCTGCCCACCTCCTACGTGCAAAAGAGGATGTCCTTGATCTAACTAAAGCGCTCTGGAAGAGCTTTTCTGGTTATGAGATTGCAGTCTGGGTCAATAGTGCCGGAGAGAATACTATCCCAGGGCCCCCTGTGGAACATGCCTGAAGAGGGAATGATCTTGGACGCGTATCTGGGGGAGGAGCAATGTTGTCAGCTGCGTGGGTGTAGGTGTGTGAGTCAGCCCATCCGTCTATCCAGACCAGTCATTGCTCTGCTGCATGTCAGGGGCTCTCCAGGGTCGCCGGCTTTGGTGGAATGGGCCTGCTCAGGCCTGCAGGCCCCCTTCCATCCTGCCTTCCGAGGGTTTCTCAGCGCCCGGAGAGGCTTTCTTCTCTCTCTCTCTCTCTCTCTGCTAACCACTGCCATCACCTGACCTTTGTAAGGAATTGCCCGCTGGGAGGGTCAGGACTCCCAACTTCCCTTCCAAGTTCCGAGGCCTTGACTCTGTGTCTCCTGCTGCCCAGCACCTGGTCACCACAGGGACAGTTTACAGCCTTGTGCGCCTCTGGAAGAATAGCCACTTGCCAACTGCCTGCCTTTCCCCTGGCACTCCTTTTAAAATAGCGTGTCCAAGATGGTGGAGTTCTATGTGGTACAGAGAACCACTACCAGCATCCAAGGTTATAAAGTATTTATTAAAGAGAAAATGTTCACAAGCATACTTTTAGCACAGCACTAGATTGAGCAGGGGATTAAAAAGAAATGGGTAAAATGCAATTCCTCTGTCCCTCTCTCTATATGTGCTCTGTTAGCTGTTAAAATATCGGTCAGGCTCCTTAATTTAAGAGGTTATAGATCTCTACAGAGTTACCATTATCTTGCAGCCTCCTTCAGCTCTTCAGGCCCACACATGGTTAATGGCTGCCTCCTCTAGACCGCAGTTAAGAGTTCTGTCTGCTCTGATGGATTCAGCACCAAAAAGCGCTTCCTCCTTGTTTCCAGGAGTTTTATCTCCTCTCTTTTCCCCACCCACTGACCAGGTCCGGCTAGGTCAAAGAAGTTTTTCCTGGAGATCTCCAGTTCCTTCCTTCCTGAAGTCTCTCCAGTATTTAACACCTCCAAATCTCTGTTCCCTGCTTGAAGGGGGGGAACCGGAACTTCTTATTGTCTCTAGCTAGACCAATTGCATTTCTTAAGAGGTAGCTGAGGTGAGCCTGGAAAGCAATTGAACTTATTTCTCCCCTTCCTGCTGGTTCTTTGCCAAGGGGGGGGGGGCTTTTAAAACTCAAAGTTTTGTTTATTTCAAACCTCCAAAGAAAAAAATTGCATATCTTAACACAGGCAAAAGTCCTTCACATCACCTGCTACCTGGTCATTTTATCTGGAGATGCTGCTGGGGATCGAACCTGGGAACCTTCTGCATGCCAAGCAGAGGCTCTGGCACTGAGCCATGGCCCTTCCTAAATGAAGCTGCCTTTGGCTGAGACCCTTCATCTATCCAGGTCAGTCTTATTTCCTCTGATTGCCATGGGCTCTACAGTCCACAGGAGAGAGTCTTTAACTCCACCTGCTGCATGATCCTTTTTTTAAACTGGAGAAGCCAGGGGTTGAACCTTCTCTAGGGTCTTCCATATGCAAAGCAGATGCCCCACCGCTGATCCATGGCCCCTCCCCAAAAAGTCACAGGTAATTCTGCACCCAGACAAGCTAAGGTCCGTGCAGAGCTGCGTAAGTTATGCAAACAGAAGAAATTTGGTTGTAGTTTCTTATTCTGGAAAATTGTTTTCCGTTTTATTTTGCATGATTTGTTTTGGCTGGTCATGGGAGGGGTGATAACAGACTGACCAAGACCCACCTGCCGGCCAGTTTATTGGGTAGGGCTGCCACTTTCCAGGGGGCAGCTGGAGTTTTCCTGCTTTTACCGTTGATCTTCAGACGACCGGGATGAGTTCCCCTGGAGAAAATGGCTGCTTTGGAGGGTGGGCTCTACGGCACGATACCCCGCTGAGGTCCCTCCCCAAACCTCACTCTCCTCAGGCTCCACCCCCCCCCCCCCAAATTTCCAGGTATTTCCCCACCCAGACCTGGCAACACTATTACTGAGTCACTTTTCTGGGTCCTAAGATTTTGGCTGCAATGACAGGTGTATTTTCAAGCATGTCTTTTTCACCATACCTGGTAAACAGTGGGTTCTATGGATGAGCAGACCCCAAGTCTGGCGATCAGCTCTACTTTATTAGTGATTTCAGCAAGAACAAGACTAAACTCCAGGGCCAAAGCCCTGTTTAAATGGCATGCAATTGCCACACCCAAACATACCCCACTCCCAGCAATAGGCTGTTTATATAACATTGATTTCTCATTGGTCACCTCTAGATTCCTGGTGGGCTATTGTTCTTGGGCTCCAAGCTCAGCCAGGGAGGGTAACACTGTCCGGGCAATTGATTTTAATAGATTTAATAGGTTTAAAAAAGGAAACTTAAAGTGTCTTTAGTCAAAGTGTAAAGCTGGCTCGCCAGCTCTGAGTTGGGAAATATCTGGAGATTTTGGGGGCGGAGCCTAAGCGGGGGCTGTCGCCTTCTGACACACTTCTGGTGATGTCGGGGTGTGTAGCATATGCAAATAAGTTATGCTAATGAGTTATGCTAATGAGCTCCTGCACCTCTTTTTCTATGGAATGACCCCTGCATAACAATAACAGGTGGGTTTTTTGAAAACAAAAGCAGGAAAGATCTGCTCTGCTCAGTGCTGCGTGCCTCCCAGGGTCCTGAGATTTGCTGAGACTTGACAATAAATTGACATTTGTTCCTGAGATACACTGCTGGCTTGAGAGAACCCCTTCCCCCAGCAGCTAGGTCTTTTCTCCTCCTCCTCCTCCTCCTGGCAAAGTCTGAGCATTCTGCCCTGGGGCAATCGGTGGCTCTGGGGGGGGGGTCTGCTGCTCCTTTCCTGTCCACTTAATTCCTACCACCCCCCACCCCAAGCAGCTCCTTTTTCTTCTGGGATTTGCCAGCTGCGTTTCCACACTTGCTGGCCCTCTCCTCCTCACCCCTGCCCTCTGGAGCCTAGAGGACAATCCTGCACTGTGCTCTCAAACAATGTACATGCAGGCAGGCCCTTGGGCTGCCAGTGGCGGTTGCCACAGTGTGTCTCCTGGGAGGGGGGGCGCATGGCTGCCGCACTCCCTCTGTGATGAAGCCGCCCCTGTATCTGGGCCTGACATTTCGCTTCCCGAGACAAATGACAAGACGGCTGCCGCCGCCGAGCGCGTCCTTCCAAAACCAACAGATTGGATTTTTCATAAGCGAGTTTATTTTTCGCTGTGCTAAGCCAAGTGTAGCAGATTACAGAGTCGCAGGCGTGGGGGGATGGCGTTGCGCGGGGTCTTCGGCCGTTCTGGCATTTGTACGCAGGGCAACGGGAGCAGGGCACCCTCCTCCACCCACTCAGTCTGGCCTTGAATGCTGGCCAGGCGGAAGTGGAACCCGAAAATGCCCTCAAGTCTCAGCCGATTTATGGCAATCCCAAAGGATTTTCAAGTCAAGAGATGAACTGGGGTGGTTTGCCATTGCTTGCCTCTGCGTAGCAACTCTAGGCTTCCTTGGGGGGGGGGAGTCCCCTTTCACCCAAGTACTAACCACAGCTGCCAATACTAACCTGGCCCCACTGCTGGACCTCCTGAGGACACCAGGTGTTTTTGGCCACTGTGTGACAGAGAGTGGGACTGGGTGGGCTACTGGCCTGACCCAACATTGGCTTCTCTCATGTTCTTAATGTTCCCTTTAAGCTGCGGAGTCTTGTGAGCAAAAATTCTACTTTGTGAGCTACCGACATTAAAGTTGTGAGCGAGCGCTGGGGCTGCTGCATAAATTAGTTTGCTCTGGAGCCATCCCTTCCTGAGCTAAGGCAAAAATCTGTGGGCTGGAGGCTAAAAAATGGTGAGCTAGCTCACACTCACTCAGCTTAAAGGGAACACTGGCTGACCCTGCTGAGCTTCCGAGATCAGTCATGACTAAGCCAGCTGGGGCCGTCTTGGCTGTGTAGCCGATTATGTAGGTTCTACATCAGAGGCCCCCAACCTTTTTTGAGGCTGTGGGCAATTTTGGAATTTTGAAAAGTGGTGGTGGGCACCGTCACAAAATGGCTGCCTCAGAAAGTGGAGCCGAGCGGAGTACCTCCCTCCTCCTGGGAAGAAGGGGACCCTGAAGAGGAAATGGAAGGACATCCGAAGGAAAGCTCAGGGGCTGACTTTCATCCCCCAGTGGAGAACACTTTCATGGGAATGAGGGAAGTTCCATGGATACCATTTTGGGGGACCCGGCTCTGCATAATGTGAACAGTAGGAAATCTTTATGAGATATACTGGGTTCAGACGCATTGTGTGATGAGCTCATAGGTTATTGTGGCTACAGCTCACTCAAAGACAACCTAAGCAGGGCCGAAACCCCGCTTAAATGCATGCAACAAAACCACACCCAACTCCCTGTGACTGGCTATTTACATTCTGCCCGCAGCTATGCTATAGGTCCCCTTCAGGATCCTGTCTGTCTGTTGTTTCAAACCCCAAGCTCGGTCCAGTTACCGGTGCACTCAAGGACAGCTTGGGAAAGAGCTCTCTCAGCCCCACCTACCTCACAGGGTGTCTGTTGTGGGGCGGGGGAGGGAAAGGAGTTTGTAAGCTGCTCTGAGACTCCAAGTGAGTGAAGGGTGGGGTATAAATCCAATCTCTTCTTCTCTTCTTCTTCTTCTTCTTCTTCTGCCCAATACATAACACTTTACTACATGCTTTCAGTAGGAGTTAGAAAAATTGCCTTCCCCTGAGTCAAAACCACAAGTCCAGCATCCTGCTTCCAACGGCACCTGTCAGGATACCCACAAACAGGGCAGGAACGTAACAGTTCTCCCCTGTCTGACCCACCAGTTATCTGGTACCCTTAGGTATAATGCCTTTGGACATGGAGGCTCCACTTAGCTATCCTGTCTATCAAGACGAAGGGATGGCTCATCCAGGGGAGAAAAAAAGAGCAACTTCCATGTCTGTTTATGAGTGATTGGAAAAGCCTTAGCCCCCCCTCCCCTTCGGCCCCCAAGGGACTGCCTCCCCCCCCCCCCCAGCCGCCACTCCAAGGAACGCTCCTGATTTGTATGGCAGTTGATTATGTAATGGAAAACCCCTGTTAGCACTCCGTCGAACGCTGTGAACACGCGAGCCGAACGTTATGTAGTAGGTTGACAACTGAGCAGAGGAGGTGTGAAATATAATGTCCCTAATGTTGCAATTAGACAAGAGCAACTATCACGCTCCTTTCCAGCTCTCTCTTTCCATGCCCTTTTTTTTTTTTTAAAGAAATTGGTGGCGATAACGTTGAGAGGCGAAGTGAGAGGGAGCGGCGGCATTTGCAGTAGACGAGGCTCTTTGTCAGAGGGTTGGGGCCCAATCCACTGGGCCATTCTCCTGTGCCAGCCACACAGATATGAATGGGGGCTACACAAGGGGTTTTATTAGCTGAGTCCATCTGAATGGGTTGCCAACTGACCTGAAAAACGTGCCCCTGACCTGCTCCTGTGCCATGAACTCCCCACATGTGCAGAACAATCTCCCTGCCCCCCCAAGTGTCCCCCCTGCGGATTTAGATATCCGCCTGGAGGGGGCCACTTGGGTATTAGATATATAGATAATAAGGCAGGCAGGCATGTGTCACTCTGGGGTGGCTCTCTTTGACCCAGTTCCGCGCCCAGTTCCATGCTTATCCATCCAGGCTTGGCAAGCAGAGTGGCAAAGAAACTCTCTCCTTGAGATGTGGCCTTGTGTCTAGCATTTGCTGCCCCAAGTGGACAAGGAATGAACAGCTGCGTCGCTTTCTTCTTCTCCGATCTTTACCATCTTCTGTTGGGGACCCCCGTCTGCATCTGAGATGGGGGCAGTCTTGCCCCCTCTGGACTGGGTCATAAGGTTTGTTCACTTAATTAGTCCCAGAGAACTTACAGGGAGACGCAAGGATGCTCCCATTTGCATAGCCTTGATCTGTATAGCCCCACCCTGGTCATGGATGGAAGGCTGGCGACTGGCTTTGATAGGTCCACCGACTGCACTGCATTTCTAGGACTAACTGGGGAAGTGGCCATCCAATAGCTCACGGGGCTCCTTTTTCTGAACTCCTCCTTGTGTCTCACCAGACCAAGCTGCAGTTCTGAAGAACAAAGTCCACAGAATACCTTTTATTGCGCCAACCCCATTAGCACAAAATGCTGTGCAAGCTTTTGGGTCCAGCAGGACTCTTGGTCAGGCCGGGTGTTACAATATTTGAGAAGACAGAAGTTCTGGAAGCAGATCCCTCAGGCATGGGGTGGGGGGAAGGTTGGCTCTTGCATGCTTCATCATGAGATGCCAGCAGGTCATCAGCTCCACTCTGCCGCCACAGCGTTGGGTCACAGTGTGTTCTCTGGGAAGCCTTCTTCAGTCAATAGAGCCAGTTTGGTGTAGTGGTTAAGTGTGCAGACTCTAATCTGGGAGGATGGGGTTTGGTCCCCCACTCCTCCACTTGCAGCTGCTGGATGACCTTGGGCAAGCCCTAGTTCTGACAAGAGTTGTTCTCTCAAGGGCAGTCCTCGAAAGAGCTCTCTCAGCCCCACCCACCTCCCAGGGTGTCTGTTGTGGGGTGGGGAAGGGAAAGGAGTTTGTAAGCCACTCTGCGACTCCGAATGAAGGGTGGGGTATAAATCCAATCTTCTCCTCCTCCTCCTCCTCCTCCCATTCTTTCAATTGAAATATGGAAACAGTCCAAACTCCAACTAAATTATGGTAGCCAACCTCCAGCTGGGGCCTGGAGTTCTCCCAGAATTACAACTCATCTCCAGACTACAGAGGTCAGTTCCCCTGAAGAAAACGGTGGCTCCGGACAGATGCTGGTATCATAGGCGTCAACTACGGGGGGGCTCGAGGGCTCGAGCCACCCCCGAAATTTCCCGGGGGGGGCTCAGCCTCCCCCGGGAAAATGGAGTGCCCAGGCCGGCCGGCCGGCTGCCGCCGCCACCGCCTCTCCCCCTGCTCCGTTCCTCCCTCCTCCAGGAACCAGCTGGGCAAAGGAATGGAGGCAGGAGCAGGCGGGGGGGGGGATGCGGCGGGGCAGGCGGCAATAACCAGGAGCCTGACTTCAACTTTGCCGGCCCCCGCTGGGGGCGGGCGAGCAGGGTCGGCGCGGCGGGGTTCGAGAGCGCCTCGCGCCCCAGGAAGGGGGGGGTCGGGCTCGTCCCCGACCACCTCCACAGGTGCCCCGGCCGCCTTCGCTTTCCCGCCCCTCCCGCGGGGTTCCAGCCGCCAGGCTCCCTCCCCCCTCGCATGCGCGCGCCCTGGAAGTGGCGCGCCCGGGGCTCCTGGTTCTTGCCGCCGCCGCCAGCCAGCCAGCCCCAAGAGCGGACCAACCGCCCGCCACGCCACGGACTAAGCAGCCGGCGGGACCCTCCAGCCAGCGGCCCCCGGAGCGGCGGCCGAGAGGCAGAGGAGGGACCGGCACTGTCGCTGCCGCCCCTCGGGACTGAGCCCTGCCGCCGCTGCCCGGGGGGGAGGCGGTGGGGCAGGCGCAGGCTGCCGCCTCGTTTGCCCGACCACCGGCTGCTGCTGCCGCCTCCCCCCCCCGGGCCTGACCTGGCACTGGCCTGACCTGGCCCCATGGAGGCAGGAGTGGCCAGGCTAGGCCAGTCCGGGGGGGGGACATGGTCCCAGTGCGCGCGCACTTTGCGCGTGCGCACAAGAGCCCCCGCCCCCCCCGGGGATTTTAAAAGTCGACGCCTCTGGCTGGTATCACTTCCTGGCTGAGCTTTCTCCCCAAATTCCAACCCTCCCAGATGCTGCTCCCAACCCTCCAGGAATTTCCCCAGCTCAGAGACTGCAACACTAAAAAGGGGCTGCAGATACTGCCCCCCCCAGCCTCTCCCAGGTTGAAACCCCAAACCTCTTTCTCCACTAATCATTTATGGAGCCGCTTGGGTTACAATTGCCTTGGGTCAGCCCCGACCCCACAAAGGCTTCCGTTCTGGTGGGGATTTTGACTCTCTTCGGCTCTCCTCCCAGGGCCTGGCCATGGCTGCGCTTCCCCCCCCCCCCTTGTTAAAAGGCTAATTGGTCCTCAAGCAAGCGTCCTTCCAGTAATAGAGGGGAGCATGTCAGGAGGGGGTTTGGCCGTCTTCCTCCATTATGTGTAATTGCAATCTCCACCTTGCTCTTAGCTTGTGGCAGGCTCACTCTTCTGTCCGCTTCTTCTCACCGGCTGCCGTGACTAAAGAGGGTAATTGCAACATGAAACCTTTGCAGCTAAAAAACGCTCACCAGCAGCCAGGTAGGGGCCATTTCCACACAGAGCAGTTGCTGCTGGAAGCTGCAAGATCAGTGTGCATCGTTCCTTAAAGAGCATTTGCAAGAAGAGTCCCTGCCCCAAGGGGCTTACAATCTGAAACCCAGCACGGGGGGGGACGGACGGACGGGACAAGGGAAGGATATGTCGTCAGCTGGATGGATTTAGGCTGGGTTTCCTTTGGGAGTCAAGACCAAGGCGTCATGCCAGAGTTTCCTGGAAAAGGGCAGAGCAGGTGGAACACGAATAGACAGACAGTGCCTTGCACAGCTTGCTGCAACTTGACCCAGTTGTCCCTGGAGGGATAAGAGTTTGCCTTGGCCCCTCAGCAGCAGTTCTCCTAGGGGGCTGGGCAAAGGGGTGGGGGTGGTTAATTGCATCAAAGGGTGCTCATTTCCCATTTCCCAAATGTTCCCCATTTGGGGGCCCTGGAGGGGGCAGGTGTGCCGCAGAGGTCCCAGCCATCATTAGCGGAGCACCGCAAAAACACCTCCCCTCCAGAGGGAACAGGAACGGTTCTGGTTTTAAATGCAAAGGTGGTCAACAAGAGCAAGGCGGGCATCCCTGGAGCAGCTTGGGTTGCCAACCTCCAGGTGGGGCCTGGAGCTCTCCCAGTGTTATAACTGACTTCCAGATTGCTGGGATCCATTTCCCCGGTGGAAGTGGCAGCTTCTGCGGAGGACTCCTCAGTGGTATTAGTTTGTTTTTTATTTATTTTGCTGGGCTTCTATCCCGCTCTACCCCCTGCAAAACAGGGCTCCGGGCAGCTTACAACAATCAAAATAACAATCGTTCCGAATATATTACAATTTAAAATCCGTATTGTTATAAATTAAAACCGAAGACTTCTGTTGCTACATCAGACGTTGTAAACTGCTTGGAGCCCTGCCCACAGGGAAGGGGGGTCTTAAAAGTCTAAATAAATAAATAAATGGTGCCCAAATAGCCATCCCAGGTGGGACAACTGGGGGGCAGCCAGCCCAGGGAAAGAAAGGGGGAGAGAAGGGAAGAGGGAAGCTCTAACCCTTCCTGTCCTCAACCAGAGAGAGGAAAAGGAAAGAGACGGGATTTATACCCCGCCCTTCACATGGAGTCTCAGAGCGGCTGTGAGAGTCCGAAGAGATTTCAACTCCAAACAAAGGTTCTTAAACAAGAGCTTATTTATTGAAGGGCTCAATCAGGGCACACTTGTTGAGTCAGTAATGAAAGCTAAGAGTAGTAGCAGAGCTATTATAGTATATTCGAACAAGGTTGTCATAAAAGAACCCCCAATCACCAGGTTAAGAAAAAGGCGCCTAGGACACTAGACCTGTTAGTTCCAGGCTAAAGGCGGGAGAGGAGAGCCTTTGCACCTGGAAGAAAATCCCATTAAAAACAGTTTATGAGAAGCTACTAGCTACCAAGGTCGCAGATAAGCACGAGGCAAAGCAGGGGCCGCCCGGGAGAAGAGCACATTCCAAAGGAGGTGGGGAGGACGCTCTCCCTTAGTTACTGCATGCCATCTCCTGGCCGGGAAATGACAGTCTCACTGACAGCGGCTTACAGACTCCTTTTCCCTTCCCCTCCCCACAACAGACACCTTGGGAGATAGGTGGGGCTGAGAGAGCTCTGACAGAAACTGCTCTTTTTCAAGAACAGCTCTGACAGAACTGTGGCTTGCCCAAGGTCATCCAGCCAGGTGCAAGTGGAGGAGTGGGGAATCAAACCCGGCTCTCCCAGATTAGAATCTGCCCACTTAACCACTACACACCAGACAGGTGGAACAGTCTTTCAGGCCTTGAGGAATTGAACCACATCCTGCAGGGCCCGAGTTTCACTCGACAGAGAGTTCCTCCAGGCTCCCCACTCCTCCCCAAACCTGCCCTTCCCGGGCCGCCCTGAGTTGCTTTAAGAACAAAAATAGCCTTTCCAACACTTTGTGGTGGGGCTTTCCTCTAGAGGGTCTCTGTTCTGGCACCGCAGTTGTGGCATGGCCACCTCACATCCGACCACCAAATATTTGGCATTTTTGGCACTGGGAATGATACCGTCCCCAGCTTCAAGGAGGCATTTTGGTGGTGTCTTTGTGTGTATGTGTGCGCGTGCATGTTCTCGTGTGCACATGGGTGGTTAGGAGGGTTGCCAACTTCCCCTGGAGGAAATGGCTGCTTTGGAAGGTGGACTCGATGGCATTACACCCCACTGAAGTCTTTCCCCTCCCCAAACCCCGCCCTCCCCAAGCTCCACCCCCAAAATCTCCAGGTATTTCCCAGCCCAGAGCTGGCAACCCTAGCAGCTGGACAGGCATTTTCTCTGCTGGTCTGCCATTTCAGACTGATTGATGAGAAAGGGATGAATGACGGGGGTCCCCAACCTTCGGGCACCTTGGGAATTCTGGCCCAGGGCCGTGGCACAGTTACCAAATGGCTGCCACAGGAGGTGGTGCCCAGCATAAAATGTCAGGGAGCAAGGAAGTACCTCCAGCGCTAGTAATACCTCCAACGTTTCAGACAGAGGCTCTGTTTAACGGGATGCTTTTCGATCTGCAGAGCCCATCAGAAATCTGGAGATAAATTGTAACAGTGGGAGATCTCCTGGTGCCACCTGGAGGTTGGCAACACTAGCTCAGGGAGCCTTCTTCCAGGCTGGGTTTGGGTACAGCCACCCCCCATTCTTGGTCTAGCTTGTTATTGGAGGGCTTGTGCCTCTAACGTTGGGGCTGAAAGCAATTGCCTCTGCTGCTCTAAGCCTGCCTGCTGCACCGGAAGTCTGGGAAACCATCACAGCAGTGCAGAGAATGAACTGTGGGCACCCCCTCAGCCCCTCCCCTGACATGTGGGGAGAATAATGGGGTGATGCTTTGGTGATGCTTTCTGTGATGACAGACACACGATGCTTTGAGGCCTGAAGGAACCATGCAGAGGCCAAAGATGATCCTCATCCTGAAATGAAGGTACAACTCTTTGCGTTGCTGGATTGCATTTGGCTGGCGGGTTTGAGGCAGGTGCGTCTGAGAAAGACATGTTTACTTGCAGCTCTGCGCCGCTGACTTCAGATGATGGTACAGACAGATGTCAGCTTATGGAACTGTTTGCAGACGCCATGGAGCTCAGTCTGGTGTGCCGGGACAGGTCTTTCCCGGCCTCGGTGCCAAAGATCCCTTATTGGAGATGTCAGGGCTTGAACCCAGCACCTTCAGTACGCAAGGCTTGCACTCTGCCATGCCGCCACAGATGACAGTTCCAGACTCCTCCCCCACCCAGCGCATTTCTCTGCCTGTGCCCCAGATCTGACTTTAGCCCCCCCACCCCCACCCCGGCTTGCTCTTTTCGTCACAGCTGCTCTCTGCCCCACCGCAGAGGATCTGGAAGTTTGTTTTTAACCCAGCTGCCTCTGGGGAGTGATTGTGTTTTCTGAGGTGGAAAGAAGCACTTAAGTAAAATTAATATCACCATTAATATTGATGCAAAGCACCATCATTGCGAAGCCTCGGCAAGTACGGAAGAGCAAATGATTTGGAAGAAAAATGCAGAGACCCCGGGGCTCTACTGAAAGCGGCAGCCAGAGTTTGACTTTTCGAGCAAGAGGTGCTGGAGTGCAGAACGGCACGCAAAGCATCCCCCTGTTACCCAGCAGCCAATGTGGCGGGGAGAAAAAGCCCTCTTGACATGCTCAGTGGAGAAGACGAGCCTGCAGCTGGTGACTGTCTGGCCAGGTGAGCCTTTGCAGGTTGCTTTGCAGGTGAACCAGGCTGGAGTCAGGGCCCCACACTACAGTTGCCAACCTCCAGGTAGCTCCTGGAAATCTCCCGCCATTGCAGTTGATCTCCAGGTGACAGAGATCAATTCCCCTGGAAAAAATGGCTGCTTTGGAGGGTGGACTCTGGGGCATTGTACCATGCTGAGGCCTCTCCCCTCCCCAAACTCCACCTTCTCCTGGCTCCACCCCCAAAGTCCCCAGGCATTTTGCAACCCAGATCTGGCGGCCCCATCCCTCACTCAGCTCTCAGCCTTGTTCAAAAATTTTTTTTATTTTTCAAGTAAGAGACGGGGGAATATTACAGAAAAATCGCAACACTACCAGCAGATGTAACGAATAAATAAAAGGGGGGGGGATTAAATGACAAAAAAGAAAATATAATAATAACGTTTCTTTTGAGAGCCTAAAAAAACCCCGCGCCGTACAGAACAGGCGAGACAACAGGCTCTGCCCAATTAGGTTAATTACAAAGTAATGTAGACAACAAACACAAAATAATTGAAAACTGGAGAAAGAAAAGGAGAAATTAAAGCCACCGTAACTTAGTCCGAGGCTAGCTGAACTAGATCAGACTTTTTTTAAACAAAGAGATTAA
The DNA here is from genome assembly GCA_029233225.1 of Lepidodactylus listeri. Lineage (NCBI taxonomy): Eukaryota > Metazoa > Chordata > Lepidosauria > Squamata > Gekkonidae > Lepidodactylus > Lepidodactylus listeri. Next base: position 2,896,943 of record JARCFY010000013.1, on the reverse strand, counting down.
TTTATTTATATATTAAAACAGTTATATTCCTCCTTTCCCCAGAGTTTGAGGCAGCTTCCGTTAACAATGGATCAAAAAGATACAAATGGATGAAAAACGTACAAATGCCAAAAGAGAGAAAATATACAACAGGGAGCCAGTTTGGTGTAGTGGTTAAGAGCACGGACTCTAATCTGGGAGAACCAGGTTTGATTCCCCACTCTTCCTCCACATGCAGCTGCTGGCGTGACCTTGGGTCAGTCATCAGTTCTCTCAGAGCTGTTCTCTCAAGGGCAATCCTCGAAAGAGCTCTCTCAGGCAGCCCCACCTACCTCACAGGGTGTCTGTTGTAGGGAGGGGAGGGAAAGGGATTGTAAGCTGCTCTGAGACTCCTTTGGGTAGTGAAAGGTGGAGCATAAATCCTTCCTTCCTTCCTCCCTCCCTCCCTCCCTCCCTCCCTGAGGCAACAGACTTACAAAGTCACACAGAGTCAGCAGTCAGTCTAAAAACTAATAAATATTATTTATTTAAGGAAATACATGGTTAAGAGTGCAGGTAAGGTATAGATATAGATTACCTATTCTAACTAGCTAGATGGTGTTGGATCATGCTGGACGCATGTTGGATGCTGGACGCATCTTCTTGCATGAGAGAGAGAGAGAGGAGAGAGAGAGTGGGGGAAACGGAAGCAGAGGAAATTGCCCCCAAGAGTTGCATTCTGCTTCAAAGGAAAGGATCAGATAGCAGGAAGGAAAGGATGCTCTGTGTGTCCTGACCTCTCTACCTGTCTAAACTCTCTGGTGCCATCTTCTCAAGTCTGAGGCAGGAGACAGCGCCAAGTCCTCCTCTTCTAGCATTCCAAACATCTTTACCATGCTCGAAATGTCATATCTGGCCTCCCACTTTAAACAGGTTCTGTGATTCTATGTGGATCAAGTTTAACTCTGGTGAAAAATGGTCCTGGGAGTAGAGCTATTTTGGCTAGGTGCGTGATGCTACCTCTATTGCAGGACATATGAATGTAAGAGGAGCCCTCTTGCTCCGTTGTCCAACATCTTGTCCAGCACAGGGGCCAACCAGTTGTCCTGGAGGAACAAACAAGCAGGGCATCAAGGCCAAGGACCCTCCCCTCACTTCTGCCTCCCAGCACGGGGGTGGGGGGTGGGTTTCAGCCGCCTCTGAATGTGGAGGTTCCCTTTAGTCAATAGCCTTTGATAGACCTCTCCTCTGTGATTCTGTCTAGTCCCCTTTGAAAGCCATCTGTGCTTGTGGTCATCGCTACCTCCACAATTTAATTACACAGTTTAATGAGTAAAGTATATCCTTTGAGTAAAGAAGTATATCCTTTCGTCTGCCCTGAACTTGTTGCCTATCAGCTTCATCTGGGTTCCTCCAAGTTGTAGTATTGTTGAAGGGGGAGAAGAAGTTCTCTATCCACTTTCTTCACCTCGTGCCTAATTTTATAAACCTCATTAGAACTTAAGGCTGCCAGACAATCTTCAGATCTCCCGGCTATACCACACACAGTGCCATATGGTAATTGATTAATGAATGACCGCTGCCCTACACCAAGTTAACCTTTTTGTTGAACTCTCTGCTACAAACAGAGAAACAGAGAGCTGGAAAGGACCTCCAGGGTCATCTAGTCCAACCCCCTGAACAACACAGGAAATTCAGAACTACCCCCCACACACTCCCCCAGTGCTCCATGCCCAGAGGAAGGCAAAAAACCTCCAGGATCCCTGGGCCAGTCTGGCCTGGAGGAAAATTCCTTCCTGACCCCAAATTGGCAATCGGCATTTCCCTGGACGTGTAAAAAACCCGAAGGGCTTTTCCAGTCTCAGTTTCAATCAGTTCAGGCACCATCAGCGCACATTTAAAGGTAGGATTTTTTGTTCCAGTGGGTGTCACCTGACACTTAACCACACTGAACTTCGTTTGCCACGCAGTTGTTCTCTAACCCAAACAGAGCGAATCCTCCTGGAGCTCTTCACAATCCATTTTGGTTTCCCCCATCCTGAATAATTTGGTGTCATCTGCAAACTTGGCCCCTGCGCCACTCACACCCAGTTTTAGACCATTGGAGCATAAATCAAATAGCACACAGGTCCTAATACCGATCCTTGTGGGAACCACCTGCTCACCCCCCACCACCACCATTGGAAGAACTGTCCGTGTGTTGCCACTCTTTGCTTCCTGCCATTTAACCAATTTTTAATCCATAAAAAGACCTGTTTTCTGATCCTGTGACTGCTAATCTTGTTCCCGAATCTTTGGTGAGGGACCTTGTGAAAAGCCTGTGGCTATTCTTCTCCTGGTTACTTGAAGAAGAGTTGGTTTTTATAGCCGGCTTTCCTGTAACCCCAGGAATCTCAAAGCAGTTGACAGTCTCCTTCCCTTCCCCTCCCCGGAACAGTCATCTTGTGGGTATCAATAATTGCTTGGAGCAGGGCATGAAGAGGTGGGTTGGTTGGAAACTGTCTTGTGTTTCTCATCCACCCCCTTCCCTTTGGTCTGACTGTGGGGCTCATTTGGAGCTCTGGTGCTAATAGGTTTAGGATGACTAGTCTGTGCACCATCCTTCTTGCTGTCTCTGCTGAGAGCAGAAACTTTCCCCCGTCTTCTGATTTTCTTTTTATTCAAGTACATCAGCAGTTCACAGATCTTCAAAGCTCTTCCATCAGCAACATCTTAAGTGCTGGGAGACTGCATTATTTAAAGCAGAAATGCGAAATTTAGAGAAGAAAGAAGGGAATCCTTAATGAAAATGCCTAAATATGCTTTTTAACAAATTGAAAGTGAAACAGGAGTTGGGGGACCAGTTCTGATCACTTGTTAGTGCGTGTGCCTGAAAGCTCTGCCTCTGGCTGAATTTTGTGCGTGATTATTCCTATTTCTAACAATAACTACAACTTCTGCAGGGTGGTCACAATTATTCTACTCCAGGGAAGAGAGTTGAGCTGTTTGCTCTGGTGCGGTTGTAAATGTTTGTATTTTCTAATGCATTTCAACTTATGAGCATTATTACGGGTGGCTTTAGGAATCAGCATGAATACCTAGCAGGATGCAATGGTTGTTTTTTAAAAAGGAGAAGGACCACATGTTAGTGGAAGAGCAGGAGAATTGATGGGGAAAGAAAACAGGGTTCCTGATCCTGAAGAAGAAGAGAAGAAGAGGTTGGATTCATACCCCACCCTTCACTACCCAAGGGAGTCTCAGAGCGGCTTACAATCTCCTTTCCCTTCCCCCTCCCCACAACAGACACCCTGTGAGGTAGGTGGGGCTGAGAGAGCTCTGACAGAAACTGCTCTTTTTCAAGAACAGCTGTGCTAGAACTATGGCTTGCCCAAGGTCATCCAGCAGCTGCAAGTGGAGGAGTGGGGAATCAGACCTGGTTCTCCCAGATTAGAGCCACTTAACCCCCCACCCCAGGATGATTCCCCAAAGGGCCACACAGACAAAGTCTTCTTGTTTTTTCAAGGCCCCCCCAGTGGCACCTAAACATCCATTAAAGCACTAAAAACAAAAAAGGAAGCAAAAAACAAAACAGAATAAAAAGGAGCAGCATAAAAATGCAACCAGTGCAGCAGCGAAAATTCAAAGTGGTGGTAAAACGGTAACCCCAGTTTTTCGTACAGCGCCAGAAACAGCTGAAAGCAACCAAGAGCAGAGATATCAGGTGTCCGGATCCACAGTTCTGAAGCATGCTTTCCCACAGATAGTCCTCTCCGTGGACTCTATGCTGAGTTCCCTCTAAGCTGAATGAGTGTGAGCTAGCTCACAGTTTTTTAGCCTCCGGCTCGCACCTTTTTGTCTTAGCTCAGGTAGGATGGCTCCAGAGCAAACTAATTTATGCAGTAGCCAAATCGCTCGCTCACCACTTTAAAGCCTTAGCTCACAGAACAGAATTTTTGCTCACAAGACTCTACAGCTTAGAGGGAGCATTGCCATAGAGACATGGGTGCCATGGAAACTCTCTCTGCCGGAGAGGATTTGGGGCTAACACCTGAGGCTCTGGCCAGGTTTTTGGAGCCATTGCATGCCATAGAGAGGAGACCCCAAACTCCTGGATAACAGCTTGCTGCTGGAGATGAGTCAGCACTGGGCCTTGACACTTTCCAGGGAAGCTTGTCCACCATCATGGATCTGAAGAACCCTGCAAAACACTGCTTTAACCAGAGGAACTGCAAGCAGTATACAAAGATGCAGCCATTGGTGGGTCTTCAAACCATAATCAAATGATGCACCTCAGATCAGCTTCTCTGGTCCTTCACTGGGACAAGTGACATAAGCTTTGCAAGAGTTCAGCTGCAAGTCAACAGAGATTTGAACCCCCAAACAGAGCAGAAAGGACTGGTGGCAGCATAACGGGCCCATGAATTGCACCTGCTTCCATTCGATGTGGGCCAAGGTAGAAGAATAGCCATGGATGTCCTTACCCCATACATATTTGCAAGCCCTGGCAGCATTGAGCACAGCAAATCGGGGTCCCTGTGCTGCGTTCCACTAACAGTGGCATGAGGAGCCCTTCTGCTGGGGCAAGAAGCTCTGGGATCCCTGCCCCAGTGAGTCCTCCATCCCTGGGCTTTCCCTATGACTAATGCCATCAAAATCACATCATCAGATCAGACCAACGGGCCAGTTTAGCCAGACTGGCTGGCCAGAGATCTCTCGGAGATCCACAGGCAAGGCATGAAGGTAACTTTAATGTGGTTCAAAGCATCTTCAGAATCCACATCTGGCAGGGACCGTGAGGAGTTAATTAGCATCTTAGCACCTTTCTGAATTATTTAGTGTTCTGTTTTGATGTCGTTTCCTCCTAATTAGCCTTTATTAATGAAAGGCGACCTCCTCTCCCATTCAGGTCACCTGCCTCTTGTGTTCCAATCTGTCCTCCAGCCTGGCTCGGCTTCAAGCAGCAGGGGAGCCCCAGCCAAGGAGGTGGGGGCGGCGGGGTGTGGAGAGTCTATTTCCGGGGGTCAGGGGGTATCTGGCTGGGGAAGGCAAGAGGGCCGCTGCTCGCTCACCTCCCATCCAAGGAACGGAGGATGCGGAGTCAGGGGGGCTAGGACAGCTTCGGGGTGGTGGTCGGACTTGCCTCCTCATCTCGGCTGTTTGCAAATGGGATGTGATCAGCAGAAAAATAAAAAAAACTCTCTGCACATGCTTGGAAGGCCCTTGACACTGGCATCACTTTGAGCCTCTCTTTGGAAACAGGATTCAGCCTCATGGCTTCATTTAAGGCAGGCCCTTAGGGTTACCACCAGCTTTGGGTTGAGAAATATCTGAAGATTTACTGGGTGGAGCCTGGGGAGGGCAAAGTCGGCGAAGGGAGGGACTTCACTGGTATATAATGCCATCAAGTTAGGGTTGCCAGCCTCCAGGTGGGGCCTGGGGATCTCCCGTTTTTACAACTGACCTGGATGGGGCAGGCTGGCCGGATCTTGATGGATCTTGGAAGCTAGCAGGGTCAGCCCTCATTAGTACTTGGATGGGAGACCACAAAGAAGGGAAAGAAGAAGCGGAAGAGGAGGCGGAGATTGGATTTCTGCCCTGCCCTTCACTACCCAAAGGAGTCTCAGAGCAGCTTACAACCTCCATTCCCTTCCCCTCCCCACAACAGACACCCTGTGAGCAATGCTCCCTCTAAGCTGTGGAGTCTTGTGAACCAAAATTCTGCTTTGTGAGCGAGCGATTTGGCTACTGCATAAATTAGTTTGCTCTGGAGCCCTCCTTCCTGAGCTGAGACAAAAAATTGTGAGCTGGAGGCTAAAAAACTGTGAGCTAGCGCACACTCACTCAGCTTAGAGGGAACACTGCCTGTGAGGCTGGTGGGGCTGAGAGAGCTCTTTGGAGGACTGCTTGTGAGAGAACAGCTCTGAGAGAACTCGTGACTGACCCAAGGTTACACCAGCTGGCTGCAGGTGGAGGAGTGGGGAATCAAACCCAGTTCTCCCAGATTAGAGTCCATGCTCCTAACCATGACACCAAACTGGAAGTCAAGGGGTCTAGGCAGAGGAAGAGAATGGCAAGCTACCTCTGGACATCTCTTGCCTTGAAAACCGCTATGGGGCTACCGTACGTCAGCTGCAACTTGCCCACGCTTCCCACCTCCACACCCCCCCCCCCCAGGAAATCCTCACTGCCCTTGAGGCTGACATTCAAAGGCTTAGGAGCAGGGTGTATTTGTCCGTGCATGTGTGAAACGTGCCCACACTGTTTCCGAAAGGCATATTCCCCCCCCCCCCCCAGTCTCTTGGCCACAGCCAGGCCTCCGGGTTCCCCTCTTCAGAAAGCCTCCTTGCAAATCACTTAATGGGCACCTCCTTGCAGGCCCCTGCCGCTTTCTGGCCTCTGGATAATGACCGTGTGCCTCGAATCACAATTGCAGTAAATAAATCCTATTAAGAAAGACTTTTTCCTCCAGTGTGCGCACTCATTACAATGTGCCAAAACCTCTGGCTCCTGGGATCCCGACTCTAATGAGGCCAGGATGTATGTGTAGCTGGGAAATTAATGCTTATACAAGTTAATTTGTTTTTATTAGAGTGCAACATGGCTGGCTGGTAGGAGGGGTGGCTGAGGCTCAGTGGACTGGCGGCTCCAGGGAAGGGGGAGCCGGCAAAGGAAGATCTGGAGGTCGGGGGCGGTGGGGAGGGATCAGCCCCGAGACCCAGACTGAAGAAGAAGAGATTGGATTTCTACCCCACCCTTCACTCGGAGTCTCAGAGCAGCTTACAATCACCTTCCCTTCCTCTCTCCACAACAGACACCCTGTGAGGTAGGTGGGGCTGAGAGAGCGCTTTCAAGAACTGCTCTGTCCAGAACAGCTCTGAGAGAACTGTGACTTGCCCAAGGTCACCCAGCTGGCTGCATGTGAAGGCCTGGGGAATCAAACCCGGTTCTCCCAGATTGGAGTCTGCACTCCTAACCACTACACCAAACTGGCTCTTTGTGCGGGTGGCTGCTGTCCCGCTGGGCTTCAGCTGAGCTGGCCAGAAACTCGTGTCTTCTCCTGAGGTGTAAAGAGCCAGGGGCCCCCCAAGTTCTGCCACCGTCTGCCAGATTCCGTCTGAGCTCTGCTCCCGCTTGCCAAGCTCTGCTCTTGCTTTGGCACTACCAGCCCTTTCCAAGGGGGGGGGTCAGTATTTTTGATGTCAGAACTTGGTGGGGTTGCCAACTCTGGCTAGGGACATTCCTGGAGATTTTGGGGGTGGGTGGGGTTTGGGGAGGGGAGGGGCCTCAGTGGGGTGTAATGCCATTCAAAGTCCGCCTTTCAGATCAGCCCCTTTCTGTGGCAGAACTGGCCTCTGTAGCAGGGAGACCAGCTGTGACTCTGGGAGATCTCCAGCCACCCTCTGGAGACTGGCAACCACATAACTTGGCCACCTTCAAAGAGTCAGTCTGGTGTGGGGGGATCAGTGTGCAATTAGAACTCGGAAGGTAAAGGTTAAGGTTTCCTTTGCTCGCAAGCCAGTCATATCCAATTCTAGGGGGGCGGTGCTCATCTCCGTTTCCAAGCCGAAGAGCCAGCACTGTCCGAAGACTTTTTCTGTGGTCATGTGGCTAGCATGACTAGACGCCACGGTGCACAGAACGCTGTCACCTTCCCACCGAAGTGGTACCTATTTGTCTACTTGCAATTCCTTGCTTTCGAATTGCTAGGTTGGCAGGAGCTGGGGCCAGAGACGGGAGCTCACTCCATCACGTGGCACTCAGATCTCGAACTGCCAAACTACCAACCTTCTGGTCTGCAGCTCAGTGTCTTAACTTCCGAACCACCACAGAAGACCTTGGTTTGAATTCTGACTTAGGCACGATGCTCTCTGGGTGGCCAATCACGCTGGCTAGACTACTTCACAGCATTGTTGTGGGGATGGATAAAGGGGGAAGAGAAGCCGTGCCGGTCACCCTGAGCATCTTGGAGGGATAAAAAACTGGTCTCAAGTAGAAACCAGCTTTGGCCTTTGGCCTAACAGCACCACAAGCCAGTCTGACCGGAGTCTGGCTTCATCTGGCCTGTACCTCCTGTTGAGATTTCTTCCCAGTTGGTCTCTAGCTTTGCTAGGTTTCGTGTAATGCTGTAGTGGTTAAGTACGCGGACTCTAATCTGGGAGAACCGAGTTTGATTCCCCACTCCTCCACTTGCATCTGCTGGTGTGACCTTGGGCAAGCCATAGTTCTGGCACAGCTGTTCTTGAAGAAGAGCAGTTTCTGTCAGAGCTCTCTCAGCCCCACCTACCTCACAAGGTGTCTGTTGTAGGGAGGGGAAGGGAAAGGAGTTTGTAAGCCGCTCTGAGACTCCTTTGGGTAGCGAAGGGCGGGGTATAAATATAACCTCTTCTTCTCTTCTCTCTCTTCATTACTATGTATGGGTGTAAAAGTTTGACAGTTAAGAAAGCTGAGAGGGCCCTGACCTGGATAGCCTGTATTCTTGGTGCTTGGGGGGGCGGGGGGCAACAGTGGGAGGACTTCTAGTGTCCTGGCCCCACTGCTGGACCTCCAGAGGGCACCTGGTGTTTTTGGCCACTGTGTGACACAAGAGTGTTGGACTGGAGGGGCCACTGATCTGATCCGACATTGGCTTCTCTGATGTTCTTATGTTCTTAGCCTAGGCAAGCCTAATCTCACCAGATCTCGGCAGCTAAGCAGGGCCAGCCCCGGGAAGCACTTGGATGGGAGGCCTTCAGAGAATACCAAGGTCAGGAGGCCAGAGGCAGGCGATCAAGCCGCTTCTCTGAAGAAGAGAAGAGATTGGATTTATGAACATCCTCCGTGCCCCAGGAGGAGTTGCCAGAGGTTGCCACGACTTCCAGGCATGGGCGCACAGATGCAAAATGCAAAAATAACACACACACACACACACACACCAAAATAAGAAAGCTGAGAGGAAGAAAGTTGATTCACTAGAAATGTGGTGTTGGAGAGTTATGGATACCACGGAGCGCAAAAAAAAAACACCAGTTAGTGGGTTCTAGATCAAATCCAGCCTGAACTCTCCCTACAAGCTCCGGTGACCAAACCGAGGCTGTCGTACTTTGGTCCCATGATGAGAAGCCAAGGGCCCCTGGAAGAGATGATCACGCTGGGGAAAGCTGAAAGCTGCAGGAAAAGAGGGAGGCCCAACACGAGATGGAGGGACTCAGTGCAGGAGGCTGTGGTCCTCAGTTTGCAAGACCTGAGCCAGGGTGCTAAGGAGAGGACGTTTTGGAGGCCATTAATTAGTAGGCTTGCCATAAGTTGGAAGCAACTTGGTGGCACTTCTCACACACACACACACACACACAAACGCACATGCACAGCTGTGGGCTCCACTGCAGGGAGCATATTGGGTCTGTGGAGGAATGGTCCTGTCTGGCCCCTGCTTCTGGCAGGCAGAGCTCCAGCGCTGCCCGGCTCAGCTAACGAGGCGCTGATCGACTCCCCCTGGAACGCTAAATATTGCCGTGCGCCAGCCTCTCTGACGAGCCCCATTAAGCCTCTTCAGTGTGATGAAGGGGGCATTTGCACGAACGCCGCATCGTTCCGGCCCTCCAGGCACTGAGCACGCCTCTCTCTTCCGAGCTGTCACATTAATTCTGTTGGAGGTCTCGCTCACCTGTGATTTCATTAAAGGAAAGGTGAAAGGGGAGGGAGACCATTCAAATAAGATAATTAAAAAACGCAGATTAGCAATTACCCACAAGCCGGGCCCTCCAGCCTGCGGCCCTAATGGTGGCCGCAGCCCCCAAACGCCCGGCCCTGGCCTGCCGGCAAGCTGCAAGTGCGGGGGAAGTGCTTGGCCGTGCCCGGTGTCACCGCTCGTCCTTGCTGCAAGTTCGCAGCTCTGAAACTTTCATTAACGGGCAATGTCACACCCGCCCCTTTGGTTTGATTAAATGATGTTGTATTAGCGCTGCAATCTGGGCCCCTGTCGCCAAAAGAATAGCCACCACCCGCAAGGCCTCCGGACATCTGGCAGAAGTAATGAGAGCAAGCAGTTTCGTGTTCGCATATGGCCGGAAGAAAGGTTCCGAGCCACTCCAAAGAGTGTGTGATGGTGTACGGCATTTCTGATGCGCCCGCCGTAGCAACAGTTGTCTTGCCTGCACCTTGGAAGAGATCCTTGTGCCTGGGCCCCCGGCCACTTCAGCCGTGGAGGAGAAGGAGGAGTGCCCAGGCTGAGACTTTGTGTTGGGCTGTGAGGAGGATGAGGCGGGAGAGGGCAGGACACATCACACATGGCTCAGCCTCCCGGTTTATTAAAATGAGAGGGATAATACGAGTCGAGCCTAGGGAGGGCATGTCTGAACCCCGGCTGCCTTGTCCCGCCCTCACTCTAATGGCTTCATTCATGTCTGGTGGGACCTGGGGGTGGGGGGGGCACGGTCCAAGGACTCTCTGGCTGAAGGGACTCCACTGCGGCCTGCTGGGGGTTCATGGATTCTGTCATGGCCACCAGTGGTACGAGGGTGATGGTTGTGCTGGTCAAGGGAGGCTCTTGGTAGCATCATTCTGCCATATGTTGTCAACCACTAGTGCTGCCAGCTCTGGGCTGGGAAATACTGGAGATTTTGGGGGTGGACAGAGTTTGCAGAGGGGTTTGCAGAGGGGAGGGACTTCCGTGGGGTATAATGCCATACAGTCCATCTTCCAAAGTGGCCCTTTTTTTCTCCAGGTGAACTGATTTCTGTTTCCTGGAGACAGAGTCGCCAGGTCCCTTTAGCCTGCTGGCGGGAGGGTGAGGGTGTTCCGGGCGTGGGAAGTGATCCCCCGAAACAGTGATGTTGCACATGCTTGGCCTGTGTCCCCCGGAAGTGACATCGGCATGTCGGCGATGTCAGGGGCAACGCTCTGTCTTTTGGGCAAAACTCTCTGGTAAAAGCAGTATCTGGATTGTGTGCTGTATCTTGCGGAGTGTTCGTGTTCGGCCCAGCCTGAGTAGGTCCGACAAACCATTACACTTTCTGGACTGTTTTATGGAGCATAAATGCTTGTTATGTGGCGCCCCCAAAGGCAAACACAGGGTCAAAATATAAAAACAAATCGTTGCTATATTTTCAGGTGGATGGTGGCATTCCCCTTTCTTCCCAGAAGGTGAACGGTGCCACCCAGCGCCAGCTAATCTATTGAAAGCTACCTGGCATTCCACACAGGGGCCAGTCAAGAGGACTCTTTCTCCTTCCTTCCTTCCTTCCTTCCTTCCTTCCTTCCTTCCTTCCTTCCTCATCCAGCCTGACAGAGTCCTGGGAAAATTTAAAAGCTGGTACACCCTTTTTGTGTTTTGGCTCATCCTTATAAAAGATATTCCACAGAAATTTGTTCTTAAAAACAGAGAGGGTGATTTTAGGGCTGCCAAGTCGAACTCACCTACTGGCGGGGGGGGGAGTCCTTCTTTGTCCGGGAGCCACCCAGTGACGTCACCCGGAAGTGACGTCACCACGTTGGGGGCGATTGCCAGAGCGTCGCCCTGGCAACGTCTCCAACGTGGTGACGTCACTTCCAGGTGACGTCACTACGCTGGGGAAATTCGGGGGCGGGGTTCCCCCGAACCCCTGTAGCGGGGGATCCCCCGGCCCCCGGGCTGACTTGGCAGCCCTAGGTGATTTGCCAGTGACTACAGTCAGACAATCTGCAGTGTCCTTGGTAAGGAGAGGCACTTGGAGAGAAGAAGAAGAGACTGGATTTATACCCCACCCTTCACTTGTACTCTCAGAGTAGCTTACAAACTCCTTTCTGTTGGGTATAGCAAATTAAAACACTTCGGTGTATCTGCTGGGTTGCTGTGGTTCTGTATTGGTCATGGTAAGTCACATGTTTGTTTGTAACCAATCTGTGTACACAACAGTTTGCCCAGGAAACTTTGTTAGGACCCTGACTCCCTGATTGGAAACCAGGTACCAAGACGTTTGCATTTTATGGTTCCTTTCCTCTGCCTTTGTTCTGGCTTCAAGGGAAGACGCCATCTCTCTTGCTGTTTGGATCTCTCGCTGTAAGGATGTAGAATCTAGCTCTGTTGTTATTTTGTATCCTGTTTACCTTTTCCCCATGATAGGCGTATAGTAAACTTTTACCTTCTAAATACACTTGGACTCAGACTCTTAATGCTCTACAAAGCTAATGCTTTACTATTTTTCTCTGCTGAACATATTCCCTAACAGGAATATTCCAACACTTTCCCTTCCCCTCCCCACAACAGACACCCCGTGAGGTCGGTGGGGCTGAGAGAGCTCTCAAAGAACTGTCCTTGAGAGAACAGCTGTGCCAGAGCTATGGCTTGCCCAAGGTCATCCAGCCAGGTGCAAGTGGAGGAGTGGGGAATCAAACCCGGTTCTCCCAGATTAGAGTCCGCGCACTTAACCACTACACCAAGCTGGAGTATGCAGAGATGCACAAGTGATATATCAGTGCTAAATATCAGGATTCAGAATATCAGGATTCAAATTAGTGGCACAAGGAGACAGTTTGGGAAGCTAGAGATAAGTGGAGAAATCCAGATTATTTTTGACCTCGTTGTCTTCCACTTTTCTTTGGGTCTTTTGCTCTATGGGCTAGATCCCCTGGATCTGTTCTGCTAGCGGCGGTGTTCACACTGAGTGAACCGATCCGACCCTCTGTCTTTTTTCTTCTCTCTCAATTTTTCCATTTTTTTTTGTTATTCCTGTCCTCCACTTGACTTCTTCATTAACGAAGACGCCACATCTTCCCTCCTGTCTCCTGTTTTTCATCCTGAAAAGGCGAAATGATGCACTGGCACCTTAATTACACCCCATTGTCACAATGGAGCATGGAAGCCGCATGAGTGATACCAGAAGAAAGGGCCGTGGCGGGGCTCGTCAGAGAGTTTGATTCACGCTGGCAGATTGGAAGTGACACAAATGGGGGCGCAGAGGAGTTGCACCCGGTGCTGACAAAGGCAGCCGAGAACAGAGAAATGGCAACCACTTGTTTGCAAAGGGACACGGAAAGACAGAGGAACAGCCTCCCTGGGGAACTGGCTCTGGGGCACTGGCGTCTGTGGAGGGGAAAGATGCACAGGAGAACCACCGCATAGCACAAGGAAAGCCAGCTGGGGTCTGTCAGTGTGTTGCTTGTGGCCTCCAGAGCTATTTTATCAGGTCTGTAGAGGCCCTGCTTAAGAGACAGGGTGCGTTCAGACGGGCAGCTAATCCCGCCATTGGCTCTGCTCAAATTTGGTCTAGATCTTTTTGATCCAGTGTTGCATGACCAGACAGCTCCCCTGTGAAGCACTTTACTGTGCCTGACTCCGCGGTGGATTGTCTAGACAGCATCCACCTTAAGGAGCCGTGTGGTCGGCTTTATTTTTTTTAAAAATCCTGTTCGCGCATGTGCATATGTGCCTCACCGTGTACTTGTTTTTCTGTGCATTCACGGACTAAAGTGGTAAAAGCAGTGCCAGCGGTACCTTCCTCTAGGTACCATTTCAGTTAATATAGTTGATACCGTTCACGGGACCGTCAGAAACATAAAATTGTCCAGATCATTTCAGTGGAGCTCTGGGGACATTGCATATTTAAGCGGTTATGCGCACATCGCTAAGACTTTTTTTAAATGGCGGCCGTTCGGGATGGTTTGGAGACCATCCCTATGGGCTGATTGCATGCTGGTGGAACGACCAGACGGGGAAAAGTCTGCCATTAGCCCGTCGGCAAGCTTTGGACCGGACTTTCACCACTATCTTTTAAGTACGGTTCCCTGACGGGGATCGACGGGCTGATCATGGAAGCGGCATGTTCCCCAGATGTTGCTGTCTGGATGTGCCCTTTCAATCCGCCAGGTGCTCGTGCCTGGCACGGCTCAAAAGAGCTGTCTGAACACAACCAGAGACTCTGCATTGGAGTGCCCTTCTGTCACAGAGCTCCAGAGAGCTTGTGCCTTTCCCACTGTAATGTTCTCGGTGTTCGATCCAGATGGGTGGCCGTGTTTGTCTGTAGCAGTAGAAAAGAGCAAGAGTCCAGGAGCACCTTCGAGACTAAGGCAATTTGTGGCAGGGTCCTGAGCCCGTGACTCCTGAGAGCTCATACCCTGCCGCAAATTGTGTTAGACTTTAAGGTGCTCCTGGAGCCTTGTTATGTTATTGGTGGGTGGGTGTGCGAGCGCTGGTGTCTGAATGGAAGCAAACGTCTGCTTCCATGTGAATTGCAAGCTGGGTTGGGAGGGGCTGAACCCGACAGAGATGCATGGCCGTTTTGCCCATCAGCCATTGATTAATGCATGCCAAAGTCTTCCCCTGCCCCCTCTAGGGAAGGTGTGCCTGGGTGGATCCTGTCACCTTCACTGTTGTTTGCAAAATCCTTGCTTCTTCAAATTGTGGGGGAAGATTTGAGAGGTACAAAGTACCAGTGAGATCTGGCTGTTCACAAGTTACGTGGAGAGCAAGTGGACGTGCTAGGGAGAGAGCGGCATTGTTCCGATTGCCCCGGCACAGATCCCACAAATCTTACGAGCTCAGAGTAGGAGCCTGAACATCCATTCTACTATTGTGGTGCATATTCCCGAGGCAGGAGGTTCTTCAGCCTTATTGTGCCTTCCAAACAACTAATGTCCTGAAATCCTGGCAAATGCCCTAATCGCCCTTACAGAGTCTGTGAGCAATTCTGCACATACATAGGAACTGTTCGTAAGTTATGCTTAATATGCAGAGGTGTATGAGAGGGGCTAGCAGAAAGCCAGTTAGGTGTAGTGGTTAGGAGTCCAGACTCTAATCTGGGAGAACTGTGTTGAACGCCTCCACATGCAGCTGCTGGTGTGACTTCAGGTCAGTCACAAGTTCTTTCAGAGCTGTTCTCTCAAGAGCAGTTCTGGAGAGAACTCTCTCAGCCCCACCTACCTCGCAAGGGTTGTCTGTTGTGTGGAGGGGAAGGGAAAGGAGATTGTAAGCTGCTCTGAGACTCCTTTGGGTAGTGAAGGGTGGGGTATGAATCCAGTCTCTTCTTCTTCCCCCCTGAGGAATATGTTCTCACCCAGTGCCTATACTGGGAGGGGGTCTTTCGCGTAGCGGCTAAGACAGTGGTCTGGGATCTGAGAGGCTGCAGGTCCATAGGTCACCTCCCTCGGTATGCCAGAACAACTATAGCTTTAAACTCTGAGAATGCCATGTGCATGCTCTTTATTACGTGAACAATGCCCTGGTCACTGCAGAAGTGTGATATTTCTATCAGCGCTGTGGGTTTTGGCAGCTTCAAGCCAGCAGAGAGCACCGAGAATGTGGGGTTTGGGCAGCAGGTTCTTTAAAGGTGCCAGCGCCAGCGGAAGCCTCTTCCAGAGAGGCAGCTCCTACATCTTCCAGTAAAGCCACGGACTTTATTCCCTCTGATGGCAGAAAAGAACGGGGGGGGGGGGGATAGTAAAAGGATAAAAGTGAGCTGTCGCAGTCCCGGCCCTTGTGGGGTCCCCAGCCTCCGGTGGGCTGTGCGGGAGCCTGGTGTGGATGCCAGAGTGGGGCGGGGGTCGAGGCTCCCCGCCCCTCCCAGCCCCTCGGGAGTCTTTGGTGCATGCAGAATGGAGCTCCGCAGGTGCAAGGCCCCCGGCTGCCCTGCTGCTCACTTATCCCTTGAAGGTTAATTGGCTGTTAACATTTCACCCTGGGAGGGAGCGCCAGCCCATTGATCTCCGCCCTGACCCGGCTGGCAGCAGCTGCATTCTGATTGGGGCAAGGGAAGACTCCAGAGGGGCGCCGCCTCTGGGGGGGGGATCCTAGAGGGGCACCTGGTTCCCACTCTGGGGCTGGAGCTTCCAGGGCTGGGGGAGGGAGCATGGCTGGAGGGGCCGGGGGCCGGAGCAGAGCACCAAGCCTTTGGCAGCAGGTCCCCCCGTGAGGAAAGCCTGGCTAGTGGCTGAGAAGGGAAGAGAGCAGCTCAGCCAACCCAGAAGCCCCGTTGAGAGCTCAGAGTGGGATGGGATGCGTTTTTATTGTTGGGTTGCCAACTTCTGGGTGGGACCTGGAGACCTCCTGGAATTACTGCTCTCCAGGTGAAGGAGGTCATCAGTTCCCTGAGAGTCCACTGGCCGTCTTCAAGCAGCAGCTGGACAAACCCTTGTCAGGGATGCTCTAGGCTGGTTCTGCCTTGAAGCAGGGGGTTGGACTAGATGGCCTGCAGGGTCCCTTCCGACTCTATGTGATTCCATGATTCTAGGATTCTGTCAGAGTCCCGCAAAAGCAGTCCCAACAGCGTTTCTGAACCAGAAGTCGTTTATTGAGATCGTAGCAGGTCATCTGCACGCGTTCTGTGTCAGTCATGGCGAGGGCCTCTTCAAGATGGACAGTTGTGCAGGGTTCAAGGCAAAAACCCGCCAAAGAGCCCCAGTCACAGTACACTAGCAAGGCACCTAAAATAATGGTTCTGTGTTCCCAAGGGAAGCAGCAGCACCAGAGCTAATGTATAATGCGATAAGGCAGCTGCCCCAGAAACGAGACTCAACATTCCACCTGAGTGAGGTAGGAAGGAGAGGGATGGTAACTCCCGCCCAGGAACCATGGCAGCATTGACTGATGGATTCTATCTACTTTGGAGTATGGGCTCTATGGCAATATTCTCCGCGGAGGTTCCTCCCTTCCCCAAGCCCCACCCTCCTCAGGCTCCACCCCCCAAACCTCCAGGTATTCCCCAACCTGGAGCTGGCAACCCTACCAGGGGGATATAATAATGCCATAGACCGGCAGGAGCTCTCCAGGGTCCCAAGCGGAGGTCTTTCACATCACCTCCTACCAGATCCTTTTAACCGGAGACACTGCCGGGGATTGAACCTGCCACCGTCTGCATGCCAAGCAGGTGGTCTCCCACTGAACTCTGGCCATCTCTCAGACGTGAAACTGCCTTCTCCTGAACCAGATCCTTGGTCCATCAAAGTCAGTGTTGTCTACTCTGCCTGGCCACGGGACTCCAGGGTCTCAGGCTGAGGTCCTACCCGTCACTTTCTGCCAGGTCCTTTTAGCTGGGGATTGAAGCTGTCACGGCATCCACAGGCCCATTTTAGAGGTAAACTTGGACCATTTGCAAATGCTAGGGGGACGCCTGATCCTGATTGGGCCTGCGGTGCGGTGGGACCAGGTGATCTTCATGTGCTGAAACAGCTGCAGGAGACTGTTTTGACATTTGGAAAAAGCATGGGGGGGGGGGGGGAAGACAAGATTACCCGGTCCCACCATGGCATTTTTACATGGCCCAAGTTCACCTCTAAAATGTGTTGTGGTCCACAGGTGAGAGTCATGGATGCCGTAATGTTTGGCCCTCGGTGGAAAAACCCGGCTGCCGAACACATTCTTCTCCTACCTGCTGGAGTGCCAAAGAGGGAGACTTGGCCTGCTGCCTAGTTAGCCCATAAAAATGGACTTTTGTTCGACAACAATAGCTGCTTAATTTCTGTTTAAATTTCCGTTTCTAAAAACATCATTGCTGTAGGCTGCCCTGGTGTTCCAGGACCGAAGCCAAAGAGAAGAAATATTAATTGAATTGTTTATATTTATAGAAACCTGAACTACCTATTGAAAGCCTAGAGCAATTCATTACAACGTTTTCAACAATGGTTTACTAATTTGATTCTATAACTAGAACAAGTACCAGATCAGTTGATGATTGTAACATCTTTTGTGTTGTTCTGAATGAAGTCAGTTCCTGAAAGTACCTGACCAGGATTCAACAAAATTTCACCAGCCCACTGACAAATCTTTTTTGGCTGGTCAAGTGCCGGACTCTAGTGGCCATCTGAACACGCCAGAGCTCTGGGGCTGCTACAGAAAAGGCCCCGTTTTCTCATGGAGGTCAATGAAGTTTTTCATTAAGATGGACTCTTTAGCAAAGCCCTCTTGGGAGATCACAACTGCCAGTATGATAGAAGGTCTTCCTCAGGGTAATCAGAACCCTTTGGGGACTCCAGGACTTTAAAGGTTAAAACCAGCAGCTTGAATTTGACCTCCAAACATATGGACAGCCATTGTAGGAGAAGAGGAGGAGATTGGGTTTATACCCCGCCCTTCACTCCCCGAAGGAGTCTCAGAGCAGTTTACACTCCCCTTTCTCTTCCCCTACACCCAACAGACACCCTGGGAGGCAGGTGGGGCTGAGAGAGCTCTTTTGAGAACTGCCCTCGAGAGAACAGTGAGAGAACAGCTCCCCGCTTGCAGGGAGGGCAGGATATAAATGTGAAATAATAAATAAATAAATAAATAATAAAACTTGTGACTGACCCAAGGTCACACCAGCAGCTGCATGTGGAGGAAGAGTGGGGAATCAAACCTGGTTCTCCCAGATTAGAGTTGGCGCGCTCCTAACCACTACACCAAACTGGCTTTTGCAGGCCTTTCGAATCCAGTATCTTACCAGGACACTGGGATGATGCCTGTTGGCTATTTGGTCACGACATTTTTCACCAGTGGGGTCTTCTGAACTGTTATCAGGACCAACCTCACATGGAGTGCATCGTAACTTTCCTGTGGGCAGGCCTCTAGAGTTCCCCGTTCTCTGTCTTCTCACAGTGGCAATCCTTGGGGCGCCAGTTCAGGCTGACTCAGTGCTCTTGCTTGTCAGCCTGCCTCTTGGCTTCCTCCCGGCCACCCCTGTATAATTGCCCGTGACCACCAAACGTAAAAAACCCTACACGTTACTAACATTTCCTGTTCCTGAGCAGACCGACTTTCCGAAGCTGCCCTGGAACTTCCTCCTGCTGTTGCGATAAATTGCTTCCCCCCCATCCTGGAGCGCTCAGGTGAAGGAAATGTCGCAGCTGTTTGTGGGCAAAGTGCGGCATGACCTTCTGGTCTCCCTCTTATATCTCCTGTACGTTCCTCCGTGCACCCTTGATTAATAAAGGCATTTGCATGTAAATGGGATCCGGCCTCTTTGAAGAGCTCATCTGCTCCTGGTGCTGTTTATTCCCTCTATGAAGTTATAATTCTCTCTTTGGCTGCCTGTGCGCAGCACTTGTTTCCCGGTGTCATGCCCTTGGTGTGGAGAAGGCACCCAAGGAGCTGTGGTCTCATAAGAACATCAGAGAAGCCCATGCTGGATCAGGCCAGTGGCCCATCCAGTCCAACACTCTGAGTCACACAGTGGCCAGAAACATCAGGGGCCCTCAGGAGGTCCAGTAGTGGGGCCAGAGAACCCAGAAGCCCTCCCACTGTTGCCCCCCCCCCCAAGCACCAAGAATACAGAGCATCCCTTGCCCCAGACTGAGAGTTCCTATCTATACCACCTTGTGGGGCTAATAGCCACTGATGGACCTCCGCTCCATATATCTATCCAATTCCCTCTTGAAGCCGTCCGTGCTTGTAGCTGCCGCCACCTCCTGTGGCAGTGAATTCCACATGTTAATCATCTAAAAGGAAAGAGAGTATCCTGGAGGGATGAGGTCCTGATCCGATAGTGGTGGTCTTGGGTAAGAGGATGCAGATGGCCTGGAGGGAGGAGGAGGAGTGGGGAGACAGGATCCTTCCAGGAGAACTCAGGGCCACTAGGAGAGATGGTGCCGTTTCCAGCTGTGTCGTGAGTACCTCTGAGGACCTGCCTCCTGCAGACCTAAGTGAGGTGGAGGATCAGCTCCCAGCTCCGGAGGAGCCTCCACCTGAACCAGATGAGGCACAAGCAAGCACCTCTCAGGGCATTACCCCAGCACCAGCTGAGCCACAGCCACCTGATTCACCTCCTGGGGTGGAACGGCTAAGGTCACAATCCAGGCAAGACTTAGGTGCTAGGAGAAAAGAGGCACGCATGCGTGGTCGCAGATCACTCAGCCCTGAGTTTTAGAGGGAGCCGGGACCTCGCTGCTAATGAGCACAGGAAGTGGCTGGGTATTTAGGCACAGCACAGAGACTGCCAACAAGTCATTCTGGCTAAACTCTGCACCTGCTCGGCTCGCAATAAGCTAACCTGATCCTGGACCCTCTGGCTCGTGTCTCCAGCTCTGTTTGACTTCAGCTTGATTCTGGACCCTCTGGCTTGTGACTTCGGCTCTGTTTGACTTCAGCTTTTGGTTGACTCCTGGGACTGGTTTGCTCGTGAGTTTCCCTCTCTGACCCTGGCTTGGACTGACTCTGCTTTTGGCTTAGTGTTTTGGACTTGGTATCTCGTGCCTGACTTGGCTTGACCTCAGACTGTCCCGGACCTCGGCTTGGCTCCTGACTTACTGGCACCCAGCCCGTGACACAGCGGAGTTACATGCTCAGTCTGTTATAGGGTTCCTTCAACGGGTCTCCATGCAGTGACTTAATCGTATCTTTGATATTTAATATAGACCAGATGTTTTGCTTGAAACGGTGGCCTTTGCAGAGGTTATCTGAAGATTGTCTTGCCGTTAGGGCTCGCCCCAGAAGAGATGGTCGCTTGCGCACACGGGCTGGTTCTGCCCCGGAATGCCCGCCCCTAATGCCCGCCCAGCTCTGGCAGGCTTCTTGGCTCTGCAGGGGCCACTGCATGCTTGTTTCCGTGAAGACCTGAACCCTGCAGAGGCTTGCTTCAGAAGTCTGTACTCCCTGCAACAGGGGTCTCAACGAGGTTCCCATGGGCACCACGTTTTTTCACTGACATCTTTCTTGGTGCCTGCCGATTGTTAGGAAGTGGGAGGGTTGAGTTGAGGCCTTTTGCCCAGCAAGGCTTCTGATTGGCCATTGGAGATGTGATCGGCTGCACAGATTTTTCTAAAACGTCGCTTCTGAAGCAGCCGCCACCACCGCACAAGGATCTGCACAGGATGACTGAAGATAAGTTGCAGCAGCCATTTTGTGGCTGGCTCTGCCTCCTGCAGCAGCCATTTTGTGGCAGCCATTTTGTGACGGCACTCACCTTGACGGGTTAGAATTCCGAATGTGCCAACAGGCTCAAAAAGATTGGGGGGATCGGACCTACAAGCACTTTCTCTCTCTCTTTGTCTCTCCCTACAATTCTGACATCTCCCACCACCCAACTTCGGTCTGGGCCTGGACGAAGGTGGCATTTTGGGCAAGGCATTAAGTGCGAACAGCTGAAACCAGTGTTCCCTCTAAGCTCAGTTAGAGTGAGCTAGCTCACATTTTTTTAGTCTCTGGCTCACACATTTTTGTCATAGCTCAGGAAGGATGGCTGCACAGCAAACTAATTTATGCAGCAGCCAAATCACTCACTCACACCTTTAATGCCAGGAGCTCACAAAGTAGAATTTTTGCTCACAAGACTCCACAGCTTAGAGGGAGCATTGGCTGAAACCCCTTCCCTTCCACATGGAGAGAAGGTGAATGCAAATTGATGGCATTGCTGTTGAAGGTACAAAACCAATTTACAGTTGCTAGAACAAACTCCCCCGCCCCCCCATTTTCCCCAGAGACTTCATTTTGCCACAACAAATGCATTTACCGAACACTGATGGAGAAGTGCCGGGGAGGGCCGCAACAACTCTCAGTGCTTCCGAGATGAGGTTGCTGTGCGTCTTTCTAAAAGGCAAGAGTTTGTTAATGGAAAACATTTAGTGGGTTTTGTTTTTTTCCCCCATTTCCCTTTCTCTGCAAATTGTTTCTTTCCTCCAAAAATGGGGAAGTGAAAATGGTGAGATCGACTGCGCTTCAATGCACAGTGTGGAGTAGCCAACAAAATATTGTTCCCAGCAGCCGTCAGCAACTCTTCGTGCTCAGTTGGTTGACTGAGTCTCCCCAAAGGGCAACCGGAACAATCCATGGGATTTGGTCACCTTCCCCACAAGAAAAAGCTAAAGTGCTCTTGGCTTTTCCAGCCGGGAAAAACTTTTGGGAGGGGCATATGGGAGACGTCTGTAACATTATGAACAGCCTGGAAACAGAGGAGAGATGGAGTCTTTGCTTCCTTTCCCATAATGCTAGAATTTCAAGTTTACTCAGAGAAGGTGAATGCAGTTAGAACATAAAAGAGAAGCCAATGTCAGATCAGGCCAATGGCCCATCCGGTCCAACACTCTGTGTCACACTGTGGCCAAAAACACCAGGTGCCCTCAGGAGGTCCAGCAGTGGGGCCAGGACACTAGAAGCCCTCCCACTGTTGCCCCCCTCCCCCCAAGCACCAAGAATACAGAGCATCACTGGCCCCAGACTGAGAGTTCCTATCTGTACTTTGTGGCTAAGAGCCACTGGTGGACCTCTGCTCCATATGTTTATCTCACTCCCTCTTGAAGCTGTCCATGCTTGTAGCTGCCACCACCTCCTGTGGCATTGAATTCCATGTGTTAATTAACTCTTTGGGTGATTAGATTACTTTGTGTGAGTAGATTTCAGCCCAGCAAAAAGGGATGTTCCTCTTAAGATCATACTTAATTAACAGAGATGGCTCTTTTTTTTTAAAAAAATGTACCAGACTAATTTGCAGGGAAGGAAAGTTCTTTCTAAGGTTGGCCATGGGTCGGGAAATGGAACCTCCACGTTCCGATCTTTTAGGTGTCGTATGTTGCGGGATTTCTCAGAGACATTGGTCTGGCTTGGAAGCAATGCTCCCTCTAAGCCGTGGAGTCTTGCGAGCAAAAATTCTACTTTGTGAGCTACTGGCATTAAAGTTGTAACCAAGCGCTTTGGCTAAGGCATAAACTAGTTTGCTCTGGAGCCATCCCTTCCTAAACTGAAACAAAAAGGTGTGAGCTGGAGGCTAAAAACATGTGAGCTAGCTCACAGTAACTCAGCTTAGAGGGAACACTGCTTGGAAACAGAAGTGACCTGATGGGCTGTGGGTCTCATCCAGCAAGCTGTACCACGTCATCCTACTTGTGGGCTTTCTAGAGGCAACTGGTCGGCCGCTGTGTGTAGAGAATACCTGATCCGAGGGGCCTTTGGACTGATCCATCTGGGCTCTTCATATGTTCTCTGTACAGTTCTTCATGTTCTTAGTCCTTTTTGGGCAGCGTTTTAAACCTGAAACGCAAGAAGAGCCTGATTCCACCTGATATCTTCCCTAGCAACTGGACGCCAGCAGCATCTTTAAAAAACCAATTAGGAACAGTGTGAGAAGTGTGAAAATTTCCCAATAATTAATAAATTAAAGCTCTGGGGAATGTTTACCGCCAAGGATAGATGCTTGTCATATTTAAAATGTTCAAAAGAGAGAGCTTCTAAATTAATGGCAGATAGCTGGGGAGGCGTTTCAGATCAAACGATGTTGCTGAGTTCCTTTTATCAAGCGCGGCAGCTGAAGAAAGGCGGCGGCGGCTCAGCAGAAGCCGCGCGGCAGAGCCTGGGCTGGCTGGGAGATTCTGCACGGAGGCGTCCACAGTTCTGCCTCAAAAGACTTTCACATGGCAGTTTTCCTATACATTTTTTTTGGGGGGGGGGGGTTTGCTCAGCTTCATTGGCGATGTCAAGTGGGGGGAGCGTTTCATTTGTGTGTGGGGAGCAGAATGGCTGTGATCCGAGTCTTGCCTGAGTGAGCTGTGATCCGATTCTTGCCTGGGTCACTCACTAGGGAATGCTCAGCAAGCTCCCCTTCCTCTCCGCCCCAAGTGCAGTGTGGGGATAAGGACACCAGCTCACCCTGCAAGGCTGTTGTTGTGACAGCAAGATGAAACCCTCGGAAGACCGAAAGTGCTCCGTGCCTACTAAGCGGCAGGGCGTGGGGCAGTGCTCAGGAGGGGAGACCCATTACTCAAGCGGCTGTGAATTTCAGCCTGCCGTGCACCTGTAGCTCTCCCCCCCCCCCCCACCCCGGCCACACTCACATGAGGCTGTCCGGCCCTCCCTTTGCCAAGCCTTTGCTTCCCAGCGCACCGCGGCTGCTAAATCTTTATCAAGACTGCAGCTAATGTATCAAAATCAGAGCGTTTCATACATCATGTCTGCTGTTGGACGTGTCGGGTGGGACAGCCACAGTCCATTACCCTGACAAACTGATTGCGTTTATGAAAAAGAATGAGAGATTCTTCCAGACTAGGTGAGGAAGAGAAACCGACTCACCGGGTGAGCTCTGCGCTCTGGCCAGCATGCTGGTAGGGTGCCAAGTAAGGTCCGGAGGGGACTGACCCTGAGCAGGATTTATCCAGCAGCGAGAAACAAGCAGGCTGCAACACACGGGGAAAGACCTTTCAGGATCCGGGAGAGCTCCCGAGGAAGGTAGATGTTGATCCCCTCGAGGGTCTGAGCTACAGTGAGCACCTGCCCGCCAAAGCAGACCCGGGCATTTTCCCTCTTTAGCTAAAAGTCAGCTGGCCTCCTTCTGTGGCCGGCACTGATGGGAGAGAGCAGTAGCGCTCTGGGTTCTAGTCCATTCTTTGAGGCATCTAAACCCCAGCCTTGCGAGGAAGGGGCAGGCATCAACCTCTACCTCTGAGGGGCCTGCAGAGTACAGTACTTTCCCAGCAGCTGGGCCCTTCAGGCCAGCATGGGTCTGTGGGAGGACTGAGGGAGACATCCTACCAAGTTGACTAGGATGGAGGCTACCCCCCTGCTTTGCTTTCCTATCCTGAGGCATCTGGAGCTGAGGACATGGCACGCTTCCAGCTCATGAGGAGACAGGTATCCTGGATGGAACTGTTGCTGTGTCCCTTTACAGCCTTTCCCCACTCGTTTGGTGAGAGTCTGCTTAAACATACACATTTCACTGTTGTGGGATAGGTTGCCAGTGCACACATCCTGGGAAACGCTTGTCAACGGGCCATGATCAGATCTCCTTTTAGTGGGAATCTTGCACACGCCTTGTGGAAATGAGCATGGGCTGTGTGGCCAAAGCACAGATGTGATTTTATACCCTGGATCCCTGTCGCCGTGCTGGGGACAAAGGTGCGTATTGTTGGACAGCAGAGCCATTTCGAGAAGGAGAAGAAAGGCATGGAAATCAAGCCGCAAATAAAATAGATTTGTTACAAAGACACCAGCCCTAACAGGCAAACACTGCAATGATTCAATTAATGAAGCAGTTAAGCATATAATATTGTTAAGCAAAGCAACAGTCTTTTGATGTGTTAATCATACCTGTGCTAGGCAGGAAAGAAAGAAAGGAAAGAAACGTTCTTTTTTTCTTGGTTGAAAGGAGCAGAATCAATGGCAGGCTCTTCCCTTCTGTCTCGGAGTCTCAAAGCAGGCGGTGGCATGGAGATCCCATTGTTATTGCCCTGAATGGCTATTTCTGTTCTTCCCCGGCACCTGCTGCTGTGGTTTCGGGCTCTGGGCTCGGAGTGGGCCCTGCAGGGAGATGGAGGGCTGGGAGTTGTTCAAGTGTAGCGGGGAGGAGCTCCCTCTGCCCGGGACCTCAGAGAGCGGCTGCCAAGCGGGGGAGGCCGCCCAGCTCAGTGAGCCGGGCAGGGCCAAACCCGAGGGAGGCACCTTCAGACCCTGGTGAAGGATGGAGCTTGTCGAACCACACCTGTCGACATTCCCTCTTCAGCAGGGAGAGGGTTTCGGAGGGCAGCCAAGCTGGTCTGCAGGAGAACATCTGGATTTGAGTCCTTTCATCGGAGACAAACACAGGAGGCTCAGACCTCAAAAACCTGGTCAGTGTGTCGAAGGTGCTCCTGGACCTGAATCGAGCAGACAAGTCACCTCTTTAGCATGGCTCTGAAAGGGACTGGAGCCCAGATTAAAGGTAAAAGGTAAAGGTTTCCCTTGCTCGAAAGCCAGTCGAATCCAACTTTAGGGGGCGGTGCTCATCTCCATTTCCAAGCCAAAGAGCCAGCGCTGCCAAAGACTTCTCCGTGGTCATGTGGCGGGCATAACGCTGTTCCCTTCCCACCAGAGTGGTGCCTATTTATCTACTTGCAACTTCTTGCTTTTGAACTGCTAGGTTGGCAGGAGCTGGGACCAGAGACAGGAGCTCACTCTGTCATGCAGCACTCAGGTCTCGAACTGCTGAACTACCGACCTTCCAGTCTGCAGTTCAGTGTCTTAACCTCTGAGCCACCGCAGCCCTGAAGCCTAGATTATCCTCCCCCATCTCTGAGCTCTTCACAAGTGTGTCTTTCCTCCTGTTCCTTGCTGCCTGGCGCCTGTCTCCATGCAGGGACCTCTTAGGACCAGCTTCATAATTAGGTGCCTAAGAAGTGATTGATACGATTATCATCCAGGCATCTCATCTTAAAAACCAGCAAGCAAAGTGACCAGCCACAGGAAGTCATCAACCCATCTTGAGAAATGCCGCTGTTTGCATCCAAAGTCTTTGGCCCTTCCGGGGACTTCTTCAGATTCTCCGTGTTGCTTTGGATGTCTTCCAGGGCGGGCTTTGGGACCCTCTTCCTGGCCCACTCCACACCACTGCTCAGCAGCTCTGATGGAAATTGGCAAATTTATTATTTATTTATTTATTTCTTAGAATTTATATCCCGCCCTCCCCACCGAGGTGGGCTCAGAGCGGCTCACAACATAAAAATAATACACTCAGTTAAAAATAGTTACAACAGTTACATATTCTATCGCAAGATCGGCGGCGTTACAGATTTTTCATCCGGGTGGATCAAGGCAGCACTCACATACGATCCTTGTGTGCGCGCACACAGGCTGGCCGATGGCGTTATCAGGGCCAGGGCTCAGATGTTCACCTTAGGCGGCCCCTACTTAAAAGCCTGGTGGAAGAGCTCCATTTTGCAGGCCCTGCGGAATTGCCTCAAATCCCGCAGGGCCCTGATGTTCTCCAGGAGCTCATTCCACCAGTACGGGGCCGCCACTGAAAAGGCCCTGGCCCGTGTTGTTGCCAGCCGCGCCTCCTTCGGCCCTGGCAGGACCAGTCGGTTTTGAGATCCAGATCGTAGTGCTCGCTGGGGAACATATGGAGCAAACAGCTGCCTCCCCCCCATCCCACCCCCAAGTCTCCTGGCTCGCCTCTTCCCGCCTCTGCTTTATTTAGAAGACTGACGTGCCATCTCTCCAGAGAACCTGCTGGAGGTGGAGTGTGAGACAGCCCTCGAGCTGGAAGCAGACCATAGGGACCACCTTAAAAATCAAACCGTCTTGGTTAAACGAGAACAGAGCCGGTGCTAGGCGAGCCTGAAGGGGAAGGGCATTCCACAGTCCAGACGGAACCGCTAAAAGAGCTCCGTCGCAGCCTCACCTCTGCAGACCAGGGAAAAGGAAAGGGCCTCCTGAGGCATCTGGAGTTGAGGACATGCCGTGCTTCCTTTTGTTTCTTTTTATCCTACCCCTCAACCAAAATCCAAGAGGAGACAAAAAAGGCATCCTGGCTGGAACTGCAGCTGTGTCTCTGTACGGCCTTCCCCCCCTAGTTTGGCGCGAGTCTGCCTAAGCATACTCCTTTTACCGTTGTGGGATAGGTTGCGTGCAGGAGTCCCAGTTTCAGTTCCTAGCATCTCCCACTTTTAAAAGGGTGGTGCTGGGAGTGGGTGCTGGGAGACCCTGGAGAGCAGCTGCCGGGCAGAGGAGATGATGCTGACCTTGACAGCCCCACTTACCCCACGGGGTGTCTGTTGTGGGGAGGGGAAAGGAAAGGGGTTTGTAAGCCGCTTAGGGCTGCCAAGTACCGGCGACTTACCGGTGGGGGGGAGTTGTTCTCCCCCCGGGAGCTCTTCTGGCGCGTGTGCTTTGTGCGCGCGCCACGGCGACGTAATGACGTCACCTCCGGGTGACGTCATTACACGGGGGAAGTCGTCCTCACCGGACAACTTCTGGGGCGGGGTTCCCCCCGCCGGCCAAATGCCGGCCGGCGGATCAGGAACCCCTATAGCGGGGGATCCCCCACCCCCCCGGGCTGACTTGACAGCCCTAAAGCCGCTCTAAGACTCTGAATGAAGGGTTGGGTATCAATCCAATCTCCTCTTCTTCCTCATGTGTTCAGTATTTTGGACCGGAGTCTTAGTTGAACTATCCCAACCTGGAAACTGGTGGCTGCGTATCCCGGTTGCGTCACCTCATCTTCATCCTTCCAGCAATATCCCACCAATCAATCACTCTGCCCACGGGTCACCTGGTGGGGTCCAAGAAGTGGCATCTATCCTTCCCCTCCCTTAAAATTAACCCTGAGGCCAGAGAACTGCGCTAGACTCTCCCCGCTGTGGGTTCTCTGGAGGGCAGAAGCTGGGGGGGGGGGGCGTGTGTATAGAGGTGGTGGTGGGGAGATGCATGCTTGCCCACAGTGTGGGGAAGGCCTTCCCAAGATAGCGTCATAAATCACGATGACACCTTCTCTTGGCGGGGACCGGGAGGGCTGACAGAGGCTATTTATCTGAGTGTCATTGGCAGTAAACTAGGTAGGGGAGAAGGAGCACAAATAAGAGAGGGAGAGAGAGAGAGACTAACAGTATGGCCTGCCCCAAATCTCCAGGGGAGTGACGCACACAGCTCTCTCCATCAAGTAGGGGATGGAAGGCCCCGCCCTGGCACAGGCCCGGCCTGTGGTGCTGCAGAGAGAGGAGGTTCCCAGCCTCCAGATGGGGCCTGGCGGTCTCCCAGAAATGGTAACTGATCTCCAGACACCAGTTGGGACGGTTTCCCAAGGGAGAGTGGCTGCGTTGGAAGGTTAGATCTGTGGCATTCCATCCCACTGACATCTCTCCCCTCTCCAAGCCCTGACTCAGGGCACCGTGGCTTGGCCACGCAAAGAGATCGTGGCCCATCCGCTGTGAGACAACCACGTGGCCAGTTGTTGTCCAGACTCCAGTCTGTCCTTTCCGAGGCAAGATGACAGAGAGAGCAGTGGCGGGTCAGCTCCAGAGCTTCCACTGATTTGTATTTGGGGGCAGTCCACGGTATCCATAAAACTCTCCTCCAACTCCACATTTCTAAGGAAGCAACTTTCTTCCTCTCAGCTTTCTTTGCTGTCCGGCTTTCACACCTGTATGTAGGAATGGGGAATACTGAGGCATGAATTAACTTGACCTCGGTCGCCAGAGATGCATCCTTGCCCTTAAGGATCTTTCCTGGCTCCTTCATGGCTGCCCTTCCCAGTTTCCACCTCCACCGGATTTCTTGGTTAATGACTGACCCAAAGAATGGAAAATGTTTAACAATTTTGATTTCTGTATCCTTGGCCTCAAAGTTGTAAAATTCCTCCGTAGTCTCTTCAGAGACCTGGATAAGGGTCAAAAAGCAACAGTTAGAACCGGATATGGAACAACTGATTGGTTTATCATTGGAAAAGGAGTATGACAAGGATGTACATTGTCACCCTGATTATTTAATTTATATGCAGAGTACATCATGCGAAATGCCGGCCTGGATGAATCACAAGCCAGAATTAAGATTGTTGGGAAAAACATCAACAACCTCAGATATGCAGACGATACCACTCTAATGGCAAAAAGTGAAGAGGGCCTCAAGAGCCTCTTGTTGAGGGTAAAAGAGGAGAGTGCAAAAGTTGGCTTGAAACTCAACATCAGAAAAACTAAGATCATGGCATCCAGCCCCATCACTCCTTGGCAGATAGAAGGGGAAGTCAAGGAAGCAGTGGCCGACTTCACCTTCCTGGGATCCCAGATCGCTGCAGATGGTGACTGCAGCCAGGAAATTAAAAGACGCCTGCTCCTTGGGAGGAAATGGTCAAAGCCATGGTATTCCCAGTAGTGATGTATAGCTGTGAGAGTTGGACTGTAAGGAAGGCCGAGCGCCAAAGAATAGATTCTTTTGAATTCTGGTGCTGGAGAAGACTCCTGAGAGTCCCTTGGACTGCAAGGAGATCAAATCAGACAGTCCTAAAGGAAATCCACCCTGACTGTTCCCTGGAAGGCCAGATCCTGAAGCTGGAGCTCCAATACTCTGGCCACCCAATGAGAAGTGAGCACTCCCTGGAGAAGACCCTGATGCTGGGAGATAATGAAGGTCAAAGAAGAAGGGGACGGCAAAGGATGAGATGGTTAGACAGTGCCATTGATGCAACAAACATGAAATTAAGCAAACTCCAGAACACAACAGAAGACAGGAGGGCCTGGCGTGATGTGGGTCACGAAGAGTTGGACTCGACTGTGCGGCTGAACAACAACAAGTCATTACTTTTGCCCTCTTGATGTTCAGCTGTAATCCAAGTACATCAGATACACTGAAGGTGTGTACATGCACACGGAAGCTTCTACCCAGAATTAAACTTGGTTGGCCTTAAAGGTGCCCCTGGACTCAAACTTTGTTCTACTGCTTCAGACCAACATGGTTTCAGACCGCCTGAATCCATTTTCTGCATTGTTTATCATACCATGTCTAACTCTTTTTGCTTTGCTTCAAATGTCTGTAATCCTAGTCCTGTTACATTGTTCATTAGGTGACGTATCCTGCTGAGAATATTGACTTCTTATGCTGTGTAATCTGCCTTGAGTCTCAATGAGGAAAGCAGGCGCTAAATAAAGCAGGCTAATTAATTAATTGGATAAGATGCGATCTGGATAGCTAGAACTTGTCAGCAATCTCACCAGGCCGTTCTGCACTGGGTGGAGTTCCCAAAGTGTCTTCAGGGGTAGCCCCATGAAGAACATATTGCAGTTACCTAACCTTGATGCTATCAGTGCATCATGGCCCGATTCCATCTCATCAAGAAGGATAGACAGCCAGTGAACCGGTGGAAGCTGTTGATCGTCGCTGCGTGCAATAGAGGAGAGGCGATCCGCATTTCCTTTTGGAGATCTGGGCCTACCAGGGCTTGCTCTTTCTGGGGAAGTATGATGATGCCTAGAAGTGCTGGAGTGGCGGCAGCAGCACCCCGGCCAATCCTCCTTCCACCTTACCTCCCTTTCCTGGCCTCTGTTCAGCCCGTGCCGTGGTTCCGAATGCACAGGGACTCACCTGACCCAGGTGAAAAAGAGAAGGGCAGTGGAAGGCCACCAGCACCATCCGCGCAGTAAGGACAACCAGCTTGGAAGCCCTGGCCGACTTCTCCAAGCTCTGTCATGTCGGTGTTAAAGAGGAGCCAGGACGATGTCCTTGGGAGGCTCCCGTAAGCCGCTCGGTGGTGGAGCTGGACTGGATCCCCCGACACTCCCCAGCTGACATCCCATCTGGCTCCGGCTGGCTTCCCATTGATTCTTTGTTAGGGAGAAGTGATTGGCAAGTGTGAACTTTGCCTCTGGTCCCCGGATCCAGTCCCTGCCTTTCATCAATCTTGCAGATGGGGAGGCAGGTAGCCGGACTGGCCCAATTCATCACTTTGCGAAGGGAAAAAAACCACCAGCGGTGCCCTGGAGAGCACGAGCTGCAGTGACAACAGCCACATGCACAACTGCGACAGGAGCCTCTCTCCACCTTTGTGCAGGGGAGTGGGTGGCAGGGGAGGGGGGGCTTGCTGGGGGTGCCTTCTAGGTGAGGAACTGGATTTCATGAGGAGCAACAAAAAGGGGGAGAGGGCAGGAATGAAGCCCCTTAGAGGGAGTTCTGCTCACCGGAGATGAAAACCAGTAGGAGCAGCAGCAAAGCTCCAGTGCCCACCCCCAGCATTCAAAGACCCCATTGGCATTTGAGAAGGCGCCCTTTTACTAGTGTTGCCAGCTCTGGGTTGGGAAATACCTGGAGATTTGAAAGGGTGGAACCTGGGGAGGTTGGGGTTTGGGGAGGGGAGGGACCTCAGCAGGGTGTAGTGCCACAGAGTCCACCCTCCAAAGCAGCCATTTTCTTCAGGAGAACTGATCTTGGTCATCTGGAGATCAACTGTAATAATAGGAGATCCCCAGGTGCTCCCTGGAGATTGGCAACCTTACCTTTTATCCTCTTATTAGGGGCTCTATAGCAGAAAAAGTGGTGGGATCTTTCTGGAGAGGCAGAATGGGCCGTACCACTTCAGACTGCAAGGGTGGAGGGAGAATATCTCCTTTGCTAATGGTCTCTCTCTCTCTCTCTCTCTCTCTCTCTCTCTCTCTCTCTCTCTCTCACACACACACACACACACACACACACACACACACACACACTTCACTGCCTACAAGGAGAAAACTAGCACCAGAGGAAAAATGCAGGCCTGGAGCCTTTCTTCCTGGTGCATAGATTGGTTGGCTGACTGGGTGACTAAGCTTATTTATTTATTTGGTTCTTCATTTAGGATATTTCTAAGCCACCTCTTCAGAGTCCTGTCCAAGGAAGCTTATAATTAAAACCACATCACAATATTTTTTAAAAAGCCATTAAAAGCAAACTATTGAACATAAGCAGCACAAAAAACTGTCCATACCATTACAAAGCTAAACCCCCAAGTAAAAAGATGCGTTTCCCCCGGGCACCTAAAATGAAGTCGTGTAAGCTCCAGGGAAATAACAAGAAGAAGAGGTTGGATGTATACCCTGCCCTTCACTACTTGAAGGAGTCTCAGAGCAGCTTACAGTCTCCTTTCCCTTCCCCTCACCACCACAGACACTCTGTGAAGTAGGTGGGGCTGAAAGAGCTCGGACAGAAACTGCTTTTTTTCAAGGACAGCTGTGCCAGAGCTATGGCTTGTCCAATGTCATCCAGCAGGTGCAAGTGGAGGAGTGGGGAATCAAACCCGGTTCTCCCAGATTAGAGTCCGCGCACTTAACCACTACCCCAAACAGGCTCACAAGGGGAAGGGTGTTCCAAAGGCGAGGCACCCCCACAGAAAAGGCCGGTCTCCAGTCACTGTCCACCTTGCCTCTGAAGGCAGCGGGGGCAGGGGGCGCAGAGGACAGGGCTTGAGAGGCAGATCTTGACTGGCAGGCTAGAGAGTAGGGGATGAGGTGGTTCTACAGGTACCCCATCCTTAAGCCATTTAGGGCCTTTGAGGTAAGAACCAGCATTTGAATGGCTCCCAGAAGCAGGCTGGGTACCCAGCGCAGATCTCCCTGTAGCCAGCCCCTGAGTGTAGCCTGGCCACTGCCTTTGGACCAGTTGAAGTTTGCAGACCATTTTCAAAGGCACCCTCATGCAGAGCCCATGACTGTACTCTAGCTCGAATGTGTGACCAGAGCATGGCCTGCTGAGATCCCTTCCGTCTCCCCAAACTCCACCCTTCCCCAGGCTCCACCCCCAAATCTCCAGAAATTTCCCAGCCTCCAGTTGGCAAGCCAAGTCAAGATTCAGCTTTGAAAAAGAAGAAGAAGAGAAGAGATTGGATTTATACCCCGCCCTTCAGTACCCAAAGGAGTCTCAGAGCGGCTTACAATCTCCTTCCCTTTCCCTCCCCACAACAGGCACCCTGGGAGGGAGGTGGGGCTGAGAGAACTCTGACAGAAACTGCTCTTTTTCAAGAACAGCTGTGCCAGAACTATGGCGTGCCCAAGGTCTGAACTGATGTGCATTTTCCTGTGATGCCTTTGGAACAGCCCTTGTTCCCACTCTTTCAGAGAAGATTCTGAAAGTTGTAATGATGACATGTTTTTTTGGGGGGGGGGGGCACAGGCACATACATACCCCTGTGAGAGCCCGTGAACCAAAGTGCTAAAACAGTTGCCATCAAAGCAAACAGGAAGTTTATTCCTGTAATTTCCCTCTGCAAATTGTCTCCTGAAATGAAGTGGGAAGTTGTTTGAATCAATTCATCTGGCTTCCTCTCCCCGCCCCCCCCGCCCCCCAGAAGCCAAAAGTACAAGTTAATGGAACTCAAATGGATCCCATCTGAATTTAAAATCCTTTCAGGAAGGGTGAGATTGCGGCGGCTGCGCTGTCGCCCGGGCCCTGCCGTCACTTTTTTCCACCGTGGAAATTGAATAATTGATGCCATTTGAGCAACACCCGGGTTTTTAATGATATTGAAATGTAAAGGGAGAGAAAAGGGGCGAAATGAGAAGCTGGTCTGGCAGCCCCGTTCGTTAATGTGCCCTTGTTTCGGTAGCCGTGTCAGGGGGGGAGCTGCGCCACTTGAAGTATGGCCTGGGAAAGCACTTAATGGGCGGGCAGAAGGAAACCAGCGGGATGAGTAAATGGGCACCCATCTCCATAAATACTATGCCAAGGAAGGTTCGCCCGACTCAGCAGAAGCAGCCAGTCCGGAGAGAGGGCAATTATTTAAATGTGAAAACTGTTATAATACCCAACAGTTCCGAAGCGCATGGGTTCCCTCGCTGTACCCCTGCGGTGTTAAGAGGGAGAGAGGGCTTGCTGGCACTGAGATCCTGAGTACATCTGGCCTATGAAATCCCACCTGATCTAGGAGTGCCATCTGCCAGGTGGGGCCTGGAGACCTCCTGGAAGTACAACTGATTTCCAGACTGCACAGATCAGTTCCCCTGGAGAAAATGACGGTTTTGGATTCGATGGCACTATATCCCACTGAGGTCTCCCCTTCCCAGGCTCCATCCCCAATTTTTCTGGGGTTTCCCAAGCCAGAATTGGCAACCTAAAGCCGCCATCCTTGGGCCACTAACAGCCTCTGGCCTCCCCTTCCCATTGCAAAGGACGGAGGTTTCCCGGGTGTCCCAGTGGGGCTTTTCGGTTTTGCGCTGCCCTTGTGCTGTGGAGCTGGAAAGGCCCCCAAGCCAACCAGGTTCACTTGGGGCTCGTCTTGGGACTTGGGCAATGTGTCCAAGAGTCTGGGCTGGGCCAGTTTTAGGCAGCCATTCCCAAATCGGGATGTGGAGGGCATGCTCTCCTGGTGAGTATGACTGGAACTGGAGGAAATGCAGTGAGCGGAAGGCGGCCCTACTCTGCTGACCAGATGGGGGGGTGGCAGGGGTCAAAGTGCTGACCTCACCCAAGGGAGTCCCAAGTCTCAGCCACAGCTGGTGGGGGGGGGGCCCTCAGAAGCCTCTGGCAGCAAGGCAAGAGGGTTTCTGCAGGTGCCTCCTGCCACGGAGAGAGGGGGAAACCACCCTTAGCAGAATGGAGATACAGGATCCAACCCACACAGGGTAATCATGACCGTATGGCAGTGTGTGTAGAATAGCCAGGAGATCCTAATATGGTCTGGCAGGCAGAAGTTTTGGCTCTTTTAACGTTATGCACCACTAGGTGATGAGCTAGACTTGTTCTTAAGGCAAGAGACGTTTCAGAGGTGGTTTTGCCATTGCCTGCCTCTGCATCATGCCCCTGGTATTCCTTGGAGGTCTCCCATCCAGATACTAGCCAGGGCCGGGCTGGCTTAGCTTCTGAGATCTGAGAAGATTAGGCCACCCTGGGCTATCCAAGTCGGGGCCAGCCGAACTCGCCCATGAGAAAAAGAGGAGAGAATCACCCACAGAATTTCTCCCAAGCCCTTTGGCGGATGCCAAGGTGAGGAAGAAACACGATGCATATGCCAGTCTTGGCTGACAAGAGGCTTCATATCGGCTGACACTGTCCTAAGTAGCCCCAGCCCCTGCCCACCAGCTTCCTTATTCAGATCCCACAGTTCCTGCCCTTAAAGGCCAAGAGACAGGCTTGGCCTGCTCGGTGCTGGCCCCAAATGAGGCAACTTGACTCACCAGGCAGCAGAGCTTGGATGCCAATAATGGCAGCAGCGCGGGATACACTGCAGTCCCATGGGGCACAGTCCACAGGGAGACTCACAAACTTCCTGTGTGTGTGCGCGCGCGCATGTGTGCCTGTGTGTGTGGCTGTACTGTACATACGTGTGAGTGCTGTTTCAGGCACAGTGACATCTTTTTGGTGGCCTTGGCCCAACATGTCCCAACTACTTGATTTCTTTTTCCGCTGCTCACTGCTGTTGGGTGGCAGTGAACGGGGGTTTTGTGTGGGGCCCAGGACAGCAGGTATCAGTTCCTGTAACAAAGAGGGCAGGTGGAAACTGTGGGGGGAACCTTGGATGCCAACTGTGCCAGAAGGTGCCTTTGAAGACTGGAAAAGAGAGAGAGAGAGTGAGGAAGTCCCACAGGTCTGGCTGACCTCACTTCCTGCATCTCCCATTTCCAGTCTGAGCTAATTTTTATAACACCTAAGAGAGAGTCTTTCACCAAATTTAGAAACCGAGAGTGGAGACAGAGGGCCATAACATTCACTCGGCAAATGTGCCTGGTCCTACATCTCATGGCAGTTTCTGCTCTCCGCTCTCCCCGACCTTGATTTACGGAGTGTCGGATTACGGCTGCCGCATTTCATGCGCCATCATCTTGCATTGAAATCCTCTTCATGCATGAGAGAAGGGGAATTCTCCCCCCACCCTTCTTGTGTAAATTATTTCCATTGTTTCCATATCTACAGAATTTATCTTTGGGGCCTGAATGTGTCCAAGGAACTTTCTGCAGTATCTGTCGGGGAGAAGATTCACAACGCCTCCAAGAAATCAATGACTTCCTGGTGCATTACAAATCTTCTCTCTCCTTTCTCCAAATGTATGGAGGGTTGTTTGGGTGGGTGGGTGGGTGGGGGATGAGTTGGG
The DNA here is from genome assembly GCA_029233225.1 of Lepidodactylus listeri. NCBI lineage: Eukaryota > Metazoa > Chordata > Lepidosauria > Squamata > Gekkonidae > Lepidodactylus > Lepidodactylus listeri. The sequence continues at coordinate 2,860,869 of JARCFY010000013.1, read as the reverse complement.
AGCAAATCAAGAGGAAAAAACTACTGAAGTCTGTCCAAAACACAGGCTTGCAAGCAGTGTTCTGGGGCAGTTTTTTTTAGCTCTGGGGCCCAGGATCAAGCTCTTGTGTTGGCCTTGTGAGTTCTGCTCTGGAGCTGTGCAGAAAGCTCACTTGGATTTCCTGGGCTGGCATAGGGCAGGAGGTTCCACCATTCAGGTGTCGGAATAATGGGGTAGGTGAGCCTTTCTGGGCTGTTATTTCTCCTGCTCCATTCCCCTTGTTTGCTGAGCACAATGGGGCTCACCTGGATGAAGTGTAGACTTCTGGCCTTGGCTCCGATTGCCTCAGTCTCTGCTTTGCTCAGAGTCCTGGCCATGCCCACCTGCTCTGTGGCTGGGTCCCACCAGCCTCCATCTCCTGTTGTTGGAGCTGCAGTGGGGAACTAAAGGAGACAACTGACCATCCTGCTATGAGGCAAAGCCAACCACAGCCCAGGATGGCGGAGCCAGTTTGGTGTAGTGATTAATCTGGGAGAACCGGGTTTGATTCCTCCACATGCAGCTGCTGGTGTGACCTTGGGTCAGTCACAAGTTCTCTCAGAGCTGTTCTCTCAGGAGTAGTTCTCGAAAGAGCTCTCTCAGCCCCACCTACCTACCTCACAGGGGACAGGAAGGGAGAGGAGTTTGTAAGCCACTCTGAGACTCCTTCAGGAAGTGACGGGCGGGGTATAAATCCAATCTCTTCTTCCTCTCTTCTCTTCAAGCCCCTCATGGGCCAGCTCACAGGCAAGCCAAAACCCCAAACACCGTTTGTACAGGTCAGGAGGTCAGGGCAGACTGGCTAGTGGCTATCCTGTTATAGCTACGGTGTGAACCTATGGAGTGCTGGGCAAGATCGAGGACTGATATTACACGGGCCGCTTGCCCAGACAAACAAAAAGCCAGTTCTCTTTGGGCTTCTCCACAGTGCCTGAACCAGCAGCAGGCGATGGCGACAAAGAGCAGGAAGCGGGTTAGGGTGAAGGGCCACCCAACTGCCTCATCCCGGCACTGTTTCCCCAAACCCAAACGGGGGCCTGGCAGGGAGGCAGGAGCTCCTCTCCCCCCTGTGCCACGTTCCCAATCTGAACTGGCCCCCCGACAATGCTTTTAAATGGAGCCCCCCCCCCCAAGAACTCACTGCTGCAGTGTGGCCACCAGAATCTGTGATGGGCTTGCATACCTTTGAACGCGCAGATTGGCCCTCCTCGGAGCTGTTTCGAGGCTGCAGGGCAGACTCGGGCCGGCAGCACCCTGGAGAGCTCCCTATCCCCGGGACCGCCAGAGGCCAAAAACTGGCTCGACATGTGGAAAGTCAGCAAGTGGGTGGTAGGGGGGTTGAAAACGGCTGTTGACTCGGAGCGGGTGGAGGGAGGACGCTGTCGGGTTGCAGGTGGTGGAAGCAAGGAGCTGCCCTTTGCGTTGGGGGGTGGGGGTGGGCGGCTGGTCCGGAGCAGTCCTGAGGGATGCCACGGAGTGTGGTTTGTGTGCAGGAAGGGAAGGGTCTTGCGCTGTCTGGCTCCCATCTGCTCTGGGCATATGATTATAGCTGCCCTTCAGCTTCCTACTGAAGCCCCCTGCAACCAGAGTATCCCCACGTACATACCGAGAAGAGCCCCAGCTTCCGACGCTGATGTGCCAGAGTGGTTGGCTTTCCCTTCCCCTCCCCAATCGGCTCCATTCAGTAATTGGAATGAATAATCCATCAGTTCCTGGATCTCTGTGAGACCCTTGGGAAGTTTTCAATGCCCAAGTTGATGCGAAGAGCGTTTTTTTAAAAGAAGCCGTGTTCTTCGCAATAGGGACTGGCAAGGGTGGCAGCCAGCGTCACCGGGCACCATTTTGACAGCATTTCTGGTAATTCATGTTCATTAATGATGTAAGAGATGGACCACTGTGCCAGGAGAGCTATCGAGAGAAGCCAAAGGTTTGCAAAGAAGCCTTTGCTTGAAAGAGCTTTGCGTCGGCCTGGTTTTTTTTCTTCTTCTCTTTGGCTGGCAGGAAGAAAGAGAGAGAGAGAGTCTGCTTTGACTGGACGAAATCAAACTACATGAGAATGTAAGAAGAGCCCTGCTCTTCCATCTAGTCCAGCATCCTGTCTCACACAGTAGCCAACCAGTTCCCCTCGGGGGCCAACAACAAGGCAGAGGGGCTGAGGCCTTCAACAGAACATAAGAAGAGCCCTGCTGGATCAGATCAGTGAGGATCCCACTAGTCCAGCATCCCATCTAACAAAAGTGGCCAGCTAATTCCTCTGGAGGGCCAACAACAGGGCAGAGAGAGGCTGAGGCCTTCCCCTGATAAGAACCTCAGAAGAGCCCTGCTGGATCAGAGCAGTGAGGATCCCTCTAGTCCAGCATCCCGTCTCACACAGTGGCCAACCAGTTCCTCTGGAGGACCAACAACAGGGCATAGAAGAGGCCGAGGCCTTCCCTTGAAAAGAATATCAGAAGAGCCCTGCTGGATCAGACCAGTGAGGGTCCCTCTAGTCCAGCATCCTGTCTAACAAAAGTGACCAGCCAGTTCCTCTGGAGGGCCAACAACAAGGAAGAGAGGCCGAGGCCTTCCCCTGAGAAGAACCTCAGAAGAGCCCTGCTGGATCAGACCAGTGAGGGTCCACCTAGTCCAGCATCCTGTCTCACACAGTGGCCAGCTAGCTAATTCCTCTGGAGAGCTAACAACAGGGCAGAGAGGCTGAGGCCTTCCCCTGAGAAGAAGCTCAGAAGAGCCCTGCTGGATCAGACCAGTGAGGGTCCATCTAGTCCAGCCTCCTGTCTAACAAAAGTGGCCAGCCAGTTCCTCCGGAGGGCCAACAAGAGGGCAGAGAGGCTGAGGCCTTCCCCTGAGAAGAACATCAGAAGAGCCCTGCTGGATCAGACCAGTGAGGGTCCATCTAGTCCAGCCTCCTGTCTAACAAAAGTGGCCAGCCAGTTCCTCTGGAGGGCCAACAGCAGGGCAGAGAGGCCGAGGCCTTCCCTGATGTTGCCTCCTGGCCCTGGGATTCAATGGATTAGTGGAGGTTCCCTTCAGTCTCCATGGTCAGCAGTCACTGATAGACTTATCCTCCGTGACTCTATCTAATCCCCGTTTTAAAGCTGTTTATTCCTGTGGCCATCACCACATCCTCTGGCTGATTTTGCTGGAGAGCAGTGTCCTGAGTACTCCTGCTCCTCCTCCTCTTCTTCCTCCTCCTCCTCCTTGTAATCAGGGCTGGCCCCAGGTTTTTTTGCACACTAGGCGAGGATAACTTCTGCGCCCCCCCTCCCCCCCCGTGCTTGGCCTGCTCCTCGGCTCTTTCTGCCTTTTGTTTGCGGAACTGAGCTCCAGGTGGTTTTTTTTAATCAGCCATAAATTTATAAAATTACTTTAAGATCAGGAAAGATGAAAATTGGTGTGTGCTTCTAAACCCTGTCCTTCTAAGCCAGTTTGGTACAGTGGTTAAGAGTGGCGGACTCTAATCTGAGAACCAGGTTTGATTCCCCACTCCTCCATGTGCATCCTTGGTCTGTTTCTCTCATGAGGAATAGTTTGATCAATACTGCATGGGACCTTCTGCATGCAAAGCAGAGGCTCTTCCACTGAGCCACACGCTGAGTCTCTATCTCTTGCTCTCAATCTCTCCACCGCCCCATTTGCCAGCTGCTCCCCTAGGCGGCCGCCTAGTTGGCCTAGTGATAGAGCCAGCCCTGCTTGTAATCCATATTCACCGTGGTGTCTTCCAAGCAATTCTGCACTAAAATCAAACCAACCTTCTTTTTAATCCAGGTTTTTTCCCCATTCTGCACTAAAATCGAGTTCAACCTTCTTTTATTCCGGGTTTTCCCCCTCATTCTTCAAGACATCCCCTCCCTTCAGTGGGCAGCCCAGTTTCAGCCTGCTGTTGCCCCGGGTTATTTGGATTCTGTTTTGCCGTGGACTTAAATTGCCTCAGCTTGAACACTGAGAAAATCCAGAGTGGCAGGCAAATGCAGAAAGGACCATAGTAAAATCCAGTTGGAAAGTGCATTGAGAGTGGACTGGAAGTGGATCAGTCAGCATGTGTGATTGCAGCCCTAAATCAGGCATTTGTTTGGTGCTTTCACAGTAAAGCAGAAGTCTCCTTAACGATGCCACCGGGGGGGGGGGGGGGTTGCACTCCAGGGCCTGCTTGGAAATGTGTCCCCCCCCCCCGCCATCTTGACCTTGCTCCCCTCCCTTCGGGCTGGCAATCAGCATCGGCTCCAAGGGACCTGCGACGGCCTCAAGGGTGCCACGTCAGCAAGCAGGGCTGGCCCAAGACCCTTGGCCATCTCAGGGGCTCAGCTGAAAGGCACAGCCAAAGAGGCGGGTCTTCCCCCTGGAAACTGGCAGGATGCTAAACAGCTTGGCTGATCCGTATGGGGAGACCGGTTACTTGTCTGGGGGGGGGGAAATAACTCACCATGCACCGAAGGGGCCCTTGACCTCCAGAGCTTTGGCAGCATTAACATTTTCCATAGAGATGCTATAATCAACAGCAGAAAGCAGCCAAGTCAGGGCAAGAGACTGCTAATTGGTTTACGCAAGGAAGAAGCAGGCTGGCACCTGGGATCCTGTTGATCCGGTGCGGCTTACAGGCACCCACCTGGCCGCAGCACGTCTTCCAATTTGGCCTTGTGGCAAATACCGAAGGCGTCAAGTTCACTGCAGCGCACGGGGATGAGCCACTTAATTCGATGCCAGCCATTATCGTGTGAAGGGCAGAGAGTGTGCATGCTCTCCGATGCAGGGAGCCCGGTGTCCTTGAGTCACCAGCGGGTGCCAGGCTCTCTCTGGGCCTTGCGGGGATTAGCTGCCCGGCTCCAGGGATCAGAACAGTCAAGGCTGTGTGGAAACATCCCGCAGACGGGAACCAGAAGGCAGCAACGGAGGTGCGGGTTCCGACCTCCGTCAGAAGTTTTGAGTGACTGTGAAAGATTCCGACAAGATCAGAGAGCCCTTTTGGGGGAGGATCGGCAGGCGGTGGGGGGGGGGGGGGGTGAGACTTTCCTAAACCCTCAAGCTCTGACCCACAGGTGGAAGTCAGGAAGGGAACTGAAAAACAAATCAGCCAGTATCATAATGCCCCTGTATAAATCGACGGTGCAGCCCTCATTTGGAGTTACTGTGTACCATTCTGGTCGCCACACCTCAAGAAAAATATTATAGCATTGGAAAAAGTGCAGAAAAGGGCAACCAGAATGATAAAAGGGTTGGAACACTTTCCCTGTGAAGAAAGGTTGAAGCGCTTGGGGCTCTTTAGCTTGGAGAAACGACGGCTGAGGGGTGACATGATCGAGGTTTATAAGATTATGCATGGGACAGAGCAGGTGGAGAAAGAACTCCTTTTCTCCATTTCTCACAATACAAGAACTTGTGGGCACTCCATGAAATGGCTGAGCAGTCTGGTTAGAACAGATAAAAGGAAGTCCTTCTCCACCCAAAGAGTTATTAACAGATGGAATTTACTGGCGCAGGAGGTGGCGGCAGCTACAAGCATGGACTGCTTCAAGAGGGAATTAGGCAAAACATATGGAACAGAGGTCCATCAGTGGCTATTAGCCACAAGGTATAGATAGGAACTCTCAGTCTGGGGCAAGTGATGCTCTGTATTCTTGGTGATTGGGGGAGAGGGCAACAGTGGGAGGGATTCTAGTGTCCTGGCCCCACTGCTGGACCTTCTGAGGGCCCCTGGTGTTTTTGGCCACTGTGTGACCCAGAGTGTTGGACTGGATGGGCCATTGGCGTGATCCAACATTGGCTTCTCTTATGTTCTTATGATGGAGGAACCTTCCAGTTGGCAAACAGACCAGTTTTGTCAAGTTTCACCACATTTCAATCAATTGTCCAGGTGGAACAATTGGAAAGCAAGGTGTTTCCGGGGACAGAATGTCCAAAAATAGAGCAGCTCTGCCCTTTCTCCCCCCCCCCCCCCCAAATGACACTAGGCAGAAAGGAGGCACCTATCAGGTTTGATCAGTTGTCAGTTTATATTCTGCTTTGTGCTGATACCTAGCCCAGTGCTCTTAAACTCTACACCACGCTGGTGATTCAGGGCTCCGATGGTATTTCTAGCATCCTATTCTGCTAGGAGCTGCGTGAAAGCATTTGGCTGTGGGACAGGACAGAAATAGATCCATAAGCAAAAAGTCGGGTTGCCAGCTCTGGTTTGGGAGATACCTGGAGATTTTGGAGGGTGGAGCCTGAGGAGGGTGGGCTTTGGCGAGGGGAAGGGAAGGGACTTCGGTCGAGTATAATGCCGTAGAGTCCACCTTCCAAAGCAGCCATTTTCTCCAGGGGAACAGACTTCTGTCGCCTGGAGATCAGTTGTAATCTCAGGAGATCTCCAGCCACCCCCTGGAGGCTGGCAACTCCAACAAAGAGAACCCTCAGTGTGCGGCCCTCCTGCTCTCAAGGGATTGCTCCCAGCAGTGAGGAGCCTCCGCCTGGAATCCCAGCCCCTGGCAATCGCTGCCTACCTACAGGAGTGGCCCAAGCAAATGGTCCTCTCACCTTTATCTGCATACAGTCTTCAAAGCATTTCATGGATAACCACCAGTATAGTGTTGCTGCTGCTGGAGGACGGAGGCGGAGAGCATGGCTAGTTCAAGGTCTTTGATCACTCCAGCCAAGAGATCCTCACCCTCCACCCCTTGGCCTTGGACCCCTCTGGGGGGGTGTGAGAGCCACGAGAGGGTGTCCATCTCCTGCCAGGCCAGCAATGCCGGAGAGTGAGCGGAGCCCCTGCAGAGCCACCCCAAGTAGTCACTCAGAAGGCTGGGCCAGAAAAGAAGAGAAGAGGAGATTGGATTCATACCCTGCCCTTCACTACCCAAGGGAGTCTCAGAGCGGCTTACAAACTCCTTTCCCTTCCCCTCCTCACAACTGACACCCTGGGCGGTAGGCAGGGCTGAGAGAGCTCTGACAGAAACGGCTCTTTTTTCAAGAGCAGCTGTGCCAGAACTATGGCTTGCCCAAGGTCATCCAGCAGCTGCAAGTGGAGGAGTGGGGAATCAAACCCGGGTCTCCCAGATTAGAATCCGCGCACTTAACCACTACACCAAACTGGCTCACTGGCTGTGGCTGTGAGAGGGGAGGGTTGCCGGAGACTGCCAAGTGGATTTGGGACAGCTGGGATGAGGCTGAAGCCAGTGACTGCCTGGATCACGGCTCCACAGGCAGAAAGATGTGAGGCATGTCGGGGCTACCAGCCTGCTGGGACTCAAGAAAGGGGGGGGGGGTGTCCAGTGTTCCCTCTAAGCTGAGTTAGTGTGAGCTAGCTCACAGGTTTTTAGCCTCCAGCTCAAAGATTTCTGCCTCAGCTCAGGAAGGATGGCTCCAGAGCAAACTAATTTATGCAGCAGCCAAATCGCTCACCTACAACTTTAATGCCAGTAGCTCACAAAGTAGAACTTTTGCTCACAAGAAGACCGCCCCAGCTTAGAGGGAGCATTGGGTGTGTCTGGTCCCTCCGCCCAGCCCGGGAAGACCTGCAGTCTAGCAACTTCTGCATGCCTGTAAGGGTGACGCGCATGCACGATGTCTCGTTTGCCTGCTACGTTCGTGAAAGCAACAGAACAGATGCCCTTCAATTCTGTTTCAATAAGAGACCCTGGGAAATCTCCTTTGCAAATAATTGGGTAACTTTCCCTGCCACTTCCAATTTGATACGGTAACTTTCTTCTCTCGCTACCAGCAAAAGCATGAAGGGTGACGAAACTTGTACAAGTGGGAAAAGGTTCATTTATTATCAGAAGGCTTCCCAAGACGCAGGTCTCTCTCTCGCTCTCTCTGTGCCGTGCTGCCTTGAGGCATTTTCCTGTCGATGGCTGAGAATTAAAGCACAAAGCCCTGCTTGCTTTCAAGTGGCAGCAAAGGCAACTGGCAGGGGGCATAGCTTCCTGGCTTACTGCTCTGAGCCTTGGAAGACCAATTCATGCAGGTTGGAAAATTCCTGTCTATTGACAGGGCAGAGCCTGAGGGCACCTTTGGGAAAGGGGACATAGCCCAGCAGCGATTTCATGCCATGGAGTAGGGGTCTCCAACATGGTGGGCACCCACCCACACCTTTCCTGGTGCCTGCCAAGTGTTTTTAGAAAGTGGGAGGGTCCAGTTGGGGCTTTTGCCCAGCAGGGGCTTTGATTGGCCACGGGAGATTTGATTGGCTGTGCAGATTTTTTTTTGGAAACGTTGCTTTGGCAGCAGCTGTCACCTCAGCACCAGGATCTTCAGGATGTGTCTGAAGGTCAGCTGCAGCAGCCATTTTGTGCCTGGCTCCGCCTCCTGCCTCCTGCTGCAGCCATTTTGTGGGAGTCATTTTGTGGCTGCACCCACCACCCTGTGTTGGAATTCCAAACATGCCCACGGGGCTTAAAAAAAATGGGGTCCTCTTCCAGAGAGTCTGCCCTCTAAAGCTGCCATTTTCTCCTGTGGAAATATGACCTCTGCAGTCCGGAGATCCCTTGCAGAACTCCGGGTGCCCACCATGGTGTAGTGCCCATTTGGCGTAGTGGTTAAGTGTGCGGATTCTAATCTGGGAGAACCGGGTTTGATTCCCTACTCCTGCACATAAAGCCAGCTGGGTGACCTTGGGTCAGTCACAAGTTCTCTCACCAGCAGTTCTCCAAAGAGCTCTCTCAGTCCCACCTACCTCATAAGGTGTCTGTTGTGGGGAGGGGAAGGGAGAGGAGATTGTAAGCCGCTCCTTTGGGTAGTGAAGGGCGGGGTATAAATCCAGTCAGTTAGAACAGATAAAAGGAAGTACTTCTTCACCCAAAGAGTGATCAACACATGGAATTCACTGCCACAGGAGGTGGTGGCGGCTACGAGCATGGACTGCTTCAAGAGGGGAATCGGATAAGCATATGGAGCAGAGGTCCATCAGTGGCTATTAGCCACAAGGTATAGATGGGAACTCTCAGTCAGGGGCCAGTGATGCTCTGTATTCTTGGTGCTTGGGGCGGGGGGCAACAGTGGGAGGGCTTCTAGTGTCCTGGCCCCACAGCTGGACCTCCTGAGGGCACCCAGTGTTTTTGGCCCATGGGTGACACAGAGTGTTGGACTAGATGGGCCATTGGCCTAATCCAGTATTGGCTTCTCTTATGTCCTTATGTTCAATCTCGTCTTCTCTTCTCCTCATAATAATTCGTATCCTAATGGGATAGTGTCAGAGTGCCTTTCCCTCAACACCAAGGAAGTCCAGATACACCTGAAACTGGGGTCCCGGAAAGGTTTGACTCCCTGCTCAGTTCCTGCAGCAATTCAGCACAACCCCTTCCGCCCCTGGAGCTGTGCTTGCCCTGCCAAATGTCCTCTCACGGTCCACGAGTCAAGCAGAGGTCACCTCTATAATTTTTTTTTTTTAAAAACTGCTTTCTAAAGCCCAGAGCTCTTGTCTCTGTCAATCAGTGCTTGTCAAAAATCCATCTTTTCACTCACTTGCTGAAGGGTGCTTTTTGTGTGTGTGCATGTTTCCTTTTCTTTTTTTGGAAAGCCAAGATTTGATAAAAAAAATCTGAAGTACACCCGCCTTTCACAATAGATGCGGGGAGATTCTTTCCTCCCTGTCAGTCAGAGTCTCACTAAATATTGTTCTGGTTGCCAGCACGTGGAAGCCGGCCAGGGTGGAGAGAGGATGCGGCAGGCACCGGGAGAGCGATGCCGTCTCATCCTCTGTTTTCTTTCCCACAGCCAGATACCTCTGGGAAGCCCATATTCGGGGCACAAAGGCCCCAGGCTGTTCCTGTGGTGTGTCCAAGTATTTTGTATGCTGCCCTTGAACAGGTTCTAATTAGTGGCCACAATTATTAAGAGCTCAGGAATGCAGTGATCTGCACCCAAACTGTTTCTTAAAGAAGTGGATGCTTTTTCATGGACCAGAGGATGGCAAATAAAAACCAACCTTTGCTTGCCAGTTTTCTCCCATTTTTCCTTTGGAATGATTGTCTGACGTGCAGAAATCCCATCGGTGATTCTTTTTTTTTTGTCATCTCTTCCTCTTCACAAAAGGGGAAGTCTCACCTGCAAGGACTTTTGCTAGGGTCTCTGGGTTCCTACTGCGCTGGTGGGGGGGGGGGATCCCATGTTTGGACGCTCCTAATATGTAAAATGAAACTCCCCGCGTGTGGAAAACCAGCATCTCAGAGAGAAGGCTGGGCTAAAACCTCTGTGATGCTGGTTTTCTAGATGCATGAAATACAAGAAAATCCATTTCAAACTCTCAGGTGAGTCTTAAATGGGTGTTCTTGACTTTTACACATGAAAGTCTTGATTCCTAGCTAGTAGATAATGTGTGAATGAAAAGGTGCAAATGCTTGGGATGGGGCAGAATTTGGATCCTGGCCTTCAAGAAAGTGAGAGAACTGCCCTTTGCACAAGTTCGGAGGCACGTGGTCCTTATTCCTGCGACGTTCTCTGGCTACCACTGACACACAAGCCTCAGGGTTGCAATGCAGATCCAGGTAAAATCTCACTCCGAAAAGCTGTGCCACTCCTCCCCCCCCCCCCCGTAGCTTTATTTTGGGGTGGGATCCCTGCAGGGGCTCTACAAAAGTGGATTCTTCTTGTGCTCTGTGGCCTTCCCCCCACCTCAAGCCCATCCTGCTCTCTTTGGCAGAGAAAGAATATGGAAATGACACTCACACTTCCAGCCTGACGTCCAAAGTTGGAGCGAGTCTGTTAGCGGAGGGCTTCCGCCGGTGCCTCCCCCCCCCCCCCCCCCGCTTCCTTCAGGCACAGTTTGCAAATCTAGGTTATTAAATTGATTTCCCCCCCTTGCCTCTTCCATGCCCAATGAACATTAAAATTAAAGTTCTGCTTAGTTTCTCCCCAGGTCAAGGGTGAGGGAGCCAGAGGGAGGGTGTGGAGGAGGCGGAGGAGGAGGCAGAAAGGAAGTGGGGGTGCATGGAGAGATCTGGAACAGCCATAGCCCTAAAAGAGCAGGCCCCCCATTTCCTGAAGACTGTCTCCTTTAGGATGCAGACTTACTCAGCTTTAAAGAGGGCAGCCTGGCCACTCATATAAAAGGGAGGGGCTTCTCTTCTTGGTCTGCCCCTGCTTCTTTGGGCAAAAGGAGTTCTGTTGTCTGATGCTGGATTTAGTGAGTTCACAGTGTGGCTGCCTAGCAGTTCTTGGGTTTCCAGGGAGGGGACATCAGATCCCCCCCTCCCCAAATGGGGCTCAGCCCAGCCAGGTGGTTTTCTTGCTGGAGGCAGGCGTGAGTTTTCCCCAGAGCCAGATGGATGAAGTCCCCTTCCATGGAGTCGGTCCATCTAGCTCAGGTCTTGCCACTCCGACATCTGCACTGCCTTGGGCCCTCGAGGGTCTCAGGCACAGAAGGGCCTCTCGCAGCCTGTGAGATCCTGGGATCTGTAGATGGCAGGGACTGAGCCACGGACCTTCTACATGTGACCCCTCCTCAGCTGCACTCTCTCGCCACGGTGGGTCTGCTTCTCCTGCTTTTGCCTCTGCTAAACAGGGCTGGTGTCAGTACCAAACTCTGTAAAGCTTGGCCGACCAGAGGCAGCCGTGGATGAAAAGAAACGTGTCTGGTGGACTCCTGTGGGAAGTGACCCTTCTCTCTACACCCTGGCAGCGACCTTAGAAACCATTCCAACTCCAGCCTTAAATGATCGGCTTTGGGTGGGCTCAGAATTCCTTCGTTTTAAAAAAGCAACAGTCTCATTTGCTAAACTCCACAGGGGCCCAGTTTCCTAAACTGGGCCAAATTTGTTGCAAAGGTCATGGTCCACCAACGCGTTGAATGAATCTAGCCATGTGGAAAGTACTGGAGTCGGGAGGCGAGTTGTAGGATGATCATAGCAAAGACTTTATTAAGTGAATCAGCATGTTCAGGAGATGGTCAGATCAAGCATGCAGCCAGGGCTCCAGGGCCCTGCTTATATGCCGGCCGGAGCCACACCTCTGGCCGCACCCAAAATACCTGATAGGGGCTTAGCATATGCGCATAGTTCTGATAGGGCCTTAGGTCTTAAGTTGTAGTTCATAGGTCCCCCGCGGAAGACTTAGGCTGGCTATTGGTGGTCGTTTTGGATCCGACTGTCTATTGTTCTACCTGGCTGAAGTTCAGGAAGAATCGGGCCATGTGCTCTGACCTCATGGCGGTCGCCATTTCGTGACTAGTACACAACACCATGGGTTGATCTTCTTATTAGCTACACAAGGGGGGAAGCGTTATGCCTCCTCCTCCCTGGGCATTTGTGTCTCTTGCAATCTGGTGCAGCATCAGTCCCACACAGGGGGAGAGGGTTTCTTCCGAATCTTACTTCTCTCTTGGTCTTCAGCTCCTGTAACCGTGTCCGATTTTTTTAAAAAGAGAGAGCCACTGGGCATTTCTGCAACATTCTCTTAATGTAGAAAAGCTAACATCAGCCGTACAAAGCAGATGAAAGGTTTGGGTCTAATGATTTTTTCCAGCAGCAGTCCTCTGAGTGCCGAGCAAAGCCACGTTCTGCGAGCTGAGCAAATTGCACAACCTACACAGCAGACCACTGGCCGACTTCTTGCCTGTAACGATCCGACGGGCAGGGCACGTCAAAGGGAGCCTGGTATCTCACCAGGGAAGAAAAAGCTACAGTGAAAAGCTGTCTGGTGGCAGGACAGCTAATGATATAATACAGGGAATTACCTAGGGTTGCCAACCTCCAGGTGGGGCCTGGAGATCTTCCAGAATTATAGCTGACCTCCAGGCAACAGAAACCAGTTCTCTGGGGAGGGGAGGGGCTGTTTTGGAGGGTGGAGGGAGGCATTACACCTCCCAAAGGTCTCTCCCCTCCCCCCAACCCCACCCTTTCCAGGCTCCACCCCCTCGTTCCCAGGAATTTCCCAACCTGGAATCAGCAAGCTCACATAGGCTGCGGTCACACATGGTCATTTTGATCGGGTTTCACCGCTGTTCCCTCTCGCATTTAAAATCGCTGATCAGATGCCCGCATCTGTCTCCCGCACCGAAGTGGGGTGACTCGTGCAATCCTCCCGGTTCCCTAGCGAGTTTCCCTACCCCCGGAAAATCGAGTACTTTCCAGATATTTCTGCTTTGAATCCGTGATTTCGCCGATCTGGACAGCCATTTCTCATTATGATCACGATTAGGTCGTCTGAACGTCCTTCTTGTGATGTTCCCCCCCCCCAAGCTTCCGCAGTTGTGCACATGAGCAATCCTGTGCTGAATAAATCCAGTGTACAAACATTCAAGCACACATCTAGACTCCAGTGCTTGGTTGTATGTCGCCAGTTAATTTTGTTCGCTGTTGGGGGGAGGGGGAACCTGCAAAAACAAGGGAGTATGGCGAGTCCCGGTGGGAGCAATGATTTGGCCATGTGTATGTGCGCACGCACAAAGGCAGTTTTTAAAAAACAAAAAGCAAGCTGCACCACTATCTGGACGGTGCCCGGAGCCTCACTGCACGATGCAAGCGATTCAGGGGAGGGATGTGTGATCATCCCAACCTGAAATAAAATATTCCCGATCAAATCTATAGCGGGAACAAATTGGGATAAACTTGCCATATGTCCACACCCTTTGACCTCTGTGCCCTGCTTTCTTCCCCAGCCAGGAGGTTAAACGCTTGCTCAGCAGGGAACAACGCCATGAGATCCACCCTCCAAAGCAGCCGTTTTCTCCAGGGGAACTGATCCCTGTAGTCTGAAGATCAGTTGTAATTCCAGGAGATCTCCAGGCCCCACCTGGAGGTCAGCAACCTAATACTGGCAGATACATGATTTTTTACAACAGCCCCAGCCACTCCCTCCAAGGACCCTGTTGGCTCTTTGGTTGTCCCTCTGGAAAATCCTGGGGAGGGGTCCTCAGGGGTCCCTGCAGGGCCAGGCTCCCTCTGCACAGCTGCTTCCCCCCCTGCACGGGACCGCCCTTTCCCGTCTTCAGTAAATAAGGAGAAAAAGACTTTCTGAAAGTTCCCAGAGCTGTGTTGTGGCAAACAGCCTGGAGGCACTGTTTGTGGAGACAGGTTATTAAATTGATTTCCCCCCCCCCCTCTCTTTTTACATGCTCAATGAACATTAAAATTAAAGTTCGGCTGAGTCTCCCGGTGGGGCGAGGAGGCGCTTTGTGGGATTGTGTGTGCGCGGAATAGGAAGAGGCGAGTTCCTCTCAGTCCAGCCACAGATGTACTGATGGGTTTCTTCCTGCCTCGGGGTTTTTTTCTGGCTGTGGAAAGCCTCCGAGGGGGACAGAGGCTCTGATCTCCCAGCAGCCACAGCCCCTCCCCAAACACATGAAGCGGCCTTCTGCTGAACCAGACCCCCTCAGTCCATCTAGGGCACTATTGTCTGCTCAGACTGGCAGTGGCTCTCTGGGGTCAGAGGGGTCTTCCACATCGCCTCCTGCCGGGTCCTTTTTAACTGGAGATGCCAGAGATTGAACCTGGGTCCTTCTGCACACCAAGCAGAGGCTCTGCCACTGAGCCACAGCCCCTCCCTCAATAGCTCCAATGACTTTGACCTTTGAACTGGGACACACTTTGATGGTATCTCAAGGGTCAGCCCAACCAGCCTCTTCTGACTTGCATGTAAGGGTGTCAACTCCAGGCTGGGAAAGCCCTGCAGATCAGGTGGGTGGACCCTGGGGCGGCAGGCTTTGCCAGGGGAGAGAACTTAGGGGGATGCGGTGCCATGCAGTCCACCCTCTGAAGCTGCCATTTTCCCCAGGGGAACTGGTATTGGTCGCCTGGAGCTCGGTGGTAATTCCTGGACAACTCCAGGCCGCACCTTGAGGTTGGCAAGCCTACCGTAGCTGGCTGGTTTCCCTCCCTCTTGGAAAAAGCCGCTGTTAGTGTTTTTGTCTTGCAGGGCTTAAGGCTCTGACCACCGGCCGGTCAAGCAGAGCCCATTTCAAACAGCCTCCACCCCAGCGGGCCCCCTGGAAAGCGGAGGCCCCTGGGGCTGCCCTCCTCCCTGCCAGCCGCACATTTGTCACCCAAGCCGTGCCAGGCCCGCCCTCCTCGTCTTCCCGTGGCTGATTCAGCTTCAAGAGAAGTTCTTCAGAGACTGCAGAAGATGCCAAAATGATTGATGCCCTGACAGCTAGCAGGGGCAATGTGGGGATGGGGCGGAGAAGAGGAGAGACGCCGGCTTATTAACGGCTGACACCCCACTCACGTGGGGAGAGTCATGTGGCAAAGGGAAGCTGACAGATTTGGGGGCCTGGACCCCCCTCCCCCTCCCCTAGAAGGACTGCAGAGGCTGTAGGGCGGGGGGGGGGCAAACTTCCAGGCAATGTGGGGAGTCAGAGGGCCCAAAAGGATGCTGGACTTGCCCCCCAAAGTGGGTCATGGCATCAAGGGGGTGCCCCCCTCACCCACGACAGGAAGCCTAAAAGACTGGGGCCCAAGCGCCTCCAGGCCTCTGGCGAGGGGCCTGCCTCCCCCTTCCCCCCCAAGCCTGTCATCTCGCACATCTGCCTCCTGCACTGACGCCCCTCAAGGCCAGCCTCATGCTCCTCAGCACCCAGCACCATCCGTTCACAGTCAGGATGAATGAGGCACACGAGAGGGACATCATCAGCCGAGAGCCCGCTCGGAGACCAAGGCGCTGAGTGAGTGACTGACTGACGGTGCCGGGGGGAGTAGGGAGCGGTTTAATGGGGATCATCAGGGTCTCCTGACTGCTTGGCATCTGTGTCTGGGAGGGGGTGGTGCAGGCAGTCATTGGGTGTGCTCCACCATGGGGAGGGGGTGCCCCTCAGTGACACCACCAGGGATTTCAGAATGCCGCCCTGCGCTGGAGTAACTCCTGCCGGTGATGAGCCAGGCCAGCAATGAGGAAGAATGCAGGGACGCAGCGACTGTCCGGACCGCAAGCCAGCAGACAAAGAAAAGCTATGGAACCTTTGGAACTCGCTGCCACTAGATGAGGTTAGGGGATCATGGAGGAGCAGGAGGAGCAGGAGGGCATGGGCTCAGAGGGAGAGCAGGGGGTGTGCACACAGAAGGTTCTGGGTTCAAGAACTGCAGGTGGCAGGGACAAGGAGAGGCCTTTCCCTCCCCTCGCCCCATCTGTGGTCCTGGAGAGACAAGACCAAGCTCCGGTGGGGTGGGGTGGGCAAAGGAGCTTGATATACGGCAGCTGCCAATGGGCCCCTGACCAGAAGGCTCACTTGGAGAACCCTCCCATTGCTTCCCCCAGCTTCACATTTGCATAGGTTGACAGACTCCAGGTGGGCCCTGGAGATCTCCTAGAATTACAACTCTCCAGACGTCAGAGATCGGTTCCCCTAGAGAGAAAATGGCTGCTTTGGAGGGTAGACTCCGACTGGCATTATGGCCTGCTGAGGTCTCTCCCTTCTCCAAAGCCTGCCCTCCCCAGACTCCACCCCCACCCCGAATTCCCTAACCCAGAGCTGGCGAGGCCAGGAATCCTGCACCAGAGCCTCGGTCCAAAGGCAGGCCAGCAAAGCCCCCCCCCCCCCCACTTTGTGGATGCCTCTGGCTGGGCTTGAGCTGTTTATGCACATGCTCAGCAAACTGTGTGGGCCCCCCAGGAGCAGAAGTGCCCCCAGCAGTGAGGACTGATGCCCAGGGTGGGTAGGGAGCCAAGACTTTGTGCCCAGAGGTGGGCGGGGTGGGAGGAAGCTCAGTCAAAGAAGCCCTTGGGCTTGGTTGCTTCCTGTTCCCACACACAAATAAGAGTAGGCATGCATGCGTGTGTGAGGTCATATCCTGCAACTGGCAGCCAGCACAGAGCCTGTAGAAGGGACAGGCCTGGA
This sequence comes from Lepidodactylus listeri, assembly GCA_029233225.1. Taxonomy (NCBI): domain Eukaryota; kingdom Metazoa; phylum Chordata; class Lepidosauria; order Squamata; family Gekkonidae; genus Lepidodactylus; species Lepidodactylus listeri. Next base: position 2,844,113 of record JARCFY010000013.1, on the reverse strand, counting down.
TCTTGTGTTGCCAAAGGGTCCCCCCCCCCCCCCAGGCACATTAATGAGGCCTGACCCCCATAAAGGGAGGAGGCCCGAGACCAGACTTAGGGGACGGCTTTTTGTCCCTCTCCCAAAAGACTAGAATTCGAGGGCATCTAATGATGCTGACGGGCAGCAAATTCAAAACGGGTAAAAGAAACACTTCTTGACACAGGGGATGATTAAATCGTGGGATTTGCTTCCAGGGGACGTAGTGATGGCCACAGGTGGAAATGGCTTTCAAAGGGGATTAGACGGATTGGTAACTAAAGGGAACCTCCGCGTTCTTAGGCAGTCAGCCTCGGTACCCCACAGCCAGGAAGCAGCATCAGGGGGATAAGGCCTCGGCCTCTTCCGTGCCCTGCTGCTGGCCCTCCAGAGGAACTGGCTGGGGCCCCTGTGTGAGACAGGAGGCTGGACTGGGTGGACCCTCCCTGGTCTGATCCAGCAGGGTTAGGTTCTTATGGAGCAGGAGAGCTCGCGGGCCTGATCCTGCCTTGGAGGCCAAGCAGAACTGTGCGCTTGGCGGCCCTCCCTGACGGTGTGCATCCAAGCATCTCCGGCAGACAAACTGCTTTCCAGAGCCAGGCCCTCCTCTTCCTCCTCCTCCTCCTCCTTGCTTTGGCAGACAGCCCATTTTTCATCCCTTTCCTGAGTGCCATTTTGTTCCGTTTCCCCCTTTAATTCTCCTTCAAAGCGACAGGAAAGCTGTGCCGGTTCAGCTCCGCTCCTCTCTGCCTGCCTGCCTCCCTCCCCTCTCTCTCTCTGAAGTGCTTCCTTCCCCCTCCGCCTAGCGTGGGAACATCAAAGCCGAGTGTCTGATCCCCTCCTCGCCCTGGAAGAAACAGCTGATGGGGAACAGAACTAGGTCTTCGCTCCGGTGTCATACCCAGAAAGGATTGTGTTCACTTCGCAGGGTCTCCCTTGGGCTAGGGAAGCCTTCCGCGCATACGGCAGGTGCTTCTGGTGCGTGCGGAGGGTGCCAGGAGGGTGCCCCTTCCCCCTCGGCCAGGGCTGCTCTTTGGGCACAACAAAGATGGAGCTTGCAGGGTCGCGTGTGGGGCGGGACCAAAAATCTTTCCCTGCCCCCCCCCAGAGAGAGAGAGGGGGGGGGGCGTGTAGCATAAGGATAGAGTGTGCTTGTGCTAGCCAGAAACAGTGGGGGGGGGGCATTCTCCTGTCAGGCTGGAGGTCCTGGGTCTGCAAGGGAGCTGAGTTCAGATGCTGGGGTTTGGTCTGGGCAGCATCCAGGGAGGACACATGCGAGGGTCTTACAGGCAAGCAGCTGCTCTGCCTGCTGAACCACCCGGCCTCCCCAGAAGGTTGGGCAAAGTCCAGCTCCTCGTGCGGTGCCCTGCTGGCTCGGAAATGGCCGTGTGCTCCCATCCAGGCAGAGTTGCTCTGACCTAGCTGAGGGTCTCTGTCTTCTTTGGAGTGACTGCACTGAATGCTAGCTCCAGCCAGCACACTGGACCTTCAGCTGATGGCGCAGTCTAGCTGATACTCCCAGCAAACAGGTTGAGGAATGGAGGCAAAGCTGGATGTGCCCCCCTCCCGGTTGTGATTTGCCCACCTCTGCCCTTGGTCTGGTTGCACCACTAATGCTTGATCCAGTCTAGCCACCGATTTCTTGTTGTTTGTCAGAGTTCATACCCGCATAAAGTATGCCCCTCTGACGGCATGGACAATGATGAGTAGCGCACTCCTCTACAGGGGTCAGCTTGTACGGACGATCTAAAAACCACTTTAAACTTCATAGCCTTGTCTGCCGGCGCTCAGTTTGCATACAATGAATATCGACATTGAGAGCAGAAGAGACGGAAGGGGCAGATTTGGCCTGATGCTTTATTTATGAGGAAACACTAGATCGCATTTGCATAATCAACAGAGATTTAATCTGGGAGGTTTTTGGCTTGGCTCTGTGGCTTTCATCTCTCTCTCTCTCTCTCTCTCTCTGCATTTCTGCATGCCTATCTGAAGAAGGAGACCTGTTTTAAAATATCTTTATTAAATGGCTGTCGGGTTTCAAATCCGATTTTCTGTTTCTGATATTAAAATGTGTCACATGTAACAAAGATCAAACACAGGAAGTCCTCCTCCTGGGAGAAGATTCCAACCAAGAGTAGTTAATGTGGGTGGAGGGGGGCGAAATTGTCGCCACACCAGTGTTAGTTTCTAGCCTTTTTATCACTCTTCTATTTGCTCCCTTTGGACAACTGATTGTGCAATTAACCGACCTATTTTAGATTTCCTGTTAGAACGCCAGGCAAATCTAAAAGTCAAATGAGAAATCTGCTATAACCTGATGGGTAGAACCCACCCCCGCCCCCACCCAAGTGTATCTAATTTCCTAGGAGAAAAAGCAAAGATCCCATAAGCATGAAGGTGTGCAGCAACTGGCAAGAAGCTGTGGTTGTGCTTGGCCGGAAGTTTCTCCCCGGATGGTCAGAATCTAGGCCACGGTGCTCTGTCAGAATGTTTGGACCTATTCGGACATCTGTCAAATGCACGGTGTACTCCCCACCCCCCATGTCCTACCAGGCCCCGTTCAGCTCCCACGCCAGATGTTGCTCATCTTTAAAGCTGTGCATGTGCCACAGCCCAGCTGCACACACATCACATTTCACCTTTGTGTCATTAAGCTTTGTGTTCAAAGCACTTCACGGATGTCTTAGCCCCTGCAAGCAGCCTGTAAGGTTGGCCAGTGGTACCCTCGCATCGAAGAGAAGGCCCTCGGGCTGAGAGACAGGGGCTTGTCCAGCCACCTAGTGAGTTCCTGCCAAAGGCAAGATTTGCACTGGGGACTACTGGATCCATAGCTCACTCTTTTGGTCACTCCAGCGTACTCATTCTCTCTTTGTACATGCTTACTGACGTGGGCCCCATTGCTTTTCCACGGCAAAATAAAATAGTGGGAGTCTTTGCATCGGGAAGCCTCTCTTCTGTTCTGCCGTGGAGAAAATGACATGACTGCTCCGCCGTTTCTGGGGAGGGGAGGGGCCATGGCTCAGTGGGAGGGCATCTGCTTTGCATGGGTGAGAGCCCAAGTTTAATCCCCATTAAAGGAATCGGGGAACAGGTGATGCGGAAGACCTCCCCTACCTGAGACCCTGGAGAGCTGCTGCCTGTCAGAGCAGATAAGACGGACTTTGAGAGTTTCTGACTCAGAAGAAGGGAGCCTCGTGCATTTAGGTGCCAGGAACCTGGGGGAAAGCACTCCTTAGTAGGACGGATCCACAAGATCCTCCCCTCCATCCAGAATGCCTGCTGGAGCTCTCCATGTTATGAACAAATGAAAGCTCCCAGTTTAGTTTCTCTTTTATATTCAGTTATATTTTGGTTACCGTGTTATCGATGCAGCGAACGTGAAGTTCAGCAAACTCTGGAGCATGATAGAAGACAGGAGGGCCTGGCGTGGCACGGTCCTTGGGGTCGCGAAAAGTCGGACTCAACTGTGCGACTGAACAACAACAACAGTATTGCAGATTTACTCGTATTGTGTATGGAGGTTTGGGGTTTCAATATGCAATTTGTATGGTTTTTAAGCAGACCCTGTATGGTATTCATACATGCAATGTACGCATACCATATCTTGCTGATTGATTGCTACAAGAAGGCTAAAAATGCACCCCATTTATTTATTTATTTTTAATTGATGTCACGTGGAGTCCCCCCTTTCTTACAGAGACTCGGGGTGGATTGCACACAAGTGAGTCAGTACAGTGGGCCAAATGGAACGTTGAACAACCAGTGCATGAAGGTTTTAGAAGTCTGGAACCACCAGAAAGACCTGAAGCACTGAACAGAAAACAAATTACATCAAGAGGACCTCACTTACAGTAAAGTGTGCACAGCGGTACAGACCACCACAGGCTCTAAGCAGTTATCCAGGCAAGTTTGCAAAACCATTCTGTACAGCGCTATCCTGTTACCTGTGCAGAAAAGACCCTCTCAAACGGTTCAGTTTTGCATAGTTTGCTTAGTTTTACGGGAAGAAATCTTTGAGAAGAAACAGAAAATGGCAGGAAAATAAAATACCGTGAGTGGTACTCTCTAATCTGGATGCCGGCTGAATCATGGGTCAGTCGGAAGAAATGCCTGATACATCACCCTCATTCTCCATTTTGACCCACTGACCACAATGGACCTTGTCAGGACCAGACAGGGACAGACGAAGACCTCTGCTTTTGCCCTGGGGCCCTTCCCCATCCTGGCTGCTGAAATCATGCAAGGACCACAGGAAGGACCACCAATCCATCACTAACTCCAGGCACCTTCGCGTGGCCACTCTAAGAGGCACTTGTCCATCATCCACGACTTAAAAAAAATTAATTCCTACAGAAAAACAACAACAACAAGGAAGTGGCCAGTTGTCACCCGGCCTCTGATTTGCCCTTCCTAATGCACCAGCTCCAGGGAGCAGAGAAAGGACACTGGGAATTTTCAGGTTAAAACAGCATTGCTGTGGAATTCGAAACCACATCAAACTCCGTGAACTTTTATTACTTGGTGGGACCAAAGGCAGGCAGGCAGGCAGGCAAATCCCCTTCCCTTCTTTTCTGAGAGCCCTCTGGGCAACGGATGGCTGCTCCAGACAGGCCCCCTGTGGGCACGGTCTCAGCTGGGCTGGCAAGGCTGTTGGCAACCAACTGGCGCTTCTAGGTGGTCTTGCCTTCCACCACCACCCCCCGCCACAGGTTCACTAACAAGAGGACTCCAAGCCACAGTGAATGCTGCTCTCGCATTCCTCTGTCAGCCCCAGTTCTCCAGCGACTGCTCAAAGAGCCCTCGCCAGAGGGTACCTGCCAGTTTACCGGACCAGCTGGGCTTGTTTCTGATGCGAGTGAATTCTGGCCAAACCTGGTTTCCCTTCCCTTAGAGACCTGGCCATATGCAAGGTGTAAAAAGGAGCCTGCCAGAAGGATGATCACAGGATTGGCACCTCTTCCCTGTCAGAAGCAGTTGGCGTTTTAATTGAGAGAGAGAGAGAGAGGGAGAGAGAGAGAGAGAGAGAGAGAGAGAGAACAGCTAAAGTAAAATCTGATGGAGATTAATACAATTATGCATGGGGTGCAGAAAGAGAATAGACTTTCCCCCCCTTCTCCCAAAATACTAGAATGTGGGGTCACCAATGAGATCGATTTAGCAGTAAAGGACAAGACAAAAGGAAGTATTTCTTCACGCAAGGCAGAATTAAGGGGTGGGATTCACTGCCATAAGATGAACGGATGGCCACCCGCTTTGATAGCTTTGCAAGAGGACTGGACAGATTCATGGAGGATCAACAGCTATTAGCCGCGGCAGAGAAATGAAACCTCCAGGTGCCAAAGCAGTCTGTCTGTGAACACCGGTTACTGATAGAGGCCTGGCCTGATTTTTCTGCCAGGGGCATCTGTTTGGTTCCTGTGTGAAGCACAGTGTTGGATGAGATGGACCAGTGGCTTGGTCTGTTAAGGTAGGGATACTTGACTTCTCTGTTATTCTTTTAAAATTCATTGTGTAGAAGTGGGATGTATTTTAATGGAGACGGCAATGAAAAATGCATTTGCTTGACTGTGTAATTTGATTCGCAGCGGAGACTGTTGGCTGGTCATTCCCCCTTTTCTGCCCCCCCCCCAATGCATGCCTTCTGTTCTTCTCTCTGTCCCCCTGCAGGCCCCCTTCCTCACAACTGGGCTGCTGAAATTGTACCTGCGCTTGCTTGTCATCTCCATGGGCATGTGAAATCTGTCAGCTTGGCGAGTCCCGGAGCAGTTTGCGCAACCCCTCAATATTTTATTACTCTTTCACTGGTGAATGTTAATGCAGATTCCGTCCATTCCCCGTAGTACTACCAGACGCAATGAAAAATCACTCTGAAGAGGCGGGCGGGGGTGGGGTGGGAGCTGAGCTCTTTGCACCCGGCTGGCTACCTGCCAGTCAATGCTCCCTCTAAGCGGTGGAGTTTGTGAGCAAAAATTCTACTTTGTGAGGTACCAGCATTAAAGTTATGAGTGGGCGATTTGGCTGCTGCATAAATGAGTTTGCTCTGGAGCCATCCTTCCTGTGCAGAGACAAAAATCTGTGGGCTGGACGCTAAAAAACTGTGAGCTAGCTCAGCTCACACTAACTCAGCTTAGAAGGAACACTGCTGCCAGTTATCATGTAAAGGCTTAAAGGGCAGTACCACATCCCACTGGGCACACCCCATCCTACTTGCACACATTTACCTGCAATCCAGGGGGCTTCTGACCAGAGAACACACCTTCCTTTTCAGGTACACCACCTTCTTCCCAAGTGGAGCGCCAATGGCTTTTCACACGTACCGGGCAAAAATTTAACTGATCTGGCTTTCCTCCTAATTTCTGCCCTCCCACCTGTATATCTGCTTGTCCTTGGGTGTGTTCAGATGGGCAGCTAATCCCGCCATTGGCCCAGCTGTAATTTGAGCTAGATCTTTTTGATCCAGTATTGCAGGACCAGACAGCTCGCCCGTGAAGCACTTTACTGTGTGTGACTCCTGCGATGGATTGTCTAGATGGCATCCACTGTAAGAAGCTGCGTGGTTGGCTTTTTTTTTTTTTAAATCCTGTCTGCATGTACACGTATGGCCTCCCCATATACTTGTTTTTCCGCGTATGCATGGATTAAAATGGTAAAAGTGCTACCAGCAGTACCTTCCTCTAGGTACCCTTTCAGTTAATAAAGCTGATAAAGTTCAGGGGATTGTCAGAAACATTAAATTGTCCTGATAGTTTGAGCGGAGCTCTGGGGACATTGCATGTTTAAGTGGTTATGCGCGCATCACTAAGAGTTTTTTAAAATGGCGGCCATTTGGGATGGGATGGAGACCATCCCTACGGGCTGACTGCACACTGGAGATATGACCTGACTGTGGAAAGTCCAGCATTTAACTGCTATCTTTTAAGTATGGATCCCTGACGGGGATCGACAGGCTACTCATGGAAGTGGCATGATTCCCAGATGTTGTGATCTGGATGTGCACTTTAAATCCACCAGGCACTTGTGCCTGGCACAGCTCAAAAGAGCCGTCTGAATGTGCCCCATCTCCCACTAAAGCTACAGAAGACCTGGAGGGTGGGGGGAGATCCCTTTTACTGCACTAAGAAAAGAGCAAAAAAACCCTCCACGCATTAGCCCAGTATGAAATGTTGTCTCTGGACTGTCGCCTTACAGCACAAGGGAAGAGGGGAAAGAGCAGCCCGCATGAGGTGGGTGGGAGGAATCGGCTTCCCATTCCTCTTATGTAGGATCCTGTTTCATTGATTTGACTCACTGGAAAAACAGCAAACAAACAAACAAAGGCAGATTGACGAACAGACGGCAGGAACAGCAGAAAGGATGGCCAATAAATCAAAGCAGGCTCTCCACTTGGGGAGCGGCAGCCCTTCCCCATTCCTGGGGGTGGGTTGGCTGGCACTAAAGAGGGATGCCCTTGGGTTCTGGCTGCCCGCTCTGGCTTCCAAAGACGACACTCTTCTGTCCCACAGTGAGTGTGTGGGTTGCGGCATTTGCACCGTTGCCTGAGCAGAATTCCCAGTTCCCTGGGGAAAGGTGTGGACAGCGGTCAGTGGATCCCCTACCACTGTGCCATTTCTCATGCTAAGCAGTCAGGGACCCGATCTGTGTGGTGGCAGGTAGAGTTTCAGTCTTGCATCCAGGACACTTGGGTTCCAATCTCTGCTCAAACTTGAGCATACTTATTTAGTAGCACCAGACCAGTCATTCTCTCTCTCTCTCTCTCTCTCTCTCTTTTCAGCCTGGCCTACCTCACAAAGCTGTTGTGAAGAGAGAGTAGGGTCATCGTTAGGCATTCTGCCTTGAGCTCTGTGGGTCACAAGATGTGTTTCATCAATCAGTGCTGGAGATCCTCGAGAGCCAACTTAAATCATTTTTTTTTTCAGTTAAAAGATCTCTTGCAAATGAGCTCTGCATTTTTTTTCTGTTTGGAGATGCAGGAGAAGTTCCCAGTGGATTGGGCCCCGAGGGCTGGAGGTGCCCGTCTCCTGTGCTCCTTCTCTTGAACACACGCAAAGCTGCCTTCTACTGAATCACACCATCAGTCCATCAAAGTTAGTATTGTCTACTCATACTGGCAGCAGCTCTCCAGGGTCTCAGGCAGATGGAGGTCTTCCACATCACCTCCTGCCTGGTCCTTTTTAACTGGAGATGCTACCGGGGATTGAACCTGGGCCCTTCTGCGTGCCAAGCAGAGGCTCTGCCACTGAGCCACAGCCCCTCTCTACAGCCCTCCAGGGTCTCAGGCTGAGGTCTCTCATATCACCTCCCACCTGGTCCTTTTAACTGGAGATGCTGCCGGGATTGAACCTGGGCCCTTCTGCATGCCAAGCAGAGGCTTCGCCAGTGAGCCTCGCCCCCTCCCCTAACTCTTCACGGAACACTTCCCCGGCTTCAGGGCTGCTTTTGCGGAGGGAGGGGAGAGGCCAAGCACCAACTGATCAGAATGAAGTCGGCGGCTAGTACACCACCCCCACCCCCGCCCCCGCTGCCACCACCCAGCATCTGCACTCTAAGCGCAAGCATGTGGCAATCATGGCCCTAGCATGTCGGGACAGACCCTCGCTTAAACGGCTTTTTTGGGGGGGGATTTGACAGATCCATTAAGGAGAGTCCATCCGTGCTGGTGAGGCTTACCATGCTTGAGGGGGTGGGGGCAGAAGTCCTTCTGGAATTGCAGCTGCTCTCCAGACAGGCAGGGCAGCTTTGGAGGCGAGCCCCCCCCCCCCCGCACTCTTCCCCATTCAAACACAGCCCTCTCTGGGCACTGCCTCCCTCCAAATCTTCGGGAACTTCCCAGGCCCCTGCTTGTGGGCCACTTGGAGGCATCTGGCAGGCAGGATGTTAGACCTGCCAACCTCCAGGTGGGCCCTGGAGATCTTTGGAATTGCAATTGATCTCCAGGCTCCAGAGAGCCTTTCCCCTGGAGAATGGGGCAGTTTTGGAGGACAAACTTTAGGGCATTTCATCCTGCCAAATCTTTCCTCCCCAAACACGGCCGCCCCCTTGCTCCATCCATTCCAGTTCTCCAGGGATTTCCCAGCCTGGAACTGGCCAGCCTAGCTGGACTGGATGACCCCCTGGTCTTGACCAGGTGGGCTCCTCGGGTGTTCCGGCTGCACTAGTCAGGCCACGCGGCTTGCTTCTCAAGTGCCCGGGGGATGGATGGGGGGGGGGGCGTGAATTACTGACCTGCTCGAGACAGGTAGAGCAGGGCTCTCCTGCCACCGACAAATACACCTGGTGGTGGTTGTGCTATGCGAGATAACAGATAGGGTAGCTTTCCAGGACGGCACAATTCATTTTTATATAGGAGCTTCATTGTCAGGATGGCAAAAAATATTTCACAGCGGAGTCCATCATTCACAAAAGGTGTGGGGGGAGAACAAAGCCGAATTTCACGGGGAGGATGTTTTATGGGCGCTTCAGGTGAGCGAGATCTACAGAGATGACAGCCCTTTTATCTCATAGGAAACCATTTGGGCCGTTATCAATTTACCGCACGGTGTAAATAACGTTGCTGGGAAAAGGCCAGACAGGGCCGAGCCACTGAAGTTTCTCTGCATCAACTTTTCAGTGGCAAAACTTTGGCGGCCGGGGGGGGGGGGGGGGGCGCTGTGTGAGTGCGTGTATGTGCGCAGAGGGCCTCTTCTGAATATCACATTGTTTGTTCCAGCAATACATGCCCTTGCATTAGAACAGTAATTGTGACACTTCATACTTGTAGGAAGCCAGCTTGGACGTCCTCAGACCCCAACAGCTCTCGCCCAGTGGGGGTCCTTCTCTGACTGGCAGCCGTGACTCCAGGGCTTCCGGTAGAGAAAGGACTCCCTAACCTGCTTTCTAAGATCCAGGAAGGGTGCGGGGTGTGTGTGTGTGTCTTCCGGATTCCTAAACCACAGCCCCTCCCCTTAAGCCTTGGCCCCTCCCCATTCACTACTGCCGTGAAAATGGTTACGGATGTCTAGCATGGTTAGAATTAAGGTTGCCAGCTCTGGGTTGGGAAATACCTGTAGATTTGGGGGGGGGGGTGGAGCCTGGGGAGGGCAAAGCTTGAGGAGGGACCACCACGGGGTATAATCCCATGCAGTCCTGTTTCCAAAGCAGCCATTTTCTCCAGGAGCATAACTGTCTCTTCCTGGCTTCTCCAAGGGCGTGGGCACCAAGGCTCCCTCTCAGCTGTGGAGACGTGTGAACAAAAAGTCTGTTTTGTGAGCTACTACTGGCATTAAAGTTGTGAGTGAGCGATTTGGCTGCTGCATAAATCAGATTGCTCTGGAGCCCTCCTTCCTGAGCGGAGACAAAAACGGGTGAGCCAGAGGCTAAAAAACTGTGAGCTGGCTCACACTAACTCAGCTGAGGGGGAACACCGATGGGTACCACAACCCCCCCCTGCATGGCCAACTGTGCCCCTCTCTCCCTGTTTACTGCCAGCACCACCGTGGCACATGAACCCAAAGGCGCATGGCTCTGGCCCCAAACATTTCCACAGGACTTGCAGGGGCAAACTTTCCCTGTGGATGGGGTCCAGTGCTGCCAGTCTGATGTGTGCGGCAAGCAGCCTTTCTGTTCAAGGGGCACTTTCCCTCCAAGGTGATGAATGAGTTGCACAGGGATAATCGAACAGGAGTTACAGAGGTCATCTGGCGGGGCCTCTCCCTGCCAGCTCCGAAGGACACCATTTCTCTGCTTCTAGCGATGGTGTGTAATAGCAAGGGCCCCTTTTACTCTGCCACGAAAGAGAGCGAGGTCTGTGTGTCAGTCGCTGGGCCTATAACAGAAGAGGCTCTCCCCTCCATGCGCTCCCTGCATTGATATTCAAGACCTTGTCTTGTCTTAGATGGAGATGAGTGCTGGTCAAATAGAATTATGTACTATTTGCCTATGTTTGAAGAGAGCTGACTGTAAAAATTAGCTTCCGCAAGCCCTCCTGGGTGGATGCAAAGACAATCCCCCACCTTTCCAGCCGGTTGGGAGGAGGGCTGCCACTTTGGTGAGCGGACAAGCCACGGGAGCCTGGCTAGCATCCAGTGCCACTCCGGGAAAGCAGCGGGCTGAACTCAGGTTTCCCATTCCAGATTGGGCAGTGTGGGAAATAGGGTTGCCAACTCCAGGCTGGGAAATTCCTGGAGATTTGGGTGTGGACCCTGCAGGAGGGCAGGGTTTGAGGTGTGGGGAGAACTCATGGGGATATAAGGCCATGTACTGCACACACCAAAGAAGCCATTGTCTCCAGGGGAACTGTTGCCTGGAGAGTTCTTCTAATTCCAGGAGATCTCCCGGCCTGGAGGTTGGCAGTCATCACTGGCAGCAACACCCAAGGGCCTGGACGGTGCAGACACAACAAACCTCAGTTTGCAAAAAGGGTTCATTTGCCAAAGAGCAGAATCGGCTTCAGCGGCACGTTGGGTGGACCCTTAACTGCAAACCCAGGTTTGTGGCAACAGAAGGTGTGAAAGGTACTGGTGCACCTTGAGACGATAGTTGCATTTCTGCACAAATTAGACCGTCAGCCCTGAGAACCACATCTTCCAGGCCAAAGGTCCATTCTGGAAAAGGAAGAGTTATTCAGACAAAGTGACTGGCCACAAATAAAAACGTGCTAGTTTTTAAAGAACCCTGTCCGGCACAGCCCAAGCCAGCCTGACCTCATCGGCTCTTGGAAGCTACACAGGGCTGGCCGGCTTCGCCTGGAAAATCAGAGGTCCCCAGGCAGAGGCAGGCAGTGGCCACCCACCACTGGGAGTCGCTTGCCTTCAGAAGCCTGCACAGATTTTAAAGAGACTCCTGCATAGAATTGTTTGGGTCTTTTTGTTCAGACAGAAGTTGGTGAGGGCAGCTGAACTCTGGAGGGACAGCAGCTGGTTCCTGGGTAGGATCCTGTGGGTCCCTTCTGGTGCTGGCAGTGCTCGGCCTTGGTGCAAGGAGGCAAGGGAAAGGCTCCTTGCCCAAAGGGAAAGTGCTGCTGGTACCAGAACAGATCCATGGGATCCATCCTGGTACTTATCTTTAAAGCCCGATATGGCCAGGGTCTGACACACCTGAGGGACCTCCTTTCCCCGTATATACCCCAGAGAGCACTACAGTCTGGGTCGCAAAACCGACTGACCCTCCCGGGCCCCAAGGATGCCAGGCTTACTACCAGCAGGGCCGGGGCCTTCACAGTGGCGGCTCCATACTGGTGGAATGAGCTCCCGGAAGAGATCTTTTCCAGTTCCACAGGGCCTGTAAGACAGAGCTCTTCCCTCAGGCTTTCAACTAAGGAGCCGCCGCCACAGCTACCACCAACAATCTCGATTACAGAGTTTGGCCTTTGGCTACGACATCTGGCCTGTGCCGCCGCTTGGATTTGGAAGGCCACCGAGCAGAAAGATCGTTAGACCTTCGTGTGCACCCGTCAGCACGCCCTCTTAAGTAATTAATGAAACATCGCCAGCGCCTTATGATGACTTTATTTATAATTGAACTGTTTTTAGATGATTTTATGTCGATTTTGTTGTTTATGTACCAACTAATGTAAGCTGCCCTGTGCCTGCTTTGCAGGGAGGGTGGGGTACAAATTGAATGAATGAATGAGTGAATGATTGAATGAATGAATGAATGAATATACATCCCATCACTGATTTGCGGGACTGTAGGGGTGTTGCCAGATTTCATGACAAAAGTTCAAAAGCTCTGGTTTTATTCCGGGTTTCTCTACACTCAGCATGAACCTGCAGCCATCCATTCAACCAGATCATATTGATAAAATCCCGGAGAAATATTGGCATTAAAATGGCCACCGGCTTTTTGCGCTGGTTGCATATAAATGGTGGGAAAATGGCATTAGAAAAGGGCATATTGTACAGAAATGGCATAATGTAAATGACTGAAATTGGGAGGCTCGCGAAAGAAAATAATTGCAGCAGAAATAGCCTTCCTAATCATGCATTAAAATTAAAAGGAATTGACCTCCCGCCACATTTCTGTATCTCGGCTAGCACAGTCAAAAGAAACCACTTCATCATCCAACACATAATTAACATGGGGAGTTCACGACCGCCAGCTGCAGCAGCAGCCATGAGCTGAGAGGCTTTTCAGGAAAGGTAAGACAAACTCATTAGATACCTGGCCAACCAGGGGCTCTTACCTGTGACAGCCAAGTGGAAACTTCTTGTACCAAAACAGTCTACCTCAGGGGTACCCGACCTTTTTGAGCCCGTGGGCACCTTTGGAGTTCTGACACAGGGTGGTGGGCACAACCATGAAATGGCTGCCCTGGGAGGTGGGGCCAGTCACAAAATGGCTGCCGCACGCTGAGCCACACCCACAGAGGAAGCCCAAGCGCCGGGGAGAAGAGGGGGAATGAAAAATTCACTGGGAAAGGGAGGGGGGCGGTCTGAGGGAATAAAACACACACACAGTGTTGTGGCAGCTGCTATTTTAATCTGCATAGCCAAGAGGGTCTCCAGTGGCAAATCAGAAGCCCCCTCATACACGTTCTAAAAACACTTAGTGAGAGCCAATAAGGCTGGTCCCATGGTGCTCACGGGTGCCCTGTTGGGGGGGCCCTGGTCTACCCCATGCTGGAAGCAAAAGAGAGGGGATGGGCAGCAACTCTCTGCTTATGAACTGGCCCCAAAACATCCAGCTGTTCCTGAGAAAATGCCAAACTTAGCACCTTGGACCTGATCTACCAAAGGATCTCACCTTCCCATATGTAGATAACTCACTGAAAACGTCGAGACAGTGCGCGACTGCAGTGAAAAAGGCCAACGCTATGCTGGGGGTTATTAGGAAGGGAACTGAAAACAAATCAGCCAGTATCATAATGCCCCTGTATAAATCGATGGTGCGACCTCATTTGGAGTACTGTGTACAGTTCTGGTCGCCACACCTCAAAAAAGATATTATAGCATTGGAAAATGTGCAGAAAAGGGCAACTAAAATGATAAAAGGTTGAAGTACTTGGGGCTCTTTAGCTTGGAGAAACAACGGCTGAGGGGTGACATGATCGAGCTTTACAAGATTATGCATGGGATAGAGCAGGTTGAGAAAGAAGTCCTTTTCTCCCTTTCTCACGAGACAAAAACTCGTGGGCACTCCATGAAATTGCTGAGCAGTCGGGTTAGAACAGATAAAAGGAAGTCCTTCTCCACCCAAAGAGTGATTAACACATGGAATTGACTGCCACAGGAGGGGATGGTGGCTACAAGCACGGGACGGCTTCAAGAGGGAATTAGATAAACATCTGGAGCAGAGGTCCATCAGTGGCTATTAGCCACAAGGTATAGAGAGGAACTCTCCGTCTGGGGCAAGTGATGCTCTGTAGTCTTGGTGCTTGGGGGGGGAGGCAACAGTGGGAAGGCTTCTCGTGTCCTGGCCCCACTGCTGGGCCTCCTGAGGGCACCTGGTGTTTTTGGCCACTGGGTGACTCAGGAGTGTTGGACTGGATGGGCCATTGGCCTGACCCAACACTGGCTTCTCTTATGTTCTAATGGAGCAGGCATCGCGAGTCCTGATACCTCTGGGACTGGCGTCTTCCTCGCAGGGTTTGCCCTCAAACCTCTGGTTTGTGAATGCCACCAAGCATCATAAAAGCATCCTGGCGCTCAGTGGGAACACCTCCTCCTGTAAAAGAGCACCTTGCCCAGGGCCCGCAGCGTACAGTGATGCCTCCTGCTCCTTTTTCAAGAATATGAGTTAAAACGGTCGTCGTGCTTTCTGCAACCAGTCAGCTTTCCCAGAAAGTTGAGCTCGATATTTCAGAGAGAATTGTGGGATGTCTGATGTGAGTGAACACATTAAACGCCAATATAAATTAGTAATGAGGGCCTCAAAATGAATGGCACTTATCATTTATGGATGGAATAATTAAAGATACTGGACTTGGATGTGTTACAGTGTGGTTTTTTCTTAAAAAAAAATCAGAGCCCTGTAAATGGCAATCAATGGGAAGAGAGGGGTGGCCGGCATTCCAAGAGGCCACCTTGGATCAGTCTCATGCAGGGGTCCTCAAACTACGGCCCGGGGGCCACATGCGGCCCGCCGAGGGCATTTTTCTGGCCCGCCGGGTGTGCCGCTGCCTGTCCTCCAATTCCCAGCAGCACACCAAGCAGCGGAAAAATTGCAGCCGACTCGTCCCGGGCCACATGACAAAGCCCCGCCCCCCTGCTTCCAGTCAGCCAGGAGGAGGCAAAAGGAAGACCGGAAGAGGGTAAGTGTGGGGTGGCAGGCGCTCCAGCTGGCCCCAAGTCTCCTAGCTGGCTGAGAGGCCTCTCAGCCGGCTAGGAGACCTGCGCCAGTCCCAAGAGCCAGGCGGGGGTCTTTTTCGAGGCTTTTTGTGCTGCTGGGAATCGGAGGGGGAGAGAGAGAGAGAGAGAGGGGTTTCTCTTTCCCATCATGATGCCTGCAGTAGTGGAGTTTCAGGGAGAAGCAGCTGGGGGCTTGCTGCCTTAAAAAGTTTGTGAGGATGCCGAGTTCTTTGATTCTTCGGAGAGGGAAAGAAAACAGCCCCGTCAAGGGTGCCTTGCTTGCGCGTGCACCCCCCCCCCCCCCGTGCGCCTTCCCTACCCGCAAAATAACATCTGAAATCTCCAACCAGATCTAGACTAACTGATGCACACTTGCATCCCTTGTTACGACTAGCAGTGACAAATATGGAACCGGCCATTGACCATCTCATTAGCCAAAAGCAGGCCCATAGTTCCCATTGAAATACTGGTAAGTTTGTTGATTTAACTTTACTTGGTCTTCATTTTAAATATTGTGTTTGTTCCCATTTTGTTTTTTTTACTTCAAAATAGGATATGTGCAGTGTGCATAGGAATTTGTTCATAGTTGTTTTTTTAACTATAGTCCGGCCCTCCAACGGTCTGAGGGACAGTGAACTGGCCCCCTGTTTAAAAAGTTTGAGGACCCCTGGTCTAATGGGAACTCCTTGTGTCTTTCAGTGGAACCCCTTTGGTCTAAAGAGCCCTGACCCCTGGATAGACACCAGACTGTGGGAGGTTTTCTTACAGAAGCCACACTGGAACAGAAGGGGCAGTGCTCCCATCTTCAAAATCCTGGTGAAAATGACCACATAGGGTAGAATCATAGAATCATAGAGTTGGAAGGGACCTCGAGGGTCATCCAGTCCACCCCCCACCCCCCCGCACAATGCAGGAAATTCACAAATACCTCCCCCTCCACACCTGCAGTGACTCCTGTTCCAAGCCCAGAAGATGGCAAAAAACCTCCAGAATCCAAACTAGCCTGGAGAAAAATTGCTTCCTGATCCCAAAGTGGCCATCAGCATTTCCCTGGTCATGTCAGAAGGGGCCAGGAGAACTAAGCACTGAGGTAACCCTCCCTGCCCTCCCTGTAAGGAACCAGAGACATTGAGCTGGACAGCGTGAGTACAGTGGCAGGCCAGCAGAGGGAGCTGAGGGGCTGCATTCTGCCACACTGCTCAGGGCCACAGGTGGTGGAACTGAGCTACCCAATCAGCTCTAGAGGAGTCAGGTGACACAAAGGTCCAACAGGGTTTCACCTGGTCCTATAAAGCTGGAGACTCTGGGCTGGTTCCCCAGATGGCTCTGTGCCTGCTTCTGTTGTGTGTTTGTCCACTTGGCCTCTTCTAAATATCGGTTCTCTGGTTCTTGTCTTCTGTTTCATAGGGTGGATCCTGCTTTGATCCTACCTGGCCATTAAGGTCATCTTCAGGGACCCCGTGTCAGGGGGACTTGTTATCTGAGCCTAGAAAGGTTGCCACCTGAGAGAAGGCCTTCTTGGTTGTGGCCCCCGTATTGTGAAATTTGTTCCTAGAGTGGCAGACTAGGATCTGGAGTACCCTGGCTCACATCTCCACCGCTGTGGAAGCTTGTTGGGTGAGCCTGGGCCAGTCACACATTCTCAGTCTAACCTACCTCACAGGGTTGGTGTGAGTATAAAATGGAAGAGTGGAGAAGGGTGGAAGCGGTTTTGGGTCCTGATTGTGGAGAAAGTTGGGGGTATAAATGAAGTGAATAAGAAAAATAGCTGGAGATGGGGAGGCAGAAACAAGGTAGGCTAGCTGGTAGATGGGGAAGAGAGCAGGAAGCAATGGGGCCTACCAGGAGGAGGGAAGGAGGATGCAGGGGAAAGTGAGGTGCCTCCACAAGTCCTTGCAGATTTTCTACCATGTAACTGAGCATGGCGTGGGAGTTGTCACCACGCAACGGGACCTAGTCTGGCTCGGTGGCTGAAACTGCACAGGGTTTCCACAAAGACAGGCTGCCAGGGGGAGGGGGAGGAAAGCTGAAGCTTGGGGGGGGCAGGCAGATGAAGCTAGGTGGGCTGGTGGGTAGGAAAGAGAGAAGGAAGCAGGAAAAGGAGAGAGGCTATAGAGGCTTAGAGGGAAGGGAAAGAGGAAATTATAGGGGGGGGGGGAATGAATTGATCCCTGCAAGCCCTTGTGGGTCCCCTCCTGCTGATTTATTGATGGACAAGTAATTTTGAAAAACTGTATGTTTCGTAGGAAAAAATTAGGGCCGGGAAACTGGCAAAATGTCATGGAAAACAAAGAATCCTGGATTTGATTCGTACAAGGAGGAATGAACTCAAGGCAGGGGTGGAAGAGCAGGAAGGAGAAAAGTGAAATTATGTACAGACGGTCAGCTGTAGAGCAGAAGTCTGAGTCCGCTTGATACCGAAGCTCAGTGCTGGTGACCTTGGGCCACGTTTCCCTGGTTTCAGACAAGGCGGATCTCTCTTTACAACATCCTCCCTGTAAATCAACTGCTGGATGCCAAATCTGATGGATTTCTGGCACCAGGGTTCTGCACTTTCCCATCCCGTTCAGCTGCTGCTCTTTGAAATCTTTCAGTGCAGAGCTCTGTGTGTGTGTGTTCTGTGCCGTTTTTATTTGTCTTAATGCTATTTTTATGCTATTATCTGGTTGACTTGGAATCATTTTTTTAAGACTCTGTAGTTTAACATTTCCCCCCCCCCCCCTCCCCTTGGCTACTTACAATAGTTAAGATCTTATTGAGTTTTATTGTTTTAATGTTACAGCTGCCTTGGCAATGTGAGAGAGGCCGTATAAAGAACTCGTCCAAGAAAGAAAGCTCCAGCTGCGGTTGGCATTGCAATGATCTGATGAAGGGAGCTCTTTGACTCTCAGAAGCTCACGCTCCTGAGATCTTGTTGGCCTCTGAGGTGCTGCAGGATTTGAATCCAGCTCTTCCACTGAAGAGCAGCCCGGCTGCCCTCTGAAACTATTGCATTGTCTGATGCCTTCAGAAAATGGACTGCACGCTTGCAGACTACTGCGGAGGGAGGTGTGAGCCGAGGCAGAGAGGTGCTGGGGCTCAGGGCGACCTGCAAGAGATTCCGCCCCAGAGCTCTGGAATGCAGCCTTGGTCTTTGGCTGGTCAGCAGGAAGGGAAAGGCACTGATTAGTATGTGTTTATATCTCTTTCTTTAAAGGAGGGGTGTGGCCAATGATGGGCGGGGCTGGGGCTGAGTGGGTGTGGCTAAAGGATGAGGTGCGAGGCTCCATCTCCAGCCTTCCCTGCAAGAGGACTGTTCTGCCTCCTGTTGAGTAACTACCTCCATAAAGAAGAAGAAGAGAGATTGGATTTATACCCTGCCCTTCACTTGGAGTCTCAGAGCGGCTTACAGTCTCCTTTCCCTTCCCCTCCCCACAACAGACACCCTGTGAGGCAGGCAGGGCTGAGAGAGCTCTGAGAGAACTGCTCTTTCCAGAACAGCTCTGAGAGACCTCGTGACTGACCCACAGTCACACCAGCAGCTGCAAGTGGAGGAGTGGGGAATCAAACCCGGTTCTCCCAGATTAGAGTCCACGCATTTAACCACGACACCAAACTGGCTCTCAATGCAGGCCATAAAGGCGGCGCCCCATCTGACCAATGCCTTGGGTCTGCTTCGGACTGCCAACGTTGAGCTGAGAAATACCTGGAGATTTTGGCGGTAGAGCCTGAGGAGGGTGGACTTCAGTGGGGGTATGATACCATAGAACCCACCTTCCAAAGCAGCCATTTCCCCCAGGTGAATGTATCTCTGTCACCTGGAAATCTGTTGTTATCCCAGGAGATCTCCATCCCCCACCTGGAGATTCGCAACCCAGTCTGCTTCTCAGAGGTGTACTGCTCTGAACATGGAGGTTCCATTCAGCACCTGTAAAGAGCAACCAGAAACTGAAATGACTGAACTGAACGGAGGCTATTGTACTTTAGTCATGTCATGAGAAGTAGGGTTGCCAGCTCCAGATTTGGAGATACCTGGAGATTTGGAGGGTGGAGCCTGAGGAAGGTGAGGTTTGGGGGGGGGGGGACTTCCACAAGGTATAATGCCATCGAGTCTAACTTCCAAAGTGGCCATTTTCTCCAGGCGAACTGATCTCTGCTACCTGGAGATCAGTTGTAATAAGGGGGAGATCTCCAGTCACCGCCTGGAGGTTGACAGCCCTAAGAGAAGACAAGACCCACTGGAAACAACAGTGGTGGTGGTGGGAAGTTCCATCAAGTTGCAGCCGACTTCTGGCAGCCCTGTAGGGGTTCCAAGGCAAGAGATGTTCAGAGGCGGTTCGCCATGGCCTGCCTCAGCATAGCCACCCTGGGCTTCCTTGGAGGTCGCCCATGCAAGTACTAACCAAGGCCGACCCCGCTGAGCCTCTTGAAGCGTGATGAGACCGGGCTAGCCTGGGCTATCCAGGATGGGGTGGAAAAGGCAACAGCGCTGGGAAGAGTTGAAGGCAACAGGAAGGGAGGAAGACCCAGCCAAGATGGAACGACTCCATAAAGGAAGCCCTGGAGGTCCCCCGAGCGAGGCTGTTGCTGACAGCACATTCCAGAGGTCCTTAATTCATGAGGCCGCCCTGAGTCAAGAAGCGACTTGACAGCACTTGACACAGGCCCACAGCGGGACTCAGGAAAAGGAAGCGTGGCTGTACCTGCAACTGAGACAGAACAGGAAGGTATAGGGGGTGTTCAGATGGGCAGCTAATCCTGCCATTGGCCCAGCTGTAATTTGATCTAGATCTTTTGATCCAGCGTTGCACGACCAGACAGCTCGTCCATGAATCGCTTTACTGCGCATAACTCCACGGAGGATTGTCTAGACAGCATCCACCTCAAGGAGCTGTGCGTTCAGCTGTTTTTTTTAAAAATCCTGTCTGCGCATGCGCATATGTGCCTCACCATATACTTATTTTTCCGTGCATGCACGGACTAAAATGGTAAAAGCACCGCCAGCGGTATCTTCCTCTAGGTACCATTTCAGTTAACAAAGAGCATAAATATCACGGAACCTTCAGAAACAAAAAATTGGTTCGATGGGGATCATGGAAGCGGTCCGATTCCCAGATGTTGTGATCTGCATGTGCACTTTAAATTCACCAGGCAATTGTGCCTGACGTGGCTCAAAAGAGCCATCTGAACACAACCATAGTCTGGATAGGACAGTGCTGGGAAGAGTTGAAGGCAACAGGAAGGGAGGAAGACACAGCCAAGACGGATCGACTCCATAAAGGAAGCCCTGGAGGTCCCCCGAGTGAGGCTGTTGCTGACAGCACATTCCAGAAGTCCTTAATTCATGAGGCCGCCCTGAGTCAAGAAGCGACTTGACAGCACTTGACACAGGCCCACAGCGGGACTCAGGAAAAGGAAGCGTGACAACCATAGTCTGGATAGGACAGAGTCTGTGGTTCGGGGCCAGCACATGTGAATGCAGCACTCAACTCCTGGAAGGCCAATCCGGTTACAGTGCACAGAGGGCCCTTAGGAAGGGGGACAGGGAGATCCTGAGAGTGCATGTGTGTGTTTTAAAAGAACAGCGGAACTGCAAACTCTACGGCGAGGAGCATCTTCCCTAATGCCCCGTCCTCCTCTGAAATCCTGTCGGCATGGCAACTGGGCAGGTGAGACTTGTTCAGCCTAATCCTCGAATTAAGAACTACCTCTCCAATTGGCTGTAATTACTTCAGGGACTCGGTTAACCTCTCATTATGAGAGTGGGGGACCGTTTTCTTCTCCTCAGCTGTGATGCCTCCCTCTGCCAGCCCCCTCCCTAAGCCAAATGCACAAGTGCCGCCCGCCCCACCAGGCCCTTTGGCTCCACTCTGCTCGAGGCCGGGAGGCCGGGCCTCGTCTTCCTCTCATCCCCACCAGGAAAGCGAGGACGGTTGCCATGGCAATTAATCATTCAATCCCACATCAGCAATTTTTGCCAAATGTCACCCTGCTCTTGATCAAATGAGGAGGAATGAAAGGAAAGGCAGCCTCCCAGCGTCCTGGCCTCTCTCTCTCTCTCTTGGTGCTGGGGCTTCTCATTCTTAAAACTTTGATACTCTGAGATCCTAAATCCACCTGCAACAGACCCTCCAGCAGTTCACAGGTGAAAAGAGGGGTGCCCTTGAAACATCCCTGTTCTTTGAGCCAGTTTGGTGTCGTGGTTAGGAGCGTGGACTCTAATCTGGGAGAACCGGGTTTGAGTCCCCACTCCTCCACATGCAGCTGCTGGTGTGACCTTGGGTCAGTCACAAGTCCTTTCAGAGCTGTTCTCTCAAGGGCAGTTCTCGAAAGAGCTCTCTCAGCCTCACCGACCTCACAGGGTTTCTGCTGTGGGGAGAGAAAGGGAAAGGAGATTGTAAGCTGCTCTGAGACTCCTTTGGGTAGTGAACAGTGGGGTATAAATCCAATCTCCTTCTCCTCCTTCTCTGCCCTGACCCCCCCCCCCCCCAACAGTGCTGAAGGTTTTGTGCCTTCCTCAGTTTTGGCACATGTATACACTCTACAGTAAGTTGTGTTATTCTGCTTCGGAAGGCCGGGGGGGGGGGGGTTCTTTCCTTTGAAGACATGTTCTGCGACGGTTCAGACGGATCTTCTGCAGCAGTTCCTTTGTGTGAACTGGCAGGCTGTGCATGCCTCAGAACTCATGCAATGTGCATTTTGACAGGCCTGCATGCTCCAGGTGAAAGAGATTGCATCCATTCCCAACTTGGGATTTAACAGCTAGTCATAGGGGGTGGGGGGTGAACCCCAGACAGTGTCCATTCCGCCCTGTGTGCCCAGATGATCTTAAGAAAGCATCCTGAAAAGGCAAAAATGGGGACACAATAGTGAAGGTAAAGGTTTCCCTTGCTCGAAAGCCAGCCAAATATGACTCTAGGGATGCGGTGCTCATCTCCGTTTCCAAGCCAAAGAGCCAGCGCTGTTCAAAGACATGGTCATGCGGCCAGCATGACTAGATACCGAGGCGCACAGAATGCTGTGACCTTCCCACCGAAGCGGTACCTATTTATCTACTAGCAATTTCTTGCTTTCGAACTGCTAGATTGGCAGGAGCTGGGGCCAGAGACAGGAGCTCACTCCGTCACATGGCACTTGGGTCTTGAACTGCTGAACTACAGACCTTCCAGTCTGCAGTTCAGTGTCTTAACCTCTTGAGCCACTGCAGCCATAATAGTTGAGGCTAAATTCACAGTTCCCTATTTTCTCTTCCTAGTTCCTTATTTGTGATTCCAGCCACATGCTTTCTTATTTTAAAAAATAGGGAACTTCTCAGGGCCATGGATTCTGTGCTCTGTATTGAATTCCAACCAGGCACCCCTGCTCTATGGGGCCTGCCCTACATTGTGGTGGCCAGTCCTGTGCTTCCTGCATCTTTTACTGAGGCCCTCCTCCCTCCCTCATTGCCCACCCCCACTGCCCATTGGCTTGGTTTATACCTCTGGGCGACACAGGGCAGCAGAAGGAGGCTAAATTCTACAGGGTGCTATGCAAATTCCTTGTGGATCTGCTCATACTTTACTGTGATCCGCAAGAGCCCTCTGCCAGCCCCATTTACTGGTGCCAGTGCTATCCTCCAGCTCAGGTGTCCCTCCCAACAGAGGAAAATTGAGATAATTAAGCCTGGAAATTTTAGGAGAAGAAAAACAGACAAAGCGGTGTCCTTTCCGCCTCCCTCTCAGAGCTGGAGACTTTAGAACAGGAGCCCCCAACCTTTTTGCAGCCACCTTTGGGATCCTGGCACAAGCGCAGGACATTCAGCAGCCCCCCCCCCCGGGTGAGTCACCAAATGTGCCTCGGCACCAGGCCACTTGCCAGCAAGACAGGCGTTCGTACGCACTCAGGGCACCCTCAGTACGGTTGCCAACTCCAGGGAAATTCCTGGAGATTTTGGGGGTGGAGCCTTAGGAGCAGGGCTATTTTGGGGCAGGAACGCACAGGAACGGAGTTCCGGCTGGCTCCTGAGCTGGCCACGCCTACAACCAAAACTTCTGAGCATGCGTGGCTACAGAGCATGCTCCCCTCCCCACGTTACACACAGGAGGGAAAGGTGGGCTGTTAAAATAAGATCTTTCCCTATGGGGAGCAGATTTCCTTGTCAATTTCACTCCCTGCCAGTCAGCTGAGAGTGAAATTGACAAGGAAAAGCCTCCTCTCTGCCTTCCCTTCTCTAGCTGACATGCTGCAGCTGGGAAGGGGCAGGCAGGGAACCCAGGTAGGTTGAAAATGCCTTTTTCTCCCTCTCCAATCTGGGGGAGGGAGAGAAAGGCATTTAACCATGCCCCCCCCCGCACTTCCCCTAGTCTCTCCTCAATAGCTGAGGGAAAGAAAGGGGCATGTCTTTCAGATCCCAGGCACTTCAGCAGCGCTTTCCCCCGGCCACCTGGTTCGGGGGGGGGGGGGTAGACTAGAAAGGTGATGCTGGTGGAGAAGCTGGGGGGGGGGGGAGGCAAGCTTCCATGCCTGCCCTGTGCTTTCCCAGCCCACCACCTAATATGCTAATGAGCTGCCTGGTCAGGGGTGTGGCCTAATATGCTAATGCGTTTCTGCTGTTGGATGTGGCCTATTATGCTAATGAGTTCCCGCTGGGCTTTTTCTACAAAAAAAGCCCTGCTTAGAAGGATAGGGTTTGGGGTGGGGAGTGACCTCAGCAGGGTATAATGCTGTAGAATCCATCCTCCAAAGCAGCCATTTTCTCCAAGGGAATGGAGCTTGGTCATGTGGAGATCAACTGTAACAGCAGGAGATCTCCAGGTGCTATCTGGAGGTTGGCAACCCTTGTCCTTGGTCATGCAGAAATATAATATGAGGAGGCATCCGTGGCACACGTAACTCATTCGTAAATAAAAGTTAGGCATTTCAAAATTGGCCACCAGCTTCAGAATGACAATGGGACTCCCAGTGCCCTGGTTTAGAGGGAAATCAGAACATTCTGGCCCAGGCTGAGAACATGCCCAGGTTTTTGGCAACGGAAGCGGAGGTACTCAGCCTGTGACAGGCATAACTCATCCAGAAACAGAGCCAGGTACTTGAAAAGCAGCCACCAAGATCAGGAGGATCTTGAAAGTTGCAGTGCCAAAAACGAAGGGAGCTGGACACCCTGGACCAGATTATCTCCAGAAAATCCCAGTGCTCTTTGCAACGGATGCAAAAGTTTACTCATGAGTAGCCAGTAAGGGGGGTGGAGACAGAGATGGGGAGGCCCCTCCTTTAAAAATGGGGAAGAGTTAAAACTTTCCTGAGCAGTCAGTGTGATATAGTAGCGCAGCTCAATCTGAGTCCAGTAGATTCTTAGAGACCAACAAGATTTTCAGCATATAAACTTTAGAGAGGCAAAGCTCCCTTCATCAGATACTAGTCAGAATGAAAATCTCTAGGTCCTTATATCCCAGTCAGAAAGTGGGAACATTGTTGCAAAGAAGGAACTCAGGATTCAGAGGTATGATTTTAAAAACCAGGGGAAGTTGTACCCAAAATATCATTTGGCTCACCCTGAATCACACACTCCAAACTCTGGAGACTGTGCCCTACAGAACATGCACAGAGGCCCTGAAAGAAATAAGAAGTGGGAATAAAGAACTGGGAACCCACGTCAGCCTCCTGTGCAGTTAATGCCCGATGTGGGACAGTCTTGTCCCAAGGGCCACATCTAGCCCACAAGAGCTTCTCCTCCAGTCTGAAGCTGTTTAATGGTGTATTGGAAACATCGGCCCAGCAGACCACAGGATCATCAACCAATATGTCCATCTAACTGTTAAGCACCTCACGAGCTGAGAGTCCTTTGGAGCGGCAGGATGGGAGAGGGGGCCTCCAGTCGGTTTTGAGGGCTTCAGACTGAGATATAAACTCTTCCCCTCGCCAGTGCCATCTGGAATCCTGAGAAGTGAGGGGAGTCCTGGATGTGTCCTCAGGCCAGTGGTTTGGCCATCCCTGGTTTCCATCAGCCACTGTTGACACGGCTGCCATCTGCTGGGGAGAGAGGCCGGGCTGTTCACTTCCAGGGGCTCAGACTCCGAATCAAATTGGGCTCCTGGTCTGTAAAATAATTACATTGTACAGAAACATAAAGGCACTCTTATAGATGTTACAGTAATTATTCTGTTAGTTATTTGGTGGGGGGAACTGGGAAAATACAATAGTTAGGTTGGGTTTATTTCCCCCCCCCCAAAAATTAAAAATGTAACCTGTTTAATACTCTAAATCTTGTCCACCATTCACACTTGCTTGAAGGACTTTCTTGTGGTTTTGTTCTGTCATTTGATTTATCTGCGCATGGATGTTCCATTCCTGTCTGTTCTTTAGAAAAATTCTCCTCCCCTCCTTAGGATGTTGTGTTTTGGTGTCACATCCAAAGCGATACCTTTGAAAATGCAGTTGACTTCACTGCTTGATACATGTCCTGTGTGCTTGACTGAACAAATACTGCAGTCCTCCAGGTTACAAATGGGCTTGTGTTTGGGCTGGGGGGGGGGGAGAAGGGAGGTATCCAATGTTCCCTCTAAGCTGAGTTGGTGGGAGCTAGCTCACAGTTTTCTAGCCTCCGGCTCACACATTTTTGTCTCAGCTCAGGAAGGACAGCTCCAGAGCAAACTGATTTATGCAGCATCCAAATCGCTGGCTCACAACTTGAATGCCAGGAGCTCACAAAGTAGGATTTTTGCTCACAAGACTCCACTGCGAAGAGGGAGCATTGGTTGCTACTGCCCAGGCACCCAAGCCTTCCGGCCTCTGTGGGCCCTGTGTGTAACGGGGAGAGGCACATCAATAAATACACAAATAGCTGGGTGGCTAAATATGTGACTACGTTAATATTAAATATTCTTTGGGTAGGCAGCAAAATGAGAAGCCAAGACCTATTGGGACCTTTTGGATGTGCTGGAGTGGTGGGTGGAGGAGGAGGAGGGGCCATGGATCAGTAGCGGAGCATCTGCTTGGCGTGCAGAAGGACCCAGGTTCAATCCCCGGCACCTCCAGTTGAAAGGACTGGGCAGCAGTTGATGTGAAAGACTGAGATCCCAGAGAGCTGCTGCCAATACTGACTTCAATGGGCCAATGCTGTGGTTCAGGATGAGGCAGCTTCATGTGGACAGACCATATGAGGGAGCAGAGTATGTTGTGCAAACTGCTACTTTCCATTTTGACCTCACATCTATTTTGGAACCAAATGCGATGATGTCATGGGTCAGCCAGGGCTCAGCGATAGCGAGGACTCCCCAGGAGAAGAGGAGCCCCATCTAGCCAGCCTTGAGCTAACTGGAGAAGCTGACCAGCCGGAAAATGAGCTGCAGGTTTGTCAGGATTTACAGCTGGTGCAGAGCCACTGAGACCCTCCAGCTCTGATTTGGCACGTGAACCTCAACTGGCCGTTCCCAGCCCACCAGTATTACCCACACCCTTGGAGTGCTGGAGACGAAGGCTGAGAACAGAGCTACAGATGAGATGGTCTCCTGGCCCAATGCCAGCTGCTTGCTGATAACAAAGATGAGTAGCTGCAGCATGACCCTTAGGCATGGGGTTATAAAAACCAGCCAAGAGAGATTGTTAGGCGTGGGATGATAGACACTAAGCCACTGTGTCACCTGACTTCTGGACCCTTGATTATGAACTGAATGACCCTGCCCTTGCCTGACTTGGTGCATGGTGGGGCAATAGCGGGAGGGCTTCTAGTGTCCTGGCACTACTGGTGGACCTCCTGATGGCACCTGGGATTTTTGGCCGCTGTGTGACAGAGTGCTGGACTGGATGGGCCATTGTCCCTATCCAATATTGCCTTCTCTTATGTTCTTATTACTTCTGGATCCCTGACCCTGGACTGAACGACCCACTTTGCCTGACTTCTGGCACCTGACACTCAGAGCCCGCAAGCCAGTACAGATGACTCTGAGGTGAAGAGAAGGCACTCTGTAGGTGTTCAAAGGCATTCTCTTTTTTGTTTTACTGAAAACTGGTGGGGATTCTCTTTGAAGAGGGTGGCATCAAGTTGGGGGCAATGTAGAGACTGAATGGGATGAGATGAGACAGACTGATCTGGTATTATTTGGGGGATTATTTTTTTTCTTTGAAGTTATGTGACCGATTGGTTTTATGGCACTTGAATTGCACTTTAATGCAAGCTACCTTGAGGAATGAGAGGTTAGGGAAAAGGAAAGACGTTCCAGAGGCTAGATCTTCATTACCGGGATAAATCAGAGCCATGATAACTGCCTTCATTCAGGGACTTATATAAAGCCCTACGACCAATCAGAAGGATGTCACTGTGTCTGGACCAATCAGGGCCTGTGGGAATTGATGCTGGACCAATTGGGGTGAGATTCTGGAGGGATTCCCTTGTGTTATTTGTCAGGTCAGCATCTCTCCGTAGGAACTAAAAGAGAAATGGAAGCTTGGAGGGTGGACTGCTGCCCTGTGGTGTGGGGAGGGGAGAGGACCTTCCTTCTGCAGAAAGGGCAGGAAGTGTGGCGGGTGTTGTTTCTCCTGGTGAGAGTATTGTTCCCCCCAGGGAAGACTGGAGGGGGGGGGGTCCTTTGTATTCAAGAGCTTCTCTCCGGCAGTAGCTGCAGGCCGGTGCCAAGCAGAGTTGATCTTGTTCCACATAATTACCAGGGAGAGAGCGGGGGAAGTTACACAGCGACTCAATTACAGGAAATTGTAAAATTACATTAGGGAAGGTGGTGTTTAAAGGCTGATGCGTTTGGACACTTTGTCTCTTTCTGACTCTGGGGAATTGATTAGCCATCAGCTGCCGTGCCGGGGGGGGGGGGGGCTCCTCTCTCCCTCCCACCCACTCCTCTCTTTGCCCTGATACTCGGGGTAGCCCCAGACTTTGTGTATCCGAGGTGGGAGGGATGGCTTCTAGGGTGACAGAGGTGCATTTATTTATTTAGACTGCTTTTCGGCAGGACACAAAGCAGGTAACAGCAGGACAATCCACACTAGATCATATGCGCGTTAAAAACAGACTGAGAGCAAAACAGGAACATCCGATTGGATTGCCAGGAAAGATTTATTGAGCGGGCACAGAAAGTGCTTCCAGAGCCCCGGGGGGGGGGGGGGGTGCCCTGCCTCCACTGCCTCTTCCTCAGCTTTCCCTCTCCACGGACGGATGGACGGGGTGAGGCCAAGGAGAGCTAGGCCCCCCTCCCCAGCCTGTGGCCCAGCTGCCCCACAGCTCAGAGACCGCCCCTGCCTTCAGGGGAGAGAGCCTAGCACCCCCTGCTGTTACTTTTCACTTGCATGGAGTTCTTCATCGAAGGAAACATTTTTGTAAAGACTTGCTCCCCCTGGCCACTGGCAGTCCTTCATTCCACTTTACAACCTCTGTAATCCTCTAGCTTCCTTCCGCGGAGAAAACCAAAGGGTCTTTCCCTTGACCCAAAATGCAGTCTGGGGGAAACGGACTGATGCTGCTGAGAGGCGCCCCCCCTTCCAGCCCAGTGCCAGGATGACCCTTGCCCCCCCCCTGATTAATTCCCAGAAGTTTGCAGGGCGAAGATGAGTAATCATACTGGCTAATGCTAATTGGGAAGCGGCATGCTGACAAATTGATTTCCGGGAGTGATTCAGAGGCAGTGCCCGATGGAGGGGGTGTGCCCTGCAGCCCTCGGAGCTCACAAGTGGCGGGAATGAACGCTGGGATGACCTTGAGGGTCTGGGCAGGGCCAGGCCAGGCCAGGATCTGGGGCGTGCTCCAAAGTGAGGGAGGGCCACAACAGGATCAAAGCACGGCTCAGCCGAAGCCCCATTCCAGAACCGACAAAGCAGGAAAGTAGTTATGGCAGCAAATAGGCTCCCATCTCTCTCTCACACATCCTCCGCCTCTGTGTCCCATATGTACTTCGCCAGAGTGGAGCCAACACATGAAAGACACTGGGTGCACAGCCAGACCACTAAACTGGTTCAGGAGAGCCAATTTGGTCTAGCGGTGAAGTGCACAGACTCTAATCTGGGAGAACCGGGTTTGATTCCCCACGCCTCCACTTGCACCTGCTGGATGACCTTGGGCAAGCCGTAGTTCTGGCACAGCTGTCCTTGAAAAAGAGCAGTTTCTGTCTCAGCCCCAGCTCCCACACAGGGTGTCTGTTGTAGGGAGGGGAAAGGAGAGGAGTTTGTTAGTCACTCTGAGACTCCCTTGAGTAGTGAAGGGCAGGACATAAAGCCAGTCTCTCCTTGTTATTCTTGAGCAGGGAGCAGGTTCTTTCTCTGCCCAAGCCCCAGGACAGCGTCTCTCAGACAGGAGACCGTCCTGAGCTAGAGGGACCATGGGTCTGACGGGGGTGGCGGCTGTCTTGATAGAATGTGTTCCCAGGACTCTTTGGGGGAAACGAGGACAGTCAGCATGGCATAAGACCATAGAGTCTTCTGTATGTTTATCCCTTTCCACTTGAGTGACAGGAAAAGCTGTATCCCCGCATTTCTTCTGCTGCAAAATGGAACGAGTGGCAAAGGAAGGTCATCTGACCCCACCCTAGACACATCCTCTTTCAGAGATTTTTGAAATGATGGCAGGGATCATCTGAGTGAAAGTCAGGAACAGGCCTTGCAAACATGGGAAGCAGTGGAGAGTGCCTCTGAGCATATGGGGACTGCTTCTCTTCTGTGCAATTGCTGTTTTTTTCTTAGAAATAAGAAGCTCCTTGGGCATAGAATCACAGAGTTGGAAGGGTCCATAGAGGACATCTAGTCCAACCCCCTGCTCAATGCAGGATCAGCCTAGAGCATCTCTGACAACATAAGAACATCAGAGAAGCCAATGGTGGATCAGGCCAATGGCCCATCCCGTCCAACATTCTGTGTCACACAGTGGCCAGAAACACCAGGTGCCCTCAGGAGGTCCAGCAGTGGGGCCAGGACACTAGAAGCCCTCCCACTGTTGCCCCCGACCAAGAGTTCCTCTCTATACTTTGTGGCTAATAGCCACTGATGGACTTCTGTTCCATATGTTTATCTAATTCCCTCTTGAAGCCGTCCATGCTTGTAGCCGCCACCACCTCCTGTGGCAGTGAGCGTTTGTCCAGCTGCTGCTTGAAGACTGCCAGTGAGGGGGTGAGCTCACCAACTCCCTGGAACCCCAAGGAGGGAGTCCCTTTTTAACCTGTCACTTTTGGACGGCACCTAGAGTCGCCAGCTCTGAGTTATGAAACTCCTGCAGACTTGGGGGTGGAACCTGTGGAGGGGAGGGACCTTGGGGGGGGGTAATAAAGCCATAATGTCCCCCCTCCAAAGCAGCCATTTCCTCCAGGGGAACTGATCTCTGATGTCTAGAGATCAGTTGGGATTCCAGGGGATCTCCAGGCTCCACCTGGAGGCTGGCAACCATCTGTGCTGCAAGGTCAGTCGTTTTCCCTGGGTCCATTTACTCTGCCCTGGGACAACTAGGGAGCCTCATCAACACACCGCAGGCGGAAGTGCCTGCATCCTGGTCGGGGGGCCATCAAACCGGCCCCCATCAAAGCCTTGGCAATTAAGGCCTCCTTGCCTGTGCTTCCATTTGTCAGGCGGAGGCTTCCTTCCCGTGGTCTGGTGCTTTTAGGCTTTTGGGGGCGATGCTCTTCAATTACGCAGCTGTGGATAATGGATGCTTCAGAGAGAGCAAGAGGACAGACCCCGAGCGCTCCACACACTCTCCTCTTCCCAGAACGATCACTGGAAACAGACGTATTTTCTCCTCTTGCAACAAAATTAAATAAAGCAGCGCTAATTGCGGCAGCTCTCTCCCCCTTCCCCCAAATTTCCACATAGATACTAAAATGGGGGTGGGGGGGTACTGAAAATGGGAGGGGGGGAGAAATCCTACAATCCTCTTTGCTTGCTTGCTTGAAGTAAGATAAAAATGGAGAAAATTAGGGACAGACCTAATTACTATCATCAAGCTAATCATAGGCTGTGGAAGGGAGGGCTCTGAAGCCCTTTCCCTTTTCATCTGAGGAGGCTTTTTGGCTAAATATTTTGCCCTCTTCTTTATGGGGCACAATGGTTGCAGTGGTGGCGGGGGGGCGCGGGGCGGAGGGAAGAGGGCTTCAGAGTGGAGGTTGGAAAAGGAGTTGGGTTCTGGCCCAGGGAGCTTGCAAAAGAGAGATGCCGGGACGTGACAAGCCAGGGATGGTGGCACACAAAATGATACACCATGAGACTGTGCCACTCTTATGAGTATGCAGTAATGTCGCGAGTAGGGATGGGCACAAACCGGCTCACAAATGTAAGTTTGTGGTTCAAGAACTAAAGTGCAGGAAGTGAAGAGCCACCACGAACTTCCACGGATTTTAAGGCAGTCTGTGGCAGTTCATGAAGAGCAGAAAGTAGAGGTTTAAATTACCCCTGCTTTCTGCTCCCTGCAGCTTTTCACGGGGAAACCCCTGCTTTCTGCTCCTTGCAAAAAGCAGCCGGGAGCAGAAAGCAGGGGTCACAAACCACTATGAACTGGTTCAGTTTGCAAAACAACCTCCTGGTTCCTTTTAGTCTGTGATTGTGAAACGAAACACATTCGCAATTCGTGCTCATGCCTAGCCAGGAGTCCAGATTCACCTGCCTCTCAGGAATTCCTAAGAGGCAAGGCAGTGGCGCAAGGGTCCCTTCCCCATGTTGCACCTTCTTCTTCTCACTGTAAACAAGGAACACCTTGTGCCGCTCCGGTGATGAAGCAGAAAATGCTGCCAGTCCAGATGGAATGCCAGGAATGTTCCCTGCCCCTCGGGCACAATGGCACTCTGTCTTTTACTTTTTCAGTCGGGGTCTCCCAATGCAAAGGGAAGTGCTGCACCGCCAGAAATGCCCGTAGAATGGAGGGACAGGAAAGGACACACACGAAAGCTGATACCCAGAAGTAAACTGTGTTGGTCTTTAAAGGTGCCCCTGGACTTGGACTTTGTCCTGCTGCTTCGGACCAACATGGCTACCCATCTGGATCTATTTGCGATGTCTACTTGAACTTTGGGAGTTAAGCCAAGGACTCCAAAGAAGAGGCAGATTTTGAGGGGGGAGTGTGGGGCTCTGTACCCATTTTGCATGCAGGAGGTCCTGGGTTCAGTCGGTCCCTGGCATCTCCAGTTAAAAGGAGCTGAGGGTCACTTAGAAAAGGCCTCTCTTTGCCCGAGATGCTGGAGAGTCTTGGTCAGCCAGAGGAAATGCAGCCTCTTGAGAGCCCATCGCTCCATGACAGAGCACCTCCTTTGCATGCAGAAGGTTGCTGGTTCAGTCCCTGGCGTCTCCAAAGAGCTCCCATGCTGGGAAAGATCCCTGTCTGCCCAAGACCCTGGAGAGCTGCTACCCGGCAGAGAGCCCAGCCTTGGGCTTGGTGTATAGATGCTCGGTAGGGATGCCAGCCTCCAGGTGGGACCTGGGGATCCCCCCAGAATTACAGCTCCTCTCCAGACTACAGAAATCAGTTCCCCAGGAGAAAATGGGGGTTCGGAGGGTGGCCTCTAGGGCATTGTACCCCACTGAGGTCCCTGTCCCCCCCAGGCTCCATCCCCAAATCGCTTGGAGTTTCCTCACCTGGATGTGGCAACCCTGCTCCCCCCACCCCCTGCTAGTGCCCGGAGGGGGGGATCTGGCGATCTTAATGCTCAGCCTTGAGATACAGCAACTTCAAGTATGGAGATACAGCAACTTCAAGCATCCTTGAGATACAGCAACTTCAGCCTTGAGATACAGCAACTTCAAGCATCACATCTACATTCTCGGAGGGAGATTCCAGGCAGATGGGGCCGCAAGGGAAAATGGGAGGAGCTTTTTCAGAGAACGAGGGGCTTTGGGACAGCCGAGTTCAGAGGACATAAAAGCCCACGAAGCCCAAACTCTTCTGCCCCAAACAAATCACTGCCCTTGTTTCGGTGCCCAAGAAATCCTGGCTCCTGCAGCCAGTCGCTCGCTGCTTGGCCTCATTTCTTCTCCTTCCAAGAACTGCCAACGTGTTTGCAGTCTCCATCTGGGATTTTCGCAACAACATTACTATTTCAGAAACAGGCAAGATCCCTGTGGAAATCCAGCCAGGGCCTTCTGGAGCCGGCTTCCCTTCTCTCTCAGCCTCCCGCCACGAAGGTGCTTTCCTGAGGAAGGAGAAAATCAGTGGCACAAATGAGGTTGGTGTTCAAATATACATGGCTTCCTGTGCCGTATAAATATTCAATTTGAGGAGCAAAATGCCACAAGAGCGACACAAGAATGGCATTAGCAATATTTGGGTCAAACTGCCGAGCAGGGAATTCTGACTTGAAGGAGCTGGGGGGGGGGGGGGGGGAGTGGCCAGGACCCTCTGTTTATACTCCCACAACTGTTGTTAGCCTTCGATGTGCCACAACGCCTCCTCATTTGTCTCAGAGGTGTTCGGGAGGGTCTCGCACTCAGGAAAGCCACCCATAAAGCATTCTTCAGAGTCTGCCTGGAACTCCCCTTTGTGTTTTGGCGAGAAACTTCAAAGCCCTCCTCCGTATCAGAGAGGACATAAAGTTGATTGGGGCCTGGAGGTGAGAAGCACTTGGGGGTCTTGTTAAGGGAAGCAATGGGAGTCCGGCAGACCCTTGGCACTCCTTTTGAGGATGGGTTTTCATTCATCACTTGGGCCTCTTGAGTTGACTGGCAGAGACCCACCAGGGAGTTTTTCTGTCTTCCGTGAACAGAATTCAACCGGAAATGCCGGGGACAGAATCTGGGATCCAGTCCCAAAGCATGATTTAAAAAGCTGCCCCCATTTGGAGGCCAAGTGAGTTCCAACCCAAGGGGGTGTTTTTCCAGAAGACACAGGAGAGCGCCCCCTCCTTCTGTGCCACAGCACTGCCCTTCCCGGCCAGGCCTGGGGGCTCACTGAAGCCTGTCCAGGGGGAGTGGGAAGGGTGGGCAGGCTTCCTCAAAAGACCACTTGGCCGCCACAGGGGATCTTTGCCAGCAATGTACATTGGAAGGACTCAGTCCTTGGTGTAGTGGTTAGGAGTGCAGACTCTAATCTGGGAGAACGGGATTTGACTCCCCACATCTCCACATGCAGCTGCTGGTGTGACCTTGGGTCACTCACAAGCTCTCTCAGAGCTGTTCTGCAAGGGCAGTCCTCGAAAGAGCTCTCTCAGCCCCACCTACTTCACAGGGTGTCTGTTGTGGGGAGGGGAAGGGAAAGGAGATTGTAAGCCGCTCTGAGACTCCTTCGGGTAGTAAAGGGTGGGCTATAAATCCAATCTCTTCTCTTCTTCTTCTCCAACCCACGGGGGCCCCATGACCTCATCACATAACATAGGAAGAGCCCTGTTAGATTGGACCATGTGGTTCCCCAACATCTTGTTTCTGTAAGCACCCAGGCACATGCCTCCAGAGGGATCCACAAAACCTTTCCCCATAGTTAGGGCTTATCAGTGGTAGACAATGACTGGAGCTGAAGGCTCCATTTAGCGATCATAGCTCATCCCTATCTGAATATCCTTATCCCCTCTGGATGTGCTGAATCCTTGTTTTTAGAGCCCTTTCAGCTAGCAGTCATCACCTGGGCTCCGTAACAGTCGATGGGCCAGGGTTCTGGTTAACTGGATCCTTAGGCATGTGTCTATTTATTCAAAATATTTATATGCCTTTATACCACTGTCAAATGAACTCCAGAACTTCAGAAGCCCTCCCACTCTTGCCTCCCGAGCATCAAGAAGACAGAGCATCACTGCCCCGGACAGAGTCTTCCAGCTATACCTTATGGCTAATAGCCATTGATGGACCTCTGCTCCAGATATTGATCTAATCCCCACTTGTAGCCGCCACTACTTGGCTGCGGTCACACACACTAAAGAATCCACTTTCAATCCACTTTTGGTGCACTTTCAAACTGGATTTTGCCAGTTCACACAGTAAAAATCCAGTTAGAAAGTGCATTGAAAGTGGATTATTTAGTGTGTGTGACCGCAGCCTTTCTTCCCACTTCTTCTTTTGTGCATGCACAAGGAAACTTATCCTGAAGGGGTCTCAGAGCAGCTTACAAACTCCTGTCGCTTCCCCTCCCCGCAACAGACACCCTGGGAGGGAGGTGGGGCTGAGAGAGCTCTGACAGAAACTGCTCTTTTTTCAAGAACAGCTGTGCCAGAACTATGGCTTGCCCAAGGTCATCCAGCAGCTGCAAGTGGAGGAGTGGGGAATCAAACCCGGTTCTCCCAGATTAGAGTCCGCCCACTTAACCATGACAGCAAACTGAAAAGGCCCTGGTTGGATCTCCTCATCTGGAGGAGCCTTTTGTCAGTCGCAACCTGGCGGAGGGGTGTCCCCTGCCAATCACCTAATTACAGCAGCCTGACCTGATGGAAATCACCCTTAGGTAACAGATGCAGATAAGCCCCATCCCAAATGGAAAGGCTATAATGTCTTTAAATTGTTTTCAAGGCAGAACTTAATTGGGACTGTGCACTGGGGGCTGTGTGCCAGTTGCAAGAGAGATAATCGAGCATCTTGGAGGGGGTGGGGGGGAAGGGCTCTGGTCTGTGCGTGCACCAGTTTGGGCATTAAACCCCCTCCCCCTCCCCGCCCCCCGTAAAAATGGCAAAGATGATGATCATGGAATATTAAGTGCAGCACTGAGTGCATTAGCTCTGGGACGGGAGAAAGAGAATCCTTGTCTTTCATCTTTTCTTTAAAAAAAATAATAATCAAGTTTCCAGCCAGAATGACAGTTATGGAGGAGTGTGCAGGCCAGGGCAGTTTCTGTAGGATTTTTTAAAATACAAAACAGAGAGCTTTCCATCTCCTCAGTGCCCCCCCCCCCCCCATAGCAGATGCTTCCCCTCCAAATTTCCAAACCAAGCGAGTGCTTTTTTCCAGTGTGAGAACAGCCCAAGGATTCTGTGACAGGGGTGTGACCCTCAGAAGACGGATCACTTCTCGGGGGATGCCACTTTCTAGACACTCCGGAAAAGTGCCGGCGTGGCCTGGTCACAACTGTGGACCACGGTACAAAGTTGGATGTCACTGGACTCAGACCTTTCTTCTGTGCTGTGGCCAGCCTGGACAGGCTGTGAGAGATCGGTGATAAGGTTTTTTTTGTTTTTAGATCAAAGCAGCCATTACAAGCAGTGGGGTGTGTGGGGGGGTGTTCTTTCTTCTAGTTATTCAAAACAGTGTAACCCACATGAAGCTAGCTGCCTTATACTGACTCAGACTGTCAGTCCGTCACGGTCAGTATCATCTGCTGTGACCGGCAGCAACTCTCCAGGGTCTCAGGCGCAGAAAGGTCTCTCACATCCCTTACTAACTTACGCTCTTCGGCTCGAGATGCTGGGGTTTGAGCCTGGGACCTTCTGCAGGCCAAGAAGAGGTTCTTCCACTGAGCCATAACCCCTTCCCAAGCTGCCTTGTCCCGAGACAGGCCTCAAAGTTCATCAGGGTCAGGAATGGCCACTCAGACTGGCACCGGGCTCCCCAGGGTCCCAGGCGGAGGTCTTTCATATTGCCTACCGTCTGGTCCTTTCAGCTGGAGATGCCAGGGATTGAACCTGGGATCTTCCGCATGCAGAGCAGAGACTCTGCCACTAAACCAGAGCCCTCCCCAACGCTTATTATTTGTAAAATGTTGACAAGTGACAAGTGACAATTATTTATTATTTGTAAAATGCTGACAAGTGACAAATTCCTATAAATCCATCCTGACAGAAAGAGTCTAACTAGACCCTCTTCTGAATATCTTTGGTCAGGGAAGGATCTTCCTGCTGGAGGAAAGCACTTATTTATTCAGTTCATTTGTACCCTACTACATTGTTCTCCTCCACTTTATTCTCACAGCAGCCCTGCAAGGTAGGTGAGGCGGAGAGAGTGTGGTGGCTGGCCCCAGGTCTCCCATATACTAGTCTGACACTCGTGATGACTGACTAGACCAGGCTGGCTTCCTGCTAGAAGAACAGATCTGCGAGATTCGGGCCCTGGGAATTGACGGAGCATGTTAAGAGGGAAGGCAGGACTTGCGCCAACGACTGACAGCGTCATTTAGACAAAAGAAGAAAAATGCAATAACCGAAAGGGGTGGAGGAGAGAAAGCCGAGGTCGACTGGACACAGCTTGGCCAAAAGAAAGGAGCCTTTTTTAAAAACCGGGGGGGGGGGGGGGGGGAAGCTGCCTACCATAAATATCAGCCGTTCAAGACCCCCCTAAGGAATAGGGAGCCACAGAGCAAAGGAGCGGAACAGAAGGCAAGTAACAGCATCAGAACCGGAATGCGAGAGAGAACCGGTGAGCAGGAAAGCGAAGCTGGCTGAAGGGGCTTCTCCTCTGGCTGGGAGGGATTTGATGGCCCAGCGGAGGTGGAGGACTTGGGGGGGGGGGCATCAAGTGATGCTTCAGTGAGATCACAGAAGTCAGAGACACCCACCCCTGCAGGGAGGGGGAGGAGGCCCCTGGGGCAAATGGGAGCCCTTTGGACAGATCTAAGGGGGAGCCCAGGAAATTGCTTATCCCCAGCTGCAGCAGCCCCAGGGGAGCAGCTGTCCAGACACTTGTCTGCCGGTTCAAAGGAGCTGCCCCTCGCCTCTGTTCCGGTCCCAGGATGGCACTCGGAACCACCCAGATAATAAACGTGGCCCCTTGCCGGCAAGCCCTTTTCCGGCCTGGAGGCACACCTTGGTCAGTCAGTGGCCCAGGAAGAGGGGGGGGGGTATTTCAGCCCCAGGAAGTGCCGCCCTTTCAGGACTTCCCCTTGGTGGTTTTGTGTGTGTGTGTGTGTGTGTGTGTCGGGGAGGGGGAGGCTGCAAGATTCCTCTGGACCCGTTTGTGTCTGTTGCTCCTTTTCAGCTCTGGCACTCAAACATTCTCCTCGGACTTCTTTGTGCTCCCTGTGCTATCTAAGCTAACTGGGGGCATTGCACAGTCAGGGGGGTTAGGATGTCATCGCTGCATGATGTCATGATGGGAACCCCTGAACCACCCTGGCTTTGAATGGGAAAACACTTTCACCCCGGCTCACAATCCCCTCCCCCAATACCTCAGGTGTTACTGGCTCACAATGCCATTTCAAGAAAAAGGCTTAGTCCAGCGGCATCTTCAAGCCCAGCAAGGTTTTAGTCAAGCTTTAAGCTTTTGTGTGCACCCACACTTCTTCAGATACAGAGACGTGCAAACAAAAGCTTAGATGCAGAATAAACCTTTGTCGGCCTTAAAGTTGCCCCTGGGCTCAGACTTTGCTCTGCAACTTCAGGCCAGCACGGCTGCCCACCTGAATCTAATGTCATTTAAAAATGCTTCCCTCCACCACATTTTGGACCAGTTATATTCTTTTGTAACAAGAGCAGTTTCACTACAGCCCTCGAGAGTCAGACCTCCTTTCATCAGGATCTTGGTATCAGATGAAGGGAGCTTTGATTCTCCAAAGCTGACTGTCCTCTAAGGTGTTCCTGGAGTCCAGCTGAGCTTTTTGACTGCAGAGCAACATGGCAGCCCTCTGAAACAGGCTAAAAGGAGATGGCCATTCTTGTCCTGTTATGGGGTTTCACAGCTCCAGGCCATAAATCCCTCCTGGCCTGCAGAAAGCTCATCATTAACACATTGTGTGTGTGTGTGTGTGTGTGTGTGTGTGTGTGTGTGTGTGTGTGTAATCCAGGAGACCAACTGGCTGCAAATCCAACCAAATCCATCTTCATCAGGGCCACCACCTCTTCTCTCCCTCTGACCTTTCCCACATTAGGAAATTGGGCCTGCAGGCTCTGGCGTACACCTGGTCTTTCCCGAAGAGGATTTATGGCAAATGCGGGCATCCATCACTCAGCCCTGCAACCGTTCATAAACTGGATATATCTTCATTAATCTTCGCCGTGTGTTCCAGGTCGCTGGGAACAATGCCTTGGAAACGGAACCCTGAGCTCTTGATGAGGAGCGGGGGCTGCACCCATTCGTTTCCATTAGACCCCAAGAGGGGGAGGTCCAGCGGGAGCCAGGGAGACGTTCCCCAATCCCTGCCGTTGCCCTTTCAGGAAAGAGGCCGAGAGATTTCTTCCCGCTCTCTCAGCCATTACTGGGGGCAGAGATGGCTGCTGGGTGACCCATATCTGTCCCTCGGAATG
Organism: Lepidodactylus listeri; assembly: GCA_029233225.1. Classification (NCBI taxonomy): domain Eukaryota; kingdom Metazoa; phylum Chordata; class Lepidosauria; order Squamata; family Gekkonidae; genus Lepidodactylus; species Lepidodactylus listeri. Next base: position 2,804,821 of record JARCFY010000013.1, on the reverse strand, counting down.
GTTTGCAAAAGAGACATGTTCACGTCGCTAAGGAACATTCAGAGGTTCCCTGTTTAACTTCATTTCAGGGAGCAAAGTAACTGGTGGAATTCACTGCCACTGGATGCAGCCGTGGCCCCTAGTTTTGTTTCATTCATTTATTTGAAGCAGTTATTGGCTGCCGTTCTTCCTTATGGAGCTCAGAGTGGCTTACAGACGTAGATAAAACACGTACAATAAAATGCATTAAAAACTTAGAAACCAAGATTTAAAACCACAGTTCAGGACTGCTGATATACTTAAACCAAATGCAACCAACCTAAATTAAAACCATCTTCAACTGCTGCCTTAAAAGTCAAAAGTGGGGGGCCAGAGTCACCTCCCTGTGGAGGTTCTTCCATAATTGTGGGGCTGCCCCCAAGAAGGCCTTCTCTCTTATACCCACCAAGTGAATTTCTTTGATTGATGGGACAGTAAAGGGGGGGGGGGGGCCTCTCCCTGTGATCTTGGTTCCCAGGCAGGACTTTACAAAGGGATGAAACAATTTATTTACAAAGGGACAGACAATTTCAGGGAGGAATGGTCCATTGGTAGCTATTCGCCATGGTAACTAAGTAGAACCTCCGTGTCCAGCTACAGTATACCTCTGAATGCTGGTGCAAGGAGATAACATGAGGTTGTGGCCTCCCTGACATCTTTCAAAGCTTTCTAAGAGCATCTGCTTGGTTCCTGTGAAGGACAGGATGTTGGACTAGATGCCCCAGGGGTTTGATCTCACAGGGCTCTTCTGATGTCGGTATGTTGCTTGCAGCATACACTGAAACACTAAATGCAGTGACGTACTATTATTTGCCTCTTTTTCTCAATATCACGGGGAGATGGGGGTCCGGGTCAAATCGGACCCTCAGTGATAGCCCATTTGGGGTCAGGAGGGATTTCCCCCTGCACAGGACTCTGGATCTCCTGCCACCCCATTCTCTCCAGGCATCAGGAATTTTGGCACCCAAAGGCAGGAAGCCGGGCAGCATAAAAAGGGGCCGTTCTTAGTTTTTAATTTTATTAAAATTAATGTCATTTCCTTCTAGAATTGCAGCAAACATGATAAGAGACGTATTGGCCTTGATGCTGCCGAGTGATTCAGCAGACTGTGGATTTAAAAGACCACATTTGAACAGTGCAATCTGAGGCAGAGCTATAGCCCTTCTAAGGCCACTGATCGCGATGCCACGTGGAAGGATGGAACTCTGCCTAGGACTGCAGCACCCATTTCTTAAGAACGCTTGCACCTGCCACCTTGCCTCTCACCTCTGGTGGTGTTGCGGGAGTTGAGGTTTCATGGGAAATCAAGTCGTGAAGGAGCCGCCACCCGCCCAACAGCATCCCTCTGGGCCTCCTCCTTTGCCGGCCCCACCCTCCTTCCCTCCAAGGGCCATTCCTCAAATGGCACGTCTCTCTGAAGTATCATTAATGCAAGGGGTTGCACACGGCCTTTGAACAAACATAGCCTGCTGGGGGGAAGAATGAAGCGCTCAAAACACTTGCTGAAATAAGCAGTTCTCCGCTCTCCCTCCCCTCTCTTCCAAATGTCAGCAAGCCCAGAATGGAAAAGCACCAGAGCAGAAGGTAAAGGAAAACCTGGCCACAGTGGGGGGGGGGGGGGGGGGAGGGGGGCCTTGCTCGCTGACTTGGAGGCCTGCTGAGAAAAGGCAACAGATTTCTCTCCCCTCTCCCAGAACTGCTCTTAACAGCTTACCCAGGATGCTCTGAGAACGGCTGGTCCAGCTCATGTCCTGCTCTTCAGTTGCAAACAGAGAACTGAGGGAGGGGCCATGGCTCAGTGGCAGAGCCTCTGCTTGGCGTGCAGAAGGTCCCTGGATCAATCCCCACCATCGCCAGCTGAAAAGGACCAGGCAGCAGGTGATGTGGAAGACCCCAGCCAGAGACCCTGGAGAGCTGCTGCCAGTCTGAGTAGGCAAGACTGACCCTGATGGTGGTCTGATTCAGTAGAAAGCACCTTTGGGTGTTCATGTGTACATGTTTTAGAGGGGCCGTGGCTCAGTCGTAGAGCCTCAGCTTGGCATGCAGAAAGGTCCAGGTTCAATTCCCAGCAGCATCTCCAGTTAAAAGGACCAGGCAGGAAGTGATGTGAAATTCCTTTCTCTGCCCAAGACCCTGGGGAGCCGCTGCCGGTCTGAGTAGATAAGACTGACCTAGATGGACCAAGGTGGTTTCATGTGTTTTGAGGGCACTTTGGAGCCAGCCACAGGAGCAGAAAGGGGGTGGGGAGGAGGGGTGCCAGCAGACAGAGGGGGGGGGGGGGGACACAGGGTATGTGAATGTCGTCCGTGTGTGCCTCAGTCAAAGTACATTCGACTGTTGAACATATTTGGTGCAACATTTGTGGCATTCTCATAACAAACAACCCCCCACCCCCAAAAGCAGCCACCGTAGACCGGCTTGCCAAGAAGTGTGAACACGAATCTCCCCCCCTTCCCAGTCTACCTACCATCAAGAAAGGAATGGAAAGGGGGAGCGTAGCAGGGGCCGAGAGCTCTGCCCTGGATGGAAGCAGGAATGGTCCTTAATGCTATTCCTATGGTAGTTATGCATATAATGTGTGTCTCTCACACACATGGATAAAATATGACTCGAATGTTGATTTATTGGTACATGAATAACATTTGCATTTACAACTTAATGGGGGAAATTAGGCAAATGGGAACCCAAAATGGCCCCAAACTAGGTCTGTGGGTTCCATGTGTCGCAGGGTAACTTCCAGAGCGGCCAGAGGAGCTGGACCTCCACAGACCATTGGCAACACAGCCTGCCCCCCAGCTGACCTCTGGGGCCACAGTCACTTCCCATCCATCCTTCTGCAAGACTGAACCCCCCCCCCCCTTCCCAGGAGAACAGGCGTTATCCTCTCTTGGAGGACTCCCAGAGTGCTCCACTCTTAAAGGGCAATTACTCCTTGGCCTAAAGGGAGCCTTATGTAGAGCAGAGCCATAATTATCATTAATAATGAGAAAATGGCCTGGCAGAGTGCCAAACGGTGATCTGTTTGTGTAACCGTTTCGGGGCGGGGTAATACGGGCTGAAGGGACAAAGCCCTGCGTGCCGCCAGGAAATCAGGACACCACCCCCCTTTCTGCCTTTGCTCCTTGCTAGCAATCCCGTGCACTTGGGAAGAGCGGCGGCAGAAGGGAGCACCAGCGGAGGAAAGAGGCCTTTTCAGTCTTGTCAGAGCTTTGACCCTCAATCAGCCCTCCTTGGTAACTAGGGAAGGAAGCCACACTGAAGATTTATCCCTGTGTGGAGATGTTTCTTCCTCTCTCCTTTCCTCCAGTGGGTCGCAGGTGCGCATAAGGCGAATTTTAGTGGCAAAGCTACTAGAGGGGAAGGGACTTAAGAAGTACCTCTCTCTCTTGCCATCCCAGCTTCAAGTTCTGATGCTGCATTAGGTAAAGGTTTCCCTTGCTCGAAAGCCAGCTGAATACAACTCTAGGGATGCAGTGCTCATCTCCGTTTCCAAGCCGAAGAGCCAGTGCTGTCCAAAGACATTTCTGTGGTCATGTGGCCGGCATGACTAGATGCCGAGGCGCATGGAACACTGTGGACCTTCCCACTGAAGCGGTACCTGTTTCTCTACTTGCAATTTCTGGCTTTCGAACTGCTAGGCTGGCAGGAGCTGGGACCAGAGTCAGGAGCTCACTCCATCATGCAGCACTCGAGTCTCGAACTGCTGAACTACTGACCTTCTGGTCTGCAGTTCAGTGTCTTAACCACTTGAGCCACTGCAGCCCCGATGCTGCCTTACCCCTCCAAAAAAAACAGTTCACAGCCCTGACTGTCTTCTTTTAAAACCCCTTTCTACTTTCCACTTAGTAGTCGTATCATTCCATTCCATTCTGTAGCTTGACATTCCTTCTCTCTCTCTCCTCTTGTCTCTTCCTCCTTTTCTTCCTCCTCCTTTCTAGAAACCTTGTGAAGCAGTGGTGGACAGGGCTGGTTCAACAGAGTGGTGGGCTGTGGAACTTCCTACGTGCCATTTGGTGGTGTGTGCAGACAGTGGCCTCCTCTTGGGTCATTCCACCTGCAGACTCTGAGGTGCAGGAGAGCAACATGACCTTGCCAGAAAGTTTTCTGGGCTCTGACCCACAAAATGTAAAAACAGACAGCTGTTTCAGAAGAGGAGGGAACCCACCCTGTGCTGGACCGTGGGGGCAGGGGGGCACTTCACCTTCAGAACGAATTGGGAGTGAGCAATCTGGCTCCTGCATAAATTAGTTTGCTCTGGAGCCATCCCTTCCTGAGCTAAGGCAAAAATGTGTGAGCCGGAGGCTAAAAAACTGTAAGCTAGCTCATATTAACTCAGCTTAGAGGGAATGTTGGTCGCTGTCCCCTACCAGTTCAGCCTCTAGCTGCGCCTGGGCCGAGCTGGTCTGTTTTGACAGGTGGCTGCTCTCCAGGAGAGAAAGAGCTTTCCCGCTCCCAAAGGCCCATTACCTGGAGGTGCCGGGGGCTGTGCGGGGGACCTCCGGCACGCAAAGCAGAGGCTCTAGCACTCCCCCCCTCCAGCCCTTTTGCTCCCCAGGGCTTGGCAACCCTGGACTCGGCCTTGCTGGCAGGATAACAAGAGGGTTCCTTTTCCCTCAGCCCTGTCGCGTCTCCTTCCTCTGGAACAGAATACAGCGCGGTGCTTGCCTGCTGACAAAAGAGCCCCTTATAATGGGGCCTATCCAGGATATGAAATGTATCCCTGGGAGATAAGCTGCAATCCCCCGTCAGTCATCCCCCTATCTCTCGGGCATCAAAAGGCTCATGACGAACCTGATCAGCAGTGCGCACGGCAGGCAGGCTTGGCACTCGCTTTCCTCTCCTTTATTCTCCTTGTCAGTTGGGTCCCCCCCCCCTTCCTTCCCGGCATTATATATAGGTTCGGGGGGAAACAAAAAGGGAATAAAGCCACCGACACAGCCGGGAAGGGCTGTCATGAGAACACAAGAAGGCGCCTCCTACGGACTCAGACCTTGCTTGACCGGTCAAGGTCACCCGCTCTTGGTCCCAGGCCGGGATGAGGTCTTCCCCACTATCATCACTCTGTCCTTCTTCGAACTGGAGCTGCTGCTGGGGATGGAACCAGAGACCTGCTGCCTCTGACCACCTTCCAAAGCAGCCCTTTTCTCCAGGGGAACTGATCTTGGTCATCTGGAGATCAGTGATAATAATGGGAGATCTTTTCCCCACAATTTTCTTGTGGCACTCACTGCCACAGGATTTAGCAATGGCTGGTAGCTCAGACGGCTTTCAAGGTGACTAGACAAGGAGAGATCCATCTCTCCTGTGTTGGTGGTTATGAAGGCTCAGTTGGAGCTCCCGTGTTCAGAACCAGTTTGCCTCTGTGGCCAGTATGCCTCTGTTTCCTGCTTTTGGGCTTGCGTTAAGCATTTGTGGGAAGCCAGCTGCTGGAGTAGATGATGAATTATTTTTATTTAATTTAAAATAGTTTTGCTCCTCATATGTTCTCGCCTTAATTAAAGGCCTGAGATGTTTTTGCACTTTACTGTCACATTGCATTATGGGTTTTGGAATATTAACGTTGCTGCCCGAAGAGCGAGTTGTTCACCAGTGTGTGCATTTTGCTCCGGAACAGAGACTGGTTGGTTGCGCATGAAATGGTTAAACATCATGAAGCGCCCTGACTCTTGTCCCACCTCAGTGGTCAGTCCAGAGATGCTGTTAATTAAACGCCCAGGATGGACCGGCTGCTTGTGATGTCTGCTCCTGGCATCATCGTGTCCTTCAGCCGATTGTTTTCTCTGCCAAATGTGGGAAGGGCAAGAAGCACTGATTCCCACCTATTGATGGCCAGGCAAATCGATGCTATCTCCTTTTTCCACGCCAAGGTGTGCATTGATTTTTGGTGCTGTAGCTGCCTGCCTGCTTATGTCATGTCTGAACTTTCTGCAACTCAACCGTTTAGTGTGCAGAAAAGGAGGCCCTGTTGCCATGAAAACAGATCTCTGGATGACAGCGTAATGCCGAGTTATCCCTGTTTCCTTGGACCACACTGAATGCATTTTAACCTTGATAAGTCAATAACTTTGTACAAAAGGAGCCAGAGCCGATAGGGCTTAGAATGCATTTAAACAGGAGGGGAAATGCCCCTGATTTGTAATCTGCAGGAAATCGCTCCAGTTGTGCAGACCAATCGCTTGCTGAAAAATAGGTTGACATTTTGAACAACAAAGCCCGGCCTGGGCGGCCATCGAGAAAGGTCCCGGGCTTTCGCTGCCCTCGTTAAAAAAAGAGTCCGCGTGGGAGAGGACTCTGGAAAGATCGGTGGGGTGGAGCTCAGAGAGTGCGGGGGGGTGGGGGGGGCCCTCTGCCGCCCGTGTGCATCCTTCCGAGCACGAGAAGAAGGAACTCGGGCCTCTCTCTGAAGCAACCTGGGTGGGGTGGGGGCAGCTCTAAAGCGGGGAGAGGCGGGGGCAGAGGAATGCTGGCTGTAGAGGGTCAGGGCTGGAGGAGGGAAGGTGGCTTTGCAGGAAGGGGAGGGAACGGAGACAAGTCACAGCAGCAGCAGGACACTCAGGGCGGATTCAAGGCATTCGGTTGCCCCAGGCAAAAAGCACTCAGCCCCCCTCTCCCCTAGGCCTACATCACTACAGGGGCGTGGCTTCTTCCTGGCAGTCAGTTGCTGGCACTGGCCTTGGGCATGCCAGCCACCTCCATGCCATAGCTGGGAGCAAGCTGAGCCCCTGTGAAGCATCAGTGCCCTCATTATGCCCCCCACAACAGCCCCCTTGGGTGGCTTGACTGAAGAACCAGTCCCGGGAAAGTCAGAGAGAAGCTCTGGATGAGGACAGGCTCCCACTATGAGTCCAGCAGGAGGAGGAGGAGGAGAAAAAAGAAGAAGAGGAGGAGGAGGAGGAGATGGAGATTGGATTTACACCCTGCCCCTCACTACCCGAAGGAGTCTCAGAGCGGCTTACAATCTCCTTCCCCTCCCCCTCCCCACAACAGACACCCTGGGAGGTTGGTGGGGCTGAGAAAGCCCTCTTGAGAACTGCCCTTGAGAGAACAGCTCTGTGAGAACTGTGGCTGACCCAAGGTCACCCAGCAGCTGCATGTGGCGGAATGGGGAATCAAACCTGGCTCTCCCAGATTAGAGTCCGTGCTCCCAAGCACTACACCAGACTGGCTCTTGGTTCTTGGCAATGGTTCCAAGAGGAGAAGACAACCTGGGCGTTGACGGAGGTGGTGGCAAAATCTAGGGGCCCCTGTTGCTGATGGTGACGGAGCAGAATGGGTGCAAGGCCTTCCCCTGGTTCAGTCCAGTCTTCCATGGCAAGAGAACGGAAAGACGCTGGCCTGCCCCCTGCGAGGGCCGATGATGTCCGTCAGCGCAGATGATGATATGGGGCTATGCTGGCCAGTGGACCCTCGGATGCCATCTGCAGGACTGTTGCTTATTTCCTGCGTCGCTTCCTTTTTCTTAAGAAAACCCCAAAGCGGCTCATAAAGGCAAGCGCCTAGACTTGGCTTGATCTCGGGCAGGCGTCCCCAACGTGGTGCCCATGGGCAGCCTGGAGCCCGCCTGATGCCCATGCGCAGCCTTTCCGCATGCCTGCCACGTGTTTTGAGGCAGTGATCGAGGCCAGATGGGGCTTTTGTCCAGTAAGACTTCTGATGGGCCCCATTGGTGAGTTGGCTGGCTGTGCAGTTTTTTAAAAGTTGGTGTGGCAGCTGCTGGCCAGCCCCCACAGCACAAGCCTCCTCGCCAGTAGCCCCACGCAGGCCCCTGCCTCGGATTGCCACAGCCTGACCTTACACAACAGTCAGTTGTGCTGTACTGAATGGGGTCTGAAGAGCACCTCACCCGACTGAGAGCCAGTTTGTTGTGGTGGTTAGGAGCAGCAGACTTGAATCTGGGAGAACCGGGTTTGATTCCCCACTCCTCCACACGCAGCTGCTGGTGTGACCTTGGGTCAGTCACAAGTTTCCTCAGAGCTGTTCTTTCAGGAGCAGTTCTGAAAAGCGCTCTCTCAGCCCCACCTACCTCACTCAAGGGCAGTTCTCGAGAGAGCTATCTTAGCCCCACCTGCCTCACAGGGTGTCTGTTGTGGGGAGGAGGAGGGGAAGGAGATTGTAAGCTGCTCTGAGACTCCTTTGGATAGTGAAGGGTGGGGTGTAAATCCAATCTCCACCCCTCCTCCTCCTCCTCCTCCTCCTCTTCTTCTTCTGAACTGAGTAGGACCCACGTCCAAATTCAGTGTGTAAGACTGGGATTCATTCATGAATTTGCATTAGTTATAGTCCTCCTTTCTCACTGGGACTCACAGCAGGTTACACAGAATAAAACAGTACAATCAACCGAGGGGGACATTCAAAAGGTAATGCAACCGTGGGCATTTGACTGGTAGAGACCTGGAACACCGGCCAGAGGTGAAGCCCAGCAGAAGTGCTAACGTGACGTGTTAAAGAAAAGCAAAAGTGACACAGCAAGCCCTCCATGGCCTTGGCAGGACTGCCTACTGGGGTGCCGACACACAACTCTGCTCACGTCAGCAGAGGCTTCTGCAGGTGCCAACCCGAAAGTGGGCAAACTCCACCACTGCCCATATGCCAGTGCTCTCTTCCATTGTAGCACCCGCCTTGTGGCACGGCCTGGCCCAAGAGGTCAGGAAAGCTCCCATCTCCCACAAAGTACACAGAACTGGGCCGCTCAAGAGGGCTTTTCTGCCCAGGGGGAAAGGCTGCACAGCACAATGGTTTCACAAACTCACTTGGATAAATGATTGGGGCTTGTGGACTTTACTGCTGTGCAGAGAGTATTGTAAACAGGATCCTCTTGGTGTAATTTCTGTGCCGCCCATTGTATCCTGTTAAGCCCTGACCTGATAGACCAGGCTGGCCTGATCTCATCTCAAGCAGGGTTGGCATCGGTTAGTACTTGGATGGGAGACCACTAAGGGAGTCCGAGGCTGATACACAGAGGCAGGCCACAGCAAACCTGCTCTGTTTGTCTCTTGCCTTGAGTACCCCAGAAGAGGTGGTCATCAATCAGCTGTGGCTAAATGTGCCTTTCCACCATCACCCCTGTTAGAAGTGGAGGACTTGGTGCTGTCTCCTGTCTCAGACCTGAGAAGATGGCACCAGAGAGTTTAGACAGATAGAGAGGTCAAGACACACAGAGCCTCCTTTCCTTCCTGCTATCTCATCCTTTCCTTTGAAGTAGAATGCGACTCTCGGGGGCAATTTCCTCTGCTTCCCTTTCCCTCTCTCCCACTCACTCTCTCTCTTGCATGCAAGAAGATCACCATCCAGCTAGTTAGAATAGGTAATCTATAGCTATCTCTTACCTGCACTCTCAAGCAAGTATTTCCTTTAATAAATACTTATTAGTTTTTAGACTAATTGCTGACTCCCTCTGACTTTGTAAGTCTGTTGCCACACCCAGCCCCCCCCCCCAAGCTTTGCTGCGTTTGAGCCTTTGTGCACTCTGCTATATTTCTCATGGTTCCCTGGCAGTGCCTAGTCCAGTGAATCCAACAGCCACCATGGGGTGCTGTGACTGAGCAGGTGGGCACAAGGGTGGGGTTAGAGTTTCCCTCAGCCTGTCTCACAGCCAGCTCCTGGAACAAATTTAGAGTCCAACAAATTAAGACCAACACTTTCCTGAATACTTTTTCAAAGCTGGCTTCTGGCAGTTCCCAGGAAACACACACTGCACCACTCCATCCACGCTGAGAAAGGCTTACACTGGGAATAAAACTTTTGTCGGTCTTAAAGGTGCCCACGGGACTCAAACTTCGCTCTGTTGCTTCAGACCAACCCTGCTGCCTGCCCGAATATACCTTATAGTTACACATTACAGAAAGAAGGGAGGGCGACAACGGCCAATGTCCTGTCTCCTACTGTTGCTCCCCTCATCTCTCCTCCAATAGCAAAGAGAGATGGTCTTAGGGCCACTTACTCTGGACTGGGAAGTTTCTGGAGGTCTGGGGAGGGACAGTGGGGTACAACGCCCTATGGCCCACCTTCCAAAGCAGCCACTTTCTGCAGGGGAACTGATCCCTGTTGCCGGGAGTTCATTCATAATTCTGGGAGATCTACTCCGGGCCGCACCAGTAGGGTGGCAACCCTACGGCCGAGCCAGGCATTCCAGCGGTTCAGAGGCAGACATTTCCATGTGCATGCACTTGTGGTCTGAAGAACTGTGCCAAGCACAGAAAGGTGATACCCAGTTTCAACCTTGCTGGGCCTCCAAGGTGCCCACAGAACCCAGACTTCTGTAGGGTCTGCCGCCGTTGAGTCCGACAGACAGAGAGAGCGTTTCCGTTCCGTCGGGATCGGGGACTGCGACTCCCGTCGCCCCTCGCTGGCGCGGCGCTGGCCGGCCCTTGTGGCTCCCTGCCCGGCGCCGGCGCGCCTTTCCGCCTTGGCCGCTTCGAATTTTGCCGCGGAGGCGCCGCGTGGCCGCAGAGGCCCCGCCCCCCGGGCGCGGGCGGGGCGGCGAGGGGAAGACGCTTCGTGGCGTCGCCGGGGCAACCGCGGCCCGGGGATAATGGGGGGCGTGGCCGAGCCGCGTGCGCCTGGCGCCTGGGAGCGCGCGCGCCGCCCGGCCGGCTCGCCTGGGCTCAGTGTCGCCGGAGCCGCCGCGGAGGGAGGCAGCAGCGCCGGAGCCTCCCGCTCTGGGGAGCCAGCCAGGCCCGGCCGCGGATGCCGGCCCCCTGCAGGCCCGGGCGGAAGTCGCTGCCGCTGCCGCTGCTGCAGCGCGGCGTTGCTGGTCGGGGGCCGCCGAGCCCGGCATGGCACATTGACTCTCCCCGGCCGGCCGGCCGCCGCTCTGCCTTCTCCGTTTTCGCACCGAGCAGCTCCTGCCGCCTCGTCGCCTGCCTTCCATCCCGCTTTGCTTTGCTTTGCTTTGCCCGCGGCGGCGGCGGCGGCCTCCTCCTGCGGCGGGGGACCCCGGCCGCGCTCTCGGCCCCGCTCGCCTTTCTCTGCGGCCGCCACCCCCCCCCCTCCCTTCCTCCCCCCCCCGGGCGGGGGCCCTGGAGGAGCCGCGTCGGTGGCCCGGATTCTCTCCCGGCGAGCACACAAAGGGAGGGCGGGCAGGGAAGGAGGAGCCTTGTTGGCTGGCTTCGGCGTCCCCGCTCCGGGCGCCGCCAGGATGTGAGCCGCTTGCAGCCCAGGCAAGCGCTGCAGAGCCCCGGCGGGCGGCGGAGGATGCGGCTGGCCTGCCGGCCCGGGCTGCGGCGCTTCAGCTCCTCCTGGATGCAGCAGCGGCGGCTGTGACGGGCGGGCGAGCCTCGCCGGCGCCTGGGATCTTTCGGCAGCGGCGGCGCCCCGCTCGATTCCATGGCTCGGCGGACCAGGCGGCTCCCGGCAGCGGCGGCGGCCGCCTGAAGACGGATCCGAGCGGCGGCGGCGGCACCTGGCGGGTAAATAGAGGCCGGTTGTCTGTCCCCGTCCCGTCCCCCCCCCCCCCAGGCGAATTCCGGGGCCGGATCGTGGCCGGGGGGCAGCCGTGAGCCCGCCTGGCCGTGCCCTCCGAGGGCCGCCTGGTAGGCAGGCAGGCAGGCAGGCAGCTGCAGCAGCGGAGCCCGGCGGCGGCTGTCGGTGGAGCCGTTCCACCCCCGTGGCGAAGGGCCTGGCCGGCTGCCAGCCTGCTCCCGCTATGCCGTCGAGTCGGTCGTCCTGGAGCCGGCCTGCGCGGTCGGCCAGCGCTTGCTGCGCGAAGGGGGGCCTCGGGAGGCGGGGGGCGCGCGCCCGTGCAGTCGCCCCCCCTCCCCGCTCTTGCTGGGGGGGCCGGGAGGGGGGAGGAGCCGTCGAGGGCGGAGGCTGTTGGAATGGGGGGGGGGTGTTGTTGACGTATCCTCCTCCTTCCCTCCCCCGGCGGGGTGGGGTAATGAGAGCCCCCCCCCCCAGTCTGGCAGGGGGGCAAGTGGCATTTATCGCTACTGGGGCTCAGGAAATGAACGAAGGACGCCTTTGGTCGGGGAACGGAACCTCCAAGTTCAGAGGCAGTCTACTTCAAAAAAAGCACCTGCCAACAGCAGAGGGAGGGTTCCGGGGGTCATCTGGCGGGCCCGCCTTGGAGAAGTTCTGGGCCAGCAAAGGGAGTTTCATGTTCCGACAAGCCTTCCTAGGGAGCAGGGCGGCTCGGAGCGGAACCTCCGTCGACCGAGGCCGGCGGTTCTTGCCGCAGGCCTTCCTGAGGCATCTAGAAGGCTCTTTGCCTCTGTCGCGAAGCCAGGGGTTGCTCCGCGGACTGTCTCTTGCGCTCCACTTGGATGAGGAGGGGCATCGCGGGGGGCAGCTTGTCTCTAGAGAGGGTCAGGCGCCGGAAGCACAAGGAGCTTGTTTGCCATCGGTGGATGGGCAGTGATGGGCAGGAGTGGAGGGAGTGCACCCGTGGTGGTGCGGGTGGCTTTTGCAGGAGGAACCGAAAGGGATGGTGCAGAGGCAGGGAAAAGGAGGTTCACGCCCTCCACAGGGATCTTTCGGCTGTGGGCAGATCTGTCAGCTGGCGGGGGGGGGGGGTGGCCCTGTGGGTCTCTGCCTGCTTTGGAAGCTTCCAGGTCTTCGATGGCGCGCTCACCCTCTTTCCAGCGCTGGATGGTGAAAGCCGAAATGTGGTGCCTTCACTCTCCTTCTCATTCCTAATGACCCTCCAGCTGTTTAAGAAATTTTGGGAAGGGTTGGCTGTGGTCTGCTCCTTGTTAAGCATCTGGAGGGCTGGATGACAGGCACCCATAGCCAAACGCGGACCCCCCCCCCCGCCGCCGTTGTGATTCCCCACATCTGTGCTTCTTGCATCTGCTAACCTTCCAAAGGAAATGAATGTGCAGAAGAGTGGGGAGAAGGTGTGAAATTGAGGCCCGGTGGTGCTGAGTTGCTTTGCAGGAGGGGGCTGGGTTCTGAAGGCTGGGGCTCCCCCAGAGCTACTGATGACAGCTGGTAGCCCCCCCCCCTTTAGTTCCCCCCTCAGAGCTGGTCCCTTTTATGTGGCTGGGAAGGGACACAAATGTGATCTTTCTACCTGAGCTTGCGGCCATGGCAGAGAAGATTTGTTGCCTATGCTGGTGAATTAATCTGGTACCCCAAGGACATAGGGGGGGCCTTTGGGGGCTGCCACTTGGAGGACTTTTGTGTCCCCCAAGCAGAAACTGGGGTGTGTGCTCCCAGGTAGAATCCAAAGGAGGAATCTGTTAAGCTCTGTTGAGTATTGTTTCTCAGGGGTGCGTAAGAGAGGGCTGTGTCTTGACCCTTGGATGCGAAGGGGTGTGTGTGTGGGGGGGGTCTAAGGAGATCTTCATGCAGGGGGACACCTTTTAATTTCTGCAGACTTGGAACTCGGTGAGAGACTCCACAGTGGGGGTGGCAGAGCTTGATTTATTTGGGAGGTCCATTCGTAGGCTTAGTAAAATGTTCTTCCCTCTTGAACGTTTGTATTTTAAAATGGCTGCAAGAACTTGGTAGTGGTGGCTGTCCTCCCCCGCCCCGCCCCCCATACAAAAATCCATTGTTGTCCTGAACAGGTTGATATAGTCTTGCTTCCTGCTGCAAGATATTTTAGGACTCTGCTAGGAGGGCTGTGAAAACGGTAAGCCCTGGAGGTCACTGCATCGTTAACCTGGGCTGAAGGGAGGTCAGCCTTGGACTGAGGCTTCTTGGCCAGACAGAGGCCCCAAATGGAACAGCCTGTGGTGTCGCCTCGCCTGTTGGATCCCGGCACAGGGAGGAGGAGGAACCTGGATGCTGTCCGACCCTGTTTGTGGATCATATTCAGCCCCTCTGGACCTGGTGTGGTAAGGCCTTCCAGGCTAAGCTGCTCCAAATTTGTTAACACTGTTTTGATAACGCCTGCTGTATGGCATAATCTCTACCCAGGTTGGGCCTTTGGGCAGGCACTGCATGGACCCAGTCTGGGGATGCCATGGATTCTGGGCCCGGAACCTCAGAGAGAACGAATTGAGGATTGAACCCATTTGTATAAAGCTAGCCCTGTGGATAAATGGGTTTCTGCTTTTGTAAATAATCTTCAGGTCTCATGTACAATCTTCCCAGAGGCCGCTGGTGCCTCTAATCTCACTCAGTAGCCTCGGGAAAGTACTCGACTTCAGGGTTTTTTCCCTAGACGCTCACGACCTCATGCCTGTTCTCCTATCTCTGATGATCAGACCTGTACTGTATCCATTCCTCCTCTTTTCTAAGGACTTAAAGTGACTTCCGGAGCAAAGTGGAAATCGCAATATTATTTAAATTGTATTTTAAAACAGCGCCTGCCTCTTGACTGCTGGAGCTGAGAGAAATGCTCACCTGCAGGCCTCCAGATGCTCTGTGCCCCTTGCCAGCTGCGTGGCCTGCGTTTATTTCTTTTGGAACGTTTGTCTTGCTTCTCCAGAATAGCAGTTCTAAGAAAAATTTAAAATGGCAGCATGCAAGCTTGAGCCAAAATTCAGAAATCAAAGCGGGAATGAAACTGCCGGAATGCTCTTAGGAAGATGATAATCCACTTAAGGCATTTTTCTCTTTTTAAAATGATTTTGAGTTCCTGGTCTTTGTGGAGAACAGACTGGAAGTCAGGCCAAAGAAGTAAGTTCCGAACCCTTCTGTTGTGCCTGGGGGGACTCCCTCTCAGTGGCACATCTTGGCTGTGGAGCACAGGAAGTCGGGACCGTGGTTCTGCTATGCACAGAGCTCCTTCCTTGCCTCTATTCAGTAACTGCATTTGGCTCTGGCTGATCAGAGGTAATTAAAGGGCATATCCTTGCAAAAGGCTCCCTTTGATCGTATGCAAATTTGTTAAGCAGACTCTGTCTTTTGTGCCTCTGGAAAAAGCTCTGCTCAGGCCAACCTGTTATGTCAGATGTGAATGACAAATTGCACATTGGGTTCTTCCTGCAGGCCAGGGAGAGAAAGGGACAGGAACAGAGGACATTTCTCCTTTTCTCTCCTGCCTGGCGCATTCTTCGGAAAAAGCTAATATTCGCACAAGGTAATTCAATCAAGCAGTGATTCCTGTCGGCGAGCGCAGCGATGACGACGCTGGGAACGGAGAGGCAGGCGCACAAAAGCCCTGCTGTATTACCTCCCGCTTGCCCCAGAATTGCTTTTCTCCCTCGAGTGAGCCGGCTAAAGCTGGCTTTATTATGTTAACCTATTTGCGTGTCAAGAGCTATTGTGCCGCTCCGTATCTCTGTTTGTGTTTGCTTGGCTTGGCGAAGAAAAAAGGGCGAGGGGAGGGGGGGGGATGGCCGGCCGGCCAGTGCCTGGCGCTCCGGGGGCAGCGCTCGGTTGCTAAGTGACTTGCGTCCCCGCTAATCGCTTATCTCCCAAGGAGTTGTCCTCCGTAATTATGAGCTGGCTGACATCTTTTGAAAGCTGCCTAACTGTGTGCGCGCGAGATCTGCATTGAGCAGAGGGGACATGGCTTCTCTTGGGCTGTATCCGTGTATGTGTTCTGCAGCATGCGAGCAAAGGACAAGGGGCCTTGTGCAGAATTGGACCTCTGGGCCCTCTGGTCCAGGACTGACTGGTGGTGTTTCTGCAGCAGGTGAAGGAGGCGCCTGCTCCCTCAGATTTGTGGGTTGGACCCAGAATTGTCTGCATGCTCTGCTACGGGGCTCTGTCCCCTTCTTTAAACATATGCCGTTGCCTGATGAAGAGCCCCGGAGCCAGCTGGCCTCGCCCAGGATAGTCTGTGCGGAGCAGCCAGTAGCTCTCAGCAGCATCTCCAGCAGAGGAGGGTCTTCCCCAGCATCTGTCAGAACTCTTTAACTTGAGATCAGTTTTATTTTAAATGTTTCTTACGCCACCTTTCAGCTCATCCCGGGGTCCCCGAGGCAGACCCTGTCGGGTTGAAAGGCCGCACAGAAATGTTTTAAATAGATAACAGTTGCTCCTTAGTGATATTCCATTTCTGCGCGTTTGAAGCGGCTGACAGTTGGACAATTAAAAGAGCAGTTGTGATAAAATCATAATCGTTACTAGCAGAACGACAGTCGGCTTCTTCCAGTCTGTAACGCCAGCACATTTTCTGTGTTATAGTTTTGTCTCCTCTTGCCCGCCTCCCCCCCCCCCCCCATCCTCCAAGTGCAGGTGGGACTGTGTGTGTGTGTGGAAAGGGTCTGATCCTTCAGTTCCCTTCTGCTAGCAGCGGTGTCTTATTTCACAAAAGGAGGGCTCCAGGCACTGCCATCCGAGGAATGGGTCTGCGAGATCCGTCCCATAGCGGGATCTGTCCCACTTCGCTTTTGGCAGGAAGCTGGGCTGAGAAGCTGGGCTGTGGTGCAACCTACCCAGTTGCACCACAGTTGCAGGATTTTATGTATTTGACCCCCAAAGGGCACAACAATATTTTAATGCTCCCTCTTTTGATTAAGCCCCGGTTTACAATTCACATGTTTTTTTCTTCCAGGGGGTGGGGGGAATCCATTGCTCTGTCAACTGTTTGAAAACCCCCCCCACACACACACACTTGTTTGGGTTGTTTTGGTTAAATCTGTGGGTTTCACTGAAAGGACATAGTTATCACTGAACTCTAACTGGGGAGGGGGTGATGGTTAAATCCTGCACAAGCAAGGTATTGAGTCTCAGCAGCCCTCAGTGGTGTGTTTTTGTGTATGTGTGTGTGTGAAAACTTGAGGTAGGAGCTACCTGTTGTATCAGTTGGGAGAGGAGGTATTGGCAAAAACAGTCGATCTTGGTGGTCTCAGATGGTGGAAGAAAAGCAGAAGTGAAAGATGTAGGACTGCAAAGGAAGCTAACCGGAGAGGGGACGGGAGCAGGTCTCCTTCTGCAGGGTACAGGAGACTCATCTGTTTTGCGTTAATTTAGTATCAAATACATCTTACTCTGAGAAAGAAGCAGAAATCTCTTTCTCAAGGCTGTTTGATCCCGGTCCCCAAATACTAAATTCTACAGACCCTTTTATTTTTTCGATGCCCGGTTTCTGAGTTATGGCCGTATTTTGTTCTGCATGCACAAGTGCAAAAAAGGATTGTGGCTGCTGTAAGGGTGCATTGAAGGCATGGCAAAGATCTATCCGTGGGTGCTTGAGAGAAGGGGATTAAAAGGTGTAACTAGTCCACATTAAAGCTTTTGCATTTGTGCCACAGAATGGACAGATAAGCATCTCTCGATCATACTTATAGACTCTTCGGCTTGCAGAAGAGGCAGCCTGCTGCATCTCTGTATGAGTGACTTCCTCTGGCCTGGCCTACTTCGGCTTAGGTGCTGCTGTGGGAGCAGCAGGAGTTCTTCTGTCACCCGTCTGGTGCTGTGGGATCATGATGTCCCTCTAGATGTAGCTGAACTATGTGCACTTTTGAGAAGCACCTTCACAACAGAGTATCTTGCAGAAAAGCATACAAGGGTAGGGTCCTCAGTGAGTGAGAGGCTCTTGGATTCTCAGGTTGCATGAATAAATGGTTTCTCCAGTCTTCAGAGATTTGGGCAGCTCTCCTGCAAAGATGGGGTATTCAGTTTTCTTCTCTGTAGATACTTCGTTTTTACTTCATTTCCCCCCCACTCTTCTCCCTCATGGGGACCCTGCAGGGGCTTCATCGTTCCCCCCTTCTCCAGTTTGCCCTTCCAACAGCCCCCCAAGGCAAGGTAGGGTGAGCACGTGTCTTGGGCAAAGGCCTTTCTGCGGAGGGGTTTGACGTTCCACGTCCTCAGGAAGGGAAGAGCTCACTTAATGGGTGCTCCAGAAGTTTATCTGTCCAGGAAGGCCGTGCAGGGCTGGAGCGAGGCGAGCGGGTTGATGCCACCCTCCAGGATCCCTGCTTGAAGGGGGAGGCTGGGAGATGGTTGCCAAGCTCCTGGGCTTGGGGGGGGGGAAGCAGCAAGGCTCCTTCTTATCCCTCAAGCTCTTTGACATCTGTGCTGGGTGAGAGGTCATCCGGAGATTTGGGCTGGGGTGCCACCAGCGTGCAGATGACACGCAGCTCACTCTTGGGCTTCCAGCTGATCCCGGGGAGGCAGCAGAAAGTAAACCCCAGAACTGGTGCTTGGAGGCAGCTTTGGTGTGGAGAATAAACTAAAGTTTAAGATCCAAGGAGGCGGAAGTGCTGCTTGCTGGAGGTCAGACGGTCTGACCCGGGATTTGAGGTGTCGCCTGTTGTGGGTGGGGCTGCACTTCCTCTGAAGGATGAGGCCCATAGTCTGGGGGTGCTCTGGGGCCCAGGCCGGCTGCTGGACAGTCAGGTGACAGCTGTGCCCAGGGGTGCCTTTCACCAGCTTCCACTGCTTAGCCAGCTGTTGCCTTTCTGGGCAGAAGGGATGTGGCCACTCTGGTGCCTGCCCCTGGAGACATCTAGGCTGGATTACTGCAATGCACTCTGGGTGGGGCATGATTCAGGGTGCTGGTCTTGACCATCAAAGCCCTGTATGACCTGGGACCAGCATCCCTGAAGGGGCTGCTTCCTCCCTTACGAACCTCCCCAACTGTTCCTGTCGTCTTCGGAGGCCCTGCCTTGTGTGTGGTGTTCCCTCCTTCCTGCCCTTTGCTTTAGTTCTTAAGTTTTTGTATGTGTGTTTTAGCTCAGTTTTAATTGTTCTAGTGATGCATTTTTGTTTAGTTTTGATGGGTGTTAAGGCATGTTTTTATTATGTATGTTTTTAAATGTGTTAGCTGCCTTGGTGGCCCGGATGAGGCCTTGAAAGGCAGGGCATAAATTTTGTAAAATAATAATGACAGAAGGAAGTGCAAAAGATTGGTCCAAACTGCTGATGCTTCCTGTGCTCAGGGTGGGTGGGTGGGTGGTACTGAAATCATAGGAGGCTGCTGGAGCAGGCTAAGAGGGCCCACCTTGGGAGGGACTTTGTTCTTTCTTCGGGATCTAATCTTACCTGCTGGGAGTGGCCAATGTCTTGTGGCAGAGGCCTGGAGACTCCACTTGAGTTTTAAATAAACTTGCAGATAACGAAAACTGAAATGTCAGTGTCTTTGTAAGGGTTTGAAGGAGGATTTTTTTTTGTTGGCAACTGACCCCAAAAAGATAAATTATCAGAGTGATAATGAGCATCACCCCTCCTTTCCAGAGAGACTTGATTCGATCAGTCTCTCTTTGGAAAATGAACATCAGAGAGCGTGCTTTGACCCCTTTGGGCGGAGTACTTTTCTCCCTTTGGGTTTTTGTCCTTCTGCTTAATGACAGGGCTGCAGACAGTTAAGTCCAGCCTTGCAAACAAATCTGCACAAGTTAACTCGTCCACAGTTTTGTGTGCGTGTGTGTGTTTTAATTTTCCTGCTTACCGAGGCCGTTTCAACATGGGTTATCTGTCTGGGTTGAAAAGAGATCAAGATGGGTAGCCGTGTTTGTCTGTAGCAGTGGAAAAGAGTCACTGCTTGCTGGACTAGCTGTGTCTGAAGAAGGGAGCCAGTGATTCATGAAAGCCCCTCCCCTGCAACAAATTTTGTTAGTCTTTAAGGTGCTCCTGAGCCCTGGCTCTTTTCTACTGGGTTGGGAAGGGTCCTGCCCCCCGCCACTTCCCCACAGCATCATGGCACACTGGGAATTTCCCTGGCCTTTTCTCTAGTCTTTCTCAAACCTGCTTTGGTCTGGATGGCTGCCCTGAGGGTGGGAAGGTTTGAATTTTCCTACCCACATGGTAGCCATTTCCCCTGATCCTGCAGTGGCCATCTTCCCCTGCCGTGATGGTATCGTTATTATTTTTTAAAAAAATGGGTGCTAGAATATAGTTATATTGGTATATGATTGTACAACAAGTTCTATACATTCCTGGCTTTCATTCAAGGTGGAGTGCAGTGTTTTTAGCAGTAGTGGATTGCAGTGTTTGTAGTAGTAGAAAAGAGCAAGGGGTCCTGTAGCCCCCTAAAGACTAACAAAATATGTGGCAGGGGAGGAGCTCACTGCTCACTTCTTCAGCTACAGCTAGAATGGGAGCCTTGTCTCTCCTATATCTTGGAAAGTGGAGTGATTTCAGATGTCGAATGACATTAGCAGGCGAATGGCAGAAGCAGGCGTGATTGACTTTCATTCAAAGACATTTAAGTCTTTAGCCTTTTCCCTTGTGGACATATAAGAGGAAAGGCTTGTCTTTGCAACAGAAGAGACTGGAGACTTTTTAAAAAAAATGGAAGCTGGGAATTCAGGGGATGTATTATGCATATTGTTATAATGATTATAGAGGTGTATAACACTATTCTAGTGCCCGTTTTAGTAATTGCAAAACCCTACTGGGTGGGGGAGGGGGTGGGGTGGCCGCTGTTGGGGGACTGGAGTGGGGAAATACGAGGGAATACCTGCAAGACGTGGAAGCCCTGTTTCCACCGTGCTTTTTCAGCAGCCACACCATCAATGCAGAAGCGACACAAGCTTGTCCCTTTATGGAAACCACCCTAGGCGTCCAACGTGGTGACTCGAGAAACTGCTTTTCAGGGGCTTCCGTGCCTGGACACTTGTAGCCAGATTGGGCTCACCCCAGGAGCACTTCCTTCCAGCTTGGAACTGGGACCTGGCCGTATTTGTTTTATGGGGTGTTTTCCAGCCAAAATATTGGCAGAAGGGAGTGGCACAGAAGGGGGCTGTCCTTGTGGAGGAGAAAAGGGATGGGGTGTCAGGCCTGCCTTGACAGATGGGCGGTCCAGAAGCAGACTCTGGGGGGCGGGAGGCCTCCTTTCCCCCCATCAGGGTCTCGATGTCTGTGTGGGTTTTTTTGCCAGAGAGGCGCACAAATGCATCTCTTTATGGCTGGCTGTAAACAAGCTTCCAATAAAGGCAAGTTAATGACCTGCAACTGACAAGAGCCTGCTGGGAATTTTTTATGGCCCTGGAGACTTCTCATGCCAAAGAGGAAGAGGGAGAGAGAGAGAGACTCGGCATTTTAACTCCCAACTGTGTTTCATGCTGCCCCCAAGTCCTTTAACACCCAGGCTGAAAACCTGTGGGGCTGGCTCAGCCTATTTGCCCTTCCTTGGTGGATGGGGTTCTGCCCCCCTCGGCATCTTGGGGCAGGCAGCTCGACTTGCAGGCCCTCCTCACTGTGCCCCCCCCCAAGCCCTTGGGTGTGGCTCGGCTGGCGAAATGTGCAGTACTCTGACAGTGAATCCGCCCTTCCCTCGGAGGCCGCGTGGCTTTCTGTGTCTCCAGGGTGCATAGATCTTTCCTCTGTCGGATGTGCAGGCACATCTTCACTGGGCATTTGGGCGTTGCTGGTGCGGCCCTGTGCTGCAGGCGCTTTTGGGTGATGGTTGCGGCTTTCCCTGACCCCTGCAGAGTCACTCAAGCCAGACTGCTGTCTGGGAGTGTGGGTTGTGGGCTGGGGCAGAAGGTGTGACTCGCTGGGAGAAAGTGGGGCTTGGCTGGGCAGGCTCCTGTGTTTGAAGGCAGACTAGACCGCAAAGCTCGCACGGGTTTGGCTCTGCGAGCTGGACCTACCTCACGGGGCTGCTGTTCTTGTCAAGATGGGATCGGCTTGCGCTGCTGCCGGCTCCAGCTCTTTCGTGACCTGCTTCCTGTTGAGTTGGGGATCCTCTCCTTGTGGGGCTTCAGGAAAGGCTTTTCCTTTTCCTGCTCGATCTCCCAGCTGCCTTGCCTTTGAAAAGCCTTGCGCTTTAACAGGCCGTCTTTTTCAAGCCGCCGGCTGCCCTCAGGCTGGAAGCGAAGCCTGCCTTTGTTGTTGGTAAGCAAACACTAATAAAGCTTTCATACCTTTTCAGGAGTGCTGGGCTTGAACTGTCTCGCACATCCAGACTGCTTTATTTCCCTGTCTGCAGCATCCTTCTGAGGATCTCGTGGTGCACAGTGCGGCTTTTAAAAGGCAGCTGCTGGCATGAGGCCGTTGGCCTTGGGGATTGTGGAGATGCCCTGTGGGGCAGAATGTGCCCCGCTCTGGCCTGCAGGCCTCATTCTGCCTTGCCCTCCTAGCGGTTGCCAACTCCCAGGAGGGGCTTTTCCCTTTTAACCTCCAGTAGCCGCTGCCACCACCTGTTCAGTGTAGGGGTTTCCTGCTGAGGGGAGCAGGACCCTCAGCTCCCCTTCCTAGCTCGGAGGCCTTGCCTCAGTGTCTCCCACTAGCCCAGCGCCTGGCTACCCATGAGGATGGATTGATGCTTTGTGTGCCTCTGGGAGAATAGCCAGTTGCCAACGGCTTGCCTGCCCCACTCTTGGGGCTCCCCTTTGAGACAGCGTGTCTGAAACAGTGAGGGTCTATGTGGTACAGAGAACCACTTCCAGGATCAAAAGTTTAAAGTGGTTATTAAAAAGAAAATGTTCGCAAACATACTTTTAGTACCATGCCTGATTGGTAAGATGCAAACCCTCTGACCCTAACTAGATTTTAAAATTAGGACATGCTCTTTATCTTCGGTGTCCTAGTTCTTTAAAGGTCCTCCGTTACCTGGAGGATTAGTCCAGCTCTTGAGCCCAGCCACATGGTCCAAAAAATGGCTGCCTTTTCCTCCCATCCTCAGACAAGAGGTCTGTTCAGCTCTTTTCCCAAAGAAAAGAGAGACCGCCTTCCCCTTGCAAGGTGGTTTTAACAAAACTGTGTTTCTTCCCCTTGACCCTGATCAGCCCAGGTCAAGGCTTCTTTTCCTGTTGTCTCTGAAGAGTTACTTCTTCCTGCCTCTCTAGAATTTGACCCCTCCCCCAACTCTCTATTTCCTGGCAGAAGAAGAGGTGAGAGAAGGGGGGTGGCTGACCCATTCCTTTGTCTAAATCCATTAGCATCTCTGTGCAGGTTAGCTGAGGTGCCAGCAAGTGGACTTCCTCCTCTGACTAGAGAAAAATGGTAAACTGCACAGGGAAGCCAAGCTTGTTGCCAACCTCCCAGGTGACTAGGCATTTCTCCACACCCTGCCCGGCAGCCAGTGTGGTCTAGTGGTTAAGAGTTTCAGAGCAGGATCTCGGAGACCCCGGAGCTCACTGGGTGGCCTTGGGCCAGTCGGCATGCTCAGCCTAACCCACTTCACAGGGTTGTTCTGAGGATAACACCGGGGGGGGGGGGGAGGAGAATGCAGTTGTAAGCCACCTCGAATCCCCACTGGAGAGAGGGGCATGATGCAAATAAAAATACACAATAAACTGATTCATGACTCAAACACAGAAGCACAGTTTTTCGTCTTTGGATTCCCCCCTCCCACCTAAGTTGCTAGCCCTCAAGGCAGTGGAGGGTGGATTTAAGCAGAGGCTGGTAAAATCTCAGGAGCCCCGGGGTGGGGTGGGGGGAGCAT
Source organism: Lepidodactylus listeri (assembly GCA_029233225.1). NCBI lineage: Eukaryota > Metazoa > Chordata > Lepidosauria > Squamata > Gekkonidae > Lepidodactylus > Lepidodactylus listeri. Next base: position 2,781,630 of record JARCFY010000013.1, on the reverse strand, counting down.
ATGTGTGCTGGGAGAGGTTTGAGACTTCTGGGCGGGTCCACAATAAATTAACATAAATTAAGCAAATACGTCTGGTGGCGGAAAGTGCCCTCAGCTTGCAGCTGACTTAATGTTGGCCCTGTGGGATTTTAGGCAAGAGAAATACAGAAGTGGTTTGCCCTTGCCTGCCTCTGCATGGCAACCCTGGACTTCCTTGATGGTCTCCCGTCCAAGTACAAACCAGGGCCGACCAAGCTTAGCTTCCGAGATCTGACCAGATTTACCATCTTTGCCCATCCAGGTCAAGGCAAGCAAGTATACGTACTGGTGCTTAATTTGCACAATTTCTGCATGTTGCAGAATTCTGCTTTTCTTCTGCCATTGTATACAGATTGGAGACATTCACTCATAGGAAATGAGATTGATGGTCTGTTCATTTGTACTGCGGGGTGCGGGGAAGAGAGAGGAGTGCGGCTCCCCTTGGCCTTGGATCCCATTTTGAGTTGGTAAATATGGATGGCTGCCTGAGTGAGTGAGGCAGAGAGTTGGCTTTGCAAGGGCCCGTTTAGACCCCGTTCTGGCCGAACAGCCCTGCTCTGGTCCTCCTTCCCCCAGGGACCGGCTGAGACTCCCGCGGCTCCAGTTGCACAGGGTGGATGGGGAGTATGAAGGATTAAGGGGAGCGCCCATTTTTCTAACTCAATAACAGAGAAGACAAGCTGGAGTCTGCAGTCCGGAGATATAATTAGTTTGCAGCCGCTGTGCTTCCTTGATTTAGCTTCCTCGAGCTGAACAAGACAGGCCTGTTAGACCCAATTAGCAGGAACATCCCCAGAGTGCTGCGATGGGCCGGATAAAAAGCCGTTTCCGAGCCTCGGAGGGGGAAAGACGGGACGTGGTTTTTTTGGGGGGTCTGGTCCTATGCATCAGCAGAGATGTTGTGCAGAGTTCCCTATTCTTTCCGTGACCAAGATACGTCTGTTAATCACAAGTAATAAAAATACAGAGAAGGGCATCCACGGCTCTTCTGGCTGATTGCACACAGAATATTGTCGGCATCTAAGTGGGTCACACCCCCAAAGGACATAAGAACATAAGAAGCCAATGTTGGATCAGGCCAATGGCCCATCCAGTCCAACACTCTGTGTCACACAGTGGCCAAAAACACCAGGTGCCCTCAGGAGGTCCAGCAGTGGGGGCAGGAAGCCCTACCACTGTTGCCCCCCCCCCCAAGCACCAAGAATACAGAGCATCACTGGCCCCAGAATGAGGGATCCTATCTATACCTTGTGGCTAAGAGCCACTGATGGACCTCTGCTCTGTATGTTTATCTAATTTCCTCTTGAAGTTATCCATGCTTGTAGCCACCACCACCTCCTGGGGCAGTAAATACCACATGTTAATCACTCTTTGGGTGAAGAAGTACTTCCTTTTGTCTGTTCTAACCCGACTGCTCAGCAATTTCATTGAGTGCCCATGAGTTCTTGTACTGTGAGAAATGGAGAAAAGCCCTTCTTTCTCTACCTGCTCTATCCCGTGCATAATCTTGTAAACCTCGATCATGTTACCCCTCAGCCGTCGTTTCTCCAAGCTGATGAACCCCAAGCGCTTCAACCTTTCTTCATAGGGAAAGTGTTCCAACCCTTTTATCATTCTAGTTCCCCTTTTCTGCACTTTTTCCCATGCTATAACATCTTTTTTGAGGTGTGGCGACCAGGTAGCCCAGCATCCTGTGGGACCCTTGGGTGGTCCAGGTTCCTGTTTCCAGCAGTGATCAGCCAGACACTTCTGGGAAGCCCAGAAATGGGAAGCAAGAGCAGCTGCCTGCTCCTACAGTTGCCCAAAGCGCCTGGTATTCAGTGGTAGACTGCCTCTGCATATGGAAGTCCCATTTAGCCATTGTGGCTTAAAGCTGTTTGTAGACTCATGTGCCTCCATGAATGTGTCTGATCTTTTCTTCTAAAGCACTGTGACTAGTTTGCTGCATCTTGTAGCAAGGAGTCCCCCTCAGGGAATTGCATTATCTGCCCACCTTAGTTAGGTTCAGTGTTCCCTCTAAGCTGAGTTAGTGTGAGCTAGCTCACAGTTTGTAGCCTCCAGCTCACAGATTTTTGTCTTAGCTCAGGAAGGATGGCTCCAGAGCAAACTCATTTATGCAGCAGCCAAATCGCTCGCTCACAACTTTAATGCCAGTAGCTCGCAAAGTAGAACTTTTGCTCACACAACTCCACAGCTTAGAGGGAGCCTTGGTTAGGTTAGATTTATCTGTTAATAACGTCTGGCTTTAATGCTTACATCTTATACCAGAAGCAAGGCTGGTAAAACCAGATACAAACATGACTGACCAGAAGCAGGGAGGGAAGAAGCAGGAAGTAAACACAATGTGCCTACGTCACCGGGAAGTGATGTAGGCGTGTTGGTTTTAAGCAGTGATGCTCTGGTTTTTGGGGTAAAACAGTATGGTTTGAAGCTGATTTTATTTATTTATTTATTTATTTAATGTATACCCCGCCCTATCCCACAAGTTTTGCCCCAAAACTGGAGCATCGCCCCCGGAATGCCTATCTCACTTCCAGGTGATGTAGGCACGTTGCGTTTATTTCTGGGTACGTCACGTCTGGGTCCCAGAATCCGCCCTCCATCCCTCCACCTGCTGGTCAGACAGACCTCCTGGCTCTGGGATTCGGAGGCTCAGAGCCTCTGAATGTGGAGATTCCCCTCCGTCACCATGGCAAGTAGCCACTGACAGACCTCTCTGTCTTCCATAAATCTATCTAATCCCCTTTTAAAGCTGTCTATGCCTGTGGCCATCACTACATCCTCTGGCATCGAATCCGACATTAGAATCACTTTCTCTGGAAAGAAATATTTCCTTTTGTCCTTCTTGAATCTACTACTCTTTAGGTTCATTAGAGGCCCTCGAGTCCTAGTATTTTGGGAAGAAGAGAAGAAGAGGCTGGCGTTATACCCCGCTTTTTCCTCGGAGTCTCAGAGCGGCTTACAATCTCCTCTCCCTTCCCCTCCCCACAACAGACACCCTGGGAGATAGGTGGGGATGAGAGAGCTCTCCTGAGGACTGCCCTTGAGAGAACAGCTCTGAAAGAACTTGTGACTGGCCCAAGGTCACACCAGCAGCTGCATGTGGAGGTGCGGGGAATCAAACCCAGTTCTCCCAGATTAGAGTCTGCTGCTCTTAACCATGACACCGAACTGGGAAAGGGGGGAAGAAGTCCTAGATCTTGGGCCTCTGAATGAGCGAAAGATGGGAATCTCACATTGCTTCAGATGGACTGCTTTTTGAGGGGGAGTCAGTTGACACATTCAGCTGGGGGTGTCTTTGCCCATCTGAGCATGCCTTGTACAAAGACATGGACGATGGTTCTCCTGATAGGACTTGGGGTAAGTGGGACTGTCCGTCAGCTGGGTTTCTGTTGCCGTGTTTCAGAAGATCCACTGCTTGTGCTGCTTTGCCCGTCCACAAAATCCACACTGGAATATTGCAAATATTGTATAGATCTATGGTGCGGCCTCATTTGTGTACAGTTCTGGCCTCCGTGTCTCCAAAAGGACATTGCAGAGCTGGAAGAAGAGAGGAGGGCGACTGAGATGATTAGGGGGTTGGGGCACCTTCCCTCTGAGGAAAGGCGGAAGAGTCTGGGACTTTTTCGTTTAGAAAAGAGATTACTTTGGGGGGGACGGGGACGATAGGGGTTTATAAAATTATGCCCGGGTTGAAGAGAATTGGCAGAGGGAAATTTTTCTCGTTTTCTCCAAATACTAGAACTGGAGGGCATCCAATGAAGCTGATGGAGCAGTAGGTTCAGGACAGACAAAAGGAAATACTATTTTCCACAGAGACTGATTTAAATATGGAATTCACTGCCAGAGGATAAATTCATGGAGGAGAGGTCTATTAGTGGCTCCTAGCCATGGTGACTGAGGGGAACCTCCACGTTCAGAGAGGCACCAAGCCTCTGAAGCCCAGAGCCAGGAGGCAACATCAGGGGAAGGCCTCGGCCTCTTCTATGCCCTGTTGTTGGCCCTCCAGGGGAACTGGCTAGTCTCTGTGTGAGACAGGATGCTGGACTAGGTGGACCATTGGTCTGACCCAGCAGGGCTCTCCTGATGTCCTTCTCAGGGGAAGGCCGAGGCCTCTCTGCCCTGTTGTTGGCCCTCCAGAGGAACTGGCTGGCCCCTGTGTGAGACGGGATGCTGGACTGGATGGACCCTCACTGGTCTGACCCAGCAGGGCTCTTCTGAGGTTCTTCTCAGGGGAAGGCCTCGGCCTCTCTCTGCCCTGTTGTTGGCCCTCCAGAGGAACTGGCTGGACACTGGGTGAGACGGGATGCTGGACTGGATGGACCCCCCCTGGTCTGACCCAGCAGGGCTCCTCTGATGTCCTTCTCAGGGGAAGGCCTCGGCCTCTCTGCCCTGTTGTTGGCCCTCCAGGGAAACTGGCTGGCCGCTGTGTGAGACAGGATGCTGGACTAGGTGGACCCTCCCTGGTCTGATCTGGGAGGCCGCTTTTTATGTCCATATGGAATGGGAAGGGCTGGTATCTGTGGGGCTTGGGGAAGCTCCATCTGCCTGGCTGGATTTCTCCCCCCTCTCCCTCCTTTTTCTCCCTGGCGAATCTGAGGCAGCAGGGCGGGCATTTTGAACTGTGTGCCCCTCTGACGGATACCGTGCACGGGGTGGGGCTTCCTTTGGGTCAGTTATTCTGCTTTGGAGGCGGGGCGGGGGGGGGAGTCTTTGTAAAGGCAGTTTTTTCTGCTGCCGGTTATTAATGTGGCATTGAAAAGATGTTCTGTTTAGCCACATGGGTGGTGGGTTTTATGAGCATAAGAATCCAGGCTCTGGTGTTGTGAACCTCCCCTGGATGGCTTTGGCTGTCGGTACAGCTGCCGGTCAGCAAGGATGGTGGCTGCATTAGTTCCCCCCCCCCCCTTTTAGAGAGACAGAACAGCATAAATCAACCTGGACCTCCCCATATGGGGGGGGGGGGGAGAAGAAGAAGAAGAAATTGGATTTATAGTCCCCTTTCCCTTCCCTTCCCCACAACAGACACCCTGTGAGGTAGGTGGGGCTGAGAGAGCTCTTTGCAGAACTGTCCTTGAGAGAACAGCTCTGACAGAACTATGGCTTGCGCAAGGTCATCCAGCAGCTGCAAGTGGAGGCGTGGGGGATCAAACCCGGTTTTCCCAGATTAGAGTCCGTGCACTTAACCATTACACCAAACTGGAGGGGGCAGTGTGGATCAGGGCCAGCAGTTTAGCGCTTCCATGCCCATGGACTGCCCCTTCCTTGATGGAAAGGGTCTTCCCTTTTTAAAGTATAGCATGATAACATTTGGGGGGGGGAGCTCTCTTTTCCCCAGTGGGGCATAAAGCAGAGTAAATTGGGAATGTTCTTGATCAGGGAAGAGTCCAGGGGCGCGCCCTTCACCAACACTGCAGTGGATTGGGGCTGCTTATGCTGTTTTTTCCAGCTAAGCAGTATTTCTGAGGCCGCTGAGCATGTGCCGTTTGGCCTTGAATATACCCCCCCCCATACACATTTCTGCCCCACCTTCCAGTGTTTGGCACTCTCCCGCTCAAGAGATGCTCACAGGCCCTGACCCTCGTCCTGTTTTGGCTATGGAATTTGTTATTGCAATAAAAGCCAAGGGGTTGTTAAAGGATGTCAGAGATATAAAGTGTGTAGTAAAGTTCCCTATCGAAGCCTTGGATTGTATGAATCTCGGTTTAATTGCCTCTTGGCAGGATTTATGTCGGTTATTCGCTCTTTATTTGGTGCGTGGGTTTCAATTCTTTTCCACCCTCCTTGCTCTTGTTCTTCTGATGTGGCGAGTGCGAGGGGGCTTGGGGAGAGGACTGCCCCCGGGGAGGGAGGAAGGCAAGAGCAACCTGGTCTGTGCGCTGACTTTCATTAAAGCTTGCCCACCGTTGTCATTCCCAAAGGAGCACAGGAAAGCCCCTCAGCGTGGTGTTGGCTGCAGAATTTAGCTGGCCGAAAAAGCAGGCAGGGGGAAGACAAACTGCTAGTCCCTAAGATTGCAAAGTAGTGTGCGAGCAAAGCCTGGTAAGGCTGCAGAAGCCAGCAGGGGTTGTTGGGGCACCCTTGGGCGCCTTTTCATTCCATGTGGCAGTAAGAGAGGATACGCCTTGCAGCCCTACTGTCAGCGGTGCCTCTTCCTCGCAGGGGGAGCGTTACTTCTTGGAAGAAGGCCCTTTGCTGGGTCCATTTCCTGCCTGCAAGCTGTGAGAGGCAGCACTTGGTTGGCTGGCAGAATGCTTGCTTGCTTGGCTGGCACATTTTCTTGGCTCCCCTGATTTTTGCTGGCAGCGTTGGCTCGGCATATGCCACCAGTCCCCCCCTCCTCAACCCTGGGGCTGCAATTGCCAAAAAATGCATCTGATTCAGCCGGAGTCATGAATTGTCTGCTCTGGCCGTACGCAACCATTGGGGAAAGGGGACAGACCCCGGAGGTTGTGTATAAAGCTCTTCTCTGGATGATCCCGTAGAATAACAGAGCTGGATCATGTCTGCTTGGAAGGACCTGGAAGTGCTGCCCGAAAGGAGGAGGAGGAGGGGCCGTGGCTCAGTGGCAGAGCATCTGCTTGGCATGCAGAAGGGCCCAGGTTCAATTCCCTGCAGGATCACCAATTATATGAGCATCAGGTAGGAGGTGATGTGGAAGACTTTCGCCTGAGACCCCAGAGAGAGCGGCTGCCAGTCTGAGTAGGCAAGACAGATCTTGATGGACTGAGGTCTGATTCGGTAAATGGCAGCTTTGGGTGTTCATGTATACATGTCTTCGAGGGGCCGTGGCTCAGTGGCAGAGCATCTGCTTGGCATGCAGAAGGGCCCAGGTTCAATTCCCTGCAGCATCGCCAGTTAAAAGGACCAAGCAGGCGGTGATGTGAAAGACCCCCACCTGAGACCCTGGAGGGCTGTAAAGAGGGGCTGCGGCTCAGTGGTAGAGCCTCTGTTTGGCATGCAGAAGGTCCCAGGTTCAATCCCCAGCAGCATCTCCAGTTAAAAGTACCAGGCAGGAGGTGATGTGAAATTCCTTTCTCTGCCTGAGACCCTGGGGAGCTGCTGCCGGTCTGAGTAGATAAGACTGGCCCAGATGGACCAATGGTGCATCAGCTTCATGGGTGGGTGTTCATGTGTGTGTGTTGGGCAGGGGAGAGACCTTGGCTCAGTGCTGGAGCATCTCATTGAGTCCCTGGCATCTCCAGGTAAAAGGATCAGGTAGGAAGTGGTGTGAGGAGGAAGCAAAGGGCACCGGTTTGCTGACTGGAGAATGGGGTGGGGGGAACCAGCTGGCTGTGTTTGTAACCTGGATGGAATCAGAGAATCACAGAGTTGGAAGGCCAGGAAACGGAGGCCAGTCTTACACTTCACTCGGTATGCGGAGATTTGCCCAGGTCTGATCTTGGTTGGCCTGCCCTGCCCTCGTGAAAGGGATGCGTGCATCTGTCCCCTCTTTCCCTTGTTTGCAGATGAAGTTGGACACTCAGATGAGGGTCCCTGCAATGGGGTGGGTTGGGGGCTTGGGTGCTGTTCTGTGTTTGTGCGCACACAGCTGGGGGCAGGAGGACCCATCCCAGGACAGCCGCCCGCCCACACAGGTGTTCCCGGGCTATTAATGTGTGGTGGTGGTCACGGGCTCCTGTTGTAATCATTAAAACTATTAGAAGGGAAACGTTTGCTGGAAGCGAATGTCGGGCCTCTCTCTGTTCTGCTTTGCAAACGCTCACAATTAATGCCAATCAGGAGCCGGGAAAGAGCCAACTTGAAATCGCGTCTGTTTGATCTCATTTGTCAGCTGTTGCCGTTCCGTGTTGTACATTTTCATACAATTGCTATAAACATAAAAGGGGAGAAGGGGGGGGGAGGGAGAAATGCCGCGTTTTCCCAGGGAGCGCTCGGCATTGTTCTGTGTGTTCATTTTAATCATTTTGCGTTTCTCTGCCTGTCACCTGGCCCTCGCCAAAGAAAGTCGGTCTTTGTACTACAGACACGCAAGGCTTGACAGAGGGGAGGCCTCCTGTTCCGATCCGGTGTTGAGGTTAGGCTGGATGATCTACAGCTAAATCGGGAAGGCCTGTTCCGATTTCCCTCTTCTGTGTGAGCTGTTCTTTTCTCTCTGCAATTAGGCAAGTGTTTAACTTAATTTTTGGCACATTCTGCCTTTTCAGTCCTTTAAGCTAAACTTTTTTGTCCGTGAAGGTTGGAGAAGTGAGAGTGGGAATTCTCTGACCAAAGCGTGGCAGACAGTTATGGAAAGAGGGCAGAATGAACAGCCCCCCCCCCCACGCGGATTCATTGAGATTGACATCATGGCAGTAGCGTGTTTGAGCTTCCTAGAGTTGGGCGCACTGGAAAGCGGGCAGAAACTCTGGTGTGCTTTTCTTCATCTTACCCGTTTGAGTTTTGCAGCCCGTGAAGTGTCCATCCCAAGCTGGAATCCTGTTTCCTGCAGCAGCCGGGTAGATGCCCCAAATGGGGTGTGAAGGCAGCAGTCCTCCTCTGCTTGACCCCCAGCGACAGGCGTTGACAGGTACAGTGCCTCTCCATGCGGAGGTTCCATTAGGTGGTCATGGCCCGGAGTTCATTCCCCTTCTTCAAGAATCTGTCTCTTAAAGTAGCTTATATTTCCTGATGTTAAGGAAGCTTTTTGCCTTTTGTCCAGAAAGGAAACTAGGAAGGGATCTTTTGTGTTGCCATGGAGGGTCCCCTCCTGGAGTAGAGCCCAACCATTATGACTCCTCTGTCGACTCCCATCTCTTGAGTACGGTGCTCTCCGCCCCTTGAACGTTTTGTGGTTTCAGCCAAAGTTACCATCCTTTGACTTCTGCAGTAACTGCTGCACACTTAACCCCTCTCTCATTCAGAGCGAGAGATCCGCCTGGAGAGAACTTTGTGTTGCAGAAGAGAGCGGAGGTGATGGACAGCCAGCCGATGGTAACCCGATTAGGCAGGGCGGCTTGGAAGGCATTCTTCCCCGGGAGTCCTGAAAAGGAGCCCCATCTGTCACCTGGTAAATCCCTTTCTTCTCGCCATGTGTTCCTTGGATAATAGTGGGGGCCTTCAAAAGAGCCCCCCCCCGCCCCCCCCCCCCCCGTTGCCCCATGCAGAAGAGGAGGGAGGGCCTCCCCAGGCTGGGCTGGTGCGAGACCAGAGCTGTGGGTCTCAGTTGTGGAGGCCTATTGTCTGGGTTCCCTCCCATGTGAGGTGCATCGCAAACCCCCAGATGACAGGGGTGAAAAATGGGCATCTCCATGGAGCTGTCACAGACCGGCTGCCAGCGCCCGGCAGAGGCAAGCAAGCAGGCTGCGGGGAAAGCTGGCAGGCGCTTATAGAGTCAAAGCAGGGCAGAAGAATTGTCACCCGGGCTTCCAAGGGGTCCTTTCTGTAAGAACTTTTCCGTGGAGGGAGCCCTGCATTTAGCATGTGTGCGAAGTGTGTGTCAGCTGACAGGTTGCTCTCATTGTGTGCTTGCTCAGCACTCTGATGTGGCTGTTCGTTGAGGGGGAAAGTTGGCCATGGGCGGGCATGCAGTCTTTCAGGGGAACCTCCCCCACTATTACAGACCATCTCCTTGGAGAGTCCCGGGGCCGTGGCTCCAAGGCAGAGGGCCCCAGTCCCTGACCCCTTCAAGTGCAGGATTTCCATTTGTGCATATTCCCGAGAGGGCTAGAGAGACCATAAGTCGGATTTAGTGTGATGCATTGTGGGTTTCTGGAGACAGTGTGCTGTTTGAGCTGGTGCTGGGTGATCTAAAGGCAGCCAGACCTGTAGTCGGATCTCTCCCTGCTGGAAGTAGAACCCATGGTGTGGTCCTGAGCAATGCTCCCTCTAAGCTGTGGAGTCTTGTGAGCAAAAATTCTACCTTGTGAGCTACTGGCATTCAAGTTGTGAGCGAGCGATTTGGCTGCTGCATAAATTAGTTAGCTCTGGAGCTATCCTTCCTGAGCTAGGACAAAAATGTGTGAGCCGGGGGCTAAAAAACTGTGAGCTAGCTCACACTAACTCAGCTTAGAGGGAACACTGGTCCTGAGTATAGAGCATTTTCGGTTGTTGGTTTGGAGGCTGGTGGCCTGGGCTGGGAGACTCGAACCCAGACCACCCAGGAGGTTCATTAGCAAAGATATTACAGAATCCGCCCCCCGGTTCACCCTCCCAAAGAATTTATTTTGGTTTTTTTGTGCCAAATGAAGTGTTCTGTGTAGGTCTGTAGCTTGCACTGCCAGTGTGATGCAGTGGTTAGACTAGGATATGGGAGGGCTGGGTTCAGATCCCCCCACTCGGCCATGGGAGTTTGCTGGGCGACTTGGGCCGCTCAGTCCCAGGACTCTGAGCCTCTCCTGCCTTCCCAGGGTTGTCATGAGAACAAAATATGAGGAGAGGAGAAGGATGTCAGCCGCTTTGGGTCCCTGTTGGGGAGAAAGCCAGATAGGAGTGAAATAAACATCAGAAATACAGGCGTGCTCTTCCGGCTCCACCTTTGCACCAATTTGTGCTGCTGTCCGTTTTAGCCACTTGCTCTGGCGCAGGCCACCTTGCCAGCAGTGCAGAGGGGCCAAAGCCGCTCCCTGGACTCATCCCCAGCAACTGCTCGTCAAAGGTACACTGCCTTGGAGCCTTGAGGCTCTCTTTAGCCTTCGTGAAGTCTTGCCCTTGGGATACTTAACCCCACTTCCTTTCTGGAGGCTCAGCTGGCTATGAGCAGAGGCTACGGGGCCACTCTGCAGGGACCAGGCGCTCTTCCCAGGGAGGGGGTGCTGGAGCAGTGGGGATCTGTAAAGCCTCTGGGGTCTGGCCGTGTGGCTGTGGGCTGGGCTGGGCACAGGGCAAGTGCCAGAAATGCAGAAGAGCCGTGTCAGCTGGCAGAAGCCATAAGAAGACTGTCTCGAGGAGTCGCGCCCTGGAGTGCTGATCCTCGCCGTAGCCCGGCCAGGCCGCTCAGCAATACCGATGGAGGGTGGGGATGACTGTAGGGGAACTGGGGCTGCCAGGTTTCTCAGTTTTGCTCTGGCCGTAGTAAGTGGTTGTTTAGCCTGGAAGGGATGACACGACTCGTGGTTTTCTACAGCAAAGTCATTGTTTGCCAGCCAGAGAGAGAGAGAGGGAGGGAGAGGGAGCTGATTCCCTCCGTTTCAGATCTTCTATTCAGTGCTTGTGGCTCTTAACCTTCTATAAACCAGTTTGGTGTAGGGGTTAGGAGCGTGGCTTCTAATCTGGGAGAACTGGGTGCACATGCAGCTACTGGTGTGACCTTGGGTCAGTCACAAGTTTTCTCAGAGCTGTTCTCTCAAGGGCAGTTCTTGAAAGAGCTCTCTCAGCCCCACCTACCTCCCAGGGTGTCTGTTGTGGGGAGGGGACGGGAAAGGAGATTGTCAGCTGCTCTGAGACTACTTTGGGTAGTGAAGGGCGGGGTATAAATCCAATCTCCTTTTCCTTTTCTGCTGCTGGCCTGTTCCTCCCCAGAAGTGGCTGTTCTCCAGAGACTTCAGGCTGGATCGGTGGCTCCATAGAACTTTCCCTGCCGCCAGGAGCCTTCCTCTGTTGCGATGAGAGGAGAGGTTCTTTGCCCTGAGAGGAGAGGGGGGGCAGCTCCCCCATTAGCATCCCAGGGATCCTCATCTCGTTCCCCTAAATTAGGATCGGGGCCTTGCTGACTGCGTCTGCCCCGTGGAGAGTACATACAGCACTCATTCTGCTTTCCTTCTTCAGCTGGCAAAATGTGACTCAACAGAACCCTGTGTCTCTTCACCCAGCTGGCTGCACTCCAGAAGTGTGTGTGTGTGTGTGTGTGTGTGTGTGTGTGTGGAGGGGGGACATTTCGTTTCAGCCTAGATGGCTTTTGGTGCCGGGCACCACCAGCCGACTCCTCGTCTGTTTCTCTCCTTCCCACCCCTCTTCAGCTCTGGGTTCAAAGTAAAATTCTGTGCTTGGACATTCTGAATTCTTCCCTTGTGTGGCAGCATTGCAAACGGAGTAGATTTGCAGCAGTGTTGGACTCTTATCCGTCCTGCACAACAGTTGGCTGAGCTGCTGTGACATCATGGAGCGTGTGCCAATGTGCTGGTGTGTGGAGAGGATGAGTGGCTGAGAGGATGATGAGTTGGGTGTTTTCCGGCTTCTGTGAGGGAAGACCGAATTGTCAGTTTGGCTGGACCCCAGGAAGGGAGAGGGTAGAGAGTTCCTAAGGGTTGGGGAGGTAAGAGGGAGGGGGGCAAGGCAGGCAACAGCCTAAGAAGGCAGAACTGGGGGACTGGGACTGCCAGCACTTTGAGAGACTAATGAAAGTGGTTCAGCAGTGGCCAGACAAAGGCCTTTAATTGCTGGTGAAAGGCAGCCGGAGGGAATTTTTTTGGCAAGGCATGGGATGGAGGTGCCACCACAGAGGGTGTCCTGCAGTGTGTCTGTGCCCATCTGACCACTGCTGATTGTGTTGGGGCAGAAAGCAGGTTGGCTTGCAGATCTGAAGGAAGGAAGGGGGACTTTTGGGATACCTTTGCTGTTCAGGGTTAAAGACCAAAACTCGCCTGGAAACCAGAAAGTCCTAGGCCGGGGTGATCTGGTTTCTCCTAAGCTCTCCACAGAGAACACCAGGAGCATTGAAATCAACATGTGTAGAGGGGGAGCAGGTGGGAGTGTTCTGACCCAGCACGTGATGATTGAAAAGTGGACATTGTGCATAGGGTTTGTCCGGATGCCTGGGGAGACTGGTTTTTCTAGCGCTCCTGATTCTGGGGACAGATGGAATTTCGGTGTGTGAAGTCTCTGCTCACAAGCTGTGGCACATAGGAGGGTGGTGGGGGCCAGCTAATGTCCCCCGAGGACTCTGCTCTTGCCACGTTTTGTGTAAACGGAAGCGTTGAGCTGGTCTTTTAAGCAGCAGTTTGTAATACCTGTTGCAGTAGACAAAGTGCAAACTGATTTATGTGTGGGTGGGAGTTTCTTGGGGTACAGCGCCTCTGTTCCATGCAGAATGTCCCCTTTTCGATTCTCATCCGTACACTCTCCTTGCCGATCAGCCATATAGACATGCTGGTCTCTTAGCTGGGATGGGTTTTCTCATGCTAATGACAATGCTGAGACCCTGGAGAACTGCTGACGGTCAGGGTAGGTGATGGTGACCAGGTGGATTGGCCAAGGAGCTGATGGCATAGACGGCAGTTTTTTTTTCCATTTAGGGAATGGGCCCTCATTCCAGGTGGGGCATCTGCTTTGGGTCCCCCAGGCTCCATCCCCATCCCCTCCAGCCGAAGCAGGATTCGAACCCACAAGAAGCTGCCTTTAGGCACCTGTCCCCAGCATTTTCATCTCTTCTGACGGGCAGTCGCTCTGTGGAGTCCCACGCAGAGATCCTTCCCATCACCAGCTGCCTGACTGAACTGGGGGGTTTCGGCATCCCAAGCAAGTGGTTGGACTGCTGAGCCCCCAGTTCTTCCCCAGGTTTTAGATGAGGTCTTGAACCTACTCGAAGCTGGATGTCTGTCCTGTCTGCTCAGACTGGAAGTGACTGGGGTCTCAGTTGGAGGTCCTTCATCTGATCTTCTCTTTAATCCTTTATAACTGGAAATGCTGCTGGGGATTGAACCTGGGACCTTCTGCAATTCCAAGCAGAGGCTCTTCCCCCTGAGCCACGGCCCCTCTTCTCCCCTCCTCATCCAGAGATCCTGGGGAGTTGCTGCCAGTCTGAGCAGAGAGCCACCTGGGGCTGGTGGTCTCTCTCTGGCTGCTGGAAGACCACTCTGTGCGGTGGCGGCTTCCCTTCCGGCCTCCAGTCAAGCCAAGCTGGCCGATCTGCTGCGCTTAGCCCTTGCAGTCCCCCCTCCCAGCTGCTGATTGATCCCTGGCCTTGTTTCCCCCCTCTGGTCTGGGGACTGCTGGTCAGCCACATTTCTGGATTGCGCACTCCGGCAGGGTTTGCCGTCGTGGCGCTGGACGGTGGCCCCCAGCCTGTGAGTGGGGGCTGCTGCAATCTCCTTTCTTGCAGGCTTTTAATTTCCTGTTCTGCGGTTTTAAAAAATGTCCCCTCCGAGCAGCGTCTTTGTCCTGGCTGCCCGGGCAGACGCTTCCGTCCAATTGTTATTGACCTGCCTTAGAGCGGCTCTGGCTCGCGCCTAAAATTAGCACTCTAATCGCTTGCCTCAAATAGCTTCGGGGGGCAGGAGGTCTCCTTTCCAAGCAGGGGCGTGCGTGCCGACACCCGCTGCCGCCGCCTGCCAGTGCGGAATTGCACTTTGATTGTTCCCCCCTTCCCATGTGGTTCCGTAGGGCCCTGTTGTCGCGTACTGGTCTGATACCCTCCGGCCCTTCACCCGCATCATTTGCAACATTCTCAAGTCAATGCAGCCCTGTTCCAGTTCGGTTCTTGCTGCCTCAGCTGGCGTTTTGGGATCTGGTGGTGGGCGCTGGGTCGGGGGAAGCACTGGTAGCTTTGTCTGCGGAACAGCAATGCACTAAAGGGTGAAGAGGGCTGACCAAGAGTACCTTTTCTCCCTCTGCCAAAACTACCATAACTACCATAAGGCATCCAACGAAGCCGCTGTGTGTGAGTTGTTCTGGTACTTGGGCCAGAAAGGCTGCCTGTTTGGTGTAGTGGCTAAGTGCATAGCTCTGTCCAGGGGTCATTTCGTAGAAAAAGAGGTGCAGGAGCTCGTTAGCATACCTATTAGCATAACTCATTAGCATATGCCCCTCTCCCTGACATCACCGGAAGTGTGTCAGACAGGGAAGCAAAAGGGGGGGGGCATTTTCAAAAGCCTCCCCTTCCCTTCACCAGCTGGCCTGCCAAGGCGGGGGGGGGGGGGGAGCGAAGCGAGAAGGGCACCATAGAATACAATGGAAAGATCGTGCCACCACTGCCACGTGGCTCTAAACAGAAGGGGTTTAAAGTTCTCGCTTCGCTTCCTCCACAGGCCCGGTGGGAGCTGGGGGAGGGGCTTGCCACCACTGCCTTTTGTGCCCACGAGGGGTGTGCAAATAAAAATAAATCAGGCCACATCTGTTGCGGCTGCGGAATGACCCCCTGCATGTCAGTTTCGGCAGTGGAAGCCCATTGGGGAGTCATTCCAGGGGCGGAATGTCAGTTTCAGCCCCGTTATACCCTATGGGCCATTGAAGTCAATGGCAAAAACTCATAGGTTATTTGAGGGGCTGGAGGAGAGGGGGTTTGAGGGAGAGGCCTCTCCCCGAAATACCCACCAAGTTTCAAGAAGGTTGGACCACGGGGTCCAATTCTACAGGCCCCCAAACAGGTTGCCCCATCCCCATCCCCTCTTCTTTTTCTTATTCCTTCTCCCATGCCCCTGTTTACTCCTCTCTCCAAGAAGCTGCTACTGCTTAGAGAAATGTCAGAGCCAGTTCTCAAAAGCGGCAGCATAGCCTGTGTTGTGGGGCTTCGTGTTTCTTCATCAGTGCACATGGCACAGTGTGGCATTCCTTCAGATCCCCCACATTCCTGGGCGTGAGGAATTCTCCGCAGGCTGCATGCAAGGGCTGTGGTGGCTTGCTAGGAGCGGAGGAGGCAAAAGCTGCGCGTGGGAACCTTGGTGCAGTGTGACCACCGCTAGCCACTCCGCCCTTGGGTCGGGACTGCATGTGTACAGCGGGATGCCGGGAGTTGTCTGGGCTGGTAGAAACTGGTGGGTGAGCCTTTGGCAGCCGGGCAGCTTGTTATAAATCAAGGTGACTTTCCTCATTGATTCGAGCCATCTGTTTAAATAACCAAGAACAAAAGGCTGGTTTGAGAAGAGCGTCCCCGTTTCTGAAGGGAAGACACTGTCTGGCCAAGTGTGCGCACTGCCTGATTGCTCGACCAGTTCTAAAGCTCGCTGGTTGGCCCCGGAACAGAAACTCTCTGTGTGCGCTTCCAGGAGGGTCATCCCAAACCTTTGGCCATGCTGCCCCACGGTCCCTGCGGCATGGGAGCTTGCACTGTTGACTGTAATCCCCCCCCCCCCCCCCGCCGTCTGCTGTCTGTCCTTTAGGGAAATCGATTGGGGCTTCTCTGCCCATCTCCCATCTGGGCACAAGCGTGAGCACAGGGCTGAGCCATGGGTCCCCCAGCCTTTGTTTGGCTTCAGTGGACGGTGGCCCCGAGCTTTCAGACATACCTTTGCCCCGCAAAGACTAGCCACTTGCTGTTTAAAAAGCAAGCTCAAAGACTTTGCTGCTGTTGTCCCCCTTTTCTTCCATCCGGGCACTTAAGGCATTGGGCGGGGGGGGGGGGAAGGTTCCCTCAGGAAAGCTCCCATCTGGACACTGACCAAGCCCCCCCCCCTTTGCTGGCACCAGGAAGGACGGAGGCAGCCTGGGGACAGTCTGGGTTGTGTATTTTGGGCGCAGGCGTTGTGTGCACAGGGCCAGGCTTGGCCGGAGTATTGATGCCCCTGTCCTTGTTTGAATCAAGGGACCTCCATTGTGTTTTAACCCACCCAGAGCCCCTCCTGTCCTTAAAGCGGCCAAATGCGGGGGGAGGGGGGCAGCAGGGCACACCTTCCTTCCTCAAGTGCTCCCTTGTTGTTTTGAAAGGGCGCTCTTGATGTGGTTGTGCAGATGTCGATCCACAGAGAGCACCTGGGAGCGAGCTGGCAGCGAAAGGCACCGTGACTCCACCCTGGAAGCTCTGGACTGGCTCCTGAGGTTCCTCCAGGCACTGCCTGCGAGTTTCTTCAGAACATAAGAACATGAGAGAAGCCAGTGTTGGATCAGGCCCATCCAGTCCAACACTCCATGACACACAGTGGCCAAAAACACCAGGTGCCCTCAGAAGGTCCAGCAGCGGGGCCAGGACACTAGAAGCCTTCCCACTCTTGCCCCCTACCCCCAAGCACCAAGAAGACAGAGCATCGCTTGCCCCAGACTGAGAGTTCCTATCTATACCTTGTGGCTCACAGCCGCTGATGGACCTCTGCTGCTCCATGTGTTTATCCAGTTCCTTCTTGAAGCCATTCATGCTTGTAGCCGCCACCACCTCCTGTGACAGTGAATCTCCAGACGTTCCTCACAACCATGAGGGCCAGTAACTTGCTTTTAAAAACAAAAGTCTTGAGTAGCTGCTGTTGACGCATGCCCTGTTGGCCTTAAAGAGCTGCAAAGAGATCGCAGCTACAGATCCAGGGCTTACCTCTGTGTGGCTCCCCTTCCCTCCTGTGTTGCAGCTGCTTCTCTTGCAAGCCAGGGTGCCGGGTTCAAGTCCCTTCTGTTTGCTTTCCCAGTGTGGAAAGAGCACTTTTGCAGGAGAAGCAGGGGAGACTCTGCTTCAGGAAACTGAAGGCAGAGCAGACAGACGGCTTCACAGCCATGCTAGCTTTTGTAAACGAGCCACTCCTTACTTACTCACGTGTCAAAGGCTTCCTTCTGCATCTTGTCAAATTCTGACTTGGCCCTTTTCACAGAATAATTTGGACGGGAATGCCTGGCTGCATGATCTTGCACTGAAGGGGGTTAAGACCATCAGAAGAGCCCCGCTGGATCAGACCAGTGAGGGTCCCTCTAGTCCATCATCCTGTCTCACACGGTGGCCAAAGAGTTCCAACAGAGAATAGAGGCCGAGGCCTTCCCCTGATGTTGCCTCCTGGCTCTGGGCTTCAGAGGCTTGGTGCCTCTCTGAATGTGGAGGTTCCCCTCAGTCACCATGGCTGGTAGCCACTGACAGACCCCTCCTCCATGAATCTTACCTAATTCCCCTTTTAAAGCTGTTTATTTCTGTGGCCATCGCTGCATCCTCTGGCAGCAATGCTGCCTCTAAGCTGTGAAGCCTTGTGAGCAAAAAAATCTACTTGGTGAGCCCCTGGCATTAAAGTTGTGAGTGAGTGATTGGGCTACTGCATAAATTAGTTTGCTCTGGAGCCATCTTTCCCGAGCTAAGACAAAAACGGGTGAGCCGGAGGCTAAAAAACTGAGCTAGCTCACACTAACTCATCTTAGAGGGAACGCTGTCTGGCAGTGAATTCCACACTTGAATCACTCAGTTGTGTAAAGAAGTGTTTCCTTTTGTCCTTCCTGAGTCTACTGCCCATCAGCTTTCCTTCGAATCCTGTCGGTCTCTAAGGTGCGACTGGACACGAATCAAACTGCCTTAGTGCAGAGCTACGTGAATGACCCTCTGAAACTGCTCTTGTCCTGGTAAGCAGTTTGCGGATGCATCGGCCCATTAACTGGTGCGGCGCTCTGGAGGGTCGATGTGCCAGGAAATTAAGTGGGTTAGAGGGCTGAGCAGCAAAGCTCACGGTGGGTAGATGCGGTCCTGGCACAACGATTTAGAGCGGATCGGGGCAATCCAGAAGGAAGACAGCTGGCCTTTGTGATTCCTCATGCAGAAATAAATCCCCCCCCCATATCTCTTGCCCAGGGGAGCCCTGGCATTCAGCGCAAAGATATGCTGTGAGAGAAGGCCTTTAAAAGTCATGGCCTGGCATATCCCCCCCCCCCCATCTTTTAAAATAGATAGCCTGAGGTTGATTTCTGGTGAACCTGCACATTTGCGCGCATTCTTGTGTCCTTGTAGCTGGTGTCAGTGCAGGTAACGTGTGGATTGCGATGCAGAAGAGAGCGGTGTGGGACTTGGATTTCTTGTAATGATTGGAAAGAAACAGCTGAACTGGAGATAAATTTTAAATTAAAAGCGAGCTAAGCTGGATGGGAAAAGCCCCCCCAAACCCTCCTACCCAGCATCATCTTGTGGGGGACCCCCCCCCCCCGTGCTCTTTTACTCTGCAGAGTTGGTGTCGCTTTAAGATCATTGGGCTTTTAAAGATCACAAGAGGGGTGAGAGAAAATTACCCTTGACTCTTACATGCTAATATAATCTCTAACCACATCTTCAGGACTGCAGCTAAAATTGCTTTTTAGATTAACATTTAATTATTAACAGGGTGAGCGCTCTCTCTCTCTCTCTCTCTCTCTCTCTCTCTCTCTCTCTCTCCCTGGCAGGCCTGGGGCTGGCAAGCAGCAGGCGGGGGGGGGGGGGGGGGGAACGGGACAGGACTTCACTCCCCCCCCCCAGTGAATCAGGCAGGTCTGATGGAGACATTTGCCCGGGGGAGGGAGCCACCAGGGAGGGAAGGTCACCGGTTGCCGCCTCCTCCTCGGATCCAGAGTGTGCCTGCTTTATTGCAAGCCTTTGGCAAGGTGCAGTTTGAACTTTCCTCTTTGGATTTTTATTTTATATTTCCCATAATTTACCGAGGAGTGACCTTTCCCCAGATTAACTCATTTCACCACCCAAACTGTCAGCTTTGCTAATTGACTGGAGGCCCCTTTTTCTGCTCTTTAAGGGTGAATGTAAATTACTCAGTAGTTGGGGGGGGGGGGAGTGGCAGTGAGGAGGTGGGGGACATCCCTGGGGGGGGGTCCCTGTTTCTAGAGCTAAAGGCTCTGCCCTGGAACAGGGGAGGGAGGGAGGGAGATGGCTCTGAGCATGTGCAAAGTGTATTGATACCCCTTCCTCCCGCAGATCTGGGGAGGGGGGAGGGTCATAGCCAGTGTTCCCTCTAAGCTGAGTTAGTGTGAGCTGGCTCACAGTTTTTTTAGCCTCCAGCTCACACCTTTTTGTCTTAGCTCAGGAAGGATCTGGCTCTAGAGCAAACTTAATTTAGGCAGCCGCCAAATCGCTCGCTCACAACTTTAATGCCAGGAGCTCACATCGTAGGATTTTTGCTCACCAGATTCCACAGCTTAGAAGGAGCATTGGTTGCGGTGGGGGGGGCACTTTCTGCGTTGAAGGGTTTGGGCTAGGAAGGACCAAGTTGTCAGTCCTGGGGGGACTGATCCAGATGAAGAATTGGAAGTGGGTCCTCTTCTGTAGGTCTCCTGCCGGTCCTTGGGCAAAGGAGCAGACGGGCACTTGGTTCGCATGCAGCACCTTAGGTGGCAGGAAAACCTAGAATTGGCCAGGTTCCAGTGAGCAGAAGGTTGGGCTTGGACTGGGCGTGGGGGGGGGCACCCAGGATGAAACCCCCTCTAGCCATGGAGGGAACCTTGGACTAATCACCTGCCCCCAAAGGGCTGCGAAGGCCAAATCCCACCCCCACCCTCCAGCTTGGAAATAGGCTCCTCTTGGGGCACTTGTACTGGAGGACTGCAGTGGGCAGTTCCTCTTCTCTTTCAAGCTCTCCTTGGGTTTTTTGCAGTGCCCGCCCCGAAACTCTTTTGTTGTATGAGTTTGCAAAGCTGAACAGTTGCCGCGTGTGCCCTGCCCTGAGTTCCTTGGAGGAGGGTGGGCCGGGTGCAAGCATAATAATTATCAAAAGCCAGTTGGATTAAATTTCACTCCCCGTTGGAGTGCTGTTGTGAAGCTGGGGGAGGGAAGGGCAGCGTGTGGAGAGGTCTGTTGGGAACCTGAGTCATCCTTTTTTATTAACTTTTGGATGCACACCCGCACTGCCGATGTTGCTGCTCGGAAGTGTGCTTTCGACACTCTACATTTGTTTGACTTTCCTAGTTTAAAAATGCATGCCTCTGCTGCTTGCTCTTTAAACTTTATTATGTATTTGTTTAAAAGATTTATTAGCCGTCTTTCTTCCTTACGGAGCTCAGGGCAACTCACAGCGTAGATAGAAACACGTAAAACAAAATACATCAAAAACATAAAAAATTGTTTTAAAATTACAGCCCAGGGTTGCCGGTAAACTTAATCAAATGCGGCCCTAAATAACACCGTCTTCAACTGCCTGCTAAAGAGCGACAGTGAGGGGGGGGGGCAGGCACACCTCCCTGGGGAGGTTGGTCCGTATTGTGGGGCTACCCCTGAAAAGGCTCTCTCTTGTGCACCCACCAAATGAGCTTCTTAGGTTGATGGGACAGTCGGGGGTGGGGGGACGATGACGACATCTCCCTACGATCTTAAATCCTGGCCAGGAACATATGGGAGAAGATGATTTTTCCGATATGCTGGTCCCAAGCCATGTAGGGCTTTAAAGGTCAAAAACAACACCCTGAATCGGGTTCAGGAGTGGATTGGTAGGCAGTGTAATTGCTGCAGTATTGGGGTCACAATCTAGCTGCAGTCTTCAAACACTCTTCAAGGGTAGCCCCAAGTAGAGCACATGGCAGTAGTCCAGTCTAGACATAACTTTGCAGTAGACATTTTAAAATCTCCACAGAAACCTGCTCCTCCAGTCCATTCTGCTGAACAGTGGATGGGTTTCTGCAAACTGCTTTGGGATTAGGTGGCTTTGTGTGGCAGGTCTCTGGCAGGGCTGGGAAATTCGGCTGCAGTTCCTTCCGCGGAGCTGCAGTGGTATCTTAGTGGCTGTTGTGTGGCCCTTAGTGAGAGGGCCTTGCACGGGTAGAGACAGAGATAAAGGGGAGGGCCCAGGCAGGGGAGGGTGCTATTGCGGGGAGGGAAACTGGGGTGGGGTCACAGAATCCTTCCAGTTATTGAAGGGGAGATTGGATTTATATCCCACCCTTGACTCGGAGTCTCAGAGTGGCTTACAATCCCCTTCTCCCCCCCCCAAAAAAACAGGTGGGGCTGAGAGAGCTCTGAGGGAACTGCTCTTGAGAGAACTGTGACTAACCCAAGGTCACCCAGCTGGCTGCATGTGGAGGAG
The DNA here is from genome assembly GCA_029233225.1 of Lepidodactylus listeri. NCBI lineage: Eukaryota > Metazoa > Chordata > Lepidosauria > Squamata > Gekkonidae > Lepidodactylus > Lepidodactylus listeri. The sequence goes on along the minus strand of JARCFY010000013.1, from coordinate 2,760,070 downwards.
TGGGGAATCAAACCCGGTTCTCCAGATTGGAGTCCGCTGCTCTTCACCACTACAGCAAACTGGCCGAGACGAACTATTGTGCAGAAGAGCTTCCTACAGAAGCTGTGGAAGGTTGCGGTTCCGCCCAGCCTTCTCCAGAAGCAGGGGAGCGCCCCCCGTCTTGGACTGCCCCCACCTTGGTCCCCTTCATCCCCCCCTTTTGTTTATAAGCCTCCTAGTGGTTGCCACTGGCTGTACCTTCGTGATGCTGCTGATCTTCCTGTTCCTTCCTAGACAAGAGGCCTGGTTTTGAAAAGCGTCTTCATTGCTGCCCCCTCTGGCTGCAGGCTTCCTCCATCCCTCCCCCCTCTCCAGTCCCCCCCCCCCCACCTCGGTCCCATTTTCCTTTTATTTCTCAGCCTTGCCTATGAAAAGGCTGTATCGACAGCTGCGCTGCACTTATCTCGCCAAAGAGACCTTCACGGAGGCTCGTGCAGGAGATAAGGCCCGTCTTATCAGCTGCTGATGTCAGGGAAGGTGGCGAAGCGTTCTGTCATTGGTGCGCTAGGCGTAGGGCGGCTTAAAAAATTATTAAAGTCTCAGAGACCTTGGGCTTATAAATAGCCCTGATTTTAGCGATAGGCTTTCAAAATTAGCAGGCGTTGGGAGAAAAGGCTGTGAAATGGAACTCATAAAGAGGCGGCGGCGGCTGCCATCGGATGACTTAAAGAGCTGCTATTTTTAAAACCTGGAGAGCAGAAGATGCTGGATAATGTGCCCTATTGTGTGCTGGAGACCCACAGCAGAAGATTGGGTCGGATGGTTTGCGTTAGTCATGAAATCCGCACACACACACACCCCCGCCCCCAGTTGTCAGCTCCTTTGACCACCAACGGGATGCAGCCAGAGGGATGAGAGTGCTTTCCGTCTCCTCTTCTGCCTCCTTGGGTCCCTGGCTCACAGGCCAGCTGTCGCCCCTGGCCTCAGGCAGTGCAGACCTTAACTTGACGTAGCCCGGGGGTCCCTGATGTGGTGCCCACCAACCAATGCTCCTTCTAAGCTGTGGGGTCTTGAGAGCAAAAATTCTACTTTGTGAGCTCCTGGCATTAAAGTTGTGAGTGAGTAATCTGGCTCCTGCATAAATTAGTTTGCTTTGGAACCATCCTTCCCGAGCGGAGACAAAAACGAGTGAGCTGGAGGCTCAAAAACTGTGAGCTGGCTCACACTCAGTCAGCTTAGAGGGAACACTGTGGCCAGCCCCCTTTCTGGTGCCTGCCAAGCGTGCGGAGAACGCGGGTGGGGCTCTTGCCCTGCAAGACCTCTGATTGGCCACTGGAGATTTGATTGGCTGTGCAGATTTTTAAAACACAGCAGCTGCCACCACTGCCCCGGCATCTTCGCTGTGTGCCTGAAGGTCAGCGGCAGCAGGCTGTTTGGCTGTGGCGCTGCCTCCCGTGGCAGCCATTGTGTGGCTGAACCCCCCACGTGGTGTCAGAATTGCAAATGTGTCTGCAGGCTGGGAACGGTTGGGGGTCGCTGATGCAGCCCGTTCAGGAGCTTTTCCTTCTTTTGTTGTCACCCCCCCCCCCCAATTCCCCCGCTCCCTGGCTCGTGTGGCAGGCATGCCCCGATATTTGGCACACAAATGTATGCACAACGAGGATGGCCTCGGCTTTGTGGTTTCTCCTCTCTCCCTTTTATTAGGAAAGCAAAACTTTTAAAAATGCAACCCAATGCTGCTGATGGTGTAGCAACCAGTGTTCCCTCTATGCTGAGTGAGGGTGAGCTGTCTCACAGTTTTTTAGCCTCTGGCTCAGGGAGGATGGCTCCAGAGCAAACTAATTGATGCCGTAGCCAAATTGCCCGCTCACAACTTTCATGCCAGGAGCTCACAAAGTAGAATTTTTGCTCACAACACTCCACAGCTTTGAGGGAGCATTGGCAGCAACTGTTAGTTGGGAGGCGAGAACATAAGAGAAGCCATGCTGGATTCGGTGGTCCGGTTGTGGGTTTGCACCCCAGCAGCTGAAGACCAACCAAGACCTGGAGCTGTGGGGTGACGTAATCCTGTACTTGCAAACGAGCTTCAACCCCCCCTTTTAAAGAAACGGGGGGGGGGGCTTAAAAATGCTCCAAGAAGCAGTTGGCATCAACCGATTGTTCCAGGTTCAGGTGTGTTTTGTGGCTTATTAAGAGTGCCGTGACCTTTCCTTCTGAAACCTGTCAGTAGAATCTGTGGCGTGGGGTGTGTGTGTGTGATGCTGGCTCCAGGAGCACCTGTTACCTGCTTCCCTTGTCACAAGGGCAGTGACCCGGGGAAGGAAAACGGGGTCTCAAAATGCGGTTGGCTTTGGTGATCAGAAGTGTAACTCCGGTACCCCAAAGAGGGGGCCTCCCGTGAACGCCCTCCGTTGCAGGAAGCATTTTAAAACTGCATGCCATGCAGGATGGGGAGCGGCTGCTTGGGCGTGGCACTGGACTCTAGATTCGTTCTACTGCTTCAGACCAACACGGCTGACCGCCTGGACCTACCTATGAATTAACGAACTCCAAAACGTCCGGTTGCTCCCGGCCTTGTCCAGGTCTTGCAAATCGTGGCTTCCTGTTGGGTTTCCCTCTTTTCCTGCCGCCTTCCAGTTTCCCTCGCATGTCTTTCCCAGGAGTTCTTGGCTTCTCATGATGTGACCAAAGTACAATAGCCTCAGTTTGGTCATTTTAGCTTCTAGGGTATTCGTGGAGCCCTGGGAGGAAACTTCCTTCAGCCTGTAAAACTTGGTGAGTCTGAAGCAGCAGGACAAAGTTTGGGGGCACCTTTAAGACCAACAAAGTTTTATTCTGGGCACAAGCTTTCTGACGAAGTGTGCATGCTTATGAAAGCTTATACCCAGAATAAAACTTCATTGGTCTTAAAGGTGCCCCTGGACTCAGACTTTGTTCCATGGAGTTTGGGAGGGCATGAATTCAGTGTGTACCAAACACAGTGTGTGTGTGTGGGGGGGTGGTGGTGTTTCTCTCTGTTCCATTTCCCTAAGGCAGAATTAACAGTGACTTGCCTGTTGGGTGGCTGTTAAATTTCACGTTGCAAAGCGATAGAGCGAAGGGGCTGCTGTGCGGGGGACAACCGGATGTTTTTATCTCCCTCTGGAGGTGCAGAAGACATTTTGAACAGGTGCTTGGCTTTAGTTGCAGGCCGGATGAGGACTGTGAAAGTGACGCAGGCCAGACGAGGTGCCGGGGTTCCATTCTGGGGTGCTTCTAGATGCAGCTCTGTCGCTGGGTGCTCATGTCCTGCCATCCGCCTTCCCACCAGCTGTGGCCTTTATTGGATGAAAATTATCTTGCCTGCTATTCAGGTTGGATTACTGTGATGGGTTGAGAGGAGGACAGGACGGCCTTTGAGGGCAGTTTGGAAACGTCAGATTACCCAGAGTCCCCAGCCAGGCTGTGAACAGGGAGGGACTCATTTCACCGGTGCGCAAAGCCTCTTCACTGGCCTCTGTTTTATTTCCAGACACAGTTCTTGATGCTGCTGTTGGACTGTAGAACCCTGAAGGGTGCAGGACCAGGTTATTTTAAGTATCAGCCCTGCGTTAGAAGTTAGGTGGAGGGTTGCTCAAGAAGGGGCCTTTTCTGTGATGGACCCCTACTTATGGGAGTCCTTCCCCAGGCTCAGAAAAAAAGGGAAAACACCCCCCACCCCTTGAGGGCCCCCCCCCCAGTTTTTCCAAACAGAAAGTTGTTGGAGCCCGGGGCGGGGGGGGGGGGAGAACCTCGTATTTCTGATTTGTAATTGTGGAATAATTCCTGAGATGAGGGTTTTCTAACTCAGAATATACAGCATGAAAAAGTCTGAGGGCTTTTCAGTTTTTCTGGGGGAAAAGCTGAGAAAATGTAGGGAGTAATTAGAAAAATTCATATGAAATACTTTCCCCCCTTTTATTTATTTATTTATTTATTGTTTGTTTGTTTAAAATATTTGTTAGCCACCTTTCTTCCTTATGGATCTCAAGGCAGCTTATAGCATAGATAAAATACATGAACTAAAATACATTAAAACATTAAAACCAAAATTTAAAATAGGATGAGTGAAATGCTTCTTAAGAAATGGTTCTACTCAGGACCAGTGTTCCCTCTAAGCTGAGTTAGTGTGAGCTAGCTCACAGATTTTTAGCCTCCGGCTCACACATTTTTCTTAGCTCAAAAAGGATGGCTCCAAAAAAACCTAATTGATGCAGCAGCCAAATTGCTTGCTCATAACTTTAATGCCAGCAGCTCACAAAGTAGAATTTTTGCTCACAAGACTCCACAGCATAGAGGGAACATTGCTCAGGTCATAGAACATGAATGCCTTTGTATCCTGTTGACATTTACAACATATTTTCAAGAATAGGTCTTCTGTTGAAATGGAAATAATTCTGGCAGCAATTAATATGCTTTTATTTGTTTAAAGATACTACATTGTTCCCAATTCAGTATGTTCAGTGTTAGAAAGTTTAATTTGATATCCAGATATGCTGCTATTGCAACTGCATAACTTTTCTGTCCAAATAATACACTTCCTTTTGTTTACTACAGAATTTGTTTTCTATAGTCAAATTTCCCCCTACCTCTCAGATGACCAAAATTTGAAGTGCATGTGCTTAAAGTAGCATAGGGTACAGCAGTTTGCAACTTTCAGGTATTGGCTGTGTAAACCATTTTTCTTACTAAATACAAGGCATCTGTCCCGCTAAATTCCATAAGTAGGCTGAATAGTAGAATGTCATATGCTAACTATAAATGATGCAGAAATTAAGTATTGCACATATTTCAATTCCCCCCGAAATTTCCTCTTTTTTTGCAGGAAAACAACACTGTTTTTTAGCTCTGTGACGTTACAGTTTCTGGACATTTTGCCTCCAGGTGGTGGCTGTTTCATTTCTTTGTTCCTTTAATCACACATGGCGGGGAGGGCAGCAACCTCTTGGTGGTTTTCCTTGCTAGATGGTACCTGTTTGTGTTAATCAGCTGCTGCGTCTCACTTTTGATTGGTGCCCTGAGTGCTTTCTAGGGCTGAAAGGGAGGATAAAAACCTTTCAGTGTGTCAGTAGCTACACAGTGACCTGACTCCAGATCAGGGGTTGCATCCTGCAAACCTGGTCTGCTAACAGCGGCGCTTTCTCCCAGCATCGTGAACCTTCCCTCTTCCAGCCTCTCAAAGTGAGACAAGATGTGTATTCCTTGTGCCGCCCACCCCACCGTTAGCAGAATGAATTCCCAGACCTAGCTCAGTCTGTTCTCGTATATATATATATGTATATACACGATATATATATACACAGTCTTTGTTGCATTTACTTGTGGACCTCAGCACAGTGGAGAGAGCCCAAATTTCTCCTGGCAGGCAAAATAATTCTTCAGTTTTTCTTTCTTTCTTTCTTTTTAATGCAGGCCATCTGTCCCTGTGTTAACTGAAGATGTTGCATATTTCTTTAACATGTTGTGTGATTGCCTTTTTGACGTCTCTTGTAAGCTAGTTTGAACATCAGAAAAAGAATGGGCGTGAAGGTGTTAGTAGCTAAATAGATGCTGCGGTCATGCCAGCCTTGTGAATGAAGACTGCAGCTTTGATTTTACCCTGCCCGATTCCTTGGGGAGTAATAATGCTGGCCTGCCTTACAGGGTTGTCTGTATTGAGCTAGGCCAGGGTAGCTTTCTGAGCACTATACAAATGGGGTTGTTGTTCTTGCCTTGGACAATTAGGTAGTGCCCTTGTCCGAAGAGCCAGTTTGGTGTTGTGGTTAAGTGCGCGGGCTCTGATCTGGGAGAACCAGTTTTAATTCCCCACTCCTCCACTTGCAGCTGCTGGATGACCTTGGGCAAGCCACAGTTCTTTCAGAGCTGTTCTTGAAAAAGGGCAGTTGCTGTCGGAGCTCTCTCAGCCCCACCTACCTCCCAGGGTGTCTGTTATGGGGAGGGGAAGGGAAAGGAGTTTGTAAGCCGCTCTGAGACTCCTTCGGATAGTGAAGGGCAGTGTATAAATCCAATCTCTTCTTCTCTTCTTCTTCCTCCCCGGCTCTGCCAAGCGGCGTCTCTGCTGGTGTATCGGAGTTCTTTCCCTCTTTGCTTCAGGGCAAATGGAAGAAGAACAGAAATAATTTAGCCCAGTGCCTTTTTTTGCACTGTGGGTCAGGGCCCCGGGTGTGGCACTGCCTGCTCAGGGGAGGGGGTGCCACTGCCCCTTGCTTTGTGGGCTTGCAAAAAGGAGCGCCGGGATTGTGAGGCAGACGCTTGATTCTTGTGGTGGGTTTAAACCTTTCAGAAGCCTCTACAAAAATAATACTGAAGCGCAGTAATTCACCGCTGATGCCAGCCTCAAGAGCTGCTTTCTTGTAAAGAAGAAGCAGAGAAGGGAATTTTATTCCATGTGTCAGTCCGTTGCTGGTTTTTTTGCCGGATGTTAATAGCTCTCAGTCTGATCTTAGATTGGGCTGCTTTGTTTTAGGGTCTGAACGATGCCATGAGTTTATTGTATGCTGTTCACTGAAGTCTTTAGGCTGCTTTTAAAAAACATACTGTTTTATAGCTGCACTGCGTAACAAGTTTACGAGCCCTCTTGGGAGGTTTTTAATGGAGACCGAGGGGCATAAAATATATATTTTAGTATAATATAATATAAATATTAGACCTTGTGGGGGAGTCAACCCATGGATCTGATTTGCCAGGAGGTTTTCAAGTGGCAAGGGAGGGCGGAGAGCATTTGTAGGATCTGATGGGGTGGATGCTGACTGGCTGTTAGGAGGGGCGACACAAATTCGTGGAGGGTGTGGAATGGAATCCACGAGAGCCAAATGGAACCTCCGTATTCAGAGGCAGTATATCTCCGAATGCCAGATGTTGGGAATAAGCGGTCCTGGGCATTGCGGCAACATTCGGCTTGAGTCATGCGTCAACTGATACTCCTTTGCAGGTGGCAGAGAGGCCTTCCGGCGGCTGCTGGCAGGGAGAGAAATGAGCTGAACGTTCTTCCTTCCCTGGCGAGAGCCAGTGAGGAAATAAATCCTAGGTGATTGGGAATTAGTTCAAATGCAGATGGCACTAACTAAGCTAATGTTAAGCATTTGAACAGCTCAGTGTCCAATTCCCGTCAGCTGATTCTCTGGCTGTTCTCTCCCCACCCCCCCCCACCCCTTTCCTGAGAAGCCGGAGCCAAATGCAGCTGGAGTTGGCAGGTGGCCTCAAAGCGGGCATCCTCCTTTGCTCCGATGGGGGAGAAGGACCCCCCCTCCTTGCAAAACTGCTGGTGCCGGATTTAGGGATGCAGGAGATGGCCAGGTAGGATTAAGGTCTCAGTGTGTGTGGGATGAAGGAGGGTCGCTTGAGCAGAGAGCCAGTTTGGTGTAGTAGTTAAGTGTGCGGACTCTAAACTGGGAGAACCGGGTTTGATTCCCACTCCTCCACTTGCAGCTGCTGGATGACCTTGGGCAAGCCATAGTTCTGGCACAGCTGTTCTTGAAAAGAGCAGAGAGTGGCGCTGGGGGAGCAGACGTCCCGGAGGCACCCACTGGTGTGTGGTGTGCTACAAGGGGCAGTGCTTTCCCCGATGTTGTTTAACATCTACATGCGCCCAATTGCCCAGATTGCCCGGAGGCACGGGCTGGGCTGTCACCAATACGCTGATGACACCCAGCTATATCTGTTGTTGGGTGGCCAGTCTGGGGCTGACCCTGGTGACCTGGAGTGGGCGCTTCAGGACGTGGCGGGCTGGCTCAAGCTGAGCTGACTGAAATTGAATCCAACAAAGACGGAGGTCCTGTGCCTGAGTTGGAGCGGACTGGGGGTGGGGATCCCATTGCTGGCCTTCGGGGGGGGGGGGGCGCCATTGGTGCCAGTGCCGAAGGTCCGGAGTTTAGGAGTGCTCCTGGACCCCTCGTTAACAATGGAGGCCCAGGTAGCAGCCACTGCCAAAGCAGTCTTTTACCACCTGCGGCTGACTAGGCAGTTGGTTCCCTTCCTCGAACGCAATGACCTCGTGACGGTGATCCACGCAATGGTCACCTCAAGGTTGGACTACTGTAACGTTCTCTACTTGGGGCTGCCCTTCGGAGGCTGCAGCTAGTGCAGAATGCCGCAGCCAGGCTGCTGATGGGTCTCTAGGTTCGAGACCACATCCAACCTGTGCTGAGGACACTGCACTGACTGCCTATAGCGTACCGGATCCGGTTCAAGGTGCTGGTTCTAACCTTTAAAGCCCTGTATGGTCAGGGGCCTGCCTACCTGAGGGACTGCCTTTCCCCGTATATACCCCTGAGAGCGCTGCGTTCAGGCACACAACACCGCCTGACCCCCCCCAGCCTTAGAGAGGCTAGGCTGACGTCCACCAGGACCAGGGCCTTCTCAGTGGCGGCTCCCTACTGGTGGAATGAGCTCCCAGATGACATCAGGGCCCTGTGGGACCTTATGCAGTTCCACAGGGTCTGCAAAGCGGAGCTCTTCCGCCAGGCTTTCAGTTAGGAGCCGCCACTGGGGGGGGGGGGAAGTGGGCCCTTGGTTAGCGCCAAAGCAATCTATGGGCGCAAGTCTATGGGTCGTGGGCCTGGAATTTGCTGTGCTTTGTTTTGGGAGTAATGATGGCTGCCATATTTGGAGGAATTCCTGTGAATCTTGTTGTATGTTTTAGCTGTGATTTTATATTATATATATGTATATTGGCAAATGCTGTAAGCCGCCTAGAGCTGGCACACGCTGGCTAGGCGGGATATAAATCTCAAGAAATAAATAAATGAGAGCTCTCTCAGCCCCACCTACTTCACAGGGTGTCTGCGGTGGGGAGGGAAAGAGAAAGGAAGTTGTAAGCCAGTCTGAGATTCCCTTGGGTAGTGAAGGGCGGGGTATAAATCCAATCTCCTCTTCTTCTTCCCTGAGTAGCAGCCGGCTTGGAAAAACTCAGGGACCTCCAGTAGTTGGAGATATTTATTTTCCTGGCCTTGGCTATAATGTTCTTGTAGGTCTTTTCCGCAGGAGGCTTTCTGTGGTGGTGCATCAGGCCAGAGCTTCTCCCATAAAATCTAAGCAGGTTTTCAATGTGGGTTTCACATTCCGTGTTGTGCAGGTTTGTTGTTCCACCTGGGAACTTGTCCTTTGACGGAACCCGAAAGATGTCTCTTCTGGAATGGCAAACTGGGAGTGAAGAAACCGGTGATGCCATAAATAAAACTGGGCATTTTTAGCTAAAGGCTTTAGAAACATAGAAACACAGAGCTGGGAGGGAGTCCAAGGGTCATCTAGTCCAGCCCCCTCGCACAATGCATGAAATTTACAGCTCTCCTTCCCCAGTGACTCCTGCCCCTATGCCCAGATGATGGCAGTAAACCTCCAGGATTCCTGGACCAATTTGACAGATGTGTTTAGATAATATTTATTTATAAGAACATCAGAAGAGCCCTGCTGGGTTAGACCAGTGGTCCATCCAGTCCAGCATCTGTCTCACACAACAGCCAAGCAGTTTCTCTGGAGGGCTAACAGCGAGGCGTAGAGGCCAAGACCTTCCCCTGAGGTTCTGATGTTGGGATTCAGAGGTTGACTTCCTCTGAATGTGGAGGTTCCCCTTAGTCACCATGGCTAGTAGCCACTGATAAACCTATCCTTAGTGAATCTATCTAAACTCCTTTTAAAGCTGTCTGTTCCTGTGACCATCACTAAACCTTCTCGCAGTGAATTCCACATTTTATTCCCTCTCTGTGTAAAGTAGTATTTCCTTTTGTGCATCCTGGACCTACTGCTCATCAGCTTTGTTGGATGCCCTCCAGTTCTGATTTTGGGAGAGGGAGAACTCCTGCCAGTATGCAGGCCTGAGGGCTAGCAAGGGCTTTGTGGGTTATAACCAGTACCTTGAACTGAACTGAACTGAACCTTGAACTGAACTGGAAAACCCCATAACCAGTGGATTGACTGCAGAATGGGTGTGATAGGCATGCCCCACCAAGCTCTGGAAAGTAACTGAGCTGCTGCATTTTGTATCGACTGGAGTTTCAAAGGGCAGACCCATGTAGAGTTTATTACAGTAGTTTAGCCTTCCGGTTATGGTGGCATAGGTCTGTGTGACCCAGTCAGTCACGTCGAGGGAGGGAGCCATCTTCTGGGATAAAAGAAGATGGAAGAAAGCTTGTTTTTGAAGCTGCAGTAACTTGCTTTTCCAGAAATAACGCTGAATCTGGAAAACCCCTGTGGGTACCAGTACGGTTTTAGCATCCCCTCTCATCTTCCATGCCTGCCAGACCTTTGTTCTGCCCTTCCACTCCTGCCAGCAGCATCCCCCCACCTCTTAAGGTAAAGGTTTCCCTTGCTCGAAAGCTAGTCGAATCCGACTCTAGGGTGGTGGTGCTCATCTCTGTTTCCAAGCCGAAGAGCCAGCGCTGTCCGAAGACGTTTCTGTGGTCATGTCGCCAGCTGTGGTCATGTGGCTGAGGCGCACAGAACTATGTTACCTTCCCACTGAAGTGGTACCTATTTATCTAATTTCTTGCTTTGGAACTGCTAGGTTGGCAGGAGCTGGGGCCAGAGACAGGAGCTCACTCCGTCACGTGGCACTCAGGTCTTGAACTGCTGAACTACAGACCTTCCGGTCTTAACCTCTGACCTGTGCAAAAAATGTCTTTTGGCAGCTGAAATTGTCCTGTCACTTCTTTTGCATAACAGGCACTGTTTTTCAACATTTCCTTGTTGACAGGTTCGCAGCAAGCGCTTTTGTCTGTGAATGCGCTCCATGACATCCAACAGCAGCAGCTGCAAGCAGGCCAGTGAGAGCCTGGTTTTTACCCTATTGCATGAAGAAGTAAAGATATTAGGGGAGGGGCCGTGGCTCAGTGGCAGAGCCTCTGCTTGGCATGCTTAAGGTCCCAGGCTCAATCCCCGGCATCTCCAGTTAAAAAGGACCAGGCAGGAGGTGATGGGAAAGACCTCTGCCAGTCTGGGTAGACAAAACTGACCTTGATGGACCCAGGGTCTGATTCAGGACAAGGCAGCTTGACGAGATAGCCAGTGATTTTTTCGACTGTATATGATTAAATTCTTGGTGTAGTGGTTTTGGAGCACGGACTCTAATCTGGGAGAACTGGGTTTGATTCCCCACATGCAGCTGCTGATGTGACCTTGGGTCAGTCACAAGTTCTTTTCAAAGCTGTTCTTTCACGAGAGGTTCTCTCAGAGCTCTCTCCGCCCCATCTCCCTCCCAGGGTGTCTGTTGTGGGGAGGGGAAGGGAAAGGAGTTTGTAAGCCGCTCTGAAATTCCTTCGGGTAATGAAGGGCGGGTATAAATCCAATCTCCTCCTCCTCCTCCTCCTCCTCCGAAGAAATTAATAGGTTTCCTGGGCTGGAGGTCTGTAATGAAATACATTTTACTACATTTTGTGGTAAGGGAAAAAAAGTAAATTGCAACTCTTCAGCGCCTTCAGTTTCCAGAAACGTAGGGGTGTTCCTTCTGCCTAGCAATTGCCCCCTTCCCAGCTTTCGTAGGTGTAGCAGGCTGTCAAAGGCACCAGGATAGTTTTTCCACAGCAAGCTTTGGAGGGGTGGGATCCATTTGCCAGGGGGATTGAAATAAATGCCAGCCAGAAGAAGCTTGGAGCCAGGACAGCAGCAGCCTTATGCTGAAGGACCCAGATGGTGGGTACCTGCTGGCCCGTCACCAAGAGTGGGAGAAGACAGCAGCTGGAACTGGGAAGGAGGCCGAGAAAGTTGGAGGCGTGCCAGTGGTATTTAAAACAGGGAATCCTGTTGAGCTGGTGAGATCTTGGACGGTGGGAATTGCAAGGCTGAAATTTAAAAAATTGTTGCGGGTGTTGAGAGTTCAGTCTGCAGCAGGGGGACCTTGAAATTCTGCTTAACGGGGTGTGCGCACGCTTCCGTGTTCTGTGGCTGGATTTGTGAGCCCTGCAGCATAGACAGCAGCTGGACCTGTTGCTTTTAGAGCATAATATCTTCTCCAGGCACATGAAAAGTGGAGCAGGGCCACAAGGATTCACCATCCAAAGCTGCATCCAGCTCTTTGCTCCAGTACAACCTTAAGAACATATGAAGAGCCCTGCTGGGTCAGACCAGTGAGGGTCCATCTAGTCCAGCATCGTGTCTCACACAGGGGCCAACCAGTTCCTCTGGAGGGCCAACAACAGGGCAGAGAGGCCAAGGCCTTCCCCTGAGAAGAACCTCAGAAGAGCCCTGCTGGGTCAGACCAGTGAGGGTCCCTCTAGTCCAGCATCCTGTCTCACACAGTGGCCAGCCAGTTCCTCTGGAGGGCCAACAACAGGGCAGAGAGGCTGAGGCCTTCCCCTGCTATAAGAACCTCAGAAGAGCCCTGCTGGATCAGACCAGTGAGGCTCCATCTAGTCCAGCATCGTGTCTCACACAGGGGCCAACCAGTTCCTCTGGAGGGCCAACAACAGGGCAGAGAGGCCGAGGCCTTCCCCTGAGAAGAGCCTCAGAAGAGCCCTGCTGGATCAGACCAGTGAGGGTCCCTCTAGTCCAGCATCCCGTCTCACACAGTGGCCAGCCAGTTCCTCTGGAGGGCCAGCAACAGGGCAGAGAGGCTGAGGCCTTCCCCTGAGAAGAGCCTCAGAAGAGCCCTGCTGGGTCAGACCAGTGAGGGTCCCTCTAGTCCAGCATCCTGTCTCACACAGTGGCCAGCCAGTTCCTCTGGAGGGCCAACAACAGGGCAGAGAGGCTGAGGCCTTCCCCTGCTATAAGAACATCAGAAGAGCCCTGCTGGGTCAGACCAGTGAGGGTCCCTCTAGTCCAGCATCCTGTCTCACACAGCGGCCAGCCAGTTCCTCTGGAGGTCCAACAACAGGGCAGAGAAGCCGAGGCTATCCCCTGATGTTACCTCCTGGTTCAGAGTTTTTTTGCCGTTGAACATGGAAGTTTGGATCTAACTCTTCATTAACAACCCCCCCCCCCCCTCCCGCCTCTTTGTGCAGCTCCTGGCATTTGTTACTTCTGGTGTTTGATGTGTATTTTATTTATGTTTATATTCTGGATTTATAAATCCCGGGATCCCTGTATACACAGGTCCCTTGGTGATGTACAACAAAGTTAAAAACAATAAATCAACAATTTCTGATGGCGTCTGTAATTTTCTTCATGAGCCCACTCTGGACGGGGTTGCTGTCTCGTGGGCAGGGCAAGGAGGGGGCCACAGTGAAGCGATAGAGAGAAAGAGGAGGGGGCCAGCCATGATGGAAACCATTGCTTCCCTCAACCAAAGGCCGGATGAAACATCTCTGCCTTACAGAGTTGCCTTAAGTCCTGCAGGGCCCTGGTGGTATTTGTGTCTTTGCAACCGGGCCTCGGCCGGCCGGCTGGCTGATCAGTCAAATGCATTCAGTTCCCAAATAAGCTCTACTCCGGTCTCTCCCCCTCCCCCCCGCCCATTGCATAATTTGACTGATTGTGATCACATATTTTAAAATTACCAGAAATCAAAGCTGGAAAATTGATATGGCTGCTTTCCCCCCCCCAACTCTGAGCTGCATTAAGAAGGGGGGAGGCAAGGAGTGCTCCCTTTTCTGTCGCTCCTTTTTTCCTTGAAGACAGTAATAGGAGAAAATTGGTTTTGAAACAGAATAAAAGTCCCTTTCAGAGGAAATCACCTCTTTCAAGGTACCTTTGCTGAAAGTAGAATAGTCGGTGATGAAAGGTGGCAGTGTGATTGTCTTTCACTTCGGAGGGGGAGGCGGGGACAGATGGGGATCTCCAGGGAAAGACAAGATTGGAATAATTACATGGTAACGAAGTCTTGTTGTGAAATTAGCATCTGAAGAAAATAGTGGGGGAAAGAGCTTTTTATTCCTGAATGCTTCATTAGTAAGAGGAAAGTGGACCAATTTGGCAACTTCAGGCACCTGTTTGGGATTAAATAACTTTTCCCTTGGTGCGCCTTCCCTTGAAAGAGCATCCTGTGTTGCTGAGCAGAGAGAGAAACTTCTCTTTTTGGTCTTTGGGCTCTTTTGAAAGGGGCAGCGGAGGGACTTCTTACACCAGGGGGGGGGGGGCGTTGCGTTCAGCCCTCTGCCGGCCTTCTCTTGCTGACAGTTCAGCCGAGGCCATTTGCCAAGGGGCTCTGTCTGCTGGATGGCCACCCATCCAGAATTGGAATCTCCCTGCTAATGATAACCATCACGAGAAGACGCTTGGGCCTGTCTGCCAATGGCGCCTCTTCTGCTGGCATGAGGAGCTGTCTGCTGCTCCTCTGTGCCCTGGGAAAGGTCAGTGAGGTCCAACCCTTCGTGCAGGAGTTGAGGTTAAAAGCAGGGGGGAAACAGGTTAAAGATCTGAATAATTTTTGTAAATGATGTTTGCACGCCATCTCAAGTAATTAATGAATTGCCGCTAGCACTTTATGATTTTATGATGAGAAGAGAAGAGATTGGATTTATTCCCTGCCCTCACTACTCAAAGGAGTCTCAGAGCAGCTTACAAACTCCTTTCCCTTCCCCTCCCCACAACAGACACCCTGGGAGGTAGGTGGGGCTGAGAGAGCGCTGACAGAAACTGCCCCTTTTCAAGAACAGCTCTGAAAGAACTGTGACTTGGCCAAGGTCATCCAGCAGCTGCAAGTGGAGGCGTGGGGAATCAAACCCGGTTCTCCCAGATTAAATTCAGTGCACTTAACTGCTACAACAAACTGGCTCTGTGTATCTGAATTGTTTTAAATGATTTTATGTGGATTTTAATGGTATCTGTGTACCAACTAACGTAAGCCGCCCTGAGCCTGCTCGCAGGGAGGGCGGGGTATAAAATAAATAAATGTTTAGGTATGTGCGAGAGACATGAGGTGGCAAAGGCCAGGGGCCCTTTGATGCCCACATTTGCGCTGGCCTGGGCACCTGAGAAAAGGAGCTTTGACTCCTGAAAGCTCCTCCTCAGAACTTCCTCTTGGTCTCTAAGGTGTGGCTGGACTCAAATATGGGTTTTGTCTGTGAACGGCGCCAGCGGCTGGTGGTGGTTTCTAGGGCTGGGGGCTGTGCTGTCGGTTAGCTGTCAACTGGCTGTTCCTCAGCGCTGGTCAGCTGCTCTGGATGTTTCTTCTATCTCAGACACAGAGGCCTTCTGTGGTAGTTTCCCACCACCGCATTGACTGCCTCCGGAGGCAGGAATGGGAATGGCGGAGGCCTCCCTGGCCGGTAGTCTTGTGCCGTGGCCCTGCCCACCCGCTCTTCAGAGGCTGCTGAATCCCCCCCACACACACACACACAGCTGCCCGGCGACTGCTCCCCCTCCCCCAAGAAGGCATGAGATACAGAATAGCCCACCTCAGCGGGGTGGGAGTGAGGAGGTGGCCACGGAGTGGCAGGGCCCGAGCAGCTTCCCGCCTGTGTCCACCCTGATCAGTCAGCTGAGAGGCGGAAGCCGCCCATTTGTTCCACCAGCGTCTGTCCGGGGGAAGGACGTGTGGCTAAATCGCAGTGACACAGCCATTAACCAGTTCGCCCCAGTCAGAGGCGGCGGTGGAGAGCCTGCTCCAAGTTTATTAGCCGTGATGGGAGAACATCCCCGGGGGCAGGTGGAGAAATTCTGCTGCAGCTGAAACCAGAGCGTGGGGATCGTGGCTCCCTGACGCATCTGACGGGCGGGCGGGGTTCCACTCAGCGCACCCCCAGGCCAAACCTCCCTTCCCCTTCCTGGCACGTCCCCTCCCTTCTGCAGACTCTCTGAGTGGCAGTGGCTCTCTGGCCGAGAAAGATCCCCCCCAGCATCTGAGGACCTTTAATGACTGGGGCTTGGACCCAGGCCCTTCTGGGTATACAACAGGTGCTCCAACACTGACCTGGGGTCCCACAAGATGCATGCAGGGGGAAAGGTAGGGTTTGAATGCACAGACCAAGGGGACAAGTGGAGAGCCCTGCTCTGTCCACAGCAGTGCTCCTTTTCCGCCAGTGCGCATGCCTGGTGTCAAAGCTTCTCAGATGGCACTCTCCCCCCCTTTCCTTCACTTGTGTTCATACCTACTCTCTTCCCTTTTTTTGTGAGCCTGGGGGGAGAGCCTGTCTCTTTCGTTGGCTCCTTTTGAAAGAGCTTCTAGACCGGAAAACTGGTAACCACGAGAGCGGTGTTGCTGGATCCGATGGGGGATCATCTAGTCCAGCATCCCGTTTCCACCTGTGTCCAGCCGGATACCTCTCCAGGCAGCTTTGCAAGCGTGTCTGTCTGTGGGGATCTTCTGTCATTTGCCTTGAACCTGCGGTGTTCAGAGAGTTGCTGCCTGTCTGGGGAGGTTCCACTGATAGACACCCCCCTCCCTGAATAATACTGGTAGTGGCACAAGTTGCTTCCGTGTCATAAGAATGTGCTTTCGTGTATGCAGAATTTCGAATAATCCTGGGACATCTGTGTTTGCTTTTGCTGCAAGCAGAAAGTAAAAAAATTGCCGGAAGGAGCCGAGTGCCATGGAAATGAGAAGCGTTTGCCAGCCACTCCTTGCTTCCTTCCCGTTCCCCCCTCTTCAGGTTGGCAAGAGAAGAGGCTTCATCATCTGTTTTTCTCCCCCCCCCCCCCCCGGCAGAGATTATGGATGACCTGGACATGAATGAGATTGGGCCAGTGCTGAATTGCTAGCTATAGCTGAAGCAAAATTATGTACAGATGGCACACGAGGAATATAGGGAGTGAAAGATGGTGTGTGTGTGTGGGGGGGAGGTTTAAATCAAATTAACCATCCCTGTCTTTGAAATGCTGGTCTCTTATTTCAGTGCAATGCAAATCTTTCTGTTTTTGTTCCTCAGACACCTCCAGGCTGGGGTGGGGGAAGAACAGCTCTGGCTATCCAGATGTCCCAACATTTTCTGCCCCAAAGATTAGTGCAGAGTCCATTCAGGTTCGGTCTCTGCAGACTCCCTACCCTTCTTTAGCAATCTTCCTGTTTTAGTGTCTGTCTCCCTGCTTTTCATGTATGTAAAGAAATTCCTGTTGTCCCTGTATGTACTGTGCTCCTCAAATGGTTCTCTTGTCCTGTTGTCAATCTACATTTGTTCCACCAAGTTTCATACTCTCTTGTTTGTTTGGGCAAAGTGTCCACTTTTTAAAAGGAAGACATCTTGTCTTAGAGCAGGGCCCCCCAACTGTTTTGAGCCTACAGGTGTGTTTGGAACCTTGCAACAAAAAAAAAAAAGAGAGAGCAAAACTTCAAAACAGCTGTGTGCTATATTGTCTGCAAGATTGTTCATAAAGGAGACTTCATATAAAGTGAAAAGCATCTATTGTTTGAAGTAAATATGTCCATACAATCCATCACAGGAAAATGCAGAAGCCAAAGGTCTGAAACACTGGAATAATTACCTAGGAAACGTGTTGGACTTTCTGTATATTTACTGTGTATATTAGTTCTTTGGCTTCTGCATTTTCCTATGGCGGATTGTAGGGATAGATTTACTTCACACAATAGATGCTTTTGATGAAGTCTCCTTTGTGGATAATCTTGCGGGCAATATAGCACACAGCTGTTTTGAGGTTTTGCTTTTCTTTGCAACTTATTACTGTGTGCTGTACTTTTGTTGTTGTATGTTTGGAATCTTGACAGAGGGCGATGGGGTCCAGCCATGAAATGGCTGCGGTGGGACCTGAAGATTTCTGTTAGGTGCATTAAGCATTTTAGCCATGCTGATCTATAATGCTTTCATCAGAAGTCCCACTGTGTTTTCATAATATCATTCTGCTGTTTGCACATGAAGCCTCAGATAGCATCATACCATAAGTATCAGAAATTCAGAGAAGCCCTGCTTTGCCTTGCCCACTTCCTGATAACATTTGGCAGACACCAAGAAAGGGTGCTTTGACTCTGCTCATTAGCCACGCTGGCATACTTTTGGACGTAGCATATTTCCTAGAGTGCAGTACAAATTACATCTGAGGCTTCTAGGGTAGTGGTTTTTAATGACCTCCAAGCATCCTAAGAATACGAGATCTTCTCCTTTTCAACTCTGGCTAATTTTGAAAAGTTTCCTCCTTTAAATGTGACCATGTTGGAGTTTGTAGGCCGCGGTGAACTCTATATCTCAGAGCCAGGGGGTTGCTGTTTCGGCACACTTGAGTCCCATACTTAGGGTACCACTTAAGGACTGCCACCTTGTTGGTTCCATGAGCAGCTGTTTTAAGGCACAATTCTTCATTGTGCCTAGTAGAACCTCTCTGTCACTCACATCCTGACATGCATGTCTGTTTTCCCAGGCTCCATGAAGATATTTTAAGTGGGCTGCTGTGATGCCTCTTTCTTCATCTTGAGGCCACCCTCAGTCCAGAGCATGTTCCCAATACTGAGCTACTTTTGGGGACAGAATGTTTCCACTTGCAGGAGTCCTGAGAGGCAGTTTATTTCTCTTAAAACTGTCCCTTCCATTGGACTCTGCACTGCCTTTGACCTTCAAGAGCTGGACCACTTCTGGTGCCTAATACTCATTCTGTAGCTTTCATACTTTGGGCTAGCTAGGGCCATAGATTCTTTCACCAGGTTTCTGCTGTGCCCGCTGTCTCTCTCCTTTTGTACCGAGCCTTTGAGTGCTCCTGTCTTGGTGCAGAAGGCATCAGGCCTTAACCCAGAATCATAAGGACGTTGCCTTTTTCCCAGATGCCCTCTGGGGTGCGATTTTTCATACTGCTTTTGATCTCTTTTAAGCAGCCACGGTTTTCATCCCAGTTTCACCCTCTCCCTGCTTTACGGATTGGTGACATTGACCTATTTATTACTCTGATGGATGATCGTTTCAGAGCATGTTGCTCTGCAGCGGAACAGCCAGACCCGAGCCACAGACCAGCAAGGTTTGGGGGGCATCAGCTCTCGAGAGCCAGAGCTCCCTTTGTACCTGATGGAGGGGAGGTTTGGCTCTCAAAATCTCATGCCCTGAAAATCTGGTGTTGGTCTCAGAGGTGCTTCTGGACTTGAATCTGGCTGTCGTAATAGATGAACCTCCCATCCGTGGGTAACAAGCAAAGTGTTGAGAGCAGAATCCTGTTGAGCTGACTTTCCGCTGCTGGGGTGTTTGGGGGTTTTGTTTTCCTTTCCTGCTTTTGTGTTGATAAGGATTTACGTTCGTTTTCACCTGCGTAATGACGTCTGGGGACATTTGGCATGTCGTGCTGGATAACCCCACCTTCTGCAGTTGGCACATTCAAAATGATTTATTAGACGGATGGTTGTTGATCGCTTTTTTTGGGGGGGGGGGAATGGCTGCTGTCTTGCATCTGCTGCTCTGATGAGGCTTCTCATCCCCCCCCCCCCCCAACTGCAGTCCTTCTCTGGAAAGTGCTTCTAATTATTATCTCAAAAAAGGCTGAAAGTGGGTAGTTTGTCACTTTTAGGGCGATACTACAAAGGCTTTACTGAGAACAAGCCCCGTGGAAGAGGTCGCAGTAGGATTCTGAGCGGGCATGTTTAAAATTGTTCTCTTGGAATGGGCTGGATTGGGGGGGGGGAGAAATCCCCCCCCCCTTTCCTTCTCTGGCTGTTCTCTCTGCAGCAATATTGATGGTTTGCGGTTTCAGGAAATGACTTGCTCACAGGCCCGGTCCTAGATGTGATGTGCCGATAGGCAGGGAGAAGTCAAGATATCGCTGAAATCACAGCCGTAAGGATCCGAGTCACAGGGATCTGTTAAAAGACTCTGTCTGAGCCAGCCCACGTGATTGTGTGGTATAGCCCTGTTTGGATTGTGCCGTTCCACCTGCCTAAATAGATTTGGGCAGTAGTGACAAGGACGAAGAAGCAGGTAGCTGCCTACTGGGCCGTGATGGCTATCATCGCTTGGATTTCATGATCTGGGCAAAGGAAAAATTGCCTGGCTCATGAGCATAAAAAAAATCATCTGCTCTGCAGTGTTTAGAAAACTAGCCTCTCAGTAGGGAAGGGTCCAGCCTTAATCCTGTCAGCGATGTGCTACTTTTCTTAATGCAGAGCTCTCGGTTCAGCATGAGGGCATATTGAGATGTGTGTGTGTGTGTGTGTGTGTGTGTGATCGCTTCCCCCCAATCCTAAAATCAGCATTCTTGCATCTCCAAGTAGGATTATTTTGAACATGCAAATTGACTCCTGAGTCCCGAATCCTCGAGGTGATGCCAGGGCTCAGACTGAGTCTTTGTCACAGTGGTTAAGGTCAGTGAAGGAATACAAGCAAACGTGAATTTAAATCAGGTCTCTGTGTTTTTTAAAGGAAGTCCATTACATTAAATGCCCTCAAAAATGACTTGCTTTAAATTGATAGCTGAATGCGTGCTTCAAACATGCATATTAAAACCTGTCCTCCCTCTAAAATTGAATCATCCCCCCCCCGCCCCCAATACACTGAGCTGGTCTGTTTTTCAGTATAAAAGAACAATCCAGGAACGGGGGGAGAGGGAGGTGACATTTGAGGTCACGCATTATCCGTATGACATTTTTGTTGCATGTGCTGGTTATGCAAATTGTGACTATTTAAACTCGCTCATGGATATTTACTTTCCGTGTCAACCGCAGGACTCCCCCTTTTCTGGAAATTTCTGGGGTTTTGCATGAGTGATCTTCCTGAGGGCCCTTCAGCTAAGCACAGAAAGAACCAAACAAAAATCCTTCGTGTCTCCATGCCGTGTTTCTAAGCAGATATGGGTTTTGCAGCTTGAAAGTTGTAAGACCAAAGGTTGGGCTTGGGAGTCGTTTAAGGGCTGTGTTTCCTTGCAAACCCATGTGTTTCCATTGCTATGGCAACCAGTTAATATGTCTTCCTGTGTCAGAAAATACATGAATTAGAAAGGTGGGTTTTATATCGGTGATTTCTTGTTCATGACCTAAATTGCTTTGATGGGAAGTCACCAAACCCTGGAATGTTGTGCAGAAAAGGGAAAGATGAGCGTATATCCAGGCATGTGCAGAGTGCCTTCTTTTGCATGCACACATTGATTTTTGCAAACCAAGTGTAGTCTGCCAACAGGATCTTTCCAGTCTTGGATGAGGTTATGCTCCCCTTGAAATGCCAGGCTCACAGTTTGGGAGCGCTGCTGGACACAGCGGACACCTTAGAAAATCAGGTGGCCGGGGTGGTTCCGAGTGCTTTTGTCCAACTTTGGCTGGTGCACTAGCTGCACCCATTCCTGGGTCAGTCAGAACTAGCCACAGGGATCCATGCTTCGGTTAAATCTAGACTACCGCAATGTGTTCTACGTGGGGCTACCCTTGAAGAGTGTTCGGAGGCTGCAGCTGCTGTAGAACAGTGGCCTTTAAAGCCCTACGTGGCTTGGGATCCCGGGGTATCTGAAGGGCCGTCTTCTGCCATACATTCCTGCCCGGGTTCTGAGATCACATGGAAAGGCCCTCTGAGCTATCCCATTGACCAGAGAAGCTCATCTGGTGGGGACACGAGAGAGAGCCTTTTCAGTGGCAGCCCCAAGATTATGGAACAACCTCCCCCCCCCCCCCCCCCAAACCTTCAGGAGACAGCTGAAGACTGTTTTATTCAGGATGGCATTTGACTAATTTTAGTTCTTCTGGCTACTGGAGGTTTTAAATTATTGATTTTAGATTAGTGGTTTGATGTATTTAATTGTGTTTCATTGCTGTTTATATTGTAAGCCGCCTTGATTTCCTGTAAGGTAGGAAAGTGGCTAATAAATAGGGATGCTGGCTGCAGACTGGGAAATACCTGGAGGTTGGGGGGAGGGGGAGGGGGTGGAGCCTGAGGAGGATGGAATTTGGGGAGGGACTTCATGCCTTAGAGTCCGCTGTGTGAAGTGACCATTTTCTCCAGGTGAACTAATATCTGGAACCTGGAGATCATTTGTAATCTCAGGAGATCTTTGGCCTCGAGGTTGGCAACTCTGCTGATAATGAATAAGTATTTTTCCTCATTCATTTCGCTTCCCAGGTATGCAGGCCTTTTCTGCAAGCAGCTGTCAGGAAATGTCCACACACAAATGCACAACGGAACACAAACCTTTGCTCAAAAGACGCAGTCTGCTTTGTGAACATTTCTAGTCTAGGAGTGGGGGGCGTGGCATCGATGCCAACTGGAATAGATGCCTGAACGGTGAGCTCCTCTGAAAACCCCCCTGCTTAAGTGATCTAAACCCCTCTACCCACCTTTGAAATCGAATATAGCATGGGCAGATCTTCTGGAGTCAAAACGAGGAAATCAGGAGCCCCGCCGAAAACCATATCGGACTGTTTTCCACATCAGCGGACTCCCACCCAGGCGAGTACATAGGCCTCAATTATCTCTTAAATGGTGGAGGGTGGAGACGCACTGGCGAAGGCCTCTCTGTATCACAGCAGGAATTTTACAATTCCCTACAGTGATTAGAACACAATATGGCCAACACCCTCTTGGAATTAATGCAACCTGTCACCTCTTAGCTACAGGAACTGAAAGAATCCCTCAACAAAGTCATGCAAACTGCGGACTCAGCTATGGAAACGGGGTTGACAGTGCAAGAGGACACCAAATACCTATACAATAGAGAGGAATGGGCCACAGATAAAATTCTAACCCTGGAAAACCAACTGCGGGCCAACAACCTAAAGTTCCGTGGGGTTCCAGAACAAGCAGAGGAAAACGAAAAACTTTGTATCTTTCTTTCCATGTAGTTAGCAACAGTCTTAGACACCAAAAAAGGGATCGCTCCTTTGATCGACTGGGCCTACAGAGCGGGCCCAGAGAGAGATTGTGGCATGGTTTACATGCTTGCGCCCAGAGACAGCCATCTTGTCTTATGCCAGAAATAAGGGACATTTGCTGTTCTCGGAGCACAAGATTCTGGTGCTCCAAGACCTTTTGCCGGAAATCTTATTGCGAAGGAAGATGATGAAGCCGGTTACAGCGACTCTGCAGAAAGCAAATCTGAAATACCGATAGGTCGCTCCGTGTAAACTCCCAAGTGGCCCACGACGGTGCTTACCATTATGCATCAGACATCAACTCAGGACTAAAACTTCTCACTGATCTCAAAATGCTGTCAGACCCAGAATACCTCGACACTCAGATGCAACGCAGAACCCGTTGGAAGAAAGTCACCGAGCCATAGACATGAGTATGAACATGCTGAAAGCGGAGGGCACATTTTGCCTTTCTAATTTACCTTAATAACATGTTTGTGTGATCTAACAACTTCACTCATATTTCACTGATTTATTTCTTTTGTTCTTTTTTTAGTTCAAATAAGAAACATTATTTCTACTGTTAAGTCACTTTAGCTTGCTATTGTGACCCATTTGTTATAGACTCCCAATGGGTAGAGGGGTCTTTAGTTCTAAAATGCTTTGTTATAGATTATATAGAACAGCGCTGCTGTACTATTGATATAAGCAGGAGGAAAGAGGGGAAACCTCTGTCATTCTGGCTCCCTTGTTTGATAGGATAAGTTTCCTTTATTCCATAGTGGGTTTTCCCCTGTATATAAGGGATTGCAAGCTGCCTTTAGAAGCGCTGCACAGAAAGTTGACATGGTTATGTTTATACTGTGGATTTTGATAGTAGTGTTAAGTTTAGTAGTTCATAGTAGTCACAAGATAAAAGAAACAAATATCTTTCATCATATCCTGGAGGTTGCCATAGTTGACCCTCAAATATACTGTATTCTTTCAAAGGTTAACAGCTATAAAAAGAGTTTTGATGTATTACTGCTCTGCATGCTATACAACGTCTCAAGAACCCTACAGGTAACACCGAGACATACTATTCACCTTCATACTAACTTTCTTCAGAGCCATATCTCATTCTTTAGGTTTAAGGGTGACAATACCCTTTTTTGTATTCAGCTTTGATACGATCCTATTTGTAGGTACAAAGCAGCTAAATCCATTTCCCTGAATTGCAGGGAATCAATCACACTATCAAAAGAAAACACATCTCAACTACTTGGCTTAAACAACATCCAGAAGTAATTTTTCTTCAGGAAACGCACATGCACAAATCTCAATCAGTAGTTTTTAGGTCACCCAAAATTTCTCAAGAGATCCTCGCAAATGGAAGCTCAGAAGCTAGAGGGGTGGCTATATTGTTTAATGCCTCCTTCCAATTTATGATAAAAGAAACAGTAAAAGATCCTAGAGGCAGGTATGTGTTTGTGAAGGGATCTCATCATGGCAAACCCCTTACGTTCGCTTCTATTTATGCTCCAAACAAAGGTCAAATTGCCTTTTTGGCAGACACTCTTGAAAAACCGTTCCTTTAGCAAAGATCCTCTGATTATTAGCGGAGACCTTAATTACATCACGGATGCATTTCTAGATAGATCTCGCCCCCACTTCCCTGTGCACAAACTCTCCAAGCTCAAAGCTTCAACCCCAACTAAACTACAGTTTCTCTTTAAGCACTTCTCTTTACATTACAACTGGCGAGAAAAAAATGGCAATGCTAGAGATTATTCTTATTTTTCCTCACAACATAAAATGTACACAAGGACATTATCTGTTGGCTTCTTCTTCACTCAGTAACCTCTTTCTTTCAGCTGATATAGGCATGAGATTGTGGTCTGACCACTCATGGGTAGAAAGATGTGCGAGCCTTGCAGATGACATAAAACACACACCCAGCTGGCAAATCAATAACCATCTTTTATTAACTGAAACAACATCACAGACTATTGAAAAAAGCATTTTAGAGTATTTTGAGTTCAACAAACATTGTGGAGTCCCGGTACCAGTGGTCTAGGACGCCTTTAAAGCCATCCTGAGAGACAAATTGGTAGCATTGGCTTCTTCCTGTAAAAAACAGAAAAATCAGATATTAACAGACATTAAAAACAACATCAGTAAATTGGAGGATGAGTACAAAAAATGTGGTAGAAAAAAATATACTAAAAATTCTTGATTGAAAGGAACAAATTTGACTCCCTTGAAACTTCTCATATACAGAGGCAAATACTGTATACCAAACAAAGATATTGGCTGAGAGGCTCGCAATCGATTAAACTACTTGGAAAGTGCGGAAAAAGAAAGCTAGTACTAGGGTTCACCACATAAACTCTGCCCAGGGAAATCCACTTTATGCATTAAAGACATTTTAGATTCATTTTTGCAATTTTACAAAAATTCCTCTGATAAACCCCTTCCAACAAACATTTCTCAGTTCTTATCTGACCATCCACTACAATCATGCCTGACACCTGAGCAGGCAGAAACACTTGAGGCTTCCATAACACCATATGAAATCCTTCCATATGAAATCCTTCCATAACACCATATGAAATCCGTCAAGAACCTCAAAAATTTTAAAGTGCCTGGACGTGATGGTTTTTACAGCAGAGTTTTTAAAGACACTCTCCACAGTCTTGAGTGAATGTACTGCAGACACGTGCAATCATATTCTATTGGAGGGATCCATGCCTCCTTCGTGGAACATGGCCAAACTTATTGTCATCCCCCAAAAAGATAGAGACCCAACAAACACGGGCTCCTGTAGACCCATCTCCCTCCTTAATGTCTATTACAAATTTTTACTGCGACATTAACGGCTGGGTTAAATAAAATAAATAGCACATTGATACACCCAGATCAAACAGGTTTTATTACAGGCAGAGATCTCTCAGATGATACCTGGGAAAATCTTAACATCATTTAATACTGTCATTATCATAAAGTCAATGGATCCTTCATTCTTTCGATAGATATCGAAAAGGCATTTGACAAAGTTGAACCAACATATCTAGAACATGTTTTAAATGCCATGGGGTTCAATGACAAATTTAAAAGAGCAGTTCACACTCTTTACCTCATGCTGATGATGCAGCTTAGAATTAACAATGCTAACTCAGATATTTTTCACTTAGCTAGAGGCACGAGACAAGGGTGCCCACTCTCACCCCTGCTATTCATCATAGCCATCGAACCCCTAGCCCAGGCGATAAGAGCACATCCCAAAATTACTGAAATCCCAGTCGGGTCCACCACAGTTAAGCTCAGCTTCTTTGCAGATGGCATGGCAGTACTAGCCACCAGCCCTTTAGAGACACTTCCTACTTTGCAATCTCTTTTTAAATCATTTGGTGCCATATCTGGCCGACATGCTGACCCTTCCAAGACATCGCTGTACCTATTTTACTACCTTTTTCCCTTCAAAAACGTATTAAATTGTTCTATGACTATAAATGGGTATCCAAATCTTGGCATTGCCTAGGAATAGATATACCATTACATTTAGGCAAGTTAATTAAATTTAATTTTTTACCGTTGAACAAGATGATCAGTGACCTGTCACTCCAACAGAACTCCAGGATGTCCTCCTGGATAAAAAAAATTCAAATTATTAAAGCATTTATTTTCCCCAAATTTTTATTTTTCCCAGAACAATTCCAATTGACCTCCCCCAAAATTTATTTAAAATATGGCAAAAATCTTTTTCTAATTTCATTTGGAATAAGCTCCCCCCCATGGGTTGGCTATAAGACTCTGACATGACCCCTCAAACATGGAGGCCTTGCTCTTCCTGATCCTAGAACTTACCATGACGCTACAATTTTGTTGGACCTTATTAAACAGTATCACCAATCTTTTCATACTGATTGGAAAACAATCGAAGATAGTTACCTTGACTCCACACCCTTCCAATCTGTACTGTGAGAATGCTCTGCGAAGAGAACAAGTAACCTTTTGAACAACATGTTTCTGAAATCTACACTAAAAACCTAGGACAAGCTAAAACACCAAATAGCACCTAATTTTATTTATTTATTTATTTATACCCCATCCTCCCCGTGAACAGGCTCAAGGCAGCTAAAACATCTCCTATTACCACATTTACTGGGCAACAATGGTTTAAACTGGCTCTTCATCCAAGACCTTTTGAGACTTGGAAAGTACAAAATATCAAACGTCTCTTCTCAGTAATACAAGGCTCAGGTTTAACCCCTAAGATGTATTTAGAACAAAAATACAATTGTACCATTCCTTGGCTTGAATATCTCCAAGTGAAACACCTTATCGACAAGATGCAAAAGTACTCACTGTTTACTAGACGCCTAACCCACTTTGAAAGGTTGTTCAAGGTAGAAACCTTCAAATCACTTATTTCAACACTTTACACTGATCTTATAACTCCACAACCACACCAACTGCTCAGTTATCAAGCCACGTGGCAAAAAGATTGTGGTATTGATTTCGCTGCAACAGACTGGGAAAACATCTGGACATCACCCTCCATTACCTCTAAATCTTTGAACATCCAATTACAGAGTTATAAAACACTCTCTAGATGGTATCTTACCCCAGCTAGAGTGCACAACATCACTAAAACCTCCTCTCCGTCCTGTTGGAGATCCTGTGAGGGATACGGGTCATATATCCACTGTTGGTGGTACTGTCCATCAGTAAAGAAATTTTGGATTAAGATCTCTAAATTTACAAGAACCGTCATAGGTTACTCACTACCTCTGTCACCTGAATTGTATCTGTTAGACTTATGGCAAAACTCTGAGGTTCCTAAGTCCAGGAGGGAACTAGCATCAATATTTTTTACTGCTGCTAAAACGGTAATAGCAAATAATTGGAACCGAGTTCAAAATCTTTAACAACTGCACAATGGTTTTGCCAAAATATGGGAATACTACTCCATGGATAAACGATCAGATAAAGTTTTTTCATTTCAGTACGCTTCTAGTAATTGTGCTGTCCAAATTAGGTGGTATCCCTTCTTAGAATATATTTTCAGTTAACGATGTCCCTGATGAGCTTAATATACCGAGCAAATACTACAATATTTTACACTGTATGTAACCACCGTTCATCTGTAAGTTTTTTGCTATGACTATGTTCGTTTTCATGTTTCAAAATGTCAGTTCACGTTTTAGAATGTGGTATTGTTATTTTTGTAAATTATCCCAGCTCTTTTTATGTATACCTTGTTTTTGTCACACTACGTTGGGAAAAAACTAATAAAAATTATTGTTAAAAAAAACATTTCTCGTCTAGGACTTTCTCCATAGTTCTGTTGTGATGGACACACACTGTTCTGGAAGTCACTCAAGGCTGGAGGGAGAATGTTAAGGGGAATTGAGGAGAATAATAGGAGCCTAATTTTGCTGTCTGCTCCAACTCCTAGAGGGTAATTCTGTGCAGCGGACTTGGAAAGAGGTGTCGATGTCCTTTCTGGACCCTCAGTCCCAGGCAGCTTGCACATTCATGTCTTAGCTCAGGACGGATGGCTCCAGAGCAAACTAATTCATGCAGCTGCCAAATCGCTCACAACTTTTAATGCCAGTAGCTCACAAAGTAGAATCTTTGCTCACAAGACTCCACAGCTTAGAGGGAGCATTGGTCCCATTCCATCTACACCTTGGCTGAGGACAGACTGGCAATGTAAAGCGGGACAGCCCCGCGTTGGAAATGGAAGAAGGGAGCGCGTTCAGACATGCGCATCTGTCCGTCGGCTCCGTTTCGCACTTACCCGTCTCCCACTCGCTTTCCATCCGCTTTAACAGGACACTGGGAGAAACCGGTGTCCAGGGGCCATCTTGCGCTTGTCTCCCGCTTCCAGGCAGTGTGAACCGGAAGAAGGCAGGAGGCGGCAGTGTGAACGCGGCGTTTTGCCAGTTTGCGCATGAGCGCACATGCGCAAATTGCCGAAACAGCCCTATTACGAGCTGCGGAGGCCGGCCCAGGTGGGGCCACTCCGCAGCAGTCTGAACGCTCCGTATCGGCACCGTTGCGCAATACACCGGCCGGTGTGAACGGCCAGCCCTGGGGAGTTTTCCCCCCGCAGCAGTTTCCTCCGCATTCATCTCGCTCCAGATTGCCAGTCTGTCCTCAGCCCTTGACTGTCATCCTCTGGATCTTGGCCATGTCAGATGAAAAGCCCTTGAGCTGAACCAGTGGTTTTCTACTCCATCCTCTGTCAGGCCACAGTGGAGAATGTGTTGCATGCTGTGATGTTGGAGGCTACCTTGCAGGGCTGGCTGCTTCTTTTGGACAGCTATTCCTTCCAGGTGCTCCGTTCTGTGTCCTGAAACTTGGCCGTTTGATAACAATTTTGTGTGCTAAAAATCTTACATCTGGTGAGCAATGCTCCCTCTAAGCTGTGGAATCCTTTGAGCAAAAATTCTACTTTGTGAGCAACGGGCATAAAAGTGGTGAGCAAGTGATTTGGCTACTGCATAAATTAGTTTGCTCTGGAGCCATCATTCCTGAGCTAAGACAAAAATGTGTGAGCTGGAGGCTAAAAAACTGTGAGCTA
Organism: Lepidodactylus listeri; assembly: GCA_029233225.1. NCBI lineage: Eukaryota > Metazoa > Chordata > Lepidosauria > Squamata > Gekkonidae > Lepidodactylus > Lepidodactylus listeri. The sequence continues at coordinate 2,730,938 of JARCFY010000013.1, read as the reverse complement.
GCTCACACTAACTCAACTTAGAGGGAACACTGCTGGTGAGCTGGCTGATAAGACTGGATTGTGTTTGGGAACCCTTTTAGTGAAAATGAGTAAAAAGGGGTTTGCTGAACGTGCTACTTTATGTAGTATTTGCACCGTTGGTCCTTCCCTCCTCACACTCAAATCGAGACAGAAGCCCGTATCATTTAATTAGTGTATCTGGATTTGCTTTGCTGTCTGTACTAGCTCATGTTAGCCACAGATGCAGCAAAACATGCTGCCCGCAGAGGAAGGAAGGGCAAGGGTTCTACCAACTTGGCAGATTCTCCAGGTTTACAAAACATGGCCTGGTGAAGCCTAGGTATGCTTCAAGAGGCGTGGAGTGCGAAGAGTAGCTGAGAATTGCAAGTGTGGCTGGGGGAATGGAGGGAGGAGGGGAAATTGGCCTGCTGAAGATAGCACTTCCCTGTCACCAGGGGAAGGGCCTTCTCAGTTGTGGCCCCCACCCTGTGGAACGCGCTCTCGGATGACTTCTGTGCCTGCCGGACTTGCTTAGTTTCTGTGGGGCGTGCAAGGCTGAATTGTTTAGGTTGGCCTTTGGAGGGTAACCTCCAATGTTTGGGCTATTTTTAGTGGTATGGTGATAGCCCACATATTTTAATAATTTAATATTTTAATGTTAATACTTTATTTTATTTGTTTTTATGTTTTTACCTTATTGGTTTTAATGTTGTACATCACCATTAGACCCTTTGGGTAAGCAGCTGCTAAAAAATCTAATAAATAAGATTTCAGGGGCTTGGAGAGACTGACTGGGGGGCTCCAGTTGCATAGTATAGTTCCACTGTGTGGCTTTCATCCTGACTTCAACCAGAACTCAGAGTTCCGCAATAAAAGCAGTAGAATTTCAAAAATATTTTGTAAAAGGGGCAGAATTGATTTTGGCTAATGATGCGTAATTTCTTTTGTTTTGCATAGTTAATTTTGTTTTCTTAGTCCTGGGAAGGGCACGGAATCTCTGTCTCTTCCTGCTGCCGAAGGACAACGTTTGAGTCCCGTGGGCACAAAGCTTATACCCAGAATAAAACTTCGTTGGTCTTAAAAGGTGCCCATGGGACTCAAACTTTGTTGCTTCAGACCAACATGGCGAGCCGCCTGTATCTATTTACCTGCTGCTGCAACCTGTCAGTCTGCAGCCTCTTTGGTTTCAGCATCTTAGCATGAGCTGCCTGCAATTTCAGTGAAGATAGTTTCAGAGGGTGGCTGCTTTGGTCCGTAGTAGAGGAGCTAGGTGCCCCCAGAATCTTGTTTTGGTCTCTCAGGGTCCTGCTGGACTTAAATGCAGCACAATTTCAGTGGCGGTGAGGCATAGAATCATGATTTCTGATTGGAAAGTGTTCATTCTCACAAAACTAAATTCTGCACCCAGCACTGCATTTTGTGTCATGTTTCCGTCTCTTGCACACCTGCCCCGGGCAATGTTCCCTCTAAGCTGTGGAGTCCTGTGAGCAAAAAATCTACTTGGTGAGCGACTGGCATTGAAGTTGTGAGCGAGCCATTTGGCTCCTGCATAAATCAGTTTGCTCTAAAGCCATCCTTCCTGAGTGAAGACGAAAATGAATGCCGCGGCCAGGCTGTTGATGGGTCTCTTGGAGCGGGACCACATCCAGCCTGTGCTGAGGATACTGCACTGGCTGCCTATAGCGTACCGGATCCGGTTCAGGTGCTGGTTTTAACCTTTAAAGCCTTATATGGTCAGGGGCCTGCCTACCTAAGGGACCGCCTTTCCCCGTATATACCCCAGAGAGCACTGTGGTCAGGCACTCAACATCGCCTGGCCATCCCTGGCCCTAGAGAGGCCAGACTGTCAATCACCAGGGCCAGAGCCTTCTCAGTGGCAGTTCCGTCCTGGTGGAATGGGCTCCCGAATAACATCAGGGTCCTGCGGGACCTTCTGCAGTTCTGCAAAGCGGAGCTCTTCCACCAGGCTTTTGGTTAGGAGCCGCCACTGGGGGAAGAGGCCGTTGGCAAATGCCAGGTCAAATCTCTGGCCGGATAATCAACTGGTGAAATTGCCTGGCCTCGGGTCTGGTATTGCTGCGCTGTGTGTTGGGAGTAATGGGCTGGAAATTCCTGTAGTTTTGTGTTTGGCTGTTTTAAGCTAACTGATTATAATTTTAATGTTGTCGTTTTAACCCTTGTAAGCCGCCTTGAGCCGGCGCATGCTGGCTAGGCGGGGTATAAATCCATAAATAAATAAATGAATAAAAAAAAGTGGGAGCTGGAGGCTAAGAAACTGAGCTAGCTCACACTCAGCTTAGAGGGAACAAACAAACAATGGGGCCCTAAAGAAACCTATACCCAGAAGACTTAGAAACATTAAGACCTCAGCTCTTCATGGCTTCCCCTGCCCTGTGTAATTGGCCAATGGCCGTGTCACTCTCAGTTTTCTCCTCTTTTGCTGACCGAAGCTTTTCCTCTCTTTTTTGGGTTTCTTGCAGTGCATTTTGGAGTGACAGCACCTGAACCCCCCTCCCGACCTGTTCAGCCATGTTGGCCTGCCTGCAGAGGACGCAGAACCCTCCCAGCCAGCACCTGGCGTGTCCGAACAAGACCCTGGAGCCGCGCAAGTGTGAGTACCTCAGCCAGCTTGTCCTTGAGCTGATTCAAACCCAGAGGTCCCCAGCCTTCTACAGTGTATGGCCACCTTTGGAATTCTGACACAGTGTGGTGGACGCAGGCACAAAATGGCAGCCACGGGGAGGTGGAGCTAGCCACAAAGATACTTGTGCTGTGCTGGCAGCTGCCGCCAAAGCAACGCTTTTAAAAACCTGCACAGCCGGTTTGCTTCTTTGTTTTGTTTTGTTTTATTTATTTAAACTTTTATCCCGCCCTTCCGGCCAAGGCTGGCTCAGGACGGCTTACAATTAATAAAAGTTCGACAATCCACCAAGCATTCTGTATAAATACAATAGTAAAATTCAAAATCAGTATAAATACAATGTTAAGATTCAATATTAAAACCATAGTAAGGTGATAAAGTGCTAGTTATAACATCAGTACCATTCAGCTACAGCAGGGGTGGGCAATTGTTTTGGCTCGGGGGCCGCTTTGTGGGAGTGGAGGTTAGCGGAGGGCCGCACCTTTTAAAACGATTGCATTCATTAGTTAACTTTGCATTTCAGAAAAGGTATAAATGGTATCATAAAAATCTATAAATATAAATGAAATAAAATAGTGGTAGTTTTATTCAATTTATTTATTGTGCTAATTTCATATCGTCTATAGCTGCAAGCACATTTAATTTTAGAATCAGTTTAATGAGAGAAATGTACCCTATCACACTTTTCTACAATTTTTTGGAAATCAGGAGATTGCTTGTTGAGAAACCACGTGGCCGACTGTCTTGGCGGGCCGCAAAAAACTCTGTGGTGGGCCGCATGTGGCCCCCGGGCCGCTATTTGCCCACCCCTGAACTACAGTACAGTACACAATCATTGTGACGCCGACTCCATTTGGCTTCTGGATATTGTAGATCCAGACAGCTTCAGCTATCATGAAGGGCTTCAGGTGCTTTACAAGAGATCTCGGCTCGGGCAGTAATTATGGGTCCAGTAGACCAGGGCTCTTCCATGATAAGATGTCAATTGCCATCATTGCTAGCAATGGTAGTCGTGGTGGTGGTGATAGTGGCGGCAGCTCCAAAGGCCTGGCGGAAGAGCTCTGTCTTGCAGGCCCTGCGGAACTGTAAAAGGCCCCACAGAGCCCTGATCTCGTCTGGGAGCTCATTCCACCAGAGCGGAGTCACTACCGAGAAAGCTCTGGCCCTGGTCGTTGCCAGTCTGGCTTCCTTAATACTCGGGAGGACCAGCCGGTTCTAGATTCCTGAACGCAGTGCTCTGTGGGGCACATATGGGGAAAGGCAGCCCCTCAGGTATGTAGGTCCCTGGCCATAAAGGGCTTTAAAGTTAAGTTAAATCTCTATTGCCCAAACAGAAGCCTTGCTGGGCAAAAGCCCCACCTGGTCCAGCCCACATGGCAGGCACCAGAAAAGCTGTTGGCGGGTGCCGTGGGCGCCACATTGGAGACCCCTGCTCTAACCATTAACTGTATTCACGTGAACAATAGCTGTGAGTGGCACTGGGTGTTCCCACAGGGGCTATTCTGCAGTGTGTACTGCGGTGTGTACTGGTGCATACTTTCTGTCAGTCCGTCCCTTGGTAACAGAGCAGAAATGTTGGGTGCAATCAGTGTGGGATATTCCCAGGTTCTCTCCTGCACAGCTTTCTAGAGGGGAGGTAGTTCCAGCTACAGAAGGAAAAGAGGAGTCCAGCGGCGTCTCGGAGGTTAGCAGAATTTGTTCATCATCGATCTTCTGTGCAGTTCTTTGCTGGGAGCATGCATGAGCAGGCCTGCCATCGGATAGGTCTTTGCAGCTAAAAGACTCCAGGGGGTGCTGCGTGCCGGAGTCAGAAGCTTGTTCCCGCCCCTGGACCACGTGCTCCTGCGCAGCAACGCCCCCTTACTCTCAGATGGTCGTATTTTTGGAGTCTCCAGCTACAGTTGAGAGGATTTTGTCCAGATTCATCGAAGCTACGTTGGCTTCTGAGTCTCTTCCATGGCGCTCAGAAAGTCCTTTTCAGAAAGTGCTCCCGATGTGGAGCGAAGATGACCCAAACTGACGAACGCGACTTTTGTCTGTTCTGTTTGGGTGAAGGGCATAGTGTCTCCACATGGGAGGCCTGCCAATGCTGCACCCCTTAGGCTTGGGGGGACTGGCCATTGAAACTTAAGGCAACATTGTGGGAGAAAGCCCTTGAAGCCTCGGAGGCTGCATCCAAGTCGGCCCTGGAGAAAGCTCCCAGTTGTGCATCTTCGGAATTGACGCATTTGACTGTACCTCCCAGATCCATTTCTCAGCAGATCCGATCTCGGTTGCGCTCCCCTTGGCTTGCTCCCCTTGGCTTCATCGCGCCTCTTCTGAGCCTCCGACTAAGAATGCTAAAGGCAAGCCGAAGAAAAAGCATAAATTGGCTCCATGGCAGGATGCTCCCATCTGCGCTCCTGCAGGAGAAGCCCAGGACGCTATCTCCAGGTCCAAGATCTCCACCTGTTTCTATCTCCAATGGGGACAAGGATACTGGCTTACGACATGGCTAGGCTCTGTGGGAGTCCGATCCGGAACAAATGGCCATGGTTAAGAACATAAGAGAAGCCAATGTTGGATCAGGCCAATGGCCCATCCAGTCCAACACTCAGTCACCCAGTGGCCAAAAACACCAGTTGTCCTCAGGAGGTCCAGCAGTGGGGCCAGGACACTAGAAGCCCTCCCACTATTGCCCCCCCCCAAGCACCAAGAATACAGAGCATCACTTGCCCCAGACCAAGAGTTCCCATCTATACCTTGTGGCTAATAGCCACTGATGGACCCCCGCTCCATATGTTTATCCAGTTCCCACTCAGTTTGCCACTTTAGGGTCAGGAAGCAATTTTTCTTCAGGCCAGTTTGGGCAGGGATTCTGGAGGTTTTTTTGTCATTTTCCGGGTATGGAACAGGGGTCACTGCAGGTGTGGAGGGGGAGGTATTTGAATTTCCTGGATTGTGCAGGGGTTGGACTAGGTGACCCTGGAGGTCCCTTCCAACTCCATGATTCTGTGATTCCCTCTTGAAGCCATCCATGCTTGTAGCTGCCACCACCTCCTGTGGCAGTGAATTCCATGTGTTAATCACATGGTCTCAGTCCCAGCCGCCTATGCGGTGTCCTTTACATCCCTACATATGATGTCTCCGGGATAATTGGAGGAATGGGGTGACAAATTTGCCAGCTCCAGGGATGCAAATTTGTATCATTACCTTCATTGGGTGTTGTCATATCTGCCCTCATGGTCATCTTGTGCAGGCTGAGTTCTCCTATTCTGGCAGTGAGAGGAGAAGAAAAAAGCTATTGAATCCGAGAGACCCAACACAATATCAGATCGAGTCCAGACAAGAGGGGTAGGTGAGCCGCCTCCGGTGTCTTCCACAGAGGATCTCTGAATGTTTGAAGAACAGCTGATTCGTATGGCCCAGTCTCCTGAGGTACAATCATTACCTCAGAGCACAAACCCAAAGATATGATTCTGAGTTGCCTCTATTCAGAGTCTCCTGGGATTATTGCTTTTCCGGTACTGGAGGGCCTTGAGGACCTCACACAGGAACTGTGGCAGAAACCTGCATCTCTCCAGCCTACCTCCAGAAAGGTAGAACGTCTTTATAAGACTAAGAAGGAGCCATTTAATTATTTGACAGTTCATTCTCCTTGGTTATAGAGGAGATATAGCCAAAGGGCCGTCAAGCCTTCCACTCTGCTCCCACAGGTAGGGAAGGGAGAAAACTGGATTTTCTGGGTTGAAAATATATTCTTCAGCAGCTTTTGGTTTCAAAATTGCTGACTGTGAAACCATTATGGCTGGTTATCAGCTCTTCTTATGGGAGAGGATTCTTCCGTTCCTGGAACTCCTGCCAGAAGATAAGCATCCCCTCACTAAAGTTTTTCATACGGAGGCCATTAAACTTTCAAAGCAGCAGATTAACGTGGGACGGCATTCTGTGGATTTGGCTGCGTGGTCTGTGGTGAGCTCCATCGTACTCAGACACCACGCTTGGTTAAGGTCAATGGCCTTGCCTAGGGAGACCAGGCTTAAAGCTGCGGACTTACCTTTCGAGGTTTCCAATTTCTCCTCTCCCAAGACAGATGAGATGCTTTCGCTGATAAAGAACAAGCAGACAGCCCAAGTCCCTAGGAGTCTCACATTCATCCATGTCCCAATTTAAGCGGAGGTCCTTTGTAAGACAGCCCTGGCATCCTTATCAAAGGGATTACTGCTTTTCTGGCCCCTTGGTGTCTCAGTATCCTACCCCTAAGCCATTTACCCCACAACAAAGTTACCATAGGCATAAGGGTTCCAGTCGACCTAGGTCAAATCAGCACTGCCTTCTTCCAGAGAGGTAACTTCATCCTAGGATCGTTGCCAGCTGCTGTTAAGCTCGAGGACAGGCTGGCTCAGTTTGTTACAGCCTGGGAAGCTATTACCTTCGACAATTGGGTTTTGTCCGTAGTTAGATTTGGTTATGGATTAGAATTTAAGTCTATTCCCCCTTGCTCTTTAGCTTTAAGGGGATCCAGCTAAGCAGCTTTGGGCCTTTGGCCTCCTTAATTGACAAGGGCGCCACAGAGGAGGTTATGGTGTCTTAGGCATCGGGCAGGGTTTATTCTCTTGTTATGTTCCTCATAGATGAGAAAGATAGGGGAGTTAGACCCGTTTGAGACCTCAGAAGATTAAATGTTTTTCTTCATGTTTAAAAGTTCCATATGGTGTCCATTCCTTCAATTTTACAGTTATTAAAATTTGATTGTTGGTTCATCGTTATTGATTTGAAGGATGCTTATTTTCATGTTTGAATCCACCCTCAATATCACAAGTTCTTGTGCTTTTCATGTGGGGAACGAATTTTTCAGTACACTGTTCTACCCTTTGGTCTAGCCACTGCGCCCACTGTATTCTGTAAGTGTTTAGCCCCAGTTATTGCTTACCTCTGTATGCAGGGTTGCCATATATTCCCTTACTTAGATGATTGGTTACTGGTTCGGATTCCAAGGACCAATTGTTGAGTCATTGCACTCTTGTCCCGGAGACCTGTCAAAGACTAGGACTCCTGGTAAACTGGGCCAAATCACGATTAGTTCTATCTCAGAGGGTACAATTTATCAGAGCTATGCTAGAATCCCTAGTGGGGAAGTATTTTCTACCTTCCAAAAGGGTACAGGCTGTCTTGGCCTTGGTGAGACAGTTCAGATCTCACCAGTTACAATCGATTCAGGAAATTCTGCGCCTTTTGGGATATATGGCTTCTATCACTGCAGTCCTGCCTAAGGCTAGGTTACATATGCGACCCCTGCGGCTCCGGGGTCTATCTTGTTATAGAGCTCGGGTTTGTGCCTTATGGCACAGATTCTCTATTCCAAGACTTGTCATACATTCCTTACTGTGGTGGTCTTTTATGGAGAATTTATCCCCTGGGGATTTCATATAGAGTTTCTGAACATGAGTTAGTCTTTACTAGGGACACTTTGCTCTTGGGCTGGGGCACCACCCAGTGTGAGGGGTTGTCAGCTAGGGATACTTGGTCAGAAGATGAGAAGCTGCTGCACATGGACACTTTAGAATTGTGAGCTCTTCGTTATGCACTGAGTTGTTTCTCAGACATCCTTCAAAACCAATCCATTCTTGTTCAGATGGACAATACACAGTTATGGTGTTTTATTTAAACAAACAAGGGGTTCAGGCTCCAGGGGTTTATTTGAGGAAGCTCCCCTTGCATGTTAATTAAGTAACACAGGAACTCACACTGGGCAGTCCTCTGAGGAGAGGGCAAGACAGACTTTACTCTTTTGGCTCAAAGCCGAGATTAAAAAAAGAATTTAAAGGATTGTGGCAACAGTTAACTCCTAGCCAAACTTCTGAGCACAAAACTGTAAGAACCAGACACCCAAGTATGGAAGAAACAGAAACCCCCAGCAAGAGACAGAAATGCCAAAGAAAAAATCAGTGGAACACCACAAAACTATGGAGCTAGCCATACAAAATGTACTGGACATTGGTGCAATCGAGAGGTACCAGAGAAAGAGAGGTCGTATGGAGTTTACTCCGTTTTCTTCACAGTGACCAAAAAGAATGGGGACACCACAGCCATCCTGGGCTTAAAGTGGCTCAATGAACACATCAGAACGAGAAAGTTCAAGATGGAGACTCTCAGATCCATCCTAACTCCCTTGCAGGCAGGGGACTTTATGGTCTCCCTAGACCTGGTGGAGGCCTACCTCCACATACCCATCAGACCAAACCAACGCTAGTTCCTTCGTTTTCGCATACAACGGCAGTCATTTCTAATACCGGGCCCTCCCATTCGGGTTGACCTCATCACCACAGGTCTTCACCAAGGTGCTGGTATCTCTGGTAGCAGCCCTGAGACTGAAGGGAGTGGCACTTTTCCGGTTCCTAGACGACATACTGATAAAGGCAGGCTCACGCCTGCGGGCGAGCCAGACTCTGGACTTGACAATTCAGACACTTCAGGAACATGGTTTCATGATAAAACAGGGAGAAGAGTACACTAGAACCGACTCAGATACTCAATCACCTAGGCGTACAAATCGACACTGTACGAGACAAGGTCTTCTTGTCCATGGAGCGAAAGGAAAAACTTGCAAATATTTTGCGGTGTGTCTTGGGGACACAAAATCGGGAAGTCCTCACTCTTGCAGCCCTACTGGGGATGCTGGTGTCCTGCCAAGAAGTATTACCCTGGGCCAAATTTTGCGCATGACCCCTCCAGAGGTTCCTTTACGGTACCAAAAAAAGAAACAGCGCACAAAATGGTCAAGCAGGTAGAACTACCACAGGTTCTGCCAATAGAGCCACAGTGGTGGCTCGAACCACTGCGATTCTCCAGAGGGATGCCACTCTGGGAACCGCAGAGAATTGTGCTGACAACGGATGCGAGCCTCCTCAGCTCGGGAGCTCATTCCCAGGGACACACGGTCCAGGGGACTTGGTCGGGTTCGGAAAGAACCAGGAGCATCAATTTCCTGGAACTCTGAGCCATAAAATTAGCACTAGTTCAATTCCAGACACAGCTGTCAGGCCATCGTGTTCTGATACAGATGGGTAACACAACAGTGAAAGCCTGTGTCATCAAACAGGGCGGCACACGGTTCAAACGCTTACACCTGGAGGCGGTGCAGGTAATGCAGTGGGCAGAGCAGCAGACTCTCCATCAAGGCGATCCACATAGCCGGAACGGAGAACGAAGTAGCGGACTGGCTGAGCAGACACTCTGTAGACCAGGCCAAGTGGAAACTACACAGGGACGTTTACCTGGAGATCAGCGAAAAATTCGGAAAGGCGAAGGTGGATCTCTTTGCATCAAGGTGGAACCGGCAAACTCTAAACTTCGTATCCAAAACGTTCATGGAGGGGACACTGGGGTTGAATGCCCTGGATCTTCAGTGGCCAAGGACTCTGTCCTCTATGCTTTCCCCACACCGCCCCTCATTCCATGAGTTGTGCAGTGCGTAATAGAACAAAGGAAAAATCTGACTCTGGTGGAGCCATTCTGGCCGAGAAGGGTGTGGTTCCAGGACCTAATGAGACTGTCGATAAAGGACCCATGGCATCTCCTGGTCAGAAGGGATCTGCTGATCCAGGGAAGGACTATACACCCAAGACCGGAAATGTTGCAGCTGATGACCTGGAGGTTGAGTGGAGGCAGCTAGTAGCCTTGAGTCATGAGACCGAGGTGGTCCCTACACTGTTGGTCTCCAGGAAGGTTTCCACTAACAAAATGTATAACAGGACTTGAAAAAGTTTTCTGTTTGGTGCAAGTCTAAAGGGTTAAAACTGTTAACAGCGCAGGTGGGGGTAGTACTTGCCTTTCTCTAGCAAGGTCTAGGGAAAGGGCTGAGCACCAGCACACTACAAAGGCAGGTTGCGGCGCTCTCAGCGGTGAGGGGAGCGGGGAAAGGTAAATCTCTTTCTAGTCATCCACACGTCAGGTGCTGCCTGAGAAGGGTAACCCTGTTGAACCCATCACAGGCCCACAAAATTCCTTCTTGGAGCTTAAATACGGTACTCAGGGCATTGTGTCAAGGCCTCTCGAACCTATGGCCTCATGTCCTTTAAGAGAACTTACATTCAAAACAATCTGCCTAGTGGGGATAACCTTAGCTCGCAGAGTGTCAGAACTCCGGGCCACTTTCTATACACAAGGTCTTGTGTACATTCCACAATGACAGGGTGGTCCTTCGACCAGGCCCAGCTTTATCCCAGAGGTCAACTCCTGATTTCATAGGTCCGAAGGGATTGCGTTGCCATCCTTCTGTCCAAACCCCACACATGAGAAGGAAAGGGTCTGGCACTATCTCGATGTGTGTAGAGCTTTGAGTTTCTATCTGGATAGCACTAAGGGGTGGAGGAAGACCGAATCATGATTTGTCTTCTTCAACAGAGCGACCATGGGGAAGAAAGTATCTGCATCCACTATTTGCAGGTGGATTAGAGGATGCATTAAGCAAGCGTATAAGGCGCAAGGGTCGGCCCCACCAGAAGGGGTCACGGCACAGTCCCTTAGGGGGGCTGGCCACATCATCAGCCTACTGGGCGGTCCTGTCCCTAGAGGTAATAAGTAGGGCCGCCGCGTAGAAATCTGTACATTCCTTCACAAAACACTACAGTGTAGACAGGCTCGCTTTGGCTGAGGCGGCGTTTGGAAGGAGGGTACTACAACAGTTCCTGTAAACACCAGAAGTCGTTTATGACCCACCCAGGAGGACACTGCTTTTTTACGTCCCAGGAGTAAGGAGTCAAGGACTGCCCCACTCCTGGACCCACCAGAGAATGGAGGATTTGTACACTTACCGTGAAGCTTCCTTCTCGGTGGTCCAGAGTGGGGCAGTCCTACCCGCCCTGGTTTGAGGGAATGACTTCCAGCTCCTACAGAGCGACATATAATGCTGTGAGGTACAGCTGGGTTTCCACACCCTAGTTCGAGGGTATGGGAAATTGAGGTTGTCAGGTTCTCAGTTACGTTGTCAGTTTGCAAGTTTAATAAAAGTTGACAATGTGTGATCTGATCGTCGAGTAAGGTTTTTTGCCTGTCCTTTACATGTAAATGATGGGGGGAGAGGCGGATGGTATGTTTTGTTTGCAAGTGCATGGGGAAGGTTGGCTTTCGGTATGACTGGGGAGTCGGAGGTAAAGCCCCTCCCCTTCCGGATCAAAGATTGCCGGCCCTGGTTTCAGATGAGGGGAGGAGCTTCCCAGGAGTAAGGAGTCAAGGACTGCCCCCCTCTGGACCACCGAGAAGAAAGCTTCACGGTAAGTGTACAAATCTTCCGTTCCCTCCATTCCTACTCTTTATCAGGTCAGATTTGATTATTTATTACACCTGAAAGCTGTGGGCTTAGGGTTTTCTTCTTTGAAGGTTCACCTGGCCGCTATCTCTTGTGATCACAAAGGAATGGAGGGAGGATCAGTTTTCTCGCATCATTTGTCTAAAAGGTTTCTTAAGGGGTTAGGTAATCTCTGCCCGCCCAGGGATCCTTTAGTGCCCCAATGGTCTCTGTCTGTTGTGTTAGCACAGTTAATGCTCAAGCCTTTTGAACCCCTTGCTACCTTTTGAACCCCTTTCTTTGGCAGAACTGTCTATGAAGCTGTGTTTCATAGTAGCTGTTACCTCAGCCGGAAGGGTGAGTGAGCTAGCAGCTCTTCAGGAAGAGGCCCCGTTTTTGAAGTTCTTTCCTGAAAGGGTAATCTTATGCCCTAGTCCCAGGTTTCTTCCTAAATTATTCTCTAAGTTCCATTTATCCCAAGATATTGGTTTGCCCATATTTTTCCTACACCAATATTTGCGAGTGAGCGCTTGTTGCATACTTTAGATGTTAGGGGGGCATTATTATTTTACCTCAAGAGAACACTGGAGTTTCACAGGGATAGAGCCCTGTTTGTTTGTTTTCATGGCCCTAGGAGAGGTAGGAGAGCATCATCTCAGACCCTGTCCCAACAGATTGTCAGGACCATTAGGGAGTGCTACGATAGAGCCAGACTAGGCCCGTGGAACATTCATGCCCAATTCCACCAGGGCAGTGGCTTCTTCCACAGCTTTCCAGGATGGAGTGCCTTTGACGGAGATCTGCAGAGCTGTCACCTGGTCGTCGGCAGACAACGTTTGTACGTCACTACGCTTTGGATCTGCTGACAAGATGTGAGGCTCAAGTGGGCAAGGCCATTCTTCATTCGCTCTTCAAGTGAGGAGAGTGTGCCCCCATTGCCCAGTGAGTAGCTTGCTAGAATCCCCATGTGGGGCTGCACAGAAGATCGATGATGAAAAGAAAGTTGCACTTACCTGTAACTGATGTTCATCGAATATCTTCTGTGCAGACTCACATTCCCTCCTTCCTGCCCCGCTGCATGCTCTGGCTTCGGAGGTGCTAGAGGTACTGAGGGTAGGGGGCACTGCTGCTCAGCCACATGTGGTCCCTGGGCGGGAACAAGCTTCTGATCCTGGTGCGCAGTGCCCCCCCCCCCGGCTTTTAGCTGTAAGACCTATCTGATGGCAGGCCTGCTCATGTGCACTCCCCATGTCTGCTTGCACAGAAAATAGATGATGAACAATAGCTACTTACAGGTAAGTGCAACTTCATTTTCCAGCTGTGGCTGTGCTCATCCTGATGTCATGTTGGTGTGATCATCATGTCAGTGTGACGTGGTCTTTGTGGGGATGTGGGAAAATGTGTTGGGCCACAGTGACGTGTATATAGGAGGAAACCAGAAGATGGGAGGGGAGCCTGACCCCCCCCCCCCCCGGGCCGAGCAGGAAGAGCGAGCGGCTGGCCCTTTTGACGTCCTCTTGCCTTATTGAAAGAGACATTTATTTAGCTGATAATTAAAAAGAACGGGAAAAGCAGATGGGAGGCAGGTGGGGGGAGGGAGCAGTTAGCAGGGGGGAGAGAGCTGGTGGGTAGAAGGAGCAGCGGAGATAAGCAGATTTGAACCTGGGTTGCCATGGCTGAGAAAAGAGAGAGGGTCCCTGGTGAGCCAAGAGCTGCCCAGCGGAGTTGTGGGCCTGCTTCAGACAATGATACCCGGCTCGCCTGCTTCTAGGGAACTGCGGCCCCCACTTCTCCCCCCCCCCCAGCTTTCCTCCTTTTAAAATTCCTTCCTCCGGCCCCTGTAATTGCTTCTCCAGGTTTTGCTCTGGCTCTGCGGTTCCTGATGAGTTGGCCTTTCTGATAAGCCGTAAACTAGTTACATTAAAATAGGTTTGGAAAGGTCACTCCGGCAAAGCACCTGTTTTCTCGCGGACTTTGTCTCTCCCTCCAAAGCTGTGATTAAATGTATATTTAATGAGCCCCGGTTTAGGCAGGCGGCTGCGACCTCCCTGGCGGGCAGAGGCGTGTTCGGATTCTTGACGGATGAATATGCATGTTGAACTGGAGGACTTGGGGGGGGGGATTTGCCTCCCGCTCCCCGCTTTTCCTTACTCCTTGTGGACGATCCACACCCTCCCCTTCTCCGGGCCCGGCAGAAGGCTCCTTTGGGCATGGCCGCCACTCCGCTTGTTAGCATGAGGGCCGCAAAGTGTTTGGCTGACAAATTAGGTATTTGGGGAGAGTCCCCTCCTGCATGGGCACACTTCTGGGCTGCCTCTTGTTTCCTTGGAGCAGGATGCTCGCCTCCAAGGAAGAGAATGGAAGTTAGCTCTGTTAGGTCCATGGCGGTGTTGCGGTGTTTGGGAAATCTGGGTGCTTTGTCCAACGTGACGTGTTTCAGGGTTTCTACTTACAGGGAGAGGACCCTTTCCCCATTAACTTGCACAATGCGGGGATACATGGCAGAGGATTTGGGGGCATGCTTTATTTAAATTTATTGATTTAAAGCATTTTAACGCCGCCTTGCACCGGATTGGGGTTCCTGAGGTGTTCTCAGGCACACACGCCTTGGGTTCTCAGGCACATGCTCCGTTCTCCATCTGGCCGGGCCTTCGGGGACTTGTTCTTGCTCCCTATGACATTTTTGGAATACATCAGATGCCTCTTCCCTGGCTGCGCGTGGCAGGGGGTCACTTGGGGGGCACCTTTCTGGGCGGTTCATCTGCTGTTTGTCAGAGTAAATTATGCAGGTGATGAAGGGGCTCTGCCTCTATGCATTGCATTGCATACCTTGCAGACTGCAGGTTTTCTTAAGGCAGCAGGGGTTTTACGTTGACCACAGGGTGGGTTCCAGCCCTCCCCCACCCACCGAAAAATTCTTCCCCTTCCTGTGCTATGCAGCCGCAGCCGTCTTCCTCCATGCAAATTCAGTGGGCCAGGGGGCTTGCTCTGTCCACCCTCCACCTGCATTTGCCACCGCTCTCCATCAGAGTTTTAGCTGACCATCAGATTCCCCTCATGATGAGGCAGAGGCAGTCGTCCCCCCCCCCCCCCCGCA
This sequence comes from Lepidodactylus listeri, assembly GCA_029233225.1. Classification (NCBI taxonomy): domain Eukaryota; kingdom Metazoa; phylum Chordata; class Lepidosauria; order Squamata; family Gekkonidae; genus Lepidodactylus; species Lepidodactylus listeri. The sequence continues at coordinate 2,715,932 of JARCFY010000013.1, read as the reverse complement.
CCTCCTGCTATTCCAAATTAAATTTCAGGTGACATTCAGGGCTGTGAGTCTGTCTTTGAATGTAATCCCCCCCCCCCCCCGTTGTTTATTGCACCTCTGATAAGCTGGGGGGGAGAGGTAAGTTGTGCAGCTGAATTCACGGTTCTGGCGGGGGGCCATTTTGGCCTGTGCGGGGGGGGGGGCTCTGCTGTCTTGTTCTCTGAGCTCTTGCTTATGCCATTGAAAAAGATAGCGCTTCTTAAAACTAGGCACGATTTAGAAGCACCTCTGATTACTTAATTTGCTCCGGAGTATCTTGGTAATTATCTTTATGGGCCTTATTTCTTGTCCTCTGGCATCGTTTCCGTCGATATTAAATGAGGCCGGCTCACAGGACGGCGGCAGTTGGGCCTGCCGCTGTGGCTGCGAAATCCTATTATCCTGCCTGTGCTGCTGATTAATTTTTGTATTAATTTTTTGTCAGAGGTGAGCCTGCTAATATTTGCCCCCCCTGCCCGTGCTGGGAACCGCAGGAGAGGCTGACATTTCTGAAGTTCTCCTTTGTTAATTGGGGTCCGATTTGTTCCAGTGGGCCACACAGAACCGGCAGAGAACAAGACTGGAGGGGCAGGAGCCAAACATGGGCTCTCTCTCTTTTTCCCCTCCTCCTGCTTTTTGCCCTTGGTGGGGGGGGGGGGATAGGTTGTGGGGGTGCCCCGCCCCCTCATGGATTTTCCAGCTCTTCCTCTGACAGAGCAATCGGTGAAGGAAACTTGAATGTGGTGTTTGGTCCGTTTGCTCACTAGAAATTAAACTGAATCCTGCTGGGCTTAGTTTGGTGCTCTTGCTAGCGGTAGCTTTTGCTGGCAGCACAGCTGGACGACCTGGGGCCATGGGACCAGTAGGGGTGTTTTCGGGGTTGGAGCTGAATGTCACATCCTGGCTTGAAGCAGGTTTCTAGTTGGTTGAGGAATGAATGCAGCGACCTAGGGCGTTCCTCCTACTTTCACCCACCTTTAAGGAGCAGACGTGAATTTATCTTTGCCTTTTGCACCCCTGCTTTGCAGGCCCAAAGGTCCCAGTCCCTGGAGTCTGTTGCGGGGAGGGGAAGGGAAAGGAGTTTATAAGCCACTCTGAGACTCCTTTGGGTCGTGAAAGGCAGGGTATAAATCCAATCTCCTCCTCCTCCTCCTCCTCACTTAACAAAGGTGGCACTAGGAACTATATTAGAGTGTAAAAGCAGTAACATTTTGGAGTAAATCAGTAATGGCAGCAATGATAAGAGTTTTCTCGCGGGTGTAGATTTTGGGGTCTCGTTGACCTGGGCGGGAGGCTTGTATTTCGCTTTGAGAAGTCTGTGTTCTTTGCTTAGGAGAAAGCTTCCTTTTTGGCAACGTCCTCTCGTGCCTGAAGCGCAACCTGAGGCGTGTTTACCCAGAAGTGAGCCCGGCAGACAGAGTCTAGATTCCGTTTCCCTTTCTGCAGCGCGTGCATTGTCTGACCAAGAGTGTGAATTGTTTTCACCAAAGTGAACCGTAGGAGCCTCCATGTGTAGTCCCCTTGTGTGTTCTGTGGCACAGGCCTATCCGCTCAGAGACAAAGAGAGGAGCCGTGGCCCGATCTGGTTTCTCTTTGCCTCGCCGTTCCAGTGCAAAGCTGTAGGGAATCAGCCCTTGCCCAAAGATGTCTCCGGACGCCAGTCCCAGGGTTAAACGTTCCGGGTGATGGGCAGGATGGCCGCATCCGTACTGAAGGCTGACTGAGCGAAGCAAACTTCCCTTTTCCCAGGCTGAGAGCTGCAGATTCCTGTGGTCTGCTTGAAGGTACTACATGGTCTGTTACTGCTGCTAATGCTCGATGTCAGCAGTCAGTTGAAGTTCTCCAACGCCGGTTTTTCCCCAGCATAGGAAATGGAGCTTTTGTTCTGTGCCTGCTTAGACGCCAGCCAGTTTTGCCCAGCCTTTTGCTCAATCGCCATCCATCAGCAAAGCAAGGTGACCACAACCTCGGAGCCCCCACTAAGCCGAAAGCCTTCCCGCCTCATTAACTGCACACCGGTCTCGCTTTCCTCTTCCCCCTTTCCTTCCTTTCCCCCACCCCTTGCGCTGATAGGAGCGTAGGAGCTTTATTTAAATTATAAATCAAACGCCACCCTGTGCCCAGCCCCGCTCGCTCCTCTGCAGCTGTGTAGCCTTGGCTTATATTTTAATTAAATGTCACTTTCTGTGCGCCTTCTGACTTCTACCCCCCTTCCCCTTTTTTTTTGCATCTGTTGTAACTCCAGCTGCCGGCTCTGCGCAGGCAGGAAGTCTGAGCGGCTATAATTGCTTAAGATCGATATTCTGCTCCGAGTTGAAGAGCTGCTTGGAAAAATTATAATTAAAAATGCCTCTCGGAGGACGCCCCACCCCCATGCCAGCTGCCCATGCGAGGCGGGTCGGTTGACTCTTGTGAGTGGCGAGTGGACCGTGGGGCCCTCCTCTTCGATCGGGTGGGTAGGCCTCCATCCTTCCACGGCTTAGTAGCGGGCAAGTGGGACCTGGAGAGACACCGTGCAGTGAAGGTACAGAGACGCCCGTGTGGACAGTCGCAAAGCTCGTGAGAGATGATCATACACCAGGCACCTGCGCCAAATCTCTCGTGCGTCTACTGGCTGTGCGACACTCCAATATTCAGTGGGCTTCGTTAATTTATGCACTTTATTCATGATTTATAATTTATGTTTACGTTTCTCTCCAGTGGGGAGATCCAAAGAGGCCGACCTCCTCCTCCTCTCCTCCATTTTATCCTCACAACAACCCTGTGAGGTAGGGTAGGCTGAAACGGTGCAGCTGGCCCAAGGTTACCTAGCAAGCTTCCATGGCAAAGTAGGGATTTGAGCGATGAGGAATTCTTTCCCATCTTGCAGCTTTGTAAGGCAAGAGAACTGGGGCGGGGGCGGGGGGTGGGTAGTGACAGCCCTCTGTGTGTGATGTGCGTCCCTCACTCAAGCAGTTGTTGCTTTCTTTGTAAGTTAGCGAATAATTTGTCACCCAGTAGAGCTTGGCTGCACTGGCTTGGAGCGATGTAATTTACTGCTTTCATTTTTTAAAATTGGTACTCTGGATGCCGGGGAGTCCAGCTGCCTTCTCCCCCACCCCCGGTGCTTTCCCTGCTTGGTGCTTGCAAGAGCTCAGTAAAACGGCTGTGGTCAGAGTGGGCTCCTCTGGGGTCACTTCCTGTGGCCAGCAGCCCTCGCTGTTCGTGGCACAGGCTGGGTCAAGCCCTGCCATGGGAGAAGGGTGAGTTTCTTGGACTGAGTGGATCAAAGAGCAGGTCCCCCAAACTGCATTTTCAGAGTCATTTCTGACATCGCGTGTATTTTTTAGTTTTTATTCACGGATACCCCACTTCTCTTCCCAGCGGTGGCCCACTGTGGCTTGTCGTCATTCTCCTCTCCTCCATTTTATTTTCACCACAACCCTGTGAAGTGGGTTATGCTGAGAGCATCTGATTGGCCCAGGGTCACCCAGCAGGGAGGGAGTTTGGTGCAGTGGTTAGGAGCATGGACTCTAATCTGGGAGAACCGGGTTTGATTCCCTACTCCTCCACATGCAGCTGCTGGTGGGACCTTGGCTCAGTCACAGGTTCTCTCAGAGCTGTTCTCTCAGGAACAGTCCTCGAAAGAGCTCTCTCAGCCCCACCTGCATCCCAGGGTGTCTGTTGTGGGGAGGGGAAGGGAAAGGAGATTGTAAGCGGCTCTGAGACCCCTTTGGGTATTGAAAGGCGGTGTATAAATCCAGTCTCCTCTTCTTCAGCAAACTTACACGGCAGAGTAGAGATTTGAACCGCTGGACCTAAGATCATAAGAACCTAAGAAGAGCCCTGCTGGATCAGTCCAGCGGTCCATCGAGTCCAGCATCCCATCTCACACAGTAGCCAACCTCTGGAGGGCCAACCCACAGGACTCAGAGGCCGAGGCCTTCCCCTGATGTTGCCTCCTGGCTCTGGGATTCAGAGGTTTTGTGGCTCTGAATGTGGAGATTCCCCTCAGTCACCATGGCTAGGAGCCATTGATAGAGTTAGCCTCCATTGATAGAGTTAGCCTCCATTACCTAATCTCCCTTGAAAGCTGTTTATTCCTGTGGCCATCACTACCTCCTTTGGCAGCGGCTTCCACATTTTAATCACTCTCTGTGTACAGGAGTATTTCCTTTTGTCCGTCCTGACCCTAGTCTGACACTTTAACCTCTGTACCAGCACTCTTCCACACTGCCTCCTCCAGTTCCAGGGACTTGTTTTGGTGGTCAGCTGGTTGACGGCTACAGGCACATGTGGAAGCTGGATGTTGGGAAGAGGCCTTCTTGGAGTCGCAGTGGTTTTTGCTACTCACTTGGCGAACTGGGCACGCTTTCTGGATGGGAATTCAATGCTCTAAATGGTGTGGCATTTGCAGGCTTGAATTTGAGCGACATTATTTGCTTTTAAAGAAAGAAAGCTCTTTAATATCTCACCTTAGCAGATCTCAGGCAGTGGATCCAAAGTTTTTAGCCTAAATCCCTTCCCCCAAGTATACAGAATCATGATCCAGTGATCTGGGCCTACGTGTCTAACTGCTGTGATCCACTGATTCCTCGCTCTTCGGCCAGATTCTCATTTCTTCTGCGACACTTTAAGGGCCTGGGGAAGACATCTGGGAGCCGCCCTTGGCTGGGAGGGCATGGATAGAAATTTGACAAATAAAATTAAAATTAAAAATATCCTCCGGATGGGCTATGCAGAATCCAGCGACTCCCCTCTGCTAGTTGACAGAAACCCTTCCAGGTGTGTGTGTGTGTTGGGGGGGGGGGGGGGGGAGCAGCCTAATATCCTGAATGCCTCCGAAACTCTCAGTGCCCTCCATGGACTTGGAGGTCATCCGCCCAGGGGGAGGTCTGTGTCTCTCCCATTAAGAATCATTAATCGCAGGTGAGAATTGTGAGTGTCAGGTTGTGGAACGTCCTGTTTTTATTCCTAGCTTTAATGCGGGGGGGAGGGGCCCTAAATCCAGCACAATGCATAATTGAAAGAGTTGAAAGAGGAGCTAAATATAGAAGTATTTGTCTCTGATGTCTATCTCATTTGTAAATCTGGTAATCTGTGATGTGTATGAATCTCACGCAGGCAAAAAATATCCCTTGCCTCCTCTTCTGCCTAGAAACCCTTCTAGATCACTTGCATGATGCCTTCCTCCCCCCCCCCCCCCCCACCCCCCATCGTTCCTCACAACCCACATTTTCCATGAGGCCCAAAGTTGGCGTGTGCCCTTATTTCCCATCTCATTGTTGAGACTATGCCTGAGTGTTTAGAACTGAACCAAAGGGAGCACACACACCCTGCTTTCGTCTCTCTCCTTGCCTCCTTTCTGCTCCCCCCCCCCCGGTTGCATGTAAGCTCCTGCAGGGCAGAGACCTGTCATCCTACTTGTTACTCTGGGGAGCACCTGGCACAGATACCAGTTAGGTCTTCCACCCTGTTACGACGGATATGCTTGACTGACAAACAGTTCGTTCACTATGCAGTTTCTACAGAAAGAGGCACATGGATAAAGCAGTAATAATGGGGGGGTGGGGGGAAGCAAACAGTGCTTCTGCCCCCACACAGTGCAACCTTGAGTGTTTTCTTCTGTAGTGCCCTGGGCAGGAATGTGCACAACCTGTCTCCACTGGGAGATCCGCCCCATGTCGTCAATACATCAACAACGCAAGCATGGAGTAATCAAATAGACCAGGATGTGCACACAGTGAAAGTGCTATTTTAGCAACAGTTAGCCTGTTTGAGCTTGCAAAGTGTTAATAGGTAAAGGTAAAGGTTTCCCTTGCTCGAAAGCCAGTCGAATCTGACTCTAGGGACGCGGTGCTCATCTCCGTTTCCAAGCCGAAGAGCCAGCACTGTCTGAAGACTTTTTCCGTGGTCACGTGGCCGGCCTGATGAGATGCCGAGGCGCACGGAATGCTGTCACCTTCCCACCAAAGTGGTACCTATTTATCTACTTGCAATGTCTTGCTTTCGAACTGCTGGGTTGGCTGGAGCTGGGGCCAGAGACAGGAGCTCACTCGGGTCTCGAACTGCTGAACTGCCGACCTTCTGGTCTGCAGCTCAGTGTCTTAACCACTTGCTGGGTGCTTTGTTCTTTTTCTTGTTTTGGACAGTGGAAGTGGGCAGAAAGGGTGCTTTGGCTAGTTCTTTTGAGGGTGCCCCAGCTGAGAGGAGGAATTAAAGGCCAGTTTTTTTGCCACGTCTGTTCCACCAGCATGCTCTCCTGAAGGGTTGAGAACCTTGTCCAGTCATTCCCCAGTGGCTGGATTTTGTAGGAGAGCTGCGTCAGTTTTGGGTTGACAGGGAGGCCATGCGGGCCAGGAGACCTGTCGGCTGGGAAAGGGTAGAAGAATCTTATAGCAAACACACACACCTATCACCCCCCCCCCCCCCTTCAATTACTTTCCCGTCCTCCCTCTGCCCCCCCGCTGCACCCTTCTGGAGTATAAAACAAAAGCAGGACGTGCGTGGCTGGCAAAATTAAAATGAGAATGCCACTTGCTCTTCCTGCAGAGAGGTTGCCAGGGCTGTGCTTTCCCCCCTTTTTAATTGCTCTCATATATAGGGTGATAAATGGTTTCATTTTATGTTCTCTCTTTAAAAAAAAAAAGTATAACTGCACCATGAAAGGCTGTGGATTAGCAGAATGCTGGTCCTTTGCTGGGTCACCTTAAGAATGGCTGAGAAGGTGTGGCTTTGTGCAGAGTCTCAGAAATGGCCGGGGTGGGAGAAAACATGTGGAGATCATCTGTTCCTGCGCCTTAAGCTGAAACAGGACATTCGTCGTGGCTGCTGGATCACCTTGTGGGATGCCCCTTTATTATCGACGCTGAGGATGAGCGTTGCCTGGATTGTGTCTTCGTGGTGCCAGGTTGTGGTGTCTAAGGCAGAATCATAAGAACATAAGAGAAGCCAGTGTTGGATCAGGCCAGTGGCCCAAAACACCAGGTGCCCTCAGGAGGTCCAGCAGTGGGGCCAGGACACTAGAAGCACTCCCACTGTTGCCCTCCCCCCACCAAGAATACAGAGCACCACTTGCCCCAGACCGAGAGTTCCGATCTGTACCTTGTGGCTAAGAGCCACTGATGGACCTCTGCTCCCAGTATGCTCTGAGATAACGCAGATGTTCTGGATAGCCAGTGAGATGTGCCTCTTCTTCCTCCCCTCCCCTCCTCCAGCAGCTCCAGTGCCAGATTCTCATGTCTGTATTCAGCTAAATGGATGGGTCCATCTGAACTTGATCTGTCCTCCTTGGAGAGTCTGCCATTACCCAGAATTCTTCGTTCAGGCTGTTTCTTCTGATCTGTCTCCAGCCACCTTGTGAACATACCCCAAGGTGCTTTCTACTGAATCAGGAGCTTTCTCTGTCTAGACCAGGGGGATCGGCTCTGGTTGGTTACAGCTCTCCGAGGAAGGTCTTTCCCAGCATCCTGGAAGCAGGGATGCCAGAGATGGCCCCGGGGATCTTCGGCATCCAAAATGAGGGCTCTGCCTCTGAGCCTTGGCCCTGGCAGTTGGGACTGAGGGCATCTGTAGGCGCTGAGCGGAGTAGATTTGGAGGCCGGGAGAGCGGCTTGTGTCGGCCTTTAAGGGGCCTCTTTCTCCACCGAGCTGGTGTACAGCAAGGGCTGATGTTTTGTGCTGCTTTTATTTAGTTTGTGATAATAACAGAATTTTAGATTTCGTTTTCGTGGAGATTTCGCAGAGTTTTCAGTATTGCTTCGTTTTTATTAAACATGCAGGTTGGTCCATCGCAGAAGAGTCGAATGGGAATTGTGTTCTAACATCAAGGAAAAGGTGGTCGAAAAGGGAGCTACCTGTAGAAGGTCAGAGAACTCTGTTGTGCGGGGAGGGTCTGGTACTCGAAGCCCCAGAGACGCTTGCGATAACACTCCTCAGGTGCTGATTTGGGACGTTCTTTGAGTTGGAGGGCTGTGTTTCAGGCCTGTGCAGACCATCTCCTGGTCCCCCACAGCATCTGAGGAGGCCCTCTGGAATGACCGCTCTCCTTCTGAGAGGGTGGGAGCCAGCAGTGATTCAAACCTGTCTGGAGCACTAGTTGAATCTCATGAGTCCCTTCCAAGGCCAAGAGGAGAAGAATAGAGTCTGCGCACTTAACCACTACACCAAACTGGTTAATGTCCTTTATTAGCTGTAGGACAGCTAGATTCAAGGCCACTAGCATTTTTGGGGTGTAAACATTTGAGAGTCGGAGCTCTCTTAGTCCAACTCTCTGAACTTTATACCCTGAAGGTCTTGCTGGCCTCCAAGGTGTTCCAGGGCTCAGATCTAGCTGTTCCTCTGCAGACCAGCACAGCTAATCCCTGAACCTTTATTAGTGGTGTTCCATGCTGATACAGAACAGCTAACAAGGATTAATAATAATATCAGGGGCGGTGATAAGGGAGGGAGGAGGGGAAGTCTGCGTTGGGTTTACCTTGGCCCGGCATAGCCTCTTTTGGAGCTGGAGACTGGAGTTGAAGTGGGAGGGGGGGGCTAGCTACGTATTCTTTGGCATTGCCGGTGGAGAAACACCTGCTTTTCTTCTCGCACATCAAGCACTTTGCCACGCTGCGGTTTCTCCCCCTCTGCAGGTGCATCTCTGAAATAGCAGATAACAGGAGCGGTTTGTTTACCGGAGCTTGCCAGGGGGGAAAAAAGGACTTTGATGCTGCTTCAGAGGCTTCAAATACCGCCTCTTGCAGCAGACGTTCTGTTTAGCATGATTGGATTTCATACCCAGCATGAGAGAGGAAGATGGGGCAGAGGTCCATCCGTGGGCTATGAGCCAGAAGGTGTAGCTGGAACACTCTGCCCTGGGCAGTGATTCTCTGTATTCTCAGTGCTGGGGGTGCAATGGTGGAAGGGCTTCTGGAATTCTGGTCCCGCTGGTGGACCTCCTGACGGCACCTAGGTTTTGGCCACTGTGTGACACAGAGTATTGGCCTGGATGGGCCATTGGCTTATGCCACATGGTGTCTCTTATGTTCTTATGGCTGTTGGTGGCACATGGTTTGTGTGTGTGAGATTCTCCTCTTGTGTGTACTCCCCCCCCCCCCCGATACTTTCTGGTTGTTCCTGGAAGTTCTTCTGGGGGTACCTCTTGCTGTTGGAGGGAAGGCTTTTGAGGCTGGGGTCTTTCTTGGTGGAGGCTCCCTGCTTCTTCATTCCCAGCCCAAGAGAAACGCACCTGTCTAACTTCAGAAGTTAACTGGTCTTAACTCAGGATAGCTGCTCATGGTAGATTTTAATGGCTTCCCTGTTCTCTGTAATTTTTTGCCCAATTCTCCTCTATGTACCCTGACCTGGGTGGCCCAGGCTAACCTGATCTCATCAGATCTCGGAAGCGAAGTGTTGGTCAGCCCTGGTTAGTGCTTGGACTACCAAGGTCTACCAAGGAAGTTCAGGGTCATTACACAGAGGCAGGCAATGGCAAACCACCTCTAAATGTCTCTTCCCTTGAAAATCATAGCATCACAGAGTCATAGAGTTGGAAGGGATCTCCAGGGTCATCTAGTCCAACCCCCTGCACAATGCAGGGAATTCACAAATACCTCCCTCCCCAAACCCACAGTGACTGCTGTTCCATGCCCAGAAGATGATAAAAAACCTCCAGGGCCTACAGGGTCACCATAAATCAGCTGTGGCACTTTACACAAACACACACACACACACACGTTCTCCAACAGTTAGATAATACTTCTGTTGTCGGCGGGTAGATGTTCCTCTCCTCAAATCGAACTTGATTCTTAGCCATGTCAGTTTTTGCTGACATGCAGTCTATACATCTGAAAAAGAAAATTCTGTGTGGGGGAGAGAGCCGTGGAAAGATCTGTGTCATTTCCAGTTCTGTGTCCGAGATGAAATCACCTTATGGATTTGGGATCTGCCCACAAAGATCTGCTGAATGTGGCTTCAAGACACAAACAGAAATTGGCTCCCAAAGTGGCTGGACTGTTCAGTGGAGTCCCACCCAAATGATCTCCAGGTTCCAGCCCCAAGAGGTGCCAAGCCTCAGACTCAAGAGCCTGGTGTCGCCCTTTTTGTTCATCTAGTTCCTTCTGTGTAAAATGAAAGAGAGAGAGAGAGAGTGGGTGTGCGTGTTTCTCTGTCCTGGAAGGCCGGTGAATTTTTTGGTCAGGGGAAGTGTTCCCAGGGTCTTTTGTGGGGATTGTTTTGGTTTTCTTCCTTCCCTGTGTGCGCAGAAAGCATTTGCTGTAGCTCTTCCAGAAATGCTCTCTGGTGAGCGATAAAGCCGTTTTAATTGTATCTAGAATTTTAAAGACAAAACAGCCCTCCTGCTCCCCAAGAAATCTGCACTTCTCTGCTTCTTGTTGCACGGTTTTGCTCATTTCAGCAGTTGTTTTCCTCTGTGTTGCCATTGCAAAGTTTTCCTTGTTTGCATACATTTAAAATATTGCCTTAATTTCTACGTGGGCTCGTGCGTGAGCAAGAGAGAAATGGATTCTCTCATTTTAAACTCCCAAGAAGAGGATTGTTGGTAGCACAGTTGAGCTGTTGCCGAAGGGGGCGTCTGTTTACTTGCATCCCCCAACTGTGTCAGCAGGGACCCCCGTCTGTGCCTCCAATCCACAGAATGCAGCTACTTGGGCACAAGTCTCGTGGCAAGCAATGGAGAGCCGCAGCCAAGGGTCAAGGGCTGGAGGAGCAGGTGCTCAATAAGGCGTCTTGTCTGGGGTAGCTCAGAAGTTGGGTTTTGATTGTGCCAATGATTGCGCCAACTAATCCTCAAGTTTTGGAGCTGGCAGTGAATTTCATTTCCCGGGGCTGATTGACCAGCCACCTTCTCCTTCCTCCTTTTCTGTGAAACTCTTCCCTCCAGCTTGTGGCAGGAGCCACCAAGGTACACCCAAGGCTCAGTGGAAGAGCCTCTGCTTGGCATGCAGAAGGTCCCAGGTTCAATCCCCGGCATCTCCAGCTAAAAGGACCAGGCAGGAGGTGACGGGAGAGACTTCTGCCTGAGACCCCGGAGAGTAGACAAGACTGGACCAAGGATCCTATTCAGTGGACGGCAGCTTCATACATTCATGTGTTCAGGAACCTTCTCTGGCTCTGGGAAGTCCTGATGCATCCTTGAGAGAATGAGAGCTGGCGAATGGATGGCCTGTCCCCTCTTTACGATTCGTAGAGGCTGGGATGCATGAAAAAGTGTCCTTTAGCTGGGCGAAACAGCTGCTTTGGTTGCATTGGGCCTGTGCCTCTCCAGCCATCTCCCTGAGACCTGGCCTGCGGCAGTCTTTTCACGTCAACTGCCCTTCCCACGATGTTCCCGGAGGGAGGCTGTGGGCCGCAGCGGGGCCCACGGCCACAGGGGCTTTAAAATGGAGCGGGAAGGAAAACAGGGCTGTTTTACAAGGGGCCTGACCTCATTTGCTTGCCTGTTTTACAAGCCAATATTTTCAACTATAAAATGCTTTATTGTCCCTTTCTACTCCCCCCCCCCCCCTTTCCTCCCTGCTCTGCAGCTACCTTCAGGGGGGGAGCCAGCTTGCTGGGATTTGAAATAGGCCTTGCCTCCAGGGAACATCCCTTGTTGAGGATTTTGTAGGCTCAGGGGGGCCGGGCGCCCCATAGCACAGTGTGGCTGACAGATGGATGCAAATCCCAGGTGGAACAACAAGGGCAAGGGCGCTGCTATCCAGATGTCCTGTCGCCTCCAGCTAGCCTGAATCCTGACGCTCAGCCCATAAGAGAGCGAGGTGCCGTCTGTGAACAATGTGGCCTGTCGGGGTTCAGGGAATCGACCTGTTCTTCATGGGGGTCGTGTGCTCCTCGTAGGGCAGGCTCATATTTTGGGGCGCTGCTAGAACTGGGGTGCATAGGTTTCAATCAGTGTTCCCTCTAAGCTGAGTTAGTGAGAGCTAGCTCACAGTTTTCTAGCCTCCTGCTCACACATTTTTGTCTTAGCTCAAGAAGGATGACTCCAAAGCAAACTTGTGCCATAGCCAAATTGCTTGCTCACAACTTTAATGCCAGTAGCTCACAAAGTAGAATTTTTGCTCACAAGACTTCCCCTTCGCTCTCATATTGGCAGCAATATCTTCCGTAATTTTTTTTTCAGCTTGAGCTGATTAGCACGCTTAGATCTTCGACGTGGTCTCTGTGATTCACACCAGTGGGGTTTCTGTGCCTGCGCCGAAACTCATCGGTGTCTAGAAAGCTAACGGATTTTCGCGCCCAGCTCCAAGGCGCATGCGCGGAGCGGCCACCGCGCATGCCCAGAGGAGCCGGCGCGGACATCCCGCCAGTTCTCTTCTGACCGCTGTTCGGCTTACAGCCTCCCTCGTCGGTTCGTTGACTTCGTCTTCTTCTGGAAAGCTCTCTTGGATATTTGACCTACGGACTGTTTCTTGGACTTCTTTGCTTTTTGGACCTTCTCTTCGGCACTCCGGGGCTCTGGTAGACCCTTCCCCTTCCCCTCCTGACCCACTCGACGGCCCCACTGTATGGCTCAGCGTTGGGGCTGCTTCAAGCGCTGCACCTCCTGCGGTAGCAAGCTCGCAGCGCCGGACGGTCACTCGCTCTGCATTCTTTGCCTAGGGGAATCCCACAAGCCAGAGTCCTGCATCCATTGCGCGAAATTTTCAAACCAGACCCGAAAAAACCGAGTGGCCCGTTTGAAAGTTGCGCTCCTGGAGTCGGCCCTCCGTCCCGCTCCCATGGCATCCCGGGACTCGGCGCTTCCCTCGACGTCTACGTCGACTCCGACACCGATGGTGGTATCGAGGCCCCCCATACCGAAGGCAGCTTCCGATGCCGGCCATCGTCCACCGAAGCGGCCTCTAGCTCCTCCTTCTTCTTCCTCTACACCTACTAAGAAGAAGAAGGAGGATAAATCGGAGAAGCGAAAACAGCATCCGGCTAGTAAGTCCCGCGACAAGGGCGAGCCGCGAGCTGCCAAGGTCCCGGAGACCAAACCCCGTGGCTCGGTGACACCCATACTGATGGCCAATCCCGATGCCTCCCTCCCACCACCGGAGATCATCCAGCTGCTGGACTCCCGGCTTCACCATGCAGACCCAGATCTGCCTGAAGCTGTCCTACACTCAGAAGATCTGGTTTCCACCGCGTACCACTCGCCTCGTGGACACTGCTCCCAGCCGCCCTCCTCCCATTCGGGCTCACACCGCTTGAGATCGCCGACCGGCTCCGAGGAGTCTCGCGCCCACCCCGACTATGAGAGCCCCCGTCATCCGGAGTCGCCTCCACGTCGACAGCCGAGTCGCCTACGCGACCCCGCACGACCTCGACCCCGATCTCCACCTTGATCTCCACCTCGATCGCCACCTCGAGCTCCGCCTCAGTACGATTACCCACACTGGGTCCCGCGCGCCTATTACCCCTACGGCGCCTACCCATTGTCATCGACGCTACCCTGGCTTTCTCCCTCCCGGTCCGCATGGGAATATCCCACTACGCACCGATCCCGATCACCTACTCGACATAGACGCGGCCCTGCTTCTCACCCCATCGACACCGCTGGCGGACGCCGAGATCGATATCGATCCCGCTCACCGGCACCGCCTCCACAGAGACCCACTCCTGAGGCTCCACGCCGCCTCCAGTTACAGGTAAGCAACCTGTTTTTACATCCTGGCTCCTGGAATATCGCCTAATGGTCGAAATAGAAATGGAGCAATCCATACAGGTGTCGCCGTGCCAAGAGCAGCGAGTGCAGCAAGCGGTTTGGAAGCTGACAAACGGATTTGTGCTTCTCTGTGGTGACACCCCACACACGTCATCCCAGGGACATGGCCAGATAGTAGCACAAAGTCTGTCCACAATACCAGATGCCATCAGGAGGTCCAGCAGTGGGGCCAGGACACTAGAACCCCCATACACACACTGTTGCCCCCCCCCCCAAAGCACCAAGAATACAGAGCATCACTTGCCCCAGACTGAGAGTTCCTATCTATACTTTGTGACTAAGAGCCACTGATGGACCTCTGCTCCAGATGTTTATCTAATTCCCTCTTGAAGCCGTCCATACTTGTAGCCGCCACCACCTCCTGTGGCAGTGAATTCCACGTGTTAATCACTCTTTGGGTGAAGGATGGAGTGCCCACAAGTTCTTGTCTTGTGAGAAAGGGAGAAAAGGACTTCTTTCTCTACCTGCTCTATCCCACGCATAATCTTGTAAACCTCGATCATGTCACCCCTCAGCCGTCGTTTCTCCAAGCTAAAGAGCCCCAAGCACTTTAACCTTTCTTCATAGGGAAAGTGTTCCAACCCTTTTATCATTCCAGTTGCCCTTTTCTGTCCTTTTTCCAGTGCTATAATATCCTTTTTGAGGTGTGGTGACCAGAACTGTACACAGTACTCCAAATGAGGTCGCACCATTGATTTATACAAGGGCATTATGATACTGGATTGTGGTGGCTCAGGGGTTAAGATGCTGTTTGAGACTCAAGTGCCACGTGACAGAGTGAGCTCCCGTCTCTGGCCCCAGCTCCTGCCAACCTAGCAATCCAAAAGCAAGAAATTGCAAGTTGATAAATAGGTACCACTTCAGTGGTAAGGTAACAGCGTTCTGCACGCCTCGGCATTTAGTCATGCCGGCCACATGACTACGGGAATGTCTTCAGACAGCGTTGGCTCTTTGGCTTGGAAATGAAGATGAGAACCACCCCCTAGAGTCGTATTTGACTGGGGACAAGGGAAGCCCTTACCTTTACCTATTATGATACTGGCTGATTCATTTTCAATTCCCTTCCTAATGATTCCCAGCATAGATCATGTTTTAAGTGACATGAAGGACCCTAGCCTGTGGCCCTGGAGAGCTGCTGCCAGTCTGAGTAGACAGTACTGACCTTGATGGACCAAGGGGCTGATTCAGTAGGAGGTCGGTCTGCTGTTTCCACGGAGCTTACACACTGGAGCGGTAGACGTAGTCCAGAATCAGAGTCAACAAACAGAGCCAGAGGTCAGAGAGCCGGGGATTCCTTCCAAGGTGGCTGGGTTCAGGAACAAGGAGCGGTTGCTACACACGCAGAAGCAGGTCTGGAATGTGCAGAGTTGCTACCGCACTGAGGCAGGTGTGTGAAGTGCTTATCAGGAGGTTCTCCCTTCCCAGGGAGTGGAGTCTGCCAAGGCTTACAACTCCTCCTGTTGTCTTTGCAGGAGCTGCAGTCACCCCTTCTTCGTTCCTGCATAGTCAGCCTTTGTCGTGCCCTACGTCTGGGGAACTTAGGAGAACTGGGCGGGGAATCTGGCCTTGGGGTGTCTGCAGCTGGGGGTGCTGGGCCAGGCTCACCTCCTGTGCAGCTGCTGGGGACTCTTCCTCTGGGCTGACTCCCGAGGAGGCTGGGTTGCGCCCTGTCTCTTCCTCACCTGAGGAGGAGTTAGCCTCAGCAGAGCCCGTACCCATGACAGTCGGTTCATGTGTGTTCATGGTTGCTGAACCAGCAGGGAGCTGTCTAAAGGTGAGGAAGGCAGCACTGATGTTGTGCAAGGAACTCATGGGCCCGTTGGGGGAACGCCTGGTCCATCATCAGTCTTCTATGCAGTCCTGCTTGGGGACTTGGCACATGAGCTGTCCTGCCTGTTGGTAGGTTTTTAGAGCTTGGAGCCTCCAGGGGGTGCTGGAGTCAGAGAATTGCCTCCGCCCCCCTATACAACACTTGCCGAGAATCCCACATTTTAATCACTCTAGGGCAGGGGTGGGCAATTGTTTTGGCTCGGGGGCCACTTTGTGGGAGCAGAGGTTAGCGGAGGGCCGCACCTTTTAAAATGATTGCATTCATTAGTTAACTTTGCATTTCAGAAAAGGTATAAATTGTATCATAAAAATCAATAAATATAAATTAAATAAAATAGTGGTAGTTTTATTCAATTTATTTATAGTGCTAATTTTATATCATCTATAGCTGCAAGCACATTTAATTTTAGAATCAGTTTAATGAGACAAATGTACCCTATCGCACTTTTCTACAATTTTTTTGAAACCAGGAGTGAGATTGCTTGTTGAGATTCTCATCACAGCCTGCAAGTTAATGTCTGTCAAAGAGCATCTATATTTACTCTTGTTAATCTTCATGTCTTGGCGGGCCGCAAAAAACTCTGTGGCGGGCTGCATGTGGCCCGCGGGCCGCCATTTGCCCACCCCTGCTCTAGGGAGAGGGAGAAACATTTCTCTCTGTCCACTTGCTTCATCCCAGGCATAATTTCGTTTCAAGAAGCTTGCCTGGTGGTGACTTCAGCATAGATGGAATGTTCTCTTTCACATAAAGCAAGCAGTCTTAGATGAAATTTGTGAAGGAACAAAGTTTTGGGTCACAAATCATGCAAGCGGCGTTGCTTGGGGGCATCAAACCCACTTGCCTCGCGGGGTAGCACCTCCAGTCAGAAACACTTTGCATTGGCTCAGAAAGGTCTGTGAGGGCTTGAAGTGCTCCGTTGGTCTTCTCTAATCCAGGGAACAGCTCCGCAAAGTAGGTCGGTATTCTTATCCCCGCGACCGGAGGAGGCTGGGACGGTTTGGCTGACGCCCACCCCGGTGAGTTCCTAGCAGGGGCAAAACTTGAACTGGGAGCTCTTTTATTTTAGTCATTTTCTCATTTATATCCCACCCTACCACGCCAAAGCAGGCTCAGGGCGGCTTACACAGAATAAATTACATATTAAAACCATCAAAGTCACCGTAAACATTAAAACAATTAATTAAAAAAATGCAATATTAACTATTAAAATGCTAGCAATGTTGCTCTGATGTGATAAGAGTGCTGTTACCCCCGGGTGCATTCTGCTCATTTCCAGCTTATTGATCTTACTCAAATGTACTCGGCGCGCACAGGCTGTCAGTAACTAACTGGAAGCCAGGCTCTGCCGTTGTTACTAGTGATGGTGATACAACCACACAGGCCCGGATCCGGGGAATGGGTGACTGCTGCCAGGGATGCAGAATGAGGGATGTTCTGGCCCAACGCATCAATCCAGAAGTGGTGCAGCTGTCGGCATTCTTGGGGCCCAGCCCTCTCCTGCTGGGGGGGATGGTGTCGGTCTTTGCAAGCACAGGACCCAGCCAGGTTGGCCCCCCTTCTTTCTGCTCATGAGGAAAAGCAGCCTCAGAGGGGAGCTTCTGGGACCCTAATTCACCCCCCCCCCCCGGTGCTGTTCTAGGGAGCTGATCTTCTCCTCAGACACGCCCTGCAGCGGTGCTTGACCGGCAGGGGCCACTGGTGAAAGGACAGCAGCGCCTGCCCGCCCGCCTTCCTTTGGATCAAATATTAATTTGCAATCATTCAAGGAGGATGTTGCTTAAATGACAGAACAGAGAGGCCAGGAAGCGCCTCCGGCCAGCCGCAGGGCCCTTCGGTTTCATTTACGCACCATCCTCCGTGCTGCCGCTCCCGGCGTTCTGACAGCTGCCAGCCCCTCTCCTCTCTGCCTTTCTCCCCCCCCCCCCTTTCCAGAAGTGGCTCTGCTCTGGCTGAGAAGGCCACCAGCCTGTTTCCCTGAAAGGATCGCCCCCCCCCCCAATTTAGGGAGCTCCAGCGTCTCTTGCAAAGCCAGCCAGGTGGGGCTGTCTGAATTCCTCTTGAGCATTTGCTCTTGGGGGCCCTATGGACTCATGAGGAGTGCACATTGGCCGTGTCTCGAGTGGTCTCTGCCTTCAGTCCTTGGCCAAGGGGGTCTCGGACCTCTGGATGATTTGGATCAGGCCTGATTCAGGTAGAGAAGAAGAGAAGGGATTTATACCCTACTCTTCACTACCTGAAGGAGTCTCAGAGCGGCTTACAATCCCTTTCCCTTCCCCTCCCCACAACAGACACCCTGTGAGGTAGGTGGGGCTGAGAGAGCTCTCTCGAGAACTGCCCTTGAGAGAACAGCTATGAAAGAATTTGTGACTGAGCCAAGGTCACACCAGTAGCTGCATGTGGAGGAATGAGGGAGTGGGGGAATCAAACCCAGTTCTCCCAGATTAGAGTCCGCGCTCCTAACCACTACACCAAGCTGGCTCTGGCATGCGCTTAAGAAGCCCTAGGTATCTAGCTAGCTTTCTTATACCAGATCATTTAAATCCTAGCCAGAGGTTCACCTCAGTAACGCTGTACATTCATTCTGGGTATAGTTTTACAAGTAAATACTATTAGAGAGTCTCTGCTTCCATTCTAAGCTTGCTTATTTAAGCATAGTTTCAGGTGGGTATCCATGCTGGTCTGAAGCAACAGAACAAACTTTGTGCCTACACGAAAATTTATACCCAGAATTAACCTTTGTTGGTCTTAAAGGTGCCTCTGGACTCAGACTTTGTTTTATTTAAGCATAGTTATTGCATTCCTCATACAAATTAAATCAGCAAAGCATTATGACATCCATCCGTCCGTTCATCCATCCGTCATTGTTACATAAATAAAGGAGGGCAATTAGATGAGTCCATAAGAGTTTCTTCCCCCAAAAGTAAGCAGGTCACAGCCAGGCAAGGCGCTCCTTCCGAGGGGAAACACCCTTGATCAATACAACTTTCCATATTTTACCTTCACCTCGATAGGGTGCAGTTTCTTGGCCAACTCATTATCTTATCACTCCAAACACCATACAAGATTATCTATACTTAAAATATCTTTTGAAACTATAGAAAATGTTAGTTCATTCTTGCTACTTTTTATCTTAAGAAAAGTCTATTTAAAAATAGTGATTCCAGATTCCTCATACATACCTGTCGTCACTTTTGCAAAGCTGGAATTGCTTGCAGTTCTGAGCCGCGTCTGCCCCGGGCCTCAGCCAATTGCATCTATTGATAAGGGGCAAAATGTCTTCTAATCTACCCCAGGCCATATAACTGTCACTGCATTGCATTCTTCTTGTTCCTTGAGGCTGTTCTGTTCTGGGTCTCTATTTCCTTCTCGGCCTGTGTTCCTGAGAGGCCAGGCTGCTTCTTGTTCTGTGTGCTGCAACATCTTCTCTGATCTCTTTTGGTCAGGCCCAGCATCTGTTCCTCTGTATTCCTGGCCATATCCGTGGCATCAACTTTACTTTTCCAGCTAACTGGGTTTTTTAATGTGGCCCACCTCGGAGGGCTGTTGGGGGCAAGTGCAGATTTATTGTCGTTCCTGTATCCAGTAGATACTATTAGAGAGTCTCTAACTCAGTCTCTAGTTTGCCATGAATGCTGGGGGGGGGGGGGAATACCTGCCCGGGGGGGGGGGGGTGTGCCTGAGTGTGAGAACGGCTTCATTGTGGTGGTGAAAGTGACTCTTCTAAGACAGCCTCCCACTGGGATGGCCTTGGTCCACATCTCCACTTGCCACGGTGATTTGCAGGTGGGGTTAGAGAAGCGTGAATTGCTAGGTGGGAACGAATGCATTGTGTGATTGGAGGGGGCCCTGTTTGAATTGTCTGTAACTTTTTAGTTTCATGCCAGAATTCATCAGTTCTGACTCAGTAAGAGTCTAGCTTGGCACATCTTTAATTCTCAATAAACAAATCACTGCCAGAGGGTGTTGTTGAGAGTAATTTTGTCCAAGAGTCTGACACAGACATCCTCCTGGTGTCTGTGTGGGACTTTGAAGAATGGAACCAAATATTGGGCTCCTGCCCTGATGTGCTTGCAAGAGAGGCGAGGGAGGGAGGGGCCGATTCTGCCTTCCTTCTGGTTGCTTGTTACAGAAGGGAAAGGGGAATGGGGAGAGGGGGATGGTTGCCAGGGGCATCAGGCTCACGGATTTGAATCTCGTTTTTTTAAGCTGGGGGGGGGGGATCCTTCACTTCTCTTTTTGAAGAACTGCTTCCGGGTTTGCTGATTTTTAAAAACCGTGTACTGCTTCTGAAGTAATGTTTATTGTGTCTCAGACAGAGGAGGAGAAAACTCTTGGAGAACAGTAGCTGGCAGCATCTTATTTCTGGTTGGGGAGGGCATGCAGGGGAAGGACAGTGCCGGAGGGGGGGCACTCAGAAAGTTCTTGAAAGTCCCTTCTGGTGGGTGCTGTTTTTCATGGAACCCGGGGGCCAAATCCTGTGCAGAGGCCCTCCTCCCTGCAGAAAATCCCACTTCTGCACGGTCCCGCTGCCACCTTGTCCTGGAGGGACCTCTGGTTGTCCCCTCCCCAAGTGCCCGGGCTTTCCTACCTCAGCTGGGTGGGCCTTTTTCTCCCCTGCCCATCCCTTGGTTTTCAGCTTCTGCTCTCACCGAGGACCTTGTGAACCCGAGCCCCCAGACCACCGTTGGTCGTATCCCCCCCATTTTCCTGAGGGTCACACGGATGAAGTGGTGCCTCTAGCTGCTCCCCTTTCTTTCCTCGGAGTGCTGGACGAAGGGTCCCCCTGGAACAGGACAGCCGCTGCTCCTTTGGCAGCTCAGTTGGCCATGTGGGGCGGATCTCCCCCTCCCCGCTGGGATGCACAGAAATCCTCCCTCCCTGTTGCACTGGGCGCATTCCTCCCGCTGAAGAGAGACCTAACGAGTTTTGACAGGGGTGGCTGGCGCACAGATCAGCAGTGTCTCCTGGCATGCCGGCAGCCCATTTGCATAGATCCACAAAGAGGCCTCGGCACAAACATTGTTCTGCCTTTGCTTTTCCGCTGAAACCCAGGTTTCTGGAGGTCTGGTGGAATGAGCAGATGCAAATGTACTTCGTTTGCTCTGGTGGCAGCGTTTGGAGTCGAGGTGGGGCCAACGAGCAGCGGATTTTGGACCCTGCCCCCTCCCCCCCCCTCTCCTGCTCTGCTGGATTTCTGAGTGTTTCTCCCCCCCCCCCCCCCACCTTCATCCATATTCCAAGAAACCAAGATATTTCTTCCCCTTCGAGCAAATGTCTCCAGTGTCTCGACTTGACAAGAGCTTCTGCCGGCTTCTGTGGAGTTTGTTTTGAGAATTCGCCTGGGTGGAGACAGTGCGTCTTCCTGGCCCCCTCCCAATGGCACTTCCTCCCCCCCCCCCCATAACTCCAAGTATTGTCATACATTGCAGCTGTGTTGTGCCCAAAAACAGCTTCCTCACGAGGAGACAAATGGAAGGTACGGGGTGATGAGTGTGTGCATATGGCATTGTCTGCAGTGATGCTTTGGCTGCAGGTAACGGAGAGTAAAGGTAACCACAATGGCTCAGAGGTCAAGACCCTGAACTGCAGACCGGAAGATCAGTAGTTCAAGACCCGAGTGCCGCCTGGCAGAGGGAGCTCCCCTCTCTGGCCCCAGCTCCTGCCAGCCTAGCAGTTCGGAAGCAAGGAATTGCAAGGAGATAAAGAGGTACCGCTTCAGTGGGAAGGTCACAGCGTTCCATGCGCCTCAGCGTCTAGTCATGCCGGCCACATGACCACAGAGATGTCTTTGGACAGCGCTGGCTCTTCGGCAGGAAATGGAGATGAGCACCGCCCCCTAGAGTTGGATTTGACTGGCTTTCGAGCAAGGGAAACTTTTACCTTTACCTAACAGAGAGTTTGCCCTTTGTGCAGCAGGTCCAGCAACCGCGCTCAAAAAGCCTCAGGAGGACAGAGTGAAGGAAGAGAGAGCCATGGGTTAACAGACAGGTTTGCAGCAGGGAGGGGGCCAGGCCAAGGTTTTTTGGGGGGACAAGGAGCTGGTGGATGATGCTCTTCCTGGGGGGCATTAAGCCCATGAAGGATATCTGCATCCCCTAATCAGGCCATGCCCAAAAGAATTGTTCATTTCATTTCACAGGCTTTATCCAGGTATACAAATTCTGGCTTCCTGCCTGAACCCACCACAGGTGGAATTTGTTTTTAAGAGCATGTGGGCTTCTCTTGTTCATGTTAAAGCAAAACAGTGTTCAGAAATTCTGGGCAGACTTACTGAAATCTGAATATTCATGATGCTTATCGCTGGAGGAAGTGTTCTCCGCATTACAACAAACATTTTGTACTTCTGCAGGATCTTCATTCTCTAAACCTTCTGCAGAAACGTAAGAAGAGTCCTGCTGAATCAGACCAGTGGCCTGTCTGGTCACACAGTGGCCAACCAGTTGTCCCGGGGAGGGGGGGGCAAACAGGGCATAGAGGCTGAGGCCTTCCCCTGATGTTGCCTCCCTGCCCTGCTACCCAGAGGGTTGCCTGCCTCTGGACATGGAGGGGAGAGCCAGTCTGGTGTCGTGGTTAAGTGCGCGGACTCTAATCTGGGACAACTGGGTTTGATTCCCCACTCCTCCACTTGCAGCTGCTGGATGACCTTGGGCAAGCCTTAGCTCGGTACTAGCTGTTCTCTCAAGGACAGTTGTCTCAGAGCTCTCTCAGCCCCACCTACCTCAGAGGGTGACTGTTGTTGGGAAGGGAAGAGAAAGGAGTTTGTAAGTTGCTCTGAGACTCCAAGTGAGTGGAGGGCGGGGTATAAATCCAATCTCCTCCTCCTCCTCCTTCTCCTCTTCTTCTTCTTCTTCTTCTTCTTCTTCTTCTTGCACCATGGCCAGCAGCCATTGATGGACCTCTCCTCCATGAAACCTAATTCTCTCTTAAAGCTGTCTACGTTTGCGGCTGCAGCTACATCCACGAGGAGTGACTTCCACATTTAATTACTCACTGAGTCAAGAAGTACTTCCTTTTGCCTGTCCTAACCCTGTTGCCCCTGAACTTCACTGGGGCTCCTCAAGTTCTAGTATGAGAGGGGCAGGAGCAGTTGTGCGCTTGGCTGGGCTTCCTTCTGCCCCGGGATGGAAAGGGGGAGAGCCCCGTGAACTGAGGCTCCGTTTCAGAGCAGGGGTGTGTGTGTGTGTGTGTGTGTTCCCCAGTTAGGTTCCCTCCCTATTGGAGGAGCTTCTCTGATGCCCTTCCTGGTGCTGGTTTCCCCCAGTCGTTATTCACATCTGGCTGCTTGGAGCTCCCTAGAATGGGTGCTACAGCTGAATGAGTTTGCAGGATTAAGAAGAAGAGGAAGAAGAAGAGATTGGATTGATACCTCGCCTGTCACTCGGAGTCTCAGAGCGGCTTACAATACAATCTCCTTCCCTACCTCTCCCCACAACAGACACCCTGTGGGGTAAGTGGGGCTGAGAGAGCTCTGAGAGAACTGCTGTTGAGAGACCAGCTCTGAGAGAACTGGGACTGGCCCAAGGTCACACCAGCAGCTGCATGTGAAGGCATGAGGAATCAAGCCCGGTTCTCCCCGATTAGAGTCCTCAGGTCTTAACCACTACAGCGACCTGACTCTCGTGTTATCAAATGCCTTCTGAAGCTGCTTCGTACAGAGCCAGGCTGCTGGCCCATCTGATCCAGTGGTGGTTTTCCCATCTCCTTCCTAGCCCAGCGGGAGAAGGGTTAGAAACGTGGTGGGTTGAGCATTGTCCACGCAAAGCTGAAATTCTCA
Source organism: Lepidodactylus listeri (assembly GCA_029233225.1). Classification (NCBI taxonomy): domain Eukaryota; kingdom Metazoa; phylum Chordata; class Lepidosauria; order Squamata; family Gekkonidae; genus Lepidodactylus; species Lepidodactylus listeri. The sequence goes on along the minus strand of JARCFY010000013.1, from coordinate 2,692,622 downwards.
CAATGCCGTGGCTCCTCCTCTAAGCCCGGCATCCCCAGCATGGGTACCGTGGCATCCGCCAACACCTTCCTTTTTTTTTTTTTAATATAAATTTTTAATTTCATTTTCAGAATTATACAACCATTTCTACATCCAGTGTTTCTGAACAACTACTACAATAAGGAACATCACTTGTATACCAGATACATCAGATACCACTTGTACAATATCATATTTCTTATTTTCTTTCATATGGACCTATCGTTTTGCTGTAAATATCTAGTAGTGGGGACCGCACGGAACCTCCACATACCATACTGCAACTTGTTTTGGTCTGATTATTTCTTCTTTAATACTTTCCCATTTAGTCTTATACCATACACAAATCCTATCTTTATATTAGTTCCTTTGTAGATTCTTGTTCTTCTTTCTAATATCTGAAACCCTTTAAGTTCATACATTTAATAATTCATATTTTGAATCATTTAGTTACTTTTACACCATTCGTAGGAATTCGACCATTTTTATTGCAGCGGTTCGTTATTTTTTTGGTTTATATCAGTTATATCACAATTTAAAGCCGAAGCTTTAAATACTTCCGTACTTTAAGTCCTTCATTTATTTCTACACCAATCGTAAAATTTCGACCATCTATCTCGCATTAGTGTCCGCCAAGTGTTTTTAGAAACTGGGAGGGGGGCCAGGTGGGGCTCTTGTCCAGCAGGGCTTCTGACTGGCCACTGAAGAGCCACTTGGCTGGGCAGATTTGCCGTCACGACCCCTGCTGAGCCAGGCTTGGACTTATTGGGGGGGGGGGATATGCCAGATGACCTCGAGGAAGAGGCAGGAATGCTGTCTGAGGTGGGATCGGGGCCCAGGGCAAGCCCAGCTCCCCGGGGTTCCCCTCAGACCCAGAGGCCCTGGCACCCGGGGCCATTCCCTGTGAGCCTGCAGCTGAGACCGGATGTTCCAGAAGCAGTGGCAGCGTGGGGCCAGGAACACCCAGTTTGGGTCTCTCAGCTGAACCGGTCTCCTAGTGCTGCTGCCCGGGGGAGGGGGGGGGGCCTTTGGCAAGGCTGCAGGTATATAAAGGGGAGCAGAGGAAGCCACACCCAGACAAGCAGGCGGCTGGTTTGTGGGGCTGTCCTTGGTGGCTCATGGCTCCTTTGCGGCATGCAGCAGGAGGCGGCCTGCCTGCCTAGCCCCTGATCTGCACCGTGTAACTTGACTCGCTTTTTCAAGTTATCTGCTCTTTGGTCCTCTCCCCTGTGGAGCCTCTGCTTTCTTATGTGTCAAGAACTATGTGCAGCTTAATTAGGGAAAGAATCTGAGGGCTGGGAGGGGAAGCTTTTCCCGTCTTGAGTCTTCCCCGGCCATCCCTTGTTTGGAAGGTTTAAGTGCAGAGATATGCAGCAGAAAGCACGGACTGGAAGTGTGTTGGCTGAGGGCAGAGGAAACAGGAGGGGTCTGCCTTCCATGTTGGGCGGGGTGTTGGGGGGGGTCCAGCTCTGGCTTTTTCCAGGCCCCTCCCGCCTCCAGCACTTGAGACTGTAGCAGCAGCCGGCAGCTCGTTGCCTTTGGTCCGGGCTGTAGATCAGGGAGATAGTCACCAGGCAATCGGTGCTCATGGGGATATTAAATCACCCCTTCCAGAGTGGGAGGGGAGGGAGGAGAAGAGAGCAGCACATGATTCCCCTCCTCGGTTCTTGGCGTTGCTGCAGCAGAATTGATCAGCGGTGTCTGTGGCTGGTTCCTGCTGCGCCAGTGTCCCCTTCACCCTGTACCTCTTTATAGCGGGGGGGGGGGCCCCCCACGCCATATACTTGCTTCCTTCCAAAAATTCAAATCTCTTTCTGTGCCGAGGCAGCTTCTTGCACCGTGAGATTTGCACATGAGCACATGAAGCTGCCTTGTCCTGAATCAGACTCTTGGTCCATCTGGGTCAGTGTTGCCTACTCAGACTGGCAGCAGCTCTCCGGGGTCTCAGGCGGAGGTCTTTCCCATCCCCTCCTGCTTGGCAGTTTCAACTGGAGATGCCGGGGATCGAACCTGGGACCTTCAGCACGCCCAGCAGAGGCTCTGCCACTGAGCCACACCCCTCTCCAGAACACATGGGGCTGCCTGATACTGGATCAAACCCTGGTTCCATCAAGGTCAGTCTTGTCTACTCAGACTGGCAGCGGCTCTCCAGGGTCTCAGGCGGAGGTCTTTCCCATCCCCTCCTGCCTGGTCCTTCCAACTGGAGATGCTGGGGATTGAACCTGGGATCTTTAGCAGAGGGTCTGCCACTGAGCCACCTTCCTCTTTGCAGCCCTCCAGGATCTCAGGCAGAGGTCTTTCCCATTACCTACTGCCTGGTCCTTTCAGCTGGAGATGCCGGGGATTGAACCCAGGACCTTCAGCACGCCCAGCAGAGGCTCTGCCTCTGAGCCACACCCCTCTTCAGCACTCATGGGGCTCCCTGATACTGGATCAGACCCTGGGTCCATCAAAGGTCAGTATTGTCTCCTCAGACTGGCCGCGGCTCTCTGGGCTCTCAGGCGGAGGTCTTTCGCATCGTCTCCTGCCAGAACGTATAACCGGAGATGCCAGAGATTGAATCTGAGACCTTCCGCATGCCAAGCAGACGCTTTGCCATTGAGCCACACACAGGCTTTAGTGGAAGCCAAGTGTGGATCTTGCACCACTGTTGGTGCTTCACAATATTTCTAGGCTGGGAGAGCAGGGGGGCAGGGGGAGCATAGCTGCCTCGCACCTGGTGGCCTGATCCAAAGACCCCACAGTGCTGGTCCACTCGGTTCTACTGAAGGTGAAGCCCAGCTGGCGTATAGGAAGCCACAGTGAAGGCGACTGCTTTGGAGAGTTCTCAGAGTGTGCCCCTCCTTTGCTCCGCATTGGCCGGGGGGGGGGGGGGTTACATTGTGTAGGCTGATGAACTTTGGGGTGAGGACCTTAAGCCAAAACTGGCCTGCTGTTGATTCATTTGTTAATGTGTTTATCTCCTTCCTTCCTTCCTTCCTTCCTGTAATGGGGGGTGGGTGGGGCAGGGTTCCCAGGAGGTCTCCCCTCCCAGTCCTGACCAGACAGACCTTCAGAGATCCAGGAAGGTGCTTCCAGTGGGCGCCTTTCTCCCCTTCCGTGGGCACTGCCTGCCTTCGGAGAAAACCCAGGCCGCCACGTATTCTTGCATCTTGTGGGTCTTTGTTCTTGGCGGTGACCAAGGGGGCCCTTTCCTCTGGACGTCATCAGGATGGTGGGAAGAGAGGCCCGGAGCCTCCCTTGCTTTGCCTCCATAGCTGCGGCGAAAAGATTAAGAGCAGAGATTACATTTTCAATTTGTTGCCGTCGGCCGTTTCCTTTCTCCGTATCTGTGAATATCAGATCTGTCTTATCGGGAGAGGGATGCTGAAATGATCTTCGCCGGGTTGGAGTCCAGCTGAACAGGTGGGTCCCCCCACCCCTGGTGTTCTTCTTCAACCAAGCCCTTCGCCCTGCGATGCTGGGATGACTCATTTTAAGGAGGGGAGGGGGCCTACATGGCTCAGTGGCAGGGCACCTGCATAGCCCCTGGAAGGTCCCTGGTTTAATTCCTGGCATCCCGAGTTCGAAGGACCAGGCAGTAGGGGATAAGATGTCTACCTGAGACCCTGGAGAGCTGCCACCAGTCTGAGAAGACAGTACCGACATTGGTAAACCGAGGGACTGATTCAGTAAAAGACAGGTTTGTGTGTATATAGGAGATGTTGCCTGGGGTTGTAAAACCCACTCACAGCAGGGCTATGGATAGGGTGCTGCTTGCTTACCATTAGTAGAGAACAGTTTGGTGTAGTGGTTCGGAGCGTGGACTCTAATCGGGGAGAACCAGGTTTGATTTCCCACTCCTCCACATGCAGCTGCTGGTGTGACCTTGGGTCAGTCACAAGTTCTCTCAGAGCTGTTCTCTCAAGGGCAGTTCTTGAGAGAACTCTCTCAGCCCCACCTGCCTCACAGGGTGTCAGTTGTGGGGAGGGGAAGGGAAGGTGATTGTGAGCCCCTCTGAGACTCCGAGTGAAGGGTGGGGTATAAATCCAATCTCCTCTTCTTCTAGCAGCAGGGATGGGAACTCATGGAAGGGGGGAGTTTAGCTGCATGTGGTTTATGCCAGGGGCATGTGTACCATCGCCCTGAAACAGGCCAGCTTACTTCCAGCTCAGAATGTAGCAGTTTTACGTCACCTCGTAAAGAGGGTGTGGGGCACGAGGCTGGGTCTCCTTCCCCTGTTTCCCTTAAGTGCTGTAGGTATTATGCAAACACAGCGCTATCTCTTCCACTCCACATGGTGCGAACAAAGCACAATCTCCCTGTGACTGGACAGGCCGCAAACAAACGCTGCCTTGTCCCACCAGATCGCAGGGCCTGCCGAGCAGCAGCATCAGCCCGAAGACACCAAGGAAGCAAATTCATTTGTGTAAAAATGGCATTCTGGAAGTTCTGTGGCGATGTCTTGGCAACGGGCCAGTCGCAGTAACTGCTCTTTTTTCCCCGAGCCCTTGCTGGTGATGATAATGTCACTCTTCCGTGTAACGTGGCAGTAATAATTATTGTGCTTGGGCATGTATGCTCTCCAGGAGCTTTTGACAGTTGCTCAGGTGCTGTCTGTTCGAGGTCTAAGGTGGTGCCGGGGAGAGACAGCTGTGGAACGGTGTCCTTGGGAAATTTCCTCCAGCTTAGAGTTTGGAGGTGCTCGAGAGGGATCCCCGGCGAGGTCCCTTCATTCCAGCAGCAGCAGCAAGAGCAAACCAGCCTGTCAACATGGCGGCGGCCTCGGGGCTCCCTGGGATGGCCTGGCGGCTGCGCCCCCCTTCCGCTTACAAATGCGCTCGGATTCTGCAACCCGTCCTAATGAGGAGGGGCCTTGATTGTCAGCATGTTCGCTGTCCCTCCCCTGCCACCAGGCTCCTTGGGAGACAGACAGTCTGTCAGCTGAGCAGTTGGGACAATTCTATTATTTGGGGGGGGGGGGGAGAGCCTAGACCCCTCCTTCCTCCCTCCCCACCCCCACCCGGAGGGCCTGGATCTGAAGGGCCTCTGCTATTAACCCTGCCTTGTTCTCCACTTTGTAACCGCTTCTTGGCACATTTTAGAAGTGCACTGTTAAAAATCGGGGTTAATTAGAAGCCCCAGCAGCTGGGCCTCGGCAGAGCCTATTGTGTGTCTCAATAGAACCGGAACTGGATTTGCGGCACAGTCTGCTTTAATTGGTAACTGTTGTGAGTCTGGGCTGGCCGGCTGCCGCCTCATGCGGGCCGATGCAGCTACCCAATTAGGGATTTTTGTTCTCAGCGTTCTCGTCAATGAGGATGTTTCTGTTGAGCCTGCCGTGGGATTCTGGGCGCACCCCCCCCCTCTTCCCCCGCCGGCGGTGCTTTTTAATCTGATACGTACAGTGCGCTCCAATCGGGTCGTCATCCGAGAGCGGCTTCCGTTCCCGCCGGCTGCTGTGACGTCATGGAAGGTTTGCTACAGTTTGTCAGAACTGGGTATTGGGTGGATCCTTGCCGGGGAGCCGGAAAGGTGGCCGGGTTGCCAACAACCTGGAGGAGAAAAACGGCTTGCCCCTTTAACGGAGGCTTAATGCATGGAAATGGAGAGCTGGAGTTTTTCTTGGCACGGAGGTGAATAACATTGCCTGGTCAATAACATCCCATTAAGCGTCTGTTAAACGGGCAAGCAGGAAATGTTAAGACTGCCTGTGGTCAGACGGCCAAGGAAGTGATTTGCCTGCATTTTGCATGTGGAGGCAAGGTATCCTGCCAATCTTGCAAAGCGCCTGCACCCAGGAATCTTCCGTTTCAATGTCTAGGTAAAAACTGGCTGGCAGGGAGGAGAGAGGCTGGTCTGGGTGCCTTTGTTTCCCATCATGGCCATCGTGGCTGTTTTGGCACGTCCTGGTTGCGGCGTCTTTCTCCTTATTCTGTTTTGTGTAACAAGGTTCTTTCCCCTGCCTTTCTGCCCTCACAGGGACCCCTCAGCAGATAACAAATTAAAACATACAAATTAAAATCTCGTCTTAACAGCCATTAAAACCAACACGCAAATGCATCATTAAAACAATTTAGAATCAGAAGCTTAAAATAAATACAAAAGATTAAAAGCAACATTTAAAACATTGGTGGGGGGGAAAGAGGAGTCACTGAGACAAGGCCGAGCGAAACAAAAAAAGTCTTAACCTCTGCTGGCGGTGAATTTCCTCCTTGCCTTGCTCAGGTGGGTAACACCAGCCAGTCAGGGATCCCAGACTGAGCAGAATGACACGCATGGCCAATGGGGTTTGATTATGTGCTGATGTCACTGAGGACGAGTGTAGTCAGTTCGGAGTGAGGGCTCTGGGCTTTCTAAATATGTAGATGCCTTTTTACACCGTTGTCAGAACACTATTGGAGGGACATGCATGTCTTTCTATTGCTGTTAAAAATGTTTGGAGAAAACAGCGAGTATTTTTGAATACTCTTTGATTGTTGCTCTGGTGTCAGGAGTGCGAATTCTGTTGGGAGCTGCCTTAAGAGTATTTTTAACGTTTAGTGTTTTAATGGGAGAATATTTAAAATAATAGAAAGTCCACGAAAGGAATGCAAACATCAGATGCTGAATTGTGGTGGGGCGGATATTGCTTCTTGCCCTGCGGTTTCTCTGTTCCTAAGAAAGAAAATATAGTTTTGCTGGACTGGAGCAAGGATCCATCCTGTCCAGTGCTGGCTGGCCAGGGGGCCTTGGACCCTTACTTGTTCAGAGCGAAACTGCTTGGGGTCCTGCTGCTCCACTCAGCATAGTTTGAAGTCTAAGATCCTTCTGCCCGCTGAGACTCATGGACCCAGAAGGGGGGCTTCTTTGGCTGGAGGAAGGATTCAAACTTTGTAAAAGTTTTTTTTAATTTAATTGATTTGTACCCTGCTTTTTCTCCCAGTGGGGGACCCAAGTGCCTGACACCATTCTCCTCTCCTCCATCTTATCCTCACAGCTACCCTGTGAGGTAAGTTAGGCTGAGACTGTCACTGGCCCAAGATCACCCAGCAAGCTTCCATGGAACAATTTGGGGTTTGAACCCGGGTCTCCCAGATACTCATCCGACACTCATAACCACCCCACCACACTGACTCTTGAACTTTGCTGAGCAGCGTGGTAAGACCCAGGCTTCTTTGTCGGTGTGTGGCCAGGCTTTGGATCGGAGAGGGGTAGGATGTGGCTTGCAGTACTGCCAAATGAAATGGAAAGATTTGGTCGGGCCTGCGTGCGGTGAGGCTCTGCTCCTCCTTTGCAAAGCCCAGTAAGGTGGGCTGGTTGCCACTTCCTGCATTTGGAGTTCTGCGTTCAGAGTTCTACTCACGCTTTGTGCAGCTGTTCAGATGGGGAATGCCGAATTCAGATCTTGCCAGGCAGAGGCTCCTGTGCCCCCCCCCCCATGGTTCCGTTGGCCCCCAGCTAAGAACAGGGATTTATCTTTTTGCCCACTATTCCCTGTCCCAGCCCTAAATCCACTGTCCAGCCAATCTGTTGGCCAATTTGTGAGCGTAAAAAAAAGTCCGTTTCCCTGCAGGTATAATCTCTGTAAGCCTTTGCAGCCCACACCACCCGCCCCCCCGCGGCTTTCTGTTCTTCCTCCTCCCCCACCCCAGCCTGGCATTTGCTCCAAGCAATAGCTGGGAATCATATAAAAAGCCACCGGATTATTACTGCAGGCAATGCATTTTTCCATTTACAGTAATAAAATACTGGAGAAACAAAACAATTTAAAATTCCAATAAAATTCAAAGCAAATCTTGAGCAGCCGAGCTGATTCAATTATTTAGCTGTTATTGAGTGCAAAGCTGAAGAAATGGAACAGGTCATGGGCTGGGGAGGGAACGGAGGGGAGAAATTCTAGTTCCTTGGGGTCCCCCCCCCACCATAAACTGGGGGGTGCAGCAGCTGGCTGGCTGGCGCGTTGTCAGGCAAGCGGCAGTTATCAACAGGTGTGGCTGGACAACATAAAGTAATTACGGTTTCTTTTCTGTGAGAAGAGGCGAAAGCATGGGGGGATTCTGTTGGGGAACATGCAGCTTAGCTTGTCTTGCGATTTTTAGCCAAAAGTTCCTTAGCTGTGCAAGATTAATTCCATTGCAATTTCATCATAAAACTGGGCCATTACGAAGAATTATTGACAAAAGGAAAAGAGGTGCGAATAAAGCCTCCAGTATACTTAACTCCCATTTGCCTAATGTGCAGTGCCTGAACGTTAAGTGTGGATTCTCTCGATTCTGATGTTCACTGGCGCTGAACGTATGAAGCTGTCTTATACCGAACCAGATCCTTTGTCATTCAAAGTCAGTATGGTCTACTCAGAGTGGCAGTGGCTGTCCAGGGTTGCAGGCAGAGGTCTTTCCCATCACTTATTACCCAGTCCTTTCAGCTGGCGACACCAGGGATTGAACCAGGACCCCCTGCATCCAAACTTTGGAGATTTGTGAAGTTGTGTGAAGAAAGGTTTCCCATCCTCTCTCTGAATGTCCAAACTTGGGGGTCATCCAGTATTATTGATCGGCAGATTCCAGACAGACCAAAGGGGGGGACCTGTTAATGTACAGCATAATTAACAGCCTTTTTTCTGGAGGAGCACGCCGGAATGGAGTGCCGGAACCCCTTCGACTAAATTCTTTTTAAAATGTTTAAAAGTTCTTGAGTTTTCAGTGCACAGATTGAAAACTTCGTTTCCCTCTTGAGGGTCCCTGAACCTCTCCCCCCCCCCCCAAAAAAGCCCCGATAATTAATATGTGGAACTCCCTGCCAGGATGTGTGTTTTATGGTCACTACAGCTAGCTAGCTTTAAAAGGGGAGCAGATAAATTCACGGAAGAATAGAAGTTTGCCAGCAGCTAAAGGGAGCCTCCATGTTCAGAGGCAGCATACTTCGAAATACCAAATGCCGAGAAACAAGCTATGGTTGCTTTTGATGCCCTTGCTATGAGCGTTACTTATTTATTTTGAAAAAAGTTCTGCCCCACACTTCCAGTTTGACTAACTCTACATCAAAACGCGAGAATAAATTTCTTTTTCCCCCTTTTTTTAAATATAATTTTTATTGATAGAAAAAGATAAACATGCATATTATAACTTTTTGCGCATAATAACAAATTTCATCAACCAAACATGAACGCATGAAAATGAGAATAGGAATGATTTGTAGGTAATATTCGTACTTTAGCGTGTCCCATGAAGTAAGCCAACGGTTATATTAATGGTGTGTTTTTGGAGATGCCGCTGAGAAGTGGAAAGTGTGGTGATTAGAAGTGGCACCAAGAAGCGTAACTGGGATTCTGGGGTAATAGGCTGTGTTTCGACATATATTCCAAGAATGAATACCAGGTGCATACAAAACGGGAGGATGTCACGTCAGATGAAGCGTCGTGAGGTGAGAATAAATTTCTAAAAATCCACAGACTAGGACATCATGGAAGCATAAAACACTGAACGGCAGAAATGCTCAAACCCGAAAAATCTCCAGCATGCCTTGAGGACCGCCTCCTCCCATTTGGACCTGCCTCTTTGCTCCAGTCCTCTTTGGAAGCCCCGCTTTGGTTCCCCACCCCCATCTAAAGCTAGACAGGCGGCAACGCAAGAAAGGGCCTTCTCGGTTGCAACACCAAAACTGTGGGTCTCCCTCCCCAGGGAGATTCATCCGTCTCCCTCTGTCGGCATCCTTTGCCAGTGGGTGAAGACTTTAATGTTGTATCTGGTAGGAAACCCCCCCCCCCCAATAACGGTTCCTAGAACGGTTTATGTGCTTTAACTGAATTATTTTCTCATTTTAAATGCATTTTAATTGCTTGGTTGTTTAAAATTCTCATCGCCTTGTGGACCCTGATCAGGTGGAACGGTGGCATTAAAGTGTTTTTCATCCTCCTCCTCCTCCTCATCTGCTGAAGAACCTGACAGGCTCTGTCAGCAGCACCCAGGGGCATCTGGCCAGCTGTGGTGGGGAGCTGCTCTGGGCCTGTGCCTGGAGGGGGCCGTCTCGCTCGCTGGGCCAGCCAGATCAGCCGCTGGAGCGTCCAGGGGGCCAGTTGCCGCCCCGTCGTGTTACGGCCCTCGTGCTCTCCATTCAGCAGTTACAATCATCCCGACAGGTAGCAATTTTTTTTACAGCCATGGAAAAATTACTACCTGCCTGGATGGAGACACCCGCTGTCTGGAGAAGAGGCTCTCTCTTTGCTCTCCCCCACCCTCGGGAAAGTCTGGCCCCGCCTTGCAAGGTGCCCGTGGAGTCACAGGCGATTGGGGGGAGCAGGGTTTTAGCCTCCCGGGATTCTTGGTTGATGTCTGGGAAACGGGAGCTCTTTCTAACCTTGTAAAAATGGGATGACTGGACAGAGAGAGGAAAACATGAGACTGAGCTGAAAAAGAACCATCTTCTCTGATCTTTGCAAACGTGTTCGGATCATGCCTCTGCCCCTTTCTGACATACTGAGGAAGCTGGGGTCGTGGGCGCAGGATCATCCCCTTTTCACCTTCATGGCCATCCTGTGTGAAGAGTGAGGAAGATCTGAGCCCGGGTCTGCCACGTGCCCTCAGCTTCACTGTGATGGCTCCTGAGTTTCAAAACCTCCTTGACCTGTCCTCCCCACATCTTGGCCTCAAGGGCTCAGACCGTGCTCTGTGTGGGTCTTCTCTGCATCCAGATAGACCAGTGGCAGCTTGGATTGGGGCCTGGGGGCTGCTTTCCGGGCTCCTTTGGGGTGGTGTTCTAGCTGTTGGCGTTTTGCATTCCTATTAGCATTTTGTAGTTGATGGCAGTGGCTTCAGGCCCTTTGCAAGCAGTCCTGAAAGCTATTAAGTCAGTAAGCAAACAGAAGCGGAATGCATCACTGGGTGCAGATCTCCTTGATATGCAAGATTTATTCAGCTCGGGTTGTGGAAGAAAGTGTGTTGGTTGTTGTTTTTAAATGTTGTGTTATTCTTAAATCAGAGGACGCGGGGCCGGGAGTTCCCCTCCCTCTGGGTCAGCACCACAGGCTAGGCCCCAGATGAGAAACGCTCCTCCCAAAACGCCTCCTGCACAAATGCACCTCGCCTGGTTCTTGGGGTGAATGCGCTGCCTGGGCGGCCCAGCCCTTCACCCGAGCAGATGGCACCGTGGTTCGGGAGCCGCGCACCTGGCCCCAGGGCTCAGCGGAAGACGGCCTTTGCTGTCGGGCTGCTGACAGCCAGAGCTGGAAGTGGAGAGGGGTGAGGGAGAGGCCAGGCCGGTTGGCGGCAGCTGACTGTATGTCAAGGCGAGGCTGCCTTTGCGTGACGGGGTGATTGGGGAGAGTAATTACGGCCCGTTAGAAAGCAGTAATTACTGCCGGGAGGGAGAGGCGCTTGCCAGCGGAGTGCAGAAACTCACCAGGAACCCTCTCGGAAATTGGTAGCTCTGTAATTTTCCTGGCGGGGGTTGCTGCGTCACCCGGAGACGTGACAACACATGGAATTTGCAGCTTGTCATATCCAACCCTGCTGGCGGTGACAAAGTCAGTCTTTCTCCTTGATCTGTGAGTGATATTTCTGTCGGTGTTCCTGGGCCCTGCTCTCGGCTTGCCGTGATCTTCCTCGGTCATGATCCAGCACTGGGGAAGTGCTGTGTGACCCACCGGGTCTCAGAGTCATGCTCTGTTAGTAAAGAATAATTTAATTGCTTCGTTTATACCCCACGCTCGCTTCTCCGCAGTGGGGGACCCAGAGTGGCCTGCATCACTCTCCCTTCCTCTGTCTTAGCCTCACGACAACCCTGTGAGGTGGGTTAGGCTGAGAGTGGGCGACCGACCCCACTCTCCCCACTCTCTGCAAGCTTCATAGCAGAGTGGGAGAATCCCCACTCTCTGCAAGCTTCATAGCAGAGTGGGGATTCGAATCTGGGTCTCACAGATCATAGCCTGATGCTCTAACCCCTAGACGGATGTGGGCGGCTCTGGGTGAAATTGCAGGGGAAGAGTATGTTTTCCAGCCGTCGTGGGGGTGGGACTGGGGGGGGGGGCTCTCCGTAGCTCCCTCCCCGTAACTTGAGAGGCAGACTAAATTATGCAAACTAGCAAGAATCGAGGAATAAATTATGCACAGTAAGAGCAATTATGCAAATTTATACAGCGCTCTCAGCTGTCCTTGGCCCAGAATTCAGATTGCCTGGGAATAAAATTTTAATATTTTTTTTAGTGTAGCGTGGCCACTGCCAGGCTGGGATCCCGTTGCAATTGATGGCCGCTTAATTGTGCAGAACTCTGGGCTGGGTTGCGTCTTTTAAGAGCCAGGAGGAAAGAGAGGCCAGTCTGGTCTGGGCGGTGCCCTCTTCCAGCCCTCTGCGTCCCCGACTCAGTGCTCCAGGGTGCAGGCAGAGGCAGGCCTTGCCTCAGAGGAACCAAGTTCCTGGAGTGGCCAAGTACCCCGTTCCCCAGGGCTTCTGTGCAGAGCGCATCCATGCAGACCAGGCCAGTCACGTTGCTCTGGCCATGAGGCCTGCAGATGATATGGCCTGGGTGGGACAGGAAGTGCAAATCACGTGCGCTTCCTGTCCCTGCTTGAGTCAAGGTGGGCAAAACTCTGCTGGTCGCTGGCGAAGCTGCCTGCACTGCTGGCCTCTGAAGCCCTGAGAGGGCCCCCCTGGGGGATTGCCCTCCGTGGAGGCCCGAGGGGCTCTCCTGTCTTGCCTGGGTACATTTCCCCCCTCCCTCTGGAATGGAATCTTCTCTCCCCTCCCCCTTGCCAGGAGCCCTTTCATTAGGGATTCTGCGTGTGTCACTGGCTAATTAGTGTCATTTTAATTGAGTATTTGCAATGCTGCCACCTCCAAGGGCAGCAGTGCTGGCATGAAGGGGAATGCAGATGTGCCATTCTTCATCACTGGCCTGTCGACTGGGTGTCAGCAGAAGCAGCTGAGGGGACTCCTGCCCAGGGGAGCCCCTCTTCCGCCCAAGAGCTGGTCTGGAGAAACCTGTCGGGTGACGGCTCAGCCCTGGGGAGGGCGGTAGGGAAAAGAATCCACCACTGCTGTGATGGCGCCTCCGCAGAGAAGATGGCGGATGGACATCCGGGCTACTGCTGTGCGTGGTCCTAGAATCCTAGAGTTGGAAGGGACCTCCAGGGTCATCTAGTCCAACCCCCTGCACAATGCAAGAAATTCACAATAACCCCCCACCTACCCACCCACACACACCATGACCGCTGTTCCACACCGAGAAGATGACAAAAAAACCCTCCAGGATACCCGGCCAAACTGGCCTAGAGAAAGATTGCTTTCTGACCCCAAAGTGGCCATCTGCATTTTCCTGGGCACGTAAGAAAGGGCCACGAGAACTGAGCACTGAGGCAACCCTTCCTTTCTCTTCTTGTGTCTTCTCGTTTGTTCATCACTGGATGTTGGTGGCCAGCAATGTTGCCCGTGTCTAGAAGTGCCCTTCACAGATCCACCAAAACATGGGCATAGCTGCCAGTGGCTGCAGGTTGTCACTTCCTGATGATCTCTGGTTGGTCTGTGTGTGTGTGTGTGTGTGTGTGTGTGTGTGTTAAGACAAGGCTGCTTAGGAACGTGTGTCTGTGAACCCCTGAAATCTCAGTGGTCAGGCAGGTATTGCAGCAGCCAAAGGGACGGAGCTCCAGTGTCCTTTGTAGCTTGCAGTGGTGATAAGAGTCGTAATACTTGGCATTTTATTGAACATTTTGGTGTGCCTCACGAACAATGTTGGTAATCCTCATGAAAAACCCTGCACGGCAAATTGGTGACCTGCGCTTTTAGCAACTTCCGGGCTTGACTGCTGCAAGGTGTTCTCCCTGGATCTTTCCTTGAAAACAAGGAGGAATACAGCTAGCCCACCTCTTATTTGGCTTAGGGTTGCATGGATGCATCCACCCAGTCTTGGGCCAGTTCTGCGGGCATCGTAATTACTCCCCGGCCCAATTCGAGGTGTAATATTAACCTTTATATCCATTCAGAGGCTGGAGCCTGCGCACCCGGAGGATATGGCCAGCAGGCGCCCTGTTCTTGTTTGTGTGACTGCATGCGTGCTTGCCTAGTAGAGCCAAAGGTGGGGAGGTGGAGAGCCATTTTGGGTAGTGGAAACGGAGGAGGAGGAGGACAGCCCCGTCGCTGCTTCACTTTCGCCGAGGGACGGGAAACTTTTAATTGGAACTGGCAGAGGTGGCCTAGTCCGTCTTTGAACTGTACTTCCATGAAGATATTTTCAGGTCGGCAGCCGTGTTGGTCGGAAACAAAAGAACAAAGTTTGAGTCCGCACACGAAAGCTCATACCCAGAATTAAACTTTGTTGGTCTTAAAAGGTGCCACTGGTTGTTGTGTTGGCTTGAGAGATTTTTGTCATCTCTTTTCCGGCATTTAATGATTTATGCACCCTGCCTTGAACCCTGGAAAGGTGGTTTTTGAAATGGGAGGGGCCGGTCCTGGGAGGCCGTTGCAGGTATGAGAGGCCGCGAGGGAGAAAGGCCTGGAATCGGCAGAAGGAACCCGGAGAACCGTGGGGAGTTCAGGATGGAAGAACCGGAAGAGGGGCAGTCACATCTAGCAAAGCCAATATGAATTATGCAGAAGAGTAAAGATAAGAAAACTGTATAATGTATGCCTATCACCCCCGTTTGGCTGGGCACTGGATTTTGATTTTATTTTGGGGTGGGGCTCCTGTCGAGCTAAAAGGGATATTTGGTTGGGGAGGCAGAGGTGAAGGCCTAAGGCCCCCTCCCTCTTCCTCTGGCCCCGCACTCTTTCCCTCGGACAGTTCCCCAAATTCATGTTGCATTCTGGTAAGCTCCCCCAAACAGCCAAAGGGATGCCCGCTCAGTTTTCCCTAAGCTGAGCTTTGACTTCCGCTGCACCTGCACCAGTTTGCTTGTTTTCTAGAGGAATTACATTAGAGAGATCTTGTTCAGAAGTTAGGTGAAGCTTACAGTCCAAAAGGCAAGGCACACGTCGGGTGTGGGGGCATGTTGTCTATGCCAGTCTGAACAGCTGGCTTCTTAGCAGGCCTCTGAGTCTGTTTGACAAGCCGTTGGCCGCAGGCTTAGCTGAGCTTTGGGGCAGGGTATTGACGAGGTATTGACAGCTGAGGATAGTGACGGCTGGGTGTTTGGAGCTATATCTGTCTTATCGCCGGCATCTGTCGTGGCATTAATACGTGCCTGTGGGTCAGGGCAAAAAGATGGATTTCTCCTCTTCTGTTTGGTACCCTGTGCATCGGCCTCTCCTCTTACACAAGCGCACGTCCCCTGCGTGGACTGTGAGACCCCTGCTCTGCACCCAGTTGGCCAGCCAGATCCCCGAGCATGAAGCTGATGCCCCACCTTTGAGCTCGGGTATTCAAAAGTATCCTTCTCTGCGTGGAGGTTCATTGTAGTAGAATTTGTTCTAGGAATGTGATGGGTTTGCTACATCAAAGGCCCGTCAGCGGCCCCCCAGTCTGTGCCTCCGGCATGTGCTGCGGAGAGATATGCTGCCTCTGAGCATGGAGGTTTCATTTCTGCTCTTCCGTGAAAACTGTTCCTTCTTGATGATATTTGGGGAGTGGGTTGTGTAAACGAGGCCGTGGCTTTGTTCACCAAAGATCTGCAAGGCGTGTGGCCTCTTGGTTAGCCATTTGATGTGGTTGGTGGTTTCGTGTCTGTGCAAGGCCCACTCAGTCGATTTCTGGCTTCTTTGATAACAGCTGAAGAGCATCGTCTGCGTTGGGCCTTCTCTCATTGTGGCAAACCAAAAGGACCGAAATGGCAGCATTCCCGGCAGCGGAATGAGGAACGCCATGGCTGCAAAACATGCATTTGTCTAGGCGAGCGTCATGTGAGCTGCATTAATCGCAGCCGTCCATTAAGGCCCTCTCCGGCAGTCATTTGAAAAGCAAGGTGGCTGGGTTCACCGGCCATTTCCCCATTACGCTAATGTTATGGGCTTTTTACAGGTGTTTTAAATAGACATTGTTATTAACAAGTCTATTAAGTCAATTAAAATCCGGTCCTTTGAGCTGGATTTAATGTTGCCATTGGGAGAGAGGAGAGAGTTGGGGGGGCGGTGTGTGTGTGCTTTGCTTGGTTCTCTGCTGCGGTGCTGGCCCTTTTGTGAACAGGAATGGGAGTGGAGGGCTCCTCTTCCCTCCTCTAGTGGTCCAGTGCAGAAGGACCTTCAGACACCAACAATGAAGGGTGCGCAGTTCAGCCCCCATTCTGGGCCATTCCCTTGAATAGCGGCCCATATGGACTCAATGCCCGGTCCGTCCTTGCAATGTTTCTGTCCCCCACTCCACCCTGGGGGCCTGGCGTTTCCACCGGGAGGCAGTGTAGTTGCCACAAAGCAGAGGGGCTTTTGTGGGGCAAGCAATGACTTGGTAGCGCCTCCGTCCCCTTCTCTGCCTCTCGTTCGGAAGGAGCAGTCTCCCAACACCTAATTTATTCCATCTATTAGATAGATTTTGTAGATTTAATCTTTTTCACAGTTGGGGGCTCATTGGATACTCAAGATAAACTCCAAATGAAAGTATAATGGGAACGACAAATGAGTTTTCACACCAGAAATAGCAGAAACTTGCTCAAGACAGGAGTTTGAGAGGAGCAAAATACATATAATTCCTCCCCCCCCCCCCCCCCGTTGCTGTCTTTTGCTGACTACAGTAGGTTACCACAGTTAATTTCGCCAGTTTTGTTCATCTGTAAAATTGCATAAAAGTGACATTTTTGTGCTCATTATAAGAAGTGCTGATTTATAGCTGGTAAATGGAATTTTTCCCCTCACTTTTTTTTTCTCCCAGCGAATCTCTCATAGTATTGTAAAGCACCCATGAAATTGCTTGTATAATGTAGTTTAAATCCAATCTCCGAGAGAGATTTCTCCCCGTTGGGTAAAGAGACATTTCCATCCTCCACACTGAGTCTCTTTTGGGTCACTTGGAGAGGCTACTTGGGAAGGCAAGAGTGGGGGTGGGGGGTGGCTGGGGGTCTCTGTGACCCTCTTTCTGCCAGGATTAAGTGCAGAGGGATGGAGGCAGAGGGAGAGCCAGTTTGGTGTAGTGGTTAGGAGCGTGGACTCTAAACTAGCAGAACTGGGTTTGATTCCCCACTCTTCTACATGCAGCTGCTGGTGTGATCTTGGGTCAGTCACAAGTTCTCTCAAGAGCAGTCCTCGAAAGAGCTCTCACAGCCCCACCTGCCTCACAGGGTGTCTGTTGTGGGGAGGGGAAGGGGAAGGAGATTGTAAACCGCTCTGAGACTCCTTCGAGTAGTGACGTGTGGGGTATAAATCCCACCTCTTCTTCTCCTCTCAGGAGCAGTCCTCTCAAGAGCTCTCTCAGCCCCACCTACCTCACAAGGTGTCTGTTGTGGGGAGAGGAAGGGAAAAGAGATTTTAAGCCACTCTGAGACTCCGAGTCTCAGTGGCAGTGGGGTATAAATCCAATCTCTTCTTCTTCTGCTTCTTTTGGGGGTATGAAAATTGGTTGAGGAGGAAGACTGCATTGTTTCCTATAATCTATTGATACCTAAACGAAACCTCCAGCTTTAAAGGCAGTGGACCTTTTGAGCTGCAGATGCTGAAGATAAGGAGCGAAAGAGCCAGTACCTTCATGCCCTGCTTGGGGACTTCCTGGAAGCAGCTGGATTTTGGAAACCATGCTGGGCTCAATGAATTATGTGAGCTGGATGGGGCCATAGAGGCCATGATCTAGTCCAACCCCCTGCTCCATGCAGGATCAGCCTAAAGCATCCCTGACAGATGTTCATGCAGCCACTGCTGGAAGACTGCCAGCGATGGGGGGGGGGGGGGGAGCTCACCATCTTCCCCAGGCAGCTGATTCCACTGGTGGAGTACTCTTACTGTAAACAAAGGAAAAAATCCCCCTAAAATCCAGCCGGTACCTGGGCCCTTGGTCTGATCCAGTGGGACTCATTATTTTACTGTAGCCGGCAGTCCCCCAGGTGTCTCATGCCAATATGCAGACAGCAGAACCAGGCCTCCCAGAGGCATGCAGATGTTCCTGCGGACTTGGAACTCATGCAGAAAAATGTGCACTTGCAAATGAACAAAGGGGAGAGCAGAAAGCTGCTTGGATTGGGCCAGCTCTGGAAGGGACTGAGTGTTGAGAGAGGCTGGCAGGAGGGTAGCGAAACTGGCCTGACCCGGAGCACCGTGGCCCTCTGCAGTCCCTCGTGACCCCCCCCCCCCCCGGCGCGCCTGAGGCCAAGCGAAGCACCCATGGCTCCAAATGCGTGCTGGAAATCGGGGCAGGCTTCACATAGCAGTGATCAGGTGTTTAGGTTCACCCAAGACTTTGTGCTTGGTGGGGTAATGCTGGTCTCTGAACAGCTGTCCCTGTGCCAGAAGTAGGGGGGGGCAGAACAGAGCTTCATGCTGAATTGCATCCCGGGGGGGGGGGGGATTAGAAAGACCCCAGGAAACTGACAAAGAGTTGGGCTAGGTGGACCACTGTTCTGACTTGGGATGAAACAGTTTGTATCACAAACTACTTTTGAAACCTTCAGTCTAGATGGGAGACATTATCACGAAGCACCAATCCCATTGCTTGGCCATGCTGAACTGAGCAGGGACCTCACGGGATTAGTGGCAGGATTAGAAAAATATGTGGGCTGCCCTTGCTAGCTCCTTAGGACTTGGGGAGTGAGCCTCTCCCCCCTGCTCCTTGTCTGGCTACCATACGATTCATCTTATGACAAATTCAAATGATTGGTATAATTTGTTGTGTTTTCCTTTTTGGTGGTGTCCAGGTGGGTCTTTTGTTTTTTTAGTAATGAAACTGACCGTGTGCAATACTGTCTTCACTTGAAGGTTTCTGTAGAAACGTCTTGTGTCTTTGTTCATTTCTAGAAGTGTAGCCTGGCCTGTCCAGACTCACCTTGTAGGTGTTGCTGTAGCACTGTTAGCTAGGCAGAGATCTATATAGTGACATCCAGTGGCAGATTACAAGCATTACACTATCATTAGTTTAAAACTAACAGACTTAAGGGAGTTTCAGAGGGTACCTGTGTTCAGAGGGTCTGCAGTAGAAGAGTCCAGGAGCACCTTAGAGACCAACAAGATTTTCAGGGTGTCACATTTAAGGAGGTATCCAAGTGTCCAGTCTAGAAAGATAGGTCAAGATGGGTAGATAGAGAGCCAGTTTGGTATAGTGGTTAAGAACGGAAGACTCTAATCTGGAGAACTGCGTTTGATTCCCCACTCCTCCTCCACATGCAGCCAGCTGGGTGACCTTGGGTCAGTTTCAGTTCTCTTAGAGCTGTTCTCTCACGAACAGAGCTCTCTCAGTCCCACCTGCCTCACAGCGAGTCTGTTGTGGGGAGAGAAGAAAGGAAGGTGATTGTAAGCTGCTCTGAGACTCCGAGGGAAGGGCAGGGTATAAATCCAGTCTCCTCTTCTGTCTGTAGCAGTAGAAAAGAGCCAGAGTCCAGGAGCACCTTGAAGACTAACACAATTTGTGGCAGGGGGTGAGCTTTTGTGAGTCCCTGCTCTCTGAAGCAGGGACTCAGGAAAGCTCCTACCCTGCCACAGTCATTGTTAGTCTTTAAGCTG
The DNA here is from genome assembly GCA_029233225.1 of Lepidodactylus listeri. Classification (NCBI taxonomy): domain Eukaryota; kingdom Metazoa; phylum Chordata; class Lepidosauria; order Squamata; family Gekkonidae; genus Lepidodactylus; species Lepidodactylus listeri. Next base: position 2,673,086 of record JARCFY010000013.1, on the reverse strand, counting down.
CTCCTGGGCTCTTGGCTCTTTTCTGCAATCCAAAAGAGATGATGCATGTCGAAATGGAAGCTTGCTCCAGTATCCACCTGCTGGCCACCGAAAGTCAACTGTGTGTTCTCCGCTTGTGCTTGTGGTCAGAAGGGCAGGGTTTCAAACCATTCCATAGCAGCACATTTGTTGAACGTGTTTTGGAAGAGTGGGTTTCACTGCCCCCACGCAGAAGCATCCCTCTAATGCCCTCCTTTCCTCTTTGTGTCCTGCAGGCGACGCTGTGGCTCCCACACACTCTCCGCGGTACCCCAGCCCGGCTGAACTGGATGCCTACGCCCAGAAAGTGGCTAACAACCCGCTCACCATCAAGATCTTCCCCACCAACATCAGGGTCCCCCAGCACAAGCACCTTAACCGGACGGTGAACGGGTATGACACGACGGGGCCCCGCTACAGCCCCTACCCCGTGCATGCGAGCGGCTACCAGGGCCTCCTGGCCGTCGTCAAGGCCTCCTCCAGCAAAGGTGTTGTGAAGAGCGTAGAGGGGAAGCGGACTAAGATGTCCCCTGCCCACGTGGCCATCACCCCCTACCCGGTGTCGAGCACTTTAGCCCAGGGCCCTTCTTGCGCCGGCCAGCTGAGCTACCACGGCAGCCAGAAGCAGATGGAGGCCCCGGTGCCTCCCAACATCACGGTGGCTGCTTCGGTGATCCCACACACAGGAAGGAATCTGGCGCTGCCCCAGTCCAACCTGCCCTCCATCCAGAACATCATATTCCAGATCAATCAGCAGTGTCAGGCCCAGAATACCCAGCCGGTGTGCCAGGGAGTCGTGGTGACTAACCCGAGTCCGGCCAAGCACGGCGCCACCAATGGCTTCACCAGCATGGCTACGGTGGGCGCCACAGTGGCCTATGCGGGCGCCGTGCTGCCCGACTGCCGCAAAGGGGCGGAGCTGGTGGTGGGCTCCGCCCCCAGCACGGGGCTGGGCTCCAAATCCGGCCTCTACCCAGACAGCATGGACTACCTGCTTTGGCAGCAGAAGCAGCAGCAGCAGCTGCGGATGTACAGTGCGGGCAGCGGGGGTGGGGGCGTGGTCAGCAAGTCCCCAGAGATGTGTGCCGGGGTCCTGCGCGCCTACCCCATGACGGGTGCCGCCGACAAGGTGGTGAGCTCGTCCCCTTTGAACTGCATGGGCCTGCACGGGAACTTCTCGATGGGGCAGTATTTTGCGCCCCCCTGGAACAGCATCCTGGTCACGCCCAACAGCGACTGCTACAATCCCCAGGAGCTGGCGAATGGGCACCGCGAGCTGGGGGTGCACCCCTCAGATGGGCTCCCCAGTTTGCCCAGCAAGACCCTTTGCAATACCTCCATCCTGAGCAGTAGCCTCCAGTCTCTGGAGTATCTCATCAATGACATCCACCCCCCGTGTATCAAAGAGCAGATGCTGGGCAAAGGCTACGAAACCGTGTCCGTGCCACGGCTCTTGGACCACCAGCACGCCCACATCCGCCTGCCCGTCTACAGATAAGAGCTGCCGGCACCCTTTTCCGAACTGAAGGGCAATGGCTTCTGCTACTGACCCCCCCCACCCCCACCCCCATTCCCATCTCCAGTCACACCGGAGGGGGCGGGGAAAGGGATGGAAAGGAGACGGGCATCGTCAGAGAGACTGGACTTCTGGAACGTGGGTTGTGTGGCCAGCTGCCTCGGTGGCCTGCTGGAAGCCCCAGGACGGAGGGAATTGCTTGTCTGTATAGCTCAGAAAATTGTTTCTATTGCTAAGAATGTGAACAGGGAGGTGTGATCCAATGTTGCTGCTAACCCAGGGAAGAGAGAGAAGGCTTTGCGCAGTGTGGCTGGGGGCGTGAATGGGAGTGTGCGGGGGGGGGGGGGGTGTCTGTTGGATTTGCATGAGGAAGGGCTCCTTCCCCCCCCCTTTCCAGAAAGAAGTTTTGTTCCTGTGTCGAGTTCAAGTGGGAGATTTAAATGCATCATGATTTGGACTGGAGGAGGAGGAGGAGGGGGCCGGGGAAGGGGGTCTGAGCCTTGGGTCTGCCTCCCACCCATCCAGGTGGCTTCGTAGTGTGGCTTTGCCTACTTTCTAGTTGAACTCTGTAACTTGCACTGTTTCGATTAAAGCTAATAACTGGGGAGGGGGAGGAGGAAGGCCGACTAGAAGCTCTTTAAGGGGGGGAGGAAAAAAACTTGAAAACTTGAAGCGATTTTTTTTTTTTTTAGTTTTAGTTGACTCTTGTATACATTTCTGCATTTGGCTGCTACACGACAAATTCCCTTTCCCTCTCCCCCACTGGGATAGTCCTAGGTGGTTGTTGTTTTAATTAATACCTTACTTGTTATTATTATTATAATAATTATTATAATTATTATTTTTAATGGAGGAGCTTCATTGCCTGTATGTGTCTGAGGAGACCAACTTGTTAGCTGGGCCATTGTACGAAAGACACAGGAGGGGGGGCTCACAACCACCTCTGGGCTGTTGTGAGTGGGGGCCCCTTGTCTGTGTTGTTTCAAAGAAGAAGGCCAAACCAGAATCATACTCCCAACAACCTTCCCTCCATCCCCCCCATCCACTCTTTTATTCTCTTCCACCCCACCCCAAAAAATAACTCTTCTGTTTGCGGCTGATCATACTTTGCAAATTCAGCGAGGCCTCCATGTAAATCAGGTTGAAACGTGGAACGGGAGCTGGGATGGTTTTGATGAACTGGGCGAATATTCGTTTGCTCCTCGTCCTCCTGCCCGCCTGCCGGAGACGTGCTGCGTCTGTTACGTTTCCCACATCTCCAGCTTCATTCTGCTCGCACCAGTCGAGTTACGAGAACATTATGGATTCTCAAATAATAATGTATTTCACTGTCAGTTACATCTTTGTTCTGTTCTAGAGGCAATTTGCAGGTGAGGAGCATAGAATCCCATTTAACACTAGCGGGTTTTTTGTGTCAGGATATATAATTTTCATACTTTTATTTCCTCTTTTAAAAAAACCAGTTTCCAAACAGTATTCATTCTGCTCTGTCATTCAGCCCTTGCAATTATGTGTTTAATAGATTTTATTCAAGGCGTCTGCATTGCGGAAATTACAAAGATATTTTTTGTCCCGTGGGGGGTGGGGAGGGAAAGGAACGGAAGCCACCCTGCATCCAACAATTGTGCTCAGAATCTAGAGGTACTGTGTCCTTAAACCACCTGTTCCAGCACTAAGTGCATTTACAAATCTCTGAGAATGTGTTTTTATATGAAAAAAAAATCGACCATTATATTCTACTGTGAGAAGTGCAGCCTGCACTGTATTGTTTTAAAAAGGAGAGAAAAACAAAAAGAAGGAAAAAAACAGCAAACTGTGTCTCTCAATGTTGTCTTTTTTCTCCTCTCCTCTCCCTCCCTTCCCCTCCTCCACCGAAAGAAATTAAACCTGGGCTTTCACTGGATGTCTGGCTTTGCCGTTTGCTTGCATCTCTCCTTTTCTCCCTTCTTGGCCTTGGGGTGGGAGGAACTTTACCCCTTGTGGCATGGCTGCTCCCGTAGCCACGTGGATGCTTCCCTGCCCACATTCTCTTTCCAGTAGGGGAAATATCTATGTACGGGTTTATACATACACATTAGAAACTCACTGGGAGCCCCACTCGCTTGTTGGAGCGTGCGTGGAGCTCTGGCGCTCTGGCTCCGATTGACGGAACAGGGGAGGCTGACACGCCCAGGAGCCCGGGATGGGTTGTGCGCCGTTGATCAAAGGGCTAGTCAAGCACATGTCTTCCTCTCCACCGCCACCCTCACACCCCAGGCAGTGTTGCTGGCTCCATTCACTTTCAGAACAGACTTGGGAGAATTGGTAAGTGTGTGCAGGTATCGGGATCATGTGCCAGAGCACATACTCAGGCCGTGCCTCCACTTTGGAGGGCGGCTGGTTTCCACACTTCAGTCTTCAGAGGAAATGCTCTGAATGAGACACTCCCACACGGGCTTGCCTGGTGGATCCCAGGCGCCCCAAAGGGCGGGGAATGAAATGGGCTGTGCCCCATCCTTCCCTCCTGGAATTGAAGGCCGAAGGCCCAGCTCAGGCGGCGCCTGCCACTGTTTTGCTTCCATAAACGATTGATTGTCAACGCTGAACAAGCAGTCCAAACGGTGGTGCTCTTAGGAGCCTTCCCCCATCTCTTGGAGGACTCCTTTCACGTGGGGGAAAGAATCACCCTTCGCAAGCCTGGCTGGTGGGATCCGTCTCCCTGAACACGGCCAGCTGCAGGGTACAAGCAGAAGCTTCAGGGGGAGAGGCCCAGGGTCCTCGGGAGAGTCCGAGCACCTGCAGACAAGTCCTGTAGCCCAGTGGAATGGGTCCGGCTGTTGGTTTGTAGCCTTGGTGTGTCAAGGAGAGAGAAGAATATCTTGTTTCCTTAGCTCGAAAGCTCACGGAGGCTGAGGAGCATGTCGCATTTGCAGCTGCCGCTGTCTCTGGATCCCCAATGACACACTTTGCCACCTGGGTCGCCATTTGTTGTTTGTTCTTTCCCTGTCATCAAGGAATAAAAATGGCCACCGCGGCCCCAGTGGCTGCGATGTGCAGGTGAGGAAGTGGGGAGAGCGGATCGGGTTGGACCCAGTGGGACTGTTGTGCTAATGGTGCTTTCCTCCAGCGCAATGTGCTTGAGCCTCTTGCAGTGAGGGGAGGCTCCTTGTGCCGGAGAGAGGGGCCACTGTTAGCGGGAAGGGGCCCGTGGGATCCAGCCCAGAGAACATGGGTGCAGAGCACATGGCCACAGCTGCACCACCCACAGGTCAGCCCAGCAAACGATTGGCGCTCTGCCGCCCTTTGCTGCAGTATTTCTGTGTGGAGTCTGGGGAAAGGGTGTGGACCCCTCCTCTTGCCCGTGCCCTCCTTGTTTCCAACTCAGCTGGGCAATATTCGTAGTGGGGAGTGACCATCACCTTCCCCTTTGAGATTGATCAGCCATTGGGAGGGGAGGGAGTGGTGTACAAGGACCCTGTTGTAGAGAACCCTTTTTTCTGTGGGGCAAGGCGAATGGTCCCCCTTTCCAGCACAGTCCAGGGTAGGCGGTGGCTCCTCTCTGTGCCGGTTTCCTGCTAGGGGGAGGGCCTCTCGCGGACTAGTGTGCGTTGGGCACATTCCACGTGTCTGGCTTTGCACAAGAAATGTAGGTAAAAGAGGTTGGATCGGAGCTCTGAATTTCTCGCACTTTGTTGCCAAATCTTTCACCGCACCCTCCTCTCCTCAAAGGCCCCAACCTCTTTCCCCCTGGAAATTTCCCCCAGGGATGAATTCTTCTTTTGTAGGGGGCACGTCAGCAAAATCCTCCCTCTCCAGCAGAGCCCCCTTCCTGTGCTGTCCATTCTCTTGCGTGGCCGGCTCCGCCTGTCCTCCGTTCCCAGGCAGCTCAATCAGACGGGGTTCTCTCCACGATGACCCCATCAGCTGTGGATGAGGCGGCAGATTCCTGCCTTGAACAATGAGCTCCTGGCATTAAGATAATAGTCCTAAATTCCAAATAGATTTCAGCATGGGGCAGCTATCACTCATCATGGGCCTGTCTCCCTGCAGCAGAGACACTCTGAAGTGTGGCATTCCATTGTGTGGGCTTCTGGCCTCTGAGAAAAGGTCTCTGTGGTGAAGGAGCTGGTGGCTTGCTCATCGGAGGGTGACATCTTCTGGGGCAGAGACAGGGCTGGGGGAGGGCTTTGCTACTCCTTTCTCGTCCTTGGATATAAAGGAGCCAGATTTCCCTCCTTCCTTCAAATGGGAATCTCGATGGGGGACGTGGAGCTGCCTCATGGAACGCAGAACGGGGCGTGTTACTGTTTCAGACGGGGAACGGGGCCTTGGCTACAATCATGCGCAAGCCACTGAGGTCATTCTGACAGAACGGAGCTTCATGACTTCTGTTAAATGGCTGCGCGAGGAGAAGTCGAGCGTGTTAATTTAATTCTGCTCATTTGCTGCTTTCGGATCCTGGCCTAGTGTGGCTTAAAATATGTGCTGTGAGGCAAAGCCAGACGGCGAGAGGCCTTCTCGCTACGCGGGCGTCATCATTTTCCGAGCACTCCTCTTATTGGAAAAAGCACAACGCTCCTGTCGATTTGGCTGCTCACTCAAACGAAGGTTATTCAGTATCGGGCGATGTCCGTGCCTGTAGGACGCGCTGGCAAAATTACCTCCATTTGTCTTTTCTTGCACACATAACAACCTGTCTTCAAATTTCATGCTCATGGGGAGGTGGAAAGCGAGCGCGCTTGTGAAACCACAAAGCCTTCGGGTCCCCCTGCTGGTGGAAAATGGTGCTGCTATAAGAAACAAGAACATCAGAGAAGCCATGTTGGATCAGGCCAACGGCCCATCCAGTCCAACAGTCTGTGTTACACAGTGGCCGAAACCTAGGGGCCATCTGAATTTCCACCAGCGGGGCCAGGACACTCTTCCCCCCCCCCCCCAAGCACCAAGAATACAGAGCATCACTTGCCCCAGACTGAGAGTTCCTCTCTATACCTTATAGCTAACAGCCACTGAGGGACCTCTGCTCCACAGGTTTAGCCAATCCCCTCTTGAAGCCGTCCATGCTTGTAGCTGCCACTACTTCCTGCAGCAGTGAATTCCATGTGTTAGTTACTCTTTGGGCGAAAAAGTACTTGTTTTGGTCAGTTCTAAGCCGACCGCTTATTAATTTCATTGAGTGTCCACAAGTTCTTGTATTGTGAGAAAGGGAGAAAAGTACTTTCTCTACCTTCTTTGTCTCATTCAAAATTTTGTAAACCTTTATCATGCCTGCCCTCCATTTTCCTTTCTCCAAGCTGAAGAACCCTAACCTCATTAACCTTTCTCCCTAGGGATGGTGTGCCATCCCCTTAAATCGTTTTAGTTGCCCTTTTCTGCACCTTTTCCAATGCTATAATATCTTTTTGAGGTGGTGTGGCCAGAATTTTTGGCTCCAGTGTGTGTTACTTGGCACTTGCTCATGTTGAACCTCATTTGCCACCTTGACACCCTCTCGCCCAGCCTCAACAGATCCCTCTGGCACTCCTCAGAGTCCTCCCAGATTTTCACCACCCCAAACAACTTGGTGTCATCCACAAGCTTAGCCATTTCACTCCCAACTCCAAATCACTCCCAACTCCAAATCACTAATGAAGTTAAAAAGTATTGGGCCTAGTACCAGTGGAAAGTGGGAACTGTATTTTGGAGAGGGGGTGCTAAGAACACACCCATCAAGATCTCTTGCCCTGTTATGCAAGAGGAAAGTTCCTTGCGATGAAGCAATGACAGTCAGCTGGTTTAGGTTTGCAGACATCCATGCCTGCGTCAGAAGGTGAGAGCTGCATGGATTTGATGCTTGCCTCTGGGCATGTGCAGAATGCATTCGCCTGAGTCAGTTTAACCAATGTGTCCCGTTCAGAGCTCAAAGCAGGGTGGGGGAGGGTTTTCAAAATGGGCATGGCTTGCAGCTAGAATCCCGCCTTCCTCCTGCTGCCCATCCCACCCGGGGCAGGGGCCCGCTTTCTCCCGGCCCGCTGCCAGCCTGTTTCCCAAGGGCTCCTTACTGGGCGGGCCCTCCTACAAGAGCAGCCCTAGGCAGGAGAGCTGGTCTCCCCCCCACACCCCCTGGCCTTGTTCCTCCCGAATCCTCCACTCCCCCTTGTCCAGTAACAGCATTCCAAAGGCAGCTTGGAAAAACATGCAGACACTCATGGGGAGCTTGGGGGGTTCTCTCTAGAGAGAGCAGTGTAGGGCAGGGTTGCCTCTCTTCATGGGGCTTTTCATGTGCCAGCCGGGACCGGCAGAAGGCCTCACGTTTTTATTTACTTCATTTATAGTCTGCTTTTCTCACTGACACTCGAGATGGATTACAAATTACAAAATAACAACAGCAGCCATTTAGGCAGCTGAAGGCATCCAGTAACAATGCAACAGGATGATGGTTTCCGAAATTAGGAAACAGTGCAAAGAAACCTGTGTACACTTCTGGTCGCCACACCTCAAAAAAGATATAGCTTTGGGGAAAGTGCAGAAAAGGGCAACTCGAATGATAAAAGGGTTGGAACACTTTCCCTTTGAAGAAAGGTTGAAGCGCTTGGAGCTCTTTAGCTTGGAGAAATGACGGCTGAGTCGTGACATGATCGAGGTTTACAAGATTATGCATGGGATAGAGCAGGTAAAGAAAGAAGTACTTTTCTCCCTTTCTCACAATACAAGAACTCCTTGTGGGCACTCCATGAAGTTGCTGAGCATTTGGGTTAGAACAGATAAAAGGAAGTATTTCTTCACCCAAAGAGTGATTAACACATGGAATTCACTGCCATAGGAGGTGGTGGAGGGCTACAAGCATGTATAAATAGGAACTCTCAGTCTGGGGCAAGTGATGCTCTGTATTCTTGGGGGGGCAACAGTGGGAGGGCTTCTAGTGTCCTGGCCCCACTGCTGGACCTCCTGAGGGCACCTGGTGTTTTTGGCCACTGTGTGACACAGAGTGTTGGACTGGATGGGCCACTGGCCTGATCCAACATTGGCTTCTCTTATGTTCTAATGTCTAATGCAAGACAAACCACGACAGTGCAGAGAATGGAGTACGAAGACAGAAGGCAATGCAGCAAAAGCCAGGTGAGATGTAAACATTGCAACAGACTGCCCTCCTACCTGCTTATAAAAGCGATTTATGAGCTGTTCCATTCTACTCAAATTCTAATCCCTTTCTAAAAAATACCCTGAACCTTTTTGTTTTGCACGTTCTGCGGAATGGGAGACACGTGGCATTCTTCATGACCTCCTTGGGCCGGCCATCCCCTAACGGGAGAGCTGCCACCGAGAATGCATGTGAATGGGCAGTTGCTGATCTTGCCCGTTTTCTGGGTGGTCTCTTCAGAAGGCCTGGCTCCAATCAACACAGTGGGGGAGGTGGCCCTTTAGGCATGTCGGCCCAAGGCTATGGAGGGCTTTGTGGGTAATAGTCAGTTGGTCAAGTGAACGGGCAACTGAAACCGGAAACCAGTGGAGTGGCTGTAGAATGGTTGTGATGTGTGCTGGGTCTCTTAGCTCCAGAAAGCAGCCAGTCTGCAGTGTTCTGTACCAGCTGGAGTTTCTGAACAGCCTGCAAGGACAGGCCCATGTATAGTGCATAACAGTACTCCAGCCTCCGAGTTACGGCAGCCATGGATCCGTGTGGCCAGATCAGCGGAGTCAAGGAAGGCACCATCTTCTGGGTTGGCAGAAGCTGGAAGAAAGCTTGTTGCATTGCTGCCTTAACCTGCTTCTCCAGAAATAATGCTGAATCCAGAATTCCCTCATGGCTCTCGGCTGAGCTGGCAACGGTTGGTGGGACTCCACAGAAAGTGGGATGTGCCCTGGACCTTCAGCCAGCGTCACCTTTCTTTGGTCAGGATTTGGTTTCCACTGGTTCACCTTTAGCTGTTTAACCACAGGAATTGCCGGGCAAACAGCCTTGTGGGATCAGGATAAATACACATAGAGTCAGGTGTCATCAGCATATTAAAAAGCTAAAGGTTTCCCTTGCTTGAAAGCCAGTCGAATCCAACTCTAGGAGGTGGTGCTCACCTCCGCTTCCAAGCTGAAGAGCCAGCACTGCCCGAAGACTTTTTCTGTGGTCATTTGGCCGGCATGACTAGACGCCAAGGCACACAGAATGCTCTCACCTTCCCACCAAAGTGGTGGTATCTATTTATCTACTTGCGATTTCTTGCTTTCAAACTGCTAGGTTGGCAGGAGCTGGGGCCCGAGACGGGAGCTCACTCTGTCATGCGGCACTCAGGTCTCGAACTGCTGAACTACTGCTCTTCCGGTCTGCAGTTCAGTGTCTTAGCCTCTGAGCCACGTTCTCCCAAGGGCCTCACTTGGAGATTGAATCGCAAGGGGGCCAGGTGGGAGCCATGTGGATCCTCCCCAGGACAAATCCTACTCTGATGAGACCGGGCCTCCAATGATACGGTCTCCAACCATAAGGGCTAGAAGCTTGCATGTTTAAAATTTTAAAAAGCACAGCATGGGTGCTGAGGGGCTTGAGCTGGGACAGTCTATGACCAATACTGAAACTGCCTCAGTGATGTGTAATCAGCCCTGGAAAGCCGTTTCCCCTCTGCAGGCGGTTCCCCGGGTATTGCTTCTTCGTTGGCGTGCAATAACGCCCTTTGTCCCTCTTTCTGTCAGCAGGCCCAGACGAGCATCGGGGGCTCGCTGAAGGCTGAGTGGCTCAGGCTGGCTGCTCCGGCGGCAGCGAGAGGGGATCCGATCCGATCCTTCCAGGGGCGGGAGGACAGATATATTGTCCTCTGGTGCGCCAGAGCCTCCATTCCCCTGCCTTCCTCCCGATATTTATGGCCTGCCAGGAGGGGAGCGCTCACTCACCGGGGCTGTAACCACAATGACAGCCAATCAAGGGAACAAAGAAAAATTGGCACAAAAGGATAATCTCACTGAGGTTACTACTACTTTGAGAAGGGGGCGCGGGGGGGGGGTAGGAAAGAGGAACCAGCGCGAAAGCACGGCTGCTTGGTGGCACATTCAAATTAAACTGTCTGCAGGAGAAAAATATTTGCTTGGATCTTTGTTAATCAAGTGCCAGGGGCAAAAAAGGAATGTGGAAGTGCCACTCTTTCTAATGTGGGGGAAATTGCAGCCGACCCGCTGTGTGGACTGAATGTCGGTTACATTGGAGCCCTGGCCAGGTGCCTGCCGGAAGATGGGGGGGGGGGGGTTTGCCCAGGTGCACGTCACTGGCTTTTGAATCTGGAAGAGAACTGGCTTGCCTCTCAATGAAAACCATGGCCTAATGCCCTCTATTAATGTGACTCCATCCTCCCATCAGCAAACAAAGTCCTGTTGGGATCTGCTAGTAGCAACAATCAGACATGCTTCATGCAGTGCAATAGTTGTAAGGCGCTTTATCAGTCTTGCTGAAATCTCCACCTTCCCTGCCCTGTATTCCCTGGCGATGAGAGCCCTGTCTGTGCCCCTTCACACAGGAAGCAGAATTGCAAGGTCAGGAATTTCTAGCACCCTCCAGTCAGCACTGTGCAAGCAAAGCACTATCCTCCAGTGACTCAGCAGGGTGCGAACAAAACTGTCCTCTGCTGACCCAGCAGGTTATAAACTAGTGCTCGTCACCAGTGGCTCCAAACCGGGAATGGGCCCCAATGGATTGTGTATACCTAAGCTCATACTGGCCAGATACATTTAGTAGCAGACCATCCACTTGTTCCTGATAGTGGCAGGCGATTTTGTCTGAACTGGAGAGATGGGAAGGCAGCTGGCCTGTGGGATCCTCACCAGTCAAACCGGAAGGTAGAAGGCAGCAAAAATATCTAATGCTTGGTGGAACAGGAAGGCAAGCCTTTCCCTTTTTGAGAAAAGGCCAGCCGCTCAGTTTCTTCTCGCATGTTCCACAGAAAGAGAGAGAGAAAACTCTCATTGTAACTGTCAGGTGGCAGCTGGTGGACTGCAGGGGCCGTGCCGGAGGTGGGGTCCCAACTCTCGCTCACCCAGGACAGAGGGACTCCCCGGGAATGCATCTCCACCAAAGAGGCAGCTCAGGTGTGATGAAGCTGTCTGCTGACCCTATAAATCCATCTGGCACCATATTTCATCTCTCCCGCCAGGATGGAAGACCCGCTGAAAGAGCCACTGAAGCAGGGACCGGCAAGCTTTGATCTGGCCGCTGAAGGGGACTGAGGAAGGTTCTGGGCCAGGTGGGTGCTGCTGTGGCCCACAAGGCACCTTTGGGGCTCACTGTCAATTGGGTGGGCAGATGCAGAGCCACTGCCTGGCCCCCCCCCCCCACACGCCAAGAGCATCTTAGGAGAGGGTGAAAAAGAGGCTCCCCCTTTGGGCCCTTTTGGAGCTGCCCTGGCTGCTCTGGTGACCCTGAGCTGGAGAACAGAAAAGGTGTGTGTGGGGGGGGGGGAGCTTCTGCAGTCAGAGACCTTGGCTGGGCCTGCAACACCCCCAGGGCCCCGTGGCCCACAAGGGAGGACTGTCGTGAAGCGCTGGGGAAAGGCTGTAGGGCCAGATTGGCCCGTGCCAAATGATGCAAAACTGAATTTTGTTCCTACTGAGGGACTGCGAAGAGCTGGAGGCCAGGAAGCCAGTGAGGCTGAGGAGCACCAGCGATGTTTTGAGAGCCAGGACAAGGCCGCGAGAGAGTGGCCACCCTGCCTGCCTGCCTGCCTGCCTGCCTGCCTGTGGGTCAGCAGGGCTGGGCTCAGCTGCCATGGGAATGAATCTCTCTGGACCCCTCCCTTTGGGCTCAAGATGTTCTTTCGAGCCTCTGTCCTTTGAGTGGTGGACTGGAGCTTTGCCTGCAAAACTCTCGCTGCAAAGGGGGACTTCCTGTGGTCTTGACGCTACCTGAGGAAGGGCCCGACTAAAGTGGAGGGATGGAGAGAGTTGCATTGAGGAGCTGGGGGGGGGGGGGGCTGGACCTGAGTTCTCCACAAGTTGGGGCCGGATATAATAAGTTTAAAACACTTCAGTGTATCTACTGGGTTAATGTTGTTTGTATTAGTCAACAGGAAGTCACATGTTTGTTTGTAACCAATCTGTCTACACAACAGTTAGCCTGAGAACCTCTGTGTGGTCCTTCCCTCTCTGACTGGGGAAACCCAGGTGCCAGCTCTTTAGCATTTGATGGCTTCTCCTTCCTGCCGCCTTTGTTCTTGCTTACTTGTTCTTCTTGCCATCACTGCCAGTTTGGATCTCTCTAGCTGTAAAGATGTAGAATCTCGCTCTGTTGTTATTTTACATCCCGTTTACCTTTTCCCATGTTGGGTTTATAGCAAACTTTTACCTTCTAAATACACACGTGGACTCATTCTCTCAATCTGTACTCTGCCGATGCTTAACAATTTCACCCTGCTGAAATATATTCTTACCAAGAAATAACCAACAGTTGGCCCAGCAGCCTTTTGTTTCTTCTGAGCTGGATTTGCCTCTGGGGCCAGAGCTGTGCTGGGGGCAGTTCCAGGAGAGAGGGGGCAAGGAGGGGGGAGTCCTCAGCACCCCTGCTCCAGGTGCCCCCTTTGCCATAGCTCAGAGTGCCAAGCAATAAGCACAACGGGGGACAGCCGCAGTGTTCCTGGAGGGGTCTCCAGTGGGTGAAGATGCAGAGGAGGAGGAAGGGGTGTGACTCAAGAGCTTGGCTCAGGAGGCAGCCAGGCAGGCATGCCCCGGCAAAGTGGGGTTGGACAGCAGGGACTTCTGTTTCTTCTCTCCAGAGGTGGAAGCAGCACTTCAAAGAAAGGGCATAGATGCAAAGAACACCCCCCCAGCTTTTCCACAAGTCAAGGGCTGTCATAGTGGGTGATTTATTCCCAGAGTCCTGACCTGAGCTAGCGCCCCCCCCCCCCCAGCACCTGACTCTGCAAACCCCCTTAGGACAGGGTTGGGCAAATTGCGGCCCGGGGGCCACATGCTGAGTTGCATGCCCAGAAATCTTGTTAGCTGCATTAGGAGCGCTCCTGGCTGGAGCCGGGGCTGCCTTGAACGGGTGTGGACTCCTTTGAACTTTGCAGAGACGATGCCTGACTGCTTGGGGGGGGGCACCATTAAGAGAGATAATGCCCCCCCCCCGTTTGGTTCCGGGGATCAACCGCACTGCAAAGCAGAGGAGACCTTCTTTTCCCAGCAAGGGCCCTTTCTTGACTGCCTGGGATTATATTTTATAGCACACGTAGCCCAGCCCAGCAAGGTCTCATTTATGTCAGATCATAGCAAATGAGTTTGACACCCCAAGTCGAGGCCTTCTCTCCCAGTAGCGTAACCAAGTTCTCAGCAGTGACGGCTGGGGTTCTGCCCTGGGCACAGCACAGCTGAGAGGGGAGCCCTGCTGCAGCCATCGGGGCCCGTAAAAAGTAACGGAGGGAGTCCTTGGCTTGGGCTGGGCTTACCAGGCAGGGAGAGGGGGGCCTGCTGAGCCTTCCGGCCTGCAGGACTCTCGGAACAGGGATCCAACTTCCACCCCCAGGTGCCAGCCCACCTCTTGTGTGGCTGAAAGCCATTTTGCTCTGGGAAGGAAAGGGCACCTGTGGGGGGGCCCTCCTGCGCCTTTCTCTCCTGGGTGACCCAAGGTTTTCTCTATTTCCACTGGGTCTTGGGGTATGTGGGGAAAGGTGTTTCCAGGGGTTCTGGGACTTAGGATTCTTAGCCTGGTTTCCTCTCTTTGATGAGAGCTAGGAGGGGAGGAACAATTTGGTGGTGCTCCCCAGATATGCCAAAATCTGGTGTCGTGGTTAGAAGCACGGACTCTAATCTGGGAGAACCGGGTTTGATTCCCCACTCCTCCACATGCAGCTGTTGGTGTGACCTTGGGTCAGTCACAAGTTCTCTCAGAGCGGTTCTCTCAAGGGCAGTCCTCGAAAGAGCTCTCTCAGCCCCACCTACCTCGCAGGGTGTCTGCTGTGGGGAGGGGAAGGGAAAGGAGTTTGTAATCCCCTCTGAGACTCCTTCGGTTAGTGAAGGGCAGGGAATAAATCCAATCTCCTCCTCCTCCTCCTGTTGAAAATGCTGGTGATAAAGAAGAGGCCAGTTTTGGGCTTCTTACTCAGATGCAAGAGAGGCAGAAATCTTGAGGGAAGGAGATCCCTGCCCCCGGAAAAGCCATTTGAAATTCCTCCCTCTTTTGGATTTAACTCTATCGGTTCCGTGTTAGGAAGAGTCCCTGCTGTTGGTAGTTTCTGTCTCCAGAAGGCTAATGTTGCATCTCCTGTAATTCTGTGTTCTGCCACTAGGGTAGTGCTGTTCTCTCTCCTTTTTTTTTTTGGCTGATATTCTTCCTGTCTCAAAAGCCAGCAGCACCATGAGATACGACACCAGTATATCCCTATCCAGAGAGAGAGAGTGTGTGTTTTAAAAAAGAGAGGCCAGCACCTCTGCTCCCAAACCCAGGGAACTAATCACTGAAAGAAATCCGTCTCTGTCCGTTGCGTAAACCGACTGTTTAGAAGATGAGTTAGTGACATACAGCATCAAAAGGCAAGCCGATCAGGATCTGCACTCGTTTTTCTGCCAAGGAGGAGCTGCACAACTTAATGACACCGGGGGGGGGGGGGGGGGGGAGAATAATAGCATTTTTGCCCTGCAGAGCTGGCCTGATTTAAATTACAGCAATAATACAAATAATTTTGAGGGAAAGAGCATCTGATGAGGATATTAAACACCGGTGAGTGAAGAGGCAGCTACTGTGAAACTGACTGGTGGAGGGAAGGGTTTTTTTAAAAAAAGAAAAAAGAAAAAACACTGTTCATCTCTCAATTTGATTGAATGTTGGCTTCCAAAATTAACCTTCAGATTTATCTAAAAATAAATTTGCCGCTGTGCCTGGCATTTCCAAAGCCTGCCGACTGCCTCTTCTTTGCCTGGGGGGTGGGGGTGGGCAGGGTTGTCTTGCCGGGTGCTCCTTGTGGGTCTCAGAGAACGGGGCAGGGTGGGGTGGGAGAGCCCCTGAAAAGAACGCTGAAGGCTGAGAAAGTGCCCCCATTCTTGGTCAGCTGTATGGCAGAGAAGCAGCCCTCCTGGCCACTGTAGTCTCTCTGTGCTGGTGCCAAAGAGGGGTCCCTCCCCCCTCCAAGACAACCGCATTTCTTGTGCCTTGAGTGTTCCTTGCTAGTCTCTTGCAGGATCCAAACACGAGGCCTTTAAAGGGCAGCAGCTGAGCCTCCTCCTACCTGGATGGCCCCATGGAAGAGGGCCTATGGCAAGGGAAGCCTTCCTCCTTACAAAGGACCTCCATGTCCAGAAGCAGTCTACCTTGGAATGCCAGGTGCTGGGGGAGAAGGACAGTGGGGTGAGGGAGACAGGCATTGCTTTCATATCCCATTCGTGAACCTCCCAGGAGGGGCATCTTTGCTGGACTAGGCGGACTTTGGTGGCATTCAGCAGAGGGACTCTTGTGTTCTTCTAGCAGCCAGCATGCCTTAGAGGGAGCCTTCCTCCACCCCCCAAAACCCCAGATCCCTTTGCTGCACAGCTGTGGTTCTGCTTGGGACTGGCTTTCCATCCACATTGGCCACAACAGCTATTTATTCATGCTTGTTCATCCCTGGGCCCCTTAACGTGCTTCCGTGATGCGTGTCTGGACTGTGAGCCTGAAAGTTTTGCTAGGCGAGAGCAGCGCATGCTCCTGGAAGGGCAGGGACTGGAACAGAGTCCCCGGGGCAGCTGGCCCATGCTGTGCCTCTAGCTGCTCCTTCCATCGCTACTGGCTCAGGAGTTCCTCTCCTGTCTGGTGGCTGTCTGGTGATCCCGCCCAGCAGATGCTTTACAGGTGCCCCCGGTCTCAGCCTCCACCCGTTTGCAGTCCTAGGCCTCTGAGCATCTGAGGCAGTGACCTCTGGGCATGTGCAAAGTGTACTCCCCTCTGCACACTTGACTGTGGTGGTCCTGGCACTTCTCATGTGAGTTCCTCTCGCCACTACCCCTCTCTTTCCTTTGCCAAAGCAGGGAGGGGTGCAGTTTGGTGTCGTGGTTAAGTGTGCAGACTCCAATCTGGGAGAACCGGGTTTGATCCCCCACTCCATAGGCGTCAACTTCAGGGAGGCTGGGGAGCTGAAGCCACCCTGAACTTTTCCAGGAAGTGCTGAGCCTCCCCTGAAGACAAGGGCCTGTGATGTCTCTGGCCCAGCACACACACACCCCGGAAATTGGAAAGTCTACGCCCTTGCCCCACTGCTCCACTTGCACCTGCTGGATGACCTTGAGCAAGCCATAGTTCTGTCCCAGCTGTTCTCTCAAGGACAGCTCTGGAAAGAGCTCTCTCAGCCCCACCGACCTCACAGGGTGTCTGTTGTGGGGGGGAGGGGAAGGGGAAGGAGTTTGTAAGCCGCTCAGAGACTCCGAGTGGAGGGCGGGTATAAATCCAGTCTCATCTTCTTCTTCTTCTAATGCATTTGACCTGTTGGATGGGAGTTTGCAATTGAAAGAACTGCAGCATTTGGCCGAGAGCGCTTCTTTCAGCTCTTTCGGGGCTCGGCTAGACTGCCTGTCTTGAACGCCCTCCCCTGCTGCTCGAAAGGTGCCCGCAGTCTCGGCCTTTCCCCCTCAAAGCCAGATGGCAACACAAAGCAGTGACACACACACCCCTTGCCTGCCAGCCCAGGCTTTGAATTGAGGAGACAGGGTCTGAAACCAACTTTGGCAGGTTGCTTCTGACTCCCCCCCCCCCCCCACGGGCATGCAGGTTTCCAAAACAACCCCCCATTTTCTGGCCCTTCCTGCTATTTTTTCCCTGGCAAAGAGTCCTTGTTAAAATTTAGAGTCCAGTGGGACCTTTAAGAACAACAAAGGTTTATTCAAGGTATGGGCTTCTGTGGGCACGCACACTTTTTCACGAAAGCTCATGCCTGGAATAAACCTTTGCTGGTCTCAAAGGTGGCGCCACTTGACTCTACATTTGTTCTGCTGCTTCAGATCAACACGGCTGCCCCACCTGGCGCGATCCTTGATTCAAGTGTGGTGGTCTTCAGGGCGCAGCTCCCTTCCCCAGGCCTCAAGGAGTTAGACCTTCAGGTGTGTGCGCCCACAGGGTGTCAGGGTGTGCATCTGGTCTCTAGAGCATTGGATGCCACAAAGCCATGTGCTGTGCAGCCTCACATTTTGTGCAGGGCAGCTGCTTCAAGAGATTTTCCTGACAGCCTTTTGTAGGACAAGGATGGCATCCATCATGAGTGGACAAACCGCCTCTTGGCTTTGACATCAGCTCCTCCAGAGCAAATCCAAAGTGGGCTCCCAAAGCAGAGTAGCGTCTTGGGGGTGCAGAAGGGGCCGAGGGCAGGTGCCGCTATCCAGACTGGGCAAAGGAAGGCCCACCTCCCGCCCCCTTCAGAGTGGCAGCTTTCCCCAGGTTTCCCTCTTCGGCCCTAAAAAAAGCCTTGCTCGCCTGTTCAGCCTCTCCCCTGAATGGAAGCCACCCCCACCCATCCCAAACCTGTCAACAGTTTCTGTCCCCGTTTGTCAATCTTTTGGGCTTTGTTATCCTCAAATCC
The DNA here is from genome assembly GCA_029233225.1 of Lepidodactylus listeri. Taxonomy (NCBI): domain Eukaryota; kingdom Metazoa; phylum Chordata; class Lepidosauria; order Squamata; family Gekkonidae; genus Lepidodactylus; species Lepidodactylus listeri. The sequence continues at coordinate 2,655,089 of JARCFY010000013.1, read as the reverse complement.
GCCCCCCCTCCCCGGCATGTCTAACAAAGCGATTTTGCTTCAGAAATGACAGGAAGGGGGGATTTTAAACCCTTTCCTGACTCTTCTTAACAAAAAATTGCAGGAGGAGAAGAAAGAGCTTGGGGCGGGGGCGGGAAGCACGCCTTTGGGTGATGTGTTAATCTTAATTGAACAATTACCTCTTCTCCCCAAGAGTTCATTACTGCTCCCATCCTTGTCAGCTGTTGTTATTGTCTTAAGATGAATGCCAGAGACTCCGTTTTGGAAGAAGGAAATTGAAAAGCTGCTTCCACGCGCGCGCCCCCCCCCCCCCGCCCCGTTTTAGGACTGGCAGTCGTGGAAGGCCTCCGGGGGGCACCCACTGAGTTGAAAGATGAATCAGGAGGGAGAAAAGTGCTTCGCCAGTCTTGAACCCAGATGATGCCAGTGCTAAGAACTCTGCTCATGCCCAGAGGAAACACCTGCTGGGGTAAGGGGCAAGATGCCATCCTGATTAGAGGCCCAGTGGCAGTGGTGGTGGGGAGATGATATTGCAGGGGTCGATATTGCAGGGATCTAGCAGTATCGCCCAGGGATGTGTTGAGCAGGCCCACCACGGTGGGATCATGACTGCAGAGGATGCCCCCCCCCATGGCATTGCCCTCCCTCAAAGCACCCCACTGCATTCCTTCCCCTTACCTGGAATGAATGGTGGATTGGAAGGGGGAGTCCGGGAAAGGGGTTTGGGGAGGGGAGGGACCTCAGTAAGGTAGAAGGCAAGTGGTTTATGTTGTCTGGGGGGTGGTCTGTTGTAATTCTAGGATATCTCCAGCCCCTACCTGGAGGCTGGCAGCCCTACAGCCAGTTTGGTGTAGTGGTGTAGAGCACAGACTCTAATCTGGGAAAACCAGGTTTGATTCCCCACGCCTCCACATGCAGCTGCTGGTGCGACCTTGGGTCAGTCACAGTTCTCTCAGAGCTGTTCTCGAAAGAGCAGTTTCTGTCAGAGCTCTCTCGGCCCCACCTACTTCACAGGGTGTCTGTTGTGGGGAGGGGAAGGGAAAGGAGATTATAAAATGCTGTGAGACTCCTTTGGGTAGTGAAGGGCGGGGTATAAATCCAATCTCTTCTTCTTCTAGATGGCAGAAAGAAAAGGCGTTGGGATGGGGTCAAAAGTGGGCCCCCACCTGGGCACCGTTCCCCTCCTGGGTGCTGTCCCCCCCCCCCCCGCCCCGAGCAAGGGTCCGGGCATGGCTGGGTTGCAGATCTCAGAGGTCCACGGGAGAGGGGAGGGGGGCTGTGGTGCCCCTTGAGCCAGGTCTCCCTTGCAGGAGATGGCGAGGGGAGGAGGAGGGAGGGGCAGGCTGCAGCTGATAAATCTGCCCCCAAGGAGCCTGTGGCCTCCCCTGACCTTTGTGGCAGGAGGCACTGCCTGGGGATTTCTCGCTCTCGGAGCAGCTGTAAATCTCCCTAGCCTCAGCAGAGATTTATAGGTGCCTCATCTCCCTTTAACTACGAATTAGGTTCATGAAGGCAGAGTGCTGGAGGGTAAAGCGAGGGATCCATCATGCGCCCGGTTCTCCTGTGGGTGGGGGAAGCAAGCCTGCGCGGGAGCACACATCGCCTTGGCCAAGCAGGCTCCCGTGGCTGCGGAGACTCACTTCCGTGGGCTCCTGGGACCCATGGGGTGCCCTCCTGAGGCCCTGCCAGCAGGGAAGGTCTGACTTGGCTCAAAGGCCAGGCTGCCCTCTGATGCCCAGACTGGGAGGGGGCTGGGAGGCTGCTTGGGGTTAAAGAGCAGCATTCTGCACATGCTCAGGAGAGCCCTTTTTGGACTGGTAATTCCACTGTAGAAGAGAAGATTGGATTTAAACCCCGCCCTTCACTACCTGAAGGGGTCTCGGAGTGGCTGACAAACTCCTTTCCCCTCCCCTCCCCACAACAGACACCCTGGGAGGGAGGTGGGGCTGAGAGAGCTCTGACAGAAACGGCTCTTTTTCAAGGACAGCTCTTGTCAGAGCTACGGCTTGCCCAAGGCCATCCAGCAGGTACAAGTGGAGGAGTGGGGAATCAAACCCGGTTCTCCCAGATTAGAGTCCACACACTTAACTACCACACCCAACCACTACATAAGCAACTGACCACCCTGGGTCCTGAAGCTCATTGCCTGCCTTGGGCCCCGTCTGCCCCCCTCCCCTGGGCAGTTCTTGGGAGAATAAAACTGAGGCCGGAGGGAACCCCACTGCTCAGCCATCCGACTTGGAGCAGGAGACCCCCAGCGTAGTGCCCATGGGGGCCAAGGGTGCCTGCTGTGTGTTTTCAGAAAGGGGGCAGGCTCAGGAGGGGCTGTTGCCCACTGGGGATCTGGTTGGCCCTGCAGATTTGTAAGAGCCCAGCACGAGGGTTTCCACTGGGTGACTGAAGGGAAGCTGCAGCAGCTGTTTTGAAGCACTGCCCACCGGGTTGTGCCAGAATTCCAGAAGTGCCCACAGGCTCAAAAGGATTCAGCATGGACCCCGTGCCTTGGAGGGAGGGTGAGGCTGAAACAAGATGGTCAGATCGAGTCTTTCGGGGGCCCTGGTGTAGCTAGTGAGTGACTAGCAATGGCAACGTTTCTCTCGAGGGCCTGGGAGATCTTGCGATGAAGACTCGAGCTCTTTTAGGGCAGCAGCTCTGCTGGAGAAAGTGGAGGGCCGTCTCCAGAGTTCCACAGGACTCTTCAGCAGGCAGGATCTTTCCAACTGCTTCTTGTTGGTCTGCAGCGCGCAGGGGTCTGTGCAATGGCATCGAAGGCCAGCTGTGGCCCAGTTTCTGGAGAAATGGATTGACCCCCCCCCCCAGAGGGAGGGTGCGGAAGAGATGACCCGTGGGGAGGCAGGAGAGGGATGCCAGCACCACAAAGATGCAATATGGAGATTTCCACTCCCCACCCCCAAGGCGAGAGAGGCCTTGTGTAGAATACGGACACCGCATTTTCACATCACTTGTCGCTCGTTGCTGGCAGCTGCCTCTGACGCGCAGCACTTATGCCGTGTTCTGTCCTTGCCCGTGCATCTGTCGTGTGCAAGCGTGACAAAGTGCTCTTCTGTTCCTGACTGTAACTGGCTTTCCCTGGCTGGATCACCACTGCAGGCTGCTCCCTCCTGGCTCCCTGGCTCACGCTGCCGCTCCATTTGCCCTCTCTTTGAACACCTTTGCTGGGAGTCTGGTGTGCCAAGGCAAGGCAAGGCTCGGACGGCCCCCAACCCCCCAATGTCATCAGGTGCCCAGCTGGCAAGGCAGCCAGACAGAAGAGCTCTTCCTAAAAGGAAGACAGCCCGGTCATTCCAGGCAGTTCTTAAGTGCATCTTACCACCACTTGCCTTTGTTTTGCATGCAGGGAGCTGGCTGCTGGAAGGGGAAAGCACTCTGCCCATGTTCAGAGGCTTCTCTTATTCTGCTCTAGATGCATAACCATCAAGGTGCCTACTTGAGCCAGGAGCCTGCAGATGTTTCGCATATGATGCCTTTCACTGTTGCTAGACGCTCTTGGGTCTGTTGTGTCAGGGGGAGCTCTTTACAGCAAAGGAAACGGAACCGCCCACTGGGCTCCAGTTCTCTCCAATGACTGACAGCTGGGCTTAAGGCTCTAGTGGTGGTGGTGGTAGGAAGGAGAGCTGAGTCCCTGCTCATCTCAGAGGAAGTCTCTCCCCCTTGCCCGCCCCACACCAAGCTCAGAGCTGGGGAATGGGAGAGCCGAACTGTTGAATGGCTGCTTCTCATGCCAGGTGGCATACCAAAAAATCCCCTGCCCCCTCTGGGGAAAGAAAAATACATAGATAACAAAAAAGCCGTGTAGTGTGCTAAATATAATTTATAAACTGAGTGATACAAAGTACAAAGTTAAAGCAGGACGGTTTACAAAATACACTAAGGTCCAAAAGGCTGTAGGTGGTTGACGAAATTCTCTGGAACAAAAGTTCGTTTCGGAAGACTTCATCTGAACCGGACCATACGAACTGGTGTGAAGGCTCAGTTCATAGGAAAAAATCTACAGGAATGCGTAGTATAGGTCTCAACGTACCCAGTTCAAGAACACGTGGTCAGGAACATCAATCATCTTTAAATCATCTTTTTTGGTGAAGGCTGACAAACATGTGGAAACCTCTAGTAGCCTAGAATTGTGTACATTGCAACATATACTACGCATTCCTGTAGATTTTCTTCTATGAACTGAGCCTTCAAACCAATTCATATGGTCCGGTTCAGATGAAGTCTTCCGAAACAAACTTTTATTCCGGAGGATTTCGTCAACCACCTGCAGCCTTTTGGACCTTAGCGTATTTTGTAAACCGTTCCGCTTTAATTTTGTGCTTTGTTATCACTCTGTTTATAAATTGTATTTAGCGCACTACACGGTTTTTTTCTTATCTGTTTTTGTCTTTAGGGCTGTGATTCTCTCCCTCTTATGAAACAGCCCTCCGGATGAGCTGGACCACTGGTCTGATCCCACAGGGCTCCTCTTGTGTTCTCCTTGGAGACGCCCTCTGTAGCTCATTATCTGTGGGTGTGTGCTGCCCTCTTGTGGCTATTCTGTAAATGCCAGCACCTTCTCTCCTCTTGCTTTTGGGTGCTCAGTTTTTGTCACTAGATGCCACAGGCGGAGTGGCTGTAACGCCGGGCAGCTGCAGACACCTAGCTCTGCCCCCCTCCTTGTAGGTCTGCCAAGTCCAACTTGGGAAATATCTGGGGACTTTGGGGGTGGAGCCAGGAGACTTTGGGGGTGGAGCCAGGAGAAAGGAAGTGACATCATTTTGTGATGTCACATCCTGTGATGTTGCTGCCACATGCTGACACATGAACTCATGAAGTTTCCTAATCCTGAATCAGGCCATTGGTCCATCAAGGTCAGTACTGACTACTCAGACTGGTAGTGGCTCTCCAGGGTCTCAGGCTGAGATCTTTAATGTCACCTATTACCTGATCCTTTTTTAGCTGAAGAGGCTGATACCTCCTGCATGTCAAGCAGATGCTCTATCACTGAGCAACGGCCCTACTGAATCCTTCCTCATCTTGGCAGAATATGAAGCCCTAAGTGCTACACAAGTGCTAAATATGATTTTCATATCATAAGAACAGGAGAGAAGCCACAGTGGATCGGCCCATCCAGTACAGCCCATCCAGTACAACACTCTGTGTCACAACAGTGGCCAAAAATACCAGGTGCCCTCAGGAGGTCCAGCAGCGGGGCCAGAACTCCAGAAGCCCTCCCACTGTTGCCCCCCAAGCACCAAAAGGATGGAGCATCCCTGCCCCAGACAAAGGGCTCCATTTAGACCTTGTGGCTAATAATAGCCACTGATAGACCTCTGCTGGATGGGGACAGAGAGAGAGAGACAGACAGACAGACAGAAAAAAGAAAGAAAGAGGGAGAGAGAGAGAGGGCAGAGGCACTTACTTCCATTTAGACCTTGTGGCTATAATAGCCACTGATAGACCTCTGCTGGATGGGGACAGAGAGAGAGAGAGAGAGAGACAGACAGACAGACAGACAGAAAAAAGAAAGAGGGAGAGAGAAGGAAAAGAGCTGGAAGAGAAACTTACCTTGCCAGCCACATGCAAAAGCAGCTCCTTCAGTCCCTCCTTAATCTTTGGGCGGACCTCTCTTGCTGTGGAAGCTCTCTTGCTGATTTCTTAAAGGGGAAATGTCTGGTGAGGCTTTTTACTGCAGGGCAGGCTCTCTGCAGACATTTCCCTTTTAAGGCAGGGCAGGAAAGAGTTCCCCTGCCTTCCTGCTGGTAGCCATTTTCTCCCCCGGTGGCCAATTTTGAAAAGGCGGGGGTGAGTATTTAAAACTGGTGTTTCCCCCGCCCTACCGGGGGACTTGGCAGCCCTACCTCCTTGACTGGTGCCTTGTAAAAGTTTCCGGGCAGTTGCTTCCACGTCTGCTGCCAGCCTGGGCCCCAAAAACCAATTCCTCATTTGACAAAAACTGCCCGCTTTGTACACTGCCGAAGGACCAAGTTGCAGTTTGGCTCTCGAGGCTGCCTGTGTCCCATGCACTGCAATCCGCAGCCCTGCCCTGTCCCTTTCCCTGGGCTGAGTCACTTCCTGGGGGGGGGGCTCCTGCTCCAAAGAGACGAGGGTTCCGCAAGAGGCACAGTCCACCCCAGTGTGCGTCTGCTGGGGTTGCCAGCTCTAGGCTGCGGAATACAGGAGATTTCAGGGATGGAGCCTGGGGAGGGTGGAGTTTGGGGAGGGGAGGGACCTCAGCAGAGGATAATGCCATAGAGTCCACCCCCCAGAGCAGACATTTGCTCCTGTGAACTGATCGTTGCAGTCTGGAGATCACAGTCTGGAGATCACAGTCTGGAGATAAAAGGAAGTCCTTCTTCACCCAAAGAGTGATTAACACGTGGAATTCACTGCCACAGAAGGTGGTGGCGGCTACAAGCATGCACGGCTTCAAGAGGGGATTAGATAAACATATGGAGGGGTGGTCCATCAGTGGCTATTAGCCACAAGGTATAGAGAGGAACTCTCAGCCTGGGGCAAGGGATGCTCTGTATTCTTGGTGCTTGGGGGGCGGGGACAACAGTGGGAGGGCTTCTAGTGTCCTGGCCCCACTGCTGGACCTCCTGAGGGCACCTGATATTTTTGGCCACTATGTGACAGAGTGTTGGACTGGATGGGCAGAGTGTTGGACTGGCCTGATCCAACAGTGGCTTCTCTCTTATGTTCTAATTATTACAATGGGAGATCTCCTGGCCCTACATGGAGGTTGGCAACCCTCGCTTCTGTTGATGGTGTAGCTGGGCTCTTAAGAGGCTAGTGGGGGGGGGGCATGCATCTAGCCAGACCTGGCAGTGGTGGGGGGGGATCTTTGGGGAAAGTCCACCCGAGGTCCCTTCTCTCAAAACCTGCCCTTCCTGTGTGGAGCTCCTCGGCTGCCGACCTCGGGAAATGCAAGACAGGCACCTGGGGACTTTGGTTTTTATTACTAAATAAATAGTCAGAGGAAAAACCTTGTGCAAAACAAAAACTCTGTGCAGAAGGAAAGGCCACCGTCCTTGACAGAAGGACTGGCTAATGCCCACAGCCCCCCCTGGCTTCGCTTCCAGGAAATCTGGCCCCCTTGGCTCACAGCCACCCCGTCTGAGTCAAACAATACCTTTGGGGGTAGTTTTAGCCCGGCCCAACTACTCCAGCCTGACAAGCACACAGACTGTGTCATTTCTGTGCGTCAGTCAGATACGGCATCCTGAGAGCAACTTTTTTTAAAAAGCGGGTTTCTCACCCGTATGGGAGTTTGCAGAGAATATTGCAGATGTGCAGGTGAGCTCCTTGCCCGTGTTTCAGTCAAGAGCCTGGACTGCTGATCAGCACACGGGTGAGTGGGATGGAAGGCAGAGGGAGAGAGCTCTACCGGCACTGTCCACGGAGGAGATGGCACCCCCGAGCCCTGGGAGGGGGAGGCCAGGCTTGCTCAGGAGTCGGGGACCAGCCTGTCCGCATCCGCTCCTCCCCTCAGATGTGGGAGTCTTCCTTTCTCCAGTTCTGGGGGTAGCTCTGCTGGAGGCCCTCGTGAGCTGTGGCGGAAGGCAGGCTGTCCAGGGGAACCACCACCTCGTCGGGGTGAGAGTTTTTGTTCAGCTCCACCACCCGCGGCACCACCGTTGACCAGCGATCTGCACCACACGAGAGGGGGGGAGAGGGCGGTCATCAAGATGGAAGGAGGAACTCCCACCTCACCAGTGTTCCCTCTAAGCTGAGTTAGTGTGAGCTAGCTCACAGTCGTTTAGCCTCTGGCTCACACATTTTTATCTCCGCTCAGGATGGATGGCTCCAGAGCAAACTAATTTATGCAGCAGCCAAATCGCTCGCTCACAACTTTAATGCCAGTGGCTCCCATAGAGTAGAATTTTTGCTCACAAGACTTCACAGCTTAGAGGGAGCACTGGAAGAAGAAGAAGAAGAAGAGATTGGATTTATACCCCGCCCTTCACTCACTTGGAGTCTCAGAGCGGCTTACAAACTCCTTTCCCTTCCCCTCCCCTCAACAGACAACCTGGGAGGTAGATGGAGCTGAGAGAGCTCTTTCCCAAGCTGTCCTTAAGAGAACAGGTGGCACAGAGCTATGGCTTGCCCAAGGTCATCCAGCAAGCGTAAGTGGAGGAGTGGGGAATCAAACCTGGTTCTCCCAGATTAGAGTCCGCGCACTTAACCACTACACCAAACTGGCTCTCACCAGGAAGCCACCCAGTTGGAAATGCAAGCACCAGCAGGGGCTGATGATGACTAGAAAGCGCAGCCCTTAAACGGCAGGAAACAAACGCATCCTTATCCCAAGGAATGCCGGAGAATCTGTGTGAGCCAAATGGAGGCAGTACTGCCGAGTGATATTTTCCAGATTCTTTTTGCTCCAGTGGAGATTCTCCAGCATGGTTGTTAATCCTCATGTTAAGTTTCCCCCTCACAGTGGAATTTGGAGGCCCGCTCCGCCCTGCCAGCGAGTAGAAACCTGGGGAGCGGGGAGAAGGATTCCCCACCCCTGCTGTGCCCAGCCCCTCTCACCTCTCCGCAGCCGGCCCACCGTGTGGGAGAAGCCGTAGTACTGGTAGGTGTCGCTCTTGCCCGGGTCTTCGTTGATGATGCCCAAGTTCTGGTTCCAGTGCGACCAATTCACTTCGTCCACCCTGGGAAGAGAAGAGCAGGCCCGTGAGGAAAACACCTGCTGGACGCTCCCCCCAGGACAGGACAAAGAGGCTGGGCCAGTTGCCGAAACCTCTCCCCCACCCACCCAAGGCCTCACCTGGTTCGGCTAAGGACTCTCTGAACATGGCCACAGGGCAGCACCCAACAGCTCTGAAAGTATTGGCTCGCAGGAGACCCCTCTCAAACATTCTGGCCCCCCAAAGGACCCCACTCTTGTCATTTAAGGTTGGCCCCAAAGTTTCATAGCTCTGGGACACTTCTGGGGGCCAGGCTTCATGTCACACGTCCACCGGGGGGGGGGGGGGGGGGAGAAAACTCCTAAGCCAGTTTGGTGTAGTGGTTAAGTGTGTGGACTCTAATCTGGGAGAACGGGTTTGATTCCCCACTCCTCCACTTGCAGCTGCTGGATGACCTTGGGCAAGCCATAGTTCTCTCATAGCTGCTCTTGAAAAAGAGCAGTTTCTGTCAGAGCTCTCTCAGCCCCACCGACCTCACAGGGTGTCTGTTGAGGGGAGGGGAAGGGAAAGGCATTTGTAAGCCGCTCTGAGACTCCCTTGGGGAGTGGAGGGCGGGGTATAAATCCAATCTCTTCTTCGTCTTCTACAATGTGGTCTTAAGAACCAGACCACACGAACGTATGCGTTCAGTTGACTTACTAAAGCAGGATTCTGTCCTCCTTAACCAAGCCAGGACATCCGAACAGGACATCCGAAATCTTATTGAGGTGGTGAGGAGCAGACAGAAGGGCCTTGTAGAGCAGCTTTTCGCTCTGTGGGATGAACACCTCCCTCCCCCCCAGAAGGAGCAGGCTCTTTTCCCTCCGCACCCCAGGCCCACCTGAAACACCACCTCCGGTCGGGGGTCCCATCCAAGGCTTTCCCAACAGTGACCATCTCTCCAGACCGGAAGGCTTTTCTCATGAACACAGGGAAGGATCTCTCGATATCCAGGATGGTGGTAGCCCACTGCGTGGAATCGGGAGGGAAAGCATTAGGCCGAGGGAAAACTGGGCATGCACTTTTCATGAATCGATAGAAGCCAACCGAGGGACCCTCAGTGACAGCAGAGAGTCTCAGAGCGGTGTCATGTGGCAAAGGCAGACCAACAGCTTGACGTAAAGGGATTCTGTTTCCAGCAAGACAAGGGGGCATTTGAATGACACCAAGGGGTCAAGAGAGGCCCTCTGTAAAGTGGGCTGTACAATCTTTGGAGGCCCCTGGGCAGGTCTGTGTGCTGGACGCTGCCCATGGACCCAAGCCATGCATCGGGGGTGATCCTTTTGCCTGAAATCAACTCGCACTTTTGTGTTTCTTTTTACTGAATTTCACAGGACCGGATCCCACGGGCCTGTTCTCTTAATGGTATCACTTCCCCCCAGTGCAAGGAGCCTTCCCCCATCAAAAGAGTCGCTTATGACCATGAACAGTGTATGCTTATGCAGACACACATGGGCACACATGAAGAACCGTACAGAACTCTGGCCAACAAGACCATCTCACATGGTTCTCTTCCTCAACTCTGTCCAAGGGCACAAACCCCCAACTTTTCCAAACTATATCTATACCAAACTAGCATGCATGCATGCATTCATGCATTCGATCTATAGCCCTCCCTCCCCTGTATAACAGGGCTCAGGGGAGGCAACAACATTCATAAAACAATTCTATACAGTTAAAATTTTAACAATTCTCAAATGCACTAAAATAACAGCAACCAATCACAGCTAATAGACAGCGTATAAATATTGCGGGCGGGAGGTGAATATCTTAAAAATCTGTTTGCTATGAAGGAAAGGGGAGGGGAAAGAGGAAGGAAGGCAGGCCAATCTAAGATGGAAGAATCGTCGCTGCCCTCAACAATTCTGTCTTGTAGGCCCCGTGGCCCTGCCTGAGGTCCTGAAGGCCTGAATCTCAACCAGCAGAGAGTTCCACCAGGTCAGAGCCAGGGCTGAAAAAGGACAGCCAGAGACTCTCTGGGCCAGGGATTTCCAGGAGGTTGTTATCACTAGAATGTAACGCTCTTGGGGGGATGTACCAGGAGAGGCGGTCCCAGAGGTATGCAGGACCCTTAACTGTTAATGCATAGATCACCAATACTTTCCTGGCACCGGCCAAGTGTTTTTAGGAAGTGGGCGGGGCCAGGTAAGGCTTTTGCCCCACAAGGCTTCTGATTGGCCATTAGTGATCTGATTGGCAGTGAAGATTATTTAAAATGTTGCTTTGGCAGCAGCCGCCACCACAGCACAAGGATTGAACTGTTGGACTGAAGGTAAGCTGTGGCAGCCATTTTGTGTCTGGCTCCTTCTCCTGTGGCAGCCATTTTGCTGCTGCGCCCACCGTGCCATGTCAGAATTCCAAATGTGCCCTCAGGCTCAAAAAAAGTTGGGGACCCCCAGCATAGAGAACAAAAGCAGGCCTGAGAACTTCTGCAAATATATCTATTTGTTTCTTGCTCCCCCAGTTCCATCCTGGAGAAAGGTCACTCCCAGCCCAGAACGGAATCTAAGAACGAACAGAGATCACAAGTCCAAAACAATGATCTCTATGGGAAATTCATTCTCAGCTCAGCAGAGGGCTCAGATCACACCCTCAGAGGAGACAAATTAAATGGTTTCAACACAGTCTTGTGAGTTCCCCATAATTAGGCCTATGTAAGATGCAGTGGCTCCAGTGGTTAAGACGCTGAACCACAGACCGGAAGGTCAGTAGTTCGGCACTTTGAGACCCGAGTGCTACATGACAGGGTGAGCTCCCGTCTCTGGCCCCAGCTCCTGCCAACCTAGCAGTTCGAAAGCAAGAAATCGCAGGTAGACAAATAGGGACCAATTTAGTGGGAAGGTGACAGCATTCCACGCGCTTCGGCCTCTAGTCATGCCGGCCACATGACCATGGAAACGTCTTTGGACAGCGCTGGCTCTTCGGCTTGGAAACAGAGATGAGCACCACATCCCTAGAGTCGGATTCGACTGGCTTTCGAGCAAGGGAAGCCTTTACCTTTACCTAAGATGGCCACACCCAAGACACCCCCAAATATCTCAGATATTTGGTGTGGGAGACTATTTAATCCTTCCGAAAGCCCTGTGGTGAGAATCTTAGAAATTGCCTTATATCTTTTAAATTTAATATAGATAGGAAGAAATATGTATGCTTTTCAATTTCTAATGTCATTGACTTGTGCAAGTGTGTTTTTTTGTAACATCGTAAAAAGCCTGGGAGCACCTTGAAGATGAACAAACTTTATTGTAGTATAAGCTTTTGAGAAACACAGCTCTCTTTGTCAGATGCCTGGAGGGTTATCAGAGAGAATCGTCATCCCAGCACTGCCTGGTGGTTTAGCGGCTAACACGTTGCTTTGGCACAGAGAGAGAAGCTCTTTGCTTCCACATGTCTGTTTTAAACAGAATGCTCCCTCCACCAGAGGGGTAAGAAACTCTTCCTCAGAAGATGGCAAAGAGATTCCCGCTGGCATACTTCCAAACGGCCAGACTTTCACTTACTCCCCATCGTACGCACTTAATGTCTCAATTCCATCATTTCCACTAGGTGCCAGCTCTTGGCAACAAATCCCTGACGGCCTTCCACTACCCAGGGCCTTCCGCAGGGGCCTTCTGCAGCAGCAGCCCCTGGCCCCTCCCCGGCCCCTCCCGGCCCGGCCTCTACCTGTAGCTTCCAGATCTGCTTGCTCTCCTTGGACACCTGGCCCACGGTCTCTCCCATGAGGGCAATCAACATGTTCAGCAGGAGGACAAACGTCAGGATGATGTAGGTGACGAGGAGGATGACAAAGACCCCGGGGTACTTGGCATTCTCGATCATCTCCAGGTCCCCCATGCCAATGGTCAGCTTGAAGAGGTCCAGCAGGAAGGTGCTGAAGGTCTTGCTGTCCCGGCAGGATGGGTAGGCGGGGGCTGTGCAGTTGGGCCGGTCTTCTGTGCAGGCCTCGGTGCTGAAACACGGGTTCAGGAGAGACACCAAGGCTGAGGGAAAAGACGAGGCAGGAAGGCTCAGCAATTGCAACTGATAACGAAGCACAAGACAATGCATCCACCTGGACTAAATTGAGACCTAGGTTTCCTGTCTCATTACCGATGCTGATTTCTCCACGCTTATTACCCTTCTGCATATCTCACCTAAATCCAAACATGCCTGCTATAGTCATTCACCTACTATGCCTGCTAAAGTCATTCGGCATCTGAAAACTCCACTTTCCAATAAATAAGACAAATGGACTCCCACGCTAGTTATATCTGCCCTTGGGGTTAACCCGGAAACTGCAGCTAGTGCAGAATGCCGCGGCCAGGCTGTTGATGGGTCTCGCAAGTCGAGACCACATCGGACCTGTGCTGGCGGCACTGCACTGGCTGCCTATAGTATACTGAGTTCGCTTCAAGGTGCTGGTTCTTACCTATAAAGCCCTATATGGCCAGGGTCCAACATACCTTAGGGACCGCCTTTCTCCATATATACCCCAGCGGGCACTGAGGTCAGGGTCAGCCCATCGCCTAGAAGTCCCAGGTCTTAGGGTCGCTAGACTCTCTAAAACAAGGGCCAGGGCTTTTTCGCTGGCGGCTCCCATCTGGTGGAATGAGCTCCCAGAGGAGATCAGGGCCCTGCGGGACCTTGTGCAGTTCCGCAGGGCCTGCAAGACGGAGCTCTTCCGCCAGGCTTTCGAATAGGAGCCGCCACCAATGATTCCATCCATCAGCTATATCATCCTTGATGTAATCTGGCCTGAATCAACCCTGGCGGGGGGCAGAGGGGATAGGGAGTTCTACCATTGAGCCGCCGCTTGATAATCTGACAATATATCATAGGAAGCTGCTTGCCAAATTTTGTTAGTCTTAGGAATTCATTTTAAATGTTTAAAGTGTTTTAATTGTACTATTTCTTGGCCTATGAGCCCATGTAAGCCCCCCTGAGCCCATTTGCGGGGAGGGCGGGGTATAATCGAAAAAATAAATATAAATAAATATCTGAAGAAATGAGCGGTGACTCACGAAAGCTCATACCCTGCCACAGATTGTGTTAGTCTTTAAGGTGCTATTGGACTCTTGCTCTTTTCTAGTGCTACAGACGGACTAACACGGCTGCCCATCTTAATACTGTCGTGGTTGCCTAGCAATCCCCAACAGCCACTGAGAGTTCAGTGGGCATTCTTTTCTTAAAGCTTCAAGTGTTGCTTCTATTATTTTTAAGAGTTTTAATCACCCAAAGGTTTTTTGTTTTTTTTTAGTATTCCGGTTTTCCTACGAACCTGGGACTTTGTACAGAAATTACCCTGGTTTGTCCTGAGCTCCATTTTGCGGCTCTATGAATCATATCCTTCACAGTGCGGTTTGGAAATAGACATATTGACTGAAATATAGCATTCCATAGTATTTTGTAGTAGCTTCCATTTTAGAGAATGTATTGTGTCGACACCAGGCCTCCTTTGCCAGTGTTTTCCTGTAGCTCCATTCTGCTAATGGTGGCCCTTCCCCTTGGTGCCAGGAGCCCTCCTTCTCACGAGAGCCTCGCACCATGGGGAAAAGCTCCTCGTGCGAGGAAAAGCATCGCCCTCAGCAAAACAGATCAGTGGGTTCCAAGCCATTGTTATACGGCAGCTGGTCAGAGTATTTCACTCTCAGGATATTCTTTCTTTTGACGCCCCAGGCACACTTTCTACCTGGCTGTAACTGTCGCTGAAGAGAAAACTGGACCACAGGAATTCTCCCTGGAAGGGGAGGGCAGGGGTCGGAGGGATTTTGCCGGAGCTGTGGCAGGACCACAGTTTTGAAAGAGAAAGCAGATGAACCCAGCAGGCTCACCCCAGTGGCCGTATTACCTGATGCATAGCCGATCATGAAGAGCACATAAACGAGCAGAAACCGGAAAAGGTCCTTGAAGAGGATCTGGGATCAGAGAAGAGACAGCACTTCAGCATAAGGCCAGCCAAAGAGCCCTGCTGGATCAGACCAGTGGTCTATCTGGTCCATTCAGCCAGCAGAGCTCTGGAGAAGGCCCTAGCACCCGTCCGTTTAGGGTCCCAGCCCAGACCTGTGTGCGTCTCCAGCCCCCCCCCCCCCAGGCCCCCTCACCTTCTGGATCATGATGCTGTAGGTTCCCGTTAGCTTGAGGCCCCGGGTGAAGTAGAGGGCGTTCATCCAGCCCAGCACCAGCGCAAAGACCATGACAGCCAGGTAGGCCTCGATGCCCGCCAGGTACAGGGCAGCTGCAACCAGCACCAGGACCGAATAGATGAAGCTGCAGGCAACAGCACCAAGAGGTCAGAGCTGGCCTGGAACCAGGCATGGGGGTGCGGGCCCACAGAGAAGGGCGTGGGGGTTTTAGGGCCTCTGAGTGAGTGGCTGCCCATGGGATAAGCACGCCCCTTCCTCCGGGACGTGAGCCAGGTGGGTGACGAAAATACCCTCCCGTCTCTCAAGCACCCCTGACTGGAGACGAAGTTTCCAATTTGAAACCTCCTTAGTGATAACATTCCACCCCCTGCCCTTGTGGTTTGTACTCTTCCACAGGCCAAACCAGCAAAAGGCAGAATCAGGGCAAATCGGCTGAACTCTTGCCGTGCTCCAGGGGGCCAGCCGCTGCCACAGCCCCCTTCTCCAGGGGCTGCCCCCCCCCCGGTACTTACTAGAGTAGCTGGAAGGAGCCATCGATGAAGAAGGAATTCACCCCCGGGCACTTCTTCATGAAGAGGTCCTTGATCTGGGGGAGGAGAGGAGACGTTCTGGTCGGCCAGGGAGCCTCAGGGAGGTCCCAGCCTGGGAAGATGGGATCAAGGAACTGAGAAAGCTTAAAGAGGAGATAGGGGGGGGCCTGTATGCAGAAGGTTTTCAGATGAGAGGGGGGCTCTCTTAGCTGTCAACAGAGCAGGGTGGGAGAGACATAAGCCCCAGACAGCCACTGATTTCCAGAACCGCTTCCAGCCAGGGAGTCCCAAAGGAAGTCACCAGGGCAGCGGTGTCATTTATTTTAGAACTTTCCTGTGGTGCCTCTCCAGGGAACCCGTCCTGGAGGCTTCAAGAGAAATGATGCCCTACATGGGGCTGCCCTTGTCGCAAATTCAGAAGCTGCAGCTAGTGCAGAATGCTGCAGCCAGGCTGTTGATGGGTCTCCCCAGGTGGGAGCACATCCAGCCTGTGCTAAAGGCACTGCACTGGCTGCCAATAGCATACCGAATTAGCTTCAAGGTGCTAGTTCTTACTTTTAAAGCCCTTTATGGCCAGGGTCCGACATACCTGAAGGACCGCCTTTCTCCATATTTACCTCAGAGAGCACTACAGTCGGGGTCACAGCACCGATTGACCCTCCCGGGCCCAAAAGATGCCAGGCTTGCAATTACCAGAGCCAGGGCCTTCTCAGTGGCGGCTCCTCACTGGTGGAATAAGCTCCCAGAGGAGATCAGGGCCCTGAGGGATCTTGTACAGTTCCGCAGGGCCTGCAAGATGGAGCTCTTCCACCAGGCCAATGATTAGGAGCCGCCGCTACATTAACATCATGGTAACAACCTCAATTATAGCCCTGGCCCTTGGCTGGTGACATCCAGTCTGTGCCGCCTGAATGTCAGGAAGATCAGGAGCAGAGCGGTGGGGAGGCTCTGTGGACACTTTTAATGTTCGCCATCTTGTACAACTAATTAACTATGCAGGACTTTATAAGTTATGACTGTTTTATGATTGACTGAACTGTTTTATGATTTAATGTGGTTTTAATTGTTTGCACTGACCAGCGTGAGCCGCCCTGAGCCTGCTGTTAAGTGGGGAGGGCGGGGTATAAGCCATAATAATAATAATAATATATATATATATTTTATAAATTTTTTATTGATTTTTCTCTATAACTACAACTATAACGCTACAATCTAAGCTACATATACCTTATACAGAGAGTACTTTATCATTTGCTTAATACTACCTTGTTACATAAAATAATTATGAAGCATTTAAAACCTTGGATAAATTTCAATTACTTGTTACTGCTACTATAAAAGTTATCAAAACTATTTGGCAGGCACGCCCACCTAGAGAAATACGGTTAATTAAACCATTTATAATACATAAGTGCAATGCTTAATAAAACAGTTTAATCACTATTTCTTCTTTCGTCCTCTTCTTGTCTTAACAGTCTCAACTATTTTTGGAGCTGCAGCTCCCTTTTCCGAGTCAGACACTTCTTCTTCACTCTTTGAGCTATCAAATCCATACATGCTTTCTTGCGAGGCCAGTGAACCATCTGAGTCTCTCCCAGTTTTCTGCTCTTTGCTTTTTTCCAGAAATTTTTTCGCTTGTTGAACAGAGTCAATCTTATACTTCTTATCTTTGATGCTGAAGCATAGTCCTTCTGGAGTATTCCAACGATAGATGATAGACTCAGACTGGAGCTAAGATGTCAATTTTCCATAGGCTTTCCTTCTTTTCCTTATTTCAAATGGGATATCCTTCATCACTTTTACTTCTTCTCCCAGGATCTTCAGAGCTGCTTTGTTTGTGGTCCTAAGCACCACGTCTCTTGTAGATTTTTTGGAGAACCTTATCATAATTTCACCAGGCAGGCTTTTCTTTTTAGTGTAATCTGGATAGGTTCTGTAAACCATATCCATATCGCTTTTTATATCCGCTGCTTTCATGCCTGTCACTGGTTCAAGTGCTTCACTTAGCAAATTTTTAAGGTCTTCTCCTGTGTTTTCTGGCACATTCTGAAGTCTTAGGAAAAAATTCGATCTATCCATTTGTAATTTCAAAAGCTGATCGTGGTGGAAGGCCTTTTCCTTCTCTGCCTTTTGTAGTCTTGCGTCTTGGTTTTTTACTGAAGTTTTTACTTCCAGAAGTTCTCGCTGCAGCTTCTCTGTGGATTTCTTCGACTCTTTTAGTTCTAGCTGCATTTTGTCCATTTTAACGTTGAGAGCTGTCATTTGGTCCACTAGAGGTCGCAATAACGAGAACACCGCACTCATCTCCCTGGTATCAACCTTTGAACTCGGAGCTGTACTTCCTAGTTTGGGGGAAGGTTTCTGTTTCCCCGTCATTGTTGAGACTACGCTCTTTGTTTATAGATAGATAAGATGAACGAAAGGAGCAAATTTTCAAACAGCACTTATGTCCTTCTAAAGTTTATATCTCCAAGTGAGCGATGCTGCCATCTAGCAAGGCGGATGGGCTTTTATTCCTGCAGTAACGCCACGTAAAGAGTCTCGTAAGTACGCTAGTCCCGGAGAGGGGGGGGGTTTCACTCCTCCCGCCGTCTTCCTGCTGTGTTCTGCTTTTCTTACTTCAGACTCACGTTTTCTCCATGCGTAACTGTCAGTTCCAGCCTCATTGCTTCGCACTCTCTGCTGCTTCTCGGATTTGCGCTTTCAGCCATACGGCTCCCACGGTGGGGGAACCTATGGGGGTGATGAAAAGAGATCTCTATCCCTCGGTCGCCACCGTAGGGAGAGATCCCCTTCGGGCCACCCCAGGCAGAGCCCCCTCACTGGGGTCTCTGGGGGCTCGGCACCAGTCCAGAGCCCCTTCTTCCCGCCGGGTACGGATTGCGCTCCCCGCAGATGCGGAGGAGCACGTCCGCCATGCTCGCAAGTCTTGCCGGAAGTCAATAATAATAATAATAATAATAATAACAACAACAACAACAATAACAACAACAACAACAACAACAACAACAATAATAGACAGGCAGCTAATTCACAGTGACGCTTGACTACTGGTGTTGGGACCAGGGCTTGATGACTACAAACCAGGGAGCCTCTGGAGCCGCAGTCCTCTGCACGAAGGGAACCAAGAAGAGCCACGCGGCAGTGACCAGGGAGACACCCGCAGAGGTATCAAAGCCCTGGGCTCCTCTGGCATCGTCTCTTCTGCCGAGGCCGGAGGGGGGGGGCATTAAAAAACTCCCCTCCTCCAAGGCCTGGGCAACCTATTCAGCACCTTCTCTAGCTTTGGTGAATTCACCGTCCCTCATCCGTCATATCTCTGGGATCGGAAGGATTCAGACTTTGCTGCTTCTGAAAAGCACAAGGGACGTATCCGACGTCCTCAGGCAATCTGAGTTCCCCATTCTCCATCTTCCTGCAGAAGGCGGGCAAAGACACAGCCGGCAAGCCAGCTGACATGAGGACGCCAAGGCGAACCAGCTGCAGGGGAGGCTCGCTCAAGAGCAACGGGTCCAAAGTGGGGCCGGTGCACTGGGGGAGGGGGGATGCCTTGTGGGGAAAAGAAGCCGAAAAGGGAAATGGAGGGTCACGTGTTCAAGGGGGCTCGAAGGCTGATGGAAGGGTCAGGGGAGGTCCCTCCCGGAAGGAGAAGGAAAGACATCTTCCACAAAGAGGGGAGCCCAGACCCAGACCCTGGTGTCGTGATGGGAGGAGGTCTTGCTCACACTCACATTCGTGAAGAAGAAGAGGACTCCCGTAAACACGGTGACAATCTCCCCCGCCAGGCGCAGGTAGTCCGTGGTGGTCACGTATGGGTACGGGGGCTGCAGGGGGGAAAGGAGACAACTGAGAAGCTACTCCGAATAACCCGTGGAATTCACTGCTGCAAGATAGCGGCTACAGGGACAGACGGCTTCAAGAGGGGAGTGGGTAAACATCTGGAGCAGAGGTCCATCAGTGGCTCTTAGCCACAAAGTGTAGATAGGAACTCTCGGTCTGGGGCAAGTGATGCTCTGTATTTTTGGTGCTTGACGGGGGGCGGGGGGGCAACAGTGAGAGGACCTCTAGTGTCCTGGCCCCACTGCTGGACCTGCTGATGGCACCTGGGTTTTGGCCCCTGTGTGACACAAAGTGTTGGACTGGAGGGGCCATTGGCCTGATCCAACATGGCTTCTCTTTTGTTCTTATGTCTGAGGCAGTGATGTTCTGTATTCTTGGTGCTTGGTGGGCAAGAGTGGGAGGGCTTCTGGAGTTCTGGCCCCCCTGTCTGCTGGACCTCCTGATGGCCCCTGGGTTTTGGCCACTCTGTGACACAGAGCGTTGGCCTGGATGGGCCATTGGCCTGATCCAACATTGGCTTCCCTTATGTTTTCTTATGTTCTAACCAGAGGCCGACTTCTGCCTCGTAGTTCCCAGAAGCCTCAAGTGATCAATGGCTCTTGAATGGGAGAACGGCCATCCTGGATCCATCTACCCAGGCAGGGCCTGCAGATGAATTCACACACAGGTGGCGTGATGGAAATCACTATCCCCTGCTAGTCTGAGGTTCCCTGCCTCTGGCCATGGAGGTTCTATCCTCGGCTGCCGCAGCCACTAGGAGGCAGATCTTCCTCATGTTTCTCTGACCCTGCTCTCAGGTCAGCCATGCTCAGGGCTCTGTTGACATCCAGTGGCAATCAGTTCTGCAAGCTAATCAGGAAGCGGAAAAGACACTCCATTTGATTTGCCTTAATCCTGCCTCAACAGACCTACGCTTGAATTGTACAGAAAGAGTCCCCCCCCCCCCACTCTGCTCAACTCCTTATGGATCTGCAAGACTGAAAGTCTGGGGGTAAATTTAGGCAGCACTCCCCCCCCCCCTACGCACACACATGCACAATACAGATCAACTTTTTCTTCTGTGGGCGGCCCCATTTCACTGCCATCCTGATAAGCATACTTGTCGGTTGAGTCTCTATTAAGATTTCCAAAGTGCTTGAAATGATTAAGGCACTGTTCAAAATTACAAATTAATTGCATGTGTGCTTTGAATGTAAGGCTTCTTGTCCCAGTGCCGAAACACATCATCCTTTCATTGGAAAGAAGAAGGTTCGCACCCACTCCCCGGGAATTTTTACCCCCGGGCACAGAGCAAGAACAAGAGCCGGGTCTTAGACAAGCCTGCCCTTTAGAGGTACAATGTCAGTCTGTCCATCCCATTTTGACCCCACCCTACCTCAGGGGAGCTCAGGGCAGCATACAGGGCTCTCCACAACAACCCTGTAAGGCAGGCCAGGCTAAGAAAAAGTCACCGGCCCAAGGTGAATATGGCTTGCAGATCAGATATGAGTGGGGCCACCTCAGGAGGGGTAGCCCAGGTCCAATACTCAAATGCACACTTCTTCCCTCGCAGTCCGTATACTTGATTACAATATCCTTGTTCACGTGTTACTGTGGCTGCACATACATGCAAAAATCTATTCGTAAGAGCTGACCCCTGTTCACAATTCAGATTAAAGGGGGACCAGTACCTCGAGAAATGGGGAGTTTGACTCACACGGTGAGCTGTACATGCATTGAACACAGCATGAGAACTCCTCAAGGCACATATAAAGAAAAACCAAGTACATGGATTGTACGCACATTCACTGTAACTTGTGAGCCCAGCTAGCATGTGCACTGGCCCCATTTTAAACGACTGCATTGGAAGAGGAGATGGGACCTTCCTGTCCACATCTGCCCATTCACATGGGCAGTTCAGCCCTCAATGCTCCAGTCACAAGGGGACAAAGGTTTCTGTCTTCTCTGAGAGAACCACCCCAGAGCAAAGCAGACGGAGGACTACTGGCTCATCTTCGTACTTCTTAGAATCATAGAATGTTAGAGTTGGAAGGGACCTTGCAGGTCATCTAGTCCAACCCCCTGCACTCTGCAGAAGCATAGCTGCAAGATAGCCCTACAACATACCCGAAAGATGGTCATCTGCATAGGCGTCAACTACGGGGGGGCTTGAGCCACCCCCGAAATTTCCTGGGGGGGGACTGAGCCCCCCCCCGGAAAATGGTGCACCCTCCCCTGCGCCTCCCTCGGCCCTTCCTAGGGCCGCCGCCGCCTCTCTCCCCCCCCCCCCCCCGCCTTGCCACTCCGAGCCTCCCTCCGTCCATCTAGGGGCCAGCTAAGCAAATGCCCAGCTGGCCCCTGGAGGGAGGGAGGGAGGGATGGAAGCAGGAGCAGTCGGGGGGGGGAGGGGCGGCGGCATGGCCCCGGTGGGGGCGCGCGCATGGAAGAGCCCCCCCCCAGGAGTTTTTAAACTCTACGCCCCTGGTCATCCGGCCTCCACTTGAAAACATCCAGCAAAGGAGCATCCACCACCTCCCGAGGGAGTCTGTTCCACTGCTCAGCCACTCTGACAGTTAGGAAGTTTCTCCTGATATTTAGCCAGTACCGACTCCCTTATAATCTCCACCCATGAGATCTAGTCTTGCGATCTGGAGCAAGAGAGACTAGATCTGCTCCACCTTCTATATGACTGCCCTTCAGATATTGGAAGACTGCAATCATGTCCCCCCTAAGCCTTCTCTTTCCCAGGCTAAACAGACCCAACTCTTTCAGCCTTTCCCCATAAGACTTGGATTCCAACCCTCTCACCATCCTGGTTGCCCTCTTCTGGACACCCTCGAGCTTGTCAACATCCTTCCTAAAATGTGGTGCCCAGAACTAGACCCAGGACTCCAGGGGAGGCCTGACCATAGCAGAAGAGAGCGGAACGGCCACCTCCCGTGATCTGGACACAAGGCTTCTGTTAATGCATCCTCAGACTGCATTAGCTTCCTTTGCAGTCGCATTGCACTGCAGGCTCATGTTTAGCTTGTGATCAACCAGAACACCTAGGTCCCTTTCACATGTGCTGCTGTCAAGCCAATCTTGACCCGTTTAACAAAATACCTTCTAAGATCGGGGGGGGGGGGGGCAAACATGGGCTTGCCTGGAGCCCAATGTCCCGCAGGGCATCCCTCACCTCTCGGTACAGCGGGTACTCACAATGCCCTCCAGTGGACGGTAATAGGACACAAGGGTGAAGATGACCATGGCACAGAGGTAGGACACAACGCTGATGTAGAACGAGACCGCCCCAAATTTGCGCCACTTGTCCCGCAGGAGTTCATTGATCGGCTCCACGGCCAGCATCTCATGGCGATTCTGGGTAGAGAGAAGCAGACACCACGAGCATGCATGAAGCTGCTTTCTGAGTCAGACCATCGCAGTCGGTGTTGTCTACTCAGGCCGGCACTAGCTCTCCATGGTCTCTTGCAGAGGCCTTTCTCATCACCAGCCTCCCATCTCATTCCTTTTAACTGGAGATGCCGGGGATTGAACCCGGGACCTTCTGCATGTCAAGAAGTGGCTTTGCCATTGAGCCACAGTAAACAAGAGCATGGCCATCCACACAGCCAGAACCAGGACAGCAGAGTTCTGCAGAAGCCGTCACCACCCCACTCGCCCCCGGCATCCTGGACTCACCTCGATCTTGCTGTTATAGACCAGGATCTCCAGCACGGACACCTCCTCCCCACACGTGTCCAGGGAGGACAGGTCATACAGCGAGGAGTAGACTGGCCCGTAGGCCCAGTCCTTGAACTTGCGGGAGAGGTGCCGCGCATCTTCATCCTTGATCTCCCGGCGGATGATGTGCTGGAAGATCTGTGGGCGGGAAGGGACACAGGGTCAGGCGGGGTACATCTTGGCAACCAAGGCCCAGAAGTCAGGACCGGGAACAACAGCAACCCCAGCCAGACCGGACCAATTGGGGAGCAAGAGAAACCAGGGCTCACAAAAGGGGTTGTAGGAAAGGGCACGAAGGAGGTGAGGAGGGTTAGTTTATCTGTCCTGGGGGTGGGAACCCCCCTTTCCTAGGCACCACTCTGAGTTGCTTGGGGGAAAGCCAGTTTGGTGTAGTGGTTAAGTGCGCGGACTCTAATCTGGGAGAACCGGGTTTGATTCCCCACTCCTCCACTTGCACCTGCTGGATGTCCTTGGGCAAGCCATAGCTCTGTACCAGCTGTTCTCTCAAGGACAGTTGTCTTAGAGCTCTCTCAGCCCCACCTACCTCCCAGGGTGCCTGTTGTGGGGAGGGGAAGGGAAAGGAGTTTGTAAGCCGCTCTGAGACGCCGAGTGAGTGACGGGCGGGATATAAATCCAATCTCTTCTCTTCTCTCTCTTATCTCTTCTAATCACAGGTTGCAAAAAACCACCAACAACACCCATTTTCAGTCTTAGCATTTGTAGCTGGAAAAGGCTCTGGAGGTTTTGTGTTTAAAAACTGGATTTGCTTGCAAGGGGCCTGGATTCAGCACTCAGCATCTGCAACTGAAAAAGGCTCTGGGGGGAAACCTCTCTCTGCCTGAGACTCTGGAGAGCTGCTGGAGATGGGAGTGGGATGCTGCCAGCTGCCAGCAGGGGGCACAAGCCTCTCCGTTTCACCCAGCATCTCTCCTCTCCTCCCATGTCTGTGTGTTTCCCATCTGCTCCTCACCTTGCAAGTGTTCCGATTAATGCAAAGGAGAGATCTAATTAACTGCTGGATGAACTTTTCCCCAGGGGGCAGGGAGTCCGATTCAGCCGCCTCTAGCGGTACTTGAGCTTGTTCTGTGCCCAGCCTCAGACAACACAGACTCAGCACTCAGTGCAGTACTGACCAGGCGTTCCTCCCCCACTCCATGAGACTTCTCCCCCCTCCCCTTATTTCCTGAGCTTGGCCCTCCGGCTTCCCCTCCCTCTGCCCCAGCCTGCCAGGCTCACCCCGATCTTGCCGGTCTTGGCAGCCATCATGAGGGGCGAGAGGCCGTCGTTGTTGAGCAGGGCTTCCAGGTTGGTGTCGGGGAAGAGCTTGGCACATTTGGTCAGCAGCAGGTCGTACATCTTGGTGACAAACCTGGTGTTCTCGCGGGTGTTGTCCGCAATGGCCACCAGCGCGTGGAGCACCGTGTTGCCGCGTGAGTCCTGGCGCCGCAGGTCGGCCTGCTTGTGTGCATTCTCCGTCAGGTACTGTACGATGTGCGGCTGGTTGGTGCAGGCCGCCAGGGAGAGGGGCAGCTCGCCTGGGCAGGAGAGGGCAAGAGAGACGTGGAAGGCGGCCTGCAGACAGAAGGCCACCCCGGGCCACCGCGGCCAGAGCTCTGGACTGGAGGAGGGGGCACACGCCGGAGGACAACCCACTGCAGGTGGCTCGAGCTCTTCCCCCACCGGGCGAGACCATCAGTCCGTCAGCACACAGGCGGAGTGAACCTCTGCCCTTCTCCCTTGCGGCCCCCAGGCTGAGCACTCTTCCCCTGAACATCCCCCTTCTCTTCTCTTCCCTTCCTCCTGGTTCTCCTACATGGCTTTTGCCTTCTCTGCCATGTCTTTGGTTGAACCACTCTGACCATTTTGCCTCCCACCCAACAAGCCAGTGCTCCTGCTCACCGCCACCTCGCACCCCCCACCTCTCCCCCACCTTCCCCTCCCTCTGTTGCTTCCCCACCCCCCACACAGTCTCCAAGACATTCCCGCAGGTCCACCGGCCGCTTTCAGTGTTCAGAGAGCTTCCCGTCCACCCACCCCGCCACATCCCTTCAAGGGAGGCCAGAGCTGCAGGTGGGCAGTGCCAGTTCCAGAGACACATAATAAGACACATGCTAATCAAGGAGTGTGTGGTTCACGGTTCAGCCACTGTGCCACACCAGTTCCAGTCCCAGCTCCGCTAGCAGGGGGCAGAGGTCATAGATCGTAGAATCATAGAGTTGGAAGGGATCTCCAGGGTCATCTAGTCCAACCCCCTGCTCAATGCAGGGAATTCACAAACACCTCCCCCCATACCCCCAGTGACCGCTGTTCCACGCCCAGAAGATGACAAAAAGTTTGCATGCAACACTCTCCAAGGGCCCGTGGGGAGGGTC
The DNA here is from genome assembly GCA_029233225.1 of Lepidodactylus listeri. Classification (NCBI taxonomy): domain Eukaryota; kingdom Metazoa; phylum Chordata; class Lepidosauria; order Squamata; family Gekkonidae; genus Lepidodactylus; species Lepidodactylus listeri. The sequence continues at coordinate 2,629,854 of JARCFY010000013.1, read as the reverse complement.
TCTCCCACTCACCAAAGTAGAAGTAGCCCCCCTCGTCCTTGGGCTGGAAGAAACGGCCCCTGGCCTGCGCGTGGACGTCGGCTCCTTTCTCCACCAGCAGCTCGACGTAGTGCTTGCACCGCCGCTCAATGGCAATGTGCAGGGCAGTCTGCCCTGCAAGGGGACACAAACCACACCGCTTTTCCCGCAGCCCAATTTCTCAGCCGGGCTGCCCCACCCTTTCCCAAAGGGTCTGTCAGCCCCAACCACATCTCCTTGTGATTCCACACACGGACATGAAGACAGAGCTAAGTCTGAGTTCAGTGGCGCCATTAAGACCAGCAATGTTTAATTCTGGGTATGAGCTTTCATGTGCATGCACGCTTCTTCAGATACATGCGTGCACATGAAAGCTTATATCCAGAATGAAACTTTTTTGGTCTTAAAGGTGCCCACTGGACTCAGACTTTGCTCTGCTGCTTCAGACCAACATGGCTACCCCACCTGAATCTCTGTACATGAAGATTGTTTCAGAGCGTAGCCTTGTTGTTCTCTCCATCATTCTGGACATAAAATCAGACATTAAAAAAACACGACACTCCAAAACCAGTGGGAGAACATTTTGATCTTCCAGGATAGTCCATTGCCGACCTGATTGTGGCAGTCCTGAAACAGAGGAGCTTCAAGGGGGGGGATTATGCCATGAGATTGCTGGATTTGAGTTCATTCTCAGATTCAGAAGAATGGACCCCCCAGGGCTGAATAGGGATACAGGATACTTATCTCACTACAAATGCTCATTTTCGGCTCCCAAGCATTTCTCAGCCCTGACCTGGATGGCCCAGGCAAACCCGATCTTGTCACACCTCAGAAGCTGAGCAGGTCAGCCCTGGTTAGTCCGTGGATGGGAGACCACCAAGGAAGTCCAGGGTCGCCATGCAGAGGCAGGCAAGGCCAAACCGCCTCTGAATGTCTCTCGCCTTGAAAACCCCATGGGGTTGCCATAAATTGGCTGCAACTTGATGGCAGAAAAGAGTGGGAAAGCGTTCCGCCCCCAGTCCAATTCCAGTGTGCAGGGTCCCTCGGCATCCTGGACAAGCATTCCTCACAACATCCCCCTCCCACCGTCACACGGGGACAGAAGGACTCAGGGGTCTCCATTCCTGTTTATATCTGATGAAGGGAGCTTTGACCCTCAGGATTTTATCCCCCGATAACCTTGTTGGCCTCTAAGGTGCTATCAGACACTCCAACCTGGCTGTACTTAGATAGGAACTGGGAATTCGACACAAGGTGAGTCTCTGCTTGCATTAAAAAAAACCCCACAAGCCCACTGGCCCCTAAATCTGAAAACTGGACAGGAAGCGCCTGGGGAGGCTGCCAGGCTTGGGGCGAGTCAGGCCGACTCCTGCGCGGGAGGTCTTCAGCCTTCCCTCGCCTGGGCGAGGAGCAGCAAAACCAGCGGGTGAACTTACCATGCACAGCCCTTTTAGAATCCCGGGTCATGCCCGGCATCAAGGCAGTTTCAGCCCTGGGGGTGGGGCTTTGGTTGCCATGGCCCCCCTGGCCCCCCTCCTGACCCTTGCCTGGGAGCAGGCCCGCATTTCCTGCCTACCTCGGTAATAGACGTCCCGGAAGGGGGAATTGATGAACTCCCGCAGGCTGCCCGTCTTCTCGGCAATGTCCAGCAACATTGGGATGGTGTCATTCTTCCCGCTGTTCAGATTCAGCAGCGCCTTGGGGAGGCAGGTCTTCCCCGTGGAGGGTTCTGGGCGGGGGTGGGGGAGGCACACAAAGAGGGGCACTTGGTGAGGCCACAACCTCAGAAGGGCACGAGAAGAGCCCTCCTGGATCAGACCAGTGAGGGTCCCTCTAGTCCAGCCTCCTGTCTCACATAGCGGCCAACCTCAAGACAACCCTCCTGCAAGGCACGGTTTGCATTGGCACTGAGCATGCACAAAGGGCTGTTTTTTGCTCCCTTGTCGTACACTATTGGCTGCTCCAACAGCGGCTGCGTTTCTCACCCAAACACACACGTGTGATGAGGAGTGCACAGTTGGCGCATCTCCCAATCTCAGCATTTGGTCTGTTTGTCAACTCAGCTTCCTAGTCCTCATTGACCACTGAGAAAACCCTGAAGGGGACGCCTGGTGCAATCTCAGGCTGAAGACAAACAGCAGTTTTAAGAGAGCTAAAAGTGATTCGAATGCGGAATTTTGCTGCGCACTAATGCGCTATTGGAATTTTTCTCTTAAATTTCTGACCCAGCCAAGTCTATTGGATAGGACTGTCTCACTTGTAGATGGTAACGTTTGGCACCCTCCCGCCTCCCCTGCCCAGATTTATACCATCTTGCTCTGACATGCCAGGCTATTTAAACAGAGGGCTTCTCATGGTATACTTTGCCAGCAAAACAGCCTTGGTCAGACAGGTGTTGCAGGTTTTAAAACAAAACCTCCAAACCTGCTTAACCAGGAGAGAAAGTGGCTAAGTGTACAGATCACGTGTGGCAAGCCCCCACTCAAATCTCTTAAAAGCATTGGCTGTCTCCAAACTCTGAAAAGAGCACTGAGTGAGAGAGACCCCACCATGTCCAGGGGCTGTCCCTCCTGCCATCATAATCTTGCATTTCACCCCAAACCTTTTTACTGCCAGCCCCCCCCCCCACCGCTTGCATTTTCCCTGTAAGTTCACCAAAATTCTCTCTCCCAAAGATGGAAGAGGTTATGCCCCATGTAGCCAGCGTCTCTTGCACAATGGACTCTCCATGTGACTCCCTCAGGAGGGGCAGGTCCCCATGCGCAAGTCTGCAGCCCCCAGCGGGCCCCCCCCCAAGCCCCGCACCTTCACCCACCTCGAAACTCCTCATCCGTCAGGCGCTTCTTTTGGGTCAGCAAGAAGGGGAGGAGGCCATCCAGGTCTGCCGTAGAGCCTCGGGAGACAATGTCGAAAAGGATGGGCCTGTTGAACACCTTGAGGATGGGGGGTGGGTTCGGGGCAGGACCCTTTGTGCTGGGGGGTCTCTTCCTGGGGAAGAGGAAGGGACTGGTGAATAAAAACCTTAAACCAAACAATCTCCTTCTTGTTCTGACCCTCCTTCAAGGCGCTGAGGGGGACACACATCGTTTTCCCTTCTCCCCCCTTATTTTCACAACAACCCTGTGAGGGAGCTGGGGCAGAAGATTGTGACTAGCCTCAGGCTGCCCAGCAAACTTCAGGGATGAACGGGGATATGAAAGTGGGTCTCCCAAATCCAAGTTTGGGATTCTAACCATGAAACCCTGCTGGCAACAAGAGTCAGCAGCCCCCACCCCACCCCTGGTGCAGGAGGGCCAGCCCAAGATTTGCCAGGTGGAATTCGGCCTATCCCTGCAAAAGCACCAAGACTGGGCCCATCCTAGCAAGCCCATGCTCGGGCTCCTGGCAGGGGGGAGGCTACCAACCTGCTGTCAACTCATGGCCAGGGGACCCCAGCGTGTTACACTGAGCATCCCAGAGACCCCCGGCTCAATTTTTAATGAGGCCTCTCCTGCCACTTCCCCCAAAAGGCTGAACGAAGCTCTCGAGAGCCCTGGACAGACGCATTTCCCTCCCAGGAAGCAACTCGCAAGGAAAGGAGTCCGATCTTCCGTGTGGCCGGACAGAGTCTTCACTTGCCCCGTCTGTGCACCAGAGCCCGGAGGGGTGAGGCCCGTCCCTGAAGCAGACCATTCATCCTGGTGAGCTCACCTCCCTCGTCCCCTCCGCCCCACAAGACAAGCCAGCCTCAGGAGGGAAACAGCACAGAGAGGTCTTTGAAGGGGGCACGGGAGGGGGGGCACCTCAGGGCCACACCCAAACAGTGACATCACTAGTTAGGGCGGGCAAAGGCTGGGCAGCACAGACGGAGGTACCCCGGGGCAGGCCGCCTGGAAGTCCGGCATGCCGCCTGAGGAACTGATGTGCCCCAGCCCAAACATGTGGGCATTCAGAGGCGACCGGGGGAAAGCACTCGTTATACACTCAAGCACACCCCATCCTCACATCAGACGGGGCTCGGCCCTTGAGCGGCTCTCAAACACCTCTGCCAAAAGGCCATGGGAGAGATGAATGGCCCTTCTCACCAAACGCTGCAAGCGTGGCTCTTGCCTGTTATGATCCTGCCACAACGAGCTCCCTTTATGAACCAGCAGACTACTTCCCAAACCAGGCCAATCCATAGAGCTCCTTCTGAGAGAAGAAAACGCAAACCAGAGCGTCACAGACCCAGGTTCAAATCCCCACTCTGCTGTAGGAGCTTGCTAGGTGACCTTAGGAGAAGCTACACACGCGCCTCTCCTCCCTCACAGGGCTGTTGTGAAGATGAAATGGAAGAAAGGAGAATGGGGAAAGCCGGGTACCACGCAAAGCAATCCCCAGGTAATGTCTCCCGTAGATATCCGCCGGGCATAACGGTCTTGTAAAAGCACTTCCAGGTGGCCACGTGAGCGAGTGACCCTACCATGGAAATGCTGACCCTTTCGAGCAGTTTATTTTGTAATGTGAACCACAGAAAAGCCACTGTTGAGTCCATCCTTGTGTTTGGAGATTGGGAAGGCTGAAGAGCCAGAAGCCAGTGGGCAAAGCCGAGCATTGCCTCTGGAATGCATGCACCTTGGACCCCGATGAGACCCTTCTGACGTTACAGAGATGCACGCCTGGTGGGGTTTTAAAAATATCATCTACAGGGAAACCTCCTTCTTCTTGAGGCGACCAGTTCTCCCCTAGGGCATTCTGATCCAGTCATAAAGGACCCAAAAGCTCTCCTCGCCAAGGCAAGGGCCTCGTGTGACACCCCCCCCCCCGGAATGGCTGGGCTCCGTACTCACTCCAGGACCTTTTTGCGCCTCCGTTTGTTGTCGGTGGGGGGGTGGCGGTACGTGCCGTAGTCAAAGAGGGAGTCCATGGGGGCTTTCTTCGGTCCCGGCACCACGGACGACTCGTAGATGGTGGATTCCAGCAGGTCCATCGGGTTTGGGACCCCTTTGCGGAAGGCCCCGTGGAATTTCATCCGCAGGTTCTGCTTGCCGTCCCCCGAACCCGGTGGGCTCCGGGCAGCCTCTGCCGAGGAGGAACCATCCTCGTTCTCAAAGAGGTTGGCCAGCGACGAGAGCGGGAAGCCATCGTTCTGGGGGGAAGCTTCGTCGCTGGGGGCCTCACTGGCCTCGCCGGGACCAGGGGGAGAGGTCTCCTCGGAATCCGCCATGGCAGTCCACAGAAGGGGCTCACGGGATCGTGGCTGACCTGGCAGGAGAGAAAAGGAACCAAGGGTGAGGCAGCCGGGCACTGCGGAGGGGGCAGCTAATGTCTCACTGCTGGAGATTCAGTCAGCCCTGAAGCTGGACCAGGTAGCCTTTCGATGCTATGGGCAAGTGATTCTGCATGTGCTCAGAGGTAGTCTTTCAACCCCCTCCCACACACACATTCCAGGGCTGAGGCAAACATGCTCCAGACAGGTCACAACCAGATATTTTGTGTGGGGGGGGAGGAGATTAGACTTATACCCTGCCCTTCACTCGGAGTCTCAGAGCGGCTTACAATCTCCTTCCCTCCCCCTCCCCACAACAGACACCCTGTGAGGTAGGTAGGGCTGAGAGAGCGCTCTCGAGGACTGCTCCTGAGAGAACAGCTCCAAGAGAACTAGTGACTGACCCATAGTCACACCAGCAGCTGCATGTGGAGGAGTGGGGAATCAAACTTGGTTCTCTCAAAATTAGAGTCCGTGCACTTAACCACTACACCAAACCACTATACTATAGTGCTTTCAGTGTTCAAAGTGCTTCACACACATTATCTTTTAGTATTCTTCACCACAGCCCTGTAAGGTAGGCTGGTATTACCCCCATCTGAGGGGCACTGAGGCTGAGAGAGAGAGAGAGACTCACCTCAGGTCGCTCCTGGATTTGGGGGCAAAGGTGAGATATGAACCAGGTGCCTGCTGCATCGCATCCCAGTTTCTCTCTCTGCCCCTCAGTCTCACCAGGACAGAAAGGGGTCTGACTCAGATGGGGGATCTGGGGGGGCGGGGAAAGAGGGGGGTCAGGAAACTAGGCTTCCATTCATCTTCTGCCTCTGACACCAAACCCTCTGGAGTCCTGGAAGCCTGCGCTACGGGGGGAGCAAGTGGGGGGGGGGCGGGAGAACATACGCAAGAGGCTCAAAATGCTTCCATTAAAACATGACATTTCCCTGTTCCACTAGGCGGGACGCAAGCATGCACACGATGTGCCTGCAGCCTGAGGCACGGTTGGCCTCACATCCCCCTAACCAAACAGCCTCACAGTTTGGTTTGGTTTGTTGTTAAAATAGAGGCACAAGCTAAGAATCGGCTGGAGAGGGCCAGCAGCCCCCCCTCCCCCAGACCCAGGTGTGGGGCTCGGATCGGGTTCCTCATGCCACCCACCTCTGCTCTCCAGTGGAAGGGAGCTGGGGTTTGTGTAAGAATCTGCCTCTCTCCTTCGCCCCCCCCCCCAAGGAACGCCAGACCAGAGGAAGCAGGGCAGAGGCTGGCCTGCCTGTGCTCCTCGCCCCTCCTGTCTGCTCCCGCCTCCTGGTGCACAGAGTGCCTTTCAGAGAATGGTGCGCCTGGCCCCTGGCCCGCCCCCGCCCAGATGTGGTTCAGCCGCCAGCGAGGCAAAGGAACAAGCCCGGCTTTCACGGCTCCTCTAAACACCCGGCGGACCACACCCAAGAGGGACACGGAGAGCCAAGAGGACTGGCGGCAGGGGCCTGGGATGAAGTGGGGGGGGGGAACGGGGACGCACGAGGTGCTTGGATCATGGGCTCGGACAGGCAGCTGGAGAAATGGGGAACCAGGAATCACAGGGAACTCAAGGGCTGCCTCCCCCCCCCCCGCCCCCGCCATGAGCTCAGCTGCCAAGCCAGTGCCCCACCTGCAAGACGGAGACGACCGTCCTGGCCTACTTTGCAGGGCTGCTGTTGGAAAGAAGGCAAGAGGATTCTTGTGAACATCCTGAAAGCACCATATATTTTACAGTGACACACAATGAGCACCCTGAAAGCGCTTGTTTTACAATGACACACATCCAAAAATACATGCATAAAGAATTTTGTATATGTGTGTGTGTGTGTGACCAGGTGTTGCTTTCTTAAAGGCTATGTAGTTGCTACAAATTTGTATGATGGGCCTGAAGAGAAGGGCAGCTGTACAAATTCTCCAAATAATTGTGGTACCTAAGGCCCCATTCGCCAGGATGTGCGTCACTCCCGTCAAGGGTAAGAGTCCTCAGCTATTTAGGCCCTTCAGTCAAAAGTGTTATCCATCAATTGGATATGTTTGGTGAGAGCCAGTTTGGTGTAGTGGTTAAGTGCGTGGACTCTAACCTGGGAGAACTGGGTTTGATTCCCCACTCCTCCACTTGCACCTGGCTGGATGACCTTGGGCAAGCCATAGCTCTGTACCAGCTGTTCTCTCAAGGACAGCTTGGGAAAGAGTTCTCTCAGCCCCACCTACCTCACAGGGTGTCTGTTGTGGGGAGGGGAAGGGAAAGGAGTTTGTAAGCTGCTCTGAGACTCCAAGTGAGTGAAGGGCGGGGTATAAATCTAATCTCTTCTTCTTCTCTTCTATGTGTCACAATCAGTTCTGAATGAAATAAGCTTTAAGAGTCTGAACCTTATTATGTTTTCTTTATGTGTACACCCTAATAAATATTTGTGTTTTTTATATTAATTTACTTTTTAGTTCGACCCTTTTAGATCGCAGCTACTTTTTGGATTGGGTCCCCCCCCGCCTTTTTTCTTCGTTTTTTGTCAGAATAGCTATTGCAACCCGACGCCCTGGTTCTGATCTCTTCTCTTCAGACAACAGCTAGACCAGCCTGAGAAGCCCCCAAGTGGGGCAGGAAAGCAACACCCGCATGCCCTCAGCCTGGTACACTGCCTCTGAAGGTGGAGGCTCCATGGCGGCTGCCATGCTAAAGACAGATGGTCGAGGCGACAAACGAGCCTCAGAGACCAGCTTTTGCCATCCTGCTGCCCGGCTGGCTGGCAACAACCCCTGAGGGGAGGGATTCGCGCCTCACGCCACCAGCGGGCCACGCTCCTCTTTGCCTTTCGGACACACCTGAAAGGATGACTCACTTCCCTCCTGCTCCGGGACGGGAAGGGGCCCACGCAGGGCTGCCTCTGGACCAGGGCTCCTCCCTCAGCCTCCAGCCATTGATGGCCTTGGAGGCAGAAGGCCCCCGAGAGCCAAGGCCTGGCTGGCTGTCCAGGCGTCTGAACAGCAATAATATTTGTTTTTCGTGGAAGGTGCTGAACAGAACATGTGAGGAGACAGGCTCTGCCCACGGAGGCTGAGAGGAAGCAATCCCACGTTAATGGAAGACTGGAGGAGAAGAGCACAGAGCATCCCATGGGAACCAGCTGCCCACCAGTTTGCCCAGTATGCCCACCGGCTTATGTGCCTGCCCCAGAGAGTCCAGGGCCCAGCAGTGCCTGTGCACAGATCCACACCGATTAGCACAGCGGCCAGTCCCACCCACCCCTGGCGGGGGTTTTCCTGCCCAAGCCTCCTGGGAATGAAAAGAGTTTGAGCAAGAGCAAGGCCCGGGAAGATCCAGAGCATTTCCCACCCCCTCTCCAAAAACGGCACACCCACGCCCCTCCATCCCTGCCCTACTGTGAAGCTGGTCTGCCATTCCCTGCCCTCCGCCTGGGCAAGAGACGGTGGCGTGGAGCCATCCCGGCAGCCAGTCCCTGTACCTTCACCCCCCTCCCACATCACTTTGCAATGGAGGCGATCTTGTAGAGAGCCAGTTTGGTGTCGTGGTTAAGTGCGCGGCCTCTAATCTGGGAGAACAGGGTTTGATTCCCCACTCCTCCACTTGCACCTGGCTGGATGACCTTGGGCAAGCCATAGCTCTGGACCAGCTGTTCTCTCAAGGACAGCTTGGGAAAGAGCTCTCTCAGCCCCACCTACCTCACAGGGTGTCTGTTGTGGGGAGGGGAAGGGAAAGGAGTTTGTAAGCCGCTCTGAGACTCCCTTGGGGAGTGGAGGGCGGGGTACAAATCCAATCTCTTCTTCTTCTTCTACTTTGGTCTCATCATGGGAAGGCAAAAAGCCCCTGGGAAATGTTGAAGGCGGCCGAGGGGGGTGGGTGGGGTGGGTGGGGACCAACCTGAGAGGGATGGACGGTCCGGGAAGCCAGGGCCTCCAGTCTGCAAGACCGGAGCAGGGCTGTGAATGCCAGCACGCTGGGGAGGCCATAAGGCAGAAGTCAGAAGGGACTTGACAGAATGCCACACTCCCCGGTCCCCTTCATTCTCCAACACAAAGGCAGGAGAGGGTGGGACACAGGCCAGGCCTCTGAATGCTTGGCTGAGTCACAGCCCTAAGGAGGGGCCAGGAACACCCTTGGGAGGGAGCCTTGCCCAAAATACCCAGCATCAAAGTGGCCAGGGACAGTTCCCACTCAGAATCTGAACAGCACCGCTGAGCGAGGGAGGGGCAGGAAGGTCCAGGCTGCAGTACAAAGGGGAGCGGGGAGGCCAGCCGGGCAAGGACCGAAGACTGTGAAGAAAAGGAAGGGAGCCGGGAAGAACAAAGAGTTACCTTCAATCCATCACCAGGCCCTGCTGCCTGGAGACACTCGGGGGCGAGTTCTTCCGAAAGCAGGATCTGCCCAGCGGCGCAGGGGGGGGGGGGGGCAGGGGGGGGGGGAGACTGCCTCCAGGCGATCAAACAGAGAAGTTTGACCAAGTCGGTTAGAATCACAGAATCATGGAGCTGGAAGGGATCTATCTCCAGGGTCATCTAGTCCAACCCCCTGCACAGTGCAGGAAGTCCACAAATCCCTCCCCCACCACACCCCCAGTGAAGATGGTGAGGGGACTGGAGACCCTGTGAGGAAAGGCTGAAGGACAGGGTTGCCAGCCTCCAGGTGGGGCCTGGGGATCTCCCGCTTTTACAACTGATCCCCAGCTGACAGAAATCAGCTCCCCTGGAGAAGATGGCTGCATTGAAGGGTGGACTCTATGGCATTGTACCATGCTGAGGCCCCTCCCCTCCCCAAACCCCGCCTTCTCTTGGCTCCACCCCCAAAGTCCCCAGGTATTTTCCAACCCGGACTTGGCAACCCTACTGAAGGAGCTGGGGACATTTAGCCTGGAGAGGAGCCGACTGAGAAGTAATACTTGAAGAGCTGCCCCATAGAGGATGGGGTGGAGTTGTTTTCTGTTGCCCCAGAAGGTCAGACCAGAACCAATGGGTTGAAATTAAATCAGAGGAGTTTTCGGCTTAGGAAGAACTTCCTGACAGTTAGGTTCTCTTGGCCAGCAGCCCTAATTAGGTCTACTCAGAAGTAAGCCCCACTTTATTCAGTGGGGCTTACTCCCTGGAAAGTTTAAGTCCAGTGACACCTTTAAGACTAACAAAGTTTAATTCTGGGTATAAACTTTTGTGCGCATGCACACTTCTTCATGCACATGAAAGCTTACACTGTGAGTAAAACTTAGCTGTTCTTAAAGGTGCCGTGGGACTCAAACTTCAGACCAACACAGCCATCCAACTGAATCTATCTCCCTGGAAAGTTGCGGCCACAAGTGACTAATGCAGGTGTGTGCAGATAACTAGTTTTTGTAGACCAATTTACAATTTACACCAATTTGTGCGCCTTACACAGTTTCGAGGGAATACTCAACATCATAATGCAGATAAGTTGCTCCGCCACCTCCACCAAAAAAAACCCTCCCAAACACAGTAAAGAGGATGGGTTTTTTGGCAGGTGAAGCAGAACATTAAATCACAGGCAAGCAGGGAACTGCTGAGCAGTGCTCCCTCTAAGCTGGGGTGGTCTTCTTGTGAGCAAAAATTCTACTTTGTGAGCTCCTGGCATTAAAGTTGTGAGCGAGTGATTCGGCTGCTGCATAAATTAGTTTGCTCGGGAGCCCTCCTTCCTGAGCGGAGACAAAAGTGTGTGAGCCAGAGGCCAGAAAGCTGTGAGCTAGCTCACACTAACTCCGCTTAGAGGGAACACTGCTGCTGAGTGAGAAGCTCAGAACTGGGAGTGGGAAGGGATCCTGAGTTATGGGCACTCCAATGCTAGGAAACTGTATATTTCATATTTCCAAGAGCATGCACACCTTGATGTTTCAACTTAGCAAAAACAGCTCCATGCTCCCTCCCTATCCAGCTCTGGGACTCTCAGCCAAGTCTTCAAACAACACATAATTCACTTCTCAAACTGACCGCCCGCCTGAAGATGCACCTATGACCAGTAGCTCACAAGGCTTTAAAGGGGGATTAACCAAATTCCTGGAGGAAGAGAGGCCTGCCCACGGTAATTGACCAAGACAGCTATGTAGAACACCCATGGACAGAGGCAGCCTACCACTGAACTTCAGGTGCCAGGAACACATGAGGGACAAAGGTCCCCACCTTCACTGCAAAGAAGAAGAAGGGGGGGAGGGGGGGAGGAGGAGACTGGATTTATACCCCGCCCCTCACTACCCAAAGGAGTCTCAGAGCAGCTTACAAACTCCTTTCCCTTCCCCTCCCCACAACAGGCTCCCTGGGAGGGAAGTGGGGCTGAGAGAGCTCTCTCTGGAACTGCCCTTGAGAGAACAGCTCTGAGAGAACTTGTGACTGACCCAAGGTCACACCAGCAGCTGCATATGGAAGAGGCGTGGGGAATCAAACCTGGTTCTCCCCGATTAGAGTCTGCGCTCCTCACCACAGCACTGAACCGGCTCTCTAGTGGGTCATTTTGGGAAGCAGAAGAACAGACTAGCAGGGCTCTTTGGATAGGACATTCCGGCCCCTGCTGACGGGTCTCTTGGGGGCAGGAAACGGACCAGCTGGGTGAAAGCTGAGAGTTGGGAGATGCCCGAGCCAAGTTGGAGAGGATGGGCCGGCGACCCAGGTTCCCGGGAAAGCCACACTCCACAGGAGAAGAACCGCGGTCCCTCCAAAAAAGCTCCCCCCAAATGTCCCTCGTGTTTGGAAGCTGCAGCCTCACCGTATCCCAAGCCCCACTCACCGTATCCCAAGCCCCCCAATCCCAAAGAGAAGCTGCACAGGGGTGGCTCTGTCTCGCCAGACAGCCCGAAGAGACGCAGTGTGTCCCTGGGCCGAGGACAGGGCTCTGTACCAGCCGGGACGATCTTCTGATCAGAGGCTTTGCCTCCTACTCCAACGGAGCCTCCCAGCCCGGGTGCAGAGGGCCAGCGAGTCCAGAACAGTATTAACCACCCCAACCCCGCAATTCAGGGAGCTGCGCTGGACGGGCGCCAGGCTGGAAATACACGGAGATGGCTTCTCCGGCTGGCTTTGATGCCAGGGCCCGACCACAAGGCTGAATTGGCCTGTGTCTGATGTGGTGTCTCTCCCCCCCCCCCGCCCCCCCCCGCCCCCCCCCCCGGTCGCTCTCGGCTCCAGAGGCCTCCGCCCAGCCGAGGAGACCAGATAGCCAAAGTCGGCTCCGATCTGGTCGTTTCTGTCTTGGGGCGTTTTCGTGGTCGCCTTCCATAGCAACATGGAGTGTGTGTGGCAGCGGGGGGGGGGGGGGAGCTCTGCAGCAAATTGCAGATTCGGCGGCTGCTGTTACTCTGTGTTCTTTCTGCCCAGGACCAGCAGGAATCAGAGCAGGGACGAGTCCACCCCTTGAGCAGACAGAAACCCAAGACCCACACAGGGGCCTCTGCTGCCTGGCGGAGGCTGGGGGCACAGCGAGGGCTGGGATCTGGGCCTGGGGCTAGAGGCCCTAGAGGCCAAGGACTGGAATCACGGCTGCGTGTCCAGAGGGGTAGAGGGCTGGGGGGGGGGGGGTGTAGACAGTGCTTCAAATTCTTCAGCAGTCTCTTGGTGCAAATCTTTTCTCAAAAGGCCATCTCCCCCGGCTCTTTGTCCCCTGGGCCTCTTTCCCAGCTAGCACCAAGTCCAAGGAGCTGCAAACACTCCTGCGGAGGTTCCTCTCTCAAGCTGCCCTCGGCCACTCGGCCGTCAAATCCAGCACTGCCTCCTCCGCTTGGCAGGAGCTCGCCCCGATCTCAAAGACAGGGAAGCCTTTCCCAGCACTGGCCTCTGTTCCCCGGGGACTGGGGACGGCCTGCAAACTCTGTTCTCTGCCACTGTCCACCAGAGAAGGCAGTTTGTAGTGGGATGGGCCCAGTACAGGGCAACTTCATAGATCCACACGCTTTTGGAGAATATCCCCAGTTCAATCCCTGGCATGTCCAGTTGTTGGGACCCCAGGAGTTGGGAAAGATGCTGCTCCGCAGGCCGTTGGGGAGAGCTGATGCCAGAACGAAGAAGCTAAGGAGAGAGCCCTGCTGGTAGAGTCCCTCTAGCGCAGCATCCTGTCTCACCCAGCGGCCAGAGAGTTGTCCTAAAGCAAGGCAGAGAGGCCAAGGCCCTCCCCTGATGCTGCCTCCAAGGCTCTGCCCAACTTGGAGAAGGGACCGCACAGGGCTAGGTGAACACGTGGACCTATGAAATTGCCTTCTACTGGATCAGACCCTTGGTCCATCCGGGTCAGTGCTGCCTACTCAGACTGGCAGCAACCCTGCAGGGTCTCAGGCAGAGGTCTTTCACATCATCTCCTGCCTGGTCCTTTTTGCTGGAAAGGCCGGGGATCGAACCTGGGACTTCCTGCATGGAAAGCAGATGCTCTACCACTGAGCCACAGCCCCTCCTCTTGGCTGTGTAGAAGGCAGCTTCATAGACATCCGTGCACCGCACCATCACGCCGACAAAGTGGCAGGAAGCAAAACGCTCCCTGTGCCAAATACAGGGCAGTGCGAGGAAGTTACTAGCCAGGACAAAAATCAGGGGGAGCCAGCACCAGGCTCTGTAGCCCTCAGCTGCAGACCGGACTTGACAGCGAGACAAAAGGTGGAACTTGACAGTGGGACAAAAGATCCAGTCTGGAGGGCTTAGGCTTGTTTTCAGCGCACAAAAGGGCGATAGGAGCAAGGACAGGAAGCTCATGCTCACCGGTCTAGGAGTGTCCCTGGGAAATGCTGACCATTTCAGCCTCTCAAGGGACCAGGCCCTGGAATGTGCAACTCTTGTCCAGGTCAGGCATTTCAGCCTGGAACTGAGCTCCAGGACGCTCAGAGTCCCGGGTGAGAGCTCCTTCTCCACCTTTGAGCCTCTGCCACTCACTGCCAGCCCAAATGAGAAAGTCCAAAATGGCACCTCCATTCTTGCTAATGAACACAGGACAGAATTCGTCCAGATGTTCTCTTGTACAGACTTCATGGAAACCCCAGAGGGCACTTCCCCACCATCCCTGTTAATCTCCGCAGAATTTCTCTGTGGATTGGGCCTCGTGGCTCAGGTCTGTCCGCCACCCCAACACTCACTAAACTCTGCTTTCCACCTCCCCTCTGTTGGGGCACAGAAACATAGAGCTGGAAGGGGGCCTGAGGATCATCTACTCCAACCCCCTGCCCAATGCAGGAAATTCACAGCTAACTTTCCCCCCTCCCCCAGTGATCCCTACCCTATGCCCAGAGGAAGGCCAAAGAAAACCCCCTCCAGGACCCCTGCCCAAGATCGGCATTCCCCTAGGAAGAGAAGGAAAGGCCACGGGAACCTTCCTGCCCTCCCTCTCATGATCTGCCCGACTGACTGGTCAGCGCTTCCAGCACAGCATATGGTTAAGGGCAAATGACAGTATTTGCCTCCATCTCCCTCCAGTTTCCAACTTTTGGAAAAACCTTCTTTGAGGGGGGAAATCCAAAGTAAATTAAATGCACAGCCTTTCTGAGAGTATTTGCTCCACAGTAGCCCCAGGTGTTCTGGGATGGAGCCGCTGGCCATGTTCCGGGGCGATTCCAAGTCTCTCTGGAATACCAGAAAGGAGGGGAAAGGCCCTCGAGATCCTCCCCTATTGTACCACCAGCCCCTTTGCACCCCCTCCTCCCCACTCCTTTTATTATTTACGCCATTTATAGTCCGCCATTCTCACTGAAACTCAAGGCGGATTACACAACGCAAACCAACGCGGTCAATAGGACGGAATGTAAATAAACCGTGTAATAGGACTGGCAAATCTGAGACAAAGCTTCCCTATTCAACATGACATGTTCAATAAGCCGAAAATAGTTATTGCTGAGGTAGTGACACAATGCACTGAGGACAGGGTAGTGCATACAGCAACCGCTAACACACACCACACACAACAGCAGAGTCCTCAAATATATTTCTAGCCCACCCTTCCTGCTGTTGTGTAGGACCGGCGCTCAAGGTCCCATCACACGTACGTAAGTGTTGGTCAGGAGTAGTGTGAACCAACATTCAGCCTCCACCCCACACCCCACACTCCCCTTCTTTGCTACTACACCCCATACTTAAACGGGCCTCTCCAAATCCTGTGACCCCCTACTCTGCCTAAGGAAGCCAACCCCCCACACGGAGGGACCCCCTTCCCTGGTGGATGAAAGTGCCATCAAGTTGCTGCCAACTCATGGCGACCCCGTAGGGTCTTCAAGGCAGGAGGCATTCAGAGGGGCTTCGTCATCGCCTGCCTCTGCGTAGCAACCCTGGACTTCCTTGGTGGTCTCCCATCCACATACTAACCAGGGCCGACCCCGCTGAGCTCCCCAGATCTCAAGAAATGGGGTTGGCCTGGGCCGTCCAGGGTAGGGCATTAATTCAGTGCCATCGTCACAGCCCACTTGTGGCCACCCCTGCAGGGTTTCCATGGCAAGAGACCTTCGAAGGGGGTTGGCTGTTGCCTGCCTCTGTGTCGTGACCCTAGTCTTCCTTGGTGGTCGCCACCCCAAGTACTAACCAGGGCTGACCCTGCTTCCCTTCTGAGATCAGGCTGGCCTGGGCCATCCAGGGAAGGGATAGTAACTTTTCCTGTTACATAGAAGGCTCAACTCTCCCCTCCGCCCATTTCATGACCGATTCGTCGCTCACAGACACCAACAGCGGTTCTTTCCGGGTTCCAACACACGTAATTCATACGCTGAAACAAAGACCCTGTTCCAGCGCAGCCTCCCATGCTGTAGTGGCAGAGACAGAGAGTGGGTTCCCCAAAGCCACCTCAACAAAGCGAGGCTCCAACTGGAGTCTTTCCCTGGGAGATCCGGGTTTCTCCCAGGGAGAACTGGGTTTGATTCCCCCCTCCTCCACTTGCAGCTGCTGGATGACCTTGGGCAAGCCATAGCTCTGTACCAGCTGTTCTCTCAAGGACAGCTTGGGAAAGAACTCTCTCAGCCCCACCTACCTCCCAGGGTGTCTGTTGTGGGGAGGGGAAGGGAAAGGAGTTTGTAAGCCGCTCTGAGACTCCCTTGGGGAGTGGAGGGCGGGATATAAATCCAATCTCTTCTCTTCTTCTTCTTCCCACACACACCCTTTGCCCCAGGGCATCACCCGCTCAGGAGGGATGCGAGCGACCAGCACTCCCCAAAGGGTGGGCAGCCCTTCCACACCCTTGCCCAACAGAATCCCAACCCCTCGTTCCTTACTCCTGAGTAAGGCAAGTGACGGGGGTCAGCCCCCTGATGAGGGGACTGAGGGGACCGCTGCCAGCTGGAGCCACCCTGCCAGCCCCAGAGGGGGACTGGCCAGCCTAGGGAGGGGGCACGCACCGAATCAGCTCAGCCCATGCTCCACCCCCAAGCCCTCCCAGCCACCCTCTTTTCTGAACCAGTTTGCAGAATTTCACAAGTTTGGAAATCTGAGCTCCGGGCACAGCAGCCAATGCTCTGCAGTCGACACAGAGCTGGCTTCTGTTCTCCAGCCCTGGGACACCAGAGGAGTGTGTGTGGGGGGGTGATATGCATGAGAGAGGGAAGAAAGAAAAGGTGGAAGCACAGAAGGAGTGGTGGAGAAGCTGCTGATCGGCTGGCCCTACCAGGGACACCAGCCAGACCACCTCCAGGGCCAGAAGGCCACGTGTCTGGACAACCCCAGGACTTCCCAAACAGACCTGCCACGAGGGACACAGTCATTAAGTTTCCTGTGGGCCCCCCAAAGCCCCAGTCCACAGAGAAGGCTGTCCACAGTGTCTCTGCTTGAGTTACTGTTCCTCCCACTAAGCCCTGATAGGGATGGGAGTGGGTGGTTCTAGTGTATCTCTCTGTTGGGCACATTTGGATCCGTCACTCCCAGTGCAGAAAGGTCGGAGAACGGCCTGTTCTCAGAAGGTACTACCTGCTGCATCTTGACATCATTCATTTATCTGACATTCTTCCTTCCAATCTGTTTCTATCGGGAGTTGAGATTTTGCCGTGTCTCCTTATCGGATATTACTGGAACATCTTTTGCAACCGGTAAAACTACTGTCTGTCCTCAGAACAGAGTGTCCGTTGCCACTCTGCATGAGTCACCATTCTGAGTTACCTTCCTCCTATTCAGACAAAAACTTGGGCAGGAAACACAGTATGGGGTTCCTCTACAGTAAAGGTTTCCCTTTCTTGAAAGCCAGTCAAATCCGACTCTAGGGGGGCGGTGCTCATCTCTGTTTCCAAGCCAAAGAGCCAGCACTGCCCGAAGACTTTTTCCATGGTTATATGGCCAGCATGACTAAACGCCAAGGCGCACAGAACACTGTTACCTTCCCACCGAAGCGGTACCTATTTATCTACTTGCAATTTCTTGCTTTTGGACTGCTAGGTGGCAGGAGCTGGGGCCAGAGACAGGAGCTCACTCCGTCACGCGGCACTCGGGTCTCAAACTGCCGAGCTACCGACCTTCCGGACTGCAGCTCAGCGTCTTAACCTCTGAGCCACCCCTGCCCCTATATGGGTTCCTCTAAGAGCAGGTAATTCTTACCTTCAGACCTCTCTCAATTATATGAGCAAAGGGAGATGCCAGTTTTTATTCCGAGAAAAAGAACATCTCCGCCGCCACCGTTTGGGGAAGACCAGACTGGCCAGGGGCAAGACATCCTGCCAGAGCCATATTCAGCACCTCCATGGTCCAATCGCTGTATCGACTTCTGATTTTTCAGAAGTATGAGCAATACCTTGGTTTTCAGGGTATGAGCAATGGAGAGTCCAAGCGCCCTTTGACAGACAGATTAAATAGGACCAATGGCGCTTTCACTCTCAAAAGCCTGTCCCCTTAGAGACCAACAGACTCAAATCTCCCTCCCCGTGTGTGATTAGAAGCCATCTCCGTGGCCTCATTGGAGAGTTTACCCTCTGCCTGTCACACGGCATCTGTGGTCACATGGCCAGGACCGGGAAAACACTCCCAGTGACAAGGAACGAGACTCCATTTGGGAGGCAGCAGGCTCCCTCCTGGCTGTGCAGGCCCATGGCTCGCGACAGAAAGGCTCCTGCAGCACTTGCTCACCAGTCAGCCTGTGTGTGCCCGTGTGCCTCGTCTCCTGCACAGAGAAGAGATTAACTCTGCAGAGGAGAGAGGTCTGGAAGCAAAGCGGCTGTGGCAAGGGCAGTGGGGGGGGGGGGGCTGTCACTGGCACAAGTGGTATTTCAGCCCGGGTCTCCAGAGTGCTTAACTGGCCCTGGCTCAGCCAGCTGTAATCCCTGTTCAAACCCTGAGGAATGCAGCGAAGTGTTCCAAGGGATTCCGGTCGGTGGTGCAGCCTCCCTGCTCTAAGAGCCCCTGAAAGCGGCTCTCTCTCCCGCTCTCTGAGCACAAAGGGCCACCCTTGTGTCCCTCCGACAGAGCTGAACTTGGATCTGGGCCACCCAGCACCTGGGGGCTCCAGTCCCAACTGTGCTTTTGGCTCCTCGGAGTCTCTCTTTCAGCCTCAGCTCCCTGGGTCTCTACAACAGCACCCTGCCTCACAGGGCTGTTGTTCACAGGGCAGTGGATTAAACCTCATGAGCAGGACAGGGAAATCGACAAGGTGGGGGAAGCCAGGAGAGGCCAGTCTCCCCAGGCCCACCCTTGCAGCCCCCAGTCCCCTGCACGGTGCGTTTTCAAAGGGCCGCTTCCTGGAACCCAGAGGCTTTGGGCAGCGAGGAGAAGAAGCACTCCAGCCCCCCCTCCACCGACCCCATTGAGAGGCTGGGCCCCAACAGCCTGTAGGGGCAGGGGGCGAACAGAGGCACCATCCAGCAGGAGGGGAGGGGGAGGGGGGAGACGCCCCCCCCTCCTTTCTCAGGCGCAGGGCTTAAAGCAAGGAGGGGAACATTTCAGGGCAGGGAAGAAGCCCCCCTCTCTTCAGGGCAGCCATGCCTTGACGACCCTAGCGGCCTTTCTGTGCCTTTTCTGTCACGCTCTTTTTTGACATTTAGCTGGAAACCAGAATGTTTCAGAACATAAAAGAGAAGCCAGTGTTGGATCAGGCCAATGGCCCCAGACCCAGAGTTCCTGTCTATACCTTGTGGCTAAGAGCCACTGATGGGACCTCTGCTCTTAAGAACATCAGAGAGAAGCCAGTGCTGGATCGGGCCAGGGGCCCATCCAGTCCAACACTCGGTGTCACACAGTGGCCAGAAACACCTCAGGGGCCCTCAGGAGGTCCAGCAGTGGGGCCAGGACACCAGAAGCCCTCCCACTGTAGCCCCCCCCCCCCCTCCAAGCACCAAGAATCCAGAGCATCCCTGGCCCCAGCCTGAGAATTCCTATCTATAGTTTGTGGCTATGCTAAGAGCCAGGGAGGGACCTCTGCTGCTCCATGTGTTTATCCAGTTCCCTCTTGAAGCCCTCCATGCTTGTAGCCGCCACCGCCTCCCCTGGCAGGGAATTCCACGTGTTCATCCCTCTCTGGGTGCAGAAGTTTAAGTCATCCAAAAAGTACCTGGTAAAAGGGAGCGTGTGCGTGTGTGCGTGTGGGCGCGCAGAGCTGTCCCCCCCATACTGCGGGGGGCGGGGGGGGGGGGAGGACTGAGTGGCATGGCTTCCCCGGGGTCAGTGGAGGGCCGAGGGGCCGCTCTTTGGATCCCCCCCCCCGCCCTGTGCCCTGCCGGGGGCGCTGCTGGAGGGTGCACCATCTCGGGGGCGGGGGGGGGGGCAGAGACCCCCTCCCCTCTCCCGCCCCGCCCCCGACGGCCAGCCGCCCTCGCTCCTCCGGCAGGCGAAAGACCCCACTGGAGGGGCCGCCTTGCACTGACCCCTCCCCGCCGCCGCCAGGGCCACGAGCGGACCCCCTCCCTCCCTCCCCCCGTCGCTTACCTGGGGGGCCTCAGGCGCCGGAGCCTCTCCGCCGCGGCCCCGCGCTTCGTCCCCGCCGGCCGCGCCAGCCGTGCCGGGGAGGCTTCTGGGGGCTCCTCCCGCCCCCCCCCCCCCCGCCGGCCACTCCGCCTCCCAGGCAGGCAGGCAGGGGGCGGGCATCGCGGGGCGGGGGTGGCGCAAGGACTCGGCTCCTGCTCCTGCCGCCGCCGCCGCCTTGGCTGGGCCGGGGGGTCGACTCCGCCGGCCAAGCCAGCCGCCCCCGGCCCCTCGGAGGGAGAGAAGGCAGCCAGGCAGGCAGGCAGCCGCGCCGGGCGGGCAGCAGCCATGGGGGACCAACCCCCCCCCCCCCCGGGACTTGAATCAACCACCACCAAAGGACCCCCCCCCCCCCGACTTTGCCCCGACGAGTGGGCCACGCAGGGATTTTTAAGCGGGCTTTTAGGGAGTCTCATGAGCCTGGGGCACCGGCCAGCTCTTGGAGGGGCTGAGCACCCCCCCACCCCCCCAGCAGGCCAGGGTCTCTCCCTCCTCCGCTGCAAGGCCAGCCCCGGGAGCCTCCCGCGGGAGTCGGACTGGAGGAGCCGTGGCTGGACGGAGACGCCGCGCTGACTCCTGGACCGCCGAGAGCCCAGCAGCCTCCTTCGCCTCGCGACACTTGCCAACGCCAGGCGGGGGCAATCCCTGGAGATTTGGGCAGCCCAGCCTGGGGAGGGCAAGGCTTAGGGAGGGGCTCGTGCCATCGAGGCCGCCTACCACAGCAGCCATTTCTTCAGGGAAACTGATTCTGGAATCAGGAGATCCGTTGTGATTCTGGGAGGTCTCCAGGCCCCACCTGGAGGCTGGCAACGGTACGGAGTGGTCAGCTAGCTCCATCCCATCGATATCCTGCCTTTCCTCCCAGGATTGCTCCCCCCCTTCCGTGTTATCCGCACAACAACCCCATGAGGTAGACCAGTTTACACCACACTGAGGCATGTCTGGGAAGCTCATAAGCAGCTCACAAAGGCAACAAGCCCCCCACCCCTGGTCATAGGTCCCTACCCTTTAGTGTTTAGAGACACACTGCGGTACACTGCCTCTGAAACAGGAGGTTCCATTGAGCCATTCGTGCTGCATGAAATCGCTAGCTCCCCCAAATAGCCGTTTTCACAACAGTGGCCGCAGCCACCACGTCTCCTGGCTAACCGTTGTTCCGCTCTGATTTTTCTTTATGGACATAATTTGTCATCTGCCTTCCTTGAGGGACTCAAGGCAGATAACACAAAAGTGAGTCGATCCAGGCCACAGAATGGGCCGTTCGAAAAGCAAGGAAAGAAGGTTTGCGTTTCAGAACTCTGAAAATGGAGCTGAGACAAAGCCTAGTTCAGGAACCCATCCAGTACTGTGTGCCACAAAAGCACCCCTGAGCATGCACAGAGTGTCCTTCAGCAAGAAAGCGCTCCAGAGCTGCCTCCCGGCCCTCCCTTCGGCCTGGCTGCCCACTCGGAGCAGCCACCTGCGCACCTCTCCCGGCCGCTCTGCAGGTTCTGGAGCTGCCCCAGTCTGCTGCCCACCACGGGGTCCCACTGGGGCCTGCCTCTCACTCCTCCAAGGTGGCCAACCATCCCAGAGCCATGCCGTGCCCACCTAGGGGAGGGCCAGCTTGCCTTGCAAGGGGGGCACCAGGCTGGGTAAAGCCCCTTGAGAGCCCTGCTCCAGGGTGAGAGGCGCCTCGGGTCTGGAGCCAGCTCCCCCCCATGGCAGACCAGTGAGGGTCCATTTAGTCCAGCATCCTGTCTCCCACAGTGGCCAAGCAGTTCCCCTGGAGGGACAACAGGGCATAAAAGAGGCCGAGGCCTTCCCCTGAGAAGAACCTCAGAAGAGCCGTGCTGGGTCAGACCAGTGAGGGTCCCTCTAGTCCAGCATCCTACCTCACACAGTGGCCAACCAGTTCCTCTGGAGGGCCAACAACAGGGCACAGAGACCACGGCCTTCATAAGAACCTCAGAGGAGCCCTGCTGGGTCAGACCAATAGTCCATCTAGTCCAGCATCCTGTCTCACACACTGGCCAGCCAGTTCCTCTGCAGGGCCAACAACAGGGCAGAGAGGCCGAAGTCTTCCTCTGATGTTGCCTCCTGGCTCTGGGATTCAGAGTTTTAGTGCCTCTGAATGTGGAGGTTCCCCTCAGTCACCATGGCTAGGAGCCACTGATTAGACTTCTCCTCCATGAATCTGTCTAATTCCCTTTTAAAGCTGTCTATTGCTGTGGCCATCCCTGCATCCTCTGGCAGCAAATTCCGCATTTGAATCACTCGCTGTAAGGGTTACAAGAGACTAAACCGGCCACAAAGAGTGCCGAGAGGGACCCTCCACCCCCACTCAAGCACTCTGACCTCTGTGAGTGAGCCTCGCCAGAGCTTCGGTAGACTTCGGCACAAAAAAATGGAGTTTGCTTCGCTATTTCTGCACACTCCTGTTGACTGTGCGGGAGAGGCTAAATGGCCAGCTTTGTACTCCCTACATCTGGGAGTCCCGGTTAAATGTTAAACGTTTGCCTGCTCCTCAGGAAGCCTGCTGGTGCCCCATAGTCTGTTGCTTCGCCCAGGGAGGTCCTGCCCCACTCCCAGATGGGCGGGGGCTGTCGAGAGGCACCAGAGCCCGAATTATCTGATTAGATAACATGGCTACTTTCGTAGCAGTCATTTTGGCAGAAAGGCAAATACCTAAACAGTAAGTAATTGTAACATTTATTTTAGTCATGATATCATTTTTCTGCACAATTAACTTTGTGCCTCACTTGCTTTGCCCTTATTACAGCTCTGGTAGGCACTTTGCATGTGCCCAGAGTGGCTCCATTTGCCTCCCGCAGGTCCTGCTGTCCAAGGCAAAGGGTTACAAGGCAGATTCTAAGTCCAGGCGCAGGGGAAGGCCCGGCCAGAGAGCTCTGCAGAGGGCCAGCTGGTGCCAGCAGAAGCCCTCTGGTCAGGGGTGCTCTGATATCAGAGGAGGGATGTGGGGGGCAGGACAGCTGCCCTAGGCCCTGCAGAATGAGTTTTCCCCACCCACCTGCCAGTGCTGCCCTGGGCGTGGGGTGCTTGCCTCAGCCATCCCTGGCATTGCACCCCAGCCAGTTTGGTATAGTGGGTAGGAGCATGGACTCTAATCTGGGAGAACTGGTTTGATTCCTCACATCTCCACATGCAGCTGCTGGTGTGACCTTGGGTCAGTCATAAGTTCCTTCCGAGCTGCTCTCTTGGGAACAGTTCTCTCGGGGCTCTCTCAGCCCCACCTGTCTCACAGGGTGTCTGTTGTGGGGAGGGAAAGGAGATTGTAAGCCACTCTGAGACTCCTACAAGAAGTGAAGAATGGGGTATAAGTCCAATTTCCTCCTCCTTCTCCTCTTCTTCATCTTCTGATAGGGGGGGGGCTTCCTCTGCTCACCAAGAACGGGAGACAGAGGAATCTGCTGCTCAGGCTGGGGGGGGGGGGGGCTGGCTCAGCTAGCTGGGCCCTATTGAGGGGTGAGGAGCACCTGAAGCCCAGGAAAGGTGCATCAAAAAATTTTCAGCAGCTCCTCCCTAAAATGCAGTAGCAAAAATATATAATGAAGCATAAAGCAAGTGCTTCAGTTGCCCCTTAGGGACTTCATACCTTCTCCTATCCCCTGGCAAAGAAAGCAAGGCCAAACATGAAGTTTTAAAGCAAAGTTTGAGTCCAGGGGCACCTTTAAGACCGACAGTGTTTTATTCAAGGTACAAGCTTTCGTGTGCATGCACACTTCCTCGGATACATTGAAATGGAAGTTAACAGTCCATACGTATAGGCACAGGCTGAACAGCAAATCAGCATAGACCATGTTTTAACAGACGCAAAGACCAAACAGGAATAAAAAAACTAGGTTTATATGGCCACTGTTAACTGGGGAGGGGACGACACAGTGAAGCAAATCTGTCAGAATAGGAGACTAATGTGTAAATGTACTCTTCTTAATTGTGGGGTGCTAAGAGTAATTAATTGAGATCCTGTTGTTACACTCCACTTGTCTCCTCTCAGGGACGGAACTAACTAACAGCATCCTTTTCTCTGCGGTCAGTGCATCTGTTAAAACCCTTTCATTATCGTGTATGTATGCTAATCTGCTGTTCTCCTTCTTGCCTCTATGTACAGGCTGTTAATTTCCGTTTCAGTGTCTCTGCAGAAGTGTGCACGGACATGAAAGCTCATGCCTTGAATCCAGCTTTGTTGTTTTTAAAGGTACCGCTGGACTCGGACTTAGTTCTGCTGCTTCAGACCAACCCGGCCGCCCGCCTGGATCTGTCTTCGTGACCTCCTAACAAGAGCGTTTCTTTTTAAAAAGTGGCAAATAGCGCCATCTGCTGGCAGAACCCAAAAGCACAACCCAATCTTGCTCACTTTCAGAGGTCTGTCGTGAAACAGGGAGATTTAAGTCCAGCCAGCCCCTTTGAGACTGGCAAGAGCTTCCGGGTCTGAGCTTTTGAGATTCAAAGCTCCCTTCATCAGACAGGAGGAGAACTGTATCAGACTAAGGGACCGTTGACTCTCAAAAACTCAGGCCCTGAAACTTTTGCTGGTCTCTCTAAAGTGCTGGTCTCTCTAAAGTGCCCCTTCCTGTTTAGCATCCAGGCTTACTAAAGCCATTTTCGTAAGGGAACATGGCGGGGAGGTAAAGCCACCCCACCCAACACACCCATAAGGGCTTACTGCTGAGCCCCGTGGCCACGTGGAGGCGTTTGCATCATTGACTGTTTCTTCTCCAGAAGAGGTGGCACCTCGGAGGCCAGACGGCAACCACTAAAGAGGAGGGGCAGGCTGGGCCCATCTGCGGCCAGTGGCCAGCAAGGGCAAGCAGCATTCCTCAAGCACGGGCTCCAACACAGTTGCTGTGGCTGCCTGCAAAACATGCTTGGGCCCCACTCGATTTTGGGAGTTTTTAGGCAGGTCCAGGATTTGTTATAGGAACTGAGGAACAGACCAACATGATCTATGTGCCTTACAAAAGAAGGGCATGCACAGACTCACTTGCCATGTAAAATGCATCGAGTGCTGCTAAGATACTGGAACGGCCACTGGCATGAATGGATTTTGGAGGGGTGGTGTGTCTTTGGTGTAGTGGATAAGTGCATGGGAGAACCGGGTTTAATTCCCCACTCCTCCCCTTGCACCTGCTGGATGACCTTGGGCAAGCCACAGTTCTTTCAGAGCTGTTCTTGAAAAAGAGCAGGTTCTGTCAGAGCTCTCTCAGCCCCACCTACCCCACAGGGTGTCTGTTGTGGGGAGGGGAAGCGACAGGAGTTTGTAAGCCGCTCTGAGACTCCTTCGAGTAGTGAAGGGCAGGGAATAAATCCAATCTCTTCTTATTCTTCCTCAGCAGCCACAAGTTCCTGGCTCCGCATCCTAGGAGAAAAAACCCTCTGACAACATTGGGGTCAAAGGCAGAGTGGTTATCACCAGGATAGGGGTTTTGGGGGGGGGGAGCCCACCCCCCAAAAAAGCTGAGTGAACTTGGGCTGCTAAACAAGCACACCGCTCCCCTCCCCCCGCAATTCTCCGACAAGAAGCTCAGTTCTGCAGTTTGTGTAAGTTAAGCAGCTTAGAAAGTGACCACCTCCTCTTCTTTTGCATAGGTTGTTCTGCCATTTTTATTATTTTACATAATGGATTCTTCTCTCGCTAATCTTCTCTGGTGACCCATTTGGTTTCCGCACATATTGCTCTCTCACATCCAGCATAGGAGGACAAAAGGAAATATTTCCTTACACAACAAATGATTAACATGTGGAATTCACTGCCAGAGGATGTCGTAATGGCCACAGGCATAGACGGCTTTAAGGGACAGATTCGGGGAGGACAGGTTGATCAGTGGCTTCTGAGGCACCGTGACTCAAGGGAACCACTGCTGGTGCTGAAGGACTTTGCACTGTCTCTTAGCCTCAGATTTCAGAGGGGGACTATAGAGAGTCAGAAGGATAGATAGACCAGGACCTTGAACATCCTTCCTTTCTACTGCTCTGATGCTATTCCTTGGATGTGTAAATTGCTCTTCCTTCCTCCTGGCTGACACGTTTGCACTCTTCCCCTTTTTGGCATCATGAGGGCAGGACAGATCTCCTGCATCTCCATCCATCCTAGCTAGACTAGGTTAGTATCTTGCTCCTATCCTGTCTAAAATGGAGTTCCTTACAACAGAGGACCTGTATTAGTTTTGCAGAGGTAAAAGAGGCTCTGTGTGTAACTTTGTCTCTTGGCAGCACACACACAAACCACAGAGACTCTGCTGTGTTAAGCTTCTTGAGCACTCAGCTAACCCAAAATCCCTTCAAGCCCCACGTACAGCCGCAGTCCACCTCTGAATCCCAGTGCCTGGAGGTAACATCAGGGGAAGACCGTGGCTTCTGCCCTCTGTTGTCAGCCATCCTGAGGAACTGGTCAGCCAATGTGTGACAAGGCGGGCTGCTGGAGTAGATGGACCCTCACTGGTCAGATCCAGCAGAGTACTTCTGAGGTTCTTAATATACCCTCACAATAATGGTCCACAAAGTTACTTGGATAAATCCTTAGGCACTGTGGTCTATACTACTGTGTCGAGGTTGCTATAAATTAGATCCCGCTATATACATTTGGGGCCGTGGTGGCTCAGAGGTTAAGACGTTGAGCTGCAGACCAGAAGGTTGGTGGCTCGGCAGTTCGAGACCTGAGTGCCACGTGACGGAGTGAGCTCCTGTCTCTGGCCCCAGCTCCCACCAACCTAGCAGTTTGAAAGCAAGAAATTGCAAGTAGATAAATAGGTACCACCACTTTGGTGGGAAGGTAACAGCGTTCCATGCATCTCGGCGTTTAGTCATGCCGGCCACATGACCACGGAGAAGTCTTCGGACAGCGCTGGCTCTTCAGCTTGGAAACGGAGATGAGCACCGCCCCCTAGAATCAGATTCGACTGGCTTTCGAGCAAGGGAAACCTTTACCTATATATACACTTGCCTCATTTAATGTGTCGTGTTAATGATTTGCTTTGCTTCCGTTTGTTTTTTTTAAAAATCCCTGGTTGGTTCTACCACCCAAATCCTATTGCATGGTTTACTGAATGTCCCATCCGGTCAAATGTCTTGACTCACTCTGTGTGATCTGCCTAAAATCCCAGTGAGAACGGCCGACCACAAAGAGGACAAGCAAATAAATCATCAGGGCCAGACTGGGCTTCTAAAAGTAAAATTACCCAGGACCTCTGGGAAGCCGAGCTGCGTACCTGATGCCACAATCTGCAACTGCAGAGCAGTGGGGGGGGGGGGGCACTGCTCCCTTTAAGCTGCGGAGTCTTGTGCGCAAAAATTGTACTTTGTGAGCTCCTGGCATTAAAGTTGTGAGCGAGCAATTTGGCTGCTGCATACATTAGTTTGCTCCGGAGCCATCCTTCCTGAACTAAGACAAAAAATCTGTGAGCTGGAGGCTAAAAAACTGAGCTAGCTCACACTAACTCAGCTTAGAGGGAACACTGGTGGTGGGCATCTGGGCGTTTTAATACCATACGGGGACTGGCAAACTGTTGTCTTTGGTAGACCGAGCAAATTCCACCAATAAATTCCAAGACACAGCCCTATACGTGCCCTCCTTAGACTTTATTTTTTGTCCCCCCCCCCCCCCCCCCCCACATTGCTACTCCAAAAATAAAACCGTCAGGCTCTGATGGGCAGAAGACCACTTCCGAAGGCCTCAAATGGTTCTTGCATCTCGGAAAAAGAGCATCTCTTAAAAGTGAACAGGTAAAAATGACAGGTAGTTTTCAGCCGGAGCCAGTTATCCCTGAAGAGGAGAGACCCATTTGGACCCCTAGGAGGTTAAGCACTTCATTTTGGAAAGGTCTCTGAAGGCTGGTTCCTGGGCAGCACACGCACGCGCCCACGCCCACGCACGCCCACGCACCCATCCGTCTGGAGAAAGGCTTGCTGGTGCACACTCGATGAAGCTCCCAGATGCCGGCAGGCAAGGCCGTTGTGCAGTGACCTTCTTGGGCAGCCCAAATATACAGAGGTTAGAGGAAGACACCGTCTTACTGGGAAAATAGAGTAAGGCAAGATTGCGGTGGTGCCCATTTGCTAAGCATTATCCCCAGACTTCCCTTGTTCCCCCAAGACCAGTTTTAAATAAATCTACTAGGCAAAGGCTACAAAAAGAGTTCTCAAGTTCTGGCTCTTGAATGGAGAGGACAGCTCTTTCAGGAAGGCCCAGAGAGACTGCGGGGAAAGCCCCATGCTGCTGCTGCTGCAGGAGTGGGAAAGCAACCCTGGAGAAGGGCAGTGCAGGCTGAGGGCCCACAGTGACTTGGTGGTCTCGCCCAGGGAAAGCAGGCGGCCTCCTCTGTGCCTGGCTGAGACGGGGCGGACCCCCTCAGGCCTTATAGTTCAGCTCAGCGTTCATCTTTGTGTACATCTCGTAAATGGCGTCCAGGATGGGCGTCACTTTCGTTAGGAACTGGTGGATCTTTTCCAAGGTCTCCTCCTCCTTCACCTCCTTGCCCATTTCTAAGGCTTTCAGCAAGTCCGACTTGTAGGGGAGGGCGTACACAGAGCCCTGCAGCGGGGAGGGGAGAGAAAATTCGGTCGGGATCCCTTGGCATGCCTGCACGGGACGGCCCCACCCCCCCGGGACTGGAGCGGATTCAAAAGGCGGGCGAAGTGAGGATAGCCCTAAACCACCCACACAGGATCAGATCCTAAAAGGGGCTGCAAAAAGGCGTAGGGTTATTCTGTCCCCCCAGATAATTATGACCCCCCCCCCATTGCCTGGCAGCGCTGGGCACTGACGATACACGGCACGTGAGGCGCTGTGTGCACTTTTGTTGTAAGGGGCATAGATGTCGGTCTATTCCTCAATCCCTCATGAAATAAGAAGATACCACCCCACATGTCCTTCGGGATCTTCAGCTGAAATGGTCAGGCAGACTGGCTGGGCAGGGAGAGAGGGAAGGGAGTTCTGGGCATGTACAATTCATTACAGCTGTGGAACTCACTGCCACTGGATGGTACGGGCCAGGTAAACACGCACATGCATGGATGGCAGGCATAAGATGAAGCATTCTGAGAATCCTAGTCAGCGGGAGAATTGCGCTGGATGCCAATTCGGGCGAGGCAGCAGAGGGGGAGGGGGGAGGGGTGCAACAGCCATCCAGAAGTTTCCGTGCTTTGCTTTTGCCCTGCCCAGGACTGGGACATGTACATGAAGTCAGCAAAAGCACACACAATTAAGGCATTATACAGGTCATATCACACACACACACACACGCCCCTAAGTCCTGGAGTGCAGAATTTCTTTGGCCCTGTGGGGTAAATATTGATCTGGCCTAGAGGCATAAACTGAGAACTTGTCTCAGACGGCTGCTCTTGGCACCGCCAGCCAGAACACAAACCTCTTTGGTCCACAATGGAATTCTGGGGCTTCCAAAGAGTGAGGAGGGCTTAGGCCAATGGGCCCCAGCATGGAAAGCCGTGGGCGCTGGCCAGCTCCTTGCCTGAGGCTTCCCAGGTGTTTTTCGAGGCTGGGACAGGGTGAGGTGGGGCTTTTGCCACCCAGGGCTCCTGACTGGCACCCTGTCAAGCAGCGTTGACCATCAGAGGTGGGCATAACACTTTGACACCTCCAACACTTTGCAGTTGCCTCCCTGTCCTCTGGCAGCCATTTTGAGGCCGTCTCTCCTTCCTGCGGCAGCCGCTCTATTAACGTGCCCCCCCCCCCCGGTGACAGAATGCGAACGGTGCCCACGGGCTCAAAAGGGCTGGGAACCTCCAGCCTACGCCGCTGAGCCTTACACTCGCGTATCCTCAGTGCCTGCGGCAATTCCTGGAGGGGGCAGGGGCTGCAAAGTCCCGTGAGCCCCCTCCCCCAGTCTGGCTCAGCCCAGCCCTCCCTTTGGAGACTCACCAAGAAGAGCTTCTGCAGGATCCAGCCGTGGTACTTCCGCAGGGCCATCTCGTAGGCTTTGGTGGCGTTGACCCGGATGAGGTTGGGGTTGTCTTCGTCCCTCTCGCCGTCACACAGGCTCTGCAGCAGCACCTGGATGAACTTTAGGCCCCTGCACCCGGCCGGGGGGGGGGGGGGCAGAACAAGGTCAGGCTGTGGGAAAGAGCAGGGCCCTGGAAAAAGCTGCCCCCCTCCCCAGCTCTCGCTTGCCCCCTCCAGCCCAAACAGCCAGTGAGCCCCCCACCTGGGACGGGGGGGGGGGGGGGGGAAGAGCCACAGACCCTCTCTAGTCCACATGGAGGAGGGCGCAGCCAAGGCACCTTCTCCCAGGTGAGCCGGTCCACCCATTCAGAGCTGTCTTCCGGAAAGCCTCTCCGGACAGGATTGTTTCCCAGGCTATGCCTGGACTCACCAACTGGCTCCCTGTTTGTCTGGGTCAGACCTTGCCAGATTGATCCACGCAAGGGCCACCTCCAGACTGGGCCAGTGCAATTTGCTCTACGTAGCGCTACCCCTGAAAATGCTTTGGAAACTGCAGGGGGTCCAGAATGTAGCTGCCAAGCTGCTGACCAGACCTCCAGGGTCAGCTCACGTGACTCCAGTTCTGCAGCTGCGGCACTGGCCGCTACCCATCAGCCTCCAGATCCACTACAAAGTGTTGGCGTTGACCTTCAAAGCCCTAAATGGTCTGGGACCCTCATACCTATGGGACTGCCTCTCCCATTACAGCCCCCCACGCTCCCTTCAGTCATCGTCCAGGGGCCTCTTGCAGGTACCTGGCCCTAGGAAGGATTGGCTAGCAGTCACCAGGGGAAGGGCTTTCTCAGTGATGGCCCCTACCCTGTGAAATGTATTCTTGGATGACCCCCGTGCCCTGCTGGACTTGCTTAGTTTCTGCAGGGCATGCAAGGCCGAATTGTTTAGGTTGGCCTTTGGAGGATAATCCATACATTTGGGCTGTTTTAATAGTTGTTTTACCTGATTGG
Source organism: Lepidodactylus listeri (assembly GCA_029233225.1). Taxonomy (NCBI): domain Eukaryota; kingdom Metazoa; phylum Chordata; class Lepidosauria; order Squamata; family Gekkonidae; genus Lepidodactylus; species Lepidodactylus listeri. Next base: position 2,598,854 of record JARCFY010000013.1, on the reverse strand, counting down.
TTTTAAGGCCCTTCAGGTGAGTGGCGACTAGAAAAAAATCTGATAAATAAATAAAGTACAAATAATAAAATAAATTATACATATTGTCTGAGTTTTGGTAGTTTTTAACTTCTTTGTTAGAATATTGCTTAAATGTTGTAAGTTGCCGTGAGTCCCTTTGGGTGAGCAGTGGTTTCTAAACTCTAATAAACAGAGCAAACCCACGGCGGGATCCCAGCCAGGCCCGGGCCCTCTCAGCTCTGCCTCTGGCACCAGGGGAACTCTGCCCAGATCAGCCGGCTTTTGGCACCACTTCAGCACCAGCGGCCACTTCCCCCTTCCCTTTGCCCTGCAAGAGAAGCAAAGGAAGGTCTCCACGTCACCTTTTCAGCCACATGAGCGCCAAGGTGGCCCCAACTTTCGGCCAAGCGGAGCCATACATCTCCTTCTCCGCTTCCAGGATGTTCTGCAGCGTTTTAAACCTGGTCGGATTGGACTCATAAACAGCTCGGATTTTCTGAAAGGGAAACAAACAGAACCAGTCGGCCCCAAACGGCTCTTGACACCTCGCTGACTGTTATGGGCGGGGGAAAGAGTCCCTCTGAGGCCAGATCTGCCATCCTGCCTCTTCCCGTCTCCTCTCCTCCGGCACCCAAATGCTGTGTAGCTGCAGGAGCGCATGGGGAGGGTGGGCCTCTGCAGCAGAACACAGCCTCCGGTCGTGAGGGGAGACAGCAGCCACGGCGTGTTTGGGCCCCAGCCTCAGAGACGCACACCACACCCACCCACCCTGAAACTTGGGTGCTGAAGCTGAGATGGGCTCCCCATCACCCACCCACCCATTTCTCAAAGGCGCCAGAGCTCACCTACCTTAATGTTACCAGTTAGATCGGCTTTGACGGGCGCATACACAATTGGGGTCCCCAAGCAATCTGGAAGAGAAGAGAGCCCATCTCGAATCAGTGCGGCCCATCATGGAAAGCAGAAGAGATTGGACTTATATCCTGCCTTTCACTACCCAAGGGAGCCTCAGAGCGGCTTACAATCTCCTGTCCCTTCCCCCTCCCCACCACAGACACCCTGTGAGGTAGGTGGGGCCGAGAGAGCTCTGACAGAAACTGCTCTTTTTCAAGAACAGCTGTGCCAGAGCTATAGCTTGCCCAAGGTCATCCAGCAGGTGCAAGTGGAGGAGTGGGGAATCCAAATTGGGATGCCAGAAAGGAGCTTTGCAATAGTTTGATGTACAAACACTTTTTTAGCTGCTGGCACGTACTGATTACCCTTAGTGTAATAAAACCGCGTAAGTGCAAGCACACAACAGTTCGCAGCTTTAATTGCCTCTGTTCTGTGCGTTGCCCAGCTAAATTTGTGATGAAAGTTCGCCCCCAGATATTTAAAGCTCTTGACCTGCACAATTGTTTTACCCCTTATACTCCAACTCTTAGTGGGGAATCAAGCCCAGTTCTCCCAGATTAGAGTCCGTGCACTTAACCACTACACCAAGCTGGACACCAGTCCCTTCCCATTCCCCAGGCCAATGGGACAGGAATCCAATTTGGGCTGGACTGGAGCATGTGCACGGGGGTTTGGGCCCTCGCTGACCTTTTGGGGTTCCCTGAGCACACTGATGTACCAGCCTGCCCTGACTCTGGGGCCACAGAAGGCCTGGGGGAGGCCTTTGCCCCTGATAATGGCTTCAGTGCTGCGACTGATGTCAGTTTCTGAGCAGCATCACTTGGATCAGTTCGAGCATGAATGAGCATGATGCAGCAGACAGAACACCAGAGAGCAGGCCTCGGATCCACCCTCCACCATGACCTGGGGCCAGTCTGCTTCCCACAGCCTCAACTGACACAGCAGGAGTGCGGCGGCGATGGTGTGTGTGTGGGGGGGAGATACTAAAACTGACCCGGCAAAGGTGTGCCAGCCTCCGCCTTTGAAAGAAAGGAAAGTGCACCAACGTAGTGAAGCAAGAAACCCGATGCAAGGAGGGCAGGATGATCAGGCCACCCACCCACAGTTAGAGTCCCTGGAAACAGAGACGCCGCCTCTCCCCAGACCTGCTCCCATCTTCCACCCGGCGGCTTTTCAGCCCAAACTAGTGGCTCCCAAAGGGTCTGAACAGACATCTTAAAACGTACCAATGTTAATCACAAAATAATTTCAGCAGGCGCTTAAAGGTGCGGGAGGAGGGGGTGTTCACACACACACACACGAGCACCCACGGAGCTCCTTCCCCCTGCTTTGGACCATCCATCAAGGTCAGTCTTGTCTGCTCAGAGAGGGTCTCAGGTGGAGGTCTTTCACAGCACCTCCCACTTGATCTTTTTTTTAAAAAACTGGAGATGTTGGGGATTGAACCTGTTACTTTCTGCATGCCAAGAAGACACCCTACTGCTGAGCCATGCCCCCTCCCTATATCCTCAGGGGTCTCAAGCAGATGGAGGTCTTTCACACATCACCTCCTGGCTGGTCCTTCCAACTGGAAATGCTGCCGGGGATCGAGCCTGGGACCTTCTGCATGCCAAGCAGGTGTTCTGCCAGAGAGCCACAGCCCTTCCCCACCGTTCTGAGCGAGGCAGGATGCAGGGGTGTCTGCCCGCTATCTTTTCCCCCACTGGCCTTGAGGGCGGTACAAGTAAGTACTGATGCGCGCCGTGCAGGCCTTTTTCACCCCCTCGCCCGCACACAAAGAAGCGCTTTCACTTGTGGCACCCAAGTCCTTCAGACGACAGACAGCCCCAACAGGCATACCTCTAAGCGCTTCAGAAACATTCTCAGGCTCTATGAGTTCCTCACCATAACCAGAAGTCCCACAGTTCCCCACCTCTGCAATGCTGCAACAGCTCACCGCATCCCACAACCGCTGTCAGGTACTTGGAGAGTGCTTCAAAACCCGTCTGCCCAGCTAAATGCCAGCAGGGCTGCCAGTGACGGAACAGCCCACGAGAAGCAGCCCTGCGCTGGGCCCTCAAAGCAGCCTTTGTGGGGGGAGCAAAGAGAACGGCTGGACTCATTTCCAGGCACAATAGCCGGTATTGTGAATCAGGGGACAAAACAGGACTGGCCATTGTCTTCTGGACACGTTTGCTTCTGTGGCAGAATCGCTGGGGGAGGGGGAGGGATCGCTTCATGCAAAGCAGGGACCATCCTCCGGGGTTTGGGGACCTTGTGCTGTCACTGTGGAGGAACACACCCCGGGGAACATCCAAAACAGACCAGCCTCCCCACCCCCCATCATCAGTCCATCTCCAAGAACCAGAAAAGGCCCCCCCCTCTCTTTCCCCATCCATGCACCGGGCTTTGTGAAACACCCACACAGCTGGATCAGACCAGCGGTCCATCTAGTCCAGCACGCAGTTTCATACAGTGGGAAACCCACTGCCCCCGAGGGCCCACAAGTGGGTGCTGAGGCCGAGGCCCTGGTTGGCCTTGTCTCCTGTCAGGGGATTGCAGAGGCTGACTGCCTCTGAATGTGGAGGCTCCTTTTCCTCACCATGACCAGCAGCCACCGATGGGCCTCTCCTCCATGGACCTGTCCAGCCCCCTTTCAAAGCCATCTGTGCCCGTGGGGCTTGGCCCAGGCTGGTCTCACTCAGGAGCCATACAGACACACACTCACCCCAGCTCACAGAGAGCAGCCTCAGACAGCCTCCTTTAGTAGGAAGACACACTCCACCATTTTTCACTGAGCGGCTTGTTTTCCCAGGGCCGTGACCCTGAGGCAAGAGGAGACGCAGCCTGCCATGCTCCCGTTTTCCCAGTTCAAGTTCAGTGACCGTAGCCCTGCTCTGCCGGTGCTTGCCTGTGCAGGTCTCCCCAAGCGATGCCCCCTGCCCCGGCAGTTGCTGAGGCCGCTGAGGGGTGGGCAGGGTGCTCCCCTTCCCCTCCCCTCCCCTCCCTTGGCCTGCTTCTGCAAGGCAGCCATTCAAACCCTGAGCAAAACATGTGCGGGAAATGGCCCTGCCTGCAGAGAGAGGCCCCCGAAGGGCCAGCTGTGTCGGAGCCTGGCTCTTTGGCACCAGAGACACAAACCCAAGTCGGCTGCCAGCTTCCCGAGCAAGGCCAGTCGTGGGGGGGACCTCCAGTTTGGTGTAGTGGTTAAGTGCGCGGACTCTAATCTGGGAGAACCGTGTTTGATTCCCCACTCCTCCACTTGCACCTGGCTGGATGACCTTGGGCAAGCCATAGCTCTGTACCAGCTGTTCCCTCAAGGACAGCTTGGGAAAGAGCTCTCTCAGCCCCACCTACCTCACAGGGTGTCTGTTGTGGGGAGGGGAAGGGAAAAGGAGTTTGTAAGCCGCTCTGAGACTCCCTTGGGGAGTGGAGGGCGGGGTATAAATCCAATCTCTTCTTCTTCTTCTTCTTCCTTCCAGAAGCCACCTACAGGCCCAGAGTTCCTGGTAAACGACCCCCACCAAGCAGAAACCACCAGCAGCTGCACAGCTCTCCAGCCAAGGGCTTGGCTGCTCGAATGACCGCGTGATGGGACAGGAGGACACGGAAGACGGAGTCCACACACACCTCCTGGAGGGGACGCTGGACCTCAGAAGCCAGCTACTGCCTCACCAATCACCCAAGGCACCTGGACTGGCCTACAGAGAATAGATGCCAGCAGAGGAAACCACCCGAGTGGTGTCAAGACTGGGAGATGCGTCAAGGGAAGGCCGTGAACTCGCGAGAGTGGCTGCAGATCCTGCCAGAGGGGGGAGCCCTTCACCCCCCGCCCCCAACCTCAGCCCAGTCCAGGTGAGGTTCAAGCAGAGAGCCAGGCCTGAACCCAAAGCGGCCTGCTTTCCAGCTCAACTGGTCTGTCAAGCCGGTCCGACAGGAGCCTGGATTGAAGCCGCCATGGGTGACATCACCAAAGTGAGGCAATCCGTTCTCCTGCCAGGTTGCAAAAGGAAGAAGCGGACCAAGCAGGGTGTAGGAAGAGCCCAGGGGTAAATGCCAGGGAGGGAGTTCGAGAAGTTCCCTTGATGATGCAGCTCATTGTGAAACGCCTCGGGATCTCAATGGCTGATCCTCCTTTTGCTCCGGTTTCCCTGCTGCAAGCCTTCCTTTCTTCCCCGTCCTGAGAAAAGACAGACTGAGAAGGGCCTAATAAAGCCCACAGAGGCATGCAGGGAACTGGAGAGCCAAGAGATCGGAAGGGGGAGGAACGGGGCAGGGGGGTTCCTTCTGTTTTGGCCGTCCCACAGCCAGCCCCTGGCCTGGCCTGGCCTGCCTCCAATGCTCCCCTGGCACCTGGAATCCAACAGCCAGTTAGCACTGCTCATCAGAACCCGGGGCGGGGGGGGGGGGGGGGGGGGGGGAGAGCAGCACCCTGTCCTTTCATGGGTCTCCTTAAAGACTAGACCCTCCCTGGAGCTCTGGAAGAGCAGTTGATGGAGTCAGACAACCTTCATTTGCCATATATATCAGAAGTTGTACAAAAGGTTTCACACACAGTTTTCACACCGGTCCAAATTTCACCCTCTTATCTAGACCAAAGGAGAATTCTGGGGCAGGAGCCACGGGGAAGGGGGGGGGGGGACACATCAACCGACATCACTCTTGGGGAGGGGAACGTCCCACCACAGAGAAAGGCAGACTGCGAGCAACCCAGAATGACCCAGAAGAAGCCCTCTGGAAGCTCCCCTCCGCACAAGCTCCACAGAACCGGCCGGCCTGTTTTTAGAAGCCGAGATGAAACCACAGGCTGAGGTCGGCCCTATGGAAGCGTCGCTACCCCACCGTGGGAGCAGCCTGGCTCAGGGTTTGAGAGGGCTGCCTGGGAAGAGAGGGGGCAGACCTCACAATCCACCTCCTCAGGGGCACCTCTGGTTGAGAAGCATGGCCTCTCCCTCCGGTGCTCTTGCCCGAGAGCTCAGAGACAGGAGACACAAACACCTGCTGTGGCACACCGCGCCCTCGGCTCTGCCTCCTGGCTGTTCTCTCAGGGGCAGTTCTGGAAAGAGCTCTCTCAGCCCCCACCTACCTCCCAGGGTATCTGTTGTGGGGAGGGGAAGGGATTGTAAGCCGCTCTGAGACTCCTTTGGGCAGTGAAGGATGGAGTATAAGTCCAATCTCTTCTTCTACCCAGCATCTGGCATGCAGAGGCAGACTGCCTCTGAAAATGGAGGTTTAATTTTGCTAATACTTTAGGGAGAGAGAGAGAGAGAGAGCTGCTGCTTAAGGTCATAAGAACGTGAGAGGAGCTCTGCTGGATCAGGCCCAAGGTGGGAGGGACCCTGGCTCAGTGGCAGAGCCTCTGCATCTCCGGTTCAACCCCCAGCAGCTCCAGGCAGGAGGTGATGGGAAAGGCCCTGGAGAGTCTCTGCCAGTCTGAGGAGGCAACACCGACTTCGATGGATCAAGGGTCTGACTCAGGATGAGGCCGCTCCATGTGTTCATGTGTCCACCTAGATCCGAACTCTCATTCCCCTGGCTGGGCAGGTGCCCTCAGGAAGCCCACAGGTAGGAGACGAAGGCAGTAGCCTTCCCCACAGCTGCCCCTGACGAAGGGAGCGCTGACTCGCCAAGGCCGGGGCTGGAGTGCCCGCTGGTGGTGGACTGAACTCCCGCCTTGTGCTGCAGTAAGACTAACCTGGCTGTCCATTTGGAGCGACCCCCAGCACTGGGTCCCCCATGGCGTCTGATCTCTCAATGCCGGGGCCTACTTGGAGAAGGCAGACCGGTCTGAGGTTTACCTGGAAGTCCTTTCTTGCATCACAGATGAGTGGGGGCCAGGGGGTCGTTACCCAGCAAGTGCAAAGGCATCCTCTGTACATGCACAGAGGCAACCCTAGCTTTGATCACTACCTGACAAGTTGAACAGCCTCCTGCTCAAACTGAGCCTGGATACATTCAGATGGGTGGCCCTGTTAGTCTGAAGCAAGTCTGAGTCCAGTGGGCACCTTTCAGACCAACCAAGTTTCATTCCGGGTCCAAGCCTTCATCAGATGCATATTTACTCAGCCTCTACCCAGAACTCAACTTTGCTGTTCTTAAAGGTGCTCGCTGGACTCAAACTTTGAGCCTAGATAGTCTTTATTTCCTTTGGCTCTCCAGTACTCAGGATTCTTACTTTCCAGAAAAGAACTGACAGCTCAGCTCCTCCTGCGCCCGTCCGGAGAGAAGGCAGTGCACAACTGTCGGAGGTGTCCGGGAGGGGCGTGAGTCTCAGTTACATCCATTAAGAAAGCATGCTCCTTATTTGACAGAGCAGTGGTCCCATTTCTGAGATGCTGCATTTCCATCGCTTGGCCTGGCTCCTCCCGGGGCAAATGCTCGCTTCAGAGCTCAGTTTACCAGCTGGCCTCACCATGGAGATTTTCCCCAGACAAAAACCAATTGAAGGATCCACCCCACAGCATTCTTGTCAAGGTGGGAAGTCTCCACGTGTGGGTGGAAGAGAAGCGGGTCAGGTGCAGAGCAAAAGTAGGCCCAGAGGAAAGGAAGGGGGTGATTACTCCCAAGACAAAGAAAAGGCACTCTGTTCATGCCCAGAAGTACAGTCGGGAGCCCTGGAAGCAATCCCTCCCCTCCCCACACATAAGACTGGGGTCAAAGGGCTTCCTGGTGCAACTCGGCATGGGCTCAGGATCCTGTGCTACAGCCCTGCCAATTCTGCCAGCACGATAGCCACAGGCGCCGTGCTCTTGGGTGCGCAAGCAAAACAGACATCCCTGCTTAGCACAAGCTGAGACAGCAACCGGCGCCCACGCAGAGCCAGCCCACGGTGGAAGCGGAGAAAGAGGCCCTCTTGGAAGGACCCCGCTTGAGTGCCGCATGCAGCACAACTACGCCTGAGCTCCTTCTCTGGCTGGAGGGAGCGCCGGAGGTCATTCAAGCCCGGCATTAACACACTGAGAAGGGAGAAAGAAGCTGCACACCTGAAAGAAGGAGGCGCGATGCAGACAGCCTGGCGGGAGCAGGGAAAGGTGATGCCTGGAGCCAGAAAGTCTCTGACCGCATACAGAGTACCTTGCAGCTTTCAGACAATATAACCAGCCCTCAAGTAGCTGGGAGTGTTACGTGGCACAGTGGCACAGCTAAGCTGAAACTCGGGCTCGGTTTCTGAATTCCCCCAGCTGGCGTTTCAGTGCCTTCCACCGGCACAGGAGGCCGTTCCAGAAGAGGAAATGCAACCACGGGCTGGAAGCCAAGTCACACCCCGGCCAGCCCAGGACAGGCACCTGGAGGGCAAGGCTAGGTGGGCAAAGGGCACTGGGCCTGGCACTGCCCCCCAGGCACCATCCATTGGCCCCAGATCACACCAAGGCCTGTGTGGGGCTCCAGGAGAGAATCACGCCCCCCCCCCCTTCCCAGCATGGACAACATTCTTGCCGGTTACAATTGCAACATTTCCTGACTATGGCCATTCTCAGGCTGCCTGCCTGGTTCTGCAGATTTGGCCCAGGCGGCTCTGATTATTTGCTGGCTATCTCCTTTTTACAAATGAGGAACTGAGGCAGCAAGAGAAACGGACTCCCAAGGCAGAGAGGGCAGCTCTCTTCTGGCCGCACATTTCCAAGGTCCTTTCTGCATCTCAAAGAGGCTGCTCTCTCCTGGCCTGTCAAGTCCACCCACCAGACCCAAGCTCACCGCCAGACAGAAATGTAGAGCTGGAAGGGAACCCCTAGGGGTCATCTAGTCCAACCCCCTGCAGAATGCAGGAAATTCACAACTACCTTCCACCTACCCCACCCCACCCCAGTGACCTCAGAGGAAGGCCAAAAACCGCAGGATCCCTGGGTCCATTTGGCTGGTCCTGGAGGAAAATGCCTTCCTGGCCCCAAAGTGGGGATTGGGCATTCCCCTGGGCAGCTCATCCCTTCTTGCCCTCTGGCTCACCACCTGCCTAAAACCACGGAGAGTCAGATCTATTGATGGAGAACAGCTACCACTCAACCCCCCCCCCCCCCCCGAACACCTAAAGTGAAGGGGCCGGAGGATCAGCCCGGGGTGGGAGAGCCCCGCGGGAGTCTGAAGGCTGTCGGTGAGCAGCTCTAGCGAAGGGCACGCACCTCCCCCCCCCCGATTCGCCCCACATCTGGTAGTGCGAGCGAGCAGATGGAGGGCCTCGAGGGGATCCCCCCCCCCCCACTCCTCATGTTGGCCCCAGAGACAGCCCTCCGACGGGCTCAGTGAGGAGCCGAGGAGGCGCGCCGGGTTCGAATCCAAGCCCTCTGCCGCAGCCCCCCCCCCCGCCCCCCGCCTGCGAGAGGGGGCCAGGCCAGCCGGCCGACCTTGTCGGGGCGTCGTCGCGCCCGGCGCCTGCCCGCCCCCCCGCGCTCACCGAAGAAGGGGGGCAGGTGGGCGACGGCCTCGAGGAAGGGCTCCGTCTCGATCTGCTTGTCGGCCGGCAGCACCTTGAACTCGGACTCGAGGAGCAGCGCCATGGTGTCCGCCACCGACGGGCGGGACTCGCGGGCTCCGGCGGCCAGGGTGGCGGCTCCTCGGCGCTCCGCTGCGCGCAGGAGGGGCCCGGCGCCCGGCGCTGGCAAAAGCCCAGGCCGGGCGGGGGCGGGCGGAGCTCCGCCCGGGGGAAGGCGCCGGGGCCGGGAGCGCCGCCCAGGCCGCCCGCCCTCTGTCCCTCCTCCGCGGGGCCGAGCGGCGCAGGGCGCGGAGCATGTGCAGAGGCGCACCCCAGCGGCCGCTTCCGGAAGGCCCGCACCACCCCCCCCCCCGGCCGCCGCCCAAGCGTCGCCCCCGGGCTGGGGCATCTCGCTGGGTCGGGGGACGGGACGCATCGGGCAGGGGTCTCCAACCTGGCGCCCGCCCGGGGCTGGGGGGGAATGGGTGGGGCTCTGGGCGATCTGATGGGCTGGGCGGATTGCTGCCGCAACTGGCGTCCCCCCCGCGCTGCCCTAGGGACGGTGGGACACAGCAGCCAGGCCGCTCTGGGGCTGGCTCCACCTCCTCCAAGCCGCTGTTTTGTAGCTGCCCCTGGGCGAGGCTCCCAAAGATGCCCCCCGGATCAAAAAGTCTGGAGCCCTCTGTGAGGGTTTCCCACACAGCAACCAACCGGTTCCCCTGGAGGACCAAACAAACAGGGCATGCAAAAATGACCTGCCCTCAGAGGAGTGCGCCTATTCGGTCTCTGTATGAGTCGCTGTCCCAAGCAGGCCTCCTGAAAACCCTCAGCTGAGATCTGCGCCTCTGCCCTCCCCCCCCCCCCAGCATCTTTCTGCTCCTTCGGGGCTGGTCTGATGACACCCCCACACCCAGACACAGAACCGCAGGCTAACTGCCTGAGCAGAGAACAGTGCAGAGACACAGCACGCAGCCTCCACTGGGTTTCATTGTTTGGGCGTTCCTTGCCTCCGCTTTTTGGAAGTAGAGTGCAATGCTTTGGGAACAATTGAAACTGGTTGGGGGAGGAAGGCAAGTTCTTCCGGGCCAACAGTTGCCTAAGAAAGCGGTGGTGGAGGAGGAGGAGAGGCTTCAGCATCTCCTGGGCAGGGCCTGTCCAAGGCACACCCTTCTCCTTCAGGGCCCGCAGCACCACCGGCTGGGCCCAAGCCCTGGTGGCTCTTGGCTTGGTCCGGCCTGCGGCAGCAGAGGCCCAGGTGAGGAGGGCAGGCACCCCAACGGCCCCTGTGGGGGCAGTCAGCTCTACATCTCAGCCTCTGAGCCTCCAGGTGCATCCGTCTCTGTTCTGAACCGGCGCTTTGAGGACCTCAGTAGGAGGCTGAGGCAGAACAAGCTGGCGACGAGTCCAGACAAGACGGTGGTGGTGGCAGCTGGGAAGTCTCGTTCTTTGGAGGAAATGGAGCAGGAGTGGAAAAGCCCTCCCCAGCCGCCCTGCCAATCGAGGGCCAGAGACGGTCTTACAGGGCTGCATCTGCCTTCCTTTCTGGGCTTCTCCTTGGAGACTGCCCTGCGCCCAGCCAGCAGTAGTTGTTTGGGGGGCCAGTCAGAAAGTGGGCAGCGATGGGGTCAGGCACCCCCCCTCCCCAGCTACCCACCCACCGGGATTTTTCCTGATGGTCATATTGGATGCTCCTCCCCTGAAATGAACCCTCTTGTTTTGGACAGAGTGGAGCTAGCTTTCCAGAGCAGGGGAAGAGCCCGAGACTCAGCCATGCTGTTGGAGAAGCAGGCTGATACGGTGGCCACAAGAGTCCCTTCTGTCAGCGGCGTTTGGATCGCTAAGTCTCTCCTTTATTAGACTCAGCTACAGTGATCCATATTTCTGTCCCTATCTAGCTGGACTACTGTAATGTGCTCTGCATGGAGCTGCCCTTCAAGACAACCCAGAAACCTAACTGGTTTAGAATGGGCAGCTCAGCAAGGGACTAGTCGATAGAAACACCTCTTTTGAAACAGTGACATGGGTCATTTGCAAGTTCAGTTTGCAGTGCCCTCCACAGCCTGGGTCCCTCATATCAGAAGAAGGATCTGAGGATCCTCAGAAGTCTCAGAGCGGCTTACAAACTCCTGTCCCTCCCCCTCCCCACAACAGACACCCTGTGGGGTAGGTGGGGCTGAGAGAGCTCTGACAGAAACTGCTCTTTTTCAAGAACAGCTGTGCCGGAACTATGGCTTGCCCAAGGTCACACCAGCAGGTGCAAGTGGAGGAGTGGGGAATCAAACCCGGTCCTCCCAGATTAGAGTCTACACACTTAACCACTGCACCAAACTGTTCATGGTTGGGGCTAAAGTCCGCAGCCATCGCAGGCCCTGGGCAAATGGATTGCCGGGGGGGGGGGGCAGACAAGGCGATGGTTCTGCAGCATCCAAAGTGATGCTTCAGTCACCTTGTTGTTCACTCTGAGAAAACCGGTGGGTGCCCTTCTCCTCAGGGCACGGCAGCCCCGCATTTTCCCCTGGGTTAGTTCAAATAGGTTGCTTTTAATCTGTTCGGTCGCTTGCACAAGGTGTGGAATGAGACATCTTTCTTTGGGGCTCCAGGGTGTGTCGTCGCACACCTGCGCCATGCCTCACTGGCTCCGCTCCTGTCACCCCTTTGTTTCGGCATGCCGGAGAGAAGGCCTGCCTTTGCCATGCTCTCCGTGCCAAGCAAATGGCATCCTCGCAGGCCCCCGGAGGAACTCCGCACCAACTCTTGTGCAACTGAGATCCGGGTAGACGGGCTGTGGCTCTCCCACGCTGGAGCTCCGAAGAGCAAGCCTGTGGGTGCCTTCCTGCCATGTCTTATCAGACTCATCTAACAGGACTGAACAATTTCTGTGCTAATGAAACCACCAGATCTGTATGAAAAATTTAGCAACTTTCAATAATTCATGCCAACTAGATTGCAAGACTTCATTATGACCTGGGAAGAGAATCACTGGTCAAGAGATCAATGGGCATTTGGCAGGGGAAACACGATTCCTCCACTGAGCCAGGTTTTTTGGCTTGCTTGCCTTTCTGTGTCACTTGCAGGAGTTCCGTCTGAGCCAGGGTTCCACAGCCACAGACTGTCAACTTTAGTGCATCTGAACATGTGCAGAGAGGACGTGCTTTGGTACTGAGTAACCATCCCCACCACACCTGAAAATTAAGTCCAAGCTGGTGCTTTGATGCTGGAGAAATATATGGTCATCAGATCGAAGTCCTCTAACTGAAGGTCTCTTAATTTGAGAGTAGACTTGCGAAGGGCCATGCAGTTTTAAATAAGACAGCTGTGCCCCTGAGCACATGCAAAGTGCCTTTCAGGCATCTCTTGAGTAACTACAACTGGTTCCTGCTAAAAACAAACAAACCCCAAAACACCGCTGCTAGAATAAAGAATGCTCCAGCAAGGGAAATCTGAGCCCCAGAACCGCTCATCTGAGAAAAGGTGCGCTCATCAGGATACGATCTCCCCAGCACTCGTTTAGGGTTCTTTTCCCCCAGATAACACCAACTCAAATTTTTATTCCCCACTGAATCCTCCTCACAACAAGCCAGTGAGGTAGGAAAGGCTCAGAGACCACATCTAGCCCAAGTTCGCCCAGCAACTGAGGATCTAAACCCAGATCTAATCATTCCTAGTCAGCCGATTAGTGTATCTTAGTGGTTTAGATCTCACTTCTGCTACAAATTCATTAGGTGACCTGAGGCAACCCTCTCGGCCCTTCCACTGTCTATAATGGAGGGGGAGCGTTGGTAATCCCAGGGTCCCTTACAGGGCTGTTGTAGGAACTGCAGTATAAAGTGAGCAAAGCACTGAGAACACAGCAGGCAGTGAAGTTAGTTATTGTTGTCAATAATAAAAGTCTCGCTATTGTTTCTTTTTTGGGCTATAGCTGAGAAGCAAATGCCGTCTGAGTGCTGCTATTTCCAGGCGTATCTCTTTCTTGACTACAATAGAGTCCTTAACAAGCCCCACCTCCTTCCTTCAGAGACATTCAGGAACAGTGTCATAACCTCGTTTCAGGCCAGGCCAGGCCAGGCCTGGGCCTCTTGCTCTTGGGGCTCTGCATAATTCATGCGGAGGGGCTGACTTAAATTTCAGGCGCCACGCCGCCAGTTATGAGAATAGCAACTTTTTCAAATGCACCCTGGTTGCAACCTTATCCCTCCATTAGGCTTATGACTTGCCAGGCCGTGAGCCCTTTGAGGGAAGGAGCAGGCAGACTTGCCCCCACCATCTCTCCCAGCCTGGTCAGCCATCTCGTGGCCGTGCCCAAGGGTGGGTGCTGAAGCAACCTCCCCTCCCCTGACCCTACCATCTGCCTACCTCAAAGAAGCTCACCGGCTTCCCCTTCTCTCTCTCATCCTTACCACAACCCTGCCAGGTAGCCTGGGCTGAGGGATTGGCCCAAGTTTGCCCAAGGAGCTCAGCTGAGAGGAGGTCTGAACCCAAGGGGGAAGGCCGGTCGTCCCACTTGGATTAAGTCGCCACTGTTGCCTCTTCACTGCCAGGCGGGGCCCAGCGAGAGCACTCTGGCTGTGATCTTCAAAGTCCCCTGTTCAAATCTCGCTTCTGCTACAAACTCATTGTGTGGCTTGAGGCAGCCCTCAGCCTTTCCACTGTCTATAATGGAGGGCCAGGCTGTGGACAGGCCAGGGTGATGCAGCTGCCAAGAGGGCTTCCAAGAGCCCTACAGGGAGCTGGGTTTGCTCCTGAGCCTTCTAGCTGATGCTCCGTCCAGCAAGGAGAGGGTGGAAAGTGAGGCACCGAGAGGAGCACCAGAGGTCCGGGCCAAGCCACAGTCCCCTCTGTTGAAAGGCTGGAAGGACACGCTGGTTTTTGTCTTGGAGTGAAAGCGGCTCCTTTTCCTCCTGGGTGATCCACCAATGCAGCTGGCCTTGCGTGTTCAGGCCATGGAGTCCTTGAGCTGGCCTCTGTGTGCGAACCTGAGAGAAGGTCACAGGGTTGCCAACTGAGGTTGGGAACTCCTGGAGATTTGGGGGGGGGCAGAGGCTGGAGAAGGAGCTCAGCAGGGGCGCGATGCCGTCCACGTCAACCTCCCAAAGCGGCTGTTTTGCTCCAGGAGAACTGACCCCTGCGGCCGCGAGATCAGCCGCAATTCGGAAGGGTCTTCAGGCCGCACCTGGAGGTTGGCAACCCCAGCTCGGGGCACCCGGAATTTCCCCGCCGCGTAAAAATACCATCTGACCGGGCGGTTTCCTTGGGAGGCGAATTTAATTGTGCGCGTTCCTCGCACGCCGCCTCTGCAGGCAGCTGCCGCCCTGAGCCCAGCAACCAAAAAGAGGACGGCCGGGCAGGCGCCGAGACAGCAAGAAGAGGCCGCGCCCTACAAGGCGGCCGGGAAGGGAGAGCCAAGCGCCCTCCAGGACAGCGGCAGACTCGCGAGGAAGCCTATCCGCCGCAGCCAGACGCCCGCCCGCCCGCCCGCCCAGCTTGGGCCCTTCCCCGCCGCTCTCCGGGGGCAGGCGCAGGCGACGCTGCGCATTCAGAAGGCTTTTGACCCTCCGCGGCACCCGCCGTGCAGACCGGAAGCGTTGCCATGGAGCCGCCCGGCGGGCCCGGAAGTAGCGGAGCCGTTAGAAAGGGCAGCGGCGGCGGCGGCGGCGGGGCTGGTGCGCAGGTCGGGGTGCGTGGGAATGCGCCTACACGCGGGTCCCGTCTCCTTGGGGTGCCGGTTGCCCGGGGGGGGGGGCGCACGCCCCTCGCCGCGCCTGCAGGAAAAGCGTTCTGAGCTTTGACGTCACTGCTTCGCGGAGCCCCCTTGCGAGCGAGCAGGAATCCCGGGCTGCGCGCTCCTGGCACGACGTCTGTTGAGGGAGGGGCTTGGCTGCTGCATGGATTTAGGTTGCTCTGGAGCCAGGTCCTTCCTGAGCGAGGGCCGAAATGTGTGCCTAAAAAAACTGGGAGCTAGGCTCGCACTGACTCAGCTGAGAGGGAACGCTGCTTATGACCCCTCAGAGCCCCACTCCCCTGGGCTTAGTAGGCTCAGGTACGCTGCCTCTGCAGCTGGAGGCTCGCCCGGCCTTCTCATTCTTTCTGCGGCCTCCTGCACCACGCTGGTTTGCGCCCCTTTTGCACAGGTTTCGTCTGCCCACCAGCCTCCAGGTGGGGCCTGATCTCCCAGAATTACAACCCATGTCCAGACCATAAAGATCCGTTCCCCAGAGAAAACGCATGCTTTGGAGGGTGGACTTGGTGGCACTGTACCCCCTGAGGTTCCTCCCTTCCATCCCCACAGTCACCAAGAATTTCCCAAGCCGGACCTGGCCACCTTCGGCCACCCTACTTTTGCTCGCAGGAGGGCAGAGGCTCAGTTCCTGCTGCCAAAGATCTCAGATGGGAATGCTGTAGCTGGGGCACCAGTTTGCATCACAGGCACTTCTACAATAACAGCCTTTCTTATCCCTCCAGGATCTGGGTGTGAAAGTCCAGACTATCCGGCCACCTTCTGTTGCCTAGATGGCGCTCCCCACCCTCTCTTCGCTCTGGATCAGCCGCAACAGGGCTCTGGAGAAGCAGATCGTGCGCCACCGTGAGCAAGAGGCTCACTTCCGTCAGCAGTGGGAGCTCCACAGCCGCTATTTTAAAGAGTCGGGGGTGTGCAGCTTGAAGCAGGCCCAGTGGAGTTCAAGGCAGTCCTACCAGCAGAGGTAAGTGTGGGTGAGTGGGCCTGCGTCACAGGGAGACCCTGTCACAGTTGCTGCTTCCAGGCTGTTCTGCCAATGGTAAGATGGGTGGAGCCACTGCATGGGGGGGGGGCACAATTCTTCTGTTGTTCCCCCTGCAGATGCTAAAAGATGAGCCTGAGCTGCCTCAGAAAGAAAACATTTACCCCGCTTGTCTCCTGCCTTTTTTCTATCGTGGAAGGAGTCTTGTCCGGGTCACTGGCTTTAGCCCTCCTGTCAGTACCAGCTGCATGCTTTGAGGGCGGTGTGTCTGGCAGTTTTTTCTTCTTAATCTTTTAAGACACTGCCTGCTTTACGCACACATTGTCCCAGCCGCCCTGTAAGGTAGCCCAAGAGCATCCCCCTTTGGCAGTGGTGGGAGGAGCTCTCAGTAGGATTTCCCTAAGGCCATCCTACAGCCTCAGTGTCTGCTCATTTGAAATGCAGTTAAAACGGCTAAAACATAACAGAACCCAGAACTTCCAACTCCCTGAAAGAAACTCTGGTTCTGGTGCACCTTGAGCGAAGGGAGATCCCCACTTATGAGCACCTCACTGGGGGTCTGGGGGATAGCCAGACACCTATGACAGGCCACAAGGCACTCCTGGTCATTAATGGAAGTGAAGCATTCGGTGGCTTTTTGTTGTCGGCCTGGTAGTTTTATACTCTTGCAAGCTGCCTCCTGAATTTCTCATGAAGCATGCAGGGTGCAGAGGTATTAAACTACCAAACAGAACCAGAGGCAGCCCCAGAAAAGAACAGGATGTTCCAAAAGCTAAACGTAGAAAAACCTTGGCTGCAGCAGGGAGTGCCAACTCCTTCCTTGGTTTGTGTGTCTCTGCCAGCATGGCCGCTTATCAGCGGGAGCGGCTGAAGGAAGAAAAGCAGATCAGCCTGGAGCGGAGGCGAGCACGGCTCCAGAAACTGCTGTGTGAGGAGCGCGAGATGCTGGCAGCAGAGCTGCGGGAGCTGAGGCTGAACCAGGACGCGCCCCTGAGCGAGATGAGGCAGAAGCATGAAGCACTAAAGTCTGCCAGGGAGGAGCAAAGGAAACAGGTCGGTCCGGACTTGGTTTCAGTCAGGCAAGAAAGCCTGCTGGTTCCAACATCTTGGAACACTAATTGAGAGAACCGAAGCGTTAATTGGGATTCTGGAGAATTAGTCATTCCAGCCATTCATTATTCATTCCATAAAATAAACAAACAAACAAATCCCCTGCCCACCCGGAGTAGTAAACACACTGAAGGGGTCTGCTGGGAGGCGACCTCTCGGGGGTGGAAGCATCCGCCAGCCCTCCTGGTCTTCTCACCCCGGGGATGTTCAGCTGCTCTGAATGCCAGCCATTTTTTTTGAAAGGGCCTCTTCTCTCTCAGTGAGAAGCTTGGCCTTGGATGTTTTCATCTGGAGTTGGAAAGCGCTCTTCTGGCTGTGCTCCAGTTGGCCTTCCTGCCTTGTGCTTCCCCCTTGCTTAACTCAAGAGTGCCTCCCTTGGGGGGGGGGGGGGCGCGTGTAGGTGGCCCAGTGAGCCAGCTGCTGAAGCACCAGAGCAAAGGTGTCAAACTCATTCGTTACAAGGGCCAGATCTGACATAATTATGTCTCTTTGTCGGCCCGGGCTGGACCTTGTGTGCCATAAAACGTAATGCCAGGGACTGGAGATAGAAACTGTATGAAGGACAGCAGCTGGTAAGCTCTGAGTCGGTGTGTCCTCACTGCAAGGCCCCTTGGGGTGGGAGGGGGGTGCAGAGGGAAACCCACAGAGGCGGACCGGAGAGGCAGCAGTGAAGCGCTGGGCAGATGCTCTCGCGATGCTTGACTGCTGCAGGGGAGGTTGTTCTGCCGTGCTGAAGCCACAATGGAGAGGCTCCGCCCACTCCCCCCATTGCTCCCTCCCTTGCATCATTTGCTTGCGGGCCGCATAAGAGCCCTGGGCGGGCCTGGTCCGGCCCCCGGGCCTTATGTTTGACACCCCTGCACTAGAGGATGCAACCTATGAGGCAGCCGCCCCGGCACTGCGTAGTGCTGTGAATGCCATGCTCCCCACCCCCCTCCAAATGCCATTTGTTATAGATTTATTTAGTACATTTTTATTCTGATTTCCCTCCTGGGAGCTTACGGAGCACATAGTTTCCCCTTCTCCGTTTTATCCTCACAACAGCCGGGTGGGGTAGGTTAGGCTGAGAGAGGGACTGGCCCGACCTCTCCCAGCAAGCTTCCGTGGCCGGGGGGGGGGGGGGGGGGATCGGACTTAAGCCTAGTCCAAGTCTGATACGCCTGAACCCCTGCACCAAGTTGCCTCCCTACAGGACGGAGAAAAGATAAGCTGGCCTGGAGTCTCACACAGAGGACTCCTCGTGGGCATGGTTTTAAGTTATCCTCTGCTGCCTTGCAGAACCGAACTTGTCTCAGGAAGGTTCTGCATTTCCACTTTGTTAACAGATTGCAGAAGATCTTTTGCACGAGTGCTGGAAGAAGAACAACGCTAAGCTCAGAGAGGTGAGAACCTGCAGTGCTTCTGCCCCGAGGACTGTTCTGTGCCCGTCCCGTCCCTCCCCCCCGACCGCCTTTCTATTCAGATCCCACTTTCGAGCAGTCCCAAGGAGATTTGTCTTCTGATGAGGCGTCTCTTTATTGGGTGAGGCCCGTTCTGGCATTTCCCTTTGGCCCCTCCCCGCTGCACGAGCTTCAGACCACAGCAGAAAGCAGCCCCCAACAGGATCCAGCCCCACCCGCCTTTCCTGTCCTCCTTTCTCCAGGTTGAGTCTGAACTGCTGAAGAAGCACGTGGTGGAGGCGTGGGGGGATCAGCTGAGCCAAAAGCAACAGGTAGGCCAGGCTCTTACCCCCCCCCCCCAGAGCAGCCTTGGGACTGAGGCTCCCCCCCACCCCCCTCTTAAACCAGAGGGGCAAGAGACCCACGGATGGGGTGGGCGCAAGAGGGCTAACGCTTCTGTCTGGTCCCACCCTAGCAAGCGGCGACTGAACGGGAAGAGAAGATCCACTTGGAAAATAAATACGAGCGAGCTCGGCGGGAAGCCCTGGAGAGGCTGGAACAGGAGGAGGAGAGGAGGAAGCAGAAGGAGAAGGCACAGGCCGAGTCCCTGCGGCAACAGATGGAGGAGCTCAAGCAGCGGGAAGCAGAGGTCAGAGACTAGGAGGGCAACACCCCCCCCTTTGGGCCAGGCTGAGCTAGAAGGAAGCAGGCCCGATGCCCACTGCAGCCCAGGGTGCCCGTTCCTCTTTGCGGCAGCTCCAGACGGCATTGTGTGTAAATGCCACAGGCTGCTGCTTAGAAATGGAACCCGTGTTGACTTCTGTACCCCACTAGCAAAGATGTGCTGCAGTGGCGGGCTCTGTGCTCTTGGAGGAGATCAGCCGGCTCCAGTTTCCGGCGCCAGGCTGCACCTGAGGGCCCCCTGCCTGCATCTTCCTGGGTGAAGCCGGGGGGCAGGGAAAGGAGCCCCCTCTGCAGTGCGGCTGGGGAAGGGAGGGGGAGCCGTGTGCCTGATGCCGTCTCTCTCCTGTCAGGCAGCAAAGCTGAAGGAGGAGGAGGAGAGCCTGATGCAGCAGCACTGGGAGCTGGGGGTGCTGGAAGAGCAGAGGAAGCAGGCCGAGCAGAACAGGAAGAGGACGGAACTTGGGTATGAGTCAGAGAGGACGCTGGCCTTGAGTCAGAGAGCACGCGGCCCCCTGTCCCTGCTCTGGGGTGACCACTGATGGGGGCCCTTTGCTAGGGGATGCAGGCACTTTCCCGTTCAGTTGTCAAAAAGAAGAGGGTCAGTCCTGCGCTTCATTTTCTGCAATTGCTGGCATGACTGTTACTGTGTTGTGGCTTCTCAGTGGTGGAAGACACTTCGCACATGTTCAGAGGACTTCACATTACCTTCGTTCCAGGGCTGAGCTCTGGGTTTGAAATACAAGTTCCAGACAGAGTCTGGCTCCGCTGTAGCTGCCGCTGCCTTTGGCACACAACTGACCCCCAGGCTGTTCTCTTCCCCAGGCGCTTTCTGAAGCACCAGTACCGAACACAGCTGAAGAGGCGAGCCCAGCAGGTCCAGGAAGAGCTGGTAAGCACCACAGCAGCTCACTGAGAAGAGGAGAGGAGAGGGGCGGGGCAGGGAGGGCTGCCTTGGCCCTCTGGGGGGAGGGGGGGCTGTGGAGAAGGGGGGAGGAGCCTCACTCTGTCCCGCGGTCCGAGGCACTCGGAGCCTCCGCCTGCCCCAGGGCATTTGCAAAGCTGGCCGTGGTGTGCTGACGGGGAGGAGTGGGAGTGGCCTTTGAGACCCACGCCCTGCGGTCTGCCCTGCCCCTCTTCTGTCCTGCAGCCCTCAAGGCCGGATGCTCTTTGTCAGGTCTTCTTTTGCAGTAGCCAAAGGAAATCTGCCCAAGGCTGAAGTCCTGGCAGTCATCTGGTTCCTGTGGCGCAGGGAGATTCACACGGCAGGAGGGCAGGAGCAGGCTGCTCCCTTTGTCCACCTGTTGCCTCCAAAGCACAGCCCCTCAGAAGGCCCAGAAGCTCAAGGGGTGCTTTGCCACTGACGGTAGTTTCAGAGGGCAGCTGTGTCACCCTGCAGCAGAACAGTTAGGTTTGAGGCTGGTAGCATCTGAGAGACCAAGGAGATTCTCATGGTCTAAGTTTTCCAGAGTCGCTCTCCCTTCCCCGGCCGTTGGCCTGGCCCTCCTTAGCGAGAGCAGGCCACAACAGACGGGCAAGGGAAGCGGCCCACTTCTCCCCTCTGGGTCAGATGCTTCCACGGTGCCTTTCCTCTCCCCAGGAGGAGGACAGGCAGGTCCTCCTCGCTCTGGCAGCAGAGGAGGACAAGGACCGGAGCCTGCAGACCGCCCGCCGGGAGCAAGCCGTTGCCGCCGTCGCCTGGATGAAGAAGGTGATTGAGGAGCAGTTGCAGCTGGAAAGGGAGCGTGAGGCAGAGCTGGACACCGTCTTCAGGTGAGGCCGGAGACAGGCCAGGAGGAGGGGCTGCAAAGAAATGCCGGGTCACGTCCAGGCACGAGCCTGGGCCACTGCCCCATCCCGCATCCCGCCAGTTGTGGCTAGAGCCAAGCCTGCTGGCAGGAGGGACTCCTGGCGGGGCAAGGGGGAGAGAGCAGCACTGCCCTTGCTGCACTTGGAAGGTGGCAGAGCCAAGCCACCCCCATCCTGAGAGAGGCAGGACCAAGCAGCCCTCTAGCTCAACTTCGCCCGTCGGTCATTCTAGCAGCAGGCAGGGGTTCTGGAGCACCGGAAGAACCTGCTGCAGGGCGCGGGGTGGGGGGTGGGAGACATCCCTGCCAGGCCGAGTCCCCCATCGTGGCAGCAGCAGCAACAGCAGCACCAGAGGCGGCCAGGATCTGGGCTCTCTCCCAGCAGAGGCCCACAGGAGCCCGGACCAGACTTCCCCTGGGGCTGGCTACTGTCCACTCCTTGGACTTCCTGTGTCTTGTTCCCCAGGCAGGAAGCCAAGCAAGTGTGGGAAAAGCGAGAAGAAGAGTGGGAGAAAGAGCGGCTGGCCCGAGGCCGGCTCATGGCGGAGGTGAGAGCTCTCTGCAGGGTGGCTCCTGGGCAGAGCGGGTGGTGACCAGTGGGAGTCCCAGCTGGTCCTTCTGTCTTACTCACACAGGTCTTGGCGGAGAGGCAGCGGCAGATCCAGGGGAAGATGGAGCGGAACAGGCGGGCCCAGGAGGAATCTGTCAAGTACCGGGAACAGCTGATCCAGGAGCTCGAAGAGGCAAAGAAGCTGACACAGCGGGGGAAGGAAGAGGAGGCTGAGCTGAGAACTGCCCACAAGCGAGAGCTGGAGGCCCAGGTGGGACAGGGGGCAGAGCAACAAGGTCCCCCACTGGGCACGGACCACCTGGACAATGTGCAGAACGGGGAGAGCAGTCCAGGATGATGACCCCCCCCGCCCCCCCCACTTCAGGGGCCTGGCTCACAGACCATCTTTGCCTAGAACCAGAGGCCTCTGCTGCTGCTTTTGGGTCCACAAAATACCTTGCCCTCAGAGCCCTCCGGGGCGGCGGGTATCATTCCGCCACTGCAGGGCTCCCGAGTTGTTCATGTCTCCTGTGTTGATTCTCTTCCCTGCTGCTCCGTCTGCAGGACTGGGCTTTCTGGGTCACAGGGGGAGAGCTGTGTGTTTGTTGAGGGGCCTGCGTTCAGCACCAGGCATGAGCAATGGGCATTTTGGGGGGGTCTGGGTCTGGACAGCTCTGCCAAAGGGGGGGGGGGGCAGCTGCTGTGAGACTTGACAGAAACTGCTCCAAGGGAGGAGAAGAGAAAAGAAGCTGGGGGGGGGGGGGAGAACAGTGGGCTGAGAGCTTGAAGAATAGAGGAAGTTGCTGTGGGGGGAGGCAGCTGCTGCCCGGGAGGGCAGGCCTCCATTAGACCTGTTCTCTGCACCCCTTTCCAGCTCACAGAGCGCCAGCAGCAGCAGCAGGAGGAGCTGCAGAGCCAGCGGGAGGAAGAGGCAGCGACGCGGCTGGAGGAGCAGCGGCAGGAGGAGCGGGAGCAGCTGGAGGCCCGGCGCATGGCAGAAGAGGGCTATCGCAAGAAGGTGAGGCTGGGCAGAGCCCAGGGAGCCAGCTTGTGGTGGCAGGGAGAGGGGGCAGCTGCTCCTCTTTTGGCCACCGGACACCGCAACAGCCTTGCCCTGGCTTCCTTCTGCTGCGAGCCTCCCTCGCGGCCCTGAGGGGGCAGCCATGGCCCTCCTCCTGGGGTACGCAGGGTGAGGGGGCAGCTGGAACATTGCATGGCAGTGCTGAAAGGACCCTTGGTGCTCTTCTCTTCTAGATCTACAGTTACCCCAAGGCAGCCTGGACCTAAGGAGGCCCTGCAGGAGTTGGAATTCTGCATGCTGCTTGCCAGGGGGACCTGACTGACCCCTGCTGGAGGATTTCTGCTTACGTGTTTGCAATGAAGTTTGTGCGGAAAGGCACTGGGAATACTGCGTGTCTCTCCAGTGAAACCGCCAGAAGGGTAGGCAGCTGTTGCTTCAAGCACTGGCCTGACTCCCCTGAGGGTCAGTGATGTTCACCCTCGACTCCTTGGCCGGGCAGCAAGAGGCCTTCAGGCTCTTAGAAAGGGCTGGGAGGGACTCTGTGGCTCCTGGGTCCTGGCCTTCCCAAGCAAGGTGTGCCGAAGCCCTTCCTAGCCAGGCTGGGGATCAGGTGTGAAAAGGCATTAAAGGTTTTTTATTTCACTTTCCATCTAGCTGTGGCAAGTCTGAAATTATTGGCAGTTGTTCCAGTGGGAGGCAGCTGCATGCCGTATGGAACCTCCCCCCTTCCCCAGAGAAGGGTCTGAAGCCTCATGGACAGAAATGAGATGAATGTGCTGTAAACTGTGGCCAGAGGGGTCATGCCAAAAAGGGCAGCCCCTCCCCCCCAATGTCTACCAGTTTTTATTCTGTGTAGTTAAGAACACACCTGCCGCCAGTTCGATCCCCACCTTCTGACCTGCAGCCTCCTTTGCATATGCAAAAGGCCCTCTCCAGTTGAGGGGGGCTCCCTCTGAGTCCCTAAAGAGTCTCTGCTGCTCAGAACAGTCAGCAGCATGTCCAATGAAGACACCATCGCCCTGTCCCGGCAGGGACTCCAGCACTGTTGAGCAAAGCAGAGGTGCCTGCCGGTGGTGCGGGAGGTGGCCTGACCGGGGACACTGGGTGTCACTGTCTTATGCGAGCAATCCTCAGTAAAGTGAAGGAAAGATGAGCCGTTTCAATGGATTGGAGCAGGGGTGGAGTTCGGGCTTTGTGCCGTGCGTGAATGGTGGAGCAGAGGCAGCGAGGCTGAAGGCCATGTGGGTTTTGAGTAGCGAGTGTGTCCTGCCCCTGCTCTTCTTGGGCTCTTTCTGCTGCTTTGACACTGCACAGGACACACAGCGTGTCACAGAGCAAGGGGGCCAAGGGACCTGGGGATTCTGACTTCAGCCCCCTCGCCCCCCGCAGCTGCTGGGACGAGCCCTGGAGCTGCCGGCAGCCAGCGCACCCGGAGGCTTGGCTTTTCTCCACAGTCCCCCACAGCCCAGGCACCGCTCCCGCGTGTGGCGCTCGCAAAGGGCAGCGCTGGCTGAGTCACAGAAAACGGAATGCAAACGAGGAGGGCTCTACCTATTGTTTTTTCTTTTAACCCAAAAATAGTACAATACTTTTAAAAAGGTAGTTAATTACAAGGTAACATCAGCAACCAACAATATTATGGCACTTTTAAAAATATATAAATACCAACAGGTTAAAAACCACACACGCACACACACACCCCTCGACAGCTTGTAGCACAGCCTCTGACTGGGAACTCTCTTGCCCGCCTGCCCGCTTCCTATGAGAGGCACGAGGGCCAGTCAGCCCCCACCCTGAGTGCAGCTGCAGAGAGAGCACAGCCCATAATAGTCACAGTCTTCCCCTCGGTCCAGCAGGCTCTGCAGTGAGCCACAGCCAGCCCTACGTGAAGCACAGCTTGTGGGAGAGAGGGAAGGCAGCTAGGCACCCCCCACTTTCCTGTTCCTGCTCTCTTGCCCTCCAGTTGCTGCCAGCGGCTGGACCGGCACGCTACGTCCCCTCCTCATGTCCTAAGAGCCCTTCAAGCTCCATTCACCAAGAGTGGGAGCCAGAGAGATTTTGTGCCAGACTGAAGATCTGTGCACAATATTTCCCAGAAGCCTCTTGGAGCGGAGCAGATGAATGCCTTGCGCCTCCCATGCCAGGAGGCGGCCCCGATGGTTTGCAGCCATGTGCACACAGCTCCTGGATTTCCTGTCTCACGGGTCTTGGGTTCATGCTGATCGAAGACTCGGGACTATTTCCTTGGCCAGGAATTCAGTCACGCAGCTGAGCTTCTGCCTGGGAATACGGGATCCCCCCTTCCACTTAGCACCAAATAACTGTTGTGAGGCTTGTGGGAAGGGGAAAGGCACACTTTTTGCTGGGATGACCAACCCTAGCCAGATCCCATTCCATGGGAAGTGTCACAGACGCCTTCAGCAGCTGGGTGCCGAGAGCTGCAGAGCCAAGAAGGGTGGAGGCGTGGCAGACCTCCGCCTCTATCCCCAGCCAGGCTCAAGTCCCACAGACGGTACCCACAAGGCAGCTGTCTCACAAGCCTTACTGATGTCCGTGGGACTGCGAGAAAGCACTTGCCCCTTTGGCAACTGCTCTACCCATTGTCTGAACATTCTCTACAGGCAATCCACTGGTCGTGGAGAGGCTCTCCAGCCACCTCCTGCAGCCCTCTCCCCCAGCAGGCACACCAGCGCCTTCCGAGAGGGCCTCAGCCCCCCCCCCGGCCCCCCATTTCCCTCAGCCTAAGATGTCTGCTGGCCTCCAAGTCACGGCCCCCACGGTGTCTCTCCCAGATGCCTCGTGCACAGAAGCACCACCGGGGCACATCCTGGAGGACTAGCAAAGCCCTGAGGGTGATTCACATGTGCACAGCCAGCCAGCCATTCACACTGCCACACAGCTGGACTGTTTCTCCCACAAGCCTCCTTCTCCACAAGGAACAAGATTCAAGGGGGAGGGGAATGGGAGGACAAAAGTGATTTTGTTTTTTTTTGCAGAGGCCAGAGAAAGGGTGATCCTGCACTAGACCTCAAATCCTGGTTCACCCCGTCCCTGAACTGACACCCGACACTGCACACCATTTCCCCCCTGGAATTATCTCAGGGTATTTTTTGTTTCCACATTACACTGAGGCCACCCCGGTTTCGCCCCACACTTGTTCCGGGATACACGGACTGTGTTATAACCTGGGATAAATGCAAGGGTATTGTGTCGCAAATTAAACTCTCGTTAAAACCAGGGATGAGATCCAAGTGAGGAAAGGACCCATGCCGAAGTGCAAAGTCCTCTTCTAGTGAATTCAGTCTCCCAGAAGACAGGGAATCAGCTGGCCCAGATTAGCTGCACACCAGATGGGAGAAATGGCTGCTGCTACCCGTCTGCAGAGGACCAGCCAGGGTTTCTCTTGCATAAAAGATCGTCTCAGGAAGCCAGGGAGACTGACTAGCGGGGTGGGCAGAGGCTAGTGGGGTGAGCTCCTTCGTGGTCAAGGGGTATCCAGGTGCTGCATGACAGTCTCCGGGTGTCCAGCCTCTGATATGTGCACTTTGTGTTCAGAGCTGGGGCCAAGAGTACAAGGTGCGACTCTTCCCCTGCTCCCCCACCGAATCCTGCAAAAGCTGGCGATGTGAGGACTGGGCTCAGAGGTCACACACTCTCTCGCTACACTGGCAATACAGGCACAAAATAAGGCAGTGGGTTACATGAATCCTGGGAAAGAATGGTTTAGAAAACATGCAAAAAATAATACTGAAGTTCCTTTAAAAATGGTAATGCACCACCTTAAATATTCTCATGAAAACACGCCGGGTCCCCAAGCCACCTCAGGAGGAAGCCCGGCTCGGGCCCTGCTGCCTCCGGCCTCAGTTGTTGTTCTCTTTGGTGGTGATGGTGACCAGCTGCTTGGCTGCCTTGGCAATGTCGTAGGCACACTGGATCACCTGCTGGGTGACCAGCTGGATGTCGGCCGTCGGGCAGGACTCCGGCGGCAGTGTCTTCTTGCACTCGGAATGCAGGCGGTAGGCACTGGCGGTCAGCAGGCGCAGGGAGGGCCACACCAGCTCCGATTTGGGCTTCTATGGAAGATGGGGCAGGTGTTAGAGGGGTACGAATACAATGGACTGTAAAGAGTTTACCCTAGGAACCTCAGGAGGGCCAATCTGGGATTTAAGTGTAAGCCTAAAAGCATGGCCAAGACATGCCTGTGATCAGCCAAATACAAGTTTCCAGAAGTCCAGATCAGTTTCAAGGGATTCAGGTGCACACCTCATTACACTGCTACGCAACATGAAAAAAGCCCCAAGTTGTACATGTTAGGAGCAGAGAGTTATCCTCCTTTCCAAATGCAACCTGGGTGGCTGAGTGTCTGCCAGGAGGGGAACAAACTGGAGCTACTGACAGACCCAGGAGAGAATTTTGCAAACTTGGTGGGAAGCAGGATTAAAATGAGGATTAAACTGCAGGGCTAAAAGGATTTAACAGCACACTCCCCAGGGAGGCAGGATTAGCAAGCAGTATCCACCTCCTCCAATGGCCTGGCGAAGACAAGAGTATGTTGACTTTTCTCCAGGATGCACAGGTTGCCATGGGCACTGGAGGACCTGTCTGGGAGATGAGGTGGGGAAACTGGCCTGAAAAGAGGGCCGCAGCAATGCAGAAGCAAGGAAGAGAAGAAGAAAAGGCAGTGCAGGAGGAAGTTTCGTTTCACTCAAGGACCCTGTGTGGGACATTGACTTAAGTAAAACGTTTGTCTGCCACCTTTCCACGGCCCAGTGAAATCTCCCACTACCCCATCTTTCCTTCTTCTTTTCCTTGATTCTGCTCAAGCCGTGAGCAGCTTGTGAGATCCAGGAGGGTGCAAGGCACCCACGGCAAAGGGGGGAGAGGAGGAGGAGGAGGAGGTGGTGGCAAAGAGACCTTCCCCGCCTCAGCACACTTTTGCTCCAGTCTGAGGCCAGGTGGGGAACTCGCAGTGAGAACCAGGGGGCAACAGAAGTACAGCACGGGGAAGCAGGTGGGGGGCTTGTGGCTGGGTGACACACTTCACACAAGTCTGACTGTGCTAATTAACCGCAAGGGGGTGAAATCAGCCGGAAAAGGACCGAGTGTGCTTCAGGGGGCTCACAGTGTTAACAGCAGAAGGCTCAAAGGCCACCCTCAGAGCACCTGAGTGACCCTTTGCCACCCAACTTGCCTGTGTTCCCCCTTCCCAAACTTTTCCCAAGTAGCCAGGCCAGCAGAACTGGGAGGCAGGGAACACTGCCTCCCCGCGCTACCCTTTAGAGGGCAAGGGGTACTCACTTTTGAAAAGAGGTCGGCCATCTCCGTCACTGCCACGTGGATTCTTTCCGAGCAGGGTATGTAACTAAGGAGAAGCAGGAAGAAGGTCATTCAGCCATGGCAAGATACCCCCCCGCAAACATTCAACTGCTGCAAAAGGTGAAGTTAGTTGCACCCGAAAACAAGGGTGCCCACACAGCCCTCCACACATTCCCAGGGCCACTGCAACACAAGGGGCAGACGAGCGTGCTTGCAAAGCAGCAAGGCCAAGCGCCAAAGGGGAAAGTGGGCTCTCCAGGGGGCTGTGGCTTCAGTAATGGGGGAGGGGGGGGAGGAAAGAAGAAAGCTTCTCTATGAAGCAATGGCTCCCACACCTCGGCGCCTCATTCAGGACCTGTATCCTCAGAAGAAGCAAACAATAAATAACGGAGGCTTCTTCTGAGTGCTACAGGAATATGTGAATTTTGGTGTCACAGAGAACTTTTCAAGTTCAGAAGAGATTCCATGGTTCAGTCTACGATCTAGTTGACGGCGGGCCTGATCCCAGAGGCAGGGGCTCATGGAAATGGAGCTCATTTTGGCCACACAGCTTGGCTCCTGTCTCGATGAGCTGAGACCCGGCAACCGTTCCTTGCTGATTCTGTGCCAATCAGCATGGCTGCAAAGGGGCCACACCTCCAGAGCCGTACCAACAGCCTGAGGCTGCTGCAGCTGCACCAAACCCATCCATGTTCCCACCCGGTGGGACGTTCTCTTGCACAAGGGACGGGAGCTGCGCAAGAGCGCCTTCTCCCCAGACTCGAGAGTCCCAGTCTGAAATGTGGCAAAGAATGGAAGCCAGACTTGGCAGCGCAGCCTTTCAGCTAGCAGGGCCACCTCCTTCCTGAGAAAAGCCCATCAGACATTCTGATGTTCTGCCAGCTGCACGGGAGGAGCGAGGGATTAGCGGAGGAGAAGGCGAGGCCAGGGGTTCACTCCCTGAAGGTTTTCTGTCCAGATTTTGCCATTCCGAGGGGGTGAAGTCTTTCTCCTCCTTCATTGCAGAAAGAAAAGATTAGCCGTTTCAAGAGGTATGAGGCAATTCAGGGCACAGCACCCTTTGGGGGACAGGTGCCGATGCAAGACTAGGCATGTTGCAAAAGACACCTAAAAGCGGACCTGCTGGTCCTGAGAACGGGTTCTGACTCAGCCCGTCAGTCCCTGAGGGAAGCCTGAGCTCTATTACTGTTTATGTATCGTATGGCAGAGTCACACACTGGCACTGGAAGCATACAATAACAATGTAATATAAAGGTTCTAAACTTTAAAGCCCTTTGTGGTCTGGGACCGACATCTCTACGGGGCTGTCCTCTCCCAGTATGGCCCACCCCCAAAGAGTATTACACTCAAAAGGTTTAAAATTTTCTGGTGATCACTGGCCTGAAAGATATCCACTTAGCCTCAACCTTCTTGGCTCTGGTGCCGGCCTGGTGGAATGCTCTTCCAAGTGAGTTCCGGGCCCTGCAGGAACTAATGCCGTTCTGCAGGGTCTGCAAAATGGAGATGTCCCACCAGGCCTAAGGCCAAGGAGGCGGCAATTCCATTGGAGGACTGTGTACAGTTCTGGTCACCACACCTCAAGAAAGATATTCTAGCATTGGGAAAAGTGCAGAAAAGGGTAACGAGAAAGATAAAAGGGTTGGAACACTTTCCCTGTGAAGAAAGGTTGAAGCGCTTGGAGCTCTTTAGCTTGGAGAAATGCCGGCTGAGGGGTGACATGATCGAGGTTTATAAGATTATGCATGGGATAGAGCATGTAGAGAAAGAAGTCCTTTTCTCTCTTTCTCACAATACAAGAACTTGTGGGCACTCCGTGAAATTGCTGAGCAGTCGGGTTAGAACAGATAATTCACTGCCACAGGAGGTGGTGGCGGCTACAAGCATGGACAGCTTCAAGAGGGAATTAGATAAACATATGGAGCAGAGGTCCATCAGTGGCTGTTAGCCACAAAGTATAGATAGGAACTCTCAGTCTGGGGCAAGTGATGCTCTGTATTCTTGGTGCTTTGAGGGGGGGGGGTGCAACAGTGGGAGGACTTCCTGCCCCCACTGCTAGACCTTCTGAGGGCACCTGGTGTTTTTGGCCACTGTGTGACAGAGTGTTGGACTGGATGGGCCACTGGCCTGATCCAACACTGGCTGTTCTTATGTTCTTCTCCCCCCCCCCCCCCCCCCCCGGCTTTGCTGCTTGGTTTTTGGCTGTCCGTCTCTTATACCGCCATCTCAGCGTCCACAGGCACCCCTGAACTATAATCTCTTCTGAAAGAAGATGCATCAAACTGCGCTGCCATCTGACTTAGATTTAAATTGTTGTATTAAATAGAATTTTAATGATTTATTTATTGCTTGAATATTCTTGTTACCCACACTGAGTCCTGCTGGGCAGGGGAGGGTGGGCTCTAAGCCAAAGATCATAAATAAAAAAAATACGTAACCAAGTTGATACAATTGGTTATGCAGACTGACTGGACAATCCTCCTAAGTATTACTATCCAAATTTTCAGTCCACTCAGTTGCAGCTGGGGAGGGTTCAGAGAGCTCCATCACATCTCCCTGGAAAGCAGGATGCTCACATTCCTGTGACACGAGGGAAAACAGTTTGGCAGGCTGCACCACAATCGCAGTCGGGTCCTGGTATTTTGCCCCATTTAAACAACAGGTCTGCCCAACTGCCAAAGCCTTTTCAATTAGCCATCTTTACATGGCAAGTAAAATCCTGCAGGCCTCTCACTGGCATTTATCAGGTTATGGATATCGAGTAGAACTGACTGCATCTGTGTTCGCAACCATTCATTCCCTAGATCGAAATTTTGTGATTGCAGGATTTGTGGAGATCTTACTGCTGGGTGCCGGGATCTTAGTCTGGATAGGCCCACATCAGCCATGTCTTCATGGATGGGCAAACTCTCTTGTCTTTGATAATCTTTCTACATTCACGAAGAGCATCTTGTCTTCAGAGATGAGGGGGAGCGATGTGGCACAGCGTGAGTAGCCAATAGGTCAGAGTGGGTTTAATACATCCACTGATGGTTCTCATTGTTATATTGAACTGGACGTCAAGTTTGTGGACATGGGAGCCACTGAGCCACCCTGCAGTACCATATCCTGCAGTCCTATACCCCAACCCCAAAGCTCAGCATCTAAGTGTGACAGCAGACACACCCCAAGTTGTACCACAATTTTTTAAGACTGTTGTTTTGCATGCATATTTTCACTGCTACACTGGTAAGATGGTGTTTACAGTTCAAGTTCTTGTCCAGGGTCATGCCAAGATACTTAGGAGCATGGATGTGTGTAAACTGGGTGCCATCAAGGCAGACATTCAGTTCATGGCTGACAGTATTGTTCTTGAGATCAAAACAGGAGCATTCTGTTTTTTACGGACATGAGATAAGCTGCCATTTACAGTAGTAGTCAGCCAAAATTTTGAGGTCCCTAGTCAGTGTTTCCTCAGTCTTTTCAATTGATTTGTGCCTCACTGCAATCACCATGTCATTGGAATAAGCAAACTTCCTGGACATTGCCTTGGGAACATCTGAGATGTATAGATTGAAAAGGACTGGAGCAAGGACCGAGCCCGGGGGTAGACCGTTACTCAGTTTCTCCTGTTTGCTGATTGACTGGTTCCTAATTACTCGGAAAGTTCTACCGCTCAGCATGTTGTTTAGGAGTTAAAATAATGTTCTGCAGGGGAAAACTTGAAAAAACTTGGACAGCAGACCATCCCTCCAGACTGTGCCATAAGTGGCAGTCAGATCAATGAAAACTGTTGATGTCTTAAGACCAGTGTTCCCTCTAAGTTGAGTTAGTGTGAGCTAGCTCACAATTTTTTAGCCTCCGGCTCACACCTTTTTGCCTTAGCTCAGAAAGGATGGCTCCAGAGCAAACTAATTTATGCAGTATTCAAGTCGCTCACTCACAACTTTAATGCTAGTAGCTCACAAAGTAGAATTTTTGCTCACAAGACTCCACAGCTTAGAGGGAGCATTGCTTAAGACGCTTCTGATACCCTACCTCAATGAAAGTTGTTAAGCTGAGAATCTGGTCTTCACAATTACAATGATGTCTAAATCCTGCTTGCTTTATAGAGACATGTTTGTTACTTCTGTCACTGATTCTGTCCAGGATTAGCCTCTTGAAGAGTTTATAACAGAAGCTCAGAATGGAAATAGGTCTGTAACTTTCTGCCAGAGGTTTTGGTTTTCCAGGTTTCAGAATAGCAACTATGCTTTCTTGAATTCCCCTGGGAGTCTTCTCATGACATCAGTGAGAAAATCTGTGAGCCACTTCTTAGTGAACGTGCCACTGTTGATCAGAAACTCATTATGGAGACAGTCAAAGCCTGGCCAAATACTAAGTGCCTTTCCACTCCTGTTGCCTTTGAGATCTCATCAGCACTGAAATCCCTGACAGCTTGCGGACTTCAGGGCAGGTGTGTTTCAAAATCTGGAGGGTTTTTTAATCCTCGATCCTTTGGAGCTCTGGATAGGGATACTAGTTAGACAGCTACCTGGTTTGATGTTACCTCCAGATTTCCTCAGAGGGCAGGTGGATTTGCACCTAGTTTTTTCAACAGGCTCCAGTCTTTCCTACTGGAATGCCTGAAATCTGAATTCACAGTTGCTTCAGTCCATTTTTATCTATGTGCAGCGTTGAGTTCATGGAGTAGTTCACCTGCTACTTCTGGGTCTTTGCTGTTAAGGAAATTTTGATACAGCCTCTCACTCTGATCACTCCAGTCTGGAATGTATTCTTTCTAATATCCTTGAGGAATATGCCTTTTGGTCATAGATATAACAGCTGAGTTGCAGACTGGAAGGTCGCTAGTTCGGCAGTTCGAGACACCAGTGCTGCATGACGAGTGAGCTCCCATCCCTGGTCCCAGCTCCTGCCAACCTAGCAGTTTGAAAGCAAAAGATTGCAAGTAGATAAATAGGCACCGCTTTGGTGGGAAGGTCACAGCGTTCTGTGTGCCTCAGTATCAAGTCATGCCGGCCACATGACCACGGAGAAGTCTTCAGACAGCACTGGCTCTTTGGCTTGGAAATGGAGATGAGCACCACCCCCGAGAGTCGGATTCGACTGGCTTTCGAGCAAGGGAAACCTTTACCTTTTAATAACAGCACCAATGAATCAGCCGTGGTTATTATGTGTTGGAGGGACCCATTCAATGCCTATCCAGATCTGACTGAAACCTTTCAATTCGTCCTCTTAAAGTTCCATCGTGGTCTTGGAAAAGACCTGATAACGGGTATCTGGACTCCTAGCTCGAGGATTACAGGTCGATGCTGACTGTGTGGGAGTCTCAAGAACACACCTGGATATAGGCTGACTTCTCCGGTCAGATGAAACAAATGTTAAATCAGGGTTGGACTCTCTATTCCATGCTGCTGATCTGAAGGTGCCTCTGTCTTCAGCACTGAAAATGAGATGCCAGCCATGTTCTTCAGCTCAGCCGACAAGCACCTCACCGTTCTTATCCTTCACCATGTATCTCCAGTTTCCACGGTGGCTGTTAAAGTCACCAGCATATACAGAAGGATGAGGGTGGGTTGACAGGCCACGTACTGGCCACGAAACTGCAGGAGGTTTGTAAAGACTGACAACCCGTACTTCCCCGACTTCTACTATGATTGTGTGGTTGTCACTGTGGACGTTGATCAATACCAGCTTCACATTTCCAACACTGCTTCGGGCATCAGTCACTGTGTTGTAGGTATGATGGTATGTGATGCCAGTAACATCGTATCCCGCAACTTTTGTTCTGTGGTGGGCTTGATTTTCATTATGAAGATCTATTTTATTGGCCAGTAAGATTCATGACAAGTATTGGCATCTAGCCTTGCTTATACCCTCAATATTCACTTAGCAGATTCAGATGCACTCTCCTATGCCCCTTTGTCAAGTAGTCCTGAGAAGCACTGCTTGATTGGTTGATTGTTTCCATGTGTGTAGCGTAGCCAGGAGATTCCTACAATTGTCTGGCAGCCACAAATTCTAGCTCTTTAGCGTTATCCAGAGTACACCACGAGGAGGCAACTTCTGCAAGCCAGGTACACCTGATGGGGTGAAGGGCAGCAGGTGAGCAGCGGTCCCTCCAGCAAGGTCTGCAGCTCCAGCGTGCCTGATGCACAAATGGGGAAGGGGGGGCATGATCTGTCCCAGCAAAGGAACCTGCCTTTGCAGACAAAATCCAGGACTGCCTTCTAGAAAGAGGCTCTGAAGGGCACCTCTGCCGCTGCTTTCCATTCAGCACCCGAGCCCTGTCCAGCCAGATTCAGGGAATCACAGGGATTCTTAATTTGTCCTGATGCTGCTTGAAGTTGGCATTTTTATTTGCTGATTTTACCGTGAGCCACCTGCTTTTTAAATACATACCAAACTGCTCTCTCTCTCCTGGCCTTTCTCAGCTGGATGGCTGCCTGCGTGGGTTGATCTTGCAAGCAATACTATCAACTCTGAAGTATTACTAGGCATTCCTGAGGCACTCTGACCTTTGTTTTCCAACAACCCAGCGAGGCGGGCTGGGACTGTTTTAGGGCTGGGGAACAGAGAGCTGTTTCGGAGGTCATGCTAAGCAGGGAGGAGCAGAAGTGCAATGGCTGTGCCTGTTATACCCATGACTAAGCCTGACCCATTTGGCTCTAAGTAATTCTATGCTTTGTATAGCCCCTGACATTTATCTTAAAGACTGTCGGGAGCTGCCTTTTGCACTCTGCCTCCAAAGGAGCTGAGTGTCTTGTCTGGCATTTGAGAGGAGCGTGGCTGGACTCCTGCTGGTTTCTCTCTTTCCAACATGTGGTCAAAGAGCAGCCGTCAAAATGCCTCTTTTCCCTGGGAGGCCTGCACACCCGTCTCAGAGGACGACTGCAGGGCCTGGTCCTAACATCATGGACCCAAAGTATCTGTTTCCCAGCCCTCTCTCTTTTTATATTTTGTAAGAACCAGGGGTTCTGCTGAGCTCAAAAGTTTGCACAATGTCTTGTGCCCGTCTGGTGGGCTCTAAGAAAAGTATTACACGGATTCTGGTCCACATTACAAAGCGGCTTGACACCGAGTCTGATCACTGGTCCGTCTAGCGCCAGCCGGCCTCCTCTGATGGGCAGCTGCTCTCCAGGGTCTCAGGCCACAGAAGCCCTTGCACTGGAGACGCCGCTGTTGGGGACTGAATCTGGGACCTGCTGCCAGCAAAGCAGTCGTTCAGCCTCTGAGCTGTGCCAGGTGTGGGAGGGAGACATCTTGACAATCCAGACATGGGTATTTTAAAAAATACTATGCTGGAAAACAGAAGCATTCCCCAGCTGGATGAGGAGAATGACGTGTTTGTTCTTATGGAGACAGTTCTGAAAAAGGCAGGCCCCCCCCCCCCCCCACCTCCTGCACAGCCAAAAACCAAGCCTGGAGCTGCATATCAGGCCTTGCTGCTGCTCGTGAGAGTTCAGGCCAGGGTCACGCCAAACCAACCTTTGCGAGTTAGTCTTCACACAAGACAGAGCCCCTCCCCACACTTGACCTCCACACCGTTTTCCAAGTATAAA
Organism: Lepidodactylus listeri; assembly: GCA_029233225.1. NCBI lineage: Eukaryota > Metazoa > Chordata > Lepidosauria > Squamata > Gekkonidae > Lepidodactylus > Lepidodactylus listeri. The sequence continues at coordinate 2,563,455 of JARCFY010000013.1, read as the reverse complement.
CCACAGGCAAGTCAGTTATTCAGAAGGTGTCAAGGTGCTGGACACAAGACAAGGAAACAAAGACACACCGGGGGGGAAGGGGAGATGGACGATTATGCAGGAAAGTTGCATGGCTGCTTGGCTTGCATAAAACGGAGCTCCTGTAGCACGGAGAGCATCACCAACTAAAGGGGGGCGCGGGGGGGGGGGGAGCCTGCAAGTCTCTGGACAGATGCTGTGCCGGATTGGAGGAAGGATGGGGGCCAGTGAGAGCCAGTTTGCTGTAGTGGTTGGGAGTCCAGATTCTAATCTGGCAGAACTAGGTTTGATTCCCCACTCCTCCTCCACATGCAGTTGCTGGTGTGACCTTGGGTCAGTCACAAGTTCTTTCAGAGCTGTTCTCTCAAGAGCAGTTCTCGAGAGAGCTCTCTCAGCCCCACCTACCTCACAGGGTGTCTGTTGTGGGGAGGGAAAGGGAAAGGAGTTTGTAAGCTGCTCTGAGACTCCAAGTGAGTGAAGGGCGGGATATAAATCCAATCTCTCTCTCCTTCTTCTTCTGTATTGAAGAAACTGTTGTTTCCCTCCCCCCTTCTAGATACTCATGGCTGAGAACTCTTCTTCTAACTGGCACATCTAACAGCTTCTAACTGGCAAATTTCTATCACTTAGGGAGGTATATATGCCAGCCCTTAACCCTCAACAGGAACCCTGCAAGGTAGGTTAGTATGAAAGAGAGTGAGTAGCCTAGTATCGTAACAACTGAGCAGGATTTGAACTGGGTCCTCCTGGGGTGAACTGCACAACAGCAGTCCCAGAGAAAATATCCTGAGTTTGTGATAATGGGGGAGCTGAAGGGAAGTAAAGGGCAAGGAGGCAAGCAAACTGTGCCCCTCCTGATGATAAAAGAAGAATCCGTTTGAACGACCGAGGCAATGGAAAGGAGGGCATCAGGAGTAGGAGTGGAGTCCTGGAAGATGCTTCCCCCATGGAGGCCCTGCATCCTTTCTTGCATAATTGCCCTGTGCTGGGGGGTGGGAGAGGGGGTGGCACAACCAGAGAAAGAGAAAGAGAAAGCGGGCACTGTGCCTGGGAGGCAGGGACAGAGGCCAGAGTACCAGGAGGTGGGGTCGGGCTGCCGGAGGGTCAGAGGCTGCAGGGAAGCTCGCTCAGCCCACGGAACCAGGGCACCAAAACAGCCCAGGCTGTGCCTGAGCTTGGGCACGCTGGCGCGGCCTAACAGCCTGGTTGCCCACAGGAGAAAAACCAAGAGAGAGAAAGGGAACAAAAATGAAAGAGGTCTTCTGCGGCATCCAAGACAGCAAAACAGCCTGTCGCGGCTAGGAAAGGGAAGGCTTCGGCAGAGCCAGGAAGCAGAGCAAGGGTCGCGCAACCTGTGCTCATGCCCACTGCAACGTGGCGGCTGAAAAGGCCACTTCCAAGCCCAGGGCTGCTTCTGCCCCTCCAGTTCCTCCAAACTGGGAGGAACGTGGCAAAGGACACCGGCTGAGCAGGGCACCCCAAAAGCAATACCAGATGGGGCCACGGTGTCTGGCAAGCAACTTAGATAGGTGTTTGCGGCAGCAATTGATCTGAATGTACCCTATGAATAACAGGTTAAAATATACTATACAAGATGGATACTTAACCATCGAAAAAGTACCCTCTATAAGGTGAATGCTTAATCCCTGAAAAGTAATCTGACAAGTATCAGTAAATTGCTTAATCTAGCTTTTGGCCACGGTGATTTCACTTTTTTAAATTTAGGTGTGCAGGAGAGACTGCAGAGGGAGAAAGGCTGAAATTTCGCGACTGCAGGTGAGGCTGGAGGGCCATGCATCCCCTCACACCCCCAGCCCCGAGGGAGGAAAGGAGCGGAGGGCTGGCTGGAAGGGAAGTGACGGCAGCCACCCAGACTCGCTTCTTGAAGAAGGAAGAACTGGCCCCTGCAAGCAAGACTCCTGTGAGGGGCTGGCAGGCGGCCTCCCCCTTTGGCCGGCCCGGAAGCCTCCTGCCTGGAGAGGGCCAGGCGCAGCAGCCCTTCCCGCCACTCACCTGTCGTGCTTGTTCTCCTGCGCCGCCCGGAGGAGCTCCTGGATGTTCTTGGTGATCTGCTCCGTCTTCCGAATGACATCCTCGGTGCTCGGCAGGCTGGCGCAGGCGCTGGGGTCCCTGCTCTCGGGGAGGGGCCCTTCCCCCGGCCAGAGGGCACTGCGCTGCCGAGCCTTCCGGGACAATCTGCCAAAGACACACAACTTTAAGCTGCTGGATTCCGATCGGGCCTTGTGAACGTGAAGACTACGGACTAGATCCTGCTAGCGACATGAAAACCCAGGAAAGAACGGGGAAAACTCAGAAATAAACCTGTTTTTAGCCCAAAGGTTTATTGCTCTCTCTCCAGATTCCCAAGTAGAAGAATCGGAGATCTGGGGGAGTACTGGGAAAAAAGCACTTCAATGACATTTCCCTCTGCTGGAATCAGCAAAAAGATTTTGAGACAAGATTTTGCCACTCCAGATGTACAGTAGGAAGGCTTCTACATAGGAAGCTACAGCCACACGGGGGGAAGGGGAGAACCCACAACAACTCACAGAGTGGGGCTACCCCAACCCTCTGGCCCTGCTTCCTCCCCTCTTGCCCGCCCTTGCCCCTGCTTTCACTCTCCCCCAGTCCCAAAGCTCTTAACGCTGCCCCACGGCTGATGTGGTGTCTGTGCAGCTGGCGTTTTCCCCTCCAGCCCACCTGCACTGGCCGGCTTGGAGGAGGCCTCATAACCCTCCCACTCCTCCCTTGGGAGCAGAAAGCCCCTCCTGCCCACTCTCTCCCCAAAGCCCCTCGCCAGTGCTGCAGGGCAGCTCATTGGGGGGGGGGGGTCGGAGAAAGCACCTCTCACCCAGCTGCCCCCGCCCCCCATCAGCTGTGTGCTGGAAGGAACAGGCTTGGAGTGACCCAGGACTGGCGGGAGGTAGAGACCTCCCCCCCATACTGCCCTTTTCTTTCTTCCCACCTTTCCTGCTGCTGCCTCATCTCCCGCTCTCCCCTTCTCACTGCAGCCCCTCCTCCTCCTCCTCCTCCTCCTCCTCCTCCTGGGCAGCCAGAGTCACTGGTGCACATTCATGGCAGTATGTACAGATGGCCGGCCCAAACCCAGTGGAACCTTCTGCCTCAGATGGACAGAGCCCTGTGGGGCCTCAGGCAGAGCTCCCATCCGTGGCTCTGAGCCACAAGGCACAGAGAGGAACTCTCGGTCTGGGGCAAGTGGTGCTCTGTAGTCTTGGTGCTTTTTTGGGGGGGGGGCAACAGTGGGAGGGCCCCTGGAGTGTTTCTGGCCACCGTGTGACACCGAGGAGTGTTGGACTGGGTGGGCCACTGGCCTGATCCAACACTGGCTTCTCTGGTGTACTTATGCAGGTCACTTTGGGGAGGGAGAATCCCGTGCAAAACCCAAGCTCCTCTGCTCGGGTGAGTCACTTCAGGCAATTCCTCCTGTCTGCGTGCGCTCACTCCGTGCCGGGGGCACCCAGGCTGGTTTGTATGTCCCGGCAGGGATGAATGACAAGGTGGGCGGGAATGGGCGTCAACCTCAGACCCTGTGAAGAACCACCGGCCACTGCAGAAAGCGGAGCCAGGAGCAGACCCTGCAGACTGCCTGGCCACCCCCCCCCCCCATATTCCCCCTTCCAGGTGTACCGTCTCCACTCCCTTCATCATCAGACCGACAGGAGACACGTACCCAACTCCTGCTGACGTGTGTGCCTTCCCCCCCCCCGGCGGGCCCAGCTGCCCATCTCCCGTCCAGTGCCGTTAACCCAGAGAGACACTTGACAGGGCAGGCGGAGGAAAGGGAGGGGGACCAGGTTACGCACCCCGTCTCGTCCAGCTCCAGCCCGGGGACGGTGTTGTCGTAGTCTCCCTCGGGCACACTGCTCTGCTTCTCCAGTCTGGAGGCCTGGAAGGGAAAGGAGAGGAGGAGGGGGGGGGCACAGTCAGGTCCGGGTCCCTCAACCCCAATGGAAGGCGGGCAGGCAGGCAGGCAGAGCTCAAAAGCTGCCCTTTCCCCCACATCCCCAGCAACTCCAGCCTGGCAGTGACAGCCTTCTGCCCAGTCAACAGGAGGACTTTAGAAGAATTCAGACCCTCCTGCTGTGGGGTCATTAAAAGACAGGTTCCCCTCTAAAGTTCTTCTCTGAAGCAGCGGGGGGGGGGGGGGGGGGGGGTCAGCCCAGCTAACTATGTCACTGTCTGGAGCCCCCACTAAACAGCTGCTAAGTGGTTTTGGGAAGAGTGGAAGTTAGAGATATGAACAAAATTGAACTCCCTGCCAAGAATCTGCTTGTGTGAAGTTACCGCATCGTTCTTCCTTGTAGGTTCCTGGCAGAACAGCAGCTCCTCGAGGCCTTTAGGCTCTGCCTCCTCGACACAAATGCCTCACTGGTTAAAACCCACTGGGGGGACGGAGAAAACCGTGTCCTTGAGGGTCCCACAATCCTTCGCCAGCCGGCCCCCAGACTATGACCCCCCCCCCCCCGCTTCCGCTTCCTCCTCCCACTCAGCCTCTCTCCCCCTTTGCTGGCTGCAGCTGCCTGGATGTCGCTGGCGGATCTGCTCTGACTTCGCAAGGTCCCTGCCAGCAGCAGCAGCAAAGGCCCCAGCCGCAAGGACCCCAGAACAGCCCCTCTGGGTCGGACCGAAGGCTCCTCTCACTCAGCACCCCCTTTCCCAGAGAGGCCAACCAGACACCCCTGGAAGCTTCCCTACGGCTGGCTGGAGCTGTCTTAAGAATTAATTATATTAACTGGTTGTAATTATTCATGCACTTTGTTGCTAAGGGCGGGATACAGATGTAATAAATAAATAAAATAAAATAAATACGACTGTCCCGCAGCCTCTGAACACGAGGTTCCACGGAGTTATCCTGGCTAGCAGACACTGAGGGACCCCTCCTCCACCCCTTTGCCCAGCCCCCCTTTAAAGCCGCCCATGCTGGTGGTCCTTGCTACACACCCTGTGGCAGAAAGCTCCACAGTTTAACTATGCAGAGCCTAAGGAAGTCATTCCGCCTGCTTGGGCCTCTCCCCAGCCTCCCAACAGCAGCAGCAGCAGCAGAATTGAAGCCTCTTCCAAAGCAGGTGTTAGCTGCGAGACAGCAGTGGCTGCCCCTTGGTCTCAGCCAACAGTTGTGGGTCAGTCCAGAGAGTGCTTTGCAGATCAAGTGGCCGAGAGTGAGAGCGAGAGAAAGGTGTGTGCGTCGTGGATGAATGCTCCAGGGGGCTGCGATGGGGAGGGGGAGCTGGAGGGGTAAGAGTGAAGAAGTGAAGCAACCCTTGCGGTGCTGAAAGAGAGGAAGAGCAGAGGGGGCAGCCCCATGCAAGGGGTCTGGGGGGGGGCATGAGAGAAAGACCACCGGAGGGCAGCTGGCCACTCTGGGGGAGAAGTACTTAACCCTTTGTGTGCTTTCATCTCTTGACCAGGAAAGCATGGAGGGAAAGGAGGGCATGGATGAAGAGGTGGTGGTCACCAACCCACTCCTCCCAATCTAAAAACAAGGGAGAGAGAAAGACACTCGGGGAGAAAAAAACACACACAGGCACACCCCTCTCAAGGCCCTGGGGGGCCAAAGGCAAAACATGGGACCCCTGCTATTAAAACCAGAGAACTTCCACAAGGTGGTGGGCGGGGGGCCAGGAGGAAGAGGAACAGGGGGGGGGGAGACTTTGAACCCCTGCCGCACGCACCCTCCTCCAATCACGGCGTCTTTAGGCAGGGCTTCAGGGGGAAACCCAGAGCTGGATCCCGCAGGCCCAGCCCACTAGCGGCGATACCCCCCCTCCCCCCCCCGCCCACAAGGAGGCTTCCTCTTGCAACAGAGAAAGAGCCCTTCTTGCACGGGATGGAAGAGCCACTGCCAGCAGAAAGGAAGTGGAGGATCCAACCCACAGACCGCTTAAGGTGCGCAAAATCACCTCTGAACTCAGCCAGCGGTGCTCTCCACTCTCCCCCCCAGACCCTTTTCTAACAGACATGGGCCTCTCTCGCACACACAGCAATATGCAACAAAGAATGATCTGTGCATATACAGAGTGCCACTGACCAACCTGTCCCCACATCCTTCAGGCGTAGGGTAGAAACATAAGCACTGCCCACATGGACACAGCCTCCTCCACCCCACCCCATTCCTGACCCTTTCAGTGGCGACTGCTTGTGGCTTTCCCATGCAGCTGCTAGACCCTGCTGGGCGGCTGCTTTGGGGCTAGTTTCAGCTGAGTTCCAGTTTGGGGCTAGTTTCAGGAGAACAGCCAAATCTGAGTTCAGTCGTGCCTGGGAGATCAGCAAGATTTTGGGGGTATGAGCTTTCAAGGTGAAGGGAGCCTGGACTCCCGAAGGCTCATAGCCTGAAAACCTTGCTGGTCCTTCTTGGTCTTGGCCCCAACCTGGTGGAACCCTCTGCCAAATGACATCAGGGCCCTGCAGGATCTTATGCAATTCCGCCAGGCTTTTGGTTGAGGGCAGCAACAGTTACCCATCGGCTGGCACCCTTTCTTCCCCCCTCCATGTTCTGAGTTCCCTTTCCCTCCGCCCAGAAAAAGGGGCCGGTAGTTCGGAATTGGGATAAATAATATTATAGGAATATCGCCATCTGGATTCTTTTATCTATACTGAAACTTTTATCAAGTTATATATGAATGTTAATGTTTTGTATTTTATAACATTATGTCCTGTACATTGTCCAGAGATGGGGCGACCAATATATCATCATCATCATCATAAGAAGAGGAGGAGGAAGAGGAGCGACTGCTTTTAAGCTTGCCACTCTCAACAGGCCACGCCGCCTCTATAGGGATTTCAGGAACTGGCTGTAACAACTCCACACCTGCCTGCCTTCCGTCTTCTGTGGATCGACTCCACAGCAAGTGAACCTTGAGCCAAATTTTTATTTTATTTATTTCCTTCATTTATAGCTCGCATTTCTCACTGAGGCATAATGCAGAGTACAAAATACAGAAAACAATTCAACCAGACAGCACAGGACATTCGGAAACAGTGTAACAGGAGTAGGATGACAGAAATTAAGAAACAGAAAGCTGCCTAAGGAAAGACAGCATCAAAAATGCCCAGAGGGGTTCTGCCCTGGGTCGGGGTGGGGGTGGGGGTGGCGGCCCACTGCATTAACGATGCTAAGAATGCCAGGCCAAATCTGGGCTCATTAATTCATCTATAGGATGGCAAGAGAGGAGTGAATTCCCCGGACCTGCTTGGAAGCAAAGCAATCCTCAGCACCAGTGCAAGCCCAGTGGGCTGGGTTATGTGACCCGATTTGTAGCACTGGGCCTGCAAATCACCAGGCACCGGGGCAAGTCTGGACTAATCAGGCAGGGAAGCCTGTGACACCCACAAGGATGCAAGCGATTCTTTTTCTTCTAGGCCACCCATGTATCTCAAAGTACTACCCACAGGGACCTGCGAGTGGAAAGCACGAACACAGAAACGAGGGCTAACAGCTTAGCAGATCTATCCACAAGGAAAAGAGCAAGCGTCCAGAAGCACCTTAAAGACTAACAAAATTTGTGGCAGCAGAGGATGCTTCAGTATCTGAAGTGGGCAGTGACTCACACAAGCTCCTCCCCTGCCACATATCTTGTTAGTCCTTAAGGTGCTCCTGAAGAATTGCCCTTTTCTGCTACAGGCAGACTAACACAGCCGCCCATCTTGATCTTACCCATGAGGCTTTCACGCACCACGTGAAATCCTGGCTGTAGGCGGCTAACCCCTCCAGAGACCTCATCTCCCGGCTCCAACCCTTCCTGTAAGGCCAGCCAACTGCCCACTTTGCTGTCCGTCCCACTGATCCCGCACACTGGTTTCTGAGGGGGAACCCCAATTCACTCAGCCAAGGAATGAGGGGACAGCACGAGTCCCTCCAGGAGAAACAAGGGCATGAAGTCCACCCGTCAGCTAGGCTGGGCCCACCACCTTGGCCAGAGGCACCCCCTCCCTCACTGATCGATCCTGCCAAGCTGCACCAAGCCGAGACGCCCAAGGCTCAGGGTTGCCAGCCTCCAGGTGGGGCCTGGAGATCTCTCAGAATTGCAAGTGACCTCCAGACTATGGGGATCCGTTTCCCAGGAGAAGACAGCTGCTGTGCAGGGTGGACTCTACGGCCTCACTTCCCTGCCACACTCCCTCCCTCCCCCGAACCCCACTCCAGGAACTCCCCAGCCCCCTGCTGGCCGTCCTACCGAGGCTCCCCTTTCGGCTCCCTGGGCTGCAAACGGTTCACTGCCTGGCGCTCCCTGGCCATGCCAGCCACAACTTCTGGGCTGCATGCCACCCAGCACCCAAGCATGAGTCTTTCTCAATCCCCCTTCTCCTGCTCTTGGCTGCACTCTGCATCTCACATGTGCTTTGAAATGAAGACGGTCAGGCTGAAACAGGACAGAAGGAAGAGAAGCCTGCTCAGCACACCCCAGTGACCCCCCCCTCGGCCCCCAGATGTGGAGGCACACAGCAGCTCCTGCAGGCAAGTGGCTGAAGAGGGCACGGAGAACTGCGGTGCCGGAGGGACTGGCCCCGGTGGCAGCCATCCACATTCGACACATCCGCATTCAGACAGAAGAGGCCAGGGGGGGGGGGGAAGGGGGGGCGGGGGGCAGCAGGGCACCTGTTTTACTTACATGGGGAGGGAAAGGGTGCAGCCGCGATGCAATGTGCTCTTCGGGGTACGAGACCTCGGCCAAGGGCAGGTAGGGCTTCTGGCCCGACCCCGTCTCGTACATCGACATGGGCCTGCTGCCCCGCGCAGAGGGACGGCGCTTCAAGGAGGAGTGGCTGCCGGGGTCCATGTACTCAGAGCCAGACTGCGTCTGGTAGGCACTGGTCGTGGCCTGCCTCCGGAGGGTCGAATTCTCACTCTGCAGGGTCTGAAGCTGGAATAAAACGTTTTATCCGAGTGGGGCCTCGGAGCACAGCCTCACGCCAAATGGTCATCAGCAAACTAAGGACTCAACTACTGGGGCATTTGTAACTTGTTAAAAAAAAATTAGCTAACTGGATTTTTTTTTAAAAAACCCACATTTTTTTAACAATTTCCTTTTGCTCAGAACAGGTTGCATTCCCAGAGTCCTCAAGAGTCCAGTTTCCATTTTTATGCAGGGGGGTGGAGATCGAACCCACTCCTGGAAGTCATCGTGAAGCAGTCTGATTCCAGGCTAGCCGTCTGTTGCACGGCTCCAGGACAGCTTGAGTCGGCCCCCCTGGAAAGCAGCTCCTCCCACTGACACTGATGGCAGACTCCAGGGACAGGAGGGAAAGTGTCAGAACAGAAACATCGCAGAAGGGAGATGAGGAAGTGTGGTGCAGAGCAGGAGAGCAGAAGCAGGCCAAAACGGCACCTCAAAGAAACCGAGTCAAAGGAGATTCCCTGTGACAGATGCCCTCATGGAAGCAAAGGCCACGATGGACTGTGGAGCCTCCTGCACGCAACCTCCTTCCACACACTGAGGACGTGGCCCACCACGACAGCCCCTGAGTTACTATGGACATCTTTGAAAGCCACTGACCAAAACACAGAACGGCTTCCTTGTGCCCTTGATGCAGGGAGGGTGTCAAAGGTTCCTCTTCCAGAGAAGTGAGGAACAGCCCCAAGTTCTGGGCTATGGCATTACTGACCACTGAAGTCCCAGTCCTCCCCCGGCCTCCCTGGAGCAGCCTTCCCAATCCCTCTGTAGCAGGGGTCCCCAGCATGGTGCACGTGGGCGTGATTGGTGCCCGCCAAGCATTTTTAGAAAGGGGGCGGGGCCAGGTACTGCCCAGCAGGGCTTCTGATTGGCTGTGTAGGTTAAAAAAAAAGCAGCTGCCCCCCACAGGACGGGATGGAAGGCAAGCTGTCTGCATGCAAGAAAATATTTTTAAGCCATACGTTCAATTTCAAAAGGCACGCTGCAGAGTTACTATTAGAGTTACGAGTGGTTGGCTCTGCCTCCCGTGGCACCCGTTTTGTGGTTTCATCCACCCCCGTGTCAGAATTCCCACACTGACTGCAGACTCAAAAAGGTCGGGGACTCCCGCTCCACGGGGATAGGGCCCCGAAGGTCTGTTTCACTAACGGTGGGAACTTCCCCAAGTACAGAGTCCCTTCCCCTGGCATCCCTACGTCTGCCCCACGGGAAGGCTCCTGGCAGGGAGGGAAGGCCTTGTCTTCAGTGGAGCACTTCTGTGGACCTCACCCACAGGATCCGAAAGGGGGGGGGGGCTTTGTACATCTACCAGGACGGGTCCTGACGGCACCACCTTTACATTTCTGCAAACCAGCTGAGAGGATATTGGGATAAGGAAAAAGGTGGCACAGCCCAGCCCAGCCAGTGAGCGAGATGTCAGTGTGGAGCTTGTGTGTGTGTGTCCGTCCTTGAAAGGGCCAACACACTTTCCTCCCCCCCTCCCCGCTATTAGCTAGCCTCGTGAGTCACACACATGAAACCACGGAGACAGCTGCTGGCTAAGCCATCCCATACACAGGGGACGGTGTTCACAAAGCTTTTTATAGCTGCCCTCACAGGAAAGCAACCGAGGTCCAAACTGCTCCTAGCTGGCCTTCTTTGCCCTTGCTTTTCATGTTTTATGGGAAAAGAAAGACAGGCGGAAAGCCAGAAATTGTATTCCAGCCTGTAACTGAGATGGAGACAGGGGCGTGCCCAAGACCAACAAGGAAGTCCGTGGCAGAGGAAGGGCTGGGACTGAGGCCTCCACTGAGGAGTTGCATGGGGAAATCTCCCCCATCCCGGTGGGACAGGAAGCAGTTGCCTGGACTGACGCTAGCTGAATGGCAGGTGCGACCAGTCCTGCAGGGAAGGCCCAGGCCCAGGACGGGGAGTCAGGGTGGGTGGCTCTGGGGTGCCAGGCCCACGGGGGGCAACCTCCTGCTGAAGCTCACCCAGGAGAAGGCCCTCCCTGTGGCTAATTGGGGCGTGTGGGGAGGGGGGGGGGATCTGGTCTGTCTGCTTCAGGCAACGACTTGGGACAGCCCCAGCTTCCCGCAGCCCTTCGAGGGGTTTCCTCAGCAGCCCAACTTTCCTCCCCGCATGAGACGGAGCCAAGAGACCCACTCAGCAGAGCACTCTTTCCCCTGTCCCCCGTCCCCCCCGCCGCCCCTCTCCTGGGCTGCTACCTTCTGCTGCACGGTCCTCAGCTCATCGCTCAAGTTGACGTTCACCTTCAGCAACTGCTGGATTTTCGCCTCCGAAGCCGCCAGGGCGTTTCTAACCTGCAAGTATTCCTGTGCTGTGACCGGCCCGTCGGACAAGTCTGAGTCCAGGCTCTGGAAAACGAAGAGGACAGCAAGACCCCTGCTTTACACCCAGAGGGAGTGCCAGGACCAGAAGGCGGGTCTGGGCACAGTGGCCCCAGCAGAACACCAGCTGTAGACCAGGATTCTTTTTACGAGGAAAGTCCAAGGCAGGTGACCACAACAGAATTACAAAAGCAAGACTGAGAAATGGGACTTGGGTCTGTTTGCATGTTCTAGTGACAAAGCTGCTCTTTGGGGCTACAGCCGGACGTACCGTGTCGCCACCCCCAACCCCCTCCGCCCAGGTCTGAATGCAATTACGTGGCCACAAAATCTGCAGAGCAGGGGCGTCAAACATACGGCCTGCAGGCTGGAACCGGCCCCTGCAGGGCTCCTATCTGGCCTGCGAGCAACTGACTCCCTCCTGTTTCCTGCATCGCAGCTCACTTTTGCCCAGCTCTCTCCAGCTTCCTGCTTCCAGGGGAGAGAAAGAAAGCCAAGCCTCCTTTCCCTTGATTGGATGAGGGCTCCTCCTCCTCCAGTGAGGGAGGGAGGGGAGGGGGAGGAGAGAGAGAGAGAGCCAGCCCCATGGCACCTTTAAGACCAACAATGTTTTATTCCAGGTATAAGCTTTTGTGTGCATGCACACTTTTTCAGAGAGAGGGGGAGGAAGGGAAAGAGCCAGAGGTAGCAAGAGAGACAGAGTCCCACGGCACTTAGAGAGATCCCCCTTTCCAGTTCTAAAAGATGGGGGGGGGGGAGAGAGAAACCTAACAGCACAGCTTGCATTCTTTATTAGTGGAAAGGAGCAAGAGTCCCGTAGCACCTTAATGACTAATAAAATTTGTGACAGGGCGAGCGCTTTCATGAGTCACTGCTCACTTCTTCAGACACAGCTAGAATGTGAGTTCATCTGTTCTTAGATCTTGAATAGTGAAGTGATTTCAGAGGCCAAACTACAATAGCAGGCATCAGTAATGAGAAAAGAAACCTAGGTCTTAATTCAGTCCAGGAGGATTCATTGTCTTGAGCTTCATTATCAATGCAATTCAGCAGTCTCTCTTTCTAACCTCCCTTTGAAATTCCTTTGTAGGAGAACTGTTATTCTTAGTTCAGCAAATGAATGGCCTCGAACGTTAAAATGTTCCCTCACTAGTTTCTGAATGTTGCGGCTTCTAACAGCAGTAGAAAGAATAAGAGTCCAGTAGCACCTTAAAGACCTAACAAAATTTGTGGTAGAGTATGAGCTTTTGTGAGTCAGTGCTCACTTCTTCAGACTTATTTCCATTTATACTTTGCATCTTCCTGGACTGAATCCTCCTGGACCAAACTGAGACCTAGGTTCCCAGTCCCATTACCAATGCTGGTATCTTCATGCCTACTATCCCTCTGCGTATCACACCTAATCCAATCAAGCCTGTGATTGCCATTCGGCATCTGAAACCATCTTTATAAAGTTTCTATCTCCGGTACCTGGCATTACATTTTATGGCACACATGGCCGGGCCCAACCAAGTGACATTTATGTCAGATCCGGCCCTGGTAACAAATGGGTTTGACACCTCTGCCGTAGAGGATCTGGAACACTGAGCCCCCAGGACGAGCACAGCTCTTCCTCTGCCGGCAGTGGGAGTAAGAAGGTGCAAAGACTGCCCCGCTGGACCAGACCTGTCTCATTTCCTACAGGGACCAGCCAGCTGCCCTTGGGAAGCCTGCCAGTCGGCTATGGCAGCAACTGCTTTCTGCCTCTAATAATTCTACTCAATATTTTGCACTCTGGTTAACACAGGGGGGGTCTTAGACAGGGATGCCCCTCTTTCAAGAGCAGGGCAAATGTCAGGGGACGGTTAACACATGAAACTGCCCTACACTGAGACAGACCTTTGGTCCATCAAGGTCATTATCGTCTACTCACAGGATCTCAGGCAGAGGTCTTTGACGTGACCTACCGCCTGGTCCTTTTTTAAACTGGAAATGCCGGGGATTGAACCTGGGACCTTCTGCACGCAAAGCAGATGCTGTACCACTGAGCCACGGCCCTTCCCACCGCACACTGTACTCATCCTGAACACTTATTCCAAGTCAAACATCCAGCTTGGAACGCTCTGGCCAGCGAAGGCTACCTAGCTTTGCAGCTCTGTTTCTCAAATGACACTGAGCGCTGGGGGGGGGGGGGGAGGGAGGGGGCACTGTCAGCCGCTGAAGGCAGGCCGGCAAGCAGGCAGGCCACTCTTTGCACCCTGAAGAGCAGGACTCAGAATGCAGACAGGTTGCAAGCAGGAGGCGGGAGCCCCCCAGCCCAATCTTCTGCAGCCCACTTTGCACCTCGCAGCCTGCGCAAGGATTGGGTGTGTGTGTGTGTGTGTGCTACCTTCTGGCGAGCCGTCTTGGCCCCGCCCGTCCCAAGATCCCCCTCCTCGTCGGAGGCGACGCTGTCGTAGTCGGGCTGGTCAGTCTCCTGGCTCTCTGTACTGTGCTGGCTGCTGATGGACTTCAGGATGAGTTCAACGTTTTCTGAAAAAGCCCAAATGCTGACGCTTAGGAAAGTCTGCTTTTCCTCACGACAATCCAGCCCAGGACCGCAGCTCCAAAAAACTCAGAAGAGAGCAAGGAGGAGAACAGCAGGATCCAGGTGCCCTCCAAACTCCCCCCTGCCCCCCCCCCCCAGCCTGACCCAGGGCACTTCCTGACAGCAGACTCACTCCGCACTGCTCAAGGGCCTCCTCCCACCGGCTCCTCACCACACAACTTTCCTCTCCTCTTTCGGTGGACCTGACTTTTGGTAGCAGCCAGACACATTCCGCTCCACTCCCCTTCTAACACCACGGTGGGATGACCACACTTAACCTGGCTTGAAACGGTGGGCAGAATGAACACGGACTTCGTGCCAAGGGCCCTGCTCCAGTGAGGACTGGCACTCAGTTGGGGAAGCAGAGTTAGATTCAGGGGCACGCCACATCCCCCTACCCCCAGGCTCCCTCTATCAGTCAAGGCTGCCCCTCTACCCCCTTGCTGCTGGGCTCTCTTCCTCAGCTTGTCTCCACCCATCCCCAGTGCCTCCCCCAACTTATCTCGTTAGCCCAGTGTGGACTCCAAGGCCTGGACTGAGACACAGTTGCATTCTACACAGGATGAACACAGCAACGGCTGGTTATCTGGTGCATGCCCCAGGAACATCTACATTAGATTACTACAATGCGGTCTTCACGGGGCTGCCCCTGAAGACTGTCTGGAAGCAACTGTTGGTACAGAATGCTGTGGCCAGAGTGTTGACTGGAGTGAGTCATAGGGACCAGACCGCTCCAGTCTTGTTCCATCTGCACTGGCTTCCAATCTGAGAGCCAGTTTGGTGTAGTGGTTAAGTGCGCAGGCTCTAATCTGGGAGAACCGGGTTTGATTCCCCACTCCTCCACTTGCACCTGCTGGATGACCTTGGGCAAGCCATAGTTCTGGCACAGCTGTTCTTGAAAAAGAGCAGTTTCTGTCAGAGCTCTCTCAGCCCCACCTGCCTTACAGGGTGTCTATTGTGGGGAGGGGGAAGGGAAAGGAGTTTGTAAGCCGCTCTGAGACTCCCTTGGGTACTGAAGGGCAAGGAATAAATCCAACCTCTTCTTCTTCTTCCAGGGTCAATGTCGGGTGCTGGGATTGACCATCAGTGGCTATTAGCCACAAGGTACAGATAGGAACTCTCGGTCTGGGGCAAGTGATGCTCTGTATTCTTGGTGCTTGTGTGTCGGGGGGCAACAGTAATGGCCTGCCGCCACTGCTGGACCTTCTGAGGGTACCTGGTGTTTTTGGCCACTGTGTGACAGTGTTGGACTGGATGGGCCATTGGCCTGATCCAACATTGGCTTCTCTTATGTTATGTTCTAACCCTGCATGGCCCGGGCCCAACAAACTTTAAGGACTGCCTTCTCCCACATGAACCTGCCCCCATTCTCTCTGGTCATCTTCGGAGCCCTGCTTCAGTTGCCCCCCCCCCCCCCCCCCGAAGCTAGATGAGTGGCAACCTGAGAAAGGGCTTTCTGGGTTGTGGCACCAAAACATTGGGACTCCTTCCCCCGGGAGAGTCATCTGACTCCGTCTGTTGAGTGTCTTCTGCCAGTGGGTGGAGCCTCTTTTGTTTTGTTTGGCATACCCCCAAATAATGGTTACTGGCCTCCTCCCCTGGTTCTGGTATTGAATGTTTGTACATTTTTACAGATATATTTGATCTTAAATGTTTTAAATGTTCTTTTTAATTCTTCAAGTGTTTTAATGCTTTTATATTTTAATGCTGGGGGGCGGGGGCACTTGGGGACCCTGATTGGTTGGAACGGCAGCATAAAAATGTTTGGAATAAATAAACAAAAAGATCAAACTCGACCGAAGAAGGCAGACCGGCCGAGGTGGCAGCAGGAAGGGTCCCAGAGCACAGGAGGAAGCCAGCTCAGGCCTCCGGCAGCGACTCCGGCAGGACTCACCTTTGGAACTCGGGACAGGGTTCCCCTGCTGCCTCCGTTTGGCATCCCCTAGGATGTCAATGACAAGGGTTGCGAACTCATGGGCATTGAAGCGGGCCAGCTTCTGCCTCCCCTGAAAGACAGAAGCCGGTCAGACCGTGCAGGAGCTGGGGGGGGGGGGGCTGGCAGGAGACGAAACGAGAGCACAGCCAACATCAGCAGGGCACAGCCTCTCTACCCACGGAAACACAATCCTCTGCTGGCACTCGACAACCTGATGCATCCCACCCCCTCCTCTCCTTCGACGGGGGGAGAAAACACCACTCTCACTGTTCCCACAGAACGTCAGATCCGGGCGACGCGGCCCCTCTAGCTCAGCGCCCCATTCTGCATAGCAGCCAGCTGAAGGCCACCAGGAAGCCCCCAAGCCATTCCCCTTCCCCCGCTGATTGCTCCCCAGGCCTTCTTGCTTCCCCCAGGGCTCCCCTCTGTCACTTTGTCCAACCTTGCCTTAAAGCAGCCTAGGCCAGTGGCCATTGCCATGTTTTGTGGCAGTGAGTTCCACAAGCCAGCAATCTGCTGTGTGATGCAGTGCTTCCACCTTCCTATCTGGATATGAATCTACTGCTGATCATTGTCACAGGGTCCTCTGGGTTCTAGTATGATGGTGAGGAAGAAAAGCTTCTCTTTCCACTTTCTTTACAGCATTCAAGAGGGGACTGGATAAACATATGGAGCAGAGGTCCATCAGCGGCTATTGGCCACAAGATGGGAACGCTCTGTCTGGGGCAGTGATGCTCTGTATTCTTGGTGCAGGAGGAGCCACAGTGGGAGGGCTTCTGGAGTTTGGGCTCCACTTGGTGGACCTCCTAATGGCCCCTGGGTTTTGGCCACTGTGTGACACAGAGTGTTGGGCTGGATGGGCCACTGGCCAGATCCCCACTGCTCCCTTCCCACCCATTTATTCCCACCCTCACTTCCTCTTTTTTTAACCAGTTACTAATAGGCAAAAGGACAGGTGCTCTTATCCCTGGACTGTTACTTGTTTGGTCAGAAGCCCTTGGTGAGGCAGCTGATCAGGTGTTTTCTCGGCAGTCTAAGCACTATGTCACCTCTGCCTACCTGGTTTCTGACTCTCTCCAACAACCCTCAGAGACTGGGGAGGCAGGACTTCCCTTTGCTGAAGCCGGGCTGATGCCACTCCACAAGGCTCCTTCAAATTTTAAACTCTTGTCTTTCATAACTCTTTCTACCACCAATTTATATGGGACAGAAGTGAAGCTACCCACTCCTCTCTATGCCCCTGTGCCCCCACTGATCCTGTTTTAAAACTGTTAGTCATTCTCTCCTCTACACACTCAACCAGAAAGGGGGAAGGCTGTTCAAGACAGCCCAAGGTCTTAGGAAGGAGCTGGAAACCTCCCAGATGTTTGGCCAGAGACGCGGTGTTATGGCAGCACCTAGGATTTTGTGGGAATTACACACACGCACACACGTTCATTCAGTCCTGATGATTAGATCTGGGGGTGAGGAATCACCGCGTAACATACCTGGTTCCTTGTTGAGGAATACTCTGGATTCACAGGGAGAAAAGGGACGACTGTCGTCTCTGTTACCAGTGTGCTGTGATTCTGAGTAGCCAGCCAAACTGTTTTTTTGGGGGAAAATAGGCAGACAATGTCGGCTACACTAAGCTTCCAAAAGGCAGCAGGTGCTGAGGCTGAAGAGTGCCCGCTGGCTGCCCTGACAGCATTTATACCCAGAGCGTCTTGCTGTCTATGTGATAAGACAGCAAGACACTCTGCATGTGCTCAGAGGCATCTATTCCTTATTATTACTTCATGCATTTGAAGCTGGTGCCCTAGCACTGGGAATAGGTTTGAGGGCGGATACCTGGCTTACCCTAGGCCTTTATTTCATTTCTAAATCATATATATTTTTCAAGCAAATCTTCCTTGACAAGGGAGCTAGGAAGTTGCTTTTATTTCAATACAAAAACCAAGGGCAGGACCACACGTTGCAAGGAACACAGAGTTGCCGCCAAAAACAGCAGTCCTGCGCTGATTCTTCCTCACTTCTCAACACCCTTCCTTTATGCACCTCCCTGCCTTCTGCCTGAAGCAGCCAACAACATGGGGCAGCAGGAAGGAAGCTGTGGTGTGACAAACACGAGGGCGCATTAACACCCAGGGCTATAGCACAGGGGAGAGAACATGCACAACGCCAACATTTTCAGCAACATCTCCTGTGCTTTCAGCAACATGTGGTTCTTCTCTGCAATTCTTGGCATGCTCAGTTCCCTCACCAGGTACCACATGCCTCAGGGGCCTGTCCTTCAGCCCTCCCCAGAACTTCATAATATTCCCACAACGCCACTAGCAATGGAAAGTTACCTGCATCCGTCTCCCGCCTGTCCACCTCGTCATAGACATCCATGGCAAGCTCCTCGAACAAGTGGTTGCTCAGCTGGTGTGAAAAGGTAAAAAGACCTCCCGTTTACCCCTGACTCCAGTGAAGCAGCTCCCCAGGATGGGGACCAAAGGCACGTTCCTGGGGGACTCAGACGGGAAGCCAGCTGGACTGCTGAACAGCCCAAAGATCCCGGGGGCAGTTCTGCGTGAGCTAAGAGCTTGACGGAAGATGAACAGGGAAGGGAGGTGTGTACTCAGTGCAGCCAATTTAACTGCAAAGATATATGTTGTGTTGGGGGAAAGGGAAAGATTAAATTTAAGCTCCGACATGCTTGGGCATAATGTGCAAACAGGGAGCCTGCTAGAGCTGGCCAGCTGGGGAGTGAAAGTGAACCCACTGAGACTGCACAAGACGTCAAACGCTTCCAAACCAGACCCAGCACAAGGGCCCCCAAGCGGAAGCAAGCTCTGCCAGGGCTCCCAAAATGGCCGGGCTGCCTTTCAACACACACACACACACAGAGAAAGAGAGAGAGAGTGAGCATCACCAGCTACACAGAGAAAGACCACCTCCTTTCTCCACACTAGGCAAAAAGAATATTAGAACATAAAAACGTAAGAAGAGCCCTGCTGGACCAGACCAGTGAGGGTCCATCCAGTCCAGCATCCCATCTCACACAGTGGCCATCCAGTTCCTCTGGAGGGACAACAACAGGGCAGAGAGAGGCTGAGGCCTTCCCCTGAGAAGAACCTCAGAAGAGACGGCTGGACCAGACCAGTGAGGGTCCCTCTAGTCCAGCACCCCGTCTCACACAGTGGCCAGCCGGTTCCTCTGGAGGGCCAACAACAGGGCATAAAAGAAGCCGAGGCCTTTCCCTGATGTTGCCTCCTGGCATGGAAATATAATCCTCTCTCCTTGTCCCCCCCCCCCCCCCCAGCATCTTCTTCTGGACTGGACAGCCTTAAAGCCTTTAGCCTCTCTTTGTAAAGAAGGTGCTCAGACCCTCTTCCGCCTCCACAGCAGCCTTTCTGAGACGTGGAGACCTGTCCCACAGGCAGCATTCCAAGTGCAGCCACCACCAAGGACCAGGGGCTTTACGTTACAGGCCGTTTTATTCTCAGTTCCTTTCCTAACAACCCCCAGTATGAAATCAGTGTTCTCTATGGCTGCTGCCACAGAACTGAATATCTGTTTTTCTTCTGCTCACAACCACGACCCCAAGACCCCTTTCCCCAATTCGTTCTTGGGGAGAGCCGGAGGTGCTTGGCTTGCCTTGAGAAAACGAATGGCAGCTAATACATCAAGGCCTAAAAATCAAGCAGAAAACCCAGCCCTCCCATGCCTTTAAAAAGGCAACTGCCTCGTGGAGACCCCGCAAAGATCCACCTGGCGGGGCTTTCGAGGCCAGAGATGAGCAGAGGTGGTGTGCCGTGGCTTCCCCCTGCAAAGCCCTCCTCAGTGGCCTCCCATCCCCGGGCCGACCCTGCTCAGCTCCCAAGCTCCGGTGAGACGGGTCTGGTTTGGGCTGTTAGGCCTGCTCTCCTCCTTCCTGGAGCCCTAGCCTTTCCCAGACTCAGAAACCACGGAGACCGGACGCAAGCCCCTCCGCCCGCCACGGCCTCCTCAGCTGGCCCGCTGCTTCACAGGCCTCAGTGCCGGGAGACGGCCTCACTTACCGACTGAAGCTTCTTCTTGGCTGCCTTGGCAAGCTCAGACAAATCTAAACTGCTACGAGAAGACGGGAAGCAATCACTGCATCCGCAAGAGACACCGGCTCTCTTTAGGAGGAGCTCTGCTTGGGGGCCCCGACACCTCGCTTCTGCTCGCGCTCCCTTCATCCTCCACTGCGGAGGGCACGTTCTGGGGTGGGGTGGGGTGGGGGGGCCACTTCCACTCTTTCGATGAATGGCAGAACACCCAGAGAGAGCGGGACGGGCTCACGAAGTAAAAGGAACTTTTTAAAAGGGGGGGGGGGAACAGGCTCCACAGCAGAGGGCCACCCTGACGACAGATAAGGGGAGCGCCAGTGGAAACAAAACACCGGCCCCAAGGCAGAGACGCATCAGAAGGAAGCAAAAGGCGGGAACGTGAAAACAGGAGTCCTATTCCAGCATCGCGCTCTTCACGGCCCAGAGCAGAGACTGTCCTGAGAAATCAAGGGAGGTCTTGTCTACAGGGGCTGGGGCAGAAGGAAGGGCAGGCTCTGAAGGGGCAGGGCCTCGAAAGGGGTGAAGTCAATTGCCCCCACCTCCATATGCTGGAGGTCCCTGAGACAGACCACTCTGAGGGCAAAAGGCAGCACCACAGACAGCTCCTGCAGGGGATCCAGGAACACCCACAGCAGAAGCTCCAGAAGGGCACCCCAGAAGCTGCCTGATACTGAGTCAGACGCACACACACACCCCGTTCCATTAAGGTCAGTATTGTCTATTTCAACTGGCAGCGGCTCGCCAGGGTCTCAGGGAGAGGCCTTTCACATCACCTCCTGCCTGGTCCTTTTCACCTGGAGATGCTGGGGATTGAACCTGGGAACTTCTGCCTGCCAAGCAGAGGCTTTTTCACTGAGCCATGGGGCCCCTCCCCGAGAAACCCCTCCCACACTTCTGCATCCCAGAAATGCCAGTGCTCACATGCACCCCCCCCCCTCTTCTCACAGCCTTTGCTTCTTCCTTCAGTCCTTCTGCTGTTCTCCCCATTCTTTAGAATGAAGCCCCCCAGGGCCGGAGCCTGAAGGTTAGCACATCTAAAACCTGACTGTTTCAATGGTGGCTCCGACCATTCTGCGCTCCCTCTCCACCAACACTGACGCTGAGGGGGGTGCGTGAAAACTCCTCTCTTCTGCCAAGCTGCCCTGCTTGCCGCATTCTGTTTCTGTGTTGCTACAAGCGGCTTCTGAGCTTGCAGGTTCTAATCGCATGGAATCAGTCGGGGTTTTGTTTGGCCACATTCTTTCAGTACTGACAATGGCCAACAATTAGGGTTGCCAGTTCTGGATTGGAAAATACCTGGGGATTTGGGGGGGTGGAGCCTGAGGAGGGCAGGGTTTGGGGAGAGGAAGGACATCAATGGGGTATAAGACCATAGAGTCCTCCTTCCAAAATGGCCATTTTCTCCTGGTGGGCTGAGCTCTGTCGCCTGGAGATCAGCTGTAATCCCAGGAGATCTCCAGCCATCCCCAGGGCCTTCACGTGGAAAGGCAGCAAGTACATTTAATCAGAAGCAAACAAAACCAGCAAATCCATTAAGAGCATAGAGGTATACTTACAGCCGCCTGTATTCCCAATGCATAGCAGTAAGGAGAAATACACCACGTGTTACGTTTGCTAACAGTCACTGCCTCAGTTATTGCTAGACAGGTAGCTCTGCCCCACCCAGCGGGGAAGTTCCTAGAAGACTAAGCGCCACAAGCAGTTCCCCAAAGCAGGATGACCAACGGCAGCATCCGTTCTAGTCATCGCTGAACTTCTACGTCTTTATCCTGTCTTCAGCCTCACTGACTCAACTCTAGTATTAAATATTAAGTAACTAACCAGATTATTCAATGCTTTCAGTGCCGATCAGTAACCTTACCTGTCTGCCATCTGAGGTATAATGAAATGCTGCCCACTTTTGTGATCTGAAACAGAAGTTTTCGAACAGCATTAGGGGCAGCAGTACCTGGCCTCAGCCCTCAGCTTTCCAAATGCCACGGCTGAATTCATGCCAGCAGCACCCACATTGATGCATGCTGCAGGGGAGGGCAGCGTTTAGACACCACCTTTTAGAATGCACCACCTGGGAGCTCAGAAAGTGGTCCCACAAGGAGCCACACCCTGGATGCACACATGCTCGAGACTGATGCACCACACTCCCTTCCTAGTGGACAGTGGGCAGATTGTTGGGACACACCTGGGAGACTCCAGTTCAAATCTTCCCTTAACCATAGAGTTTACAAAGTAACTTGAGGCCTGGAGCACAGCACCACCCAAGGCCTGCCACAGAGCGCCCTCTGCTGTCACTTGCAACGTCCACCCTGCACACGGAGCCAACCAGAACCCTCAAGTTCAAGAGGGTGACTTCCTGTTATGGAGAAGGACTTCCTGGTATGCCGGGGTATGCAGAAGAAAGGGGAAGGGCATGTGGCAATCAGCCAGGGAAACCAGGGGGACTGGAAGGTTACCCCCTGCTGAACACCGGTAATGTGTAGTAAACTTTAAAAACTTACTAAAAGTTCAGTAAACTCTAAAAAGGAAGTTTAGCTTCACCCAACCAAACACAAATACTCACTTTGCCGCTGCACTGTCAGAACTCACTCTCTCCTCTAGCTCCCCCCCCCATCTCCATCCTCCTCCCCACATCTTGCTTGGATTCTTACAAGTCAGCAGGCAGCAGTCAGTCTCTCCCAATTGACAAGGGACGGACGAATAAGAACAGAGCAACACAAATCACTTTGGAGGTGAAAAATGGACCTGAGGCTGAAGCAGCCCAGGGGAACTGTGCCCCTCCCACCCCAAGTCAAGAGCTCAGGCTTAGGGAGGACTCCCTTCCCCAAGTCAGTGTGGCCCTTACCAGGTCTTCGGCCACAAAGATAGAATGCCAGCCTGTCAGTCAGCTCGTACTGGATTTCCACCAGGCGTTCTGCCAGCTCATGATACCCGCCTTGCCTGTCAGAATTCAGAGATCGAGTCAGAATTCAGCCGGAACAAAACCAAGTTTATTGTAGCTATGGCTGCAGCCCCCCCCCGCAAAGGTTACGATCCTTCCCAAAAGAAGCAGAACTCTTCACAGCACCAGGAACAGGTTCCCAGGCCAAAAGCCACTCAAGGGCCGCCGAGTCTGTCTTTTATCAGCACCCTTGCATCACACACCTAGTCATGCCCCCAAAGCCGAAGGGAATGCACGGAGACCAATTAATGCACCATTTGGTGGCAAAACTCAATCCTTGTGAAGCTTGGCACAAACCCCACCCCCCAACTCCACACCAGGACAGAAGCAAAGGTCTCATTGTCCAGGGAGAGAAAAGCCGCCCCCCCCCCCCCCCCAGGGCCAGCACTGCTCACTTTGCATAGTCAATTGGAGTCTTCCCGCTGGAGTCTTGCGTGCCAGGATCAGCCCCATAGACTGCCAGCAACTCAGCTTGTAAAATCTGACCGGTTTTGGCAGCCACGTGAAGCGGGGTGTTCCCTTTCTCCTATGAAAACGTTAACATGCGTTTGGCTTAGAAGCAGTCGTCTCAAATTCAGAAAGGATGAGTGAGCGCTCTAAAAGTTTCTTGCTGTGCTCCTAAGAGGCATTTTCTTACCGGGTGGAAAAAGTTGGCCTGGGCCCCCAGAGAGAGCAGCCGCAAGCACGTCTCCAGGTTCCCGGTCCGGACGCTGGAATGCAGTTGCTGAAGCCGAGACAAGGAGAGGGTTAGGCCCCCCATTTCTCATGCTCCTAACGTTACATCTCCTTTGCCACTGCTGGGGACCCCACCCCACAGGACAGCCCCCTGCCTGCCCCCCCACCTTTTCAAGCTCCACTTAAACTCCAGCCAGGGTTTGCAACATCTAATTTTTTAATATAAATTTTATTAAGTTTTAACAATTTAACAATTAACAATGATATGTAAATCAGTAATTTGCAGTCTATAGGTTTCGATTGAAGCATCACAGTATATTACATTAATCTAAGTACATCTACAGTATGATTAAGAACAGAAAGATTACAATATTTTGTGTCCCTAAATTCTTCCTGACTTTACAATCAGTGAAACATAGTTTCCGCGTTTTTACATTCTTAGAATATCAAAGGGTGACGGAAAATTAAACGAGTCAACATTTTGCGATATCTAAACAGACGCAGAGAGACAAAGGATTGTCTACGCAGAGCCTCCAAGACCTTAACTCAAATCCAGTGAAAAATGCAAACTGATTCGCAAGAGGCATTTTCTGGGCAAGAGACGACCTCCACAAAACAAGTGATGCTGCCTTACAAGGTTTCTGAGAGCACGCCTGACAAGAAAGCAAGGGCACCTCACCTGGACTCTCTTGCCAGTTTTGGGCCACAGCCAGGCAGCACAGCTGGGAGAAAGGGGAAAGGCCCCAGGAAAACTCCCCCTCCCTCCCTCCCTCCCTACAGCCAGACCGCCTCCTGTTCACCACCAAAGCCAGCGACATTGGCTGTGTAGCAAGGGCCTGACAACGCCAAGCAGAGGGCAAAGCCCTGCATGGGCAACAGCCAGTGCCGCCCCTCAAGCTAGAGCCCCAGAGGCTGCTCGCGACCTGCCTGCAGACGGATTCTCACCTTGCTAAGGTCTTTGGAGGTGACGCTGTCATCATCCCGACACGGCAAGCGGTGAACGAAGGCCAACATCTGGTATTTCGCCCGGATGAACTCTGCTTTGTTCGGGCTGCAAAGAGGGTCAGGAAGGGAGAGGAGATGCAGCGCGCCCCCCCTGACACTTCTTCTGCACCAACCCGCCTGGCAACCACACACCCCTCAGCAGCTCCTGCTGAACATTCCTGCCCAGAAGGCTGTGGGGACAACGGCGGCGGCCTGGATGCAGGAGAGTGGCCTCCCGGAGGAGATCAGTCCGTCCAGCAGGATTTCAGGGGCGACAGAGCTCTGCAGGCAGAGTTTAACCTCCCGGTTTTATGGCTGCAGATTCCGACTCTGGAACTGGAGCGTTTCTACGCCTGTGTTTCTGTCGGACTGCAAACTGCCTTGGAGAAACCATGGACTATACATTTTTAAATATGTGAACAAACAATTAGTTCCTGCAAGCAAGCCAAGGACTGCCTTGGGTGGGGGGAGAAGTCAGCAAATGGGGAAACGTAGCCCACAACAGAATAAAGCACTGGGGCGTGACAGAGCAGTAGTGCCCACATTCTCACGTTCAGCCCACCACGTTTCTAGTTCTCTTCCAACCCCGGACAGGCCAGTTCAGACGAAGCATCTTGCGGAGCTTTTACCCAGAAGAGGCCTCAAGGGAGGAGGACAAGAAATCAAAGGTACGCAGGACCGGTACGAAGGATTTTCTGTGCAAGCCGCCACCACTGTGATGCCACAGAATGTTCATAACTGTGACATGAGAGGAGCAGGAAGGGTGAGGGAATGTTGACAAGCAGTGCTGTGATCCCAAGGGATGCAAGTCACAGAGGAAGCAGAGTCTCGTTCACATCTGGATTGGAAATAACCAACTAAATCTTGCTCAGGACCAATGCTCCCTCTAAGCTGTGGAGTCTTGTGAGCAAAAATTATATTTTGTGAGCTGCTGATATTAAAGTTGTGAGCAGGTGATCTGGCTACTGCATAAAGTAGCTTGCTTTGGAACCAGTTCCTTCCTGAGCTAAGACAAAAATGTGTGAGCTGGAGACTAAAAAACTGAGCTAGCTCACACTAACTCAGCTTAGAAGGAACATTGCTTCAGGGCAAGGCTGTCTTCTTAGGAAGAGAGCTCTGGGCAGTCGGACCGAACTCCTGAAACCTCACTGCTCTGTCTACATCAGCAGAAGGTGGCCATATGACCCTCCCTCCCAGAAGAAAGGCGATCCCCCGGTTTTATTGTCACCCGCCACAGTCACTGCCAACAGAGGGGGCAGGATCAGACACACACACACATCGGTTGTTGCTCTTGTCACGGTTCAGCAAAGACAGCTGTGCCTGCTCCTCTGGGCCCCGGGGAAATGCCAGACCACGCCCTAACGGTTCCACTTACTGCACTTTGTCCTGGGGGTTTGCTTTGCGCCTTCCGCTCATGACTGATGCAGGGTCCAGCAACGAATGCTCCCAGATGGAGTTGGCGCCATTATTGTACAAGGTTTCCACCATCTGTAAAAGGTAGAACACAAACCGTGAGCACAGAGCCTCGGCTTCCCTGTCTGCTGAAGCAGCAAGAGGGGCACCACACTGCTGGCAGCACGGGAGGGCCTGGGTGCGTTTTGGTTTTTTTAAGCTGGTTTTCAAGAGTGTCAGAGTGGAGGCCCATTCTTCCAAAAATAGTAAATTCAAGTACAAAGTTGAAATCATCAGGGTAAACCTCCCAGCACAACCGACATTTCCAAGGATTCAAACTGTTTGACAACTTGACCTTCAGAGGGAAGTTCAGGTTTGGGGCTCACCAAGGAGAAGGCCTCAGTTTCAGAATTTCAACTTCCTCATTGTCAATCTTTAGGAAGCAGTTGAAGACAGTTTTATTTAAAACAGCCTTTCATAGATTTAGGTTTTTTATTGGCAGTCCTAACTGGAGTTTTTACACAATTGACTTTTTAATCTGGTTTTTAGAAATGTTGTTTTATTGTGCTTTTAAAAATTATTTTAATAATGTTTTGTCTATATAGTAAGCCGACTTAAGTTCTGCAAGTTCTGCAAATGTTTAGAAGATAGAAAGAAAACACACTCCCCTATCAGAATGTCACCCACAAACGCCAAGACATGAAAACCAGAACTTTGCTCCGTTCCAGCTCAGCTCCTCCGGCCCACCTCCAAAGGCAACACTGTTCACGGGCGGCTGCCACAGCAGCATCCAGGCTACTTCTTTCTTCTCATCCCAAGTCCCAGGCTTAGCTTTGACAAAATGGCTTGAAAAGCCCCACCCTCAGCGGACCCACATCCCTCATCCAAGTACTGCAGCCATTAATAACTGATGCTTTGTTGAACAGTCTCCGAAAGGTCATGTAGCCTGCCTTGGTTTTACCAAGCTTCCAGTAGAGGATCAAGGTCCAATCCGTTGACTGTTTTATGGTGCCTGAAAAATCCCTTGACAGGCTGTGGGGGCACATTTCTCGATCAACAAACAGCATGGGACAGATTATGTTGCCTTTAACGGACGGGGTGGGCACCTTGTCTCACAGCATATGAAGGGCTTCTCAAGGCAGCCAGGACATCATATCACCTTGTTCTGTATGTGATGGTCACATGCTATTCAGCTGTTGTACATTGTTTCCCAGTTCCCATCCTGACCAAAGAGTTGCTTCCACATCACAGAATGTTTACGACCTTGGGGGGAAGTGAACAGGAGGAGGCACGGAATGCTGACAAACGGGCGATGCTCAGACGGAGGAAGGGGTGGAATCGGACACTCTGCGGACCACTGCACTTCACTGCGCGATCCCACCAAACAGCAGCTTTTAGAGTCTAAAACTGAGATCATCTGTTTTCAGGGAACACATCCTCCTCAACCACATCTTGTACATCACCAAAAATTCTGGGACACGTGCGGTTCGTGCAGAGAACTGTCCATGCCTCGAGGGCCTCATATGAACTAACAGCGGGCCCTAAGACTAGAGGAACCAGGCCATCACCCATCTCCACCCTGAGCTTTTGAGGCAGTGCAGAGGGCAGAAACGATGTTGTGTTATGCATCATCCATGTGAAAACCTAAACATAATGTCAGCCAACAGACCAGAACCCCCCCCCCCCAACTCTATTGTAATACTGGACATGGCATCGACACATAGGATGATGTCACCCCCCCCCCCCCCATTTCTCCGTCTGGCCCAGATGCAAAGACTGGTGGGAGGGTCTGGAGGTGGGCAAATGGTAAGCCCACCCAGGTCATGCCCACGCTTCCCTCCAGCTGCTCTGCAAATGGCAAAACTCACAGTGGATGAAAATGCATCCCACTACTACGTTTCTTCTCAGCCAGAAACACCAGATCACCTCCAGGGACTCTATATGACACCCTCCGGAAACCAGGGCTCCCAAAGCGTTACAGAGAAGCTGCTGGGTCAGTTTTCTGGATGCAAAAAACAGAATCTGGGGCCACCTTCACTGCAGCCACTGGCTCAGATGAACCTCGTTAATGCTGCTTTATCCACAGTCCCAGGAGCAGCAGCAACGTACACAAGCAAAAAGGAGGCAGCTTCTATTACGCATTCATATAGAAGGGAGCACTTAATAGTAACTGATTCTGAACGTCAAAGACAGGCACCGGAGAGAAACCAAGAGACTGCCACCCGACGACTGTCCTCAGAAGCCTGAGTCCCATTTACCTCACTGGGTCTTACTTCAGAGGCAGTGCCCTCAAGGTTGGGGGTGTGACTCAGGAAAATCAGCAAGGTCTCCCTCCACAGAGCCACAAAGTCCCAGCCCCCAGCCCCCACCCAGTCTGGTTGCAGCAGGCCGGGCTGCCTAAGCCAGGGAAGTGCTGCTGCCCAGCACTGAGGCAAGGAAGCTTCACAAAAGCATACGCTCCCCCACTACTCCCCTACCCCACAGGCCCAGAAACGCCCACGGCAGGCACCTCTTCCACAGGTAGTCCAGTCACTTTTGCAGGCAGCTGCGAGGCAGGACAGCCAGGCTGCCGCTTACCTGCAGCAACGTCGGGGGCCACGGCGTGTGCTTGAGGTGCTTGACTTGGGAGATGTGGCGGCCCAGGCTCCGGTGGACGCTGCAGCACTCATCGCAGATCAAGACCCCCCTGTTTATGGATGCCCAGCATGGGTCTGGAAGAGAACACCGGGGGGGGGGGGGGATAAGGAGCCAGCAGAAGATGCAGGGACTTGGTCTGAACGGCTCGGCTGACAGGAGTGATTCATTCTGCTTCTCCCAGGGGGCTGCTGAGCAACAGGATTCAGCACGAAAACTGAGCCATCGCTCAGATTAATTAACTTTTTTTCTGCCTAATTAATTTTTTTTAAAAAAATCAGTACACAAGAAAAAAAAGCTGGACCCATCCGGCCTACAAGGAAGGGCCGGCACTGACAGGAACCCAGGAGGGCTGCTCAAAACAGGAAGTGTGAAAAGTAGCAAGGCAAATTTGGTCTTTAGTCACAGGCTGAGGCCTCGGCGAAATGGGGCAATATAGGAAGTTTGCTGTCAAGAAGATGCAAGACCTCTTTATGGGAAGCAGGGATGCGAGGACACCACACACACACTCTGATATTTGCTCTTAAGAACTCCAGATCTTTACAATAGCAGGTGCCTCGTTACTTGAAAAGAGTGGGGCAGCTGAGAGAAATGATCAGCCAGGTCCTATAAAGGGTGCCCTTGCGCAGCCACGAAACTTTTCTGCTGCTGGTCTTACAGGAGGAGGAGGAAGAGGAAGACGAGATTGGATTTATGACCCGCCCTTCACTACTTGAAGGAGTCTCAGAGCAGCTTACTCTTTTCCCTACTCCTCCCCACAACAGACACCCTGGGAGGTAGGTGGGGCTGAGAGAGCTCTCTCAAGAACTGCCCTAGAGAGAACAGCTCTGACAGAACTTATGACTGACCCAAGGTCACCCAGCAGGTACAAGTAGAGGAGTGGGGAATCAAACCCCGTTCTCCCAGATTAGAGTCCGCACTCCTAACCACTACACCGAACTGGCTCTCAAAATGGCTGCAACAGCCAAACACCACCATTCTCATGGAAAGAGAACAATTAGGAGGACCTCATCAGCATCAAGAGCAGGGTAGGCGAGCCTTCCTCAAAAGCACCACCTCACTGCTAAAGGCAAAGGGCACTGACCGCAGTGCTGCTCAGCATGCCTTTTATGCTACTGTCAAACCCTGGCTCATTTTAATGACATCAGCTTATTTTTTAACAGACAACTAGATTCAAGACCTCAGGAGCACCTCAAAGACCAATGCGATTTTGGTGCTATAAGCTTCCGAGTGTCAAAGCTCCCTTCCTCAGATAACAATGTATCTGACAAAGAAAGGGAGCTTTGACTCTTGAACGTCCCCACACCCCAAATTCTTGTTGGTCTCAAATCTTGCTCTTCTACTGTGGACCAGCACAGCCACCCCTCTGTTGTTGTTTTTTTAACAGATGTGATGTAGTGGCTTTGCTTTTCCATCGTGGTTGTAAGCCGCCTCCAGCAGGCCTCAGGAGAAGCTGCGTATGCATTGTCTGAGTAAATGACAAATACAGGCTGGCAGAACTCACCAAGGTTTAAGGGCTGAATGCAGGGCCTTCCCCCCCCCCCCCCCAAACAACCCATGCTGACCCTTGGCAGTTCTCACAAAGGCTGTTTCCCAGCTTTAAGTCCACAGGCGAGAGGGTGTGCACCTCTGGCATGCAAATGAGCACCACCTATGTACCGAGCGCAAGGGTCCAGCGGCAAGGCCTGAAGCTGCTAACTGTATTACGAAGCAGAGCACTCCCAGCCTCCAAGACGACCAGAGCAGCCTGCCTCTCTCGACATGCCTTCGCATCTGGACCTGGCCGGTGAGTGGCCCTGGCAAGATGTCAACCTGAGTGCCAGCCCGGCAGGACAGGAGCAGGGCTCTCCAAGGCACATCATCAGACCCCAAGAAGAGGGGTGGGCAGATGCTGGAGCCCTGGCAAGGAGCCCTGCCGGAGTGGGTGCAGGACTTCTCTGCCCTGCGGGGAGGGGGGCTGCGGCCTGGCCGGCTGCCGTGCACACAGAGGATGGCCAAAAGCATGGCCCCCGCCTGCCTCTGTGCTGGTGGTGGTGGTGGGGGTGCAGTGTTCCCTCTAAGCTGAGTCAGTGTGAGCTAGCTCCCAGTTTCTTTAGCCTCCGGCGCACACATTTTGGTCTCCGCTCAGGAAGGACGTGGCTCCAGAGCCAACTGATTTATACGGCTCACCACTTTCATGCCAGGAGCTCACCATGCAGAGTTTCTGCTCACGGGACTCCACAGCTTAGAGGGAACATGGGCGGCGGCGGGGGGGGGCAGGCTGCCCAGCTGCTCGTTCCCGGGGTTGGGGGACTGGCGGGGGGGGGGCGTCTCCAGGGACCCTCCCTCCCTCCCTCCCTCCAGCCAGCCCCGCCCCCGCGGGCCGCCTTCCTCCCGCAGGCCCAGAGGAGACAAGCTGCTCTCTCCCCCCCCCGGGAGGCGCTCTGCACATGCTCAGAGGCAGCGGGGAGCGGGGCTTCCTCCAGCCCAACCCCCGCCGGTAGCAGCCCGTACCCGGCGCGCTGCAGTCCGCGCAGACGTCGCTGCTCCGCAGCCGCTTGGACATGGCCGGGCCGGGCCGAGGCGGAACCGCCGCCGCTGCTGCTCACGGGTCCCTCTCGGCGCCCTCAGTCACGGACCCGCCGCCTCGCGCATGCGTACACCAGCGGCGCCCGCCCGCTCCGGGAGCGCCATTCGCTCAGCCGCTCGTTACGCCACCCGCGGGCGCCTCGTCGCCCCGCAGCCCTTGTCATTCCGCCGGGGGGAGCGGAGGCGGCGTCCTAGAGAGGCCGCGGCGCGTCAGCCATATCGACGCCGGGCAAGGCGCGGGGTGGCGCGGCCATGTTTGATACTGGCAAAGGTCGAACGCTTTCTTTATAGGAAAAAATTGACAAACAAGCAAGCAAAGATTTCTTCCCGGACGTTTAGGATTCAAACGCTTGGTAAAGGTTTCCCTTGCCCGAAAGCCAGTCGAATACGACTCTAGGGATGCGGTGCTCATCTCCGTTTCCAAGCCGAAGAGCCAACGCTGTCCGAAGACTTTTTCCGTGGTCATGTGGCCGGCCTGACTAGACGCCGAGGCGCACGGAACGCTGTTAACCTTCCCACCGAAGCGGTACTAGCTATGTATCTCCTTGCAATTTCTGGCTTTCGAACTGCTGGGTTGGCAGGAGCTGGGGCCAGAGAGGGGAGCTCACTCCGTCACGCGGCACTCGGGTCTCGACCTGCTGGACTACCGGCCTTCCGGTCTGCAGCGCAGCGTCTTAACCACTTGACCCACTGCTGCGCCTTATTAATATTAAATATTAAAAGACTGACGCGACACTGGCTCTATTTTTGAGGCCGGATGTTCCGCCACATAGCGGCCGAAGGGAGCCGCGGCTCTTCCTCTGACCGGCTTCCCGGGAGCCCCCGCGGCCCTCAGAGCGAAGCCGCCCCCACTTCCGCATCCGAGCCGCCCTCACCCAAAATGGCGGCCAGGGCGGCTTCGACCGGCGCCCGCAGGCTGCCCTTTCCCGACGCGTCTCCCGGGTGCCCGCCCGGCCGCCGTTGCCCTCACCCAAGGTGGCGCCTGCGGCTTCACGGGAGCCGCTAAGGGGAAGGTGGCGGTTGCTCTGAGCGACCGCTGGGCCGGCCCGCGAGTGAAACGCCCCGGAGGCCCGCCCGGGCTCTCCTTCTGGCGGCTTAAGGCTGGTTGCTGGCGGCGGCGGCGGGAGGGGGAAGGCTGGGCGAAGGGAAGGGGCTGCGGCCTGGCTGGCGGGGGGGCCCAGTATGAGCTCCGCGGGCCAGCCTGGCGGCGGCGGCGGCAGCATCGACAGCACCAGCGGGAGGTTCCCCTTGCACGCCTTGGTCTGGCGCAACGACTACCGGCAGCTGGAAATAGCGCTGGAGGAGAAGGAGCAGGTGAGGGCGGGGAAGGGGGGGCTGCCCGGCACGCGCTCAGCCCGGACCTGCTCTGTCTCTCCACAACAACAACCTTGCGAGGTAGGGCAGGCGGAGAGAGGGCGGCTCGCCCAGGTTCACCAGGGAGCGTCGTGGCAGAGCAGGGATTCGAACCCAGGACTCTTCTCCCGCGCCTGCTGGGCTGTGCGCCAAAGGGACGGCGGGGGGGGGGGGGGGGGCGGCTCCCCTGCTGCTCTCCTGGGCTTTCCTGCCCCGAGTGGGGCCCCGAGGACGGTGGGACAAGGACTGTACCCGGTGGGGCAGACCAACCGTGGAAGGAGCCCTGTGCACCCTGGCCGCTTCTGGGTGCATTCCTCGTTTTGGGAGGGCCAGTCTGCGCTGTTTTTAGGTGATCCTGTTTTAGGCTTGCCATAAAAACAGAGTTACCAGGAAGAGAAATCGGTGCCTTTTTCCAGACTCTGTTAAGTGTCTTGGGCAACGCTCCCTCGGAACTGTGGAATCTCCTGAGCAAAAACTCTACTTGGTGAGCTGCTACTGGCATGAAAGTGGTGAGCGAGCCATCTGGCTGCTGCATAAATTAGTTTGCTCTGGAGCCCTCCTTCCTGAGCTGAGACAAAAAGGTGTGCGCCTGTGAGCTGGCTCACGCTCACTCAGCTTGGGGCCAACTCAAGATCAGCACTAAAGAGAGAGAGAGAAACATAGAAAACCCAGGGAGACTTGGTTCTCCAGCTATATTACTGACTGCCCCTAAATCAGGGAATGAGTGGATCAGAGTAATGCTCTGTGTAATGCTAAAATAAAAATGGAGAATCCAAAAAAAATTTTCTTTTGAGAACATCTGGGTCTATGCCCTCCTGGGCCTGCAGCCATGTCTGTCAAAGGAAAAGGCTCAAGGAAAAGGACCTTGAAGCAGAGGGGAGGAAGGGAAAAGATCCCAAGGGGGTCACTTAATGTGCCCCGAGCACCATATCAGTGCAAGGTGCTGTGATGCCAATTCAGGGCAAAGCCCCAAGTGGGGTATGGTGTGGGTCTGCCCAGTGATCAGGAAAGAACAGCTACATCTACCTCCTGTCAGTTGCTCAGGCCTCCTGTTTTGAGAACTTTGGCTCCAAGGCATGGTTTTCCAAACTGTGTTGCAAAGTGGAGGCTTCTAAAGTTTCCTCACCCTCCAGATTTCCCTAACAGTTTTCCAACCACTTGCAAGCGCTATTGGGCACAGTGCAGTCTATTTGCATGGATGACGGTGAGACCCAACAGAAACCAGCCAATGCCTGGTATGTTCTAGAACACACCCCAGATTCCTCTGAGTACACTGAGTTTCCATGGATGGTGTTAAAGATCTAAATCGATGCAGAAAAATTACATCATCTTTTAATGCTACTGCTCTGATGGATTTGCTGGGTGCAGGAGGTGGAATTCCAGACCTTCACAAACCTTGCTTTCTCCTTGTGTTTGGGCAGCTAAGCAGAAAGCGTTCCCTTGTCTGTTTGCATTTTTGCCCCACCATTCCCCCAAGGAGCTCAGAGCGGCATATGTGACACAGGATTTGAATCCAGGTCTTTAATTCCAAGTCCAGTCTCTGCTTTCCTTATCTCGCCATCTCCACTGTCACTCCAGCTATTCTCAAAAGCATAAGCCCTTCTGCCTGGTTTTCAGAGAGGGATTCTAACAATGCTGAGAAAAGGTAGCTTAAGAGCAACCCAAGAGAAGTGGGTGTGCAGAAAATATCTTCAGCCACTTGAAAGGAGTCCAAGAAGACAGGCAGGTGTGATGAACCTTTTGCACCTGCAAGCAACCAGTCAGCTCTGGTGGAATCCCGGCAGCACAAGAGACTGCTGCCGAAAATTATGCCACTTTAGGCTGTTGTCAGGGCAGTTACTCTCCCCCCCCCCCATCCACCCCCCCCCCCCCATTAAGGCCATACACAGGCAATTTCCCTTCTATCTGCTCAGCCCTTCCTGCCCTCTCTTCCTCAAGCAGAAGTAGCCAGTTCCAAATTGTGAGAAGTGACTTCTGTTTGGAGAAGTTGGTCAGTATATTCACTTCCTTCCCTTGGTGGAGCACAGAGAATGGTTTTTGAGCAAAGTTAGGCAAGCTCGGAAGGCGGGCTGGGGCTGCAAGAGACTTCACCTCACGGCCACCCGGAATTCCACCCCTGCTGAGAGCAAATCTGCCAGCTCATTCTGCCTGAGAGCTTTCAGTGTCCTTAATAGGCGTGGACATGCCAAAGTTAGTTTGAATTGAATGGGTAATGTTTGGAACGCTATTGTCACAGTTCATAGTTTTATCTGGCATAAGCCAAAAGGCACAGTTCCCTGCCCCAATGAGTTTACACTTTCAAAGCAGGAGGCCATCTGAAGCAGTGAATTGGGTCTTGGCACACAGCAGTCAACCAAAATGTTAATGAAGCTATTAAATGGGGCCTTTGTAGCTGCTTTTCATTAAAATGAAAGTTACTGAACATCCCAGTTCTTAGTATGTGTTTACTTAGAAGACCACCTTGCCAAGTCCCTTGGTGATGTGTATCGGACTGTAGCCTGTGAATCCCGATTAACAAATTTTAGTTGATTGATTTGTGAAGTAAGCTTAACTATATCTTCATTTAACCAAACCTCAGTAACAACCTTCTGGTATCTCAACAAGAGCTTGGTTGCATTTAAGTTCAGCCAATCAACGCATTTTCAGTTGATTAATTGTCTGCCTTTCATTGATGAATTTGTTAATTGTTCTGTAGCCCTAACTCTGTTTCTTCCCGCTTCTTCTGTTCCTGGCCCTTAACAAATGCAGCTCAGCGCCTAGCATACAATATCAGCTGCAGATAACGTGAGAGTGACCCGTCTTCCTCGGCCCTCTGTTGACTCTTGCTCTTTCCCTTTGGTGATAGCTGCTCTTCTGTTTCAGATTTCTAAGGCTAGTAGTGAAAGACCTGCCTCAGGTGGGAGCCTGGTATCGTTTGCATGCTTGTGGCTCTTTCGGCCTTGTGTGTTTTGCATTTTGTAGCGGTCTGTCAAGAGCTCTCATTGTCCTCTGTGTGTGTGTGTGTGTGTGTGTGTGACCCATGCAGGGATGTGGTTCCAGAGGCCATCTGTTTCCATAACGTCACCAGACATTTTACAAAGTTTGCTTTGTAAATGTTGTCACCCACTCTGTGTGTGCTCCGGCATTTGTTTCATAGCTTCTCCTAGTAGCTATGTGGGGTGACAGCAGTTCCTGGTACAGAAAAGCAGAGGCTGGAACTCCACTTTTGGTTTCTAAGTTGGTGATGTGGGGTTAGCTCGCCAACCAGAGATAATTCCTCAGGAAGCAAGGAAGGAACCGCTGCCTCTGAGAGGCGCTGGAGAGGAGACGGGCCCTCAGCAAGACCCCAGCCTGCGGGAGGAGGCCTGGCCCTCTGGCTTACCCAGTAGGAGAGGATCCCGCAGGAGAGGTGAGGGCTGGGAGGAGGGAAGTGAGACAGTGGCCGTGTTCCTTGGAGGCCTGGTTTGATTCACTCCACGCTGTGCGTGGGATGCACAGAAGAGCTTGCTTACGCTCCCCCCCCCCCCCCCCCGGTGCTCTGATTTGAATAAGAACGGCAGAGACCCAGAATGTGGCTGGAAGATCCTGCGTTGCGCTTTCAGGGCCTTTGCAGATACAGCTGTCAGCTCAGTGATGCTCAGTCCCTGGCACCTTTCAGTTAAGAGGCTCGGAGGGGGTCTGGAATGACCCCAGCAGAGATGAGGTGAGAGCAGCCAGCCCTGGGCCGGATGGTCAGTCCAGTGGTCTGTCATGATAGCAGCCAGCTTCACAGACACAGGTTGTGTTGAAATCCACCCGCTCCCGGTTACCCACACCTTTCTCTATTTAATAGATGCTGGGTGTACAGGAAAAGTGGTTGTTTGGAACGATCTCTTTCCCCAGACTTCCTTGTGTAGGGTTTAAAAAGTGAGATCCATTGCGTTGACTTGGGATTGCTGTCTGGTTTTAAGCTTGCCTGCCTGTGTCCTGAGAGGCAACACAACCGCATCCCGGCAGCATCCTGCGCAGAGTCCATGGCGCGTTCTGCAGGCCTCCATGAAGCATCATCGTGATGAACGTTTGTGCTTGGTCCCATGCATCGCGGCCATCGCGTCTGCCAGGGAGGGAGTCTAACTCTTGGCTCTTTAGCAGGATGTCGAGCAACGGGATCCTCGTGGCCGAACCCCGCTGCATCTTGCTGTTTCGCTGGGATACATCGAGTCTGCCAAAGTCCTGCTGCGGCACAAGGCAGATGTCACCAAAGAGAACGCTTCAGGGTGGACGGGTAAGTGGTGGCCCCTTCTCCTTACACAAACCGCAGAAGTAAGAGTGAGGGAGGCCTTTGGCCTTGATGCTGTGGACTTTCGGCTGAAGACAACAGGACGGTGTGGGAGCTTCTGAGATTCCAAGACAGAGAGAGAGTCCAGGGAACCAAGGAGGGCCTGGAAGCCGTGTGTGAAGGGGCACTTACTTCTTTGGATTCAACAAATAGGCTGGGATCCCCAACCGTTTGCGCCTGCAGGCACCTTGAGAATTCTGACACAGTGTAGTGGGCACAACCACAAAACGGCTGCCACAAAATTTCTTTCTTTATCTTAAAAAATTGTGCCCTGCCTTTCTGCCCTCACAAGAGCCAATTCCAAGGCAGCTAACAATTTAAAATATAAATTATAAATTCACATTATAAAACCATTAAAGTCAATCTCCCTCCCATTTGTCATTAATACATTTTTAAGAGATTAAAAAACAGAATCAAAAGATATATAAAACAGTTAAAATACATGTGTGTGTGTGTGTGTATTAAGTGCCATCAAGTTGTTTCCAGCTTTTGGCGACCCTGTCAATCAGCATTCTCCAAAACACATACAGAACATTAAAAAGTTGGTGAGGACGGAGAGATCATTCAGGGAAGACCAAATGAAACAAGCAACTCTTTATCTTCTGGTGGTAGAGGGCAACGGAAAGAGACAGGCGGCACTCCCTGTGGAGAGGGTTCCAGAGCTCTGGTGTCATGACCGAGAGGGACCCTCTCTTGGGTGGCCACCCACCTACTTGCAGAAGACGACCATAATGATCGGGTGGGTTTGTAAGGGGTTAGGTGGTCCCCCAGGTATGTTGGTCCCAAACCGTAAAGGGCTCTGAAGATCAAGGCCAGCACCTTGACTTGTGCCTGGAAACAAGTTGGAAGCCAGTGCAGGCGGGCCTAGAGTGGGGTGACGTGGCCCTTACAGTCCACAAAATGGCTGCGACTGCTGGACTGCAGTCATACCCGAAGATACTTCCCCTGTGGTGGCAGCTGCTGCCAAAGGAATGTCTGTAAAAATCTCCAGTGGGCCATCAGACGCCCCGCCTGGCTCTGCCCTTTTTGTAAAAACACTTGTCAGCCTCCAGGAAAGGTGTTGGGGGGGCCCCACGTTGGGGACCCCGGGAGCAGGTCTTTGGTTTCCAGCCTCTTTCTACTCCTTGACCTCGGTTTGTCTTTCCTCCAGTCTTGCACGAGGCGGTGAGCACCGGGGATCCTGAGATGGTTCACGTGATCCTGCAGCATCGGGATTATCGTCAGACGTCCACAACCCTCGGCGGGGTCCCAGAATTGCTCCAAAAACTTAACGAGGTAAAGAACTGGGGGGAGGCATGAAAGGTGTACCCCCATCAGCGGTTGCTTTGAAGCTGAGCTTAAATGAAAAAGCCATTTCATCGTTTAGTTCTGTTTCCCCTGTAAGAGCACCAGCCAGGTCCCTGCTGATAGTCCACCAGACTTAGCCTTTTTCCTTCAAACAGTGGCCTAACAAAGGTGCCGTACGGTAATCCCCCTTTGAACCCTGGAGGTAGATTCCTGCAGTCCTGCGGAAACAGCTCTTTCCGTGCTATTGGTAACACTTTTGGCTGTATTTATGTCCAGCTCAGCCAGTTGTGCTATGGAGCTCCCCCGCTCCCCATTTATCAAAAAAGGTTACTCACAGGCTGAAGAGTGCTAAATGAACCAGCTTTGTACGAGGTGTTTGTGTACTGTCAGCAGGGCACGATGGCTGTCCTTTGTCACGTCCTCGTTTTAAAGGGTTTTTGTTTTGGCGCATTTTCTTCCCCCCCTTCCTCCAAGGAGCTCATGGATCTCTCCTGCTCCCCTTTATTCTTACAACAGCCCTGTGAGGTAGAGAGGCAATGGCTGGCCCAAGGTCATCCAGAAAGTCTCCCACCAAGTGGAGACTTGAACCGGGGTTTCTCTGCTCCTGCTCCAGTATCCTAATCATCGCGTGACTCCAGGCGCACACTAAATGTGAAGCACTGGTCACCTTTGCAGTGAGAACCTTAGCTGGGGAATAGAAGGGGGGGGGAGGAGATTGGATTTACTATGCAAGGGAGTCTCAGAGCGGCTTACAATCTCCTTTCCCTTCCCCTCCCCACAACAGACACCCTGGGAGGTAGGTGGGGCTGAGAGAGCTCTTTCGAGAACTGCCCTTGAGAGAGCTTGTCTGACCCAAGGTCATGCCAGCAGCTACATGCGGAAGAGTGGGGAATCAAACCTGGTTCTTCCAGATTAGAGTCCATGCTCTTAACCATCACGCCAAACTGGCTCTCTAGAGCAGACGCCTTGCGTGCAACAGGTCCCAGGCTGAATTCTGAGCACCTCCCGCTCCAGGAGGATGTCAGGAGCAAGGCCCAGAAGGATCCCTGCCTGAGATCCCAGGAAGGCTGCTGTCAGAGCATGCAGATGGACCACGAGCCTTGTATGTTAACAGAATGGGAACAATGAAATTCTCCTGTATCCCCCCCCCCCCCCCGCAGACTTCTGAAATGGTGAACCTGAACCCTCCGACCTTCCCAGGTCTCCCCAGCCCTGGTCCCCCAAAGGCACCCTGACTTACCTCCTTGCCCCCAAAAGGCAGGCAAAGAGAGAGCATAGTTTCCTTAAGACCATGGGACTGCCAGCTTTCCCCTTTGCCTTGCTGTATTGTTTTTTCTGTGAAGGTTGTTTCATCGACTTGTTATTGTTTTGTGACCTTATTCTTTCTGAGCACCCCTTCAAGAGCATTGCTGTGAAGCTGCTGGATTCCTAAAATCTAGGTTCTGCCTTCAAAGACCTTGCAAAGTCTGTTCATCCTCAGCATCTTGTCGCCCCTCCCACTCTGTTGTCGGCCATGGCTAGCAGCCCGTGATCCGCCACTCCTTTTTCAAAGGCCCGTTCTGGCAGCCCTGGGGCACCCTGAGGCTGGGAATCCCGTGGTGCATTCGTTTATTTTGTTGACTTCAGTGCAGATTGTTGACTTTTGCGAGGCCCTGTCCTGTGCTGAACTCAGCTTTGCTTCTCTTTTATTTTCCTTTGCTAGACTCCAGATTTTTACGTGGAAATGAAGTGGGAGTTCACCAGCTGGGGTAAGTCCGCATCAAGCTGCCTGCCTTTTCCTTTGAGGCAGTTTCTGCCCTTTGGGGTTTAGCTGCCTCTTCCCTGGGGGGGCCAGCTAGCATGGGCAACTGGTTCTTTTTCAAACGAGAATCTCCGCTTGCCCCGGCAGACCCACTCCTCCTTTGAGACCCTGCCTGCTTTCAGTTGGCCTTCTCTTTGTCAGAACAACGGAGGCCTCGTTTTACAAAAACCAGAGCCTCTGAAAGGGCCGAAAGCATTTTTAGTTCTTTGGCGCGATGTAAATTTGCTTACGTTGGGTTTGCTTATGAGGTTTCATTCCTGTCACCTGGGCAGGATATGCAGACAAAATAATTAGAGGGACTGGAGCCCAGTGCTGGGAACCGGGAACTCCAATGCTGTTGTTTTTTAAAAGACCACGTAGTGTAGGAAGAGGGTGTGAGGGGGTCTATGAAACTGCCCATGGTGCGCAGAAAGTGGGCAGAGTGGTATTTTTGTCCCTTTCCCATAGTGCTAGAACTTGTGGACTACATGAGGTTGATGGATGTGAGGAGATTTAGGCAGGACAGGTTAAAGGAAGGGCTGCAGGCTCTGAGAGCAGTGCTGGGTAGTGGTTGGAGTGGGAGGGCCTGTGGCTCAGTAGCCGAGCGTCTGCTTGGCATGCAGGAGGTCCCAGCTTCAAGCCCCAGGATCTCCAGGTTTTATTATTTATTATTATTATTATTTGTTGGACTTTTATCCCTTCCTTCCCCGCATGCAGGGCTCAGGGCGATTCACAACAATTAAAACATAGTTAAAACTGTAAAACTAATAAAACCTTCAATCAGTTATACAGTAAATAATCAAACCCCCAAATGGCCCACAAACATAGGCGCATGGTGCTCCTATGGGTCTATATAGATGTGCCCAGAATTAACCAGTAGACGATGCGCAAGCATCCCCCACAGTCCCTAGACATACCAGGTCAGGGGAGCGAAGCAGGAGAGGCCAGGATAATGAGACGCCCGTCACCTCAACCAAAGGCCTGGCAGAGCATCTCTGCTTCACGGGCCCCGTGGAACTGAAGCAGATCCCGCAGGGCCCTGATCTCACCCGGGAGAATTTTCCACCCAGCCGGAGCCAGAGCTGAAAAGGCCGTGGCTGGGGTTGAGGCTAGGTGGGTGGCCTTTGGGCTGGGGACCCACAGCAGCTGTTGATCTGATGAGCACAGAGCTCTTCGAGGGACATGGCGGGAGAGGCGGTTCTGCAGATATGTAGGTCCCAGTCCGCTCAGGACTTTGAAGGTTAATACCGTAACCTTGAATTGGATTTGGTGCTCCACTGGAAGCCAGTGCAGTTGGCGGAGCCCTGGCTGGATATGTGCTCTAAGAGGTGCCCCTGTAAGGACATGCACCGCTGCATTTTGAACCAGTTGGAGTTTAGTCAACCTCAAGGGCAGCCCTGTGTATAGCGAGTTACAGTAGTCCAGTCTGGAGATGACCATTGCATGGATCACTGAGGGTCAGTTGTGAGGAGAGAGGTAGGAAACCAGTTGACTGACCAGCTGGAGACGGTCAAAAGCTGTTCTGGCAACGGCTGTGACTGGGGCCTCCACGGCAAGCGAGGCACCGAAGATCATGCCCAGGCTTCTCACCGTCCGTCTTGGTGTCAGTGGCACCCCGCTGAGGGCTGGAAGCTGGATCCCTAAATCCACCCCTGCACGACTCAGGCACAGGACCTCTGTCTTTGATGGATTTAGTTTCAGCAGCTCTGCAGCAACCAGCCAGCCACGGCTTCTGATGTTCTGGCCAGAACCTCTGGGGTGGCACCCAGTCAGCCATCCACCAGTCAATATAGCTGGGTGCCATCAGCATACTGGTGACAACCCAGCCCATATCTCCAGGCCAGCTGAGCAAGGGCTCGTGTAGATGCTAAATGACATAGGGGAGAGGATCGCCCCCCGTGGGGTGCTGCACACCGAAGGGTAGCACGGTGAACCCCTCTCCCCAATCGCCACCCTCTGCCCCCGACTGTGGAGAAAGGAGGTGAGCCACCGCAAAGCGGCCCCTCGTATCCCCACCTAGGCAAGGTAGTGGGTCATAAGGTCCTGATCGACCATGTCAGACACCACTGTTAGATCAAGTAATAACAGCAGCACTGACCCACCTTGGTCCACGTGCCCCCGGAGGTCATCTGTGAAGGCATGTCCCACAGCCAGGGTGGAAGCCAAACTGGAATGGGTCCAGGATTGTTGTTGTTGTTTTTGAAAAAAAGATCCAGTAGGAAGTGACGTGAAAGACCTCAACCTGAGCCCTGGGAGAGCTGCTGCCTGATAGAGAAGTCAAGACAGTCCCGGATCAGCCATGGGCCTGCCTCTCTGTAGAAGGCAGCTTTGTGTTTGTTGGAGGAGGAGCTGGGGACTTCCCATGAAACACCCTGGGTGACCTTCGGCCAGTC
The DNA here is from genome assembly GCA_029233225.1 of Lepidodactylus listeri. Classification (NCBI taxonomy): domain Eukaryota; kingdom Metazoa; phylum Chordata; class Lepidosauria; order Squamata; family Gekkonidae; genus Lepidodactylus; species Lepidodactylus listeri. Next base: position 2,521,337 of record JARCFY010000013.1, on the reverse strand, counting down.
ATCCCCCCTCAGCCCAGCCTCCCTTACGGAGCTATTGCGAGGATAAACTGGAGGAGGGAAGAACCAGTTATTTTACCCAGAGCTCCTCAGAGGAAGGGTGGGAGGAAAATGCAGAAAACAAATAAACACAGTACACGATTGACTCACAGAATCTGCTGCCAGACGATGCCGAGGGGCCCAGTAAATTCCGTGGCTTTAAACGGGGGGGGGGGGGGGGGCTGGACCAATTCATGGGGCAGCGGGGTGTCAGTGTTTACAATGGAGCCTCTGTGCTCCGTAGACCTCTGACAACCGGAGCTGCCGTTGCCAGCCTGTGGGGTTCCTGTTGGGTCCTCCGGCTAGCCATTTCAGGAAATGGGCTGTTGGGCTGGGTGGACCTTTGGTCTGATCCACCAGAACACTTTCTCTCTCCCCCCCCCCCCTTTTTTATTCCAACCTGCCTTCTTTTAAAATGGGGCTTCACTTCCGGCTTCTGCTCTTTCTCTGCCTCCTGACAGTTCCGCTGGTTTCCCGTGTCTGCCCCAGCGACATCTGCCGCATCTGGAAGAGCAGGGCAAACCTGCGAGTTGATATCACCTTGCTGGGATTCGAAAACATGAGCTGGGAACGAGGAAGGCGCAGCCTGATCTTCAGGGGGGAAGGTGAGTGGAGCCCGGGATCCGTGCCCCCGGGGGGGGGGGGGGGGAGGGGGAGGGGCAAGGGACTCCGGGTGGGGGAGGGGGAGGGGCAAGGGACTCCGGGTGGGGGAGGGGGGGCTGCTCTGGCTGTTGGAGTCTGGAATTGGCTAGGTTAGAATCCACCCTGTTCCATAAGCCTAGCGAGCAAACTAATACTCAGAACATTAACAGGGTCAAAGACCTTGGGGAGGATCAGTGGCAGAGCCTCTGCTTGGCATGCGGAAGGTCCCAGGTTCAATCCCCGGCAGCATCTCCAGTTGAAAGCATCAGGGCACAGGAGTTGTGAAAAACCTCCGCTTGAGACCCTGGACAGCTGCAGATACCCCTGGTGAGGCTGCAGAGGTTTCCAAAGCTGGAAGCTCCCCAAAGCTGAAAGTGCAAATGGTCATGAGTCTGGAGGGTGCCAGGGACCAGGGGCCCTGGGGCACATGAGGCCAGCTTCATGTGTGTTCATGTGAAATCTGATGACCTGTTTGTCCAGAAGGTGGCGTTTGCTGGAAGAACGCCATGCAGGAATCACTGGCAGCCTTAGGGCTTTTGGTTGGTTTGGGATTGGGCTCAGATTTCGCCCCGATATCCCTGCTCCCAGAGATGCACACAAGTCTCTTCAAGGGGAGGCTTCCAGTTTTTAGCAACAAGACTTGAAAACATGAACACAGATGAATCTGCCTGATACTGAACCTGACCCTGGGTCCCTCAAGGTCAGTCGTCTACTCAAGCCTGCTGCTGCTCTCCTGGGTCTCAGGCAGAGGTCTTTCAGACGGCCTCCTGACTGGTCCTTTAAACTGGAGATGCCGAGCAGATGTCCTGCCACTGAGCCGCAGCCTCTCCTCACTTTTGGGGCCTTTGTCTCCTCTCTCCCCACAACAGAGACTGGGAACTGGGCAGAGCTGACCGAGGTGAACCACGACGAGAAGGTGGTTGCAACGGAGCACTTTGAGATCACCCAGCAGATCCAGCGTTTGACCTTGGACTCCATGACCCCCAAGAGCAAGGAAGTGGAGCGGCGGCTGACCTCCCCCATCATCAGCACCTCGCTGGATACCAGGAACATCGCCTTCGAAAGGTGAGGGGAGCCTCTCCACTGGGGGGGTGGGTGACACGAGTACTGGGGGGAGGGGTCATGGGTACCTTCTTGGAAGAGGCAGCCCCCTCCAGTGCCCCAGGATCACATCACCTAAAAACAAAGCAAAATTGTTTTTTCTTACTCTGTATGCAGTCATATATGGCTGCCCTGTAAGTGCTCTCCTCCACATTCAGAGGCACGAAGCCTCTGAATCCCAGAGCCAGGAGGCAACGTCAGGGGAAGGCCTCAGCCTCTCTGCCCTGTTGCTGGCCCTCTGGAGGAAGAAGAAGAAGAACAGAAGAGATTGGATTTATACCCCGCCCTCCACTCCCCAAGGGAGTCTCAGAGCAGCTTACAAACTCCTTTTCCCTTCCCCTCCCCACAACAGACACCCTGTGAGGTAGGTGGGGCTGAGAGAGCTCTTTCCCAAGCTTTCCTTGAGGGAACAGCTGGCACAGAGCTATGGCTTGCCCAAGGTCATCCAGCCAGGTGCAAGTGGAGGAGTGGGGAATCAAACCCGATTCTCCCAGATTAGAGTCCGTGCACTTAACCACTACACCAAACTGGCTCTCTACTGGTTGGCCCCTGGGTGAGACAGGATGCTGGACTAGAAGGACCCTCACTGGTCTGACCCAGCAGGGCTCTTCTTGTGTTCTTATTGGGGGAAGGCCTCGGCCTCCTCTATGCCCTGCTGTTGGCTCTCCAGAGGAACTGGCTGGCCACAAGGTGAGACAGGATGCTGGACTAGAGGGACCCTCACTGGTCTGACCCCACAGGGCTCTCCTGATGTTTTTCTGTTGCCCTTGGGAATGGTTCTGCCCTGGATAGCTGGGCTGAGGGGTTGGGGCCAATGCTCCCTCTAAGCTGTGGAGTCTTGTGAGCAAAAATTCTACTTTGTGACCCCCCCCCCCTGCAGCCTCTGTCCTCCCCATCTGCAGTAGGCAACCAGAAAAATTCAAGTCCAGTCGCACCTTAGAGACCAACAAGGGTTTTTTTTTTGTGGGGGGATGAGCTTTCAGGCATCGGGGCTCCCTTCACCGGACTCTCAAAAGCCCCTCCCCTGAGAACCTTGTTGCTCTGCAAGGTGCTCCTGGACTTGGATCTCGATGTTCTACTGCAGACCAGCAGGGCTGTCACCTGGAAACACAGGAACAGCTATAGCGGCAGTTGTGAGGGTGACCACGAGGTGCTTCTTGCAAAGGCACCAGACATGGCAAGGGCCATATAAGTCTGCTGTCCCCAGTCCTGCGGGGGGACGGGGGACACAGGGGGACGGGACTACTCCTCTCTTTGGTAGCTGGAAGAGAAGGAAGCCCTCCCAGCTGCATAATCAGGACCTGCAGGACTTTTTGTGGGGAGGCCGCTGGCTCGATGTTGCTTGACAATTGTGAAAAGGCCGCCTCACAGTCTGCTTCCCCCTGCAGAAATACGTCCGGCTTCTGGGTCTGGAGAACGGAGAAGTCCGAAGTGGTTAACGCTTACGATGCAAAGGTAGGAAGCTGTTCTGTGCCCTTGGACTTGAGCCCCACCCTCCTGAGAGCCACCAGGCGTTCTCACAGCCCAGCTGGCACAGGAAGCTCCCTCCAGGCTCTCAGTATTTCTCAGCAGCCTTAAGGGAGAGGGAACGGCTCATGTGTGCAAGGCGGCAGAGAATTCTGGTTTGCCGGTGTTTGATGGGAGGCGTGATGGCGGCCTGTGAAACCATGGCTGGTCCGAAGGGAAAGTGGATAGGGTGGCCCCCATTAAAAATTCAAGAACAGCCAATGTAGAGTCATACAAAGCTGCTGTACTGTGTCGTAAGCAAAAGGAAAGTGGCAAAGAAGCCTCTGAAACTCTCTGCAACAAAATGTTTTGATGGCAGGTAGTCTCAGTGGCTCTCGAAAGGGATTGTGAGTTCTACTGCCCATGGCCGCCACCTCCATTTTGAAAGGGAGGGTGCCCAATGCCAGAGGCAAGCCAGGTGGCAGCTTTTCTCCATGGAGCTCTGCCCGAGGAGTCCCGCTGGCCTCTGTAAGATGAGCCAGAGTGCTGTTTGGGCCAGGCATACGTGGCGAGGGTCTTCTCTTGCCCCGCAGAACCTGCAGGCTCTCAGAGAAGCTGGCTCGTTGGCCGAGGGATTTCTGTCTGTTGCATGTTGGCACACACAGAATTGCCCCAGCTTGCCAGCAGGTGGCACTTGAGCCTCTTCCAAAGGTGCTCCGCAAGCCTCAAGCCCTGGCCGCAGGAGGAGGCGAGGAGCCGGCAGTGGCCCTGGAGGCCTCCATTTGGCAAGCGCCCTAATGCCTCCTCTCGTTTCCCCCAAGGTCTACACAGCAAACAACGTGAACGTGGTGACCAAGATTCGAACAGAGCACCTGACTGAAGAGGAGAAGAGGCGATACAAAGGTGATTTCCTCCTGTTTGAAAATGCCGGGTCCGGGGATGGGTGAGTGGACTTCCTGTCATGTGACAACCCAGTGACAAAACACGTTCCTTGCTTGATGTTTTCTGGGCACTGAAACCTGATTTTCTGGCTGAATTGCCTGCTTCAGTTCATGCGGCAAGGAGGACGGGTTTGCTGGCTGTCGGTCAGTTCTTCCTTTGAATGAGACCGGAAGCATTACAATACAAACAGAAGTGGCCGTCTTGACTTGCTGCCTTGTTCTAAGGATACCAATTTTTGCCCCTCTGTTTTGGGGCCTCCCTCTCCCCCAATACAGACCTTTTGGTTTAGCTCCTTAAGCGAATCCGTTTACAGACCTGTTCTTGAAATACAGGCAGGGCAGCAAGGTGGCTGTTCCCCCCCGCCACCCCTGTGTGATAAAAGCACTCTTCCCTGGCAGTAGGGACTTTCACAAGTTTTATCACAGAAATATGTCAGAAAGTGGAGGGGTGAATCCTGCCTCTGGCCAGTGGTCCAAAACAGCCCCCTTGCGGTCTGTGCCTGCCCTCCCTCCAAATCAGCAGATGCAGAAGGGCAGCATGGTGAGATGGCGGGACTTCCAGATGCCCCAAGTGGGTCACATGAACCAGACTGATGAGACGAGAGAGTGGGGGGGGGGGTCCCTGGAAAGGTTTCAGTATGGAGCAGCCAGGGGTGGCTGAGTCTGCCTTGTGCTGACGGAGCCGACTTTGCTAACAGGCCCTTTTCCTCCAGCCGACAGAAATCCCTTTGAATCCTTTCTGGGCACCATCGAACACCAGTATGGCGCACAGCAGGTAAGTTAAAACTGTCAGGACCCAGATGTGTTGCACATCGCAAATGAGGCTCGCTGATGACTTTGGGGGGGGGGGGGACGACACACAGGGGACCTCAGAACAGCAGGATGGGGGGAGGTGTGTTGGGATCAAGCAGGAACAGCCAGCAATACTGTTTCCCCCAAAGAGCAGGGAGTGTGTTGGAGAACGGTGGTTCTAGCAGTCTCAATGCACCACTATATGTGGCTTCGTAAAGGGCCTCAGTACATTCATAGAGAGGTCTGCTAACCATGGTGACAAAGAGAACTTCCATGTTTAGAGGCAGTCAACCTCTGAATCCCAGTGCCAGGAGGCAACGTCAGGGGAAGGCCTCAACCTCTGTTCCCTGTTGCTGGACCTCCTACCAGAGGAACTGGTTGAAGCCACTGTGTGAGGCGGGATGCTGGACTAGATGGACCCTCACTGGTCTGACCCAGCAGGGCTCTTCTGAGGTTCATCAAGGCTTGGCTGCTCAGATGGTCTTAGAACCCAGAGCTGCTTCATCTCACAACCCCTGGGTGGTTATAGGTCTGGGGAGGAAACATGCTACAGTTTTGGCATGCCCTGACAGGAAACTTCAGGGTGTTCAGTTTGGCCCTGCTGTATGCAGACACAGAAAGTTTGGCTTGCTCAGAAGTGTCCTCTTCTGTTACAAAGTTATATGACCTTTTCAATCTGTAATAAATATTGCCCCAAATTTTGAGAAGACCACCTTTGTCCAACCCCTGTGGACAGTGGGAACAGCAGGATATAAATACATTGATTCAGACATTACCTGACTTGGCTCCCCCCTTCCACAGGACCTCACAACCGAATATGCCACAACAAACAACCCAACAGCCATCACTCCGGAGGAATATTTCGACCCAGACTTTGACCTAAAGGACAGGGACATCGGAAGGCCGAAGGAAGTCACCATTCGGACTCAAAAGTAAAGCCGCTGCCCTGCCAGGCCTCTGGGCCTTTGGATGGGTTGCTCTTGCAGGGCTGGGGGGGGGGGGCTCCTCTTGCAGAGCGGGGGGGGGGGGCTCCTCTTTTTGCAGCCCAGCTTGCAGACCCCCATGTGGTTTCCCTCTGGAGTTGGCAGCGCTTCTGCCGGAAGCAAGATTCTCTTGATGCTGGGTGAAGGGAAGCATTTTCCTGTCTGGCGAAGCCTGCTGGAGCTCAGCCTCTGAGCCAAGATCCGGGCATGGGGGAGAAAGGCTTCCAGATCCCAAATGAGGCTTTTAAAACATAGGGCTGAGCCCCACGCTTCTCACCTTATACATTTCCCACTGATTCCCGCCCCTACCAAACCTTCAAGGGTTGATCATGACCACCACCGGGAAGAATTGGCAAGAGTGCTCCCCGTGTTTAGGCCTGTTTCTCCCAAACAGCAGAAGAGAAGCTGGTCAGGCCATGTCTGTGCTACAGGTCGGGGCTCACGTGACTGAAGACTCCTTTGCACAGCCCTCCTCCCCCAATCCCCGCACACGGGAAACGAACAAGGAGGAGGCTGTGAATAAATCCTTCTTTCTTTCTGACCTCTTGTTCTCTGCTTTGCGGGAATGTTTCATGTTGCACCTTCCCCTTCCTGCATCATGGTCTGAAGCAGCAGAGTTTTGGGCACCAGCTTCTTGCACTGTGCTCTGTTTCGAAGTCCAGGAGCACCTTCGAGAGCAGCGAGATTTGGGGGGTGTGAGTTTTCGAGCGCCAGAGTTGGCTTCATCGGCTATGAAGGGAGCTTTGCACTCCCCAGGTGTTACGCCCCCGAGATCTAGTTCTTCTCAGAGGTGCCGCTGGGCTCCAGCCAGTCTAGCTCTTCTACTGGAGACGGACACGGCCTGCCTCCGAAGCGGTTCTGTTGTGGGGTGACTGGCCTGGAGACACTTTATTGGGGCAGTTCTGGAGGGCCTGCCAAGGAGGAGGGACACGAGCGGATGCTGCGTCCCGCTGCCCGTCATGCCCGTCTTTCCATCTGTCCGCAGCAGACGCGTCTTGCCTGAAGTGCCCTCCTTGCCTCTTTCAGGTTTAAAGCAACCTTGTGGATGTCGGAAGCGTTTCCTCTCTCGCTTGTGGAGCACGTCACTCCCATCATTGACCTGATGGCCAGGACGAGCGCCCATTTCGCTCGACTCAAGGACTTCATCACCTTAGAATTTCCTCCTGGGTTTCCAGTCAAAATAGGTTCTGATCCGTTCCCTTCACTTTATGAGGCTTCCTCCCCCCCCCCCCCCCGGACTCTCGAGAACAGCGTCGGGTGCTGTGGGGTATTGCTTAGTCTGGGCACTCTTTTAAATGAAGCTGGGGGGGGGGAGCTGAATAAGGGGAGGCCCTGTGCCCAGCTAACCAGGGAAAGGCTGCTCTCTGCTTGGAACCCTGGAGAGCCACAGCCGGTCAAAGGATCCAGTGCTGGGCTAGGGGAGCCTCGGATCGCAGCCCGGTTTAATGTTTCACTTCCTCCCCCCCTTCCTCCAGAAATCCCCTTGTTCCATATTCTGAACGCTCGGATTACCTTTGGGAACGTGAACAGCTGCAGAACCACCGAAGAAGCCTCGCCCGAGACCCCAGAAGGGGCCCAGCAACAGCCAGGTAAGAAAATGTCACTCGTGGGGGAGGGTGATGTGGAAGGCACCTCTGGGTGGCCATCCCTTCGGCACCTGAGAATCATGGCTTTTGATTTTGAAATGGGACGCCCACAAGAATCCAGGCTCTCTGCTTGGGAGCACCCTCTGGTCTGGCTTGTGTCATCCGAGCTCAGGCCGGGAGAAGCAGATGCACCAGAGCAAAGCAGGTGGATTTTCTGTGGCTCCATGTTATGGGCTACAGCTCTGGGGGGCCTTCTCTCTCAGCCCCCTCCCCCATTTTGATAGTGATGAGGGAATGGAGCCGGGGTTAACTAGCCCACCCTAGTTTCTGCCTTTCCCTTAATGTGCTCGGGTTCCTCCCCCAGGTTTGTGTGCAGCGTCTGCCTCATTGTGTTTTTGCTAGAAATAGAGGAAGATATTGTGCGGGGGGTGGGTTAGTGGTTGAGGAGATGTGCAAAGAGGGTTGAGGAGATGTGGAAAGTGGGTTCCAGAGATGTGGCTATCGCGTGCAGGTGAAGGGTCAAGAGTTTGGCATGGTCAGGAGGGGAAACAGAGGGATGCAGAAGCCTGTTCCCCAGGCGTGCGGCGTCTGCCTAGGACATGGCCTCTGACTGAGGAGAGCTGCAATTCTACTCTGTGCCGGATGGGTCGGGGCAGGGGGGGGGACGCCTCGTAGGGGCAAAGAACAGCAGGGCCCACACCTCAGAGAGTTGCATGCGCCACCAAAGTTTGTCTCTTCACCCTCTCTCTCTCTCTCCCATATCTTGCTCCAGCCTCTGCCTTTGCTGTGGACCAGTCGGTCTTTGAGATCCCAAAATCCTACCGGGTTCAGGATGACGGCAGGAATGTGCGCGTGCAAGATGAAGACAACGAGATCATGCAGTTTGCCATTCAGCAGAGCCTGTTGGAGTCCGGCCAGAACAGAGTGAGTCCGTGGCACAACTTGGGATGCTTCATCCGTGCGTGGAGGGAGTGGGGCATGCCGGTTTTCTGGTAAAGACTGCAATAAAGCCAGGATGGCTGCCATGTGGGTGGGAAGGTTCAGATTTTTCTAGTCCTGCATGCATGGCAGGCATTTTTCTCAGAGTTTCTTCTCCCTTCCCACCAAGGGTGTGTGTGTGTCCATTTTTTTGATCTGCAACTGAATATCATTATATGTAACGTAACAATCTGTGTATCAGGTTCTCCGAATTCCCAGCTTTCATGGCCTATTTCATTGTAGAAATATAAGGGGAAAGGCATATCACCAAAACGAAAAGGGCTAGAGACTGACTTAAAAAAAATCTTGGAATTCAGAGACCATATTACAGAAATTATTATTACAGGATTCAATTACCCTTTTTTTCCTAAAGAAAATACCCTGGTAGCCTGGCCCAGGGGAAGCGGGAACGGCCACAGCTGTACGAAACCCAGGCAGGGAAGCTGTGCAGAAACCTTCCCTGTGGCAGCCCCGTTGCTCCTGTGCTGTGTTAGCAGCCCCAGCAGCAAGAAGGAAACTCCCCCAGCTGGTCCAATTTCTTAGTCCCCCTTGAAAAGCTTTCCTGAGAGTTGGGGGAAGACTGCCCCCCCTTCCTTAGCTCTCCACAGTCTGTCTGGAAGCCCCCCCCCCCCCCCCAGTGCCTCAGAGCTGAAATCACTCATGCTTATGCAGTGCCTGCCGGTGCCTCTCCATGTCTCTGCTGTTCCCCGTTCCACCTGCATTCTGGGAAGGCCAAGGCCAGCCTCCCCACCCCACCCCCTCCACGTGTCCCCGTGGAGGCAGCCTGCGTGTGCCAAACTCTGAGTCTGTTTGCTCCCTTTTCCAGGAGGCCTTGAGCGCCACTTCCAACGGGGCGGTTTCCTACTCGCAGGACCTCAACCTTCAGTACCAAAGGTAACCTTGTTTCTTGCGTGAGACAATGAGCCCCTACAGAGCCGCTGGCTGGGTCGGGAAGCCCTGCAGAGCGGAGAGTGCCTGGTGGGGGGGGGGGCGGCTGGCCACTCCCAGACCTCAGTCACCTCGTGGAAGTCATCACCTCCCCCCGCCCTTCAGTCCCCCGGCATCTCCAGGGGCTCTTGGGAGGGCTGACTGGGAAGGGTGTCCCCAGAGGGTGGCTCTCAGTCAAGAGCAGCAGGCGGCAGCGGGCTCCAGGACTGCCTGCTGCGGGGTGTGCTTTCTGAGCGAAGCCAGGCTTTGCTCTGCCCCAGTCCCAACCAGTGCGAAGTTTGCTCCTCTTACCATCATACCCACCCGTGGGAGCCATGGCTTCGGTCTGCGTGGCTCAGCTGCTGCCGTGCGCACTGCAGGGGCCTGCTTGAGCTCTCGGGCTGGTGGTGGTGGTGGGTGATCGGAGGGCCCTTTGGCCTCCCCCGGTGTTGTCCTCTGATGAAAACCTGGGCTGTGCTGGAAGCCGGGGGGGGGGGGGAGCAGGTATGCATGACTCCTCTCCACCTCCAGGTGATGCAAATGGGATCCACCCTAATCCTTTAACAGGGCACAAACGTTTGCGTGAGGGAGTGCGGCGTGGGTTTTTAGTATGGCCAAGCTGCTCGTGAAGACGGCCAGCCATTTAGTGTCCAGTCAGTGCCTCTCGCTCAGTGCTGCCCCTCCGACCGGCAGGGATTCAGGGAGATCGTCTTTCTCCACCCCTGTGAGCTGAGGTCCTTAAATGAGAGGTGCTGGTGATGGGACATGAGCCCTCCTGCCTGCCAAGCTGGTGCCGCTGGCCCTGGAGCCTCCAAGGTGGTGGGCGCAGACGTGCCAGGCTCTTCTCCCCCAGCCTCTCGAGAGGCCACGCAGGGCTCTCGGCCTTCTGACACCTGCGTGAAAGGGTTGTTTCTCTCTTGCCCAGGGCCCTGCAGGAGAGCTTCCTGGCAAACGCCACTGCCACCCCCCCCGGCTCCCCGCTAAGCGATTCCTCCAGTTTCGACCGGGACTTGCAGCTGGCCATGGAGCTTTCTGTCCGTGAGCAGCAGGAGCAGAAGCGGCAGCAGGAGGAAGAGGAGGCTGAGTTGCAGCAGGCCCTTCAGCTCTCTCTCCTGGAGAATTAGGCAGCGGTGCCGGAAGGGGATGCTGGAGCAGCTCACGGCAGTCCTGAGAACTGCAGCGGCCCCGAGCACTCAGACTGCCCTCCGTGGTGCCAGGGAGAGGCCTGGGCCATCCCTCCGCGATCCTTCCATGTGCTGCGAAGCCCTTGGTGCACTGCCTTCGCTTCTGTTACACAGATGCCTTCCTGGAAGGACAGGCGGGGTCTCTGCAGGGCAGCCTGCCGTTGGAGGGGGGGGGTAGGAGAGCCACCTCACCCTCTACCAAAGAGAGATGCAGCTCTCTGGGTTTTGTTGAGTTGTCAGGGATCCTATGCAGCATGTTGCTGCTCCGTTGGGGATCCGGGAGCTGCCGCGGAGGACTTCTCCTTGTTCGCATCTGAACCTGCCGCTTCCTCCCGGGGGCCAGCCTTTCCAAAGCAGCCCGTTCTCGCACTCCCAGGCAAGAATCTCTGGCCCTGACTGGTGCTTTGTACAGCTTCCTTTTGGGTTGTTTTTAAAGGCACTTACGGAAAACTTCCCTGGTGATGGATTCCTCTGGCAAAGGGAGTGAGGGGGCTCCCGTTTGTGTTGCCTTTCTGGAATGCCCACTGCCACCCCTCACCCCAGCACCTGACGTCTCCTTTTAAGGCGAGTTGTTGAACAATGGCCTGCTGTGAGGACTGGCCTCTTCCGGAGCCCACCTCGCCTTCCTAGCTGAGGGCTCTAGATCCGGGGGGCGGGGGGCTGTGGGTGTGCCGACCAACGCCTCTCCTCCCGTGCATTCCATTAGCAAGTCCGCCAACCTCTCCTCACCTCCCCGACTCCCAGCTTTTGGGGTGGGGACAGAAACAAGGAGGACTCCCTCCCCTCCCCTTCCTCATGTCTTCCCAGCTCTTTCGGGGAGTGGGCAGAGTGATGGTCTCGTTGGGGGCAGAACCAGGCCAGCCTTAACCCTGCGCTTGGAGTCAAAGGGCTTTTCTTTTCTTCTGGGGCAGGCTCCAGCCTGCTGCTGCCAGGGAGCTCTTCCCGGCTCTGCAAGTGCCAAAGGCAGCCTGCCCCTCCTGCGCAGAGGCTGTGCCTCCAGTGCCCCCCAGCTCCGGCCCTTTGGCAAGAAGCCCGTTGGGGGTTGCCACGCAGCAGCGTCTTGCGCAGGGCCATCTGGACGGGCCTGGTTTTAACCTCCTCCTGTTGTGCCAAGCCCCCCAGTGGCTGGCCAGATGCCACCGCGCAGGGGCCTCTCCTCCTTGCTTTCTGGGGCAGGTGCCAGCAGCATCCAGGAGCCCAAGCAAGTGGGCCTAAATCTTGCGATGCGTTTGTCACTGCCCAGGAAGCTTTGTTTCTCTTGCAAATAAAGAGCATGGCTCCTTTGCAAAAAAACACTTTGTTTGGTACTGCAGATCCTCCTCCCAAAGTGTGTGTGTGGGGGGGAATTAGGAGGACACCTCTTACCATAGAACACTTCAGAACAATGGGCGAGCGCACGCGCGCACACACACACACACACCAGGCTGAATAGGGTGCGGAATAGGTGAGCAGCACACAGGATTGTTATCTCACTGCAGAAGCTACTTTTAGGCCCCTAGGCATTTCCCCTCTGCCCTCGTCCAGCTGCTTACAGTGTGCCTTGGACCTCTCTCTGCGTCGTCCTGACTCCATTCTTTGCAAGTCCCCTCCCACCTTCAGTCTGGGATATTAGGACTTGGGCATCTCTGTTCCTACTTGTAACGGAGGAAGGGAGCCTTGGCTCTGAAAAGCTTATGCCTCAAAAATCTTTTTGGTCTCCAGAGTGCTGCTGGACTCACATCGAGCTGGCCTACTACAAGGCTTTTCTCACTCCTCCTCCTTTTTCACAAGTTTTTACTGAAGAAGGGGAGATTGGATTTATACCCTGCCCTTCACTCCCCAAGGGAGTCTCAGAGCGGTTTACAATCCCCTTTCCCTTCCCTTCCCCACAACAGACACCCTGGGAGGGAGGTGGGGCTGAGAGAGCTCTGACAGAAACTGCTCTTTTTCAAGAACAGCTGTGCCAGAACGATGGCTTGCCCAAGGTCATCCAGCAGGTGCAAGTGGAGGAGTGGGGAATCAAACTGGGTTCTCCCAGATTAGAGTCCGCGCACTTAACCACTACACCAAATTGGCCCCCTCACCTTGTCTGAGGCCCGAGGGCAGCACCTGTCTCCCATCAGACCAGGCTTTGAGAGAAAGAGCCTCAAAATCCCTCCATCTGCTCCACAGTTGGGCCTATTTTGTGGGACAGCAATCAGGTGATGCGTTTTCATTCAAGGGCAGCCACACTAGAGTAACACTCCGTTTAAGACAGCAGGGAGGAGACACTTGCTCTTTTTCCAATGCTACTAGCAGTGGTGAGAGTGTGGGGGGGGGGGGGCGGTTACTGAATAAAATTAGATCCAGGTGGGGTAGCTGTGTTGGTCTGAAGCAGCAGAATGAAGTTTGAGACCAGTTGGGCATCTTTAAGACCCAACAAAGATTTATTCAAGGTATAAGCTTTCGTGTGCACATGAAAGGTTATACCTTGAATAAATCTTTGTTGGTCTTAAAGGTGCTACTGGACTCGAACTTTGATCCAATAAATTTACTTTGACATTAAGTTCAAGATAGTCCTTCACAAAATCTATGAGGAATAATGGCTTTAAATGGCTTTTTGCAAAGCAGCTGAATTGGCAGCTCTAGCCATTCGGAGGCCTGGACTGAGTCCCTGCGTGTACAGGAGCAGTCTGTCCCAGGAGGGCAGGCCCTCAGGGATGCCGGGCGGCAGGAGCTTGCTGCCTCCCAGGGGCAGAACAGCAGCGTTCCCTGCAAAAATGCAGTGCTGTCATGATTCCAGTGGTGGTGCGGTGGGAGGGAACACAGGCTGGAGATAGCGTCCCATGCTTCAGCCATGAACAAATGAAACAGCAAGTGAGCAGCTCTGCAAATGGTGAGGATCTGCCCGAATGGGTGGTGGGCACAAGCACACCAAGGCTGCTGCCTTCAGGTTCCACTTGTGGGTCCCCTGAAAGGGTCTGGATGGGGCAAGCAACACCGGTCAAGCCACCTCTGTCAGACTGTCCGTCTGCTCATCCTGTGGTTGAGAAGTCCACCATTCACAGCACCCTCCCAGGACAGAGAGACCAAGGTTGTAGGCAATGGTTTTGGTTCATTAAGGAGGAGGAAAACTTTTAAAAACACCAGTGGGATACCTTTTTTTAATTGGGAGCAACCAAAAAAAAAGAGTGAGTTTTGAAATAAGTTTCTCAAAGCTCTTCAGCAAGCCAGATATTCAGCACAAAAACCAGTAAGTGGGGGAGAGAGAAAAAAAAAAATCTCCGGGGCAAGATGGAAAATGGTACCGCAGACCTGATCAGGTAAGGTTTCAGGTTGCCCCGAAAGGCTGGGGGCGCCAGCATGCCTCCCTTAGTACTGGAGGCTGATCAGAATCACTGCTGGCTTTTACGTTTCTAGAAGCTCCTTTGGCCTAGTCATGCTTCCTGCCGTTTGAAATCTGTTTTTCATCTGGCGTGGTGTGAAAAAAATCACACCATCCATGCAGCAGTGTGACTACCAAGCCTTGGCTCTCCCTCCCTCCAGGTGCCTGCAGCCCAGTTACAGCACCAACCAGCTGCTCCTTCCCTTGGCAGAGTGTTATGATAGCACCACGGCCCCTCTTTCCAACTGCCTTCTGCCTAGCACTGCCTCTTCCTCTGCACATGGTTTGCCTTTGTTCTTTAAAGCAAGCTAGGGATGAGACTGCAGCTTTCCATCCTTCTTTAAAGACAAAACAAGAATCCTAGTAGAACAGTCCCTTCAAAATCACAAGATGGTGCTGTGTGGTGTATTAGAGCAGAAAGGACACACTTTCCCCAAGAAAGTGCAGAGGGAAGTAACTGAAAATGCCAGCAGGCAGGAAGGCAAGAGAATGAATGCGCAACGTGATGTGCTACCTCTGGAGCTCTTTCATGGGCTGCCGGACTTCCAGTGAGCCAGGGAAAGGGGGGGGGGGTCTTCTGTGAAGCTTCTGCGCACATGGCTGTGCTATTTCCAAGGGGTGTCTGAGGCAGGCCAGACAGTGGTGAGAGTGAGGAGGAGCAATTTATCAACGACTTGCATTTTTATCCTGCCTTCTGCACGTTCTCCCTCCATTCAGTTCTGACAACGGTGGGAAGTGGGGTTAGGCTGAGAGAGAGAGAGCCGCTCTCCGCACATCACCCGAGCTTCAGAGCAAGTGCCAACTTGCCTCGCCTTGTTCACAGTGAATCAAAACTCAATATGCAAAAGTGGGACTGTCAAAAAATATTGCAGAGGTGGCACTAGGAGCATCTGGCTGTTTCTTAGCTCATCTTCTACACCTCAGTTGCGCCCCAGATTGTGCGGAAGTGATGGCAGCAGTGCTTCTGCAGTGTAGAGTCTCAGTCCTACACAGGCAGGCCTGGAGCACCCCCCTCAGAATCTGTCACTGGAGAGCTGCAGCTCTGACGGCTGTTGTGCATTAACAATGTGTGTGGCAGAACGGGCCTGCTCAGGCATGCAAGCCCTGTTCCACCCTGCCTGCCAAGGTTCCCCAGCACCTGGTGGGATTGCCCACTGGAAGGACCAGGACTCCCAGCTACCCTTCCCAGTTCCGAGGCCTTGCCTCTGTGTCTCCTGCTGCCCAGCACCTGGTCACCACAGGGACTGTTTACTGCCTTGTGCAAGACCCTGTGCAAGACCATGGAGAATCAGCCCCTTGCCAACTGCCTGCCTTCCCCCTGGCACTCCTTTTAAAATGTGTGTCCAAGATGGTGGAGGTCTATGTGGTACAGAGAACCACTACCAGTATCGAAAGTTATAAAGTATTAAAGAGAAAGTGTTTACAAAAATACTTTTAGCACAGCATCAGACTGAGCAAGGGATAAAAAAATGGGTAAAATGCAAATCCTCTCTCCCTCTCTATACATGCCCTATCAGATGTTAAAACATAGGACAGGCTCTTTATCTTAGGAAATTACCAATCTCTACCAAGTTGCCCTTACCTTGAAGTTTCCTTCAGCTCTCCAGGACAGCACATGCTTAAAATGGCTGATTTCTCCTCAGCAGGCTTTGTTCTTCAATGTGCCTTCTAATTCTATCTTTAATAACAGTTTTTACTAACTTACCTGGAATAGATAACTGGCCTGTAATTCCCTAAATCCCTTCTGGAACCCTTTTTTTTAAAAAATGGGGTTAAATTTGCCATTTTCCAGTCATACAGCATGAAGTTGGCATGGAACAAAGAGTTACTAATATTTTTAACGGGTCAACGATTTCACACTTGAATTCTTTTAAGAGGGTTTGTCATCTGTGTATGTAATCTGGACCTTCAAACTTACTAGAGTTCAATTTGCCTTGTAGCCTGAGAACCTGTCACCTCAGTTTGACTCACTTTGTCAGATACTGGTCCAGAAAACAGTGGCTTCAATGTGAGTGGCGTGGCTCACATTTTCCACAGTGAAAACAAACACAAAGAATTCATTCAGTTTCTGTGCTACATCTGCATTTTTCTTAAGCAGTCTTTCCTTTCCTTTGTCATCCAAGGGCCCAGCTGTCTCACAGGACAGATTCATGAGTCTGATATATTTGAAGAAATGCCTACTGTTTGACTTAATGTTTTTGGCCCCCTGCTCCTCAAATTTTCCTTTTTGCTTGCCCCATTGTCAAATTAAATTTATATTGCTGGAAACTGTGTTCTTTGTTCAGTAGCATCTTAAAGACTAACAAAATATGTGGCAGGGTACGAGCTTTCATGAGTCACTGCTCATTTCTTCAGATGCTTAAGTGAGCAGAGACTCATGAAAGCTCATACTCTGCCAGATATATTGTCAGTCTTTAAGGTGCTACTGGACTCTTGCTCTTTTCTACTGCTACACACAGACTAACACAGCAACCCATCTTGATGTGTGTTCTCTGTTCACTTTGATCAGGGAAACTTTCTACTTTTTGCCAATTACGGCTTCTTTGCCTTGGATTGTTAACCACACAGGAATACTTTTAGACTTAGTGGGTCTTTTTCCTGTATGTGTTCTGTATGGGCCACAATTAGTATAATCTTAAAATAGCTTCTAAGCATCCTAGACAGGTTTGACTCTCTTAATTCTTCCTTGCAACTTCCTTCTGACTACTCTCTCTCTTTAGTCCCCTAACGTTCCTTCTTTGGAAAACAAAGGCAGCCGTTTTAGACTTTGGGGAAACCTTTCCATTGACATGAATGCTGCACTTAATAGCACTGCTGGCAGGAAAATATCTACATCTTGCACCAGATCTTCAGCCCTGCTCAGAATCAAATCCAGAGTTATCATCTCTGGTTGGTTCTGTGACCAACAACTCGAGTCGCTTATGATGCCTACAAAGCTTGTTTTAGTGGCCTAATTCAAGCACATCTTTGCCCAGTTAGTGGCAGAGTAGTTCATGTCATCCTTGTCATTACAGCATTTTCCACTTCGGTCACCTCCCTCTTCTTTATCTCGAGATCTGCCTTCTGTTTTTTTCAGAAGGGGAGTGATTGCACAGTCCCACTTTTAGGTAACTCTTAGAGTTTAATCTCTCCCCAAAAGAGATTCTGTAGGGGAATTTCTTCTCATGATGTTTTCTAGCTTACTTGATTGCATGCTCTGCATGATACAGAGAATCACACTGCCCCAAACATGTCCTTCTGTGTCCACTCTAGAGAGTTCCTAACTGGGGATGATGAAGAAGAGATTGGATTTATACCCCGCCCTTCACTACCCAAGGGAATCTCAGAGCGGCTTACAAACTCCTTTCCCTTCCCCTCCCCACAACAGACAGACACCCTGTGAGGTAGGTGGGGCTGAGAGAGCTCTGACAGAAACTGCTCTTTTTCAAGAACAGCTGTGCCAGAGCTATAGCTTGCCCAAGGTCATCCAGCAGGTGCAAGTGGAGGAGTGGGGAATCAAACCCGGCTCTCCCAGATTAGAGTCTGCGCACTTAACCACTACACCAAACTGTATCGCACTGATTTTCCCCATCCCACTGAAATGCCCACCCTATCTACGTTGTCACAGCCACCAAGCCCTCTTGGCCCAGAGACTTGGAGCGCAGGAGTTTAGGCACCTGTAGCTCATTTCCCTCTCTAAGGACGCCCACCCCCCTTGGCCCTCAGGTTTCCTCACATGCCCCTGCTCGACTGCCCTTCTCTCATCCTCAGCTTCTAGCCCTCTCCCGCCAGTCACTTCCCTAGAACTTACCAGACCATCCCTTTGGGGAGGACTGGCTTGGAACCGGAGGCTCTCCAGCTCCTGTCGGCTTCTCCCTAGAAGCCGCTTTAAAAACTGCTCTGCCAGCTTGTTGCTCTTAAGTGCCAGCAGCCTGGTTCCCTTTTGGCTCGAGTGAGACTCGTCTCTTTTGTGCAGGTCTGGCACATCCAAGAAGTTTCCCGGTGCCTAACAGATCTAAACCCTTCCTGCCGGGACAACATTCTCATCCATGCATTGAGACACCCTAACGTGTGTATGTCCAGCTAGCAATGCACGTGGAACCAGAAGCATTTCGGAGAATGCTCTCTTGGAGATCCTGCCCTTGTTCTCTTCTGGATAATAAACCAAATTTCCCCTCCAAGACCACATGACTATGTCTGCCAACGTCATTGGTGCCAATGACCACCATGACCGCTGACTCCTCCTCTTCCAGACTAGCGTTCAGCCTGTCCAAACCGTGTGTGATGTCTACAACCTTTGCACCAGGCGGGCAAGTCACCGTGCGGTCAAAGCAGCCAGCACAGATCCCTTGAGGCTCACCGGGCACCTGCCTAAGAAGGGCAGAGGAGGCCACTTCCTTTTGCCCAGGGTCTCCACTGAGGGCTTCCATCTTTTTAAGCTGTTGTTATGATGTCCTTCCAGTCTGAGGACAGTTGTTTGAGTATCATTTCAGGCTGCTGGATGTTTTATGATGTTTGCGAGCCCTTGGCTTAATATTGATGGTTTTTATGCTGTGGGTTTTATGGTTTTTTTATTCCTGTTTTACTTTGTGAGCCTCGTCAAGCTGTTTCCTGGAGAGGTGGCAGAGACATTCCAAAAGTACATAGAAACAAACTATGCAATTGGTCCACATTGGGTGAGGATATCATTCCTGTACATTCATTCCCGTCTGGCTTCTTGCCTTCTCAGGAAGGTGCTTCTCCACTAAAGTTCAGTCCAACTTTTCTGAACTACATCCCCCCCCCCCCCTTCAGAGTCCAGGGACACACTGAAAACTTCAGGCAAACATGTTTTCTCCAGCCTTCCACCTGCACAAGGAACCACAACAAGGGTCCAAAGTGCTGCTGCAGTGGTTCTTCCCTTTGTAATTATCAAAATCATGGTGATTTCTCCTCCTTATGGCCAGAACCCAGGGGATTCCCCTCTCCCCAGGATCACCTTTGAATCCAATAACAAAAACACGAGACCCAAGAGCAACAAAGTTTCTTGAAACCAGTCCGAAATGGCTGGTGCATAAATAATCCCTCTGGCACCCCAGAGAGCTCGGGCTGACGGCTACATTGGTGTGAGGCCCACCTGCCTGTCTCCCCCCTTCATCTCTGTGACCTTCCTGTAGCTGCAGTCTGGCGTCCTTGGTTCTGCCCAGCAACTTGGGCTGCTTCTCCTATGTAGCTGGGGGGGGGGGGGGTCACCAGGGAGGGGGGGGTCTAGGATGACAGGGCTGCTGGTCTTGCTGCTGCTGCCCATCTCCGCCTGTGGGGTGCTGAGGCCCAAGTGCCCCTTGAATCTAATCAGGGATGAAAACAAGCCCCGGAATTATTACAGGCCAGGAGACCATCTCATTGGCGGGATCATCTCAGAAACTCCCGTCCGGTTTCTACCGACCATCTTTTCGGAGCCTCCCTACACCAGAATTCATAGGTAAGTCTCACCCCACCGATCGCTGGTCTCAGGGGCCCTGCTTCTCCTTGTCTACGAAGGACAATTCCCGTCTTCTAGTCCTGGTTCCCGGTCAAACACTCTCCCATAGTTTTGTCCCTGTTTTGCATTGGGGGGGGGGGGAGTTCTGGGGATGTAAGAACAGCAAGATAAGACTTCACACCGGGCGATATGGTGAAGTTTGACCCCCTACATATAACAACTTGTCAGTCGTAGCTTAAGCCCAAAGAACAACCCCCCCCCCTCCATTTGCTTTGAAGCCATGGCAGCAAACACATGCTGGGGCTACGGAGCTCCTTCCTGGCTACCCAGAACCTGCCACACAGAGGACTGCCCCTGCCCCCCCCTCCGCCCCCTGCACAACAGCCGATTCAGAGGGGAACGGTTGTTCTGGTTCCTTTGCTTTGGGAACCTTCTCCGGACAGGCTGATGCACTTCAAACGAGTTTGGCACAGCCTGGGCAGAGAAACTGCCCGGAGCAATGGAAACAGAAGAACCTCAGAAGAGGCCTGCTGGATCAGACCAGGGAGGGTCCATCTAGTCCAGCATCCTGTCTGACACAGTGGCCAAACTTTTCCTCTGGAGATGCTGGGGGCTATTAGGGAATTGAAACAAATCATAATGCCCCTGTATAAACCAGTATCATCATGCCCCTGTATAAATCGATGGTGCGACCTCATTTGGAGTACTGTGTACAGTTCTGGTCGCCACACCTCAAAAAGGATGTTATAGCATTGGAAAAAGTGGAGAAAAGGGCAACTAGAATGATAAAAGGGTTGGAACACTTTCCCTTTGAAGAAAGGTTGAAGCGCTTGGGGCTCTTTAGCTTGGAGAAACGATGGCTAAGGGTTGACATGATGGAGGTTTATAAGATTATGCATGGGATAGAGCAGGTAGAGAAAGAAGTCCTTTTCTCCCTTTCTCACAATTCAAGAACTCCTTGTGGGCACTCGAAATTGCTGAGCAGTCGGGTTAGAACAGATAAAAGGAAGTACTTCTCCACCCAAAGAGTGATTAACATGTGGAATTCACTGCCACAGGAGATGGTGGCGGCTACAAGCATGGACAACTTCAAGAGGGAATTAGATAAACATCTGGAGCAGAGGTCCATCAGTGGCTATTAGCCACAAAGTATAGATAGGAACTCTCAGTCTGGGGCAGGTGATGCTCTGTATTCTTGGTGTATGGGGGGGCCAACAGTGGGAGGACTTCCTGCCCCCACTGCTGGACCTCTTGAGGGCACCTGGTGTTTTTGGCATCACTGTGTGACACAGAGTGTTGGACTGGAGGGGCCACTGGCCTGATCCAACACTGGCTTCTCTTATGTTCTTATGAGATCCAACAACAAGGCATAGACCTTCCCCTGATGTTGCCTTCTGGCTCTGGGATTCAGAGGTTTAGTGCCTCTTGAACGTGGAGGTTTCCCTTTAGTTACAGTGGCTAATAGCCGCTCTCCTCCCTGACTCTGCCTAATCCCCTTTCAAAGACGTCTGTGCCAGTGGCCCTCACTACCTCCTCTGGCAGCAAATTCTACATTTTGACCATTTTAATGTGGGAAGGGAGAATGCACATCCTCCCCAGGCAGTCCTTTGTGGTGCACGATTGTAGGGCTGTTAAACTATGGAACGCCGCAGGAGATGATCAGCTTTAGCTTCCCCAGCCCACATAAGAACATCGAAAGAGCCCTGCTGGATCAGACCAGTGAGGGTCCGTCCAGTCCAGCATCCCGTCTCACATGGTAGCCAACCAGTTCCCCTCAAGAACCAACAACAGGGCACAGAGGCCAAGGCCTTCCCCTGATTAGGCAGAGTCATGAAGGAGAGGTCTATCAGTGGCTACTAGCCATGGTAACTAAAGGGAACCTCCACATTCAGAGGTACTAAACCTCTGAATCCCAGAGTCAGAAGGCAACATTGGGTAAGATCTGTGTCTTGTTGTTGGATCTCACACAGTGGCCAACCAGTTCCCCTCGAGGGCCAACAACAGGGCAGAGAGGCCGAGGCCTTCCCGTGATGTTGCCTCCTGGCTTAGTGCCTCTGAATGTGGAGGTTCCCCTCAGCTGCCATGGCTAGTAGCCACTGATGGACCTCTCCTCCATGAATCTATCTAATCTCTTTTTAAAGCTCTTGATTCTAAAATAATCTCCGCCAAAGTATCGAAACTAGATCCCCCGGCATTTTCTTTGCAACGGGACAGGGGATTGCACACCTTGGAAAAGATCCAGCGGCTCTTTCTTGAGAATGGAAGGCCAGTCCCTGCTTTGCAGCTGAGAGAAATGAGAGTTTATGGGAATGATTTTGAAATGATCCAAGAGAACCTTGACTACAGCAAAGTAGAAACATATATGAGGATGGAGCTCCTCGGAGCACAGATGTTCTGTTCCTCCCCCAGGGAATCTGCTTCTGGCCCATAGTGGAGCTCCAGACGCTGAAGACTTCTCCTTTACAGCCAAATAAAAAGACTCATCTGATACCTTTATAGCCTAAGGAATGGGTGCTGGTCCCCCAAAGTGCAAGAGAATACAAACTGCTCAGCTGTGGAGGTGCCACAAGACCCCTGCTGGTTTTGGCTGCGACTGGCTAACACGGCTGCCCTTTGGGAAAGATTGCCCCTGGACAAGTGAGAGGGTCCTCCGGGGGTCCAGCTTGTGGTCTCTGCTAGTGGCGTGGAGGAGAGGGTTGTCCACAGTTAGAAATGCAGCATCCTTGTTTAACACTTTGCTGCATGGATTTACTCCTTCATGGACTCTGAGCCCGTGAAGCTCATGGATCCACTACAACTGCTTGGCAAGCAGCCAAGACCATAGCCCCCTTTGTCACCCGAATTTAAAAAGAAATGCCTGTTTCCTAAATTATCCCCTTCACTGCAGGAGCATACATCTTGCCTGGTTTATTTTTCAAGCGGTTGTGTGAATGTTTGCTTCCTGACACGGCTCTGCCCTCGCCCACCCCAGTATGGGGGGCCTTTGCTCTCTCATCCCACTGGCTCTGGATGTGAGGAAGGATGAGGAGAGTTCTATGGATAAAAGGTAGAGGTGGGTATGGCCTGGAAAAGCCTAGAGAGGCAGAAATTGAATATGGCTGCATTGTTGGACAGGGGACGACAGTGTAACACACACACACACACACACACACAGAGTATCTGATGAAGGGAGCTCTTTGACTCTTGAAAGTTCATCCCTCACAAATCTCGTTCATCTCTAAGGTGCTGCTGGACTCAAATCTTACTGTTCTACTGCAGACCGACATGGCTGCCCTTTGAAAACACACCCACTGTTTTTGCAGGAAAGGTGTGGCAATTCACTGGCGTGTCCTGTCTTTCCTGTCTGCCATTCAGGAGATCAATGGGCATTCCCAGGTGTGGCCCAACCGCACGCTGGGCTACAGCACCCATGAGGACTATTACGATGCCAGAATGGCCTCGGAGGCCCTGGTCGACCTGGCATCAACGGGGCCATCGAACGTTCCCAACTACCATTGCGGGAGGCAGCAGACCAACTTGCTAGCAGTTCTCGAAGGAGCCGAGCCTGAAATCTCCGGCCAGATTGCCAACATGCTGAACCTCTACAAAATCCCACAGGTAGGAAGGGAGGAGGGGAGGGGAGGAGGGACCCCCCCCCCCAGATACCCTTGATTGCTGCAATCGCCCCAGGGCAGTGGGAGAAGCAGCAACAGGCATCAAAAAGGATGGGCAAAGGGAAACATTGGTTTTGAAGAAACTTGGAAATGGTTGGGAAGATTTTCCTCCAGCTGTTGTTACACTCTCTCTCTCTCTCTCCCCTTTTGTTCTGCTGTCTTCTGTCAGTCACAGGATTGTGACATGAGTCCCAAAACATCTCATTTAGAGTGGGCCTGAATCTGCCTGCAACTCCTCGAAAACACACGTGTCTCTTTCCATCCTTGGAACACCTTCCAGCTCTCCCTTGCCCCTCCCCGCACAATGCGCTGGTCCGATTGCAGGGGTATTTATAATTAATTGATCACAGTCAATGTGCAGCTACGTGTCAGGATGCTTTTGTCTTCCTGCCATAGCCTCCCCACCCAAACCATTTCCAGGGTAGTCAGCAGATTTGTACGAGAGGAAAGGCAGTACATCTGGATGCCGCTTGATCTGCTGCTGGTTATGTACAAGTTCCTCATTTTGTACCTCACTCAATCAGTCAGTCAGTCAATCAATAATGGTCCTTTACCAGCACAGAATAAAACCGGGTCATATACTCCAAATTTAAAATACTATTAATAAATATAATATTTAAAACATAACAATTTTGCACCTCTTATCTGAATCAGAGCCCAAACACTGTGATGCTTTTAAAAATGGAGCAAGGTCTGTTACTTGCCTTTGTGGTCTCACCCAGGCATCTATCTCACTGTCCGCAAACCTTGGAGGGAAGGTGGGTCATGCCCTTCATGGAGTCTCTGTTGGTGAGTGCAGGCCGTGAAGAATCCAAGGTGGTGCAGGGGGACCACGCTGCAACTTCATTTCCAGGGGTAGCTCTCCCCCCCCCCTTTATCACAAGAAACAGCAGCTCTATACTTTGATAAGCACAAGAGAAATTATGGAGATTAAAAAAACCTGTTGAGTTTAAGGTGACAGTTAAGTAGCTTACAGATTTGT
This sequence comes from Lepidodactylus listeri, assembly GCA_029233225.1. NCBI lineage: Eukaryota > Metazoa > Chordata > Lepidosauria > Squamata > Gekkonidae > Lepidodactylus > Lepidodactylus listeri. The sequence continues at coordinate 2,497,303 of JARCFY010000013.1, read as the reverse complement.
TTAAGTTCCAAGAGTATGCAAACGGTAAGTGAAGATGCTCCATATAACATCTGCATCTTCTCAGGCGGCAAACGTGGACATTATGCTTGCCACCCTGCCACTCCACATGCCTTTCTAAAGTTTCCATCTTCAAATATCACCCACTGGAAAGGACTTGCACACTTGAACCAGAACCAGCTATGCTTTGTTTCCCCTTGCAGCAGAAGGATGATTTGGTATATGTATTATTACAGGAAACCAAACTCCACTCCATGGTCAGAATTCTGCCTCAGATTTTTGAGAAACTGTTAATTTTGCTAATGTGATTACTCTTTGAAAGGGCTTGGATTTGGTGTTGTGATGGGGCAATAACTTTAAAGATAGTTGGCAGTGATCCGGAGGCCTGGTCCCTGGAGGTTGGCACTGCCCCCTCTGACTGGCAGAGGCTCTCCTGGGTCTCGTCGCAACACACTCAGGTCCTTGGCAGGCTCTGCTGGGGACTGAACCTGGGAGCTTCTGCGTGTTGAGTGGGGGTTCTGCCAGAGATGCTTTCTGGGGAGGGCAGATCCCTGCCTGCAGAAATGGTACAAGGTGTGCTGACCTGAGAAAGCAACACTGCACCCCAAAGTTTACATACACATGGAAGTTTTGATCTGACAACCAAAGGAAGCACCCATCTCTGCTTTTCCTCCCAGGTCAGCTACGGTTTTGCCTCTCACCTTCTGAATGAGCAGACTCAGTTCCCCTTTTTCTACTGGATGGTGCCAAAAGCAGATGGCCAATCCCAGGGCATCGTCCAGTTGCTTCTGCACTTCAAGTGGACATGGGTCGGCCTCCTTGCTCCAGAGACTGATGGTGGAGAACACTTCCTTCAGACGCTTCCATCCTTGCTCCTCAGGAACCACATTTGTCTCGGCTTATCACTGAACATCCCAGTCCTGAATATGGAAAAAATACTCTTATTCTACAAAAGTTTTTACATGCCCAGAAAAGTTAATGTGTTTGTTTATTACGGGGAGAGCCGCTTCTTTTTTGGTACAATAAAGCTTGTCCAAGAACATACTGAACGTTTTGCAGCAAAAGTCTGGATCACAACAGCTTTGTGGGACCTCTCTTTGACCTTGTCGGACAGAGTTTTGTCCCCACGGTTGGTCCATGGCTTCTTTTCCTTTTTATTCCATTCTAACAAAAGGACAAAAATAGATGATTTTGGTGTATTTTTCATTGATGCAGTACAATTATTGGCAGAAGCATTTGACTGTTCTTATTCAAAGCCTGTGATGTCCGTGAAGGGCCAGACTAGATGCAGAGAGAAGGAGAGGCTGGAGTCTCTGCCCCAGGACACCATTCAAGGGGCCCTTTCCCTAGACAGCTACACCATTTATAACAGTGTCCGGGCCGTGGCCCACGCCCTGAAGTCTGTCTACTCCTCCAGATCCGTGGCGTCGGCCCTGCGGGCGGGAGGCAGGTCTGTGCTTCCGAGGGTGCAGCTGTGGCAGGTACGCCCCTTTCCTTTGGCCGTTGATGAGCTCATGAATGGGCATTAAATCCAGGTTGGATTCACAGCCGGGAGATGCCTGAAGCACTTTACAAACTGTCCATTCAAATCAATCACAGTATTGCCAGCATAATGAGTGAGAGTCAGACTTACTCCCTTCCAGAAGTCTGTTGAGTCAGTTTTCTGTTTTTCTTTGGATACCTTGGCTGGAGCGGGGGACTTTGGGGGGTCTTCTGTGGTTGAACAGGGATGTCACGTGACGATACTCTGGTATTTGGGCAAACTCTATGGGTTTTTTGGGCTCAAAACCATAGAGTTTGCCCAAATATCAGAGCATCCCCATGCGATGCCCCTGTTTGGGGATGGAGCTTCCCCCGCCAGCCAGCCAGCCAGTGGCGGGCTGAAGCCCCAAAAATTGGGGCTTCCCTCAGCAATGCCGGGGTAATGGCAACCCTCAGTCAGTCAGGCTGTTCAGTAAAGAAAAAGTTCAGCTGAAGGAGTGGATGTCTGAAGAGTCTGACTGATTGTCTGTCAAGCAGGTTCACCTTTTGAATAAAAGGAGAGACTCCTGTTCTTAGCTGTGTTAAACAGAACCTGCAGAAGAATTCCATCTACGAATTCTAAGAAGAGTCCAGTGTCAGCTTACGCTGAAGCACATTTTCACACAGACACCAAGAACTGGGGTTTGAGGTTTTGGCGCAGAGTGACTGGGTAGCAGGCTGAAGCTCCTGATCAGGCCAAACGGAAGAGGATTGTATTTTCAGGGAAGAAATAGAAGTCCTGTCCAGTTATACAGGGAACTGGCACTGAGGCAGTCCCCGGTCTGTGGAGAAAGGAAATGGTTATACACTATGCAGGGGAAAGAAGACACACTCTGATTTCAGAAAAGGGGAAAGAATTTGATACACTAAAAAAGTGACCTTTCCAGAACACCAGAACAGTTTTTAGGAAACTATGTGCAGAAACATTGTAATTGAGAACAAAGTACTTAGTCAACCATCTCTCACCAGTAAGATCCAAGAAAATAAGCTGTTACAACACCATCTTGTCTGTCAACTGAAATATATACTGTTTTACCAAGAACGTTTACCTCAGCCTTTCCAGTTCCTGACTGCCCCATACCATCCCTGCCTATTAAATAAAACCTTCATTATTGTTCACTGTTACACCGTCTCCAGCACCATTTCAAGGGGTCTTAAAAGAGGGCTCCTGTTTTCTCCTGACAAGTTCCTGGGCTGGGCAAAAGCCAGATCAGATTCTGTCACAGGGTGGGACACTCAGATGTATAAAGCTGCAAATATTAGCTCTCTCCTGGGGGCCAGCTCAGTACCTGAAGGGAACTAAGAATTTTGGTAGGGGGAAATCTGCCTCAGAGTGGGGAGAGTTACGGGGGTCCATCAAGAGGGTCTGACCCACCCCATCTTATGGCAGGTGAGACTGGTTGAGCTTGACTGGTGTCCCTGAACATCAGACGTGTCAAAGCAGGCTTCTGGGGTGTTGTGTACTAGGACCGCAGTCGCCTGGTCTCTCGTAATGGCGACCGCCACATGGTCAGCGCACATGGTCAGAATCTACCTGAGCTTTGGCCAGCTAGAACAATAGCCAGTCAGATCCTGAGCAACCACCAATTACGAGCCTAGGTCTCCCGCTGGGGGACCTATGAACTCCAACCACGGACTTAAGGTCCTATCAGGTCTTGGGGGCGAGGTCGGGGCATTGTCTTCGGCCGGCATAAAAGAGGGCTCTGAGCCCGGGGTTTCTCATGTTCCATCTGACCCTCAATAAAGAGCTTTGCTATGAAATCACTACCACTCCCCTCCCGACTCCAGTACTTTCCATGGGGTCAAACCCCAGAGGGAGAGAGATAGAAAGAGTCGGGGGAAGTCAGAGAAGTGGGAGGGAATGGGTTGTCAAGAAGGGGTTTTAACTACGCTCAGTGAAACTGTTTTTCTCTCAAGTAGATGTGTTTCCATTTTGTCATTAAACAATTGAAAAAGATCCACCATGATCCCACGTGTCACTAATGTCAGAAGAAGCATTCCTGAGGGAAAGGTTCTACTTCTCTCCTTGGGGTTTGGTGGATACAAGGCTGAGGTCCTTGTCTGGTTGTCTGTGCTGGAAAAGCTGGAACTTTGTCATCACTGCTATGAATCCAGGTAGACTCATGACCATTTGCACTTTCAGCTTTGGAAACCTCTGGCGCAGGTCCACGCAGCCTGTCCTGCAGTCTCTCGCCTGAGACCGGGTTCTCCTTCCTGAGGCAAGGTGGTACCTGCCCATCACTGGCTGGAATCGCTTGACTGTCTGCTGTGGGTGTTCCATATGACCCGAGTGGGGGGGGGGGGAGGAAAGCCTTCTCTGCAGGGGGGTTCATTGGGTGGCGAGGGAGGAGGGCTCTCTTACACGCTCCATCTACCTCGTCCTTCACCCTGGCCAATATCTGAATGCCGACATCTTCTCTGGTATTCCAGCTTCACTCTTTCATGAGGAGCTTCCAGTTTCACAATACGTCCATGGATGGAGTTTACTTGGACGAGAATGGGGACCCGGCAGCTGACCTCGATCTTATGAACTGGGTGCTGTTTTCCAATACGTCCTTCAGTGCAGTGAAATGTGGGGGCGTAGAGAGACAGGCGTCCTCAGGCATCAAGTTCACCATCGACACGGATGCCATTGCGTGGCCCGAGGTGAGGGGGGCGCCCACTGTTTCTCTTTATGCCTTTTGATGACTCTTCTGCTTTAATAATGGGTTGTGTGCTCTCTATGGTCCCTCGGGAGAGGAAAGATATGATGCCATAGAGTCCACCCTCCAAAGTAGCTCTTTTCTCCAGGCAAACTGATCTTAGCTGTAAGTTTCAGAGATCTCCAGGCCCCACCTGGAAGTTGGCAACCCTGGAGGTCTGGCGATCACTCAGTTGCTGGGGAGCAAAGACCCCCTTCAGGACCTTTCCTAATATGCACTGACCCCAAAAAAAAATCCCTTCACACAGTTTGTTCAGTGCTCCTTTGCTTTATATCTAGACTGTGCCTCGCTCCAGGTGTACCGAAAGTTGTCCCCCTGGCTACGCCAAAGTGACGCAAGAAGGCAAGCCCCATTGCTGCTATATGTGTGTTCGGTGTGCAGAGGGGACCATTTCCACTCAAGAAGGTGGGTGCCTCTGGAAGAAAGGGCAGCCGGAGGGAAGGAGGACAAAGTTTCACTCAGACATTTCTCACAGATTGTAGGAGGGCTTTTTGAAAGCTTATCACTTCTTGGCCTATATGTGTTTTTAATCTCTGCTGTGCTATAAGGAAGAGGCCCAGCCATGAATCCTGTGGGAGGATAACAGGGGCTCAGTCTTCTGTGCACCTTGGAGAAAGGGTGGGATTCAAATCAAGAAGCTTCCCAGGGTAGCTCATCCTAACAAGCCTCTTCAGTATTCCTGCCACGAACACAGGAAGGGTCCTATTGAGCCAGGAATCCAGCTCGCCCACTTCCGTCTGCTCTGGGGGCAGGTCCATTCCAGGCACTTCCTTGCTAGCGGTCCTCCTGCTCCAAGATCCCTTAGAGGTGGTCATGCCAGGGACGGAACCAGGCACTTTCTGCACGTGTTTCATGTTCTGAAAGGCAGCTGAGCCCAATGCATGCTGCACACAGTCACCTTCAGACAGTCCCTCCCAAGTCCTGGCAGAAAGACTCTTGATGAGGCAGGATAAGAGGCAATTTTGGTGACACTGAAGTTGTTCCCCATCTTCCCAGATGTAGACCACTGTGACAGATGTCCAGAAAATGAGCACCCCAACAAGGAACAAGATCGATGTTTCCCCAAAACGGTCACCTTCCTCTCCTACGAAGAACCGCTGGGGGCCGTGCTGGCTTCCTTTGCCCTGTCCCTGTCCCTAAGCACCGCTCTGGTGCTGGGCCTCTTTATCAGACACCTGGAGACTCCGCTGGTCAAAGCCAACAACCGGGACCTCTCCTACCTTCTCCTGGTCTCCCTCCTGCTCTCCTTTGGCTCTTCCTTCCTGTTCATTGGCCGGCCCAGAAAGGTCACCTGCCTTCTCCGCCAAACCGCCTTCAGCATCATCTTCTCGGTTGCGGTCTCCTCCCTCCTGGCCAAAACCATCACCGTGGTGGTGGCCTTCATGGCCACGAAGCCCGGGAGCGGGATGAGGAGGTGGCTGGGGAAGAGTCTGGCAAACGCCATCGTCCTTTCCTGCTCCACCCTTCAAGCTGGCCTCTGCGCTGTCTGGCTGGGACTCTCCCCCCCCATTCCCAGATGCTGACATGCGCTCCGTGCCCGGACACGTCACCCTGCAGCCCGGACACGTCACCCTGCAGCCGCCCTGTTCTACGGGGTCCTGGGCTACATGGGCTTCCTGGCGGCGGTCTGCTTCACGGTGGCCTTCCTGGCCAGGAAGCTGCCGGGGGCCTTCAACGAAGCCAAGCTGATCACCTTCAGCATGCTGCTCTTCTGCAGCGTGTGGGTGTCCTACGTCGCGCCTACCTGAGCACCAAGGGGAAGTACACGGTCGCCGTGCAGGTCTTCTCCATCCTGGCCTCTGGGGCCGGCCTGCTGGGCTGCACCTTCCTTCCCAAGTGCTACATTCTCCTGCTGAGGCCGGACCTGAATACGAAGGAGCATCTCATGACCAAAGCGAAAGGCGGCACCTGAGCCGGAGGGCATCGTTCCTCCCTTTTGCACGGCCATTTCTAGCACCATAGAAGTGATGGGCCAATGTATTGGCCTTGGGCATGGGTGCCCTGAACTGCTGTTATATCATGTAAAGTTTAACTCTGGGTGTAAGCTTTCGCCTGCATGCACACTTCTTCAGATATCACACTTCATCATGGCTGCCCACCTGAATCTATTATATCATGTAACCTCTCTTCTTTTCTTTTGTTTTAAACATTATTGTGCATATTCTCAGGAGCTCACGGTGCTACACGACAAACATATTCTTTTGTTTAGTTAGTTTTCAGAATTTTTCTTCAAAGCATGAAATATGGAAATGGCAAGAACAGAGGAATAAAAGAGACAATTGCTTGCAGCTCTCTGGACATTCCAACGTTATACCCATTCAGTGCCACAGAAGCATGAAGACCTCTGGTCCATCGGGAATGAATCAGAGCCTGGATTATTCTGCCTTTATCTGAATTTTTCATTTTTGCATTACCGCTAGTTTAAGAATGATACACCTGTAATCCATTAGCTAGTGTACTTGTCTATGGGATGGTGCTGCTACTGTTTGTGAGACCCCTGGGATTCTACACAGCTGAAAGACCTGGTAGTCTATGTAATTCTCTTTGAAATCGGGGTAAGCAGATATAGTGTCATTTTCTGTTAATTTAATCTCTTGAACATCGGAGGTATTGCATAGATTGCATGTTGTATTATTATTTTCCGTTCCATTATTCAGCCATTTATCCAGAAGAAGAGATGGTGAAACGTCTATATACCGAGGAAAGACGTTCGTTCAGCTATAGAAGATTTTCCACTGGTCGTCCTCTGCTTGATTTTGTTGAATTTATGTGCATACCTTGTTATCAGCACCTGTGAGCGCAAACTGTTATGTTAATTTATGTTTATTTGTATCTCAGGGTTGATGTATGATATGCTAGGAGCGCATAGTGTATTTGCAGTGCTATTTTTGGGAAGGAACACACAGGAACGGAGCTGCGGGGCCCCTGGGGAAGTCGATCCAGAAACTGCCTTCCCTCCCTCGGGTTCCCCATGCACCCCGCAAGCCACGGGGCACCTGGGGAAGCCGATCCTGGGAGGGAGCTGTGCGGTCAGGGATGTGGCCTAATATGCTAATGTATTTCAGCTGTTGGGTGTGGCCTACTATGCTAATGAGTTCCTGCTGGGCTTTTTCTACAAAAAGAGCCCTGAGTATTTGTATTGGTTGTGGACCACCGACTCATTATAGACATTTATTTGCAAACTAAACATTTACTTAATTTATCTTATACTTAGACATTTAAAGTGCATTTAATCTTTGATGGTCTTCCCTTAGCTTAACCTCTGAGCATTCCATGTGTGCAAACTCAACATTTGCCTTGCAAAGTTGCAATTTTTTGACACAGATACATGTGGGTGACCACATTTCACTACAAGGTGCAATCAAATCAAGGCCAAATCAACATGTTGTTTGAACTGGGTCCAACTGCTGTCAAAGTGGAGGAGGGGGGCTCTTTTGTCGTAAGGTAGCAACCATGGGAGGCGCAAAAGAGGTGGCCTCCCTGAGGTTTCTGTCTCCCATGCAATGATAGCTGGCTGTATCCATCCGCACCAACAGGCCAGGGACCTCTCGCAACCAGCCAATTTCTGTCCTTGGGCTGTGACCACCAATCTTAATGTTATACTATTGCATTTTAATAGTGTTATGATATTTATTGTACTGCAATTATGTTACCTGCCCTGAGCCTGCTTGCGGGAAGGCCAGGCTATAACTACTATAAATAAATACATACATACATAGCATAAATAAATGAACAAGATCTTCCCTGGATCAGTGGTTCATGGCCGGGCCTGTTGGCTGTGCTCTGTGGCAGGAAGACTGGCCGGGGGCAGACATGGGTTGGGGAAAGGGGGGTGACAGACAGCCTAGAGAGAACATCTCCTGGTTAGGTTTCTAATGGCTTGCTTGTTCATTTTATTGATTGTTTGCACCATTTTATCATGTTTCACTGCACTGAGCAGTTCTCTGGGGAGGTGGCATATACATTTTCTAAATGAGGAAATCTGTGCCTTGTGTTTTCTCTGGAGGGAGGGAGGCACCAGCCCCGAGGCTGGACGTCACAAGGAAAGCAAAAATGCAGGAATCACAACCCTCTTTTACTTCCCCTTCCCTTCTCTCCCACCCCCACTCCCACTCCCGTTTCCCCTCAACAAGTGTCAGGATTCTCTGAAACTCGGCAGGTGCCAGTTTTTGTTCCGTCCTTGACTGCCCGGCTGAGACACCCGATAGCTACATCCTTCCAGGCCACATCCTGTGCTGCTGCAGGAAAGTGCGCAACTGACCAGCACCCACAAAAGCACCGCCCCCTCCCAGTCCCTCATTTGAAATTGCCACTGATCAGAAGGAATCGAACCCTGCGCAGCTCCCTTCCCTGGGCGAACGAGGGGGAAAGAACTTTGGCCTTTCTTTCTGGGGCTGAAATCAAGGCCAGACACCATCGGGCTCCTTCTCCCCAGCAGCACAATGATCGTGGGGGCTTTTCTGTGGGCTCTCTCGGGTGAGTAAAGCAAGGGGGGGCGATTTCCTCTCCTCCAGGGACCAGGTTGGGGGGAAGCAGAGATGCAGCTCCTCCTGGATGTCAGGAGGCACCAAGGAAGACGACCCCCATCTGGATCCCTGTTGGAACCTGCGCAGAGAGAAGACCTGAGTCCCAGGGGGTGGTCTGGCGGGAGGGAGACCTTTGCTGCCATTGAGCAGATCTGGCTCCGGCCAGTGCCAGGAGCGGAGAGACCTCCTGGGAGTCTCACTGCCTTGCATCCTCTGCTGGGTGAAAAACAGGAGCTAAATGGCAGGCATAAATACGCAATGCTTTCCCCCGCTCATTGGGCCTTCTTCCTCAGATTGGCTGTCTTCCCGGTACAGTCATCTAGATGCCTCTTGAGGTGGGACTTCGGCTCTCAGGTCTCCAATGTCTGGCGTTTCAGAGGAAGACTCCCGTCAGAGGCTGGACATGTGAACAGGCGTGAAGCTGCTCATCCTACGTCAGGCCCTCTTTGGTCTCCCAAGGTCACTTTCCTCTCCTCCGTCTGGCAGCCACTCTCCAGGGTCCCGGCTGGGTCTCTCCCAGGGACTTGATCCTTTTAAAAATGGGAGATGCTGCCAGGCATGGCGGCCATGGGGAGGGGGAGAGAGGGAGGACTCTGAGGCAAACTGCCCAGTGGCCTGAAGAACGTCCCGTCCCCCACTCCGGCCTCTCCTAAGGATTCCTTCATCCCCAACTGCCCACCATCCGGTAAAAAAGGGGGACGTGAGCTTGGATTACAGGACTGGAAGCGTGTCAGCTATGTGCTCCCCAAAGGTCTCTGGGAGACCAAGGTTGTAGTTCTGTATGAGGTAAACGGAAGTCACTTTTGACTGGACAGACCGGACCCAGAAGGAGATGCCCAGCAACAGATTTCTTTGACACGAAATAACGTATTTAATAGGGCAAACATCTTGTGTGGATGGCTTCAATAGGGAAGATGAGACTGGCTCTCAACTTCACCCCACACAGGTTACGGTCTTTTCCTCCAAAGAGAGCCACCATTTTGTAGCTCAGACCAGTGAACGTAAATGACCCGGAGGGGAGACTTGATCCCCCTTTCCCCAGGCAGGTGACCTCAGCTGACTGGATTCCATGGGAACCTCACATCCCCCCCCCCTTTTAAGGCAGAAGCTGGCTCAGCCCCTCCCACCCGGTGGAGGTCCAAGGGCTCTGATTGGCTGACAGTCGCTGGGGTTGGCATGAGGCCAAAGTCACTAGGAATTAGGGTTGCCAGCCTCCAGGTGGGGCCTGGTGATCTCTTGCTTTTACAACTGATCTCCAGCTGACAAAGACCAGCTCCCCTGGAGAAAATGGCTGCTTTGAAGGGTGGACTCTATGGCATTCTACCATGCTGAGGCCCCTCCCCTCCCCAAACCCTGCCTTCTCCCAAATCCACCCCCAAAGTCTCCAGGTATTTTCCAACTCAGACCTGGCAACCCTACTAGGATTGCTTCAGAGCCCTGGAGGCGAGGCAGGATTTTGGGGGATAATTGACGCACTAGGGATTGAACCTGAGCCCTTCTGCACGCCAACCAGGTGCTCCGGCACTAAACCACTGTCCCTCCCCTGTCTTATATCTTGCTGGGGAATGGGAAACCAAATCTGAACTCAAGCCTGGCTCATTTGCACCGGTTGTCGGGAGGCCGAATTTTTGTCCTTAAAAGGTGTGTGTGTGTACAGTGTCAAATTCCACCCCTTGTCTCATCTGTGTAGTGCAAGGAATGGCTGCCATGCAAACAAGGGTGCTGTCTCTGGTCCAAATGACCCACACTTCAACTTCCTGCTGGTGGGAAAAAAGAACAAAGGCATTTATCTCCTTCAGGCAAGCAAAGGGCAGAGAGAAGAGAAACGGATGTGGAAAGGCAGTGCAAGAGGCAGTCCTGGCTGCGGATACCACAATGCCCACATCCTAGGTTGGGGGCTTTTCAGCGCGGGGTGGGGTGGGGTGCAACCTTTCTTCAGAAATGCCGTGCTGTATGTGAGATCAGCTGAACTAAATGAAACTTTTCCTTCCCATCTATGGGGACTGGTTAGTCACCATCTGATTGTCTTTAATGTTCTACTGATATTTTAACTGATTCTGTCTTGTTTTATCTGTGATGGTACATTGCCCAGAGCCCTGCAGAAGCAAGCGTGGGGCAATTCATAAATACAATAAAGAATAATAATACAGAATGGTGAAAACAGAAAGGGAAAGGGGAAAGGATGCTAACTTGGAAGAAGTGTAGTTTGAGTTTGCATTGCAACTAGAGATGCGGTGTACAGGTCCCAGACACCGGTAAGGGCTCTTGATACTAAATCCTTTACTGAGTCAATGCATCTCATGCTGGGTCTTCGTCTTGCTGCCCCCTTCAACTTGGCTGAGTATTGTTGTCTTTTCAACAACTCTTGTCTTCTCAGAATGTGACCTATATAATAGCCTCAGTTTGGTTATCTTAGCTTCTAGGGAGAGTTCAGGCTTGATTTGATCTAGAAGCTGCTTATTTGTCTTTTGGAGGTCCAAGAACCAGTCTCCTCCAAAATTACATTTCAGAGGAATTAACTTCCTTCTTGTCAGCTTTCTTCATTGTTCAACTTCCACACCAGTACATAGTAATGGAAAATACAGAGCCAGCGTACTGTGGTGATTAAGAGCAGCGGACTCTAATCTGGAAAACTGTGTTTGATAATCCAGTCCTCCTCCGCATGAAGCCTGCGGGGGGACCTTGGGCCAGTCACAGTTCTCTCAGGACTCTCTCAGCCCCATCTACCCCACAAGGTGCCTGTTGTGGGGAGAGGAGGGGAAGGAGATTGTAGGCTGCTCTGAGACTCCTTAGGATAGAGGAAAGTGAGATGTAAAAACCTGCTTTTCCACTACTACTACAGTTGGACATGAGATCAGCTGAATTAAATGCAGCGTTTCCTTCCTACCCATAAAGAATGGAGAAAATGGAAAGGGGAAGGGAGAAGAATGTTAACTTGGAAATAGAAGTATAGTTTCAGCTTGCATTACAAGCCAGAGATGGTGCACAGGGTCCCAGCAACAATTGGTACATTTTATATTGAGTCCTTTACCAAGTCTTCCTCTTTTCCATCTGCCTACAACTTTTCCTAGCATGATTGTCTTTTCTAGTGACTCTGGTCTTCTCATAATGTGACAAAAGCACGATATACTCAATTTGGTCATTTTGGCTTCTGGGAAAAGTTCAGGCTTGATTTGACCTAGAACCAATTTATTTGTCTTTTTGGCTGTATCTGTGAAACACTTCTCCAACACCATGTTTCAAAGGAGTCAACTTCCCTCCTGTCAGCTGTCTTCGTTGTCCAACTTCCATAACCATACATTGTAATCGAGAACACAATAGTATGAATTATATTTCTGTGAATTTTATTAGCCTACAGTGGCAACTGAAGAAAATAAATCTGTGTGGAAGTTAGTAGCCTGGGTGGGAAGTTCAGAAGTTAAGCTTGGTGAAAATTATTGGTCTAAGTGGCAAGTGAGAAAATAAGCCTGTATACTTAAGGGACCATTACGCTTATGTACCTATCTGAAACCTTTATGCTTATTAACCATACAGAAATCGTTATGCTGTTATAATTCGAAATAAATTCCATGTTGAAGAGCAAACAACCGTTTTATTTAGAATAAGGGATTTGCTTTTACCTCAGAGCCACCCCATGTGCTGGTTGTTCTGTCAGTCTGCTGTTCTGTACTACTAAAGCCATCCCGTTCTTCGAGTCCGGCTAAGACTTCCAAGGTGAGAGAGCCTTTGGTGGCAGCAAAAATAAGGAAGGCCGGGAGGCGGCATAACCCGTGCCACCTCAGCACACTACAGGAGAGGGGCCTTTGTGGAAGTTATTCATAAAGGGGGTCACAGAAGGAAAGGAAAAAAGTTACAGTTATATATCAGTTCATAATGATCTGGTTTTAATCATGTGTATTTTCTCTAGAGGTTATTTTGCATATTTAGTTACATTGTTTTCTTGACTAATAAAAAGAGTTATGTTTTGTTTTAAACTAGTTAAGTCAAAGAAGTTCTCTGTCAGTTTTTCTGGAAAGGGATTTGATGTAGAAGCGATAATATTTCTTTCTGCTGCCAGAGAGGCCTTTGCTTGAAGAGGCCTAACTGGAGTGTTTTGTGCTGTATTCAGCTAATGAGGCTTTTAAATCTCCAAGAGGCGAAGTTAGTGCAGACCTCTAGATTGAGTGTGAATAAAACCATCTGCCACAGTCATTTGACACTGAGATTCCTTTCCTTTCCCGACTCATTCCTCGGCAGGTGCCACCGCATCATTATCTGTGGTTATCCCACAAAATCCGGTCAGGGTCTACCCTCGTCAGACGGCTCTTCTCCGTGTCTCTCTCCAGTTCCAGCAACAAGAGTGGAAATATTTCCATGCCAAATGGAAATTCCTCACACAGAATTTCCCTATCCTTTACTACACTCTGGAGTGCAACACTGGCCCCAGCTCAGCGGATCGCACCTGCAAGCACACTGTGGAGAAGGCAGGGCTCTACAAGACACGGGTGGACGTTGAGGAGGACGGCTCGCTTGTGCTAAGGGATGCGCAGCCCGAGGATGCTGGGAAATACGAGATACATGTCCTTGCCCTGGATGTGTCTGCCAGGGCAGAAGTGGAGCTTGTCGTCACGGAAGGTAATGGAAGGGATCTGAGCTCTCCAGGGGCATGGCAGAGCCAGGGACCCACCAGACCTGTGGGGAGAAAGAGCGCCTGGGACCAGGCAAGGTTTCCAACTACAATGGAGTCCAGATTTCGTGCAAAAGAAGGTAACGGAGGGAGAGGCAAACTGGGCTATTCTTGAAGGGTGCATGCAGAGTGGAAAGAAGTCCGTCAGATATTGGAGATGTTCCAAGAAAAGTTGATTTATCTGTGTCAGGAGTTAACAAAAGGGAATCCAGCTTTGTGGAGAAAGGCAGGAAGAAGTGGCAGGGGAACGCAAGCCGACCAGGCCTCAGCAGACCAAGGCAGCAGTCCCAAGGCAGAAGCCGTCTCCTCGGACAATTCACAGGGTGGGGGGAGGGATGCTACCCACGAGAACACCTCCAATTTCAGAACAAATATCAGCCCCCCCCCCCCATTATTATGCACGGCTGACAGCTGATGCTTTAGTTATTTTATTCAGGGAATTAATTTTATTTAGAGAATTTACATGTTGCCTCTACAGAGACCTGTAAAAACACCACAAAAGCATCAAAACAACATAAATTATTCGCCTAAAAACATTTATTCAGAATACTTTAGTTGGGTGGCCAACCTCCAGGTAGGGGCTAAGAAGCCTGAACTCCAGATGACAGAGATTGGTTCCCCTGCAGGAAACGACTGTGTTGGAGGGTCTATGGCATGTAGGCTTGCCAACCTACAGATGTGGCCTGGAGAACTCCTGGAATTAGAACTCATCCCCAGGCGACAGAGATCAGTTCCCCTGGAGAAAACGGCTGCTTAGGAGGGTGGACTCTGTGGCATTGTACCCCCCTTGGGGTCCCACCCCTCCCTAAGCCCCTCCATTCCCCAGCCCCTGCTCCTCAAATCTCCAGGCAATTCCCAACCCAGGGCTGGCAACCGTAAGGGCATCATACCCCCAAATCTCCAGGAATTTCCTAACATGGAGTTGGCAGCCCTAGAATGTTGCCTTTTCAGATAAGCTGCTCAAGGCAACTTACAACATGAAATATGATACAATGAGAGCCAGCTTGGTGTCGCAGTTAAAGTGTTGGACCATTATCTGGGAGACTCAGATTCAAAACCCCACTTTGCCATAGAAAAGACGAACAAAATATGTAGCAGGGGAGGAGCTTTCATGAGTCACTGCTCACTTCTTCAGATAACAGCTAGAATGTGAGTCCATCTGCCCTATTTATTGGAAAGTGGAGCGATTTCAGATGTCGAATGACATTAGCAGGTGAATGGCAATAGCAGGCATGCTATGGAAGCTTGCTGGGTGACCTCGGGGCAGTCACACGCTTTTGGCCTAGCGTACCTCACTGGGATGTTGTGAGGATAAAAAAGGAGAAGAGGAAAATTATGTAAGCCGCTCTGGGTCCCCATTGCTGAGAAAGGCGGGATAGAAGTAAATAAATATCGATGAAAACTAAACCCAACAATATGGGTTAACTCTTTGATTAAAAACATGGGTTACGAGAAATAGCCTGGAGTACACAGTAAGGTACACACCAGGCGAGCCGCAGGGGGAGGACGTTTCACAGCCATGGTGCCACCACCGAACATGCCCTGTCTTTAGCTGCCGTCCACAATCCACCTCACCTGTTCTGGCAGGGTCGCCGAGAGCAGGGCTTGTGAGGAAGATCTCAACTGGCTGGTGAACAACTTGGAAGGATGTGGCCCTTTAGGTACTAAAAAGTACCGGACTGGGGAGACCAGTGGAAGTGATTTCATAGCAAGCTCTTTATTTGGTGGTCAGATGAGGCATGCTAACCAGGGCTCAGGGGCCCTCTTTTATTCCAGTTGGAGCCACACCTCCGACCTCACCCAAATGTCCCTATAGGACCTTATGATTATGGTTACATGTCATAGGTCCCCTTGGGGATCCTAGGCACTAGATTAGTGGCAAGTTACAATCCAGCCAGCTATTGTTCTTCCTGACCCAAGCTCAGGTAGCTGACCTGGCCATGTGCGTTTGGCCATGTGGTGGTCGCCATTACACAGAGCACATGGCGATTGCTATTACATACATTACAGGTACCCTGGCCCAAGCCATTTAGTGCCTTGAAGGTAAGAACCAGCTCTCTGTATTGTGCCTGGAAACATGGGCAGCCAGTGCGGATCTTTCAGCACAGAAATCTGATGATACCTGTACTGACCCCTGACAGTAGCCGGGCTGTCACATTTTGGATGTGATGAAGCTTCTGGACAGTTTTCAAAGGCAGACCCCACACCAACAGTGTTACAGTAGTCTAACCAGGATGTGATCAGAGCATGGATCACCACGGCCAGGTCCCACTTTTCCAGGAACAGCCACAGCTCCGTGCCATGAATGAGACCTGAACCTCCAACTGTCGGCCAAGATCCAGAAGTATCCCCAATCTACACACCTGCTACTCCAGGGGAAGTACAACGCCCTCCGAGGCAGGCTGACCCCTCAGTCCTTCGTCAAAGAAAGAGCAGAGCCACTGAAGCATGGTCCTCCCACCCCCGCCATCCCCAGCTCAGCCCGTCTCTCCAGAAGGTTACCATGGTCAATGGTACTGGAAAACATCAAGAGGTCCAGGAGAGTCAATAGGGATGTACTCCTCCCCTGTCAATATTTCTGGTGAAGGCAGTCAAGTTGACCAAGGCCCAAAGCCAAGCCTGGATCCAGAGTGAAACGGATTTAGAGAATCTGTCTGCTCGCAAACTGCCTGAAATTGTACAGCTCCCACCCACTCAAGCACCTGGCCCAAGAGGGGAACTTTGGCTGCCTGGTGATAGTTTCCTAGGTGACTGGGGGCAGCAGGCAGAGCTACACTTCCTTGCTGAGAAATGTATACTACCGCCCGGACCCATTCAACCAACCCAGCCCAGGACAATTCTCAGGATCTACCAGCCTCCTGGAATGGACCTGTTCGGACAGGGTAAGTATGCTTGCCGAAAAAGACCAGCTTATCCGTTGGAATGGGGCAATTAGTTCCCCAGTTACTTCCCAGGCACGCAGGTTGCCAGGCTCCAGGTAGTGGCTGAGGATCTCCTGGGATGACATCTGATCTCCATGTTGACAAAATTATGCATAGGATGGAGAAGGCAGAGAAACAAGTGTTTTGCTCCCCTTTTCACGATACAAGAAATATTCAATGAAATTAATGAGCAGTAGGCTTAGAACAGATAAAAGGAAGTACTTCTTCACCCAAAGAGTGATTAACACATGGAATTCACTGCTGCAGGAGGTGGTGGCGGCTACAAGCATGGACAGCTTCAGGAGGGAACTGGATAAACATATGGAGCAGAAGTCCATCAGTGGCTCTTAGCCACAAGGTATAGAGAGGAACTCTCGGTCTGGGGCAAGTGATGCTCTGTACTCTTGGTGCTTGGGGGGGGGGGGTGACAGCGGGAGGGCTTCTGAAGTTCTGGTCCCTCTGGTGGACCGCCTGATGGCCCTTGGGTCTTGGCCACTGTGTGACACAGACAGCTCAAGTGGGGTGTCACCTGACGCTGCCACCACTCTGGTTTTAGGATCCCTTGATAGGATTGCCAAGTCTGGGTGGGAAAATACCTGGAGACTTTGGGGGTGGATCCAGGAGAGGGCGGAGCTTGGGGAGGGGCCTCGCCTCAGCATGGTGCAATGCCACATAGAGCCCACCCTTCAAAGCAGCCATTTTCTCCAGGGGAGCAGATCTCTGTTGCCTGGAGGTCAGTTGTAAAAGCGGGAGGTCCCCAGGCCCCAGCTGGAGGCTGGCAACCCTACCCCTTGAGAAGGCCCAGAGCACCCTCCCAAGGCCTTCAGACCTCCCTTGATTGGCCAAATAACAGGCGTGAGGACGAGGCAGAGTAAGCAACAAATGAAAGGTTTATCTGTACAGGTCAGCCCAATATGTGAAAACGAACAAGGTGCAAGAACAATGGCACTAAGCGGCTGGAGGGAAAAGAAACCAAGTGCCCCGACGGGACCAGGCACGCAGTCTCCAGTTCCCTGTCTCAGTTGGGCCTGAGTCTACTCACCCGTCCTCCCAGGGTGGGTGAGGGTCTCTCCCAGCAGCAGCAGCAGCAGCAGCAGCAGCAGCCCTGCTCCCACCTCCCCTCCGGCCCGGCTCCCTTGGAAGAAAGAACAGCTCTTCATCTGGACCAGCTCTTTTATTAAAAGTCCCCTTTCTCTGTGATTGGCTAAAACTGGCGCCAAAACCTCTCAGGGACTTCTGGGAGTTGTAGGCCTGGCCTCCTCCCACTGCTACTCAGGCTCCCTAGGCCTGCTAGGCCTCGACTTGCACAGCCCAGATCAAGACCTGATCCACCGTGGGCTGCTCTTATGGTTCTTATGTCTGGGGCCAGGGATGCTCTGTATTCTTGGTGCTCGGCCGGGGAGGGGGGCACAGTGGGAGGGCTTCTGGTGTCCTGGCCCCACTGCTGGACCTCCTGAGGGCACCTGGTGTTTTTGGCCATTGTGTGAAGAGAGCGTTGGACTGGGTGGGCCACTGGCCTGATCCAACACTGGCTTCTCTGATGTTCTTGTGTGACTGGAAAGACAGGATCTGACAGTGTGGGCCAAGGCTCTCCATCTTGGACCTGCTCTTTCCGCAGTGTTCTGCCTGAAATCTAGATTGTTCTGTTGATTGTTCCCAGGAATCTGTGCTTTCTACTTTTATGTGCAGTTACCATAGTATACGCATGATCTTTAGGTGTTTTCATGGGAAGAACCTCTGCTTTGCTCCTCAGAGGGAGGCGGTCCTGACGGACGGCACGGGCAGGGAAAAGACACACAGGAACACACTGAGGGAAGAAGGAGATAGGGAAAGGACCACATTTGGTTTATTCTGTGGGATAATTAAAAGGTGTGGGATAATTAAAAAGTCAGCACAAATGTTTGAAAAGCAGGAGTGATTTCAAGTCATAAAAAAGAGAACAGGGTTACGATTCTGGGGACTCCCCTCCCCATCCCAAACAAACAACCTGAGCAACTCAACCTGACTTGGGATCCCAGTGTCTTGATTGTACTGGACATTTCCAGGCTCAAGGGATCCCGCTGCCTTCTTCTCTCTATCCCCCTCCCCAGGTCTGCCATCATCGGAGTTGGTTTTGTTGCCTCCCAGGGCAATCTCTGTCGCCGTCAACCGCACAGCATGGCTGCCCATCACCCTCCAGTCCCTGGGCTCTGCCTGGACGTTCCTTAGCATCAAATGGGAACTTGCCACCACCAACAGGAGCATCTCTATCCTGGTGTACCTCATAGGCAATTGCAGCAAGACCGTCCTTGAATGGTGGGAGAAAGAATGCACCGTTCATAAAGAGGTGGCTGACGAGTATCAGCAGCATGTGGACATCTTCAGGAATGGCACACTGGTGATTTACGGTGTGGGCATAAAGGATGCTGGGATATACCAGGCCACCATACGAGCCTCAGGTGTCAAAGTCCAGGCAGCAGTGAACCTCACGGTGACTCAAGGTAACTGAGTGGTAGCCCTCACTGGGCAGAACAGTGGCATACACATTTTGTAAGTTAATAGACAACAGCAGGCAGAGATGAACATAAATAACGGGCTTGAGCTGTACCTGCTGGAGAGATTTGTTCTCTCCAGTGTTCTGGTGTGAACTTCAGTGGCAAAAATTAGAGGTACCTCCCAAAATTGTTTCTCAGAAGTAAGAAAATTGTCATGCTCAGCTTCAGTGCAGTGGTGATCACTGCAGCCCCAAATGCTTCTCTGGCTTAGAGCAGATATCCAAGAACTCTGTGCCTTCCTCCTTCCTCCCTCGCAGACCCAGTTATTTTTGTGGCTGTGACTGCTGGTTCCCTGCCCCCCTCCCATCTCCCCCCTTTTCCTTCAGGCGAGCCCTTCAGAGCTGATCCACGGGGGAAGCCACGGAGAGAGTGCACAGTATCCTGGGAGCACAAAGATACTGAGGCATGGGGTGTGTGTGGCTTCCTCTTTCTTATATGGCCCCACTGACAGGTGCCTCCGTAGTGGGCAATGAAAGAAACATGATACAAGCCTGGCTAAGACCTTGCCCAAAGATGAGAAGATGAGGCCTAGAACTTGAGCATTCAGGTGGATTGCCTTGCCTTTCTGTGGGCAGGGTCCCAAACTGAGCAACTTGTGTCCAGGGAGACCCTGTGTCATGTTCAGGTAGAAGTCAAATGCCACCATCAAACATCTGGTGAAGCCTCTCTTTTAAGAAAGCTTTCCCCCTCGGAAGGCAAGGGCAATTTCCTCCGAGTCAAGCTAGATCTTAAGTGTGGTGGAAGTGGCTGGAACATGAAGCAGGGCTGTTCAACATGAAGCAGGGCTGTTCAAGCTACCTCTGTTTGTGTCAGTCCCTGTTTACCACAAGGGTGGGGGAGGGGGTGCTGTCCAGTCGCAGCGGGTGGACGGCAACCCCTCGTAGGGTTTTCAAGGCAGGAGACCTTCAGAGGTGGTTAGTGCCATCGCCTGCCCCTGCACAGCAACCCTGGTCTTCCTGGGTGGTCTCCCATCCAAGTACTAACCGGGGCCGACCCTGCTTAGCTTCCGAGATCTGAGGAGGTCAGGCCAGCCAGGTCAGGGTTACTACAAGGGAGCTTGCTATAATCCAGGTCACCCCTTTTAGCAGGAACCTCGAGAATTCCCATGAGAAGGGGAGAGAAGTATCAGTTCCACCAGCAGAGCTTCATACTGATACCTTTGTTCAAAGTCCAGAGAGTGATTCCTTTTGACTTTTGCTTTTTCTCTTTGGAAATCCTCCCTCTCTGTTGCAGGGAATTCAGGAAGTCTCCACCGTGAAAACATTGCCCGAATTGTTCTGGCTGGCCTTCTCCTCTGCTTCCTGGGCCTGCTGGTAGGGGAGGTGAGTGTCCTATTCTTAAAGGCATCCTTGGCAAGCCAAAGGGAGAGAATGGGCGGGGCAGTGAATGATGGCCAGACAGTCCTCCCTCTTAGAGGTGGGTGCCAGCCTAAGCCCCACCCTGAGACAGGAAGAATTGAACGCAGTCACCTTAGATGCTCTCCACTTCTGGAGAGGGTCAAGCACTAATCTGCAGGCTTGGTTCCCTTTGGAGGAGAGAGCCGCCAGATCTGGTCCTGGCATCTTTGCTGTCTTTGTTTCATTTACAAAGATGCCCACGCCACCAATGCACCCCTGTAGGGCAGCAGATCTGTTTGCCCCCTTCAGTAGCCAATAGCCAAATCTCAAACAAGGAAGAGCTTGCTAAGAGAACTGAGTTACATATTGGGCTAAGGTTGTTGATGGCCTCTCAAAGCCAGTCTTGCTACATGGAGATAATCTCAGTATAGGGCACAGGGGTTTACTACCATATTTGAAACGAAGCACAAGGGACTTTGCTGTTGTGATTGTCCAGGTCAGGAAGCTGGCGTGGGTGGCAGCGCCTTATTCCATATTATCGTAACAAGAGCAGCAATCCTTTCTTCCTACATTACTGTACACATACTTCTTCTTACATGGAGACAAACCATGTTAAGTTGCTATGAAAAGTTGTTAGGTGTACAGTGGCTTTCTGAGGGGTGACGGGCTTGCAAGGACTATAAGCATGGCTGGCTGCAGCTTTGTGCCTGCTTGTAGGAATCTCCTCTGGAGACTAGCTGGTGGCAATGAGGAAGGAGGACATGAGAGCACAGAGATAAAATATGCAGAGTTGACTAGAGCTTAGGGCTTGGGGAGGGAGAGTGTGAATTGCTGAGGATGAACTTAGATAAACACGTGGAGCAGAGGCCCATCAGTGGCTATTAGCCACAAGGTATAGATGGGAATCCTCAGTCTGGGGCAAGTGATGCTCTGTATTTTTGGTGCTGTGGGCAGGGGTTAACAGTGGGAGGGCTTCTAGTGTCCTGGCCCCACTGCTGGACCTCCAGAGGGCACCTGGTGTTTTTGGCCACTGTGTTACACAGAGTGTTGGACTGGATGGGCCACTGGCCTGATCCAGCATTGGCTTCTCTGATGTTCTTATGAGCTGCTCTGCTCAGAGAAATACTTCTGGTGCCACATGAGTTCCTGCTTCTAGCTCAATGAGCATTAGTGGCACCTCAGTGGCACCTAGTATTTTTGGCCACTGTGTGACAGACTGTTGGCCTGATCCAATATTGGCCCGTTGGCCAATTGGACTGTTGGCCTGATCCAATATTGGCTTCTCTTATGTTCTTATTAGATCTGGAAAGGTAGAAGACCTCAAGTTTTTTCCCCTATGGACTGTGGGCATTGTGGATGGAAAGTGTTGCTTCCCTGTAGCACAGCACTAGCAAACTGTTAGTGTAGATGGGGATTTCACGGAAAAATCCACCATTTCAGGGCTGATCAGTTTCATTTTCTTTTCCCAGCATGTTTGGGCAGCCATTTCCCCCCGGCCCACCAACCAGCCTGGGAAAGATCCCCTGCGACTGGGGTTGACAAGCAATGATTGACCATTGACTTCTTCCATGGATGAAGGGAAGAAGAAGGTTGGGAGATTCCCATGATACGTTTAGCTCATTGTTCCATCATCATTGCCCGCTATTTTGCAGGATGGTTGTGTGACCTGCAGCTCTCTCATACACCATGCTATAAAACTTGATCAGGACCCTGGTGGAAGAAACGGGGTTTCAGCCCAGGACATACAGCTCTCGAAGGCAAACATGTCAATCCCTGCACAGCACACACTTATGTGCACAAAGACAGAATTATTCCATGGTGTTTGGCTTTTTATGTTCCAACCTTTTGGCCAACAATGCCTGGGGGCTGCTACTCCATCTGTGCCTGTCGACAGAGGCTCAGGTCTCCCCTGTGGCAGATAACCCTGTTTACCAACACTAGGCTGCACCAGCTGCAGCCTTCCTTGAGAAATGACACTCAGCCAAGGTTAGCAACACCCTGATGGTATCATGTGCTCCGGGGGGGGGGGGGGGGCTGCCTTCTGGAAACGTAGCCACATGATTGGGGGTGGACTGCAGTATTAAAGCAGCCCTGGAGCATGGTGTCACTGCAGGGCCCTTTGGCTTGAATGGCCCAAGGGTGTGGGCTCGCCACTGGCCTGTTCACATCATGGCTCTGGCCCTTGTCCTGGGTGAGTGAGCCCTGCTGCCGGGCCACTTGACTCGGCTTGCTCCTGGCGGTCAGAAGGTTGCTGAGAGCGTTCCTCGGAAGTGAATGGGCTGGCCTGCCCTGCCTATTATTCTGACTGGTAGCAGAGAACCTATCATTCCTGTCTTCAAAGGGTGATGCCAGCTGCCCCTTTGTTTCCAGAGTTCTGGTTCCTCCTATCAAAGGATCTGGGGCCAGGGCACTTGGACAACCGCCTGCTCCTTACCTATTAAGGTCATATGTTCTGTGTGTGCCCCCCCCCCCCAAGTAATGGCTGAAGGCATTTTGCCACCTGGGACTGCTCACTGCCACCCTTCACCAGCTTCTTCCATGCCTGCTACTGTGCCGCAGCTGGAGGAGAGGGTGCTTCTTGACTTGGCAACAGTGTCATGGTGACAGGAACGATGGCTCAGTATAGGACATTATAGTATAGCCAGTTTGGTGTACTGGTTAAGTGTGCGGACTCTAATCTGGGAGAGCCGAGTTTGATTCCCCACTCCTCCACTTGCAGCTGCTGGGTGACCTTGGGCAAGCCATAGTTCTGGCACAGCTGTCCTTGAAAAAGAGCAGTTTTTGTCAGAGCTCTCTCAGCCCTACCTACCTCACAGGGAAAGGAGTTTGTAAGCCACTCTGAGACTCCCTTGGGTAGTGAAGGGCAGGGTATAAATCCAATCTCTTCTTCTTCTTCTTCTTCTTGCCAGAGGAATGGATCTTGCAAGAATTTGGGAAGACCAACAGGATCCATGTGGCTTGCTGCGCTGGTTTTGCAGAGGCTTGGGGGATAAGAAGCATTCACTGCCCAGTTCCCAGGAGGGGAAAAGGGGAACTGGTGGGATGGCAGGTTGCTGACCCCCAAAAGATGCTACCTGAGGCAATTGCCTCCCCTCCCCTTGTGGGGGAGCAGGCCCTTCCTGTTGATGCCCCCACCCCCACTGGCATTCTCTTTTAGGCCACCAGAGTTCTATAGTCTCATTTCATATGTGGTTATCTGAGGCTCTGATGCTGCTTTTTGAATCTGCTGTTTGGTGACACATTTTAAAGGTGCTTTAATCTGCTGTTCTGTTTTTTATTCATTTGATCAGCTTCTTCTTGCAGAATATATGGTGAAACAGCAAATAAATAACTTAAATAAAAGAAATACCAGTCCCAAAATATTGTTTCCTTCCTTCCTTCCTTCCTTCCTTCCTTCCTTCCTTCCTTCCTTCCTTCCTTCCTTCCTTCCTTCCTTCCTTCCTTCCTTCCTTCCTCCCTCCCTCCCTCCCTCCCTCCCTCCCTTCCTTCCTCCCTTCCCTCACTCCCTCCCTCTCTCCTTCCCTTCCTCCCTCCTTTATTATTTATCATCGCACTGTCCCTTGTTGAGTGAAATTTTGCACTTGTGTTTAAGTTTTGATAAATAACTTATTTATCCCCTTTCTGCATCTCACAAGCAGGACATTTAAAAAATGCCTGCTCATATATGAGCAGCAGAAGTAGCTCTCTGGACAGTGGATGCCAAATGGGGGAGTGTGTCCAGGGCACGGCAACTGTGGGTGGGGGGGTGGGGGGATGGTGCAGAACTGATCTGGTCACACCCCCTCACCGCTGCCACCCAAATCTGACAAAGCAGCATCAAGTCGCAAAGTGACAATTAGAAACAGTCACTCACATCTAATTGGAGCCAGACTGCAATCCAGTGAGAGATGTAAAGCACTGAAACAAAAAGGGCTCTCGGAATGACAGGTGTTCCGTTTCATGATTCCTGGAGCGTGTCCGGAGGAGGGCAACCAAGATGGTGAGGGGCCTGGGCCAGGGGAGAAGACAACTGAGCTGTGATATGATAGCCATTGTCAAGTACTTGAAGGGCTGCCCTATAGAAGATGGAACTCAGTTGTTTTCTGCAGCCCCAGAAGGTCAGACCAGAACCAGTGGGTTGAAATGAAATCAAGAGTATTTGGCTAAGCATTAGGAAGAACCTCCTGACAGTTAGGATGGCTCCTCAGGGGAACAGGCTTCCTTGGGAGGAGGTGGGGGGCTCCCCGGTTCTTTCACAGTTTCTCAACAGAGGCTAGCTGGACATCTGGCAGGAATGGTGACTCTGTGAGGGGGAGGGCAGGGAGGGATGAGCCAAAGCTCAGTTCTAATGGCTTTCTCTTTTCTGCCCAGGCAGGAAATACCAATTGCTGCTTTGGGGTCAGGAAGGTATTTTTTCTCCAGGCCAGATTGGCCCAAGGATCCTAGAGGTCTTTTGCCTTCCTCTGGGTATAGAGCAGGGGCCACTGGGAGAGGGTGGGCGGGGAAGTAGCCGTGAATTTCCTGCATTGCGCAGGAGGTTTAAGTGCACAATCTTTGGGATCCATTCCAGTTCTGTTTTTATTACTGGTTTCAACTAGGCTGTAGGTAAAGGCATTCCTTATAATAGCCGTTCAGGGCATTCATCCCCAAGGCCAATATGTTGTCCTCATCACAACCCAATGAGAAACGATGCCCTCCGGCTCAGGTGCCGCCTTTCGCTTTGGTCATGAGATGCTCCTTCGTATTCAGGTCCGGCCTCAGCAGGAGAATGTAGCACTTGGGAAGGAAGGTGCAGCCCAGCAGGCCGGCCCCGGAGGCCAGGATGGAGAAGACCTGCACGGCGACCGTGTACTTCCCCTTGGTGCTCAGGTAGGCGGGCACGAAGGACACCCACACGCTGCAGAAGAGCAGCATGCTGAAGGTGATCAGCTTGGCTTCGTTGAAGGCCCCCGGCAGCTTCCTGGCCAGGAAGGCCACCGTGAAGCAGACCGCCGCCAGGAAGCCCATGTAGCCCAGGACCCCGTAGAACAGGGCGGCAGACCCCTCGTTGCACTGCAGGGTGACGTGTCCGGGCACGGAGCGCATGTCAGCGTCTGGAAAGGGGGGGGAGAGTCCCAGCCAGACAGCACAGAGGCCAGCTTGAAGGGTGGAGCAGGAAAGGACGATGGCGTTTGCCAGACTCTTCCCCAGCCACCTCCTCATCCCGCTCCCGGGCTTCGTGGCCATGAAGGCCACCACCACGGTGATGGTTTTGGCCAGGAGGGAGGAGACCGCAACCGAGAAGACGATGCTGAAGGCGGTTTGGCGGAGAAGGCAGGTGACCTTTCTGGGCCGGCCAATGAACAGGAAGGAAGAGCCAAAGGAGAGCAGGAGGGAGACCAGGAGAAGGTAGGAGAGGTCCCGGTTGTTGGCTTTGACCAGCGGAGTCTCCAGGTGTCTGATAAAGAGGCCCAGCACCAGAGCGGTGCTTAGGGACAGGGACAGGGCAAAGGAAGCCAGCACGGCCCCCAGCGGTTCTTCGTAGGAGAGGAAGGTGACCGTTTTGGGGACACACCGATCTTGTTCCTTATTGGGGTGCTCATTTTCTGGACATCTGTCACAGTGGTCTGCATCTGGGAAGATGGGGAACAACCTCAGTGCCACCAAAATTGCCTCTTATCCTGCCTCATCAAGGGTCTTTCTGCCAGGACTCGGGAGGGACTGTCTGAAGCTGACTGTGTGCAGCATGGATTGGGCTCAGCTGTCTTTCAGAACATGAAACACGTGCAGAAAGTGCCTGGTTCCGTCCCTGGCATGACCACCTCTAAGGGATCTTGGAGCAGAAGGACCGCTAGCAAGGAAGTGCCTGGAATGGACCTGCCCCCAGAGCAGACGGAAGTGGGCGAGCTGGATTCCTGGCTCAATAGGACCCTTCCTGTGTTCGTGGCAGGAATACTGAAGAGGCTTGTTAGGATGAGCTACCCTGGGAAGCTTCTTGATTTGAATCCCACCCTTTCTCCAAGGTGCACAGAAGACTGAGCCCCTGTTATCCTCCCACTGGATTCATGCAGGGCTTTTGCTGGGCCTCATCCTTATAGCACAGCAGAGATTAAAAAGACATATAAGGCAAGAAGTGATCCGCTGTTGAAAAATCCTTCGAAGGTTTGCAGGAAATGTCTGAGTGAAACTTTGTCCTCCTTCCCTCAGGCTGCCCTTTCTTCCAGAGGCACCCACCTTCTTGAGTGGAAATGGTCCCCTCTGCACACCGAAGACACACATAGCAGCAATGGGGCTTTCCTTCTTGCGTCACTTTGGCGTAGCCAGGGAGGCAGCTTTCGGTACACCTGGAGCGAGGCACGGTCTGGATCAAAAAGCAAAGGAGCACTGAACAAACAGTGTGAAGGGATTCTGTTGCCAGTGTGTATTAGGAAGAGACCTGATGGGGTCCCCACCTAGTGCTCCCCACCTAGTGAGTAACCTCCAGACCTCTAGGGTTGACAACCTCCAGGGGGGTCCTGGAGATCTCCCAGAATTACACCCAATCTCCAGACTACAACGATCACTTTTCCTGGTTTGGACTCGGTGGCATTATATCCTACTGAGCCCCTTCCTCTCCCTAGGGACCGTAGAGAGCACCCAACCCATCATTAAAACAGAAGAGTCGTCAAAAGGCATACAGAGAAACAGTGGGCGCCCCCCTCACCTTGGGCCACACAATGGCATCCGTGTCGATGGTGAACTTGATGCCTGAGGACGCCTGTCTCTCCACGCCCCCACATTTCACTGCACCGAAGGACGTATTGGAAAACAGCACCCAGTTCATAAGATCGAGGTCAGCTGCCGGGTCCCCCTTCTCGCCCAAGTAAACTCCATCCACGGAAGTATTGTGAAACTGGAAGCTCCTCATGAAAGGGTGAAGCTGGGATATGAGAGAAGATGTCGGCATTCAGATATTGGCCAGGGTGAAGGACGAGGTAGATGGAACCAGTAAGAGGGCCCTCCTCTCTCGCCACCAGAAGAAACCCCCCTCCCTCTGCAGAGAGGGCTTTCCTCCCCCCCCCCACTGTATGGAGCAGGCCACAGCAGAGAGCCCAGCAATTCCAGCCAGTGGTGGGTAGGTGCCTCCTTTCCTCCTCAGGGCATTTGGGAAAACTGCCGGATATTCTGTGTGGGCCTGTACCTGGAGTTCCAAAGCTGAGTTTACAGCTAGACAGTGCAAATGCTCACGAGCACTTCTGGAATCCTTTTAGAATCTGGATGCACAACAATAATGACTCAGCTACAGCCCTTCCAGCACAAATAGCCAGACTGGGGCCCCCGTGCAAAAGCGGTCAGTCCTCTCAGCCTAGCAAACCCCACAGCGAGAACTTTCCTACAAGGAAATGGATTAGCAGTGTCCACTGAGACGGTGGCTAATGATGTGGACTGCCTGGCAAGGTCTTGAGGCCGCAAGAGGAAGGCTGCGAGCTGGCTCTGGCTGGGAGGGTGGGGTAAAAATCCAGTCAATCAATCAATCAATAAAATGTATGGGAAACTATAGGTGTTTATATACAAATGCTAGAAGTGTCCGAGGTAAAATCGGGGAGTTAGAATGCTTGGTACTGGGTGTGGGTGGGGATAGACATTGTGGGTATTTCAGAAACTTGGTGGGATGAGGAAAATCAGTGGGATACAGTGATTCCTGGTTATAAATTATATCTGAAGGATGGGCGGGGAAGGGTTGGAGGTGGGGTGGCTCTGTATGTCAGAGGGGGTATACAGTCCAGTAAGATTGAGAGGGTAATAGAATTGGATTTACTTCTGGAAATGCTATGGGTTGAAATAGTGGGCCCAAAAGGAAGCTTAACACTGGGAGTTTGTTATCGCCCACTAGATCAAAAGATAGAGGAGGATTATAAAATGATGAATGAATTAAAGATAGCAGCTAGACGAAATAACTGTGTTGTAATAGGTGACTTTAACTACCCACACATTGATTGGGTCAATCAAAAAGAGACTGAGTTTCTAGACACTCTCAATGACTGTGCTATGGAGCAAATGGTCACGAAACCTACCAGGGGAGAGGCGATCCTGGATTTGGTCCTAATTAACGCCCAAGACCTGGTGAGAGATGTAAAAGTGACTGTACCGCTTGGGAACAGTGACCATAATGTTATTGAGTTCAACATTTGTACACATCCCTTTTACTTAAAAAGGGGTAACTTCTCTCATATGAGGGGACATGTGAGAGGAGGCAACTGAAAGGAAAAGTAAGAGAGTCAAAACCATTGGGGAAGCTTGAAGACTATTTAAAACTACAATAAGAACATAAGAGAAGCCAATGTTGGATCAAGCCAGTGGCCCATCCAGTCCAACACTCTGTCACACAGTGGCCAAAAACACCAGGTGCCCTCAGGAGGTCCAGCAGTGGGGGCAGGACACTAAAAGCCTTCCCACTGTAGCCCCCCCCCCCCGTCAAGCACCAAGAATACAGAGCATCACTTATGCTCCATATGTTTATCCAGTTCCCTCTTGAAGCTGTCTATGCTTGTAGCCGCCACCACCTCCTGTGGCAGTGAATTCCGCGTGTTAATCACTCTTTGGGTGAAGAAGGACTTCCTTTTATCTGTTCTAACCCGACTGCTCAGCAATTTCGAGTGCCCACGAGTTCTTGTATTGTGAGAAAGGGAGAAAAGGACTTCTTTCTCTACCTGCTCTATCCCATGCATAATCTTATAAACCTCCATCATGTCACCCCTCAGCCATCGTTTCTCCAAGCTAAAGAGCCCCAAGCGCTTCAGCCTTTCTTCATAGGGAAAGTGTTCCAACTCTTTTATCATTCTAGTTGCCCTTTTCTGCACTTTTTCCAATGCTATAATATCCTTTTTGAGGTGTGGCAACCAGAACACAGTACTCCAAATGAGGTCGCATCATCGATTTATACAGGGGCATTATGATACTGGCTGATTTGTTTTCAATTCCCTTCCTAATAACCCCCAGCATAGCATTGGCCTTTTTCATTGCAGTCGCACACTGTCTCAACATTTTCATTGAGTTATCTACTAAACTCCAAGATCTCTCTCTTGGTCAGTCTCCGCCAGGCCCAGATGGCATACATCCAAGAGTTCTGAAAGAACTCAAATGACAACTTGTGGATCTCCTGACAAAAATATGTAATCTTTCATTAAAATCTGCCTCCATTCCTGCAGACTGGAAGGTAGCGAATGTCACTCCCATCTTTGAAAAGGGTTCCAGAGGAGATCTGGGAAATTACAGGCCAGTCAGTCTGACTTCAATACTAGGTATGTTGGTGGAAACTGTTATTAACAGTTGAACAGCTTAGGGATCCCGGTGCTCATGGGGAGGGGGAGGTATGGCGGTGGAACCAGATGGAAAGAGGGAAGGAGATGGAGACACAGACGCGCTCGGTCCCCTTCCAATCTGTGTCCCATCCTAAAGGTAGCAGGTTGTGGGGCAAGGAGACAAAACCCCGCTCCAACATTGGTGATGTGTAACGCCAGGTCTATAAATAATAAGACCAGAACCCTCTGCGACTTTTTGTCGGAGCAGGATGTAGACCTGGCGTGCGTGACCAAGACCTGGGTGTGTGAGGGAGAGACTGTCTCGCTCTCTCAAATGGCACCACCTGGGTACTCGGTCCTTCACCAATCTCGGACTCAGGGGCGGGGGGGAGGTGTGGCGGTGTTCATCCAGGAGGGTTACACCTTCAGGGTGCTACCATCGCGGAATCTTGCAGGCATGGAGTGTGTCGGCTTTGTTTGGGAGGCCGGGGAGAGTTTGGCTGTTTGGCTGGTGTACCGTCCACCCAACGCACCGGCAAACAGCCTGCCATCCCTGCTGGAGGCCGTATCAGGCTTGGCACTTGAGCACCTTCGGCTGATAGTCCTGGGTGATTTCAAAGTCCACACCGAGGACCTGACCTCCATGCAGGCAATGGATCTGGTGTCATCCATGGCAGCGCTGGGACTCTCCCAGTTTGTTACGACCCCTACTCACAGAGCCAGTCACACGCTTGACTTGATTTTCGCGGTGGGGGTAACGGTGGACCGAATTACAGCTACGGCTGTACCATGGTCAGACCACCAAACCCTGAAGGCACGGGTGAACCTGCCTCTCCAACCCCATTTGGGTGGTGAGCAGATTTTAGCTCGCCCGCAGGGCCAAATGGATCCTGTGCGATTCCAGGAAGCTCTGCGGGGTCCCTTGCCCTCTGGTGGCTCGTTGGATGAGCTGGTCAAAGATTGGCAACATCGTCTTTCGGCGGCCATCGACGAGATCGCTCCCCGGCATCCTCTGCGCCTCCATTCCCGACTCACCCCTTGGTATACGGGCGAGTTAAGGATAATGAAACAGGAACTCAGACAACTAGAGAGGCAGTGGCGGTGCGCTCCTGGCGAAGCTGCAAGAACATCTTATAGAACGTTTATGAAAGCCTATGAGGTGGCTGTCAAAGCTGCAAAAAAAGTTTTCTATGCAGCTAAGATAGCATCTGCGAGTTCCCGCCCAGCCCAATTATTTAGGACAATTTGGTCATTGACGACTCTGCCAGTGAGCAGACCAAACAATAGAGAATTGGATATCGGCTGTGAGGCTTTTGGGAACTATTTCGCAGACAAAGTCTTGTCACTCCGCCAAGACCTACCCGCCACAGTTGACACAGTGACAGAACTTGAGGCTCCAAGTCCGTCTTCTGGTCACGTTTTGGATTACTTTGATCCACTCTGTCTGGACGAGGTTGACAACTTGCTCTCACTGGTCTGCCCAACCACCTGTAAGCTCGATCCGTGCCCATCATGGCTAATTAAAGTAAGCCATGAGGGGGTGCGAGGGGCACTTAGGGAAATCATCAATACGTCCCTTGCAGAAGGGATGTTCCCTAGTGCCCTGAAGGAGGCAGTGGTACGTCCGCTCCTTAAAAAACCATCTTTAGACCCGGCTGAGTTAGTCAACTATCGGCCGGTCTCTAACCTGCCCTATTTGGGCAAACTAATCGAGAAGGTGGTGGCTGATCATCTACAGAGCTTTTTGGAAGACACTTCTGTATTAGATCCTTTCCAGTCCGGTTTTCGGCCAGGCCACGGGACGGAGACGGTGCTGGTCGCCCTTACGGATGACCTCTGGAGGCATCTGGATCGAGGTGGCACTGCGATGCTGGTGTTGTTGGACCTGTTGGCGGCGTTCGACACGGTCGACCACCAGCTACTGTGCTGTCGCCTCGCCAATATTGGAATTCAGGGGTTAGCCTTACAGTGGCTTTCCTCGTTTCTCCAGGATCGGGGACAAAGGGTGGCAGTAGGGGATCAACTCTCCCAAAGACACCCGCTGAAGTGCGGTGTTCCGCAGGGAGCAGTTCTTTCCCCTATGTTATTTAACATCTTTATGCACCCCCTTGCCCAGATTGCATGGAGGTTTGGGCTGGGCTGTCATCAATATGCAGATGATACCCAGCTCTATCTGTTATTGGGTGGTCAGTCCACCTCTAGTCCGGGTGATCTGGATCTGGCGCTGTCGGCTGTGGCTGGATGGTTCAGACAGAGCCAAATGAAGTTGAATCCGACGAAGACGGAGATCCTATGCCTGAGTCGGAGCGGTCCAGGATTGGGGATCCCTCTCCTGACCTTCGGGGGGGGGGTGCCGTTGGTGCCATCGGCGGAGGTCAGGAGTTTGGGAGTGCTTCTGGACTCCGTGTTAACGATGGAGGCCCAGGTAGCAGCCACTGCGAGGTCAGCCTTCTACCATCTGCGGCTGATCAAGCAGTTGGTCCCCTTCCTTGAATGCAATGAACTGGCGACAGTGATCAATGCATGGGTCACCTCAAGGTTGGACTACTGTAACACCCTCTACATGGGGCTGCCCTTGTGCCAAATCCAGAAGCTGCAGCTAGTGCAGAATGCTGCGGCGCGGCTGTTGTTGGGTCTCCCTATGTGGGAACATATACAGCCCGCCTTAAAGGCACTGCACTGGCTGCCAATAGTGTACTGGATAAGGTTCAAGGTGCTGGTGTTTACCTATAAAGCCCTATATGGCCTGGGACCTGCTTACCTGAAGGACCGTCTCTCTCCATATATTCCCCAGCGAGCACTACGGTCGGGATCCCAAAATCGGCTGGTCCTGCCTGGACGGAAAGAGGCGCAGCTGGCAACAACACGGGCCAGGGCTTTTTCAGCGGCGGCCCCGTACTGGTGGAACGAGCTCCTGGAGAACATCAGGGCCCTGCGGGATTCAATGCAGTTCCGCAGGGCCTGTAAAACGGAGCTCTTCCACCAGGCTTTTAAGTAGGGGCCGCCTAAGGTAAACATCTCAGCCCTGGCCCGGCTCCATCTCCCAGTCCTGTCTGACCGTAATTACATCTACCAACCTGTTACACAGGAAATATATATGATCCACCTGCTTGGACCCACCTGTGGGTAGAATTGAAATGCCGCCAATGGAGAAAGTGAAGAATGTATTGGATGTTTTAATGTTTGATTGTTTATTTTAAACTGACTGTAATTTTAACCTCTGTTGTGAGCTGCTCTGAGCCTGCCTTTGGGTGGAGAGAGCGGGATATAAGTTTAATTAATAATAAATAAATAAATAAATAAATAAATAAATAATAAATTAAGGAAAGAATTAGTAGGCACACTGAGGAACAAAAACTATTGAGGCAGACTCAGCATGGGTTCTGTAAGGGAAGATCTTGTCTCACTAACTTGTTAGTGTTCTTTGAGGGAGTGAACAAACATGTAAGGACTGCTGGCGATGGATGGGGTGAACCTTACAAAGAATGGGAGGAATGTCTTTGCTGGAAGACTTGTGAACCGGATCAGGAGGGCTTTAAAATGAAGCCACCAGGGGTGGGAAGAAAAAGCCGGATGTTGCGCGGCATCCCCAACACTAAGTTCAAGAAAGGGAGGGACCAGAGTATAAATGAACGGGAGAGAGGCGAGGCCAATAATTTTCAGGTAAATTCAAAGGGACCTATGGTAGGATAGGATGTCTGTAATCTGAGATGTCTTTATACTAATGCACAGAGTATGGGAAATAAACAGGATGAACTCGAACTTCAAATATTGGAAAGTAAGTATGATCCTATAGGTATCACTGAGTCTTGGTGGGATGAGTCTCATATATGGAGCACGGCGACTGAAGGATATACCTTGTTCAAACGAAACAGAATAAAGAGAAAAGAAGGCGGGGTGGCACTATATGTTAAGAATAACTACACTGGCACTGGAATTCAGGATTTTGAGAGTTGCCCTGCTGAAAGTGTGTGGGAAAGGATACAGCAAGGGGGAAAAGAGGGGGATATTGTTATGGGGATATACTACAGACCTCCAAACCAACTGGAGGGACTGGAGCTTGCTAAACTTTCACGGAGACAGGACGTAGTTGTTATGGGAGATTTCAACTATCCAGATATTTGCTGGAAATCTAACTCTGCTAGACATGGGGCATACTGCAGATCCTTGGATAGTCTTGCAGACCACCTCATATCTCAGAAGGTGGGGGTGGGAACCAGAGGATCTGCTATCCCGGATTTAATCCTGACCAACAGGGAAGAACTGATTGATGAAGTGAACGTTGTGGGATCCTTGGGAAATAGTGATCATGTCATACTGGAATTGATTTGAGTGACTATTTTGCAAACTGTTTCAGGCGTCTCCCAGCTGTGAATCCAACCTGGAATTAATGCCCATTCATGAGCTCTCAATGGCCAAAGGAAAGGGGCGTACCTGCCACGGCTGCACCCTCGGAAGCACAGACGTGCCTCCCGCCTGCAGGGCCGACGCCACGGATCTGGAGGAGTAGGCAGACTTCAGGGCGTGGGCCACGGCCCGGACACTGTTGTAAATGGTGTAGCTGTCTAGGGAAAGGGCCCCTTGAATGGTGTCCTGGGGCAGAGACTCCAGCCTCTCCTTCTCTCTGCATCTAGTCTGGCCCTTCACGGACATCACAGGCTTTGAATAAGAACAGTCAAATGCTTTTGCCGATAAATGTACTGCATCAATGAAAAATACATCAAAATCATCTATTTTTGTCCTTTTGTTAGAATGGAATAAAAAGGAAAAGAAGCCATGGACCAACCGTGGGGACAAAACTCTGGCTGACAAGGTCGAAGAGAGGTCCCACAAAGCTGTTGTGATCCAGACTTTCCCCACAATGGGTTTTGCTGCGAAGAGTTCAGTAACTATTTGGACAAGCTTTATTGTACCAAAAAAGAAGTGAATCTCCCCATAATAAACATACACGTTGACTTCTCTGTGCAAACAAAGCTCTTTGTGGGGGAACTTCACTCTTTCTATCTTCAGGACTGGGGTGTTCAGTGAGAAGCCAACACAAATGTGGTTCCTGAGGAGCAGGGATGGAAACGTCTGAAGGAAGTGTTCTCCACCGTCAGTCTCTGGAGCAATTAGGCCAACCCACATCCACTTGAAGTGCAGAAGCAACTGGACAATGCCCTGAGATTGGCAATCTGCTTTTGGCACCGTCCAGTAGGAAAAGGGGGATTCAGTCTGCTCATTCAGAAGGTGAGAGGCAAAACCGTAGCTGACCTGGGAGGAAAAGCAGAGATGGGTGCTTCCTTTGGTTGTCAGATCAAAACTTCCATGTGTGCGTGTAGTTTTGGGGGCGCAGTGTTCCTCTGTGAACTTAGCACACCTGCCCCACTTGTGCAGCCCGAGACAATGAGCCCCAGGCCACCAGGGTTAGGGAAGGAGGGCAGGGATTTGTGTCTCCATGGCAGAATCCCTGCCGAAGCTCCCAGGTTCAGCCCCCAGCAGATGCTGGAGAAGACCTTTCTGTGCCTGAGACCCCGGAGGGTGCCTGCCAGTCAGAGGGGGCAGTGCCAAGCTCGGGGGACCAGGGTTTAACGGTACATGGTTTCGCCACACAACTGCAAAATCATCCAAACCCTTTCAAACAGTCAGGGAATGAATCACATTGGCCAAATTAATAGTTTCTCTGAGGTGGAGCTCTGAATATGGATGGATTGAGGTCTGGTTTCCTGTAATCCCTGTATCAAATCATCTCTCTGCTGTGGGGGGACACACAGCACGGCTGGCTCCGGTTCAAGGGTGCAAGTCCCTTGAGATTTGTAGACGGAAGATCTAGAGACGCATGCAGAACTGCAGGCTCACAGGCAACTCTCCCACCCACAAGATGCCCGGGGGGGGGGGGAGTGCATTCACAGAGGTCCAAGGTCCACAATACCCAACCTGCAAAGTGCCAACATTGAATGGAGCACCTTCACTTACCATTTGCATGCTCTTTGGAACTCAAATCTGCAAGCAACTTAACAGTCATCTTAAACCCAACAGTTTTTTTAAACTCCATAATTTCTCTTGCCCTTGTTTAAGTGTAGAGCAGCTATTTATGGCTCTGAGGAGGGAAAGGAGCTACACCTGGAGGTGAAGTTGCACTACAGAGAAATCCCCCTCCACCATCCTGGACTCTGCCTGGCCAGCGCTCTCCCACAGGTACACCACAAAGGGAACAAACCATCCTCCCTCTGTGGCAGAACCACAAGGTTAGTGGAAAGTGGGATCCCGGTATGCCCCACTGGTGAGACCTCAAAGGCAAGTAACATATTGCACGCTCCCTTTTTTAAAAAATTCCCAGTATTTGGGCTCTGACTCAAATGACAGGGATGAACTGGGCAATTTGTACAGAACCGTGAGCAGCTCAAGTTCAGCAGCATCCAGATTTACTGCTTGTCCTCTCCTCCGAATCTGCTGGCTTGACTGTTGTGGTCACCCTCCCCTCCCCTGCTGGGAATGCTGCTTTGTGTGGGGAGGATGTGGCAGGAAGACCAAGGGGTCCTGACATGTAGCTGCCCATTGCGACTAGTGTGTTTCCAGGGAGTTGCAGGCCCTTGAGAAGAGGGACTGCATTCCTGGCCTGCCCCACTCTCAGTGGAGTGTTTTTGGTCTCATGTCCAAAACCTGTGGCTGACCCACAGAGAGGGCAGAACAAAAGGAGAGTGCGTGTGTGTGTGTGTGTGTGTACCAACAGCCGGAGGAAAATCTTCCGAACCATTTCCCAGTTTCTTCAAAACCAACATTTCCCTTTGCCCGTCCTTTCTGATACCCAGGGGCCACTTCTCCCTCTGGGCGGGGGCAGCTGCATCAAACAAAGGTACCTGGGGGGGGGTCCCTCCTTTCCTCCCCTCCTCCCTTCCTACCTGTGGGGTTTTGTAGAGTTTCAGCACGTTGGCAATCTGGCCAGAGATTTCAGGCTCAGCTCCTTCGAGAACTGCTAGCAAGTTGGTCTGCTGCCTCCCGCAATGGTAGTTGGGAACGTTCGATGGCCCCGTTGATGCCAGGTCAACCAGGGCCTCCGAGGCCATTCTGGCATCGTAATAGTCCTCATAGGTGCTGTAGCCCAGCGTGCGGTTGGGCCACACCTGGGAATGCCCATTGATCTCCTGAATGGCAGACAGGAAAGACAGGACACGCCAGTACGCTGGCACACCTTTCCTGCAAAAACAGTGGGTGTGTATTACACAGCCATCTTCTATTCAACAGTGAAATCATGCTGAATTCCTGCCTCTTTCACTCTCTAGACCTTTCCAGGCCATACCCACCTCTACCTTTTATCCGTAGAACTCTCCTTATCCGTCCTCACATCCAGAGCCAGTGGGACAAAAGCAAAGACCCCCTTACTGGGGTGGGCGAGGGCAGAGCCATGTCACAAAGCATGCAGAAGCACTTGGGAATTAAGCCAGCCAATATGCCCACTCCTGCAGGGAAGGGGATAATCTACAAATCAGGGGTGGTTTCTTTTTGTATTGGCCACATGCTGCTATTGGGGGGAAATGGGCACTATGGTGTGGGATGCTCTGCAAAAGCTTGCAGTGGATCTGTGTTCTTCACAGCCTCAAAGTAAAAGAAGGAATAAAATACAAACCCCAAAGTGTTAAAAATGGTTGCTGCCGTTATAACTGTGGGTAACTCTGTCCTCCGCAGCACTGGCAGAGACGACAAGCTGGACCCCCGAAGGACCCTCTGCCTGGCTCTCACTTGTCCAGGGGCAATCTTTCCCAAAGGGCAACCATGTCAGCCAGTCACAGCCAAAACCTACAGGGGTCTTGTGGCAACTCCACAGCTGAGCAGTTTGTATTCTCTTGCACTTTGGTGGACTAGGGTCTATTCGTTAAGCTTTAAAGGTGTCTTTTTATTTGGCTATAAAGGAGAAGTCTTCAGCATCTGGGGCTCCACTATGGGCCAGAAGCAGATTCCCTGGGGGAGGAACAGAACATCTGTGCTCCGAGGAGCCCCATCCTCATATATGTTTCTGCTTTGCTGTAGTCAAGGTTTCCTTGGATCATTTCAAAATCATTCCCACAAACTCTCATTTCTCCCAGCTGCAAAGCAGGGTCTCGCCTTCCTTTCTCAAGAAAGAGCCGCTGGGTCTCTTCCAAGGTGCGCAATCCCCTGTCCTGTTGCAAAGAAAATGCCGGGGGATCTAGTTTCGATACTTTGGCAGAGGTTATTTTAGAATCAACCGCTTTAAAAGGAGATTAGACAGATTCATGGAGGAGGAGAAGTCTATCAGTGGCTTCTAGCCATGGCAGCTGAGGGGAACCACCAAGCCTCTGAGTCCCGGGGCCAGGAGGCAGCATCAGGGGAAGGCCTCGGCCTCTTTTATGCCCTGTTGTTGGCCCTCCAGAGAAACTGGCTGGCCACTGTGTGAGATGCGATGCTGGACTAGAGGGACCCTCCCTGGTCTGATCCAGCAGGGCTCTTCTGAGGTTCTTCTCAGGGGAAGGCCTCGGCCTCTTTTATGCCCTGTTGTTGGCCCTCCAGAGGAACTGGCTGGCCACTGTGGGAGACAGGAGGCTGGACTAGAGGGACCCTCCCTGGTCTGATCCAGCAGGGCTCTTCTGAGGTTCTTCTCAGGGGAAGGCCTCGGCCTCTCTGCCCTGTTGCTGTCCCTCCAGAGGAACTGGCTGGCCACTGTGTGAGATGTGATGCTAGACTAGAGGGACCCTCACTGGTCTGATCCAGCAGGGCTCTTCTGAGGTTCTTCTCGGGGGAAGGCCTCGGCCTCTCTGCCCTGCTGTTGGCCCTCGAGGGGAACTGGTTGGCCACTGTGTGAGATCCAACAACAAGACACAGATCTTACCCAATGTTGCCTTCTGACTCTGGGATTCAGAGGTTTAGTACCTCTGAATGTGGAGGTTCCCTTTAGTTACCATGGCTAGTAGCCACTGGTAGACCTCTCCTTCATGACTCTGCCTAATCAGGGGAAGGCCTTGGCCTCTGTGCCCTGTTGTTGGTTCTCGAGGGGAACTGGTTGGCTACCATGTGAGACGGGATGCTGGACTGGATGGACCCTCACTGGTCTGATCCAGCAGGGCTCTTTCGATGGTCTTATGTGGGCTGGGGAAGCTAAAGCTGATCATCTCCTCCAGCGTTCCATAGTTTAACTGCCCTACAATCGTGCACCACAAAGGACTGCCTGGGGAGGATGTGCATTCTCCCTTCCCACATTAAAATGGTCACAATGTAGAATTTGCTGCCAGAGAAGGTAGTGAGGGCCACTGGCACAGACGACTTTGAAAGGGGATTAGGCAGAGTCAAGGAGGAGAGCGGCTATTAGCCACTGTAACTAAAGGGAAACCTCCACGTTCAGAGGCACTAAACCTCTGAATCCCAGAGCCAGAAGGCAATATCAGGGGAAGGTCTATGCCTCGTTGCTGGATCTCCAGAGGAACTGGTTGGCCACTGCCTCAGACAGTATGTTGGACTAGATGGATCCTCACTGGTCTGACCAGGAAGGGCTCTTCTCATG
The DNA here is from genome assembly GCA_029233225.1 of Lepidodactylus listeri. Lineage (NCBI taxonomy): Eukaryota > Metazoa > Chordata > Lepidosauria > Squamata > Gekkonidae > Lepidodactylus > Lepidodactylus listeri. The sequence goes on along the minus strand of JARCFY010000013.1, from coordinate 2,458,367 downwards.
TTCTTATATTCACATTGTTCCAGGTGGTTTCTCTGCCCAGGCTGTGCCAAACTCATTTGGACTGCATCAGCCTGTCCGGAGAAGGTTCCCAAAGCAAAGGAACCAGAACAACAGTTCCCATCTGAATCGGCTGTTGTGCAGGGGGCGGGGGGGGGCAGGGGCAGTCCTCTGTGTGGCAGGTTGTGTGTAGCCAGGAAGGAGCTCCATAGCCCCAGCATGTGTTTGCTGGCATGGCTTCAAAGCAAATGGAGGGGGGGTGTTGTTCTTTGGGCTTAAACTACGACTGACAAGTTGTTATATGTAGGGGGTCAAACTTCACCATACCACCCGGTGTGAAGTCTTATCTTGCTGTTCTTAAAGCCCCAGAACTTCCCCCCTCCCAATGCAAAACAGGGACAAAACTATGGGAGAGTGTTTGACCAGGAACCAGTGTTAGCCAGCAAGGCACTTTTTGTGCTCTTATGGATTTTCATATCCATAAGTCTGAACTCTGTGTTACCAACAGTGGTAGGGTCTTGCGCTTTCTTCTTGAATAGGAGCCAACTCCAGCCCATGCCAGGAGGCTGACACCCTAAGCAGTTCACCCAAGACAAAGGATTCTTCTTGCCATGAGGTTTCCCTCTGTCAGACATCCGCTGGCTAACCCCCACTCCCCCACTATACATCTGGATAGTTATGCTAAATAGACTGCCTAGCAACTAATGTGCCAGCCATCAGATACTTGGCTAAAACCATCAACTAACAATAGGTATGGCCAGGTGAGTCATCGGACCCCAGACTCAGTGTCTATTTCCTGATGAGATCATGCTCTTGTAATACTGACCACCCCCTGGACCTCCTCCCTTTGTTCACCTTTAACCTATAGCAAGGTCCAAGAGGGACGGACCGCCTAGTAGGAGTGTTAGTGGGTTGTGGTCTGCAAAGCCCGCCCCAAGACCCCCAATAAAAGTCCAAACCGAGAGTCACTCGGTCTCTTGAGCCGTCGCCCTCTATCTAACCTATTGACCCTTCAGTCCAGCTTTCTGTCCCCAATCCTTGCCTCCATCTTTGAACCCCCTTTTCTCTCTCTGGACTCGCGATCCAGGAGAACCACGTGGTCTTGCCAATTCAAGCCTCGTGGCCCCATAGCTTTTATACCTTTCTTCCCACATCCAACTCATCTTGACATCGGACAACGCATCTAAGGTAATGTGCTTTCCCCACCAACGATACCTGCTCATGCACAAGTGCTATTTTCTCTCTTTATTTTATTAGGCCTGTAAGATTGTGTGTGTGATTACGTTTTTTTGGTATGCTTGAGTACATGATCCAGTAAACAACATTGAACTTGGAATCTGCCTCACGTGCCTCTTTCCTTGAGAACTCCCAGGAGGGGTGGGACCCTGGTATAGTTGGCAAAGAACCCGTATATTTTGCTGATTGCTAAACACAAATTAAAGCAATTCGGCTAACAGAATTGGGGGCTCGTCCGGGATTGCCCTGAGGGTTAAATTTCGCGCCATAGTCGATAGGCGTGTCTTTAACCCGCAGACGTAAGGGAAAAACCACTTCTGGAGTTCTCGGAGAGGCTGTATGATTGGTTTCTGTCTGCGTGCCTGGCTCTAGCGAGCAACCTATCGTGGGTGGCTTCCCCCCTTTCTCTCTCTCTTTGAACCCCAGGTCAAACTGTGTGACCGTCCGCACGTCTATCTTGTGGGAAGGGATCCAAAGAAGACCAGAGTAGGGCGCTAGACCAGTTGCACCAACACTACATACACTACATACACGACATACACCCGCTGAGTCTGAGAAAGAACTTTTCCTTTGAGCACACCCTCGCTCCCCCTCCTTGCTTTACTTCGCTCAACGAAGTGAAATCAATTGATTTTGGTTAGGGGTCATCCTGCTGGAACATATTGTTTCGAAACCCCGCTGGTTAATAGGTTATCCAGTGAGAGCTTGCGAGGCCAAAACCTTCATTTGGTTGTGTGGTTATCCTTAGGACGAGAGGTTTGGCCAACCCGTTCTTGAAACCCTCATATAAAGAGACTGGGTGTCTCTGAGACTGGGTGTCTCCTTTTTGGGTTACGAGTAATCCCTGGGTATCGTGTGGGTGTGAGTCCCCGGCTCTAAAAACCGAATTAAGGCCGAGAGTGCTGAGTTTAGGGTTAAAAGTAATCCCCGAGTGTCGAGAGAGGTGTGAGTCCCCGGCTCCAAAAACTAATTAGGGCTGGGATAGCCTGTTCTGTGGTGCATTGGCCACCTTGAGCCAACAACTGTAACTTAAGAAGCCGATTAAGGCAGGAAGAAAAAGTCCAGTTCCCTTTTCTTGTGCCCCTGTTGTAAGTGAAAACAGGAGAATCCCTACAAAGATGTTTCGTACCAAGGAAGACGAACCTAAGCTAGAAAAATGGCTGGTGAAAAAGGGTAAGTCTCCTTGGAAGGAAGGATCTTTTAAGGGCCCCAATCCATTGGAAATAGTCCAGAACGCTTTCCAGGACTACTGTAAAGCGCAAAAACCCAGTTCAGCAGCCAAAGACACAGCCGCCAGTTGGGCTCTATATACGGCTTTGCGAGACGCTGCCTCAATCATTAACCGACTACAGGCAGACGTGGAAAAACAAGAAGAACTTGTTAGGGAGAACAACCAGAAATCAGAGGAATTAAAGGCCCAACATAAGGCCGCATTGGAAAGAGAGGTGGCCAGATTCGACAAATTAGAATCTAAATTTGAAGCGGCCAGAGAGGAATTAAGGGAAATAAAAAACAAACATGAACAAGATCTCATAGACCAGAGACAAAATTACAATGAGCAAATGGAGGAGAGATTAAGCGAGATCGAAGTTGAGGGCCATCAATTACAAGCCGACAAATTGACCTTGACCCTAGAGAATCAAGGGCTAGCCCTCAGCATTCAGAAGGCTGAACAAAAAGCCGCAAAGGCTACAGCCAGGGCTGAAGAAGCAGAAAAAGCCCTAGAAAGGGCCAATATAGCCCTGGTGTCGGCGCAACAAGGAGCAAAGTACTTAGCCCAAGAAAATCTGATTAAGAGAGAGCAAGCAAATCATGATGCCTGCCGAAGGGAAATAGAGATTCTAAAACGACAATTGAAGGCCCAAAGAGCGGTGGTGTCAGCAATCCACCCAGAGAGTTTAATTGACCTCTCCCACACCGGGGAGAACCCTGAAGCCCCCATAGAAGAGCTTACTGAGAACCATGCCCCCATCCACCCTGTTAGTACCAAAGAAATGGTTACCAAAACTGGCAATAAAACTACCACCCAAACGGTAACGGAGACCCAGATGTGGAAGCCCGACGAGGTTAAGGCCATTGCCGAGCAGATTGGGACGCTCTCTAAGGATACCGCCATACAATGGATGACGCATGTCCACACTATGTATGGTGGTATCAATGGAGAGGATCTCTGTCAGCTAGCCAGGCGCTGTGCTTCAGGCACAGATTTAACTGCCATCAATTCCGCCATCGCTACCAACGGTCTTGCAGCCAGCACCCGGATCCAATGGATGCAGAAAGTCCTAGAATATCTGCACCCAAATCGCAGCTTATCTGCCTTGTTCATCCTAGAAAAGCAAGGGCACGGGGAAGACCCTGAGGCTTATATGTCCAGGAAACAGCTCCTAGCCCAATTGGCCGAAACCCTATACATTGACCCCGCCATGAATGAACCCGACTTTGATGACGGTGCTTTTAGGCGAGCACTGGTGCATGGCTTTAACGCCCAAGCACAACTCGCCCTTAACATTCCGGATCCCACTACAGGAACTTGGCCCGGTATGAAACTCAAAATAAGACGAGTGGCTACTTTACTAAGGAGCACAGGAGTGACAAAGCCAGGAAAAAGCTCTAAAAAGCATAAAGACAAGGAAGAGGAAGAACCCATCCAAGCCATAACGTACACCAATCACGGCCCCCACTCTCAGTACCAACCTTCAGGTAGATATGATAACCGGAACGATAGGAACAGCGATAGGAACAACGATCGGAACTACGATCAGAACTATAAGAACTATCGCTATGACCGTAACAAATCTTGGCAGAGAGGCGGTAATAACAATTATAGAGGGAAAAGAGATTACAATAACAACAGAACAAACCCCGCGCAGGCATGCATGCACCCATCTGCTCCACCACTTCCGGCTGACTATAACGGCCCCGACAATCAGTATAGTCCCGCTCCTAGCTCAGGCAATTCACACCCGGCTGTCCAGCCGCTGCTGCCCGGTCCACAGCCATATCACCAAAAGGTCAATAGGGATGCCCCTCCAAATGGAGTAAGTCCATTCAGATGGCACCTTTGGATGGAGCTCAAGGAACGGGGATTCGAGATGGAACGTTTCCATCTACAACCCGACTCAGTCCTCCTCCAGGCACTGACAGACTCGGCCAAGCAACAGGAATGGCCTCTCAACCCGGTAACGACCACCCTCACTCACATTGAAGAGGAGAGAGGGAGCCAAAGCTAGGGCTGCCCGGAGTCCCACAATCTCCCCAATGGCATCGTGGCTCCTTTGAAGCCCGACACGTGGGGGAGACCGACTGTGAAAGCAGGGGTCGGGACTCCAGGGAATATGAAACCTGCTACACTCCTGGTAGACACAGGAGCATCCACGAATGTATTAAAACCTCAATTGGCCCAAACAGGACAGCCCTCTTCGGCTACCCTCTCCCTCTCAGGTTTTGCCGGAGGCAAACTCACAGCCACCATCTGGAATTCGATTCCCTTAACAGTGGGAAAGCTTTCCACACGTGTGTCTGCCTGCGACAACCAGGGTGAAGACGATGGCATTCTCGGGGCTCCATTTTTCCGAGACCATGGGCTCACAATTGATTTGGCTAATGGCTTCCTCTGGCAGATTCCGGGGGGCCCTAGCGAAATCAATGCAGTCCATCGATGTGCCGCCCTAAAGGCTCCTCTTCCCTGGCCCCGTTGGAACCTAGTGACCCTTGGATCCAAGATTTCCCTGACGTCTGGATTCAAGACAAGGCAGAGTGCAGCACAGTCCGTGACGCTTGTGTGCTCATAGAACAGGACCCACCTCCACAAAAGCAATACAAATATCCCGCTGAAGCTGAAACGGGCATAGCCAAAACTATTGAGGGGCTTCTCCAATGGGACGTTATCCTCCCAATGCAGTCTATCTGCAATGCTCCCCTTTGGCCGGTCCTCAAAGCAGATGGTGTAACATGGCGAATGACCGTAGACTTCCGTGCTCTAAACGCAATAACTCCTCCAGTGGCCCCTGTAGTAGCAAAGTACCACGAGATCCTTGCAGCCATTGCAGCAGGATCGCGCTACTACAGTGTGATTGAAACGCCAATGCGTTTCACTCCATCAAATTGCACGAGTCCTGCTGGTATAAATTCGCTTTTACATTCCGTGGCCAGCAGTATGCCTTTAAACGCACACCTCAAGGTTTTCACTCCAGTCCTAGCATCTGTCATGCACACGTTGTGCGTATGTGGGAACACCTAAGAGCTACCTCCAAAGATCACGTGCTCTCTTACGTGGATGACATTCTTGTCCACGCCCCCATGGAAGAAGAGGTCACTGACGTAACCAGGGAAGTTTTGAATCTTCTCCGAGATGCAGGGTTCAAGGCTAGCAGAGACAAGGCCCAGCTAGTTCAAACGCGGGTCAAATACCTCGGCCTGGCCCTGGGTCCCGACGGCAGGACTCCCGATGCCCAATGCATGGAAGTCATTGCCAAGCTCCCTGCGCCTACAGATGTGCCCTCTCTAAGAGCTCTGCTAGGAACATTCAATTTTTCCCGGGACTTTGTGGAAGGCTTTGCCGACAAAGCGCGCCCTCTGTACTCTCTCTTAAAGAGCAACACACCTTGGTTCTGGGGACCTGAACAACAATACACTTTTGCCAGTCTCAAACAAAGCCTTGCCTCTGCTCCCGCTCTAGCCCATCCGGACCCTAACAAACCTTTTTACATCCAATTAGCACATTCTGAGAAAAGCATCGGCGCCACCCTTATACAGCATCATGCTGGTGCCCCGAGAGTAGTCGCCTATGCCTCCCGCAATCTTTCCTGTGTAGAAATAAAGTTTACCCCATGTGAGAAAGTCTGTCTAGCCCTTGTCTGGAGCCTTACTCACTGGGAATTTATCATCGGGGGTGCGAAGGTCATAGTGCAAACTACTCACACACCCCTGAAGTACATTCTCTCAGGGAAAATCCAGGATGGCCAAGTGTCTAATGCCCGCATTGCCCAGTGGATGCTTGCACTGGTCAATAAGGGAGTAGACTACAGGAAGGAACAGAAGGAGCCCCCTGCCCCGTACGGCCTCATCATAACTGGAGAGGAGCATGAGTGTCCCCTCCCAGTGGTAGACCATGTACCCTGGCCAGCCACATGGGGAGTGCCATTCGAAGAAGCCAAGCAGCTCGGTTTTCACTGTTGGTTCTGCGATGGCTCATCTTTCCATGTGACAGGGACCCCCTACACCGGTTATGGTGCCGTCCGGACCCACGATGGTCACACGTTGCAGGAGTCTGTCCGCCCCCATTCCAGCCAAGCCGCAGAGGTCGCAGCCCTGCGAGCTGTTCTAGCCTTTGAGCCTCCAGACATTCCGGTCGCTGTTTTCACCGACTCGGACTGGACAGCCAAAGCCGCTACGGTGTGGCTTCCCCACTGGGAAAAACAGGGATGGGCCAATGCAGAAGGCAAGCTGGTAGCCCACGTAACACTATGGAGAGATGTTGTACGACTCCTCCATAGTCGTTCGGCGGAGACTCAGATCTCTCATGTCAAGGGCCACCAAAAGAACAACTCCGAAATCGCCTACTGGAACGACCAGGCAGATCTTTTAGCCAAAGCCGCTGCACAACTACCCCTTCCCCAAGAACAGCTAGATCAACCTCTGCAGGCCGTCACTACCCGCAGCCAACATAATAGGCCACCTATTCCACCAGTCTTTGTAGACCTTGGAGAACTCCAGGCTAATGACACCGATGTGCAGGATCTCCTTTCCAAAGGCAAAGATCCTACGGGAAAATACTCCATTGAGGAACGGTAAGGAGTAATATGGGCTGTGGATAACACTGGGACACGCCACTGGGTGGTTCCCATTGAAGTACAGGCAGACCTTATCCAGTTCGTTCATGAACAGGGACACAGAGGGAAAGACCTTACTTTGGAATGGGTGCGAGATGCAGGCTGGTGGCCAGGCATGAGACAAGAGGTCGCCCAATGGGTGGATAACTGTCTAGCCTGTGCCATGGTCAATGCAGACTCATCCGGTCCTAAAGCCCCTATCCAGCACCAACGCATCGAGGGACCCTGGGCGCGTGTCCAGACCGACTTCATTGGTCCCCTTCCAAAAACTAGCTGCGGCAACAAGCACTGCCTTACAGTGATCGATCCCTTTTCCAAGTGGATCGAAGCCTTCCCTTGCCGGGACAACTCCGCCGGCACGGCCACTAAGCTTCTGTTCAGCAACTTATTTTCCCGCTGGGGCATCCCCCGAGTCTTAGACTCTGACCGCGGGTCCCATTTCATCGGGGAAGTCACTCAGGAGCTCTGCAAGGCTCTGGGAATCACCCAAAGATTCCACATTGCAGCCCACCCTCAATCTTCTGGCTCTATTAAACGGGCTAACCGTACCCTTAAGGAGGCTCTCATGAAGGTAGTCAATTCCACGGGCAGGACTTGGGATGAGAAACTGCCCATCATTCTCATGGCCATCCGGGGAACCACGGCCTCACACGGCTATTCCCCACATATGGTCATGACTGGCCGGAAAATGCACATGCCAGAAGCTTTTTGGCTACAGAGTAATGTCCCCTCGGACTTCGAGCCTAAGGTGGCTAATGACGAGTGGGTCCAATCACTCCTCACTGACATCCTCACTATACACCTCCAAGTAGCCAACATGCTAGGGGAAAGCCAGCTTGCAATAGATAAGAAATTGGGATGGGTTCGAAATCCCCAGGTTTGGGATCCGGGGCAGCAAGTGCTCTACCGCAAGTTTAGCCGCAAGCAGCATGCTCTTATGGCTAAATGGGCTGGTCCGGTCCCCATCATTGCTAGGGTCAGCCCTGCAGTCTACAAGCTGGCAATCCCAAGGAAGCACGGCCAAACGTGGCACAAGTTCTTCCATTCCTCGCAGCTCAAACTGTGGAAGGGCGCGCCGGTCCCGGTCCCACCGGACCTTCCTCCGGACCCTGGCGGCAGCAAGAACCCACTTGCTGCAGTCAAACATGGTCCTTTCCTTCCGACAGACATGTTCGAACTCTTTCCCTTTTTCTCCCTTGGAGACACTTGCCTGTTCCACTAAGTGCTTCCTAATGGCTCAAACCGCCATTTAGGAAGCAAGGGGGGGAGGGAATAGCAGAATTTTAATTCCAATGCCTCGTTCTAAGAACAAAAGCCCCGGTAGCGTGTAGCAGTAATCGCACCGGGCTTGCATAAGTGCCAAGCGCACACCAATGAACGAAGAACCTATAAGCACCTTTAGCTAAGGGGAACCATACTGTGACTACTTGGGTATGTCGACTGCAGTATGGAGAACAGGGATCTCACTCACACATCCCTCAAACATTATATTACAGAATGCATCCAGGAAGTTTCACCTCAGCAACAGACAAATGGGTAAGACCATTAAAAATTTTATTCTTCGGATTGTCATTGTTTCATTTTACATCGGCAATACAAATAGCCAACCATACGGTAGTCTTGACCAGATGGAGATGCGTGGGAATCAACATGCCTTTTAGGATTTTTACCTGTGTAACAGGACGGCATGACAGAGCAGTCACACTTACACCCATAGATCAATGTCCACCACAGCAGCTCACACATTGCATTCACAGTCGCACCGGAGAAAAGGTGACTCTGTGCACCTCCGGAAAATATGCTATGGATGAAATGGAAGTGACCCTGTGCAAACAGCCACAAGACAAAATCAATACATCCACCATTGAATATACTGCTCCTACCCCCATCTCCCTCTACACTGACATAGCTGTAATATCAGCTGCCATATGGGACATTGGCGACCCTTTAAAATTAATCATTTCCATTGGCTCCCGCCACTTCCACAACAACACAGAGGTCCCAATAACGCTCACGGACCCATTCGGTGAAGACATAGACCTGGAACCACTGGCATGGGGCAAACTCAATTGGCATTTTAACTGCTCCGCGTTAAAGCAGCAAGGTCCCCCAGACTGGACCCTCCTTCTAAACACCTCTGTCTGCCTCAATGCCACTGATACTGTAAACCTTACAGCTATCGGCACAACAACTCTGCAGCTCACCCATCAGGAAGGAAATTACACTTTAATAATTGGTGATGTAAATCACACACTCGATTTGGACCCACTCATCCAAAATGTAGACTCACTAGCCTCACTAACCTACCCGGTAGTGGGAGCACACACTTTAAAATTTAATCATCAGGAAACAGTCTTGATGCAGCCGCAAATTTCAGTAAAAAGAGTCAATGTCAGCTTAAGCGGGCTTGGCACCTCTTTCAGCCATGCCCTCTGTGACTCTTACTTACACACAACCCAGCAAGGTTGGGACAATTGGATCCTAATGTGGCATAAAGGAGAGCTCTCTAAAAGAACTAAACGCGATCTTTCTGATTGGGTCGCACCCGTAGGTGCGGGCATGGCAGCCATAGACGCTGCAAACATAGAGGTGATAGCAAATAAAGCCTCTAAGGTTTCATTTGATATTTCTCAAATGAGCCTCCCCCTTACGCAATCATTGGATTCCCTTGCCCACATGAAACGCTCCACTAACCCCCTGCTGGTTACTTGGGAACAAATCATGGAGAAAGATTTTAACAATCTCCTTGGTGGCATTCAATCTTTACAAAACAATATTTCATTGGCTCTTGCTTGCACTCAAGCACAAACTCTTAATGTAGTCACTGCTATGACTATAATCAAACAAGCTATGGCTGGAGTTATACCCTTAGAAATCAGGGAATTAATTAAAGGAAATTTAACCGCCAGTGAAATCTCTCTCGAGCACTGGTGGTCTTTGGCAAACGCCTCTTTTGACGCTGTAACCCAGACCTTGCAATTGATTATAACCACGGTGACCGCTAAAGAAATTTTTCAAATCTATCCAGTAGTTCCGCTGGGTATTCAAGTTAATTCGGACACAGTATTATATGCCAGGAACAGTAACCGATGGGCTAAAGTGAGCTCATCCAACTGGCATATGATCAACCTAGACGGATGCACCCATAAAGAAAACCTAGGCTTCATCTGCGACGACGAAGCCCTAGAGAAACATCACCCATGCTTAGTTCCCAAGAAACACGCCATATCTCACTGCCAGTTTGACGCGGTCAGCGAGACCGGGTCCACCATTATATATATAGGCAGAGCTTGTGTCTGTCTCAGAACAACCTGCGAACATATTCACATCAACACACTATATTACCAACAAATGTTGCCTGGAATAAACCGATGCTTCTGTAACGTCACCTCGATTCGAGGATGTGACTTTTATTTTGAAACCCCTATTTGGACGCAACAAGAGATGGTCATATCCCCAGAATTGTATGACTCTATTGCTCCAGTGCCTTTGGGGTTAGGACTGGAAGCCCTACGTAGATTGTTCTCTCACCCAGACCTCCAAGAACGCCTGGCTCAGCTAAAGAAAGCCGGGGACAAAGCTGCCTTGAATGTTTCCCACAATGGCGCCAGGATTAAAGAACTGGCCATGGAAATTAAAGAGGCGGGGGCTCACAGTTGGTGGGAGGCGCTTCTTGGTTGGAGCCCGACAACGACGGGATATTTAAATTTAATGCTCCACCCCATAGTCGTCATTTTGGCCTTCCAAATTATTTTAATTGTGGCGCTACTTACATTGACTTGTTGGGTGAGAAGACAAATCCATAAATTAGAAGCCCAATCTAAAGCCACAGACTTCCAAGCCTTGATGCACGTTGCATCCAAGGTTTCGAATTCCTAACCCCTCCTCCCCAAACTGTTGCCCTTTTTATGTTTTGTCTGTTTCCGTCTGTTTTAGCTCCCTGTGTGTGTGTGTGTTTGTGTTTGTGTTTCTATTCTTTAACCATTATTGGGTGGGCCTTTTTAGAAAAGACCCATGAGGTAGGAAAATTGGCCTTTAGCAGCAGTTTATCGAACCTAAGGAAGTATGAGCGGGGCTACAAAGGCAACCGAAGGAAAGCCGATTCCGCCTCCTGCACATACTCAGAAGATCTCAATCATGCTGCCTTTTTAACTCCTCTGTAGCATCGCTGAAACCAAAAAACCATACTGCCAAATCGCGAAGAAGCCAGTGGAGCTTTCTCAGGATGACTGAGACCCGTTGTGACAGTATAGTCATGCTTTGAGTTCAGCGAGGTGGAGCAGGCCAAGAAAGGAAGTGCAAGTGTGCAGGTCCTACTGGAAAGCCAGTTGGAAAATGCAAGCCTTTCAAAAGGTTAAGGCAAGCCACGGTCTTTCTGCGTGCTCTCCCCCTGTAATGGCTTTTCAGCTCATAGGAAATAAAAATTTTGTATTATCTCTCTCCTTTGGGTTCCCAATTTGAAATCTCTTAAGGTATTATTAATTTTAGCATTGGTATTTTTCAAATAACAGTTTTTACAACCAAAATTTGCGTTAAAAAGATCCAGATCCGGCGTGCTCTGCGGCATCACCAATTTGCATGCGCACCAGCACGCTGATCATAAAAAAATATTTTCCCAAAACTTTTGCTACTGCTTTTCTTTTGCATTTTTTGCTCATTTTTCAGCCTGGTTTAACTTTGTACAGCAATTCACGCCCCAGGCTTGCTACACAAGTTTTATTTTAGTTTCACTTTTGCAAAACTCTCCCACCAAAGTTTTCAAAAATGTCCAACTAACAAACGCCTCCTTTTTCGTTTGCTGCCATCTCCCCTCTGCTCTCAGCAGTGCCTTGGTATTACAACAAGCCTCTGCTTGTTCCCAAGATTTTTCTTTTTCTATTCTTTTACCAGTATTGGGCGGGCCGAAGCCCTAACGAACCATGGGGAGTAATGAGAGAAAGAAAAGGGAGATAGGGGGTGGGAGGACCAGAAAGCATTTCTTCATGGGAGATCCGAAGGGCCGAGAGCTCATCAAAGATGCCGTCGACAAAAGCTCAGTAGTTGCATTTGTGGCTAGCACGAATGTCAAGCTTAGTGGGTGGCTCCCCTGGTGGTGCGTGTAGAAGTTGGGTTCGGAAGTTACTCCGACCCCCCTCTCGCCCCATCTCCACCAGGCGTGCAATCCTTTCGCCACTCGAGGCAGCGACGGGTGCCCGGGGAAAGGCCCCAAGGTTAGCCCGCTCCAGCCGAAAGCTCTCCAGCCGCTTGTTACAGCATCTCTCTATGTTAGCGTGACCTCTTCCCCGACCATCTGCCCAGGCAGCCTACAGCCTGAAACACACAGCTGCCTCGGTACTGGCCTCTTATTCGGTCTTTTTGATTTGTAATAAATTTATTTCACTCATAATATTTCCTTCTCCCAGCATGCCCTCATAGATGCACAATTTGCATAGCCTGTCAATCATCGTTAACTTAAGTCCATTAATATTATTCAGTCTTCCTAAGTACCTTTCTTTATTTCTTTTTGCGGCTGTAAAGCCTCATTACCTCTACAAAAAGTTTTTCATTGTGCACGATTTTGTTTTTGTCTCAGTCTCTTTGTTTGTGCACTCTACGGGCAAAAGACAAGCCGTTTGTTTGCAAACCAAGTCTCCTGTTTGCAAAGCAAACCGCTTGCTTGCCAAAACATTTTTTGTTTTTTGCTTTTCTATTCTTTAACCAGTGTTGGGAGGGCCGAAGCCCAGACGAACCGTAGGGAGTCATTAGTGAGCAGGACAACAAGGGATAGGAGGACATGGAAGCTCGAGAGACAGCTCAGGAGGAAGATATGGGACAAACAAAGCCTTTGTCTCCCTCTGCTATGCAGCTCCTCCAAGCCATACCGCTTCGGAGGACATGCAGAAGTTGGGTTCGGAATTTAAATCCGGCCCATGCTCCCCTTTCACCAGGCGTGCAAGCTCTCCCAGCCCAAAGCAGTGGAAAGTGCCTGGGAAGGACTCCCGGTTAGCTCGCACCCCCTGCAAAAACCTCCTGCCCCCTTTTCCAACGTTTTTCCATGTTAAAGGGAGATTTTCGAAAGCGCTCTCCCTGAAGTGCCTGTAGTCTAAAACGCATCCGCGCCCCAACACTGGTGTCCAATTCGACTGTTTTGATTTTTAATAAATTTATTTATCTTGAAATGTTTATATATCCCAGAATGCCTAAACAGTTTACTCATTTGCATATGCGACAGCCTCTAGCCCTAACAAATACAGCCAAGTCAACCGCATGCGACCTTTAGGGGTTCTGCCTAGTAACTAGCTGCCCAGTCCATTCCTTATTAGGTATGGGATGATACCACTGGGATTGGGTTTAGAGAGGAAGATTGTTCTATCTTTGTACTGTATTGGGGGAAGGCCCCCCGAAGGGAGCCCTCCAGGTTAAAATGGGTACGACTTGACATCGTCCCCGCGGAGCCACCCGACTCCAGATAAAAAGGCCGGAGTCAGCCGGACGCAACTCCCGAACCCAGCTTTTGCACGCCCCATCGTACGAGTATTCGCTAATACTCCCCAGGGTTCGGGAGGCGTGTCCGGAGACTTCGCCAACCCCGAAGGGTGAATAGCTTGCCTGTGATTATTCCAGCCAGGACCCCAAGCTGATGTGTCTTTTATAATACAATGATTCCAGATGTATGACCTGTTTTGACCTTTCCCGCATTTCTTGGATGCCTTTAGATATTCTGCTTGCAAATTCACTAAGCTATTTCTCATTTTAATATCCTTTTCCCCCAACTTAAGTAGGTACCCATGATGCTTTTAGATAACAAGGGGGGGCGACTCCTCAATATGCAAACCGGTCTCCTCCTTCCCGGCCGAACTGACTCGTGTCCGAGCCGAGAAGTGACGAGCGCAGCCGAGAGCTTCATGAGCTATTGATCAAGACCCGAGTGGCTTCCGAAAAGCCGAAGATATACGAGTCCTGGTGCTCCATTAGATACAATGTAAAGCGCGCCTCTCTCCTGTGTAGAGACACCAGTAGCCCGGTTCCAGCAGAAAAGCCTTGCCGCTCAGGAGAGATGGACGAAGAATTGTTTGTAACCATTTTTATTTCCTTGTGAATTCCTTGTGGATTATTTTTATTGCTACAAATGTATGTACTTCTATCATAGTCATTGAAATATTTTATTTTATGAATGATTACTGCTTTTATAAGAATTTTTAGCATTGCCTTCAGTATTTCAGTTAAGAGTGTTGCCTTTATTTAGAGACTTAAATATTTATACAAAAGCTTCCCTTGGTGGTCAAATGCACAAGCCTTGCTTTTTATGTCCATCTCAGCAACAATTCGGTATTTTTATTGCGGTAGATTTTTTTTTGTCATCTTTTGCGTCCGTCCCTTGCCAGCAACTTCTTCCAGAATCACCATCATGCAGTCCGCCCCAATCTTGTCATCGTACCGTCCAATACAGAGACCTTCACCTGATGCCTTCAGGTCTCCAAGGGGGGGAAATGTTAGCCAGCAAGGCACTTTTTGTGCTCTTATGGATTTTCATATCCATAAGTCTGAACTCTGTGTTACCAACAGTGGTAGGGTCTTGCGCTTTCTTCTTGAATAGGAGCCAGCTCCAGCCCATGCCAGGAGGCTGACACCCTAAGCAGTTCACCCAAGACAAAGGATTCTTCTTGCCATGAGGTTTCCCTCTGTCAGACATCTGCTGGCTAACCCCCACTCCCCCACTATACATCTGGATAGTTATGCTAAATAGACTGCCTAGCAACTAATGTGCCAGCCATCAGATACTTGGCTAAAACCATCAACTAACAATAGGTATGGCCAGGTGAGTCATCGGACCCCAGACTCAGTGTCTATTTCCTGATGAGATCATGCTCTTGTAATACTGACCACCCCCTGGACCTCCTCCCTTTGTTCACCTTTAACCTATAGCAAGGTCCAAGAGGGACGGACCGCCTAGTAGGAGTGTTAGTGGGTTGTGGTCTGCAAAGCCCGCCCCAAGACCCCCAATAAAAGTCCAAACTGAGAGTCACTCGGTCTCTTGAGCCGTCGCCCTCTATCTAACCTATTGACCCTTCAGTCCAGCTTTCTGTCCCCAATCCTTGCCTCCATCTTTGAACCCCTTTTTCTCTCTCTGGACTCGCGATCCAGGAGAACCACGTGGTCTTGCCAGTTCAAGCCTCGTGGCCCCATAGCTTTTATACCTTTCTTCCCACATCCAAGTCATCTTGACATCGGACAACGCATCTAAGGTAACGTGCTTTCCCCACCAACGATACCTGCTCATGCACAAGTACTATTTTCTCTCTTTATTTTATTAGGCCTGTAAGATTGTGTGTGTGATTACGTTTTTTTGGTATGCTTGATTACATGATCCAGTAAACAACATTGAACTTGGAATCTGCCTCACGTGCCTCTTTCCTTGAAAACTCCCGGGAGGGGTGGGACCCTGGTATAGTTGGCAAAGAACCCGTGTATTTTGCTGATTGCTAAACACAAATTAAAGCAATTCGGCTAACACCAGGACTAGAAGATGGGAATTGTCCTTAGTAGACAAGGAGAAGCAGGACCCCTGAGACCAGCGATCGGTGGGGTGAGACTTACCCATGAAGCCTGGTGTAGGGAGGCTCCGAAAAGATGGCCGGTAGAAACCAGACAGGAGTTTCCGAGATGATCCCGCCAATGAGATGTTCTCCTGGCCTGTAATAATTCCGGGGCTTGTTTTCATCCCTAATCAGATTCAAGGGGCATTTGGGCCTCAGCACCCCACAGGCAGAGACAGGCGGCAGCAGCAAGACCAGCAGCAAGACCAGCAGCCCTGCCATCCTAGACCCCCCCTCCCTGGTGATCCCCCCCCAGCTACATAGGAGAAGCGGCCCAAGTTGTTTTGCAGAACCAAGGACGCCAGACTGCAGCTACAGAAAGGTTGCAGGGTTGAAGGAGGGAGACGATTGGGTAGGCTTCGGAGTGCTGGCGCCCCTAGCCCGAGTTCTCTGTGGTGCCAGAGGGATTATTTATGCCATTTTGGACTGGTTTCATCAAAGCCTGTTGCTCTTGGTTCTCATGTTTATGTTATTGGCTTTGAAGGTGATCTTGGAGGAATCCCCTGGGCTCTCGCCATAAGGAGAATAAATCACCATGATTTTGATCATTACCAAGGGAAGAACCACTGTGGCAACATTTTGGACTCTTGTTGTGATTCCTTCGGCAGGTGGACGGATGGAGAAAACATGTTTGCCTGAAGTTTTCAGTGTGTTCCTGGACTCTGAGGGGGGGGAGGTGCTGTTCAGAAAAGTTGGACTGAACTTTAGTGGAGAAGCACCTTCCTGAGAAGACAAGAAGCCAGACACACAATGTGGACCAATTGCATAGTTTGTGTTCATGTATTTTTGGAATGTCTCTGCCGCCTCTCCAGGAAACAGCTTGACGAGGCTCACAAAGTAAAACAGTAATTAAAAAATCATGAAAGCCGCAGCATAAAAAACATCAATATTAAGTCAAGGGCTCGCAAACATCATAAAACATCCGGCAGCCTGAAATGATACTCAAACAACTGTCCTCAGACTGGAAGGACATCATAACAAAAGCTTAAAAAGATGGAAGCCCTCGGTGGAGACCCTGGGCAAAAGGAAGTGGCCTCCTTCGCCCTTGTTAGGCAGGTGCCCGGTGAGCCTCAGGGGATCTGTGCTGGCTGCTTTGACCGCACGGTGACTTGCCCGCCTGGTGCAAAGGTTGCAGACATCACACACAGTCTAGACGGGCTGAACGCTAGTCTGGAAGAGGAGGAGTCAGCAGTCGTGGTGGTCATTGGCACCAATGACGTTGGCAGACATAGTCATGTGGTCTTGGAGGGGAAATTCAGTTTATTATCCAGAAGAGAACAAGGGCAGGACTTCCAAGAGAGCATTCTTCCAAGAGAGCATTCTTCCAAGAGAGCATAGATTGTCTCAATGCATGGATGAGAATGTTGTCCCAGCAGGAAGGGTTCAGACTTGTTAGGCACCGGGAAACTTCCTGGATGTGCCAAGCCTGCACAAAAGAGACAAGCCTCACTGGAACCGAAAGGAAACCAGGCTGCTGGCACTTAAGAGCAACAAGCTGGCAGAGCAGTTTTTAAAGCGGCTTCTGGGGAGAAGCGGACAGGAGCTGGAGAGCCTCCGGTTCTGAGCCAGTTCTCCCAAAGGGATGGTCTGGTAAGTTCTTGGGAAGGTATTGGCGGGAGAGGGCTAGAAGCTGAGGGTGAGAGAAGGGCAGTCGAGCAGGGGCATGTGAGGAAGCCTGAGGGCCAAGGGGGGAGAGGGAAACGAGCTACAGGTGCCTAAACGCCTGTGCTCGGAGTCTCTGGGCCAAGAGGGCTTGATGGCTAAGTGAGAGTGTAGAGAGGGTGGGCATTTCAGAGACCTGGAGGGATGGGGGAAACCAGTGAGATATGGTTATCCCCAGTTATGAACTCTCGAGAGTGGAGACGGAAGGACATGTTCAAAGACACCACACAGAAAACACCAGAGGAAGAATCTTCCCCCGCGGGATCCGTATGAGTGGAGAGACTGAGTGCAAAGTGTTACTTGGGGCACTGAAGGAATCCTAGTGACTTTGGCCTCATGCCAATCCCAGTGACTGTCAGCCAATCAGAGCCCTTGGACCTCCACTGGGTGGGAGGGGCTGAGCCAGCTTCTGCCTTAAAAGGAGGGGGGGGGATGTGAGGTTACCGTGGAATCCAGTCAGTTGAGGTCACCTGCCTGGGGAAAGGGGGATCAAGTCTCCCCTCCGGGTCATTTACGTACACTGGTCTGAGCTACAAAATGGTGGCTCTCTTTGGAGGAAAAGACCGTAACCTGTGAGGGGGGAAGTTGAGAGCCAGTCTCATCTTCTCTATTGAAGCCATCCACACAAAACGTTTACCCTATTAAATACGTTATTTTGTGTCAAAGAAATCTGTTGTTGGACATCTCCTTCTGGGTCCGGTCTGTCCAGTCAAATATCTACGGAAAAGTGACCTCCGTTTACCTAATACAGAACTACAACCTCGGTCTCCGGGAGACCTTTGGGGAGTACATAGCTGTCACCAGTCCTGTAATCCAAGGTCACGTCCCCCTTTTTTACCGGATTGTGGGCAGTTGGGGATGAAGGAATCCTTAGGAGAGGCCGGAGTGGGGGACGGGACGTTCTTCAGGCCAGTGGGCAGTTTGCCTCAGAGTCCTCCCTCTCTCCCTCTCTCCCCCTCCCCATGGCCACCATACCTGGCAGCATCTCCCATTTTTAAAAGGATCAAGTCCCTGGGAGAGACTCAGCCGGGACCCTGGAGAATGGCTGCCAGACGGAGGAGAGGAAAGTGACCTTGGGAGACCAAAGAGGGCCTGACGTAGGATGAGCAGCTTCACGCCTGTTCACATGTCCAGCCTCTGACGGGAGTCTTCCTCTGAAACACCAGACATTGGCGACCTGAGAGCCGAAGTCCCACCTCAAGAGGCATCTAGATGACTGTACCGGGAAGACAGCCAATCTGAGGAAAAAGGCCCAATGAGCGGGGGAAAGCATTGCGTATTTATGCCTGACATTTAGCTCCCGTTTTTCACCCAGCAGAGGTCTCTCCGCTCCTGGCACTGGCCGGAGCCAGATCCGCTCCATGGCAGCAAAGGCCTCCCTCCCGCCAGACCAGCCCCTGGGACTCAGGTCCCCTCTCTGCGCAGGTTCCAACAGGGATCCAGACGGGGGTCATCGTCTTCCTTGGTGCCTCCTGACATCCAGGAGGAGCTGCATCTCTGCTTCCCCTCAACCTGGTCCCTGGAGGAGAGGAAATCGCCCCCCCTTGCTTTACTCACCCGAGAGAGCCCACAGAAAGACCCCCACAATCATTGTGCTGCTGGGGAGAAGGAGCCCGATGGTGTCTGGCCTTGATTTCAGCCCCAGAAAGAAAGGCCAAAGTTCTTCCCTCTCGTTCGCCAAGGAAAAGGAGCTGCGCAGGGTTCGATTCCTTCTGATCAGTGGCAATTTCAAATGAGGGACTGGGAGGGGTCGGTGCTTTTGTGGGCGCTGGTCAGTTGCGCACTTTCCTGCAGCAGCACAGGATGTGGCCTGGAAGGGTGTAGCTATCGGGTGTCTCAGCCGGGCAGTCAAGGACGGAACCAAAACTGGCACCTGCCGAGTTTCAGAGAATCCTGACACTTGTTGAGGGCAAACGGGGGTGGCTGTGGGGGTGGGCGAGAATGGAGGGGAAAGTACAAGAGGGTTGTGATTCCGGCATTTTTGCTTTCCTTGTGACGTCCAGCCTTGGGGCTGGTGCATCTCTCCCTCCAGAGAAAACACAAGGCACAGATTTCCTCATTTAGAAAATGTATATGCCACCTCCCCAGAGAACTGCTCAGTGCAGTGAAACATGATAAAATGGTGCAAACAATCAATAAAATGAACAAGCAAGCCATTAGAAACCTAACCAGGAGATGTTCTCTCTAGGGTGTCTGTCACCCCCCTTTTCCCAACCCATGTCTGCCCCCAGCCAGTCTTCCTGCCACAGAGCACAGCCAACAGGCCCGGCCATGAACCACTGATCCAGGGAAGATCTTGTTCATTTATTTATGGTATGTATGTATTTATTTATAGTATTTATAGCCTGGCCTTCCCGCAAGCGGGCTCCGGGCAGGTAACAACATAATTGCAGCACAATAAATGTCGCAACACTATAAAAACACAATAGTATAATATTAAGATTGGTGGTCACAGCCCAAGGACAGAAACTGGCTGGTGGTGAGAGGTCCCTGGCCTCTTGGTGTGGATGGTTACAGCCAGCTATTATTGGATGGGAGACAGAAACCTCAGGGAGGCCACCTCTTTTGCGCCTCCCATGGTTGTTACCTGATGACAAAAGAGCCCCCCTCCTCCACTTTGACAGCAGTTGGACCCAGTTCAAACAACATGTTGATTTGGCCTTGAATCGATTGCACCCTGTAGTGAAATGTTGTCACCCACATGTATCTGTGTTAAAAAATTGCAACTTTGCAAGGCAAATGTTGAGTTTGCACACCTGGAATACTCAGAGGTTAAGCTAAGGGAAGAACATCAAAGATTAAATACACTTTAAATGTCTAAGTGTTAGATATATTAAGTAAATGTTTAGTTTGCAAATAAATGTCTATAATGAGTCGGTGTCCACAACCCACAGCAAATACAAATACACTATGTGCTCCTGGCATACCATACATCAACACTGAGATACAAATAAACATAAATTAACATAACAGTTTGCACCCACAGGTGCTGATAACAAGGTATGCACATAAATTCAACCAAATCAAGCAGAGGACGACCAGTGAAAAATCTTCTATAGCCGAACCAATGTCTTTCCTAGGTACATAGAGGTTTCACCGTCTCTTCTTCTGGATAAATGGCTGAATAATGGAACGGAAAATAATAATACAACATGCAATCTATGCAATACCTCCGATGTTCAAGAGAATAAATTAACAGAAAATGACACTATATCTGCTCACCCCGATTTCAAAGAGAATTACATAGACTACCAGGTCTTTCACGGGTCTCACAAACAGTAGCAGCACTATCCCATAGACAAGTACACTAGCTAATGGATTACAGGCGTACCATTTTTCAACTGACGGTAATGCAAAAATGAACAATTCACATAAAGGCAGAATAATCCAGGCTCTGATTCATTCCAGATGGAGCAGAGGTCTTCATGCTTCTGTGGTACTGAATGGGTATAACGTTGGAATGTCCACAGAGCTGCAAGCAATTGTCTCTCTTATTCCTCTGTTCTTGCCATTTCCATATTTCATGCTTTGAAGAAAAATTCTGAAAAGTAACTAAACAAAAGAATATGTTTGTCGTGTAGCCCCTTGAGCTCCTGAGAATATGCACAATAATGTTTAAAACAAAAGAAAAGAAGAGTGGTTACATGATATAATAGATTCAGGTGGGCAGCCATGATGAAGTGTGATATCTGAAGAAGTGTGCATGCAGGCGAAAGCTTACACCCAGAGTTAAACTTTACATGATATAACAGCAGTTCAGGGCACCCATGCCCAAGGCCAATACATTGGCCCCATCACTTCTATGGTGCTAGAAATGGCCGTGCAAAAGGGAGGAACGATGCCCTCCGGCTCAGGTGCCGCCTTTCGCTTTGGTCATGAGATGCTCCTTCGTATTCAGGTCCGGCCTCAGCAGGAGAATGTAGCACTTGGGAAGGAAGGTGCAGCCCAGCAGGCCGGCCCCGGAGGCCAGGATGGAGAAGACCTGCACGGCGACCGTGTACTTCCCCTTGGTGCTCATGTAGGCGGGCACGAAGGACACCCATACGCTGCAGAAGAGCAGCATGCTGAAGGTGATCAGCTTGGCTTCGTTGAAGGCCCCCGGCAGCTTCCTGGCCAGGAAGGCCACCGTGAAGCAGACCGCCGCCAGGAAGCCCATGTAGCCCAGGACCCCGTAGAACAGGGCGGCAGACCCCTCGTTGCACTGCAGGGTGACGTGTCCGGGCACGGAGCGCATGTCAGCGTCTGGGAAGGGGGGGGAGAGTCCCAGCCAGACAGTGCAGAGGCCAGCTTGAAGGGTGGAGCAGGAAAGGACGACGGCGTTTGCCAGACTCTTCCCCAGCCACCTCCTCATCCCACTCCCGGGCTTCGCGGCCATGAAGGCCACCACCACGGTGATGGTTTTGGCCAGGAGGGAGGAGACCGCAACCGAGAAGACGATGCTGAAGGCGGTTTGGCGGAGAAGGCAGGTGACCTTTCCGGGCCGGCCAATGAAGAGGAAGGAAGAGCCAAAGGAGAGCAGGAGGGAGACCAGGAGAAGGTAGGAGAGGTCCCGGTTGTTGGCTTTGACCAGTGGAGTCTCCAGGTGTCTGATAAAGAGGCCCAGCACCAAAGCGGTGCTTAGGGACAGGGACAGGGCAAAGGAAGCCAGCACGGCCCCCAGCGGTTCTTCGTAGGAGAGGAAGGTGACCGTTTTGGGGACACACCGATCTTGTTCCTTGTTGGGGTGCTCATTTTCTGGACATCTGTCACAGTGGTCTGCATCTGGGAAGATGGGGAACAACTTCAGTGCCACCAAAATTGCCTCTTATCCTGCCTCATAAAGAGTCTTTCTTCCAGGACTCAGGAGGGACTATCAGAAGCTAATTGTGTGCAGCATGGATTGGGCTCAGCTGTCTTTCAGAACATGAAACACGTGCAGAAAGTGCCTGGTTCTGTCCCTGGCATGACCACCTCTAAGGGATCTTGGAGCAGCAAGGACCGTTAGCAAGGAAGTGCCTGGAATGGACCTGCCCCCAAAGCAGATGGAAGTGGACGAGCTGGATTCCTGGCTCAATAGGACCCTTCCTGTGTTCCTGGCAGGAATACTGAAGAGGCTTGTTAGGATGAGCTACCCTGGGAAGCTTCTTGATTTGAATCCCACCCTTTCTCCAAGGTGCACAGAAGACTGAGCCCCTGTTATCCTCCCGCTGGATTCATGCAGGGCTTTTGCTGGGCCTCTTCCTTATAGCACAGCAGAGATTAAAAAGACATATAGGCCAAGAAGTGATAAGCTTTCAAAAAGCCCTCCTACAATCTGTGAGAAATGTCTGAGTGAAACATTGTCCTCCTTCCCTCAGGCTGCCCTTTCTTCCAGAGGCACCCACCTTCTTGAGTGGAAATGGTCCCCTCTGCACACCGAAGACACACATAGCAGCAATGGGGCTTTCCTTCTTGCGTCACTTTGGCGTAGCCAGGGAGGCAGCTTTCAGTACACCTGGAGCGAGGCACGGTCTGGATCAAAAAGCAAAGGAGCACTGAACAAACAGTGTGAAGGGATTCTGTTGCCAGTGTGTATTAGGAAGAGAGCTGATGGGGTCCCCACCTAGTGCTCCCCACCTAGTGAGTAACCTCCAGACCTCTAGGGTTGACAACCTCCAGGGGGGTCCTGGAGATCTCCCAGAATTACACCCAATCTCCAGACTACAACGATCACTTTTCCTGGTTTGGACTCGGTGGCATTATATCCTACTGAGCCCCGTCCTCTCCCTAGGGACCGTAGAGAGCACCCAACCCATCATTAAAGCATAGGAGACATCAAAAGGCATACAGAGAAACAGTGGGCGCCCCCCTCACCTCGGGCCATACAATGGCATCCGTGTCGATGGTGAACTTGATGCCTGAGGACGCCTGTCTCTCCACGCCCCCACATTTCACTGCACCGAAGGACGTATTGGAAAACAGCACCCAGTTCATAAGATCGAGGTCAGCTGCCGGGTCCCCCTTCTCGCCCAAGTAAACTCCATCCACGGAAGTATTGTGAAACTGGAAGCTCCTCATGAAAGGGTGAAGCTGGGATATGAGAGAAGATGTCGGCATTCAGATATTGGCCAGGGTGAAGGACGAGGTAGATGGAACCAGTAAGAGGGCCCTCCTCTCTCGCCACCAGAAGAAACCCCCCTCCCTCTGCAGAGAGGGCTTTCCCCCCCCCCCCACTGTATGGAGCAGGCCACAGCAGAGAGCCCAGCAATTCCAGCCAGTGGTGGGTAGGTGCCTCCTTTCCTCCTCAGGGCATTTGGGAAAACTGCCGGATATTCTGTGTGGGCCTGTACCTTGAGTTCCAAAGCTGAGTTTACATCTAGAAAGTGCAAATGCTCATGAGCACTTCTGGAATCCTTTTAGAATCTGGATGCACAACAATAATGACTCAGCTACAGCCCTTCCAGCACACAGAGCCAGACTGGGGCCCCCGTGCAAAAGCGGTCAGTCCTCTCAGCCTAGCAAACCCCACAGCGAGAACTTTCCTACAAGGAAATGGATTAGCATTGTCCACTGAGACGGTGGCTAATGATGTGGACTGCCTGGCAAGGTCTTGAGGCCGCAAGAGGAAGGCTGCGAGCTGGCTCTGGCTGGGAGGGTGGGGTAAAAATCCAGTCAATCAGTCCATCAATCAATCAATCAATAAAATGTATGGGAAACTATAGGTGTTTATATACAAATGCTAGACGTGTCCGAGGTAAAATCGGGGAGTTAGAATACTTGGTACTGGGTGTGGGTGGGGATAGACATTGTGGGTATTTCAGAAACTTCTTGCGATGAGGAAAAACAGTGGGATACAGTGATTCCTGGTTATAAATTATATCTGAAGGATGGGCGGGGAAGGGTTGGAGGTGGGGTGGCTCTGTATGTCAGAGGGGGTATACAGTCCAGTAAGATTGAGAGGGTAATAGAATTGGATTTACTTCTGGAAATGCTATGGGTTTAAATAGTGGTCCCAAAAGGAAGCTTAACACTAGGAGTTTGTTATCGCCCACTAGATCAAAAGATAGAGGAGGATTATAAAATGATGAATGAATTAAAGACAGCAGCTAGACGAAATAACTGTGTTGTAATAGGTGACTTTAACTACCCACACATTGATTGGGTCAATCAAAAAGAGACTGAGTTTCTAGACACTCTCAATGACTGTGCTATGGAGCAAATGGTCACAAAACCTACCAGGGGAGAGGCGATCCTGGATTTGGTCCTAGTTAACGCCCAAGACCTGGTGAGAGATGTAAAAGTGACTGTACCGCTTGGGAACAGTGACCATAATGTCACTGAGTCCAACATTTGTACACACCCCTTTTACTTTAAAAGGGGTAACTTCTCTCATATGAGGGGACATGTGAGAGGAGGCAACTGAAAGGAAAAGTAAGAGAGTCAAAACCATTGGAGAAGCTTGAAGACTATTTAAAACTACAATAAGAACATAAGAGAAGCCAATGTTGGATCAAGCCAGTGGCCCATCCAGTCCAACACTCTGTCACACAGTGGCCAAAAACACCAGGTGCCCTCAGGAGGTCCAGCAATGGGGGCAGGACACTAAAAGCCTTCCCACTGTTGCCCCCCCCCCCCGCCGGTCAAGCACCAAGAATACAGAGCATCACTTGCCCCAGACTGAGAGTTCCTATCTATACTTTGTGGCTAATAGCCACTGATGGACCTCTGCTCCATATGTTTATCCAGTTCCCTCTTGAAGCTGTCTATGCTTGTAGCCGCCACCACCTCCCGTGGCAGTGAATTCCATCTGTTAATCACTCTTTGGGTGAAGAAGTACTTCCTTTTATCTGTTCTAACCCAACTGCACAGCAATTTCATCGAGTGCCCAGAAGTTCTTGTATTGTGAGAATGGGAGAAAAGGACTTCTTTCTCTACCTGCTCTATCCCATGCATAATCTTGTAAACCTCCATCATGTCATCCCTCAGCCGTCATTTCTCCGAGCTAAAGAGCCCTAACCGCTTCAGCCTTTCTTCATAGGGAAAGTGTTCCAACCCTTTTATCATTCTAGTTGCCCTTTTCTGCACTTTTTCCAATGCTATAATATCCTTTTTGAGGTGTGGCAACCAGAACACAGTACTCCAAATGAGGTCGCACCATTGATTTATACAGGGGCATTATGATACTGGCTGATTTGTTTTCAATTCCCTTCCTAATAACCCCCAGCATAGCATTGGCCTTTTTCATGGCAGTCGCACACTCTCTCAACATTTTCATTGAGTTATCTACTACGACTCCAAGATCTCTCTCTTGGTCAGTCTCCGCCAGGCCCAGATGGCATACATCCAAGAGTTCTGAAAGAACTCAAATGTGAACTTGAGAATCTCCTGACAAAAATATGTAACCTTTCGTTAAAATCTGCCTCCATTCCTGCGGACTGGAAGGTAGCGAATGTCACTCCCATCTTTGAAATGAGTTCCAGAGGAGATCCAGGAAATTACAGTCCAGTCAGTCTGACATCAATACCAGGTAAGTTGGTGGAAACTGTTATTAAGGAAAGAATTAGTAGGCACATGTAGGAACAAAACCTATTGAGACAGACTCATCATGGGTTCTGTAAGGGAAGATCTTGTCACACTAACTTGTTAATGTTCTTTGAGGGAGTGAACAAACATGTGGGGACTGCTGGCGATGGATGGGGTGCACCTTGCAAAGAATGGGAGGAATGTCTTTGCTGGAAGACTTGCGAACCTGATCAGGAGGGCTTTAAACTGAAGCCACCAGGGGTGGGAAGAAAAAGCCGGATGTTGCGTGGCATCCCCAACACTAAGTTCAAGGAAGGGAGGGACCAGAGAATAAATGAACGGGAGAGAGGTGAGGTCAGTAATTTTCAGGTAAATTCAAAGGGACCTATGGTAGGATAGGATGTCTGTAATCTGAGATGTCTTTATACTAATGCACAGAGTATGGGAAATAAACAGGATGAACTTGAACTTCAAATACTGGAAACTAAGTATGATCCTATAGGTATCACTGAGACTTGGTGGGATGAGTCTCATATATGATTATTAGTATTGACTAACTGCCAATTGATTAGTAATTACTGCTGCACGGATTGGTACCTTAAGTTTTCTGGCGGCCTTTATTTATCTCCTGGCTGGCTGGTTTGGAAATTAGTGGCAATTAAGGGTCGATAATGGGATTGTAAATTGGGGTGGGGAAGTGAGGACCAAACAGCACTGGAAATTGCAGCTTTTACCAGGACTCTCAGTGCGAGAGCACCTCATAAGTTGTATCGGTGTATTTGTGGCTAACGCGAAGATCGCAAGGTGTGACGATGTTTGGGCAGAGGATTCTGGTGCTCCTGGGGAGGAGAAAGTGCAGTGGTGGGCACAGGCAGGGAGTTGAGGGAAGGGAGCGGAGAAACAGAGAAGCTCAGCGTCCTTCCAACCTGCATCCCATCCCAAAGGATGTTGGCAGAGGGGCTAGGATGGATACCCCCCCCCCTCCGACTTTGGTGTTGTGCAATGCCAGGTCTATAAATAATAAGACCGCAGTCCTGCGGGACTTTCTGCTGGAGCAGAATGTGGACCTGGCGTGCGTGACTGAGACCTGGGTGGGGGAAGGGGAGACAGTAGCTCTCTCCCAGCTCACCCCACCCGGGTTCCTGGTCCTTCACCAATCTCGGACTGGGGGGGTGGAGTGGCTTTTTTCATTCGGGAGGCTTACTCCTTCAGGGTGCTCCCGCCGCCGGAGATTGCAGGCATTGAGTGTGCTGGCCTGGTGTGGGAAGCGGGGGAGAGTTTGGCAATCTGGCTGGTGTACCAACCGCCTAACACACCAGCCACTAGCTTGCCATCCCTGATGGAGGCCGTATCAGTGCCTGTGAACTGCCATAAGACTGGGGGGGGGGGGGTTTGTTGACTGCAATGTATTACATTTGGCTGAGTCTGTTTGGGTACTTTGCATTGTGCATTGGTTCATTTGCAATTCCATACCTCTAGGTCCCGGCCAGGAGATAGCATCAGAGATGGAACCCTCCCCTCAGGAATGCACCCCTCGCTCCACCTCGCCTCGCCTCGCTCGCTTTGCTTTGCTTTTCTTTGCGCATGCTCCTTACTCATTTGCTTTTATCTCTAGCCTCCTCCAACAACGACCTTGAAGTGCCTCCTGTTGTGTGTTACCAAATCCACAGGTGTTATGTATTCTCTTTTCTTGAAGTTTCTCTGGGAACTGCTCTCATAAATGTTCATCAGTATTCCTCCCTGAGAACTTATTTTGCTGCGCTTTCACTGGGAACTTTGGGCCAGTATATTTGGGCGCCAAGAATTGTCTGTATTGATAAGCCATATTTCATATCCAGTATAATTATGATTGTAAGTCAAAGCTTAAGCATTACTAACAGAAGAAGAGTCTGACCAACACGATCTTTTCTACATATAAAGGACTATCTTTTTAAGGAGACCCGTTGTGGACTATATCTATTGGGACAGTCTCACAATCAGGCTGGGTGTTGGAGCACCCTAGGCAAATAGTCTTGGGTGGTTTCAACATCCATGCCAATGATGTGACCTCCACTCAGGCAACGGACCTGGGGTTGTCCATGGTGGTGCTAGGACTCTCCCAACTCGTAATGGCACCCATTCACTGGGCCAGGCACACACTTGATTTGATCTTCGCGGCTGGGGTAACAGTAGACCAGATTACTGCTTCAGCAGTACCAGGGTCGGACCACCATGCCCTGAGGACCCATCTGAACGTTCCACTCCAGCCCTCTTTAGGCGGCGAGCACATTTTAGTTCGCCTGTGAAGCCCAATGGACCCAGTGCAGCCTCAGATGGCTCTGTGGGATCCGATGCCCCCTGGCGGCTCACTAGATGAGCTTGCTGAGGACTGACATGACTGACTCTCTGCAGCCATCAACAAGATCGCTACCCAGTATCCTCTGTGCCCTCACTCTAGGCTTGCTCCCTGGTTTACGCAGGAGTTGCGGCTTATGAAGCGAGAGCTCACACGGTTAGAGAGACAGTGGTGCCATGCTCGAGACGAAGCAACAAGAACATCTTACAGTACGTTTATGAGATCCTATGAGATGACAGTCAAAGCTGCTATGGAGGAGTTCTATGCGGCTAAGATTGTGTCTGCTAGCTCACGGCCAGCTCAGTTATTTAGAACGAATCAGGCTATAAGAGTTCTGCCACAGGGCAGACCAAACACTAGGGAATTGGATATTGGCTGTGAGGCATTTGGAGCTATTTTGCAGATAAAGTCTTGGCACTCCGCTGCAACCTCCTCACCACAGTTGAGACAATGAGCAAATTTGAGGCCCCTTGCACATCTTCAATTCCGGTTTTGGATTCTTTTGACCCACTCAGCCTGGAGAAAGTCGATAGATTGCTCAGGACTGTCCGTCCAACCACATGTAACCTTGATCCGTGCCCTTCCTGGCTGATTAAAGCTGGCCACGAGGGGTTTCGAGGTGCCCTAAGGGAGATTATGAACAAGTCCCTCAAGGAGGGACGGTTCCCGGGGCACTCAAAGAAGCCATGGTCTGCCCTCTCCTAAAAAAAGCCATCTTTGGATCCGGTTGAATCGGCCAACTATTGACCGGTTTCCAATTTGCCCTATTTGGGCAAATTAATCGAGAGGGTGGTGGCGATACAGTTGCAGAGCTTTCTGGATGACGCTTCCGTATTAGATCCATTCCAGTCCGGCTTTCACCTAGGACACGGGACGGAGACAGCACTGGTTGCCCTTACTGATGACCTCCGGAGGCATCTGGATCGGGGCAGTTCGGTGGTGCTTTTGCTGTTAGAGCTGTCAGCCGCATTTGACACGGTCGACCACCAGCTACTGACCCGCCGCCTTGCCAATGTGGGGATACAGGGGCTTGCCTTGCAATGGCTTGTCTCCTTTCTCCAAGGTCGGGGACAAAGGGTGGCGCTAGGAAAACAGCAATCCTGGAGGCACCTGCTTGAGTGCGGAGTGCCAAGAGGCAGTGCTTTCCCCGATGCTTGTTAACATCTATATGCGCCCCCTTGCCCAGATTGCCCGGAGGTTTGGGCCGGGGTGTCACCAGTATGCTGATGACACCCAGCTCTATTTGATGTTGGAGGGGCAGTCGGGCTCCAGACCGGAAGATCTGGACCAGGCATTGCACGCTGTGGTTTGTTGCCTCAGGCTGAGTCAACTCAAGCTAAATCCAGC
This sequence comes from Lepidodactylus listeri, assembly GCA_029233225.1. NCBI lineage: Eukaryota > Metazoa > Chordata > Lepidosauria > Squamata > Gekkonidae > Lepidodactylus > Lepidodactylus listeri. Next base: position 2,428,902 of record JARCFY010000013.1, on the reverse strand, counting down.
AAAGACGGAGGTCCTGTGCCTGAATCGGGGCAGTTTGGGGTTGGGGCTCCCACTCCCGGCCTTCGATGGGGCACCGTTGGTGCCTGCATGGGTGGTTAGTAGTCTGGGAGTGCTCCTGGAATCCTCCTTGGCAATGGAGGCCCAGGTAGCAGCCACTGCTAAGTCAGCCTTTTACCATCTTCGGCTGGTTCGGCAGTTGGCCCCCTTCCACAATTGCGACGACGTAGCTACAGTGATCCATGCGATGGTCACCGCAAGGCTAGACTATTGTAACACTCTCTACACGGGGCTGCCCTTGTTGCAAATCTGGAGGCTGCAGCTGGTGCAGAATGCCGCAGCTAGGCTACTGATGGGTCTCCCTAGACGGGAGCACAACCGGCCAGCGCTGAAGGCACAGCACTGCCTACCAATAGCACACCAAATTCGCTTCAAGGTGCTATTTAAAGCCCTATATGGCCAGGGTCCGGCATACCTGAGGGACCACCTTTCCCCATAAGTACCCCAGAGAGCACTATGGTCAGTTTCGCAATACCGACTGACCATCCCAGTCCCAAAAGAGGCCAGGCTTTCTGTCACCAGGGCCAGGGCCTTTTCAGTGGTGTCTCCAGCCTGGTGGAATAAATAAATATGGAGCACGGAGACTGAAAAATATACCTGGTTCAAACAGAAAAGAATAAACATGAGGGCGTGAACAAACATGTGGGGACTGCTGGCGATGGATGGGGTGCACCTTACAAAGACTTGCGAACCTGATCAGGAGGGCTTTAAACTGAAGCCACTGGGGGGGGGGGAAGAAGGATGTTGAGTGGCATCCCCAACACTAAGTTCAAGAAAGGGAGGGACCAGAGAATAAATGAACGGGAGAGAGGCAAGGTCAGTAATTTTCAGGTAAATTCAAAGGGACCTATGGTAGGATAGGATGTCTGTAATCTTAGATGTCTTTATACTAATGCACAGAGTATGGGAAATAAACAGGATGAACTTCAAATATTGGAAAGTAAGTATGATCCTATAGGTATCACTGAGTCTTGGTGGGATGAGTCTCATATATGGAGCATGGCGATTGAAGGATATACCCTGTTCAAACGGAACAGAATAAACAGAAAAGGAGGCGGGGTGGCACTATATGTCAAGAATGACTACACTGGCACTGGAATTCAGGATTTTGAGAGTTGCCCTGCTGAAAGTGTGTGGGAAAGGATACAGCAAGGGGGAAAAGAGGGGGATATTGTTATGGGGGTATACTACAGACCTCCAAACCAACTGGAGGAACTGGAGCTTGCTAAACTTTCATGGAGACAGGATGTAGTGGTTATGGGAGATTTCAACTATCCAGATATTTCCTGGAAATCTAACTCTGCTAGACATGGGGCATCTCACAGATTCTTGAATACTCTTGCAGACAATTCCATATCTCAGAAGGTGGGGGTGGGAACCAGAGGATCTGCTATCCCGGATTTAATCCTGACCAACAGGGAAGAACTGATTGATGAAGTGAACGTTGTGGATCCTTGGGAAATAGTGATCCTGTCATACTGTGATTGATTTGAATGACTATTTTGCCAACTGCTTTAGGCGTCTCCCAGCTGTGAATCCAACCTGGAATTAATGCCCATTTATGAGCTCATCAATGGCCAAAGGAAAGGGGCGTACCTGCCACGGCTGCACCCTCGGAAGCACAGACCTGCCTCCCATCCGCAGGGCCGACGCCACGGATCTGGAGGAGTAGGCAGACTTCAGGGCATGGGCCACGGCCCGGACACTGTTGTAAATGTTGTAGCTGTCTAGGGAAAGGCCCCCTTGAATGGTGTCCCGGGGCAGAGACTCCAGCCTCTCCTTCTCTCTGCATCTAGTCTGGCCTTTCACGGACATCACAGGCTTTAAATAAGAACAATCAAATGCTTTTGCCACTAATTGTACTGCATCAATGAAAAATACATCAAAATCATCTATTTTTGTCCTTTTGTTAGAATGGAATAAAAAGGAAAAGAAGCCATGGACCAACCGTGGGGACAAAACTCTGGCCGACAAGGTCGAAGAGAGGTCCCACAAAGCTGTTGTGATCCAGACTTTCCCCACAATGGGTTTTGCTGCAAAGAGTTCAGTATACATTTGGACAAGCCCTATTGTACCATAAAAGAAGCGAATCTCCCCATAATAAACATACACGTTGACTTCTCTGTGCAAACAAAGCTCTTTGTAGGGGAACTTCACTCTTTCTATCTTCAGGACTGGGATGTTCAGTGAGAAGCCGACACAAATGTGATTCCTGAGGAGCAGGGATGGAAATGTCTGAAGGAAGTGTTCTCCAGCATCAGTCTCTGGAGCAAGGAGGCCGACCCACGTCCACTTGAAGTGCAGAAGCAACTGGACAATGCCCTGGGATTGGCCATCTGCTTTTGGCACCGTCCAGTAGGAAAAGGGGAATTCAGTCTGCTCATTCAGAAGGTGAGAGGCAAAACCGTAGCTGACCTGGGAGGAAAAGCAGAGATGGGTGCTTCCTTTGGTTGTCAGATCAAAACTTCCATGTGTGCGTGTAGTTTTGGGGGCGCAGTGTTCCTCTGTGAACTTAGCACACCTGCCCCACTTGTACAGCCCGAGACAATGAGCCCCAGGCCACCAGAGTTAGGGAAGGAGGGCAGGGATTTGTGTCTCCATGGCAGAATCCCTGCAGAAGCTCCCAGGTTCAGCCCCCAGCAGACGCTGGAGAAGACCTTTCTGTGCCTGAGACCCCGGAGAGTGCCTGCCAGTCAGAGGGGGCAGTGCCAAGCTCGGGGGACCAGGGTTTAACGGTACATGGTTTCGCCACACAACTGCAAAATCATCCAAACCCTTTCAAACAATCAGGGAATGAATCACATTGGCCAAATTAATAGTTTCTCTGAGGTGGAGCTCTGAATGTGGATGGACTGAGGTCTGGTTGCCTGTAATCCCTGTATCAAATCCTCTCTCTGCTGAGAGGGGACACACAGCACGGCTGGCTCCGGTTCAAGGGTGCAAGTCCCTTGAGATTTGTAGACGGAAGATCTAGAGAGGCATGCAGAACTGCAGGCTCACAGGCAACTCTCCCACCAACAAGATGCCCGGGGGGGGGGGGGAGTGCATTCACAGAGGTCCAAGGTCCACAGTACCCAACCTGCAAAGTGCCAACATTGAATGGAGCACCTTCACTTACCATTTGCATTCTCTTTGGAACTCAAATCTGCAAGCAACTTAATGGTCATCTTCAACCCAACAGTTTTTTTAAACTCTATAATTTCTCTTGCCCTTGTTTAAGTGTAGAGCAGCTATTTATGGCTCTGAGGAGGGAAAGGAGCTACACCTGGAGGTGAGTTGCACTACAGAGAAATCCCCCTCCACCATCCTGGACTCTGCCTGGCCAGCGCTCTCCCACAGGTACACCACAAAGGGAACAAACCATCCTCCCTTTGTGGCAGAACCACAAGGTTAGTGGAAAGTGGGATCCCGGTATGCCCCACTGGTGAGACCTCAAAGGCAAGTAACATATCGTGCGCTCCCTTTTTTAAAACATTCCCAGTATTTGGGCTCTGACTCAAATGACAGGGATGAAATCAACGATTTGTACAGAACTGTGAGCAGCTCAAGTTCAGCAGCATCCAGATTTACTGCTTGTCCTCTCGTCCGAATCTGCTGGCTAGACTGTTGTGGTCACCCTGCTGGAAATGCTGCTTTGTGTGGGGAGGATGTGGCAGGAAGACCAAGGGGTCCTGACATGTAGCTGCCCATTGCGACTAGTGTGTTTCCAGGGAGTTGCAGGCCCTTGAGGAGAGGGACTGCATTCCTGGCCTGCCCCACACTCAGTGGGTGTTTTTGGCCTCATGTCACAAACCTGTGGCTGACCCACCGAGAGGGCAGAACAAAAGGAGTGTGTGTGTGCGTGTGTGTGTGTGTACCAGCAGCCGGAGGAAAATCTTCCCAACCATTTCCCAGTTTCTTCAAAACCAACATTTCCCTTTGCCCGTCCTTTCTGATACCCAGGGCCACTTCTCCCTCTGGGCTGGGGCAGCTGCATCAAACAAAGGTACCTGGGGGGGTCCCTCCTTTCCTCCCCTCCTCCCTTCGTACCTGTGGGGTTTTGTAGAGTTTCAGCACATTGGCAATCTGGCCAGAGATTTCAGGCTCGGCTCCTTCGAGAACTGCTAGCAAGTTGGTCTGCTGCCTCCCGCAATGGTAGTTGGGAACGTCTGATGGCCCCATTGATGCCAGGTCGACCAGGGCCTCCGAGGCCATTCTGGCATCGTAATAGTCCTCATGGGTGCTGTAGCCCAGCGTGCGGTTGGGCCAGACCTGGGAATGCCCATTGATCTCCTGAATGGCAGACAGGAAAGACAGGACACTCCAGTATGCTGGCACACCTTTCCTGCAAAAACAGTGGGTGTGTATTACACAGCCATCTTCTATTCAACAGTGAAACCATGCTGAATTCCTGCCTCTTTCACTCTCTAGGCCTTTCCAGGCCATACCCACCTCTGCCTTTTATCCGTAGAACTCTCCTCATCCGTCCTCACATCCAGAGCCAGTGGGACAAAAGCAAAGACCCCCATACTGGGGTGGGCGAGGGCAGAGCCATGTCACAAAGCATGCAGAAGCACTTGGGAATTAAGCCAGCCAATATGCCCGCTCCTGCAGTGAAGGGGATAATCTACAAATCAGGGGTGGTTTCTTTTGGTATTGGCCACATGCTGCTATTGGGGGGAAATGGGCAGTATGGTGTGGGATACTGTTCAAAAGCTTGCGGTGGATCTGTGTTCTTCACAGCCTCAAAGTGAAAGAAGGAATAAAATACAAACACCAAAGTGTTAAAAATGGTTGCTGCCGTTATAACTGTGGACAACTCTGTCCTCTGCAGCACTGGCAGGGATGACAAGCTGGACCCCCGAAGGTAGGGTTGCCAAGTCTTCGGAACTCACCGGCGGGGGGGAGTCCTCCTCTGTCCGGGAGTTCCTCCTGGTCCGCACGCTTTGCATGCGCGCCCAGCGATGTCACCGGAAGTGACGTCAGCACGTTGGGGGCGTTGCCAGGGCGACGCTATGGCAATCTCCGCAAAACTATAGAGTTTTGGGGCGATTGCCAGAGTGTCGCCCTGGCAACACCCCCAACGTTCTGACGTCACTTCCGGTGACGTCACTACGTCATTCTCGCTGGACGATGTCGGGGGTGGGATTCCCCCCGCCAGCCAAATGCTGGCCGGTGGATCGGGAACCTCTTTAGCGGGGGATCCCCCGCCCCCCGGGCTGACTTGGCAGCCCTGCCCGAAGGACCCTCTGCCTGGCTCTCACTTGTCCAGGGGCAATGTTTCCCAAAGGGCAGTCATGTTAGCCAGTCGCAGCCAAAACCTACAGGGGTCTTGTGGCAACTCCACAGCTGTGCAGTTTGTATTCTCTTGCACTTTTTTTTTTAATTAGTTTATTTATGAATTTTGTGTTTCACGAAATACCGTAAACATGTTTCAATATGCTAAACGAGGTGCACCCATTGACTTATAAACGGAGAAAGGTAAAATTACATACAATTCGTTTAAGCAAAAAGAAGAGTAAAATAACTATAACCCGATATTTACCCATACTATCAAAAAATTCTCTTATCAAGTATCAAATACAAAAAATAAGAAGTCAACCATATATATATATATATAAAACTAAACATTTCCTACTATTAATTGTCTTCTTAATATTTATTTACTTAATACTCCCCATCCAATTATAGAATTTGTTCCATGTCAGATCAAAATCTGATTCTTCTTTTCCTTTCAGAATAGACGTCAGTTTGTCCATCTCAGCTACTTCCAGCAGTTTTTAAACAAAATTATCTCTATTTGGGATTGTATCTAATTTCCAGTATTTAGCGAATATCAGTCTAGCTGCCGTAACACAATGTAAAATTAACATGGTATCAGTTTTAGAAAAAGTTGCTGGTATCATATTTAACAAAAATATTGATGCATCGAACGGTAGCGTACAATTAATAATATCTTGGATAATCTTGTGTATCATCTGCCAAAATTTACTGGATTTATGACATTTCCACCATAAATGAAAGAAGGAACCCGTGTTTTTTTTACATTTCCAGCAGTTTTTAGCTATGGCCGGTGAAAATTTAGAAAGTTTTTCGGGAGACAAGTGCCATTGATATATCATCTTATATAAATTTTCTTTGTAAGAAGAAGCTCTTTTATGTTTAAAAGTAAAAGAGTAAATTTGACCTCAATTCACAAAGTAGATAATTTTCTGGAGAAATACGGTAGGGAATTGAACTATCAGAGGGACTCAGAAAATGAATCTGAGGAAGAAATACAGGAAGAGGTACAAGAAGGGGAACTTAAAGAGGTTTTAAAAAAAGGTAAAAGTAAGAAAACTAGACTACAAATACCACCCGCAGTAACTACCAGGTTACAATTTAGGAAAGAGGGACAGAAAAATGTGCAAAATGGGCAGGGGGAAAATTAATCTGATCTCGGTGAATGTAAATGGTTTAAATATTCCGCAGAAAAGGAAGAAGTTTTTTTTGCAACTACAAAAATTGAATTTGGATGTTGTTTGCCTGCAGGAGACGCATATTAGATGTCAAGACGAAAAATTGATGGAATGTATGAAATTAGGGATTGCTTTTGCGGGAACGGATAAAAATTAAAAAAAAGAGGGGTGGTGACTTATGTCAAGCCGTATCTCCATCCGGAGCTTATTTATAAGTCCGACGACGGTAGAATTGTGAAGTTTAAAATATACAAACAAGATAAGGTAACTCTCGTAGTTAATATATATGCACCAAATCAGAAACAGGAAGCTTTCTTTGAATTCTTATGCGAAAAACTTGGCAATATTCCAATTGAAGAGATATGTATTATTGGTGATTTCAACGTGGTGGTGGGCAGTTATGTTGACAGGGAGAGTCCCCGTTTAAAAAGGAAAAGCGGAAATGAATTGCCACAATCATTTTTAGGTCTAATAGATGAATTTAAAGTTATTGATGCATGGCGAATTAGAAATCCGGAAAAGAAGGATTTTACTTTTTTTTCAAAAAAATATAAATCATGGTCCAGGCTAGATATGGCCTGGATCACGGCAAAAATGTTAACTGAAATTGTGGATGTGGAGATATTACCTGCAACATTTGCAGATCACAACCCCCTTTTACTAACCATTCAAGAGATCCCTAGAAAGACTAGATGGACGATGAAAACATGGCAGTTAAAAAATGGGAAATTTGTGCTGGAATGTAAAAAAGAATTTACCGATTTTTTCTCTCGAAATATTATACCTGAAACCAATATAGATATAGTCTGGGATGCCTTTAAGGCGTTTGTTAGGGGTAAGTTTATTAGTCATGAAATTGCTCTTCGGAAACAAGGGAAGCTTGAACACCAGAAAATGGTAGAGGCAATTCGTAAAGATGAAAATCGGTTGAAGAAAGACCCTACACGGGAAGAATATATCTATAATTTGAGGAAATCGCAACATGCTCTCAGTTGTTTACTAACTAAATCCTTCGCTAGGAAAATTATGTATGCTAGGCAACAATTTTTTGAGAATGCTAACAAGCCATCTAGATGGCTCTCATATGACTTAAAAAAGATAAATCTGACAGATATATTAAGACCTTAGAAGATGACAATAATAAAGAACAAGGTGCAAATGTAGAAATAAAAAAGATTATAGAGAACTTCTATAAAAAATTATATAAGCAGAGCTTTCAAGATCCTCAAGAAATTAGTGAATATCTAGAGAAGTCTGTGAGTACCAAATTTACTCTGGAACAGCAGGAAATACTTAATGATCCGGTAACGTTGAATGAATTAAAAGAAGCCATTAAGAAATTAAAAGGGAAAAAAGCGCCGGGACCTGATGGTATCCCGGCAGAGTTTTACCAAGTATTTCAAGAACAGCTCATTTCTCCTATGTTATTAGTATTATGCAATATATATGTAGAGGAAAGAATTCCAGAATCATGGGAAGAGGCCTTAATTACACTTATTCACAAGAAAGATACTAGTCCCACAGAAATAAGGAACTATAGACCCATTTCTCTTTTAAATGTGGACTATAAAATTTACGCAAATATTTTGGCCTATAGATTTAAAAAAGTTCTGGTGCAGGTAATGCAAAAAGATCAAACTGGCTTTCTCCCTGGTAGACAACTACGACACAACGTCCGAATCATTTTAGATGCTTTGGAGTTTTATGAAAATAATCCAGACAAACAAGCGGCTTTCCTTTTTATCGATGCCAAAAAGGCATTTGATAATGTAAGTTGGAGCTTTCTTTTGGCTTTGCTGAAACGCTGGGACTGTGGGTCGACGTTTTTTTCTATGGTTAAACCAATTTATGATAGACAGGAGGCCAGGGTTAGATTTAATGGTGACACGACAAATAGCTTTCCTATCCAAAAAGGTACGCGGCAGGGCTGTCCCCTATCACCGTTATTATTTATATTTGTTTTAGAAACACTGATAGTAAACGTGAGAGACAACCCTTTGGTTAAAGGCTTAAATGCTAAAGGTGAGCAGTTTAAGGTACAAGCATATGCGGACGATTTGGTGTTTATTTTAGAGGACCCGTTAGACTCTATGGATTCCCTACTTTTGATACTAAGAGATTTTGGTTCGGTGATGGGATTTAAGATAAACGTCAAAAAATCCCAACTGTTTACGAAAAATTGTACAAAGGAAACGCAAGATCAACTAAACCAAAAGACAGGCTTTGAGATTTGCAATAAAGTAAAATATTTAAGGATTAGGTTAACAAATAGGTGGACTTCTTTATTTAAGGATAACTATAGAGTTATGTTACTAAAAATTAAACAAGATCTGGAAAGTTGGAAGAAATTACAATTATCTTTGTTAGGCAGGATTGCAGCAATTAAGATGTGTATCCTTCCTCGCCTAATTTTTATGTTCCAAACTATCCCCATTTTGAAAAATAAGTCTTTTTTTGATGATCTTGACAAAGTGACGGCGGATTTTATTTGGCTCTCCAAAAAAGCAAGAATTAGATGCTTAGACCTGCAGGACAGACCTGAAAGGGGAGGAATGGGATTACCAGACTGGCAACTTTATTACAAAGCTGCAGTTTTTGTTTGGTTAAAGGATTGGGCCACCCTAGAAAATCCACGACTTTTGAAACTTGAGGGTTACGACCTACAAATGGGTTGGCACGCCTTTCTATGGTACTCTCAAGATAGGGCGTATTTTAAACATCATTTGGTGAGAGCCGCACTTTTTAAAACCTGGCTAAGCGTTAGACATATTTTATATCAGGAAATCCCCTATTGGGTTTCCCCCCTTGAAGCCTTTATAAAACCTTCATTATTCACCGTAGAAAAGAAAATCGATTATGCTCAATTACTAGATAGAGACCTAAAGTTGAAACCCTTTGAGGTATTGGAAAAAGCTAATGTTAAGCTTACTTGGTGGGAAAGGATTCAACTAACATCGAGATTCAAAAAGGACCAAATCATAGGCTTCCTTAAAGAACCAAATGACTTTGATAAACTTTGGCTAAACTCAGAGGTTAAAACTATAAAAAAATTATATAGATTTTTTTTGGAAGAAAAAATGCAAGGAGAATTGGTTAAACCCGTGATGATTACATGGGCAAAATGTTTAGGCCACAATATAGATATTGAAAGTTGGTTAAAGGTCTGGAAAAACAATATGAATGTATTCTCTTGCACTTTGGTGGACTAGCGTCCATTCGTTAAGCTTTAAAGGTGTCATTTTATTTGGCTGCAAAGGAGAAGTCTTCAGCATCTGGGGCTCCACTATGGGCCAGAAGCAGATTCCTTGGGGGAGGAACAGAACATCTGTGCTCCGAGGAGCCCCATCCTTATATATGTTTCTGCTTTGCTGTAGTCAAGGTTTCCTTGGATCATTTCAAATCATTCCCACAAACTCTCATTTCTCCCAGCTGCAAAGCAGGGTCTCGCCTTCCTTTCTCAAGAAAGAGCCGCCGGGTCTCTTCCAAGGTGCGCAATCCCCTGTCCTGTTGCAAAGAAAATGCCGGGGGATCTAGTTTCGATACTTTGGCGGAGGTTATTTTAGAATCAACCGCTTTAAAAGGAGAGTAGACAGATTCATGGAGGATAACTGTCAATGGCTACTAGCCATGGTGACTGAGGGGGAACCTCCACTTTCAGAGAGGCACCAAGCCTCTGAAGCCCAGGGCCAGGAGGCAGCATCAGGGGAAGGCCTCGGTCTCTTCTATGCCCTGTTGTTGGCCCTCCAGAGGAACTGGCTGGCCACTGTGGGAGATCCAACAACAAGGCACAGACCGTACCCAATGTTGCCTTCTGACTCTCAGATTCAGAAGTTTAGTGCCTCTGAATGTGGAGGTTCCCTTTAGTTACCATGGCTAGTAGCCACTGATAGACCTATCCTTCATGACTCTGCCTAATCAGGGGAAGGCCTTGGCCTCTGTGCCCTGTTGTTGGTTCTCGAGGGGAACTGTGTTGCTACCATGTGAGACCGGATGCTGGACTGGACGGACCCTCACTGGGCTGATCCAGCAGGGCTCTTCCGATATTTTTATGTGGGCTGGGGAAGCTAAAGCTGATCATCTCCTCCGGCGTTCCATAGTTTAACAGCCCTACAATCGTGCACCACAAAGGACTGCCTGGGGAGGAGGTGCATTCTCCCTTCCCACATTAAAATGGTCAAAATGTAGAATTTGCTGCCAGAGGAGGTAGTGAGGGCCACTGGCACAGACGTCTTTGAAAGGGGATTAGGCAGAGTCAGGGAGGAGAGGTCCATCAATGGCTATTAGCCGCTGTAACTAAAGGGAAACCTCCAAGTTCAAACTAAAGGGAAACCTCCAAGCACTAAACCTCTGAATCCCAGAGCCAGAAGGCAACATCAGGGGAAGGTCTATGCCTCGTTGCTGGATCTCCAGAGGAACTGGTTGGTCACTGCCTCAGACAGTATGTTGGACTAGATGGTCCCTCACTGGTCTGACCCAGCAGGGCTCTTCTCATGTTCTTATACTGGTGTAGTGGTTAAGTGCGCAGACTCTAAGCTGGGAGATCCGGGTTTGATTCCCCACTCCTCCACTTGCACCTGGCTGGATGACGTTGGGCAAGCCATAGCTCTGTACCAGCTGTTCTCTCAAGGACAGCTTGGGAAAGAGCTCTCTCAGCCCCACCTACCTCACAGGGTGTCTGTTGTGGGGAGGGGAAGGGAAAGGAGTTTGTAAGCCGCTCTGAGACTCCAAGTGAGTGAAGGGCGGGGTATAAATCCAATCTCTTCTTCTTCTTCTTATATTCACATTGTTCCAGGTGGTTTCTCTGCCCAGGCTGTGCCAAACTCATTTGGATTGCATCAGCCTGTCCTGAGAAGGTTCCCAAAGCAAAGGAACCAGAACAACAGTTCCCTTCAGAACCAGCTGTTGTGGACTTCCGGCAAGACTTGCGAGCATGGCGGACGTGCTCCTCCACATCTGCGGGGAGCGCGATCCGTACCCGGCGGGAAGAAGGGGCTCTGGACTGGTGCCGAGCCCCCAGAGACCCCAGTGAGGGGGCTCTGCCTGGGGTGGCCCGAAGGGGATCTCTCCCTACGGTGGCGACCGAGGGGTAGAGATCCCTTTTCATCACCCCCATAGGTTCCCCCGCCGTGGGAGCCGTATGGCTGAAAGCGCAAATCCGAGAAGCAGCAGAGAGTGCGAAGGAATGAGGCTGGGACTGACAGTTACGCATGGAGAAAACGTGAGTCTGAAGTAAGAAAAGCAGAACACAACGGGAAGACGGCGGGAGGAGTGAAACCCACCCACCCCTCTCCGGGACTAGCGTACTTACGAGACTCTTTACGTGGCGTTACTGCAGGAATAAAAGCCCATCCGCCTTGCTAGATGGCAGCATCGCTCACTTGGAGATATAAACTTTAGAAGGACATAAGTGCTGTTTGAAAATTTGCTCCTTTCGTTCATCTTATCTATCTATAAACAAAGAGCGTAGTCTCAACAATGACGGGGAAACCGAAACCTTCCCCCAAACTAGGAAGTACAGCTCCGAGTTCAAAGGTTGATACCACGGAGATGAGTGCGGTGTTCTCCTCGTTATTGCGACCTCTAGTGGACCAAATGACAGCTCTCAACGTTAAAATGGACAAAATGCAGCTAGAACTAAAAGAGTCGAATAAATCCACAGAGAAGCTGCAGCGAGAACTTCTGGAAGTAAAAACTTCAGTAAAAAACCAAGACGCAAGACTACAAAAGGCAGAGAAGGAAAAGGCCTTCCACCACGATCAGCTTTTGAAATTACAAATGGATAGATCGAATTTTTTCCTAAGACTTCAGAATGTGCCAGAAAACACAGGAGAAGACCTTAAAAATTTGCTAAGTGAAGCACTTGAACCAGTGACAGGCATGAAAGCAGCGGATATAAAAAGTGATATGGATATGGTTTACAGAACCTATCCAGATTACACTAAAAAGAAAAGCCTGCCTGGTGAAATTATGATAAGGTTCTCCAAAAAATCTACAAGAGACGTGGTGCTTAGGACCACAAACAAAGCAGCTCTGAAGATCCTGGGAGAAGAAGTAAAAGTGATGAAGGATATCCCATTTGAAATAAGGAAAAGAAGGAAAGCCTATGGAAAATTAACATCTGTCAGAAACTGCTGATTCAGACATAGTAATCTCTATTCTTACAGTTGTAACTTCCACTTTTGAATGCTGTTCTATTGTAAGCTATTGCCAATTATGTATTCTCATTTTATGGTTGTAACTGCTATGCTGAAGTGCTTAACCAGGCCTGGAGTTTGTAACAGCTAAAGCGGGAGGGTGACACCTGCATGGTATGGGAACAAAGGGCCTCTCACACTACGGCCTCCGCATTCCATCTGCCCCGGCTGGGACTTCAAGGGAGGATGCGTCTCATCTCTTATCACATGCAAAAGCCTTGAGGCCATTGATTGTTATGTGAACTGGTAACATCTGAGGGGTCTGGTTTGGGAAGGGAATTTACAGCTTGACACCTCACTTTCTTTCCTGTGAGAACCAAACGGTCAGGATCCCGTTTTGCCCGCCAATTTTCCCCTATAGTGATTGGCTACCTATGGGTAATTCAAACTCCTTGGAATGGTATAATAGACCTGCCTGTATTATCTGTCTCATCTCTGACAATAATCCAAGAAGCTGTACTAATGTAGAGATTGGAAATAAAGAACTCTGGTTTACCAACCAAGATCTGATCCTTGACTACTTTGCGCAGAACTCTCACAGAAGATACACCCACCACCCCGGTGGACCAGGGGAACGGTGGTGGAGGCGGCGGAGGGGAGCCCGAAGTACCGGTGACTACGATTCAGGGGGCTCACTACATCCCGCGCCTACCTCCTCTTCAGAGCGTGACCCCGAAGTACGCCTGGAGCCAGTTCGGTCATGGGACCGTGGACTCCTGGGTGCACGACTGGAAAGGGGCACGGGTTTCGTTCCCGGGCGATCATCTCGACCGAGGGAGCCGAGCTACCTGGGAGAAGACCGCGAGCCGATCTACGGAGGAGATCCGCGTCGCCCGTCCATGGAAGGAGAGAGGACCGGCCCGTATGGGCCCGATCCGTACCGGGAAGACCAAATGCAATCCCTAGACCGGATGATGGGAGATTTGAGATTCCAGCTTACCACCGAACTATGAGAGTTGGCCCTCGATCTCCAGTGCCAGTTCAGGGACGCCATGAGGGCCATGCAAGAGGCTCTTCCAGGCCCCGCAACAGGGGTCCAGCAGCTGCCGGCGACTCCCGGGGGAGTTCCGGCTCAGCCGCAGGTGCCAGCGCAGCCGCGGCCGCCGCAGGTTCCGCCAGTCGTCCCTCCACAGGTGCCCGGTCCCGTCCCCGCGCCGGCCCCAGCGCCGGCAGGGCCGATCGTTCGCCTGGCCCCCGCCGACCCATTGACGGCTACTTTCGATGGGGACCCCGAGAAGCTGCGCTTTTTCCTGCTGGAGATCGAGCGGTTCCTGGACAGCTGGGGCCACCTCTACCCCACCGATAGGGAGCAGATTGGCTACATAGGGTCCAAGCTGAAGGACACCGCCAGCGATTGGTATGTGAGCCTGCACGATGCCCCCGGCCCTGAGCTACGTTCGCTGAACAACTTTATGTGGGGTCTCCGACACCAGTACGAGGACCCCCTGGGGGAAGAGAAAGCCCGGAACCAACTGCGGAAGCTGTCCCAGGGGAGGTCCACGGTGAGGGACTACACCGACAAGTTCCGGCGCATCGCCGCCAAGATCCGCGGCTGGCCCCAAGACCTTTTCATGGAAAAATACCGCGAGGGTCTCAACCCAGAAATATACGAAACCGTCCTGCTAGGGGGTCGACCGGGAACGCTGGCCACCTGGATGAGGGCAGCCGCAGACGTGGAAGAAAGATTCACCCTCATCAAGATGGGGACGTCAGCTACAGCCGCCAGCAAAGCCGTACCGAGAGCGAAGCCAAAGCCCAGTGTGCAAGACATCCGAGATGCCCGCTTCAGGCAAGGGTTGTGCATGAAATGCGGGGAGAGTGGCCACTTCGCCTCAGCGTGCCCCAGGGGAGGAGGGAAGGGCCCGAAGACCTCTACTCCGGTGGCCGGGAGCACTCCTAGCAGGGGGAAAACCCCATTCAAACCCCAGGCGCTGCAACTGGAAGGTGCCACGAGCGAGCAAGGGGAGCTGGAGCTGATGGAAACGCAGATGTCGGGAAACTCCAACGGCCTGCAGTGAGCGGCGCAGAACTGCAGGTCCCCTGCCAAGAAGCGCCATCTCCGGTGAGCATCCCTGGCCCCCTATTATATATGGTAGTGACTGTAATGACCCCGGGGACGGGCACTCACATGCGGGTCCGTGCCCTAATTGACTCTGGGTGTGCTCGGGACTTAATTAGCCCTTTGGTAGTGGAAGGGTTGGGACCGAAAGTCACCCCGCTGGCCGAGCCCCTAAAATTCACGCAAATGGATGGTTCAGAGATGAAAGAAGAGTGTGTAGCTGAAACTGAGGGCTTGATTTTGGGGACGGGGGAGCATTGGGAGAAGCGAGCTTTTGTCATCACCCCAAATGCCCAATTCCCCATGGTGCTGGGGAGCCCCTGGCTGAGCTCGCACGACCCCTACATCAAATGGAGTGAAGGGAAGATCTCCTGGGTGGACGACAGGTGCCTGACGCACAAATGGGACTCTGAGTGGGGATCGGGACCACCAAATCCCCCTCGACCGGCTGCCCTCGCCCTCGCCCCCTCCACGGTCCCCCGGGAGTATAGAGACCTGATGGAAGTTTTCAGTGAGACCGAGGCGGACGAGCTGCCCCCTCACAGACTGTCAGATTGTGCCATAGAGCTGATTCCTGGCGAGAAACTCCCCAAAGGAAAGCTTTACTCCATGAGCCCTCTAGAGCGGGAGGAACTACGAAAGTTTTTAGACAAGAACTTGGAGCGCGGTTTCATCCGCCCTGCTAAATCCCCCTTCGCCGCCCCTGTTTTGTTCCGGAAAAAGAAAGACGGGGGACTGCGCTTGTGCACGGACTACAGGGGACTGAATGCGGTCTCCACTTCTAACGCCTACCCCCTCCCCTTGATAAAAGACTTGCTAACTGAAGCGGCCAAAGGAAAAGTGTTCACTAAGCTGGATCTCCGGGATGCTTATTTCCGGGTGCGCATAAGGGAGGGGGATGAATCCAAGACCGCTTTCAACACTCCATTGGGACAGTTTGAATACCTCGTGATGCCGTTCGGTTTGAGTGGCGCTCCTGGGGTCTTTATGAGCTTGATTAATGAAGTGTTGCACAAGCATTTATTCAAGGGGGTGTTATGTTACATAGATGATATCTTGATCTACTCTGCTGATAAGAAAGAGCACGTGAAATTAGTCCGGGAAGTCCTTTCCACCCTGTTAAAAAACCAACTGTATGTCAAACTGTCTAAGTGCGAGTTCCACCGCGAGTCGGTAGACTTCCTAGGGTATCGCATTTCGCAGAGGGGTTTAGAGATGGACCCGGCAAAAGTGGAGGCGGTGGTCCAATGGGAAGCCCCCCGAACGAGAAAGCAGTTGCAGAGTCTTTTGGGATTTTGTAATTTCTATCGAACCTTCATAAAGGACTTTGCCACGGTTACCCTTCCCCTGACAGATTTGCTAAAGACCAAGGGGAGGGGTTCGGAAGCCGGGAAGCCCGGGGAGAGAATTGCCTGGAATGGGGAGTGCCAGAGGGTGTTCGAGACTTTGAAAACCCTTTTTACTTCTGAGCCCATTTTGGCTCACCCAGACGAGACCAAAGAGTTCATAGTCCATGTAGACGCGTCCGATGTGGCAATGGGGGGGCCGTTTTGCAGAAGGGAGCAGATGGGAAACTACACCCCCTTGCGTATATTTCCAAAAAGTTTAATGAAACGGAAAGGAATTGGTCAGTTTGGGACAAAGAAGCCGCGGCTATCCGGCTGGCCCTCACTACGTGGCGGCATTGGCTAGAGGGGGCGCAAACACCGTTTGAAATTTGGACTGATCATAAAAACCTGGAAGCATTGCGCACTCAGAGATCGCTGAATGCGAAACAACTTCGGTGGGCTGATTTCTTCTCAAAATTTAATTTTGTGTTAAAACACTTCCCTGGAAAGGCCAACTCATTAGCAGACACGCTCTCCCGGTTGCCCCAACATGAAAGCCTAAAAGAAGAGGTGTTCGACTCCATGTTCTCCCCCCAGCAGCTGGGAGGGGCGGTAACCACCAGAAGCCAGAGCAAACGAATTCAAGTAGAAGCCGAGGCGTGTGAGTGGGGGGGGGGGATTATTCACCCGAAGAGATCGAGGAACTAGAGACAGTGACTGAGTGTTCTCTGGGTGAAAATCGGTGTTGGTACCATGGAGATAAATTGGTACCGCAAAATAAGCAAAAGGACATTTTATTAGCCTGTCATTCCTCCAAACTGGCTGGGCACTTTGGGTTTCTAAAAACGCTTAACCTAATTCAACGTCAGTTTTGGTGGCCGCGCATGCGCCGGGATGTTTCAGACTTTGTCTCGGCTTGCCAGACCTGCTTGATGTGCAAAAAAAGGGGAGGAAAGGTCCCGGGACTCCTGCATCCCCTGCCTACTCCTTCTCGCCCTTGGGAGGCGATAGCTATGGACTTCATAACTAACCTGCCGCCCTCGAAGGGGGAAACGGTAATTTGGGTGGTGGTAGACACGTTCTCGAAGCAAGCCCATTTCACCCCTTTCAAGCAACTACCGACGGCCAAGGGGATGGCCAAAGCATTTTTCAACCAGGTGATAAAATTACACGCTTTTCCTAAACGGGTGGTATCCGACAGGGGCAGTCAATTCGTTGCCAACTTCTGGCGGGAGCTTTTGAAACTGATGGACATAGAGCCAGCCCTAAGTTCGGGTTACCATCCAGAAACCGATGGACAGTCCGAACGAACTAATCAAATTCTGGAACAATTCTTAAGATGCTACACCAATTACCACCAGGATAATTGGGTGGACTTATTGCCGTTTGCAGAATATAGCTATAACAATGCAGTGCACTCTTCTACTGGCGTCTCCCCCTTCATGGCCGTGGGGGGCTTTGAGGGAAAGCCTTTGCCTACCATTGAAAATGTGTCCGATGCTTCCCCTACGGACTTCAAGAGTTGGTGGGCGACCTTACAAGAATCATGGCCACTAATAGCCAAGGCTTTAGACCAAGCGAAAGAGGACTACAAGAAATATGCGGATCGTGGCCGAGCTGAGGGTTGGGATCTCCAGCCTGGGGACTCTGTTTATCTATCCACAAAAAATATACATGGCTTGCAACCCAGCAGAAAATTGGGGTGGAAATATGTGGGACCCTATAAGGTGTTGCGAAAAATTTCAGATGTGTCTTTTGAATTAGAGCTGCCCAAGTCACTGAGTTCTGTGCACCCTGTTTTTCATTTCAGCTTACTAAAGAAGAATCCTGGGCCGAATGCATGGCATCCAGTTCCTCCAGTTCCTTCCCCACTGATGAAGGGGGGGGCACCACATTTCGAGATAACTGAGATTCTTGATTCTAGAATACGTAGGGGCCGCTTGTATTATCTAGTTAGATGGCTTGATTTTGGTCCTGAGCACAATGAGTGGATTCGTTCTGAACATGTGCATGCTCCTAAATTAATTAAAGCTTTCCATAAAAAGTCTCCTGACAAGCCCGGGGGAGGGTAATTATCGGGGGGCCAGTGTGTCAGAATCTGCTGATTCAGACATAGTAATCTCTATTCTTACAGTTGTAACTTCCACTTTTGAATGCTGTTCTATTGTAAGCTATTGCCAATTATGTATTCTCATTTTATGGTTGTAACTGCTATGCTGAAGTGCTTAACCAGGCCTGGAGTTTGTAACAGCTAAAGCGGGAGGGTGACACCTGCATGGTATGGGAACAAAGGGCCTCTCACACCACGGCCTCCGCATTCCATCTGCCCCGGCTGGGACTTCAAGGGAGGATGCATCTCATCTCTTATCACATGCAAAAGCCTTGAGGCCATTGATTGTTATGTGAACTGGTAACATCTGAGGGGTCTGGTTTGGGAAGGGAATTTACAGCTTGACACCTCACTTTCTTTCCTGTGAGAACCAAACGGTCAGGATCCCGTTTTGCCCGCCAATTTTCCCCTATAGTGATTGGCTACCTATGGGTAATTCAAACTCCTTGGAATGGTATAATAGACCTGCCTGTATTATCTGTCTCATCTCTGACAATAATCCGAGAAGCTGTACTAATGTAGAGATTGGAAATAAAGAACTCTGGTTTACCAACCAAGATCTGATCCTTGACTACTTTGCGCAGAACTCTCACAACATCTTGGCTCCAGTCTGAGTCTATCATCTATCGTTGGAATACTCCAGAAGGACTATGCTTCAGCATCAAAGATAAGAAGTATAAGATTGACTCTGTTCAACAAGCGAAAAAATTTCTGGAAAAAAGCAAAGAGCAGAAAACTGGGAGAGACTCAGATGGTTCACTGGCCTCGCAAGAAAGCATGTATGGATTTGATAGCTCAAAGAGTGAAGAAGAAGTGTCTGACTCGGAAAAGGGAGCTGCAGCTCCAAAAATAGTTGAGACTGTTAAGACAAGAAGAGGACGAAAGAAGAAATAGTGATTAAACTGTTTTATTAAGCATTGCACTTATGTATTATAAATGGTTTAATTAACCGTATTTCTCTAGGTGGGCGTGCCTGCCAAATAGTTTTTGATAACTTTTATAGTAGCAGTAACAAGTAATTGAAATTTATCCAAGGTTTTAAATGCTTCATAATTATTTTATGTAACAAGGTAGTATTAAGCAAATGATAAAGTACTCTCTGTATAAGGTATATGTAGCTTAGATTGTAGCGTTATAGTTGTAGTTATAGAGAAAAATCAATAAAAAAAAGAAAAAAAGAACCGGCTGTTGTGCAGGGGGCGGGGGGGGGGCAGGGGCAGTCCTCTGTGTGGCAGGTTCTGGGTAGCCAGGAAGGAGCTCCGTAGCCCCAGCATGTGTTTGTGTCAGAATCTGCTAATTCAGACAATATATTAGCCAGGCCTCCTCCCCTTAGTTTTCACGTATGCCTTTAGCTTTCCTATGTATCTGTCATGTATTGGAATTCTATGTAACCGTAATGTAATAATGCTTGTCCAGACCGGGAGGGTGACACCAATGATTTGCGAGAACAAGGAGGCCCCACATCCCTGCCTCCGCATTCCAGCTGCTCCGGCAGGAACTTCAAGGGAGGATGCCTCTCATCTCTTATCACATGCAAAAACCTTGAAGCCATTGATTGTTATGTGAACTGGTAACATCTGAGGGGTCTGGTTTGGGAGAGGAAATTTACTGCTTAACACCTCACTCTTTTCCTGTGAGAACCAAACGGTCAGGACACCTCTTTGCCCGCCAATTTTCCCTTAAGGGGATTGGCTACCTATGGGTAATTCAAACTCCTTGGAATGGTATAATAGACCTGCTTGTATAATTTGTCTCATCTCTGACAATAATCCGAGATGCTGTACTAATGTAGAGATTGGAAATAAAGAACTGTGGTTAACCAACCAAGATCTGATCCTTGACTACTTTGAGCAGAACTCTCACAGATTGTCAGAGATCCGTGACTGGGACTTAGCCGTTCCTGACCATGTCAGACGACGACACGGTCCCCATCCCTACACCCGAAGATGTTCCCGTTACCCCGACGGACCCGGGGAACGGTGGTGGAGGCGGCGGAGGGGCTCCCGACGTGCCGGTGACTACGAGTCAGGGGGCTCACTACCTACCGCGCCTACCTCCTCATCAGAGCGTGACCCCCAAGTACGCTTGGAGCCATTTCGGTCGTCGGACCATGGATTCGTGGGTGCACGACCGGAAAGGGGCACGGGTTTCGTTCCCTGGCGACCCGCTCGATCGCGGGAGGCCGAGCTACATGGGAGACGACTGCAAGCCGATCTACCGAGGAGAGCCGCGTCGCCCGCCTTTCGAAGGAGAGAGGACAGGTCCGTATGGGCCCGATCCGTACGGAGAGGAGCAGATGCCCCACTTGGACCAGATGATGGGAGAGCTACGGCTCCAACTCACCGCAGAACTACGAGAGTTGGCCCTCGATCTCCAGCACCAATTTCGCGACGCTATGAGGGTCGTGCAGGGAGCTCTCCCCGGTCAGGGGATAGGAGTTCAGCAACCGCCGGAGGCGCCTGGAGGGGCCCCGGTTCAGCCTCAGGTGCCCGCCCCACCGGGGCAGCCAGCCCTGCCGGTCGTTCCGCCTCCGGTGCCAGGTCCCGCCCCAGCACCGGCCCCGGCTCCGGTCGCCCCAGCCGCCCACCCAGCCCCCTCCGACCCGCTGACGACTACTTTCGATGGGGACCCAGAGAAGCTGCGTTTTTTCATGTTGGAGATCGAGAGGTTCCTGGACAGCTGGGGCCATCTCTATCCCACCGAGAGAGAACGGATTGGCTACATCGGGTCCAAGCTGAAAGACACCGCCAGCGATTGGTATGTGAGCCTGCACGATGCCCCAGGACCTGAGCTGCGTTCGTTGAACAACTTCATGTGGGCCCTTCGTCATCAATTTGAAGACCCACTGGGCGAGGAAAAGGCCCGGAATCAACTGAGGAAGCTGTTCCAGGGGAGATCGACAGTGCGGGACTACACAGACAAGTTCCGGCGCATCGCGGCTAAGATCCACGGCTGGCCAGAGGAGCTCTTCATGGAGAAGTACTGGGAGGGCCTTAACCCGGAGATCTACGAGACCGTGCTGCTGGGGGGCCGCCCGGGCACGTTGGCCACCTGGATGAGGGCCGCAACCGACATGGAAGAGAGATTTACCTTGATCAAGATGGGGTCCTCGGCCACGGCGGCCAGCAAAGCAGCCCCGAGAGCGAAACCACGGCCCAGCGTGCAAGACGTCCGAGATGCCCGGTTCCGGCAAGGGCTGTGCATGAAATGTGGGGAAAGTGGCCACTTCGCCTCAGCCTGCCCAAGAGGAGGGGGGAAAGGCCCGAAGACCTCGACACCGGTGGCGGGGAGCACCCCTAGCCGCGGGAAGACACCGATTAAACCCCGGGCGTTGCAGCTGGAGGGAGCTACAAACGAACAAGGGGAGCTGGAGCTGATGGAGACGCAGATGTCGGGAAACTCCAACGGCCTGCAGTGAGCGGCGCAGAACTGCAGGTCCCCCGCCAAGAAGCGCCATCTCCGGTGAGCATCCCTGGCCCCCTATTATATATGGTAGTGACTGTGGTGACCCCAGGATCGGGCACCCACATGAGGGTCCGTGCTTTAATTGACTCTGGGTGCGCTCGGGACTTAATTAGCCCGTTGGTAGTGGAGGGGTTGGGACCAAAGGTTACCCCGCTGGCGGAACCCCTAAAGTTTACTCAGATGGATGGGTCGGAGATGAAGGAAGAGTGCATAGCGGAAACCGAGAGACTGATTTTGGGGACGGGGGAACATTGGGAGCAGCGAGCTTTCGTCATTACCCCAAATGCCCAGTTCCCCATGGTGTTGGGAAGCCCCTGGCTCAGTTCGCACGACCCATTCATTAAATGGAGTGAAGGGAAGATCTCTTGGGTAGACGACCGCTGCCTCACGCACAAATGGGACTTGGAATGGGGTCCAGGACCACCGACCCCTCCTCCCCAACCCACCGCGCTTGCTCTTACTCCCACCCTGGTGCCCAAGGAGTATAGAGACTTGCTGGAGGTATTCAGCGAGATCAAGGCGGATGAGTTACCCCCCCATTGATTGTCGGACTGTGCCATCGAGCTACTCCCGGGGGAGAAACTCCCTAAGGGGAAACTTTATTCCATGAGCCCGTTAGAGCGAGAAGAGCTGCGAAAGTTCCTGGATAAAAACTTGGCGCGCGGCTTCATCCGACCAGCCAAGTCCCCTTTTGCCGCCCCTGTGTTATTCCGGAAGAAGAAAGACGGGGGTCTAAGACTGTGCACAGACTATAGGGGACTGAATGCCGTCTCCACTACTAACGCCTACCCCCTCCCTTTAATAAAGGACTTATTGACGGAAGCAGCTAAAGGGAAGGTGTTTACCAAACTGGATCTGCGTGATGCCTACTTCAGGGTGCGCATCAGGGAGGGGGATGAATCCAAGACTGCCTTTAACACACCCCTGGGACAATTTGAGTACCTAGTGATGCCGTTCGGCTTAAGTGGCGCGCCCGGGGTCTTTATGAGTTTGATCAATGAAGTGTTGCACAAGCACTTGTTTAAAGGGGTGTTATGTTACATAGATGATATCTTGATCTATTCTACTGATAAGAAAGAGCATGTGAAACTAGTCCGGGAAGTCCTCTCTACCTTGCTGCAAAACCAGCTCTATGTTAAGTTATCAAAGTGTGAGTTCCATCGTGAGTCAGTAGACTTCCTAGGCTATCGCATCTCTCAGAGGGGGCTGGAAATGGACCCAGCCAAAGTGGAGGCGGTGGTGCAATGGGAGGCTCCGCGAACGAGGAAACAATTGCAGAGCCTGTTAGGATTTTGTAACTTCTATCGAACCTTCATAAAAGACTTTGCCACGGTCACTCTCCCCCTAACGGACTTGCTGAAAACTAAGGGGAGGGGGCTCGATGCGGGAAAGCCAGGAGAGCGGATTGCCTGGAACGGGGAGTGTCAAAGGGCGTTCGAAACCCTAAAAGCTCTCTTTACTTCCGAGCCCATCTTAGCCCACCCCGATGAAACCAAAGAGTTTATAATCCACGTAGACGCGTCGGATGTAGCCATGGGGGGGGCCATATTACAAAGCGGGCTGGACGGGAAGTTACACCCCCTGGCTTACATCTCGAAAAAATTTAACGACACGGAGAGAAATTGGTCGGTTTGGGACAAGGAAGCGGCGGCTATTAGATTGGCGCTCACTACGTGGCGGCATTGGCTGGAGGGCGCGCAAGCCCCGTTCGAAATTTGGACTGATCATAAGAATCTGGAGGCGTTGCGCACACAGAGATCCCTCAATGCCAAACAACTGCGGTGGGCAGACTTTTTCTCCAAGTTTAATTTTGTACTTAAGCATTTCCCTGGGAAGGCCAACTCCTTGGCAGACGCACTGTCCAGATTGCCCCAACATGAGAGTGTAAAGGAAGAGGTGTTTGATTCCATGTTCTCCCCCCAGCAGTTGGGTGGGGCAGTAGTCACTCGGAGCCAAATCAAGAAAGCGCAGTTAGATATCGGGACTTGTGATTGGGGGGGGGATTATGCTCCTGAGGAAGTGGAAGAATTGGAGACTTTGGGGGAATGCTCAAAGAGAGAAGATCAGTGCTGGCTCCACGGAGACAAACTGGTGGTGCCACTGGCCAAACGTAAGGATATATTGTTGGCCTGCCACTCTTCTAAACTAGCAGGGCATTTTGGATTCCTAAAAACGCTTAATTTAATCCAGCGTCAATTCTGGTGGCCGCGCATGCGCCGAGACGTTTCCGATTTCGTCTCGGCTTGCCAAACTTGCTTGATGTGTAAAAAACGGGGGGGGGAAGGTTCCTGGACTGTTGCACCCTTTACCCACCCCTTCTCGCCCCTGGGAGGCCATAGCTATGGATTTTATCACTAATCTACCCCCCTCAAAAGGGAAGACAGTTATTTGGGTGGTGGTAGACACGTTTTCAAAGCAAGCTCATTTCACCCCTTTCAAGCAATTGCCCACCGCCAAGGGAATGGCCAAAGCTTTCTTTAACCACGTGATAAAATTACACGCTTTTCCGAAAAGAGTGGTATCCGACAGGGGCAGTCAATTCGTTGCCAACTTCTGGCGGGAGCTCCTAAAAATGATGGACATAGAACCGGCACTAAGTTCGGGTTACCACCCAGAAACCGATGGCCAATCCGAACGAACTAATCAAATCTTGGAACAGTTTTTAAGATGCTACACCAATTATCATCAAGACAATTGGGTGGAGTTGTTGCCATTCGCAGAATATAGCTACAACAACGCTGTGCATTCTTCCACGGGAGTCTCTCCTTTCATGGCGGTGGGGGGTTTTGAAGGGAAACCATTACCTACCATTGAGAATGAACCCACCGCTTCCCCATCGGATTTTAAAAGTTGGTGGACTACCTTACAGGACTCCTGGCCATTAATAGCCAAAGCACTGGACCAGGCAAAAGAGGATTATAAAAAATATGCCGACCGAGGACGAGCGGCAGGCTGGGATCTCCAGCCAGGGGATTCTGTCTACCTCTCCACAAAAAACATCCATGGTTTACAGCCCAGCAGGAAACTGGGTTGGAAATATGTTGGACCCTATAAGGTGTTACGTAAGATATCGGATGTGTCTTTTGAACTGGAACTGCCTAAATCACTGAGTTCTGTGCACCCTGTTTTTCATTTCAGCCTACTGAAGAAAGATCCTGGGCCGAATGCCTGGCATCCAGTTCCTCCAGTTCCTCCTCCACTGATGAAGGAGGGGGCCCCTCACTTCGAGATAACTGAAATCCTTGATTCCAAGCTGCGGAGGGGCCGATTATATTACTTAGTTAGATGGCTTGATTTCGGCCCGGAACACAATGAATGGATTCGCTCAGAACATGTTCACGCCCCCAAACTGGTGAAATTGTTCCACAAAATGTTTCCTGATAAAGCTAGGTGAAGTTAATTATGAGGAGAGCAGGGTGTCAGAATCTGCTAATTCAGACAATATATTAGCCAGGCCTCCTCCCCTTAGTTTTCACGTATGCCTTTAGCTTTCCTATGTATCTGTCATGTATTGGAATTCTATGTAACCGTAATGTAATAATGCTTGTCCAGACCGGGAGGGTGACACCAATGATTTGCGAGAACAAGGAGGCCCCACATCCCTGCCTCCGCATTCCAGCTGCTCCGGCAGGAACTTCAAGGGAGGATGCCTCTCATCTCTTATCACATGCAAAAACCTTGAAGCCATTGATTGTTATGTGAACTGGTAACATCTGAGGGGTCTGGTTTGGGAGAGGAAATTTACTGCTTAACACCTCACTCTTTTCCTGTGAGAACCAAACGGTCAGGACACCTCTTTGCCCGCCAATTTTCCCTTAAGGGGATTGGCTACCTATGGGTAATTCAAACTCCTTGGAATGGTATAATAGACCTGCTTGTATAATTTGTCTCATCTCTGACAATAATCCGAGATGCTGTACTAATGTAGAGATTGGAAATAAAGAACTGTGGTTAACCAACCAAGATCTGATCCTTGACTACTTTGAGCAGAACTCTCACAGTTTGCTGCCATGGCTTCAAAGCAAATGGAGGGGGGGTGTTGTTCTTTGGGCTTAAGCTACGACTGACAACTTGTTATATGTAGGGGGTCAAACTTCACCATATCGCCCGGTGTGAAGTCTTATCTTGCTGTTCTTACATCCCCAGAACTTCCCCCCCCCCCAATGCAAAACAAGGACAAAACTATGGGAGAGTGTTTGACCGGGAACCAGGACTAGAAGACGGGAATTGTCCTTCGTAGACAAGGAGAAGCAGGGCCCCTGAGACCAGCGATCGGTGGGGTGAGACTTACCGATGAATTCTGGTGTAGGGAGGCTCCGAAAAGATGGCTGGTAGAAACTGGGCAGAAGTGTCCGAGATGATCCCGCCAATGAGATGGTCTCCTGGCCTGTAAAAATTCCGGGGCTTGTTTTCATCCCTAATCAGATTCAAGGCGCATTTGGGCCTCAGCACCCCACAGGCGGAGACAGGCGGCAGCAGCAAGACCAGCAGCAAGACCAGCAGCCCTGCCATCCTAGACCCCCCCTCCCTGGTGACCCCCCCCCCCCCAGCTACATAGGAGAAGCGGCCCAAGTTGTTTTGCAGAACCAAGGACGCCAGACTGCAGCTACAGGAAGGTTGCAGGGTTGAAGGAGGGAGACGATTGGGTAGGCTTCGGAGTGCTGGCGCCCCTAACCCGAGTTCTCTGTGGTGCCAGAGGGATTATTTATGCCATTTTGGACTGGTTTCATCAAAGCCTGTTGCTCCTGGTTCTCATGTTTATGTTATTGGCTTTGAAGGTGATCTTGGAGGAATCCCCTGGGCTCTGGCCATAAGGAGAATAAATCACCATGATTTTGATCATTACCAAGGGAAGAACCACTGTGGCAACATTTTGGACTCTTGTTGTGATTCCTTCGGCAGGTGGACGGATGGAGAAAACATGTTTGCCTGAAGTTTTCAGTGTGTCCCTGGACTCTGAGGGGGGGGAGGTGCTGTTCAGAAAAGTTGGACTGAACTTTAGTGGAGAAGCACCTTCCTGAGAAGGCAAGAAGCCAGACACACAATGTGGACCAATTGCATAGTTTGTGTTCATGTATTTTTGGGATGTCTCTGCCGCCTCTCCAGGAAACAGCTTGACGAGGCTCACAAAGTAAAACAGTAATTAAAACATCATAAAAGCCGCAGCATAAAAACCATCAATATTAAGCCAAGGGCTCGCAAGCATCATAAAACATCCAGCAGCCTGAAATGATACTCAAACAACTGTCCTCAGACTTGAAGGACATCATAACAAAAGCTTAAAAAGATGGAAGCCTCTGGAAGCAAAAGGAAGTGGCCTCCTTCGCCCTTGTTAGGCAGGTGCCCGGTGAGCCTCAGGGGATCTGTGCTGGCTGCTTTGACCGCATGGTAACTTGCCCACCTGGTGCAAAGGTTGCAGACATCACACACAGTCTAGACAGGCTGAACGCCAGTCTGGAAGAGGAGGAGTCAGCAGTCATGGTGGTCATTGGCACCAATGACGTTGGCAGACATAGTCATGTGGTCTTGGAGGGGAAATTCAGTTTATTATCCAGAAGAGAACAAGGGCAGGACTTCCAAGAGAGCATTCTTCCAAGAGAGCATTCTTCCAAGAGAGCATAGGTTGTCCCAATGCATGGAGGAGAATGTTATCCCAGCAGGAAGGGTTCAGACTTGTTAGGCACCGGGAAACTTCCTGGATGTGCCAAGCCTGCACAAAAGAGACAAGCCTCACTGGAACCGAAAGGGAACCAGGCTGCTGGCACATAAGAGCAACAAGCTGGCAGAACAGTTTTTAAAGCGGCTTCTGGGGAGAAGCGGACAGGAGCTGGAGAGCCTCCGGTTCTGAGCCAGTCCTCCCAAAGGGATGGTCTGGTAAGTTCTTGGGAAGATATTGGCGGGAGAGGGCTAGAAGCTGAGGGTGAGAGAAGGGCAGTCGAGCAGGGGCATGTGAGGAAGCCTGAGGGCCAAGGGGGGAGAGGGAAACGAGCTACAGGTGCCTAAACGCCTGTGCTCGGAGTCTCTGGGCCAAGAGGGCTTGATGGCTAAGTGAGAGTGTAGAGAGGTTGGGCATTTCAGAGACCTGGAGGGATGGGGGAAACCAGTGAGATATGGTTATCCCCAGTTATGAACTCTCGAGAGTGGAGACGGAAGGACATGTTCAAAGACACCACACAGAAAACACCAGAGGAAGAATCTTCCCCCGCGGGATCCGTATGAGTGGAGAGACTGAGCGCAAAGTGTTACTTGGGGCACTGAAGCAATCCTAGTGACTTTGGCCTCATGCCAATCCCAGTGACTGTCAGCCAATCAGAGCCCTTGGACCTCCACTGGGTGGGAGGGGCTGAGCCAGCTTCTGCCTTAAAAGGAGGGGGGGATGTGAGGTTCCCGTGGAATCCAGTCAGCTGAGGTCACCTGCCTGGGGAAAGGGGGATCAAGTCTCCCCTCCGGGTCATTTACGTTCACTGGTCTGAGCTACAAAATGGTGGCTCTCTTTGGAGGAAAAGACCGTAACCTGTGTGGGGGGAAGTTGAGATCCAGTCTCATCTTCTCTATTGAAGCCATCCACACAAAACGTTTACCCTATTAAATACGTTATTTTGTGTCAAAGAAATCTGTTGTTGGATATCTCCTTCTGGGTCCGGTCTGTCCAGTCAAATATCTACGGAAAAGTGACTTCCGTTTACCTCATACAGAACTACAACCTCAGTCTCCGGGAGACCTTTGGGGAGTACATAGCTGTCACCGGTCCTTTAATCCAAGCTCACGTCCCCCTTTTTTACCGGATGGTGGGCAGTTGGGGATGAAGGAATCCTTAGGAGAGGCCGGAGTGGGGGACGGGACGTTCTTCAGGCCAGTGGGCAGTTTGCCTCAGAGTCCTCCCTCTCTCCTCCTCCCCATGGCCGCCATACCTGGCAGCATCTCCCATTTTTAAAAGGACCAAGTCCCTGGGAGAGACCCAGCCGGGACCCTGGAGAGTGGCTGCCAGACGGAGGAGAGGAAAGTGACCTTGGGAGACCAAAGAGGGCCTGACGTAGGATGAGCAGCTTCACGCCTGTTCACATGTCCAGCCTCTGACGGGAGTCTTCCTCTGAAACGCCAGACATTGGAGACCTGAGAGCTGAAGTCCCACCTCAAGAGGCATCTAGATGACTGTACCGGGAAGACAGCCAATCTGAGGAAGAAGGCCCAATGAGCAGGGGAAAGCATTGCGTATTTATGCCTGCCATTTAGCTCCCGTTTTTCACCCAGCAGAGGTCTCTCCGCTCCTGGCACTGGCCGGAGCCAGATCTGCGCCATGGCAGCAAAGGCCTCCCTCCCGCCAGACCAGCCCCTGGGACTCAGGTCCCCTCTCTGCGCAGGTTCCAACAGGGATCCAGACGGGGGTCGTCGTCTTCCTTGGTGCCTCCTGACATCCAGGAGGAGCTGCATCTCTGCTTCCCCTCAACCTGGTCCCTGGAGGAGAGGAAATCGCCCCCCCTTGCTTTACTCACCCGAGAGAGCCCACAGAAAGACCCCCACGATCATTGTGCTGCTGGGGAGAAGGAGCCCGATGGTGTCTGTGACGGTATGATGACGCCGCAAAATTAGCAGAGTGACTCTGTTTCTTATATACAGAGTATTTTCATTTATTTACACTGAACAACTGGAACTATATACAGTACTTTTAGTAGCAATTTCTGAATTCAACCGGACAGAGTGCTACGCTGACAGCTGTACTCCACGAGAGAGCCAAGAGCAATGAACTGTCTGCAATATATACTGGTACCAACCAATCAGGTTGCACCTCTAATAGCTGAGTCATGATGAGTGTGTGCAAAAATCCAATATCATTCTGGTCATATGACTTCCCCAGCTGTCAAACTAGATCAGCAGAATCTAACACATTGGTCCATGACTCACTGATATCTTGTCAGCAATTGAACTAAATGCTGTCAGTCTGGCCTTGATTTCAGCCCTAGAAAGAAAGGCCAAAGTTCTTTCCCCCTCGTTCGCCAAGGGAAGGGAGCTGTGTAGGCTTCGATTCCTTCTGATCAGTGGCAATTTCAAATGAGGGACTGGGAGGGGGCGGTGCTTTTGTGGGCGCTGGTCAGTTGCGCACTTTCCTGCAGCAGCACAGGATGTGGCCTGGAAGGGTGTAGCTATCGGGTGTCTCAGCCGGGCAGTCAAGGACGGAACCAAAACTGGCACCTGCCGAGTTTCAGAGAATCCTGACACTTGTTGAGGGCAAACGGGGGTGGCTGTGGGGGTGGGAGAGAATGGAGGGGAAAGTACAAGAGGGTTCTGATTCCGGCATTTTTGCTTTCCTTGTGATGTCCAACCTCGGGGCTGGTGCATCCCTCCCTCCTGAGAAAACACAACGCATAGATTTCCTCATTTAGAAAATGTATATGCCACCTCCCCAGAGAACTGCTCAGTGCAGTGAAACATGATAAAATGGTGCAAACAATCAATAAAATGAACAAGCAAGCCATTAGAAACCTAACCAGGAGATGTTCTCTCTAGGCTGTCTGTCACCCCCCTTTCCCCAACCCATGTCTGCCCTCGGCCAGTCTTCCTGCCATAGAGCACAGCCAACAGGCCCGGCCATGAACCACTGATTCAGGGAAGATCTTGTTCATTTATTTATGGTATGTATGTGTTTATTTATAGTATTTATAGCCTGGCCTTCCCGCAAGCGGGCTCAGGGCAGGTAACAACATAATTGCAGTACAATAAATATCATAACACTATTAAAACACAATAGTATAACATTAAGATTGGTGGTCACAGCCCAAGGACAGAAATTGGCTGGTTGCGAGAGGTCCCCAGCCTGTTGGTGTGGATGGTTACAGCCAGCTATTATTGGATGGGAGACAGAAACCTCAGGGAGGCCACCTCTTTTGCGCCTCCCATGGTTGCTATCTTATGACAAAAGAGCCCCCCTCCTCCACTTTGACAGCAGTTGGACCCAGTTCAAACAACATGTTGATTTGGCCTTGATTCGATTGCAACCTGTAGTGAACTGTGGTCACCCACATGTATCTGTGTTAAAAAATTGCAACTTTGCAAGGCAAATGTTGAGTTTGCACACATGGAATGCTCAGAGGTTAAGCTAAGGGAAGAACATCAAAGATTAAATGCACTTTAAATGTCTAAGTGTTAGATATATTAAGTAAATGTTTAGTTTGCAAATAAATGTCTATAATGAGTCGCTGGTCCACAACCCACAACAAATACAAATACACTATGTGCTCCTGGCATATCATACATCAACACTGAGATACAAATAAACATAAATTAACATAACAGTTTGCGCCCACAGGTGCTGATAACAAGGTATGCCCATAAATTCAACCAAATCAAGCAGAGGACGACCAGTGGGAAATCTTCTATAGCCGAACCAACGTCTTTCCTAGGTACGTAGAGGTTTCACCATCTCTTCTTCTGGATTAACGGCTGAATAATGGAACGGAAAATAATAATACAACATGCAATCTATGCAATACCTCCGCTATTCAAGAGATTAAATTAACAGAAAATGACACTATATCTGCTTACCCTGATTTCAAAGAGAATTACATAGACTACCAGGTCTTTCAGGGGTCTCACAAACAGTAGCAGCACCATCCCATAGACAAGTACACTAGCTAATGGATTACAGGTGTATCATTCTTAAACTAGCGGTAATGCAAAAATGAACAATTCAGATAAAGGCAGAATAATCCGGGCTCTGATTCATTCCAGATGGAGCAGAGGTCTTCATGCTTCTGTGGCACTGAATGGGTATAACGTTTGAATGTCCTCAGAGCTGCAAGCAATTGTCTCTTTTATACCTCTGTTCTTGCCATTTCCATATTTCATGCTTTGAAGAAAAATTCTGAAAACTAACTAAACAAAAGAATATGTTTATTTTACCGCGCCTTTTGTTTCTGTTTCGTAATTTACCAATTTTGAGAAATCAATTATTTTTTCGTTCTTTGGAAAAACTTATTGGATGTTTTGTATGGCAAGCAAAAAAACCAAGGATAAGACTTAAGTATTTGCAGGATTCTCAGAAACGAGGCGGTCTGGGCCTTCCTGACTGGTATCTTTACTATTCTGCTGCATCATTGATATGGCTAAAAGACTGGGCTGAACTTAAAAACCCAAGAATATTGAACCTAGAAGGGTATGATAATTCGGTTGGATGGCATGCAATTGTTTGGTATGATCAAAAAAACAAACAGTTCACTAGACATGCAATC
Source organism: Lepidodactylus listeri (assembly GCA_029233225.1). Lineage (NCBI taxonomy): Eukaryota > Metazoa > Chordata > Lepidosauria > Squamata > Gekkonidae > Lepidodactylus > Lepidodactylus listeri. Next base: position 2,397,026 of record JARCFY010000013.1, on the reverse strand, counting down.
AGGGGGCCACTATTAAAAGTATGGAAAGAAACAAAACAAAAATTTTATTACAAAATTCCAATTTGGGTTTCACCCCTAGAAGCTTTTATTAAGCCCACTCTCATGTTAGAGGAAAAGACATGTGGGTACAAAAATCTCTTAGAGGAAGATTTAAATTTGATGAATAACGAAAGATTAAAATTAAGAGGTATTAGTTTAACATGGTGGGAACAAATTCAATTAAAGTCAAGATTCAACATAGATAAAAAGATAGGATTTTACAGTGACTTAACTAAATTTGACAAAATTTGGCTAGCGACAAAAGAAAAAGAAATACAAAAAATATATAAAAGCCTACAGGAGTATAAAATGCAAGACGAGTCGGTAAAAACAAATATGATTAGATGGGCTCAATTTATAGGTCATAACATACAGATAGATGAGTGGGAAAAAATATGGAAAAGGAATATTAAGTTTACGAGGGCGACTGCATTTAAGGAGAATTTCTACAAAATGTTTTATTTGTGGCACTTAAGCCCGGAAAAATTGGCAAGATTTTCAAAATCTAAATCGAACGCATGTTGGAAATGTAAAAGGTGTAAAGGTTCATATATACACATGTGGTGGACGTGTACTCAGGCGCGAAAGTTTTGGTTAGCTATTCAGAAAGTAATACAGGAGATTACAAAATGTACAGTGCCATTGACCCCGGAACTATTTCTGCTCAGCATGATACCTGAGGAATACACGTACATCGATAGAAGATTGATAATCCATGCTACAACAGCAGCAAGGATGCTCTTTGCGAAATACTGGAAGGAGGATAAGACACCAAAAGAGGAAGAATTTATCCATAAAATGCTGGACATTGCGGAAATGGAAAACCTAACTTTAAGGTTAAATAATAAGCAGGAATCATACGAACCAATGTGGGACAAATTTTATTATTGGTATGATGAGAAGTATGGAAAAAAAGCAGTACAATAAGAAAGCGACAATATGGTTCTTACTTTGTGAATAACTGGTTTTGTTTTCCTTTATGTAAATGCATACATTTTGGCATGATTGGTAAGATACATTAAATAAAAATTATAAAAAACAAACAAACAAAAAGAATATGTTTGTCGTGTAGCACCGTGAGCTCCTGAGAATATGCACAATAATGTTTAAAACAAAAGAAAAGAAGAGTGGTTACATGATATAATAGATTCAGGTGGGCAGCCATGATGAAGTGTGATATCTGAAGAAGTGTGCATGCAGGCGAAAGCTTACACCCAGAGTTAAACTTTACATGATATAACAGCAGTTCAGGGCACCCATGCCCAAGGCCAATACATTGGCCCCATCACTTCTATGGTGCAAGAAATGGCCGTGCAAAAGGGAGGAACGATGTCCTCCGGCTCAGGTGCCGCCTTTCGCTTTGGTCATGAGATGCTCCTTTGTATTCAGGTCCGGCCTCAGCAGGAGAATGCAGCACTTGGGAAGGAAGGTGCAGCCCAGCAGGCCGGCCCTGGAGGCCAGGATGGAGAAGACCTGCACGGCAACCGTGTACTTCCCCTTGGTGCTCAGGTAGGCGGGCACGAAGGACACCCACACAATGGCATCCGTGTCGATGGTGAACTTGATGCCTGAGGACGCCTGTCTCTCTACGCCCCCACATTTCACTGCACCGAAGGAGGTATTGGAAAACAGCACCCAGTTCATAAGATCGAGGTCAGCTGCCGGGTCCCCCTTCTCGCCCAAGTAAACTCCATCCACGGAAGTATTGTGAAACTGGAAGCTCCTCATGAAAGGGTGAAGCTGGGATATGAGAGAAGATGTCGGCATTCAGATATTGGCCAGGGTGAAGGACGAGGTAGATGGAACCAGTAAGAGGGCCCTCCTCTCTCGCCACCAGAAGAAACCCCCCTCCCTCTGCAGAGAGGGCTTTCCTCCCCCCCCCCCACTGTATGGAGCAGGCCACAGCAGAGAGCCGAGCAATTCCAGCCAGTGGTGGGTAGGTGCCTCCTTTCCTCCTCAGGGCATTTGGGAAAACTGCCGGATATTCTGTGTGGGCCTGTACCTGGAGTTCCAAAGCTGAGTTTACAGCTAGAAAGTGCAAATGCTCACGAGCACTTCTGGAATCCTTTTAGAATCTGGATGCACAACAATAATGACTCAGCTACAGCCCTTCCAGCACAAAGAGCCAGACTGGGGCCCCTGTGCAAAAGCGGTCAGTCCTCTCCGCCTAGCAAACCCCACAGCGAGAACTTTCCTACAAGGAAATGGATTAGCATTGTCCACTGAGATGGTGGCTAATGATGTGGACTGCCTGGCAAGGTCTTGAGGCCGCAAGAGGAAGGCTGCGAGCTGGCTCTGGCTGGGGGGGGTGGGGTAAAAATCCAGTCAATCAATCAATCAATCAATAAAATGTATGGGAAACTATAGGTGTTTATATACAAATGCTAGAAGCGTCCGAGGTAAAATCGGAGAGTTGGAATGCTTGGTACTGGGTGTGGGTGGGGATAGACATTGTGGGTATTTCAGAAACTTGTTGGGATGAGGAAAATCAGTGGGATACAGTGATTTCTGGTTATAAATTATATCTGAAGGATGGGCGGGGAAGGGTTGGAGGTGGGGTGGCTCTGTATGTCAGAGGGGGTATACAGTCCAGTAAGATTGAGAGGGTAATAGAATTGGATTTACTTCTGGAAATGCTATGGGTTGAAATAGTGGGCCCAAAAGGAAGCTTAACACTGGGAGTTTGTTATCACCCACTAGATCAAAAGATAGAGGAGGATTATAAAATGATGAATGAATTAAAGACAGCAGCTAGACGAAATAACTGTGTTGTAATAGGTGACTTTAACTACCCACACATTGATTGGGTCAATCAAAAAGAGACTGAGTTTCTAGACACTCTCAATGACTGTGCTATGGAGCAAATGGTCACGAAACCTACCAGGGGAGAGGCGATTCTGGATTTGGTCCTAATTAACGCCCAAGACCTGGTGAGAGATGTAAAAGTGATTGTACCGCTTGGGAACAGTGACCATAATGTTATTGAGTTCAACATTTGTACACACCCCTTTTACTTTAAAAGGGGTAACTTCTCTCATATGAGGGGACATGTGAGAGGAGGCAACTGAAAGGAAAAGTAAGAGAGTCAAAACCATTGGAGAAGCTTGAAGACTATTTAAAACTAGAATAAGAACATAAGAGAAGCCAATGTTGGATCAATCCAGTGGCCCATCCAGTCCAACACTCTGTCACACCAGGTGCCCTCAGGAGGTCCAGCAGAGTTCAATTTGCCTTGTAGCCTGAGAACCTGTCACCTCAGTTTGACTCACTTCGTCAGATACTGGTCCAGAAAACAGTGGCTTCAATGTGAGTGGCGTGGCTCACATTTTCCACAGTGAAAACAAACACAAAGAATTCATTCAGTTTCTGTGCTACATCCGCATTTTTCTTAAGCAGTCTTTCCTTTCCTTTGTCATCCAAGGGCCCAGCTGTCTCACAGGACAGATTCATGAGTCTGATATATTTGAAGAAATGCCTACTGTTTGACTTAATGTTTTTGGCCCCCTGCTCCTCAAATTTTCCTTTTTGCTTGCCCCATTGTCAAATTAAATTTATATTGCTGGAAACTGTGTTCTTTGTTCAGTAGCACCTTAAAGACTAACAAAATATGTGGCAGGGTACGAGCTTTCATGAGTCACTGCTCATTTCTTCAGATGCTTAAGTGAGCAGAGACTCATGAAAGCTCATACTCTGCCAGATATATTGTCAGTCTTTAAGGTGCTACTGGACTCTTGCTCTTTTCTACTGCTACACACAGACTAACACAGCAACCCATCTTGATGTGTGTTCCTGTTCACTTTGATCAGGGAAACTTTCCACTTTTTGCCAATTACGGCTTCTTTGCCTTGGATTGTTAACCACACAGGAATACTTTTAGACTTAGTGGGTCTTTTTCCTGTATGTGTTCTGTATGGGCCACAATTAGTATAATCTTAAAATAGCTTCTAGGCATCCTAGACAGGTTTGACTCTCTTAATTCTTCCTTGCAACTTCCTTCTGACTACTCTCTCTCTTTAGTCCCCTAACGTTCCTTCTTTGGAAAACAAAGGCAGCCGTTTTAGACTTTGGGGAAACCTTTCCATTGACATGAATGCTGCACTTAATAGCACTGCTGGCAGGAAAATATCTACATCTTGCACCAGGTCTTCAGCCCTGCTCAGAATCAAATCCAGAGTTATCATCTCTGGTTGGTTCTGTGACCAACAGCTCGAGTCGCTTATGATGCCTACAAAGCTTGTTTTAGTGGCCTAATTCAAGCACATCTTTGCCCAGTTAGTGGCAGAGTAGTTCATGTCATCCTTGTCATTACAGCATTTTCCACTTCGGTCACCTCCCTCTTCTTTATCTCAAGATCTGCCTTCTGTTTTTTTCAGAAGGGGAGTGATTGCACAGTCCCACTTTTAGGTAACTCTTAGAGTTTAATCTCTCCCCAAAAGAGATTCTGTAGGGGAATTTCTTCTCATGATGTTTTCTAGCTTACTTGATTGCATGCTCTGCATGATACAGAGAATCACACTGCCCCAAACATGTCCTTCTGTGTCCACTCTAGAGAGTTCCTAACTGGGGATGATGAAGAAGAGATTGGATTTATACCCCGCCCTTCTCTACCCAAGGGAATCTCAGAGCGGCTTACAAACTCCTTTCCCTTCCCCTCCCCACAACAGACAGACACCCTGTGAGGTAGGTGGGGCTGAGAGAGCTCTGACAGAAACTGCTCTTTTTCAAGAACAGCTGTGCCAGAGCTATAGCTTGCCCAAGGTCATCCAGCAGGTGCAAGTGGAGGAGTGGGGAATCAAACCCGGCTCTCCCAGATTAGAGTCTGCGCACTTAACCACTACACCAAACTGTATCGCACTGATTTTCCCCATCCCACTGAAATGCCCACCCTATCTACGTTGTCACAGCCACCAAGCCCTCTTGGCCCAGAGACTTGGAGCGCAGGAGTTTAGGCACCTGTAGCTCATTTCCCTCTCTAAGGACGCCCACCCCCCTTGGCCCTCAGGTTTCCTCACATGCCCCTGCTCGACTGCCCTTCTCTCATCCTCAGCTTCTAGCCCTCTCCCGCCAGTCACTTCCCTAGAACTTACCAGACCATCCCTTTGGGGAGGACTGGCTTGGAACCGGAGGCTCTCCAGCTCCTGTCGGCTTCTCCCTAGAAGCCGCTTTAAAAACTGCTCTGCCAGCTTGTTGCTCTTAAGTGCCAGCAGCCTGGTTCCCTTTTGGCTCGAGTGAGACTCGTCTCTTTTGTGCAGGTCTGGCACATCCAAGAAGTTTCCCGGTGCCTAACAGATCTAAACCCTTCCTGCCGGGACAACATTCTCATCCATGCATTGAGACACCCTAACGTGTGTATGTCCAGCTAGCAATGCACGTGGAACCAGAAGCATTTCGGAGAATGCTCTCTTGGAGGTCCTGCCCTTGTTCTCTTCTGGATAATAAACCAAATTTCCCCTCCAAGACCACATGACTATGTCTGCCAACGTCATTGGTGCCAATGACCACCATGACCGCTGACTCCTCCTCTTCCAGACTAGCGTTCAGCCTGTCCAAACCGTGTGTGATGTCTACAACCTTTGCACCAGGCGGGCAAGTCACCATGCGGTCAAAGCAGCCAGCACAGATCCCTTGAGGCTCACCGGGCACCTGCCTAAGAAGGGCAGAGGAGGCCACTTCCTTTTGCCCAGGGTCTCCACTGAGGGCTTCCATCTTTTTAAGCTGTTGTTATGATGTCCTTCCAGTCTGAGGACAGTTGTTTGAGTATCATTTCAGGCTGCTGGATGTTTTATGATGTTTGCGAGCCCTTGGCTTAATATTGATGGTTTTTATGCTGTGGGTTTTGTGGTTTTTTTATTCCTGTTTTACTTTGTGAGCCTCGTCAAGCTGTTTCCTGGAGAGGTGGCAGAGACATTCCAAAAGTACATAGAAACAAACTATGCAATTGGTCCACATTGGGTGAGGATATCATTCCTGTACATTCATTCCCGTCTGGCTTCTTGCCTTCTCAGCAAGGTGCTTCTCCACTAAAGTTCAGTCCAACTTTTCTGAACTACATCCCCCCCCCCCCTTCAGAGTCCAGGGACACACTGAAAACTTCAGGCAAACATGTTTTCTCCAGCCTTCCACCTGCACAAGGAACCACAACAAGGGTCCAAAGTGCTGCTGCAGTGGTTCTTCCCTTTGTAATTATCAAAATCATGGTGATTTCTCCTCCTTATGGCCAGAGCCCAGGGGATTCCCCTCTCCCAGGATCACCTTTGAATCCAATAACAAAAACACGAGACCCAAGAGCAACAAAGTTTCTTGAAACCAGTCCGAAATGGCTGGTGCATAAATAATCCCTCTGGCACCCCAGAGAGCTCGGGCTGACGGCTACGTTGGTATGAGGCCCACCTGCCTGTCTCCCCCCTTCATCTCTGTGACCTTCCTGTAGCTGCAGTCTGGCGTCCTTGGTTCTGCCCAGCAACTTGGGCTGCTTCTCCTATGTAGCTGGGGGGGGGGGTCACCAGGGAGGGGGGGTCTAGGATGACAGGGCTGCTGGTCTTGCTGCTGCTGTCCGTCTCCGCCTGTGGGGTGCTGAGGCCCAAGTGCCCCTTGAATCTAATCAGGGATAAAAACAAGCCCCGGAATTATTACAGGCCAGGAGACCATCTCATTGGCGGGATCATCTCGGGCACTTCTGCCCAGTTTCTACCAGCCATCTTTTCGGAGCCTCCCTACACCAGAATTCATCGGTAAGTCTCACCCCACCGATCGCTGGTCTCAGGGGCCCTGCTTCTCCTTGTCTACGAAGGACAATTCCCGTCTTCTAGTCCTGGTTCCCGGTCAAACACTCTCCCATAGTTTTCTCCCTGTTTTGCATTGGGGGGGGGGGGGAGTTCTGGGGATGTAAGAACAGCAAGATAAGACTTCACACCGGGCGATATGGTGAAGTTTGACCCCCTACATATAACCACTTGTCAGTCGTCGCTTAAGCCCAAAGAACAACACCCCCCCTCCATTTGCTTTGAAGCCATGCCAGCAAACACATGCTGGGGCTACGGAGCTCCTTCCTGGCTACCCAGAACCTGCCCCCCCCCCCGCCCCCTGCACAACAGCCGATTCAGAGGGGAACGGTTGTTCTGGTTCCTTTGCTTTGGGAACCTTCTCCGGACAGGCTGATGCAGTCCAAACGAGTTTGGCACAGCCTGGGCAGAGAAACTGCCCGGAGCAATGGAAACAGAAGAACCTCAGAAGAGGCCTGCTGGATCAGACCAGGGAGGGTCCATCTAGTCCAGCATCCTGTCTGACACAGTGGCCAAACTTTTCCTCTGGAGATGCTGGGGGCTATTAGGGAATTGAAACAAATCATAATGCCCCTGTATAAACCAGTATCATCATGCCCCTGTATAAATCGATGGTGCGACCTCATTTGGAGTACTGTGTACAGTTCTGGTCGCCACACCTCAAAAAGGATGTTATAGCATTGGAAAAAGTGGAGAAAAGGGCAACTAGAATGATAAAAGGGTTGGAACACTTTCCCTTTGAAGAAAGGTTGAAGCGCTTGGGGCTCTTTAGCTTGGAGAAACGATGGCTAAGGGTTGACATGATGGAGGTTTATAAGATTATGCATGGGATAGAGCAGGTAGAGAAAGAAGTCCTTTTCTCCCTTTCTCACAATTCAAGAACTCCTTGTGGGCACTCGAAATTGCTGAGCAGTCGGGTTAGAACAGATAAAAGGAAGTACTTCTCCACCCAAAGAGTGATTAACATGTGGAATTCACTGCCACAGGAGATGGTGGCGGCTACAAGCATGGACAACTTCAAGAGGGAATTAGATAAACATCTGGAGCAGAGGTCCATCAGTGGCTATTAGCCACAAAGTATAGATAGGAACTCTCAGTCTGGGGCAGGTGATGCTCTGTATTCTTGGTGTATGGGGGGGCCAACAGTGGGAGGACTTCCTGCCCCCACTGCTGGACCTCTTGAGGGCACCTGGTGTTTTTGGCATCACTGTGTGACACAGAGTGTTGGACTGGAGGGGCCACTGGCCTGATCCAACACTGGCTTCTCTTATGTTCTTATGAGATCCAACAACAAGGCATAGACCTTCCCCTGATGTTGCCTTCTGGCTCTGGGATTCAGAGGTTTAGTGCCTCTTGAACGTGGAGGTTTCCCTTTAGTTACAGTGGCTAATAGCCGCTCTCCTCCCTGACTCTGCCTAATCCCCTTTCAAAGACGTCTGTGCCAGTGGCCCTCACTACCTCCTCTGGCAGCAAATTCTACATTTTGACCATTTTAATGTGGGAAGGGAGAATGCACATCCTCCCCAGGCAGTCCTTTGTGGTGCACGATTGTAGGGCTGTTAAACTATGGAACGCTGCAGGAGATGATCAGCTTTAGCTTCCCCAGCCCACATAAGAACATCGGAAGAGCCCTGCTGGATCAGACCAGTGAGGGTCCGTCCAGTCCAGCATCCCGTCTCACATGGTAGCCAACCAGTTCCCCTCAAGAACCAACAACAGGGCACAGAGGCCAAGGCCTTCCCCTGATTAGGCAGAGTCATGAAGGAGAGGTCTACCAGTGGCTACTAGCCATGGTAACTAAAGGGAACCTCCACATTCAGAGGTACTAAACCTCTGAATCCCAGAGTCAGAAGGCAACATTGGGTAAGATCTGTGTCTTGTTGTTGGATCTCACACAGTGGCCAACCAGTTCCCCTCGAGGGCCAACAACAGGGCAGAGAGGCCGAGGCCTTCCCGTGATGTTGCCTCCTGGCTTAGTGCCTCTGAATGTGGAGGTTCCCCTCAGCTGCCATGGCTAGTAGCCACTGATGGACCTCTCCTCCATGAATCTATCTAATCTCTTTTTAAAGCTCTTGATTCTAAAATAATCTCCGCCAAAGTATCGAAACTAGATCCCCCGGCATTTTCTTTGCAACAGGACAGGGGATTGCACACCTTGGAAAAGATCCAGCGGCTCTTTCTTGAGAATGGAAGGCCAGTCCCTGCTTTGCAGCTGAGAGAAATGAGAGTTTATGGGAATGATTTTGAAATGATCCAAGAGAACCTTGACTACAGCAAAGTAGAAACATATATGAGGATGGAGCTCCTCGGAGCACAGATGTTCTGTTCCTCCCCCAGGGAATCTGCTTCTGGCCCATAGTGGAGCTCCAGACGCTGAAGACTTCTCCTTTACAGCCAAATAAAAAGACTCATCTGATACCTTTATAGCCTAAGGAATGGGTGCTGGTCCCCCAAAGTGCAAGAGAATACAAACTGCTCAGCTGTGGAGGTGCCACAAGACCCCTGCTGGTTTTGGCTGCGACTGGCTAACACGGCTGCCCTTTGGGAAAGATTGCCCCTGGACAAGTGAGAGGGTCCTCCGGGGGTCCAGCTTGTGGTCTCTGCTAGTGGCGTGGAGGAGAGGGTTGTCCACAGTTAGAAATGCAGCATCCTTGTTTAACACTTTGCTGCATGGATTTACTCCTTCATGGACTCTGAGCCCGTGAAGCTCATGGATCCACTACAACTGCTTGGCAAGCAGCCAAGACCATAGCCCCCTTTGTCACCCGAATTTAAAAAGAAATGCCTGTTTCCTAAATTATCCCCTTCACTGCAGGAGCATACATCTTGCCTGGTTTATTTTTCAAGCGGTTGTGTGAATGTTTGCTTCCTGACATGGCTCTGCCCTCGCCCACCCCAGTATGGGGGGCCTTTGCTCTCTCATCCCACTGGCTCTGGATGTGAGGAAGGATGAGGAGAGTTCTATGGATAAAAGGTAGAGGTGGGTATGGCCTGGAAAAGCCTAGAGAGGCAGAAATTGAATATGGCTGCATTGTTGGACAGGGGACGACAGTGTAACACACACACACACACACACACAGAGTATCTGATGAAGGGAGCTCTTTGACTCTTGAAAGTTCATCCCTCACAAATCTGGTTCATCTCTAAGGTGCTGCTGGACTCAAATCTTACTGTTCTACTGCAGACCGACATGGCTGCCCTTTGAAAACACACCCACTGTTTTTGCAGGAAAGGTGTGGCAATTCACTGGCGTGTCCTGTCTTTCCTGTCTGCCATTCAGGAGATCAATGGGCATTCCCAGGTGTGGCCCAACCGCACGCTGGGCTACAGCACCCATGAGGACTATTACGATGCCAGAATGGCCTCGGAGGCCCTGGTCGACCTGGCATCAACGGGGCCATCAAACGTTCCCAACTACCATTGCGGGAGGCAGCAGACCAACTTGCTAGCAGTTCTCGAAGGAGCCGAGCCTGAAATCTCCGGCCAGATTGCCAACATGCTGAACCTCTACAAAATCCCACAGGTAGGAAGGGAGGAGGGGAGGGGAGGGGAGGAGGGACCCCCCCCCCCCAGATACCCTTGATTGCTGCAATCGCCCCAGGGCAGTGGGAGAAGCAGCAACAGGCATCAAAAAGGATGGGCAAAGGGAAACATTGGTTTTGAAGAAACTTGGAAATGGTTGGGAAGATTTTCCTCCAGCTGTTGTTACACTCTCTCTCTCTCTCTCCCTCTCTCTCTCCCCTTTTGTTCTGCTGTCTTCTGTCAGTCACAGGATTGTGACATGAGTCCCAAAACATCTCATTTAGAGTGGGCCTGAATCTGCCTGCAACTCCTTGAAAACACACGTGTCTCTTTCCATCCTTGGAACACCTTCCAGCTCTCCCTTGCCCCTCCCCGCACAATGCGCTGGTCCGATTGCAGGGGTATTTATAATTAATTGATCGCAGTCAATGTGCAGCTACATGTCAGGATGCTTTTGTCTTCCTGCCATAGCCTCCCCACCCAAACCATTTCCAGGGTAGTCAGCAGATTTGTACGAGAGGAAAGGCAGTACATCTGGATGCCGCTTGATCTGCTGCTGGTTATGTACAAGTTCCTCATTTTGTACCTCACTGAATCAGTCAGTCAGTCAATCAATAATGGTCCTTTACCAGCACAGAATAAAACCGGGTCATATACTCCAAATTTAAAATACTATTAATAAATATAATATTTAAAACATAACAATTTTGCACCTCTTATCTGAATCAGAGCCCAAACACTGTGATGCTTTTAAAAATGGAGCAAGGTCTGTTACTTGCCTTTGTGGTCTCACGCAGGCATCTATCTCACTGTCCGCAAACCTTGGAGGGAAGGTGGGTCATGCCCTTCATGGAGTCTCTGTTGGTGAGTGCAGGCCGTGAAGAATCCAAGGTGGTGCAGGGGGACCACGCTGCAACTTCATTTCCAGGGCTAGCTCTTCCCCCCCCCCCCTTTATCACAAGAAACAGCAGCTCTATACTTTGATAAGCACAAGAGAAATTATGGAGATTAAAAAAACCTGTTGAGTTTAAGGTGACAGTTAAGTAGCTTACAGATTTGTTTAAGTTCCAAGAGCATGCAAACGGTAAGTGAAGATGCTCCATATAACATCTGCATCTTCTCAGGCGGCAAACGTGGACATTATGCTTGCCACCCTGCCACTCCACATGCCTTTCTAAAGTTTCCATCTTCAAATATCACCCACTGGAAAGGACTTGCACACTTGAACCAGAACCAGCTATGCTTTGTTTCCCCTTGCAGCAGAAGGATGATTTGGTATATGTATTATTACAGGAAACCAAACTCCACCCCATGGTCAGAATTCTGCCTCAGATTTTTGAGAAACTGTTAATTTTGCTAATGTGATTACTCTTTGAAAGGGCTTGGATTTGGTGTTGTGATGGGGCAATAACTTTAAAGATAGTTGGCAGTGATCCGGAGGCCTGGTCCCTGGAGGTTGGCACTGCCCCCTCTGACTGGCAGAGGCTCTCCTGGGTCTCGTCGCAGCACACTCAGGTCCTTGGCAGGCTCTGCTGGGGACTGAACCTGGGAGCTTCTGTGTGTTGAGTGGGGGTTCTGCCAGAGATGCTTTCTGGGGAGGGCAGATCCCTGCCTGCAGAAATGGTACAAGGTGTGCTGACTTGAGAAAGCAACACTGCACCCCAAAGTTTACATACACATGGAAGTTTTGATCTGACAACCAAAGGAAGCACCCATCTCTGCTTTTCCTCCCAGGTCAGCTACGGTTTTGCCTCTCACCTTCTGAATGAGCAGACTCAGTTCCCCTTTTTCTACTGGATGGTGCCAAAAGCAGATGGCCAATCCCAGGGCATCGTCCAGTTGCTTCTGCACTTCAAGTGGACGTGGGTCGGCCTCCTTGCTCCAGAGACTGATGGTGGAGAACACTTCCTTCAGACGCTTCCATCCTTGCTCCTCAGGAACCACATTTGTGTCGGCTTCTCACTGAACATCCCAGTCCTGAATATGGAAAAAATACTCTTATTCTACAAAAGTTTTTACATGCCCAGAAAAGTTAATGTGTTTGTTTATTACGGGGAGAGCTGCTTCTTTTTTGGTACAATAAAGCTTGTCCAAGAACATACTGAATGTTTTGCAGCAAAAGTCTGGATCACAACAGCTTTGTGGGACCTCTCTTTGACCTTGTCGGACAGAGTTTTGTCCCCACGGTTGGTCCATGGCTTCTTTTCCTTTTTATTCCATTCTAACAAAAGGACAAAAATAGATGATTTTGGTGTATTTTTCATTGATGCAGTACAATTAGTGGCAAAAGCATTTGACTGTTCTTATTCAAAGCCTGTGATGTCCGTGAAGGGCCAGACAAGATGCAGAGAGAAGGAGAGGCTGGAGTCTCTGCCCCAGGACACCATTCAAGGGGCCCTTTCCCTAGACAGCTACACCATTTATAACAGTGTCCGGGCCGTGGCCCACGCCCTGAAGTCTGCCTACTCCTCCAGATCCGTGGCGTCGGCCCTGCGGGCGGGAGGCAGGTCTGTGCTTCCGAGGGTGCAGCCGTGGCAGGTACGCCCCTTTCCTTTGGCCGTTGATGAGCTCATGAATGGGCATTAAATCCAGGTTGGATTCACAGCCGGGAGATGCCTGAAGCACTTTACAAACTGTCCATTCAAATCAATCACAGTATTGCCAGCATAATGAGTGAGAGTCAGACTTACTCCCTCCCAGAAGTCTGTTGAGTCAGTTTTCTGTTTTTCTTTGGATACCTTGGCTGGAGCGGGGGACTTTGGGGGGTCTTCTGTGGTTGAACAGGGATGTCACGTGACGATACTCTGGTATTTGGGCAAACTCTATGGGTTTTTTGGGCTCAAAACCATAGAGTTTGCCCAAATATCAGAGCATCCCCATGCGATGCCCCTGTTTGGGGATGGAGCTTCCCCCGCCAGCCAGCCAGCCAGTGGCGGGCTGAAGCCCCAAAAATTGGGGCTTCCCTCAGCAATGCCGGGGTAATGGCAACCCTCAGTCAGTCAGGCTGTTCAGTAAAGAAAAAGTTCAGCTGAAGGAGTGGATGTCTGAAGAGTCTGACTGATTGTCTGTCAAGCAGGTTCACCTTTTGAATAAAAGGAGAGACTCCTGTTCTTAGCTGTGTTAAACAGAACCTGCAGAAGAATTCCATCTACGAATTCTAAGAAGAGTCCAGTGTCAGCTTACGCTGAAGCACATTTTCACACAGACACCAAGAACTGGGGTTTGAGGTTTTGGCGCAGAGTGACTGGGTAGCAGGCTGAAGCTCCTGATCAGGCCAAACGGAAGAGGATTGTATTTTCAGGGAAGAAATAGAAGTCCTGTCCAGTTATACAGGGAACTGGCACTGAGGCAGTCCCCAGTCTGTGGAGAAAGGAAATGGTGGGGGGGCGGAGCGTCGTCGTTACATGGCGGACGCGTTTTAGCAGAGCTCCTGCCTTTCCCTCCCGCAAATCAACGAAAACTCAAAACAACACGAAGAAAACAACAGAAAAAATATGGGCAAACCTTCAAAGCCCAAAGCCACACCAAAAAAAGTAGAAACTGGGTCGGTAAAACAATTCTTTACCCCGGGAACAAACGGCGAAAAGACGGGCCCAGGTGACTCGGCGAGCCCCGCAATGGCGTCGACAACAACCCCAGCGACCACGGACAGCCGGAGAGGCGAAGATGCGCCGCTAACAAAACGAGACTTAAAAGAAATCCAGGGATGGATACAACAATCCATATCTACGGCAGTAGAAGAATTTCTTCAACCAATTCAAACGACTATCACCAGCCTGACGAACGAAATTAAAGCAACCTCTCAACTAGCAGAAAACAACTCAGAACTCACCATGACGCTGCAAGAAGAGGTAAAACAATTGCAATCTTCAGACTCTAACTTAACAGATCGAATTTTGATCTTGGAAAACCGTTGGAGACAGAATAATTTGAAATTCAGGGGGCTGGAAGAGGGGGCAGAAAATGGCGCAGATTTGGCCACCTTTATGTCCACTTGGCTGGCCAAATCTTTGGATTTAGAACAGGGTGTGGCTCCAGCCATCTTGAGAGCATACCGACTAGGTCCATTTGCAAGAGCCAGCAAGGACAGACCTAGAGACATTCTAGTGCACTTTCTGTACCCCAGGTCCCGGGATAAAATTCTACGAGAAGCTAGACTTAAAAACGCACTGACCTACAATGGCAAAAAAATCATTGCTTTACTAGACTTGTCAGTGGAAGCTTTGGAGAAACGAAAGACTTTAAAAGCCTTTGCAACACAACTATATGAAGCCAAAATTCGTTTTCGTTGGAGCCCAACTTCAGACATACAGATATTTAGGAACGGAATACAACACCAAATTACAGACCAAGCATCTGGAAAAGCCTTTTTGAAGACACTGAACATACCCACAAGAAAGGAAGACAACAATTTGGAAAATACATAAACCAAGATAATCTCACTATTTGCAGCTAGAACATGTGGCTTAAAGTAGACAAACCAAACACAAAATGTTACCTATTTTTATTTTTATTTCATTATTTGAAGTTTATAAAAAAAGAAAATATTTGTTAAAAATTCTTTAGCTTAAAATAAGAAATATATTATAGTAATAAGTATATAGGAAATATATTTAGCAACCTATAAAAATATAGTGGTAATAGTTAAATATTATAGATGTATAAGGATGTTATAGTAAATAATTGGTAAAGGTACTAGATAGGAGATATACATAGGAAACTAAGAAGAAATATAATGAGACTGAGTTGAAGTAAAATATTAAGTTAAGTATAGGAAAAACTTTAATTAATAATGTATATATAACTATAAGGAAGATAAGAAGTTTGGTATAGAAATTTATATGGGTAAATAATTATATGAATAGTATGTTTAACAATTTATAAGAAACGTAGTAGAAATCTATTTTAATTAAGCATAGGAAGAACTTTACCTACTGTTATTTTATAAAAACATAGAAAACTATTTATGGAAATGTAGACTTATATATGGTTAAAATATATTACAAGGTAAATTGGTCTCAAACACAATTTAGTATAAAAGGCAAGTTCATACTTAGATATATAAGTGTAAGGTTTATAAACATGTGTTAAAAACTCTGAAAGGGAGGGAAGGGGGGGGAAATTTTGGGTAAAGAACAAGTAAATTATACCCCCATTTAAGTTAGGTTTTTGGGTATCTAGATAGGGAGACATTGCACTCTCCCTGAATCCTTCACAAGGGGTGGGGGATACTTCTAGAACCACACCCTTGGGAAGGGTGTTTTTGTGTGTATTTTGGTAAGAAAATTTATATTGATAGTAATAGGTTAGGTGTTAAGGGGTTTATTGTATTTTTTATAGAGAAAGTTTAGGAATAGGCTAAGATATAGTAAAATATAGAGAATATGACTTCTTCCCACAAAATATTAACTTGGAATTGTAGAGGAATGAACAACCCAGTAAAATTGAGGAAAATTTCAAACACTATGTATAAGGAAAAACCAAATTTTTTATTTTTACAGGAGACACATCTTAAGAAACCAGTAGATCGTATTTTAAAGACAAATTGGTTTACACAAAATTACCAAGCACAGGGCACTTCCAAAGCAAGAGGTGTAGCTATATTAATTTCAAAGAACACACCATTCCAATGTAAGGACACCAAGACTGACCTAAAGGGACGTTACCTTTTTGTAAAGGGGACTCTAGATGGCTCCCCTGTGACATTAGCATCCATGTATGCCCCAAATTCACAACAAATAGATTTTATACAGACCACACTTCAACTTTTACAAGAATTTCAAGAAGGCTCCCTCATAATAGGCTGTGATTTGAACTACATCATAGATCCAAACATAGACAAAACACATAATAACAGTAATAAAAAGACTAGAAAACAGTTTAGACCCACAGAACTCAATAGTATTTTAGAAGATTTTCAACTATGTGATCTTTGGAGACAGTTGAATCCTGGAGATAAACAATTTACATACTACTCTAATGTACATGATATTTACACACGTATAGACTTTTTATTAGTTTCAAAAAATATATTGAATCAATTTTCTTTTGCAGATATAGGACCTAGAACTATTTCAGATCATTCGTGGGTAACAACACTTATGGTACAACAAAATTCGGATGGTAAAGGCCCAAATTGGTCATTTAATAAATTATTACTGCAAAGTGATATCTCCTGTGAAGAACTTAGGAAAACAATAGAAGAATATTTTTATTTCAACAAGAATTGTGGAGTTTCCAATTTAACAATCTGGGACGCTTTAAAAGCAGTTCTTAGAGGCAGATGTATTTCATTGACTTCTGCCTATAAAAAAGAAAGACAAAAAATTATTACAGATCTAACTGATTTAATTAAAAAACTAGAACATAAACATAGTAAATTCGGAGGGAAAAAGACTTTGCGTAAATTAACACAAACAAGGAAGCAATTGGAATTATTGGAAACCTCAAAAATCCAAAAACAACTACTTTATACTAGACAAAAATTTTTAACAAAAACTCCCAGGTCGATAACATTACTAAAAAAAAGGGTAGCACAACGACATAACACAAACTTAATACATGCAACTCGCTCTAAGACAGGCCAAATTTTTACAACATCAAAAGATATAAATACTAACTTTTTGACCTTTTTTCAAGAGTTATATACTTCAGAGAGGCCTGCACTAGATTCCATTCAGAAATACTTAGATTCCACAGAATATAAAGTAAAGCTAACAAAAGAACATAAAGACCTATTAGATCAACCATTTACAGTAGAAGATTTGAAAAAAGCTTTGAGAAAAGCGAAACCCAACAAAGCAATAGGAACAGACGGCCTACCAAATGAATTTTATTTAAAATTTCAAGATTTAATTTTACCAAATTTGGTTGACACTTGTAATTATATTATGAAAAATGGAGACCTACCTAAATCCTGGCTGGAAGCCAAAATAATAATTTTACATAAACCTGGGAAAGATAAGTTAGATCCTTCTTCATATAGGCCGATATCATTACTAAACCACGATTCCAAGTTATTTTCTTCAGTTTTAGCTACACGTTTAAGCTCAATAATAGCAAAATATGTTCATACAGACCAGTCTGGCTTCATTTCAGGCCGATCTCTTACGGATAGTATTAGACGCGCATTGAATATAATAGATCATTGTAAAAGCAAGAAAATAGAATCCCTTATTTTGGCCCTTGATGCCGAAAAAGCGTTCGATAGAGTGGAAATATTATTTTTACAAACGCTTTTACAAAAAATGAATTTTGGAGAAAAGTTCATGAACTCATTCAAAGCAATATATAGTAATCCTAGGGCCCAAATTGTGACTAATAATTATAGATCGGAATTTATAACTTTAACAAGAGGGACACGTCAGGGGTGTCCCCTTTCACCTATTTTTTTTTGCAATTTTCTTAGAACCATTAGCATATTCAATCAGAATAAACACAGCCATACATGGAGTACAAATTGGACAATCAAGGCATAAATTAAATCTTTTTGCAGATGATGCAGCATTTTTTATAACTCAACCATTACAAACATTACCAGAAATAATGGCCCAAATATCGGCCTTTAGTGAAGTTTCAGGATTTAAAATCAATTATACAAAATCAGAACTATATCCAATCTATATGTCATCAGAAACCAAGCAAGACTTGTTGAATAAATACCTTTTTAGATGGGTATCAACTCAATGGAGATATCTAGGCATAAATATTCCAACAAATACTAGTAATCTTTATAAAGCAAACTATGAACCTTTGATTGTTGAAACCAAATTGTCACTAGATAGATGGAAAAAATTAAATTTGACACTTATAGAGAAAATAGAAACAATTAAGACTTTTATTTTTCCAAAATTCCTTTTTTTATTTCAAAATTTACCCCTCAAAATAATTCCAAGCATTTTTCAAGCCTGGAAAAGAATTTTTTCAAATTTTCTATGGGCCATGAAGAAACCCAGAATTAGTTATATGACTTTGATTAAACCCATTAAGTTAGGAGGATTAGGACTACCTGACTTAGAATTTTACTACTATGCAGCGCAACTAAAAAATATTATTTATTATGCACAACCAACATGCCAAAAGGATTGGCTTGTGATTGAACAACACTCATTAGAGAAAGGTTATCTATACGAAAATATATGGACCCCTGCTAAACATAGAAAATTTAAACAACATTTACAAAATTCATACTTATTACTAACTCTAAACATTTGGGATAGATTTAGACCAATATTAGCCCCGCAAGTTTCGCCACTGACTGTCTTTACAGGACAACCCTGGTTTAAACCAGGAATGGAAACAACAACTTATGCAACTTGGATTGCACATGATTTAATTCGTTTAGGCGATCTTTGCAATAAAACCCAAATGCACTCCAAACAATATTTAGAACAAAAATATCAATTTGATATACCTTGGTTGCAATATACTCAATTACGACACTTTTTATATAACCCAGATATAATTATGATATTGAATAGACCACTGACCACATTTGAATCACGAATAAAAACAAACATACAATCAGTTAGGGGAGTGATTTCTTTAATCTACACATTATTACAAGATAAAAAATGGAACCAATTGTCCTCAATACAACTTTCTTGGCATAAAGACTGCAACATTTCATTAGATATAGAACAATGGAAGAAAATCTGGACCAACACCTTATACACAACACCCCTATTAAATATGAAATTACAAAACTTTAAACTGTACACAAGATGGTATTTAACACCACAAAAAATAGCTTATCTCTTTAAACAACCAACATATAATTGTTGGAAATTATGTGGGTGCCCAGGTACGTTCATTCATTGTTGGTGGGGATGTCCTATGATTCAGACTTTTTGGCATAAAATTAAAAAACTGGTGGAAAGTATATTGCTTATTGAAGTCCCCTTTAACCCTGAATCCATTCTCTTGAATTATTGGCCAGAACTAAATTTAACACAAACAAATAGAGAACTTTTATCATTATTTTTTCTTGCAGCAAAAATATTAATAGCACAGGTTTGGAAAACACCAAAGATTCCAACTATTCGACAATGGTTTCAAAAGTTATGGGATATAGTTGTAATGGATAAGCTTGCAACACAACTTATAATAATGGAAAATCCGCAAAAACCAAATAATTTTCTGGAAAAATGGTATCGTTTTTTTGAGTATACGAGTAAAACAAAAAATAAACAAAGTGTAATGCCAGACAGATATAGAAAATTTTTATTTTATTGAAAAATATGTGTTAAACTATATAAGAAAATGGAAGAAAATTGTAGTATATGCTATACTAGCCTTATGTTAAATGTTTGTAGTTATTAATAGTTTGATTATTGTTAATGGTTAAAGTTGAAAATTAATAAAAATTAAGTTATAAAAAAAGAGAAAGGAAATGGTTATACACTATGCAGGGGAAAGAAGACACACTCTCATTTCAGAAAAGGGGAAAGAATTTGATACACTAAAAAAGTGACCTTTCCAGAACACCAGAACAGTTTTTAGGAAACTATGTGCAGAAACATTGTAATTGAGAACAAAGTACTTAGTCAACCATCTCTCACCAGTAAGATCCAAGAAAATAAGCTGTTACAACACCATCTTGTCTGTCAACTGAAATATATACTGTTTTACCAAGAACGTTTACCTCAGCCTTTCCAGTTCCTGACTGCCCCATACCATCCCTGCCTATTAAATAAAACCTTCATTATTGTTCACTGTTACACCGTCTCCAGCACCATTTCAAGGGGTCTTAAAAGAGGGCTCC
This sequence comes from Lepidodactylus listeri, assembly GCA_029233225.1. Lineage (NCBI taxonomy): Eukaryota > Metazoa > Chordata > Lepidosauria > Squamata > Gekkonidae > Lepidodactylus > Lepidodactylus listeri. The sequence goes on along the minus strand of JARCFY010000013.1, from coordinate 2,376,920 downwards.
TGTTTTCTCCTGACAAGTTCCTGGGCTGGGCAAAAGCCAGATCAGATTCTGTCACAGGGTGGGACACTCAGATTTATAAAGCTGCAAATATTAGCTCTCTCCTGGGGGCCAGCTCAGTACCTGAAGGGAACTAAGAATTTTGGTAGGGGGGGAAATCTGCCTCAGAGTGGGGAGAGTTACGGGGGTCCATCAAGAGGGTCTGACCCACCCCATCTTATGGCAGGTGAGACTGGTTGAGCTTGACTGGTGTCCCTGAACATCAGACGTGTCAAAGCAGGCTTCTGGGGTGTTGTGTACTAGGACTGCAGTCGCCTGGTCTCTCGTAATGGCGACCGCCACATGGTCAGCGCACATGGTCAGAATCTACCTGAGCTTTGGCCAGCTAGAACAATAGCCAGTCAGATCCTGAGCAACCACCAATTACGAGCCTAGGTCTCCCGCTGGGGGACCTATGAACTCCAACCACGGACTTAAGGTCCTATCAGGTCTTGGGGGCGAGGTCGGGGCATTGTCTTCGGCCGGCATAAAAGAGGGCTCTGAGCCCGGGGTTTCTCATGTTCCATCTGACCCTCAATAAAGAGCTTTGCTATGAAATCACTACCACTCCCCTCCCGACTCCAGTACTTTCCATGGGGTCAAACCCCAGAGGGAGAGAGATAGAAAGAGTCGGGGGAAGTCAGAGAAGTGGGAGGGAATGGGTTGTCAAGAAGGGGTTTTAACTACGCTCAGTGAAACTGTTTTTCTCTCAAGTAGATGTGTTTCCATTTTGTCATTAAACAATTGAAAAAGATCCACCATGATCCCACGTGTCACTAATGTCAGAAGAAGCATTCCTGAGGGAAAGGTTCTACTTCTCTCCTTGGGGTTTGGTGGATACAAGGCTGAGGTCCTTGTCTGGTTGTCTGTGCTGGAAAAGCTGGAACTTTGTCATCACTGCTATGAATCCAGGTAGACTCATGACCATTTGCACTTTCAGCTTTGGAAACCTCTGGCGCAGGTCCACGCAGCCTGTCCTGCAGTCTCTCGCCTGAGACCGGGTTCTCCTTCCTGAGGCAAGGTGGTACCTGCCCATCACTGGCTGGAATCGCTTGACTGTCTGCTGTGGGTGTTCCATATGACCCGAGTGGGGGGGGGGGGGAGGAAAGCCTTCTCTGCAGGGGGGTTCATTGGGTGGCGAGGGAGGAGGGCTCTCTTACACGCTCCATCTACCTCGTCCTTCACCCTGGCCAATATCTGAATGCCGACATCTTCTCTGGTATTCCAGCTTCACTCTTTCATGAGGAGCTTCCAGTTTCACAATACGTCCATGGATGGAGTTTACTTGGACGAGAATGGGGACCCGGCAGCTGACCTCGATCTTATGAACTGGGTGCTGTTTTCCAATACGTCCTTCAGTGCAGTGAAATGTGGGGGCGTAGAGAGACAGGCGTCCTCAGGCATCAAGTTCACCATCGACACGGATGCCATTGCGTGGCCCGAGGTGAGGGGGGCACCCACTGTTTCTCTTTATGCCTTTTGATGACTCTTCTGCTTTAATAATGGGTTGTGTGCTCTCTATGGTCCCTCGGGAGAGGAAAGATATGATGCCATAGAGTCCACACTCCAAAGTAGCTCTTTTCTCCAGGCAAACTGATCTTAGCTGTAAGTTTCAGAGATCTCCAGGCCCCACCTGGAAGTTGGCAACCCTGGAGGTCTGGCGATCACTCAGTTGCTGGGGAGCAAAGACCCCCTTCAGGACCTTTCCTAATATGCACTGACCAAAAAAAAAAATCCCTTCACACAGTTTGTTCAGTGCTCCTTCGCTTTATATCTAGACTGTGCCTCGCTCCAGGTGTACCGAAAGTTGTCCCCCTGGCTACGCCAAAGTGACGCAAAAAGGAAAGCCCCATTGCTGCTATATGTGTGTTCGGTGTGCAGAGGGGACCATTTCCACTCAAGAAGGTGGGTGCCTCTGGAAGAAAGGGCAGCCGGAGGGAAAGAGGACAAAGTTTCACTCAGACATTTCTCACAGATTGTAGGAGGGCTTTTTGAAAGCGTACCACTTCTTGGCCTATATGTCTTTTTAATCTCTGCTGTGCTATAAGGATGAGGCCCAGCCATGAATCCAGTGGGAGGATAACAGGGGCTCAGTCTTCTGTGCACCTTGGAGAAAGGGTGGGATTCGAATCAAGAAGCTTCCCAGGGTAGCTCATCCTAACAAGCCTCTTCAGTATTCCTGCCACGAACACAGGAAGGGTCCTATTGAGCCAGGAATCCAGCTCGCCCACTTCCGTCTGCTCTGGGGGCAGGTCCATTCCAGGCACTTCCTTGCTAACGGTCCTCGCTGCTCCAAGATCCCTTAGAGGTGGTCATGCCAGGGACGGAACCAGGCACTTTCTGCACGTGTTTCATGTTCTGAAAGACAGCTGAGCCCAATCCATGCTGCACACAATCAGCTTCAGACAGTCCCTCCCGAGTCCTGGCAGAAAGACTCTTTATGAGGCAGGATAAGAGGCAATTTTGGTGGCACTGAGGTTGTTCCCCATCTTTCCAGATGCAGACCACTGTGACAGATGTCCAGAAAATGAGCACCCCAACAAGGAACAAGATCGATGTTTCCCTAAAACGGTCACCTTCCTCTCCTACGAAGAACCGCTGGGGGCCGTGCTGGCTTTCTTTGCCCTGTCCCTGTCCCTAAGCACCGCTCTGGTGCTGGGCCTCTTTATCAGACACCTGGAGACTCCGCTGGTCAAAGCCAACAACCGGGACCTCTCCTACCTTCTCCTGGTCTCCCTCCTGCTCTCCTTTGGCTCTTCCTTCCTGTTCATTGGCCGGCCCAGAAAGGTCACCTGCCTTCTCCGCCAAACCGCCTTCAGCATCGTCTTCTCGGTTGCGGTCTCCTCTCTCCTGGCCAAAACCATCACCGTGGTGGTGGCCTTCATGGCCACGAAGCCCGGGAGCGGGATGAAGAGGTGGCTGGGGAAGAGTCTAGCAAACGCCATCGTCCTTTCCTGCTCCACCCTTCAAGCTGGCCTCTGCGCTGTCTGGCTGGGACTCTCCCCCCCCTTCCCAGACGCTGACATGCGCTCCGTGCCCGGACACGTCACCCTGCAGTGCAACGAGGGGTCTGCTGCCCTGTTCTACGGGGTCCTGGGCTACATGGGCTTCCTGGCGGCGGTCTGCTTCACGGTGGCCTTCCTGGCCAGGAAGCTTCCGGGGGCCTTCAACGAAGCCAAGCTGATCACCTTCAGCATGCTGCTCTTCTGCAGCGTGTGGGTGTCCTTCGTGCCCGCCTACCTGAGCACCAAGGGGAAGTACACGGTCGCCGTGCAGGTCTTCTCCATCCTGGCCTCCGGGGCTGGCCTGCTGGGCTGCACCTTCCTTCCCAAGTGCTACATTCTCCTGCTGAGGCCGGACCTGAATACGAAGGAGCATCTCATGACCAAAGCGAAAGGCGGCACCTATCACACTTCATCATGGCTGCCCACCTGAATCTATTATATCATGTAACCTCTCTTCTTTTCTTTTGTTTTAAACATTATTGTGCATATTCTCAGGAGCTCACGGTGCTACACGACAAACATATTCTTTTGTTTAGTTACTTTTCAGAATTTTTCTTCAAAGCATGAAATATGGAAATGGCAAGAACAGAGGAATAAGAGAGACAATTGCTTGCAGCTCTGTGTACATTCCGACGTTATACCCATTCAATGCCACAGAAGCATGAAGACCTCTGCTCCATCGGGAATGAATCAGAGCCTGGATTATTCTGCCTTTATCTGAATTGTTCATTTTTGTATTACCGCTAGTTTAAGAATGATACACCTGTAATCCATTAGCTAGTGTACTTGTCTATGGGATGGTGCTGCTACTGTTTGTGAGACCCCTGAAAGACCTGGTAGTCTATGTAATTCTCTTTGAAATCGGGGTGAGCAGATATAGTGTCATTTTCTGTTAATTTATTCTCTTGAACATCGGAGGTATTGCATAGATTGCATGTTGTATTATTATTTTCCGTTCCATTATTCAGCCGTTTATCCAGAAGAAGAGACGGTGAAACCTCTATGTACCTAGGAAAGACATTGGTTCGGCTATAGAAGATTTTTCACTGGTCATCCTCTGCTTGATTTGGTTGAATTTATGTGCATACCTTGTTATCAGCACCTGTGAGCGCAAACTGTTATGTTAATTTATGTTTATTTGTATCTCAGGGTTGATGTATGACATGCTAGGAGCGCATAGTGTATTTGCAGGGCTATTTTTGGGAAGGAACACACAGGAACGGAGCTGCGGGGCCCCTGGGGAAGTCGATCCAGAAACTGCCTTCCCTCCCTCGGGTTCCCCATGCACCCCGCAAGCCACGGGGCACCTGGGGAAGCCGATCCTGGGAGGGAGCTGTGCGGTCAGGGATGTGGCCTAATATGCTAATGTATTTCAGCTGTTGGGTGTGGCCTACTATGCTAATGAGTTCCTGCTGGGCTTTTTCTACAAAAAGAGCCCTGAGTATTTGTATTGGTTGTGGGTTGTGGACCACCGACTCATTATAGACATTTATTTGCAAACTAAACATTTACTTAATATATCTAACACCTAGACATTTAAAGTGCATTTAATCTTTGATGTTCTTCCCTTAGCTTAACCTCTGAGCATTCCATGTGTGCAAACTCAACATTTGCCTTGCAAAGTTGCAATTTTTTAACACAGATACATGTGGGTGACCACAGTTCACTACAGGGTGCAATCAAATCAAGGCCAAATCAACATGTTGTTTGAACTGGGTCCAACTGCTGTCGAAGTGGAGGAGGGGGGCTCTTTTGTCATAACGTAGCAACCATGGGAGGCGCAAAAGAGGTGGCCTCCCTGAGGTTTCTGTCTCCCATCCAATAATAGCTGGCTGTAACCATCCACACCAACAGGCCAGGGACCTCTCGCAACCAGCCAATTTCTGTCCTTGGGCTGTGACCACCAATCTTAATGTTATACTATTGTGTTTTAATAGTGTTATGATATTTATTGTGCTGCAATTATGTTGTTACCTGCCCTGAGCCCGCTTGCGGGAAGGCCAGGCTATAAATACTATAAATAAATACATACATACCATAGATAAATGAACAAGATCTTCCCTCGAACAGTGGTTCATGGCCGGGCCTGTTGGCTGTGCTCTGTGGCAGGAAGACTGGCCGAGGGGGAAAGGGGGGTGACAGACACCCTAGAGAGAACATCTCCTGGTTAAGTTTCTAATGGCTTGCTTGTTCATTTTATTGATTGTTTGCACCATTTTATCATGTTTCACTGCACTGAGCAGTTCTCTGGGGAGGTGGCATATACATTTTCTAAATGAGGAAATCTATGAGTTGTGTTTTCTCAGGAGGGAGGGATGCACCAGCCCCGAGGCTGGACATCACAAGGAAAGCGAAAATGCAGGAATCACAACAACCCTCTTGTACTTTCCCCTCCATTCTCGCTCACCCCCACAGCCACCCCCGTTTCCCCTCAACAAGTGTCAGGATTCTCTGAAACTCGGCAGGTGCCAGTTTTGGTTCCGTCCTTGACTGCCCGGCTGAGACACCCGATAGCTACACCCTTCCAGGCCACATCCTGTGCTGCTGCAGGAAAGTGCGCAACTGACCAGCGCCCACAAAAGCACCGCCCCCTCCCAGTCCCTCATTTGAAATTGCCACTGATCAGAAGGAATCGAAGCCTCCGCAGCTCCCTTCCCTGGGCGAACGAGGGGGAAAGAACTTTGGCCTTTCTTTCTAGGGCTGAAATCAAGGCCAGACACCACTGGGCTCCTTCTCCCCAGCAGCACAATGATCGTGGGGGCTTTTCTGTGGGCTCTCTCGGGTGAGTAAAGCAGGGGGGGGGCGATTTCCTCTCCTCCAGGGACCAGGTTGGGGGGAAGCAGAGATGCAGCTCCTCCTGGATGTCAGGAGGCACCAAGGAAGACGACCCCCATCTGGATCCCTGTTGGAACCTGCACAGAGAGGGGACCTGAGTCCCAGGGGGTGGTCTGGCGGGAGGGAGACCTTTGCTGCCATGGAGCGGATCTGGCTCCAGCCAGTGCCAGGAGCAGAGAGACCTCTGCTGGGTGAAAAACGGGAGCTAAATGGCAGGCATAAGTACGCAATGCTTTCCCCCGCTCATTGGGCCTTTTTCCTCAGATTGGCTATCTTCCCGGTACAGTCATCTAGATGCCTCTTGAGGTGGGACTTCGGCTCTCAGGTTGCCAATGTCTGGCGTTTCAGAGGAAGACTCCCGTCAGAGGCTGGACATGTGAACAGGCGTGAAGCTGCTCATCCTACGTCAGGCCCTCTTTGGTCTCCCAAGGTCACTTTCCTCTCCTCCGTCTGGCAGCCACTCTCCAGGGTCCCGGCTGGGTCTCTCCCAGGGACTTGATCCTTTTAAAAATGGGAGATGCTGCCAGGCATGGTGGCCATGGGGAGGGGGAGAGAGGGAGGACTCTGAGGCAAACTGCCCACTGGCCTGAAGAACGTCCCGTCCCCCACTCCGGCCTCTCCTAAGGATTCCTTCATCCCCAACTGCCCACCATCCGGTAAAAAAGGGGGACGTGAGCTTGGATTACAGGACTGGAAGCGTGTCAGCTATGTGCTCCCCAAAGGTCTCTGGGAGACCAAGGTTGTATTTCTGTATGAGGTAAACGGAAGTCACTTTTCCGTAGATACTTGACTGGACAGACCGGACCCAGAAGGAGATGCCCAACAACAGATTTCTTTGACATGAAATAACGTATTTAATAGGGCAAACATCTTGTGTGGATGGCTTCAATAGGGAAGATGAGACTGGCTCTCAACTTCACCCCACACAGGTTACGGTCTTTTCCCCCAAAGAGAGCCACCATTTTGTAGCTCAGACCAGTGAACGTAAATGACCCGGAGGGGAGACTTGATCCCCCTTTCCCCAGGCAGGTGACCTCAGCTGACTGGATTCCACGGGAACCTCACATCCCCCCCCCTCCTTTTAAGGCAGAAGCTGGCTCAGCCCCTCCCACCCGGTGGAGGTCCAAGGGCTCTGATTGGCTGACAGTCGCTGGGGTTGGCATGAGGCCAAAGTCACTAGGAATTAGGGTTGCCAGCCTCCAGGTGGGGCCTGGTGATCTCTTGCTTTTACAACTGATCTCCAGCTGACAAAGATCAGCTCCCCTGGAGAAAATGGCTGCTTTGAAGGGTGGACTCTATGGCATTCTACCATGCTGAGGCCCCTCCCCTCCCCAAACCCTGCCTTCTCCCAAATCCACCCCCAAAGTCTCCAGGTATTTTCCAACTCAGACCTGGCAACCCTACTAGGATTGCTTCAGAGCCCTGGAGGCGAGGCAGGATTTTGGGGGATAATTGACGCACTAGGGATTGAACCTGAGCCCTTCTGCACGCCAACCAGGTGCTCCGGCACTAAACCACTGTCCCTCCCCTGTCTTATATCTTGCTGGGGAATGGGAAACCAAATCTGAACTCAAGCCTGGCTCATTTGCACCGGTTGTCGGGAGGCCGAATTTTTGTCCTTAAAAGGTGTGTGTGTGTACAGTGTCAAATTCCACCCCTTGTCTCATCTGTGTAGTCCAAGGAATGGCTGCCATGCAAACAAGGGTGCTGTCTCTGGTCCAAATGACCCACACTTCAACTTCCTGCTGGTGGGAAAAAAGAAGAAAGGCATTTATCTCCTTCAGGCAAGCAAAGGGCAGAGAGAAGAGAAACGGATGTGGAAAGGCAGTGCAAGAGGCAGTCCTGACTGCGGATACCACAATGCCCACATCCTAGGTTGGGGGCTTTTCAGCGCGGGGTGGGGTGGGGTGCAACCTTTCTTCAGAAATGCCGTGCTGTATGTGAGATCAGCTGAACTAAATGAAACTTTTCCTTCCCATCTATGGGGACTGGTTAGTCACCATCTGATTGTCTTTACTGTTCTACTGATATTTTAACTGATTCTGTCTTGTTTTATCTGTGATGGTACATTGCCCAGAGCCCTGCAGAAGCAAGCGTGGGGCAATTCATAAATACAATAAAGAATAATAATACAGAATGGTGAAAACAGAAAGGGAAAGGGGAAAGGATGCTAACTTGGAAGAAGTGTAGTTTGAGTTTGCATTGCAACTAGAGATGCGGTGTACAGGTCCCAGACACCGGTAAGGGCTCTTGATACTAAATCCTTTACTGAGTCAATGCATCTCATGCTGGGTCTTCGTCTTGCTGCCCCCTTCAACTTGGCTGAGTATTGTTGTCTTTTCAACAACTCTTGTCTTCTCAGAACGTGACCTATATAATAGCCTCAGTTTGGTTATCGTAGCTTCTAGGGAGAGTTCAGGCTTGATTTGATCTAGAAGCCGCTTATTTGTCTTTTGGAGGTCCAAGAACCAGTCTCCTTCAAAATTACATTTCAGAGGAATTAACTTCCTTCTTGTCAGCTTTCTTCATTGTTCAACTTCCACACCAGTACATAGTAATGGAAAATACAGAGCCAGCGTACTGTGGTGATTAAGAGCAGCGGACTCTAATCTGGAAAACTGTGTTTGATAATCCAGTCCTCCTCCGCATGAAGCCTGCAAGGGGACCTTGGGCCAGTCACAGTTCTCTCAGGACTCTCTCAGCCCCATCTACCCCACAAGGTGCCTGTTGTGGGGAGAGGAGGGGAAGGAGATTGTAGGCTGCTCTGAGACTCCTTAGGATAGAGGAAAGTGGGATGTAAAAACCTGCTTTTCCACTACTACTACAGTTGGACATGAGATCAGCTGAATTAAATGCAGCGTTTCCTTCCTACCCATAAAGAATGGAGAAAATGGAAAGGGGAAGGGAGAAGAATGTTAACTTGGAAATAGAAGTATAGTTTCAGCTTGCATTACAAGCCAGAGATGGTGCACAGGGTCCCAGCAACAATTGGTACATTTTATATTGAGTCCTTTACCAAGTCTTCCTCTTTTCCATCTGCCTACAACTTTTCCTAGCATGATTGTCTTTTCTAGTGACTCTGGTCTTCTCATAATGTGACAAAAGCACGATATACTCAATTTGGTCATTTTGGCTTCTGGGAAAAGTTCAGGCTTGATTTGACCTAGAACCAATTTATTTGTCTTTTTGGCTGTATCTGTGAAACACTTCTCCAACACCATGTTTCAAAGGAGTCAACTTCCCTCCTGTCAGCTGTCTTCGTTGTCCAACTTCCATAACCATACATTGTAATCGAGAACACAATAGTATGAATTATATTTCTGTGAATTTTATTAGCCTACAGTGGCAACTGAAGAAAATAAATCTGTGTGGAAGTTAGTAGCCTGGGTGGGAAGTTCAGAAGTTAAGCTTGGTGAAAATTATTGGTCTAAGTGGCAAGTGAGAAAATAAGCCTGTATACTTAAGGGACCATTACGCTTATGTACCTATCTGAAACCCTTATGCTTATTAACCATACAGAAATCGTTATGCTGTTATAATTCGAAATAAATTCCATGTTGAAGAGCAAACAACCGTTTTATTTAGAATAAGGGATTTGCTTTTACCTCAGAGCCACCCCATGTGCTGGTTGTTCTGTCAGTCTGCTGTTCTGTACTACTAAAGCCATCCCGTTCTTCGAGTCCGGCTAAGACTTCCAAGGTGAGAGAGCCTTTGGTGGCAGCAAAAATAAGGAAGGCCGGGAGGCGGCATAACCCGTGCCACCTCAGCACACTACAGGAGAGGGGCCTTTGTGGAAGTTATTCATAAAGGGGGTCACAGAAGGAAAGGAAAAAAGTTACAGTTATATATCAGTTCATAATGATCTGGTTTTAATCATGTGTATTTTCTCTAGAGGTTATTTTGCATATTTAGTTACATTGTTTTCTTGTTATGTTTTGTTTTGTTTTAAACTAGTTAAGTCAAAGAAGTTCTCTGTCAGTTTTTCTGGAAAGGGATTTGATGTAGAAGCGATAATATTTCTTTCTGCTGCCAGAGAGGCCTTTGCTTGAAGAGGCCTAACTGGAGTGTTTTGTGCTGTATTCAGCTAATGAGGCTTTTAAATCTCCAAGAGGCGAAGTTAGTGCAGACCTCTAGATTGAGTGTGAATAAAACCATCTGCCACAGTCATTTGACACTGAGATTCCTTTCCTTTCCCGACTCATTCCTCGGCAGGTGCCACCGCATCATTATCTGTGGTTATCCCACAAAATCCGGTCAGGGTCTACCCTCGTCAGACGGCTCTTCTCCGTGTCTCTCTCCAGTTCCAGCAACAAGAGTGGAAATATTTCCATGCCAAATGGAAATTCCTCACACAGAATTTCCCTATCCTTTACTACACTCTGGAGTGCAACACTGGCCCCAGCTCAGCGGATCGCACCTGCAAGCACACTGTGGAGAAGGCAGGGCTCTACAAGACACGGGTGGACGTTGAGGAGGACGGCTCGCTTGTGCTAAGGGATGCGCAGCCCGAGGATGCTGGGAAATACGAGATACATGTCCTCGCCCTGGATGTGTCTGCCAGGGCAGAAGTGGAGCTTGTCGTCACGGAAGGTAATGGAAGGGATCTGAGCTCTCCAGGGGCATGGCAGAGCCAGGGACCCACCAGACCTGTGGGGAGAAAGAGCGCCTGGGACCAGGCAAGGTTTCCAACTACAATGGAGTCCAGATTTCGTGCAAAAGAAGGTAACGGAGGGAGAGGCAAACTGGGCTATTCTTGAAGGGTGCATGCAGAGTGGAAAGAAGTCCGTCAGGTATTGGAGATGTTCCAAGAAAAGTTGATTTATCTGTGTCAGGAGTTAACAAAAGGGAATCCAGCTTTGTGGAGAAAGGCAGGAAGAAGTGGCAGGGGAACGCAAGCCGACCAGGCCTCAGCAGACCAAGGCAGCAGTCCCAAGGCAGAAGCCGTCTCCTCGGACAATTCACAGGGTGGGGGGAGGGATGCTACCCACGAGAACACCTCCAATTTCAGAACAAATATCAGGGCCCCCCCCCCATTATTATGCACGGCTGACAGCTGATGCTTTAGTTATTTTATTCAGGGAATTAATTTTATTTAGAGAATTTACATGTTGCCTCTACAGAGACCTGTAAAAACACCACAAAAGCATCAAAACAACATAAATTATTCGCCTAAAAACATTTATTCAGAATACTTTAGTTGGGTGGCCAACCTCCAGGTAGGGGCTAAGAAGCCTGAACTCCAGATGACAGAGATTGGTTCCCCTGCAGGAAACGACTGTGTTGGAGGGTCTATGGCATGTAGGCTTGCCAACCTACAGATGTGGCCTGGAGAACTCCTGGAATTAGAACTCATCCCCAGGCGACAGAGATCAGTTCCCCTGGAGAAAACGGCTGCTTAGGAGGGTGGACTCTGTGGCATTGTACCCCTCTTGGGGTCCCACCCCTCCCTAAGCCCCTCCATTCCCCAGCCCCTGCTCCTCAAATCTCCAGGCAATTCCCAACCCCTTGGGGATCCTAGGCAATTCCCAACCCTAAGGGGGCATCATACCCCCAAATCTCCAGGAATTTCCTAACATGGAGTTGGCAGCCCTAGAATGTTGCCTTTTCAGATAAGCTGCTCAAGGCAACTTACAACATGAAATATGATACAATGAGAGCCAGCTTGATGTCGCAGTTAAAGTGTTGGACCATTATCTGGGAGACTCAGGTTCAAAACCCCACTTTGCCATAGAAAAGACGAACAAAATATGTAGCAGGGGAGGAGCTTTCATGAGTCACTGCTCACTTCTTCAGATAACAGCTAGAATGTGAGTCCATCTGCCCTATTTATTGGAAAGTGGAGCGATTTCAGATGTCGAATGACATTAGCAGGTGAATGGCAATAGCAGGCATGCTATGGAAGCTTGCTGGGTGACCTCGGGGCAGTCACACGCTTTTGGCCTAGCGTACCTCACTGGGATGTTGTGAGGATAAAAAAGGAGAAGAGGAAAATTATGTAAGCCGCTCTGGGTCCCCATTGCTGAGAAAGGCGGGATAGAAGTAAATAAATATCGATGAAAACTAAACCCAACAATATGGGTTAACTCTTTGATTAAAAACATGGGTTATGAGAAATAGCCTGGAGTACACAGTAAGGTACACACCAGGCGAGCCGCAGGGGGAGGACGTTTCACAGCCATGGTGCCACCACCGAACATGCCCTGTCTTTAGCTGCCGTCCACAATCCACCTCACCTGTTCTGGCAGGGTCGCCGAGAGCAGGGCTTGTGAGGAAGATCTCAACTGGCTGGTGAACAACTTGGAAGGATGTGGCCCTTTAGGTACTAAAAAGTACCGGACTGGGGAGACCAGTGGAAGTGATTTCATAGCAAGCTCTTTATTTGGTGGTCAGATGAGGCATGCTAACCAGGGCTCAGGGGCCCTCTTTTATTCCAGTTGGAGCCACACCTCCGACCTCACCCAAATGTCCCTATAGGACCTTATGATTATGGTTACATGTCATAGGTCCCCTTGGGGATCCTAGGCACTAGATTAGTGGCAAGTTACAATCCAGCCAGCTATTGTTCTTCCTGACCCAAGCTCAGGTAGCTGACCTGGCCATGTGCGTTTGGCCATGTGGTGGTCGCCATTACACAGAGCACATGGCGATTGCTATTACATACATTACAGGTACCCTGGCCCAAGCCATTTAGTGCCTTGAAGGTAAGAACCAGCTCTCTGTATTGTGCCTGGAAACATGGGCAGCCAGTGCGGATCTTTCAGCACAGAAATCTGATGATACCTGTACTGACCCCTGACAGTAGCCGGGCTGTCACATTTTGGATGTGATGAAGCTTCTGGACAGTTTTCAAAGGCAGACCTCACACCAACAGTGTTACAGTAGTCTAACCAGGATGTGATCAGAGCATGGATCACCACGGCCAGGTCCCACTTTTCCAGGAACAGCCACAGCTCCGTGCCATGAATGAGACCTGAACCTCCAACTGTCGGCCAAGATCCAGAAGTATCCCCAATCTACACACCTGCTACTCCAGGGGAAGTACAACGCCCTCCGAGGCAGGCTGACCCCTCAGTCCTTCGTCAAAGAAAGAGCAGAGCCACTGAAGCATGGTCCTCCCACCCCCGCCATCCCCAGCTCAGCCCGTCTCTCCAGAAGGTTACCATGGTCAATGGTACTGGAAAACATCAAGAGGTCCAGGAGAGTCAATAGGGATGTACTCCTCCCCTGTCAATATTTCTGGTGAAGGCAGTCAAGTTGACCAAGGCCCAAAGCCAAGCCTGGATCCAGAGTGAAACGGATTTAGAGAATCTGTCTGCTCGCAAACTGCCTGAAGTTGTACAGCTCCCACCCACTCAAGCACCTGGCCCAAGAGGGGAACTTTGGCTGCCTGGTGATAGTTTCCTAGGTGACTGGGGGCAGCAGGCAGAGCTACACTTCCTTGCTGAGAAATGTATACTACCGCCCGGACCCATTCAACCAACCCAGCCCAGCACAATTCTCAGGATCTACCAGCCTCCTGGAATGGACCTGTTCAGACAGGGTAAGTATGCTTGCCGAAAAAGACCAGCTTATCCGTTGGAATGGGGCAATTAGATCCCCAGTTACTTCCCAGGCACGCAGGTTGCCAGGCTCCAGGTAGTGGCTGAGGATCTCCTGGGATGACATCTGATCTCCATGTTGACAAAATTATGCATAGGATGGAGAAGGCAGAGAAACAAGTGTTTTGCTCCCCTTTTCACGATACAAGAAATATTCAATGAAATTAATGAGCAGTAGGCTTAGAACAGATAAAAGGAAGTACTTCTTCACCCAAAGAGTGATTAACACATGGAATTCACTGCTGCAGGAGGTGGTGGCGGCTACAAGCATGGACAGCTTCAGGAGGGAACTGGATAAACATATGGAGCAGAAGTCCATCAGTGGCTCTTAGCCACAAGGTATAGAGAGGAACTCTCGGTCTGGGGCAAGTGATGCTCTGTACTCTTGGTCTTTGGGGGGGGGGGTGTGACAGCGGGAGGGCTTCTGAAGTTCTGGTCCCTCTGGTGGACCGCCTGATGGCCCTTGGGTCTTGGCCACTGTGTGACACAGACAACTCAAGTGGGGTGTCACCTGACGCTGCCACCACTCTGGTTTTAGGATCCCTTGATAGGATTGCCAAGTCTGGGTGGGAAAATACCTGGAGACTTTGGGGGTGGATCCAGGAGAGGGCGGAGCTTGGGGAGGGGCCTCGCCTCAGCATGGTGCAATGCCACATAGAGCCCACCCTTCAAAGCAGCCATTTTCTCCAGGGGAGCAGATCTCTGTCGCCTGGAGGTCAGTTGTAAAAGCGGGAGGTCCCCAGGCCCCAGCTGGAGGCTGGCAACCCTACCCTTTGAGAAGGCCCAGAGCACCCTCCCAAGGCCTTCAGACCTCCCTTGATTGGCCAAATAACAGGCGTGAGGACGAGGCAGAGTAAGCAACAAATGAAAGGTTTATCTGTACAGGTCAGCCCAATATGTGAAAACGAACAAGGTGCAAGAACAATGGCACTAAGCGGCTGGAGGGAAAAGAAACCAAGTGCCCCGACGGGACCAGGCACGCAGTCTCCAGTTCCCTGTCTCAGTTGGGCCTGAGTCTACTCACCCGTCCTCCCAGGGTGGGTGAGGGTCTCTCCCAGCAGCAGCAGCAGCAGCAGCCCTGCTCCCACCTCCCCTCCGGCCCGGCTCCCTTGGAAGAAAGAACAGCTCTTCGTCTGGACCAGCTCTTTTATTAAAAGTCCCCTTTCTCTGTGATTGGCTAAAACTGGCGCCAAAACCTCTCAGGGACTTCTGGGAGTTGTAGGCCTGGCCTCCTCCCACTGCTACTCAGGCTCCCTAGGCCTGCTAGGCCTCGACTTGCACAGCCCAGATCAAGACCTGATCCACCGTGGGCTGCTCTTATGGTTCTTATGTCTGGGGCCAGGGATGCTCTGTATTCTTGGTGCTCGGCCGGGGAGGGGGGCACAGTGGGAGGGCTTCTGGTGTCCTGGCCCCACTGCTGGACCTCCTGAGGGCACCTGGTGTTTTTGGCCATTGTGTGAAGAGAGCGTTGGACTGGGTGGGCCACTGGCCTGATCCAACACTGCCTTCTCTGATGTTCTTGTGTGACTGGGAAGACAGGATCTGACAGTGTGGGCCAAGGCTCTCCATCTTGGACCTGCTCTTTCCGCAGTGTTCTGCCTGAAATCTAGATTGTTCTGTTGATTGTTCCCAGGAATCTGTGCTTTCTACTTTTATGTGCAGTTACCATAGTATACGCATGATCTTTAGGTGTTTTCATGGGAAGAACCTCTGCTTTGCTCCTCAGAGGGAGGCGGTCCTGACGGACGGCACAGGCAGGGAAAAGACACACAGGAACACACTGAGGGAAGAAGGAGTTAGGGAAAGGACCACATTTGGTTTATTCTGTGGGATAATTAAAAGGTGTGGGATAATTAAAAAGTCAGCACAAATGTTTGAAAAGCAGGAGTGATTTCAAGTCATAAAAAAGAGAACAGGGTTACGATTCTGGGGACTCCCCTCCCCATCCCAAACAAACAACCTGAGCAACCCAACCTGACTTGGGATCCCAGTGTCTTGATTGTACTGGACATTTCCAGGCTCAAGGGATCCCGCTGCCTTCTTCTCTCTCTCCCCCTCCCCAGGTCTGCCATCATCGGAGTTGGTTTTGTTGCCTCCCAGGGCAATCTCTGTCGCCGTCAACCGCACAGCATGGCTGCCCATCACCCTCCAGTCCCTGGGCTCTGCCTGGACGTACCTTAGCATCAAATGGGAACTTGCCACCACCAACAGGAGCATCTCTATCCTGGTGTACCTCATAGGCAATTGCAGCAAGACCGTCCTTGAATGGTGGGAGAAAGAATGCACCGTTCATAAAGAGGTGGCTGACGAGTATCAGCAGCATGTGGACATCTTCAGGAATGGCACACTGGTGATTTACGGTGTGGGCATAAAGGATGCTGGGATATACCAGGCCACCATACGAGCCTCAGGTGTCAAAGTCCAGGCAGCAGTGAACCTCACGGTGACTCAAGGTAACTGAGTGGTAGCCCTCACTGGGCAGAACAGTGGCATACACATTTTGTAAGTTAATAGACAACAGCAGGCAGAGATGAACATAAATAATGGGCTTGAGCTGTACCTGCTGGAGAGATTTGTTCTCTCCAGTGTTCTGGTGTGAACTTCAGTGGCAAAAATTAGAGGTACCTCCCAAAATTGTTTCTCAGAAGTAAGAAAATTGTCATGTTCAGCTTCAGTGCAGTGGTGATCACTGCAGCCCCAAATGCTTCTCTGGCTTAGAGCAGATATCCAAGAACTCTGTGCCTTCCTCCTTCCTCCCTCGCAGACCCAGTTATTTTTGTGGCTGTGACTGCTGGTTCCCTGCCCCCCTCCCATCTCCCCCCTTTTCCTTCAGGCGAGCCCTTCAGAGCTGATCCACGGGGGAAGCCACGGAGAGAGTGCACAGTATCCTGGGAGCACAAAGATACTGAGGCATGGGGTGTGTGTGGCTTCCTCTTTCTTATATGGCCCCACTGACAGGTGCCTCCGTAGTGGGCAATGAAAGAAACATGATACAAGCCTGGCTAAGACCTTGCCCAAAGATGAGAAGATGAGGCCTAGAACTTGAGCATTCAGGTGGATTGCCTTGCCTTTCTGTGGGCAGGGTCCCAAACTGAGCAACTTGTGTCCAGGGAGACCCTGTGTCATGTTCAGGTAGAAGTCAAATGCCACCATCAAACATCTGGTGAAGCCTCTCTTTTAAGAAAGCTTTCCCCCTCGGAAGGCAAGGGCAATTTCCTCCGAGTCAAGCTAGATCTTAAGTGTGGTGGAAGTGGCTGGAACATGAAGCAGGGCTGTTCAACATGAAGCAGGGCTGTTCAAGCTACCTCTGTTTGTGTCAGTCCCTGTTTACCACAAGGGTGGGGGAGGGGGTGCTGTCCAGTCGCAGCGGGTGGACGGCAACCCCTCATAGGGTTTTCAAGGCAGGAGACCTTCAGAGGTGGTTAATGCCATCGCCTGCCCCTGCACAGCAACCCTGGTCTTCCTGGGTGGTCTCCCATCCAAGTACTAACCGGGGCCGACCCTGCTTAGCTTCCGAGATCTGAGGAGGTCAGGCCAGCCAGGTCAGGGTTACTACAAGGGAGCTTGCTATAATCCAGGTCACCCCTTTTAGCAGGAACCTCGAGAATTCCCATGAGAAGGGGAGAGAAATATCAGTTCCACCAGCAGAGCTTCATACTGATACCTTTGTTCAAAGACCAGAGAGTGATTCCTTTTGACTTTTGCTTTTTCTCTTTTCAACATATTCTTTCAAATCCTCCCAATCTTCTAAAAAAGTCTCTGAGTACAGATTATTCAACTTTCTAGTCCATTTATCCATTTCAGCCATATATAACAGTTTTTTCAACCATTCCCACACCTCTGGTATTTTTTCATTTTTCCAATTTTGTGCATACACCATTCTTGCTGTTGTAATCATATACCATATTATTGTCCTTTTCTTTACATTTATCTCTTCTAGTTTAAGTCCAAGCAGTAACATTTCAGGCAACTTCTTAAATGTACATTTCAAAAATTTTTCCATTTCTGCATGTATTATAGACCAATAAGTCTTCGCTTTATCACAAGTCCACCACATATGATAGAAAGAACCTTCTTTCTTTTTACATTTCCAACATTTGTTAGACATATTTTGATTAATATTTGCAATTTTTTTTGATGTCATATACCATCTGTACATCATTTTAAAACAGTTCTCTTTTAGATTATAACATGTAGAAATACTCATTGCATTTTTCCATAAAAATTCCCAAGATTCCATTTCAATGTCTTTGTTTAGGTTTATCGCCCATTTTATCATTTGTTCCTTTACCATTTCATCAGCATTAAACCATTTTAACAATACTTTATACATTTTAGAAATCATTTTTTTCCCATCTTCCTCCCAAATTTGTTCTATTTCATTGCTTTTTTCTCTAAAACCAGATTTTTTATCACTTCTGTACATATCATATATTTGTCTGTACCTTCACCAGCCATAATCAAAGTCCATCTGCTGCTGCTCCTTCAATTTAAAGTCTTTACCATGTCTTGTTAACAGGTCTCTATACTTCAACCAGTCTTGTCCTTTGTAGTGAGATGATGGATTTAAAACTTCTGCAGGTACAATCCACATAGGTATTTCTTCTGGAAAAAAGTTTTTATATCTTGTCCACGTATCGATTAATGTTCTTCTCAAATAATGATGCTTAAACATATTATCCATTTTTGTTTTACCATAATACAGATATGCGTGCCACCCAAACCTACAGTCATGACCTTCCAGGGACAATAACTTTCTGTCTTGTAACATAGTCCATGTCCCTATCCAAGTCAAACATACTGCATCATGATATAGCCTTAAGTTTGGTAACTGAAACCCACCTCTCTCTTTAGCATCACACATTATTTTCATCTTAATTCTTGGTTTTTCCCTCCCCACACAAACTTAGTCAATTCCTTCTGCCAGCATTTGAATGTTTTTACATCTTTCACAATTGGAATAGTTTGAAACAGAAACATTATTCTTGGTAACACATTCATTTTAACCACTGCAATTCTACCCAGCAGTGACAAATTTAATACATTCCACCTTTTAATATCTTGCATAACTTGCTGCCATAATTTCTCATAATTATTCTTATACAAATCAATGTTTTTCATTGTTAGGTTTACACCTAGATATTTTGTCTTTTTCACCACTTCACATTCTATAAGATTTTGTAATTCAATTTGCTTATTGTTTGGCATATTTTTACACATCACTTTCGATTTGTTCTTATTTACATAAAACCCAGCCAAATCACCAAACTCTCTTACTTTCTGCAACAAATATGGTAGTGTAGTCATAGGGTCTTCAGCTATAAACATCACGTCGTCTGCAAAGGCTCTATATTTAAAAGAGAAACCTTTTATTGTTAAGCCTTTAATTTCTTTATCTTCTTTCAAATTTAGTAACAAGACTTCCAAAATCCAAATAAATAGCAACGGTGAGAGTGGGCATCCTTGTCGTGTTCCTTTTTCCACTTTAAAGTAATCCGTTTTTTCAGTATTAATTATTAAAGAGGATTTCTGTTCTCTATATATTGACTTAATAAGATTAAGCATATAGTCTCCAATTTCAAGATGTTCCAACACTTCAAACATAAAATCCCAATTTAAATTGTCAAACGCTTTTTCCGCATCTAAAAAAAGAAAGCCCACTTCCTTCTCCGGATGTTTATCATAGTACTCTATAGCATCCACTACTACTCTTATATTGTCTCTTATTTGGCGATTAGGTAAAAATCCTGCTTGTTCTGTCTGTATAGTCTCTTTAAGATGTTCCTTAAGCCTATCAGCTATAATCTTGGCAAAAATCTTATAGTCATTGTTTAACAAAGAAATTGGTCTATAATTTTTAACATTGGTTAAATCTTGACCTTCTTTCGGAATGAGTGAAATGGTTGCTTCTTTCCAAGTCTCCGGGACCTCACCTGTCACTCCTATGTCATTCATTAATAGCAATAACACTGGTGAGATCGAATCCTGTAGTGATTTATAAAACTGATCTGATCCAGGCGCTTTCCCTAATTTTGAATCATTTATTGCATTTTTAATCTCTTGTAGTGACATTGGGCAGTTAGGTAGTTCTTTGATTTTCTCCGTTGGTTTTGGTAATTTTAATGACTGTAGGTATTCTTTAATCCTTCTTCTGGCTTTATTTTCCTTCTTAAAAAGCGTTGCATAATATTTAAAAAATTCTCTTTTTATTCCCTTATTGTCTATTATCTCAATATTGTCCCGTATCACTTTAGTAATAAATTTATTTTCACGTTTTTTCTTTAATTGCCATGCTAAGTACTTTCCAGGTTTATTTGCACCTTCAAATGCTTTTTGTTGCAATTTTTTCAGGTTCCAGTAAGTCTCTTGATTCAAAATAGCTTTTGCTTGGTCTTGTAACATCCAAATTTCCTTTTGCAGTTTCTTTTTTCCTGGTCTGTTCTTCAGTTCCTTTTCTTTTATTTTAATGGCTTGTACAATGTTTTCATATTGTTCTCTTTTCTTTTTATTGTCTTTAGCGTTCAATGATATCAATAATCCTCTCATAACTGCTTTGTATGCATCCCACACAGTTTGAATTTTTACTTCTTTTTGTATGTTCGCTTGAAAATATAAATCTGTCTCTTCATGTAATTTTTTAACTATTTCTTGGTTGTCTAATAAGTCCTCATTTATTCTCCATCTCCCTTGCCTTTTTATTTGCCCAGAAGGATTGTGGTCTGAGATTATTCTAGGTAGAATTTCAACTTTTTTTGTCTTAAATGTTAGATTAATAGACATCCAGATCATATCAATTCTTGAATGTGAATCATGTCTGTTAGAGTAAAAAGTATAGTCTTTCCCTTGTGGGTTAACCTTCCTCCAAATATCCTCCAGCTTTTCCTGTTTTATCAGTTCAAAAAAATTTTTGGAAGTTTCCCTAGTGTGTCGTCTTTTCTCTTTGAGTGCCTATCTATTTTATTATTCACAGTCCCATTAAAGTCTCCCAACATTATGATTTGTTCATAGTTTACACTGTCCAGTTCCATTTGTAGTTCTTTAAAAAAGATTTCTTTAGCTCCGTTGGGGGCGTAAATATTTACAATCAAAGTCTTCTGTCCGTGTAACAGAATTTCAATAGCTAAGTATCTTCCTTCTTTATCTTTAAATATTAGTTTAGGTTCCAAGTCTTTTTTGGCATATGTTACCACTCCATTCTTTTTATTACTTGCCAATGAAAAAAAATCTTCTCCCAACTTTTTTCTTATTAAATATTTGTAGTCTTGTTTCTTAAGATGGGCCTCTTGTATACAAACTATACTACATTTTTGTTTCTCCAGCCAGTGTCCTACCATTCTACGTTTTTGGGGTGAATTAAGTCCATTTACATTCCATGAGAGTACTTTGTAATCCATCTTGTTGTAGTCTTAAATATCACCAAATTCTTCCTTGTTCTCACCAACAAAGGCGTACATTTCTGCTGAAGTTTTAATCACCATTCTGTTGTTACCATAATAAAAACTCAGTCCTTGTGGTATTTCCCAACGAAATCTTATTTTTTTCTCTTTCAGTTTGTCTGTCAGACGCTTGAATTTTTTCCTGTCTTGCAAAATTGCTCTGGGCAATTCTTTCATTACGATAACTTTTTTTCCACCTATTTCAAAAGAGTCTGTAAAACATTTCTTGTAGATTTGTTCTTTTGTTCTCTTCACTGTAAATTGAACTACCACGTCCCTTGGTATATTTTTGTCTCTTGCGTATGTAGAATTGACTCTGTAAACAAGATCCATATGTTCTTCAACAACTTCCTCTTCCTCTTGTAAAAAATCTGCTAATGCTTCTTGCATTCTTGTAAAAATGTCTTCACCTAATTTTTCCTCTATACCTCTAAATCTCAGATGGTTTTGCATGTCTCTATAGTGCATCTTCTTTTCCATTCTGTCATTTTCCTTCATTGTTTTTTGAGTATTTTCTTCCAGTTCTTTTACTTTAATTTCTATGTCTTGTGTTCGAGTGGTTAACTTTTGTAATTCAGCTTTTAAATCTATAAAATTTTTGTCTGCTTGTGCAGCTATACCATTCATTTTAACATTTACCTCTCCTATAGCGTCTAACATTTTTTTTTCCATTGCTTCCATAACAGCTAGTAATTCTTTTTCTTTTTTTGCTGCCATTGTAGGAGAGGACCATGTAGCTGCTCTCGATCTTAGCCCGTCTTGTCTCTTTAAAAAAGATCGATTTTATTTTATTTTCCAAATCAAACACCGTTTAATGTGATCACACAAGCTAGTCTTGCCAAGTCAAATTTCGTTGGTTTCAGCCTTCTAAGTTATATAGTTTATGAGATATTACTGTTTAAAAATTTTATAAATCCAAAATGGCGGGCGCAACTTCTCTATGGTTTGTGTCAAAGGTTATAGTCTTTTTACCTTGCTTCTGGCTTGCCGTAGTTTCCTTTTGTCCCTTCCTCTTGCTTACTTGTCTGCTCTCCGCACGTCACTTCCTGTTGTAGTCCTTTTGGTCCGGCAGTTTTTACAGTCCCCTTTGCTCTCTTCCGGTTCTTCTCCGCTTCCCTTCTTGTCTGCTCCTCAAGCCGTCACTTCCTGTCTCAGTCCTCACAGCTTGGTCTCGTGATGCTTGGTTCCCTCCTCCCCTCTTTGTCTCGCGATGCTTGGCTCCCCCTCCCGACTCTTCTTAACCGCAGGAATGTTAAACAACTTGTTTTTTTGGCTTTTTAAGTTCAAATTCAGCTTTTTAACGTTTCAAAACTGCACTCATCCAATCTGCAACAGTCTATTGCTTCACCAGATCTGCTTTTCGTCTTTCAAAACACAGTAATGGTAAGGCAAAAAGTTTTTTCCCGTTACCTTATGTTGTTACTTCTCTTCAGATGTGGTCCCAACGTTTAAACTTTGTCTTCTTTGTTAAGGAATCAGGGGAACTGGAGATTTTATGCTGATTAATCAGCCCAGCTCGGCTCCTTAGAGATACTTGCAAAAATCTTCTTCGGCTGCAGTGCTCAAGGTGTTGTAAAAGTCTCCTCCGAGGCTTTTCCTTCACCGAGCTTGCTCAGACCTGGATTATATTGCTTGCTGGTCCTCACACTACCTGTGTGAGGTTGCGTCAGGTGGATTTATCCACCCAAGCTGTCAAGAAGAGCCGCTGTCCGCCCTGCGCATTTGCAAAGCGTGTCAGACCTCCATTCCTCCGACCGGAAACCCCTCCTGCCTGAAATCTAGATTGTTCTGTTGATTGTTCCCAGGAATCTGTGCTTTCTACTTTTATGTGCAGTTACCATAGTATACGCATGATCTTTAGGTGTTTTCATGGGAAGAACCTCTGCTTTGCTCCTCAGAGGGAGGCGGTCCTGACGGACGGCACGGGCAGGGAAAAGACACACAGGAACACACTGAGGGAAGAAGGAGATAGGGAAAGGACCACATTTGGTTTATTCTGTGGGATAATTAAAAGGTGTGGGATAATTAAAAAGTCAGCACAAATGTTTGAAAAGCAGGAGTGATTTCAAGTCATAAAAAAGAGAACAGGGTTACGATTCTGGGGACTCCCCTCCCCATCCCAAACAAACAACCTGAGCAACCCAACCTGACTTGGGATCCCAGTGTCTTGATTGTACTGGACATTTCCAGGCTCAAGGGATCCCGCTGCCTTCTTCTCTCTCTCCCCCTCCCCAGGTCTGCCATCATCGGAGTTGGTTTTGTTGCCTCCCAGGGCAATCTCTGTCGCCGTCAACCGCACAGCATGGCTGCCCATCACCCTCCAGTCCCTGGGCTCTGCCTGGACGTACCTTAGCATCAAATGGGAACTTGCCACCACCAACAGGAGCATCTCTATCCTGGTGTACCTCATAGGCAATTGCAGCAAGACCGTCCTTGAATGGTGGGAGAAAGAATGCACCGTTCATAAAGAGGTGGCTGACGAGTATCAGCAGTATGTGGACATCTTCAGGAATGGCACACTGGTGATTTACAGTGTGGGCATAAAGGATGCTGGGATATACCAGGCCACCATACGAGCCTCAGGTGTCAAAGTCCAGGCAGCAGTGAACCTCACGGTGACTCAAGGTAACTGAGTGGTAGCCCTCACTGGGCAGAACAGTGGCATACACATTTTGTAAGTTAATAGACAACAGCAGGCAGAGATGAACATAAATAACGGGCTTGAGCTGTACCTGCTGGAGAGATTTGTTCTCTCCAGTGTTCTGGTGTGAACTTCAGTGGCAAAAATTAGAGGTACCTCCCAAAATTGTTTCTCAGAAGTAAGAAAATTGTCATGTTCAGCTTCAGTGCAGTGGTGATCACTGCAACCCCAAATGCTTCTTTGGCTTAGAGCAGATATCCAAGAACTCTGTGCCTTCCTCCTTCCTCCCTCGCAGACCCAGTTATTTTTGTGGCTGTGACTGCTGGTTCCCTGCCCCCCTCCCATCTCCCCCCTTTTCCTTCAGGCGAGCCCTTCAGAGCTGATCCACGGGGGAAGCCACGGAGAGAGTGCACAGTATCCTGGGAGCACAAAGATACTGAGGCATGGGGTGTGTGTGGCTTCCTCTTTCTTATATGGCCCCACTGACAGGTGCCTCCGTAGTGGGCAATGAAAGAAACATGATACAAGCCTGGCTAAGACCTTGCCCAAAGATGAGAAGATGAGGCCTAGAACTTGAGCATTCAGGTGGATTGCCTTGCCTTTCTGTGGGCAGGGTCCCAAACTGAGCAACTTGTGTCCAGGGAGACCCTGTGTCATGTTCAGGTAGAAGTCAAATGCCACCATCAAACATCTGGTGAAGCCTCTCTTTTAAGAAAGCTTTCCCCCTCGGAAGGCAAGGGCAATTTCCTCCGAGTCAAGCTAGATCTTAAGTGTGGTGGAAGTGGCTGGAACATGAAGCAGGGCTGTTCAACATGAAGCAGGGCTGTTCAAGCTACCTCTGTTTGTGTCAGTCCCTGTTTACCACAAGGGTGGGGGAGGGGGTGCTGTCCAGTCGCAGTGGGTGGACGGCAACCCCTCGTAGGGTTTTCAAGGCAGGAGACCTTCAGAGGTGGTTAATGCCATCGCCTGCCCCTGCACAGCAACCCTGGTCTTCCTGGGTGGTCTCCCATCCAAGTACTAACCGGGGCCGACCCTGCTTAGCTTCCGAGATCTGAGGAGGTCAGGCCAGCCAGGTCAGGGTTACTACAAGGGAGCTTGCTATAATCCAGGTCACCCCTTTTAGCAGGAACCTCGAGAATTCCCATGAGAAGGGGAGAGAAGTATCAGTTCCACCAGCAGAGCTTCATACTGATACCTTTGTTCAAAGACCAGAGAGTGATTCCTTTTGACTTTTGCTTTTTCTCTTTTCAACATATTCTTTCAAATCCTCCCAATCTTCTAAAAAAGTCTCTGAGTACAGATTATTCAACTTTCTAGTCCATTTATCCATTTCAGCCATATATAACAGTTTTTCCAACCATTCCCACACCTCTGGTATTTTTTCATTTTTCCAATTTTGTGCATACACCATTCTTGCTGTTGTAATCATATACCATATTATTGTCCTTTTCTTTACATTTATCTCTTCTAGTTTAAGTCCAAGCAGTAACATTTCAGGCAACTTCTTAAATGTACATTTCAAATTTTTTTCCATTTCTGCATGTATTATAGACCAATAAGTCTTCGCTTTATCACAAGTCCACCACATATGATAGAAAGAACCTTCTTTCTTTTTACATTTCCAACATTTGTTAGACATATTTTGATTAATATTTGCAATTTTTTTTGGTGTCATATACCATCTGTACATCATTTTAAAACAGTTCTCTTTTAGATTATAACATGTAGAAATACTCATTGCATTTTTCCATAAAAATTCCCAAGATTCCATTTCAATGTCTTTGTTTAGGTTTATCGCCCATTTTATCATTTGTTCCTTTACCATTTCATCAGCATTAAACCATTTTAACAATACTTTATACATTTTAGAAATCATTTTTTTCCCATCTTCCTCCCAAATTTGTTCTATTTCATTGCTTTTTTCTCTAAAACCAGATTTTTTATCACTTCTGTACATATCATATATTTGTCTGTACCTTCACCAGCCATAATCAAAGTCCATCTGCTGCTGCTCCTTCAATTTAAAGTCTTTACCATGTCTTGTTAACAGGTCTCTATACTTCAACCAGTCTTGTCCTTTGTAGTGAGATGATGGATTTAAAACTTCTACAGATACAATCCACATAGGTATTTCTTCTGGAAAAAAGTTTTTATATCTTGTCCACGTATCGATTAATGTTCTTCTCAAATAATGATGCTTAAACATATTGTCCATTTTTGTTTTACCATAATACAGATATGCGTGCCACCCAAACCTACAGTCATGACCTTCCAGGGACAATAACTTTCTGTCTTGTAACATAGTCCATGTCCCTATCCAAGTCAAACATACTGCATCATGATATAGCCTTAAGTTTGGTAACTGAAACCCACCTCTCTCTTTAGCATCACACATTATTTTCATCTTAATTCTTGGTTTTTTCCCTCCCCACACAAACTTAGTCAATTCCTTCTGCCAGCATTTGAATGTTTTTACATCTTTCACAATTGGAATAGTTTGAAACAGAAACATTATTCTTGGTAACACATTCATTTTAACCACTGCAATTCTACCCAGCAGTGACAAATTTAATACATTCCACCTTTTAATATCTTGCATAACTTGCTGCCATAATTTCTCATAATTATTCTTATACAAATCAATGTTTTTCATTGTTAGGTTTACACCTAGATATTTTGTCTTTTTCACCACTTCACATTCTATAAGATTTTGTAATTCAATTTGCTTATTGTTTGGCATATTTTTACACATCACTTTCGATTTGTTCTTATTTACATAAAACCCAGCCAAATCACCAAACTCTCTTACTTTCTGCAACAAATATGGTAGTGTAGTCATAGGGTCTTCAGCTATAAACATCACGTCGTCTGCAAAGGCTCTATATTTAAAAGAGAAACCTTTTATTGTTAAGCCTTTAATTTCTTTATCTTCTTTCAAATTTAGTAACAAGACTTCCAAAATCCAAATAAATAGCAACGGCGAGAGTGGGCATCCTTGTCGTGTTCCTTTTTCCACTTTAAAGTAATCCGTTTTTTCAGTATTAATTATTAAAGAGGATTTCTGTTCTCTATATATTGACTTAATAAGATTAAGCATATAGTCTCCAATTTCAAGATGTTCCAACACTTCAAACATAAAATCCCAATTTAAATTGTCAAACGCTTTTTCCGCATCTAAAAAAAGAAAGCCCACTTCCTTCTCCGGATGTTTATCATAGTACTCTATAGCATCCACTACTACTCTTATATTGTCTCTTATTTGGCGATTAGGTAAAAATCCTGCTTGTTCTGTCTGTATAGTCTCTTTAAGATGTTCCTTAAGCCTATCAGCTATAATCTTGGCAAAAATCTTATAGTCATTGTTTAACAAAGAAATTGGTCTATAATTTTTAACATTGGTTAAATCTTGACCTTCTTTCGGAATGAGTGAAATGGTTGCTTCTTTCCAAGTCTCCGGGACCTCACCTGTCACTCCTATGTCATTCATTAATAGCAATAACACTGGTGAGATCGAATCCTGTAGTGATTTATAAAACTGATCTGATCCAGGTGCTTTCCCTAATTTTGAATCATTTATTGCATTTTTAATCTCTTGTAGTGACATTGGGCAGTTAGGTAGTTCTTTGATTTTCTCCGTTGGTTTTGGTAATTTTAATGACTGTAGGTATTCTTTAATCCTTCTTCTGGCTTTATTTTCCTTCTTTAAAAGCTTTGCATAATATTTAAAAAATTCTCTTTTTATTCCCTTATTGTCTATTATCTCAATATTGTCCTGTATCACTTTAGTAATAAATTTATTTTCACGTTTTTTCTTTAATTGCCATGCTAAGTACTTTCCAGGTTTATTTGCACCTTCAAATGCTTTTTGTTGCAATTTTTTCAGGTTCCAGTAAGTCTCTTGATTCAAAATAGCTTTTGCTTGGTCTTGTAACATCCAAATTTCCTTTTGCAGTTTCTTTTTTCCTGGTCTGTTCTTCAGTTCCTTTTCTTTTATTTTAATGGCTTGTACAATGTTTTCATATTGTTCTCTTTTCTTTTTATTGTCTTTAGCGTTCAATGATATCAATAATCCTCTCATAACTGCTTTGTACGCATCCCACACAGTTTGAATTTTTACTTCTTTTTGTATGTTCGCTTGAAAATATAAATCTGTCTCTTCATGTAATTTTTTAACTATTTCTTGGTTGTCTAATAAGTCCTCATTTATTCTCCATCTCCCTTGCCTTTTTATTTGCCCAGAAGTCCATAGACAAGGATTGTGGTCTGAGATTATTCTAGGTAGAATTTCAACTTTTTTTGTCTTAAATGTTAGATTAATAGACATCCAGATCATATCAATTCTTGAATGTGAATCATGTCTGTTAGAGTAAAAAGTATAGTCTTTCCCTTGTGGGTTAACCTTCCTCCAAATATCCTCCAGCTTTTCCTGTTTTATCAGTTCAAAAAAAATTTTTGGAAGTTTCCCTAGTGTGTCGTCTTTTCTCTTTGAGCGCCTATCTATTTTATTATTCACAGTCCCATTAAAGTCTCCCAACATTATGATTTGTTCATAGTTTACACTGTCCAGTTCCATTTGTAGTTCTTTAAAAAAGATTTCTTTAGCTCCGTTGGGGGCGTAAATATTTACAATCAAAGTCTTCTGTCCGTGTAACAGAATTTCAATAGCTAAGTATCTTCCTTCTTTATCTTTAAATATTAGTTTAGGTTCCAAGTCTTTTTTGGCATATGTTACCACTCCATTCTTTTTATTACTTGCCAATGAAAAAAAATCTTCTCCCAACTTTTTTCTTATTAAATATTTGTAGTCTTGTTTCTTAAGATGGGCCTCTTGTATACAAACTATACTACATTTTTGTTTCTCCAGCCAGTGTCCTACCATTCTACGTTTTTGGGGTGAATTAAGTCCATTTACATTCCATGAGAGTACTTTGTAATCCATCTTGTTGTAGTCTTAAATATCACCAAATTCTTCCTTGTTCTCACCAACAAAGGCGTACATTTCTGCTGAATTTTTAATCACCATTCTGTTGTTACCATAATAAAAACTCAGTCCTTGTGGTATTTCCCAACGAAATCTTATTTTTTTCTCTTTCAGTTTGTCTGTCAGACGCTTGAATTTTTTCCTGTCTTGCAAAATTGCTCTGGGCAATTCTTTCATTACGATAACTTTTTTTCCACCTATTTCAAAAGAGTCTGTAAAACATTTCTTGTAGATTTGTTCTTTTGTTCTCTTCACTGTAAATTGAACTACCACGTCCCTTGGTATATTTTTGTCTCTTGCGTATGTAGAATTGACTCTGTAAACAAGATCCATATGTTCTTCAACAACTTCCTCTTCCTCTTGTAAAAAATCTGCTAATGCTTCTTGCATTCTTGTAAAAATGTCTTCACCTAATTTTTCCTCTATACCTCTAAATCTCAGATGGTTTTGCATGTCTCTATAGTGCATCATCTTTTCCATTCTGTCATTTTCCTTCATTGTTTTTTGAGTATTTTCTTCCAGTTCTTTTACTTTAATTTCTATGTCTTGTGTTCGAGTGGTTAACTTTTGTAATTCAGCTTTTAAATCTATAAAATTTTTGTCTGCTTGTGCAGCTATACCATTCATTTTAACATTTACCTCTCCTATAGCGTCTAACATTTTTTTTCCCCATTGCTTCCATAACAGCTAGTAATTCTTTTTCTTTTTTTGCTGCCATTGTAGGAGAGGACCATGTAGCTGGTCTCAATCTTAGCCCGTCTTGTCTCTTTAAAAAAGATCGATTTTATTTTATTTTCCTGGATTATATTGCTTGCTGGTCCTCACACTACCTGTGTGAGGTTGCGTCAGGTGGATTTATCCACCCAAGCTGTCAAGAAGAGCCGCTGTCCGCCCTGCGCATTTGCAAAGCGTGTCAGACCTCCATTCCTCCGACCGGAAACCCCTCCTGCCTGAAATCTAGATTGTTCTGTTGATTGTTCCCAGGAATCTGTGCTTTCTACTTTTATGTGCAGTTACCATAGTATACGCATGATCTTTAGGTGTTTTCATGGGAAGAACCTCTGCTTTGCTCCTCAGAGGGAGGCGGTCCTGACGGACGGCACAGGCAGGGAAAAGACACACAGGAACACACTGAGGGAAGAAGGAGATAGGGAAAGGACCACATTTGGTTTATTCTGTGGGATAATTAAAAGGTGTGGGATAATTAAAAAGTCAGCACAAATGTTTGAAAAGCAGGAGTGATTTCAAGTCATAAAAAAGAGAACAGGGTTACGATTCTGGGGACTCCCCTCCCCATCCCAAACAAACAACCTGAGCAACCCAACCTGACTTGGGATCCCAGTGTCTTGATTGTACTGGACATTTCCAGGCTCAAGGGATCCCACTGCCTTCTTCTCTCTCTCCCCCTCCCCAGGTCTGCCATCATTGGAGTTGGTTTTGTTGCCTCCCAGGGCAATCTCTGTCGCCGTCAACCGCACAGCATGGCTGCCCATCACCCTCCAGTCCCTGGGCTCTGCCTGGACGTTCCTTAGCATCAAATGGGAACTTGCCACCACCAACAGGAGCATCTCTATCCTGGTGTACCTCATAGGCAATTGCAGCAAGACTGTCCTTGAATGGTGGGAGAAAGAATGCACCGTTCATAAAGAGGTGGCTGACGAGTATCAGCAGCATGTGGACATCTTCAGGAATGGCACACTGGTGATTTACGGTGTGGGCATAAAGGATGCTGGGATATACCAGGCCACCATACGAGCCTCAGGTGTCAAAGTCCAGGCAGCAGTGAACCTCACGGTGACTCAAGGTAACTGAGTGGTAGCCCTCACTGGGCAGAACAGTGGCATACACATTTTGTAAGTTAATAGACAACAGCAGGCAGAGATGAACATAAATAACGGGCTTGAGCTGTACCTGCTGGAGAGATTTGTTCTCTCCAGTGTTCTGGTGTGAACTTCAGTGGCAAAAATTAGAGGTACCTCCCAAAATTGTTTCTCAGAAGTAAGAAAATTGTCATGCTCAGCTTCAGTGCAGTGGTGATCACTGCAGCCCCAAATGCTTCTCTGGCTTAGAGCAGATATCCAAGAACTCTGTGCCTTCCTCCTTCCTCCCTCGCAGACCCAGTTATTTTTGTGGCTGTGACTGCTGGTTCCCTGCCCCCCTCCCATCTCCCCCCTTTTCCTTCAGGCGAGCCCTTCAGAGCTGATCCACGGGGGAAGCCACGGAGAGAGTGCACAGTATCCTGGGAGCACAAAGATACTGAGGCATGGGGTGTGTGTGGCTTCCTCTTTCTTATATGGCCCCACTGACAGGTGCCTCCGTAGTGGGCAATGAAAGAAACATGATACAAGCCTGGCTAAGACCTTGCCCAAAGATGAGAAGATGAGGCCTAGAACTTGAGCATTCAGGTGGATTGCCTTGCCTTTCTGTGGGCAGGGTCCCAAACTGAGCAACTTGTGTCCAGGGAGACCCTGTGTCATGTTCAGGTAGAAGTCAAATGCCACCATCAAACATCTGGTGAAGCCTCTCTTTTAAGAAAGCTTTCCCCCTCGGAAGGCAAGGGCAATTTCCTCCGAGTCAAGCTAGATCTTAAGTGTGGTGGAAGTGGCTGGAACATGAAGCAGGGCTGTTCAACATGAAGCAGGGCTGTTCAAGCTACCTCTGTTTGTGTCAGTCCCTGTTTACCACAAGGGTGGGGGAGGGGGTGCTGTCCAGTCGCAGCGGGTGGACGGCAACCCCTCGTAGGGTTTTCAAGGCAGGAGACCTTCAGAGGTGGTTAATGCCATCGCCTGCCCCTGCACAGCAACCCTGGTCTTCCTGGGTGGTCTCCCATCCAAGTACTAACCGGGGCCGACCCTGCTTAGCTTCCGAGATCTGAGGAGGTCAGGCCAGCCAGGTCAGGGTTACTACAAGGGAGCTTGCTATAATCCAGGTCACCCCTTTTAGCAGGAACCTCGAGAATTCCCATGAGAAGGGGAGAGAAGTATCAGTTCCACCAGCAGAGCTTCATACTGATACCTTTGTTCAAAGACCAGAGAGTGATTCCTTTTGACTTTTGCTTTTTCTCTTTGGAAATCCTCCCTCTCTGTTGCAGGGAATTCAGGAAGTCTCCACCGTGAAAACATTGCCCGAATTGTTCTGGCTGGCCTTCTCCTCTGCTTCCTGGGCCTGCTGGTAGGGGAGGTGAGTGTCCTATTCTTAAAGGCATCCTTGGCAAGCCAAAGGGAGAGAATGGGTGGGGCAGTGAATGATGGCCAGACAGTCCTCCCTCTTAGAGGTGGGTGCCAGCCTAAGCCCCACCCTGAGACAGGAAGAATTGAACGCAGTCACCTTAGGTGCTCTCCACTTCTGCAGAGGGTCAAGCACTAATCTGCAGGCTTGGTTCCCTTTGGAGGAGAGAGCCGCCAGATCTGGTCCTGGCATCTTTGCTGTCTTTGTTTCATTTACAAAGATGCCCACGCCACCAATGCACCCCTGTAGGGCAGCAGATCTGTTTGCCCCCTTCAGTAGCCAATAGCCAAATCTCAAACAAGGAAGAGCTTGCTAAGAGAACTGAGTTACATATTGGGCTAAGGTTGTTGATGGCCTCTCAAAGCCAGTCTTGCTACATGGAGATAATCTCAGTATAGGGCACAGGGGTTTACTACCATATTTGAAACGAAGCACAAGGGACTTTGCTGTTGTGATTGTCCAGGTCAGGAAGCTGGCGTGGGTGGCAGCGCCTTATTCCATATTATCGTAACAAGAGCAGCAATCCTTTCTTCCTACATTACTGTACACATACTTCTTCTTACATGGAGACAAACCATGTTAAGTTGCTATGAAAAGTTGTTAGGTGTACAGTGGCTTTCTGAGGGGTGACGGGCTTGAAAGGACTATAAGCATGGCTGGCTGCAGCTTTGTGCCTGCTTGTAGGAATCTCCTCTGGAGACTAGCTGGTGGCAATGAGGAAGGAGGACATGAGAGCCCAGAGATAAAATATGCAGAGTTGACTAGAGCTTAGGGCTTGGGGAGGGAGAGTGTGAATTGCTGAGGATGAACTTAGATAAACACGTGGAGCAGAGGCCCATCAGTGGCTATTAGCCACAAGGTATAGATGGGAATCCTCAGTCTGGGGCAAGTGATGCTCTGTATTTTTGGTGCTGTGGGCAGGGGTTAACAGTGGGAGGGCTTCTAGTGTCCTGGCCCCACTGCTGGACCTCCAGAGGGCACCTGGTGTTTTTGGCCACTGTGTTACACAGAGTGTTGGACTGGATGGGCCACTGGCCTGATCCAGCATTGGCTTCTCTGATGTTCTTATGAGCTGCTCTGCTCAGAGAAATACTTCTGGTGCCACATGAGTTCCTGCTTCTAGCTCAATGAGCATTAGTGGCACCTCAGTGGCACCTAGTATTTTTGGCCACTGTGTGACAGACTGTTGGCCTGATCCAATATTGGCCCGTTGGCCAATTGGACTGTTGGCCTGATCCAATATTGGCTTCTATTATGTTCTTATTAGATCTGGAAAGGTAGAAGACCTCAGGTTTTTTCCCCTATGGACTGTGGGCATTGTGGATGGAAAGTGTTGCTTCCCTGTAGCACAGCACTAGCAAACTGTTAGTGTAGATGGGGATTTCACGGAAAAATCCACCATTTCAGGGCTGATCCGTTTCATTTTCTTTTCCCAGCATGTTTGGGCAGCCATTTCCCCCCGGCCCACCAACCAGCCTGGGAAAGATCCCCTGCGACTGGGGTTGACAAGCAGTGATTGACCATTGACTTCTTCCATGGATGAAGGGAAGAAGAAGGTTGGGAGATTCCCATGATATGTTTAGCTCATTGTTCCATCATCATTGCCCGCTATTTTGCAGGATGGTTGTGTGACCTGCAGCTCTCTCATACACCATGCTATAAAACTTGATCAGGACCCTGGTGGAAGAAACGGGGTTTCAGCCCAGGACATACAGCTCTCGAAGGCAAACATGTCAATCCCTGCACAGCACACACTTATGTGCACAAAGACAGAATTATTCCATGGCGTTTGGCTTTTTATGTTCCAACCTTTTGGCCAACAATGCCTGGGGGCTGCTACTCCATCTGTGCCTGTCGACAGAGGCTCAGGTCTCCCCTGTGGCAGATAACCCTGTTTACCAACACTAGGCTGCACCAGCTGCAGCCTTCCTTGAGAAATGACACTCAGCCAAGGTTAACAACACCCTGATGGTATCATGTGCTCCGGAGGGGGGGGGGGGCTGCCTTCTGGAAACGTAGCCACATGATTGGGGGTGGACTGCAGTATTAAAGCAGCCCTGGAGCATGGTGTCACTGCAGGGCCCTTTGGCTTGAATGGCCCAAGGGTGTGGGCTCGCCACTGGCCTGTTCACATCATGGCTCTGGCCCTTGTCCTGGGTGAGTGAGCCCTGCTGCCGGGCCACTTGACTCGGCTTGCTCCTGGCGGTCAGAAGGTTGCTGAGAGCGTTCCTCGGAAGTGAATGGGCTGGCCTGCCCTGCCTATTATTCTGACTGGTAGCAGAGAACCTATCATTCCTGTCTTCAAAGGGTGATGCCAGCTGCCCCTTTGTTTCCAGAGTTCTGGTTCCTCCTATCAAAGGATCTGGGGCCAGGGCACTTGGACAACCGCCTGCTCCTTACCTATTAAGGTCATATGTTCTGTGTGTGCCCCCCCCCAAGTAATGGCTGAAGGCATTTTGCCACCTGGGACTGCTCACTGCCACCCTTCACCAGCTTCTTCCATGCCTGCTACTGTGCCGCAGCTGGAGGAGAGGGTGCTTCTTGACTTGGCAACAGTGTCATGGTGACAGGAACGATGGCTCAGTATAGGACATTATAGTATAGCCAGTTTGGTGTACTGGTTAAGTGTGCGGACTCTAATCTGGGAGAGCCGAGTTTGATTCCCCACTCCTCCACTTGCAGCTGCTGGGTGACCTTGGGCAAGCCATAGTTCTGGCACAGCTGTCCTTGAAAAAGAGCAGTTTTTGTCAGAGCTCTCTCAGCCCTACCTACCTCACAGGGAAAGGAGTTTGTAAGCCACTCTGAGACTCCCTTGGGTAGTGAAGGGCGGGGTATAAATCCAATCTCTTCTTCTTCTTCTTCTTCTTGCCAGAGGAATGGATCTTGCAAGAATTTGGGAAGACCAACAGGATCCATGTGGCTTGCTGCGCTGGTTTTGCAGAGGCTTGGGGGATAAGAAGCATTCACTGCCCAGTTCCCAGGAGGGGAAAAGGGGAACTGGTGGGATGGCAGGTTGCTGACCCCCAAAAGATGCTACCTGAGGCAATTGCCTCCCCTCCCCTTGTGGGGGAGCAGGCCCTTCCTGTTGATGCCCCCACCCCCACTGGCATTCTCTTTTAGGCCACCAGAGTTCTATAGTCTCATTTCATATGTGGTTATCTGAGGCTCTGATGCTGCTTTTTGAATCTGCTGTTTGGTGACACATTTTAAAGGTGCTTTAATCTGCTGTTCTGTTTTTTATTCATTTGATCAGCTTCTTCTTGCAGAATATATGGTGAAACAGCAAATAAATAACTTAAATAAAAGAAATACCAGTCCCAAAATATTGTTTCCTTCCTTCCTTCCTTCCTTCCTTCCTTCCTTCCTCCCTCCCTCCCTCCCTCCCTCCCTCCCTCCCTCCCTCCCTCCCTTCCTCCCTTCCTCCCTTCCTTCCCTCACTCCCTCCCTCTCTCCTTCCCTTCCTCCCTCCTTTATTATTTATCATCGCACTGTCCCTTGTTGAGTGAAATTTTGCACTTGTGTTTAAGTTTTGATAAATAACTTATTTATCCCCTTTCTGCATCTCACAAGCAGGACATTTAAAAAATGCCTGCTCATATATGAGCAGCAGAAGTAGCTCTCTGGACAGTGGATGCCAAATGGGGGAGTGTGTCCAGGGCACGGCAACTGTGGGTGGGGGGGTGGGGGGATGGTGCAGAACTGATCTGGTCACACCCCCTCACCGCTGCCACCCAAATCTGACAAAGCGGCATCAAGTCGCAAAGTGACAATTAGAAACAGTCACTCACATCTAATTGGAGCCAGACTGCAATCTAGTGAGAGATGTAAAGCACTGAAACAAAAAGGGCTCTCGGAATGACAGGTGTTCCGTTTCATGATTCCTGGAGCGTGTCCGGAGGAGGGCAACCAAGATGGTGAGGGGCCTGGGCCAGGGGAGAAGACAACTGAGCTGTGATATGATAGCCATTGTCAAGTACTTGAAGGGCTGCCCTATAGAAGATGGAACTCAGTTGTTTTCTGCAGCCCCAGAAGGTCAGACCAGAACCAGTGGGTTGAAATGAAATCAAGAGTATTTGGCTAAGCATTAGGAAGAACCTCCTGACAGTTAGGATGGCTCCTCAGGGGAACAGGCTTCCTTGGGAGGAGGTGGGGGGCTCCCCGGTTCTTTCACAGTTTCTCAACAGAGGCTAGCTGGACATCTGGCAGGAATGGTGACTCTGTGAGGGGGAGGGCAGGGAGGGATGAGCCAAAGCTCAGTTCTAATGGCTTTCTCTTTTCTGCCCAGGCAGGAAATACCAATTGCTGCTTTGGGGTCAGGAAGGTATTTTTTCTCCAGGCCAGATTGGCCCAAGGATCCTAGAGGTCTTTTGCCTTCCTCTGGGTATAGAGCAGGGGCCACTGGGAGAGGGTGGGCGGGGAAGTAGCCGTGAATTTCCTGCGCAGGAGGTTTAAGTGCACAACCTTTGGGATCCATTCCAGTTCTGTTTTTATTACTGGTTTCAACTAGGCTGTAGGTAAAGGCATTCCTTATAATAGCCGTTCAGGGCATTCATCCCCAAGGCCAATATGTTGTCCTCATCACAACCCAATGAGAAACGATGCCCTCCGGCTCAGGTGCCGCCTTTCGCTTTGGTCATGAGATGCTCCTTCGTATTCAGGTCCGGCCTCAGCAGGAGAATGTAGCACTTGGGAAGGAAGGTGCAGCCCAGCAGGCCGGCCCCGGAGGCCAGGATGGAGAAGACCTGCACGGCGACCGTGTACTTCCCCTTGGTGCTCAGGTAGGCGGGCACGAAGGACACCCACACGCTGCAGAAGAGCAGCATGCTGAAGGTGATCAGCTTGGCTTCGTTGAAGGCCCCCGGCAGCTTCCTGGCCAGGAAGGCCACCGTGAAGCAGATCGCCGCCAGGAAGCCCATGTAGCCCAGGACCCCGTAGAACAGGGCGGCAGACCCCTCGTTGCACTGCAGGGTGACGTGTCCGGGCACGGAGCGCATGTCAGCGTCTGGAAAGGGGGGGGAGAGTCCCAGCCAGACAGCACAGAGGCCAGCTTGAAGGGTGGAGCAGGAAAGGACGATGGCGTTTGCCAGACTCTTCCCCAGCCACCTCCTCATCCCGCTCCCGGGCTTCGTGGCCATGAAGGCCACCACCACGGTGATGGTTTTGGCCAGGAGGGAGGAGACCGCAACCGAGAAGACGATGCTGAAGGCGGTTTGGCGGAGAAGGCAGGTGACCTTTCTGGGCCGGCCAATGAACAGGAAGGAAGAGCCAAAGGAGAGCAGGAGGGAGACCAGGAGAAGGTAGGAGAGGTCCCGGTTGTTGGCTTTGACCAGCGGAGTCTCCAGGTGTCTGATAAAGAGGCCCAGCACCAGAGCGGTGCTTAGGGACAGGGACAGGGCAAAGGAAGCCAGCACGGCCCCCAGCGGTTCTTCGTAGGAGAGGAAGGTGACCGTTTTGGGGACACACCGATCTTGTTCCTTATTGGGGTGCTCATTTTCTGGACATCTGTCACAGTGGTCTGCATCTGGGAAGATGGGGAACAACCTCAGTGCCACCAAAATTGCCTCTTATCCTGCCTCATCAAGGGTCTTTCTGCCAGGACTCGGGAGGGACTGTCTGAAGCTGACTGTGTGCAGCATGGATTGGGCTCAGCTGTCTTTCAGAACATGAAACACGTGCAGAAAGTGCCTGGTTCCGTCCCTGGCATGACCACCTCTAAGGGATCTTGGAGCAGAAGGACCGCTAGCAAGGAAGTGCCTGGAATGGACCTGCCCCCAGAGCAGACGGAAGTGGGCGAGCTGGATTCCTGGCTCAATAGGACCCTTCCTGTGTTCGTGGCAGGAATACTGAAGAGGCTTGTTAGGATGAGCTACCCTGGGAAGCTTCTTGATTTGAATCCCACCCTTTCTCCAAGGTGCACAGAAGACTGAGCCCCTGTTATCCTCCCACTGGATTCATGCAGGGCTTTTGCTGGGCCTCATCCTTATAGCACAGCAGAGATTAAAAAGACATATAAGGCAAGAAGTGATCCGCTGTTGAAAAATCCTTCGAAGGTTTGCAGGAAATGTCTGAGTGAAACTTTGTCCTCCTTCCCTCAGGCTGCCCTTTCTTCCAGAGGCACCCACCTTCTTGAGTGGAAATGGTCCCCTCTGCACACCGAAGACACACATAGCAGCAATGGGGCTTTCCTTCTTGCGTCACTTTGGCGTAGCCAGGGAGGCAGCTTTCGGTACACCTGGAGCGAGGCACGGTCTGGATCAAAAAGCAAAGGAGCACTGAACAAACAGTGTGAAGGGATTCTGTTGCCAGTGTGTATTAGGAAGAGACCTGATGGGGTCCCCACCTAGTGCTCCCCACCTAGTGAGTAACCTCCAGACCTCTAGGGTTGACAACCTCCAGGGGGGTCCTGGAGATCTCCCAGAATTACACCCAATCTCCAGACTACAACGATAACTTTTCCTGGTTTGGACTCGGTGGCATTATATCCTACTGAGCCCCTTCCTCTCCCTAGGGACCGTAGAGAGCACCCAACCCATCATTAAAACAGAAGAGTCGTCAAAAGGCATACAGAGAAACAGTGGGCGCCCCCCTCACCTTGGGCCACACAATGGCATCCGTGTCGATGGTGAACTTGATGCCTGAGGACGCCTGTCTCTCCACGCCCCCACATTTCACTGCACCGAAGGACGTATTGGAAAACAGCACCCAGTTCATAAGATCGAGGTCAGCTGCCGGGTCCCCCTTCTCGCCCAAGTAAACTCCATCCACGGAAGTATTGTGAAACTGGAAGCTCCTCATGAAAGGGTGAAGCTGGGATATGAGAGAAGATGTCGGCATTCAGATATTGGCCAGGGTGAAGGACGAGGTAGATGGAACCAGTAAGAGGGCCCTCCTCTCTCGCCACCAGAAGAAACCCCCCTCCCTCTGCAGAGAGGGCTTTCCTCCCCCCCCCAACTGTATGGAGCAGGCCACAGCAGAGAGCCCAGCAATTCCAGCCAGTGGTGGGTAGGTGCCTCCTTTCCTCCTCAGGGCATTTGGGAAAACTGCCGGATATTCTGTGTGGGCCTGTACCTGGAGTTCCAAAGCTGAGTTTACAGCTAGACAGTGCAAATGCTCACGAGCACTTCTGGAATCCTTTTAGAATCTGGATGCACAACAATAATGACTCAGCTACAGCCCTTCCAGCACAAATAGCCAGACTGGGGCCCCCGTGCAAAAGCGGTCAGTCCTCTCAGCCTAGCAAACCCCACAGCGAGAACTTTCCTACAAGGAAATGGATTAGCAGTGTCCACTGAGACGGTGGCTAATGATGTGGACTGCCTGGCAAGGTCTTGAGGCCGCAAGAGGAAGGCTGCGAACTGGCTCTGGCTGGGAGGGTGGGGTAAAAATCCAGTCAATCAGTCAATCAATAAAATGTATGGGAAACTATAGGTGTTTATATACAAATGCTAGAAGTGTCCGAGGTAAAATCGGGGAGTTGGAATGCTTGGTACTGGGTGTGGGTGGGGATAGACATTGTGGGTATTTCAGAAACTTGTTGGGATGAGGAAAAACAGTGGGATACAGTGATTCCTGGTTATAAATTATATCTGAAGGATGGGCGGGGAAGGGTTGGAGGTGGGGCGGCTCTGTATGTCAGAGGGGGTATACAGTCCAGTAAGATTGAGAGGGTAATAGAATTGGATTTACTTCTGGAAATGCTATGGGTTGAAATAGTGGGCCCAAAAGGAAGCTTAACACTGGGAGTTTGTTATCGCCCACTAGATCAAAAGATAGAGGAGGATTATAAAATGATGAATGAATTAAAGATAGCAGCTAGACGAAATAACTGTGTTGTAATAGGTGACTTTAACTACCCACACATTGATTGGGTCAATCAAAAAGAGACTGAGTTTCTAGACACTCTCAATGACTGTGCTATGGAGCAAATGGTCACGAAACCTACCAGGGGAGAGGCGATCCTGGATTTGGTCCTAATTAACGCCCAAGACCTGGTGAGAGATGTAAAAGTGACTGTACCGCTTGGGAACAGTGACCATAATGTTATTGAGTTCAACATTTGTACACATCCCTTTTACTTAAAAAGGGGTAACTTCTCTCATATGAGGGGACATGTGAGAGGAGGCAACTGAAAGGAAAAGTAAGAGAGTCAAAACCATTGGGGAAGCTTGAAGACTATTTAAAACTACAATAAGAACATAAGAGAAGCCAATGTTGGATCAAGCCAGTGGCCCATCCAGTCCAACACTCTGTCACACAGTGGCCAAAAACACCAGGTGCCCTCAGGAGGTCCAGCAGTGGGGGCAGGACACTAAAAGCCTTCCCACTGTAGCCCCCCCCCCCCCCGTCAAGCACCAAGAATACAGAGCATCACTTATGCTCCATATGTTTATCCAGTTCCCTCTTGAAGCTGTCTATGCTTGTAGCCGCCACCACCTCCTGTGGCAGTGAATTCCGCGTGTTAATCACTCTTTGGGTGAAGAAGGACTTCCTTTTATCTGTTCTAACCCGACTGCTCAGCAATTTCGAGTGCCCACGAGTTCTTGTATTGTGAGAAAGGGAGAAAAGGACTTCTTTCTCTACCTGCTCTATCCCATGCATAATCTTATAAACCTCCATCATGTCACCCCTCAGCCATCGTTTCTCCAAGCTAAAGAGCCCCAAGCGCTTCAGCCTTTCTTCATAGGGAAAGTGTTCCAACTCTTTTATCATTCTAGTTGCCCTTTTCTGCACTTTTTCCAATGCTATAATATCCTTTTTGAGGTGTGGCAACCAGAACACAGTACTCCAAATGAGGTCGCATCATCGATTTATACAGGGGCATTATGATACTGGCTGATTTGTTTTCAATTCCCTTCCTAATAACCCCCAGCATAGCATTGGCCTTTTTCATTGCAGTCGCACACTGTCTCAACATTTTCATTGAGTTATCTACTAAACTCCAAGATCTCTCTCTTGGTCAGTCTCCGCCAGGCCCAGATGGCATACATCCAAGAGTTCTGAAAGAACTCAAATGACAACTTGTGGATCTCCTGACAAAAATATGTAATCTTTCATTAAAATCTGCCTCCATTCCTGCAGACTGGAAGGTAGCGAATGTCACTCCCATCTTTGAAAAGGGTTCCAGAGGAGATCTGGGAAATTACAGGCCAGTCAGTCTGACTTCAATACTAGGTATGTTGGTGGAAACTGTTATTAACAGTTGAACAGCTTAGGGATCCCGGTGCTCATGGGGAGGGGGAGGTATGGCGGTGGGACCAGATGGAAAGAGGGAAGGAGATGGAGACACAGACGCGCTCGGTCCCCTTCCAATCTGTGTCCCATCCTAAAGGTAGCAGGTTGTGGGGCAAGGAGACAAAACCCCGCTCCAACATTGGTGATGTGTAACGCCAGGTCTATAAATAATAAGACCAGAACCCTCTGCGACTTTTTGTCGGAGCAGGATGTAGACCTGGCGTGCGTGACCAAGACCTGGGTGTGTGAGGGAGAGACTGTCTCGCTCTCTCAAATGGCACCACCTGGGTACTCGGTCCTTCACCAATCTCGGACTCAGGGGCGGGGGGGAGGTGTGGCGGTGTTCATCCAGGAGGGTTACACCTTCAGGGTGCTACCATCGCGGAATCTTGCAGGCATGGAGTGTGTCGGCTTTGTTTGGGAGGCCGGGGAGAGTTTGGCTGTTTGGCTGGTGTACCGTCCACCCAACGCACCGGCAAACAGCCTGCCATCCCTGCTGGAGGCCGTATCAGGCTTGGCACTTGAGCACCTTCGGCTGATAGTCCTGGGTGATTTCAAAGTCCACACCGAGGACCTGACCTCCATGCAGGCAATGGATCTGGTGTCATCCATGGCAGCGCTGGGACTCTCCCAGTTTGTTACGACCCCTACTCACAGAGCCAGTCACACGCTTGACTTGATTTTCGCGGTGGGGGTAACGGTGGACCGAATTACAGCTACGGCTGTACCATGGTCAGACCACCAAACCCTGAAGGCACGGGTGAACCTGCCTCTCCAACCCCATTTGGGTGGTGAGCAGATTTTAGCTCGCCCGCAGGGCCAAATGGATCCTGTGCGATTCCAGGAAGCTCTGCGGGGTCCCTTGCCCTCTGGTGGCTCGTTGGATGAGCTGGTCAAAGATTGGCAACATCGTCTTTCGGCGGCCATCGACGAGATCGCTCCCCGGCATCCTCTGCGCCTCCATTCCCGACTCACCCCTTGGTATACGGGCGAGTTAAGGATAATGAAACAGGAACTCAGACAACTAGAGAGGCAGTGGCGGTGCGCTCCTGGCGAAGCTGCAAGAACATCTTATAGAACGTTTATGAAAGCCTATGAGGTGGCTGTCAAAGCTGCAAAAAAAGTTTTCTATGCAGCTAAGATAGCATCTGCGAGTTCCCGCCCAGCCCAATTATTTAGGACAATTTGGTCATTGACGACTCTGCCAGTGAGCAGACCAAACAATAGAGAATTGGATATCGGCTGTGAGGCTTTTGGGAACTATTTCGCAGACAAAGTCTTGTCACTCCGCCAAGACCTACCCGCCACAGTTGACACAGTGACAGAACTTGAGGCTCCAAGTCCGTCTTCTGGTCACATTTTGGATTACTTTGATCCACTCTGTCTGGACGAGGTTGACAACTTGCTCTCACTGGTCTGCCCAACCACCTGTAAGCTCGATCCGTGCCCATCATGGCTAATTAAAGTAAGCCATGAGGGGGTGCGAGGGGCACTTAGGGAAATCATCAATACGTCCCTTGCAGAAGGGATGTTCCCTAGTGCCCTGAAGGAGGCAGTGGTACGTCCGCTCCTTAAAAAACCATCTTTAGACCCGGCTGAGTTAGTCAACTATCGGCCGGTCTCTAACCTGCCCTATTTGGGCAAACTAATCGAGAAGGTGGTGGCTGATCATCTACAGAGCTTTTTGGAAGACACTTCTGTATTAGATCCTTTCCAGTCCGGTTTTCGGCCAGGCCACGGGACGGAGACGGTGCTGGTCGCCCTTACGGATGACCTCTGGAGGCATCTGGATCGAGGTGGCACTGCGATGCTGGTGTTGTTGGACCTGTTGGCGGCGTTCGACACG
The DNA here is from genome assembly GCA_029233225.1 of Lepidodactylus listeri. NCBI lineage: Eukaryota > Metazoa > Chordata > Lepidosauria > Squamata > Gekkonidae > Lepidodactylus > Lepidodactylus listeri. The sequence goes on along the minus strand of JARCFY010000013.1, from coordinate 2,334,083 downwards.
GTCGACCACCAGCTACTGTGCTGTCGCCTCGCCAATATTGGAATTCAGGGGTTAGCCTTACAGTGGCTTTCCTCGTTTCTCCAGGATCGGGGACAAAGGGTGGCAGTAGGGGATCAACTCTCCCAAAGACACCCGCTGAAGTGCGGTGTTCCGCAGGGAGCAGTTCTTTCCCCTATGTTATTTAACATCTTTATGCACCCCCTTGCCCAGATTGCATGGAGGTTTGGGCTGGGCTGTCATCAATATGCAGATGATACCCAGCTCTATCTGTTATTGGGTGGTCAGTCCACCTCTAGTCCGGGTGATCTGGATCTGGCGCTGTCGGCTGTGGCTGGATGGTTCAGACAGAGCCAAATGAAGTTGAATCCGACGAAGACGGAGATCCTATGCCTGAGTCGGAGCGGTCCAGGATTGGGGATCCCTCTCCTGACCTTCGGGGGGGGGGTGCCGTTGGTGCCATCGGCGGAGGTCAGGAGTTTGGGAGTGCTTCTGGACTCCGTGTTAACGATGGAGGCCCAGGTAGCAGCCACTGCGAGGTCAGCCTTCTACCATCTGCGGCTGATCAAGCAGTTGGTCCCCTTCCTTGAATGCAATGAACTGGCGACAGTGATCAATGCATGGGTCACCTCAAGGTTGGACTACTGTAACACCCTCTACATGGGGCTGCCCTTGTGCCAAATCCAGAAGCTGCAGCTAGTGCAGAATGCTGCGGCGCGGCTGTTGTTGGGTCTCCCTATGTGGGAACATATACAGCCCGCCTTAAAGGCACTGCACTGGCTGCCAATAGTGTACTGGATAAGGTTCAAGGTGCTGGTGTTTACCTATAAAGCCCTATATGGCCTGGGACCTGCTTACCTGAAGGACCGTCTCTCTCCATATATTCCCCAGCGAGCACTACGGTCGGGATCCCAAAATCGGCTGGTCCTGCCTGGACGGAAAGAGGCGCAGCTGGCAACAACACGGGCCAGGGCTTTTTCAGCGGCGGCCCCGTACTGGTGGAACGAGCTCCTGGAGAACATCAGGGCCCTGCGGGATTCAATGCAGTTCCGCAGGGCCTGTAAAATGGAGCTCTTCCACCAGGCTTTTAAGTAGGGGCCGCCTAAGGTAAACATCTCAGCCCTGGCCCGGCTCCATCTCCCAGTCCTGTCTGACCGTAATTACATCTACCAACCTGTTACACAGGAAATATATATGATCCACCTGCTTGGACCCACCTGTGGGTAGAATTGAAATGCCGCCAATGGAGAAAGTGAAGAATGTATTGGATGTTTTAATGTTTGATTGTTTATTTTAAACTGACTGTAATTTTAACCTCTGTTGTGAGCTGCTCTGAGCCTGCCTTTGGGTGGAGAGAGCGGGATATAAGTTTAATTAATAATAAATAAATAAATAAATAAATAAATAAATAAATAATAAATTAAGGAAAGAATTAGTAGGCACACTGAGGAACAAAAACTATTGAGGCAGACTCAGCATGGGTTCTGTAAGGGAAGATCTTGTCTCACTAACTTGTTAGTGTTCTTTGAGGGAGTGAACAAACATGTAAGGACTGCTGGCGATGGATGGGGTGAACCTTACAAAGAATGGGAGGAATGTCTTTGCTGGAAGACTTGTGAACCGGATCAGGAGGGCTTTAAAATGAAGCCACCAGGGGTGGGAAGAAAAAGCCGGATGTTGCGCGGCATCCCCAACACTAAGTTCAAGAAAGGGAGGGACCAGAGTATAAATGAACGGGAGAGAGGCGAGGCCAATAATTTTCAGGTAAATTCAAAGGGACCTATGGTAGGATAGGATGTCTGTAATCTGAGATGTCTTTATACTAATGCACAGAGTATGGGAAATAAACAGGATGAACTCGAACTTCAAATATTGGAAAGTAAGTATGATCCTATAGGTATCACTGAGTCTTGGTGGGATGAGTCTCATATATGGAGCACGGCGACTGAAGGATATACCTTGTTCAAACGAAACAGAATAAAGAGAAAAGAAGGCGGGGTGGCACTATATGTTAAGAATAACTACACTGGCACTGGAATTCAGGATTTTGAGAGTTGCCCTGCTGAAAGTGTGTGGGAAAGGATACAGCAAGGGGGAAAAGAGGGGGATATTGTTATGGGGATATACTACAGACCTCCAAACCAACTGGAGGGACTGGAGCTTGCTAAACTTTCACGGAGACAGGACGTAGTTGTTATGGGAGATTTCAACTATCCAGATATTTGCTGGAAATCTAACTCTGCTAGACATGGGGCATACTGCAGATCCTTGGATAGTCTTGCAGACCACCTCATATCTCAGAAGGTGGGGGTGGGAACCAGAGGATCTGCTATCCCGGATTTAATCCTGACCAACAGGGAAGAACTGATTGATGAAGTGAACGTTGTGGGATCCTTGGGAAATAGTGATCATGTCATACTGGAATTGATTTGAATGACTATTTTGCAAACTGTTTCAGGCGTCTCCCAGCTGTGAATCCAACCTGGAATTAATGCCCATTCATGAGCTCTCAATGGCCAAAGGAAAGGGGCGTACCTGCCACGGCTGCACCCTCGGAAGCACAGACGTGCCTCCCGCCTGCAGGGCCGACGCCATGGATCTGGAGGAGTAGGCAGACTTCAGGGCGTGGGCCACGGCCCGGACACTGTTGTAAATGGTGTAGCTGTCTAGGGAAAAGGCCCCTTGAATGGTGTCCTGGGGCAGAGACTCCAGCCTCTCCTTCTCTCTGCATCTAGTCTGGCCCTTCACGGACATCACAGGCTTTGAATAAGAACAGTCAAATGCTTTTGCCGATAAATGTACTGCATCAATGAAAAATACATCAAAATCATCTATTTTTGTCCTTTTGTTAGAATGGAATAAAAAGGAAAAGAAGCCATGGACCAACCGTGGGGACAAAACTCTGGCTGACAAGGTCGAAGAGAGGTCCCACAAAGCTGTTGTGATCCAGACTTTCCCCACAATGGGTTTTGCTGCGAAGAGTTCAGTAACTATTTGGACAAGCTTTATTGTACCAAAAAAGAAGTGAATCTCCCCATAATAAACATACACGTTGACTTCTCTGTGCAAACAAAGCTCTTTGTAGGGGAACTTCACTCTTTCTATCTTCAGGACTGGGGTGTTCAGTGAGAAGCCAACACAAATGTGGTTCCTGAGGAGCAGGGATGGAAACGTCTGAAGGAAGTGTTCTCCACCGTCAGTCTCTGGAGCAATTAGGCCAACCCACATCCACTTGAAGTGCAGAAGCAACTGGACAATGCCCTGAGATTGGCAATCTGCTTTTGGCACCGTCCAGTAGGAAAAGGGGGATTCAGTCTGCTCATTCAGAAGGTGAGAGGCAAAACCGTAGCTGACCTGGGAGGAAAAGCAGAGATGGGTGCTTCCTTTGGTTGTCAGATCAAAACTTCCATGTGTGCGTGTAGTTTTGGGGGCGCAGTGTTCCTCTGTGAACTTAGCACACCTGCCCCACTTGTGCAGCCCGAGACAATGAGCCCCAGGCCACCAGGGTTAGGGAAGGAGGGCAGGGATTTGTGTCTCCATGGCAGAATCCCTGCCGAAGCTCCCAGGTTCAGCCCCCAGCAGACGCTGGAGAAGACCTTTCTGTGCCTGAGACCCCGGGGGGTGCCTGCCAGTCAGAGGGGGCAGTGCCAAGCTCGGGGGACCAGGGTTTAACGGTACATGGTTTCGCCACACAACTGCAAAATCATCCAAACCCTTTCAAACAGTCAGGGAATGAATCACATTGGCCAAATTAATAGTTTCTCTGAGGTGGAGCTCTGAATATGGATGGATTGAGGTCTGGTTTCCTGTAATCCCTGTATCAAATCCTCTCTCTGCTGAGAGGGGACACACAGCACGGCTGGCTCCGGTTCAAGGGTGCAAGTCCCTTGAGATTTGTAGACGGAAGATCTAGAGAGGCATGCAGAACTGCAGGCTCACAGGCAACTCTCCCACCAACAAGATGCCCGGGGGGGGGGGAGTGCATTCACAGAGGTCCAAGGTCCACAGTACCCAACCTGCAAAGTGCCAACATTGAATGGAGCACCTTCACTTACCATTTGCATTCTCTTTGGAACTCAAATCTGCAAGCAACTTAATGGTCATCTTCAACCCAACAGTTTTTTTAAACTCTATAATTTCTCTTGCCCTTGTTTAAGTGTAGAGCAGCTATTTATGGCTCTGAGGAGGGAAAGGAGCTACACCTGGAGGTGAGTTGCACTACAGAGAAATCCCCCTCCACCATCCTGGACTCTGCCTGGCCAGCGCTCTCCCACAGGTACACCACAAAGGGAACAAACCATCCTCCCTTTGTGGCAGAACCACAAGGTTAGTGGAAAGTGGGATCCCGGTATGCCCCACTGGTGAGACCTCAAAGGCAAGTAACATATCGTGCGCTCCCTTTTTTAAAACATTCCCAGTATTTGGGCTCTGACTCAAATGACAGGGATGAAATCAACGATTTGTACAGAACTGTGAGCAGCTCAAGTTCAGCAGCATCCAGATTTACTGCTTGTCCTCTCGTCCGAATCTGCTGGCTAGACTGTTGTGGTCACCCTGCTGGAAATGCTGCTTTGTGTGGGGAGGATGTGGCAGGAAGACCAAGGGGTCCTGACATGTAGCTGCCCATTGCGACTAGTGTGTTTCCAGGGAGTTGCAGGCCCTTGAGGAGAGGGACTGCATTCCTGGCCTGCCCCACACTCAGTGGGTGTTTTTGGCCTCATGTCACAAACCTGTGGCTGACCCACCGAGAGGGCAGAACAAAAGGAGTGTGTGTGTGCGTGTGTGTGTGTGTACCAGCAGCCGGAGGAAAATCTTCCCAACCATTTCCCAGTTTCTTCAAAACCAACATTTCCCTTTGCCCGTCCTTTCTGATACCCAGGGCCACTTCTCCCTCTGGGCGGGGGCAGCTGCATCAAACAAAGGTACCTGGGGGGGTCCCTCCTTTCCTCCCCTCCTCCCTTCGTACCTGTGGGGTTTTGTAGAGTTTCAGCACATTGGCAATCTGGCCAGAGATTTCAGGCTCGGCTCCTTCGAGAACTGCTAGCAAGTTGGTCTGCTGCCTCCCGCAATGGTAGTTGGGAACGTCTGATGGCCCCATTGATGCCAGGTCGACCAGGGCCTCCGAGGCCATTCTGGCATCGTAATAGTCCTCATGGGTGCTGTAGCCCAGCGTGTGGTTGGGCCAGACCTGGGAATGCCCATTGATCTCCTGAATGGCAGACAGGAAAGACAGGACACTCCAGTATGCTGGCACACCTTTCCTGCAAAAACAGTGGGTGTGTATTACACAGCCATCTTCTATTCAACAGTGAAACCATGCTGAATTCCTGCCTCTTTCACTCTCTAGGCCTTTCCAGGCCATACCCACCTCTGCCTTTTATCCGTAGAACTCTCCTCATCCGTCCTCACATCCAGAGCCAGTGGGACAAAAGCAAAGACCCCCATACTGGGGTGGGCGAGGGCAGAGCCATGTCACAAAGCATGCAGAAGCACTTGGGAATTAAGCCAGCCAATATGCCCACTCCTGCAGGGAAGGGGATAATCTACAAATCAGGGGTGGTTTCTTTTTGTATTGGCCACATGCTGCTATTGGGGGGAAATGGGCACTATGGTGTGGGATGCTCTGCAAAAGCTTGCAGTGGATCTGTGTTCTTCACAGCCTCAAAGTAAAAGAAGGAATAAAATACAAACCCCAAAGTGTTAAAAATGGTTGCTGCCGTTATAACTGTGGGTAACTCTGTCCTCCGCAGCACTGGCAGAGACGACAAGCTGGACCCCCGAAGGACCCTCTGCCTGGCTCTCACTTGTCCAGGGGCAATCTTTCCCAAAGGGCAACCATGTCAGCCAGTCACAGCCAAAACCTACAGGGGTCTTGTGGCAACTCCACAGCTGAGCAGTTTGTATTCTCTTGCACTTTGGTGGACTAGGGTCTATTCGTTAAGCTTTAAAGGTGTCTTTTTATTTGGCTATAAAGGAGAAGTCTTCAGCATCTGGGGCTCCACTATGGGCCAGAAGCAGATTCCCTGGGGGAGGAACAGAACATCTGTGCTCCGAGGAGCCCCATCCTCATATATGTTTCTGCTTTGCTGTAGTCAAGGTTTCCTTGGATCATTTCAAAATCATTCCCACAAACTCTCATTTCTCCCAGCTGCAAAGCAGGGTCTCGCCTTCCTTTCTCAAGAAAGAGCCGCTGGGTCTCTTCCAAGGTGCGCAATCCCCTGTCCTGTTGCAAAGAAAATGCCGGGGGATCTAGTTTCGATACTTTGGCAGAGGTTATTTTAGAATCAACCGCTTTAAAAGGAGATTAGACAGATTCATGGAGGAGGAGAAGTCTATCAGTGGTTTCTAGCCATGGCAGCTGAGGGGAACCACCAAGCCTCTGAGTCCCAGGGCCAGGAGGCAGCATCAGGGGAAGGCCTCGGCCTCTTTTATGCCCTGTTGTTGGCCCTCCAGAGAAACTGGCTGGCCACTGTGTGAGATGCGATGCTGGACTAGAGGGACCCTCCCTGGTCTGATCCAGCAGGGCTCTTCTGAGGTTCTTCTCAGGGGAAGGCCTCGGCCTCTTTTATGCCCTGTTGTTGGCCCTCCAGAGGAACTGGCTGGCCACTGTGGGAGACAGGAGGCTGGACTAGAGGGACCCTCCCTGGTCTGATCCAGCAGGGCTCTTCTGAGGTTCTTCTCAGGGGAAGGCCTCGGCCTCTCTGCCCTGTTGCTGTCCCTCCAGAGGAACTGGCTGGCCACTGTGTGAGATGTGATGCTAGACTAGAGGGACCCTCACTGGTCTGATCCAGCAGGGCTCTTCTGAGGTTCTTCTCGGGGGAAGGCCTCGGCCTCTCTGCCCTGCTGTTGGCCCTCGAGGGGAACTGGTTGGCCACTGTGTGAGATCCAACAACAAGACACAGATCTTACCCAATGTTGCCTTCTGACTCTGGGATTCAGAGGTTTAGTACCTCTGAATGTGGAGGTTCCCTTTAGTTACCATGGCTAGTAGCCACTGGTAGACCTCTCCTTCATGACTCTGCCTAATCAGGGGAAGGCCTTGGCCTCTGTGCCCTGTTGTTGGTTCTCGAGGGGAACTGGTTGGCTACCATGTGAGACGGGATGCTGGACTGGATGGACCCTCACTGGTCTGATCCAGCAGGGCTCTTTCGATGGTCTTATGTGGGCTGGGGAAGCTAAAGCTGATCATCTCCTCCAGCGTTCCATAGTTTAACTGCCCTACAATCGTGCACCACAAAGGACTGCCTGGGGAGGATGTGCATTCTCCCTTCCCACATTAAAATGGTCACAATGTAGAATTTGCTGCCAGAGGAGGTAGTGAGGGCCACTGGCACAGACGACTTTGAAAGGGGATTAGGCAGAGTCAAGGAGGAGAGCGGCTATTAGCCACTGTAACTAAAGGGAAACCTCCACGTTCAGAGGCACTAAACCTCTGAATCCCAGAGCCAGAAGGCAATATCAGGGGAAGGTCTATGCCTCGTTGCTGGATCTCCAGAGGAACTGGTTGGCCACTGCCTCAGACAGTATGTTGGACTAGATGGATCCTCACTGGTCTGACCAGGAAGGGCTCTTCTCATGTTCTTATATTCACATTGTTCCAGGTGGTTTCTCTGCCCAGCCTGTGCCAAACTCATTTGGACTGCATCAGCCTGTCCGGAGAAGGTTCCCAAAGCAAAGGAACCAGAACAACAGTTCCCATCTGAATCGGCTGTTGTGCAGGGGGTGGGGGGGGGGGCAGGGGCAGTCCTCTGTGTGGCAGGTTGTGTGTAGCCAGGAAGGAGCTCCATAGCCCCAGCATGTGTTTGCTGGCATGGCTTCAAAGCAAATGGAGGGGGGGTGTTGTTTTTTGGGCTTAAACTACGACTGACAAGTTGTTATATGTAGGGGGTCAAACTTCACCATACCACCCGGTGTGAAGTCTTATCTTGCTGTTCTTAAAGCCCCAGAACTTCCCCCCTCCCAATGCAAAACAGGGACAAAACTATGGGAGAGTGTTTGACCAGGAACCAGTGTTAGCCAGCAAGGCACTTTTTGTGCTCTTATGGATTTTCATATCCATAAGTCTGAACTCTGTGTTACCAACAGTGGTAGGGTCTTGCGCTTTCTTCTTGAATAGGAGCCAACTCCAGCCCATGCCAGGAGGCTGACACCCTAAGCAGTTCACCCAAGACAAAGGATTCTTCTTGCCATGAGGTTTCCCTCTGTCAGACATCCGCTGGCTAACCCCCACTCCCCCACTATACATCTGGATAGTTATGCTAAATAGACTGCCTAGCAACTAATGTGCCAGCCATCAGATACTTGGCTAAAACCATCAACTAACAATAGGTATGGCCAGGTGAGTCATCGGACCCCAGACTCAGTGTCTATTTCCTGATGAGATCATGCTCTTGTAATACTGACCACCCCCTGGACCTCCTCCCTTTGTTCACCTTTAACCTATAGCAAGGTCCAAGAGGGACGGACCGCCTAGTAGGAGTGTTAGTGGGTTGTGGTCTGCAAAGCCCGCCCCAAGACCCCCAATAAAAGTCCAAACCGAGAGTCACTCGGTCTCTTGAGCCATCGCCCTCTATCTAACCTATTGACCCTTCAGTCCAGCTTTCTGTCCCCAATCCTTGCCTCCATCTTTGAACCCCCTTTTCTCTCTCTGGACTCGCGATCCAGGAGAACCATGTGGTCTTGCCAATTCAAGCCTCGTGGCCCCATAGCTTTTATACCTTTCTTCCCACATCCAACTCATCTTGACATCGGACAACGCATCTAAGGTAATGTGCTTTCCCCACCAATGATACCTGCTCATGCACAAGTGCTATTTTCTCTCTTTATTTTATTAGGCCTGTAAGATTGTGTGTGTGATTACGTTTTTTTGGTATGCTTGATTACATGATCCAGTAAACAACATTGAACTTGGAATCTGCCTCACGTGCCTCTTTCCTTGAGAACTCCCAGGAGGGGTGGGACCCTGGTATAGTTGGCAAAGAACCCGTATATTTTGCTGATTGCTAAACACAAATTAAAGCAATTCGGCTAACAGAATTGGGGGCTCATCCGGGATTGCCCTGAGGGTTAAATTTCGCGCCATAGTCGATAGGCGTGTCTTTAACCCGCAGACGTAAGGGAAAAACCACTTCTGGAGTTCTCGGAGAGGCTGTATGATTGGTTTCTGTCTGCGTGCCTGGCTCTAGCGAGCAACCTATCGTGGGTGGCTTCCCCCCTTTCTCTCTCTCTTTGAACCCCAGGTCAAACTGTGTGACCATCCGCACGTCTATCTTGTGGGAAGGGATCCAAAGAAGACCAGAGTAGGGCGCTAGACCAGTTGCACCAACACTACATACACTACATACACGACATACACCCGCTGAGTCTGAGAAAGAACTTTTCCTTTGAGCACACCCTCGCTCCCCCTCCTTGCTTTACTTCGCTCAACGAAGTGAAATCAATTGATTTTGGTTAGGGGTCATCCTGCTGGAACATATTGTTTCGAAACCCCGCTGGTTAATAGGTTATCCAGTGAGAGCTTGCGAGGCCAAAACCTTCATTTGGTTGTGTGGTTATCCTTAGGACGAGAGGTTTGGCCAACCCGTTCTTGAAACCCTCATATAAAGAGACTGGGTGTCTCCTTTTTGGGTTACGAGTAATCCCTGGGTATCGTGTGGGTGTGAGTCCCCGGCTCTAAAAACCGAATTAAGGCCGAGAGTGCTGAGTTTAGGGTTAAAAGTAATCCCCGAGTGTCGAGAGAGGTGTGAGTCCCCGGCTCCAAAAACTAATTAGGGCTGGGATAGCCTGTTCTGTGGTGCATTGGCCACCTTGAGCCAACAACTGTAACTTAAGAAGCCGATTAAGGCAGGAAGAAAAAGTCCAGTTCCCTTTTCTTGTGCCCCTGTTGTAAGTGAAAACAGGAGAATCCCTACAAAGATGTTTCGTACCAAGGAAGACGAACCTAAGCTAGAAAAATGGCTGGTGAAAAAGGGTAAGTCTCCTTGGAAGGAAGGATCTTTTAAGGGCCCCAATCCATTGGAAATAGTCCAGAACGCTTTCCAGGACTACTGTAAAGCGCAAAAACCCAGTTCAGCAGCCAAAGACACAGCCGCCAGTTGGGCTCTATATACGGCTTTGCGAGACGCTGCCTCAATCATTAACCGACTACAGGCAGACGTGGAAAAACAAGAAGAACTTGTTAGGGAGAACAACCAGAAATCAGAGGAATTAAAGGCCCAACATAAGGCCGCATTGGAAAGAGAGGTGGCCAGATTCGACAAATTAGAATCTAAATTTGAAGCGACCAGAGAGGAATTAAGGGAAATAAAAAACAAACATGAACAAGATCTCATAGACCAGAGACAAAATTACAATGAGCAAATGGAGGAGAGATTAAGCGAGATCGAAGTTGAGGGCCATCAATTACAAGCCGACAAATTGACCTTGACCCTAGAGAATCAAGGGCTAGCCCTCAGCATTCAGAAGGCTGAACAAAAAGCCGCAAAGGCTACAGCCAGGGCTGAAGAAGCAGAAAAAGCCCTAGAAAGGGCCAATATAGCCCTGGTGTCGGCGCAACAAGGAGCAAAGTACTTAGCCCAAGAAAATCTGATTAAGAGAGAGCAAGCAAATCATGATGCCTGCCGAAGGGAAATAGAGATTCTAAAACGACAATTGAAGGCCCAAAGAGCGGTGGTGTCAGCAATCCACCCAGAGAGTTTAATTGACCTCTCCCACACCGGGGAGAACCCTGAAGCCCCCATAGAAGAGCTTACTGAGAACCATGCCCCCATCCACCCTGTTAGTACCAAAGAAATGGTTACCAAAACTGGCAATAAAACTACCACCCAAACGGTAACGGAGACCCAGATGTGGAAGCCCGACGAGGTTAAGGCCATTGCCGAGCAGATTGGGACGCTCTCTAAGGATACCGCCATACAATGGATGACGCATGTCCACACTATGTATGGTGGTATCAATGGAGAGGATCTCTGTCAGCTAGCCAGGCGCTGTGCTTCAGGCACAGATTTAACTGCCATCAATTCCGCCATCGCTACCAACGGTCTTGCAGCCAGCACCCGGATCCAATGGATGCAGAAAGTCCTAGAATATCTGCACCCAAATCGCAGCTTATCTGCCTTGTTCATCCTAGAAAAGCAAGGGCACGGGGAAGACCCTGAGGCTTATATGTCCAGGAAACAGCTCCTAGCCCAATTGGCCGAAACCCTATACATTGACCCCGCCATGAATGAACCCGACTTTGATGACGGTGCTTTTAGGCGAGCACTGGTGCATGGCTTTAACGCCCAAGCACAACTCGCCCTTAACATTCCGGATCCCACTACAGGAACTTGGCCCGGTATGAAACTCAAAATAAGACGAGTGGCTACTTTACTAAGGAGCACAGGAGTGACAAAGCCAGGAAAAAGCTCTAAAAAGCATAAAGACAAGGAAGAGGAAGAACCCATCCAAGCCATAACGTACGCCAATCACGGCCCCCACTCTCAGTACCAACCTTCAGGTAGATATGATAACCGGAACGATAGGAACAACGATAGGAACAACGATCGGAACTACGATCAGAACTATAAGAACTATCGCTATGACCGTAACAAATCTTGGCAGAGAGGCGGTAATAACAATTATAGAGGGAAAAGAGATTACAATAACAACAGAACAAACCCCGCGCAGGCATGCATGCACCCATCTGCTCCACCACTTCCGGCTGACTATAACGGCCCTGACAATCAGTATAGTCCCGCTCCTAGCTCAGGCAATTCACACCCGGCTGTCCAGCCGCTGCTGCCCGGTCCACAGCCATATCACCAAAAGGTCAATAGGGATGCCCCTCCAAATGGAGTAAGTCCATTCAGATGGCACCTTTGGATGGAGCTCAAGGAACGGGGATTCGAGATGGAACGTTTCCATCTACAACCCGACTCAGTCCTCCTCCAGGCACTGACAGACTCGGCCAAGCAACAGGAATGGCCTCTCAACCCGGTAACGACCACCCTCACTCACATTGAAGAGGAGAGAGGGAGCCAAACCTAGGGCTGCCCGGAGTCCCACAATCTCCCCAATGGCATCGTGGCTCCTTTGAAGCCCGACACGTGGGGGAGACCGACTGTGAAAGCAGGGGTCGGGACTCCAGGGAATATGAAACCTGCTACACTCCTGGTAGACACAGGAGCATCCACGAATGTATTAAAACCTCAATTGGCCCAAACAGGACAGCCCTCTTCGGCTACCCTCTCCCTCTCAGGTTTTGCCGGAGGCAAACTCACAGCCACCATCTGGAATTCGATTCCCTTAACAGTGGGAAAGCTTTCCACACGTGTGTCTGCCTGCGACAACCAGGGTGAAGACGATGGCATTCTCGGGGCTCCATTTTTCCGAGACCATGGGCTCACAATTGATTTGGCTAATGGCTTCCTCTGGCAGATTCCGGGGGGCCCTAGCGAAATCAATGCAGTCCATCGATGTGCCGCCCTAAAGGCTCCTCTTCCCTGGCCCCGTTGGAACCTAGTGACCCTTGGATCCAAGATTTCCCTGACGTCTGGATTCAAGACAAGGCAGAGTGCAGCACAGTCCGTGACGCTTGTGTGCTCATAGAAGGACAGGACCCACCTCCACAAAAGCAATACAAATATCCCGCTGAAGCTGAAACGGGCATAGCCAAAACTATTGAGGGGCTTCTCCAATGGGACGTTATCCTCCCAATGCAGTCTATCTGCAATGCTCCCCTTTGGCCGGTCCTCAAAGCAGATGGTGTAACATGGCGAATGACCGTAGACTTCCGTGCTCTAAATGCAATAACTCCTCCAGTGGCCCCTGTAGTAGCAAAGTACCACGAGATCCTTGCAGCCATTGCAGCAGGATCGCGCTACTACAGTGTGATTGAAACGCCAATGCGTTTCACTCCATCAAATTGCACGGGTCCTGCTGGTATAAATTCGCTTTTACATTCCGTGGCCAGCAGTATGCCTTCAAACGCACACCTCAAGGTTTTCACTCCAGTCCTAGCATCTGTCATGCACACGTTGTGCGTATGTGGGAACACCTAAGAGCTACCTCCAAAGATCACGTGCTCTCTTACGTGGATGACATTCTTGTCCACGCCCCCATGGAAGAAGAGGTCACTGACGTAACCAGGGAAGTTTTGAATCTTCTCCGAGATGCAGGGTTCAAGGCTAGCAGAGACAAGGCCCAGCTAGTTCAAACGCGGGTCAAATACCTCGGCCTGGCCCTGGGTCCCGACGGCAGGACTCCCGATGCCCAATGCATGGAAGTCATTGCCAAGCTCCCTGCGCCTACAGATGTGCCCTCTCTAAGAGCTCTGCTAGGAACATTCAATTTTTCCCGGGACTTTGTGGAAGGCTTTGCCGACAAAGCGCGCCCTCTGTACTCTCTCTTAAAGAGCAACACACCTTGGTTCTGGGGACCTGAACAACAATACACTTTTGCCAGTCTCAAACAAAGCCTTGCCTCTGCTCCCGTTCTAGCCCATCCGGACCCTAACAAACCTTTTTACATCCAATTAGCACATTCTGAGAAAAGCATCGGCGCCACCCTTATACAGCATCATGCTGGTGCCCCGAGAGTAGTCGCCTATGCCTCCCGCAATCTTTCCTGTGTAGAAATAAAGTTTACCCCATGTGAGAAAGTCTGTCTAGCCCTTGTCTGGAGCCTTACTCACTGGGAATTTATCATCGGGGGTGCGAAGGTCATAGTGCAAACTACTCACACACCCCTGAAGTACATTCTCTCAGGGAAAATCCAGGATGGCCAAGTGTCTAATGCCCGCATTGCCCAGTGGATGCTTGCACTGGTCAATAAGGGAGTAGACTACAGGAAGGAACAGAAGGAGCCCCCTGCCCCGTACGGCCTCATCATAACTGGAGAGGAGCATGAGTGTCCCCTCCCAGTGGTAGACCATGTACCCTGGCCAGCCACATGGGGAGTGCCATTCGAAGAAGCCAAGCAGCTCGGTTTTCACTGTTGGTTCTGCGATGGCTCATCTTTCCATGTGACAGGGACCCCCTACACCGGTTATGGTGCCGTCCGGACCCACGATGGTCACACTTTGCAGGAGTCTGTCCGCCCCCATTCCAGCCAAGCCGCAGAGGTCGCAGCCCTGCGAGCTGTTCTAGCCTTTGAGCCTCCAGACATTCCGGTCGCTGTTTTCACCGACTCGGACTGGACAGCCAAAGCCGCTACGGTGTGGCTTCCCCACTGGGAAAAACAGGGATGGGCCAATGCAGAAGGCAAGCTGGTAGCCCACGTAACACTATGGAGAGATGTTGTACGACTCCTCCATAGTCGTTCGGCGGAGACTCAGATCTCTCATGTCAAGGGCCACCAAAAGAACAACTCCGAAATCGCCTACTGGAACGACCAGGCAGATCTTTTAGCCAAAGCCGCTGCACAACTACCCCTTCCCCAAGAACAGCTAGATCAACCTCTGCAGGCCGTCACTACCCGCAGCCAACATAATAGGCCACCTATTCCACCAGTCTTTGTAGACCTTGGAGAACTCCAGGCTAATGACACCGATGTGCAGGATCTCCTTTCCAAAGGCAAAGATCCTACGGGAAAATACTCCATTGAGGAACGGTAAGGAGTAATATGGGCTGTGGATAACACTGGGACACGCCACTGGGTGGTTCCCATTGAAGTACAGGCAGACCTTATCCAGTTCGTTCATGAACAGGGACACAGAGGGAAAGACCTTACTTTGGAATGGGTGCGAGATGCAGGCTGGTGGCCAGGCATGAGACAAGAGGTCGCCCAATGGGTGGATAACTGTCTAGCCTGTGCCATGGTCAATGCAGACTCATCCGGTCCTAAAGCCCCTATCCAGCACCAACGCATCGAGGGACCCTGGGTGCGTGTCCAGACCGACTTCATTGGTCCCCTTCCAAAAACTAGCTGCGGCAACAAGCACTGCCTTACAGTGATCGATCCCTTTTCCAAGTGGATCGAAGCCTTCCCTTGCCGGGACAACTCCGCCGGCACGGCCACTAAGCTTCTGTTCAGCAACTTATTTTCCCGCTGGGGCATCCCCCGAGTCTTAGACTCTGACCGCGGGTCCCATTTCATCGGGGAAGTCACTCAGGAGCTCTGCAAGGCTCTGGGAATCACCCAAAGATTCCACATTGCAGCCCACCCTCAATCTTCTGGCTCTATTAAACGGGCTAACCGTACCCTTAAGGAGGCTCTCATGAAGGTAGTCAATTCCACGGGCAGGACTTGGGATGAGAAACTGCCCATCATTCTCATGGCCATCCGGGGAACCACGGCCTCACACGGCTATTCCCCACATATGGTCATGACTGGCCGGAAAATGCGCATGCCAGAAGCTTTTTGGCTACAGAGTAATGTCCCCTCGGACTTCGAGCCTAAGGTGGCTAATGACGAGTGGGTCCAATCACTCCTCACTGACATCCTCACTATACACCTCCAAGTAGCCAACATGCTAGGGGAAAGCCAGCTTGCAATAGATAAGAAATTGGGATGGGTTCGAAATCCCCAGGTTTGGGATCCGGGGCAGCAAGTGCTCTACCGCAAGTTTAGCCGCAAGCAGCATGCTCTTATGGCTAAATGGGCTGGTCCGGTCCCCATCATTGCTAGGGTCAGCCCTGCAGTCTACAAGCTGGCAATCCCAAGGAAGCACGGCCAAACGTGGCACAAGTTCTTCCATTCCTCGCAGCTCAAACTGTGGAAGGGCGCGCCGGTCCCGGTCCCACCGGACCTTCCTCCGGACCCTGGCGGCGGCAAGAGCCCACTTGCTGCAGTCAAACATGGTCCTTTCCTTCCGACAGACATGTTCGAACTTTTTCCCTTTTTCTCCCTTGGAGACACTTGCCTGTTCCACTAAGTGCTTCCTAATGGCTCAAACCGCCATTTAGGAAGCAAGGGGGGGAGGGAATAGCAGAATTTTAATTCCAATGCCTCGTTCTAAGAACAAAAGCCCCGGTAGCGTGTAGCAGTAATCGCACCGGGCTTGCATAAGTGCCAAGCGCACACCAATGAACGAAGAACCTATAAGCACCTTTAGCTAAGGGGAACCATACTGTGACTACTTGGGTATGTCGACTGCAGTATGGAGAACAGGGATCTCACTCACACATCCCTCAAACATTATATTACAGAATGCATCCAGGAAGTTTCACCTCAGCAACAGACAAATGGGTAAGACCATTAAAAATTTTATTCTTCGGATTGTCATTGTTTCATTTTACATCGGCAATACAAATAGCCAACCATACGGTAGTCTTGACCAGATGGAGATGCGTGGGAATCAACATGCCTTTTAGGATTTTTACCTGTGTAACAGGACGGCATGACAGAGCAGTCACACTTACACCCATAGATCAATGTCCACCACAGCAGCTCACACATTGCATTCACAGTCGCACCGGAGAAAAGGTGACTCTGTGCACCTCCGGAAAATATGCTATGGATGAAATGGAAGTGACCCTGTGCAAACAGCCACAAGACAAAATCAATACATCCACCATTGAATATACTGCTCCTACCCCCATCTCCCTCTACACTGACATAGCTGTAATATCAGCTGCCGTATGGGACATTGGCGACCCTTTAAAATTAATCATTTCCATTGGCTCCCGCCACTTCCACAACAACACAGAGGTCCCAATAACGCTCACGGACCCATTCGGTGAAGACATAGACCTGGAACCACTGGCATGGGGCAAACTCAATTGGCATTTTAACTGCTCCGCGTTAAAGCAGCAAGGTCCCCCAGACTGGACCCTCCTTCTAAACACCTCTGTCTGCCTCAATGCCACTGATACTGTAAACCTTACAGCTATCGGCACAACAACTCTGCAGCTCACCCATCAGGAAGGAAATTACACTTTAATAATTGGTGATGTAAATCACACACTCGATTTGGACCCACTCATCCAAAATGTAGACTCACTAGCCTCACTAACCTACCCGGTAGTGGGAGCACACACTTTAAAATTTAATCATCAGGAAACAGTCTTGATGCAGCCGCAAATTTCAGTAAAAAGAGTCAATGTCAGCTTAAGCGGGCTTGGCACCTCTTTCAGCCATGCCCTCTGTGACTCTTACTTACACACAACCCAGCAAGGTTGGGACAATTGGATCCTAATGTGGCATAAAGGAGAGCTCTCTAAAAGAACTAAACGCGATCTTTCTGATTGGGTCGCACCCGTAGGTGCGGGCATGGCAGCCATAGACGCTGCAAACATAGAGGTGATAGCAAATAAAGCCTCTAAGGTTTCATTTGATATTTCTCAAATGAGCCTCCCCCTTACGCAATCATTGGATTCCCTTGCCCACATGAAACGCTCCACTAACCCCCTGCTGGTTACTTGGGAACAAATCATGGAGAAAGATTTTAACAATCTCCTTGGTGGCATTCAATCTTTACAAAACAATATTTCATTGGCTCTTGCTTGCACTCAAGCACAAACTCTTAATGTAGTCACAAGCTATGGCTGGAGTTATACCCTTAGAAATCAGGGAATTAATTAAAGGAAATTTAACCGCCAGTGAAATCTCTCTCGAGCACTGGTGGTCTTTGGCAAACGCCTCTTTTGACGCTGTAACCCAGACCTTGCAATTGATTATAACCACGGTGACCGCTAAAGAAATTTTTCAAATCTATCCAGTAGTTCCGCTGGGTATTCAAGTTAATTCGGACACAGTATTATATGCCAGGAACAGTAACCGATGGGCTAAAGTGAGCTCATCCAACTGGCATATGATCAACCTAGACGGATGCACCCATAAAGAAAACCTAGGCTTCATCTGCGACGACGAAGCCCTAGAGAAACATCACCCATGCTTAGTTCCCAAGAAACACGCCATATCTCACTGCCAGTTTGACGCGGTCAGCGAGACCGGGTCCACCATTATATATATAGGCAGAGCTTGTGTCTGTCTCAGAACAACCTGCGAACATATTCACATCAACACACTATATTACCAACAAATGTTGCCTGGAATAAACCGATGCTTCTGTAACGTCACCTCGATTTGAGGATGTGACTTTTATTTTGAAACCCCTATTTGGACGCAACAAGAGATGGTCATATCCCCAGAATTGTATGACTCTATTGCTCCAGTGCCTTTGGGGTTAGGACTGGAAGCCCTACGTAGATTGTTCTCTCACCCAGACCTCCAAGAACGCCTGGCTCAGCTAAAGAAAGCCGGGGACAAAGCTGCCTTGAATGTTTCCCACAATGGCGCCAGGATTAAAGAACTGGCCATGGAAATTAAAGAGGCGGGGGCTCACAGTTGGTGGGAGGCGCTTCTTGGTTGGAGCCCGACAACGACGGGATATTTAAATTTAATGCTCCACCCCATAGTCGTCATTTTGGCCTTCCAAATTATTTTAATTGTGGCGCTACTTACATTGACTTGTTGGGTGAGAAGACAAATCCATAAATTAGAAGCCCAATCTAAAGCCACAGACTTCCAAGCCTTGATGCACGTTGCATCCAAGGTTTCGAATTCCTAACCCCTCCTCCCCAAACTGTTGCCCTTTTTATGTTTTGTCTGTTTCCGTCTGTTTTAGCTCCCTGTGTGTGTGTGTGTTTGTGTTTGTGTTTCTATTCTTTAACCATTATTGGGTGGGCCTTTTTAGAAAAGACCCATGAGGTAGGAAAATTGGCCTTTAGCAGCAGTTTATCGAACCTAAGGAAGTATGAGCGGGGCTACAAAGGCAACCGAAGGAAAGCCGATTCCGCCTCCTGCACATACTCAGAAGATCTCAATCATGCTGCCTTTTTAACTCCTCTGTAGCATCGCTGAAACCAAAAAACCATACTGCCAAATCGCGAAGAAGCCAGTGGAGCTTTCTCAGGATGACTGAGACCCGTTGTGACAGTATAGTCATGCTTTGAGTTCAGCGAGGTGGAGCAGGCCAAGAAAGGAAGTGCAAGTGTGCAGGTCCTACTGGAAAGCCAGTTGGAAAATGCAAGCCTTTCAAAAGGTTAAGGCAAGCCACGGTCTTTCTGCGTGCTCTCCCCCTGTAATGGCTTTTCAGCTCATAGGAAATAAAAATTTTGTATTATCTCTCTCCTTTGGGTTCCCAATTTGAAATCTCTTAAGGTATTATTAATTTTAGCATTGGTATTTTTCAAATAACAGTTTTTACAACCAAAATTTGCGTTAAAAAGATCCAGATCCGGCGTGCTCTGCGGCATCACCAATTTGCATGCGCACCAGCACGCTGATCATAAAAAAATATTTTCCCAAAACTTTTGCTACTGCTTTTCTTTTGCATTTTTTGCTCATTTTTCAGCCTGCTTTAACTTTGTACAGCAATTCACGCCCCAGGCTTGCTACACAAGTTTTATTTTAGTTTCACTTTTGCAAAACTCTCCCACCAAAGTTTTCAAAAATGTCCAACTAACAAACGCCTCCTTTTTCGTTTGCTGCCATCTCCCCTCTGCTCTCAGCAGTGCCTTGGTATTACAACAAGCCTCTGCTTGTTCCCAAGATTTTTCTTTTTCTATTCTTTTACCAGTATTGGGCGGGCCGAAGCCCTAACGAACCATGGGGAGTAATGAGAGAAAGAAAAGGGAGATAGGGGGTGGGAGGACCAGAAAGCATTTCTTCATGGGAGATCCGAAGGGCCGAGAGCTCATCAAAGATGCCGTCGACAAAAGCTCAGTAGTTGCATTTGTGGCTAGCACGAATGTCAAGCTTAGTGGGCGGCTCCCCTGGTGGTGCGTGTAGAAGCTGGGTTCGGAAGTTACTCCGACCCCCCTCTCGCCCCATCTCCACCAGGCGTGCAATCCTTTCGCCACTCGAGGCAGCGACGGGTGCCCGGGGAAAGGCCCCAAGGTTAGCCCGCTCCAGCCGAAAGCTCTCCAGCCGCTTGTTACAGCATCTCTCTATGTTAGCGTGACCTCTTCCCCGACCATCTGCCCAGGCAGCCTACAGCCTGAAACACACAGCTGCCTCGGTACTGGCCTCTTATTCGGTCTTTTTGATTTGTAATAAATTTATTTCACTCATAATATTTCCTTCTCCCAGCATGCCCTCATAGATGCACAATTTGCATAGCCTGTCAATCATCGTTAACTTAAGTCCGTTAATATTATTCAGTCTTCCTAAGTACCTTTCTTTATTTCTTTTTGCGGCCGTAAAGCCTCATTACCTCTACAAAAAGTTTTTCATTGTGCACGATTTTGTTTTTGTCTCAGTCTCTTTGTTTGTGCACTCTACGGGCAAAAGACAAGCCGTTTGTTTGCAAACCAAGTCTCCTGTTTGCAAAGCAAACCGCTTGCTTGCCAAAACATTTTTTGTTTTTTGCTTTTCTATTCTTTAACCAGTGTTGGGAGGGCCGAAGCCCAGACGAACCGTAGGGAGTCATTAGTGAGCAGGACAACAAGGGATAGGAGGACATGGAAGCTCGAGAGACAGCTCAGGAGGAAGATATGGGACAAACAAAGCCTTTGTCTCCCTCTGCTATGCAGCTCCTCCAAGCCATACCGCTTCGGAGGACATGCAGAAGTTGGGTTCGGAATTTAAATCCGGCCCATGCTCCCCTTTCACCAGGCGTGCAAGCTCTCCCAGCCCAAAGCAGTGGAAAGTGCCTGGGAAGGACTCCCGGTTAGCTCGCACCCCCTGCAAAAACCTCCTGCCCCCTTTTCCAACATTTTTCCATGTTAAAGGGAGATTTTCGAAAGCGCTCTCCCTGAAGTGCCTGTAGTCTAAAACGCATCCGCGCCCCAACACTGGTGTCCAATTCGACTGTTTTGATTTTTAATAAATTTATTTATCTTGAAATGTTTATATATCCCAGAATGCCTAAACAGTTTACTCATTTGCATATGCGACAGCCTCTAGCCCTAACAAATACAGCCAAGTCAACCGCATGCGACCTTTAGGGGTTCTGCCTAGTAACTAGCTGCCCAGTCCATTCCTTATTAGGTATGGGATGATACCACTGGGATTGGGTTTAGAGAGGAAGATTGTTCTATCTTTGTACTGTATTGGGGGAAGGCCCCCCGAAGGGAGCCCTCCAGGTTAAAATGGGTACGACTTGACATCGTCCCCGCGGAGCCACCCGACTCCAGATAAAAAGGCCGGAGTCAGCCGGATGCAACTCCCGAACCCAGCTTTTGCACGCCCCATCGTACGAGTATTCGCTAATACTCCCCAGGGTTCGGGAGGCGTGTCCGGAGACTTCGCCAACCCCGAAGGGTGAATAGCTTGCCTGTGATTATTCCAGCCAGGACCCCAAGCTGATGTGTCTTTTATAATACAATGATTCCAGATGTATGACCTGTTTTGACCTTTCCCGCATTTCTTGGATGCCTTTAGATATTCTGCTTGCAAATTCACTAAGCTATTTCTCATTTTAATATCCTTTTCCCCCAACTTAAGTAGGTACCCATGATGCTTTTAGATAACAAGGGGGGGCGACTCCTCAATATGCAAACCGGTCTCCTCCTTCCCGGCCGAACTGACTCGTGTCCGAGCCGAGAAGTGACGAGCGCAGCCGAGAGCTTCATGAGCTATTGATCAAGACCCGAGTGGCTTCCGAAAAGCTGAAGATATATGAGTCCTGGTGCTCCATTAGATACAATGTAAAGCGCGCCTCTCTCCTGTGTAGAGACACCAGTAGCCCGGTTCCAGCAGAAAAGCCTTGCCGCTCAGGAGAGATGGACGAAGAATTGTTTGTAACCATTTTTATTTCCTTGTGAATTCCTTGTGGATTATTTTTATTGCTACAAATGTATGTACTTCTATCATAGTCATTGAAATATTTTATTTTATGAATGATTACTGCTTTTATAAGAATTTTTAGCATTGCCTTCAGTATTTCAGTTAAGAGTGTTGCCTTTATTTAGAGACTTAAATATTTATACAAAAGCTTCCCTTGGTGGTCAAATGCACAAGCCTTGCTTTTTATGTCCATCTCAGCAACAATTCGGTATTTTTATTGCGGTAGATTTTTTTTTGTCATCTTTTGCGTCCGTCCCTTGCCAGCAACTTCTTCCAGAATCACCATCATGCAGTCCGCCCCAATCTTGTCATCGTACCGTCCAATACAGAGACCTTCACCTGATGCCTTCAGGTCTCCAAGGGGGGGAAATGTTAGCCAGCAAGGCACTTTTTGTGCTCTTATGGATTTTCATATCCATAAGTCTGAACTCTGTGTTACCAACAGTGGTAGGGTCTTGCGCTTTCTTCTTGAATAGGAGCCAGCTCCAGCCCATGCCAGGAGGCTGACACCCTAAGCAGTTCACCCAAGACAAAGGATTCTTCTTGCCATGAGGTTTCCCTCTGTCAGACATCTGCTGGCTAACCCCCACTCCCCCACTATACATCTGGATAGTTATGCTAAATAGACTGCCTAGCAACTAATGTGCCAGCCATCAGATACTTGGCTAAAACCATCAACTAACAATAGGTATGGCCAGGTGAGTCATCGGACCCCAGACTCAGTGTCTATTTCCTGATGAGATCATGCTCTTGTAATACTGACCACCCCCTGGACCTCCTCCCTTTGTTCACCTTTAACCTATAGCAAGGTCCAAGAGGGACGGACCGCCTAGTAGGAGTGTTAGTGGGTTGTGGTCTGCAAAGCCCGCCCCAAGACCCCCAATAAAAGTCCAAACTGAGAGTCACTCGGTCTCTTGAGCCGTCGCCCTCTATCTAACCTATTGACCCTTCAGTCCAGCTTTCTGTCCCCAATCCTTGCCTCCATCTTTGAACCCCTTTTTCTCTCTCTGGACTCGCGATCCAGGAGAACCACGTGGTCTTGCCAGTTCAAGCCTCGTGGCCCCATAGCTTTTATACCTTTCTTCCCACATCCAAGTCATCTTGACATCGGACAACGCATCTAAGGTAACGTGCTTTCCCCACCAACGATACCTGCTCATGCACAAGTACTATTTTCTCTCTTTATTTTATTAGGCCTGTAAGATTGTGTGTGTGATTACGTTTTTTTGGTATGCTTGATTACATGATCCAGTAAACAACATTGAACTTGGAATCTGCCTCACGTGCCTCTTTCCTTGAAAACTCCCGGGAGGGGTGGGACCCTGGTATAGTTGGCAAAGAACCCGTGTATTTTGCTGATTGCTAAACACAAATTAAAGCAATTCGGCTAACACCAGGACTAGAAGATGGGAATTGTCCTTAGTAGACAAGGAGAAGCAGGACCCCTGAGACCAGCGATCGGTGGGGTGAGACTTACCCATGAAGCCTGGTGTAGGGAGGCTCCGAAAAGATGGCCGGTAGAAACCAGACAGGAGTTTCCGAGATGATCCCGCCAATGAGATGTTCTCCTGGCCTGTAATAATTCCGGGGCTTGTTTTCATCCCTAATCAGATTCAAGGGGCATTTGGGCCTCAGCACCCCACAGGCAGAGACAGGCGGCAGCAGCAAGACCAGCAGCAAGACCAGCAGCCCTGCCATCCTAGACCCCCCCTCCCTGGTGATCCCCCCCCCCAGCTACATAGGAGAAGCGGCCCAAGTTGTTTTGCAGAACCAAGGACGCCAGACTGCAGCTACAGAAAGGTTGCAGGGTTGAAGGAGGGAGACGATTGGGTAGGCTTCGGAGTGCTGGCGCCCCTAGCCCGAGTTCTCTGTGGTGCCAGAGGGATTATTTATGCCATTTTGGACTGGTTTCATCAAAGCCTGTTGCTCTTGGTTCTCATGTTTATGTTATTGGCTTTGAAGGTGATCTTGGAGGAATCCCCTGGGCTCTCGCCATAAGGAGAATAAATCACCATGATTTTGATCATTACCAAGGGAAGAACCACTGTGGCAACATTTTGGACTCTTGTTGTGATTCCTTCGGCAGGTGGACGGATGGAGAAAACATGTTTGCCTGAAGTTTTCAGTGTGTTCCTGGACTCTGAGGGGGGGGAGGTGCTGTTCAGAAAAGTTGGACTGAACTTTAGTGGAGAAGCACCTTCCTGAGAAGACAAGAAGCCAGACACACAATGTGGACCAATTGCATAGTTTGTGTTCATGTATTTTTGGAATGTCTCTGCCGCCTCTCCAGGAAACAGCTTGACGAGGCTCACAAAGTAAAACAGTAATTAAAAAATCATGAAAGCCGCAGCATAAAAAACATCAATATTAAGTCAAGGGCTCGCAAACATCATAAAACATCCGGCAGCCTGAAATGATACTCAAACAACTGTCCTCAGACTGGAAGGACATCATAACAAAAGCTTAAAAAGATGGAAGCCCTCGGTGGAGACCCTGGGCAAAAGGAAGTGGCCTCCTTCGCCCTTGTTAGGCAGGTGCCCGGTGAGCCTCAGGGGATCTGTGCTGGCTGCTTTGACCGCACGGTGACTTGCCCGCCTGGTGCAAAGGTTGCAGACATCACACACAGTCTAGACGGGCTGAACGCTAGTCTGGAAGAGGAGGAGTCAGCAGTCGTGGTGGTCATTGGCACCAATGACGTTGGCAGACATAGTCATGTGGTCTTGGAGGGGAAATTCAGTTTATTATCCAGAAGAGAACAAGGGCAGGACTTCCAAGAGAGCATTCTTCCAAGAGAGCATTCTTCCAAGAGAGCATAGGTTGTCTCAATGCATGGATGAGAATGTTGTCCCAGCAGGAAGGGTTCAGACTTGTTAGGCACCGGGAAACTTCCTGGATGTGCCAAGCCTGCACAAAAGAGACAAGCCTCACTGGAACCGAAAGGAAACCAGGCTGCTGGCACTTAAGAGCAACAAGCTGGCAGAGCAGTTTTTAAAGCGGCTTCTGGGGAGAAGCGGACAGGAGCTGGAGAGCCTCCGGTTCTGAGCCAGTTCTCCCAAAGGGATGGTCTGGTAAGTTCTTGGGAAGGTATTGGCGGGAGAGGGCTAGAAGCTGAGGGTGAGAGAAGGGCAGTCGAGCAGGGGCATGTGAGGAAGCCTGAGGGCCAAGGGGGGAGAGGGAAACGAGCTACAGGTGCCTAAACGCCTGTGCTCGGAGTCTCTGGGCCAAGAGGGCTTGATGGCTAAGTGAGAGTGTAGAGAGGGTGGGCATTTCAGAGACCTGGAGGGATGGGGGAAACCAGTGAGATATGGTTATCCCCAGTTATGAACTCTCGAGAGTGGAGACGGAAGGACATGTTCAAAGACATCACACAGAA
Source organism: Lepidodactylus listeri (assembly GCA_029233225.1). Taxonomy (NCBI): domain Eukaryota; kingdom Metazoa; phylum Chordata; class Lepidosauria; order Squamata; family Gekkonidae; genus Lepidodactylus; species Lepidodactylus listeri. Next base: position 2,309,002 of record JARCFY010000013.1, on the reverse strand, counting down.
AACACCAGAGGAAGAATCTTCCCCCGCGGGATTCGTATGAGTGGAGAGACTGAGTGCAAAGTGTTACTTGGGGCACTGAAGGAATCCTAGTGACTTTGGCCTCATGCCAATCCCAGTGACTGTCAGCCAATCAGAGCCCTTGGACCTCCACTGGGTGGGAGGGGCTGAGCCAGCTTCTGCCTTAAAAGGAGGGGGGGGATGTGAGGTTACCGTGGAATCCAGTCAGTTGAGGTCACCTGCCTGGGGAAAGGGGGATCAAGTCTCCCCTCCGGGTCATTTACGTACACTGGTCTGAGCTACAAAATGGTGGCTCTCTTTGGAGGAAAAGACCGTAACCTGTGAGGGGGGAAGTTGAGAGCCAGTCTCATCTTCTCTATTGAAGCCATCCACACAAAACGTTTACCCTATTAAATACGTTATTTTGTGTCAAAGAAATCTGTTGTTGGACATCTCCTTCTGGGTCCGGTCTGTCCAGTCAAATATCTACGGAAAAGTGACCTCTGTTTACCTAATACAGAACTACAACCTCGGTCTCCGGGAGACCTTTGGGGAGTACATAGCTGTCACCAGTCCTGTAATCCAAGGTCACGTCCCCCTTTTTTACCGGATTGTGGGCAGTTGGGGATGAAGGAATCCTTAGGAGAGGCCGGAGTGGGGGACGGGACGTTCTTCAGGCCAGTGGGCAGTTTGCCTCAGAGTCCTCCCTCTCTCCCTCTCTCCCCCTCCCCATGGCCACCATACCTGGCAGCATCTCCCATTTTTAAAAGGATCAAGTCCCTGGGAGAGACTCAGCCGGGACCCTGGAGAATGGCTGCCAGACGGAGGAGAGGAAAGTGACCTTGGGAGACCAAAGAGGGCCTGACGTAGGATGAGCAGCTTCACGCCTGTTCACATGTCCAGCCTCTGACGGGAGTCTTCCTCTGAAACACCAGACATTGGCGACCTGAGAGCCGAAGTCCCACCTCAAGAGGCATCTAGATGACTGTACCGGGAAGACAGCCAATCTGAGGAAAAAGGCCCAATGAGCGGGGGAAAGCATTGCGTATTTATGCCTGACATTTAGCTCCCGTTTTTCACCCAGCAGAGGTCTCTCCGCTCCTGGCACTGGCCGGAGCCAGATCCGCTCCATGGCAGCAAAGGCCTCCCTCCCGCCAGACCAGCCCCTGGGACTCAGGTCCCCTCTCTGCGCAGGTTCCAACAGGGATCCAGACGGGGGTCATCGTCTTCCTTGGTGCCTCCTGACATCCAGGAGGAGCTGCATCTCTGCTTCCCCTCAACCTGGTCCCTGGAGGAGAGGAAATCGCCCCCCCTTGCTTTACTCACCCGAGAGAGCCCACAGAAAGACCCCCACGATCATTGTGCTGCTGGGGAGAAGGAGCCCGATGGTGTCTGGCCTTGATTTCAGCCCCAGAAAGAAAGGCCAAAGTTCTTCCCTCTTGTTCGCCAAGGAAAAGGAGCTGCGCAGGGTTCGATTCCTTCTGATCAGTGGCAATTTCAAATGAGGGACTGGGAGGGGGCGGTGCTTTTGTGGGCGCTGGTCAGTTGCGCACTTTCCTGCAGCAGCACAGGATGTGGCCTGGAAGGGTGTAGCTATCGGGTGTCTCAGCCGGGCAGTCAAGGACGGAACCAAAACTGGCACCTGCCGAGTTTCAGAGAATCCTGACACTTGTTGAGGGCAAACGGGGGTGGCTGTGGGGGTGGGAGAGAATGGAGGGGAAAGTACAAGAGGGTTGTGATTCCGGCATTTTTGCTTTCCTTGTGACGTCCAGCCTTGGGGCTGGTGCATCTCTCCCTCCAGAGAAAACACAAGGCACAGATTTCCTCATTTAGAAAATGTATATGCCACCTCCCCAGAGAACTGCTCAGTGCAGTGAAACATGATAAAATGGTGCAAACAATCAATAAAATGAACAAGCAAGCCATTAGAAACCTAACCAGGAGATGTTCTCTCTAGGGTGTCTGTCACCCCCCTTTTCCCAACCCATGTCTGCCCCCAGCCAGTCTTCCTGCCACAGAGCACAGCCAACAGGCCCGGCCATGAACCACTGATCCAGGGAAGATCTTGTTCATTTATTTATGGTATGTATGTATTTATTTATAGTATTTATAGCCTGGCCTTCCCGCAAGCGGGCTCCGGGCAGGTAACAACATAATTGCAGCACAATAAATGTCGCAACACTATAAAAACACAATAGTATAATATTAAGATTGGTGGTCACAGCCCAAGGACAGAAACTGGCTGGTGGTGAGAGGTCCCTGGCCTCTTGGTGTGGATGGTTACAGCCAGCTATTATTGGATGGGAGACAGAAACCTCAGGGAGGCCACCTCTTTTGCGCCTCCCATGGTTGTTACCTGATGACAAAAGAGCCCCCCTCCTCCACTTTGACAGCAGTTGGACCCAGTTCAAACAACATGTTGATTTGGCCTTGAATCGATTGCACCCTGTAGTGAAATGTTGTCACCCACATGTATCTGTGTTAAAAAATTGCAACTTTGCAAGGCAAATGTTGAGTTTGCACACCTGGAATGCTCAGAGGTTAAGCTAAGGGAAGAACATCAAAGATTAAATACACTTTAAATGTCTAAGTGTTAGATATATTAAGTAAATGTTTAGTTTGCAAATAAATGTCTATAATGAGTCGGTGTCCACAACCCACAGCAAATACAAATACACTATGTGCTCCTGGCATACCATACATCAACACTGAGATACAAATAAACATAAATTAACATAACAGTTTGCACCCACAGGTGCTGATAACAAGGTATGCACATAAATTCAACCAAATCAAGCAGAGGACGACCAGTGAAAAATCTTCTATAGCCGAACCAATGTCTTTCCTAGGTACATAGAGGTTTCACCGTCTCTTCTTCTGGATAAATGGCTGAATAATGGAACGGAAAATAATAATACAACATGCAATCTATGCAATACCTCCGATGTTCAAGAGAATAAATTAACAGAAAATGACACTATATCTGCTCACCCCGATTTCAAAGAGAATTACATAGACTACCAGGTCTTTCACGGGTCTCACAAACAGTAGCAGCACCATCCCATAGACAAGTACACTAGCTAATGGATTACAGGCGTACCATTTTTCAACTGACGGTAATGCAAAAATGAACAATTCACATAAAGGCAGAATAATCCAGGCTCTGATTCATTCCAGATGGAGCAGAGGTCTTCATGCTTCTGTTGTACTGAATGGGTATAACGTTGGAATGTCCACAGAGCTGCAAGCAATTGTCTCTTTTATTCCTCTGTTCTTGCCATTTCCATATTTCATGCTTTGAAGAAAAATTCTGAAAAGTAACTAAACAAAAGAATATGTTTGTCGTGTAGCCCCTTGAGCTCCTGAGAATATGCACAATAATGTTTAAAACAAAAGAAAAGAAGAGTGGTTACATGATATAATAGATTCAGGTGGGCAGCCATGATGAAGTGTGATATCTGAAGAAGTGTGCATGCAGGCGAAAGCTTACACCCAGAGTTAAACTTTACATGATATAACAGCAGTTCAGGGCACCCATGCCCAAGGCCAATACATTGGCCCCATCACTTCTATGGTGCTAGAAATGGCCGTGCAAAAGGGAGGAACAATGCCCTCTGGCTCAGGTGCCGCCTTTCGCTTTGGTCATGAGATGCTCCTTCGTATTCAGGTCCGGCCTCAGCAGGAGAATGTAGCACTTGGGAAGGAAGGTGCAGCCCAGCAGGCCGGCCCCGGAGGCCAGGATGGAGAAGACCTGCACGGCGACCGTGTACTTCCCCTTGGTGCTCATGTAGGCGGGCACGAAGGACACCCATACGCTGCAGAAGAGCAGCATGCTGAAGGTGATCAGCTTGGCTTCGTTGAAGGCCCCCGGCAGCTTCCTGGCCAGGAAGGCCACCGTGAAGCAGACCGCCGCCAGGAAGCCCATGTAGCCCAGGACCCCGTAGAACAGGGCGGCAGACCCCTCGTTGCACTGCAGGGTGACGTGTCCGGGCACGGAGCGCATGTCAGCGTCTGGGAAGGGGGGGGAGAGTCCCAGCCAGACAGTGCAGAGGCCAGCTTGAAGGGTGGAGCAGGAAAGGACGACGGCGTTTGCCAGACTCTTCCCCAGCCACCTCCTCATCCCACTCCCGGGCTTCGCGGCCATGAAGGCCACCACCACGGTGATGGTTTTGGCCAGGAGAGAGGAGACCGCAACCGAGAAGACGATGCTGAAGGCGGTTTGGCGGAGAAGGCAGGTGACCTTTCCGGGCCGGCCAATGAACAGGAAGGAAGAGCCAAAGGAGAGCAGGAGGGAGACCAGGAGAAGGTAGGAGAGGTCCCGGTTGTTGGCTTTGACCAGTGGAGTCTCCAGGTGTCTGATAAAGAGGCCCAGCACCAAAGCGGTGCTTAGGGACAGGGACAGGGCAAAGGAAGCCAGCACGGCCCCCAGCGGTTCTTCGTAGGAGAGGAAGGTGACCGTTTTGGGGACACACCGATCTTGTTCCTTGTTGGGGTGCTCATTTTCTGGACATCTGTCACAGTGGTCTGCATCTGGGAAGATGGGGAACAACTTCAGTGCCACCAAAATTGCCTCTTATCCTGCCTCATAAAGAGTCTTTCTTCCAGGACTCAGGAGGGACTATCAGAAGCTAATTGTGTGCAGCATGGATTGGGCTCAGCTGTCTTTCAGAACATGAAACACGTGCAGAAAGTGCCTGGTTCTGTCCCTGGCATGACCACCTCTAAGGGATCTTGGAGCAGCAAGGACCGTTAGCAAGGAAGTGCCTGGAATGGACCTGCCCCCAAAGCAGACGGAAGTGGACGAGCTGGATTCCTGGCTCAATAGGACCCTTCCTGTGTTCCTGGCAGGAATACTGAAGAGGCTTGTTAGGATGAGCTACCCTGGGAACCTTCTTGATTTGAATCCCACCCTTTCTCCAAGGTGCACAGAAGACTGAGCCCCTGTTATCCTCCCACTGGATTCATGCAGGGCTTTTGCTGGGCCTCTTCCTTATAGCACAGCAGAGATTAAAAAGACATATAGGCCAAGAAGTGATAAGCTTTCAAAAAGCCCTCCTACAATCTGTGAGAAATGTCTGAGTGAAACATTGTCCTCCTTCCCTCAGGCTGCCCTTTCTTCCAGAGGCACCCACCTTCTTGAGTGGAAATGGTCCCCTCTGCACACCGAAGACACACATAGCAGCAATGGGGCTTTCCTTCTTGCGTCACTTTGGCGTAGCCAGGGAGGCAGCTTTCGGTACACCTGGAGCGAGGCACGGTCTGGATCAAAAAGCAAAGGAGCACTGAACAAACAGTGTGAAGGGATTCTGTTGCCAGTGTGTATTAGGAAGAGACCTGATGGGGTCCCCACCTAGTGCTCCCCACCTAGTGAGTAACCTCCAGACCTCTAGGGTTGACAACCTCCAGGGGGGTCCTGGAGATCTCCCAGAATTACACCCAATCTCCAGACTACAACGATCACTTTTCCTGGTTTGGACTCGGTGGCATTATATCCTACTGAGCCCCGTCCTCTCCCTAGGGACCGTAGAGAGCACCCAACCCATCATTAAAGCATAGGAGACATCAAAAGGCATACAGAGAAACAGTGGGCACCCCCCTCACCTCGGGCCATACAATGGCATCCGTGTCGATGGTGAACTTGATGCCTGAGGACGCCTGTCTCTCCACGCCCCCACATTTCACTGCACCGAAGGACGTATTGGAAAACAGCACCCAGTTCATAAGATCGAGGTCAGCTGCCGGGTCCCCCTTCTCGCCCAAGTAAACTCCATCCACGGAAGTATTGTGAAACTGGAAGCTCCTCATGAAAGGGTGAAGCTGGGATATGAGAGAAGATGTCGGCATTCAGATATTGGCCAGGGTGAAGGACGAGGTAGATGGAACCAGTAAGAGGGCCCTCCTCTCTCGCCACCAGAAGAAACCCCCCTCCCTCTGCAGAGAGGGCTTCCCCCCCCCCCACTGTATGGAGCAGGCCACAGCAGAGAGCCCAGCAATTCCAGCCAGTGGTGGGTAGGTGCCTCCTTTCCTCCTCAGGGCATTTGGGAAAACTGCCGGATATTCTGTGTGGGCCTGTACCTTGAGTTCCAAAGCTGAGTTTACATCTAGAAAGTGCAAATGCTCATGAGCACTTCTGGAATCCTTTTAGAATCTGGATGCACAACAATAATGACTCAGCTACAGCCCTTCCAGCACACAGAGCCAGACTGGGGCCCCCGTGCAAAAGCGGTCAGTCCTCTCAGCCTAGCAAACCCCACAGCGAGAACTTTCCTACAAGGAAATGGATTAGCATTGTCCACTGAGATGGTGGCTAATGATGTGGACTGCCTGGCAAGGTCTTGAGGCCGCAAGAGGAAGGCTGCGAGCTGGCTCTGGCTGGGAGGGTGGGGTAAAAATCCAGTCAATCAGTCCATCAATCAATCAATCAATAAAATGTATGGGAAACTATAGGTGTTTATATACAAATGCTAGACGTGTCCGAGGTAAAATCGGGGAGTTAGAATACTTGGTACTGGGTGTGGGTGGGGATAGACATTGTGGGTATTTCAGAAACTTCTTGCGATGAGGAAAAACAGTGGGATACAGTGATTCCTGGTTATAAATTATATCTGAAGGATGGGCGGGGAAGGGTTGGAGGTGGGGTGGCTCTGTATGTCAGAGGGGGTATACAGTCCAGTAAGATTGAGAGGGTAATAGAATTGGATTTACTTCTGGAAATGCTATGGGTTTAAATAGTGGTCCCAAAAGGAAGCTTAACACTAGGAGTTTGTTATCGCCCACTAGATCAAAAGATAGAGGAGGATTATAAAATGATGAATGAATTAAAGATAGCAGCTAGACGAAATAACTGTGTTGTAATAGGTGACTTTAACTACCCACACATTGATTGGGTCAATCAAAAAGAGACTGAGTTTCTAGACACTCTCAATGACTGTGCTATGGAGCAAATGGTCACAAAACCTACCAGGGGAGAGGCGATCCTGGATTTGGTCCTAATTAACGCCCAAGACCTGGTGAGAGATGTAAAAGTGACTGTACCGCTTGGGAACAGTGACCATAATGTCACTGAGTCCAACATTTGTACACACCCCTTTTACTTTAAAAGGGGTAACTTCTCTCATATGAGGGGACATGTGAGAGGAGGCAACTGAAAGGAAAAGTAAGAGAGTCAAAACCATTGGAGAAGCTTGAAGACTATTTAAAACTACAATAAGAACATAAGAGAAGCCAATGTTGGATCAAGCCAGTGGCCCATCCAGTCCAACACTCTGTCACACAGTGGCCAAAAACACCAGGTGCCCTCAGGAGGTCCAGCAATGGGGGCAGGACACTAAAAGCCTTCCCACTGTTGCCCCCCCCCCCCGCCGGTCAAGCACCAAGAATACAGAGCATCACTTGCCCCAGACTGAGAGTTCCTATCTATACTTTGTGGCTAATAGCCACTGATGGACCTCTGCTCCATATGTTTATCCAGTTCCCTCTTGAAGCTGTCTATGCTTGTAGCCGCCACCACCTCCCGTGGCAGTGAATTCCATCTGTTAATCACTCTTTGGGTGAAGAAGTACTTCCTTTTATCTGTTCTAACCCAACTGCACAGCAATTTCATCGAGTGCCCACAAGTTCTTGTATTGTGAGAATGGGAGAAAAGGACTTCTTTCTCTACCTGCTCTATCCCATGCATAATCTTGTAAACCTCCATCATGTCATCCCTCAGCCGTCATTTCTCCGAGCTAAAGAGCCCTAACCGCTTCAGCCTTTCTTCATAGGGAAAGTGTTCCAACCCTTTTATCATTCTAGTTGCCCTTTTCTGCACTTTTTCCAATGCTATAATATCCTTTTTGAGGTGTGGCAACCAGAACACAGTACTCCAAATGAGGTCGCACCATTGATTTATACAGGGACATTATGATACTGGCTGATTTGTTTTCAATTCCCTTCCTAATAACCCCCAGCATAGCATTGGCCTTTTTCATGGCAGTCGCACACTCTCTCAACATTTTCATTGAGTTATCTACTACGACTCCAAGATCTCTCTCTTGGTCAGTCTCCGCCAGGCCCAGATGGCATACATCCAAGAGTTCTGAAAGAACTCAAATGTGAACTTGAGAATCTCCTGACAAAAATATGTAACCTTTCGTTAAAATCTGCCTCCATTCCTGCGGACTGGAAGGTAGCGAATGTCACTCCCATCTTTGAAATGAGTTCCAGAGGAGATCCAGGAAATTACAGTCCAGTCAGTCTGACATCAATACCAGGTAAGTTGGTGGAAACTGTTATTAAGGAAAGAATTAGTAGGCACATGTAGGAACAAAACCTATTGAGACAGACTCATCATGGGTTCTGTAAGGGAAGATCTTGTCACACTAACTTGTTAATGTTCTTTGAGGGAGTGAACAAACATGTGGGGACTGCTGGCGATGGATGGGGTGCACCTTGCAAAGAATGGGAGGAATGTCTTTGCTGGAAGACTTGCGAACCTGATCAGGAGGGCTTTAAACTGAAGCCACCAGGGGTGGGAAGAAAAAGCCGGATGTTGCGTGGCATCCCCAACACTAAGTTCAAGGAAGGGAGGGACCAGAGAATAAATGAACGGGAGAGAGGTGAGGTCAGTAATTTTCAGGTAAATTCAAAGGGACCTATGGTAGGATAGGATGTCTGTAATCTGAGATGTCTTTATACTAATGCACAGAGTATGGGAAATAAACAGGATGAACTTGAACTTCAAATACTGGAAACTAAGTATGATCCTATAGGTATCACTGAGACTTGGTGGGATGAGTCTCATATATGATTATTAGTATTGACTAACTGCCAATTGATTAGTAATTACTGCTGCACGGATTGGTACCTTAAGTTTTCTGGCGGCCTTTATTTATCTCCTGGCTGGCTGGTTTGGAAATTAGTGGCAATTAAGGGTCGATAATGGGATTGTAAATTGGGGTGGGGAAGTGAGGACCAAACAGCACTGGAAATTGCAGCTTTTACCAGGACTCTCAGTGCGAGAGCACCTCATCAGTTGTATCGGTGTATTTGTGGCTAACGCGAAGATCGCAAGGTGTGACGATGTTTGGGCAGAGGATTCTGGTGCTCCTGGGGAGGAGAAAGTGCAGTGGTGGGCACAGGCAGGGAGTTGAGGGAAGGGAGCGGAGAAACAGAGAAGCTCAGCGTCCTTCCAACCTGCATCCCATCCCAAAGGATGTTGGCAGAGGGGCTAGGATGGATACCCCCCCCCCTCCGACTTTGGTGTTGTGCAATGCCAGGTCTATAAATAATAAGACCGCAGTCCTGCGGGACTTTCTGCTGGAGCAGAATGTGGACCTGGCGTGCGTGACTGAGACCTGGGTGGGGGAAGGGGAGACAGTAGCTCTCTCCCAGCTCACCCCACCCGGGTTCCTGGTCCTTCACCAATCTCGGACTGGGGGGGTGGAGTGGCTTTTTTCATTCGGGAGGCTTACTCCTTCAGGGTGCTCCCGCCGCCGGAGATTGCAGGCATTGAGTGTGCTGGCCTGGTGTGGGAAGCGGGGGAGAGTTTGGCAATCTGGCTGGTGTACCAACCGCCTAACACACCAGCCACTAGCTTGCCATCCCTGATGGAGGCCATATCAGTGCCTGTGAACTGCCATAAGACTGGGGGGGGGGGGTTGTTGACTGCAATGTATTACATTTGGCTGAGTCTGTTTGGGTACTTTGCATTGTGCATTGGTTCATTTGCAATTCCATACCTCTAGGTCCCGGCCAGGAGATAGCATCAGAGATGGAACTCTCCCCTCAGGAATGCACCCCTCGCTCCACCTCGCCTCGCCTCGCTCGCTTTGCTTTCCTTTCCTTTGCGCATGCTCCTTACTCATTTGCTTTTATCTCTAGCCTCCTCCAACAACGACCTTGAAGTGCCTCCTGTTGTGTGTTACCAAATCCACAGGTGTTATGTATTCTCTTTTCTTGAAGTTTCTCTGGGAACTACTCTCATAAATGTTCATCAGTATTCCTCCCTGAGAACTTATTTTGCTGCGCTTTCACTGGGAACTTTGGGCCAGTATATTTGGGCGCCAAGAATTGTCTGTATTGATAAGCCATATTTCATATCCAGTATAATTATGATTGTAAGTCAAAGCTTAAGCATTACTAACAGAAGAAGAGTCTGACCAACACGATCTTTTCTACATATAAAGGACTATCTTTTTAAGGAGACCCGTTGTGGACTATATCTATTGGGACAGTCTCACAATCAGGCTGGGTGTTGGAGCACCCTAGGCAAATAGTCTTGGGTGGTTTCAACATCCATGCCAATGATGTGACCTCCACTCAGGCAACGGACCTGGGGTTGTCCATGGTGGTGCTAGGACTCTCCCAACCTGTAATGGCACCCATTCACTGGGCCAGGCACACACTTGATTTGATCTTCGCGGCTGGGGTAACAGTGGACCAGATTACTGCTTCAGCAGTACCAGGGTCGGACCACCATGCCCTGAGGACCCATCTGAACGTTCCGCTCCAGCCCTCTTTAGGCGGCGAGCACATTTTAGTTCGCCTGTGAAGCCAAATGGACCCAGTGCAGCCTCAGATGGCTCTGTGGGATCCGATGCCCCCTGGCGGCTCACTAGATGAGCTTGCTGAGGACTGACATGACTGACTCTCTGCAGCCATCAACAAGATCGCTACCCAGTGTCCTCTGTGCCCTCACTCTAGGCTTGCCCCCTGGTTTACGCAGGAGTTGCGGCTTATGAAGCGAGAGCTCACACGGTTAGAGAGACAGTGGTGCCATGCTCAAGATGAAGCAACAAGAACATCTTACAGTACGTTTATGAGATCCTATGAGATGACAGTCAAAGCTGCTATGGAGGAGTTCTATGCGGCTAAGATTGTGTCTGCTAGCTCACGTCCAGCTCAGTTATTTAGAACGAATCAGGCTATAAGAGTTCTGCCACAGGGCAGACCAAACACTAGGGAATTGGATATTGGCTGTGAGGCATTTGGAGCTATTTTGCAGATAAAGTCTTGGCACTCCGCTGCAACCTCCTCACCACAGTTGAGACAATGAGCAAATTTGAGGCCCCTTGCACATCTTCAATTCCGGCTTTGGATTCTTTTGACCCACTCAGCCTGGAGAAAGTCGATAGATTGCTCAGGACTGTCCGTCCAACCACATGCAACCTTGATCCGTGCCCTTCCTGGCTGATTAAAGCCGGCCACGAGGGGTTTCGAGGTGCCCTAAGGGAGATTATGAACAAGTCCCTCAAGGAGGGACGGTTCCTGGGGGCACTCAAAGAAGCCATGGTCTGCCCTCTCCTAAAAAAAGCCATCTTTGGATCCGGTTGAATTGGCCAACTATCGGCCGGTTTCCAATTTGCCCTATTTGGGCAAATTAATCAAGAGGGTGGTGGCGATACAGTTGCAGAGCTTTCTGGATGACGCTTCCGTATTAGATCCATTCCAGTCCGGCTTTCGCCTAGGACACGGGACGGAGACAGCACTGGTTGCCCTTACTGATGACCTCCGGAGGCATCTGGATCGGGGCTGTTCGGTGGTGCTTTTGCTGTTAGAGCTGTCAGCTGCATTTGACACGGTCGACCACCAGCTACTGACCCGCCGCCTTGCCAATGTGGGGATACAGGGGCTTGCCTTGCAATGGCTTGTCTCCTTTCTCCAAGGTCGGGGACAAAGGGTGGCGCTAGGGAAACAGCAATCCTGGAGGCACCTGCTTGAGTGCGGAGTGCCAAGAGGCAGTGCTTTCCCCGATGCTTGTTAACATCTATATGCGCCCCCTTGCCCAGATTGCCCGGAGGTTTGGGCCGGGGTGTCACCAGTATGCTGATGACACCCAGCTCTATTTGATGTTGGAGGGGCAGTCGGGCTCCAGACCGGAAGATCTGGACCAGGCATTGCACGCTGTGGTTTGTTGCCTCAGGCTGAGTCAACTCAAGCTAAATCCAGCAAAGACGGAGGTCCTGTGCCTGAATCGGGGCAGTTTGGGGTTGGGGCTCCCACTCCCGGCCTTCGATGGGGCACCATTGGTGCCTGCATGGGTGGTTAGTAGTCTGGGAGTGCTCCTGGAATCCTCCTTGGCAATGGAGGCCCAGGTAGCGGCCACTGCTAAGTCAGCCTTTTACCATCTTCGGCTGGTTCAGCAGTTGGCCCCCTTCCACAATCGCGACAACGTAGCTACAGTGATCCATGCAATAGTCACCGCAAGGCTAGACTATTGTAACACTCTCTACACGGGGCTGCCCTTGTTGCAAATCTGGAGGCTGCAGCTGGTGCAAAATGCCGCAGCTAGGCTACTAATGTGTCTTCCTAGACGGGAGCACAACCGGCCAGGGCTGAAGGCACAGCACTGGCTACCAATAGCACACCAAATTCGCTTCAAGGTGCTATTTAAAGCCCTATATGGCAAGGGTCCGGCATACCTGAGGGACCACCTTTCCCCATAAGTACCCCAGATAGCACTACGGTCAGTTTCGCAATACCGACTGACCATCCCAGGCCCAAAAGAGGCCAGGCTTTCTGTTACCAGGGCCAGGGCCTTTTCAGTGGTGGCTCCAGCCTGGTGGAAGAAATAAATACGGAGCACGGCGATTGAAAAATATACCTGGTTCAAACAGAAAAGAATAAACATGAGGGCGTGAACAAACATGTGGGGACTGCTGGCGATGGATGGGGTGCACCTTACAAAGACTTGCGAACCTGATCAGGAGGGCTTTAAACTGAAGCCACTGGGGGGGGGGAAGAAGGATGTTGAGTGGCATCCCCAACACTAAGTTCAAGAAAGGGAGGGAGCAGAGAATAAATGAACGGGAGAGAGGCAAGGTCAGTAATTTTCAGGTAAATTCAAAGGGACCTATGGTAGGATAGGATGTCTGTAATCTGAGATGTCTTTATACTAATGCACAGAGTATGGGAAATAAACAGGATGAACTCGAACTTCAAATATTGGAAAGAAAGTTTGATCCGATAGGTATCACTGAGTCTTGGTGGGATGAGTCTCATATATGGAGCATGGTGATTGAAGGATATACCCTGTTCAAACGGAACAGAATAAAGAGAAAAGAAGGTGGGGTGGCACTATATGTCAAGAATGACTACACTGGCACTGGAATTCAGGATTTTGAGAGTTACCCTGCTGAAGGTGTGTGGGAAAGGATACAGCAAGGGGGGAAAGAGGGGGATATTGTTATGGGGGTATATTACAGACCTCCAAACCAACTGGAGGAACTGGAGCTTGCTAAACTTTCATGGAGACAGGATGTAGTGGTTATGGGAGATTTCAACTATCCAGATATTTGCTGGAAATCTAATTCTGCTAGACATGGGGCATCTCACAGATTCTTGAATAGTCTTGCAGACAATTCCATCTCTCAGAAGGTGGGGGTGGGAACCAGAGGATCTGCTATCCCGGATTTAATCCTGACCAACAGGGAAGAACTGATTGATGAAGTGAATGTTGTGGGATCCTTGGGAAATAGTGATCATGTCATACTGGGATTGATTTGAATGACTATTTTGCAAGCTGCTTCAGGCGTCTCCCGGCTGTGAATCCAACCTGGAATTAATGCCCATTCATGGGCTCATCAATGGCCAAAGGAAAGGGGCGTACCTGCCACGGCTGCACCCTCGGAAGCACAGACCTGCCTCCCGCCCGCAGGGCCGACGCCACGGATCTGGAGGAGTAGGCAGACTTCACGGCGTGGGCCACGGCCCGGACACTGTTGTAAATGTTGTAGCTGTCTAGGGAAAGGGCCCCTTGAATGGTGTCCTGGGGCAGAGACTCCAGCCTCTCCTCTCTGCATCTTGTCTGGCCTTTCACGGACATCACAGGCTTTGAATAAGAACAGTCAAATGCTTTTGCCACTAAATATACTGAATCAATGAAAAATACACCAAAATCATCTATTTTTGTCCTTTTGTTAGAATGGAATAAAAAGGAAAAGAAGCCATGGACCAACCGTGGAGACAAAACTCTGGCCGACAAGGTCAAAGAGAGGTCCCACAAAGCTGTTGTGATCCAGACTTTCCCCACAATGGGTTTTGCTGCAAAGAGTTCAGTATACATTTGGACAAGCCCTATTGTACCATAAAAGAAGCGAATCTCCCCATAATAAACATACACGTTGACTTCTCTGTGCAAATAAAGCTCTTTGTAGGGGAGAAGCACTTTTTCTGTCTTCAGGACTGGGGTGTTCAGTGAGAAGCCGACACAAATGTGGTTCCTGAGGAGCAGGGATGGAAGCGTCTGAAGGAAGTGTTCTCCACCGTCAGTCTCTGGAGAAATTAGGCCAACCCACGTCCACTTGAAGTGCAGAAGCAACTGGACAATGCCCTGGGATTGGCCATCTGCTTTTGGCACCGTCCAGTAGGAAAAGGGGAATTCAGTCTGCTCATTCAGAAGGTGAGAGGCAAAACCGTAGCTGACCTGGGAGGAAAAGCAGAGATGGGTGCTTCCTTTGGTTGTCAGATCAAAACTTCCATGTGTGCATGTAGTTTTGGGGGCGCAGTGTTCCTCTGTGAACTTAGCACACCTGCCCCACTTGTACAGCCCGAGACAATGAGCCCCAGGCCACCAGGGTTAGGGAAGGAGGGCAGGGATTTGTGTCTCCATGGCAGAATCCCTGCAGAAGCTCCCAGGTTCAGCCCCCAGCAGACGCTGGAGAAGACCTTTCTGTGCCTGAGACCCCAGAGAGTGCCTGCCAGTCAGAGCGGGCAGTGCCAAGCTCGGGGGACCAGGGTTTAAAGGATACATGGTTTCGCCACACAACTGCAAAATCATCCAAACCCTTTCAAACAATTAGGGAATGAATCACATTGGCCAAATTAATAGTTTCTCTGAGGTGGAGCTCTGAATATGGATGGACTGAGGTCTGGTTGCCTGTAATCCCTGTATCAAATCCTCTCTCTGCTGAGAGGGGACACACAGCACGGCTGGCTCTGGTTCAAGGGTGCAAGTCCCTTGAGATTTGTAGACGGAAGATCTAGAGAGGCATGCAGAACTGCAGGCTCACAGGCAACTCTCCCACCAACAAGATGCCCAGGGTGGGGGGGGGGAGTGCATTCACAGAGGTCCAAGGTCCACAATACCCAACCTGCAAAGTGCCAACCTTGAATGGAGCACCTTCACTTACCATTTGCATGCTCTTTGGAACTCAAATCTGCAAGCAACTTAACAGTCATCTTAAACCCAACAGTTTTTTTAAACTCTATAATTTCTCTTGCCCTTGTTTAAGTGTAGAGCAGCTATTTATGGCTCTGAGGAGGGAAAGGAGCTACACCTGGAGGTGAAGTTGCACTACAGAGAAATCCCCCTCCACCACCCTGGACTCTGCCTGGCCAGCGCTCTCCCACAGGTACACCACAAAGGGAACAAACCATCCTCCCTCGGTGGCAGAACCACAAGGTTAGTGGAAAGTGGGATCCCGGTATGCCCCACTGGTGAGACCTCAAAGGCAAGTAACATACCGCGCGCTCCCTTTTTAAAAAGATTCCCAGTATTTGGGCTCTGACTCAAATGACAGGGATGAAATCAACAATTTGTACAGAACCGTGAGCAGCTCAAGTTCAGCAGCATCCAGATTTACTGCTTGTCCTCTCCTCCGAATCTGCTGGCTTGACTGGTGTGGTCACCCTCCCCTCCCCTCCCCTGCTGGGAATGCTGCTTTGTGTTGGGAGGATGTGGCAGGAAGACCAAGGGGTCCTGACATGTAGCTGCCCATTGCGACTAGTGTGTTTTCAGGGGGTTGCAGGCCCTTGAGAAGAGGGACTGCATTCCTGGCCTGCCCCGCTCTCGGTGGGGTGTTTTTGGTCTCATGTCCCAAACCTGTGGCTGACTCACAGAGAGGGCAGAACAAAAGGAGTGTGCGTGTATGTGTGTGTTTACCAACAGCCGGAGGAAAATTTTCCGAACCATTTCCCAGTTTCTTCAAAACCAACATTTCCCTTTGCCCGTCCTTTCTGATACCCAGGGCCACTTCTCCCTCTGGGCGGGGGCAGCTGCATCAAACAAAGGTACCTGGGGGGGGGGGGTCCCTCCTTTCCTCCCCTCCTCCCTTCCTACCTGTGGGATTTTGTAGAGTTTCAGCACGTTGGCAATCTGGCCGGAGATTTCAGGCTCGGCTCCTTCGAGAACTGCTAGCAAGTTGGTCTGCTGCCTCCCGCAATGGTAGTTGGGAACGTTTGATGGCCCCGTTGATGCCAGGTCGACCAGGGCCTCCGAGGCCATTCTGGCATCGTAATAGTCCTCATGGGTGCTGTAGCCCAGCGTGCGGTTGGGCCAGACCTGGGAATGCCCATTGATCTCCTGAATGGCAGACAGGAAAGACAGGACACTCCAGTATGCTGGCACACCTTTCCTGCAAAAACAGTGGGTGTGTATTACGCAGCCATCTTCTATTCAACAGTGAAACCATGCTGAATTCCTGCCTCTTTCACTCTCTAGACCTTTCCAGGCCATACCCACCTCTACCTTTTATCCGTAGAACTCTCCTCATCCGTCCTCACATCCAGAGCCAGTGGGACAAAAGCAAAAGCCCCCTTACTGGGGTGGGCGAGGGCAGAGCCATGTCACAAAGCATGCAGAAGCACTTGGGAATTAAGCCAGCCAATATGCCCACTCCTGCAGTGAAGGGGATAGTCTACAAATCAGGGGTGGTTTCTTTTGGTATTGGCCACATGCTGCTATTGGGGGGAAATGGGCAGTGTGGTGTGGGATGCTCTGCAAAACGTTGCGGTGGATCTGTGTTCTTCACAGCCTCAAAGTGAAAGAAGGAATAAAATACAAACCCCAAAGTGTTAAAAATGGTTGCTGCCGTTATAACTGTGGACAACTCTGTCCTCCGCAGCACTGGCAGAGACGACAAGCTGGACCCCCGAAGGACCCTCTGCCTGGCTCTCACTTGTCCAGGGGCAATCTTTCCCAAAGGGCAGCCATGTTAGCCAGTCACAGCCAAAACCTACAGGGGTCTTGTGGCAACTCCACAGCTGAGCAGTTTGTATTCTCCTGCACTTTGGGGGACTAGCGTCCATTCGTTAAGCTTTAAAGGTGTCATTTTATTTGGCTGTAAAGGAGAAGTCTTCAGCATCTGGGGCTCCACTATGGGCCAGAAGCAGATTCCCTGAGGGAGGAACAGAACATCTATGTTCCAAGGAGCCCCATCCTCATATATGTTTCTGCTTTGCTGTAGTCAAGGTTTCCTTGGATCATTTCAAAATCATTCCCACAAACTCTCATTCCTCCCAGCTGCAAAGCAGGGACTGGCCTTCCTTTCTCAAGAAAGAGCCGCTGGGTCTCTTCCAAGGTGTGCAGTCCCCTGTCCTGTTGCAAAGAAAATGCCGGGGGATCTAGTTTCGATACTTTGGGGGAGGTTCTTTTAGAATCAACCGCTTTAAAAGGAGATTAGACAGATTCATGGAGCAGAAGAAGTCTATCAGTGGCTTCTAGCCGTGGCAGCTGAGGGGAACCACCAAGCCTCTGAATCCCGGGGCCAGGAGGCAGCATCAGGGGAAGGCCTCGGCCTCTTTTATGCCCTGTTGTTGGCCCTCGAGAGGAACTGGCTGGCCACTGTGTGAGGCAGGATGCTGGACTAGATGGCCCCTCATTGGTCTGACCCAGCAGGGCTCTTCTGATGTTCCTATCAGGGGAAGGCCTTGGCCTCTCTGCCCTGTTGTTGGCCCTCCAGAGGAACTGGCTGGCCACTGTGGGAGATGGGATGCTGGACTAGAGGGACCCTCCCTGGTCTGATCCAGCAGGGCTCTTCTGAGGTTCTTCTCGGGGGAAGGCCTCGGCCTCTCTGCCCTGTTGCTGGCCCTTCAGAGGAACTGGCTGGCCACTGTGGGAGACAGGAGGCTGGACTAGAGGGACCCTCCCTGGTCTGACCCAGCAGGGCTCTTCTGGGGTTCTTCTCAGGGGAAGGCCTCGGCCTCTTTTATGCCCTGTTGCTGGTCCTCCAGAGGAACTGGCTGGCCACTGTATGAGATGCGATGCTGGACTAGAGGGACCCTCACTGGTCTGATCCAGCAGGGCTCTTCTGAGGTTCTTCTCGGGGAAAGGCCTCGGCCTCTCTGCCCTGTTGTTGGCCCTCGAGAGGAACTGGTTGGCCACTGTGTGAGATCCAACAACAAGGCACAGCTCTTACCCAATGTTGCCTTCTGACTCTGGGATTCAGAGGTTTAGTGCCTCTGAATGTGGAGGTTCCCTTTAGTTACCATGGCTAGTAGCCACTGATAGACCTCTTCTTCATGACTCTGCCTAATCAGGGGAAGGCCTTGGCCTCTGTGCCCTGTTGTTGGTTCTTGAGGGGAACTGGTTGGCTACCATGTGAGACGGGATGCTGGACTGGATGGACCCTCACTGGTCTGATCCAGCAGGGCTCTTCCGATGTTCTTATGTGGGCTGGGGAAGCTAAAGCTGATCATCTCCTCCAGCGTTCCATAGTTTAACTGCCCTACAATCGTGCACCACAAAGCACTGCCTGGGGAGGATGTGCATTCTCCCTTCCCACATTAAAATGATCAAAATGTAGAATTTGCTGCCTGAGGAGGTAGTGAGGGCCACTGGCACAGACATCTTCGAAAGGGGACTAGGCAGAGTCATGGAGGAGAGCGGCTATTAGCCACTGTAACTAAAGGGAAACCTCCATGTTCAGAGGCACTAAACCTCTGAATCCCAGAGCCAGAAGGCAATATCAGGGGAAGGTCAATGCCTCGTTGCTGGATCTCCAGAGGAACTGGTTGGTCACTGCCTCAGACAGTATGTTGGACTAGATGGACCCTCACTGGTCTGACCAGGAAGGGCTCTTCTCATGTTCTTATATTCACATTGTTCCAGGTGGTTTCTCTGCCCAGGCTGTGCCAAACTCATTTGGACTGCATCAGCCTGTCCGGAGAAGGTTCCCAAAGCAAAGGAACCAGAACAACAGTTCCCATCTGAATCGGCTGTTGTGCAGGGGGCGGGGGGGGGGCAGGGGCAGTCCTCTGTGTGGCAGGTTGTGTGTAGCCAGGAAGGAGCTCCTTAGCCCCAGCATGTGTTTGCTGGCATGGCTTCAAAGCAAATGGAGGGGGGGGTGTTCTTTGGGCTTAAACTACGACTGACAAGTTGTTATATGTAGGGGGTCAAACTGCACCATGTCGCCCGGTGTGAAGTCTTATCTTGCTGTTCTTACATCCC
This sequence comes from Lepidodactylus listeri, assembly GCA_029233225.1. Lineage (NCBI taxonomy): Eukaryota > Metazoa > Chordata > Lepidosauria > Squamata > Gekkonidae > Lepidodactylus > Lepidodactylus listeri. The sequence goes on along the minus strand of JARCFY010000013.1, from coordinate 2,289,858 downwards.
CAGAACTCCCCCCCCAATGCAAAACAGGGACAAAACTATGGGAGAGTGTTTGACCGGGAACCAGGACTAGAGGCGGGAATTGTCCTTAGTAGACAAGGAGAAGCAGGACCCCTGAGACCAGCGACCAGTGGGGTGAGACTTACCGAAGAATTCTAGTGTAGGGAGGCTCCGAAAAGATGGCTGGTAGAAACTGGGGAGACATGTCTGAGAGGATCCCGCCAATGAGATGGTCTCCTGGCCTGTAATAATTCCGGGGCTTGTTTTCATCCCTGATCAGATTCAAGGTGCATTTGGGCCTCAGCACCCCACAGGCAGAGATGGGCAGCAGCAGCAAGAGCAGCAACAAGACGAGCAGCCCTGCCATCCTAGACCCCCCACTCCCTGGTGATCCCCCCCCCAGCTACATAGGAGAAGCGGCCCAAGTTGTTTTGCAGAACCAAGGACGCCAGACTGCAGCTACAGAAAGGTTGCAGGGTTGAAGGAGGGAGACGATTGGGTAGGCTTCGGACTGCTGGTGCCCCTAGCCCGAGTTCTCTGTGGTGCCAGAGGGATTATTTATGCCATTTTGGACTGGTTTCATCAAAGCCTGTTGCTCTTGGTTCTCATGTTTATGTTATTGGCTTTGAAGGTGATCTTGGAGGAATCCCCTGGGCTCTCGCCATAAGGAGAATATATCACCATGATTTTGATCATCACCAAGGGAAGAACCACTGTGGCAACATTTTGGACTCTTGTTGTGATTCCTTCGGCAGGTGGACGGATGGAGAAAACATGTTTGCCTGAAGTTTTCAGTGTGTCCCTGGACTCTGGGGGGGGGGGGGGAGGTGCTGTTCAGAAAAGTTGGACTGAACTTTAGTGGAGAAGCACCTTCCTGAGAAGGCAAGAAGCCAGACACACAGTGTGGACCAATTGCATAGTTTGTGTTCATGTATTTTTGGAATGTCTTTGCCGCCTCTCCAGGAAACAGCTTGACGAGGCTCACAAAGTAAAACAGTAATTAAAACATCATAAAAGCCGCAGCATAAAAACCATCAATATTAAGTCAAGGGCTCACAAACATCATAAAACATCCAGCGGCCTGAAATGATACTCAAACAACTGTCCTCAGACTGGAAGGACATCATAACAACAGCTTAAAAAGATGGAAGCCCTCGATGGAGACCCTGGGCAAAAGGAAGTGGCCTCCTTCGCCCTTGTTAGGCAGGTGCCCGGTGAGCCTCAAGGGATCTGTGCTGGCTACTTTGACCGCACGGTGACTTGCCTGCCTGGTGCAAAGGTTGCAGACATCACACACGGTCTGGACAGGCTGAACGCTAGTCTGGAAGAGGAGGAGTCAGCAGTCGTGGTGGTCATTGGCACCAATGATGTTGCCGAACATAGTCATGTGGTCTTGGAGGGGAAATTCGGTTTATTATCCAGAAGAGAACAAGGGCAGGCCCTCCAAGGGAGCATTCTTCCAAGAGAGCATTCTTCCAAGAGAGCATAGGTTGTCTCAATGCATGGATGAGAATGTTGTCCCAGCAGGAAGGGTCCAGACTTGTTAGGCACCGGGAAACTTTCTGGATGTGCCAAGCCTGCACAAAAGAGACAAGCCTCACTGGAACCGAAAGGGAACCAGGCTGCTGGCACTTAAGAGCAACAAGCTGGCAGAGCAGTTTTTAAAGTGGCTTCTGGGGAGAAGCGGACAGGAGCTGGAGAGCCTCCAGTTCTGAGCCAGTCCTCCCAAAGGGATGGTCTGGTAAGTTCTTGGGAAGGTATTGGCGGGAGAGGGCTAGAAGCTGAGGGTGAGAGAAGGGCAGTCGAGCAGGGGCATGTGAGGAATCCTGAGGGCCAAGGGGGGAGAGGGACACAAGCTACAGGTGCCTAAACGCCTGTGCTCGGAGTCTCTGGGCCAAGAGGGCTTGATGGCTAAGTGACAGTGTAGAGAGGGTGGGCATTTCAGAGACCTGGAGGGATGGGGGAAACCAGTAAGATATGGTTATCCCCAATTATGAACTCTCGAGAGTGGAGACGGAAGGACATGTTCAAAGACTCCACACAGAAAACACCAGAGGAAGAATCTTCCCTCGCGGGATCCGTATGAGTGGAGAGACTGAGTGCAAAGTGTTACTTGGGGCACTGAAGCAATCTAGTGACTTTGGCCTCATGCCAATCCCAGTGATTGTCAGCCAATCAGAGCCCTTGGACCTCCACTGGGTGGGCGGGGCTGAGCCAGCTTCTGCCTTAAAAGGGGGGGGGGATGTGAGGTTCCCATGGAATCCAGTCAGTTGAGGTCACCTGCCTGGGGAAAGGGGGATCAAGTCTCCCCTCCGGGTCATTTACGTACACTGGTCTGAGCTACAAAATGGTGGCTCTCTTTGGGGGAAAAGACCGTAACCTGTGTGGGGGGAAGTCGAGAGCCAGTCTCATCTTCCCTATTGAAGCCGTCCACACAAAACGTTTACCCTATTAAGTACGTTATTTCGTGTCAAAGAAACCTGTTGCTGGGCATCTCCTTCTGGGTCCGGTCTGTCCAGTCAGATATCTACGGAAAAGTGACTTCCGTTTACCTCATACAGAACTACAACCTCGGTCTCCCGGAGACCTTTGGGGAGCACATAGCTGACACGCTTCCAGTCCTGTAATCCAAGCTCACGTCCTCCTTTTTTACTGGATTGTGGGCAGTTGGGGATGAAGGAATCCTTAGGAGAGGCTGGAGTGGGGGACTGGACGTTCTTCAGGCCAGAGGGCAGTTTGCCTCAGAGTCCTCCCTCTCTCCCTCTCTCCCCCTCACCATGGCCGCCATGCCTGGCAGCATCTCCCATTTTTAAAAGGATCAAGTCCCTGGGAGAGACCCAGCCGGGACCCTGGAGAGTGGCTGCCAGACGGAGGAGAGGAAAGTGACCTTGGGAGACCAACGAGGTCCTGACTTAGGATGAGCAGCTTCACGCCTGTTCACATGTCCAGCCTCTGACGGGAGTCTTCCTCTGAAACGCCAGACATTTGCAACCTGATAGCCGAAGTCCCACCTCAAGAGGCATCTAGATGACTGTACCGGGAAGATAGCCAATCTGAGGAAGAAGGCCCAATGAGCGGGGGAAAGCACTGCGTATTTATGCCTGCCATTTAGCTCCCTTTTTTCACCCAGCAGAGGACGCAAGGCAGTGAGACTCCCAGGAGGTCTCTCCACTTCTGGCACTGGCCGGAGCCAGATCCGCTCCATGGCAGCAAAGGCCTCCCTCCCGCCAGACCACCCCCTGGGACTCAGGTCCCCTCTCTGTGCAGGTTCCAACAGGGATCCAGATGAGGGTCATCGTCTTCCTTGGTGCCTCCTGACATCCAGGAGGAGCTGCATCTCTGCTTCCCCTCAACCTGGTCCCTGGAGGAGAGGAAATCGCCCCCCCTTGCTTTACTCACCCGAGAGAGACCACAGAAAAGCCCCCACGATCATTGTGCTGCTGGGGAGAAGGAGCCCGATGGTGTCTGGCCTTGATTTCAGCCCCAGAAAGAAAGGCCAAAGTTCTTTCCCCCTCGTTCGCCCAGGGAAGGGAGCTGCGGAGGCTTCGATTCCTTCTGATCAGTGGCAATTTCAAATGAGGGACTGGGAGGGGGCGGTGCTTTTGTGGGCGCTGGTCAGTTGCGCACTTTCCAGCAGCAGCACAGGATGTGGCCTGGAACAGTGTAGCTATCGGGTGTCTCAGCCGGGCAGTCGAGGACGGAACCAAAAGAGGTGGCACCCGCTGAGTTTCAGAGAATCCTGACACTTGTTGAGGGGAAACGGGGGTGGCTGTGGGGGTGGGAGAGAATGGAGGGGAAAGTACAAGAGGGCTGTGATTCCGGCATTTTCACTTTCCTTGTGATGTCCATCCTCGGGGCTGGTGCATCCCTCCCTCCTGAGAAAACACAACGCATAGATTTCCTCATTTAGAAATGTATATGCCACCTCCCCAGAGAACTGCTCAGTGCAGTGAAACATGATAAAATGGTGCAAACAATCAATAAAATGAGCAAGCAAGCCATTAGAAACCTAACCAGGAGATGTTCTCTCTAGGGTGTCTGTCACCCCCTTTCCCCAACCCATGTCTGCCCTCGGCCAGTCTTCCTGCCACAGAGCACAGCCAACAGGCCCGGCCATGAACCACTGATCCAGGGAAGATCTTGTTCATTTATCTATGGTATGTATGTATTTATTTCTGGTAGTTATAGCCTGGCCTTCCCGCAAGCGGGCTCAGGGCAGGTAACAACATAATTGCAGTACAATAAATATCATAACACTATTAAAACACAATAGTATAACATTAAGATTGGTGGTCACAGCCCAAGGACAGAAATTGGCTGGTTGCGAGAGGTCCCTAGCCTGTTGGTGTGGATGGTTACAGCCAGCTATTATTGGATGGGAGACAGAAACCTCAGGGAGGCCACCTCTTTTGTGCCTCCCATGGTTGCTACCTTATGACAAAAGAGCCCCCCTCCTCCACTTTGACAGCAGTTGGACCCAGTTCAAACAAGATGTTGATTTGGCCTTGATTTGATTGCACCCTGTAGTGAAATGTGGTCACCCACATGTATCTCTGTTAAAAAATTGCAACTTTGCAAGGCAAATGTTGAGTTTGCACACATGGAATGCTCAGAGGTTAAGCTAAGGGAAGACCATCAAAGATTAAATGCACTTTAAATGTCTAGGTGTTAGATATATTAAGTAAATGTTTAGTTTGCAAATAAATGTCTATAATGAGTCGGTGGTCCACAACCCACAGCAAATACAAATACACTATGTGCTCCTGGCATATCATACATCAACCCTGAGATATGGCTTAGCGTTGGAGCATGGCGGACGCATAAGGAGTTGGCTCCTCCATCCCTCTCCTCTCTACATCGAAATAATCTCCTTCAACAACCTCCAACTACCCTCTTTTTACCATGGGTAAATCAGGAAACCCTAAGGCGAAGAAAGAACTTCAAACGCCGCAAAAAACCATACAATTCTTCACTAAAGAAGAGGCCCGGAGATCTGAGGCCTCTCTTCAACAAGTGAACAAAATGGCCGACGGGACCCCGACTCCTGAAAATGATGACGGCGCAGCTCTCTCCCGGTACGAATTCTTAACAACAATAAATCATTTGGAGGAAACAATTACTGAACAGATACGTAAAGCCATCAAACCTCTCACAGCCGAACTAAAATTCATTACAGAGACTCTGACCGAAGTATCAAAAGCGGCCGAATCTGCTATGGAGTGCGCCATCGTGGCTCAAGAGGGTACACAACAGCTTCAAAAGTCCGAAGAGTGGGCCCGCTGTAAGATACTTACCTTGGAAAATCACCTAAATGAAAGAAACCTGAAATTCCGGGGAATTCCTGAATCGTCCGAAGGTGAGACTGAATTAAAAATCTTTTTGGCGACTTGGCTTGCGAAATCCTTAGATTTGGAGGACAATGTGGCTCCTTTAATAGATAAGGCGTACCGCCTTGGCCCTAATCAACGCCGCTCTGAAACGTTTGTGCGAGACATTCTAGCTACCTTCCCCGATAGCCGAACGCGGGACACCATATTACGCAAATCCCGATCAGAGGGAGGCCTAGCGTTTCAAAATAAAAAAATTATGGTGCTGCTTTATCTATCACCGGAGACTCTTCAACATCGACGGTCCCTCAGACCTATTACTCAACTGCTGATTGAGAATAAAATTCGCTATAGATGGTCATCACCCTGTGAACTTCTTGTAATACATCAGGGACAACGACTGAGCGCCTTTGATCTAGCAAGTGGCTACACACTTCTCTCCGCTTTAGAGATCGACTTCCATCCTCCTCCTTCACCTACCTTAGAGGGATCTTCCAAGGCCGAAGACGTAACCTCACTTCGCTGGATTAGAACACATCGCAAGCAGGCCCCTTGAGTAACAGTGTTTTTTTACTGAAGTTTACAGTTTATTCCGTCCTTTTTTATTGCAGGTTTATTCCTGAGAACACCTCCATTGAACACTATGGTGACTTATTGAAGTAATATGATGGATATAACCATGATATACAAGATACTGTATTTTTATTTTTAAGATATTGTTTTTTGTATGCATATATATAAGCAAAAGTACTAATACTATTGTTATTATTATAGTCTTAGGGTGAAAGGCAATCACTATAATGGGTATATAACCCTGGTACAGTACATGATATAGGGTTTTTTTGTTTTGTTTTTTATTATGGATTTAAATGTATAAATATTTCAACTTATATCTTATCAATAATTCTATTATTATAGGGTGAAGTTAACCCTTTTATTAGTAAAATCAACCCAATTTGGATGTTACTAGGGGGAAGATGTTTTTGGTATTATTTGAGTTATAGGGTAATGATCTTGAATTACCCCCTTTTCATATGGTGAAGTTAACCTTTTTTGGTTATTTGGGTTTTTTGTTTTTAGTCATTAGTTTTTAATTCTTTCTCTTTATTTTATTTTATTTTTAAGATTAATTTATTAATTTATTAATAAAGGGTAATGAATTTAGATTACTCCTTTTTATATGGTGAAGTTAACCTTCCTTGGTTCTTTGGTTTTTTGTTGATATATATATTTTAGGGGAAACTTTTGTCAAAATTACATCATAAGATATTAACCCTAACACTAAATTTACTGAACAACGATAAAACCATTATCATTGCTTTCTACTATGAAGGAGGTTGTTACACTATACTATATCATATATTTCATTTCTTAAATCCTATAAGGAGAGGAATGGGGGAACCTATATTTTACCCCCCCACCATTGTTAAATAGTGAAGTAGTATAACTATTAGTTGTTTTTAAGAGTGTGAGCCTTACTTAGAAAAGGCCAACTGACCTAGAGAACCCTCATATAGAGGGAACAGTTTTAGATCTATTTTAATTCAGTGGAATAAGATGTTGTGTTTAATTTTGGTAGAGTTTTTAAAGATAAGTTTCCTTTTACAGTTTAAATACTGCCATGAGCCAAATGCTAACCTACTATGGCTTGTTACCTTCTTCTTGAAGATCAATATTACTCCTCATAGTAGACTGAATGATGGAAATCTCCTGCAGAACCTTTGTTTTATGATTTGCCATGGATAACACACTTAAAATTTTATCACTAAATTGTAGAGGTTTAAACAACAGGATCAAATCTAGGAAAATGGCCTCGTCACTTTTTAAAATGGGCCCTGACATAATACTTCTGCAGGAGACACATCTTAAAAAAACAGAAAATTCTATATTCCGGTCCAAAAGATTCCCTTTGCAATATCAGAGTGCTGGCACCTCCAAATCTAGAGGAGTGGGGATTCTTTTATCAAAAAATGTTCAATTTAATTTACAGTCTAAGCTAACTGATCCAAAGGGAAGATTTCTTTTTATAAAAGGCTTATTAAATAACCTACCTTTCACTATTGCAACCATATACGCCCCCAACTCGGGTCAGGAAACATTTCTAACAGATATTATGGCTAAACTGGAAGACTTTCATGAGGGCCAAATTATACTAGGTGGTGATTTCAATTGTACTGTTGATCCACGGTGGGATAGATCCTACAAGCCCTACACTTCACTTCCTCGACAATCAAAAAACATAAACAAAACCAAACAAGATTGCAATCTCTTTTTAACAAATATGCTCTTTGTGACGTTTGGCGTGCCAAGCACCCTGGCATGAAGGACTATACGTACTACTCCCCTAGATTTGATATTTATACACGGATTGATTACATTTTAATTTCAAACCCATTGTTATCACAGGTTCAGAGTACCGATATAGGTCTCAGAACCTTATCTGATCACGCATGGATGGAATGTACCCTAATTCTGGATAGTACCCCCCCAAAAAAACCTTCTTGGACACTTAATAGACACATTTTATTTCACCCTCAAATTAGTTCAACCATTGAAGAGACTATAGTCGATTACTTTAGACATAATGAATCTTGTGGGGTCCCTGTACATACTGTCTGGGACGCAATGAAAGCTGTTTTACGAGGGAAGATAATTTCCTTGACTGCTTATCACAACAAAACCAAGAACTCTGTCAAACAAGAACTAATGTCCCAAATCAAAATACTAGAGGATTCCCACAAGAGAACAGGCTCTAAACGTATTTACAAACAATTGATTGCAGAACGGAAAAAACTTGAGACAATGGAAACTACACAAATCCAGAATAATTTATTACATTTAAAACACAAATCCTGGTTCAAACATCCGAGGTCCCTTAAAATACTGAAATGGAGATTAAACAAACAACAGGCCTCCAGACACATTAATGTTCTTCGAAACTCGCAAGGTAATCTGACTTCATCTATCAAGGAAATATCAGAATTGTTTGAGCAATATTATAGTAATCTATACAGCTCAGGAAACCCTTCCCCAAAAAACATTAACTCTTTTTTATCTTCTAATGCAATACTTAAGAAACTAAGCATAGAACACCGCCAACTTATGGAAGCCCCTATTACTATAACAGAATTATCGAAGGCTATAAAACATCAAAAACCAAACAAAGCCCCTGGAAGAGACGGGCTACCCTCCGAATTTTACAAACGGTTTGCACAACAATTACTCCCCTATATGCAGACTGTTTGCAATTCTATATTTTCTACAGGTATCATGCCAGAATCATGGCTCCAAGCTAAAATTATTGTAATTCCCAAAAAAGGGAGAGACAATTTGATGCCTCAATCATATCGCCCAATTTCATTATTAAATAATGATTATAAAATTTTTACTACCATCCTTACTTTTAGACTTAATACGTTTATAGGAAATTACATTCATCATGACCAATCTGGCTTCATTCCCAAACATGATATCACTGATAACATCAGAAAGACTATTGGAATTATCCACCACTCCAAAAATAAATTAAACAATATAGGCTTGCTAGCATTAGAGATAGAAAAAGCCTTCGACAAGGTGGAGCCTCACTTGGAGTTCCGGTTCCGCCCACCTCCGAGGCAGACGCAAGGAGTGAGAGCTCCGTGAGTTTGCCCTGAAACTCCACTAGAACTACCAGGCATAAGATTTGCCTTTCTTTCTTCTTGTTGGGCAGAGAGAAGCTGAGAGCTTGGGAACTGTCTTAGGGGGGTTGGCAACCTCCCTGGACAGGGGTTTTCCCCCCCTTTTTGTCCCTGAACTTTATGCGGAGCTCTAGGTGGAACGCCGACGTCGCGGAAGCGGTCCCGGCTGAGAGGTGGAAGAGGAATCTAATAGAACCAGCGAAAAGACCAGACTGGAAAGATAAAGAGACTAAGTAGCGAAGTTAAGTAGGATTGGGTTTTGCTTCTAATTTTTGGTTATAAGTCCAAACTATTTACTTTTGGGTATTAAAAGTATTTGTTGTTGATTCGTTCCCGGCGGAATGGCCAGGAGTTAAAGGGATAGACGCGTGGACCGGGTAGGAGAAGAGCTAGTTGGAGGTAAAAAACATGCTGCACTAACCTTTCTTTTTCTTTTTGTTTGCTTTTCATATCGCGGTTTGCCGGGCCTCGGAGTTTGAATTTCCAGTGCATGGGCAACAGCGGAAAAAGGATCTCCTGGTGAGAAGGGTGTCACGGCGTCGGGTGTGTCTGCGGTGGACCACGCAAGCGCGGAGATGGCATCGCGAGCGCAGGGAGGCACCACGTGATTACGGGAGCCTAGGAAGACAGCGTAAAGCTACGGAAACGGCGTTCTAACTGACGGAAGAGGAGCATCAGGAGTCGGAGAGCCGGAGATCAAAGAAGAGGCCGAGAAACGGAAGCGGACACTGACAGAAGCGGCCGAAAGGAGAAAGCTTAAGTGAAGTCAATAAACTTTAAGCGGTTTGGAAACTTTAAGGGGCTAAAACAAATAAGCCTGGGAGTAGTGGATCAAGTTTGAAGTGTTTTGTTAATGGTGAAGGGGGAAAGCTAATTAAGGTAAATTGGTGGGTTGTTGGGCTGCTTTGGGTGTGCAAAAGAAGGGGGAAAGCTGTAAATTTGTAAGATTTCTTGATTCACAACTGCAAGTATTTAGTTATATTGATTAATTGAAGGTATATACTGGAAAGATAGTTAATAATTTTGTAAGATAACTAGCAATCTTGGATTAGCTGAATAATTTAAAGTGTAGTTAATCTGATTAATTTTGCAAATAGATTAATTCTGTAAATAGGAATAATTAATTAAAGAGTGGGCCAAAACTAGAGCCAATTTAATAACAGCTGAAAATCAACAGTTCCTTATAGTCACATATAATCAATCAAGTAAAATTGAAAAATTAAATTATTAATCAGAGAAACCGGATCAGAATAATCAAAATTAGCCTAGATTAATAGAAATATATAATTGACTATTTGAGTATTTATTTAGGTTAATTCATTTGAACAGATAAATAGTTTATTGATTAACTTATTTAAATAATTAATTCAAACACTTAATCTGAAAATTTGAAAACCAATTATATTACACTATCAGGGTAAATATATTAAGGTGATAAAATTTTGAGTAAAGCCATAACTATATATTAGTTAAAATAAGAGCAACTTAGAGAGAACAACAAGGTCCAAAGAGAGAACACCAAGGATAGAGTAGGTACATGGCATCTGGCAACTCAGGAATTCCACGGAAAGGCTCGCTACCATCACCAGCGCATCTGAACCTGATGAGCCAAATGAAGGCATCAAGCAGCAACCTGGCTCAAGGCAACAAGGAAATCAAGAACATGATAGACGAATCGGTTGCAGCAGCCGTCAAAGCTGTATTAGAAAACACACTACCGGTGCTGATGGGAAAGGTGGAAGATAGGATCCCAATCATCATGCAAAAAGAGATGGAAAAAGTCGAAGAGAGGATCCCAGTAATTATACAAAAAGAGCTCGCACCGATGTATGGAAAATTTGACGAATTAGCAACCCAAATAAAAACGGAAATAGATGAAGTAAAGACGCAGGTTGCCACAAATAAAACAGATATTCAAGGGCTGATAACAAAGGGGAAACAGACACATGCAAGGCTGAGAGAAATGGATTTGGACGTGCAGGAGTTAAAGGCGAAAAATGAAAGTTTAGAAGAAGCGCTAATCGGCCTGGAGATGGACAGAGCGGCATTAATGATAAGATGCCAAAATGTACCAGAAAATCTGACGGATTGGAAAGCAGAAATCATCACAGCAATGGCAGACCAACTGAAAGTAGGCTCTGAGCAAGAGATAAACCTGGAGATAGAGACAATGTTTCGGCGGAATACAGCCTATGCCAAAAAATTTAAGACCCCAAGGGAAGTTCACATCAGGTTCAACAAAAGGAATATTAAAGATAAAATCCTCAAAGCAACATATGATAACAAAGTCTTTATCCAAGGTGCGGAAATAAAATTTTTGCGGGAAATTCCATGGAGAGTACGGGAGAAAAGGAAAACCTACCAACACCTAGCAGCCGTACTACGTGATAAGAATATTCTTTACAGATGGAATGTTCCAGAAGGCCTAATCTTCGAATATAAAGGGCGAAGATTTAAGTTGGACTCAACCTTTAAACTGGATAACTTCCTGGAAACGCATGGACCGGAACTGGGGTTGGAAGAAGAACAAGAAGAAGAGGAAACAACATCAGAGAAAGAAGGGGAAGAGGAGGAAGAAAAAGAAGAGGAAAAAACAGAAAGAAAAGATGGGAAAAAGAAAGACAAGAAAAGAGATACCAGAATCCCGTCTCAGATCCAAACTAGAAACCAGTTAAAGAACAAGACAAAAGGCCCAAAAGAGTAGAATGGAACAGACATCTAAGGACTTTAAATTGGTATCTATTAACGTGAATGGCTTGAACTCACCTCAAAAAAGGAAAAGAATATTTCATCAACTAACCAAACTTAAAGCGGAAGTAATCTGCCTCCAAGAAACCCACATTAAACAAGAACATATAAAATATATTAGTAATAAGAAATTGGGTACCATGTTTGTATCAGCAGATAAAGAGAAAAAAAAGAGGGGAGTGGTAACATATATTAAAAACCACTTGCATCCAAAGTTGATACACGCGTCGGAAGATGGGAGAATTGTTGCTGTTTCAATAACTAGGCAAGGTAAGGAATACGCTATTATTAATATATATGCCCCTAATACAAATCAACAACCCTTCTTTAAGGAGGTCGCAGAAGTGCTGAAAAAACTAAATAATAACAACATCTGTCTGAATGGAGACTTCAATGCGGTAGTAGACTTAAGAAAAGATAGGAAAAGTTCAAATAAAACTAGGAAAAAGGGTAAAAAGTTGCCAAGTATTTTCTACCAAATAGCAGAAGAATACGACATATTAGATGCATGGAGAACTAAGTATAATAATCAAAATGTCTACACATACTACTCAGGGAGACATAAATCTTGGTCCCGGATAGATATGGCCTGGTCATCAAGAGAGATATTAATGGAGTTGAACGACATAGAAATATTACCATTAACTTTTGCTGATCACAACCCGGTGCTGCTATCACTTAGAGAAATAAGGAAAAGCCCTAGGTGGTCAATGAATAAATATCTATTAAAAGACGCCACTCTTGTGGATAATCTGAAGAAAGATATTAAAGAATTCTTTAAAATAAACTTACAACCCAATACCCCGATTAATATAGTATGGGACGCATTTAAAGTGTACGTGAGAGGCAAGTTAATTAGTTATTCGGCTTGGGAAAAAAAACAGGAAAGTAAAGAACACAATTATTTGGTTAGACAAATTAAGTTAGAAGAGGAACTCAGGCTTAAAACACAGGGTGATTTTAAAAGTAAACAAAGATTATTATACAGGCAGCATAGATTAAATATACTTTTAAGTAAAGAAATCGGGAAGACAATACAATTTAATAGATTATTCTTTTTCGAAAATGCCAATAAGCCATCAAGGTGGCTAGCATATAGATTAAAGAAAGAAAGGGCAAAAAGGGCAATAATCTCATTAAAAGATGAACAAGGAGAGAGTAAATATCTTCAATCAGAATTAAAAGCAATAGCAGAAAGGTATTTTGGTAGAATATATAAACAAAGGGAGGAAAATGTACAGAACATCGAAACTTATGTGAAAAATAAAGATAATGGTAAAAAATTCTCAGAAGAACAAAAAAGAAGCCTAAGTGAACCAATCTCAATTTTTGAAGTGGTGGAGGCCATTAAAAAGCAAAAGAAAAATAAAGCCCCAGGCCCAGATGGTCTCCCAGGGGAATTTTACCAGGCTTTTGAGGGTCAAGTTTCGATCATTTATAAAGATCTACTAAAATATGTTGGTCAAAATAGTGTAGTACCAGAGTCTTGGAATTCAGCCTTAATAACATTAATCCCAAAAGATAAGGAAAACCTAGATCTAATTGAGAATTATAGACCCATCTCGCTTCTAAATGCCGATTATAAAATATTTGCCAGCATATTAGCAGACAGGCTTAAAAAGGTCTTAAATCAGATAATCAACAGAGACCAAGTAGGTTTTCTCCCAAGGAGACAGTTAAGAGAGAATATCCGTACTCTAATCAACGTATTGGAATATTATGAGCTCCACCCAGGAAAGGCTGTTGCGTTGATGTTCATGGACGCGGAGAAGGCCTTTGATAATGTTTCATGGAAATTCTTACTGGCAAAACTAAGGCATTATGACCCAGGAGAGCACTTTATAACATTGATAGAGGCAATATATAAAAAACAATCGGCAAAAATTAGTATTAATGGAGATATCTCAAGGGAATTCCCAATAGAAAAAGGCACTAGACAGGGATGCCCGTTATCGCCATTATTATTTATTTTTGCCCTAGAATCACTATGTGATCAAGTCAGAGAAGATGGGACAATTAGAGGAATAAGATGTAAAGGTAATGAATATAAGCTATGTGCATATGCCGACGATTTAATGTTTATTTTAGAAGAACCCGCAAAATCAGTAGGTAGAGTGTTAGAAGTTATATCCAATTATGGTAATGTAGCAGGCCTTATAATTAATATCAAAAAGACCAAATTCGTGGTTAAAAATTGTTCTGAGCATATAAAAGCTGAAATTCATCGACTATCAGGAATTGAAATAGTCAAAAAGATAAGGTACTTAGGAATAGTTTGCACCAACAAGACCAGCTCACTAATAGAAGACAACTATATAGTATTATTAAAAAAGATCAAAAATGACCTTGTAAAATGGAAAGACCTTAACTTATCCTGGCTGGGAAGAGTCGCAGCCATTAAAATGAACATCTTGCCGAAATTTCTATTTTTGGCCCAATCAATTCCTATTTTGAAAAGGAACTCTTACTTTTATAAAGAATTAAATAAGGTTGCAAGAAAATTTATATGGTCCGCTAAAAAGCCGAGAGTTAGATGGAAATTGTTGCAAGATGTAAAAGAAAGAGGTGGAATAGGCATTCCTAATTGGGAATTATATGGCAAGGCAGCGGCTATGATATGGCTGAAGGATTGGTTGACATTAAATAACCGGAGAGTGCTCGCGTTAGAAGGTCACGATCTATACATGGGCTGGCACGCCTATGTATGGTACGGGAAATATAAAATCCATGCAAATTTTAACACGCATATGTTGAGGAAAGCTTTGTTGGCAATATGGACAGAAGTAAAAGAAAGAAATTATACTAAGATCCCTAGTTGGGTCTCTCCTTTAGAAGATTTTATTAAACCAACATTAATAAGCTCCCAAAATATAGCGAGTTATAGTAACCTGCTTGATAGTAAAGGAAATCTTAGAAATGAGGCAAAATTAAAGGAAGAGATAGGACTGCAGTTATCTTGGTGGGAAAACATGCAACTTAATTCCAGATACCAAAAAGATTTAAAAGAGGGAATTAATAACAAACCTCATGAATTAGATGAGATCTGGTTAAAAAATAATGACAAAGTAATAACTAAGCTTTATAAATATTTGTTGACCCAAGACATGCAGGAAGAGATCATAAAGCCAACAATGATTACCTGGATGAGGGACTTAGGAAGTAATATTGATATAGAGTATTGGAACAAGATCTGGAAATCGATTAAATTTCTGAAGGTAGCAAATTATAAAGAAAACATCTATAAGATGTTTTACCGATGGCACTGGTCCCCAGATAAATTATATAAATGTTACAAGGTCTCAGATAAGTGTTGGGCATGTGAGAAGGATAGAGGGACATATTGGCATATGTGGTGGGCATGTGGGAAAGTGGAGAAATATTGGTTTATGGTTAAAAAGTTGGCGAAAGATATTATGGATACGGAGATCCCACGGGACCCAGCGCTTTTTCTTTTGAATATGATGCCAGAAGGCATGGCAAAGGTGAACCAAAAACTACTGTCATATATAGCGACGGCAGCGCGTATTCTAAGGGCTAAGAAGTGGAAATCACAAACGATGCCAATTAAAGAAGAACTGATTAAAATGCTACTGAACTGGGCAGAGATGGACAAGCTAGCATATTTGTTAAATCCATATGCGAAAACGGACACTATTGTAGTTTGGTCTAAGTTCTATGATTGGATAAGCTAACTGGAATTAATGTAAGGTTCTTGTGATGTATAAAATGTATTATGTAAAACTTGTTTATGCAGCCATTAACAATTTGGTAAAATAAAAATTATTCAAGGTGACAAGGTGGAGCCTCAATTTTTATTTACAATATTGCAAGAAATGGGCTTTGGAGATATCTTCCAGAAAGTTATTAGATCCCTCTATTTGGCGCCAAGGGCCCAAATTTCATTAAACAATATGACTTCTTGTGATATATCCCTGACTCGTGGTACCAGACAGGGGTGCCCTTTGTCGCCCCTGCTTTTCGCAATAGCGATAGAACCACTGGCGAACAAAATTAGGTCTTCCCTAGGTATATCAGGAGTTTCTTTATCAAATATAGAATTTAAAATTAGTTTATTTGCGGATGATTTTGTTTTATATCTGTCTAAATTAGAATCCTCCTTGCCACAATTGAAATTTTTACTTTCAGAATTTGCTATGGTATCAGGGTTAGCAGTCAACCAATCTAAAACCACTTTTTTCCCTATTAATCTTTCCAACCAGACTATATCTTTTATAAAAAGTAATTATCGTTACCAATGAATCCAATCATATTGGTCTTATTTGGGTGTTAGAATTCCTCTTTGTAGTAAAGATCTTTTTTATATGAATTATATAGAGACGATAGAGAAGACTAAACCCCTATTAGAACAATGGCATAAAGAAAAACTGTCTTGGCTGGAACGGATTCAAGTCTTGAAGACATTTATTTTTCCTAAACTTTTATATTTATTTCGCGCCCTCCCCCTTTTTATCCCAAATTCCTATTTTAAACAGTGGCAACTTATTTGGTCGAGATTCATATGGGGTTACAGAAAATCACGAGTTCAATTTTCAACCCTAAGAAGGCCGTCGCAATTGGGAGGAGTGTCCTTACCTGACCTCAAATCTTATTATGATGCCTCTATTTTATCAACCCTAATTAAGATTTTAAAAATAAACCCTCAACCTGCTTGGATCCCTCTAGAAGAACATTTTATGGAATGCAAATTATACAAGTCTATGATTTGGGAAACCCAAACCAATACTAGCTGTACACAATCCTCCCACCCTTTTATATATGCTTTATTTAAGTTATGGAAGAATTTACGCCCAAGATGGGCACCTGGTATCTCTCTGGCATCCACATATTTACAACAATCCTGGTTTCCTCCGGCATTTTCTTCTTCAGCCTTTCAGAACTGGAATATACCTCAATTATCTATGTTATACAATTTGACCCAGAGACGACAACTCCTGGACAAATTGAATCTAGAAAGACAGGCTTCTGTTACGTTACCATGGCTAGAATATTTTCAAATCCGCCACCTTTTTGATTCTCCCCGTATAAAATCAACACTTCAACGTCCATGTACTGAAATAGAAAAACTAATTATAACCTGCCACGGCAATCCAAAAGGTCTTATTTCCAAAATTTATAAAATTCTTATTGATCCAGACCCAGACGTTTTACCTTCATACACACAGACCTGGGCAAAGGATCTTGGAATTAAGCTTCCTGATCGATTTTGGGAAACTGTTTGGTCCTCTTATGTTTATAAATCTAAATCCCTAAATCTCCAACAACTTAATTTTAAACTACTTACACGGTGGTATTTAACCCCGTCACGATTATACAAAATTAACAATCAGATTTCACCTTTCTGTTGGAGAGACTGTGGTAATACCGGTACTTACCTACATTGTTGGTGGGATTGCCCTTCTGTTCGTATTTTTTGGAAATCGGTTTTGAGTCAGATACATTATTTAACAGGCCATATTATTCCAGAGAGGCCTGAAATTATTCTTTTAAATTATTGGGAAGAAGTACACATCCCCCACCATAGTAAAGATCTGATTACAATTTTGCTGTCGGCCGCAAAATCTATTATAGTCCAAAATTGGAAGAATGCTACCTTCTTATCACTTAATTTGTGGTATTCGAGGGTCTGGGACTTTTTTATAATGGATAAAATTTCAGATCGCCTTAAGAATCAGGATCCAACCACTGATAGGTTGGCTTTTTATGGTAGATGGCATCCTATTATAAATAATTTAGAATATGTTATAGACAAAACCACAAGTACTCAGAAATCTTTTTATTACTCATTTATTCGGAAATATTGGTCCTTATGTTAAACAGGTATTATTGTATTATTCTTGGTCATGAGCAACGTTTATAGTTTGGTTGTTTGTTCTTGTTTATTCAGTTGTTGGTTTGATGAAAGTTCTATAATCACTTTTCAACTTGTTGTATCTGTAAAAAAAATAAAACAATAAAAATTGTATTATAAAAACAAACAAACCCTGAGATACAAATAAACATAAATTAACATAACAGTTTGCACTCACAGGTGCTGATAACAAGCTATGCACATAAATTCAACCAAATCAAGCAGAGGACAACCAGTGAAAAATCTTCTATAGCCGAACCAATGTCTTTCCTAGGTACATAGAGGTTTCACCGTCTCTTCTTCTGGATAAACGGCTGAATAATGGAATGGAAAATAATAATACAACATGCAATCTATGCAATACATCTGCTATTCAAGAGATTAAATTAACAGAAAATGACACTATATCTGCTTACCCCAATTTCAAAGAGACATACATAGACTACCAGGTCTTTCACGGGTCTCACAAACAGTAGCAGCACCATCCCATAGACAAGTACACGAGCTAGTGGATTAAAGGTGTATCATTCTTAAACTAGCGGTAATGCAAAAATGAACAATTCAGATAAAGGCAGAATAATCCGGGCTCTGATTCATTCCCGATGGAGCAGAGGTCTTCATGCTTCTGTGGCACTGAATGGGTATAACGTTGGAATGTCCTCAGAGCTGCAAGCAATTGTCTCTTTTATTCCTCTGTTCTTGCCATTTCCATATTTCATGCTTTGAAGAAAAATTCTGAAAACTAAGTAAACAAAAGAATATGTTTGTCGTGTAGCACCTTGAGCTCCTGAGAATATGCACAATAATGTTTAAAACAAAAGAAAAGAAGAGAGGTTACATGGTATAATAGATTCAGGTGGGCAGCCATGATGAAGTGTCATATCTGAAGAAGTGTGCATGCAGGCGAAAGCTTACACCCAGAGTTAAACTTTACATGATATAACAGCAGTTCAGGGCACCCATGCCCAAGGCCAATACATTGGCCCCATCACTTCTATGGTGCTAGAAATGGCCGTGCAAAAGGGAGGAACGATGCCCTCCGGCTCAGCTGCCGCCTTTCGCTTTGGTCATGAGATGCTCCTTCGTATTCAGGTCCGGCCTCAGCAGGAGAATGTAGCACTTGGGAAGGAAGGTGCAGCCCAGCAGGCCAGCCCCGGAGGCCAGGATGGAGAAGACCTGCACGGCAACCGTGTACTTCCCCTTGGTGCTCAGGTAGGCGGGCACGAAGGACACCCACACGCTGCAGAAGAGCAGCATGCTGAAGGTGATCAGCTTGGCTTCGTTGAAGGCCCCCGGCAGCTTCCTGGCCAGGAAGGCTACGGTGAAGCAGACCGCCGCCAGGAAGCCCATGTAGCCCAGGACCCCGTAGAACAGGGCGGCAGACCCCTCGTTGCACTGCAGGGTGACGTGTCTGGGCACGGAGCGCATGTCAGCGTCTGGGAAGGGTGGGGAGAGTCCCAGCCAGACAGCGCAGAGGCCAGCTTGAAGGGTGGAGCAGGAAAGGACGATGGCGTTTGCCAGACTCTTCCCCAGCCACCTCCTCATCCCGCTCCCGGGCTTCGTGGCCATGAAGGCCACCACCACGGTGATGGTTTTGGCCAGGAGAGAGGAGACCGCAACTGAGAAGACGATGCTGAAGGCGGTTTGGCGGAGAAGGCAAGTGACCTTTCTGGGCCGGCCAATGAACAGGAAGGAAGAGCCAAAGGAGAGCAGGAGGGAGACCAGGAGAAGGTAGGAGAGGTCCCGGTTGTTGGCTTTGACCAGCGGAGTCTCCAGGTGTCTGATAAAGAGGCCCAGCACCAGAGCAGTGCTTAGGGACAGGGACAGGGCAAAGGAAGCCAGCACGGCCCCCAGCGGTTCTTCGTAGGAGAGGAAGGTGACCGTTTTGGGGACACACCGATCTTGTAACTTGTTGGGGTGCTCATTTTCTGGACATCTGTCACAATGGTCTGCATCTGGGAAGATGGGGAACAACTTCAGTGCCACCAAAATTGCCTCTTATCCTGCCTCATAAAGAGTCTTTCTGCCAGGACTCGGGAGGGACTGTCTGAAGCTGATTGTGTGCAGCATGGATTGGGCTCAGCTGTCTTTCAGAACATGAAACACGTGCAGAAAGTGCCTGGTTCCGTCCCTGGCATGACCACCTCTAAGGGATCTTGGAGCAGCAAGGACCGTTAGCAAGGAAGTGCCTGGAATGGACCTGCCCCCAGAGCAGACGGAAGTGGGCGAGCTGGATTCCTGGCTCAATAGGACCCTTCCTGTGTTCGTAGCAGGAATACTGAAGAGGCTTGTTAGGATGAGCTACCCTAGGAAGCTTCTTGATTTGAATCCCACCCTTTCTCCAAGGTGCACAGAAGACTGAGCCCCTGTTATCCTCCCACTGGATTCATGCAGGGCTTTTGCTGGGCCTCATCCTTATAGCACAGCAGAGATTAAAAAGACATATAAGGCAAGAAGTGATACGCTGTTGAAAAATCCTTCGAAGGTTTGCAGGAAATGTCTGAGTGAAACTTTGTACTCCTTCCCTCAGGCTGCCCTTTCTTCCAGAGGCACCCACCTTCTTGAGTGGAAATGGTCCCCTCTGCACACCGAACACACATATAGCAGCAATGGGGCTTTCCTTCTTGCGTCACTTTGGCGTAGCCAGGTGGACAACTTTCGGTACACCTGGAGCGAGGCACGGTCTGGATCAAAAAGCAAAGGAGAAGAAGAGAAGAAGAAGAGAAGAGATTGGATTTATACCCCACCCTCCACTCCCCAAGGGAGTCTCAGAGCGGCTTACAAACGCCTTTCCCTTCCCCTCCCCTCCCCACAACAGACACCCTGTGAGGTAGGTGGGGCTGAGAGAGCTCTTTCCCAAGCTGTCCTTGAGGGAACAGCTGGTACAGAGCTATGGCTTGCCCAAGGTCATCCAGCCAGGTGCAAGTGGAGGAGTGGGGAATCAAACCCGGTTCTCCCAGATTAGAGTCCGCGCACTTAACCACTACACCAAACTGGCAGGAGCACTGAACAAGAAGTAGAAGAAGAAGAAGAAGAGATTGGATTTATACCCCACCCTCCACTCCCCAAGGGAGTCTCAGAGCGGCTTACAAACTCCTTTTCCCTTCCCCTCCCCACAACAGACACCCTGTGAGGCAGGTGGGGCTGAGAGAGCTCTTTCCCAAGCTATCCTTGAGGGAACAGCTGGTACAGAGCTATGGCTTGCCCAAGGTCATCCAGCCAGGTGCAAGTGGAGGAGTGGGGAATCAAACCCGGTTCTCCCAGATTAGAGTCCGTGCACTTAACCACTAAACCAAACTGGCTCACCAAACAAACAGTGTGAAGGGATTCTGTTGCCAGTGTGTATTAGGAAGAGACCTGATGGGGTCCCCACCTAGTGCTCCCCACCTAGTGAGTAACCTCCAGACCTCTAGGGTTGACAACCTCCAGGGGGGTCCTGGAGATCTCCCAGAATTACACCCAATCTCCAGACTACAACGATCACTTTTCCTGGTTTGGACTCGGTGGCATTATATCCTACTGAGCCCCTTCCTCTCCCTAGGGACCGTAGAGAGCACCCAACCCATCATTAAAGCATAGGAGACGTCAAAAGGCATACAGAGAAACCGTGGGCGCCCCCCCTCACCTTGGGCCACACAATGGCATCCGTGTCGATGGTGAACTTGATGCCTGAGGACGCCTGTCTCTCTATGCCCCCACATTTCACTGCACCGAAGGACATATTGGAAAACAGCACCCAGCTCATAAGATCGAGGTCAGCTGCCGGGTCCCCCTTCTCGCCCAAGTAAACTCCATCCACGGAAGTATTGTGAAACTGGAAGCTCCTCATGAAAGGGTGAAGCTGGGATATGAGAGAAGATGTCGGCATTCAGATATTGACCAGGGTGAAGGACAAGGTAGATGGAACCAGTAAGAGGGCCCTCCTCTCTCGCCACCAGAAGAAACCCCCCTCCCTCTGCAGAGAGGGCTTTCCTCCCCCCCCCAACTGTATGGAGCAGGCCACAGCAGAGAGCCGAGCAATTCCAGCCAGTGGTGGGTAGGTGCCTCCTTTCCTCCTCAGGGCATTTGGGAAAACTGCCGGATATTCTGTGTGGGCCTGTACCTGGAGTTCCAAAGCTGAGTTTACAGCTAGACAGTGCAAATGCTCACGAGCACTTCTGGAATCCTTTTAGAATCTGGATGCACAACAATAATGACTCAGCTACAGCCCTTCCAGCACAAAGAGCCAGACTGGGGCCCCAGTGCAAAAGCGGTCAGTCCTCTCAGCCTAGCAAACCCCACAGCGAGAACTTTCCTACAAGGAAATGGATTAGCAGTGTCCACTGAGACGGTGGCTAATGATGTGGACTGCCTGGCAAGGTCTTGAGGCAGCAAGAGGAAGGCTGCGAGCTGGCTCTGGCTGGGAGGGTGGGGTAAGAATCCAGTCAATCAATCAATCATTAAAATGTATGGGAAACTATAGGTGTTTATATACAAATGCTAGAAGTGTCCGAGGTAAAATCGGGGAGTTGGAATACTTGGTACTGGGTGTGGGTGGGGATAGACATTGTGGGTATTTCAGAAACTTGTTGGGATGAGGAAAATCAGTGGGATACAGTGATTCCTGGTTATAAATTATATCTGAAGGATGGGCGGGGAAGGGTTGGAAGTGGGGTGGCTCTGTATGTCAGAGGGGGTATACAGTCCAGTAAGATTGAGAGGGTAATAGAATTGGATTTACTTCTGGAAATGCTATGGGTTGAAATAGTGGGCCCAAAAGGAAGCTTAACACTGGGAGTTTGTTATCGCCCACTAGATCAAAAGATAGAGGAGGATTATAAAATGATGAATGAATTAAAGATAGCAGCTAAACGAAATAACTGTTGTAATAGGTGACTTTAACTACCCACACATTGATTGGGTCAATCAAAAAGAGACTGAGTTTCTAGACACTCTCAATGACTGTGCTATGGAGCAAATGGTCACGAAACCTACCAGGGGAGAGGCGATCCTGGATTTGGTCCTAATTAATGCCCAAGACCTGGTGGGAGATCTAAAAGTGACTGTACCACTTGGGAACAGTGATCATAATGTCACTGAGTCCAACATTTGTACACACCCCTTTTACTTTAAAAGGGGTAACTTCTCTCATATGAGGGGACATGTGAGAGGAGGCAACTGAAAGGAAAAGTAAGAGAGTCAAAACCATTGGAGAAGCTTGAAGACTATTTAAAACTACAATAAGAACATAAAAGAAGCCAACGTTGGATCAGGCCAGTGGCCCATCCAGTCCAACACTCTGTCACACACTGGCCAAAAACACCAGGTGCCCTCAGGAGGTCCAGCAGTGGGGGCAGGGCACTAAAAGCCTTCCCACTGTTGCCTCCCTCCCCCCGTCAAGCACCAAGAATACAGAGCATCACTTGCCCCAGACTGAGAGTTCCTATCTATACTTTGTGGCTAATAGCCACTGATGGACCTCTGCTGCATATGTTTATCCAGTTCCCTCTTGAAGCTGTCTATGCTTGTAGCCGCCACCACCTCCTGTGGCAGTGAATTCCATGTGTTAATCACTCTTTGGGTGAAGAAGTACTTCCTTTTATCTGTTCTAACCCGACTGCTCAGCAATTTCATCGAGTGCCCACAAGTTCTTGTATTGTGAGAATGGGAGAAAAGGACTTCTTTCTCTACCTGCTCTATCCCATGCATAATTTTATAAACCTCTATCATGTCAGTCCTCAGCCATCGTTTCTCCAAGCTAAAGAGCCCTAACCGCTTCAGCCTTCCTTCATAGGGAAAGTGTTCCAACCCTTTTATCATTCTAGTTGCCCTTTTCTGCACTTTTTCCAATGCTATAATATCCTTTTTGAGGTGTGGCGACCAGAACGGTACTCAGTACTCCAAATGAGGTCGCACCATCGATTTATACAGGGGCATTATGATACTGGCTGATTTGTTTTCAATTCCCTTCCTAATAACCCCCAGCATAGCATTGGCCTTTTTCATTGCAGTCGCACACTGTCTCGACATTTTCATTGAGTTATCTACTAAACTCCAAGATCTCTCTCTTGGTCAGTCTCCGCCAGGCCCAGATGGCATACATCCAAGAGTTCTGAAAGAACTCAAATGACAACTTGTGGATCTCCTGACAAAAATATGTAACCTTTCATTAAAATCTGCCTCCATTCCTGCAGACTGGAAGGTAGCGAAAGTCACTCCCATCTTTGAAAAGGGTTCCAGAGGAGATCTGGGAAATTACAGGCCGCTCAGTGTGTCTTCAATACCAGGTATGTTGGTGGAAACTGTTATTAAGGAAAGAATTAGTATGAACATGTAGGAACAAAAACTATTGAGGCAGACTCAGCATGGGTTCTGTAAGGGAAGATCTTGTCTCACTAACTTGTTAGTGTTCTTTGAGGGAGTGAACAAACATGTGGGGACTGCTGGCGATGGATGGGGTGCACCTTGCAAAGAATGGGAGGAATGTCTCTGCTGGAAGACTTGCGAACCTGATCAGGAGGGCTTTAAACTGAAGCCACCAGGGGTGGGAAGAAAAAGCCGGATGTTGCGTGGCATCCCCAACACTAATTTCAAGAAACGGAGGGACCAGAGAATAAATGAATGGGAGAGAGGCGAGGTCAGTAATTTTCAGGTAAATTAAAAGGGACCTATGGTAGGATAGGATGTCTGTAATCTGAGATGTCTTTATACTAATGCACAGAGTATGGGAAATAAACAGGATGAACTTCAAATATTGGAAAGTAAGTATGATCCTATAGGTATCACTGAGACTTGGTGGGATGAGTCTCATATGTGATTATTAGTATTGACTAACTGCCAATTGATTAGTAATTACTGCTGCACGGATTGGTACCTTAAGTTTTCTGGCGGCCTTTATTTATCTCCTGGCTGGCTGGTTTGGAAATTAGTGGCAATTAAGGGTCGATAATGGGATTGTAAATTGGGGTGGGGAAGTGAGGACCAAACAGCACTGGAAATTGCAGCTTTTACCAGGACTCTCAGTGCGAGAGCACCTCATCAGTTGTATCGGTGTATTTGTGGCTAACGCGAAGATCGCAAGGTGTGACAATGTTTGGACAGAGGATTCCGGTGCTCCTGGGCAGGGGAAAGTGTAGCGGTGGGAACAGGCAGGGAGTTGAGGGAAGGGAGCGGAGAAACAGAGAAGCTTAGTGTCCTTCCAACCTGCGTCCCATCCCGAAGGATGTTAGCAGAGGGGCTAAGATGGATACCCCCCCTCCGACATTGGTGTTGTGCAATGCCAGGTCTATAAATAATAAGACCGCGGTCCTGCGGGACTTTCTGCTGGAGCAGAATGTGGACCTGGCGTGCGTGACTGAGACCTAGGTGGGAGAAGGGGAGACAGTAGCTCTCTCCCAGCTCACCCCACCCGGGTTCCTGGTCCTTCACCAATCTCGGACTGGGGGGGGGGGGGTGGAGTGGCTTTTTTCATTCGGGAGGCTTACTCCTTCAGGGCGCTCCCACCGCCGGAGATTGCAGGCATTGAGTTTGATGGCCTGGTGTGGGAGGCGGGGGAGAGTTTGGCAATCTGGCTGGTGTACCATCCGCCTAACACACCAGCCACTAGCTTGCCATCCCTGATGGAGGCCGTATCAGTGCCTGTGAACTGCCATAAGACTGGGGGGGGGGGGTTTGACTGCAATGTATTACATTTGGCTGAGTCTGTTTGGGTACTTTGCATTGTGCATTGGTTCATTTGCAATTCCATACCTCTAGGTCCCGGCCAGGAGATAGCATCAGAGATAGAACCCTCCCCTCAGGAATGCACCCCTCGCTCCACCTCGCCTCACCTCGCTCGCTTTGATTTGCTTTGTGCATGCTCCTTACTCATTCGCTTTTATCTCTAGCCTCCTCCAACAACGACCTTGAAGTGCCTCCTGTTGTGTGTTACCAAATCCACAGGTGTTATGTATTCTCTTTTCTTGAAGTTTCTCTGGGAACTACTCTCATAAATGTTCATCAGTATTCCTCCCTGAGAACTTATTTTGCTGCGCTTTCACTGGGAACTTTGGGCCAGTATATTTGGGCGCCAAGAATTGTCTGTATTGATAAGCCATATTTCATATCCAGTATAATTATGATTGTAAGTCAAAGCTTAAGCATTACTAACAGAAGAAGAGTCTGACCAACACGATCTTTTCTACATATAAAGGACTATCTTTTTAAGGAGACCCGTTGTGGACTATATCTATTGGGACAGTCTCACAATCAGGCTGGGTGTTGGAGCACCCTAGGCAAATAGTCTTGGGTGGTTTCAACATCCATGCCAATGATGTGACCTCCACTCAGGCAACGGACCTGGGGTTGTCCATGGTGGTGCTAGGACTCTCCCAACCTGTAATGGCACCCATTCACTGGGCCAGGCACACACTTGATTTGATCTTCGCGGCTGGGGTAACAGTGGACCAGATTACTGCTTCAGCAGTACCAGGGTCGGACCACCATGCCCTGAGGACCCATCTGAACGTTCCGCTCCAGCCCTCTTTAGGCGGCGAGCACATTTTAGTTCGCCTGTGAAGCCCAATGGACCCAGTGCAGCCTCAGATGGCTCTGTGGGATCCGATGCCCCCTGGCGGCTCACTAGATGAGCTTGCTGAGGACTGACATGACTGACTCTCTGCAGCCATCAACAAGATCGCTACCCAGTGTCCTCTGTGCCCTCACTCTAGGCTTGCCCCCTGGTTTACGCAGGAGTTGCGGCTTATGAAGCGAGAGCTCACACGGTTAGAGAGACAGTGGTGCCATGCTCAAGACGAAGCAACAAGAACATCTTACAGTACGTTTATGAGATCCTATGAGATGACAGTCAAAGCTGCTATGGAGGAGTTCTATGCGGCTAAGATTGTGTCTGCTAGCTCACGGCCAGCTCAGTTATTTAGAATGAATCAGGCTATAAGAGTTCTGCCACAGGGCAGACCAAACACTAGGGAATTGGATATTGGCTGTGAGGCATTTGGAGCTATTTTGCAGATAAAGTCTTGGCACTCCGCTGCAACCTCCTCACCACAGTTGAGACAATGAGCAAATTTGAGGCCCCTTGCACATCTTCAATTCCGGTTTTGGATTCTTTTGACCCACTCAGCCTGGAGAAAGTCGATAGATTGCTCAGGACTGTCCGTCCAACCACATGCAACCTTGATCCGTGCCCTTCCTGGCTGATTAAAGCCGGCCACGAGGGGTTTCGAGGTGCCCTAAGGGAGATTATGAACAAGTCCCTCAAGGAGGGACAGTTCCCGGGGCACTCAAAGAAGCCATGGTCTGCCCTCTCCTAAAAAAAGCCATCTTTGGATCCGGTTGAATTGGCCAACTATCGGCCGGTTTCCAATTTGCCCTATTTGGGCAAATTAATCGAGAGGGTGGTGGCGATACAGTTGCAGAGCTTTCTGGATGACGCTTCCGTATTAGATCCATTCCAGTCCGGCTTTCACCTAGGACACGGGACGGAGACAGCACTGGTTGCCCTTACTGATGACCTCCGGAGGCATCTGGATCGGGGCAGTTCGGTGGTGCTTTTGCTGTTAGAGCTGTCAGCCGCATTTGACATGGTCGACCACCAGCTACTGACCCGCCGCCTTGCCAATGTGGGGATACAGGGGCTTGCCTTGCAATGGCTTGTCTCCTTTCTCCAAGGTCGGGGACAAAGGGTGGCGCTAGGGAAACAGCAATCCTGGAGGCACCTGCTTGAGTGTGGAGTGCCAAGAGGCAGTGCTTTCCCTGATGCTTGTTAACATCTATATGCGCCCCCTTGCCCAGATTGCCCGGAGGTTTGGGCCGGGGTGTCACCAGTATGCTGATGACACCCAGCTCTATTTGATGTTGGAGGGGCAGTCGGGCTCCAGACTGGAAGATCTGGAGCAGGCATTGCACGCTGTGGTTTGTTGCCTCAGGCTGAGTCAACTCAAGCTAAATCCAGCAAAGACGGAGGTCCTGTGCCTGAATCGGGGCAGTTTGGGGTTGGGGCTCCCACTCCCGGCCTTCGATGGGGCACCGTTGGTGCCTGCATGGGTGGTTAGTAGTCTGGGAGTGCTCCTGGAATCCTCCTTGGCAATGGAGGCCCAGGTAGCGGCCACTGCTAAGTCAGCCTTTTACCATCTTCGGCTGGTTCGGCAGTTGGCCCCCTTCCACAATTGCGACGACGTAGCTACAGTGATCCATGCGATGGTCACCGCAAGGCTAGACTATTGTAACACTCTCTACACGGGGCTGCCCTTGTTGCAAATCTGGAGGCTGCAGCTGGTGCAGAATGCCGCAGCTAGGCTACTGATGGGTCTCCCTAGACGGGAGCACAACTGGCCAGCGCTGAAGGCACAGCACTGCCTACCAATAGCACACCAAATTCGCTTCAAGGTGCTATTTAAAGCCCTATATGGCCAGGGTCCGGCATACCTGAGGGACCACCTTTCCCCATAAGTACCCCAGAGAGCACTATGGTCAGTTTCGCAATACCGACTGACCATCCCAGTCCCAAAAGAGGCCAGGCTTTCTGTCACCAGGGCCAGGGCCTTTTCAGTGGTGTCTCCAGCCTGGTGGAATAAATAAATATGGAGCACGGAGACTGAAAAATATACCTGGTTCAAACAGAAAAGAATAAACATGAGGGCGTGAACAAACATGTGGGGACTGCTGGCGATGGATGGGGTGCACCTTACAAAGACTTGCGAACCTGATCAGGAGGGCTTTAAACTGAAGCCACTGGGGGGGGGGGGGAAGAAGGATGTTGAGTGGCATCCCCAACACTAAGTTCAAGAAAGGGAGGGACCAGAGAATAAATGAACGGGAGAGAGGCAAGGTCAGTAATTTTCAGGTAAATTCAAAGGGACCTATGGTAGGATAGGATGTCTGTAATCTGAGATGTCTTTATACTAATGCACAGAGTATGGGAAATAAACAGGATGAACTTCAAATATTGGAAAGTAAGTATGATCCTATAGGTATCACTGAGTCTTGGTGGGATGAGTCTCATATATGGAGCATGGCGATTGAAGGATATACCCTGTTCAAACGGAACAGAATAAACAGAAAAGGAGGCGGGGTGGCACTATATGTCAAGAATGACTACACTGGCACTGGAATTCAGGATTTTGAGAGTTACCCTGCTGAAAGTGTGTGGGAAAGGATACAGCAAGGGGGAAAAGAGGGGGATATTGTTATGGGGGTATACTACAGACCTCCAAACCAACTGGAGGAACTGGAGCTTGCTAAACTTTCATGGAGACAGGATGTAGTGGTTATGGGAGATTTCAACTATCCAGATATTTCCTGGAAATCTAACTCTGCTAGACATGGGGCATCTCACAGATTCTTGAATACTCTTGCAGACAATTCCATATCTCAGAAGGTGGGGGTGGGAACCAGAGGATCTGCTATCCCGGATTTAATCCTGACCAACAGGGAAGAACTGATTGATGAAGTGAACGTTGTGGGATCCTTGGGAAATAGTGATCCTGTCATACTGTGATTGATTTGAATGACTATTTTGCCAACTGCTTCAGGCGTCTCCCAGCTGTGAATCCAACCTGGAATTAATGCCCATTCATGAACTCATCAATGGCCAAAGGAAAGGGGCGTACCTGCCACGGCTGCACCCTCGGAAGCATAGACCTGCCTCCCGCCCGCAGGGCCGACGCCACGGATCTGGAGGAGTAGGCAGACTTCAGGGCATGGGCCACGGCCCGGACACTGTTGTAAATGTTGTAGCTGTCTAGGGAAAGGCCCCCTTGAATGGTGTCCTGGGGCAGAGACTCCAGCCTCTCCTTCTCTCTGCATCTAGTCTGGCCTTTCACGGACATCACAGGCTTTGAATAAGAACAATCAAATGCTTTTGCCACTAATTGTACTGCATCAATGAAAAATACATCAAAATCATCTATTTTTGTCCTTTTGTTAGAATGGAATAAAAAGGAAAAGAAGCCATGGACCAACCGTGGGGACAAAACTCTGGCCGACAAGGTCGAAGAGAGGTCCCACAAAGCTGTTGTGAGCCAGACTTTCCCCACAATGGGTTTTGCTGCAAAGAGTTCAGTATACATTTGGACAAGCCCTATTGTACCATAAAAGAAGCGAATCTCCCCATAATAAACATACACGTTGACTTCTCTGTGCAAACAAAGCTCTTTGTAGGGGAACTTCACTCTTTCTATCTTCAGGACTGGGATGTTCAGTGAGAAGCCGACACAAATGTGATTCCTGAGGAGCAGGGATGGAAATGTCTGAAGGAAGTGTTCTCCAGCATCAGTCTCTGTAGCAAGGAGGCCGACCCATGTCCACTTGAAGTGCAGAAGCAACTGGACAATGCCCTGGGATTGGCCATCTGCTTTTGGCACCGTCCAGTAGGAAAAGGGGAATTCAGTCTGCTCATTCAGAAGGTGAGAGGCAAAACCGTAGCTGACCTGGGAGGAAAAGCAGAGATGGGTGCTTCCTTTGGTTGTCAGATCAAAACTTCCATGTGTGCGTGTAGTTTTGGGGGCGCAGTATTCCTCTGTGAACTTAGCACACCTGCCCCACTTGTACAGCCCGAGACAATGAGCCCCAGGCCACCAGGGTTAGGGAAGGAGGGCAGGGATTTGTGTCTCCATGGCAGAATCCCTGCAGAAGCTCCCAGGTTCAGCCCCCAGCAGACGCTGGAGAAGACCTTTCTGTGCCTGAGACCCCAGAGAGTGCCTGCCAGTCAGAGGGGGCAGTGCCAAGCTCGGGGGACCAGGGTTTAACGGTACATGGTTTCGCCACACAACTGCAAAATCATCCAAACCCTTTCAAACAGTCAGAGAATGAATCACATTGGCCAAATTAATAGTTTCTCTGAGGTGGAGCTCTGAATATGGATGGATTGAGGTCTGGTTTCCTGTAATCCCTGTATCAAATCATCTCTCTGCTGTGGGGGGACACACAGCACGGCTGGCTCCGGTTCAAGGGTGGAAGTCCCTTGAGATTTGTAGACGGAAGATCTAGAGACGCATGCAGAACTGCAGGCTCACAGGCAACTCTCCCACCAACAAGATGCCCAGGGTGGGGGGGGGGGAGTGCATTCACAGAGGTCCAAGGTCCACAATACCCAACCTGCAAAGTACCAACATTGAATGGAGCACCTTCACTTACCATTTGCATGCTCTTTGGAACCCAAATCTGCAAGCAACTTAACAGTCATCTTAAACCCAACAGTTTTTTAAAACTCTATAATTTCTCTTCCTCTTCTTTAAGTGTAGAGCAGCTATTTATGGCTCTGAGGAGGGAAAGGAGCTACACCTGGAGGTGAAGTTGCACTACAGAGAAATCCCCCTCCACCACCCTGGACTCTGCCTGGCCAGCGCTCTCCCACAGGTACACCACAAAGGGAACAAACCATCCTCCCTCTCTGGCAGAACCACTAGGTTAGTGGAAAGTGGGATCC
Source organism: Lepidodactylus listeri (assembly GCA_029233225.1). Lineage (NCBI taxonomy): Eukaryota > Metazoa > Chordata > Lepidosauria > Squamata > Gekkonidae > Lepidodactylus > Lepidodactylus listeri. Next base: position 2,258,832 of record JARCFY010000013.1, on the reverse strand, counting down.
CGGTATGCCCCACTGGTGAGACCTCAAAGGCAAGTAACATACCGCGCGCTCCCTTTTTAAAAAGATTCCCAGTATTTGGGCTCTGACTCAAATGACAGGGATGAAATCAACAAATTTGTACAGAACCGTGAGCAGCTCAAGTTCAGCACCATCCAGATTTACTGCTTGTCCTCTCCTCCGAATCTGCTGGCTTGACTGGTGTGGTCACCCTCCCCTCCCCTCCCCTGCTGGGAATGCTGCTTTGTGTTGGGAGGATGTGGCAGGAAGACCAAGGGGTCCTGACATGTAGCTGCCCATTGCAACTAGTGTGTTTTCAGGGGGTTGCAGGCCCTTGAGAAGAGGGACTGCATTCCTGGCCTGCCCCGCTCTCGGTGGGGTGTTTTTGGTCTCATGTCCCAAACCTGTGGCTGACCCACAGAGAGGGCAGAACAAAAGGAGTGTGCGTGTACGTGTGTGTTTACCAGCAGCCGGAGGAAACTCTTTCGAACCATTTCCCAGTTTCTTCAAAACCAACATTTCCCTTTGCCCGTCCTTTCTGATACCCAGGGCTACTTCTCCCTCTGGGCGGGGGCAGCTGCATCAAACAAAGGTACCTGGGGGGGGGGGTCCCTCCTTTCCTCCCCTCCTCCCTTCCTACCTGTGGGATTTTGTAGAGTTTCAGCACGTTGGCAATCTGGCCGGAGATTTCAGGCTCGGCTCCTTCGAGAACTGCTAGCAAGTTGGTCTGCTGCCTCCCGCAATGGTAGTTGGGAATGTTTGATGGCCCCATTGATGCCAGGTCGACCAGGGCCTCCGAGGCCATTCTGGCATCGTAATAGTCCTCATGGGTGCTGTAGCCCAGCGTGCGGTTGGGCCAGACCTGGGAATGCCCATTGATCTCCTGAATGGCAGACAGGAAAGACAGGACACGCCAGTACATTGGCACACCTTTCCTGCAAAAACAGTGGGTGTGCATTACACAGCCATCTTCTATTCAACAGTGAAACCATGCTGAATTCCTGCCTCTTTCACTCTCTAGACCTTTCCAGGCCATACCCACCTCTACCTTTTATCCGAAGAACTCTCCTTATTCGTCCTCACATCCAGAGCCAGTGGGACAAAAGCAAAGACCCCCTTACTGGGGTGGGCGAGGGCAGAGCCATGTCACAAAGCATGCAGAAGCACTTGAGAATTAAGCCAGCCAATATGCCCACTCCTGCAGTGAAGGGGATAATCTACAAATCAGGGGTGGTTTCTTTTTGTATTGGCCACATGCTGCTATTGGGGGGAAATGGGTACTATGGTGTGGGATGCTCTGCAAAAGCTTGCAGTGGATCTGTGTTCTTCACAGCCTCAAAGTGAAAGAAGGAATAAAATACAAACCCCAAAGTGTTAAAAATGGTTGCTGCCGTTATAACTGTGGACAACTCTGTCCTCCGCAGCACTCGCAGAGATGACAAGCTGGACCCCCGAAGGACCCTCTGCCTGGCTCTCACTTGTCCAGGGGCAATCTTTCCCAAAGGGCAACCATGTCAGCCAGTCGCAGCCAAAACCTACAGGGGTCCTGTGGCAACTCCACAGCTGAGCAGTTTGTATTCTCTTGCACTTTGGTGGACTAGGGTCCATTCGTTAAGCTTTAAAGGTGTCTTTTTATTTGGCTGTAAAGGAGAAGTCTTCAGCATCTGGGGCTCCACTATGGGCCAGAAGCAGATTCCCTGGGGGAGGAACAGAACATCTGTGCTCCAAGGAGCCCCATCCTCATATATGTTTCTGCTTTGCTGTAGTCAAGGTTTCCTTGGATCATTTCAAAATCATTCCCACAAACTCTCATTTCTCCCAGCTGCAAAGCAGGGTCTCGCCTTCCTTTCTCAAGAAAGAGCCGCCGGGTCTCTTCCAAGGTGCGCAATCCCCTGTCCTGTTGCAAAGAAAATGCCGGGGGATCTAGTTTCGATACTTTGGCGGAGGTTATTTTAGAATCAACCGCTTTAAAAGGAGAGTAGACAGATTCATGGAGGATAACTGTCAATGGCTACTAGCCATAGTGCCTGAGGGGGAACCTCCACTTTCAGAGAGGCACCAAGCCTCTGAAGCCCAGGGCCAGGAGGCAGCATCAGGGGAAGGCCTCGGCCTCTTTTATGCCCTGTTGTTGGCCCTCCAGAGAAACTGGCTGGCCACTGTGTGAGATGCGATGCTGGACTAGAGGGACCCTCCCTGGTCTGATCCAGCAGGGCTCTCCTGAGGTTCTTCTCAGGGGAAGGCCTTGGCCTCTTTTATGCCCTGTTGTTGGCCCTCCAGAGGAACTGGCCGGCCACTGTGGGAGACAGGAGGCTGGACTAGAGGGACCCTCCCTGGTCTGATCCAGCAGGGCTCTTCTGAGGTTCTTCTCAGGGGAAGGCCTTGGCCTCTCTGCCCTGTTGTTGGCCCTCGAGGGGAACTGGTTGGCCACTGTGTGAGATCCAACAAGAAGACACAGATCTTATCCAATGTTGCCTTCTGACTCTGGGATTCAGAGGTTTAGTACCTCTGAATTTGGAGGTTCCCTTTAGTTACCATGGCTAGTAGCCACTGATAGACCTCTCCTTCATGACTCTGCCTAATCAGGAGAAGGCCTTGGCCTCTGTGCCCTGTTGTTGGTTCTCGAGGGGAACTGGTTGGCTACCATGTGAGACGGGATGCTGGACTGGATGGACCCTCACTGGGCTGATCCAGCAGGGCTCTTTCGATGTTCTTATGTGGGCTGGGGAAGCTAAAGCTGATCATCTCCTCCAGCGTTCCATAGTTTAACTGCCCTACAATCGTGCACCACAAAGGACTGCCTGGGGAGGATGTGCATTCTCCCTTCCCACATTAAAAAGGTCACAATGTAGAATTTGCTGCCAGAGGAGGTAGTGAGGGCCACTGGCACAGACATCTTCGAAAGGGGACTAGGCAGAGTCATGGAAGAGAGCGGCTATTAGCCACTGTAACTAAAGGGAAACCTCCACGTTCAGAGGCACTAAACCTCTGAATCCCAGAGCCAGAAGCCAACATCAGGGGTAGGTCTGTGCCTCGTTGCTGGATCTCCAGAGGAACTGGTTGGTCACTGCCTCAGACAGTATGTTGGACTAGATGGACCCTCACTGGTCTGACCAGACAGGGCTCTTCTCATGTTCTTATACTGGTGTAGTGGTTAAGTGCGCAGACTCTAATCTGGGAGATCTGGGTTTGATTCCCCACTCCTCCACTTGCACCTGGCTGGATGGCCTTGGGCAAGCCATAGCTCTGTACCAGCTGTTCCCTCAAGGACAGGTTGGGAAAGAGCTCTCTCAGCCCCACCTACCTCACAGGGTGTCTGTTGTGGGGAGGGGAAGGGAAAGGAGTTTGTAAGCCGCTCTGAGACTCCAAGTGAGTGAAGAGCGGGGTATAAATCCAATATCTTCTTCTTCTTCTTCTTCTTATATTCACATTGTTCCAGGGGGTTTCTCTGCCCAGGCTGTGCCAAACTCATTTGGACTGCATCAGCCTGTCCTGAGAAGCTTCCCAAAGCAAAGGAACCAGTTCCCATCTGAATCGGCTGTTGCGCAGGGGGCAGAGGGGCAGGGGCAGTCCTCTGTGTGGCAGGTTGTGTGTAGCCAGGAAGGAGCTCCGTAGCCCCAGCATGTGTTTGCTGCCATGGCTTCAAAGCAAATGGAGGGGGGGTGTTGTTCTTTGGACTTAAGCTATGACTAACAAGTTGTTATATGTAGGGGGTCAAACTTCACCATATCGCCCGGTGTGAAGCCTTATCTTGCTGTTCTTACATCCCCAGAACTTCCCCCCCCCCCAATGCAAAACAAGGACAAAACTATGGGAGAGTGTTTGACCGGGAACCAGGACTAGAAGATGGGAACTGTCCTTCGTAGACAAGGAGAAGCAGGGCCCCTGAGACCAGCGATCGGTGGGGCGAGACTTACCTATGAATTCTGGTGTAGGGAGGCTCCGAAAAGATGGCTGGTAGAAACTGGGCAGAAGTGTCCGAGATGATCCCGCCAATGAGATGGTCTCCTGGCCTGTAAAAATTCCGGGGCTTGTTTTCATCCCTAATCAGATTCAAGGCGCATTTGGGCCTGAGTACCCCACAGGCAGAGACAGGTGGCAGCAGCAAGACCAGCAGTAAGACCAGCAGCCCTGCCATCCTAGACCTCCCCCTCCCTGGTGACCCCCCCCCCAGCTACATAGGAGAAGCGGCCCAAGTTGTTTTGCAGAACCAAGGACGCCAGACTGCAGCTACAGAAAGGTTGCAGGGTTGAAGGAGGGAGACGATTGGGTAGGCTTCGGAGTGCTGGCGCCCCTAGCCCGAGTTCTCTGTGGTGCCAGAGGGATTATTTATGCCATTTTGGACTGGTTTCATCAAAGCCTGTTGCTCCTGGTTCTCATGTTTATGTTATTGGCTTTGAAGGTGATCTTGGAGGAATCCCCTGGGCTCTGGCCATAAGGAGAATAAATCACCATGATTTTGATCATTACCAAGGGAAGAACCACTGTGGCAACATTTTGGACTCTTGTGATTCCTTCGGCAGGTGGACGGATGGAGAAAACATGTTTGCCTGAAGTTTTCAGTGTGTCCCTGGACTCTGAGGGGGGGGAGGTGCTGTTCAGAAAAGTTGGACTGAACTTTAGTGGAGAAGCACCTTCCTGAGAAGGCAAGAAGCCAGACACACAGTGTGGACCAATTGCATAGTTTGTGTTCATGTATTTTTGGGATGTCTCTGCCGCCTCTCCAGGAAACAGCTTGACGAGGCTCACAAAGTAAAACAGTAATTAAAACATCATAAAAGCCACAGCATAAAAACCATCAATATTAAGCCAAGGGCTCGCAAGCATCATAAAACATCCAGCAGCCTGAAATGATACTCAAACAACTGTCCTCAGACTTGAAGGACATCATAACAAAAGCTTAAAAAGATGGAAGCCCTCGGTGGAGACCCTGGGCAAAAGGACGTGGCCTCCTTCGCCCTTGTTAGGCAGGTGCCCAGTGAGCCTCAGGGGATCTGTGCTGGCTGCTTTGACCGCACGGTGACTTGCCCGCCTGGTGCAAAGGTTGCAGACATCACACACAGTCTAGACGGGCTGAACGCTAGTCTGGAAGAGGAGGAGTCAGCAGTCGTGGTGGTCATTGGCACCAATGACGTTGGCAGACATAGTCATGTGGTCTTGGAGGGGAAATTCAGTTTATTATCCAGAAGAGAACAAGGGCAGGACTTCCAAGAGAGCATTCTTCCAAGAGAGCATTCTTCCAAGACAGCATAGGTTGTCCCAATGCATGGAGGAGAATGTTGTCCCAGCAGGAAGGGTTCAGACTTGTTAGGCACCGGGAAACTTCCTGGATGTGCCAAGCCTGCACAAAAGAGACAAGCCTCACTGGAACCGAAAGGGAACCAGGCTGCTGGCACGTAAGAGCAACAAGCTGGCAGAACAGTTTTTAAAGCGGCTTCTGGGGAGAAGCGGACAGGAGCTGGAGAGCCTCCGGTTCTGAGCCAGTCCTCCCAAAGGGATGGTCTGGTAAGTTCTTGGGAAGATATTGGCGGGAGAGGGCTAGAAGCTGAGGGTGAGAGAAGGGCAGTCGAGCAGGGGCATGTGAGGAAGCCTGAGGGCCAAGGGGGGAGAGGGAAACGAGCTACAGGTGCCTAAACGCCTGTGCTCGGAGTCTCTGGGCCAAGAGGGCTTGATGGCTAAGTGAGAGTGTAGAGAGGTTGGGCATTTCAGAGACCTGGAGGGATGGGGGAAACCAGTGAGATATGGTTATCCCCAGTTATGAACTCTCGAGAGTGGAGACGGAAGGACATGTTCAAAGACACCACACAGAAAACACCAGAGGAAGAATCTTCCCCCGCGGGATCCGTATGAGTGGAGAGACTGAGCGCAAAGTGTTACTTGGGGCACTGAAGCAATCTAGTGACTTTGGCCTCATGCCAATCCCAGTGACTGTCAGCCAATCAGAGCCCTTGGACCTCCACTGGGTGGGAGGGGCTGAGCCAGCTTCTGCCTTAAAAGGAGGGGGGGGATGTGAGGTTCCCGTGGAATCCAGTCAGCTGAGGTCACCTGCCTGGGGAAAGGGGGATCAAGTCTCCCCTCCGGGTCATTTACGTTCACTGGACTGAGCTACAAAATGGTGGCTCTCTTTGGAGGAAAAGACCGTAACCTGTGTGGGGGGAAGTTGAGAGCCAGTCTCATCTTCTCTATTGAAGTCATCCACACAAAACGTTTACCCTATTAAATACGTTATTTTGTGTCAAAGAAATCTGTTGTTGGATATCTCCTTCTGGGTCCGGTCTGTCCAGTCAAATCTCTACGGAAAAGTGACTTCCGTTTACCTCATACAGAACTACAACCTCGGTCTCCGGGAGACCTTTGGGGAGTACATAGCTGTCACCGGTCCTGTAATCCAAGCTCACGTCCCCCTTTTTTACCGGATGGTGGGCAGTTGGGGATGAAGGAATCCTTAGGAGAGGCCGGAGTGGGGGACGGGACGTTCTTCAGGCCACTGGGCAGTTTGCCTCAGAGTCCTCCCTCTCTCCCCCTCCCCATGGCCGCCATACCTGGCAGCATCTCCCATTTTTAAAAGGATCAAGTCCCTGGGAGAGACCCAGCCGGGACCCTGGAGAGTGGCTGCCAGACGGAGGAGAGGAAAGTGACCTTGGGAGACCAAAGAGGGCCTGACGTAGGATGAGCAGCTTCACGCCTGTTCACATGTCCAGCCTCTGACGGGAGTCTTCCACTGAAACGCCAGACATTGGAGACCTGAGAGCTGAAGTCCCACCTCAAGAGGCATCTAGATGACTGTACCGGGAAGACAGCCAATCTGAGGAAGAAGGCCCAATGAGTGGGGGAAAGCATTGCGTACTTATGCCTGCCATTTAGCTCCCGTTTTTCACCCAGCAGAGGTCTCTCCGCTCCTGGCACTGGCCGGAGCCAGATCCGCTCCATGGCAGCAAAGGCCTCCCTCCCACCAGACCAGCCCCTGGGACTCAGGTCCCCTCTCTGCGCAGGTTCCAACAGGGATCCAGACGGGGGTCGTCGTCTTCCTTGGTGCCTCCTGACATCCAGGAGGAGCTGCATCTCTGCTTCCCCTCAACCTGGTCCCTGGAGGAGAGGAAATCGCCCCCCCTTGCTTTACTCACCCGAGAGAGCCCACAGAAAGACCCCCACGATCATTGTGCTGCTGGGGAGAAGGAGCCCGATGGTGTCTGTGACGGTATGATGACGCCGCAAAATTAGCAGAGTGACTCTGTTTCTTATATACAGAGTATTTACATTTATTTACACTGAACAACTGGAACTATATACAGTACTTTTAGTAGCAATTTCTGAATTCAACCGGACAGAGTGCTACGCTGACAGCTGTACTCCACGAGAGAGCCAAGAGCAATGAACTGTCTGCAATATATACTGGTACCAGCCAATCAGGTTGCACCTCTAATAGCTGAGTCATGATGAGTGTGTGCAAAAATCCAATATCATTCTGGTCATATGACTTCCCCAGCTGTCAAACTAGATCGGCAGAATCTAACACATTGGTCCATGACTCACTGATATCTTGTCAGCAATTGAACTAAATGCTGTCAGTCTGGCCTTGATTTCAGCCCTAGAAAGAAAGGCCAAAGTTCTTTCCCCCTCGTTCGCCAAGGGAAGGGAGCTGTGTAGGCTTCGATTCCTTCTGATCAGTGGCAATTTCAAATGAGGGACTGGGAGGGGGCGGTGCTTTTGTGGGCGCTGGTCAGTTGCACACTTTCCTGCAGCAGCACAGGATGTGGCCTGGAAGGGTGTAGCTATCGGGTGTCTCAGCCGGGCAGTCAAGGACGGAACCAAAACTGGCACCTGCCGAGTTTCAGAGAATCCTGACACTTGTTGAGGGTAAACGGGGGTGGCTGTGGGGGTGGGAGAGAATGGAGGGGAAAGTACAAGAGGGTTCTGATTCCGGCATTTTCGCTTTCCTTGTGATGTCCAACCTCGGGGCTGGTGCATCCCTCCCTCCTGAGAAAACACAACGCATAGATTTCCTCATTTAGAAAATGTATATGCCACCTCCCCAGAGAACTGCTCAGTGCAGTGAAACATGATAAAATGGTGCAAACAATCAATAAAATGAACAAGCAAGCCATTAGAAACCTAACCAGGAGATGTTCTCTCTAGGCTGTCTGTCACCCCCCTTTCCCCAACCCATGTCTGCCCTCGGCCAGTCTTCCTGCCACAGAGCACAGCCAACAGGCCCGGCCATGAACCACTGATCCAGGGAAGATCTTGTTCATTTATTTATGGTATGTATGTGTTTATTTATAGTATTTATAGCCTGGCCTTCCCGCAAGCGGGCTCAGGGCAGGTAACAACATAATTGCAGTACAATAAATATCATAACACTATTAAAACACAATAGTATAACATTAAGATTGGTGGTCACAGCCCAAGGACAGAAATTGGCTGGTTGCGAGAGGTCCCCAGCCTGTTGGTGTGGATGGTTACAGCCAGCTATTATTGGATGGGAGACAGAAACCTCAGGGAGGCCACCTCTTTTGTGCCTCCCATGGTTGCTACCTTATGACAAAAGAGCCCCCCTCCTCCACTTTGACAGCAGTTGGACCCAGTTCAAACAACATGTTGATTTGGCCTTGATTCGATTGCACCCTGTAGTGAACTGTGGTCACCCACATGTATCTGTGTTAAAAAACTGCAACTTTGCAAGGCAAATGTTGAGTTTGCGCACATGGAATGCTCAGAGGTTAAACTAAGGGAAGAACATCAAAGATTAAATGCACTTTAAATGTCTAAGTGTTAGATATATTAAGTAAATGTTTAGTTTGCAAATAAATGTCTATAATGAGTCGCTGGTCCACAACCCACAACAAATACAAATACACTATGTGCTCCTGGCATATCATACATCAACACTGAGATACAAATAAACATAAATTAACATAACAGTTTGCGCCCACAGGTGCTGATAACAAGGTATGCCCATAAATTCAACCAAATCAAGCAGAGGACGACCAGTGAGAAATCTTCTATAGCCGAACCAACGTCTTTCCTAGGTACATAGAGGTTTCACCATCTCTTCTTCTGGATTAACAGCTGAATAATGGAACGGAAAATAATAATACAACATGCAATCTATGCAATACCTCCGCTATTCAAGAGATTAAATTAACCGAAAATGACACTATATGTGCTTACCCCGATTTCAAAGAGAATTACATAGACTACCAGGTCTTTCAGGGGTCTCACAAACAGTAGCAGCACCATCCCATAGACAAGTACACTAGCTAATGGATTACAGGTGTATCATTCTTAAACTAGCGGTAATGCAAAAATGAACAATTCAGATAAAGGCAGAATAATCCGGGCTCTGATTCATTCCAGATGGAGCAAAGGTCTTCATGCTTCTGTGGCACTGAATGGGTATAACGTTTGAATGTCCTCAGAGCTGCAAGCAATTGTCTCTTTTATTCCTCTGTTCTTGCCATTTCCATATTTCATGCTTTGAAGAAAAATTCTGAAAACTAACTAAACAAAAGAATATGTTTATTTTACCGCGCCTTTTGTTTCTGTTTCATAATTTACCAATTTTAAGAAATCAATTATTTTTTCGTTCTTTGGAAAAACTTATTGGATGTTTTGTATGGCAAGCAAAAAAACCAAGGATAAGACTTAAGTATTTGCAGGATTCTCAGAAACGAGGCGGTCTGGGCCTTCCTGACTGGTATCTTTACTATTCTGCTGCATCATTGATATGGCTAAAAGACTGGGCTGAACTTAAAAACCCAAGAATATTGAACCTAGAAGGGTATGATAATTCGGTTGGATGGCATGCAATTGTTTGGTATGATCAAAAAAACAAACAGTTCACTAGACATGCAATCAGGGGGCCACTATTAAAAGTATGGAAAGAAACAAAACAAAAATTTTATTACAAAATTCCAATTTGGGTTTCACCCCTAGAAGCTTTTATTAAGCCCACTCTCATGTTAGAGGAAAAGACATGTGGGTACAAAAATCTCTTAGAGGAAGATTTAAATTTGATGAATAACAAAAGATTAAAATTAAGAGGTATTAGTTTAACATGGTGGGAACAAATTCAATTAAAGTCAAGATTCAACATAGATAAAAAGATAGGATTTTACAGTGACTTAACTAAATTTGACAAAATTTGGCTAGCGACAAAAGAAAAAGAAATACAAAAAATATATAAAAGCCTACAGGAGTATAAAATGCAAGACGAGTCGGTAAAAACAAATATGATTAGATGGGCTCAATTTATAGGTCATAACATACAGATAGATGAGTGGGGAAAAATATGGAAAAGGAATATTAAGTTTACGAGGGCGACTGCATTTAAGGAGAATTTCTACAAAATGTTTTATTTGTGGCACTTAACCCCGGAAAAATTGGCAAGATTTTCAAAATCTAAATCGAACGCATGTTGGAAATGTAAAAGGTGTAAAGGTTCATATATACACATGTGGTGGACGTGTACTCAGGCGCGAAAGTTTTGGTTAGCTATTCAGAAAGTAATACAGGAGATTACAAAATGTACGGTGCCATTGACCCCGGAACTATTTCTGCTCAGCATGATACCTGAGGAATACACGTACATCGATAGAAGATTGATAATCCATGCTACAACAGCAGCAAGGATGCTCTTTGCGAAATACTGGAAGGAGGATAAGACACCAAAAGAGGAAGAATTTATCCATAAAATGCTGGACATTGCGGAAATGGAAAACCTAACTTTAAGGTTAAATAATAAGCAGGAATCATACGAACCAATGTGGGACAAATTTTACTATTGGTATGATGAGAAGTATGGAAAAAAAGCAGTACAATAAAAAAGCGACAATATGGTTCTTACTTTGTGAATAACTGGTTTTGTTTTCCTTTATGTAAATGCATACATTTTGGCATGATTGGTAAGATACATAAAATAAAAATTATTAAAAAAAAGAAAAAAAAGAATATGTTTGTCGTGTAGCACCGTGAGCTCCTGAGAATATGCACAATAATGTTTAAAACAAAAGAAAAGAAGAGAGGTTACATGATATAATAGATTCAGGTGGGCAGCCATGATGAAGTGTGATATCTGAAGAAGTGTGCATGCAGGCGAAAGCTTACACCCAGAGTTAAACTTTACATGATATAACAGCAGTTCAGGGCACCCATGCCCAAGGCCAATACATTGGCCCCATCACTTCTATGGTGCTAGAAATGGCCGTGCAAAAGGGAGGAACGATGCCCTCCGGCTCAGGTGCCGCCTTTCGCTTTGGTCATGAGATGCTCCTTCGTATTCAGGTCCGGCCTCAGCAGGAGAATGTAGCACTTGGGAAGGAAGGTGCAGCCCAGCAGGCCGGCCCCGGAGGCCAGGATGGAGAAGACCTGCACGGCGACCGTGTACTTCCCCTTGGTGCTCAGGTAGGCGGGCACGAAGGACACCCACACGCTGCAGAAGAGCAGCATGCTGAAGGTGATCAGCTTGGCTTCGTTGAAGGCCCCCGGCAGCTTCCTGGCCAGGAAGGCCACCGTGAAGCAGACCGCCGCCAGGAAGCCCATGTAGCCCAGGACCCCGTAGAACAGGGCGGCAGACCCCTCGTTGCACTGCAGGGTGACGTGTCCGGGCACGGAGCGCATGTCAGCGTCTGGGAAGGGGGGGGAGAGTCCCAGCCAGCCAGCGCAGAGGCCAGCTTGAAGGGTGGAGCAGGAAAGGACGATGGCGTTTGCCAGACTCTTCCCCAGCCACCTCCTCATCCCACTCCCGGGCTTCGTGGCCACGAAGGCCACCACCACGGTGATGGTTTTGGCCAGGAGGGAGGAGACCGCAACCGAGAAGACGATGCTGAAGGCGGTTTGGCGGAGAAGGCAGGTGACCTTTCTGGGCCGGCCAATGAACAGGAAGGAAGAGCCAAAGGAGAGCAGGAGGGAGACCAGGAGAAGGTAGGAGAGGTCCCGGTTGTTGGCTTTGACCAGCGGAGTCTCCAGGTGTCTGATAAAGAGGCCCAGCACCAGAGCGGTGCTTAGGGACAGGGACAGGGCAAAGAAAGCCAGCACGGCCCCCAGCGGTTCTTCGTAGGAGAGGAAGGTGACCGTTTTGGGGAAACATCGATCTTGTTCCTTGTTGGGGTGCTCATTTTCTGGACATCTGTCACAGTGGTCTGCATCTGGGAAGATGGGGAACAACTTCAGTGCCACCAAAATTGCCTCTTATCCTGCCTCATCAAGAGTCTTTCTGCCAGGACTCAGGAGGGACTATCTGAAGCTAATTGTTTGCAGCATGGATTGGGCTCAGCTGTCTTTCAGAACATGAAACACGTGCAGAAAGTGCCTGGTTCCGTCCCTGGCATGACCACCTCTAAGGGATCTTGGAGCAGCAAGGACCGTTAGCAAGGAAGTGCCTGGAATGGACCTGCCCCCAGAGCAGACGGAAGTGGGCGAGCTGGATTCCTGGCTCAATAGGACCCTTCCTGTGTTCGTGGCAGGAATACTGAAGAGGCTTGTTAGGATGAGCTACCCTGGGAAGCTTCTTGATTTGAATCCCACCCTTTCTCCAAGGTGCACAGAAGACTGAGCCCCTGTTATCCTCCCACTGGATTCATGGCTGGGCCTCATCCTTATAGCACAGCAGAGATTAAAAAGACATATAGGCCAAGAAGTGGTACGTTTTCAAAAAGCCCTCCTACAATCTGTGAGAAATGTCTGAGTGAAACTTTGTCCTCTTTCCCTCCGGCTGCCCTTTCTTCCAGAGGCACCCACCTTCTTGAGTGGAAATGGTCCCCTCTGCACACCGAACACACACATAGCAGCAATGGGGCTTTCCTTCTTGCGTCACTTTGGCGTAGCCAGGGAGGCAGCTTTCGGTACACCTGGAGCGAGGCATGGTCTGGATCAAAAAGCAAAGGAGAAGAAGAGAAGAGATTGGATTTATACCCCACCCTTCACTCCCCAAGGGAGTCTCAGAGCGGCTTACAAACTCCTTTCCCTTCCCCTCCCCACAACAGACACCCTGTGAGGCAGGTGGGGCTGAGAGAGCTTTTTCCCAAGCTGTCCTTGAGGGAACAGCTGGTACAGAGCTATGGCTTACCCAAGGTCATCCAGCCAGGTGCAAGTGGAGGAGTGGGGAATCAAACCCGGTTCTCCCAGATTAGAGTCCGCGCACTTAACCACTACACCAAACTGGCTCACCAAACAAACAGTGTGAAGGGATTCTGTTGCCAGTGTGTATTAGAAAGGGACCTGATGGGGTCCCCACCTAGTGCTCCCCACCTAGTGAGTAACCTCCAGACCTCTAGGGTTGACAACCTCCAGGGGGGTCCTGGAGATCTCCCAGAATTACACCCAATCTCCAGACTACAACGATAACTTTTCCTGGTTTGGACTCGGTGGCATTATATCCTACTGAGCCCCTTCCTCTCCCTAGGGACCGTAGAGAGCACCCAACCCATCATTAAAATGGAAGAGTCGTCAAAAGGCATACAGAGAAACAGTGGGCGCCCCCCTCACCTTGGGCCACACAATGGCATCCGTGTCGATGGTGAACTTGATGCCTGAGGACGCCTGTCTCTCTACGCCCCCACATTTCACTGCACCGAAGGACGTATTGGAAAACAGCACCCAGTTCATAAGATCGAGGTCAGCTGCCGGGTCCCCCTTCTCGCCCAAGTAAACTCCATCCACGGAAGTATTGTGAAACTGGAAGCTCCTCATGAAAGGGTGAAGCTGGGATATGAGAGAAGATGTCGGCATTCAGATATTGGCCAGGGTGAAGGACGAGGTAGATGGAACCAGTAAGAGGGCCCTCCTCTCTCACCACCAGAAGAAACCCCCCTCCCTCTGAAGAGAGGGCTTTCCTTCCCCCCCCCCCCCACTGTATGGAGCAGGCCACAGCAGAGAGCCGAGCAATTCCAGCCAGTGGTGGGTAGGTGCCTCCTTTCTTCCTCAGGGCATTTGGGAAAACTGCAGGATATTCTGTGTGGGCCTGTACCTTGAGTTCCAAAGCTGAGTTTACATCTAGAAAGTGCAAATGCTCATGAGCACTTCTGGAATCCTTTTAGAATCTGGATGCACAACAATAATGACTCAGCTACAGCCCTTCCAGCACACAGAGCCAGACTGGGGCCCCCGTGCAAAAGCGGTCAGTCCTCTCAGCCTAGCAAACCCCACAGCGAGAACTTTCCTACAAGGAAATGGATTAGCATTGTCCACTGAGACAGTGGCTAATGATGTGGACTGCCTGGCAAGGTCTTGAGGCCGCAAGAGGAAGGCTGCGAGCTGGCTCTGGCTGGGAGGGTGGGGTAAGAATCCAGTCAATCAGTCAATCAATCAATCAATAAAATGTATGGGAAACTATAGGTGTTTATATACAAATGCTAGAAGTGTCCGAGGTAAAATCGGGGAGTTGGAATACTTGGTACTGGGTGTGGGTGGGGATAGACATTGTGGGTATTTCAGAAACTTGGTGGGATGAGGAAAATCAGTGGGATACAGTGATTCCTGGTTATAAATTATATCTGAAGGATGGGCGGGGAAGGGTTGGAGGTGGGGTGGCTCTGTATGTCAGAGGGGGTATACAGTCCAGTAAGATTGAGAGGGTAATAGAATTGGATTTACTTCTGGAAATGCTATGGGTTGAAATAGTGGGCCCAAAAGGAAGCTTAACACTGGGAGTTTGTTATCGCCCACTAGATCAAAAGATAGAGGAGGATTATAAAATGATGAATGAATTAAAGATAGCAGCTAGACGAAATAACTGTGTTGTAATAGGTGACTTTAACTACCCACACATTGATTGGGTCAATCAAAAAGAGACTGAGTTTCTAGACACTCTCAATGACTGTGCTATGGAGCAAATGGTCACAAAACCTACCAGGGGAGAGGCGATCCTGGATTTGGTCCTAATTAACGCCCAAGACCTGGTGAGAGATGTAAAAGTGATTGTACCGCTTGGGAACAGTGACCATAATGTTATTGAGTTCAACATTTGTACACACCCCTTTTACTTTAAAAGGGGTAACTTCTCTCATATGAGGGGACATGTGAGAGGAGGCAACTGAAAGGAAAAGTAAGAGAGTCAAAACCATTGGAGAAGCTTGAAGACTATTTAAAACTACAATAAGAACATAAGAGAAGCCAATGTTGGATCAAGCCAGTGGTCCATCCAGTCCAACACTCTGTCACACACTGGCCAAAAACACCAGGTGCCCTCAGGAGGTCCAGCAGTGGGGGCAGGACACTAAAAGCCTTCCCACTGTAGCCCCCCCCATCAAGCATCAGAGCATCACTTGCCCCAGACTGAGAGTTCCTATCTATACTTTGTGGCTAATAGCCACTGATGGACCTCTGCTCCATATGTTTATCCAGTTCCCTCTTGAAGCTGTCTATGCTTGTAGCCACCACCACCTCCTGTGACAGTGAATTCCATCTGTTAATCACTCTTTGGGTGAAGAAGTACTTCCTTTTATCTGTTCTAACCCGACTGCAGAGCAATTTCATCGAGTGCCCACAAGGTCTTGTATTGTGAGAATGGGAGAAAAGGACTTCTTTCTCTACCTGCTCTATCCCATGCATAATCTTATAAACCTCGATCATGTCACCCCTCAGCCGTCGTTTCTCCGAGCTAAAGAGCCCTAACCGCTTCAGCCTTTCTTCATAGGGAAAGTGTTCCAACCCTTTTATCATTCTAGTTGCCCTTTTCTGCACTTTTTCCAATGCTATAATATCCTTTTTGAGGTGTGGCAACCAGAACACAGTACTCCAAATGAGGTCGCACCATTGATTTATACAGGGGCATTATGATACTGGCTGATTTGTTTTCAGTTCCCTTCCTAATAACCCCCAGCATAGCATTGGCCTTTTTCATGGCAGTCGCACACTCTCTCGACATTTTCATTGAGTTATCTACTAAACTCCAAGATCTCTCTCTTGGTCAGTCTCCGCCAGGCCCAGATGGCATACATCCAAGAGTTCTGAAAGAACTCAAATGTGAACTTGAGAATCTCCTGACAAAAATATGTAACCTTTCGTTAAAATCTGCCTCCATTCCTGCGGACTGGAAGATAGCGAATGTCACTCCCATCTTTGAAATGAGTTCCAGAGGAGATCCAGGAAATTACAGGCCAGTCAGTCTGACATCAATACCGGGTAAGTTGGTGGAAACTGTTATTAAGGAAAGAATTAGTAGGCACATGTAGGAACAAAACCTATTGAGACAGACTCATCATGGGTTCTGTAAGGGAAGATCTTGTCTCACTAACTTGTTAATGTTCTTTGAGGGAGTGAACAAACATGTGGGGACTGCTGGCGATGGATGGGGTGCACCTTGCAAAGAATGGGAGGAATGTCTTTGCTGGAAGACTTGCGAACCTGATCAGGAGGGCTTTAAACTGAAGCCACCAGGGGTGGGAAGAAAAAGCCGGATGTTGCGTGGCATCCCCAACACTAAGTTCAAGGAAGGGAGGGACCAGAGTATAAATGAACAGGAGAGAGGCGAGGTCAGTAATTTTCAGGTAAATTCAAAGGGACCTATGGTAGGATAGGATGTCTGTAATCTGAGATGTCTTTATACTAATGCACAGAGTATGGGAAATAAACAGGATGAACTTGAACTTCAAATATTGGAAAGTAAGTATGATCCTATAGGTATCACTGAGACTTGGTGGGATGAGTCTCATATATGATTATTAGTATTGACTAATTGCCAATTGATTAATAATTACTGCTGCACAGATTGGTACCTTAAGTTTTCTGGCGGCCTTTATTTATCTCCTGGCTGGCTGGTTTGGAAATTAGAGGCAATTAAGGGTCGATAGTGGGATTGTAAATTGGGGTGGGGAAGTGAGGACCAAACAGCACTGGAAATTGCAGCTTTTACCAGGACTCTCAGTGCGAGAGCACCTCATCAGTTGTATCGGTGTATTTGTGGCTAACGCGAAGATCGCAAGGTGTGACGATGTTTGGGCAGAGGATTCCGGTGCTCCTGGGGAGGGGAAAGTGCAGTGGTGGGCACAGGCAGGGAGTTGAGGGAAGGGAGCGGAGAAACAGAGAAGCTCAGCGTCCTTCCAACCTGCGTCCCATCCCAAAGGATGTTGGCAGAGGGGCTAGGATGGATACCCCCCCTCCGACTTTGGTGTTGTGCAATGCCAGGTCTATAAATAAAAAGACCGCAGTCCTGCGGGACTTTCTGCTGGAGCAGAATGTGGACCTGGCGTGCGTGACTGAGACCTGGGTGGGGGAAGGGGAGACAGTAGCTCTCTCCCAGCTCACCCCACCCGGGTTCCTGGTCCTTCACCTATCTCGGACTGGGGGGGGTGGAGTGGCTTTTTTCATTCGGGAGGCTTACTCCTTCAGGGCGCTCCCGCCGCCGGAGATTGCAGGCATTGAGTGTGCTGGCCTGGTGTGGGAAGCGAGGGAGAGTTTGGCAATCTGGCTGGTGTACCAACCGCCGAACACACCAGCCACTAGCTTGCCATCCCTGATGGAGGCCGTATCAGTGCCTGTGAACTGCCATAAGACTGGGGGGGGGGGGGTTGTTGACTGCAATGTATTACATTTGGCTGAGTCTGTTTGGGTACTTTGCATTGTGCATTGGTTCATTTGCAATTCCATACCTCTAGGAGATAGCATCAGAGATGGAACCCTCCCCTCAGGAATGCACCCCTCGCTCCACCTCGCCTCGCCTGCTTTGCTTTGCTTTCCTTTGCGCATGCTCCTTACTCATTTGCTTTTATCTCTAGCCTCCTCCAACAACGACCTTGAAGTGCCTCCTGTTGTGTGTTACCAAATCCACAGGTGTTATGTATTCTCTTTTCTTGAAGTTTCTCTGGGAACTACTCTCATAAATGTTCATCAGTATTCCTCCCTGAGAACTTATTTTGCTGCACTTTCACTGGGAACTTTGGGCCAGTATATTTGGGCGCCAAGAATTGTCTGTATTGATAAGCCATATTTCATATCCAGTATAATTATGATTGTAAGTCAAAGCTTAAGCATTACTAACAGAAGAAGAGTCTGACCAACACGATCTTTTCTACATATAAAGGACTATCTTTTTAAGGAGACCCGTTGTGGACTATATCTATTGGGACAGTCTCACAATCAGGCTGGGTGTTGGAGCACCCTAGGCAAATAGTCTTGGGTGGTTTCAACATCCATGCCAATGATGTGACCTCCACTCAGGCAACGGACCTGGGGTTGTCCATGGTGGTGCTAGGACTCTCCCAACCTGTAATGGCACCCATTCACTGGGCCAGGCACACACTTGATTTGATCTTCGCGGCTGGGGTAACAGTAGACCAGATTACTGCTTCAGCAGTACCAGGGTTGGACCACCATGCCCTGAGGACCCATCTGAACGTTCCGCTCCAGCCCTCTTTAGGCAGCGAGCACATTTTAGTTCGCCTGTGAAGCCAAATGGACCCAGTGCAGCCTCAGATGGCTCTGTGGGATCTGATGCCCCCTGGCGGCTCACTAGATGAGCTTGCTGAGGACTGACATGACTGACTCTCTGCAGCCATCAACAAGATCGCTACCCAGTGTCCTCTGTGCCCTCACTCTAGGCTTGCTCCCTGGTTTACGCAGGAGTTGCGGCTTATGAAGCGAGAGCTCACACAGTTAGAGAGACAGTGGTGCCATGCTCAAGACGAAGCAACAAGAACATCTTACAGTACGTTTATGAGATCCTATGAGATGACAGTCAAAGCTGCTATGGAGGAGTTCTATGCGGCTAAGATTGTGTCTGCTAGCTCACGGCCAGCTCAGTTATTTAGAACGAATCAGGCTATAAGAGTTCTGCCACAGGGCAGACCAAACACTAGGGAATTGGATATTGGCTGTGAGGCATTTGGAGCTATTTTGCAGATAAAGTCTTGGCACTCCGCTGCAACCTCCTCACCACAGTTGAGACAATGAGCAAATTTGAGGCCCCTTGCACATCTTCAATTCCGGTTTTGGATTCTTTTGACCCACTCAGCCTGGAGAAAGTCGATAGATTGCTCAGGACTGTCTGTCCAACCACATGCAACCTTGATCCGTGCCCTTCCTGGCTGATTAAAGCCGGCCACGAGGGGTTTCGAGGTGCCCTAAGGGAGATTATGAACAAGTCCCTCAAGGAGGGACGGTTCCCGGGGCACTCAAAGAAGCCATGGTCTGCCCTCTCCTAAAAAAAGCCATCTTTGGATCCGGTTGAATTGGCCAACTATCGGCCGGTTTCCAATTTGCCCTATTTGGGCAAATTAATCGAGAGGGTGGTGGCGATACAGTTGCAGAGCTTTCTGGATGACGCTTCCGTATTAGATCCATTCCAGTCCGGCTTTCACCTAGGACATGGGACGGAGACAGCACTGGTTGCCCTTACTGATGACCTCCAGAGGCATCTGGATCGGGGCAGTTCGGTGGTGCTTTTGCTGTTAGAGCTGTCAGCTGCATTTGACACGGTCGACCACCAGCTACTGACCCGCCGCCTTGCCAATGTGGGGATACAGGGGCTTGCCTTGCAATGGCTTGTCTCCTTTCTCCAAGGTCGGGGACAAAGGGTGGCGCTAGGGAAACAGCAATCCTGGAGGCACCTGCTTGAGTGCGGAGTGCCAAGAGGCAGTGCTTTCCCCGATGCTTGTTAACATCTATATGCGCCCCCTTGCCCAGATTGCCCGGAGGTTTGGGCCGGGGTGTCACCAGTATGCTGATGACACCCAGCTCTATTTGATGTTGGAGGGGCAGTCGGGCTCCAGACCGGAAGATCTGGACCAGGCATTGCACGCTGTGGTTTGTTGCCTCAGGCTGAGTCAACTCAAGCTAAATCCAGCAAAGACGGAGGTCCTGTGCCTGAATCGGGGCAGTTTGGGGTTGGGGCTCCCACTCCCGGCCTTCGATGGGGCACCGTTGGTGCCTGCATGGGTGGTTAGTAGTCTGGGAGTGCTCCTGGAATCCTCCTTGGCAATGGAGGCCCAGGTAGCGGCCACTGCTAAGTCAGCCTTTTACCATCTTCGGCTGGTTCGGCAGTTGGCCCCCTTCCACAATTGCGACGACGTAGCTACAGTGATCCATGCGATGGTCACCGCAAGGCTAGACTATTGTAACACTCTCTACACGGGGCTGCCCTTGTTGCAAATCTGGAGGCTGCAGCTGGTGCAGAATGCCGCAGCTAGGCTACTGATGGGTCTCCCTAGACGGGAGCACAACTGGCCAGCGCTGAAGGCACAGCACTGCCTACCAATAGCACACCGAATTCGCTTCAAGGTGCTATTTAAAGCCCTATATGGCCAGGGTCCGGCATACCTGAGGGACCACCTTTCCCCATAAGTACCCCAGAGAGCACTATGGTCAGTTTCGCAATACCGACTGACCATCCCAGTCCCAAAAGAGGCCAGGCTTTCTGTCACCAGGGCCAGGGCCTTTTCAGTGGTGTCTCCAGCCTGGTGGAATAAATAAATATGGAGCACGGAGACTGAAAAATATACCTGGTTCAAACAGAAAAGAATAAACATGAGGGCGTGAACAAACATGTGGGGACTGCTGGTGATGGATGGGGTGCACCTTACAAAGACTTGCGAACCTGATCAGGAGGGCTTTAAACTGAAGCCACTGGGGGGGGGGGGGAAGAAGGATGTTGAGTGGCATCCCCAACACTAAGTTCAAGAAAGGGAGGGACCAGAGAATAAATGAACGGGAGAGAGGCAAGGTCAGTAATTTTCAGGTAAATTCAAAGGGACCTATGGTAGGATAGGATGTCTGTAATCTGAGATGTCTTTATACTAATGCACAGAGTATGGGAAATAAACAGGATGAACTTCAAATATTGGAAAGTAAGTATGATCCTATAGGTATCACTGAGTCTTGGTGGGATGAGTCTCATATATGGAGCATGGCGATTGAAGGATATACCCTGTTCAAACGGAACAGAATAAACAGAAAAGGAGGCGGGGTGGCACTATATGTCAAGAATGACTACACTGGCACTGGAATTCAGGATTTTGAGAGTTACCCTGCTGAAAGTGTGTGGGAAAGGATACAGCAAGGGGGAAAAGAGGGGGATATTGTTATGGGGGTATACTACAGACCTCCAAACCAACTGGAGGAACTGGAGCTTGCTAAACTTTCATGGAGACAGGATGTAGTGGTTATGGGAGATTTCAACTATCCAGATATTTCCTGGAAATCTAACTCTGCTAGACATGGGGCATCTCACAGATTCTTGAATACTCTTGCAGACAATTCCATATCTCAGAAGGTGGGGGTGGGAACCAGAGGATCTGCTATCCCGGATTTAATCCTGACCAACAGGGAAGAACTGATTGATGAAGTGAACGTTGTGGGCTCCTTGGGAAATAGTGATCCTGTCATACTGTGATTGATTTGAATGACTATTTTGCCAACTGCTTCAGGCGTCTCCCAGCTGTGAATCCAACCTGGAATTAATGCCCATTCATGGGCTCATCAATGGCCAAAGGAAAGGGGCGTACCTGCCACGGCTGCACCCTCGGAAGCATAGACCTGCCTCCCGCTCGCAGGGCCGACGCCACGGATCTGGAGGAGTAGGCAGACTTCAGGGCATGGGCCACGGCCCGGACACTGTTGTAAATGTTGTAGCTGTCTAGGGAAAGGCCCCCTTGAATGGTGTCCTGGGGCAGAGACTCCAGCCTCTCCTTCTCTCTGCATCTAGTCTGGCCTTTCACGGACATCACAGGCTTTGAATAAGAACAATCAAATGCTTTTGCCACTAATTGTACTGCATCAATGAAAAATACATCAAAATCATCTATTTTTGTCCTTTTGTTAGAATGGAATAAAAAGGAAAAGAAGCCATGGACCAACCGTGGGGACAAAACTCTGGCCGACAAGGTCGAAGAGAGGTCCCACAAAGCTGTTGTGAGCCAGACTTTCCCCACAATGGGTTTTGCTGCAAAGAGTTCAGTATACATTTGGACAAGCCCTATTGTACCATAAAAGAAGCGAATCTCCCCATAATAAACATACACGTTGACTTCTCTGTGCAAACAAAGCTCTTTGTAGGGGAACTTCACTCTTTCTATCTTCAGGACTGGGATGTTCAGTGAGAAGCCGACACAAATGTGATTCCTGAGGAGCAGGGATGGAAATGTCTGAAGGAAGTGTTCTCCAGCATCAGTCTCTGTAGCAAGGAGGCCGACCCATGTCCACTTGAAGTGCAGAAGCAACTGGACAATGCCCTGGGATTGGCCATCTGCTTTTGGCACCGTCCAGTAGGAAAAGGGGAATTCAGTCTGCTCATTCAGAAGGTGAGAGGCAAAACCGTAGCTGACCTGGGAGGAAAAGCAGAGATGGGTGCTTCCTTTGGTTGTCAGATCAAAACTTCCATGTGTGCGTGTAGTTTTGGGGGCGCAGTGTTCCTCTGTGAACTTAGCACACCTGCCCCACTTGTGCAGCCCGAGACAATGAGCCCCAGGCCACCAGGGTTAGGGAAGGAGGGCAGGGATTTGTGTCTCCATGGCAGAATCCCTGCAGAAGCTCCCAGGTTCAGCCCCCAGCAGACGCTGGAGAAGACCTTTCTGTGCCTGAGACCCCGGAGAGTGCCTGCCAGTCAGAGGGGGCAGTGCCAAGCTCGGGGGACCAGGGTTTAACGGTACATGGTTTCGCCACACAACTGCAAAATCATCCAAACCCTTTCAAACAGTCAGGGAATGAATCACATTGGCCAAATTAATAGTTTCTCTGAGGTGGAGCTCTGAATATGGATGGATTGAGGTCTGGTTTCCTGTAATCCCTGTATCAAATCATCTCTCTGCTGTGGGGGGACACACAGCACGGCTGGCTCCGGTTCAAGGGTGCAAGTCCCTTGAGATTTGTAGACGGAAGATCTAGAGAGGCATGCAGAACTGCAGGCTCACAGGCAACTGTCCCACCAACAAGATGCCCGGGGGGGGGGGGGGAGTGCATTCACAGAGGTCCAAGGTCCACAATACCCAACCTGCAAAGTGCCAACATTGAATGGAGCACCTTCACTTACCATTTGCATGCTCTTTGGAACTCAAATCTGCAAGCAACTTAACAGTCATCTTAAACCCAACAGTTTTTTTAAACTCTATAATTTCTCTTCCTCTTGTTTAAGTGTAGAGCAGCTATTTATGGCTCTGAGGAGGGAAAGGAGCTACACCTGGAGGTGAAGTTGCACTACAGAGAAATCCCCCTCCACCACCCTGGACTCTGCCTGGCCAGCGCTCTCCCACAGGTACACCACAAAGGGAACAAACCATCCTCCCTCTGTGGCAGAACCACAAGGTTAGTGGAAAGTGGGATCCTGGTATGCCCCACTGGTGAGACCTCAAAGGCAAGTAACATACCGCGCGCTCCCTTTTTAAAAAGATTCCCAGTATTTGGGCTCTGACTCAAATGACAGGGATGAAATCAACTATTTGTACAGAACCGTGAGCAGCTCAAGTTCAGCAGCATCCAGATTTACTGCTTGTCCTCTCGTCCGAATCTGCTGGCTAGACTGTTGTGGTCACCCTCCCCTCCCCTGCTGGGAATGCTGCTTTGTGTGGGGAGGATGTGGCAGGAAGACCAAGGGGTCCTGACATGTAGCTGCCCATTGCGACTAGTGTGTTTCCAGGGAGTTGCAGGCCCTTGAGGAGAGGGACTGCATTCCTGGCCTGCCCCACACTCAGTGGGGTGTTTTTGGCCTCATGTCAAAAACCTGTGGCTGACCCACAGAGAGGGCAGAACAAAAGGAGTGTGTGTGTGTGTGTGTGTGTGTGTGTACCAACAGCCGGAGGAAAATCTTCCGAACCATTTCCCAGTTTCTTCAAAACCAACATTTCCCTTTGCCCGTCCTTTCTGATACCCAGGGGCCACTTCTCCCTCTGGGCAGGGGCAGCTGCATCAAACAAAGGTACCTGGGTGGGGGTCCCTCCTTTCCTCCCCTCCTCCCTTCATACCTGTGGGATTTTGTAGAGTTTCAGCACGTTGGCAATCTGGCCGGAGATTTCAGGCTCAGCTCCTTCGAGAACTGCTAGCAAGTTGGTCTGCTGCCTCCCGCAATGGTAGTTGGGAACGTTTGATGGCCCCGTTGATGCCAGATCGACCAGGGCCTCCGAGGCCATTCTGGCATCGTAATAGTCCTCATGGGTGCTGTAGCCCAGCGTGCGGTTGGGCCAGACCTGGGAATGCCCATTGATCTCCTGAATGGCAGACAGGAAAGACAGGACACGCCAGTATGCTGGCACATCTTTCCTGCAAAAACAGTGGGTGTGTATTACACAGCCATCTTCTATTCAACAGTGAAACCATGCTGAATTCCTGCCTCTTTCACTCTCTAGACCTTTCCAGGCCATACCCACCTCTACCTTTTATCCGTAGAACTCTCCTTATTCGTCCTCACATCCAGAGCCAGTGGGACAAAAGCAAAGACCCCCTTACTGGGGTGGGCGAGGGCAGAGCCATGTCACAAAGCATGCAGAAGCACTTGAGAATTAAGCCAGCCAATATGCCCACTCCTGCAGTGAAGGGGATAGTCTACAAATCAGGGGTGGTTTCTTTTGGTATTGGCCACATGCTGCTATTGGGAGGAAATGGGCAGTATGGTGTGGGATACTGTTCAAAAGCTTGCGGTGGATCTGTGTTCTTCACAGCCTCAAAGTGAAAGAAGGAATAAAATACAAACCCCAAAGTGTTAAAAATGGTTGCTGCCGTTATAACTGTGGACAACTCTGTCCTCCGCAGCACTGGCAGAGATGACAAGCTGGACCCCCGAAGGACCCTCTGCCTGGCTCTCACTTGTCCAGGGGCAATCTTTCCCAAAGGGCAACCATGTCAGCCAGTCGCAGCCAAAACCTACAGGGGTCTTGTGGCAACTCCACAGCTGAGCAGTTTGTATTCTCTTGCACTTTGGTGGACTAGGGTCCATTCGTTAAGCTTTAAAGGTGTCTTTTTATTTGGCTGTAAAGGAGAAGTCTTCAGCATCTGGGGCTCCACTATGGGCCAGAAGCAGATTCCCTGGGGGAGGAACAGAACATCTGTGCTCCGAGGAGCCCCATCCTCATATATGTTTCTGCTTTGCTGTAGTCAAGGTTTCCTTGGATCATTTCAAAATCATTCCCACAAACTCTCATTTCTCCCAGCTGCAAAGCAGGGTCTCACCTTCCTTTCTCAAGAAAGAGCCGCCGGGTCTCTTCCAAGGTGCGCAATCCCCTGTCCTGTTGCAAAGAAAATGCCGGGGGATCTAGTTTCGATACTTTGGCGGAGGTTATTTTAGAATCAACCGCTTTAAAAGGAGAGTAGACAGACTCATGGAGGATAACTGTCAATGGCTACTAGCCATAGTGCCTGAGGGGGAACCTCCACTTTCAGAGAGGCACCAAGCCTCTGAAGCCCAGGGCCAGGAGGCAGCATCAGGGGAAGGCCTCGGCCTCTTCTATGCCCTGTTGTTGGCCCTCCAGAGGAACTGGCTGGCCACTGTGTGAGACAGGATGCTGGACTAGAGGGACCCTCACTGGTCTGACCCAGCAGGGCTCTCCTGAGGTTCTTCTCGGGGGAAGGCCTCGGCCTCTTTTATGCCCTGTTGTTGGCCCTCGAGGGGAACTGGCTGGCCACTGTGGGAGATCCAACAACAAGGCACAGACCTTACCCAATGTTGCCTTCTGACTCTGGGATTCAGAGGTTTAGTACCTCTGAATGTGGAGGTTCCCTTTAGTTACCATGGCTAGTAGCCACTGATAGACCTCTCCTTCATGACTCTGCCTAATCAGGGGAAGGCCTTGGCCTCTGTGCCCTGTTGTTGGTTCTCGAGGGGAACTGGTTGGCTACCATGTGAGACGGGATGCTGGACTGGATGGACCCTCACTGGTCTGATCCAGCAGGGCTCTTTCGATGTTCTTATGTGGGCTGGGGAAGCTAAAGCTGATCATCTCCTCCAGCGTTCCATAGTTTAACTGCCCTACAATCGTGCACCACAAAGGACTGCCTGAGGAGGATGTGCATTCTCCCTTCCCACATTAAAATGGTCACAATGTAGAATTTGCTGCCAGAGGAGGTAGTGAGGGCCACTGGCACAGACGTCTTTGAAAGGGGATTAGGCAGAGTCAGGGAGGAGAGGTCCATCAATGGCTATTAGCCACTGTAACTAAAGGGAAACCTCCACATTCAGAGGCACTAAACCTCTGAATCCCAGAGCCAGAAGCCAACATCAGGGGAAGGTCTGTGCCTCGTTGCTGGATCTCCAGAGGAACTGGTTGGTCACTGCCTCAGACAGTATGTTGGACTAGATGGACCCTCACTGGTCTGACCAGACAGGGCTCTTCTCATGTTCTTATGCTGGTGTAGTGGTTAAGTGCGCAGACTCTAATCTGGGAGATCCGGGTTTGATTCCCCACTCCTCCACTTGCACCTGGCTGGATGGCCTTGGGCAAGCCATAGCTCTGTACCAGCTGTTCCCTCAAGGACAGCTTGGGAAAGAGTTCTCTCAGCCCCACCTACCTCACAGGGTGTCTGTTGTGGGGAGGGGAAGGGAAAGGAGTTTGTAAGCCGCTCTGAGACTCCAAGTGAGTGAAGGGCGGGATATAAATCCAATATCTTCTTCTTCTTCTTCTTATATTCACATTGTTCCAGGGGGTTTCTCTGCCCAGGCTGTGCCAAACTCATTTGGACTGCATCAGCCTGTCCTGAGAAGCTTCCCAAAGCAAAGGAACCAGTTCCCATCTGAATCGGCTGTTGTGATGGGGCCGGGGGGGCAGGGGCAGTCCTCTGTGTGGCAGGTTGTGTGTAGCCAGGAAGGAGCTCCTTAGCCCCAGCATGTGTTTGCTGGCATGGCTTCAAAGCAAATGGAGGGGGGGTGTTGTTCTTTGGGCTTAAACTACGACTGACAAGTTGTTATATGTAGGGGGTCAAACTTCACCATACCACCCGGTGTGAAGTCTTATCTTGCTGTTCTTACATCCCCAGAACATCCCCCCCCCAATGCAAAACAAGGACAAAACTATGGGAGAGTGTTTGACCGGGAACCAGGACTAGAAGACGGGAACTGTCCTTAGTAGACAAGGAGAAGCAGGGCCCCTGACACCAGCGATCGGTGGGGTGAGACTTACCTATGAATTCTGGTGTAGGGAGGCTCCGAAAAGATGGCTGGTAGAAACTGGGTAGAAATGGCCGAGATGATTCCGCCAATGAGATGGTCTCCTGGCCTGTAAAAATTCCGGGGCTTGTTTTCATCCCTAATCAGATTCAAGGCGCATTTGGGCCTGAGTACCCCAGAGGCAGAGACAGGCGGCAGCAGCAAGACCAGCAGCAAGACCAGCAGCCCTGCCATCCTAGACCCCCCCTCCCTGGTGACTCCCCCCCAGCTACATAGGAGAAGCGGCCCAAGTTGTTTTGCAGAACCAAGGACGCCAGACTGCAGCTACAGAAAGGTTGCAGGGTTGAAGGAGGGAGACGATTGGGTAGGCTTCGGAGTGCTGGCGCCCCTAGCCCGAGTTCTCTGTGGTGCCAGAGGGATTATTTATGCCATTTTGGACTGGTTTCATCAAAGCCTGTTGCTCTTGGTTCTCATGTTTATGTTATTGGCTTTGAAGGTGATCTTGGAGGAATCCCCGGGGCTCTGGCCATAAGGAGAATAAATCACCATGATTTTGATCATTACCAAGGGAAGAACCACTGTGGCAACATTTTGGACTCTTGTTGTGATTCCTTCGGCAGGTGGACGGATGGAGAAAACATGTTTGCCTGAAGTTTTCAGTGTGTCCCTGGACTCTGAGGGGGGGGAGGTGCTGTTCAGAAAAGTTGGACTGAACTTTAGTGGAGAAGCACCTTCCTGAGAAGGCAAGAAGCCAGACACACAGTGTGGACCAATTGCATAGTTTGTGTTCATGTATTTTTGGGATGTCTCTGCCGCCTCTCCAGGAAACAGCTTGACGAGGCTCACAAAGTAAAACAGGAATCAAAAAATCATAAAAGCCGAAGCATAAAAACCATCAATATTAAGTCAAGGGCTCGCAAACATCATAAAACATCCAGCAGCCTGAAGTGATACTCAAACAACTGTCCTCAGACTGGAAGGACATCATAACAAAAGCTTAAAAAGATGGAAGCCCTCGGTGGAGACCCTGGGCAAAAGGAAGTGGCCTCCTTCGCCCTTGTTAGGCAGGTGCCCGGTGAGCCTCAAGGGATCTGTGCTGGCTGCTTTGACCGCATGGTGACTTGCCCACCTGGTGCAAAGGTTGTAGACATCACATACGGTGTGGATAGGCTGAATGCTAGTCTGGAAGAGGAGGAGTCATGGTGGTCATTGGCACCAATGACATTGGCCAACATAGTCATGCAGTCTTGGAGGGGAAATTCGGTTTATTATCCAGAAGAGAACAAGGGCAGGACTTCCAAGAGAGCATTCCAAGAGAGCATTCTTCCAAGAGAGCATAGGTTGTCTCAATGCATGGAGGAGAATGTTGTCCCAGCAGGAAGGGTCCAGACTTGTTAGGCACCGGGAAACTTCCTGGATGTACCAAGCCTGCACAAAAGAGACAATCCTCACTCGAGCCAAAAGGGAACCAGGCTGCTGGCACTTAAGAGCAACAAGCTGGCAGAGCAGTTTTTAAAGCGGCTTCTGGGGAGAAGCGGACAGGAGCTGGAGAGCCTCCGGTTCTGAGCCAGTCCTCCCAAAGGGATGGTCTGGTAAGTTCTTGGGAAGATATTGGCGGGAGAGGGCTAGAAGCTGAGGGTGAGAGAAGGGCAGTCGAGCAGGGGCATGTGAGGAAGCCTGAGGGCCAAGGGGGGAGAGGGAAACGAGCTACAGGTGCCTAAACGCCTGTGCTCGGAGTCTCTGGGCCAAGAGGGTGGGCATTTCAGAGACCTGGAGGGATGGGGGAAACCAGTGAGATATGGTTATCCCCAGTTATGAACTTTTGAGAGTGGAGACGGAAGGACATGTTCAAAGACACCACACAGAAAACACCAGAGGAAGAATCTTCCCCCGCGGGATCCGTATGAGTGGAGAGACTGAGTGCAAAGTGTTACTTGGGGCACTGAAGGAATCCAAGTGACTTTGGCCTCATGCCAATCCCAGTGACTGTCAGCCAATCAGAGCCCTTGGACCTCCACTGGGTGGGAGGGGCTGAGCCAGCTTCTGCCTTAAAAGGAGGGGGGGATGTGAGGTTCCCGTGGAATCCAGTCAGCTGAGGTCACCTGCCTGGGGAAAGGGGGATCAAGTCTCCCCTCCGGGTCATTTACGTTCACTGGTCTGAGCTACAAAATGGTGGCTCTCTTTGGAGGAAAAGACCGTAACCTGTGTGGGGGGAAGTTGAGAGCTAGTCTCATCTTCTCTATTGAAGCCATCCACACAAAACGTTTACCCTATTAAATACGTTATTTTGTGTCAAAGAAATCTGTTGTTGGATATCTCCTTCTGGGTCCGGTCTGTCCAGTCAAATATCTACGGAAAAGTGACTTCCGTTTACCTCATACAGAACTACAACCTCAGTCTCCGGGAGACCTTTGGGGAGTACATAGCTGTCACCGGTCCTGTAATCCAAGCTCACGTCCCCCTTTTTTACCGGATTGTGGGCAGTTGGGGATGAAGGAATCCTTAGGAGAGGCCGGAGTGGGGGACGGGACGTTCTTCAGGCCAGTGGGCAGTTTGCCTCAGAGTCCTCCCTCTCTCCCCCTCCCCATGGCCGCCATGCCTGGCAGCATCTCCCATTTTTAAAAGGATCAAGTCCCTGGGAGAGACCCAGCCGGGACCCTGGAGAGTGGCTGCCAGATGGAGGAGAGGAAAGTGACCTTGGGAGACCAAAGAGGGCCTGACGTAGGATGAGCAGCTTCACGCCTGTTCACATGTCCAGCCTCTGACGGGAGTCTTCCTCTGAAACGCCAGACATTGGAGACCTGAGAGCTGAAGTCCCACCTCAAGAGGCATCTAGATGACTGTACTGGGAAGACAGCCAATCTGAGGAAGAAGGCCCAATGAGCAGGGGAAAGCATTGCGTATTTATGCCTGCCATTTAGCTCCCGTTTTTCACCCAGCAGAGGTCTCTCTGCTCCTGGCACTGGCTGGAGCCAGATCCGCGCCATGGCAGCAAAGGCCTCCCTCCCGCCAGACCAGCCCCTGGGACTCAGGTCCCCTCTCTGCGCAGGTTCCAACAGGGATCCAGACGGGGGTCGTCGTCTTCCTTGGTGCCTCCTGACATCCAGGAGGAGCTGCATCTCTGCTTCCCCTCAACCTGGTCCCTGGAGGAGAGGAAATCGCCCCCCCTTGCTTTACTCACCTGAGAGAGCCCACAGAAAGACCCCCACGATCATTGTGCTGCTGGGGAGAAGGAGCCCGATGGTGTCTGTGACGGTATGATGACGCCGCAAAATTAGCAGAGTGACTCTGTTTCTTATATACAGAGTATTTACATTTATTTACACTGAACAACTGGAACTATATACAGTACTTTTAGTAGCAATTTCTGAATTCAACCGGACAGAGTGCTACGCTGACAGCTGTACTCCACGAGAGAGCCAAGAGCAATGAACTGTCTGCAATATATACTGGTACCAACCAATCAGGTTGCACCTCTAATAGCTGAGTCATGATGAGTGTGTGCAAAAATCCAATATCATTCTGGTCATATGACTTCCCCAGCTGTCAAACTAGATCAGCAGAATCTAACACATTGGTCCATGACTCACTGATATCTTGTCAGCAATTGAACTAAATGCTGTCAGTCTGGCCTTGATTTCAGCCCCAGAAAGAAAGGCCAAAGTTCTTTCCCCCTCGATCGCCCAGGGAAGGGAGCTGCGCAGGGTTCGATTCCTTCTGATCAGTGGCAATTTCAAATGAGGGACTGGGAGGGGGCGGTGCTTTTGTGGGCGCTGGTCAGTTGCACACTTTCCCACAGCAGCACAGGATGTGGCATGGAACAGTGTAGCTATTGGGTGTCTCAGCCGGGCAGTCGAGGACGGAACCAAAACTGGCACCTACCGAGTTTCAGAGAATCCTGACACATGTTGAGGGCAAACGGGGGTGGCTGTGGGGGTGGGCAAGAATGGAGGGGAAAGTACAAGAGGGTTGTGATTCCTGCATTTTCGCTTTCCTTGTGATGTCCAGCCTTGGCGCTGGTGCATCCCTCCCTCCAGAGAAAACACAAGGCACAGATTTCCTCATTTAGAAAATGTATATGCCACCTCCCCAGAGAACTGCTCAGTGCAGTGAAACATGATAAAATGGTGCAAACAATCAATAAAATGAACAAGCAAGCCATTAGAAACTTAACCAGGAGATGTTCTCTCTAGGGTGTCTGTCACCCCCCTTTCCCCAACCCATGTCTGCCCCTGGCCAGTCTTCCTGCCACAGAGCACAGCCAACAGGCCCGGCCATGAACCACTGATCCAGGGAAGATCTTGTTCATTTATTTATGGTATGTATGTATTTATTTATAGTATTTATAGCCTGGCCTTCCCGCAAGCGGGCTCCGGGCAGGTAACAACATAATTGCAGCACAATAAATGTCGCAACACTATACAAACACAATAGTATAATATTAAGATTGGTGGTCACAGCCCAAGGATAGAAACTGGCTGGTGGCGAGAGGTCCCTGGCCTGTTGGTGTGGATGGTTACAGCCAGCTATTATTGGATGGGAGACAGAAACCTCAGGGAGGCCACCTCTTTTGCGCCTCCCATGGTTGCTACCTGATGACAAAAGAGCCCCCCTCCTCCACTTTGACAGCAGTTGGACCCAGTTCAAACAACATGTTGATTTGGCCTTGAATCGATTGCACCCTGTAGTGAAATGTTGTCACCCACATGTATCTGTGTTAAAAAATTGCAACTTTGCAAGGCAAATGTTGAGTTTGCACACATGGAACGCTCAGAGGTTAAGCTAAGGGAAGAACATCAAAGATTAAATACACTTTAAATGTCTAAGTGTTAGATATATTAAGTAAACGTTTAGTTTGCAAATAAATGTCTATAATGAGTCGGTGGTCCACAACCCACAGCAAATACAAATACACTATGTGCTCCTGGCATACCATACATCAACACTGAGATACAAATAAACATAAATTAACATAACACTTTGCATAACACTTTGCATACCTTGTTATCACTTATGTGATAACAAGGTATGCACATAAATTCAACCAAATCAAGCAGAGGACGACCAGTGAAAAATCTTCTATAGCCGAACCAATGTCTTTCCTAGGTACATAGAGGTTTCACCGTCTCTTCTTCTGGATAAATGGCTGAATAATGGAACGGAAAATAATAATACAACATGCAATCTATGCAATACCTCCGATGTTCAAGAGAATAAATTAACAGAAAATGACACTATATCTGCTCACCCCGATTTCAAAGAGAATTACATAGACTACCAGGTCTTTCACGGGTTTCACAAACAGTAGCAGCACCATCCCATAGACAAGTACACTAGCTAATGGATTACAGGCGTATCATTCTTCAACTGACGGTAATGCAAAAATGAACAATTCACATAAAGGCAGAATAATCCAGGCTCTGATTCATTCCAGATGGAGCAGAGGTCTTCATGCTTCTGTGGCACTGAATGGGTATAACGTTGGAATGTCCACAGAGCTGCAAGCAATTGTCTCTTTTATTCCTCTGTTTTTGCCATTTCCATATTTCATGCTTTGAAGAAAAATTCTGAACTAAACAAAACTAAACAAAAGAATATGTTTGTCATGGAGCACCGTAAGCTCCTGAGAATATGCACAATAATGTTTAAAACAAAATAAAAGAAGAGAGGTTACATGATATAATAGATTCAGGTGGGCAGCCATGATGAAGTGTGATATCTGAAGAAGTGTGCATGCAGGCGAAAGCTTACACCCAGAGTTAAACTTTACATGATATAACAGCAGTTCAGGGCACCCATGCCCAAGGCCAATACATTGGCCCCATCACTTCTATGGTGCTAGAAATGGCCGTGCAAAAGGGAGGAACGATGCCCTCCGGCTCAGGTGCCGCCTTTCGCTTTGGTCATGAGATGCTCCTTCGTATTCAGGTCCGGCCTCAGCAGGAGAATGTAGCACTTGGGAAGGAAGGTGCAGCCCAGCAGGCCGGCCCCGGAGGCCAGGATGGAGAAGACCTGCACGGCGACTGTGTACTTCCCCTTGGTGCTCAGGTAGGCGGGCACGAAGGACACCCACACGCTGCAGAAGAGCAGCATGCTGAAGGTGATCAGCTTGGCTTCGTTGAAGGCCCCCGGCAGCTTCCTGGCCAGGAAGGCCACCGTGAAGCAGACCGCCGCCAGGAAGCCCATGTAGCTCAGGACCCCGTAGAACAGGGCGGCAGACCCCTCGTTGCACTGCAGGGTGACGTGTCCGGGCACGGAGCGCATGTCAGCGTCTGGGAAGGGGGGGGAGAGTCCCAGCCAGACAGCGCAGAGGCCAGCTTGAAGGGTGGAGCAGGAAAGGACGATGGCGTTTGCCAGACTCTTCCCCAGCCACCTCCTCATCCCACTCCCGGGCTTCGTGGCCATGAAGGCCACCACCACGGTGATGGTTTTGGCCAGGAGGGAGGAGACCGCAACCGAGAAGACGATGCTGAAGGCAGTTTGGCGGAGAAGGCAAGTGACCTTTCTGGGCTGGCCAATGAACAGGAAGGAAGAGCCAAAGGAGAGCAGGAGGGAGACCAGGAGAAGGTAGGAGAGGTCCCGGTTGTTGGCTTTGACCAGCGGAGTCTCCAGGTGTCTGATAAAGAGGCCCAGCACCAGAGCGGTGCTTAGGGACAGGGACAGGGCAAAGGAAGCCAGCACGGCCCCCAGCGGTTCTTCGTAGGAGAGGAAGGTGACCGTTTTGGGGACACACCAATCTTGTTCCTTGTTGGGGTGCTCATTTTCTGGACATCTGTCACAGTGGTCTGCATCTGGGAAGATGGGGAACAACTTCAGTGCCACCAAAATTGCCTCTTATCCTGCCTCATAAAGAGTCTTTCTGCCAGGACTCGGGAGGGACTGTCTGAAGCTGATTGTGTGCAGCATGGATTGGGCTCAGCTATCTTTCTGAACATGAAACACATGCAGAAAGTGACTGGTTCCATCTTTGGCATGACCGCCTCTAAGGGATCTTGGAGCAGCAAGGACCGTTAGCAAGGAAGTGCGTGGAATGGACCTGCCCCCAGAGCAGATGGAAGTGGGTGAGCTGGATTCCTGGCTCAATAGGACCCTTCCTGTGTTCGTGGCAGGAATACTGAAGAGGCTTGTTAGGATGAGCTACACTAGGAAGCTTCTTGATTTGAATCCCACCCTTTCTCCAAGGTGCACAGAAGACTGAGCCCCTGTTATCCTCCCACTGGATTCATGGCTGGGCCTCATCCTTATAGCACAGTAAAGATTAAAAAGACATATAGGCCAAGAAGTGATAAGCTTTCAAAAAGCCCTCCTACAATCTGTGAGAAATGTCCGAGTGAAACATTGTCCTCCTTCCCTCAGGCTGCCCTTTCTTCCAGAGGCACCCACCTTCTTGAGTGGAAATGGTCCCCTCTGCACACCGAACACACACATAGCAGCAATGGGGCTTTCCTTCTTGCGTCACTTTGGCGTAGCCAGGGAGGCAGCTTTCGGTACACCTGGAGCGAGGCACGGTCTGGATCAAAAAGCAAAGGAGCACTGAACAAACAGTGTGAAGGGATTCTGTTGCCAGTGTGTATTAGGAAGAGACCTGATGGGGTCCCCACCTAGTGCTCCCCACCTAGTGAGTAACCTCCAGACCTCTAGGGTTGACAACCTCCAGGGGGGTCCTGGAGATCTCCCAAAATTACACCCAATCTCCAGACTACAACGATCACTTTTCCTGGTTTGGACTCGGTGGCATTATATCCTACTGAGCCCCTTCCTCTCCCTAGGGACCGTAGAGAGCACCCAACCCATCATTAAAACAGAAGAGTCGTCAAAAGGCATACAGAGAAACAGTGGGCGCCCCCCTCACCTTGGGCCACACAATGGCATCCGTGTCGATGGTGAACTTGATGCCTGAGGACGCCTGTCTCTCTACGCCCCCACATTTCACTGCACCGAAGGACGTATTGGAAAACAGCACCCAGTTCATAAGATCGAGGTCAGCTGCCGGGCCCCCCTTCTCACCCAAGTAAACTCCATCCACGGAAGTATTGTGAAACTGGAAGCTCCTCATGAAAGGGTGAAGCTGGGATATGAGAGAAGATGTCGGCATTCAGATATTGGCCAGGGTGAAGGACGAGGTAGATGGAACCAGTAAGAGGGCCCTCCTCTCTCGCCACCAGAAGAAACCCCCCTCCCTCTGAAGAGAGGGCTTTCCTTCCCCCCCCCCCACTGTATGGAGCAGGCCACAGCAGAGAGCCGAGCAATTCCAGCCAGTGGTGGGTAGGTGCCTCCTTTCCTCCTCAGGGCATTTGGGAAAACTGCAGGATATTCTGTGTGGGCCTGTACCTTGAGTTCCAAAGCTGAGTTTACAGCTAGACAGTGCAAATGCTCACGAGCACTTCTGGAATCCTTTTAGAATCTGGATGCACAACAATAATGACTCAGCTACAGCCCTTCCAGCACAAAGAGCCAGACTGGGGCCCCCGTGCAAAAGCGGTCAGTCCTCTCAGCCTAGCAAACCCCACAGCGAGAACTTTCCTACAAGGAAATGGATTAGCATTGTCCACTGAGACAGTGGCTAATGATGTGGACTGCCTGGCAAGGTCTTGAGGCCGCAAGAGGAAGGCTGCGAGCTGGCTCTGGCTGGGAGGGTGGGGTAAAAATCCAGTCAATCAATCAATCAATCAATCAATCAAATGTATGGGAAACTATAGGTGTTTATATACAAATGCTAGAAGTGTCCGAGGTAAAATCGGGGAGTTGGAATGCTTGGTACTGGGTGTGGGTGGGGATAGACATTGTGGGTATTTCAGAAACTTGGTGGGATGAGGAAAATCAGTGGGATACAGTGATTCCTGGTTATAAATTATATCTGAAGGATGGGCGGGGAAGGGTTGGAAGTGGGGTGGCTCTGTATGTCAGAGGAGGTATACAGTCCAGTAAGATTGAGAGGGTAATAGAATTGGATTTACTTCTGGAAATGCTATGGGTTGAAATAGTGGGCCCAAAAGGAAGCTTAACACTGGGAGTTTGTTATCGCCCACTAGATCAAAAGATAGAGGAGGATTATAAAATGATGAATGAATTAAAGGTAGCAGCTAAACGAAATAACTGTGTTGTAATAGGTGACTTTAACTACCCACACATTGATTGGGTCAATCAAAAAGAGACTGAGTTTCTAGACACTCTCAATGACTGTGCTATGGAGCAAATGGTCACAAAACCTACCAGGGGAGAGGCGATCCTGGATTTGGTCCTAATTAACGCCCAAGACCTGGTGAGAGATGTAAA
The DNA here is from genome assembly GCA_029233225.1 of Lepidodactylus listeri. NCBI lineage: Eukaryota > Metazoa > Chordata > Lepidosauria > Squamata > Gekkonidae > Lepidodactylus > Lepidodactylus listeri. The sequence goes on along the minus strand of JARCFY010000013.1, from coordinate 2,222,543 downwards.
AGTGATTGCACCGCTTGGGAACAGTGACCATAATGTTATTGAGTCCAACATTTGTACACACCCCTTTTATTTTAAAAGGGGTAACTTCTCTCATATGAGGGGACATGTGAGAGGAGGCAACTGAAAGGAAAAGTAAGAGAGTCAAAACCATTGGAGAAGCTTGAAGACTATTTAAAACTACAATAAGAACATAAGAGAAGCCAATGTTGGATCAAGCCAGTGGCCCATCCAGTCCAACACTGTCACACAGTGGCCAAAAACACCAGGTGCCCTCAGGAGGTCCAGCAGTGGGGGCAGGACACTAAAAGCCTTCCCACTGTAGCCCCCCTCCCCCTTGGTCAAGCACCAAAAATACAGAGCATCACTTGCCCCGGGCTGAGAGTTCCTATCTATACTTTGTGGCTAATAGCCACTGATGGACCTCTGATCCATATGTTTATCCAGTTCCCTCTTGAAGCTGTCTATGCTTGTAGCCGCCACCACCTCCTGTGACAGTGAATTCCATCTGTTAATCACTCTTTGGGTGAAGAAGTACTTCCTTTTATCTGTTCTAACCCGACTGCTCAGCAATTTCATCGAGTGCCCACAAGTTCTTGTATTGTGAGAATGGGAGAAAAGGACTTCTTTCTCTACCTGCTCTATCCCATGCATAATCTTATAAACCTCCATCATGTCACCCCTCAGCCATCGTTTCTCCAAGCTAAAGAGCCCTAACTGCTTCAGCCTTTCTTCATAGGGAAAGTGTTCCAACCCTTTTATCATTCTAGTTGCCCTTTTCTGCACTTTTTCCAATGCTATAATATCCTTTTTGAGGTGTGGCAACCAGAACACAGTACTCCAAATGAGGTCGCACCATCGATTTATACAGGGGCATTATGATACTGGCTGATTTGTTTTCAATTCCCTTCCTAATAACCCCCAGCATAGCATTGGCCTTTTTCATGGCAGTCGCACACTCTCTCGACATTTTCATTGAGTTATTTACTACGACTCCAAGATCTCTCTCTTGGTCAGTCTCCGCCAGGCCCAGATGGCATACATCCAAGAGTTCTGAAAGAACTCAAATGTGAACTTCTGGATCTCCTGACAAAAATATGTAATCTTTTGGAGTAATTTTCAGGTAAATTCAAAGGGACCTATGGTAGGATAGGATGTCTGTAATCTGAGATGTCTTTATACTAATGCACAGAGTACGGGAAATAAACAGGATGAACTTGAACTTCAAATATTGGAAAGTAAGTTTGATCCGATAGGTATCACTGAGTCTTGGTGGGATGAGTCTCATATATGGAGCATGGTGATTGAAGGATATACCCTGTTCAAACAAAACAGAATAAACAGAAAAGGAGGCGGGGTGGCAGTATATGTTAAGAATGACTACACTGGCACTGGAATTCAGGATTTTGAGAGTTGCCCTGCTGAAAGTGTGTGGGAAAGGATACAGCAAGGGGGAAAAGAGGGGGATATTGTTATGGGGGTATACTACAGACCTCCAAACCAACTGGAGGAACTGGAGCTTGCTAAACTTTCATGGAGACAGGATGTAGTGGTTATGGGAGATTTCAACTATCCAGATATTTCCTGGAAATCTAACTCTGCTAGACATGGGGCATCTCACAGATTCTTGAATACTCTTGCAGACAATTCCATATCTCAGAAGGTGGGGGTGGGAACCAGAGGATCTGCTATCCCGGATTTAATCCTGACCAACAGGGAAGAACTGATTGATGAAGTGAACGTTGTGGGCTCCTTGGGAAATAGTGATCCTGTCATACTGTGATTGATTTGAATGACTATTTTGCCAACTGCTTCAGGCGTCTCCCAGCTGTGAATCCAACCTGGAATTAATGCCCATTCATGAGCTCATCAATGGCCAAAGGAAAGGGGCGTACCTGCCACGGCTGCACCCTCGGAAGCACAGACCTGCCTCCCGCCCGCAGGGCCGACGCCACGGATCTGGAGGAGTAGGCAAACTTCAGGGCATGGGCCACGGCCCGGACACTATTGTAAATGGTGTAGCTGTCTAGGGAGAGGGCCCCTTGAATGGTGTCCTGGGGCAGAGACTCCAGCCTCTCCTTCTCTCTGCATCTAGTCTGGCCTTTCACGGACATCACAGGCTTTGAATAAGAACAATCAAATGCTTTTGCCACTAATTGTACTGCATCAATGAAAAATACATCAAAATCATCTATTTTTGTCCTTTTGTTAGAATGGAATAAAAAGGAAAAGAAGCCATGGACCAACCGTGGGGACAAAACTCTGGCCGACAAGGTCGAAGAGAGGTCCCACAAAGCTGTTGTGAGCCAGACTTTCCCCACAATGGGTTTTGCTGCCAAGAGTTCAGTATACATTTGGACAAGCCCTATTGTACCATAAAAGAAGCGAATCTCCCCATAATAAACATACACGTTGACTTCTCTGTGCAAACAAAGCTCTTTGTAGGGGAAGGGAACTTTTTCTGTCGTCAGGACTGGGGTGTTCAGTGAGAAGCCGACACAAATGTGGTTCCTGAGGAGCAGGGATGGAAACGTCTGAAGGAAGTGTTCTCCAGCATCAGTCTCTGGAGCAAGGAGGCCGACCCACATCCACTTGAAGTGCAGAAGCAACTGGACGATGCCCTGGGATTGGCCATCTGCTTTTGGCACCGTCCAGTAGGAAAAGGGGAATTCAGTCTGCTCATTCAGAAGGTGAGAGGCAAAACCGTAGCTGACCTGGGAGGAAAAGCAGAGATGGGTGCTTCCTTTGGTTGTCAGATCAAAACTTCCATGTGTGCGTGTAGTTTTGGGGGCGCAGTGTTCCTCTGTGAACTTAGCACACCTGCCCCACTTGTACAGCCTGAGACAATGAGCCCCAGGCCACCAGGGTTAGGGAAGGAGGGCAGGGATTTGTGTCTCCATGGCAGAATCCCTGCCGAAGCTCCCAGGTTCAGCCCCCAGCAGACGCTGGAGAAGACCTTTCTGTGCCTGAGACCCCGGAGGGTGCCTGCCAGTCAGAGGGGGCAGTGCCAAGCTCGGGGGACCAGGGTTTAATGGTACATGGTTTCGCCACACAACTGCAAAATCCTCCAAACCCTTTCAAACAATCAGGGAATTAAACACATTGGCCAAATTAATAGTTTCTCTGAGGTGGAGCTCTGAATATGGATGGACTGAGGTCTGGTTGCCTGTAATCCCTGTATCAAATCATCTCTCTGCTGAGAGGGGACACACAGCACGGCTGGCTCCGGTTCAAGGGTGCAAGTCCCTTGAGATTTGTAGACGGAAGATCTAGAGAGGCATGCAGAACTGCAGGCTCACAGGCAACTCTCCCACCAACAAGATGCCCGGGGGGGGGGGGAGTGCATTCACAGAGGTCCAAGGTCCACAATACCCAACCTCCAAAGTGCCCACATTGAATGGAGCACCTTCACTTACCATTTGCATGCTCTTTGGAACTCAAATCTGCAAGCAACTTAACAGTCATCTTAAACCCAACAGTTTTTAAAAACTCCATAATTTCTCTTGCCCTTGTTTAAGTGTAGAGCAGCTATTTATGGCTCTGAGGAGGGAAAGGAGCTACACCTGGAGGTGAAGTTGCACTACAGAGAAATCCCCCTCCACCATCCTGGACTCTGCCTGGCCAGCGCTCTCCCACAGGTACACCACAAAGGGAACAAACCATCCTCCCTCGGTGGCAGAACCACAAGGTTAGTGGAAAGTGGGATCCCGGTATGCCCCACTGGTGAGACCTCAAAGGCAAGTAACATATTGCGCTCCCTTTTTTAAAAGATTCCCAATATTTGGGCTCTGACTCAAATGACAGGGATGAAATCAACAATTTGTACAGAACTGTGAGCAGCTCAAGTTCAGCACCATCCAGATTTACTGCTTGTCCTCTCATCCGAATCTGCTGGCTTGACTGGTGTGGTCACCCTCCCCTCCCCTGCTGGGAATGCTGCTTTGTGTGGGGAGGATGTGGCAGGAAGACCAAGGGGTCCTAACATGTAGCTGCCCATTGCGACCAGTGTGTTTTCAGGGAGTTGCAGGCCCTTGAGAAGAGGGACTGCATTCCTGGCCTGCCCCACTCTCAGTGGGGTGTTTTTGGTCTCATGTCACAAACCTGTGGCTGACCCACAGAGAGGGCAGAACAAAAGGAGTGTGTGTGTGCGTGTGTGTGTGTGTGTGTACCAGCAGCCGGAGGAAACTCTTTCGAACCATTTCCCAGTTTCTTCAAAACCAACATTTCCCTTTGCCCGTCCTTTCTGATACCCAGGGCCCCTTCTCCCTCTGGGCGGGGGCAGCTGCATCAAACAAAGGTACCTGGGGGGGGGTCCCTCCTTTCCTCCCCTCCTCCCTTCCTACCTGTGGGGTTTTGTAGAGTTTCAGCACGTTGGCAATCTGGCCGGAGATTTCAGGCTCGGCTCCTTCGAGAACTGCTAGCAAGTTGGTCTGCTGCCTCCCGCAATGGTAGTTCGGAATGTTTGATGGCCCCATTGATGCCAGGTCGACCAGGGCCTCCGAGGCCATTCTGGCATCGTAATAGTCCTCATGGGTGCTGTAGCCCAGCGTGCGGTTGGGCCAGACCTGGGAATGCCCATTGATCTCCTGAATGGCAAACAGGAAAGACAGGACACGCCAGTACATTGGCACACCTTTCCTGCAAAAACAGTGGGTGTGTATTACACAGCCATCTTCTATTCAACAGTGAAACCATGCTGAATTCCTGCCTCTTTCACTCTCTAGACCTTTCCAGGCCATACCCACCTCTACCTTTTATCCGTAGAACTCTCCTCATCCGTCCTCACATCCAGAGCCAGTGGGACAAAAGCAAAGACCCCCTTACTGGGGTGGGCGAGGGCAGAGCCATGTCACAAAGCATGCAGAAGCACTTGGGAATTAAGCCAGCCAATATGCCCACTCCTGCAGTGAAGGGGATAGTCTACAAATCAGGTGTGGCTTTTTTTTGTATTGGCCACATGCTGCTATTGGGGGGAAATGGGTACTATGGTGTGGGATGCTCTGCAAAAGCTTGCAGTGGATCTGTGTTCTTCACAGCCTCAAAGTAAAAGAAGGAATAAAATACAAACCCCAAAGTGTTAAAAATGGTTGCTGCCGTTATAACTGTGGGTAACTCTGTCCTCCGCAGCACTGGCAGAGACGACAAGCTGGACCCCCGAAGGACCCTCTGCCTGGCTCTCACTTGTCCAGGGGCAATCTTTCCCAAAGGGCAGCCATGTTAGCCAGTCGCAGCCAAAACCTACAGGGGTCTTGTGGCAACTCCACAGCTGAGCAGTTTGTATTCTCTTGCACTTTGGGGGACTAGCGTCCATTTGTTAAGCTTTAAAGGTGTCTTTTTATTTGGCTATAAAGGAGAAGTCTTCAGCATCTGGAGCTCCACTATGTGCCAGAAGCATATTCCCTGAGGGAGGAACAGAACATCGGTGCTCCGAGTAGCCCCATCCTCATATATGTTTCTGCTTTGCTGTAGTCAAGGTTTCCTTGGATCATTTCAAAATCATTCCCACAAACTCTCATTTCTCCCAGCTGCAAAGCAGGGTCTCGCCTTCCTTTCTCAAAAAAGAGCCGCTGGGTCTCTTCCAAGGTGTGCAATCCCCTGTCCTGTTGCAAAGAAAATGCCGGGGGATCTAGTTTCGATACTTTGGCGGAGGTTATTTTAGAATCAACCGCTTTAAAAGGAGATTAGACAGATTCATGGAGCAGAAGAAGTCTATCAGTGGCTTCTACCGTGGCAGCTGAGGGGAACCACCAAGCCTCTGAATCCCGGGGCCAGGAGGCAGCATCAGGGGAAGGCCTCGGCCTCTTTTATGCCCTGTTGTTGGCCCTCCAGAGGAACTGGCTGGCCACTGTGGGAGATGGGATGCTGGACTAGAGGGACCCTCCCTGGTCTGATCCAGCAGGGCTCTTCTGAGGTTCTTCTCGGGGGAAGGCCTCGGCCTTTCTGCCCTGTTGCTGGCCCTTCAGAGGAACTGGCTGGCCACTGTGGGAGAAAGGAGGCTGGACTAGAGGGACCCTCACTGATCTGATCCAGCAGGGCTCTTCTGAGGTTCTTCTCAGGGGAAGAGGCCTCAACCTCTCTGCCCTGTTGTTGGCCCTCAAGGGAAACTGGTTGACCACTGTGTGAGATCCAACAACAAGGCACAGATTTTATCCAATGTTGCCTTCTGACTCTGGGATTCAGAGGTTTAGTGCCTCTGAATTTTGAGGTTCCCTTTAGTTACCATGGCTAGTAGCCACTGATAGACCTCTCCTTCATGACTCTGTCTAATCAGGGGAAGGCCTTGGCCTCTGTGCCCTGTTGTTGGTTCTTGAGGGGAACTGGTTGGCTACCATGTGAGATGGGATGCTGGACTGGACGGACCCTCACTGGGCTGATCCAGCAGGGCTCTTTCGATGTTCTTATGTGGGCTGGGGAAGCTAAAGCTGATCATCTCCTGCAGCGTTCCATAGTTTAACTGCCCTACAATCGTGCACCACAAAGGACTGCCTGGGGAAGATGTGCATTCTCCCTTCCCACATTAAAATGGTCACAATGTAGAATTTGCTGCCCGAGGAGGTAGTGAGGGCCACTGGCACAGACGTCTTTGAAAGGGGATTAGGCAGAGTCAGGGAGGAGAGCGGCTATTAGCCACTGTAACTAAAGGGAAACCTCCAAGTTCAAACTAAAGGGAAACCTCCAAGCACTAAACCTCTGAATCCCAGAGCCAGAAGGCAACATCAGGGGAAGGTCTGTGCCTCGTTGCTGGATCTCCAGAGGAACTGGTTGGTCACTGCCTCAGACAGTATGTTGGACTAGATGGATCCTCACTGGTCTGACCAGGAAGGGCTCTTCTCATGTTCTTATATTCACATTGTTCCAGGTGGTTTCTCTGCCCAGGCTGTGCCAAACTCATTTGGACTGCATCAGCCTGTCCGGAGAAGCTTCCCAAAGCAAAGGAACCAGTTCCCATCTGAATCGGCTGTTGCGCAGGGGGCAGAGGGGCAGGGGCAGTCCTCTGTGTGGCAGGTTCTGGGTAGCCAGGAAGGAGCTCTTTAGCCCCAGCATGTGTTTGCTGCCATGGCTTCAAAGCAAATGGAGGGGGGGTGTTGTTCTTTGGGCTTAAGCTACGACTGACAAGTTGTTATATGTAGGGGGTCAAACTTCACCATATCGCCCGGTGTGAAGCCTTATCTTGCTGTTCTTACATCCCCAGAACTGCCCCCCCAAATGCAAAACAGGGACAAAACTATGGGAGAGTGTTTGACCGGGAACCAGGACTAGAAGACGGGAATTGTCCTTAGTAGACAAGGAGAAGCAGGACCCCTGAGACCAGCGATCGGTGGGGTGAGACTTACCCATGAAGCCTGGTGTAGGGAGGCTCCGAAAAGATGGCTGGTAGAAACTGGGGAGACATGTCTGAGAGGATCCCGCCAATGAGATGGTCTCCTGGCCTGTAAAAATTCCGGGGCTTGTTTTCATCCCTAATCAGATTCAAGGCACATTTGGGCCTGACTACCCCACAGGCAGAGACAGGCGGCAGCAGCAAGACCAGGAGTAAGACCAGTAGTCCTGCCATCCTAGAGCCCCCCTCCCTGGCGACCCCCCCAGCTACATAGGAGAAGCGGCCCAAGTTGTTTTGCAGAACCAAGGACGCCAGACTGCAGCTACAGGAAGGTTGCAGGGTTGAAGGAGGGAGACGATTGGGTAGGCTTCGGACTGCTGGTGCCCCTAGCCTGAGCTCTCTGTGGTGCCAGAGGGATTATTTATGCCATTTTGGACTGGTTTCATCAAAGGCTGTTGCTCTTGGTTCTCATGTTTATGTTATTGGCTTTGAAGGTGATCTTGGAGGAATCCCCTGGGCTCTGGCCATAAGGAGAATAAATCACCATGATTTTGATCATCACCAAGGGAAGAACCACTGTGGCAACATTTTGGACTCTTGTTGTGATTACTTCGGCAGGTGGACGGATGGAGAAAACATGTTTGCCTGAAGTTTTCAGTGTGTCCCTGGACTCTGAGGGGGGGGGGGAGGTGCTGTTCAGAAAAGTTGGACTGAACTTTAGGGGAGAAGCACCTTCCTGAGAAGGCAAGAAGCCAGAAACACAATGAGGACCAATTGCATAGCTTGTGTTCATGTATTTTTGGAATGTCTCTGCCGCCTCTCCAGGAAACAGCTTGACGAGGCTCACAAAGTAAAACAGGAATCAAAAAATCATAAAAGCCACAGCATAAAAACCATCAATATTAAGTCAAGGGCTTTCAAACATCATGAACCATCCAGCGGCCTGAAATGATACTCAAACAACTGTCCTCAGACTGGAAGGACATCATAACAACAGCTTAACAAGATGGAAGCCCTCGGTGGAGACCCTGGGCAAAAGGAAGTGGCCTCCTCTGCCCTTGTTAGGCAGGTGCCCAGTGAGCCTCAGGGGATCTGTGCTGGCTGCTTTGACCACACGGTGACTTGCCCGCCTGATGCAAAGGTTGCAGACATCACACACGGTCTGGACAGGCTGAACGCTAGTCTGGAAGAGGAGGAGTCAGCAGTTGTGGTGGTCATTGGCACCAATGATGTTGGCGAACATAGTCATGTGGTCTTGGAGGGGAAATTCGGTTTATTATCCAGAAGAGAACAAGGGCAGGCCCTCCAAGGGAGCATTCTCAGAAATACATCTGGTTCCACGTGCATTGCTAGCTGGACATATACCGGTTAGGGTATCTCAATGCATGGAGGAGAATGTTGTCCCAGCAGGAAAGGTCCAGACTTGTTAGGCACCGGGAAACTTTCTGGATGTGCCAAGCCTGCAAAACAGAGACGATCCTCACTGGAACCGAAAGGGAACCAGGCTGCTGGCACTTAAGAGCAACAAGCTGGCAGAGCAGTTTTTAAAGCGGCTTCTGGGGAGAAGCGGACAGGAGCTGGAGAGCCTCCGGTTCTGAGCCAATCCTCCCAAAGGGATGGTCTGGTAAGTTCTTGGGAAGATATTGGCGGGAGAGGGCTAGAAGCTGAGGGTGAGAGAAGGGCAGTCGAGCAGGGGCATGTGAGGAAGCCTGAGGGCCAAGGGCGGAGAAGGAAATGAGCTAAAGGTGCCTAAACGCCTGTGCTCGGAGTCTCTGGGCCAAGAGGGCTTGGTGGCTAAGTGACAGTGTAGAGAGGGTGGGCATTTCAGAGACCTGGTGGGATGGGGGAAACCAGTGAGATACGGTTATCCCCAGTTATGAACTCTCGAGAGTGGAGACGGAAGGACATGTTCAAAGACTCCACACAGAAAACACCAGAGGAAGAATCTTCCCCCGCGGGATCCGTGTGAGTGGAGAGACTGGGCGCAAAGTGTTACTTGGGGCACTGAAGCAATCCTAGTGACTTTGGCCTCATGCCAATCCCAGTGACTGTCAGCCAATCAGAGCCCTTGGACCTCCACTGGGTGGGAGGGGCTGAGCCCGCTTCTGCCTTAAAAGGAGGCGGGGGGTGTGAGGTTCCCGTGGAATCCAGTCAGCTGAGGTCACCTGCCTGGGGAAAGGGGGATCAAGTCTCCCCTCCGGGTCATTTACGTTCACTGGACTGAGCTACAAAATGGTGGCTCTCTTTGGGGGAAAAGTCCGTAACCTGTGTGGGGGGAAGTTGAGAGCCAGTCTCATCTTCTCTATTGAAGCCATCCACACAAAACGTTTACCCTATTAAATACGTTATTTTGTGTCAAAGAAATATGTTGTTGGATATCTCCTTCTGGGTCCGGTCTGTCCAGTCAAATATCTACGGAAAAGTGACTTCCGTTTACCTCATACAGAACTACAACCTTGGTCTCCGGGAGACCTTTGGGGAGCACATAGCTGACACGCTACCAGTCCTGTAATCCAAGCTCACGTCCCCCTTTTTTACCGGATTGTGGGCAGTTGGGGATGAAGGAATCCTTAGGAGAGGCCGGAGTGGGGGACGGGACGTTCTTCAGGCCAGTGGGCAGTTTGCCTCAGAGTCCTCCCTCTCTCCCCCTCCCCATGGCCGCCATGCCTGGCAGCATCTCCCATTTTTAAAAGGATCAAGTCCCTGGGAGAGACCCAGCCGGGACCCTGGAGAGTGGCTGCCAGATGGAGGAGAGGAAAGTGACCTTGGGAGACCAAAGAGGGCCTGACGTAGGATGAGCAGCTTCACGCCTGTTCACATGTCCAGCCTCTGACGGGAGTCTTCCTCTGAAACGCCAGACATTGGCAACCTGAGAGCCGAAGTCCCACCTCAAGAGGCATCTAGATGACTGTACCGGGAAAACAGCCAATCTGAGGAAGAAGGCCCAATGAGCAGGGGAAAGCATTGCGTATTTATGCCTGACATTTAGCTCCCGTTTTTCACCCAGCAGAGGACGCAAGGCAGTGAGACTCCCAGGAGGTCTCTCCGCTCCTGGCACTGGCCGGAGCCAGATCCGCTCCATGGCAGCAAAGGCCTCCCTCCCGCCAGACCAGCCCCTGGGACTCAGGTCCCCTCTCTGCGCAGGTTCCAACAGGGATCCAGACGGGGGTCGTCGTCTTCCTTGGTGCCTCCTGACATCCAGGAGGAGCTGCATCTCTGCTTCCCCTCAACCTGGTCCCTGGAGGAGAGGAAATCGACCCCCCCTTGCTTTACTCACCCGAGAGAGCCCACAGAAAGACCCCCACGATCATTGTGCTGCTGGGGAGAAGGAGCCCGATGGTGTCTGGCCTTGATTTCAGCCCCAGAAAGAAAGGTCAAAGTTCTTTCCCCCTCGTTCGCCAAGGGAAGGGAGCTGCGGAGGCTTCGATTCCTTCTGATCAGTGGCAATTTCAAATGAGGGACTGGGAGGGGGCGGTGCTTTTGTGGGCGCTGGTCAGTTGCACACTTTCCCACAGCAGCACAGGATGTGGCCTGGAACAGTGTAGCTATCGGGTGTCTCAGCCGGGCAGTCGAGGACGGAACCAAAACTGGCACCTACCGAGTTTCAGAGAATCCTGACACTTGTTGAGGGGAAACGGGGGTGGCTGTGGGGGTGGGAGAGAATGGAGGGGAAAGTACAAGAGGGCTGTGATTCCGGCATTTTCGCTTTCCTTGTGATGTCCAACCTCGGGGCTGGTGCATCCCTCCCTCCTGAGAAAACACAACGCATAGATTTCCTCATTTAGAAATGTATATGCCACCTCCCCAGAGAACTGCTCAGTGCAGTGAAACATGATAAAATGGTGCAAACAATCAATAAAATGAGCAAGCAAGCCATTAGAAACCTAACCAGGAGATGTTCTCTCTAGGCTGTCTGTCACCCCCCTTTCCCCAACCCATGTCTGCCCTCGGCCAGTCTTCCCGCCACAGAGCACAGCCAACAGGCCCGGCCATGAACCACTGATCCAGGGAAGATCTTGTTCATTTATCTATGGTATGTATGTATTTATTTCTGGTAGTTATAGCCTGGCCTTCCCGCAAGCGGGCTCAGGGCAGGTAACAACATAATTGCAGTACAATAAATATCATAACACTATTAAAACACAATAGTATAACATTAAGATTGGTGGTCACAGCCCAAGGACAGAAATTGGCTGGTTGCGAGAGGTCCCTAGCCTGTTGGTGTGGATGGTTACAGCCAGCTATTATTGGATGGGAGACAGAAACCTCGGGGAGGCCACCTCTTTTGCGCCTCCCATGGTTGCTACCTTATGACAAAAGAGCCCCCCTCCTCTACTTCGACAGCAGTTGGACCCTGTTCAAACAAGATGTTGATTTGGCCTTGATTTAATTGCACCCTGTAGTGAAATGTGGTCACCCACATGTATCTGTGTTAAAAAATTGCAACTTTGCAAGGCAAATGTTGAGTTTGCACACATGTGTGAGACTTCTGCTCAAAGTAGTCAAGGATCAGATCTTTGTTGATGAAACACAGTTCTTTATTTCCAATCTCTACATTGGTACAGGTTCTCGGATTATTGTCAGAGATAATGCATATGATAGAAGCAGGTCTATTATACCCCTCAGAACAATTTGAATTGCCCATAGGTAACCAATCACCAAAGCAGAAAAACGGCAAGCAAAAGGGGTCTCTGGCCGTTTGCTTCCCACAGGAAAGAAAGCTAGGTGTTAAGCTGTAAATTTCCCTTCCCAAACCAGACCCCTTAGATGTAACCATATTCACATAACAAATGCCTTCCTCAAGGCTTTCGCAAGTTGATAAGAATTGGTTCCTGTCCTCCCCTTGTCTTCCCAGCCGGGATGAATGGAATGCGGAGGCAGGAGTGTGAGAGGCCCATTGTTCCCATGCTTTGAAGTTGTCACTCTCCCGGGCAAACAGTTACACAGACCAGGCCTGGTCAGAGTCATAAAGCTGGGGTCACATAGCATACATTCATACTGGCCAAAGATGTAATTACAAAGTGGGCACAGGGGCAACTAGAAGCAATAGGCATGAATACATACTGGGTGCAGACACAGGTTACAATACACAGCAGATAGCAATAGAAAGCATAGAAGAAAGCCCCAGAAATCCTTGTCTGAATCAGCAGATTCTGACAACATGGAATGCTCAGAGGTTAAGCTAAGGGAAGACCATCAAAGATTAAATGCACTTTAAATGTCTAGGTGTTAGATATATTAAGTAAATGTTTAGTTTGCAAATAAATGTCTATAATGAGTCGGTGGTCCACAACCCACAGCAAATACAAATACACTATGTGCTCCTGGCATATCATACATCAACCCTGAGATACGGCTTAGCGTCGGAGCATGGCGGACGCATAACGAGTTGGCTCCTAGATCCCTCTCCTCTCTACATCGAAATAATCTCCTTCAACAACCTCCAACTACCCTCTTTTTACCATGGTAAATCAGGAAACCCTAAGGCGAAGAAAGAACTTCAAACGCCGCAAAAAACCATACAATTCTTCACTAAAGAAGAGGCCCGGAGATCTGAGGCCTTTCTTCAACAAGTGAACAAAATGGCCGACGGGACCCCAACTCCTGAAAATGACGACGGCGCAGCTCTCTCCCGGTACGAATTCTTAACAACAATAAATCATTTGGAGGAAACAATTACTGAACAGATATGTAAAGCCATCAAACCCCTCACAGCCGAACTAAAATTCATTACTCTGACCGAAGTATCAAAAGCAGCCGAATCTGCTATGGAGTGCTCCATCGCGGCTCAAGAGGGTACACAACAACTTCAAAAGTCCGAAGAGTGGGCCCGCTCTAAGATACTTACCTTGGAAAATCGCCTAAATGAAAGAAACCTGAAATTCCGGGGAATTCCTGAATCGTCCGAAGGTGAGACTGAATTAAAAATCTTTTTGGCGACTTGGCTTGCGAAATCCTTAGATTTGGAGGACAATGTGGCTTCTTTAATAGATAAGGCGTACCGCCTTGGCCCTAATCAACGCCGCTCTGAAACGTTTGTGCGAGACATTCTAGCTACCTTCCCCGATAGCCGAACGCGGGACACCATATTACGCAAATCCCGATCAGAGGGAGGCCTAGCGTTTCAAAATAAAAAAATTATGGTGCTGCTTGATCTATCACCAGAGACTCTTCAACATCGACGGTCCCTCAGACCTATTACTCAACTGCTGATTGAGAATAAAATTCGCTATAGATGGTCATCACCCTGTGAACTTCTTGTAATACATCAGGGACAACGACTGAGCGCCTTTGATCTAGCAAGTGGCTACACACTTCTCTCCGCTTTAGAGATCGACTTCCATCCTCCTCCTTCACCTACCTTAGAGGGATCTTCCAAGGCCGAAGATGTAACCTCACTTCGCTGGATTAGAACACATCGCAAGCAGGCCCCTTGAGTAACAGTGTTTTTTGCCTGAAGTTTACAGTTTATTCCGTCCTTTTTTATTGCAGGTTTATTCCTGAGAACACCTCCATTGAACACTATGGTGACTTATTGAAGTAATATGATGGATATAACCATGATATACAAGATACTGTATTTTTATTTTTAAGATATTGTTTTTTGTATGCATATATATAAGCAAAAGTACTAATACTATTGTTATTATTATAGTCTTAGGGTGAAAGGCAATCACTATAATGGGTATATAACCCTGGTACAGTACATGATATAGGGTTTTTTTGTTTTGTTTTTTTTTATGGATTTAAATGTATAAATATTTCAACTTATATCTTATCAATAATTCTATTATTATAGGGTGAAGTTAACCCTTTTATTAGTAAAATCAACCCAATTTGGATGTTACTAGGGGGAAGATGTTTTTGGTATTATTTGAGTTATAGGGTAATGATCTTGAATTACCCCCTTTTCATATGGTGAAGTTAACCTTTTTGGTTATTTGGGTTTTTTGTTTTTAGTCATTAGTTTTTAATTCTTTCTCTTTATTTTATTTTATTTTTAAGATTAATTTATTAATTTATTAATAAAGGGTAATGAATTTAGATTACTCCTTTTTATATGGTGAAGTTAATCTTCCTTGGTTCTTTGGTTTTTTGTTGATATATATATTTTAGGGGAAACTTTTGTCAAAATTACATCATAAGATATTAACCCTAACACTAAATTTACTGAACAACGATAAAACCATTATCATTGCTTTCTACTATGAAGGAGGTTGTTACACTATACTATATCATATATTTCATTTCTTAAATCCTATAAGGAGAGGAATGGGGGAACCTATATTTTACCCCCCCCACCATTGTTAAATAGTGAAGTAGTATAACTATTAGTTGTTTTTAAGAGTGTGAGCCTTACTTAGAAAAGGCCAACTGACCTAGAGAACCCTCATATAGAGGGAACAGTTTTAGATCTATTTTAATTCAGTGGAATAAGATGTTGTGTTTAATTTTGGTAGAGTTTTTAAAGATAAGTTTCCTTTTACAGTTTAAATACTGCCATGAGCCAAATGCTAACCTAGTATGGCTTGTTACCTTCTTCTTGAAGATCAATATTACTCCTCATAGTAGACTGAATTATGGAAATCTCCTGCAGAACCTTTTTTTTATGATTTGCCATGGATAACACACTTAAAATTTTATCACTAAATTGTAGAGGTTTAAACAACAGGATCAAATCTAGGAAAATGGCCTCGTCACTTTTTAAAATGGGCCCTGACATAATACTTCTGCAGGAGACACATCTTAAAAAAACAGAAAATTCTATATTCCGGTCCAAAAGATTCCCTTTGCAATATCAGAGTGCTGGCACCTCCAAATCTAGAGGAGTGGGGATTCTTTTATCAAAAAATGTTCAATTTAATTTACAGTCTAAGCTAACTGATCCAAAGGGAAGATTTCTTTTTATAAAAGGCTTATTAAATAACCTACCTTTCACTATTGCAACCATATACGCCCCCAACTCGGGTCAGGAAACATTTCTAACAGATATTATGGCTAAACTGGAAGACTTTCATGAGGGCCAAATTATACTAGGTGGTGATTTCAATTGTACTGTTGATCCGCAGTGGGATAGATCCTACAAACCCTACACTTCACTTCCTCGACAATCAAAAAACATAAAACCAAACAAGATTGCAATCTCTTTTTAACAAATATGCTCTTTGTGACGTTTGGCGTGCCAAGCACCCTGGCATGAAGGACTATATGTACTACTCCCCTAGATTTGATATTTATACACGGATTGATTACATTTTAATTTCAAACCCATTGTTATCACAGGTTCAGAGTACCGATATAGGTCTCAGAACCTTATCTGATCACGCATGGATGGAATGTACCCTAATTCTGGATAGTACCCCCCCCAAAAAAACTTCTTGGACACTTAATAGACACATTTTATTTCACCCTCAAATTAGTTCAACCATTGAAGAGACTATAGTCGATTACTTTAGACATAATGAATCTTGTGGGGTCCCTGTACATACTGTCTGGGACGCAATGAAAGCTGTTTTACGAGGGAAGATAATTTCCTTGACTGCTTATCACAACAAAACCAAGAACTCTGTCAAACAAGAACTAATGTCCCAAATCAAAATACTAGAGGATTCCCACAAGAGAACAGGCTCTAAACGTATTTACAAACAATTGATTGCAGAACGGAAAAAACTTGAGACAATGGAAACTACACAAATCCAGAATAATTTATTACATTTAAAACACAAATCCTGGTTCAAACATCCGAGGTCCCTTAAAATACTGAAATGGAGATTAAACAAACAACAGGCCTCCAGACACATTAATGTTCTTCGAAACTCGCAAGGTAATCTGACTTCATCTATCAAGGAAATATCAGAATTGTTTGAGCAATATTATAGTAATCTATACAGCTCAGGAAACCCTTCCCAAAAAAACATTAACTCTTTTTTATCTTCTAATGCAATACTTAAGAAACTAAGCGTAGAACACCGCCAACTTATGGAAGCCCCTATTACTATAACAGAATTATCGGAGGCTATAAAACATCAAAAACCAAACAAAGCCCCTGGAAGAGACGGGCTACCCTCTGAATTTTACAAATGGTTTGCACAACAATTACTCCCCTATATGCAGACTGTTTGCAATTCTATATTTTCTACAGGTATCATGCCAGAATCATGGCTCCAAGCTAAAATTATTGTAATTCCCAAAAAAGGGAGAGACAATTTGATGCCTCAATCATATCGCCCAATTTCATTATTAAATAATGATTATAAAATTTTTACTACCATCCTTACTTTTAGACTTAATACGTTTATAGGAAATTACATTCATCATGACCAATCTGGCTTCATTCCCAAACGTGATATCACTGATAACATCAGAAAGACTATTGGAATTATCCACCACTCCAAAAATAAATTAAACAATATAGGCTTGCTAGCATTAGATATAGAAAAAGCCTTCGACAAGGTGGAGCCTCAATTTTTATTTACAATATTGCAAGAAATGGGCTTTGGAGATATCTTCCAGAAAGTTATTAGATCCCTCTATTCGGCGCCAAGGGCCCAAATTTCATTAAACAATATGACTTCTTGTGATATATCCCTGACTCGTGGTACCAGACAGGGGTGCCCTTTGTCGCCCCTGCTTTTTGCAATAGCGATAGAACCACTGGCGAACAAAATTAGGTCTTCCCTAGGTATATCAGGAGTTTCTTTATCAAATATAGAATTTAAAATTAGTTTATTTGCGGATGATTTTGTTTTATATCTGTCTAAATTAGAATCCTCCTTGCCACAATTGGAATTTTTACTTTCAGAATTTGCTATGGTATCAGGGTTAGCAGTCAACCAATCTAAAACCACTTTTTTCCCTATTAATCTTTCCAACCAGACTATATCTTTTATAGAAAGTAATTATCGTTACCAATGGATCCAATCATATTGGTCTTATTTGGGTGTTAGAATTCCTCTTTGTAGTAAAGATCTTTTTTATATGAATTATATAGAGATGATAGAGAAGACTAAACCCCTATTAGAACAATGGCATAAAGAAAAACTGTCTTGGCTGGAACGGATTCAAGTCTTGAAGACATTTATTTTTCCTAAACTTTTATATTTATTTCGCGCCCTCCCCCTTTTTATCCCAAATTCCTATTTTAAACAGTGGCAACTTATTTGGTCGAGATTCATATGGGGTTACAGAAAATCACGAGTTCAATTTTCAACCCTAAGAAGGCCGTCGCAATTGGGAGGAGTGTCCTTACCTGACCTCAAATCTTATTATGATGCCTCTATTTTATCAACCCTAATTAAGATTTTAAAAATAAACCCTCAACCTGCTTGGATCCCTCTAGAAGAACATTTTATGGAATGCAAATTATACAAGTCTATGATTTGGGAAACCCAAACCAATACTAGCTGTACACAATCCTCCCACCCTTTTATATATGCTTTATTTAAGTTATGGAAGAATTTACGCCCAAGATGGGCACCTGGTATCTCTCTGGCATCCACATATTTACAACAATCCTGGTTTCCTCCGGCATTTTCTTCTTCAGCCTTTCAGAACTGGAATATACCTCAGTTATCTATATTATACAATTTGACCCAGAGACGACAACTCCTGGACAAATTGAATCTAGAAAGACAGGCTTCTGTTACGTTACCATGGCTAGAATATTTTCAAATCCGCCACCTTTTTGATTCTCCCCGTATAAAATCAACACTTCAACGTCCATGTACTGAAATAGAAAAACTAATTATAACCTCCCACGGCAATCCAAAAGGTCTTATTTCCAAAATTTATAAAATTCTTATTGATCCAGACCCAGACGTTTTACCTTCATACACACAGACCTGGGCAAAGGATCTTGGAATTAAGCTTCCTGATCTATTTTGGGAAACTGTTTGGTCCTCTTATGTTTATAAATCTAAATCCCTAAATCTCCAACAACTTAATTTTAAACTACTTACACGGTGGTATTTAACCCCGTCACGATTATACAAAATTAACAATCAGATTTCACCTTTATGTTGGAGAGACTGTGGTAATACCGGTACTTACCTACATTGTTGGTGGGATTGCCCTTCTGTTCGTATTTTTTGGAAATCGGTTTTGAGTCAGATACATTATTTAACAGGCCATATTATTCCAGAGAGGCCTGAAATTATTCTTTTAAATTATTGGGAAGAAGTACACATCCCCCACCATAGTAAAGATCTGATTACAATTTTGCTGTCGGCCGCAAAATCTATTATAGCCCAAAATTGGAAGAATGCTACCTTCTTATCACTTAATTTGTGGTATTCGAGGGTCTGGGACTTTTTTATAATGGATAAAATTTCAGATTGCCTTAAGAATCAGGATCCAACCACTGATAGGTTGGCTTTTTATGGTAGATGGCATCCTGTTATAAATAATTTAGAATATGTTATAGACAAAACCACAAGCACTCAGAAATCTTTTTATTACTCATTTATTCGGAAATATTGGTCCTTATGTTAAACAGGTGTTATTGTATTATTCTTGGTCATGAGCAACGTTTATAGTTTGGTTGTTTGTTCTTGTTTATTCAGTTGTTGGATTGATGAAAGTTCTATAATCACTTTTCAACTTGTTGTATCTGTAAAAAAAATAAAACAATAAAAATTGTATTATTTAAAAAAAAACAAAAACCCTGAGATACAAATAAACATAAATTAACATAACAGTTTGCGCTCACAGGCGCTGATAACAAGCTATGCACATAAATTCAACCAAATCAAGCAGACGACAACCAGTGAAAAATCTTCTATAGCCGAACCAATGTCTTTCCTAGGTACATAGAGGTTTCACCGTCTCTTCTTCTGGATAAACGGCTGAATAATGGAACGGAAAATAATAATACAACATGCAATCTATGCAATACATCCGCTATTCAAGAGATTAAATTAACAGAAAATGACACTGTATCTGCTTACCCCGATTTCAAAGAGACATACATAGACTACCAGGTCTTTCACGGGTCTCACAAACAGTAGCAGCACCATCCCATAGACAAGTACACGAGCTAGTGGATTACAGGTGTATCATTCTTAAACTAGCGGTAATGCAAAAATGAACAATTCAGATAAAGGCAGAATAATCCGGGCTCTGATTCATTCCCGATGGAGCAGAGGTCTTCATGCTTCTGTGGCACTGAATGGGTATAACGTTGGAATGTCCTCAGAGCTGCAAGCAATTGTCTCTTTTATTCCTCTGTTCTTGCCATTTCCATATTTCATGCTTTGAAGAAAAATTCTGAAAACTAAGTAAACAAAAGAATATGTTTGTTGTGTAGCACCTTGAGCTCCTGAGAATATGCACAATAATGTTTAAAACAAAAGAAAAGAAGAGAGGTTACATGATATAATAGATTCAGGTGGGCAGCCATGATGAAGTGTGATATCTGAAGAAGTGTGCATGCAGGCGAAAGCTTACACCCAGAGTTAAACTTTACATGATATAACAGCAGTTCAGGGCACCCATCCCCAAGGCCAATACATTGGCCCCATCACTTCTATGGTGCAAGAAATGGCCGTGCAAAAGGGAGGAATGATGCCCTCCGGCTCAGATGCCGCCTTTCGCTTTGGTCATGAGATGCTCCTTCGTATTCAGGTCCGGCCTCAGCAGGAGAATGTAGCACTTGGGAAGGAAGGTGCAGCCCAGCAGGCCGGCCCCGGAGGCCAGGATGGAGAAGACCTGCACGGCGACCGTGTACTTCCCCTTGGTGCTCAGGTAGGCGGGCACGAAGGACACCCACACGCTGCAGAAGAGCAGCATGCTGAAGGTGATCAGCTTGGCTTCGTTGAAGGCCCCCGGCAGCTTCCTGGCCAGGAAGGCCACCGTGAAGCAGACCGCCGCCAGGAAGCCCATGTAGCCCAGGACCCCGTAGAACAGGGCAGCAGACCCCTCGCTGCACTGCAGGGTGACGTGTCCGGGCACGGAGCGCATGTCAGCGTCTGGGAAGGGGGGGGAGAGTCCCAGCCAGACAGCGCAGAGGCCAGCTTGAAGGGTGGAGCAGGAAAGGACGATGGCGTTTGCCAGACTCTTCCCCAGCCACCTCCTCATCCCACTCCCGGGCTTCGTGGCCATGAAGGCCACCACCACGGTGATGGTTTTGGCCAGGAGGGAGGAGACCGCAACCGAGAAGACGATGCTGAAGGCGGTTTGGCGGAGAAGGCAGGTGACCTTTCTGGGCCGGCCAATGAACAGGAAGGAAGAGCCAAAGGAGAGCAGGAGGGACACCAGGAGAAGGTAGGAGAGGTCCCGGTTTTTGGCTTTGACCAGCGGAGTCTCCAGGTGTCTGATAAAGAGGCCCAACACCAAAGCGGTGCTTAGGGACAGGGACAGGGCAAAGGAAGCCAGCACGGCCCCCAGCGGTTCTTCGTAGGAGAGGAAGGTGACCGTTTTGGGGAAACATCGATCTTGTTCCTTGTTGGGGTGCTCATTTTCTGGACATCTGTCACAGTGGTCTGCATCTGGGAAGATGGGGAACAACTTCAGTGCCATCAAAATTGCCTCTTATCCTGCCTCATCAAGAGTCTTCCTGCCAGGACTCAGGAGGGACTATCTGAAGCTAATTGTTTGCAGCATGGATTGGGCTCAGCTGTCTTTCAGAACATGAAACACGTGCAGAAAGTGCCTGGTTCCGTCCCTGGCATGACCACCTCTAAGGGATCTTGGAGCAGAAGGACCGTTAGCAAGGAAGTGCCTGGAATGGACCTGCCCCCAGAGCAGACGGAAGTGGGCGAGCTGGATTCCTGGCTCAATAGGACCCTTCCTGTGTTCGTGGCAGGAATACTGAAGAGGCTTGTTAGGATGAGCTACCCTAGGAACCTTCTTGATTTGAATCCCACCCTTTCTCCAAGGTGCACAGAAGACTGAGCCCCTGTTATCCTCCCACTGGATTCATGGTTGGGCCTCATCCTTATAGCACAGCAGAGATTAAAAAGACATATAGGCCAAGAAGTGATACGCTGTTGAAAAATCCTTCGAAGGTTTGCAGGAAATGTTTGAGTGAAACTTTGTCCTCCTTCCCTCAGGCTGCCCT
This sequence comes from Lepidodactylus listeri, assembly GCA_029233225.1. Classification (NCBI taxonomy): domain Eukaryota; kingdom Metazoa; phylum Chordata; class Lepidosauria; order Squamata; family Gekkonidae; genus Lepidodactylus; species Lepidodactylus listeri. Next base: position 2,201,169 of record JARCFY010000013.1, on the reverse strand, counting down.
TTCTTCCAGAGGCACCCACCTTCTTGAGTGGAAATGGTCCCCTCTGCACACCGAACACACATGTAGCAGCAATGGGGCTTTCCTTCTTGCGTCACTTTGGCGTAGCCAGGGAGGCAGCTTTCGGTACACCTGGAGCGAGGCATGGTCTGGATCAAAAAGCAAAGGAGAAGAAGAGAAGAAGAAGAGAAGAGATTGGATTTATACCCCGCCCTCCACTCCCCAAGGGAGTCTCAGAGCAGCTTACAAACTCCTTTCCCTTCCCCTCCCCACAACAGACACCCTGTGAGGTAGGTGGGGCTGGGAGAGCTTTTTCCCAAGCTGTCCTTGAGGGAACAGCTGGTACAGAGCTATGGCTTGCCCAAGGTCATCCAGCCAGGTGCAAGTGGAGGAGTGGGGAATCAAACCCGGTTCTCCCAGATTAGAGTCCGCGCACTTAACCACTACACCAAACTGGCAGGAGCACTGAACAAGAAGTAGTAGTAGAAGAAGAAGAGATTGGATTTATACCCCACCCTCCACTCCCCAAGGGAGTCTCAGAGTGGCTTACAAACTCCTTTTCCCTTCCCCTCCCCACAACAGACACCCTGTGAGGCAGGTTGGGCTGAGAGAGCTCTTTCCCAAGCTATCCTTGAGGGAACAGCTGGTACAGAGCTATGGCTTGCCCAAGGTCATCCAGCCAGGTGCAAGTGGAGGAGTGGGGAATCAAACCCGGTTCTCCCAGATTAGAGTCCGCGCACTTAACCACTACACCAAACTGGCTCACCAAACAAACAGTGTGAAGGGATTCTGTTGCCAGTGTGTATTAGAAAGAGACCTGATGGGGTCCCCACCTAGTGCTCCCCACCTAGTGAGTAACCTCCAGACCTCTAGGGTTGACAACCTCCAGGTGGGTCCTGGAGATCTCCCAGAATTACACCCAATCTCCAGACTACAACGATCACTTTTCCTGGTTTGGACTCTGTGGCATTATATCCTACTGAGCCCCTTCCTCTCCCTAGGGACCGTAGAGAGCACCCAACCCATCATTAAAGCATAGGAGACGTCAAAAGGCATACAGAGAAACAGTGGGCGCCCCCCCTCACCTTGGGCCACACAATGGCATCCGTGTCGATGGTGAACTTGATGCCTGAGGACGCCTGTCTCTCTACACCCCCACATTTCACTGCACCGAAGGACGTATTGGAAAACAGCACCCAGTTCATAAGATCGAGGTCAGCTGCCGGGTCCCCCTTCTCGCCCAAGTAAACTCCATCCACGGAACTATTGTGAAACTGGAAGCTCCTCATGAAAGGGTGAAGCTGGGATATGAGAGAAGATGTCGGCATTCAGATATTGGCCAGGGTGAAGTACAAGGTAGATGGAACCAGTAAGAGGGCCCTCCTCTCACGCCACCAGAAAAAAACCCCTCCCTCTGCAGAGAGGGCTTTCCTCCCCCCCCCCCCACTGTATGGAGCAGGCCACAGCAGACAGCCGAGCAATTCCAGCCAGTGGTGGGTAGGTGCCTCCTTTCCTCCTCGGGGCATTTGGGAAAACTACCGGATATTCTGTGTGGGCCTGTACCTGGAGTTCCAAAGCTGAGTTTACAGCTAGACAGTGCAAATACTCACGAGCACTTCTGGAATCCTTTTAGAATCTGGATGCACAACAATAATGACTCAGCTACAGCCCTTCCAGCACAAAGAGCCAGACTGGGGCCCCAGTGCAAAAGCGGTCAGTCCTCTCAGCCTAGCAAAGCCCACAGCGAGAACTTTCCTACAAGGAAATGGATTAGCATTGTCCACTGAGACGGTGGCTAATGATGTGGACTGCCTGGCAAGGTCTTGAGGCAGCGAGAGGAAGGCTGCGAGCTGGCTCTGGCTGGGGGGGGGGGGTAAAAATCCAGTCAATCAATCAATAAAATATATGGGAAATTATAGGTGTTTATATACAAATGCTAGAAGTGTCCGAGGTAAAATCGGGGAGTTGGAATGCTTGGTACTGGGTGTGGGTGGGGATAGACATTGTGGGTATTTCAGAAACTTGGTGGGATGAGGAAAATCAGTGGGATACAGTGATTCCTGGTTATAAATTATATCTGAAGGATGGGCGGGGAAGGGTTGGAGGTGGGGTGGCTCTGTATGTCAGAGGGGCTATACAGTCCAGTAACATTGAGAGGGTAATAGAATTGGATTTACTTCTGGAAATGCTATGGGTTGAAATAGTGGGCCCAAAAGGAAGCTTAACACTGGGAGTTTGTTATCGCCCACTAGATCAAAAGATAGAGGAGGATTATAAAATGATGAATGAATTAAAGATAGCAGCTAGACGAAATAACTGTGTTGTAATAGGTGACTTTAACTACCCACACATTGATTGGGTCAATCAAAAAGAGACTGAGTTTCTAGACACTCTCAATGACTGTGCTATGGAGCAAATGGTCACGAAACCTACCAGGGAAGAGGCAATCCTGGATTTGGTCCTAATTAACGCCCAAGACCTGGTGAGAGATGTAAAAGTGACTGTACCGCTTGGGAACAGTGACCATAATGTTATTGAGTTCAACATTTGTACACATCCCTTTTACTTAAAAAGGGGTAACTTCTCTCATATGAGGGGACATGTGAGAGGAGGCAACTGAAAGGAAAAGTAAGAGAGTCAAAACCATTGGGGAAGCTTGAAGACTATTTAAAACTACAATAAGAACATAAGAGAAGCCAATGTTGGATCAAGCCAGTGGCCCATCCAGTCCAACACTCTGTCACACACTGGCCAAAAACACCAGGTACCCTCAGGAGGTCCAGCAGTGGGGGCAGGACACTAAAAGCCTTCCCACTGTAGCCCCCCCCCCGTCAAGCACCATGAATACAGAGCATCACTTGCCCCAGGCTGAGAGTTCTTATCTATACTTTGTGGCTAATATCCACTGATGGACCTCTGCTCCATATGTTTATCCAGTTCCCTCTTGAAGCTGTCTATGCTTGTAGCTGCCACCACCTCCTGTGGCAGTGAATTCCGCGTGTTAATCACTCTTTGGGTGAAGAAGGACTTCCTTTTATCTGTTCTAACCCGACTGCTCAGCAATTTCGAGTGCCCACGAGTTCTTGTATTGTGAGAAAGGGAGAAAAGGACTTCTTTCTCTACCTGCTCTATCCCATGCATAATCTTATAAACCTCCATCATGTCACCCCTCAGCCATCGTTTCTCCAAGCTAAAGAGCCCCAAGCGCTTCAGCCTTTCTTCATAGGGAAAGTGTTCCAACTCTTTTATCATTCTAGTTGCCCTTTTCTGCACTTTTTCCAATGCTATAATATCCTTTTTGAGGTGTGGCAACCAGAACACAGTACTCCAAATGAGGTCGCATCATCGATTTATACAGGGGCATTATGATACTGGCTGATTTGTTTTCAATTCCCTGCCTAATAACCCCCAGCATAGCATTGGCCTTTTTCATTGCAGTCGCACACTGTCTCAACATTTTCATTGAGTTATCTACTAAACTCCAAGATCTCTCTCTTGGTCAGTCTCCACCAGGCCCAGATGGCATACATCCAAGAGTTCTGAAAGAACTCAAATGACAACTTGTGGATCTCCTGACAAAAATATGTAATCTTTCATTAAAATCTGCCTCCATTCCTGCAGACTGGAAGGTAGCGAATGTCACTCCCATCTTTGAAAAGGGTTCCAGAGGAGATCTGGGAAATTACAGGCCAGTCAGTCTGACTTCAATACTAGGTATGTTGGTGGAAACTGTTATTAACAGTTGAACAGCTTAGGGATCCCGGTGCTCATGGGGAGGGGGAGGTATGGCGGTGGGACCAGATGGAAAGAGGGAAGGAGATGGAGACACAGACGCGCTCGGTCCCCTTCCAATCTGTGTCCCATCCTAAAGGTAGCAGGTTGTGGGGCAAGGAGACAAAACCCCGCTCCAACATTGGTGATGTGTAACGCCAGGTCTATAAATAATAAGACCAGAACCCTCTGCGACTTTTTGTCGGAGCAGGATGTAGACCTGGCGTGCGTGACCAAGACCTGGGTGTGTGAGGGAGAGACTGTCTCGCTCTCTCAAATGGCACCACCTGGGTACTCGGTCCTTCACCAATCTCGGACTCAGGGGCGGGGGGGAGGTGTGGTGGTGTTCATCCAGGAGGGTTACACCTTCAGGGTGCTACCATCGCGGAATCTTGCAGGCATGGAGTGTGTCGGCTTTGTTTGGGAGGCCGGGGAGAGTTTGGCTGTTTGGCTGGTGTACCGTCCACCCAACGCACCGGCAAACAGCCTGCCATCCCTGCTGGAGGCCGTATCAGGCTTGGCACTTGAGCACCTTCGGCTGATAGTCCTGGGTGATTTCAAAGTCCACACCGAGGACGCGACCTCCATGCAGGCAATGGATCTGGTGTCATCCATGGCAGCGCTGGGACTCTCCCAGTTTGTTACGACCCCTACTCACAGAGCCAGTCACACGCTTGACTTGATTTTCGCGGTGGGGGTAACGGTGGACCAAATTACAGCTACGGCTGTACCATGGTCAGACCACCAAACCCTGAAGGCCCGGGTGAACCTGCCTCTCCAACCCCGTTTGGGTGGTGAGCAGATTTTAGCTCGCCCGCAGAGCCAAATGGATCCTGTGCGATTCCAGGAAGCTCTGCGGGGTCCCTTGCCCTCTGGTGGCTCGTTGGATGAGCTGGTCAAAGATTGGCAACATCGTCTTTTGGCGGCCATCGACAAGATCGCTCCCCGGCATCCTCTGCGCCTCCACTCCCGACTCACCCCTTGATATACGGGCGAGTTAAGGATAATGAAACAGGAACTCAGACAACTAGAGAGGCAGTGGCGGTGCGCTCCTGGCGAAGCTGCAAGAACATCTTATAGAACGTTTATGAAAGCCTATGAGGTGGCTGTCAAAGCTGCAAAAAAAGTTTTCTATGCAGCTAAGATAGCATCTGCGAGTTCCCGCCCAGCCCAATTATTTAGGACAATTTGGTCATTGACGACTCTGCCAGTGAGCAGACCAAACAATAGAGAATTGGATATCGGCTGTGAGGCTTTTGGGAACTATTTCGCAGACAAAGTCTTGTCACTCCGCCAAGACCTACCCGCCACAGTTGACACAGTGACAGAACTTGAGGCTCCAAGTCCGTCTTCTGGTCACGTTTTGGATTACTTTGATCCACTCTGTCTGGACGAGGTTGACAACTTGCTCTCACTGGTCTGCCCAACCACCTGTAAGCTCGATCCGTGCCCATCATGGCTAATTAAAGTAAGCCATGAGGGGGTGCGAGGGGCACTTAGGGAAATCATCAATGCGTCCCTTGCAGAAGGGATGTTCCCTAGTGCCCTGAAGGAGGCAGTGGTACGTCCGCTCCTTAAAAAACCATCTTTAGACCCGGCTGAGTTAGTCAACTATCGGCCGGTCTCTAACCTGCCCTATTTGGGCAAACTAATCGAGAAGGTAGTGGCTGATCATCTACAGAGCTTTTTGGAAGACACCTCTGTATTAGATCCTTTCCAGTCCGGTTTTCAGCCAGGCCACGGGACGGAGACGGTGCTGGTCGCCCTTACGGATGACCTCTGGAGGCATCTGGATCGAGGTGGCACTGCGATGCTGGTGTTGTTGGACCTGTTGGCGGCATTCGACACGGTCGACCACCAGCTACTGTGCTGTCGCCTCGCCAATATTGGAATTCAGGGGTTAGCCTTACAGTGGCTTTCCTCGTTTCTCCAGGATCGGGGACAAAGGGTGGCAGTAGGGGATCAACTCTCCCAAAGACACCCGCTGAAGTGCGGTGTTCCGCAGGGAGCAGTTCTTTCCCCTATGTTATTTAACATCTTTATGCACCCCCTTGCCCAGATTGCATGGAGGTTTGGGCTGGGCTGTCATCAATATGCAGATGATACCCAGCTCTATCTGTTATTGGGTGGTCAGTCCACCTCTAGTCCGGGTGATCTGGATCTGGCGCTGTCAGCTGTGGCTGGATGGTTCAGACAGAGCCAAATGAAGTTGAATCTGACGAAGACGGAGATCCTATGCCTGAGTCGGAGTGGTCCAGGATTGGGGATCCCTCTCCTGACCTTCGGGGGGGGGGTGCTGTTGGTGCTGTCGGCGGAGGTCAGGAGTTTGGGAGTGCTTCTGGACTCCGTGTTAACGATGGAGGCCCAGGTAGCAGCCACTGCGAGGTCAGCCTTCTACCATCTGCGGCTGATCAAGCAGTTGGTCCCCTTCCTTGAACGCAATGAACTGGCGACAGTGATCAATGCATGGGTCACCTCAAGGTTGGACTACTGTAACACCCTCTACATGGGGCTGCCCTTGTGCCAAATCCAGAAGCTGCAGCTAGTGCAGAATGCTGCGGCGCGGCTGTTGTTGGGTCTCCCTATGTGGGAACATATACAGCCCACCTTAAAGGCACTGCACTGGCTGCCAATAGCGTACTGGATAAGGTTCAAGGTGCTGGTGTTTACCTATAAAGCCCTATATGGCCTGGGACCTGCTTACCTGAAGGACCGTCTCTCTCCATATATTCCCCAGCGAGCACTACGGTCGGGATCCCAAAATCAGCTGGTCCTGCCTGGACTGAAAGAGGCGCGGCTGGCAACAACACGGGCCAGGGCTTTTTCAGCGGCGGCCCCGTACTGGTGGAACGAGCTCCTGGAGAACATCAGGGCCCTGCGGGATTCAATGCAGTTCCGCAGGGCCTGTAAAACGGAGCTCTTCCACCAGGCTTTTAAGTAGGGGCCGCCTAAGGTAAACATCTCAGCCCTGGCCCGGCTCCATCTCCCAGTCCTGTCTGACCGTAATTACATCTACCAACCTGTTACACAGGAAATATATATGATCCACCTGCTTGGACCCACCTGTGGGTAGAATTGAAATGCCGCCAATGGAGAAAGTGAAGAATGTATTGGATGTTTTAATGTTTGATTGTTTATTTTAAACTGACTGTAATTTTAACTTCTGTTGTGAGCTGCTCTGAGCCTGCCTTTGGGTGGAGAGAGCGGGATATAAGTTTAATTAATAATAAATAAATAAATAAATAAATAAATAAATAAATAATAAATTAAGGAAAGAATTAGTAGGCACATTGAGGAACAAAAACTATTGAGGCAGACTCAGCATGGGTTCTGTAAGGGAAGATCTTGTCTCACTAACTTGTTAGTGTTCTTTGAGGGAGTGAACAAACATGTAAGGACTGCTGGCGATGGATGGGGTGCACCTTACAAAGAATGGGAGGAATGTCTTTGCTGGAAGACTTGCGAACTGGATCAGGAGGGCTTTAAACTGAAGCCACCAGGGGTGGGAAGAAAAAGCCGGATGTTGCGCGGCATCCCCAACACTAAGTTCAAGAAAGGGAGGGACCAGAGTATAAATGAACGGGAGAGAGGCGAGGCCAATAATTTTCAGGTAAATTCAAAGGGACCTATGGTAGGATAGGATGTCTGTAATCTGAGATGTCTTTATACTAATGCACAGAGTATGGGAAATAAACAGGATGAACTCGAACTTCAAATATTGGAAAGTAAGTATGATCCTATAGGTATCACTGAGTCTTGGTGGGATGAGTCTCATATATGGAGCACAGCGATTGAAGGATATACCTTGTTCAAACGAAACAGAATAAAGAGAAAAGGAGACGGGGTGGCACTATATGTTAAGAATAACTACACTGGCACTGGAATTCAGGATTTTGAGAGTTGCCCTGCTGAAAGTGTGTGGGAAAGGATACAGCAAGGGGGAAAAGAGGGGGATATTGTTATGGGGATATACTACAGACCTCCAAACCAACTGGAGGGACTGGAGCTTGCTAAACTTTCACGGAGACAGGACGTAGTGGTTATGGGAGATTTCAACTATCCAGATATTTGCTGGAAATCTAACTCTGCTAGACATGGGGCATACTGCAGATCCTTGGATAGTCTTGCAGACCACTTCATATCTCAGAAGGTGGGGGTGGGAACCAGAGGATCTGCTATCCTGGATTTAATCCTGACCAACAGGGAAGAACTGATTGATGAAGTGAACGTTGTGGGATCCTTGGGAAATAGTGATCATGTCATACTGGAATTGATTTGAATGACTATTTTGCAAACTGTTTCAGGCGTCTCCCAGCTGTGAATCCAACCTGGAATTAATGCCCATTCATGAGCTCTCAATGGCCAAAGGAAAGGGGCGTACCTGCCACGGCTGCACCCTCGGAAGCACAGACCTGCCTCCCGCCTGCAGGGCCGACGCCACGGATCTGGAGGAGTAGGCAGACTTCAGGGCGTGGGCCACGGCCCGGACACTGTTGTAAATGGTGTAGCTGTCTAGGGAAAGGGCCCCTTGAATGGTGTCCTGGGGCAGAGCCTCCAGCCTCTCCTTCTCTCTGCATCTAGTCTGGCCCTTCACGGACATCACAGGCTTTGAATAAGAGCAGTCAAATGCTTTTGCCGATAATTGTACTGCATCAATTAAAAATACACCATAATCATCTATTTTTGTCCTTTTGTTAGAATGGAATAAAAAGGAAAAGAAGCCATGGACCAACCGTGGGGACAAAACTCTGGCTGACAAGGTCGAAGAGAGGTCCCACAAAGCTGTTGTGATCCAGACTTTCCCCACAATGGGTTTTGCTGCGAAGAGTTCAGTAACTATTTGGACAAGCTTTATTTACCAAAAAAGAAGCGAATCTCCCCATAATAAACATACACGTTGACTTCTCTGTGCAAACAAAGCTCTTTGTAGGGGAACTTCACTCTTTCTATCTTCAGGACTGGGGTGTTCAGTGAGAAGCCAACACAAATGTGGTTCCTGAGGAGCAGGGATGAAAGCGTCTGAAGGAAGTGTTCTCCACCGTCAGTCTCTGGAGCAATTAGGCCAACCCACATCCACTTGAAGTGCAGAAGCAACTGGACAATGCCCTGAGATTGGCCATCTGCTTTTGGCACCGTCCAGTAGAAAAAGGGGGATTCAGTCTGCTCATTCAGAAGGTGAGAGGCAAAACTGTAGCTGACCTGGGAGGAAAAGCAGAGATGGGTGCTTCCTTTGGTTGTCAGATCAAAACTTCCATGTGTGCGTGTAATTTTGGGGGTGCAGTGTTCCTCTGTGAACTTAGCACACCTGCCCCACTTGTACAGCCCGAGACAATGAGCACCAGGCCACCAGGGTTAGGGAAGGAGGGCAGGGATTTGTGTCTCCATGGCAGAATCCCTGCAGAAGCTCCCAGGTTCAGCCCCCAGCAGACGCTGGAGAAGACCTTTCTGTGCCTGAGACCTTGGAGGGTGCCTGCCAGTCAGAGGGGGCAGTGCCAAGCTTGGGGGACCAGGGTTTAACGGTACATGGTTTCGCCACACAACTGCAAAATCATCCAAACCCTTTCAAACAATCAGGGAATGAATCACATTGGCCAAATTAATAGTTTCTCTGAGGTGGAGCTCTGAATATGGATGGACTGAGGTCTGGTTGCCTGTAATCCCTGTATCAAATCATCTCTCTGCTGAGAGGGGACACACAGCACGGCTGGCTCCGGTTCAAGGGTGCAAGTCCCTTGAGATTTGTAGACGGAAGATCTAGAGAGGCATGCAGAACTGCAGGCTCACAGGCAACTCTCCCACCAACAAGATGCCCAGGGTGGGGGAGGGGGGAGTGCATTCACAGAGGTCCAAGGTCCACAGTACCCAACCTGCAAAGTGCCAACACTGAATGGAGCACCTTCACTTACCATTTGCATGCTCTTTGGAACTCAAATCTGCAAGCAACTTAACAGTCATCTTAAACCCAACAGTTTTTTTAAACTCCATAATTTCTCTTGCCCTTGTTTAAGTGTAGAGCAGCTATTTATGGCTCTGAGGAGGGAAAGGAGCTACACCTGGAGGTGAAGTTGCACTACAGAGAAATCCCCCTCCACCATCCTGGACTCTGCCTGGCCAGCGCTCTCCCACAGGTACACCACAAAGGGAACAAACCATCCTCCCTCTGTGGCAGAACCACAAGGTTAGTGGAAAGTGGGATCCCGGTATGCCCCACTGGTGAGACCTCAAAGGCAAGTAACATATTGCACGCTCCCTTTTTTTAAAAATTCCCAGTATTTGGGCTCTGACTCAAATGACAGGGATGAACTGGGCAATTTGTACAGAACCGTGAGCAGCTCAAGTTCAGCAGCATCCAGATTTACTGCTTGTCCTCTCCTCTGAATCTGCTGGCTTGACTGGTGTGGTCACCCTCCCCTCCCCTGCTGGGAATGCTGCTTTGTGTGGGGAGGATGTGGCAGGAAGACAAAGGGGTCCTGACATGTAGCTGCCCATTGCGACTAGTGTGTTTTCAGGGGGTTGCAGGCCCTTGAGAAGAGGGACTGCATTCCTGGCCTGCCCCACTCTCAGTGGGGTGTTTTTGGTCTCATGTCACAAAGCTGTGGCTGACCCACAGAGAGGGCAGAACAAAAGGAGTGTGTGTGTGCGTGTGTGTGTGTGTGTGTACCAGCAGCCGGAGGAAACTCTTCCGAACCATTTCCCAGTTTCTTCAAAACCAACATTTCCCTTTGCCCGTCCTTTCTGATACCCAGGGCTACTTCTCCCTCTGGGCTGGGGCAACTGCATCAAACAAAAGTACCTGGGGGGGGTCCCTCCTTTCCTCCCCTTCTCCCTTCATACCTGTGGGATTTTGTAGAGTTTCAGCACGCTGGCAATCTGGCCGGAGATTTCAGGCTCGGCTCCTTCGAGAACTGCTAGCAAGTTGGTCTGCTGCCTCCCGCAATGGTAGTTGGGAACGTTCGATGGCCCCGTTGATGCCAGGTCGACCAGGGCCTCCGAGGCCATTCTGGCATCGTAATAGTCCTCATGGGTGCTGTAGCCCAGCGTGCGGTTGGGCCAGACCTGGGAATGCCCATTGATCTCCTGAATGGCAGACAGGAAAGACAGGACACGCCAGTACGCTGGCACACCTTTCCTGCAAAAACAGTGGGTGTGTATTACACAGCCATCTTCTATTCAACAGTGAAACCATGCTGAATTCCTGCCTCTTTCACTCTCTAGACCTTTCCAGGCCATACCCACCTCTGCCTTTTATCCGTAGAACTCTCCTCATCCGTCCTCACATCCAGAGCCAGTGGGACAAAAGCAAAGACCCCCTTACTGGGGTGGGCGAGGGCAGAGCCATGTCACAAAGCATGCAGAAGCACTTGGGAATTAAGCCAGCCAATATGCCCACTCCTGCAGGGAAGGGGATAATCTACAAATCAGGGGTGGTTTCTTTTGGTATTGGCCACATGCTGCTATTGGGAGGAAATGGGCAGTATGGTGTGGGATACTGTTCAAAAGCTTGCGGTGGATCTGTGTTCTTCACAGCCTCAAAGTGAAAGAAGGAATAAAATACAAACACCAAAGTGTTAAAAATGGTTGCTGCCGTTATAACTGTGGACAACTCTGTCCTCCGCAGCACTGGCAGGGACGACAAGCTGGACCCCCGAAGGTAGGGTTGCCAAGTCTTTGGAACTCACCGGCGGGGGGGAGTCCTCCCCTGTTCGAAAGTTCCTTCTAGCGTGCGCACTTTGCGTGTGCGCCCAGCGATGTCACCAGAAGTGACGTCAGCATGTTGGGGGTGTTACCATGGTGACACTATGGCAATTGCCCCAAAACTCTATGGTTTCATAGAGTTTTGGGGCGATTGCCAGAGCATTGCCCTGGCAATGCCCCCAACGTGCTAACGTCACTTCCGGTGATGTCATTACATCGTCCTCGCTGGACGACGTCGGGGGTGGGGTTCCCCCCGCCAGCCAAATGTTGGCCGGCGGATCGGGAACCCCTTTAGCGGGGGATCCCCCGCCCCCTGGGCTGACTTGGCAGCCCTGCCCGAAGGACCCTCTGCCTGGTTCTCACTTGTCCAGGGGCAATCTTTCCCAAAGGGCAGCCATGTTAGCCAGTTGCAGCCAAAACCTACAGGGGTCCTGTGGCAACTCCACAGCTGAGCAGTTTGTATTCTCTTGCACTTTGGTGGACTAGCATCCATTCGTTAAGCTTTAAAGGTGTCTTTTTATTTGGCTATAAAGGAGAAGTCTTCAGCATCTGGGGCTCCACTATGGGCCAGAAGCAGATTCCCTGGGGGAGGAACAGAACATCTGTGCTCCGAGGAGCCCCATCCTCATATATGTTTCTGCTTTGCTGTAGTCAAGGTTTCCTTGGATCATTTCAAAATCATTCCCACAAACTCTCATTTCTCCCAGCTGCAAAGCAGGGACTGGCCTTCCTTTCTCAACAAAGAGCCACTGGGTCTCTTCCACGGTGTGCAATCCCCTGTCCTGTTGCAAAGAAAATGCCGGGGGATCTAGTTTCGATACTTTGGCGGAGGTTATTTTAGAATCAACCGCTTTAAAAGGAGATTAGACAGATTCATGGAGGAGGAGAAGTCTATCAGTGGCTTCTAGCCGTGGCAGCTGAGGGGAACCACCAAGCCTCTGAGTCCCGGGGCCAGGAGGCAGCATCAGGGGAAGGCCTCGGCCTCTTTTATGCCCTGTTGTTGGCCCTCCAGAGAAACTGGCTGGCCACTGTGTGAGATGCGATGCTGGACTAGAGGGACCCTCCCTGGTCTGATCCAGCAGGGCTCTTCTGAGGTTTTTCTCAGGGGAAGGCCTCGGCCTCTTTTATGCCCTGTTGTTGGCCCTCCAGAGGAACTGGCTGGCCACTGTGGGAGACAGGAGGCTGGACTAGAGGGACCCTCCCTGGTCTGATCCAGCAGGGCTCTTCTGAGGTTCTTCTCAGGGGAAGGCCTCGGCCTCTCTGCCCTGTTGCTGGCCCTCCAGAGGAACTGGCTGGCCACTGTGTGAGATGCGATGCTAGACTAGAGGGACCCTCACTGGTCTGATCCAGCAGGGCTCTTCTGCGGTTCTTCTCGGGGGAAGGCCTCGGCCTCTCTGCCCTGCTGTTGGCCCTCGAGGGGAACTGGTTGGCCACTGTGTGAGATCCAACAACAAGACACAGATCTTACCCAATGTTGCCTTCTGACTCTGGGATTCAGAGGTTTAGTACCTCTGAATGTGGAGGTTCCCTTTAGTTACCATGGCTAGTAGCCACTGGTAGACCTCTCCTTCATGACTCTGCCTAATCAGGGGAAGGCCTTGGCCTCTGTGCCCTATTGTTGGTTCTCGAGGGGAACTGGTTGGCTACCATGTGAGACGGGATGCTGGACTGGATGGACCCTCACTGGTCTGATCCAGCAGGGCTCTTTCGATGTTCTTATGTGGGCTGGGGAAGCTAAAGCTGATCATCTCCTCCAGCGTTCCATAGTTTAACTGCCCTACAATCGTGCACCACAAAGGACTGCCTGGGGAGGATGTGCATTCTCCCTTCCCACATTAAAATGGTCACAATGTAGAATTTGCTGCCAGAGGAGGTAGTGAGGGCCACTGGCACAGACGTCTTTGAAAGGGGATTAGGCAGAGTCAGGGAGGAGAGCGGCTATTAGGCACTGTAACTAAAGGGAAACCTCCACGTTCAGAGGCACTAAACCTCTGAATCCCAGAGCCAGAAGGCAATATCAGGGGAAGGTCTATGCCTCGTTGCTGGATCTCCAGAGGAACTGGTTGGCCACTGCCTCAGACAGTATGTTGGACTAGATGGATCCTCACTGGTCTGACCAGGAAGGGCTCTTCTCATGTTCTTATATTCACATTGTTCCAGGTGGTTTCTCTGCCCAGGCTGTGCCAAACTCATTTGGACTGTATCAGCCTGTCCGGAGAAGGTTCCCAAAGCAAAGGAACCAGAACAACAGTTCCCATCTGAATCGGCTGTTGTGCAGGGGGCGGGGGGGGCAGGGGCAGTCCTCTGTGTGGCAGGTTGTGTGTAGCCAGGAAGGAGCTCCATAGCCCCAGCATGTGTTTGCTGGCATGGCTTCAAAGCAAATGGAGGGGGGGTGTTGTTCTTTGGGCTTAAACTACGACTGACAAGTTGTTATATGTAGGGGGTCAAACTTCACCATACCACCCAGTGTGAAGTCTTATCTTGCTGTTCTTAAAGCCCCAGAACTTCCCCCCCCCAAATGCAAAACAGGGACAAAACTATGGGAGAGTGTTTGACCAGGAACCAGTGTTAGCCAGCAAGGCACTTTTTGTGCTCTTATGGATTTTCATATCCATAAGTCTGAACTCTGTGTTACCAACAGTGGTAGGGTCTTGCACTTTCTTCTTGAATAGGAGCCAGCTCCAGCCCATGCCAGGAGGCTGACACCCTAAGCAGTTCACCCAAGACAAAGGATTCTTCTTGCCATGAGGTTTCCCTCTGTCAGACATCCGCTGGCTAACCCCCACTCCCCCACTATACATCTGGATAGTTATGCTAAATAGACTGCCTAGCAACTAATGTGCCAGCCATCAGATACTTGGCTAAAACCATCAACTAACAATAGGTATGGCCAGGTGAGTCATCGGACCCCAGACTCAGTGTCTATTTCCTGATGAGATCATGCTCTTGTAATACTGACCACCCCCTGGACCTCCTCACTTTGTTCACCTATAACCTATAGCAAGGTCCAAGAGGGACGGACCGCCTAGTAGGAGTGTTAGTGGGTTGTGGTCTGCAAAGCCCGCCCCAAGACCCCCAATAAAAGTCCAAACCGAGAGTCACTCGGTCTCTTGAGCCGTCGCCCTCTATCTAACCTATTGACCCTTCAGTCCAGCTTTCTGTCCCCAATCCTTGCCTCCATCTTTGAACCCCTTTTTCTCTCTCTGGACTCGCGATCCAGGAGAACCACGTGGTCTTGTCAGTTCAAGCCTTGTGGCCCCATAGCTTTTATACCTTTCTTCCCACATCCAACTCAACTTGACATCGGACAACGCATCTAAGGTAATGTGCTTTCCCCACCAACGATACCTGCTCATGCACAAGTGCTATTTTCTCTCTTTATTTTATTAGGCCTGTAAGATTGTGTGTGTGATTACGTTTTTTTGGTATGCTTGATTACATGATCCAGTAAACAACATTGAACTTGGAATCTGCCTCACGTGCCTCTTTCCTTGAGAACTCCCAGGAGGGGTGGGACCCTGGTATAGTTGGCAAAGAACCCGTATATTTTGCTGATTGCTAAACACAAATTAAAGCAATTCGGCTAACAGAATTGGGGGCTCGTCCGGGATTGCCCTGAGGGTTAAATTTCGCGCCATAGTCGACAGGCGTGTCTTTAACCCGCAGACGTAAGGGAAAAACCACTTCTGGAGTTCTCGGAGAGGCTGTATGATTGGTTTCTGTCTGCGTGCCTGGCTCTAGCGAGCAACCTATCGTGGGTGGCTTCCCCCCTTTCTCTCTCTCTTTGAACCCCAGGTCAAACTGTGTGACCGTCCGCGCATCTATCTTGTGGGAAGGGATCCAAAGAAGACCAGAGTAGGGCGCTAGACCAGTTGCACCAACACTACATACACTACATACACGACATACACCCGCTGAGTCCGAGAAAGAACTTTTCCTTTGAGCGCACCCTCGCTCCCCCTCCTTGCTTTACTTCACTCAACGAAGTGAAATCAATTGATTTTGGTTAGGGGTCATCCTGCTGGAACATATTGTTTTGAAACCCCGCTGGTTAATAGGTTATCCAGTGAGAGCTTGCGAGGCCAAAACCTTCATTTGGTTGTGTGGTTATCCTTAGGACGAGAGGTTTGGCCAACCCGTTCTTGAAACCCTCATATAAAGAGACTGGGTGTCTCTGAGACTGGGTGTCTCCTTTTTGGGTTACGAGTAATCCCTGGGTATCGTGTGGGTGTGAGTCCCCAGCTCTAAAAACCGAATTAAGGCCAAGAGTGCTGAGTTTAGGGTTAAAAGTAATCCCCGAGTGTCGAGAGAGGTGTGAGTCCCCGGCTCCAAAAACTAATTAGGGCTGGGATAGCCTGTTCTGTGGTGCATTGGCCACCTTGAGCCAACAACTGTAACTTAAGAAGCCGATTAAGGCAGGGAGAAAAAGTCCAGTTCCCTTTTCTTGTGCCCCTGTTGTAAGTGAAAACAGGAGAATCCCTACAAAGATGTTTCGTACCAAGGAAGACGAACCTAAGCTAGAAAAATGGCTGGTGAAAAAGGGTAAGTCTCCTTGGAAGGAAGGATCTTTTAAGGGCCCCAATCCATTGGAAATAGTCCAGAACGCTTTCCAGGACTACTGTAAAGCGCAAAAACTCAGTTCAGCAGCCAAAGACACAGCCGCCAGTTGGGCTCTATATACGGCTTTGCGAGACGCTGCCTCAATCATTAACCGACTACAGGCAGACGTGGAAAAACAAGAAGAACTTGTTAGGGAGAACAACCAGAAATCAGAGGAATTAAAGGCCCAACATAAGGCCGCATTGGAAAGAGAGGTGGCCAGATTCGACAAATTAGAATCTAAATTTGAAGCGACCAGAGAGGAATTAAGGGAAATAAAAAACAAACATGAACAAGATCTCATAGACCAGAGACAAAATTACAATGAGCTAATGGAGGAGAGATTAAGCGAGATCGAAGTTGAGGGCCATCAATTACAAGCCGACAAATTGACCTTGACCCTAGAGAATCAAGGGCTAGCCCTCAGCATTCAGAAGGCTGAACAAAAAGCCGCAAAGGCTACAGCCAGGGCTGAAGAAGCAGAAAAAGCCCTAGAAAGGGCCAATATAGCCCTGGTGTCGGCGCAACAAGGAGCAAAGTACTTAGCCCAAGAAAATCTGATTAAGAGAGAGCAAGCAAATCATGATGCCTGCCAAAGGGAAATAGAGATTCTAAAACGACAATTGAAGGCCCAAAGAGCGGTGGTGTCAGCAATCCACCCGGAGAGTTTAATTGACCTCTCCCACACCGGGGAGAACCCTGAAGCCCCGATAGAAGAGCTTACTGAGAACCATGCCCCCATCCACCCTGTTAGTACCAAAGAAATGGTTACCAAAACTGGCAATAAAACTACCACCCAAACGGTAACGGAGACCCAGATGTGGAAGCCCGACGAGGTTAAGGCCATTGCCGAGCAGATTGGGACGCTCTCTAAGGATACCGCCATACAATGGATGACGCATGTCCACACTATGTATGGTGGTATCAATGGAGAGGATCTCTGTCAGCTAGCCAGGCGCTGTGCTTCAGGCACAGATTTAACTGCCATCAATTCCGCCATCGCTACCAACGGTCTTGCAGCCGGATCCAATGGATGCAGAAAGTCCTAGAATATCTGCACCCAAATCGCAGCTTATCTGCCTTGTTCATCCTAGAAAAGCAAGGGCACGGGGAAGACCCTGAGGCTTATATGTCCAGGAAACAGCTCCTAGCCCAATTGGCCGAAACCCTATACATTGACCCCGCCACGAATGAACCCGACTTTGATGACGGTGCTTTTAGGCGAGCACTGGTGCATGGCTTTAACGCCCAAGCACAACTCGCCCTTAACATTCCGGATCCCACTACAGGAACTTGGCCCGGTATGAAACTCAAAATAAGACGAGTGGCTACTTTACTAAGGAGCACAGGAGTGACAAAGCCAGGAAAAAGCTCTAAAAAGCATAAAGACAAGAAGAACCCATCCAAGCCATAACGTACGCCAATCACGGCCCCCACTCTCAGTACCAACCTTCAGGTAGATATGATAACCGGAACGATAGGAACAACGATCGGAACTACGATCAGAACTATAAGAACGATCGCTATGACCGTAACAAATCTTGGCAGAGAGGCGGTAATAACAATTATAGAGGGAAAAGAGATTACAATAACAACAGAACAAACCCCGCGCAGGCATGCATGCACCCATCTGCTCCACCACTTCCGGCTGACTATAACGGCCCCGACAATCAGTATAGTCCCGCTCCTAGCTCAGGCAATTCACACCCGGCTGTCCAGCCGCTGCTGCCCGGTCCACAGCCATATCACCAAAAGGTCAATAGGGATGCCCCTCCAAATGGAGTAAGTCCATTCAGATGGCACCTTTGGATGGAGCTCAAGGAATGGGGATTCGAGATGGAACGTTTCCATCTACAACCCGACTCAGTCCTCCTCCAGGCACTGACAGACTCGGCCAAGCAACAGGAATGGCCTCTCAACCCGGTAACGACCACCCTCACTCACATTGAAGAGGAGAGAGGGAGCCAAAGCTAGGGCTGCCCGGAGTCCCACAATCTCCCCAATGGCATCGTGGCTCCTTTGAAGCCCGACATGTGGGGGAGATCGACTGTGAAAGCAGGGGTCGGGACTCCAGGGAATATGAAACCTGCTACACTCCTGGTAGACACAGGAGCATCCACGAATGTATTAAAACCTCAATTGGCCCAAACAGGACAGCCCTCTTCGGCTACCCTCTCCCTCTCAGGTTTTGCCGGAGGCAAACTCACAGCCACCATCTGGAATTCGATTCCCTTAACAGTGGGAAAGCTTTCCACACGTGTGTCTGCCTGCGACAACCAGGGTGAAGACGATGGCATTCTCGGGGCTCCATTTTTCCGAGACCATGGGCTCACAATTGATTTGGCTAATGGCTTCCTCTGGCAGATTCCGGGGGGCCCTAGCGAAATCAATGCAGTCCATCGATGTGCCGCCCTAAAGGCTCCTCTTCCCCTGGCCCCGTTGGAACCTAGTGACCCTTGGATCCAAGATTTCCCTGAAGTCTGGATTCAAGACAAGGCAGAGTGCAGCACAGTCCGTGACGCTTGTGTGCTCATAGAAGAACAGGACCCACCTCCACAAAAGCAATACAAATATCCCGCTGAAGCTGAAACGGGCATAGCCAAAACTATTGAGGGGCTTCTCCAATGGGACGTTATCCTCCCAATGCAGTCTATCTGCAATGCTCCCCTTTGGCCGGTCCTCAAAGCAGATGGTGTAACATGGCGAATGACCGTAGACTTCCGTGCTCTAAACGCAATAACTCCTCCAGTGGCCCCTGTAGTAGCAAAGTACCACGAGATCCTTGCAGCCATTGCAGCAGGATCGCGCTACTACAGTGTGATTGATTTGGCCAATGCGTTTCACTCCATCAAATTGCACGAGTCCTGCTGGTATAAATTCACTTTTACATTCCGTGGCCAGCAGTATGCCTTCAAACGCACACCTCAAGGTTTTCACTCCAGTCCTAGCATCTGTCATGCACACGTTGTGCGTATGTGGGAACACCTAAGAGCTACCTCCAAAGATCATGTGCTCTCTTACGTGGATGACATTCTTGTCCACGCCCCCACGGAAGAAGAGGTCACTGACGTAACCAGGGAAGTTTTGAATCTTCTCCGAGATGCAGGGTTCAAGGCTAGCAGAGACAAGGCCCAGCTAGTTCAAACGCGGGTCAAATACCTCGGCCTGGCCCTGGGTCCCGACGGCAGGACTCCCGATGCCCAACGCATGGAAGTCATTGCCAAGCTCCCTGCGCCTACAGATGTGCCCTCTCTAAGAGCTCTGCTAGGAACATTCAATTTTTCCCGGGACTTTGTGGAAGGCTTTGCCGACAAAGCGCGCCCTCTGTACTCTCTCTTAAAGAGCAACACACCTTGGTTCTGGGGACCTGAACAACAATACGCTTTTGCCAGTCTCAAACAAAGCCTTGCCTCTGCTCCCGCTCTAGCCCATCCGGACCCTAACAAACCTTTTTACATCCAATTAGCACATTCTGAGAAAAGCATCGGCGCCACCCTTATACAGCATCATGCTGGTGCCCCGAGAGTAGTCGCCTATGCCTCCCGCAATCTTTCCTGTGTAGAAATAAAGTTTACCCCATGCGAGAAAGTCTGTCTAGCCCTTGTCTGGAGCCTTACTCACTGGGAATTTATCATCGGGGGTGCGAAGGTCATAGTGCAAACTACTCACACACCCCTGAAGTACATTCTCTCAGGGAAAATCCAGGATGGCCAAGTGTCTAATGCCCGCATTGCCCAGTGGATGCTTGCACTGGTCAATAAGGGAGTAGACTACAGGAAGGAACAGAAGGAGCCCCCTGCCCCGTACGGCCTCATCATAACTGGAGAGGAGCATGAGTGTCCCCTCCCAGTGGTAGACCATGTACCCTGGCCAGCCACATGGGGAGTGCCATTCGAAGAAGCCAAGCAGTTCGGTTTTCACTGTTGGTTCTGCGATGGCTCATCTTTCCATGTGACAGGGACCCCTTACACCGGTTATGGTGCCGTCCGGACCCACGATGGTCACACTTTGCAGGAGTCTGTCCGCCCCCATTCCAGCCAAGCCGCAGAGGTCGCAGCCCTGCGAGCTGTTCTAGCCTTTGAGCCTCCAGACATTCCGGTCGCTGTTTTCACCGACTCGGACTGGACAGCCAAAGCCGCTACGGTGTGGCTTCCCCACTGGGAAAAACAGGGATGGGTCAATGCAGAAGGCAAGCTGGTAGCCCACATAACACTATGGAGAGATGTTGTACGACTCCTCCATAGTCGTTCGGCGGAGACTCAGATCTCTCATGTCAAGGGCCACCAAAAGAACAACTCCGAAATCGCCTACTGGAACGACCAGGCAGATCTTTTAGCCAAAGCCGCTGCACAACTACCCCTTCCCCAAGAACAGCTAGATCAACCTCTGCAGGCCGTCACTACCCGCAGCCAACATAATAGGCCACCTATTCCACCAGTCTTTGTAGACCTTGGAGAACTCCAGGCTAATGACACCGATGTGCAGGATCTCCTTTCCAAAGGCAAAGATCCTACGGGAAAATACTCCATTGAGGAACGGGAAGGAGTAATATGGGCTGTGGATAACACTGGGACACGCCACTGGGTGGTTCCCATTGAAGTACAGGCAGACCTTATCCAGTTCGTTCATGAACAGGGACACAGAGGGAAAGACCTTACTTTGGAATGGGTGCGAGATGCAGGCTGGTGGCCAGGCATGAGACAAGAGGTCGCCCAATGGGTGGATAACTGTCTAGCCTGTGCCATGGTCAATGCAGACTCATCCGGTCCTAAAGCCCCTATCCAGCACCAACGCATCGAGGGACCCTGGGTGCGTGTCCAGATCGATTTCATTGGTCCCCTTCCAAAAACTAGCTGCGGCAACAAGCACTGCCTTACAGTGATCGATCCCTTTTCCAAGTGGATCGAAGCCTTCCCTTGCCGGGACAACTCCGCCGGCACGGCCACTAAGCTTCTGTTCAGCAACTTATTTTCCCGCTGGGGCATCCCCCGAGTCTTAGACTCTGACCGCGGGTCCCATTTCATCGGGGAAGTCACTCAGGAGCTCTGCAAGGCTCTGGGAATCACCCAAAGATTCCACATTGCAGCCCACCCTCAATCTTCTGGCTCTATTAAACGGGCTAACCGTACCCTTAAGGAGGCTCTCATGAAGGTAGTCAATTCCACGGGCAGGACTTGGGATGAGAAACTGCCCATCATTCTCATGGCCATCCGGGGAACCACGGCCTCACACGGCTATTCCCCACATATGGTCATGACTGGCCGGAAAATGTGCATGCCAGAAGCTTTTTGGCTACAGAGTGATGTCCCCTCGGACTTCGAGCCTAAGGTGGCTAATGACGAGTGGGTCCAATCACTCCTCACTGACATCCTCACTATACACCTCCAAGTAGCCAACATGCTAGGGGAAAGCCAGCTTGCAATAGATAAGAAATTGGGATGGGTTCGAAATCCCCAGGTTTGGGATCCGGGGCAGCAAGTGCTCTACCGCAAGTTTAGCCGCAAGCAGCATGCTCTTATGGCTAAATGGGCTGGTCCGGTCCCCATCATTGCTAGGGTCAGCCCTGCAGTCTACAAGCTGGCAATCCCAAGGAAGCACGGCCAAACGTGGCACAAGTTCTTCCATTCCTCGCAGCTCAAACTGTGGAAGGGCGCGCCGGTCCCGGTCCCACCGGACCTTCCTCCAGACCCTGGCGGCGACAAGAGCCCACTTGCTGCAGTCAAACATGGTCCTTTCCTTCCGACAGACATGTTCGAACTCTTTCCCTTTTTCTCCCTTGGAGACACTTGCCTGTTCCACTAAGTGCTTCCTAATGGCTCAAACCGCCATTTAGGAAGCAAGGGGGGGAGGGAATAGCAGAATTTTAATTCCAATGCCTCGTTCTAAGAACAAAAGCCTCGGTAGCGTGTAGCAGTAATCGCACTGGGCTTGCATAAGTGCCAAGCGCACACCAATGAACGAAGAACCTATAAGCACCTTTAGCTAAGGGGAACCATACTGTGACTACTTGGGTATGTCGACTGCAGTATGGAGAACAGGGATCTCACTCACACATCCCTCAAACATTATATTACAGAATGCATCCAGGAAGTTTCACCTCAGCAACAGACAAATGGGTAAGACCATTAAAAATTTTATTCTTCGGATTGTCATTGTTTCATTTTACATCGGCAATACAAATAGCCAACCATACGGTAGTCTTGACCAGATGGAGATGCGTGGGAATCAACATGCCTTTTAGGATTTTTACCTGTGTAACAGGACGGCATGACAGAGCAGTCACACTTACACCCATAGATCAATGTCCACCACAGCAGCTCACACATTGCATTCACAGTCGCACCGGAGAAAAGGTGACTCTGTGCATCTCCGGAAAATATGCTATGGATGAAATGGAAGTGACCCTGTGCAAACAGCCACAAGACAAAATCAATACATCCACCATTGAATATACTGCTCCTACCCCCATCTCCCTCTACACTGACATAGCTGTAATATCAGCTGCCGTATGGGACATTGGCGACCCTTTAAAATTAATCATTTCCATTGGCTCCCGCCACTTCCACAACAACACAGAGGTCCCAATAACGCTCACGGACCCATTCGGTGAAGACATAGACCTGGAACCACTGGCATGGGGCAAACTCAATTGGCATTTTAACTGCTCCGCGTTAAAGCAGCAAGGTCCCCCAGACTGGACCCTCCTTCTAAACACCTCTGTCTGCCTCAATGCCACTGATACTGTAAACCTTACAGCTATCGGCACAACAACTCTGCAGCTCACCCATCAGGAAGGAAATTACACTTTAATAATTGGTGATGTAAATCACACACTCGATTTGGACCCACTCATCCAAAATGTAGACTCACTAGCCTCACTAACCTACCCGGTAGTGGGAGCACACACTTTAAAATTTAATCATCAGGAAACAGTCTTGATGCAGCCGCAAATTTCAGTAAAAAGAGTCAATGTCAGCTTAAGCGGGCTTGGCACCTCTTTCAGCCATGCCCTCTGTGACTCTTACTTACACACAACCCAGCAAGGTTGGGACAATTGGATCCTAATGTGGCATAAAGGAGAGCTCTCTAAAAGAACTAAACGCGATCTTTCTGATTGGGTCGCACCCGTAGGCGCGGGCATGGCAGCCATAGACGCTGCAAACATAGAGGTGATAGCAAATAAAGCCTCTAAGGTTTCATTTGATATTTCTCAAATGAGCCTCCCCCTTACGCAATCATTGGATTCCCTTGCCCACATGAAACGCTCCACTAACCCCCTGCTGGTTACTTGGGAACAAATCATGGAGAAAGATTTTAACAATCTCCTTGGTGGCATTCAATCTTTACAAAACAATATTTCATTGGCTCTTGCTTGCACTCAAGCACAAACTCTTAATGTAGTCACTGCTATGACTATAATCAAACAAGCTATGGCTGGAGTTATACCCTTAGAAATCAGGGAATTAATTAAAGGAAATTTAACCGCCAGTGAAATCTCTCTCAAGCACTGGTGGTCTTTGGCAAACGCCTCTTTTGACGCTGTAACCCAGACCTTGCAATTGATTATAACCACGGTGACCGCTAAAGAAATTTTTCAAATCTATCCAGTAGTTCCGCTGGGTATTCAAGTTAATTCGGGCACAGTATTATATGCCAGGAACAGTAACCGATGGGCTAAAGTGAGCTCATCCAACTGGCATATGATCAACCTAGACGGATGCACCCATAAAGAAAACCTAGGCTTCATCTGCGACGACGAAGCCCTAGAGAAACATCACCCATGCTTAGTTCCCAAGAAACACGCCATATCTCACTGCCAGTTTGACGCGGTCAGCGAGACTGGGTCCACCATTATATATATAGGCAGAGCTTGTGTCTGTCTCAGAACAACCTGCGAACATATTCACATCAACACACTATATTACCAACAAATGTTGCCTGGAATAAACCGATGCTTCTGTAACGTCACCTCGATTCGAGGATGTGACTTTTATTTTGAAACCCCTATTTGGACGCAACAAGAGATGGTCATATCCCCAGAATTGTATGACTCTATTGCTCCAGTGCCTTTGGGGTTAGGACTGGAAGCCCTACGTAGATTGCTCTCTCACCCAGACCTCCAAGAATGCCTGGCTCAGCTAAAGAAAGCCAGGGACAAAGCTGCCTTGAATGTTTCCCACAATGGCGCCAGGATTAAAGAACTGGCCATGGAAATTAAAGAGGCGGGGGCTCACAGTTGGTGGGAGGTGCTTCTTGGTTGGAGCCCGACAACGACGGGATATTTAAATTTAATGCTCCACCCCATAGTCGTCATTTTGGCCTTCCAAATTATTTTAATTGTGGCGCTACTTACATTGACTTGTTGGGTGAGAAGACAAATCCATAAATTAGAAGCCCAATCTAAAGCCACAGACTTCCAAGCCTTGATGCACGTTGCATCCAAGGTTTCGAATTCCTAACCCCTCCTCCCCAAACTGTTGCCCTTTTTATGTTTTGTCTGTTTCCGTCTGTTTTAGCTCCCTGTGTGTGTGTGTTTGTGTTTGTGTTTCTATTCTTTAACCATTATTGGGTGGGCCTTTTTAGAAAAGACCCATGAGGTAGGAAAATTGGCCTTTAGCAGCAGTTTATCGAACCCAAGGAAGTATGAGCGGGGCTACAAAGGCAACCGAAGGAAAGCCGATTCCGCCTCCTGCACATACTCAGAAGATCTCAATCATGCTGCCTTTTTAACTCCTCTGTAGCATCGCTGAAACCAAAAAACCATACTGCCAAATCGCGAAGAAGCCAGCGGAGCTTTCTCAGGATGACTGAGACCCGTTGTGACAGTATAGTCATGCTTTGAGTTCAGCGAGGTGGAGCAGGCCAAGAAAGGAAGTGCAAGTGTGCAGGTCCTACTGGAAAGCCAGTTGGAAAATGCAAGCCTTTCAAAAGGTTAAGGCAAGCCACGGTCTTTCTGCGTGCTCTCCCCCTGTAATGGCTTTTCAGCTCATAGGAAATAAAATTTTTGTATTATCTCTCTCCTTTGGGTTCCCAATTTGAAATCTCTTAAGGTATTATTAATTTTAGCATTGGTATTTTTCAAATAACAGTTTTTACAACCAAAATTTGCGTTAAAAAGATCCAGATCCGGCGTGCTCTGCGGCATCACCAATTTGCATGCGCACCAGCACGCTGATCATAAAAAAATATTTTCCCAAAACTTTTGCTACTGCTTTTCTTTTGAATTTTTTGCTCATTTTTCAGCCTGGTTTAACTTTGTACAGCAATTCACGCCCCAGGCTTGCTACACAAGTTTTATTTTAGTTTCACTTTTGCAAAACTCTCCCACCAAAGTTTTCAAAAATGTCCAACTAACAAACGCCTCCTTTTTCGTTTGCTGCCATCTCCCCTCTGCTCTCAGCAGTGCCTTGGTATTACAACAAGCCTCTGCTTGTTCCCAAGATTTTTCTTTTTCTATTCTTTTACCAGTATTGGGCGGGCCGAAGCCCTAACGAACCATGGGGAGTAATGAGAGAAAGAAAAGGGAGATAGGGGGTGGGAGGACCAGAAAGCATTTCTTCATGGGAGATCCGAAGGGCCGAGAGCTCATCAAAGATGCCGTCGACAAAAGCTCAGTAGTTGCATTTGTGGCTAGCACGAATGTCAAGCTTAGTGGGCGGCTCCCCTGGTGGTGCGTGTAGAAGTTGGGTTCGGAAGTTACTCTGACCCCCCTCTCGCCCCATCTCCACCAGGCGTGCAATCCTTTCGCCACTCGAGGCAGCGACGGGTGCCCGGGGAAAGGCCCCAAGGTTAGCCTGCTCCAGCCGAAAGCTCTCCAGCCACTTGTTACAGCATCTCTCTATGTTAGCGTGACCTCTTCCCCGACCATCTGCCCAGGCAGCCTACAGCCTGAAACACACAGCTGCCTCGGTACTGGCCTCTTATTCGGTCTTTTTGATTTGTAATAAATTTATTTCACTCATAATATTTCCTTCTCCCAGCATGCCCTCATAGATGCACAATTTGCATAGCCTGTCAATCATCGTTAACTTAAGTCCGTTAATATTATTCAGTCTTCCTAAGTACCTTTCTTTATTTCTTTTTGCGGCCGTAAAGCCTCATTACCTCTACAAAAAGTTTTTCGTTGTGCACGATTTTGTTTTTGTCTCAGTCTCTTTGTTTGTGCACTCTACGGGCAAAAGACAAGCCGTTTGTTTGCAAACCAAGTCTCCTGTTTGCAAAGCAAACCGCTTGCTTGCCAAAACATTTTTTGTTTTTTGCTTTTCTATTCTTTAACCAGTGTTGGGAGGGCCGAAGCCCAGACGAACCGTAGGGAGTCATTAGTGAGCAGGACAACAAGGGATAGGAGGACATGGAAGCTCGAGAGACAGCTCAGGAGGAAGATATGGGACAAACGAAGCCTTTGTCTCCCTCTGCTATGCAGCTCCTCCAAGCCATACCGCTTCGGAGGACATGCAGAAGTTGGGTTCGGAATTTAAATCCGGCCCATGCTCCCCTTTCACCAGGCGTGCAAGCTCTCCCAGCCCGAAGCAGTGGAAAGTGCCTGGGAAGGACTCCCGGTTAGCTCACACCCCCTGCAAAAACCTCCTGCTCCCTTTTCCAACATTTTTCCATGTTAAAGGGAGATTTTCGAAAGCGCTCTCCCTGAAGTGCCTGTAGTCTAAAACGCATCCACGCCCCAACACTGGTGTCCAATTCGACTGTTTTGATTTTTAATAAATTTATTTATCTTGAAATGTTTATATATCCCAGAATGCCTAAACAGTTTACTCATTTGCATATGCGACAGCCTCTAGCCCTAACAAATACAGCCAAGTCAACCGCATGTGACCTTTAGGGGTTCTGCCTAGTAACTAGCTGCCCAGTCCATTCCTTATTAGGTATGGGACGATACCACTGGGATTGGGTTTAGAGGGGAAGATTGTTCTATCTTTGTACTGTATTGGGGGAAGGCCCCCCAAAGGGAGCCCTCCAGGTTAAAATGGGTACGACTTGACATCGTCCCCGCGGAGCCACCCGACTCCAGATAAAAAGGCCGGAGTCAGCCGGACGCAACTCCCGAACCCAGCTTTTGCATGCCCCATCGTACGAGTATTCGCTAATACTCCCCAGGGTTCGGGAGGCGTGTCCGGAGACTTCGCCAACCCCAAAGGGTGAATAGCTTGCCTGTGATTATTCCAGCCAGGACCCCAAGCTGATGTGTCTTTTATAATACAATGATTCCAGATGTATGACCTGTTTTGACCTTTCCCGCATTTCTTGGATGCCTTTAGATATTCTGCTTGCAAATTCACTAAGCTATTTCTCATTTTAATATCCTTTTTCCCCAACTTAAGTAGGTACCCATGATGCTTTTAGATAACAAGGGGGGGCGACTCCTCAATATGCAAACCGGTCTCCTCCTTCCCGGCCGAACTGACTCGTGTCCAAGCCGAGAAGTGACGAGCGCAGCCGAGAGCTTCATGAGCTATTGATCAAGACCCGAGTGGCTTCCGAAAAGCCGAAGATATACGAGTCCTGGTGCTCCATTAGATACAATGTAAAGCGCGCCTCTCTCCTGTGTAGAGACACCAGTAGCCCGGTTCCAGCAGAAAAGCCTTGCCGCTCAGGAGAGATGGACGAAGAATTGTTTGTAACCATTTTTATTTCCTTGTGAATTCCTTGTGGATTATTTTTATTGCTACAAATGTATGTACTTCTATCATAGTCATTGAAATATTTTATTTTATGAATGATTACTACTTTTATAAGAATTTTTAGCATTGCCTTCAGTATTTCAGTTAAGAGTGTTGCCTTTATTTAGAGACTTAAATATTTATACATAAGCTTCCCTTGGTGGTCAAATGCACAAGCCTTGCTTTTTATGTCCATCTCAGCAACAATTCGGTATTTTTATTGCGGTAGATTTTTTTTTGTCATCTTTTGCGTCCGTCCCTTGCCAGCAACTTCTTCCAGAATCACCATCATGCAGTCCGCCCCAATCTTGTCATCGTACCGTCCAATACGGAGACCTTCACCTGATGCCTTCAGGTCTCCGAGGGGGGGAAATGTTAGCCAGCAAGGCACTTTTTGTGCTCTTATGGATTTTCATATCCATAAGTCTGAACTCTGTGTTACCAACAGTGGTAGGGTCTTGCTCTTTCTTCTTGAATAGGAGCCAGCTCCAGCCCATGCCAGGAGGCTGACACCCTAAGCAGTTCACCCAAGACAAAGGATTCTTCTTGCCATGAGGTTTCCCTCTGTCAGACATCCGCTGGCTAACCCCCACTCCCCCACTATACATCTGGATAGTTATGCTAAATAGACTGCCTAGCAACTAATGTGCCAGCCATCAGATACTTGGCTAAAACCATCAACTAACAATAGGTATGGCCAGGTGAGTCATCGGATCCCAGACTCAGTGTCTATTTCCTGATGAGATCATGCTCTTGTAATACTGACCACCCCCTGGACCTCCTCCTTTTGTTCACCTATAACCTATAGCAAAGTCCAAGAGGGACGGACCGCCTAGTAGGAGTGTTAGTGGGTTGTGGTCTGCAAAGCCCGCCCCAAGACCCCCAATAAAAGTCCAAACCGAGAGTCACTCGGTCTCTTGAGCCGTCGCCCTCTATCTAACCTATTGACCCTTCAGTCCAGCTTTCTGTCCCCAATCCTTGCCTCCATCTTTGAACCCCTTTTTCTCTCTCTGGACTCGCGATCCAGGAGAACCACGTGGTCTTGCCAGTTCAAGCCTCGTGGCCCCATAGCTTTTATACCTTTCTTCCCACATCCAAGTCATCTTGACATCGGACAACGCATCTAAGGTAACGTGCTTTCCCCACCAACGATACCTGCTCATGCACAAGTACTATTTTCTCTCTTTATTTTATTAGGCCTGTAAGATTGTGTGTGTGATTACGTTTTTTTGGTATGCTTGATTACATGATCCAGTAAACAACATTGAACTTGGAATCTGCCACACGTGCCTCTTTCCTTGAAAACTCCCGAGAGGGGTGGGACCCTGGTATAGTTGGCAAAGAACCCGTGTATTTTGCTGATTGCTAAACACAAATTAAAGCAATTCGGCTAACACCAGGACTAGAAGATGGGAATTGTCCTTAGTAGACAAGGAGAAGCAGGACCCCTGAGACCAGCGATCGGTGGGGTGAGACTTACCCATGAAGCCTGGTGTAGGGAGGCTCCGAAAAGATGGCCGGTAGAAACCAGACAGGAGTTTCCGAGATGATCCCGCCAATGAGATGTTCTCTTGGCCTGTAATAATTCCAGGGCTTGTTTTCATCCCTAATCAGATTCAAGGGGCATTTGGGCCTCAGCACCCCACAGGCAGAGACAGGCGGCAGCAGCAAGACCAGCAGCAAGACCAGCAGCCCTGCCATCCTAGACCCCCCCTCCCTGGTGATCCCCCCCCAGCTACATAGGAGAAGCGGCCCAAGTTGTTTTGCAGAACCAAGGACGCCAGACTGCAGCTACAGAAAGGTTGCAGGGTTGAAGGAGGGAGACGATTGGGTAGGCTTCGGAGTGCTGGCGCCCCTAGCCCGAGTTCTCTGTGGTGCCAGAGGGATTATTTATGCCATTTTGGACTGGTTTCATCAAAGCCTGTTGCTCTTGGTTCTCATGTTTATGTTATTGGCTTTGAAGGTGATCTTGGAGGAATCCCCTGGGCTCTCGCCATAAGGAGAATAAATCTCCATGATTTTGATCATTACCAAGGGAAGAACCACTGTGGCAACATTTTGGACTCTTGTTGTGATTCCTTCGGCAGGTGGACGGATGGAGAAAACATGTTTGCCTGAAGTTTTCAGTGTGTTCCTGGACTCTGAGGGGGGGGAGGTGCTGTTCAGAAAAGTTGGACTGAACTTTAGTGGAGAAGCACCTTCCTGAGAAGACAAGAAGCCAGACACACAATGTGGACCAATTGCATAGTTTGTGTTCATGTATTTTTGGAATGTCTCTGCCGCCTCTCCAGGAAACAGCTTGACGAGGCTCACAAAGTAAAACAGTAATTAAAAAATCATGAAAGCCGCAGCATAAAAAACATCAATATTAAGTCAAGGGCTCGCAAACATCATAAAACATCCGGCAGCCTGAAATGATACTAAAACAACTGTCCTCAGATTGGAAGGACATCATAACAAAAGCTTAAAAAGATGGAAGCCCTTGGTGGAGACCCTGGGCAAAAGGAAGTGGCCTCCTTCGCCCTTGTTAGGCAGGTGCCCGGTGAGCCTCAGGGGATCTGTGCTGGCTGCTTTGACCGCACGGTGACTTGCCCGCCTGGTGCAAAGGTTGCAGACATCACACACAGTCTAGACGGGCTGAACGCTAGTCTGGAAGAGGAGGAGTCAGCAGTCGTGGTGGTCATTGACACCAATGACGTTGGCAGACATAGTCATGTGGTCTTGGAGGGGAAATTCAGTTTATTATCCAGAAGAGAACAAGGGCAGGACTTCCAAGAGAGCATTCTTCCAAGAGAGCATTCTTCCAAGAGAGCATAGGTTGTCTCAATGCATGGATGAGAATGTTGTCCCAGCAGGAAGGGTTCAGACTTGTTAGGCACCGGGAAACTTCCTGGATGTGCCAAGCCTGCACAAAAGAGACAAGCCTCACTGGAACCGAAAGGAAACCAGGCTGCTGGCACTTAAGAGCAACAAGCTGGCAGAGCAGTTTTTAAAGCGGCTTCTGGGGAGAAGCGGACAGGAGCTGGAGAGGCTCCGGTTCTGAGCCAGTTCTCCCAAAGGGATGGTCTGGTAAGTTCTTGGGAAGGTATTGGCGGGAGAGGGCTAGAAGCTGAGGGTGAGAGAAGGGCAGTCGAGCAGGGGCATGTGAGGAAGCCTGAGGGCCAAGGGGGGAGAGGGAAACGAGCTACAGGTGCCTAAATGCCTGTGCTCGGAGTCTCTGGGCCAAGAGGGCTTGATGGCTAAGTGAGAGTGTAGAGAGGGTGGGCATTTCAGAGACCTGGAGGGATGGGGGAAACCAGTGAGATATGGTTATCCCCAGTTATGAACTCTCGAGAGTGGAGACGGAAGGACATGTTCAAAGACACCACACAGAAAACACCAGAGGAAGAATCTTCCCCCGTGGGATCCGTATGAGTGGAGAGACTGAGTGCAAAGTGTTACTTGGGGCACTGAAGGAATCCTAGTGACTTTGGCCTCATGCCAATCCCAGTGACTGTCAGCCAATCAGAGCCCTTGGACCTCCACTGGGTGGGAGGGGCTGAGCCAGCTTCTGCCTTAAAAGGAGGGGGGGGGATGTGAGGTTCCCGTGGAATCCAGTCAGTTGAGGTCACCTGCCTGGGGAAAGGGGGATCAAGTCTCCCCTCCGGGTCATTTACGTACACTGGTCTGAGCTACAAAATGGTGGCTCTCTTTGGAGGAGAAGACCGTAACCTGTGTGGGGGGAAGATGAGAGCCAGTCTCATCTTCTCTATTGAAGCCATCCACACAAAACGTTTACCCTATTAAATACGTTATTTTGTGTCAAAGAAATCTGTTGTTGGACATCTCCTTCTGGGTCCGGTCTGTCCAGTCAAATATCTACGGAAAAGTGACCTCCGTTTACCTAATACAGAACTACAACCTTGGTCTCCGGGAGACCTTTGGGGAGTACATAGCTGTCACCAGTCCTGTAATCCAAGGTCACGTCCCCCTTTTTTACCGGATTGTTGGCAGTTGGGGATGAAGGAATCCTTAGGAGAGGCCGGAGTGGGGGACGGGACGTTCTTCAGGCCAGTGGGCAGTTTGTCTCAGAGTCCTCCCTCTCTCCCTCTCTCCCCCTCCCCATGGCCGCCATACCTGGCAGCATCTCCCATTTTTAAAAGGATCAAGTCCCTGGGAGAGACCCAGCCGGGACCCTGGAGAATGGCTGCCAGACGGAGGAGAGGAAAGTGACCTTGGGAGACCAAAGAGGGCCTGACGTAGGATGAGCAGCTTCACGCCTGTTCACATGTCCAGCCTCTGACGGGAGTCTTCCTCTGAAACGCCAGACATTGGCGACCTGAGAGCCGAAGTCCCACCTCAAGAGGCATCTAGATGACTGTACCGGGAAGACAGCCAATCTGAGGAAAAAGGCCCAATGAGCGGGGAAAAGCATTGCATATTTATGCCTGCCATTTAGCTCCCGTTTTTCACCCAGCAGAGGTCTCTCCGCTCCTGGCACTGGCCGGAGCCAGATCCGCTCCATGGCAGCAAAGGCCTCCCTCCCGCCAGACCAGCCCCTGGGACTCAGGTCCCCTCTCTGCGCAGGTTCCAACAGGGATCCAGACGGGGGTCGTCGTCTTCCTTGGTGCCTCCTGACATCCAGGAGGAGCTGCATCTCTGCTTCCCCTCAACCTGGTCCCTGGAGGAGAGGAAATCGCCCCCCCTTGCTTTACTCACCCGAGAGAGCCCACAGAAAGACCCCCACGATCATTGTGCTGCTGGGGAGAAGGAGCCCGATGGTGTCTGGCCTTGATTTCAGCCCCAGAAAGAAAGGCCAAAGTTCTTCCCCCTCGTTCGCCAAGGGAAGGGAGCTGCGGAGGCTTCGATTCCTTCTGATCAGTGGCAATTTCAAATGAGGGACTGGGAGGGGGCGGTGCTTTTGTGGGCGCTGGTCAGTTGCGCACTTTCCTGCAGCAGCACAGGATGTGGCCTGGAAGGGTGTAGCTATCGGGTGTCTCAGCCGGGCAGTCAAGGACGGAACCAAAACTGGCACCTGCCGAGTTTCAGAGAATCCTGACACTTGTTGAGGGCAAACGGGGGTGGCTGTGGGGGTGGGCGAGAATGGAGGGGAAAGTACAAGAGGGTTGTGATTCCGGCATTTTTGCTTTCCTTGTGACGTCCAGCCTTGGGGCTGGTGCATCTCTCCCTCCAGAGAAAACACAAGGCACAGATTTCCTCATTTAGAAAATGTATATGCCACCTCCCCAGAGAACTGCTCAGTGCAGTGAAACATGATAAAATGGTGCAAACAATCAATAAAATGAACAAGCAAGCCATTAGAAACCTAACCAGGAGATGTTCTCTCTAGGGTGTCTGTCACCCCCCTTTCCCCAACCCATGTCTGCCCCCGGCCAGTCTTCCTGCCACAGAGCACAGCCAACAGGCCCGGCCATGAACCACTGATCCAGGGAAGATCTTGTTCATTTATTTATGGTATGTATGTATTTATTTATAGTATTTATAGCCTGGCCTTCCCGCAAGCGGGCTCCGGGCAGGTAACAACATAATTGCAGCACAATAAATGTCGCAACACTATAAAAACACAATAGTATAATATTAAGATTGGTGGTCACAGCCCAAGGACAGAAACTGGCTGGTGGCGAGAGGTCCCTGGCCTGTTGGTGTGGATGGTTACAGCCAGCTATTATTGGATGGGAGACAGAAACCTCAGGGAGGCCACCTCTTTTGCGCCTCCCATGGTTGTTACCTGATGACAAAAGAGCCCCCCTCCTCCACTTTGACAGCAGTTGGACCCAGTTCAAACAACATGTTGATTTGGCCTTGAATCGATTGCACCCTGTAGTGAAATGTTGTCACCCACATGTATCTGTGTTAAAAAATTGCAACTTTGCAAGGCAAATGTTGAGTTTGCACACATGGAATGCTCAGAGGTTAAGCTAAGGGAAGAACATCAAAGATTAAATACACTTTAAATGTCTAAGTGTTAGATATATTAAGTAAATGTTTAGTTTGCAAATAAATGTCTATAATGAGTCGGTGGTCCACAACCCACAGCAAATACAAATACACTATGTGCTCCTGGCATACCATACATCAACACTGAGATACAAATAAACATAAATTAACATAACAGTTTGCACCCACAGGTGCTGATAACAAGGTATGCACATAAATTCAACCAAATCAAGCAGAGGACGACCAGTGAAAAATCTTCTATAGCCGAACCAATGTCTTTCCTAGGTACATAGAGGTTTCACCGTCTCTTCTTCTGGATAAATGGCTGAATAATGGAACGGAAAATAATAATACAACATGTAATCTATGCAATACCTCCGATGTTCAAGAGAATAAATTAACAGAAAATGACACTATATCTGCTCACCCCGATTTCAAAGAGAATTACATAGACTACCAGGTCTTTCACGGGTCTCACAAACAGTAGCAGCACCATCCCATAGACAAGTACACTAGCTAATGGATTACAGGCGTATCATTTTTCAACTGACGGTAATGCAAAAATGAACAATTCACATAAAGGCAGAATAATCCAGGCTCTGATTCATTCCAGATGGAGCAGAGGTCTTCATGCTTCTGTGGTACTGAATGGGTATAACGTTGGAATGTCCACAGAGCTGCAAGCAATTGTCTCTCTTATTCCTCTGTTCTTGCCATTTCCATATTTCATGCTTTGAAGAAAAATTCTGAAAAGTAACTAAACAAAAGAATATGTTTGTCGTGTAGCCCCTTGAGCTCCTGAGAATATGCACAATAATGTTTAAAACAAAAGAAAAGAAGAGTGGTTACATGATATAATAGATTCAGGTGGGCAGCCATGATGAAGTGTGATATCTGAAGAAGTGTGCATGCAGGCGAAAGCTTACACCCAGGGTTAAACTTTACATGATATAACAGCAGTTCAGGGCACCCATGCCCAAGGCCAATACATTGGCCCCATCACTTCTATGGTGCTAGAAATGGCCGTGCAAAAGGGAGGAACGATGCCCTCCGGCTCAGGTGCCGCCTTTCGCTTTGGTCATGAGATGCTCCTTCGTATTCAGGTCCGGCCTCAGCAGGAGAATGTAGCACTTGGGAAGGAAGGTGCAGCCCAGCAGGCCGGCCCCGGAGGCCAGGATGGAGAAGACCTGCACGGCGACCGTGTACTTCCCCTTGGTGCTCAGGTAGGCGGGCACGAAGGACACCCATACGCTGCAGAAGAGCAGCATGCTGAAGGTGATCAGCTTGGCTTCGTTGAAGGCCCCCGGCAGCTTCCTGGCCAGGAAGGCCACCGTGAAGCAGACCGCCGCCAGGAAGCCCATGTAGCCCAGGACCCCGTAGAACAGGGCGGCAGACCCCTCGTTGCACTGCAGGGTGACGTGTCCGGGCACGGAGCGCATGTCAGCGTCTGGGAAGGGGGGGGAGAGTCCCAGCCAGACAGCGCAGAGGCCAGCTTGAAGGGTGGAGCAGGAAAGGACGACGGCGTTTGCCAGACTCTTCCCCAGCCACCTCCTCATCCCGCTCCCGGGCTTCGTGGCCATGAAGGCCACCACCACGGTGATGGTTTTGGCCAGGAGGGAGGAGACCGCAACCGAGAAGACGATGCTGAAGGCGGTTTGGCGGAGAAGGCAGGTGACCTTTCCGGGCCGGCCAATGAACAGGAAGGAAGAGCCAAAGGAGAGCAGGAGGGAGACCAGGAGAAGGTAGGAGAGGTCCCGGTTGTTGGCTTTGACCAGCGGAGTCTCCAGGTGTCTGATAAAGAGGCCCAGCACCAAAGCGGTGCTTAGGGACAGGGACAGGGCTAAGAAAGTCAGCACGGCCCCCAGCGGTTCTTCGTAGGAGAGGAAGGTGACCGTTTTGGGGACACACCGATCTTGTTCCTTGTTGGGGTGCTCATTTTCTGGACATCTGTCACAGTGGTCTGCATCTGGGAAGATGGGGAACAACTTCAGTGCCACCAAAATTGCCTCTTATCCTGCCTCATAAAGAGTCTTTCTGCCAGGACTCAGGAGGGACTATCAGAAGCTAATTGTGTGCAGCATGGATTGGGCTCAGCTGTCTTTCAGAACATGAAACACGTGCAGAAAGTGCCTGGTTCTGTCCCTGGCATGACCACCTCTAAGGGATCTTGGAGCAGCAAGGACCGTTAGCAAGGAAGTGCCTGGAATGGACCTGCCCCCAGAGCAGACGTTTTGGGGACGAGCTGGATTCCTGGCTCAATAGGACCCTTCCTGTGTTCCTGGCAGGAATACTGAAGAGGCTTGTTAGGATGAGCTACACTAGGAACCTTCTTGATTTGAATCCCACCCTTTCCCCAAGGTGCACAGAAGACTGAGCCCCTGTTATCCTCCCACTGGATTCATGCAGGGCTTTTGCTGGGCCTCATCCTTATAGCACAGCAGAGATTAAAAAGACATATAAGGCAAGAAGTGATCCGCTGTTGAAAAATCCTTCGAAGGTTTGCAGGAAATGTCTGAGTGAAACATTGTCCTCCTTCCCTCAGGCTGCCCTTTCTTCCAGAGGCACCCACCTTCTTGAGTGGAAATGGTCCCCTCTGCACACCGAACACACACATAGCAGCAATGGGGCTTTCCTTCTTGCGTCACTTTGGCGTAGCCAGGGAGGCAGCTTTCGGTACACCTGGAGCGAGGCACGGTCTGGATCAAAAAGCAAAGGAGCACTGAACAAACAGTGTGAAGGGATTCTGTTGCCAGTGTGTATTAGGAAGAGACCTGATGGGGTCCCCACCTAGTGCTCCCCACCTAGTGAGTAACCTCCAGACCTCTAGGGTTGACAACCTCCAGGGGGGTCCTGGAGATCTCCCAGAATTACACCCAATCTCCAGACTACAACCATCACTTTTCCTGGTTTGGACTCGGTGGCATTATATCCTACTGAGCCCCGTCCTCTCCCTAGGGACTGTAGAGAGCACCCAACCCATCATTAAAGCATAGGAGACGTCAAAAGGCATACAGAGAAACAGTGGGCACCCCCCTCACCTCGGGCCATACAATGGCATCCGTGTCGATGGTGAACTTGATGCCTGAGGACGCCTGTCTCTCCATGCCCCCACATTTCACTGCACCGAAGGATGTATTGGAAAACAGCACCCAGTTCATAAGATCGAGGTCAGCTGCCGGGTCCCCCTTCTCGCCCAAGTAAACTCCATCCACGGAAGTATTGTGAAACTGGAAGCTCCTCATGAAAGGGTGAAGCTGGGATATGAGAGAAGATGTCGGCATTCAGATATTGGCCAGGGTGAAGGACGAGGTAGATGGAACCAGTAAGAGGGCCCTCCTCTCTCGCCATCAGAAGAAACCCCCCTCCCTCTGCAGAGAGGGCTTTCCTTCCCCCCCCCACTGTATGGAGCAGGCCACAGCACAGAGCCCAGCAATTCCAGCCAGTGGTGGGTAGGTGCCTCCTTTCCTCCTCAGGGCATTTGGGAAAACTGCCGGATATTCTGTGTGGGCCTGTACCTTGAGTTCCAAAGCTGAGTTTACATCTAGAAAGTGCAAATGCTCATGAGCACTTCTGGAATCCTTTTAGAATCTGGATGCACAACAATAATGACTCAGCTACAGCCCTTCCAGCACACAGAGCCAGACTGGGGCCCCCGTGCAAAAGCGGTCAGTCCTCACAGCCTAGCAAACCCCACAGCGAGAACTTTCCTTCAAGGAAATAGATTAGCATTGTCCACTGAGACGGTGGCTAATGATGTGGACTGCCTGGCAAGGTCTTGAGGCCGCAAGAGGAAGGCTGCGAGCTGGCTCTGGCTGGGAGGGTGGGGTAAAAATTCAGTCAATCAGTCCATCAATCAATCAATCAATAAAATGTATGGGAAACTATAGGTGTTTATATACAAATGCTAGAAGTGTCCGAGGTAAAATCGGGGAGTTAGAATACTTGGTACTGGGTGTGGGTGGGGATAGACATTGTGGGTATTTCAGAAACTTCTTGGGATGAGGAAAAACAGTGGGATACAGTGATTCCTGGTTATAAATTATATCTGAAGGATGGGCGGGGAAGGGTTGGAGGTGGGGTGGCTCTGTATGTCAGAGGGGGTATACAGTCCAGTAAGATTGAGAGGGTAATAGAATTGGATTTACTTCTGGAAATGCTATGGGTTGAAATAGTGGTCCCAAAAGGAAGCTTAACACTAGGAGTTTGTTATCGCCCACTAGATCAAAAGATAGAGGAGGATTATAAAATGATGAATGAATTAAAGATAGCAGCTAGATGAAATAACTGTGTTGTAATAGGTGACTTTAACTACCCACACATTGATTGGGTCAATCAAAAAGAGACTGAGTTTCTAGACACTCTCAATGACTGTGCTATGGAGCAAATGGTCACAAAACCTACCAGGGGAGAGGCGATCCTGGATTTGGTCCTAATTAACGCCCAAGACCTGGTGAGAGATGTAAAAGTGACTGTACCGCTTGGGAACAGTGACCATAATGTCACTGAGTCCAACATTTGTACACACCCCTTTTACTTTAAAAGGGGTAACTTCTCTCATATGAGGGGACATGTGAGAGGAGGCAACTGAAAGGAAAAGTAAGAGAGTCAAAACCATTGGAGAAGCTTGAAGACTATTTAAAACTACAATAAGAACATAAGAGAAGCCAATGTTGGATCAAGCCAGTGGCCCATCCAGTCCAACACTCTGTCACACAGTGGCCAAAAACACCAGGTGCCCTCAGGAGGTCCAGCAATGGGGGCAGGACACTAAAAGCCTTCCCACTGTTGCCCCCCCCCCCCCGCCGGTCAAGCACCAAGAATACAGAGCATCACTTGCCCCAGACTGAGAGTTCCTATCTATACTTTGTGGCTAATAGCCACTGATGGACCTCTGCTCCATATGTTTATCCAGTTCCCTCTTGAAGCTGTCTATGCTTGTAGCCGCCACCACCTCCCGTGGCAGTGAATTCCATCTGTTAATCACTCTTTGGGTGAAGAAGTACTTCCTTTTATCTGTTCTAACCCAACTGCACAGCAATTTCATCGAGTGCCCACAAGTTCTTGTATTGTGAGAATGGGAGAAAAGGACTTCTTTCTCTACCTGCTCTATCCCATGCATAATCTTGTAAACCTCCATCATGTCATCCCTCAGCCGTCATTTCTCCGAACTAAAGAGCCCTAACCGCTTCAGCCTTTCTTCATAGGGAAAGTGTTCCAACCCTTTTATCATTCTAGTTGCCCTTTTCTGCACTTTTTCCAATGCTATAATATCCTTTTTGAGGTGTGGCAACCAGAACACAGTACTCCAAATGAGGTCGCACCATTGATTTATACAGGGGCATTATGATACTGGCTGATTTGTTTTCAATTCCCTTCCTAATAACCCCCAGCATAGCATTGGCCTTTTTCATGGCAGTCGCGCACTCTCTCAACATTTTCATTGAGTTATCTACTACGACTCCAAGATCTCTCTCTTGGTCAGTCTCCGCCAGGCCCAGATGGCATACATCCAAGAGTTCTGAAAGAACTCA
The DNA here is from genome assembly GCA_029233225.1 of Lepidodactylus listeri. Classification (NCBI taxonomy): domain Eukaryota; kingdom Metazoa; phylum Chordata; class Lepidosauria; order Squamata; family Gekkonidae; genus Lepidodactylus; species Lepidodactylus listeri. The sequence continues at coordinate 2,161,964 of JARCFY010000013.1, read as the reverse complement.
AATGTGAACTTGAGAATCTCCTGACAAAAATATGTAACCTTTCGTTAAAATCTGCCTCCATTCCTGCGGACTGGAAGGTAGCGAATGTCACTCCCATCTTTGAAATGAGTTCCAGAGGAGATCCAGGAAATTACAGTCCAGTCAGTCTGACATCAATACCGGGTAAGTTGGTGGAAACTGTTATTAAGGAAAGAATTAGTAGGCACATTGAGGAACAAAACCTATTGAGACAGACTCATCATGGGTTCTGTAAGGGAAGATCTTGTCACACTAACTTGTTAATGTTCTTTGAGGGAGTGAACAAACATGTGGGGACTGCTGGCGATGGATGGGGTGCACCTTGCAAAGAATGGGAGGAATGTCTTTGCTGGAAGACTTGCGAACCGGATCAGGAGGGCTTTAAACTGAAGCCACCAGGGGTGGGAAGAAAAAGCCGGATGTTGCGTGGCATCCCCAACACTAAGTTCAAGGAAGGGAGGGACCAGAGAATAAATGAACGGGAGAGAGGCGAGGTCAGTAATTTTCAGGTAAATTCAAAGGGACCTATGGTAGGATAGGATGTCTGTAATCTGAGATGTCTTTATACTAATGCACAGAGTATGGGAAATAAACAGGATGAACTTGAACTTCAAATACTGGAAACTAAGTATGATCCTATAGGTATCACTGAGACTTGGTGGGATGAGTCTCATATATGATTATTAGTATTGACTAACTGCCAATTGATTAGTAATTACTGCTGCACGGATTGGTACCTTAAGTTTTCTGGCGGCCTTTATTTATCTCCTGGCTGGCTGGTTTGGAAATTAGTGGCAATTAAGGGTCGATAATGGGATTGTAAATTGGGGTGGGGAAGTGAGGACCAAACAGCACTGGAAATTGCAGCTTTTACCAGGACTCTCAGTGCGAGAGCACCTCATAAGTTGTATCGGTGTATTTGTGGCTAACGCGAAGATCGCAAGGTGTGACGATGTTTGGGCAGAGGATTCTGGTGCTCCTGGGGAGGGGAAAGTGCAGTGGTGGGCACAGGCAGGGAGTTGAGGGAAGGGAGCGGAGAAACAGAGAAGCTCAGCGTCCTTCCAACCTGCATCCCATCCCAAAGGATGTTGGCAGAGGGGCTAGGATGGATACCCCCCCTCCGACTTTGGTGTTGTGCAATGCCAGGTCTATAAATAATAAGACCGCAGTCCTGCGGGACTTTCTGCTGGAGCAGAATGTGGACCTGGCGTGCGTGACTGAGACCTGGGTGGGGGAAGGGGAGACAGTAGCTCTCTCCCAGCTCACCCCACCCGGGTTCCTGGTCCTTCACCAATCTCGGACTGGGGGGGGTGGAGTGGCTTTTTTCATTCGGGAGGCTTACTCCTTCAGGGTGCTCCCGCCGCCGGAGATTGCAGGCATTGAGTGTGCTGGCCTGGTGTGGGAAGCGGGGGAGAGTTTGGCAATCTGGCTGGTGTACCAACCGCCTAACACACCAGCCACTAGCTTGCCATCCCTGATGGAGGCCGTATCAGTGCCTGTGAACTGCCATAAGACTGGGGGGGGGGGGTTGTTGACTGCAATGTATTACATTTGGCTGAGTCTGTTTGGGTACTTTGCATTGTGCATTGGTTCATTTGCAATTCCATACCTCTAGGTCCCGGCCAGGAGATAGCATCAGAGATGGAACCCTCCCCTCAGGAATGCACCCCTCGCTCCACCTCGCCTCGCCTCGCTCGCTTTGCTTTGCTTTTCTTTGCGCATGCTCCTTACTCATTTGCTTTTATCTCTAGCCTCCTCCAACAACGACCTTGAAGTGCCTCCTGTTGTGTGTTACCAAATCCACAGGTGTTATGTATTCTCTTTTCTTGAAGTTTCTCTGGGAACTACTCTCATAAATGTTCATCAGTATTCCTCCCTGAGAACTTATTTTGCTGCGCTTTCACTGGGAACTTTGGGCCAGTATATTTGGGCGCCAAGAATTGTCTGTATTGATAAGCCATATTTCATATCCAGTATAATTATGATTGTAAGTCAAAGCTTAAGGATTACTAACAGAAGAAGTGTCTGACCAACATGATCTTTTCTACATATAAAGGACTATCTTTTTAAGGAGACCCGTTGTGGACTATATCCATTGGGACAGTCTCACAATCAGGCTGGGTGTTGGAGCACCCTAGGCAAATAGTCTTGGGTGGTTTCAACATCCATGCCAATGATGTGACCTCCACTCAGGCAACGGACCTGGGGTTGTCCATGGTGATGCTAGGACTCTCCCAACCCGTAATGGCACCCATTCACTGGGCCAGGCACACACTTGATTTGATCTTCGCGGCTGGGGTAACAGTAGACCAGATTACTGCTTCAGCAGTACCAGGGTCGGACCACCATGCCCGGAGGACCCATCTGAACGTTCCGCTCCAGCCCTCTTTAGGCAGCGAGCACATTTTAGTTCGCCTGTGAAGCCCAATGGACCCAGTGCAGCCTCAGATGGCTCTGTGGGATCTGATGCCCCCTGGCGGCTCACTAGATGAGCTTGCTGAGGACTGACATGACTGACTCTCTGCAGCCATCAACAAGATCGCTACCCAGTGTCCTCTGTGCCCTCACTCTAGGCTTGCTCCCTGGTTTACGCAGGAGTTGCGGCTTATGAAGCGAGAGCTCACACGGTTAGAGAGACAGTGGTGCCATGCTCAAGACGAAGCAACAAGAACATCTTACAGTACGTTTATGAGATCCTATGAGATGACAGTCAAAGCTGCTATGGAGGAGTTCTATGCGGCTAAGATTGTGTCTGCTAGCTCACGGCCAGCTCAGTTATTTAGAACGAATCAGGCTATAAGAGTTCTGCCACAGGGCAGACCAAACACTAGGGAATTGGATATTGGCTGTGAGGCATTTGGAGCTATTTTGCAGATAAAGTCTTGGCACTCCGCTGCAACCTCCTCACCACAGTTGAGACAATGAGCAAATTTGAGGCCCCTTGCACATCTTCAATTCCGGCTTTGGATTCTTTTGACCCACTCAGCCTGGAGAAAGTCGATAGATTGCTCAGGACTGTCCGTCCAACCACATGCAACCTTGATCCGTGCCCTTCCTGGCTGATTAAAGCCGGCCAGGAGGGGTTTCGAGGTGCCCTAAGGGAGATTATGAACAAGTCCCTCAAGGAGGGACGGTTCCCGGGGGCACTCAAAGAAGCCATGGTCTGCCCTCTCCTAAAAAAAGCCATCTTTGGATCCGGTGGAATTGGCCAACTATCGGCCGGTTTCCAATTTGCCCTATTTGGGCAAATTAATCGAGAGGGTGGTGGCGATACAGTTGCAGAGCTTTCTGGATGACGCTTCCATATTAGATCCATTCCAGTCCGGCTTTCACCTAGGACACGGGACGGAGACAGCACTGGTTGCCCTTACTGATGACCTCTGGAGGCATCTGGATCGGGGCAGTTCGGGGCAGTTGCTTTTGCTGTTAGAGCTGTCAGCCGCATTTGACACGGTCGACCACCAGCTACTGACCCGCCGCCTTGCCAATGTGGGGATACAGGGGCTTGCCTTGCAATGGCTTGTCTCCTTTCTCCAAGGTCGGGGACAAAGGGTGGCGCTAGGGAAACAGCAATCCCGGAGGCACCTGCTTGAGTGCGGAGTGCATAGAGGCAGTGCTTTCCTCGATGCTTGTTAACATCTAGATGCGCCCCCTTGCCCAGATTGCCTGGAGGTTTGGGCCGGGGTGTCACCAGTATGCTGATGACACCCAGCTCTATTTGATGTTGGAGGGCCAGTCGGGCTCCAGACCGGAAGATCTGGACCAGGCATTGCACGCTGTGGTTTGTTGCCTCAGGCTGAGTCAACTCAAGCTAAATCCGGCGAAGACGGAGGTCTTGTGCCTGAATCGGGGCAGTTTCGGGTTGGGGCTCCCACTCCCGGCCTTCGATGGGGCACCTGCGTAGGTGGTTAGTAGTCTGGGAGTGCTCCTGGAATCCTCCTTGGCAATGGAGGCCCAGGTAGCGGCCACTGCTAAGTCAGCCTTTTACCATCTTCGGCTGGTTCGGCAGTTGGCCCCCTTCCTCAGTCGCGACGACGTAACTACAGTGATCCATGCGATGGTCACCGCAAGACTAGACTATTGTAACACTCTCTACATGGGGCTGCCCTTGTTGCATATCTGGAGGCTGCAGCTGGTGCAGAATGCCGCAGCTAGGCTACTGATGTGTCTCCCTAGACGGGAGCACAACCGGCCAGGGCTGAAGGCACAGCACTGGCTACCAATAGCACAGCAAATTCGCTTCAAGGTGCTGGTGCACTATATGTTAAAAATGACTACACTGGCACTGGAATTCAGGATTTTGAGAGTTGCCCTGCTGAAGGTGTGTGGGAAATGATACAGCAAGGGGGAAAAGAGGGGGATATTGTTATTGGGGTATATTACAGACCTCCAAACCAACTGGAGGAACTGGAGCTTGCTAAACTTTCATGGAGACAGGATGTAGTGGTTATGGGAGATTTCAACTATCCAGATATGTGCTGGAAATCTAACTCTGCTAGACATGGGGCATCTCACAGATTCTTGAATAGTCTTGCAGACAATTCCATCTCTCAGAAGGTGGGGGTGGGAACCAGAGGATCTGCTATCCTGGATTTAATCCTGACCAACAGGGAAGAACTGATTGATGAAGTGAACATTGTGGGATCCTTGGGAAATAGTGATCCTGTCATACTGGGATTGATTTGAATGACTATTTTGCCAACTGCTTCAGGCGTCTCCCAGCTGTGAATCCAACCTGGAATTAATGTCCATTCATGAGCTCATCAATGGCCAAAGGAAAGGGGCGTACCTGCCACGGCTGCACCCTCAGAAGCACAGACCTGCCTCCCGCCCGCAGGGCCGACGCCACGGATCTGGAGGAGTAGGCAGACTTCAGGGCGTGGGCCACGGCCCGGACACTGTTGTAAATGGTGTAGCTGTCTAGGGAGAGGGCCCCTTGAATGGTGTCCTGGGGCAGAGACTCCAGCCTCTCCTTCTCTCTGCATCTTGTCTGGCCCTTCACGGACATCACAGGCTTTGAATAAGAACAGTCAAATGCTTTTGCCACTAAATGTACTGCATCAATCAAAAATACACCAAAATCATCTATTTTTGTCCTTTTGTTACAATGGAATAAAAAGGAAAAGAAGCCATGGACCAACTGTGGGGACAAAACTCTGGCCGACAAGGTCGAAGAGAGGTCCCACAAAGCTGTTGTGATCCAGACTTTCCCCACAATGGGTTTTGCTGCCAAGAGTTTAGTATATACTTGGACAAGCCGTATTGTGTTGAAAAAGAAGCGAATCTCCCCATAATAAACATACACGTTGACTTCTCTGTGCAAACAAAGCTCTTTGTAGGGGAACTTCACTTTTTCTGTCATCAGGACTGGGATGTTCAGTGAGAAGCCGACACAAATGTGGTTCCTGAGGAGCAGAGATGGAAGCGTCTGAAGGAAGTGTTCTCCAGCGTCAGTCTCTGGAGCAAGGAGGCCGACCCACGTCCACTTGAAGTGCAGAAGCAACTGGACGATGCCCTGGGATTGGCCATCTGCTTTTGGCACCGTCCAGTAGGAAAAGGGGAACTGAGTCGGCTCATTCAGAAGGTGAGAGGCAAAACCGTAGCTGACCTGGGAGGAAAAGCAGAGATGGGTGCTTCCTTTGGTTGTCAGATCAAAACTTCCATGTGTGCGTGTAATTTTGGGGGCGCAGTGTTCCTCTGTGAACTTAGCACACCTGCCCCACTTGTGCAGCCCGAGACAATGAGCCCCAGGCCACCAGGGTTAGGGAAGGAGGGCAGGGATTTGTGTCTCCATGGCAGAATCCCTGCAGAAGCTCCCAGGTTCAGCCCCCAGCAGACGCTGGAGAAGACCTTTCTGTGCCTGAGACCCCGGAGGGTGCCTGCCAGTCAGAGGGGGCAGTGCCAAGCTCGGGGGACCAGGGTTTAACGGTACATGGTTTCGCCACACAACTGCAAAATCATCCAAACCCTTTCAAACAATCAGGGAATGAATCACATTGGCCAAATTAATAGTTTCTCTGAGGTGGAGCTCTGAATATGGATGGACTGAGGTCTGGTTGCCTGTAATCCCTGTATCAAATCATCTCTCTGCTGAGAGGGGACACACAGCACGGCTGGCTCCGGTTCAAGGGTGCAAGTCCCTTGAGATTTGTAGACGGAAGATCTAGAGAGGCATGCAGAACTGCAGGCTCACAGGCAACTGTCCCACCAACAAGATGCCCGGGGGGGGGGGAGTGCATTCACAGAGGTCCAAGGTCCACAATACCCAACCTGCAAAGTGCCAACATTGAATGGAGCACCTTCACTTACCATTTGCATGCTCTTTGGAACTCAAATCTGCAAGCAACTTAACAGTCATCTTAAACCCAACAGTTTTTAAAAACTCTATAATTTCTCTTCCTCTTGTTTAAGTGTAGAGCAGCTATTTATGGCTCTGAGGAGGGAAAGGAGCTACACCTGGAGGTGAAGTTGCACTACAGAGAAATCCCCCTCCACCATCCTGGACTCTGCCTGGCCAGCGCTCTCCCACAGGTACACCACAAAGGGAACAAACCATCCTCCCTCGGTGGCAGAACCACAAGGTTAGTGGAAAGTGGGATCCCGGTATGCCCCACTGGTGAGACCTCAAAGGCAAGTAACATATTGCGCTCCCTTTTTTAAAAGATTCCCAATATTTGGGCTCTGACTCAAATGACAGGGATGAAATCAACAATTTGTACAGAACTGTGAGCAGCTCAAGTTCAGCACCATCCAGATTTACTGCTTGTCCTCTCATCCGAATCTGCTGGCTTGACTGGTGTGGTCACCCTCCCCTCCCCTGCTGGGAATGCTGCTTTGTGTGGGGAGGATGTGGCAGGAAGACAAAGGGGTCCTGACATGTAGCTGCCCATTGCGACCAGTGTGTTTTCAGGGAGTTGCAGGCCCTTGAGAAGAGGGACTGCATTCCTGGCCTGCCCCACTCTCAGTGGGGTGTTTTTGGTCTCATGTCACAAACCTGTGGCTGACCCACAGAGAGGGCAGAACAAAAGGAGTGTGCGTTTGTGTGTGTGTGTGTGTGTGTGTGTACCAACAGCCGGAGGAAAATCTTCCGAACCATTTCCCAGTTTCTTCAAAACCAACATTTCCCTTTGCCCGTCCTTTCTGATACCCAGGGCCACTTCTCCCTCTGGGCGGGAGCAGCTGCATCAAACAAAGGTACCTGGGGGGGGGGGTCCCTCCTTTCCTCCCCTCCTCCCTTCCTACCTGTGGGGTTTTGTAGAGTTTCAGCACGTTGGCAATCTGGCCGGAGATTTCAGGCTCGGCTCCTTCGAGAACTGCTAGCAAGTTGGTCTGCTGCCTCCCGCAATGGTAGTTGGGAATGTTTGATGGCCCCATTGATGCCAGGTCGACCAGGGCCTCCGAGGCCATTCTGGCATCGTAATAGTCCTCATGGGTGCTGTAGCCCAGCGTGCGGTTGGGCCAGACCTGGGAATGCCCATTGATCTCCTGAATGGCAAACAGGAAAGACAGGACACGCCAGTACATTGGCACACCTTTCCTGCAAAAACAGTGGGTGTGTATTACACAGCCATCTTCTATTCAACAGTGAAACCATGCTGAATTCCTGCCTCTTTCACTCTCTAGACCTTTCCAGGCCATACCCACCTCTGCCTTTTATCCGTAGAACTCTCCTCATCCGTCCTCACATCCAGAGCCAGTGGGACAAAAGCAAAGACCCCCATACTGGGGTGGGCGAGGGCAGAGCCATGTCACAAAGCATGCAGAAGCACTTGGGAATTAAGCCAGCCAATATGCCCACTCCTGCAGTGAAGGGGATAGTCTACAAATCAGGGGTGGCTTTTTTTTGTATTGGCCACATGCTGCTATTGGGGGGAAATGGGCACTATGGTGTGGGATGCTCTGCAAAAGCTTGCGGTGGATCTGTGTTCTTCACAGCCTCAAAGTAAAAGAAGGAATAAAATACAAACCCCAAAGTGTTAAAAATGGTTGCTGCCGTTATAACTGTGGACAACTCTGTCCTCCGCAGCACTGGCAGAGACGACAAGCTGGACCCCCGAAGGACCCTCTGCCTGGCTCTCACTTGTCCAGGGGCAATCTTTCCCAAAGGGCAGCCATGTTAGCCAGTCGCAGCCAAAACCTACAGGGGTCTTGTGGCAACTCCACAGCTGAGCAGTTTGTATTCTCTTGCACTATGGGGGACTAGCGTCCATTCGTTAAGCTTTAAAGGTGTCTTTTTATTTGGCTATAAAGGAGAAGTCTTCAGCATCTGGGGCTCCACTATGTGCCAGAAGCATATTCCCTGAGGGAGGAACAGAACATCGGTGCTCCGAGTAGCCCCATCCTCATATATGTTTCTGCTTTGCTGTAGTCAAGGTTTCCTTGGATCATTTCAAAATCATTCCCACAAACTCTCATTTCTCCCAGCTGTAAAGCAGGGTCTCGCCTTCCTTTCTCAAAAAAGAGCTGCTGGGTCTCTTCCAAGGTGTGCAATCCCCTGTCCTGTTGCAAAGAAAATGCCGGGGGATCTAGTTTCGATACTTTGGCGTAGGTTATTTTAGAATCAACCGCTTTAAAAGGAGATTAGACAGATTCATGGAGCAGAAGAAGTCTATCAGTGGCTTCTACCATGGCAGCTGAGGGGAACCACCAAGCCTCTGAATCCCGGGGCCAGGAGGCAGCATCAGGGGAAGGCCTCGGCCTCTTTTATGCCCTGTTGTTGGCCCTCCAGAGGAACTGGCTGGCCACTGTGGGAGATGGGATGCTGGACTAGAGGGACCCTCCCTGGTCTGATCCAGCAGGGCTCTTCTGAGGTTCTTCTCAGGGGAAGAGACCTCAGCCTCTCTGCCCTGTTGTTGGCCCTCAAGGGAAACTGGTTGACCACTGTGTGAGATCCAACAACAAGGCACAGATTTTATCCAATGTTGCCTTCTGACTCTGGGATTCAGAGGTTTAGTGCCTCTGAATTTGGAGGTTCCCTTTAGTTACCATGGCTAGTAGCCACTGATAGACCTCTCCTTCATGACACTGCCTAATCAGGGGAAGGCCTTGGCCTCTGTGCCCTGTTGTTGGTTCTCGAGGGGAACTGGTTGGCTACCATGTGAGATGGGATGCTGGACTGGACGGACCCTCACTGGGCTGATCCAGCAGGGCTCTTTCGATGTTCTTATGTGGGCTGGGGAAGCTAAAGCTGATCATCTCCTGCAGCGTTCCATAGTTTAACTGCCCTACAATCGTGCACCACAAAGGACTGCCTGGGGAAGATGTGCATTCTCCCTTCCCACATTAAAATGGTCACAATGTAGAATTTGCTGCCCGAGGAGGTAGTGAGGGCCACTGGCACAGACGTCTTTGAAAGGGGATTAGGCAGAGTCAGGGAGGAGAGCGGCTATTAGCCACTGTAACTAAAGGGAAACCTCCAAGTTCAAACTAAAGGGAAACCTCCAAGCACTAAACCTCTGAATCCCAGAGCCAGAAGGCAACATCAGGGGAAGGTCTGTGCCTCGTTGCTGGATCTCCAGAGGAACTGGTTGGTCACTGCCTCAGACAGTATGTTGGACTAGATGGATCCTCACTGGTCTGACCAGGAAGGGCTCTTCTCATGTTCTTATATTCACATTGTTCCAGGTGGTTTCTCTGCCCAGGCTGTGCCAAACTCATTTGGACTGCATCAGCCTGTCCTGAGAAGCTTCCCAAAGCAAAGGAACCAGTTCCCATCTGAATCGGCTGTTGCGCAGGGGGCAGAGGGGCAGGGGCAGTCCTCTGTGTGGCAGGTTGTGTGTAGCCAGGAAGGAGCTCCGTAGCCCCAGCATGTGTTTGCTGGCATGGCTTCAAAGCAAATGGAGGGGGGGGGTTGTTCTTTGGGCTTAAACTACGACTGACAAGTTGTTATATGTAGGGGTCAAACTTCACCATACCGCCTGGTGTGAAGTCTTATCTTGCTGTTCTTACATCCCCAGAACTGCCCCCCCAAATGCAAAACAGGGACAAAACTATGGGAGAGTGTTTGACCGGGAACCAGGACTAGAAGACGGGAATTGTCCTTAGTAGACAAGGAGAAGCAGGACCCCTGAGACCAGCGATCGGTGGGGTGAGACTTACCAATGAATTCTTGTGTAGGGAGGCTCCGAAAAGATGGCTGGTAGAAACTGGGGAGACATGTCTGAGAGGATCCCGCCAATGAGATGGTCTCCTGGCCTGTAATAATTCCGGGGCTTGTTTTTATCCCTGATCAGATTCAAGGGGCATTTGGGCCTCAGCACCCCACAGGCAGAGACAGGCGGCAGCAGCAAGACCAGCAGCAAGACCAGCAGCCCTGCCATCCTAGAGCCCCCCTCCCTGGCGACCCCCCCCAGCTACATAGGAGAAGCGGCCCAAGTTGTTTTGCAGAACCAAGGACGCCAGACTGCAGCTACAGGAAGGTTGCAGGGTTGAAGGAGGGAGACGATTGGGTAGGCTTCGGACTGCTGGCGCCCCTAGCCCGAGCTCTCTGTGGTGCCAGAGGGATTATTTATGCCATTTTGGACTGGTTTCATCAAAGGCTGTTGCTCTTGGTTCTCATGTTTATGTTATTGGCTTTGAAGGTGATCTTGGAGGAATCCCCTGGGCTCTGGCCATAAGGAGAATAAATCACCATGATTTTGATCATCACCAAGGGAAGAACCACTGTGGCAACATTTTGGACTCTTGTTGTGATTACTTCGGCAGGTGGACGGATGGAGAAAACATGTTTGCCTGAAGTTTTCAGTGTGTCCCTGGACTCTGAGGGGGGGGGGGGGAGGTGCTGTTCAGAAAAGTTGGACTGAACTTTAGGGGAGAAGCACCTTCCTGAGAAGGCAAGAAGCCAGAAACACAATGAGGACCAATTGCATAGCTTGTTTTCATGTATTTTTGGAATGTCTCTGCCGCCTCTCCAGGAAACAGTTTGACGAGGCTCACAAAGTAAAACAGGAATCAAAAAATCATAAAAGCCACAGCATAAAAACCATCAATATTAAGTCAAGGGCTTGCAAACATCATGAACCATCCAGCGGCCTGAAATGATACTCAAACAACTGTCCTCAGACTGGAAGGACATCATAACAACAGCTTAACAAGATGGAAGCCCTCGGTGGAGACCCTGGGCAAAAGGAAGTGGCCTCCTCTGCCCTTGTTAGGCAGGTGCCCAGTGAGCCTCAGGGGATCTGTGCTGGCTGCTTTGACCGCACGGTGACTTGCCCGCCTGATGCAAAGGTTGCAGACATCACACACGGTCTGGACAGGCTGAACGCTAGTCTGGAAGAGGAGGAGTCAGCAGTTGTGGTGGTCATTGGCACCAATGATGTTGGTGAACATAGTCATGTGGTCTTGGAGGGGAAATTCGATTTATTATCCAGAAGAGAACAAGGGCAGGCCCTCCAAGGGAGCATTCTCAGAAATACATCTGGTTCCACGTGCATTGCTACCTGGACATATACCGGTTAGGGTATCTCAATGCATGGAGGAGAATGTTGTCCCAGCAGGAAAGGTCCAGACTTGTTAGGCACCGGGAAACTTTCTGGATGTGCCAAGCCTGCAAAACAGAGACAATCCTCACTGGAACCGAAAGGGAACCAGGCTGCTGGCACTTAAGAGCAACAAGCTGGCAGAGCAGTTTTTAAAGCGGCTTCTGGGGAGAAGCGGACAGGAGCTGGAGAGCCTCCGGTTCTGAGCCAATCCTCCCAAAGGGATGGTCTGGTAAGTTCTTGGGAAGATATTGGCGGGAGAGGGCTAGAAGCTGAGGGTGAGAGAAGGGCAGTCGAGCAGGGGCATGTGAGGAAGCCTGAGGGCCAAGGGCGGAGAAGGAAACGAGCTAAAGGTGCCTAAACGCCTGTGCTCGGAGTCTCTGGGCCAAGAGGGCTTGGTGGCTAAGTGACAATGTAGAGAGGGTGGGCATTTCAGAGACCTGGTGGGATGGGGGAAACCAGTGAGATACGGTTATCCCCAGTTATGAACTCTCGAGAGTGGAGACGGAAGGACATGTTCAAAGACTCCACACAGAAAACACCAGAGGAAGAATCTTCCCCCGCGGGATCCGTATGAGTGGAGAGACTGAGCACAAAGTGTTACTTGGGGCACTGAAGCAATCCTAGTGACTTTGGCCTCATGCCAATCCCAGTGACTGTCAGCCAATCAGAGCCCTTGGACCTCCACTGGGTGGGAGGGGCTGAGCCCGCTTCTGCCTTAAAAGGAGGGGGGGGATGTGAGGTTCCCGTGGAATCCAGTCAGCTGAGGTCACCTGCCTGGGGAAAGGGGGATCAAGTCTCCCCTCCGGGTCATTTACGTTCACTGGACTGAGCTACAAAATGGTGGCTGTCTTTGGGGGAAAAGACCGTAACCTGTTTGGGGGGAAGTTGAGAGCCAGTCTCATCTTCTCTATTGAAGCCATCCACACAAAACATTTACCCTATTAAATACGTTATTTTGTGTCAAAGAAATCTGTTGTTGGATATCTCCTTCTGGGTCCGGTCTGTCCAGTCAAATATCTACGGAAAAGTGACTTCCGTTTACCTCATACAGAACTACAACCTTGGTCTCCGGGAGACCTTTGGGGAGCACATAGCTGACACGCTACCAGTCCTGTAATCCAAGCTCACGTCCCCCTTTTTTACCGGATTGTGGGCAGTTGGGGATGAAGGAATCCTTAGGAGAGGCCGGAGTGGGGGACGGGACGTTCTTCAGGCCAGTGGGCAGTTTGCCTCAGAGTCCTCCCTCTCTCCCCCTCCCCATGGCCGCCATGCCTGGCAGCATCTCCCATTTTTAAAAGGATCAAGTCCCTGGGAGAAACCCAGCCGGGACCCTGGAGAGTGGCTGCCAGACGGAGGAGAGGAAAGTGACTTTGGGAGACCAAAGAGGGCCTGACGTAGGATGAGCAGCTTCACGCCTGTTCACATGTCCAGCCTCTGACGGGAGTCTTCCTCTGAAACGCCAGACATTGGCAACCTGAGAGCCGAAGTCCCACCTCAAGAGGCATCTAGATGACTGTACCGGGAAGACAGCCAATCTGAAGAAGAAGGCCCAATGAGCAGGGGAAAGCATTGCGTATTTATGCCTGACATTTAGCTCCCGTTTTTCACCCAGCAGAGGATGCAAGGCAGTGAGACTCCCAGGAGGTCTCTCCGCTCCTGGCACTGGCCGGAGCCAGATCCGCTCCATGGCAGCAAAGGCCTTCCTCCCGCCAGACCAGCCCCTGGGACTCAGGTCCCCTCTCTGCGCAGGTTCCAACAGGGATCCAGACGGGGGTCGTCGTCTTCCTTGGTGCCTCCTGACATCCAGGAGGAGCTGCATCTCTGCTTCCCCTCAACCTGGTCCCTGGAGGAGAGGAAATCGCCCCCCCTTGCTTTACTCACCCGAGAGAGCCCACAGAAAGACCCCCACGATCATTGTGCTGCTGGGGAGAAGGAGCCCGATGGTGTCTGGCCTTGATTTCAGGCCCAGAAAGAAAGGTCAAAGTTCTTTCCCCCTCGTTCGCCCAGGGAAGGGAGCCGCGGAGGCTTCGATTCCTTCTGATCAGTGGCAATTTCAAATGAGGGACTGGGAGGGGGCGGTGCTTTTGTGGGCGCTGGTCAGTTGCACACTTTCCCACAGCAGCACAGGATGTGGCCTGGAACAGTGTAGCCATTGGGTGTCTCAGCCGGGCAGTCGAGGACGGAACCAAAACTGGCACCCACCGAGTTTCAGAGAATCCTGACACTTGTTGAGGGAAAACGGGGGTGGCTGTGGGGGTGGGAGAGAATGGAGGGGAAAGTACAAGAGGGCTGTGATTCCGGCATTTTCGCTTTCCTTGTGATGTCCAACCTCGGGGCTGGTGCATCCCTCCCTCCTGAGAAAACACAACGCATAGATTTCCTCATTTAGAAATGTATATGCCACCTCCCCAGAGAACTGCTCAGTGCAGTGAAACATGATAAAATGGTGCAAACAATCAATAAAATGAGCAAGCAAGCCATTAGAAACCTAACCAGGAGATGTTCTCTCTAGGGTGTCTGTCACCCCCCTTTCCCCAACCCATGTCTGCCCTCGGCCAGTCTTCCCGCCACAGAGCACAGCCAACAGGCCCGGCCATGAACCACTGATCCAGGGAAGATCTTGTTCATTTATCTATGGTATGTATGTATTTATTTCTGGTATTTATAGCCTGGCCTTCCCGCAAGCGGGCTCAGGGCAGGTAACAACATAATTGCAGTACAATAAATATCATAACACTATTAAAACACAATAGTATAACATTAAGATTGGTGGTCACAGCCCAAGGACAGAAATTGGCTGGTTGCGAGAGGTCCCTAGCCTGTTGGTGTGGATGGTTACAGCCAGCTATTATTGGATGGGAGACAGAAACCTCAGGGAGGCCACCTCTTTTGTGCCTCCCATGGTTGCTACCTTATGACAAAAGAGCCCCCCTCCTCCACTTCGACAGCAGTTGGACCCAGTTCAAACAAGATGTTGATTTGGCCTTGATTTAATTGCACCCTGTAGTGAAATGTGGTCACCCACATGTATCTGTGTTAAAAAATTGCAACTTTGCAAGGCAAATGTTGAGTTTGCACACATGTGTGAGACTTCTGCTCAAAGTAGTCAAGGATCAGATCTTTGTTGATGAAACACAGTTCTTTATTTCCAATCTCTACATTGGTACAGGTTCTCGGATTATTGTCAGAGATAATGCATATGATAGAAGCAGGTCTATTATACCCCTCAGAACAATTTGAATTGCCCATAGGTAACCAATCACCAAAGCAGAAAAACGGCAAGCAAAAGGGGTCTCTGGCCGTTTGCTTCCCACAGGAAAGAAAGCTAGGTGTTAAGCTGTAAATTTCCCTTCCCAAACCAGACCCCTTAGATGTAACCATATTCACATAACAAATGCCTTCCTCAAGGCTTTCGCAAGTTGATAAGAATTGGTTCCTGTCCTCCCCTTGTCTTCCCAGCCGGGATGAATGGAATGCGGAGGCAGGAGTGTGAGAGGCCCATTGTTCCCATGCTTTGAAGTTGTCACTCTCCCGGGCAAACAGTTACACAGACCAGGCCTGGTCAGAGTCATAAACCTGGGGTCACATAGCATACATTCATACTGGCCAAAGATGTAATTACAAAGTGGGCACAGGGGCAACTAGAAGCAATAGGCATGAATACATACTGGGTGCAGACACAGGTTACAATACACAGCAGATAGCAATAGAAAGCATAGAAGAAAGCCCCAGAAATCCTTGTCTGAATCAGCAGATTCTGACAACATGGAATGCTCAGAGGTTAAGCTAAGGGAAGACCATCAAAGATTAAATGCACTTTAAATGTCTAGGTGTTAGATATATTAAGTAAATGTTTAGTTTGCAAATAAATGTCTATAATGAGTCGGTGGTCCACAACCCACAGCAAATACAAATACACTATGTGCTCCTGGCATATCATACATCAACCCTGAGATACGGCTTAGCGTCGGAGCATGGCGGACGCATAACGAGTTGGCTCCTAGATCCCTCTCCTCTCTACATCGAAATAATCTCCTTCAACAACCTCCAACTACCCTCTTTTTACCATGGTAAATCAGGAAACCCTAAGGCGAAGAAAGAACTTCAAACGCCGCAAAAAACCATACAATTCTTCACTAAAGAAGAGGCCCGGAGATCTGAGGCCTTTCTTCAACAAGTGAACAAAATGGCCGACGGGACCCCAACTCCTGAAAATGACGACGGCGCAGCTCTCTCCCGGTATGAATTCTTAACAACAATAAATCATTTGGAGGAAACAATTACTGAACAGATACGTAAAGCCATCAAACCCCTCACAGCCGAACTAAAATTCATTACGGAGACTCTGACCGAAGTATCAAAAGCAGCCGAATCTGCTATGGAGTGCTCCATCGCGGCTCAAGAGTCCGAAGAGTGGGCCCGCTCTAAGATACTTACCTTGGAAAATCGCCTAAATGAAAGAAACCTGAAATTCCGGGGAATTCCTGAATCGTCCGAAGGTGAGACTGAATTAAAAATCTTTTTGGCGACTTGGCTTGCGAAATCCTTAGATTTGGAGGACAATGTGGCTCCTTTAATAGATAAGGCGTACCGCCTTGGCCCTAATCAACGCCGCTCTGAAACGTTTGTGCGAGACATTCTAGCTACCTTCCCCGATAGCCGAACGCGGGACACCATATTACGCAAATCCCGATCAGAGGGAGGCCTAGCGTTTCAAAATAAAAAAATTATGGTGCTGCTTGATCTATCACCAGAGACTCTTCAACATCGACGGTCCCTCAGACCTATTACTCAACTGCTGATTGAGAATAAAATTTGCTATAGATGGTCATCACCCTGTGAACTTCTTGTAATACATCAGGGACAACGACTGAGCGCCTTTGATCTAGCAAGTGGCTACACACTTCTCTCCGCTTTAGAGATCGACTTCCATCCTCCTCCTTCACCTACCTTAGAGGGATCTTCCAAGGCCGAAGACGTAACCTCACTTCGCTGGATTAGAACACATCGCAAGCAGGCCCCTTGAGTAACAGTGTTTTTTGACTGAAGTTTACAGTTTATTCCGTCCTTTTTTATTGCAGGTTTATTCCTGAGAACACCTCCATTGAACACTATGGTGACTTATTGAAGTAATATGATGGATATAACCATGATATACAAGATACTGTATTTTTATTTTTAAGATATTGTTTTTTGTATGCATATATATAAGCAAAAGTACTAATACTATTGTTATTATTATAGTCTTAGGGTAAAAGGCAATCACTATAATGGGTATATAACCCTGGTACAGTACATGATATAGGGTTTTTTTGTTTTGTTTTTTATTATGGATTTAAATGTATAAATATTTCAACTTATATCTTATCAATAATTCTATTATTATAGGGTGAAGTTAACCCTTTTATTAGTAAAATCAACCCAATTTGGATGTTACTAGGGGGAAGATGTTTTTGGTATTATTTGAGTTATAGGGTAATGATCTTGAATTACCCCCTTTTCATATGGTGAAGTTAACCTTTTTTGGTTATTTGGGTTTTTTGTTTTTAGTCATTAGTTTTTAATTCTTTCTCTTTATTTTATTTTATTTTTAAGATTAATTTATTAATTTATTAATAAAGGGTAATGAATTTAGATTACTCCTTTTTATATGGTGAAGTTAACCTTCCTTGGTTCTTTGGTTTTTTGTTGATATATATATTTTAGGGGAAACTTTTGTCAAAATTACATCATAAGATATTAACCCTAACACTAAATTTACTGAACAACGATAAAACCATTATCATTGCTTTCTACTATGAAGGAGGTTGTTACACTATACTATATCATATATTTCATTTCTTAAATCCTATAAGGAGAGGAATGGGGGAACCTATATTTTACCCCCCCACCATTGTTAAATAGTGAAGTAGTATAACTATTAGTTGTTTTTAAGAGTGTGAGCCTTACTTAGAAAAGGCCAACTGACCTAGAGAACCCTCATATAGAGGGAACAGTTTTAGATCTATTTTAATTCAGTGGAATAAGATGTTGTGTTTAATTTTGGTAGAGTTTTTAAAGATAAGTTTCCTTTTACAGTTTAAATACTGCCATGAGCCAAATGCTAACCTAGTATGGCTTGTTACCTTCTTCTTGAAGATCAATATTACTCCTCATAGTAGACTGAATTATGGAAATCTCCTGCAGAACCTTTTTTTTATGATTTGCCATGGATAACACACTTAAAATTTTATCACTAAATTGTAGAGGTTTAAACAACAGGATCAAATCTAGGAAAATGGCCTCGTCACTTTTTAAAATGGGCCCTGACATAATACTTCTGCAGGAGACACATCTTAAAAAAACAGAAAATTCTATATTCCGGTCCAAAAGATTCCCTTTGCAGTATCAGAGTGCTGGCACCTCCAAATCTAGAGGAGTGGGGATTCTTTTATCAAAAAATGTTCAATTTAATTTACAGTCTAAGCTAACTGATCCAAAGGGAAGATTTCTTTTTATAAAAGGCTTATTAAATAACCTACCTTTCACTATTGCAACCATATACGCCCCCAACTCGGGTCAGGAAACATTTCTAACAGATATTATGGCTAAACTGGAAGACTTTCATGAGGGCCAAATTATACTAGGTGGTGATTTCAATTGTACTGTTGATCCGCGGTGGGATAGATCCTACAAGCCCTACACTTCACTTCCTCGACAATCAAAAAACATAAACAAAACCAAACAAGATTGCAATCTCTTTTTAACAAATATGCTCTTTGTGACGTTTGGCGTGCCAAGCACCCTGGCATGAAGGACTATATGTACTACTCCCCTAGATTTGATATTTATACACGGATTGATTACATTTTAATTTCAAACCCATTGTTATCACAGGTTCAGAGTACCGATATAGGTCTCAGAACCTTATCTGATCACGCATGGATGGAATGTACCCTAATTCTGGATAGTACCCCCCCCCAAAAAAAAACTTCTTGGACACTTAATAGACACATTTTATTTCACCCTCAAATTAGTTCAACCATTGAAGAGACTATAGTCGATTACTTTAGACATAATGAATCTTGTGGGGTCCCTGTACATACTGTCTGGGATGCAATGAAAGCTGTTTTACGAGGGAAGATAATTTCCTTGACTGCTTATCACAACAAAACCAAGAACTCTGTCAAACAAGAACTAATGTCCCAAATCAAAATACTAGAGGATTCCCACAAGAGAACAGGCTCTAAACGTATTTACAAACAATTGATTGCAGAACGGAAAAAACTTGAGACAATGGAAACTACACAAATCCAGAATAATTTATTACATTTAAAACACAAATCCTGGTTCAAACATCCGAGGTCCCTTAAAATACTGAAATGGAGATTAAACAAACAACAGGCCTCCAGACACATTAATGTTCTTCGAAACTCGCAAGGTAATCTGACTTCATCTATCAAGGAAATATCAGAATTGTTTGAGCAATATTATAGTAATCTATACAGCTCAGGAAACCCTTCCCAAAAAAACATTAACTCTTTTTTATCTTCTAATGCAATACTTAAGAAACTAAGCGTAGAACACCGCCAACTTATGGAAGCCCCTATTACTATAACAGAATTATCGGAGGCTATAAAACATCAAAAACCAAACAAAGCCCCTGGAAGAGACGGGCTACCCTCTGAATTTTACAAATGGTTTGCACAACAATTACTCCCCTATATGCAGACTGTTTGCAATTCTATATTTTCTACAGGTATCATGCCAGAATCATGGCTCCAAGCTAAAATTATTGTAATTCCCAAAAAAGGGAGAGACAATTTGATGCCTCAATCATATCGCCCAATTTCATTATTAAATAATGATTATAAAATTTTTACTACCATCCTTACTTTTAGACTTAATACGTTTATAGGAAATTACATTCATCATGACCAATCTGGCTTCATTCCCAAACGTGATATCACTGATAACATCAGAAAGACTATTGGAATTATCCACCACTCCAAAAATAAATTAAACAATATAGGCTTGCTAGCATTAGATATAGAAAAAGCCTTCGACAAGGTGGAGCCTCAATTTTTATTTACAATATTGCAAGAAATGGGCTTTGGAGATATCTTCCAGAAAGTTATTAGATCCCTCTATTCGGCGCCAAGGGCCCAAATTTCATTAAACAATATGACTTCTTGTGATATATCCCTGACTCGTGGTACCAGACAGGGGTGCCCTTTGTCGCCCCTGCTTTTCGCAATAGCGATAGAACCACTGGCGAACAAAATTAGGTCTTCCCTAGGTATATCAGGAGTTTCTTTATCAAATATAGAATTTAAAATTAGTTTATTTGCGGATGATTTTGTTTTATATCTGTCTAAATTAGATTCCTCCTTTCCACAATTGGAATTTTTACTTTCAGAATTTGCTATGGTATCAGGGTTAGCAGTCAACCAATCTAAAACCACTTTTTTCCCTATTAATCTTTCCAACCAGACTATATCTTTTATAGAAAGTAATTATCGTTACCAATGGATCCAATCATATTGGTCTTATTTGGGTGTTAGAATTCCTCTTTGTAGTAAAGATCTTTTTTATATGAATTATATAGAGACGATAGAGAAGACTAAACCCCTATTAGAACAATGGCATAAAGAAAAACTGTCTTGGCTGGAACGGATTCAAGTCTTGAAGACATTTATTTTTCCTAAACTTTTATATTTATTTCGCGCCCTCCCCCTTTTTATCCCAAATTCCTATTTTAAACAGTGGCAACTTATTTGGTCGAGATTCATATGGGGTTACAGAAAATCATGAGTTCAATTTTCAACCCTAAGAAGGCCGTCGCAGTTGGGAGGAGTGTCCTTACCTGACCTCAAATCTTATTATGATGCCTCTATTTTATCAACCCTAATTAAGATTTTAAAAATAAACCCTCAACCTGCTTGGATCCCTCTAGAAGAACATTTTATGGAATGCAAATTATACAAGTCTATGATTTGGGAAACCCAAACCAATACTAGCTGTACACAATCCTCCCACCCTTTTATATATGCTTTATTTAAGTTATGGAAGAATTTATGCCCAAGATGGGCACCTGGTATCTCTCTGGCATCCACATATTTACAACAATCCTGGTTTCCTCCGGCATTTTCTTCTTCAGCCTTTCAGAACTGGAATATACCTCAGTTATCTATATTATACAATTTGACCCAGAGACGACAACTCCTGGACAAATTGAATCTAGAAAGACAGGCTTCTATTACGTTACCATGGCTAGAATATTTTCAAATCCGCCACCTTTTTGATTCTCCCCGTATAAAATCAACACTTCAACGTCCATGTACTGAAATAGAAAAACTAATTATAACCTCCCACGGCAATCCAAAAGGTCTTATTTCCAAAATTTATAAAATTCTTATTGATCCAGACCCAGATGTTTTACCTTCATACACACAGACCTGGGCAAAGGATCTTGGAATTAAGCTTCCTGATCTATTTTGGGAAACTGTTTGGTCCTCTTATGTTTATAAATCTAAATCCCTAAATCTCCAACAACTTAATTTTAAACTACTTACACGGTGGTATTTAACCCCGTCACGATTATACAAAATTAACAATCAGATTTCACCTTTATGTTGGAGAGACTGTGGTAATACCGGTACTTACCTACATTGTTGGTGGGATTGCCCTTCTGTTCGTATTTTTTGGAAATCGGTTTTGAGTCAGATACATTATTTAACAGGCCATATTATTCCAGAGAGGCCTGAAATTATTCTTTTAAATTATTGGGAAGAAGTACACATCCCCCACCATAGTAAAGATCTGATTACAATTTTGCTGTCGGCCGCAAAATCTATTATAGCCCAAAATTGGAAGAATGCTACCTTCTTATCACTTAATTTGTGGTATTCGAGGGTCTGGGACTTTTTTATAATGGATAAAATTTCAGATTGCCTTAAGAATCAGGATCCAACCACTGATAGGTTGGCTTTTTATGGTAGATGGCATCCTGTTATAAATAATTTAGAATATGTTATAGACAAAACCACAAGCACTCAGAAATCTTTTTATTACTCATTTATTCGGAAATATTGGTCCTTATGTTAAACAGGTGTTATTGTATTATTCTTGGTCATGAGCAACGTTTATAGTTTGGTTGTTTGTTCTTGTTTATTCAGTTGTTGGATTGATGAAAGTTCTATAATCACTTTTCAACTTGTTGTATCTGTAAAAAAAATAAAACAATAAAAATTGTATTATTTAAAAAAAAACAAAAACCCTGAGATACAAATAAACATAAATTAACATAACAGTTTGCGCTCACAGGCGCTGATAACAAGCTATGCACATAAATTCAACCAAATCAAGCAGAGGACAACCAGTGAAAAATCTTCTATAGCCGAACCAATGTCTTTCCTAGGTACATAGAGGTTTCACCGTCTCTTCTTCTGGATAAACGGCTGAATAATGGAACGGAAAATAATAATACAACATGCAATCTATGCAATACATCCGCTATTCAAGAGATTAAATTAACAGAAAATGACACTATATCTGCTTACCCCGATTTCAAAGAGACATACATAGACTACCAGGTCTTTCACGGGTCTCACAAACAGTAGCAGCACCATCCCATAGACAAGTACACGAGCTAGTGGATTACAGGTGTATCATTCTTAAACTAGCGGTAATGCAAAAATGAACAATTCAGATAAAGGCAGAATAATCCGGGCTCTGATTCATTCCCGATGGAGCAGAGGTCTTCATGCTTCTGTGGCACTGAATGGGTATAACGTTGGAATGTCCTCAGAGCTGCAAGCAATTGTCTCTTTTATTCCTCTGTTCTTGCCATTTCCATATTTCATGCTTTGAAGAAAAATTCTGAAAACTAAGTAAACAAAAGAATATGTTTGTTGTGTAGCACCTTGAGCTCCTGAGAATATGCACAATAATGTTTAAAACAAAAAAAAAAGAGAGGTTACATGATATAATAGATTCAGGTGGGCAGCCATGATGAAGTGTGATATCTGAAGAAGTGTGCATGCAGGCGAAAGCTTACACCCAGAGTTAAACTTTACATAATATAACAGCAGTTCAGGGCACCCATGCCCAAGGCCAATACATTGGCCCCATCACTTCTATGGTGCAAGAAATGGCCGTGCAAAAGGGAGGAATGATGCCCTCCGGCTCAGATGCCGCCTTTCGCTTTGGTCATGAGATGCTCCTTCGTATTCAGGTCCGGCCTCAGCAGGAGAATGTAGAACTTGGGAAGGAAGGTGCAGCCCAGCAGGCCGGCCCCGGAGGCCAGGATGGAGAAGACCTGCACGGCGACCGTGTACTTCCCCTTGGTGCTCAGGTAGGCGGGCACGAAGGACACCCACACGCTGCAGAAGAGCAGCATGCTGAAGGTGATCAGCTTGGCTTCGTTGAAGGCCCCCGGCAGCTTCCTGGCCAGGAAGGCCACCGTGAAGCAGACCGCCGCCAGGAAGCCCATGTAGCCCAGGACCCCGTAGAACAGGGCAGCAGACCCCTCGTTGCACTGCAGGGTGACGTGTCCGGGCACGGAGCGCATGTCAGCGTCTGGGAAGGGGGGGGAGAGTCCCAGCCAGACAGCGCAGAGGCCAGCTTGAAGGGTGGAGCAGGAAAGGACGATGGCGTTTGCCAGACTCTTCCCCAGCCACCTCCTCATCCCACTCCCGGGCTTCGTGGCCATGAAGGCCACCACCACGGTGATGGTTTTGGCCAGGAGGGAGGAGACCACAACCGAGAAGACGATGCTGAAGGTGGTTTGGCGGAGAAGGCAGGTGACCTTTCTGGGCCGGCCAATGAACAGGAAGGAAGAGCCAAAGGAGAGCAGGAGGGAGACCAGGAGAAGGTAGGAGAGGTCCCGGTTGTTGGCTTTGACCAGCGGAGTCTCCAGGTGTCTGATAAAGAGGCCCAGCACCAGAGCGGTGCTTAGGGACAGGGACAGGGCAAAGGAAGCCAGCACGGCCCCCAGCGGTTCTTCGTAGGAGAGGAAGGTGACCGTTTTGGGGACACACCGATCTTGTTCCTTGTTGGGGTGCTCATTTTCTGGACATCTGTCACAGTGATCTGCATCTGGGAAGATGGGGAACAACTTCAGTGCCACCAAAATTGCCTCTTATCCTGCCTCATAAAGAGTCTTCCTGCCAGGACTCAGGAGGGACTATCTGAAGCTAATTGTTTGCAGCATGGATTGGGCTCAGCTGTCTTTCAGAACATGAAACACGTGCAGAAAGTGCCTGGTTCCGTCCCTGGCATGACCACCTCTAAGGGATCTTGGAGCAGAAGGACCGTTAGCAAGGAAGTGCCTGGAATGGACCTGCCCCCAGAGCAGACGGAAGTGGGCGAGCTGGATTCCTGGCTCAATAGGACCCTTCCTGTGTTCGTGGCAGGAATACTGAAGAGGCTTGTTAGGATGAGCTACCCTAGGAACCTTCTTGATTTGAATCCCACCCTTTCTCCAAGGTGCACAGAAGACTGAGCCCCTGTTATCCTCCCACTGGATTCATGGTTGGGCCTCATCCTTATAGCACAGCAGAGATTAAAAAGACATATAGGCCAAGAAGTGATACGCTGTTGAAAAATCCTTCGAAGGTTTGCAGGAAATGTGTGAGTGAAACTTTGTCCTCCTTCCCTCAGGCTGCCCTTTCTTCCAGAGGCACCCACCTTCTTGAGTGGAAATGGTCCCCTCTGCACACCGAACACACATATAGCAGCAATGGGGCTTTCTTTCTTGCGTCACTTTGGCGTAGCCAGGGAGGCAGCTTTCGGTACACCTGGAGCGAGGCATGGTCTGGATCAAAAAGCAAAGGAGAAGAAGAGAAGAAGAAGAGAAGAGATTGGATTTATACCCCGCCCTCCACTCCCCAAGGGAGTCTCAGAGCGGCTTACAAACTCCTTTTCCCTTCCCCTCCCCCACAACAGACACCCTGTGAGGCAGGTTGGGCTGAGAGAGCTCTTTCCCAAGCTATCCTTGAGGGAACAGCTGGTACAGAGCTATGGCTTGCCCAAGGTCATCCGGCCACTACACCAAACTGGCTCACCAAACAAACAGTGTGAAGGGATTCTGTTGCCAGTGTGTATTAGAAAGAGACCTGATGGGGTCCCCACCTAGTGCTCCCCCCCTAGTGAGTAACCTCCAGACCTCTAGGGTTGACAACCTCCAGGTGGGTCCTGGAGATCTCCCAGAATTACACCCAATCTCCAGACTACAACGATCACTTTTCCTGGTTTGGACTCTGTGGCATTATATCCTACTGAGCCCCTTCCTCTCCCTAGGGACCGTAGAGAGCACCCAACCCATTATTAAAGCATAGGAGACGTCAAAAGGCATACAGAGAAACAGTGGGCGCCCCCCCTCACCTTGGGACACACAATGGCATCCGTGTCGATGGTGAACTTGATGCCTGAGGACGCCTGTCTCTCCACGCCCCCACATTTCACTGCACCGAAGGACGTATTGGAAAACAGCACCCAGTTCATAAGATCGAGGTCAGCTGCCGGGTCCCCATTCTCGCCCAAGTAAACTCCATCCACGGAACTATTGTGAAACTGGAAGCTCCTCATGAAAGGGTGAAGCTGGGATATGAGAGAAGATGTCGGCATTCAGATATTGGCCAGGGTGAAGTACAAGGTAGATGGAACCAGTAAGAGGGCCCTCCTCTCACGCCACCAGAAAAAAAACCCTCCCTCTGCAGAGAGGGCTTTCCTCCCCCCCCCCCCCCACTGTATGGAGCAGGCCACAGCAGAGAGCCGAGCAATTCCAGCCAGTGGTGGGTAGGTGCCTCCTTTCCTCCTCGGGGCATTTGGGAAAACTGCCGGATATTCTGTGTGGGCCTGTACCTGGAGTTCCAAAGCTGAGTTTACAGCTAGACAGTGCAAATGCTCACGAGCACTTCTGGAATCCTTTTAGAATCTGGATGCACAACAATAATGACTCAGCTACAGCCCTTCCAGCACAAAGAGCCAGACTGGGGCCCCAGTGCAAAAGCGGTCAGTCCTCTCAGCCTAGCAAAGCCCACAGCGAGAACTTTCCTACAAGGAAATGGATTAGCATTGTCCACTGAGACGGTGGCTAATGATGTGGACTGCCTGGCAAGGTCTTGAGGCAGCAAGAGGAAGGCTGCGAGCTGGCTCTGGCTGGAAGGGTGGGGTAAAAATCCAGTCAATCAATCAATAAAATGTATGGGAAATTATAGGTGTTTATATACAAATGCTAGAAGTGTCCGAGGTAAAATCGGGGAGTTGGAATGCTTGGTACTGGGTGTGGGTGGGGATAGACATTGTGGGTATTTCAGAAACTTGGTGGGATGAGGAAAATCAGTGGGATACAGTGATTCCTGGTTATAAATTATATCTGAAGGATGGGCGGGGAAGGGTTGGAGGTGGGGTGGCTCTGTATGTCAGAGGGGCTATACAGTCCAGTAAGATTGAGAGGGTAATAGAATTGGATTTACTTCTGGAAATGCTATGGGTTGAAATAGTGGGCCCAAAAGGAAGCTTAACACTGGGAGTTTGTTATCGCCCACTAGATCAAAAGATAGAGGAGGATTATAAAATGATGAATGAATTAAAGATAGCAGCTAGACGAAATAACTGTGTTGTAATAGGTGACTTTAACTACCCACACATTGATTGGGTCAATCAAAAAGAGACTGAGTTTCTAGACACTCTCAATGACTGTGCTATGGAGCAAATGGTCACGAAACCTACCAGGGAAGAGGCGATCCTGGATTTGGTCCTAATTAACGCCCAAGACCTGGTGAGAGATGTAAAAGTGACTGTACCGCTTGGGAACAGTGACCATAATGTTATTGAGTTCAACATTTGTACACATCCCTTTTACTTAAAAAGGGGTAACTTCTCGCATATGAGGGGACATGTGAGAGGAGGCAACTGAAAGGAAAAGTAAGAGAGTCAAAACCATTGGGGAAGCTTGAAGACTATTTAAAACTACAATAAGAACATAAGAGAAGCCAATGTTGGATCAAGCCAGTGGCCCATCCAGTCCAACACTCTGTCACACACTGGCCAAAAACACCAGGTGCCCTCAGGAGGTCCAGCAGTGGGGGCAGGACACTAAAAGCCTTCCCACTGTAGCCCCCCCCCCCCCCGTCAAGCACCAAGAATACAGAGCATCACTTGCCCCGGGCTGAGAGTTCTTATCTATACTTTGTGGCTAATAGCCACTGATGGACCTCTGCTCCATATGTTTATCCAGTTCCCTCTTGAAGCTGTCTATGCTTGTAGCCGCCACCACCTCCTGTGGCAGTGAATTCCGCGTGTTAATCACTCTTTGGGTGAAGAAGGACTTCCTTTTATCTGTTCTAACCCGACTGCTCAGCAATTTCGAGTGCCCACGAGTTCTTGTATTGTGAGAAAGGGAGAAAAGGACTTTTTTCTCTACCTGCTCTATCCCATGCATAATCTTATAAACCTCCATCATGTCACCCCTCAGCCATCGTTTCTCCAAGCTAAAGAGCCCGAAGCGCTTCAGCCTTTCTTCATAGGTAAAGTGTTCCAACTCTTTTATCATTCTAGTTGCCCTTTTCTGCACTTTTTCCAATGCTATAATATCCTTTTTGAGGTGTGGCAACCAGAACACAGTACTCCAAATGAGGTCGCATCATCGATTTATACAGGGGCATTATGATACTGGCTGATTTGTTTTCAATTCCCTTCCTAATAACCCCCAGCATAGCATTGGCCTTTTTCATTGCAGTCGCACACTGTCTCAACATTTTCATTGAGTTATCTACTAAACTCCAAGATCTCTCTCTTGGTCAGTCTCCGCCAGGCCCAGATGGCATACATCCAAGAGTTCTGAAAGAACTCAAATGACAACTTGTGGATCTCCTGACAAAAATATGTAATCTTTCATTAAAATCTGCCTCCATTCCTGCAGACTGGAAGGTAGCGAATGTCACTCCCATCTTTGAAAAGGGTTCCAGAGGAGATCTGGGAAATTACAGGCCAGTCAGTCTGACTTCAATACTAGGTATGTTGGTGGAAACTGTTATTAACAGTTGAACAGCTTAGGGATCCCGGTGCTCATGGGGAGGGGGAGGTATGGTGGTGGGACCAGATGGAAAGAAGGAAGGAGATGGAGACACAGACGCGCTCGGTCCCCTTCCAATCTGTGTCCCATCCTAAAGGTAGCAGGTTGTGGGGCAAGGAGACAAAACCCCGCTCCAACATTGGTGATGTGTAACGCCAGGTCTATAAATAATAAGACCAGAACCCTCTGCGACTTTTTGTCGGAGCAGGATGTAGACCTGGCGTGCGTGACCAAGACCTGGGTGTGTGAGGGAGAGACTGTCTCGCTCTCTCAAATGGCACCACCTGGGTACTCGGTCCTTCACTCAGGGGCGGGGGGGAGGTGTGGCGGTGTTCATCCAGGAGGGTTACACCTTCAGGGTGCTACCATCGCGGAATCTTGCAGGCATGGAGTGTGTCGGCTTTGTTTGGGAGGCCGGGGAGAGTTTGGCTGTTTGGCTGGTGTACCGTCCACCCAACGCACCGGCAAACAGCCTGCCATCCCTGCTGGAGGCCGTATCAGGCTTGGCACTTGAGCACCTTCGGCTGATAGTCCTGGGTGATTTCAAAGTCCACACCGAGGACGCGACCTCCATGCAGGCAATGGATCTGGTGTCATCCATGGCAGCGCTGGGACTCTCCCAGTTTGTTACGACCCCTACTCACAGAGCCAGTCACACGCTTGACTTGATTTTCGCGGTGGGGGTAACGGTGGACCGAATTACAGCTACGGCTGTACCATGGTCAGACCACCAAACCCTGAAGGCCTGGGTGAACCTGCCTCTCCAACCCCGTTTGGGTGGTGAGCAGATTTTAGCTTGCCCGCAGAGCCAAATGGATCCTGTGCGATTCCAGGAAGCTCTGCGGGGTCCCTTGCCCTCTGGTGGCTCGTTGGATGAGCTGGTCAAAGATTGGCAACATCGTCTTTCGGCGGCCATCGACGAGATCGCTCCCCGGCATCCTCTGCGCCTCCATTCCCGACTCACCCCTTGGTATACGGGCGAGTTAAGGATAATGAAACAGGAACTCAGACAACTAGAAAGGCAGTGGCGGTGCGCTCCTGGCGAAGCTGCAAGAACATCTTATAGAACGTTTATGAAAGCCTATGAGGTGGCTGTCAAAGCTGCAAAAAAAGTTTTCTATGCAGCTAAGATAGCATCTGCGAGTTCCCGCCCAGCCCAATTATTTAGGACAATTTGGTCATTGACGACTCTGCCAGTGAGCAGACCAAACAATAGAGAATTGGATATCGGCTGTGAGGCTTTTGGGAACTATTTCGCAGACAAAGACTTGTCACTCCGCCAAGACCTACCCGCCACAGTTGACACAGTGACAGAACTTGAGGCTCCAAGTCCGTCTTCTGGTCACGTTTTGGATTACTTTGATCCACTCTGTCTGGACGAGGTTGACAACTTGCTCTCACTGGTCTGCCCAACCACCTGTAAGCTCAATCCGTGCCCATCATGGCTAATTAAAGTAAGCCATGAGGGGGTGCGAGGGGCACTTAGGGAAATCATCAATACGTCCCTTGCAGAAGGGATGTTCCCTAGTGCCCTGAAGGAGGCAGTGGTACGTCCGCTCCTTAAAAAACCATCTTTAGACCCGGCTGAGTTAGTCAACTATCGGCCGGTCTCTAACCTGCCCTATTTGGGCAAACTAATCGAGAAGGTGGTGGCTGATCATCTACAGAGCTTTTTGGAAGACACTTCTGTATTAGATCCTTTCCAGTCCGGTTTTCAGCCAGGCCACGGGACGGAGACGGTGCTGGTCGCCCTTACGGATGACCTCTGGAGGCATCTGGATCGAGGTGGCACTGCGATGCTGGTGTTGTTGGACCTGTTGGCGGCGTTCGACACGGTCGACCACCAGCTACTGTGCTGTCGCCTCGCCAATATTGGAATTCAGGGGTTAGCCTTACAGTGGCTTTCCTCGTTTCTCCAGGATCGGGGACAAAGGGTGGCAGTAGGGGATCAACTCTCCCAAAGACACCCGCTGAAGTGCGGTGTTCCGCAGGGAGCAGTTCTTTCCCCTATGTTATTTAACATCTTTATGCACCCCCTTGCCCAGATTGCATGGAGGTTTGGGCTGGGCTGTCATCAATATGCAGATGATACCCAGCTCTATCTGTTATTGGGTGGTCAGTCCACCTCTAGTCCGGGTGATCTGGATCTGGCGCTGTCGGCTGTGGCTGGATGGTTCAGACAGAGCCAAATGAAGTTGAATCCGACGAAGACGGAGATCCTATGCCTGAGTCGGAGCGGTCCAGGATTGGGGATCCCTCTCCTGACCTTCGGGGGGGGGGTGCCGTTGGTGCCGTCGGCGGAGGTCAGGAGTTTGGGAATGCTTCTGGACTCCGTGTTAACGATGGAGGCCCAGGTAGCAGCCACTGCGAGGTCAGCCTTCTACCATCTGCGGCTGATCAAGCAGTTGGTCCCCTTCCTTGAACGCAATGAACTGGCGACAGTGATCAATGCATGGGTCACCTCAAGGTTGGACTACTGTAACACCCTCTACATGGGGCTGCCCTTGTGCCAAATCCAGAAGCTGCAGCTAGTGCAGAATGCTGCGGCGCGGCTGTTGTTGGGTCTCCCTATGTGGGAACATATACAGCCCGCCTTAAAGGCACTGCACTGGCTGCCAATAGCGTACTGGATAAGGTTCAAGGTGCGGGTGTTTACCTATAAAGCCCTATATGGCCTGGGACCTGCTTACCTGAAGGACCGTCTCTCTCCATATATTCCCCAGCGAGCACTACGGTCGGGATCCCAAAATCGGCTGGTCCTGCCTGGACTGAAAGAGGCGCGGCTGGCAACAACACGGGCCAGGGCTTTTTCAGCGGCGGCCCCGTACTGGTGGAACGAGCTCCTGGAGAACATCAGGGCCCTGCGGGATTCAATGCAGTTCCGCAGGGCCTGTAAAACGGAGCTCTTCCACCAGGCTTTTAAGTAGGGGCCGCCTAAGGTAAACATCTCAGCCCTGGCCCGGCTCCATCTCCCAGTCCTGTCTGACCGTAATTACATCTACCAACCTGTTACCCAGGAAATATATATGATCCACCTGCTTGGACCCTCCTGTGGGTAGAATTGAAATGCCGCCAATGGAGAAAGTGAAGAATGTATTGGATGTTTTAATGTTTGATTGTTTATTTTAAACTGACTGTAATTTTAACCTCTGTTGTGAGCTGCTCTGAGCCTGCCTTTGGGTGGAGAGAGCGGGATATAAGTTTAATTAATAATAAATAAATAAATAAATAAATAATAAATTAAGGAAAGAATTAGTAGGCACACTGAGGAACAAAAACTATTGAGGCAGACTCAGCATGGGTTCTGTAAGGGAAGATCTTGTCTCACTAACTTGTTAGTGTTCTTTGAGGGAGTGAACAAACATGTAAGGACTGCTGGCAATGGATGGGGTGAACCTTACAAAGAATGGGAGGAATGTCTTTGCTGGAAGACTTGCGAACCGGATCAGGAGGGCTTTAAAATGAAGCCACCAGGGGTGGGAAGAAAAAGCCGGATGTTGCGCGGCATCCCCAACACTAAGTTCAAGAAAGGGAGGGACCAGAGTATAAATGAACGGGAGAGAAGCGAGGCAAATAATTTTCAGGTAAATTCAAAGGGACCTATGGTAGGATAGGATGTCTGTAATCTTAGATGTCTTTATACTAATGCACAGAGTATGGGAAATAAACAGGATGAACTCGAACTTCGAATATTGGAAAGTAAGTATGATCCTATAGGTATCACTGAGTCTTGGTGGGATGAGTCTCATATATGGAGCACGGCGACTGAAGGATATACCTTGTTCAAACGAAACAGAATAAAGAGAAAAGAAGGCGGGATGGCACTATATGTTAAGAATAACTACACTGGCACTGGAATTCAGGATTTTGAGAGTTGCCCTGCTGAAAGTGTGTGGGAAAGGATACAGCAAGGGGGAAAAGAGGGGGATTTTGTTATGGGGATATACTACAGACCTCCAAACCAACTGGAGGGACTGGAGCTTGCTAAACTTTCACGGAGACAGGACGTAGTGGTTATGGGAGATTTCAACTATCCAGATATTTGCTGGAAATCTAACTCTGCTAGACATGGGGCATACTGCAGATCCTTGGATAGTCTTGCAGACCACTTCATATCTCAGAAGGTGGGGGTGGGAACCAGAGGATCTGCTATCCCGGATTTAATCCTGACCAACAGGGAAGAACTGATTGATGAAGTGAACGTTGTGGGATCCTTGGGAAATAGTGATCATGTCATACTGGAATTGATTTGAATGACTATTTTGCAAACTGTTTCAGGCGTCTCCCAGCTGTGAATCCAACCTAGAATTAATGCCCATTCATGAGCTCTCAATGGCCAAAGGAAAGGGGCGTACCTGCCACGGCTGCACCCTCGGAAGCACAGACCTGCCTCCCGCCTGCAGGGATGACGCCACGGATCTGGAGGAGTAGGCAGACTTCAGGGCGTGGGCCACGGCCCGGACACTGTTGTAAATGGTGTAGCTGTCTAGGGAAAGGGCCCCTTGAATGGTGTCCTGGGGCAGAGACTCCAGCCTCTCCTTCTCTCTGCATCTAGTCTGGCCCTTCACGGACATCACAGGCTTTGAATAAGAACAGTCAAATGCTTTTGCCGATAATTGTACTGCATCAATGAAAAATACACCATAATCATCTATTTTTGTCCTTTTGTTAGAATGGAATAAAAAGGAAAAGAAGCCATGGACCAACCGTGGGGACAAAACTCTGGCCGACAAGGTCGAAGAAATGTCCCACAAAGCTGTTGTGATCCAGACTTTCCCCACAATGGGTTTTGCTGCGAAGAGTTCAGTAACTATTTGGACAAGCTTTATTGTACCAAAAAAGAAGCGAATCTCCCCATAATAAACATACACGTTGACTTCTCTGTGCAAACAAAGCTCTTTGTAGGGGAACTTCACTCTTTCTATCTTCAGGACTGGGGTGTTCAGTGAGAAGCCAACACAAATGTGGTTCCTGAGGAGCAGGGATGAAAGCGTCTGAAGGAAGTGTTCTCCACCGTCAGTCTCTGGAGCAATTAGGCCAACCCACATCCACTTGAAGTGCAGAAGCAACTGGACAATGCCCTGAGATTGGCAATCTGCTTTTGGCACCGTCCAGTAGGAAAAGGGGGATTCAGTCTGCTCATTCAGAAGGTGAGAGGCAAAACCGTAGCTGACCTGGGAGGAAAAGCAGAGATGGGTGCTTCCTTTGGTTGTCAGATCAAAACTTCCATGTGTGCGTGTAATTTTGGGGGCGCAGTGTTCCTCTGTGAACTGAGCACACCTGCCCCACTTGTACAGCCCGAGACAATGAGCCCCAGGCCACCAGGGTTAGGGAAGGAGGGCAGGGATTTGTGTCTCCATGGCAGAATCCCTGCAGAAGCTCCCAGGTTCAGCCCCCAGCAGACGCTGGAGAAGACCTTTCTGTGCCTGAGACCCCGGAGAGTGCCTGCCAGTCAGAGGGGACAGTGGCAAGCTCGGGGGACCAGGGTTTAACGGTACATGGTTTCGCCACACAACTGCAAAATCATCCAAACCCTTTCAAACAGTCAGGGAATGAATCACATTGGCCAAATTAATAGTTTCTCTGAGGTGGAGCTCTGAATATGGATGGATTGAGGTCTGGTTTCCTGTAATCCCTGTATCAAATCATCTCTCTGCTGTGGGGGGACACACAGCACGGCTGGCTCCGGTTCAAGGGTGCAAGTCCCTTGAGATTTGTAGACGGAAGATCTAGAGAGGCATGCAGAACTGCAGGCTCACAGGCAACTGTCCCACCAACAAGATGCCCGGGAGGGGGGGGGAGTGCATTCACAGAGGTCCAAGGTCCACAATACCCAACCTGCAAAGTGCCAACACTGAATGGAGCACCTTCACTTACCATTTGCATGCTCTTTGGAACTCAAATCTGCAAGCAACTTAACAGTCATCTTAAACCCAACAGTTTTTTTAAACTCCATAATTTCTCTTGCCCTTGTTTAAGTGTAGAGCAGCTATTTATGGCTCTGAGGAGGGAAAGGAGCTACACCTGGAGGTGAAGTTGCACTACAGAGAAATCCCCCTCCACCATCCTGGACTCTGCCTGGCCAGCGCTCTCCCACAGGTACACCACAAAGGGAACAAACCATCCTCCCTCTGTGGCAGAACCACAAGGTTAGTGGAAAGTGGGATCCCGGTATGCCCCACTGGTGAGACCTCAAAGGCAAGTAACATATTGCACGCTCCCTTTTTTTAAAAATTCCCAGTATTTGGGCTCTGACTCAAATGACAGGGATGAACTGGGCAATTTGTACAGAATCGTGTGCAGCTCAAGTTCAGCAGCATCCAGATTTACTGCTTGTCCTCTCTTCCGAATCTGCTGGCTTGACTGGTGTGGTCACCCTCCCCTCCCCTGCTGGGAATGCTGCTTTGTGTTGGGAGGATGTGGCAGGAAGACCAAGGGGTCCTGACATGTAGCTGCCCATTGCGACTAGTGTGTTTCCAGGGAGTTGCAGGCCCTTGAGAAGAGGGACTGCATTCCTGGCCTGCCCCACTCTCAGTGGGGTGTTTTTGGTCTCATGTCCAAAACCTGTGGCTGACCCACAGAGAGGGCAGAACAAAAGGAGAGTGTGTGTGTGTGTGTGTGTGTGTCTGTGTGTGTCTGTGTGTGTACCAACAGCCGGAGGAAAATCTTCCGAACCATTTCCCAGTTTCTTCAAAACCAACATTTCCCTTTGCCCGTCCTTTCTGATACCCAGGGGCCACTTCTCCCTCTGGGCGGGGCAGCTGCATCAAACAAAGGTACCCGGGGGGGTCCCTCCTTTCCTCCCCTCCTCCCTTCGTACCTGTGGGGTTTTGTAGAGTTTCAGCACATTGGCAATCTGGCCAGAGATTTCAGGCTCAGCTCCTTCGAGAACTGCTAGCAAGTTGGTCTGCTGCCTCCCGCAATGGTAGTTGGGAACGTTCGATGGCCCCGTTGATGCCAGGTCAACCAGGGCCTCCGAGGCCATTCTGGCATCGTAATAGTCCTCATAGGTGCTGTAGCCCAGCGTGCGGTTGGGCCACACCTGGGAATGCCCATTGATCTCCTGAATGGCAGACAGGAAAGACAGGACACGCCAGTATGCTGGCACACCTTTCCTGCAAAAACAGTGGGTGTGTATTACACAGCCATCTTCTATTCAACAGTGAAACCATGCTGAATTCCTGCCTCTTTCACTCTCTAGACCTTTCCAGGCCATACCCACCTCTACCTTTTATCCGTAGAACTCTCCTCATCCGTCCTCACATCCAGAGCCAGTGGGACAAAAGCAAAGACCCCCATACTGGGGTAGGCGAGGGCAGAGCCATGTCACAAAGCATGCAGAAGCACTTGGGAATTAAGCCAGCCAATATGCCCACTCCTGCAGTGAAGGGGATAGTCTACAAATCAGGTGTGGCTTTTTTTTGTATTGGCCACATGCTGCTATTGGGGGGAAATGGGTACTATGGTGTGGGATGCTCTGCAAAACGTTGCAGTGGATCTGTGTTCTTCACAGCCTCAAAGTAAAAGAAGGAATAAAATACAAACCCCAAAGTGTTAAAAATGGTTGCTGCCGTTATAACTGTGGGTAACTCTGTCCTCCGCAGCACTGGCAGAGACGACAAGCTGGACCCCCGAAGGACCCTCTGCCTGGCTCTCACTTGTCCAGGGGCAATCTTTCCCAAAGGGCAACCATGTCAGCCAGTCGCAGCCAAAACCTACAGGGGTCTTGTGGCAACTCCACAGCTGAGCAGTTTGTATTCTCTTGCACTTTGGTGGACTAGGGTCCATTCGTTAAGCTTTAAAGGTGTCTTTTTATTTGGCTATAAAGGAGAAGTCTTCAGCATCTGGGGCTCCACTATGGGCCAGAAGCAGATTCCCTGGGGGAGGAACAGAACATCTGTGCTCCGAGGAGCCCCATCCTCATATATGTTTCTGCTTTGCTGTAGTCAAGGTTTCCTTGGATCATTTCAAAATCATTCCCACAAACTCTCATTTCTCCCAGCTGCAAAGCAGGGTCTCGCCTTCCTTTCTCAAGAAAGAGCCGCTGGGTCTCTTCCAAGGTTCGCAATCCCCTGTCCTGTTGCAAAGAAAATGCCGGGGGATCTAGTTTCGATACTTTGGCGGAGGTTATTTTAGAATCAACCGCTTTAAAAGGAGATTAGACAGATTCATGGAGGAGGAGAAGTCTATCAGTGGCTTCTAGCCATGGCAGCTGAGGGGAACCACCAAGCCTCTGAGTCCCGGGGCCAGGAGGCAGCATCAGGGGAAGGCCTCGGCCTCTTTTATGCCCTGTTGTTGGCCCTCCAGAGAAACTGGCTGGCCACTGTGTGAGATGTGATGCTGGACTAGAGGGACCCTCCCTGGTCTGATCCAGCAGGGCTCTTCTGAGGTTTTTCTCAGGGGAAGGCCTCGGCCTCTTTTATGCCCTGTTGTTGGCCCTCCAGAGGAACTGGCTGGCCACTGTGGGAGACAGGAGGCTGGACTAGAGGGACCCTCCCTGGTCTGATCCAGCAGGGCTCTTCTGAGGTTCTTCTCAGGGGAAGGCCTCGGCCTCTCTGCCCTGTTGCTGGCCCTCCAGAGGAACTGGCTGGCCACTGTGTGAGATGCGATGCTAGACTAGAGGGACCCTCACTGGTCTGATCCAGCAGGGCTCTTCTGAGGTTCTTCTCGGGGGAAGGCCTCGGCCTCTCTGCCCTGCTGTTGGCCCTCGAGGGGAACTGGTTGGCCACTGTGTGAGATCCAACAACAAGACACAGATCTTACCCAATGTTGCCTTCTGACTCTGGGATTCAGAGGTTTAGTACCTCTGAATGTGGAGGTTCCCTTTAGTTACCATGGCTAGTAGCCACTGGTAGACCTCTCCTTCATGACTCTGCCTAATCAGGGGAAGGCCTTGGCCTCTGTGCCCTGTTGTTGGTTCTCGAGGGGAACTGGTTGGCTACCATGTGAGACGGGATGCTGGACTGGATGGATCCTCACTGTCTGATCCAGCAGGGCTCTTTTGATGGTCTTATGTGGGCTGGGGAAGCTAAAGCTGATCATCTCCTCCAGCGTTCCATAGTTTAACTGCCCTACAATCGTGCACCACAAAGGACTGCCTGGGGAGGATGTGCATTCTCCCTTCC
Organism: Lepidodactylus listeri; assembly: GCA_029233225.1. Classification (NCBI taxonomy): domain Eukaryota; kingdom Metazoa; phylum Chordata; class Lepidosauria; order Squamata; family Gekkonidae; genus Lepidodactylus; species Lepidodactylus listeri. The sequence goes on along the minus strand of JARCFY010000013.1, from coordinate 2,125,278 downwards.
CACATTAAAATGGTCACAATGTAGAATTTGCTGCCAGAGGAGGTAGTGAGGGCCACTGGCACAGACGTCTTTGAAAGGGGATTAGGCAGAGTCAAGGAGGAGAGCGGCTATTAGGCACTGTAACTAAAGGGAAACCTCCACGTTCAGAGGCACTAAACCTCTGAATCCCAGAGCCAGAAGGCAATATCAGGGGAAGGTCTATGCCTCGTTGCTGGATCTCCAGAGGAACTGGTTGGCCACTGCCTCAGACAGTATGTTGGACTAGATGGATCCTCACTGGTCTGACCAGGAAGGGCTCTTCTCATGTTCTTATATTCACATTGTTCCAGGTGGTTTCTCTGCCCAGGCTGTGCCAAACTCATTTGGACTGCATCAGCCTGTCCGGAGAAGGTTCCCAAAGCAAAGGAACCAGAACAACAGTTCCCATCTGAATCGGCTGTTGTGCAGGGGGCGGGGGGGGGCAGGGGCAGTCCTCTGTGTGGCAGGTTGTGTGTAGCCAGGAAGGAGCTCCATAGCCCCAGCATGTGTTTGCTGGCATGGCTTCAAAGCAAATGGAGGGGGGGGTGTTGTTCTTTGGGCTTAAACTACGACTGACAAGTTGTTATATGTAGGGGGTCAAACTTCACCATACCACCCAGTGTGAAGTCTTATCTTGCTGTTCTTAAAGCCCCAGAACTTCCCCCCCCCAAATGCAAAACAGGGACAAAACTATGGGAGAGTGTTTGACCAGGAACCAGTGTTAGCCAGCAAGGCACTTTTTGTGCTCTTATGGATTTTCATATCCATAAGTCTGAACTCTGTGTTACCAACAGTGGTAGGGTCTTGCACTTTCTTCTTGAATAGGAGCCAGCTCCAGCCCATGCCAGGAGGCTGACACCCTAAGCAGTTCACCCAAGACAAAGGATTCTTCTTGCCATGAGGTTTCCCTCTGTCAGACATCCGCTGGCTAACCCCCACTCCCCCACTATACATCTGGATAGTTATGCTAAATAGACTGCCTAGCAACTAATGTGCCAGCCATCAGATACTTGGCTAAAACCATCAACTAACAATAGGTATGGCCAGGTGAGTCATCGGACCCCAGACTCAGTGTCTATTTCCTGATGAGATCATGCTCTTGTAATACTGACCACCCCCTGGACCTCCTCACTTTGTTCACCTATAACCTATAGCAAGGTCCAAGAGGGACGGACCGCCTAGTAGGAGTGTTAGCGGGTTGTGGTCTGCAAAGCCCGCCCCAAGACCCCCAATAAAAGTCCAAACCGAGAGTCACTCGGTCTCTTGAGCCGTCGCCCTCTATCTAACCTATTGACCCTTCAGTCCAGCTTTCTGTCCCCAATCCTTGCCTCCATCTTTGAACCCCTTTTTCTCTCTCTGGACTCGCGATCCAGGAGAACCACGTGGTCTTGTCAGTTCAAGCCTTGTGGCCCCATAGCTTTTATACCTTTCTTCCCACATCCAACTCAACTTGACATCGGACAACGCATCTAAGGTAATGTGCTTTCCCCACCAACGATACCTGCTCATGCACAAGTGCTATTTTCTCTCTTTATTTTATTAGGCCTGTAAGATTGTGTGTGTGATTACGTTTTTTTGGTATGCTTGATTACATGATCCAGTAAACAACATTGAACTTGGAATCTGCCTCACGTGCCTCTTTCCTTGAGAACTCCCAGGAGGGGTGGGACCCTGGTATAGTTGGCAAAGAACCCGTATATTTTGCTGATTGCTAAACACAAATTAAAGCAATTCGGCTAACAGAATTGGGGGCTCGTCCGGGATTGCCCTGAGGGTTAAATTTCGCGCCATAGTCGACAGGCGTGTCTTTAACCCGCAGACGTAAGGGAAAAACCACTTCTGGAGTTCTCGGAGAGGCTGTATGATTGGTTTCTGTCTGCGTGCCTGGCTCTAGCGAGCAACCTATCGTGGGTGGCTTCCCCCCTTTCTCTCTCTCTTTGAACCCCAGGTCAAACTGTGTGACCGTCCGCGCATCTATCTTGTGGGAAGGGATCCAAAGAAGACCAGAGTAGGGCGCTAGACCAGTTGCACCAACACTACATACACTACATACACGACATACACCCGCTGAGTCCGAGAAAGAACTTTTCCTTTGAGCGCACCCTCGCTCCCCCTCCTTGCTTTACTTCACTCAACGAAGTGAAATCAATTGATTTTGGTTAGGGGTCATCCTGCTGGAACATATTGTTTTGAAACCCCGCTGGTTAATAGGTTATCCAGTGAGAGCTTGCGAGGCCAAAACCTTCATTTGGTTGTGTGGTTATCCTTAGGACGAGAGGTTTGGCCAACCCGTTCTTGAAACCCTCATATAAAGAGACTGGGTGTCTCTGAGACTGGGTGTCTCCTTTTTGGGTTACGAGTAATCCCTGGGTATCGTGTGGGTGTGAGTCCCCAGCTCTAAAAACCGAATTAAGGCCAAGAGTGCTGAGTTTAGGGTTAAAAGTAATCCCCGAGTGTCGAGAGAGGTGTGAGTCCCCGGCTCCAAAAACTAATTAGGGCTGGGATAGCCTGTTCTGTGGTGCATTGGCCACCTTGAGCCAACAACTGTAACTTAAGAAGCCGATTAAGGCAGGGAGAAAAAGTCCAGTTCCCTTTTCTTGTGCCCCTGTTGTAAGTGAAAACAGGAGAATCCCTACAAAGATGTTTCGTACCAAGGAAGACGAACCTAAGCTAGAAAAATGGCTGGTGAAAAAGGGTAAGTCTCCTTGGAAGGAAGGATCTTTTAAGGGCCCCAATCCATTGGAAATAGTCCAGAACGCTTTCCAGGACTACTGTAAAGCGCAAAAACTCAGTTCAGCAGCCAAAGACACAGCCGCCAGTTGGGCTCTATATACGGCTTTGCGAGACGCTGCCTCAATCATTAACCGACTACAGGCAGACGTGGAAAAACAAGAAGAACTTGTTAGGGAGAACAACCAGAAATCAGAGGAATTAAAGGCCCAACATAAGGCCGCATTGGAAAGAGAGGTGGCCAGATTCGACAAATTAGAATCTAAATTTGAAGCGACCAGAGAGGAATTAAGGGAAATAAAAAACAAACATGAACAAGATCTCATAGACCAGAGACAAAATTACAATGAGCTAATGGAGGAGAGATTAAGCGAGATCGAAGTTGAGGGCCATCAATTACAAGCCGACAAATTGACCTTGACCCTAGAGAATCAAGGGCTAGCCCTCAGCATTCAGAAGGCTGAACAAAAAGCCGCAAAGGCTACAGCCAGGGCTGAAGAAGCAGAAAAAGCCCTAGAAAGGGCCAATATAGCCCTGGTGTCGGCGCAACAAGGAGCAAAGTACTTAGCCCAAGAAAATCTGATTAAGAGAGAGCAAGCAAATCATGATGCCTGCCAAAGGGAAATAGAGATTCTAAAACGACAATTGAAGGCCCAAAGAGCGGTGGTGTCAGCAATCCACCCGGAGAGTTTAATTGACCTCTCCCACACCGGGGAGAACCCTGAAGCCCCGATAGAAGAGCTTACTGAGAACCATGCCCCCATCCACCCTGTTAGTACCAAAGAAATGGTTACCAAAACTGGCAATAAAACTACCACCCAAACGGTAACGGAGACCCAGATGTGGAAGCCCGACGAGGTTAAGGCCATTGCCGAGCAGATTGGGACGCTCTCTAAGGATACCGCCATACAATGGATGACGCATGTCCACACTATGTATGGTGGTATCAATGGAGAGGATCTCTGTCAGCTAGCCAGGCGCTGTGCTTCAGGCACAGATTTAACTGCCATCAATTCCGCCATCGCTACCAACGGTCTTGCAGCCGGATCCAATGGATGCAGAAAGTCCTAGAATATCTGCACCCAAATCGCAGCTTATCTGCCTTGTTCATCCTAGAAAAGCAAGGGCACGGGGAAGACCCTGAGGCTTATATGTCCAGGAAACAGCTCCTAGCCCAATTGGCCGAAACCCTATACATTGACCTCGCCACGAATGAACCCAACTTTGATGACGGTGCTTTTAGGCGAGCACTGGTGCATGGCTTTAACGCCCAAGCACAACTCGCCCTTAACATTCCGGATCCCACTACAGGAACTTGGCCCGGTATGAAACTCAAAATAAGACGAGTGGCTACTTTACTAAGGAGCACAGGAGTGACAAAGCCAGGAAAAAGCTCTAAAAAGCATAAAGACAAGAAGAACCCATCCAAGCCATAACGTATGCCAATCACGGCCCCCACTCTCAGTACCAACCTTCAGGTAGATATGATAACCGGAACGATAGGAACAACGATCGGAACTACGATCAGAACTATAAGAACGATCGCTATGACCGTAACAAATCTTGGCAGAGAGGCGGTAATAACAATTATAGAGGGAAAAGAGATTACAATAACAACAGAACAAACCCCGCGCAGGCATGCATGCACCCATCTGCTCCACCACTTCCGGCTGACTATAACGGCCCCGACAATCAGTATAGTCCCGCTCCTAGCTCAGGCAATTCACACCCGGCTGTCCAGCCGCTGCTGCCCGGTCCACAGCCATATCACCAAAAGGTCAATAGGGATGCCCCTCCAAATGGAGTAAGTCCATTCAGATGGCACCTTTGGATGGAGCTCAAGGAATGGGGATTCGAGATGGAACGTTTCCATCTACAACCCGACTCAGTCCTCCTCCAGGCACTGACAGACTCGGCCAAGCAACAGGAATGGCCTCTCAACCCGGTAACGACCACCCTCACTCACATTGAAGAGGAGAGAGGGAGCCAAAGCTAGGGCTGCCCGGAGTCCCACAATCTCCCCAATGGCATCGTGGCTCCTTTGAAGCCCGACATGTGGGGGAGATCGACTGTGAAAGCAGGGGTCGGGACTCCAGGGAATATGAAACCTGCTACACTCCTGGTAGACACAGGAGCATCCACGAATGTATTAAAACCTCAATTGGCCCAAACAGGACAGCCCTCTTCGGCTACCCTCTCCCTCTCAGGTTTTGCCGGAGGCAAACTCACAGCCACCATCTGGAATTCGATTCCCTTAACAGTGGGAAAGCTTTCCACACGTGTGTCTGCCTGCGACAACCAGGGTGAAGACGATGGCATTCTCGGGGCTCCATTTTTCCGAGACCATGGGCTCACAATTGATTTGGCTAATGGCTTCCTCTGGCAGATTCCGGGGGGCCCTAGCGAAATCAATGCAGTCCATCGATGTGCCGCCCTAAAGGCTCCTCTTCCCCTGGCCCCGTTGGAACCTAGTGACCCTTGGATCCAAGATTTCCCTGAAGTCTGGATTCAAGACAAGGCAGAGTGCAGCACAGTCCGTGACGCTTGTGTGCTCATAGAAGAACAGGACCCACCTCCACAAAAGCAATACAAATATCCCGCTGAAGCTGAAACGGGCATAGCCAAAACTATTGAGGGGCTTCTCCAATGGGACGTTATCCTCCCAATGCAGTCTATCTGCAATGCTCCCCTTTGGCCGGTCCTCAAAGCAGATGGTGTAACATGGCGAATGACCGTAGACTTCCGTGCTCTAAACGCAATAACTCCTCCAGTGGCCCCTGTAGTAGCAAAGTACCACGAGATCCTTGCAGCCATTGCAGCAGGATCGCGCTACTACAGTGTGATTGATTTGGCCAATGCGTTTCACTCCATCAAATTGCACGAGTCCTGCTGGTATAAATTCACTTTTACATTCCGTGGCCAGCAGTATGCCTTCAAACGCACACCTCAAGGTTTTCACTCCAGTCCTAGCATCTGTCATGCACACGTTGTGCGTATGTGGGAACACCTAAGAGCTACCTCCAAAGATCATGTGCTCTCTTACGTGGATGACATTCTTGTCCACGCCCCCACGGAAGAAGAGGTCACTGACGTAACCAGGGAAGTTTTGAATCTTCTCCGAGATGCAGGGTTCAAGGCTAGCAGAGACAAGGCCCAGCTAGTTCAAACGCGGGTCAAATACCTCGGCCTGGCCCTGGGTCCCGACGGCAGGACTCCCGATGCCCAACGCATGGAAGTCATTGCCAAGCTCCCTGCGCCTACAGATGTGCCCTCTCTAAGAGCTCTGCTAGGAACATTCAATTTTTCCCGGGACTTTGTGGAAGGCTTTGCCGACAAAGCGCGCCCTCTGTACTCTCTCTTAAAGAGCAACACACCTTGGTTCTGGGGACCTGAACAACAATACGCTTTTGCCAGTCTCAAACAAAGCCTTGCCTCTGCTCCCGCTCTAGCCCATCCGGACCCTAACAAACCTTTTTACATCCAATTAGCACATTCTGAGAAAAGCATCGGCGCCACCCTTATACAGCATCATGCTGGTGCCCCGAGAGTAGTCGCCTATGCCTCCCGCAATCTTTCCTGTGTAGAAATAAAGTTTACCCCATGCGAGAAAGTCTGTCTAGCCCTTGTCTGGAGCCTTACTCACTGGGAATTTATCATCGGGGGTGCGAAGGTCATAGTGCAAACTACTCACACACCCCTGAAGTACATTCTCTCAGGGAAAATCCAGGATGGCCAAGTGTCTAATGCCCGCATTGCCCAGTGGATGCTTGCACTGGTCAATAAGGGAGTAGACTACAGGAAGGAACAGAAGGAGCCCCCTGCCCCGTACGGCCTCATCATAACTGGAGAGGAGCATGAGTGTCCCCTCCCAGTGGTAGACCATGTACCCTGGCCAGCCACATGGGGAGTGCCATTCGAAGAAGCCAAGCAGTTCGGTTTTCACTGTTGGTTCTGCGATGGCTCATCTTTCCATGTGACAGGGACCCCTTACACCGGTTATGGTGCCGTCCGGACCCACGATGGTCACACTTTGCAGGAGTCTGTCCGCCCCCATTCCAGCCAAGCCGCAGAGGTCGCAGCCCTGCGAGCTGTTCTAGCCTTTGAGCCTCCAGACATTCCGGTCGCTGTTTTCACCGACTCGGACTGGACAGCCAAAGCCGCTACGGTGTGGCTTCCCCACTGGGAAAAACAGGGATGGGTCAATGCAGAAGGCAAGCTGGTAGCCCACATAACACTATGGAGAGATGTTGTACGACTCCTCCATAGTCGTTCGGCGGAGACTCAGATCTCTCATGTCAAGGGCCACCAAAAGAACAACTCTGAAATCGCCTACTGGAACGACCAGGCAGATCTTTTAGCCAAAGCCGCTGCACAACTACCCCTTCCCCAAGAACAGCTAGATCAACCTCTGCAGGCCGTCACTACCCGCAGCCAACATAATAGGCCACCTATTCCACCAGTCTTTGTAGACCTTGGAGAACTCCAGGCTAATGACACCGATGTGCAGGATCTCCTTTCCAAAGGCAAAGATCCTACGGGAAAATACTCCATTGAGGAACGGGAAGGAGTAATATGGGCTGTGGATAACACTGGGACACGCCACTGGGTGGTTCCCATTGAAGTACAGGCAGACCTTATCCAGTTCGTTCATGAACAGGGACACAGAGGGAAAGACCTTACTTTGGAATGGGTGCGAGATGCAGGCTGGTGGCCAGGCATGAGACAAGAGGTCGCCCAATGGGTGGATAACTGTCTAGCCTGTGCCATGGTCAATGCAGACTCATCCGGTCCTAAAGCCCCTATCCAGCACCAACGCATCGAGGGACCCTGGGTGCGTGTCCAGATCGATTTCATTGGTCCCCTTCCAAAAACTAGCTGCGGCAACAAGCACTGCCTTACAGTGATCGATCCCTTTTCCAAGTGGATCGAAGCCTTCCCTTGCCGGGACAACTCCGCCGGCACGGCCACTAAGCTTCTGTTCAGCAACTTATTTTCCCGCTGGGGCATCCCCCGAGTCTTAGACTCTGACCGCGGGTCCCATTTCATCGGGGAAGTCACTCAGGAGCTCTGCAAGGCTCTGGGAATCACCCAAAGATTCCACATTGCAGCCCACCCTCAATCTTCTGGCTCTATTAAACGGGCTAACCGTACCCTTAAGGAGGCTCTCATGAAGGTAGTCAATTCCACGGGCAGGACTTGGGATGAGAAACTGCCCATCATTCTCATGGCCATCCGGGGAACCACGGCCTCACACGGCTATTCCCCACATATGGTCATGACTGGCCGGAAAATGTGCATGCCAGAAGCTTTTTGGCTACAGAGTGATGTCCCCTCGGACTTCGAGCCTAAGGTGGCTAATGACGAGTGGGTCCAATCACTCCTCACTGACATCCTCACTATACACCTCCAAGTAGCCAACATGCTAGGGGAAAGCCAGCTTGCAATAGATAAGAAATTGGGATGGGTTCGAAATCCCCAGGTTTGGGATCCGGGGCAGCAAGTGCTCTACCGCAAGTTTAGCCGCAAGCAGCATGCTCTTATGGCTAAATGGGCTGGTCCGGTCCCCATCATTGCTAGGGTCAGCCCTGCAGTCTACAAGCTGGCAATCCCAAGGAAGCACGGCCAAACGTGGCACAAGTTCTTCCATTCCTCGCAGCTCAAACTGTGGAAGGGCGCGCCGGTCCCGGTCCCACCGGACCTTCCTCCAGACCCTGGCAGCAACAAGAGCCCACTTGCTGCAGTCAAACATGGTCCTTTCCTTCCGACAGACATGTTCGAACTCTTTCCCTTTTTCTCCCTTGGAGACACTTGCCTGTTCCACTAAGTGCTTCCTAATGGCTCAAACCGCCATTTAGGAAGCAAGGGGGGGAGGGAATAGCAGAATTTTAATTCCAATGCCTCGTTCTAAGAACAAAAGCCTCGGTAGCGTGTAGCAGTAATCGCACTGGGCTTGCATAAGTGCCAAGCGCACACCAATGAACGAAGAACCTATAAGCACCTTTAGCTAAGGGGAACCATACTGTGACTACTTGGGTATGTCGACTGCAGTATGGAGAACAGGGATCTCACTCACACATCCCTCAAACATTATATTACAGAATGCATCCAGGAAGTTTCACCTCAGCAACAGACAAATGGGTAAGACCATTAAAAATTTTATTCTTCGGATTGTCATTGTTTCATTTTACATCGGCAATACAAATAGCCAACCATACGGTAGTCTTGACCAGATGGAGATGCGTGGGAATCAACATGCCTTTTAGGATTTTTACCTGTGTAACAGGACGGCATGACAGAGCAGTCACACTTACACCCATAGATCAATGTCCACCACAGCAGCTCACACATTGCATTCACAGTCGCACCGGAGAAAAGGTGACTCTGTGCATCTCCGGAAAATATGCTATGGATGAAATGGAAGTGACCCTGTGCAAACAGCCACAAGACAAAATCAATACATCCACCATTGAATATACTGCTCCTACCCCCCATCTCCCTCTACACTGACATAGCTGTAATATCAGCTGCCGTATGGGACATTGGTGACCCTTTAAAATTAATCATTTCCATTGGCTCCCGCCACTTCCACAACAACACAGAGGTCCCAATAACGCTCACGGACCCATTCGGTGAAGACATAGACCTGGAACCACTGGCATGGGGCAAACTCAATTGGCATTTTAACTGCTCCGCGTTAAAGCAGCAAGGTCCCCCAGACTGGACCCTCCTTCTAAACACCTCTGTCTGCCTCAATGCCACTGATACTGTAAACCTTACAGCTATCGGCACAACAACTCTGCAGCTCACCCATCAGGAAGGAAATTACACTTTAATAATTGGTGATGTAAATCACACACTCGATTTGGACCCACTCATCCAAAATGTAGACTCACTAGCCTCACTAACCTACCCGGTAGTGGGAGCACACACTTTAAAATTTAATCATCAGGAAACAGTCTTGATGCAGCCGCAAATTTCAGTAAAAAGAGTCAATGTCAGCTTAAGCGGGCTTGGCACCTCTTTCAGCCATGCCCTCTGTGACTCTTACTTACACACAACCCAGCAAGGTTGGGACAATTGGATCCTAATGTGGCATAAAGGAGAGCTCTCTAAAAGAACTAAACGCGATCTTTCTGATTGGGTCGCACCCGTAGGCGCGGGCATGGCAGCCATAGACGCTGCAAACATAGAGGTGATAGCAAATAAAGCCTCTAAGGTTTCATTTGATATTTCTCAAATGAGCCTCCCCCTTACGCAATCATTGGATTCCCTTGCCCACATGAAACGCTCCACTAACCCCCTGCTGGTTACTTGGGAACAAATCATGGAGAAAGATTTTAACAATCTCCTTGGTGGCATTCAATCTTTACAAAACAATATTTCATTGGCTCTTGCTTGCACTCAAGCACAAACTCTTAATGTAGTCACTGCTATGACTATAATCAAACAAGCTATGGCTGGAGTTATACCCTTAGAAATCAGGGAATTAATTAAAGGAAATTTAACCGCCAGTGAAATCTCTCTCAAGCACTGGTGGTCTTTGGCAAACGCCTCTTTTGACGCTGTAACCCAGACCTTGCAATTGATTATAACCACGGTGACCGCTAAAGAAATTTTTCAAATCTATCCAGTAGTTCCGCTGGGTATTCAAGTTAATTCGGGCACAGTATTATATGCCAGGAACAGTAACCGATGGGCTAAAGTGAGCTCATCCAACTGGCATATGATCAACCTAGACGGATGCACCCATAAAGAAAACCTAGGCTTCATCTGCGACGACGAAGCCCTAGAGAAACATCACCCATGCTTAGTTCCCAAGAAACACGCCATATCTCACTGCCAGTTTGACGCGGTCAGCGAGACTGGGTCCACCATTATATATATAGGCAGAGCTTGTGTCTGTCTCAGAACAACCTGCGAACATATTCACATCAACACACTATATTACCAACAAATGTTGCCTGGAATAAACCGATGCTTCTGTAACGTCACCTCGATTCGAGGATGTGACTTTTATTTTGAAACCCCTATTTGGACGCAACAAGAGATGGTCATATCCCCAGAATTGTATGACTCTATTGCTCCAGTGCCTTTGGGGTTAGGACTGGAAGCCCTACGTAGATTGCTCTCTCACCCAGACCTCCAAGAATGCCTGGCTCAGCTAAAGAAAGCCAGGGACAAAGCTGCCTTGAATGTTTCCCACAATGGCGCCAGGATTAAAGAACTGGCCATGGAAATTAAAGAGGCGGGGGCTCACAGTTGGTGGGAGGTGCTTCTTGGTTGGAGCCCGACAACGACGGGATATTTAAATTTAATGCTCCACCCCATAGTCGTCATTTTGGCCTTCCAAATTATTTTAATTGTGGCGCTACTTACATTGACTTGTTGGGTGAGAAGACAAATCCATAAATTAGAAGCCCAATCTAAAGCCACAGACTTCCAAGCCTTGATGCACGTTGCATCCAAGGTTTCGAATTCCTAACCCCTCCTCCCCAAACTGTTGCCCTTTTTATGTTTTGTCTGTTTCCGTCTGTTTTAGCTCCCTGTGTGTGTGTGTTTGTGTTTGTGTTTCTATTCTTTAACCATTATTGGGTGGGCCTTTTTAGAAAAGACCCATGAGGTAGGAAAATTGGCCTTTAGCAGCAGTTTATCGAACCCAAGGAAGTATGAGCGGGGCTACAAAGGCAACCGAAGGAAAGCCGATTCCGCCTCCTGCACATACTCAGAAGATCTCAATCATGCTGCCTTTTTAACTCCTCTGTAGCATCGCTGAAACCAAAAAACCATACTGCCAAATCGCGAAGAAGCCAGCGGAGCTTTCTCAGGATGACTGAGACCCGTTGTGACAGTATAGTCATGCTTTGAGTTCAGCGAGGTGGAGCAGGCCAAGAAAGGAAGTGCAAGTGTGCAGGTCCTACTGGAAAGCCAGTTGGAAAATGCAAGCCTTTCAAAAGGTTAAGGCAAGCCACGGTCTTTCTGCGTGCTCTCCCCCTGTAATGGCTTTTCAGCTCATAGGAAATAAAATTTTTGTATTATCTCTCTCCTTTGGGTTCCCAATTTGAAATCTCTTAAGGTATTATTAATTTTAGCATTGGTATTTTTCAAATAACAGTTTTTACAACCAAAATTTGCGTTAAAAAGATCCAGATCCGGCGTGCTCTGCGGCATCACCAATTTGCATGCGCACCAGCACGCTGATCATAAAAAAATATTTTCCCAAAACTTTTGCTACTGCTTTTCTTTTGAATTTTTTGCTCATTTTTCAGCCTGGTTTAACTTTGTACAGCAATTCACGCCCCAGGCTTGCTACACAAGTTTTATTTTAGTTTCACTTTTGCAAAACTCTCCCACCAAAGTTTTCAAAAATGTCCAACTAACAAACGCCTCCTTTTTCGTTTGCTGCCATCTCCCCTCTGCTCTCAGCAGTGCCTTGGTATTACAACAAGCCTCTGCTTGTTCCCAAGATTTTTCTTTTTCTATTCTTTTACCAGTATTGGGCGGGCCGAAGCCCTAACGAACCATGGGGAGTAATGAGAGAAAGAAAAGGGAGATAGGGGGTGGGAGGACCAGAAAGCATTTCTTCATGGGAGATCCGAAGGGCCGAGAACTCATCAAAGATGCCGTCGACAAAAGCTCAGTAGTTGCATTTGTGGCTAGCACGAATGTCAAGCTTAGTGGGCGGCTCCCCTGGTGGTGCGTGTAGAAGTTGGGTTCGGAAGTTACTCTGACCCCCCTCTCGCCCCATCTCCACCAGGCGTGCAATCCTTTCGCCACTCGAGGCAGCGACGGGTGCCCGGGGAAAGGCCCCAAGGTTAGCCTGCTCCAGCCGAAAGCTCTCCAGCCACTTGTTACAGCATCTCTCTATGTTAGCGTGACCTCTTCCCCGACCATCTGCCCAGGCAGCCTACAGCCTGAAACACACAGCTGCCTCGGTACTGGCCTCTTATTCGGTCTTTTTGATTTGTAATAAATTTATTTCACTCATAATATTTCCTTCTCCCAGCATGCCCTCATAGATGCACAATTTGCATAGCCTGTCAATCATCGTTAACTTAAGTCCGTTAATATTATTCAGTCTTCCTAAGTACCTTTCTTTATTTCTTTTTGCGGCCGTAAAGCCTCATTACCTCTACAAAAAGTTTTTCGTTGTGCACGATTTTGTTTTTGTCTCAGTCTCTTTGTTTGTGCACTCTACGGGCAAAAGACAAGCCGTTTGTTTGCAAACCAAGTCTCCTGTTTGCAAAGCAAACCGCTTGCTTGCCAAAACATTTTTTGTTTTTTGCTTTTCTATTCTTTAACCAGTGTTGGGAGGGCCGAAGCCCAGACGAACCGTAGGGAGTCATTAGTGAGCAGGACAACAAGGGATAGGAGGACATGGAAGCTCGAGAGACAGCTCAGGAGGAAGATATGGGACAAACGAAGCCTTTGTCTCCCTCTGCTATGCAGCTCCTCCAAGCCATACCGCTTCGGAGGACATGCAGAAGTTGGGTTCGGAATTTAAATCCGGCCCATGCTCCCCTTTCACCAGGCGTGCAAGCTCTCCCAGCCCGAAGCAGTGGAAAGTGCCTGGGAAGGACTCCCGGTTAGCTCGCACCCCCTGCAAAAACCTCCTGCTCCCTTTTCCAACATTTTTCCATGTTAAAGGGAGATTTTCGAAAGCGCTCTCCCTGAAGTGCCTGTAGTCTAAAACGCATCCACGCCCCAACACTGGTGTCCAATTCGACTGTTTTGATTTTTAATAAATTTATTTATCTTGAAATGTTTATATATCCCAGAATGCCTAAACAGTTTACTCATTTGCATATGCGACAGCCTCTAGCCCTAACAAATACAGCCAAGTCAACCGCATGTGACCTTTAGGGGTTCTGCCTAGTAACTAGCTGCCCAGTCCATTCCTTATTAGGTATGGGACGATACCACTGGGATTGGGTTTAGAGGGGAAGATTGTTCTATCTTTGTACTGTATTGGGGGAAGGCCCCCCAAAGGGAGCCCTCCAGGTTAAAATGGGTACGACTTGACATCGTCCCCGCGGAGCCACCCGACTCCAGATAAAAAGGCCGGAGTCAGCCGGACGCAACTCCCGAACCCAGCTTTTGCATGCCCCATCGTACGAGTATTCGCTAATACTCCCCAAGGTTCGGGAGGCGTGTCCGGAGACTTCGCCAACCCCGAAGGGTGAATAGCTTGCCTGTGATTATTCCAGCCAGGACCCCAAGCTGATGTGTCTTTTATAATACAATGATTCCAGATGTATGACCTGTTTTGACCTTTCCCGCATTTCTTGGATGCCTTTAGATATTCTGCTTGCAAATTCACTAAGCTATTTCTCATTTTAATATCCTTTTTCCCCAACTTAAGTAGGTACCCATGATGCTTTTAGATAACAAGGGGGGGGCGACTCCTCAATATGCAAACCGGTCTCCTCCTTCCCGGCCGAACTGACTCATGTCCGAGCCGAGAAGTGATGAGCGCAGCCGAGAGCTTCATGAGCTATTGATCAAGACCCGAGTGGCTTCCGAAAAGCCGAAGATATACGAGTCCTGGTGCTCCATTAGATACAATGTAAAGCGCGCCTCTTTCCTGTGTAGAGACACCAGTAGCCCGGTTCCAGCAGAAAAGCCTTGCCGCTCAGGAGAGATGGACGAAGAATTGTTTGTAACCATTTTTATTTCCTTGTGAATTCCTTGTGGATTATTTTTATTGCTACAAATGTATGTACTTCTATCATACTCATTGAAATATTTTATTTTATGAATGATTACTGCTTTTATAAGAATTTTTAGCATTGCCTTCAGTATTTCAGTTAAGAGTGTTGCCTTTATTTAGAGACTTAAATATTTATACATAAGCTTCCCTTGGTGATCAAATGCACAAGCCTTGCTTTTTATGTCCATCTCAGCAACAATTCGGTATTTTTATTGCGGTAGATTTTTTTTTGTAATCTTTTGCGTCCGTCCCTTGCCAGCAACTTCTTCCAGAATCACCATCATGCAGTCCGCCCCAATCTTGTCATCGTACCGTCCAATACGGAGACCTTCACCTGATGCCTTCAGGTCTCCGAGGGGGGGAAATGTTAGCCAGCAAGGCACTTTTTGTGCTCTTATGGATTTTCATATCCATAAGTCTGAACTCTGTGTTACCAACAGTGGTAGGGTCTTGCGCTTTCTTCTTGAATAGGAGCCAGCTCCAGCCCATGCCAGGAGGCTGACACCCTAAGCAGTTCACCCAAGACAAAGGATTCTTCTTGCCATGAGGTTTCCCTCTGTCAGACATCCGCTGGCTAACCCCCACTCCCCCACTATACATCTGGATAGTTATGCTAAATAGACTGCCTAGCAACTAATGTGCCAGCCATCAGATACTTGGCTAAAACCATCAACTAACAATAGGTATGGCCAGGTGAGTCATCGGACCCCAGACTCAGTGTCTATTTCCTGATGAGATCATGCTCTTGTAATACTGACCACCCCCTGGACCTCCTCCCTTTGTTCACCTTTAACCTATAGCAAGGTCCAAGAGGGACGGACCGCCTAGTAGGAGTGTTAGCGGGTTGTGGTCTGCAAAGCCCGCCCCAAGACCCCCAATAAAAGTCCAAACCGAGAGTCACTCGGTCTCTTGAGCCGTCGCCCTCTATCTAACCTATTGACCCTTCAGTCCAGCTTTCCGTCCCCAATCCTTGCCTCCATCTTTGAACCCCTTTTTCTCTCTCTGGACTCGCGATCCAGGAGAACCACGTGGTCTTGCCAGTTCAAGCCTCGTGGCCCCATAGCTTTTATACCTTTCTTCCCACATCCAAGTCATCTTGACATCGGACAACGCATCTAAGGTAACGTGCTTTCCCCAACAACGATACCTGCTCATGCACAAGTACTATTTTCTCTCTTTATTTTATTAGGCCTGTAAGATTGTGTGTGTGATTACGTTTTTTTGGTATGCTTGATTACATGATCCAGTAAACAACATTGAACTTGGAATCTGCCTCACGTGCCTCTTTCCTTGAAAACTCCCGGGAGGGGTGGGACCCTGGTATAGTTGGCAAAGAACCCGTGTATTTTGCTGATTGCTAAACACAAATTAAAGCAATTCAGCTAACACCAGGACTAGAAGATGGGAATTGTCCTAAGTAGACAAGGAGAAGCAGGACCCCTGAGACCAGCGATCGGTGGGGTGAGACTTACCCATGAAGCCTGGTGTAGGGAGGCTCCGAAAAGATGGCCGGTAGAAACCAGACAGGAGTTTCCAAGATGATCCCGCCAATGAGATGTTCTCCTGGCCTGTAATAATTCCGGGGCTTGTTTTCATCCCTAATCAGATTCAAGGGGCATTTGGGCCTCAGCACCCCACAGGCAGAGACAGGCGGCAGCAGCAAGACCAGCAGCAAGACCAGCAGCCCTGCAATCCTAGACCCCCCCTCCCTGGTGATCCCCCCCCCCAGCTACATAGGAGAAGTGGCCCAAGTTGTTTTGCAGAACCAAGGACGCCAGACTGCAGCTACAGAAAGGTTGCAGGGTTGAAGGAGGGAGACGATTGGGTAGGCTTCGGAGTGCTGGCACCCCTAGCCCGAGTTCTCTGTGGTGCCAGAGGGATTATTTATGCCATTTTGGACTGGTTTCATCAAAGCCTGTTGCTCTTGGTTCTCATGTTTATGTTATTGGCTTTGAAGGTGATCTTGGAGGAATCCCCTGGGCTCTCGCCATAAGGAGAATAAATCACCATGATTTTGATCATTACCAAGGGAAGAACCACTGTGGCAACATTTTGGACTCTTGTTGTGATTCCTTCGGCAGGTGGACGGATGGAGAAAACATGTTTGCCTGAAGTTTTCAGTGTGTTCCTGGACTCTGAGGGGGGGGGGAGGTGCTGTTCAGAAAAGTTGGACTGAACTTTAGTGGAGAAGCACCTTCCTGAGAAGACAAAAAGCCAGACACACAATGTGGACCAATTGCATAGTTTGTGTTCATGTATTTTTGGAATGTCTCTGCCGCCTCTCCAGGAAACAGCTTGACGAGGCTCACAAAGTAAAACAGTAATTAAAAAATCATGAAAGCCGCAGCATAAAAACCATCAATATTAAGTCAAGGGCTTGCAAACATCATGAACCATCCAGCGGCCTGAAATGATACTCAAACAACTGTCCTCAGACTGGAAGGACATCATAACAACAGCTTAACAAGATGGAAGCCCTCGGTGGAGACCCTGGGCAAAAGGAAGTGGCCTCCTTCGCCCTTGTTAGGCAGGTGCCCGGTGAGCCTCAGGGGATCTGTGCTGGCTGCTTTGACCGCACGGTGACTTGCCCGCCTGGTGCAAAGGTTGCAGACATCACACACAGTCTAGACGGGCTGAACGCTAGTCTGAATGAGGAGGAGTCAGCAGTCGTGGTGGTCATTGGCAGACATAGTCATGTGGTCTTGGAGGGGAAATTCAGTTTATTATCCAGAAGAGAACAAGGGCAGGACTTCCAAGAGAGCATTCTTCCAAGAGAGCATTCTTCCAAGAGAGCATAGATTGTCTCAATGCATGGATGAGAATGTTGTCCCAGCAGGAAGGGTTCAGACTTGTTAGGCACCGGGAAACTTCCTGGATGTGCCAAGCCTGCACAAAAGAGATAAGCCTCACTGGAACCGAAAGGAAACCAGGCTGCTGGCACTTAAGAGCAACAAGCTGGCAGAGCAGTTTTTAAAGCGGCTTCTGGGGAGAAGCGGACAGGAGCTGGAGAGGCTCCGGTTCTGAGCCAGTTCTCTCAAAGGGATGGTCTGGTAAGTTCTTGGGAAGGTATTGGCGGGAGAGGGCTAGAAGCTGAGGGTGAGAGAAGGGCAGTCGAGCAGGGGCATGTGAGGAAGCCTGAGGGCCAAGGGGGGAGAGGGAAACGAGCTACAGGTGCCTAAACGCCTGTGCTCGGAGTCTCTGGGCCAAGAGGGCTTGATGGCTAAGTGAGAGTGTAGAGAGGGTGGGCATTTCAGAGACCTGGAGGGATGGGGGAAACCAGTGAGATATGGTTATCCCCAGTTATGAACTCTCGAGAGTGGAGACGGAAAGACATGTTCAAAGACACCACACAGAAAACACCAGAGGAAGAATCTTCCCCCGTGGGATCCGTATGAGTGGAGAGACTGAGTGCAAAGTGTTACTTGGGGCACTGAAGGAATCCTAGTGACTTTGGCCTCATGCCAATCCCAGTGACTGTCAGCCAATCAGAGCCCTTGGACCTCCACTGGGTGGGAGGGGCTGAGCCAGCTTCTGCCTTAAAAGGAGGGGGGGGGATGTGAGGTTCCCGTGGAATCCAGTCAGTTGAGGTCACCTGCCTGGGGAAAGGGGGATCAAGTCTCCCCTCCAGGTCATTTACGTACACTGGTCTGAGCTACAAAATGGTGGCTCTCTTTGGACGAAAAGACCGTAACCTGTGTGGGGGGAAGTTGAGAGCCAGTCTCATCTTCTCTATTGAAGCCATCCACACAAAACGTTTACCCTATTAAATACGTTATTTTGTGTCAAAGAAATCTGTTGTTGGATATCTCCTTCTGGGTCCGGTCTGTCCAGTCAAATATCTACGGAAAAGTGACCTCCGTTTACCTAATACAGAACTACAACCTCGGTCTCCGGGAGACCTTTGGGGAGTACATAGCTGTCACCAGTCCTGTAATCCAAGGTCACGTCCCCCTTTTTTACCGGATTGTGGGCAGTTGGGGATGAAGGAATCCTTAGGAGAGGCCGGAGTGGGGGACGGGACGTTCTTCAGGCCAGTGGGCAGTTTGCCTCAGAGTCCTCCCTCTCTCCCTCTCTCCCCCTCCCCATGGCCGCCATACCTGGCAGCATCTCCCATTTTTAAAAGGATCAAGTCCCTGGGAGAGACCCAGCCGGGACCCTGGAGAATGGCTGCCAGACGGAGGAGAGGAAAGTGACCTTGGGAGACCAAAGAGGGCCTGACGTAGGATGAGCAGCTTCACGCCTGTTCACATGTCCAGCCTCTGACGGGAGTCTTCCTCTGAAACGCCAGACATTGGAGACCTGAGAGCCGAAGTCGCACCTCAAGAGGCATCTAGATGACTGTACCGGGAAGACAGCCAATCTGAGGAAGAAGGCCCAATGAGCAGGGGAAAGCATTGCGTATTTATGCCTGCCATTTAGCTCCCGTTTTTCACCCAGCAGACGTCTCTCCGCTCCTGGCACTGGCCGGAGCCAGATCCGCGCCATGGCAGCAAAGGCCTCCCTCCCGCCAGACCAGCCCCTGGGACTCAGGTCCCCTCTCTGCGCAGGTTCCAACAGGGATCCAGACGGGGGTCGTCGTCTTCCTTGGTGCCTCCTGACATCCAGGAGGAGCTGCATCTCTGCTTCCCCCCAACCTGGTCCCTGGAGGAGAGGAAATCGCCCCCCCTTGCTTTACTCACCCGAGAGAGCCCACAGAAAGACCCCCACGATCATTGTGCTGCTGGGGAGAAGGAGCCCGATGGTGTCTGGCCTTGATTTCAGCCCCAGAAAGAAAGGTCAAAGTTCTTTCCCCCTCGTTCGCCCAGGGAAGGGAGCTGCGGAGGCTTCGATTCCTTCTGATCAGTGGCAATTTCAAATGAGGGACTGGGAGGGGGCGGTGCTTTTGTGGGCGCTGGTCAGTTGCGCACTTTCCTGCAGCAGCACAGGATGTGGCCTGGAAGGGTGTAGCTATCGGGTGTCTCAGCCGGGCAGTCAAGGACGGAACCAAAACTGGCACCTGCCGAGTTTCAGAGAATCCTGACACTTGTTGAGGGCAAACGGGGGTGGCTGTGGGGGTGGGTGAGAATGGAGGGGAAAGTACAAGAGGGTTGTGATTCCGGCATTTTTGCTTTCCTTGTGACGTCCAGCCTTGGGGCTGGTGCATCTCTCCCTCCAGAGAAAACACAAGGCACAGATTTCCTCATTTAGAAAATGTATATGCCACCTCCCCAGAGAACTGCTCAGTGCAGTGAAACATGATAAAATGGTGCAAACAATCAATAAAATGAACAAGCAAGCCATTAGAAACCTAACCAGGAGATGTTCTCTCTAGGGTGTCTGTCACCCCCCTTTCCCCAACCCATGTCTGCCCCCGGCCAGTCTTCCTGCCACAGAGCACAGCCAACAGGCCCGGCCATGAACCACTGATCCAGGGAAGATCTTGTTCATTTATTTATGGTATGTATGTATTTATTTATAGTATTTATAGCCTGGCCTTCCCGCAAGCGGGCTCCGGGCAGGTAACAACATAATTGCAGCACAATAAATGTCGCAACACTATAAAAACACAATAGTATAATATTAAGATTGGTGGTCACAGCCCAAGGACAGAAACTGGCTGGTGGCGAGAGGTCCCTGGCCTGTTGGTGTGGATGGTTACAGCCAGCTATTATTGGATGGGAGACAGAAACCTCAGGGAGGCCACCTCTTTTGCGCCTCCCATGGTTGTTACCTGATGACAAAAGAGCCCCCCTCCTCCACTTTGACAGCAGTTGGACCCAGTTCAAACAACATGTTGATTTGGCCTTGAATCGATTGCACCCTGTAGTGAAATGTTGTCACCCACATGTATCTGTGTTAAAAAATTGCAACTTTGCAAGGCAAATGTTGAGTTTGCACACATGGAATGCTCAGAGGTTAAGCTAAGGGAAGAACATCAAAGATTAAATACACTTTAAATGTCTAAGTGTTAGATATATTAAGTAAATGTTTAGTTTGCAAATAAATGTCTATAATGAGTCGGTGGTCCACAACCCACAGCAAATACAAATACACTATGTGCTCCTGGCATACCATACATCAACACTGAGATACAAATAAACATAAATTAACATAACAGTTTGCACCCACAGGTGCTGATAACAAGGTATGCACATAAATTCAACCAAATCAAGCAGAGGACGACCAGTGAAAAATCTTCTATAGCCGAACCAATGTCTTTCCTAGGTACATAGAGGTTTCACCGTCTCTTCTTCTGGATAAATGGCTGAATAATGGAACGGAAAATAATAATACAACATGCAATCTATGCAATACCTCCGATGTTCAAGAGAATAAATTAACAGAAAATGACACTATATCTGCTCACCCCGATTTCAAAGAGAATTACATAGACTACCAGGTCTTTCACGGGTCTCACAAACAGTAGCAGCACCATCCCATAGAGAAGTACACTAGCTAATGGATTACAGGCGTATCATTTTTCAACTGACGGTAATGCAAAAATGAACAATTCACATAAAGGCAGAATAATCCAGGCTCTGATTCATTCCAGATGGAGCAGAGGTCTTCATGCTTCTGTGGTACTGAATGGGTATAACGTTGGAATGTCCACAGAGCTGCAAGCAATTGTCTCTCTTATTCCTCTGTTCTTGCCATTTCCATATTTCATGCTTTGAAGAAAAATTCTGAAAAGTAACTAAACAAAAGAATATGTTTGTCGTGTAGCCCCTTGAGCTCCTGAGAATATGCACAATAATGTTTAAAACAAAAGAAAAGAAGAGTGGTTACATGATATAAAAGATTCAGGTGGGCAGCCATGATGAAGTGTGATATCTGAAGAAGTGTGCATGCAGGCGAAAGCTTACACCCAGAGTTAAACTTTACATGATATAACAGCAGTTCAGGGCACCCATGCCCAAGGCCAATACATTGGCCCCATCACTTCTATGGTGCTAGAAATGGCCGTGCAAAAGGGAGGAACGATGCCCTCCGGCTCAGGTGCCGCCTTTCGCTTTGGTCATGAGATGCTCCTTCGTATTCAGGTCCGGCCTCAGCAGGAGAATGTAGCACTTGGGAAGGAAGGTGCAGCCCAGCAGGCCGGCCCCGGAGGCCAGGATGGAGAAGACCTGCACGGCGACCGTGTACTTCCCCTTGGTGCTCAGGTAGGCAGGCACGAATGACACCCATACGCTGCAGAAGAGCAGCATGCTGAAGGTGATCAGCTTGGCTTCGTTGAAGGCCCCCGGCAGCTTCCTGGCCAGGAAGGCCACCGTGAAGCAGACCGCCGCCAGGAAGCCCATGTAGCCCAGGACCCCGTAGAACAGGGCAGCAGACCCCTCATTGCACTGCAGGGTGACGTGTCCGGGCACGGAGCGCATGTCAGCGTCTGGGAAGGGGGGGGAGAGTCCCAGCCAGACAGCGCAGAGGCCAGCTTGAAGGGTGGAGCAGGAAAGGACGACGGCGTTTGCCAGACTCTTCCCCAGCCACCTCCTCATCCCACTCCCGGGCTTCGTGGCCATGAAGGCCACCACCACGGTGATGGTTTTGGCCAGGAGGGAGGAGACCGCAACCGAGAAGACGATGCTGAAGGCGGTTTGGCGGAGAAGGCAGGTGACCTTTCCGGGCCGGCCAATGAACAGGAAGGAAGAGCCAAAGGAGAGCAGGAGGGAGACCAGGAGAAGGTAGGAGAGGTCCCGGTTGTTGGCTTTGACCAGCGGAGTCTCCAGGTGTCTGATAAAGAGGCCCAGCACCAGAGCGGTGCTTAGGGACAGGGACAGGGCAAAGGAAGCCAGCACGGCCCCCAGCGGTTCTTCGTAGGAGAGGAAGGTGACCATTTTGGGGACACACCGATCTTGTTCCTTGTTGGGGTGCTCATTTTCTGGACATCTGTCACAGTGGTCTGCATCTGGGAAGATGGGGAACAACTTCAGTGCCACCAAAATTGCCTCTTATCCTGCCTCATAAAGAGTCTTTCTGCCAGGACTCAGGAGGGACTATCAGAAGATAATTGTGTGCAGCATGGATTGGGCTCAGCTGTCTTTCAGAACATGAAACACGTGCAGAAAGTGCCTGGTTCTGTCCCTGGCATGACCACCTCTAAGGGATCTTGGAGCAGCAAGGACCGTTAGCAAGGAAGTGCCTGGAATGGACCTGCCCCCAGAGCAGACGGAAGTGGGCGAGCTGGATTCCTGGCTCAATAGGACCCTTCCTGTGTTCGTGGCAGGAATACTGAAGAGGCTTGTTAGGATGAGCTACACTAGGAAGCTTCTTGATTTGAATCCCACCCTTTCTCCAAGGTGCACAGAAGACTGAGCCCCTGTTATCCTCCCACTGGATTCATGGCTGGGCCTCATCCTTATAGCACAGTAAAGATTAAAAAGACATATAGGCCAAGAAGTGATAAGCTTTCAAAAAGCCCTCCTACAATCTGTGAGAAATGTCCGAGTGAAACATTGTCCTCCTTCCCTCAGGCTGCCCTTTCTTCCAGAGGCACCCACCTTCTTGAGTGGAAATGGTCCCCTCTGCACACCGAACACACACATAGCAGCAATGGGGCTTTCCTTCTTGCGTCACTTTGGCGTAGCCAGGGAGGCAGCTTTCGGTACACCTGGAGCGAGGCACGGTCTGGATCAAAAAGCAAAGGAACACTGAACAAACTGTGTGAAGGGATTCTGTTGCCAGTGTGTATTAGGAAGAGACCTGATGGGGTCCCCACCTAGTGCTCCCCACCTAGTGAGTAACCTCCAGACCTCTAGGGTTGACAACCTCCAGG
This sequence comes from Lepidodactylus listeri, assembly GCA_029233225.1. NCBI lineage: Eukaryota > Metazoa > Chordata > Lepidosauria > Squamata > Gekkonidae > Lepidodactylus > Lepidodactylus listeri. The sequence goes on along the minus strand of JARCFY010000013.1, from coordinate 2,102,071 downwards.
GGGGTCCTGGAGATCTCCCAGAATTACACCCAATCTCCAGACTACAACGATCACTTTTCCTGGTTTGGACTCGGTGGCATTATATCCTACTGAGCCCCGTCCTCTCCCTAGGGACCGTAGAGAGCACCCAACCCATCATTAAAGCATAGGAGACATCAAAAGGCATACAGAGAAACAGTGGGCACCCCCCTCACCTCGGGCCACACAATGGCATCCGTGTCGATGGTGAACTTGATGCCTGAGGACGCCTGTCTCTCCACGCCCCCACATTTCACTGCACCGAAGGACGTATTGGAAAACAGCACCCAGTTCATAAGATCGAGGTCAGCTGCCGGGTCCCCCTTCTCACCCAAGTAAACTCCATCCACGGAAGTATTGTGAAACTGGAAGCTCCTCATGAAAGGGTGAAGCTGGGATATGAGAGAAGATGTCGGCATTCAGATATTGGCCAGGGTAAAGGACGAGGTAGATGGAACCAGTAAGAGGGCCCTCCTCTCTCGCCACCAGAAGAAACCCCCCTCCCTCTGCAGAGAGGGCTTTCCTCCCCCCCCCCCACTGTATGGAGCAGGCCACAGCAGAGAGCCCAGCAATTCCAGCCAGTGGTGGGTAGGTGCCTCCTTTCCTCCTCAGGGCATTTGGGAAAACTGCAGGATATTCTGTGTGGGCCTGTACCTTGAGTTCCAAAGCTGAGTTTACATCTAGAAAGTGCAAATGCTCATGAGCACTTCTGGAATCCTTTTAGAATCTGGATGCACAACAATAACGACTCAGCTACAGCCCTTCCAGCACACAGAGCCAGACTGGGGCCCCCGTGCAAAAGCGGTCAGTCCTCTCAGCCTAGCAAACCCCACAGCAAGAACTTTCCTACAAGGAAATGGATTAGCATTGTCCACTGAGACGGTGGCTAATGATGTGGACTGCCTGGCAAGGTCTTGAGGCCGCAAGAGGAAGGCTGCGAGCTGGCTCTGGCTGGGAGGGTGGGGTAAAAATCCAGTCAATCAGTCCATCAATCAATCAATCAATAAAATGTATGGGAAACTATAGGTGTTTATATACAAATGCTAGAAGTGTCCGAGGTAAAATCGGGGAGTTAGAATACTTGGTACTGGGTGTGGGTGGGGATAGACATTGTGGGTATTTCAGAAACTTCTTGGGATGAGGAAAAACAGTGGGATACAGTGATTCCTGGTTATAAATTATATCTGAAGGATGGGCGGGGAAGGGTTGGAGGTGGGGTGGCTCTGTATGTCAGAGGGGGTATACAGTCCAGTAAGATTGAGAGGGTAATAGAATTGGATTTACTTCTGGAAATGCTATGGGTTGAAATAGTGGTCCCAAAAGGAAGCTTAACACTAGGAGTTTGTTATCGCCCACTAGATCAAAAGATAGAGGAGGATTATAAAATGATGAATGAATTAAAGATAGCAGCTAGACGAAATAACTGTGTTGTAATAGGTGACTTTAACTACCCACACATTGATTGGGTCAATCAAAAAGAGACTGAGTTTCTAGACACTCTCAATGACTGTGCTATGGAGCAAATGGTCACAAAACCTACCAGGGGAGAGGCGATCCTGGATTTGGTCCTAATTAACGCCCAAGACCTGGTGAGAGATGTAAAAGTGACTGTACCGCTTGGGAACAGTGACCATAATGTCACTGAGTCCAACATTTGTACACACCCCTTTTACTTTAAAAGGGGTAACTTCTCTCATATGAGGGGACATGTGAGAGGAGGCAACTGAAAGGAAAAGTAAGAGAGTCAAAACCATTGGAGAAGCTTGAAGACTATTTAAAACTACAATAAGAACATAAGAGAAGCCAATGTTGGATCAAGCCAGTGGCCCATCCAGTCCAACACTCTGTCACACAGTGGCCAAAAACACCAGGTGCCCTCAGGAGGTCCAGCAATGGGGGCAGGACACTAAAAGCCTTCCCACTGTTGCCCCCCCCCGCCAGTCAAGCACCAAGAATACAGAGCATCACTTGCCCCAGACTGAGAGTTCCTATCTATACTTTGTGGCTAATAGCCACTGATGGACCTCTGCTCCATATGTTTATCCAGTTCCCTCTTGAAGCTGTCTATGCTTGTAGCCGCCACCACCTCCCGTGGCAGTGAATTCCATCTGTTAATCACTCTTTGGGTGAAGAAGTACTTCCTTTTATCTGTTCTAACCCAACTGCACAGCAATTTCATCAAGTGCCCACAAGTTCTTGTATTGTGAGAATGGGAGAAAAGGACTTCTTTCTCTACCTGCTCTATCCCATGCATAATCTTGTAAACCTCCATCATGTCATCCCTCAGCCGTCATTTCTCCGAACTAAAGAGCCCTAACCGCTTCAGCCTTTCTTCATAGGGAAAGTGTTCCAACCCTTTTATCATTCTAGTTGCCCTTTTCTGCACTTTTTCCAATGCTATAATATCCTTTTTGAGGTGTGGCAACCAGAACACAGTACTCCAAATGAGGTCGCACCATTGATTTATACAGGGGCATTATGATACTGGCTGATTTGTTTTCAATTCCCTTCCTAATAACCCCCAGCATAGCATTGGCCTTTTTCATGGCAGTCGCACACTCTCTCAACATTTTCATTGAGTTATCTACTACGACTCCAAGATCTCTCTCTTGGTCAGTCTCCGCCAGGCCCAGATGGCATACATCCAAGAGTTCTGAAAGAACTCAAATGTGAACTTGAGAATCTCCTGACAAAAATATGTAACCTTTCGTTAAAATCTGCCTCCATTCCTGCGGACTGGAAGGTAGCGAATGTCACTCCCATCTTTGAAATGAGTTCCAGAGGAGATCCAGGAAATTACAGTCCAGTCAGTCTGACATCAATACCAGGTAAGATGGTGGAAACTGTTATTAAGGAAAGAATTAGTAGGCACATGTAGGAACAAAACCTATTGAGACAGACTCATCATGGGTTCTGTAAGGGAAGATTTTGTCACACTAACTTGTTAATGTTCTTTGAGGGAGTGAACAAACATGTGGGGACTGCTGGCGATGGATGGGGTGCACCTTGCAAAGAATGGGAGGAATGTCTTTGCTGGAAGACTTGCGAACCTGATCAGGAGGGCTTTAAACTGAAGCCACCAGGGGTGGGAAGAAAAAGCCGGATGTTGCGTGGCATCCCCAACACTAAGTTCAAGGAAGGGAGGGACCAGAGAATAAATGAACGGGAGAGAGGTGAGGTCAGTAATTTTCAGGTAAATTCAAAGGGACCTATGGTAGGATAGGATGTCTGTAATCTGAGATGTCTTTATACTAATGCACAGAGTATGGGAAATAAACAGGATGAACTTGAACTTCAAATACTGGAAACTAAGTATGATCCTATAGGTATCACTGAGACTTGGTGGGATGAGTCTCATATATGATTATTAGTATTGACTAACTGCCAATTGATTAGTAATTACTGCTGCACGGATTGGTACCTTAAGTTTTCTGGCGGCCTTTATTTATCTCCTGGCTGGCTGGTTTGGAAATTAGTGGCAATTAAGGGTCGATAATGGGATTGTAAATTGGGGTGGGGAAGTGAGGACCAAACAGCACTGGAAATTGCAGCTTTTACCAGGACTCTCAGTGCGAGAGCACCTCATCAGTTGTATCGGTGTATTTGTGGCTAACGCGAAGATCGCAAGGTGTGACGATGTTTGGGCAGAGGATTCCGGTGCTCCTGGGGAGGGGAAAGTGCAGTGGTGGGCACAGGCAGGGAGTTGAGGGAAGGGAGCGGAGAAACAGAGAAGCTCAGCGTCCTTCCAACCTGCGTCCCATCCCAAAGGATGTTGGCAGAGGGGCTAGGATGGATACCCCCCCCTCCGACTTTGGTGTTGTGCAATGCCAGGTCTATAAATAATAAGACCGCAGTCCTGCGGGACTTTCTGCTGGAGCAGAATGTGGACCTGGCGTGCGTGACTGAGACCTGGGTGGGGGAAGGGGAGACAGTAGCTCTCTCCCAGCTCACCCCACCCGGGTTCCTGGTCCTTCACCAATCTCGGACTGGGGGGGGGTGGAGTGGCTTTTTTCATTCGGGAGGCTTACTCCTTCAGGGTGCTCCCGCCACCGGAGATTGCAGGCATTGAGTGTGCTGGCCTGGTGTGGGAAGCGGGGGAGAGTTTGGCAATCTGGCTGGTGTACCAACCACCTAACACACCAGCCACTAGCTTGCCATCCCTGATGGAGGCCGTATCAGTGCCTGTGAACTGCCATAAGACTGGGGGGGGGGGGTTGTTGACTGCAATGTATTACATTTGGCTGAGTCTGTTTGGGTACTTTGCATTGTGCATTGGTTCATTTGCAATTCCATACCTCTAGGTCCCGGCCAGGAGATAGCATCAGAGATGGAACCCTCCCCTCAGGAATGCACCCCTCGCTCCACCTCGCCTCGCCTCGCTCGCTTTGCTTTGCTTTTCTTTGCGCATGCTCCTTACTCATTTGCTTTTATCTCTAGCCTCCTCCAACAACGACCTTGAAGTGCCTCCTGTTGTGTGTTACCAAATCCACAGGTGTTATGTATTCTCTTTTCTTGAAGTTTCTCTGGGAACTGCTCTCATAAATGTTCATCAGTATTCCTCCCTGAGAACTTATTTTGCTGCGCATTCACTGGGAACTTTGGGCCAGTATATTTGGGCGCCAAGAATTGTCTGTATTGATAAGCCATATTTCATATCCAGTATAATTATGATTGTAAGTCAAAGCTTAAGCATTACTTACAGAAGAAGAGTCTGACCAACACGATCTTTTCTACATATAAAGGACTATCTTTTTAAGGAGACCCGTTGTGGACTATATCTATTGGGACAGTCTCACAATCAGGCTGGGTGTTGGAGCACCCTAGGCAGATAGTCTTGGGTGGTTTCAACATCCATGCCAATGATGTGACCTCCACTCAGGCAACGGACCTGGGGTTGTCCATGGTGGTGCTAGGACTCTCCCAACCTGTAATGGCACCCATTCACTGGGCTGGGCACACACTTGATTTGATCTTCGCGGCTGGGGTAACAGTAGACCAGATTACTGCTTCAGCAGTACCAGGGTCGGACCACCATGCCCGGAGGACCCATCTGAACGTTCCGCTCCAGCCCTCTTTAGGCAGCGAGCACATTTTAGTTCGCCTGTGAAGCCCAATGGACCCAGTGCAGCTTCAGATGGCTCTGTGGGATCTGATGCCCCCTGGCGGCTCACTAGATGAGCTTGCTGAGGACTGACATGACTGACTCTCTGCAGCCATCAACAAGATCGCTACCCAGTGTCCTCTGTGCCCTCACTCTAGGCTTGCTCCCTGGTTTACGCAGGAGTTGCGGCTTATGAAGCGAGAGCTCACACGGTTAGAGAGACAGTGGTGCCATGCTCAAGACGAAGCAACAAGAACATCTTACAGTACGTTTATGAGATCCTATGAGATGACAGTCAAAGCTGCTATGGAGGAGTTCTATGCGGCTAAGATTGTGTCTGCTAGCTCACGGCCAGCTCAGTTATTTAGAACGAATCAGGCTATAAGAGTTCTGCCACAGGGCAGACCAAACACTAGGGAATTGGATATTGGCTGTGAGGCATTTGGAGCTATTTTGCAGATAAAGTCTTGGCACTCCGCTGCAACCTCCTCACCACAGTTGAGACAATGAGCAAATTTGAGGCCCCTTGCACATCTTCAATTCCGGCTTTGGATTCTTTTGACCCACTCAGCCTGGAGAAAGTCAATAGATTGCTCAGGACTGTCCGTCCAACCACATGCAACCTTGATCCGTGCCCTTCCTGACTGATTAAAGCCGGCCAGGAGGGGTTTCAAGGTGCCCTAAGGGAGATTATGAACAAGTCCCTCAAGGAGGGACGGTTCCCGGGGGCACTCAAAGAAGCCATGGTCTGCCCTCTCCTTAAAAAAGCCATCTTTGGATCCGGTGGAATTGGCCAACTATCGGCCGGTTTCCAATTTGCCCTATTTGGGCAAATTAATCGAGAGGGTGGTGGCGATACAGTTGCAGAGCTTTCTGGATGACGCTTCCATATTAGATCCATTCCAGTCCGGCTTTCACCTAGGACACGGGACGGAGACAGCACTAGTTGCCCTTACTGATGACCTCTGGAGGCATCTGGATCGGGGCAGTTCGGGGCACTTGCTTTTGCTGTTAGAGCTGTCAGCCGCATTTGACACGGTCGACCACCAGCTACTGACCCGCCGCCTTGCCAATGTGGGGATACAGGGGCTTGCCTTGCAATGGCTTGTCTCCTTTCTCCAAGGTCGGGGACAAAGGGTGGCGCTAGGGAAACAGCAATCCCGGAGGCACCTGCTTGAGTGCGGAGTGCATAGAGGCAGTGCTTTCCTCGATGCTTGTTAACATCTAGATGCGCCCCCTTGCCCAGATTGCCTGGAGGTTTGGGCCGGGGTGTCACCAGTATGCTGATGACACCCAGCTCTATTTGATGTTGGAGGGCCAGTCGGGCTCCAGACCGGAAGATCTGGACCAGGCATTGCACGCTGTGGTTTGTTGCCTCAGGCTGAGTCAACTCAAGCTAAATCCGGCGAAGACGGAGGTCTTGTGCCTGAATCGGGGCAGTTTCGGGTTGGGGCTCCCACTCCCGGCCTTCGATGGGGCACCTGCGTAGGTGGTTAGTAGTCTGGGAGTGCTCCTGGAATCCTCCTTGGCAATGGAGGCCCAGGTAGCGGCCACTGCTAAGTCAGCCTTTTACCATCTTCGGCTGGTTCGGCAGTTGGCCCCCTTCCTCAGTTGCGACAACGTAGCTACAGTGATCCATGCGATGGTCACCGCAAGGCTAGACTATTGTAACACTCTCTACATGGGGCTGCCCTTGTTGCATATCTGGAGGCTGCAGCTGGTGCAGAATGCCGCAGCTAGGCTACTGATGTGTCTCCCTAGACGGGAGCACAACCGGCCAGGGCTGAAGGCACAGCACTGGCTACCAATAGCACAGCAAATTCGCTTCAAGGTGCTGGTGCACTATATGTTAAAAATGACTACACTGGCACTGGAATTCAGGATTTTGAGAGTTGCCCTGCTGAAGGTGTGTGGGAAAGGATACAGCAAGGGGGAAAAGAGGGGGATATTGTTATTGGGGGTATACTACAGACCTCCAAACCAACTGGAAGAACTAGAGCTTGCTAAACTTTCATGGAGACAGGATGTAGTGGTTATGGGAGATTTCAACTATCCAGATATTTGCTGGAAATCTAACTCTGCTAGACATGGGGCATCTCACAGATTCTTGAATAGTCTTGCAGACAATTCCATCTCTCAGAAGGTGGGGGTGGGAACCAGAGGATCTGCTATCCTGGATTTAATCCTGACCAACAGGGAAGAACTGATTGATGAAGTGAACATTGTGGGATCCTTGGGAAATAGTGATCCTGTCATACTGGGATTGATTTGAATGACTATTTTGCCAACTGCTTCAGGCGTCTCCCAGCTGTGAATCCAACCTGGAATTAATGTCCATTCATGAGCTCATCAATGGCCAAAGGAAAGGGGCGTACCTGCCACGGCTGCACCCTCGGAAGCACAGACCTGCCTCCCGCCCGCAGGGCCGACGCCACGGATCTGGAGGAGTAGGCAGACTTCAGGGCGTGGGCCACGGCCCGGACACTGTTGTAAATGGTGTAGCTGTCTAGGGAGAGGGCCCCTTGAATGGTGTCCTGGGGCAGAGACTCCAGCCTCTCCTTCTCTCTGCATCTTGTCTGGCCCTTCACGGACATCACAGGCTTTGAATAAGAACAGTCAAATGCTTTTGCCACTAAATGTACTGAATCAATCAAAAATACACCAAAATCATCTATTTTTGTCCTTTTGTTAGAATGGAATAAAAAGGAAAAGAAGCCATGGACCAACTGTGGGGACAAAACTCTGGCCGACAAGGTCGAAGAGAGGTCCCACAAAGCTGTTGTGATCCAGACTTTCCCCACAATGGGTTTTGCTGCCAAGAGTTTAGTATATACTTGGACAAGCCCTATTGTGTTGAAAAAGAAGCGAATCTCCCCATAATAAACATACACGTTGACTTCTCTGTGCAAACAAAGCTCTTTGTAGGGGAACTTCACTTTTTCTGTCGTCAGGACTGGGATGTTCAGTGAGAAGCCGACACAAATGTGGTTCCTGAGGAGCAGAGATGGAAGCGTCTGAAGGAAGTGTTCTCCAGCGTCAGTCCCTGGAGCAAGGAGGCCGACCCACGTCCACTTGAAGTGCAGAAGCAACTGGACGATGCCCTGGGATTGGCCATCTGCTTTTGGCACCGTCCAGTAGGAAAAGGGGAACTGAGTCGGCTCATTCAGAAGGTGAGAGGCAAAACCATAGCTGACCTGGGAGGAAAAGCAGAGATGGGTGCTTCCTTTGGTTGTCAGATCAAAACTTCCATGTGTGTGTGTAATTTTGGGGGCGCAGTGTTCCTCTGTGAACTTAGCACACCTGCCCCACTTGTGCAGCCCGAGACAATGAGCCCCAGGCCACCAGGGTTAGGGAAGGAGGGCAGGGATTTGTGTCTCCATGGCAGAATCCCTGCAGAAGCTCCCAGGCACAGCCCCCAGCAGACGCTGGAGAAGACCTTTCTGTGCCTGAGACCCCGGAGAGTGCCTGCCAGTCAGAGGGGGCAGTGCCAAGCTCGGGGGACCAGGGTTTAAAGGTACATGGTTTCGCCACACAACTGCAAAATCATCCAAACCCTTTCAAACAGTCAGGGAATGAATCACATTGGCCAAGTTAATAGTTTCTCTGAGGTGGAGCTCTGAATATGGATGGACTGAGGTCTGGTTGCCTGTAATCCCTGTATCAAATCATCTCTCTGCTGCGAGGGGACACACAGCACGGCTGGCTCCGGTTCAAGGGTGCAAGTCCCTTGAGATTTGTAGACGGAAGATCTAGAGAGGCATGCAGAACTGCAGGCTCACAGGCAACTCTCCCACCAACAAGATGCCCAGGGTGGGGGGGGAGTGCATTCACAGAGGTCCAAGGTCCACAGTACCCAACCTGCAAAGTGCCAACACTGAATGGAGCACCTTCACTTACCATTTGCATGCTCTTTGGAACTCAAATCTGCAAGCAACTTAACAGTCATCTTAAACCCAACAGTTTTTTTAAACTCTATAATTTCTCTTGCCCTTGTTTAAGTGTAGAGCAGCTATTTATGGCTCTGAGGAGGGAAAGGAGCTACACCTGGAGGTGAAGTTGCACTACAGAGAAATCCCCCTCCACCACCCTGGACTCTGCCTGGCCAGCGCTCTCCCACAGGTACACCACAAAGGGAACAAACCATCCTCCCTCTGTGGCAGAACCACAAGGTTAGTGGAAAGTGGGATCCCGGTATGCCCCACTGGTGAGACCTCAAAGGCAAGTAACATACCGCGCGCTCCCTTTTTAAAAAGATTCCCAGTATTTGGGCTCTGACTCAAATGACAGGGATGAAATCAACAATTTGTACAGAACCGTGAGCAGCTCAAGTTCAGCAGCATCCAGATTTACTGCTTGTCCTCTCGTCCGAATCTGCTGGCTAGACTGTTGTGGTCACCCTCCCCTCCCCTGCTGGGAATGCTGCTTTGTGTGGGGAGGATGTGGCAGGAAGACCAAGGGGTCCTGACATGTAGCTGCCCATTGCGACTGGTGTGTTTCCAGGGAGTTGCAGGCCTTTAAGGAGAGGGACTGCATTCCTGGCCTGCCCCACACTCAGTGGGTGTTTTTGGCCTCATGTCACAAAGCTGTGGCTGACCCACAGAGAGGGCAGAACAAAAGGAGTGTGTGTGTGTGTACCAGCAGCCGGAGGAAAATCTTTCGAACCATTTCCCAGTTTCTTCAAAACCAACATTTCCCTTTGCCCATCCTTTCTGATACCCAGGGCTACTTCTCTCTCTGGGCTGGGGCAACTGCATCAAACAAAAGTACCTGGGGGGGGGGGTCCCTCCTTTCCTCCCCTTCTCCCTTTATACCTGTGGGATTTTGTAGAGTTTCAGCACGTTGGCAATCTGGCCGGAGATTTCAGGCTCGGCTCCTTCGAGAACTGCTAGCAAGTTGGTCTGCTGCCTCCCGCAATGGTAGTTGGGAATGTTTGATGGCCCCATTGATGCCAGGTCGACCAGGGCCTCTGAGGCCATTCTGGCATCGTAATAGTCCTCATGGGTGCTGTAGCCCAGCGTGCGGTTGGGCCAGACCTGGGAATGCCCATTGATCTCCTGAATGGCAGACAGGAAAGACAGGACACGCCAGTACGCTGGCACACCATTCCTGCAAAAACAGTGGGTGTGTATTACACAGCCATCTTCTATTCAACAGTGAAACCATGCTGAATTCCTGCCTCTTTCACTCTCTAGACCTTTCCAGGCCATACCCACTTCTGCCTTTTATCCGTAGAACTCTCCTCATCCGTCCTCACATCCAGAGCCAGTGGGACAAAAGCAAAGACCCCCTTACTGGGGTGGGCGAGGGCAGAGCCATGTCACAAAGCATGCAGAAGCACTTGGGAATTAAGCCAGCCAATATGCCCACTCCTGCAGTGAAGGGGATAGTCTACAAATCAGGGGTGGCTTTTTTTTGTATTGGCCACATGCTGCTATTGGGGGGAAATGGGCACTATGGTGTGGGATGCTCTGCAAAAGCTTGCAGTGGATCTGTGTTCTTCACAGCCTCAAAGTGAAAGAAGGAATAAAATACAAACCCCAAAGTGTTAAAAATGGTTGCTGCCGTTATAACTGTGGACAACTCTGTCCTCCGCAGCACTGGCAGAGACGACAAGCTGGACCCCCGAAGCACCCTCTGCCTGGCTCTCACTTGTCCAGGGGCAATCTTTCCCAAAGGGCAACCATGTCAGCCAGTCGCAGCCAAAACCTACAGGGGTCTTGTGGCAACTCCACAGCTGAGCAGTTTGTATTCTCTTGCACTTTGGGGGACTAGCGTCCATTCGTTAAGCTTTAAAGGTGTCTTTTTATTTGGCTGTAAAGGAGAAGTCTTCAGCATCTGGAGCTCCACTATGGGCCAGAAGCAGATTCCCTGGGGGAGGAACAGAACATCTGTGCTCCGAGGAGCCCCATCCTCATATATGTTTCTGCTTTGCTGTAGTCAAGGTTTCCTTGGATCATTTCAAAATCATTCCCACAAACTCTCATTTCTCCCAGCTGCAAAGCAGGGTCTCGCCTTCCTTTCTCAAGAAAGAGCCGCTGGGTCTCTTCCAAGGTGCGCAATCCCCTGTCCTGTTGCAAAGAAAATGCCGGGGGATCTAGTTTCGATACTTTGGCGGAGGTTATTTTAGAATCAACTGCTTTAAAAGGAGATTAGACAGATTCATGGAGGAGGAGAAGTCTATCAGTGGCTTCTAGCCGTGGCAGCTGAGGGGAACCACCAAGCCTCTGAATCCTGGGGCCAGGAGGCAGCATCGGGGAAGGCCTCGGCCTCTTTTATGCCCTGTTGTTGGCCCTCCAGAGAAACTGGCTGGCCACTGTGTGAGATGCGATGCTGGACTAGAGGGACCCTCCCTGGTCTGATCCAGCAGGGCTCTTCTGAGGTTCTTCTCAGGGGAAGGCCTCGGCCTCTCTGCAGTGTTGCTGGCCCTCCAGAGGAACTGGCTGGCCACTGTGTGAGACAGGAGGCTGGACTGGATGGACCCTCCCTGGTCTGATCCAGCAGGGCTCTTCTGAGGTTCTTCTCGGGGGAAGGCCTCGGCCTCTCTGCCCTGTTGTTGGCCCTCGAGGGGAACTGGTTGGCCACTGTGTGAGATCCAACAACAAGACACAGATCTTACCCAATGTTGCCTTCTGACTCTGGGATTCAGAGGTTTAGTACCTCTGAATGTGGAGGTTCCCTTTAGTTACCATGGCTAGTAGCCACTGATAGACCTCTCCTTCATGACTCTGCCTAATCAGGGGAAGGCCTTGGCCTCTGTGCCCTATTTTTGGTTCTCGAGGGGAACTGGTTGGCTACCATGTGAGACGGGATGCTGGACTGGATGGACCCTCACTGGTCTGATCCAGCAGGGCTCTTTCGATGTTCTTATGTGGGCTGGGGAAGCTAAAGCTGATCATCTCCTCCAGCGTTCCATAGTTTAACTGCCCTACAATCGTGCACCACAAAGGACTTCCTGGGGAAGATGTGCATTCTCCCTTCCCACATTAAAATGGTCACAATGTAGAATTTGCTGCCAGAGGAGGTAGTGAGGGCCACTGGCACAGACGTCTTTGAAAGGGGATTAGGCAGAGTCATGGAGGAGAGAGGCTATTAGCCACTGTAACTAAAGGGAAACCTCCATGTTCAGAGGCACTAAACCTCTGAATCCCAGAGCCAGAAGGCAATATCAGGGGAAGGTCTGTGCCTCATTGCTGGATCTCCAGAGGAACTGGTTGGTCACTGCCTCAGACAGTATGTTGGACTAGATGGTCCCTCACTGGTCTGACCAGGAAGGGCTCTTCTCATGTTCTTATATTCACATTGTTCCAGGGGGTTTCTCTGCCCAGGCTGTGCCAAACTCATTTGGACTGCATCAGCCTGTCCTGAGAAGCTTCCCAAAGCAAAGGAACCAGTTCCCATCTGAATCGGCTGTTGCGCAGGGGGCAGAGGGGCAGGGGCAGTCCTCTGTGTGGCAGGTTGTGTGTAGCCAGGAAGGAGCTCCGTAGCCCCAGCATGTGTTTGCTGGCATGGCTTCAAAGCAAATGGAGGGGGGGTGTTGTTCTTTGGGCTTAAACTACGACTGACAAGTTGTTATATGTAGGGGGTCAAACTTCACCATACCACCCGGTGTGAAGTCTTATCTTGCTGTTCTTACAGCCCCAGAACTTCCCCCCCCAAATGCAAAACAGGGACAAAACTATGGGAGAGTGTTTGACCAGGAACCAGGACTAGAAGATGGGAATTGTCCTTAGTAGACAAGGAGAAGCAGGACCCCTGAGACCAGCGATCGGTGGGGTGAGACTTACCCATGAAGCCTGGTGTAGGGAGGCTCCGAAAAGATGGCCGGTAGAAACCAGACAGGAGTTTCCGAGATGATCCCGCCAATGAGATGGTCTCCTGGCCTGTAATAATTCCGGGGCTTGTTTTCATCCCTGATCAGATTCAAGGGGCATTTGGGCCTGAGTACCCCAGAGGCAGAGACAGGCGGCAGCAGCAAGACCAGCAGCAAGACCAGCAGCCCTGCCATCCTAGAGCCCCCCTCCCTGGTGACCCCCCCCCCAGCTACATAGGAGAAGCGGCCCAAGTTGCTGGGCAGAACCAAGGACGCCAGACTGCAGCTACAGGAAGGTTGCAGGGTTGAAGGAGGGAGACGATTGGGTAGGCTTCGGAGTGCTGGCGCCCCTAGCCCGAGTTCTCTGTGGTGCCAGAGGGATTATTTATGCCATTTTGGACTGGTTTCATCAAAGGCTGTTGCTCTTGGTTCTCATGTTTATGTTATTGGCTTTGAAGGTGATCTTGGAGGAATCCCCTGGGCTCTGGCCATAAGGAGAATAAATCACCATGATTTTGATCATCACCAAGGGAAGAACCACTGTGGCAACATTTTGGACTCTTGTTGTGATTACTTCGGCAGGTGGACGGATGGAGAAAACATGTTTGCCTGAAGTTTTCAGTGTGTCCCTGGACTCTGAGGGGGGGGGGAGGTGCTGTTCAGAAAAGTTGGACTGAACTTTAGTGGAGAAGCACCTTCCTGAGAAGGCAAGAAGCCAGAAACACAATGAGGACCAATTGCATAGCTTGTGTTCATGTATTTTTGGAATGTCTCTGCCGCCTCTCCAGGAAACAGCTTGACGAGGCTCACAAAGTAAAACAGGAATCAAAAAATCATAAAAGCCACAGCATAAAAACCATCAATATTAAGTCAAGGGCTTGCAAACATCATGAACCATCCAGCGGCCTGAAATGATACTCAAACAACTGTCCTCAGACTGGAAGGACATCATAACAACAGCTTAACAAGATGGAAGCCCTCAGTGGAGACCCTGGGCAAAAGGAAGTGGCCTCCTCTGCCCTTCTTAGGCAGGTGCCCGGTGAGCCTCAGGGGATCTGTGCTGGCTGCTTTGACCGCACGGTGACTTGCCCGCCTGGTGCAAAGGTTGCAGACATCACACACAGTCTAGACGGGCTGAACGCTAGTCTGGAAGAGGAGGAGTCAGCAGTCGTGGTGGTCATTGGCACCAATGACGTTGGCAGACATAGTCATGTGGTCTTGGAGGGGAAATTCAGTTTATTATCCTGAAGAGAACAAGGGCAGGACTTCCAAGAGAGCATTCTTCCAAGAGAGCATTCTTCCAAGAGAGCATAGGTTGTCTCAATGCATGGAGGAGAATGTTGTCCCAGCAGGAAGGGTCCAGACTTGTTAGGCACCGGGAAACTTCCTGGATGTGCCAAGCCTGCACAAAAGAGACAAGCCTCACTGGAACCGAAAGGAAACCAGGCTGCTGGCACTTAAGAGCAACAAGCTGGCAGAGCAGTTTTTAAAGCGGCTTCTGGGGAGAAGCGGACAGGAGCTGGAGAGCCTCCGGTTCTGAGCCAGTCCTCCAAAGGGATGGTCTGGTAAGTTCTTGGGAAGGTATTGGCGGGAGAGGGCTAGAAGCTGAGGGTGAGAGAAGGGCAGTCGAGCAGGGGCATGTGAGGAAGCCTGAGGGCCAAGGGGGGAGAGGGAAACGAGCTACAGGTGCCTAAACGCCTGTGCTCGGAGTCTCTGGGCCAAGAGGGCTTGATGGCTAAGTGAGAGTGTAGAGAGGGTGGGCATTTCAGAGACCTGGAGGGATGGGGGAAACCAGTGAGATATGGTTATCCCCAGTTATGAACTCTCAAGAGTGGAGACGGAAGGACATGTTCAAAGACACCACACAGAAAACACCAGAGGAAGAATCTTCCCCCGCGGGATCCATATGAGTGGAGAGACTGAGTGCAAAGTGTTACTTGGGGCACTGAAGGAATCCTAGTGACTTTGGCCTCATGCCAATCCCAGTGACTGTCAGCCAATCAGAGCCCTTGGACCTCCACCGGGTGGGAGGGGCTGAGCCAGCTTCTGCCTTAAAAGGAGGGGGGGGATGTGAGGTTCCCGTGGAATCCAGTCAGCTGAGGTCACCTGCCTGGGGAAAGGGGGATCAAGTCTCCCCTCCGGGTCATTTACGTTCACTGGTCTGAGCTACAAAATGGTGGCTCTCTTTGGAGGAAAAGACCGTAACCTGTGTGGGGGGAAGTTGAGAGCCAGTCTCATCTTCTCTATTGAAGCCATCCACACAAAACGTTTACCCTATTAAATACGTTATTTTGTGTCAAAGAAATCTGTTGTTGGATATCTTCTTCTGGGTCCGGTCTGTCCAGTCAAATCTCTACGGAAAAGTGACTTCCGTTTACTTCATACAGAACTACAACCTCGGTCTCCGGGAGACCTTTGGGGAGTACATAGCTGTCACCAGTCCTGTAATCCAAGCTCACGTCCCCCTTTTTTACCGGATTGTGGGCAGTTGGGGACGAAGGAATCCTTAGGAGAGGCCGGAGTGGGGGACGGGACGTTCTTCAGGCCACTGGGCAGTTTGCCTCAGAGTCCTCCCTCTCTCCCCCTCCCCATGGCCGCCATGCCTGGCAGCATCTCCCATTTTTAAAAGGATCAAGTCCCTGGGAGAGACCCAGCCGGGACCCTGGAGAGTGGCTGCCAGACGGAGGAGAGGAAAGTGACCTTGGGAGACCAAAGAGGGCCTGACGTAGGATGAGCAGCTTCACGCCTGTTCACATGTCCAGCCTCTGACGGGAGTCTTCCTCTGAAACGCCAGACATTGGCAACCTGAGAGCCGAAGTCCCACCTCAAGAGGCATCTAGATGACTGTACCGGGAAGACAGCCAATCTGAGGAAGAAGGCCCAATGAGCGGGGGAAAGCATTGCGTATTTATGCCTGCCATTTAGCCTTCGTTTTTCACCCAGCAGAGGTCTCTCCGCTCCTGGCACTGGCCGGAGCCAGATCCGCTCCATGGCAGCAAAGGCCTCCCTCCTGCCAGACCAGCCCCTGGGACTCAGATCCCCTCTCTGCGCAGGTTCCAACAGGGATCCAGATGGGGGTCGTCGTCTTCCTTGGTGCCTCCTGACATCCAGGAGGAGCTGCATCTCTGCTTCCCCTCAACCTGGTCCCTGGAGGAGAGGAAATCGCCCCCCCTTGCTTTACTCACCCGAGAGAGCCCACAGAAAGACCCCCACGATCATTGTGCTGCTGGGGAGAAGGAGCCCGATGGTGTCTGTGACGGTATGATGACGCCGCAAAATTAGCAGAGTGACTCTGTTTCTTATATACAGAGTATTTACATTTATTTACACTGAACAACTGGAACTATATACAGTACTTTTAGTAGCAATTTCTGAATTCAACCGGACAGAGTGCTACGCTGACAGCTGTACTCCACGAGAGAGCCAAGAGCAATGAACTGTCTGCAATATATACTGGTACCAACCAATCAGGTTGCACCTCTAATAGCTGAGTCATGATGAGTGTGTGCAAAAATCCAATATCATTCTGGTCATATGACTTCCCCAGCTGTCAAACTAGATCAGCAGAATCTAACACATTGGTCCATGACTCACTGATATCTTGTCAGCAATTGAACTAAATGCTGTCAGTCTGGCCTTGATTTCAGCCCTAGAAAGAAAGGCCAAAGTTCTTTCCCCCTCGTTCGCCAAGGGAAGGGAGCTGCGGAGGCTTCGATTCCTTCTGATCAGTGGCAATTTCAAATGAGGGACTGGGAGGGGGCGGTGCTTTTGTGGGCGCTGGTCAGTTGCACACTTTCCCACAGCAGCACAGGATGTGGCCTGGAAGGGTGTAGCTATCGGGTGTCTCAGCCGGGCAGTCGAGGACGGAACCAAAACTGGCAACTGCCGAGTTTCAGAGAATCCTGACACTTGTTGAGGGGAAACGGGGGTGGCTGTGGGGGATGGCGAGAATGGAGGGGAAAGTACAAGAGGGTTGTGATTCCTGCATTTTCGCTTTCCTTGTGACGTCCAGCCTTGGGGCTGGTGCATCCCTCCCTCCAGAGAAAACACAAGGCACAGATTTCCTCATTTAGAAAATGTATATGCCACCTCCTCAGAGAACTGCTCAGTGCAGTGAAACATGATAAAATGGTGCAAACAATCAATAAAATGAACAAGCAAGCCATTAGAAACTTAACCAGGAGATGTTCTCTCTAGGGTGTCTGTCACCCCCCTTTCCCCAACCCATGTCTGCCCTCGGCCAGTCTTCCTGCCACAGAGCACAGCCAACAGGCCCGGCCATGAACCACTGATCCAGGGAAGATCTTGTTCATATATTTATGGTATGTATGTATTTATTTATAGTATTTATAGCCTGGCCTTCCCGCAAGCGGGCTCCGGGCAGGTAACAACATAATTGCAGCACAATAAATGTCGCAACACTATAAAAACACAATAGTATAATATTAAGATTGGTGGTCACAGCCCAAGGACAGAAACTGGCTGGTGGCGAGAGGTCCCTGGCCTGTTGGTGTGGATGGTTACAGCCAGCTATTATTGGATGGGAGACAGAAACCTCAGGGAGGCCACCTCTTTTGCGTCTCCCATGGTTGCTACCTGATGACAAAAGAGCCCCCCTCCTCCACTTTGACAGCAGTTGGACCCAGTTCAAACAACATGTTGATTTGGCCTTGAATCGATTGCACCCTGTAGTGAAATGTTGTCACCCACATGTATCTGTGTTAAAAAATTGCAACTTTGCAAGGCAAATGTTGAGTTTGCACACGTGGAATGCTCAGAGGTTAAGCTAAGGGAAGAACATCAAAGATTAAATACACTTTAAATGTCTAAGTGTTAGATATATTAAGTAAATGTTTAGTTTGCAAATAAATGTCTATAATGAGTCGGTGGTCCACAACCCACAGCAAATACAAATACACTATGTGCTCCTGGCATACCATACATCAACACTGAGATACAAATAAACATAAATTAACATAACAGTTTGCACCCACAGGTGCTGATAACAAGGTATGCACATAAATTCAACCAAATCAAGCAGAGGATGACCAGTGAAAAATCTTCTATAGCCGAACCAGTGTCTTTCCTAGGTACATAGAGGTTTCACCGTCTCTTCTTCTGGATAAATGGCTGAATAATGGAACGGAAAATAATAATACAACATGCAATCTATGCAATACCTCCGATGTTCAAGAGAATAAATTAACAGAAAATGACACTATATCTGCTCACTCCGATTTCAAAGAGAATTACATAGACTACCAGGTCTTTCACGGGTCTCACAAACAGTAGCAGCACCATCCCATAGACAAGTACACTAGCTAATGGATTACAGGCGTATCATTTTTCAACTGACGGTAATGCAAAAATGAACAATTCACATAAAGGCAGAATAATCCAGGCTCTGATTCATTCCAGATGGAGCAGAGGTCTTCATGCTTCTGTGGTACTGAATGGGTATAACGTTGGAATGTCCACAGAGCTGCAAGCAATTGTCTCTCTTATTCCTCTGTTCTTGCCATTTCCATATTTCATGCTTTGAAGAAAAATTCTGAACTAAACAAAACTAAACAAAAGAATATGTTTGTCGTGTAGCCCCTTGAGCTCCTGAGAATATGCACAATAATGTTTAAAACAAAAGAAAAGAAGAGTGGTTACATGATATAAAAGATTCAGGTGGGCAGCCATGATGAAGTGTGATATCTGAAGAAGTGTGCATGCAGGCGAAAGCTTACACCCAGAGTTAAACTTTACATGATATAACAGCAGTTCAGGGCACCCATGCCCAAGGCCAATACATTGGCCCCATCACTTCTATGGTGCTAGAAATGGCCGTGCAAAAGGGAGGAACGATGCCCCCCGGCTCAGGTGCCGCCTTTCGCTTTGGTCATGAGATGCTCCTTCGTATTCAGGTCCGGCCTCAGCAGGAGAATGTAGCACTTGGGAAGGAAGGTGCAGCCCAGCAGGCCGGCCCCGGAGGCCAGGATGGAGAAGACCTGCAAGGCGACCGTGTACTTCCCCTTGGTGCTCAGGTAGGCGGGCACGAAGGACACCCATACGCTGCAGAAGAGCAGCATGCTGAAGGTGATCAGCTTGGCTTCGTTGAAGGCCCCCGGCAGCTTCCTGGCCAGGAAGGCCACCGTGAAGCAGACCGCCGCCAGGAAGCCCATGTAGCCCAGGACCCCGTAGAACAGGGCGGCAGACCCCTCGTTGCACTGCAGGGTGACGTGTCCGGGCACGGAGCGCATGTCAGCGTCTGGGAAGGGGGGGGAGAGTCCCAGCCAGACAGCGCAGAGGCCAGCTTGAAGGGTGGAGCAGGAAAGGACGATGGCGTTTGCCAGACTCTTCCCCAGCCACCTCCTCATCCCACTCCCGGGCTTCGTGGCCATGAAGGCCACCACCACGGTGATGGTTTTGGCCAGGAGGGAGGAGACCGCAACCGAGAAGACGATGCTGAAGGCGGTTTGGCGGAGAAGGCAGGTGACCTTTCCGGGCCGGCCAATGAACAGGAAGGAAGAGCCAAAGGAGAGCAGGAGGGAGACCAGGAGAAGGTAGGAGAGGTCCCGGTTGTTGGCTTTGACCAGCGGAGTCTCCAGGTGTCTGATAAAGAGGCCCAGCACCAGAGCGGTGCTTAGGGACAGGGACAGGGCAAAGGAAGCCAGCACGGCCCCCAGCGGTTCTTCGTAGGAGAGGAAGGTGACCGTTTTGGGGACACACCGATCTTGTTCCTTGTTGGGGTGCTCATTTTCTGGACATCTGTCACAGTGGTCTGCATCTGGGAAGATGGGGAACAACTTCAGTGCCACCAAAATTGCCTCTTATCCCGCCTCATAAAGAGTCTTTCTGCCACGACTCGGGAGGGACTGTCTGAAGCTGATTCTGTGCAGCATGGATTGGGCTCAGCTGTCTTTCTGAACATGAAACACGTGCAGAAAGTGACTGGTTCCATCTTTGGCATGACCGCCTCTAAGGGATCTTGGAGCAGCAAGGACCATTAGCAAGGAAGTGCGTGGAATGGACCTGCCCCCAGAGCAGACGGAAGTGGGTGAGCTGTATTCCTGGCTCAATAGGACCCTTCCTGTGTTCGTGGCAGGAATACTGAAGAGGCTTGTTAGGATGAGCTACACTAGGAAGCTTCTTGATTTGAATCCCACCCTTTCTCCAAGGTGCACAGAAGACTGAGCCCCTGTTATCCTCCCACTGGATTCATGGCTGGGCCTCATCCTTATAGCACAGTAAAGATTAAAAAGACATATAGGCCAAGAAGTGATAAGCTTTCAAAAAGCCCTCCTACAATCTGTGAGAAATGTCCGAGTGAAACATTGTCCTCCTTCCCTCAGGCTGCCCTTTCTTCCAGAGGCACCCACCTTCTTGAGTGGAAATGGTCCCCTCTGCACACCGAACACACATGTAGCAGCAATGGGGCTTTCCTTCTTGCGTCACTTTGGCGTAGCCAGGGAGGCAGTTTTTGGTACACCTGGAGCGAGGCACGGTCTGGATCAAAAAGCAAAGGAGAAGAAGAGAAGAAGAGAAGAGATTGGATTTATACCCCACCCTTCACTCCCCAAGGGAGTCTCAGAGCGGCTTACAAACTCCTTTCTCTTCCCCTCCCCTCAACAGACACCCTGTGAGGTAGGTGAGGCCGGGAGAGCTTTTTCCCAAGCTGTCCTTGAGGGAACAGCTGGTACAGAGCTATGGCTTGCCCAAGGTCATCCAGCCAGGTGCAAGTGGAGGAGTGGGGAATCAAACCTGGTTCTCCCAGATTAGAGTCCGCGCACTTAACCACTACACCAAACTGGCAGGAGCACTGAACAAACAGTGTGAAGGGATTCTGTTGCCAGTGTGTATTAGGAAGAGACCTGATGGGGTCCCCACCTAGTGCTCCCCACCTAGTGAGTAACCTCCAGACCTCTAGGGTTGACAACCTCCAGGTGGGTCCTGGAGATCTCCCAGAATTACACCCAATCTCCAGACTACAACGATCACTTTTCCTGGTTTGGACTCTGTGGCATTATATCCTACTGAGCCCCGTCCTCTCCCTAGGGACCGTAGAGAGCACCCAACCCATCATTAAAGCACAGGAGACGTCAAAAGGCATACAAAGAAACAGTGGGCGCCCCCCTCACCTCGGGCCACACAATGGCATCCGTGTCGATGGTGAACTTGATGCCTGAGGACGCCTGTCTCTCCACGCCCCCACATTTCACTGCACCGAAGGACGTATTGGAAAACAGCACCCAGTTCATAAGATCGAGGTCAGCTGCCGGGTCCCCCTTCTCGCCCAAGTAAACTCCATCCACGGAAGTATTGTGAAACTGGAAGCTCCTCATGAAAGGGTGAAGCTGGAATACCAGAGAAGAGGTCGGCATTCAGATATTGGCCAGAGTGAAGGACGAGGTAGATGGAACCAGTAAGAGGGCCCTCCTCCCTCGCCACCAGAAGAAACCCCCCTCCCTCTGAAGAGAGGGCTTTCCTTCCCCCCCCCCCACTGTATGGAGCAGGCCACAGCAGAGAGCCCAGCAATTCCAGCCAGTGGTGGGTAGGTGCCTCCTTTCCTCCTCAGGGCATTTGGGAAAACTGCAGGATATTCTGTGTGGGCCTGTACCTGGAGTTCCAAAGCTGAGTTTACAGCTAGACAGTGCAAATGCTCACGAGCACTTCTGGAATCCTTTTAGAATCTGGATGCACAACAATAATGACTCAGCTACAGCCCTTCCAGCACAAAGAGCCAGACTGGGGCCCCCGTGCAAAAGCGGTCAGTCCTCTCCGCCTAGCAAACCCCACAGCGAGAACTTTCCTACAAGGAAATGGATTAGCATTGTCCACTGAGACGGTGGCTAATGATGTGGACTGCCTGGCAAGGTCTTGAGGCCGCAAGAGGAAGGCTGCGAGCTGGCTCTGGCTGGGAGGGTGGGGTAAAAATCCAGTCAATCAATCAATCAATCAAATGTATGGGAAACTATAGGTGTTTATATACAAATGCTAGAAGTGTCCGAGGTAAAATCGGGGAGTTGGAATGCTTGGTACTGGGTGTGGGTGGGGATAGACATTGTGGGTATTTCAGAAACTTGGTGGGATGAGGAAAATCAGTGGGATACAGTGATTCCTGGTTATAAATTATATCTGAAGGATGGGCGGGGAAGGGTTGGAGGTGGGGTGGCTCTGTATGTCAGAGGGGGTATACAGTCCAGTAAGATTGAGAGGGTAATAGAATTGGATTTACTTCTGGAAATGCTATGGGTTGAAATAGTGGGCCCAAAAGGAAGCTTAACACTGGGAGTTTGTTATCGCCCACTAGATCAAAAGATAGAGGAGGATTATAAAATGATGAATGAATTAAAGATAGCAGCTAAACGAAATACCTGTGTTGTAATAGGTGACTTTAACTACCCACACATTGATTGGGTCAATCAAAAAGAGACTGAGTTTCTAGACACTCTCAATGACTGTGCTATGGAGCAAATGGTCACAAAACCTACCAAGGGAGAGGCGATCCTGGATTTGATCCTAATTAACGCCCAAGACCTGGTGAGAGATGTAAAAGTGATTGCACCGCTTGGGAACAGTGACCATAATGTTATTGAGTCCAACATTTGTACACACCCCTTTTATTTTAAAAGGGGTAACTTCTCTCATATGAGGGGACATGTGAGAGGAGGCAACTGAAAGGAAAAGTAAGAGAGTCAAAACCATTGGAGAAGCTTGAAGACTATTTAAAACTACAACAAGAACACAAGAGAAGCCAATGTTGGATCAAGCCAGTGGCCCATCCAGTCCAACACTCTGTCACTCACTGGCCAAAAACACCAGGTGCCCTCAGGAGGTCCAGCAGTGGGCGCAGGACACTAAAAGCCTTCCCACTGTAGCCCCCCTCCCCCTTGGTCAAGCACCAAAAATACAGAGCATCATTTGCCCTGGGCTGAGAGTTCCTATCTATACTTTGTGGCTAATAGCCACTGATGGACCTCTGCTCCATATGTTTATCCAGTTCCCCCTTGAAGCTGTCTATGCTTGTAGCCGCCACCACCCTCTGTGGCAGTGAATTCCATGTGTTAATCACTCTTTGGGTGAAGAAGTACTTCCTTTTATCTGTTCTAACCCGACTGCTCAGCAATTTCATCGAGTGCCCACAAGTTCTTGTATTGTGAGAATGGGAGAAAAGGACTTCTTTCTCTACCTGCTCTATCCCATGCATAATCTTATAAACCTCCATCATGTCACCCCTCAGCCGTCGTTTCTCCGAGCTAAAGAGCCCTAACCGCTTCAGCCTTTCTTCATAGGGAAAGTGTTCCAACCCTTTTATCATTCTAGTTGCCCTTTTCTGCACTTTTTCCAATGCTATAATATCCTTTTTGAGGTGTGGCAACCAGAACATAGTACTCCAAATGAGGTCGCACCATTGACTTATACAGGGGCATTTTGATACTGGCTGATTTGTTTTCAGTTCCCTTCCCAATAACCCCCAGCATAGCATTGGCCTTTTTCATGGCAGTCGCACACTCTCTCGACATTTTCATTGAGTTATCTACTAAACTCCAAGATCTCTCTCTTGGTCAGTCTCCGCCAGGCCCAGATGGCATACATCCAAGAGTTCTGAAAGAACTCAAATGTGAACTTCTGGATCTCCTGACAAAAATATGTAATCTTTTGGAGTAATTTTCAGGTAAATTCAAAGGGACCTATGCTAGGATAGGATGTCTGTAATCTGAGATGTCTTTATACTAATGCACAGAGTACGGGAAATAAACTATCCAGATATTTGCTGGAAATCTAACTCTGCTAGACATGGGGCATCTCACAGATTCTTGAATACTCTTGCAGACAATTCCATCTCTCAGAAGGTGGGGGTGGGAACCAGAGGATCTGCTATCATGGATTTAATCCTGACCAACAGGGAAGAACTGATTGATGAAGTGAATGTTGTGGGATCCTTGGGAAATAGTGATCATGTCATACTGGGATTGATTTGAATGACTATTTTGCAAGCTGCTTCAGGCGTCTCCTGGCTGTGAATCCAACCTGGATTTAATGCCCATTCATGAGCTCATCAACGGCCAAAGGAAAGGGGCGTACCTGCCACGGCTGCACCCTCGGAAGCACAGACCTGCCTCCTGCCCGCAGGGCCGACGCCACGGATCTGGAGGAGTAGGCAGACTTCAGGGCGTGGGCCACAGCCCGGACACTGTTGTAAATGGTGTAGCTGTCTAGGGAAAGGGCCCCTTGAATGGTGTCCTGGGGCAGAGACTCCAGCCTCTCCTTCTCTCTGCATCTAGTCTGGCCCTTCACGGACATCACAGGCTTTGAATAAGAACAGTCAAATGCTTTTGCCACTAAATGTACTGAATCAATGAAAAATACATCAAAATCATCTATTTTTGTCCTTTTGTTAGAATGGAATAAAAAGGAAAAGAAGCCATGGACCAACTGTGGGGACAAAACTCTGGCCGACAAGGTCGAAGAGAGGTCCCACAAAGCTGTTGTGATCCAGACTTTCCCCACAATGGGTTTTGCTGCAAAGAGTTCAGTATACATTTGGACAAGCCCTATTGTACCATAAAAGAAGCGAATCTCCCCATAATAAACATACACGTTGACTTCTCTGTGCAAACAAAGCTCTTTGTAGGGGAAGAGCACTTTTTCTGTCGTCAGGACTGGGGTGTTCAGTGAGAAGCCGACACAAATGTGGTTCCTGAGGAGCAGGGATGGAAACGTCTGAAGGAAGTGTTCTCCAGCGTCAGTCTCTGGAGCAAGGAGGCCGACCCACGTCCACTTGAAGTGCAGAAGCAACTGGACGATGCCCTGGGATTGGCCATCTGCTTTTGGCACCGTCCAGTAGGAAAAGGGGAATTCAGTCTGCTCATTCAGAAGGTGAGAGGCAAAACTGTAGCTGACCTGGGAGGAAAAGCAGAGATGGGTGCTTCCTTTGGTTGTCAGATCAAAACTTCCATGTGTGTGTGTAATTTTGGGGGCGCAGTGTTCCTCTGTGAACTTAGCACACCTGCCCCACTTGTGCAGCCCGAGACAATGAGCCCCAGGCCACCAGGGTTAGGGAAGGAGGGCAGGGATTTGTGTCTCCATGGCAGAATCCCTGCCGAAGCTCCCAGGTTCAGCCCCCAGCAGACGCTGGAGAAGACCTTTCTGTGCCTGAGACCCCGGAGGGTGCCTGCCAGTCAGAGGGGGCAGTGCCAAGCTCGGGGGACCAGGGTTTAACGGTACATGGTTTCGCCACACAACTGCAAAATCATCCAAACCCTTTCAAACAGTCAGGGAATGAATCACATTGGCCAAATTAATAGTTTCTCTGAGGTGGAGCTCTGAATATGGATGGACTGAAGTCTGGTTGCCTGTAATCCCTGTATCAAATCCTCTCTCTGCTGAGAGGGGACACACAGCACGGCTGGCTCCGGTTCAAGGGTGCAAGTCCCTTGAGATTTGTAGACGGAAGATCTAGAGAGGCATGCAGAACTGCAGGCTCACAGGCAACTCTCCCACCAACAAGATGCCCATGGGGGGGGGGGGGAGTGCATTCACAGAGGTCCAAGGTCCACAATACCCAACCTGCAAAGTGCCAACATTGAATGGAGCACCTTCACTTACCATTTGCATGCTCTTTGGAACTCAAATCTGCAAGATTAAGATGCAGTCATCTTAAACCCAACAGTTTTTAAAAACTCTATAATTTCTCTTCCTCTTGTTTAAGTGTAGAGCAGCTATTTATGGCTCTGAGGAGGGAAAGGAGCTACACCTGGAGGTGAAGTTGCACTACAGAGAAATCCCCCTCCACCACCCTGGATTCTGCCTGGCCAGCGCTCTCCCACAGGTACACCACAAAGGGAACAAACCATCCTCCCCCGGAGGCAGAACCACAAGGTTAGTGGAAAGTGGGATCCCGGTATGCCCCACTGGTGAGACCTCAAAGGCAAGTAACATATTGCGCTCCCTTTTTTAAAAGATTCCCAATATTTGGGCTCTGACTCAAATGACAGGGATGAAATCAACAATTTGTACAGAACTGTGAGCAGCTCAAGTTCAGCACCATCCAGATTTACTGCTTGTCCTCTCATCCGAATCTGCTGGCTTGACTGGTGTGGTCACTCTCCCCTCCCCTGCTGGGAATGCTGCTTTGTGTGGGGAGGATGTGGCAGGAAGACCAAGGGGTCCTGACATGTAGCTGCCCATTGCGACCAGTGTGTTTTCAGGGAGTTGCAGGCCTTTAAGGAGAGGGACTGCATTCCTGGCCTGCCCCACACTCAGTGGGTGTTTTTGGCCTCATGTCACAAACCTGTGGCTGACCCACAGAGAGGGCAGAACAAAAGGAGTGTGTGTGTGCGTGTGTGTGTGTGTGTACCAGCAGCCGGAGGAAAATCTTCCCAACCATTTCCCAGTTTCTTCAAAACCAACATTTCCCTTTGCCCGTCCTTTCTGATACCCAGGGCCCCTTCTCCCGCTGGGCGGGGGCAGCTGCATCAAACAAAGGTACCTGGGGGGGGGGTCCCTCCTTTCCTCCCCTCCTCCCTTCCTACCTGTGGGGTTTTGTAGAGTTTCAGCACGTTGGCAATCTGGCCGGAGATTTCAGGCTCGGCTCCTTCGAGAACTGCTAGCAAGTTGGTCTGCTGCCTCCCGCAATGGTAGTTGGGAACGTTTGATGGCCCCATTGATGCCAGGTCGACCAGGGCCTCCGAGACCATTCTGGCATCGTAATAGTCCTCATGGGTGCTGTAGCCCAGCGTGCGGTTGGGCCAGACCTGGGAATGCCCATTGATCTCCTGAATGGCAGACAGGAAAGACAGGACATGCCAGGACACTGGCACACCATTCCTGTAAAAACAGTGGGTGTGTATTACACAGCCATCTTCTATTCAACAGTGAAACCATGCTGAATTCCTGCCTCTTTCACTCTCTAGACCTTTCCAGGCCATACCCACCTCTGCCTTTTATCCGTAGAACTCTCCTCATCCGTCCTCACATCCAGAGCCAGTGGGACAAAAGCAAAGACCCCCTTACTGGGGTGGGCGAGGGCAGAGCCATGTCACAAAGCATGCAGAAGCACTTGGGAATTAAGCCAGCCAATATGCCCACTCCTGCAGGGAAGGGGATAATCTACAAATCAGGGGTGGCTTTTTTTTGTATTGGCCACATGCTGCTATTGGGGGGAAATGGGCACTATGGTGTGGGATGCTCTGCAAAAGCTTGCAGTGGATCTGTGTTCTTCACAGCCTCAAAGTAAAAGAAGGAATAAAATACAAACCCCAAAGTGTTAAAAATGGTTGCTGCCGTTATAACTGTGGACAACTCTGTCCTCCGCAGCACTGGCAGAGACGACAAGCTGGACCCCCGAAGGACCCTCTGCCTGGCTCTCACTTGTCCAGGGGCAATCTTTCCCAAAGGGCAGCCATGTCAGCCAGTCGCAGCCAAAACCTACAGGGGTCTTGTGGCAACTCCACAGCTGAGCAGTTTGTATTCTCTTGCACTTTGGGGGACTAGTGTCCATTCGTTAAGCTTTAAAGGTGTCTTTTTATTTGGCTATAAAGGAGAAGTCTTCAGCATCTGGGGCTCCACTATGTGCCAGAAGCATATTCCCTGAGGGAGGAACAGAACATCGGTGCTCCAAGTAGCCCCATCCTCATATATGTTTCTGCTCTGCTGTAGTCAAGGTTTCCTTGGATCATTTCAAAATCATTCCCACAAACTCTCATTTCTCCCAGCTGCAAAGCAGGGTCTCGCCTTCCTTTCTCAAAAAAGAGCTGCTGGGTCTCTTCCAAGGTGTGCAATCCCCTGTCCTGTTGCAAAGAAAATGCCAGGGGATCTAGTTCTGATACTTTGGCGGAGGTTATTTTAGAATCAACCGCTTTAAAAGGAGATTAGATAGATTCATGGAGCAGAAGAAGTTTATCAGTGGCTTCTAGCCGTGGCAGCTGAGGGGAACCACCAAGCCTCTGAATCCCGGGGCCAGGCGGCAGCATCAGGGGAAGGCCTCGGCCTCTTTTATGCCCTGTTGTTGGCCCTCCAGAGGAACTGGCTGGCCACTGTGGGAGATGGGATGCTGGACTAGAGGGACCCTCCCTGGTCTGATCCAGCAGGGCTCTTCCGAGGTTCTTCTCAGGGGAAGGCCTCGGCCTCTCTGCCCTGTTGTTGGCCCTCGAGGGGAACTGGTTGGCCACTGTGTGAGATCCAACAACAAGGCACAGATCTTACCCAATGTTGCCTTCTGACTCTGGGATTCAGAGGTTTAGTGCCTCTGAATTTGGAGGTTCCCTTTAGTTACCATGGCTAGTAGCCACTGAGATGGGATGCTGGACTGGACGGACCCTCACTGGGCTGATCCAGCAGGGCTCTTTCGATGTTCTTATGTGGGCTGGGGAAGCTAAAGCTGATCATCTCCTGCAGCGTTCCATAGTTTAACTGCCCTACAATCGTGCACCACAAAGGACTGCCTGGGGAAGATGTGCATTCTCCCTTCCCACATTAAAATGGTCACAATGTAGAATTTGCTGCCCGAGGAGGTAGTGAGGGCCACTGGCACAGACGTCTTTGAAAGGGGATTAGGCAGAGTCAGGGAGGAGAGCGGCTATTAGCCACTGTAACTAAAGGGAAACCTCCAAGTTCAAACTAAAGGGAAACCTCCAAGCACTAAACCTCTGAATCCCAGAGCCAGAAGGCAACATCAGGGGAAGGTCTGTGCCTCGTTGCTGGATCTCCAGAGGAACTGGTTGGTCACTGCCTCAGACAGTATGTTGGACTAGATGGATCCTCACTGGTCTGACCAGGAAGGGCTCTTCTCATGTTCTTATATTCACATTGTTCCAGGTGGTTTCTCTGCCCAGGCTGTGCCAAACTCATTTGGACTGCATCAGCCTGTCCGGAGAAGGTTCCCAAAGCAAAGGAACCAGTTCCCATCTGAATCGGCTGTTGCGCAGGGGGCAGAGGGGCAGGGGCAGTCCTCTGTGTGGCAGGTTGTGTGTAGCCAGGAAGGAGCTCCGTAGCCCCAGCATGTGTTTGCTGGCATGGCTTCAAAGCAAATGGAGGGGGGGGGTTGTTCTTTGGGCTTAAACTACGACTGACAAGTTGTTATATGTAGGGGTCAAACTTCACCATATCGCCCGGTGTGAAGTCTTATCTTGCTGTTCTTACAGCCCCAGAACTTCCCCCCCAAATGCAAAACAGGGACAAAACTATGGGAGAGTGTTTGACCGGGAACCAGGACTAGAAGACGGGAATTGTCCTTAGTAGACAAGGAGAAGCAGGGCCCCTGAGACCAGCGATCGGTGGGGTGAGACTTACCAATGAATTCTTGTGTAGGGAGGCTCCGAAAAGATGGCTGGTAGAAAATGGGGAGACATGTCTGAGAGGATCCCGCCAATGAGATGGTCTCCTGGCCTGTAATAATTCCGGGGCTTGTTTTCATCCCTGATCAGATTCAAGGGGCATTTGGGCCTGAGTACCCCACAGGCAGAGACAGGCGGCAGCAGCAAGACCAGCAGCAAGACCAGCAGCCCTGCCATCCTAGACCCCCCCTCCCTGGTGACCCCCCCCCCAGCTACATAGGAGAAGCGGCCCAAGTTGCTGGGCAGAACCAAGGACGCCAGACTGCAGCTACAGGAAGGTTGCAGGGTTGAAGGAGGGAGACGATTGGGTAGGCTTCGGACTGCTGGCGCCCCTAGCCCAAGCTCTCTGTGGTGCCAGAGGGATTATTTATGCCATTTTGGACTGGTTTCATCAAAGGCTGTTGCTCTTGGTTCTCATGTTTATTTTATTGGCTTTGAAGGTGATCTTGGAGGAATCCCCTGGGCTCTGGCCATAAGGAGAATAAATCACCATGATTTTGATCATCACCAAGGGAAGAACCACTGTGGCAACATTTTGGACTCTTGTTGTGATTCCTTCGGCAGGTGGACGGATGGAGAAAACATGTTTGCCTGAAGTTTTCAGTGTGTCCCTGGACTCTGAGGGGGGGGGGGAGGTGCTGTTCTGAAAAGTTGGACTGAACTTTAGTGGAGAAGCACCTTCCTGAGAAGGCAAGAAGCCAGACACACAGTGTGGACCAATTGCATAGCTTGTGTTCATGTATTTTTGGAATGTCTCTGCCGCCTCTCCAGGAAACAGCTTGACGAGGCTCACAAAGTAAAACAGGAATCAAAAAATCATAAAAGCCACAGCATAAAAACCATCAATATTAAGTCAAGGGCTTGCAAACATCATGAACCATCCAGCGGCCTGAAATGATACTCAAACAACTGTCCTCAGACTGGAAGGACATCATAACAACAGCTTAACAAGATGGAAGCCCTCGGTGGAGACCCTGGGCAAAAGGAAGTGGCCTCCTCTGCCCTTCTTAGGCAGGTGCCCAGTGAGCCTCAGGGGATCTGTGCTGGCTGCTTTGACCGCACGGTGACTTGCCCGCCTGATGCAAAGGTTGCAGACATCACACACGGTCTGGACAGGCTGAATGCTAGTCTGGAAGAGGAGGAGTCAGCAGTCGTGGTGGTCATTGGCACCAATGATGTTGGCGAACATAGTCATGTGGTCTTGGAGGGGAAATTCGGTTTATTATCCAGAAGAGAACAAGGGCAGGCCCTCCAAGGGAGCATTCTCAGAAATACATCTGGTTCCACATGCATTGCTAGCTGGACATATACAGGTTAGGGTATCTCAATGCATGGAGGAGAATGTTGTCCCAGCAGGAAGGGTCCAGACTTGTTAGGCACCGGGAAACTTTCTGGATGTGCCAAGCCTGCAAAACAGAGACAATCCTCACTGGAACCGAAAGGGAACCAGGCTGCTGGCACTTAAGAGCAACAAGCTGGCAGAGCAGTTTTTAAAGCGGCTTCTGGGGAGAAGCGGACAGGAGCTGGAGAGCCTCCGGTTCTGAGCCAATCCTCCCAAAGGGATGGTCTGGTAAGTTCTTGGGAAGATATTGGCGGGAGAGGGCTAGAAGCTGAGGGTGAGAGAAGGGCAGTCGAGCAGGGGCATGTGAGGAAGCCTGAGGGCCAAGGGCGGAGAAGGAAATGAGCTAAAGGTGCCTAAACGCCTGTGCTCGGAGTCTCTGGGCCAAAAGGGCTTGGTGGCTAAGTGACAGTGTAGAGAGGTTGGGCATTTCAGAGACCTGGAGGAATGGGGGAAACCAGTGAGATATGGTTATCCCCAGTTATGAACTCTCGAGAGTGGAGACGGAAGGACATGTTCAAAGACTCCACACAGAAAACACCAGAGGAAGAATCTTCCCCCGCGGGATCCGTATGAGTGGAGAGACTGAGCGCAAAGTGTTACTTGGGGCACTGAAGGAATCCTAGTGACTTTGGCCTCATGCCAATCCCAGTGACTGTCTGCCAATCAGAGCCCTTGGACCTCCACTGGGTGGGAGGGGCTGAGCCAGCTTCTGCCTTAAAAGGAGGGGGGGGATGTGAGGTTCCCGTGGAATCCAGTCAGCTGAGGTCACCTGCCTGGGGAAAGGGGGATCAAGTCTCCCCTCCGGGTCATTTACGTTCACTGGACTGAGCTACAAAATGGTGGCTCTCTTTGGAGGAAAAGACCGTAACCTGTGTGGGGGGAAGTTGAGAGCCAGTCTCATCTTCTCTATTGAAGCCATCCACACAAAACGTTTACCCTATTAAATACGTTATTTTGTGTCAAAGAAATCTGTTGCTGGGCATCTCCTTCTGGGTCCGGTCTGTCCAGTCAAATATCTACGGAAAAGTGACTTCCGTTTACCTCATACAGAACTACAACCTCGGTCTCCGGGAGACCTTTGGGGAGTACATAGCTGTCACCAGTCCTGTAATCCAAGCTCACGTCCCCCTTTTTTACCGGATTGTGGGCAGTTGGGGATGAAGGAATCCTTAGGAGAGGCCGGAGTGGGGGACGGGACGTTCTTCAGGCCAGTGGGCAGTTTGCCTCAGAGTCCTCCCTCTCTCCCCCTCCCCATGGCCGCCATGCCTGGCAGCATCTCCCATTTTTAAAAGGATCAAGTCCCTGGGAGAGACCCAGCCGGGACCCTGGAGAGTGGCTGCCAGACGGAGGAGAGGAAAGTGACCTTGGGAGACCAAAGAGGGCCTGACGTAGGATGAGCAGCTTCACGCCTGTTCACATGTCCAGCCTCTGACGGGAGTCTTCCTCTGAAACGCCAGACATTGGCGACCTGAGAGCCGAAGTCCCACCTCAAGAGGCATCTAGATGACTGTACCGGGAAGACAGCCAATCTGAGGAAGAAGGCCCAATGAGCAGGGGAAAGCATTGCGTATTTATGCCTGCCATTTAGCTCCCGTTTTTCACCCAGCAGAGGTCTCTCCGCTCCTGGCACTGGCCGGAGCCAGATCCGCGCCATGGCAGCAAAGGCCTCCCTCCCACCAGACCAGCCCCTGGGACTCAGGTCCCCTCTCTGCGCAGGTTCCAACAGGGATCCAGACGGGGGTCGTCGTCTTCCTTGGTGCCTCCTGACATCCAGGAGGAGCTGCATCTCTGCTTCCCCCCAACCTGGTCCCTGGAGGAGAGGAAATCGCCCCCCTTGCTTTACTCACCCGAGAGAGCCCACAGAAAAGCCCCCACGATCATTGTGCTGCTGGGGAGAAGGAGCCCGATGGTGTCTGGCCTTGATTTCAGCCCCAGAAAGAAAGGCCAAAGTTCTTTCCCCCTCGTTCGCCCAGGGAAGGGAGCTGCGGAGGCTTCGATTCCTTCTGATCAGTGGCAATTTCAAATGAGGGACTGGGAGGGGGCGGTGCTTTTGTGGGCGCTGGTCAGTTGCGCACTTTCCCACAGCAGCACAGGATGTGGCCTGGAAGGGTGTAGCTATCGGGTGTCTCAGCCGGGCAGTCAAGGACGGAACCAAAACTGGCACCTGCCGAGTTTCAGAGAATCCTGACACTTGTTGAGGGGAAACGGGGGTGGCTGTGGGGGTGGGCGAGAATGGAGGGGAAAGTACAAGAGGGTTGTTGTGATTCCTGCATTTTCGCTTTCCTTGTGACGTCAAGCCTCGGGGCTGGTGCATCCCTCCCTCCTGAGAAAACACAACTCATAGATTTCCTCATTTAGAAAATGTATATGCCACCTCCCCAGAAAACTGCTCAGTGCAGTGAAACATGATAAAATGGTGCAAACAATCAATAAAATGAACACGCAAGCCATTAGAAACCTAACCAGGAGATGTTCTCTCTAGGGTGTCTGTCACCCCCCTTTCCCCAACCCATGTCTGCCCTCGGCCAGTCTTCCTGCCACAGAGCACAGCCAACAGGCCCGGCCATGAACCACTGATCCAGGGAAGATCTTGTTCATTTATTTATGGTATGTATGTATTTATTTATAGTATTTATAGCCTGGCCTTCCCGCAAGCGGGCTCCGGGCAGGTAACAACATAATTGCAGCACAATAAATATCATAACACTATTAAAACACAATAGTATAACATTAAGATTGGTGGTCACAGCCCAAGGACAGAAATTGGCTGATTGCGAGAGGTCCCTGGCCTGTTGGTGCGGATGGATACAGCCAGCTATCATTGCATGGGAGACAGAAACCTCAGGGAGGCCACCTCTTTTGCGCCTCCCATGGTTGCTACCTTACGACAAAAGAGCCCCCCTCCTCCACTTTGACAGCAGTTGGACGCAGTTCAAACAACATGTTAATTTGGCCTTGATTCGATTGCACCCTGTAGTGAAATGTGGTCACCCACATGTATCTGTGTTAAAAAAATGCAACTTTGCAAGGCAAATGTTTAGTTTGCACACGTGGAATGCTCAGAGGTTAAGCTAAGGGAAGAACATCAAAGATTAAATGCACTTTAAATGTCTAGGTGTTAGATATATGTAAATGTTTAGTTTGCAAATAAATGTCTATAATGAGTCGCTGGTCCACAACCCACAACAAATACAAATACACTATGTGCTCCTGGCATATCATACATCAACCCTGAGATACAAATAAACATAAATTAACATAACAGTTTGCACCCACAGGTGCTGATAACAAGGTATGCCCATAAATTCAACCAAATCAAGCAGAAGACGACCAGTGAGAAATCTTCTATAGCCGAACCAACGTCTTTCCTAGGTACATAGAGGTTTCACCGTCTCTTCTTCTGGATAAACGGCTGAATAATGGAACGGAAAATAATAATACAACATTCAATCTATGCAATACCTCCGATGTTCAAGAGAATAAATTAACAGAAAATGACACTATATCTGCTTACCCCGATTTCAAAGAGAATTACATAGACTACCAGGTCTTTCAGGGGTCTCACAAACAGTAGCAGCACCATCCCATAGACAAGTACACTAGGTAGTGGATTACAGGTGTATCATTCTTAAACTAGCGGTAATGCAAAAATGAACAATTCAGATAAAGGCAGAATAATCCAGACTCTGATTCATTGCAGATGGAGCAGAGGTCTTCATGCTTCTGTGGCACTGAATGGGTATAACGTTGGAATGTCCACAGAGCTGCAAGCAATTGTCTCTCTTATTCCTCTGTTCGTGCCATTTCCATATTTCATGCTTTGAAGAAAAATTCTGAAAACTAACTAAACAAAAGAATATGTTTGTCGTGTAGCCCCTTGAGCTCCTGAGAATATGCACAATAATGTTTAAAACAAAAGAAAAGAAGAGTGGTTACATGATATAATAGATTCAGGTGGGCAGCCATGATGAAGTGTGATATCTGAAGAAGTGTGCATGCAGGCGAAAGCTTACACCCAGGGTTAAACTTTACATGATATAACAGCAGTTCAGGTCACCCATGCCCAAGGCCAATACATTGGCCCCATCACTTCTATGGTGCTAGAAATGGCCGTGCAAAAGGGAGGAAGGATGCCCTCCGGCTCAGGTGCCGCCTTTCGCTTTGGTCATGAGATGCTCCTTCGTATTCAGGTCCGGCCTCAGCAGGAGAATGTAGCACTTGGGAAGGAAGGTGCAGCCCAGCAGGCCGGCCCCGGAGGCCAGGATGGAGAAGACCTGCACGGCGACCGTGTACTTCCCCTTGGTGCTCAGGTAGGCGGGCACGAAGGACACCCACACGCTGCAGAAGAGCAGCATGCTGAAGGTGATCAGCTTGGCTTCGTTGAAGGCCCCCGGCAGCTTCCTGGCCAGGAAGGCCACCGTGAAGCAGACCGCCGCCAGGAAGCCCATGTAGCCCAGGACCCCGTAGAACAGGGCGGCAGACCCCTCGTTGCACTGCAGGGTGACGTGTCCGGGCACGGAGCGCATGTCAGCGTCTGGGAAGGGGGGGGAGAGTCCCAACCAGACAGCGCAGAGGCCAGCTTGAAGGGTAGAGCAGGAAAGGACGACGGTGTTTGCCAGACTCTTCCCCAGCCACCTCCTCATCCCGCTCCCAGGCTTCGTGGCCATGAAGGCCACCACCACGGTGATGGTTTTGGCCAGGAGGGAGGAGACCGCAACCGAGAAGACGATGCTGAAGGCGGTTTGGCGGAGAAGGCAGGTGACCTTTCTGGGCCGGCCAATGAACAGGAAGGAAGAGCCAAAGGAGAGCAGGAGGGAGACCAGGAGAAGGTAGGAGAGGTCCCGGTTGTTGGCTTTGACCAGCGGAGTCTCCAGGTGTCTGATAAAGAGGCCCAGCACCAGAGCGGTGCTTAGGGACAGGGACAGGGCAAAGGAAGCCAGCACGGCCCCCAGCGGTTCTTCCTAGGAGAGGAAGGTGACCGTTTTGGGGACACACCGATCTTGTTCCTTGTTGGGGTGCTCATTTTCTGGACATCTGTCACAGTGGTCTGCATCTGGGAAGATGGGGAACAACCTCAGTGCCACCAAAATTGCCTCTTATCCTGCCTCATAAAGAGTCTTTCTGCCAGGACTCGGGAGGGACTGTCTGAAGCTGATTGTGTGCAGCATGGATTGGGCTCAGCTGTCTTTCAGAACATGAAACACGTGCAGAAAGTGCCTGGTTCCGTCCCTGGCATGACCACCTCTAAGGGATCTTGGAGCAGCAAGGACCGTTAGCAAGGAAGTGCCTGGAATGGACCGGCCCCCAGAGCAGACGGAGGTGGGCGAGCTGGATTCCTGGCTCAATAGGACCCTTCCTGTGTTCGTGGCAGGAATACTGAAGAGGCTTGTTAGGATGAGCTACCCTGGGAAGCTTCTTGATTTGAATCCCACCCTTTCTCCAAGGTGCACAGAAGACTGAGCCCCTGTTATCCTCCCACTGGATTCATGCAGGGCTTTTGCTGGGCCTCATCCTTATAGCACAGCAGAGATTAAAAAGACATATAAGGCAAGAAGTGATCCGCTGTTGAAAAATCCTTCGAAGGTTTGCAGGAAATGTCTGAGTGAAACTTTGTCCTCCTTCCCTCAGGCTGCCCTTTCTTCCAGAGGCACCCACCTTCTTGAGTGGAAATGGTCCCCTCTGCACACCGAACACACACATAGCAGCAATGGGGCTTTCCTTCTTGCGTCACTTTGGCGTAGCCAGGGGGACAACTTTCGGTACACCTGGAGCGAGGCACAGTCTAGATATAAAGCAAAGGAGCACTGAACAAACTGTGTGAAGGGATTTTTTTTTTTTTGGTCAGTGCATTTTAGGAAAGGTCCTGAAGGGGGTCTTTGCTCCCCAGCAACTGAATGACCTCCAGACTTAGGGTTGCTAACTTCCAGGTGGGGCCTGGAGATCTCTTAAACTTACAGCTAAGATCAGTTTGCCTGGAGAAATGAGCTACTTTGGAGGGTGGGCTTTGTGGCATTATATCTTTCCACTCTCTAGGGACCATAGAGAGCACACAAGCCATTATTAAAACAGAAGAGCCATCAAAAGGCATACAGAGAAACAGTGGGCGCCCCCCTCACCTTGGGCCACACAATGGCATCCGTGTCGATGGTGAACTTGATGCCTGAGGACGCCTGTCTCTCCACGCCCCCACATTTCACTGCACCGAAGGACGTATTGGAAAACAGCACCCAGTTCATAAGATCGAGGTCAGCTGCCGGGTCCCCATTCTCGTCCAAGTAAACTCCATCCATGGACGTATTGTGAAACTGGAAGCTCCTCATGAAAGAGTGAAGCTGGAATACCAGAGAAGATGTCGGCATTCAGATATTGGCCAGGGTGAAGGACGAGGTAGATGGAACCAGTAAGAGGGCCCTCCTCTCTCGCCACCAGAAGAAACCCCCCTCCCTCTGCAGAGAGGGCTTTCCCCCCCCCCCCCACTGTATGGAGCAGGCCACAGCAGAGAGCCCAGCAATTCCAGCCAGTGGTGGGTAGGTGCCTCCTTTCCTCCTCAGGGCATTTGGGAAAACTGCCGGATATTCTGTGTGGGCCTGTACCTGGAGTTCCAAAGCTGAGTTTACAGCTAGACAGTGCAAATGCTCACGAGCACTTCTGGAATCCTTTTAGAATCTGGATGCACAACAATAATGACTCAGCTACAGCCCTTCCAGCACACAGAGCCAGACTGGGGCCCCCGTGCAAAAGCGGTCAGTCCTCTCAGCCTAGCAAACCCCACAGCGAGAACTTTCCTACAAGGAAATGGATTAGCATTGTCCACTGAGACGGTGGCTAATGATGTGGACTGCCTGGCAAGGTCTTGAGGCCGCAAGAGGAAGGCTGCGAGCTGGCTCTGGCTGGGAGGGTGGGGTAAAAATCCAGTCAATCAGTCAATCAATCAATCAATCAAATGTATGGGAAACTATAGGTGTTTATATACAAATGCTAGAAGTGTCCGAGGTAAAATCGGGGAGTTGGAATGCTTGGTACTGGGTGTGGGTGGGGATAGACATTGTGGGTATTTCAGAAACTTGGTGGGATGAGGAAAATCAGTGGGATACAGTGATTCCTGGTTATAAATTATATCTGAAGGATGGGCGGGGAAGGGTTGGAGGTGAATTAAAGATAGCAGCTAGACGAAAAAACTGTGTCATAATAGGTGTGAGATGTAAAAGTGATTGTACCGCTTGGGAACAGTGACCATAATGTTATTGAATTCAACATTGGTATAAATAGGGAGTTGCCCCAAAAGACTGACACTGGATTTAATGCTGACTAACAGGGAAGAACTGATTGATGAAGTGAACCTTGTGGGATCCTTGGGGAATCGTGACCATGTCTGCTTGGAATTTAACATAGAGAAAGATGTGAAACCAGAACGTAGTAGAACTCGTATCCTAGACTTCAGGAAAGCTGATTTCAAAAAAATTAAGAGAAATATTAGGCAGGATCACGTGGCTGCAAATGTTGAGGGGGAAATCTGCACAGGAAGGATGGGAGATGCTGAATAATGAAGTGCTTAAGGCACAATCGCAAACTGTCCCGGTGAGAAGGAAAGGTGGGAGACAGGCAATGAAGGGAGGAGGGAAAAATTACAAGAAGCAGGCTCGAATCTGTAGGGGTGTTGTCAGAAAGGCTAAAGCGCAGATGGAGCTGAGGCTTGTGAGGGATGCTGAAAATAACAAGAAAGTTCCTAGCAAGAAGCAAAGAAGAACGCTGTTGGCAGCCATGAGTGCCTAGCTGTCACTACCCAACTAAGAGGGACTTAGAAGCCCGGACCTCATCCATAACATTGATGAAGTATTGCACCGTGAGTACATCACAAAGCAACAATATCAGAAAATTTGTTACTCATCATCAGCCCTTTTAAA
This sequence comes from Lepidodactylus listeri, assembly GCA_029233225.1. NCBI lineage: Eukaryota > Metazoa > Chordata > Lepidosauria > Squamata > Gekkonidae > Lepidodactylus > Lepidodactylus listeri. The sequence goes on along the minus strand of JARCFY010000013.1, from coordinate 2,063,571 downwards.
GTTTAAGAAGACTGGAAGGGAGGGGTGAGAAATTTTCCTCTGCCCCCCACCCCTTTACCGCAGCTAAGAAAAGAATCTAAAGCATATTTTTAAACTTTTAAACAGTCTTTTGGGTGAAGAAAGTAAGAGAAGGACTTTGTTTAAGAGAGTTTTTAAAAATGACTCAGAACTTTAGTGAACTAGAAATTTGCTATATTTTTCCCTTTTCTATTTGGAATTAAAAATAATTTTTGGAACTAACACGAAGATTTTCTAAGAGACCAACTAACTGTTGAAATAGGATCTAGGATCCCCTATAACTCAATAAATGGACTATAAAGATCTTATTTCTTAAAGGTTAAAAAGTAAATTGGATCTTACTCTGAACCTTTTAAAATTCCCATAACAATGTATGTTTATCTTTACTGAAACAATAAAACTCCATTTTGTTCTGACTGCATTGTTTTATTCTGTAAACAACTGATAATTTTCCTGCCTTATGTTAGCACTGTCTTGTCTATAATAGGATTACGTTGTTGATATGGTTTTTCTAGAACTGGTGTCCTTGTAAAACTTGGCTTGGAAAATATTTTAGTGAGTATCTTGTTTTAATACGTCTCTGAAAAAATGAATGACACTGATAGATTGCAAAAGATGCCAGAAGTTTTACTCCCAGACATAATAGTACCTACGGACACTGATGCAAGTTTCCTTAAAGGACTTCTTGAGTATGATTCAAAACACAATTGTGATGGCTGTAAAAAAGGCAGTGGAAGAGCTTTTTTACCCTGCACCAACTGAAATGCAACTATTGAATCAGCAGGCCACAACTAAGAGGGAGACAGGCCAGACAGCATCGGAAGAGGAGAAAGACAGACACAACTGTGCAGAAGATATAGAGGAAATCTACAATCAAACTGACAGGGTTTATAGAAAAGAATCTGGGAAATAAAACTTCTTCCAAAGAGTATCAGAGACTTTATAAAGGAACCATTGTTGATGAGACTCCTAAAATAATGACTCATTTACTATCTCAGAGAGACCAAAGAAATCAATACATGGAATTACAAGCCATCTTCGAAATTGAGCACAGATGGTTGCTTCTGGAAGACAAAGGAAAAAGACATCAAATCGAGAGTTTTTTTTAAGTTTTAAAGAGGAGAAACCAGAAAATTAAGAAAAAGATGAAACCTGTCAAAAGCATGGAAAACTTTTGCGGGAACTTCTGAGATCCAAACTGTTATGTATTGACCATGTGGTCACCATGTGCTCCCATAATTGCGACCGCATGGCCAGAGCATGGCCAGAGCACATGGCCAGAGCATGGCCAGAGCACATGGCCAAGAAACTACCTGAGCTTCAGCCAGGTAGAACAAATGCCAGGTGGATTCAAACCAGCCACCAATCATGTACCTAGGTTTCTCCCAGGGAACCTATGAAATGATAATAGACTTCTAATAGCCTATCAGGCCAGTTGGGTGAGGTCAGGGACAATCCCAGCATAAAAGGAGGGCTTCGAGCCCTGGGTTGTATGCTTCATCCGGACCAGCAATAAAGATCTAGCTGTTTCACTATTCCATGGACTCCTGACTCCAATACTCAGGGCTCCGTTGGGGCCGGGGCGCACCGGAGCGACGCTCCGGGAGAGAGTCGGCGAGGGGGGCGGGCACATAATCAAGCCCCGCCCCCCAGCTCGCTTTCCCCGGCCCGCCAGCCCGTCGCGGCCTCCTGGGCGCTCGCCAGTCTGCCCTGCCGCCTCATCCTCCCTCCCTGGCCCGGGGTCAGGAAGCAGCCTCCAGGCCCCCCCCGGCCCGATCTCCCTCCCTGGCCCGCGGCTCGCCGCCGGGCCAGGGAGAAAACAACAGCCCCCCCCCCCCATCACCCTCCCTGGCCCGCGGCTCCCCGCCGGGCCAGGGAGAAGGCAAAAGCCCCCCCCCGATCTCCCTCCCTGGCCCGCGGCTCGCCGCCGGGCCAGGGAGAAAACAACAGCCCCCCCCCCCCATCACCCTCCCTGGCCCGCGGCTCCCCGCCGGGCCAGGGAGAAGGCAAAAGCCCCCCCCCGATCTCCCTCCCTGGCCCGCGGCTCGCCGCCGGGCCAGGGAGAAAGCAACAGCCCCCCCCCCCCGTCACCCTCCCTGGCCCGCGGCTCGCCGCCGGGCCAGGGAGAAAGCAACAGCCCCCCCCCCCGATCACCCTCCCTGGCCCGCGGCTCGCCGCCGGGCCAGGGAGAAGGCAAAAGCCCCCCCCCCCCCCCGATCTCCCTCCCTGGCCCGCGGCTCGCCGCCGGGCCAGGGAGAAAGCAACAGCCCCCCCCCCCCGATCACCCTCCCTGGCCCGCGGCTCCCCGCCGGGCCAGGGAGAAGGCAAAAGCCCCCCCCCCCGATCTCCCTCCCTGGCCCGCGGCTCGCCGCCGGGCCAGGGAGAAAGCAACAGCCCCCCCCCCGTCACCCTCCCTGGCCCGCGGCTCCCCGCCGGGCCAGGGAGAAGGCAAAAGCCCCCCCCCCCGATCTCCCTCCCTGGCCCGCGGCTCGCCGCCGGGCCAGGGAGAAAGCAACAGCCCCCCCCCCCGTCACCCTCCCTGGCCCGCGGCTCCCCGCCGGGCCAGGGAGAAGGCAAAAGCCCCCCCCCCCCGATCTCCCTCCCTGGCCCGCGGCTCGCCGCCGGGCCAGGGAGAAAGCAACAGCCCCCCCCCCGTCACCCTCCCTGGCCCGCGGCTCCCCGCCGGGCCAGGGAGAAGGCAAAAGCCCCCCCCCCCCCCCGATCTCCCTCCCTGGCCCGCGGCTCGCCGCCGGGCCAGGGAGAAGGCAACAGCCCCCCCCCGATCTCCCTCCCTAGCCCGCGGCTCGCCGCCGGGCCAGGGAGAAGGCAACAGCCCCCCCCCCCCATCACCCTCCCTGGCCCGCGGCTCCCCGCCGGGCCAGGGAGAAGGCAACAGCCCCCCCCCCCGATCAGGGAGAAGGCAACAGCCCCCCCCCGATCACCCTCCCTGGCCCGCGGCTCCCCGCCGGGCCAGGGAGAAGGCAACAGCCCCCCCCCCCGATCTCCCTCCCTGGCCCGCGGCTCCCCGCCGGGCCAGGGAGAAGGCAACAGCCCCCCCCCCCCCGATCACCCTCCCTGGCCCGCGGCTCGCTCGCCGCCGGGCCAGGGAGAAGGCAACAGCCCTCCCCCCCCCCCCCCGATCACCCTCCCTGGCCCGCGGCTCCCCGCCGGGCCAGGGAGAAAGCAACAGCCCCCCCCCCATCACCCTCCCTGGCCCGCGGCTCTCCGCTGGGCCAGGGAGAAGGCAACAGCCCCACCCCCCGCCGCCCGGGAGAAGGGGGAAGCCCCCAGCCTGCCCACCCACCCCATCTCCCTCCCTGGCCAGCAGGCACGCCGCCAGGCCGGGGAGAAGCCCCCAGCCCACCCACCCCATCTCCCTCCCTGGCCAGCGGGCACGCCGCCGGGCCGGGGAGAAGCCCCCAGCCCGCCCACCCACCCCATCTCCCTCCCTGGCCAGCGGGCACGCCGCCGGGCCAGGGAGAAGCCCCCAGCCCGCCCGCCCACCCACCCCATCTCCCTCCCTGGTCTGCAGCAAGATGCTGGGCCAGGGACAGGCCCCCAGCCCTCCCCCTGGGTCATGGGGGGGGGTAGTAAGGGAAGAGCTGGGCCTCAGTGGCTTTAAGCCACTGGGGCCCAAGCAAGGGGGGGGAGGGAAACACCTTGTCTGCCTGTCTGTCTTTCTTCCTTCCTTCTCTCTCTCTCCCCCACCTACTTACCTTCCTGTTGCTTCCTTCCTTCCTTCCTTCCTTCTCTCTCTCTCCCCCCTACCTACCTACCTGTTCCTTCCTTCCTTCTCTCTCTCTCCCCCACCTACCTACCTACCTACCAACCTACCTTCCTCTGTCTGTCTGTCTTCCTTCCTTCTCTCTCTCTCCCACCTACCTACCTACCTACCTTCCTCTGTCTGTCTGTCTTCCTTCCTTCTCTCTCTCCCCCCCACCTACCTACCTACCTACCTTCCTCTGTCTGTCCGTCTTCCTTCCTTCTCTCTCTCTCCCCCCTACCTACCTACCTTCCTCTGTCTGTCTGTCTTCCTTCTCTCTCTCTTCCCCCTACCTACCTACCTACCTCTTGTCTGTCTGTCTTCCTTCTCTCTCTCCCCCCCTACCTACCTACCTACCTACCTACGTTCTTCTGTCTGTCTGTCTTCCTTCTCTCTCTCTCCCACCTACCTACCTACCTACCTTCCTCGGTCTGTCTGTCTTCCTTCTCTCTCTCTTCCCCCTACCTACCTACCTTTGTCTGTCTGTCTGCCTACCTGCCTTCCTTTCTTTCTCTCTTCTCTCCCCCTACCTACCTACCTACCTACCTACCTCTTTCTTTCTTTCTTTCCTTCCTTCCTTCCTTCTCTCTCTCTCTCCCCCACCTACCTTCCTTCCTTCCTTCCTGTTCCTTTCCTTCCTTCCTTCTCCTTTCCTCCCTCCTTCTTCCTTCCTTCCTTCCTTTGCCATTAGATAGGCTTGCCAGCTCTGAGTTGGGAAATACCTTGGAGATTTTTAGGGTGGAGCCTGAGCGTGGGAATTGCCTTCTGACACACTTCCAGTGATGTCAGGGGTGTGTGACCTTCTGACACTTCCGGTGACATCAGGGGGTGTGGCATATGCAAATAAGTTATGCTAATGAGCTCCTGCACCTCTTTTTTTACGAAAGGACCCCTGCCAATACTTATCACAAACGAACTTCTGAGATTCAAATGGCTGGTTCAAAAGAAGCCCATCTTATTTGTACAGATTTGGCACATCCAGAAAGTTTGTCAGTGCTTAACAGATCTAAATCCAGCACCACTTTCTCATCCACTTACTGAGACCCCCTAATCTGTGTCAGTGGAGCTAACAACACAAATGGAACGGGCAGCATTTCTGAGAACGCTGCCTTGGAGCTCTTGTCCTTTGTCTCCTCTGCTTGTGAGCTAATCTTTTTCCTCCAGGATGACATCACTACATTTCCCAGTGGCAGTGGTGGTGGCAGTGTGTACCATGAGCACTACTTACTCCTCCTAGCAGCCTATCTAGACCGTGTATGATGTCTGCAACCTTTGCACCAGGCAGGCAAGTCACCATGCGGTCAAAGCAGCCAGCACAGATCCCTTGAGGCTCATCTGGTGCCTGCCTAACAAGGGCGAAGGAGGCCACTTCCTTTTGCCCAGGGTCTTCACTGAGGGCTTCCATCCTTTTAAGCTGTAGTTATAATGTCCTTCCAGTTGGAAGAGAGTTGTTTGAATATCATTTCAGGCTGCTGGATGCTTTATGATGTTTGCAAGCCCTTGGCTTAATGTTGATGGTTTTTATGCTGCGGCTTTTATGATTTTTTAATTCCTGTTTTACTTTGTGAGCCTCGTCAAGCTGTTTCCTGGAGAGGCGGCAGAGACATTTCAAAAATACATAGAAACAAACTATGCAATTGGTCCATATTGGGTGAGGATACAATTCCTGTACATTCATTCCCATTTGGCTCCTTGCCTTCTCAGGAAGTTGCTTCTCCACAAAAGTTCAGTCCAACTTTTCTGAACTACCTCCCCCCCAACCCCTTTCAGAGTCCAGGGACACACTGAAAACTTCAGGCAAACATGTTTTCTCCAGCCTTCCACCTGCACAAGGAACCGTGAACAGGGTTTTGCCATAGTGGTTTTATCCTTTGTGATTATCAAATGATGGTGATTTCTCCTCCTTATGGCCAGAGCCCAGGGGATTCCCCTCTCCCCAGGATCACCTTTGAATCCAATAACAAAAACACGAGACCCAAGAGCAACAAAGTTTCTTGAAACCAGTCCGAAATGGCTGGTGCATAAATAATCCCTCTGGCACCCCAGAGAGCTCGGGCTGACGGCTACATTGGTGTGAGGCCCACCTGCCTGTCTCCCCCCTTCATCTCTGTGACCTTCCTGTAGCTGCAGTCTGGCGTCCTTGGTTCTGCCCAGCAACTTGGGCTGCTTCTCCTATGTAGCTGGGGGGGGGGTCACCAGGGAGGGGGGGGTCTAGGATGACAGGGCTGCTGGTCTTGCTGCTGCCGCCTGTCTCTGCCTGTGGGGTGCTGAGGCCCAAGTGCCCCTTGAATCTAATCAGGGATAAAAACAAGCCCCGGAATTATTACAGGCCAGGAGACCATCTCATTGGCGGGATCATCTCAGAAACTCCCGTCCGGTTTCTACCGACCATCTTTTCGGAGCCTCCCTACACCAGACTTCATGAGTAAGTCTTTCTCTGGTGATAGATTTAATGCCATGCCACCCTTCTCTGCTTTCTGGCATTCCACTTGTCTGCTAAAGAGAAGTCCAGTTTTTTAGTGCTGGTTCCCAGACAAACTCCCAGAGTTTTGTTCCCGTTTTGAGGGACTGTATGAACGCCAAGATCGACTTCACACCGGGTGAAGTTCACTTTGACCCCCTACATGTAACCACTTGTCAGTCGTAGTTTAAGCCCAAAGAACAACCCCCCTACTGCTTTGAAGCCATGGCAGCAAACACATGCTGGAGCTAAGGAGCTCCTTCCTGGCTATCCAGAACCTGCCACACAGAGGACTGCGCCTACCTGCCCCCCCCCCCCTTGCACAACAGCCGATTCAGATGGGAACTGTTGTTCTGGTTCCTTTGCTTTGGGAACCTTCTCAGGACAGGCTGATGCAGTCCAAATGAGTTTGGCACAGCCTGGGCAGAGAAACCACCTGGAACAATGTGAATATAAGAACATGAGAAGAGCCCTGCTGGCTCAGACCGGTGAGGGTCTGTCTAGTCCAGCATCCTGCCTAACAAAAGTGGCCAACTGGTTCCTCTGCAGGGCCAACAACAGGGCAGAGAGTTTGAGATCTTCTCTTATGTTGCCTCCTGGTCCTAGTATTCAGATATTTACTGCCTCTGGACATGGAGGTTTACTTTACACAACATGACTAGTAGCCATTGATAGACCTATCTTCTATGAATCGATCTCATCCCCTTTTAAAGCTTTGTACCCTTGGCCATCGCTACAGGAAGCAAATCCCCCCCACACACACACACATTTTAATGTGGGAAGGGAGAATGTGTACCTTCTCTGGGCTGTCATTTGTGGTGCAAGATCATAGAGCAGTTAAACTATGGGATGCTTGAATGCATTGCCAGTTTTGGCTTCCCCAGTCCACATCTAAAATAACATCCCCAAACGTATCAAAATTAGATCCCTAGGCATTTTTTCCTGCAACAGGACAGGGGATTGCGCACCTTAGATGAGACCCAGTGGCTCTTTTTTTGATAAAGGAAGGTGAGTCCATGGTTTGTGGCTGGGAGAGATGATAGTTTGAGGGAAACATGTTTTAACAATACCAAAAGAACCTTGACTACAGCAAACGGGAAGCATATATGAGGATGGGGCTCCTCAGAGCACAGATGTTCTCTTCCTCCCCCAGGGAATCTGCTTCTGGCCCACAGTGGAGCCCCAGATGCTGAAGGCTTCTCTTTTACAGCCAAATTAAAAGACCGCCTCTGATACATTTAAAGGCTCACGAGTGGGTGCTAGTCCAGAAAACTAACTAACACAGCTGCCCTTTCGAGAGTGATTGTTCTCCGACAAGTGAGAGCCAGGCAGAGGGTCCTTTGGGGGTCCAGCTTGCCGTCTCTGCTAGGGCCTTGGAGGAGAGGGTTGTCCACAGTTATAGATACAGCAACCATTTTTAACACTTTGGTGTATGTATTTTATTCCTTCTTATTCTTTGAGGCTGTGAAGAACACAGATTCACACAACCTTCTGCAAAGCATCCCACACCCTAGGACCCATTTCCTCCTTAATATTCTGTGGCCATTTAAAACACACCAACCTCTTTTCTAGATTATCCCCTTCACTGCAGGAGCGTGCAGATTACCTGGTTTATTTCTAAAGTGGCTCTGACTGTTTGCTTTGTAACAGGGCTCTGCCCTCACCCATCCCAGTGGGTGGGGGGGCTTTGCTCTCTCGTCCGACTGGCTCTGGATGTGAGGAAGGATGAAGAGAGTTCTAAGGATAAAAGGTGTATGGCCTGGAAAGGCCTAGAGAGTGAAAGAGGCAGGAATTCAGCATGGTTTCACTGTTGAATAGAAGATGACTGTGTAATACACACCCACTGTTTTTGCAGGAAAGGTGTGGCAATACACTGGCGTGTCCTGTCTTTCCTGTGTGCCATTCAGGAGATCAATGGGCATTCCCAGGTCTGGCCCAACCATACGCTGGGCTACAGCACCCATGAGGACTATTACGATGCCAGAATGGCCTCGGAGGCCCTGGTCGACCTGGCATCAACGGGGCCATCGAACGTTCCCAACTACCATTGCGGGAGGCAGCAGACCAACTTGCTAGCAGTTCTCGAAGGAGCCGAGCCTCAAATCTCCGGCCAGATTGCCAACGTTCTGAAACTCTACAAAATCCCACAGATATGAAGGGAGGAGGGGAGGGGAGGAGGGACCCCCCCCTGGTACCCTTGCTTGGGGCAGTCACCCCAGGGCAGTGGAGAAGCAGCCCTGGGTGTCAAAAAGGACAGGCAAAGAGAAACGTTAGTTCTGAAGACACTGGGAATGGTTGGGAAGATTTTCCTCCAGCTGTTGGTACACACACACACACACACACACACACACACACACTCCTTTTGTTCTGCCCTCTCTGTGGGTCAGCCACAGGTTTGGGACATGAGACCAAAAACACCCCACCGAGAGTGGGGCAGGCCAGGAATGCAGTCCCTCTTCTCAAGGGCCTGCAACCCCCTGAAAACACACTAGTCGCAATGGGCAGCTACATGTCAGGACCCCTTGGTCTTCCTGCCACATCCTCCCCACACAAAGCAGCATTCCCAGCAGGGGAGGGGAGTAGGGCTGCCAAGTCCCCCGGTAGAGCGGGGGAAACACCGATTTTTAAAGCTTTCCCCCGCTTTTCCAAAATTGGCCACCGGGGGGACAAAATGGCTGCCAGCAGGGGAACCTCGGAGCCTGCCCTGGCCAGCCTCTTGAACTTCTTAAAAGGGAAATTTCCCCTTTAAGAGCTGAGCCAGCAAGAGAGCCCCGCCCAGAGATTAAGGAGGGACTAAGCTCTTTCTACTGCGTGCAAGGTTGCTGCTGAGTAAACTGCTGGGGTAAGCTGCTGGGGTCTGCAAGCTCTTTTCCTTCTCTGTCTCTCCCTCTCCCCCTCTTTCTTTTTTCTGTCTGTCTGCCCACTGTGGTTTTGTCAAAGGAATAAACTGTCACTTCCAAAGAGGTAAACATCACAAGGAGAGGTTGCCTGTAGAAGGTCTGGGAGTGGGATTGTTTGAAATGTCGTCGTGGCTGTTTGGGTCCCCCCAATCCTCATTTCCCTTCTGCAAATAAAAGTTGGGATTCCTCATTTTTATGCCAATTTTCTGTTTCTTTCAACCGTGTTCCCCCCCCCCCCCCCCCGGCAGTAAAAATCTGCATTTTTAAAAGCATTTGTACATCAAGTAACCGGTATTTTAAGTTAGGGATGGATCCAACTAGCTTTTCTGCTGGCGAAAAGGGGAGGACAAAGGTCCTCTTTAGCCACCAAAAAGCCTATGTTGGGTGGGGAGGGGGAGAAGTTATGGGACTTACATGGACAACAGCTGGGTGAAACAAGGGCCAGAAATAAAGCCTGGGAATTGGGCAAGAGTAAGTGAAAAAGCTGTCTGTCTCTCTCTCTCTCTCTCTCTCTCTCTCTCTCTCTGTCCCCATCCAGCAGAGGTCTATCAGTGGCTATTATTAGCCACAAGGTCTAAATGGAACCCTTTGTCTGGGGCAGGGATGCTCCATCTTCTTGGTGCTTGGGGGGCAACAGTGGGAGGGCTTCTGGAGTTCTGGCCCCGCTGCTGGACCTCCTGAGGGCACCTGGTATTTTTGGCCACTGTTGTGACACAGAGTGTTGTACTGGACGGGCTGTACTGGATGGGCCGATCCACTGTGGCTTCTCTCCTGTTCTTATGATATGAAAATCATATTTAGCACTTGTGCAGCACTTAGTGCTTCATATTCTGCCGAGATGAGGAAGGATTCAGTAGGGCCGTTGCTCAGTGATAGAGCATCTGCTTGACATGCAGGAGGTATCAGCCTCTTCAGCTAAAAAAGGATCAGGTAATAGGTGACATTAAAGATCTCAGCCTGAGACCCTGGAGAGCCACTACCAGTCTGAGTAGTCAATACTGACCTTGATGGACCAATGGCCTGATTCAGTATTAGGAAACTTCATGAGTTCATGTGGAAGCATGTGGAAGCAACATCACAGGATGTGACATCACAAAATGATGTCACTTCCTTTCTCCTGGCTCCACCCCCAAAGTCTCCTGGCTCCACCCCCAAAGTCCCCAGATATTTCTCAAGTTGGACTTGGCAGCCCTAGAGGGGAGGGTGACCACACCAGTCAAGCCAGCAGATTCGGAGGAGAGGTCAAGCAGTAAATCTGGATGCTGCTGAACTTGAGCGGCTCACGGTTCTGTACAAATTGCTCAGTTCATCCCTGTCATTTGAGTCAGAGCCCAAATACTGGGAATCTTTTAAAAAAGGGAGCGCGCGATATATCACTTGCCTTTGAGGTCTCACCAGTGGGGCATACCGGGATCCCACTTTCCACTAACCTTGTGGTTCTGCCACAGAGGGAGGATGGTTTGTTCCCTTTGTGGTGTACCTGTGGGAGAGCGCTGGCCAGGCAGAGTCCAGGATGGTGGAGGGGGATTTCTCTGTAGTGCAACTTCACCTCCAGGTGTAGCTCCTTTCCCTCCTCAGAGCCATAAATAGCTGCTCTACACTTAAACAAGAGAAAAGAAATTATAGAGTTTTTAAAAACTGTTGGGTTTAAGATGACTGTTAAGTTGCTTGCAGATTTGAGTTCCAAAGAGCATGCAAATGGTAAGTGAAGGTGCTCCATTCAATGTGGGCACTTTGCAGGTTGGGTACTGTGGACCTTGGACCTCTGTGAATGCACTCCCCCCCCCCCCCCCCCCGGGCATCTTGTTGGTGGGAGAGTTGCCTGTGAGCCTGCAGTTCTGCATGCCTCTCTAGATCTTCCGTCTACAAATCTCAAGGGACTTGCACCCTTGAACCGGAGCCAGCCGTGCTGTGTGTCCCCTCTCAGCAGAGAGAGGATTTGATACAGGGATTACAGGCAACCAGACCTCAGTCCATCCATATTCAGAGCTCCACCTCAGAGAAACTATTAATTTGGCCAATGTGATTCATTCCCTGACTGTTTGAAAGGGTTTGGATGATTTTGCAGTTGTGTGGCGAAACCATGTACCGTTAAACCCTGGTCCCCCGAGCTTGGCACTGCCCCCTCTGACTGGCAGGCACTCTCCGGGGTCTCAGGCACAGAAAGGTCTTCTCCAGCGTCTGCTGGGGGCTGAACCTGGGAGCTTCGGCAGGGATTCTGCCATGGAGACACAAATCCCTGCCCTCCTTCCCTAACCCTGGTGGCCTGGGGCTCATTGTCTCGGGCTGCACAAGTGGGGCAGGTGTGCTAAGTTCACAGAGGAACACTGCGCCCCCAAAACTACACACACACATGGAAGTTTTGATCTGACAACCAAAGGAAGCTGTAAGTCAGCAAGGTGCTTTTGCACTCTTATGAATGATGACTTCATAAGTGATAAATGGACTGCTAATTGTGTGAGAGAAACTAGGAAGAATAACCAAGGAAAGACCAGCTGCAAATGACTCCAGCAAATGCTTGAGACAGCGGTTCCTGAGGTTGCCAACTCCAGGAGGCTTCTCTTAAAACACACAAAGACACCGACACAGAAAATAGCCATCTTGTCTCTGGCTAAAGACATGTGCTCACGAACTCCATTACATGTTCTCTACACATTGCAGGCTGCGGACCCCCCCCCCCCCAACATTCCTTGACCAGTGAAACAATGGACTTGACCAGCTAAAAACGGTTTGGCTGCCCAGAGAGGTTAATCCCATCTACAAGACAATGCTTCCGGCCCCAGGTATTTCTCTGACCACACTAGGTAGAATCTAACATTGCCCAACCCCAACCCCCTTCTCCTCCTGGACAAGAGCTAGTGGGTGGACCAGCAAGGGGTGGTCTCAGGACAGGCATCTGGCCAAGCCTACCCCCAGAGACCAGCCCCCAATAAAAGAAAGCTCCCAGCAGCCAGCTCGCTCTCTTGCTTCGCTGATCTCCTCCTGCCCTCCCTTACCTTCAAGACTCTTGGTCTGCGCAACTAAGGGCCTACACATGCTGCTGCTGGTTTAGCACATGTGCTCCCCCCCATCTTTCTCCCAGCCTATTATTAATTTTCCCAGAAGGACTACACCAGCTATTGGAGAGGTAAATATGACTTCTACAGGAAACCAACAATCTCCTGTCTCTTAATCTCTCTAATTTCCTAGAATCTGTATGTTTGTGTGTGATTCTGTATTGTTTGAATGAGATATAAGTTTGTTAGTAAAGAAACAGTGCTTTACATCAGTCTCCTTGTCTATTCTCTGGTTTGTCTAAAAGGGCCCAACCTCTGTAAACAAAGGTGTGATCCGTTTATGCCTATTGCCAATTATTAATATTCATAATTCCCCAATATTGATTTGGAAATCAAGGCAATTTGGCTAACAAAGCACCCATCTCTGCTTTTCCTCCCAGGTCAGCTATGGTTTTGTCTCTCACCTTCTGAATGAGCAGACTCAGTTCCCCTTTTCCTACTGGACGGTGCCAAAAGCAGATTGCCAATCCCAGGGCATTGTCCAGTTGCTTCTGCACTTCAAGTGGACGTGGTCGGCCTCCTTGCTCCAGAGACTGACGCTGGAGAACACTTCCTTCAGACGCTTCCATCCCTGCTCCTCAGGAACCACATTTGTGTCGGCTTCTCACTGAACACCCCAGTCCTGAAGACAGAAAAAGTGCTCTTCCCCTACAAAGAGCTTTGTTTGCACAGAGAAGTCAACGTGTATGTTTATTATGGGGAGATTCGCTTCTTTTATGGTACAATAGGGCTTGTCCAAATGTATACTGAACTCTTTGCAGCAAAACCCATTGTGGGGAAAGTCTGGCTCACAACAGCTTTGTGGGACCTCTCTTCGACCTTGTCGGCCAGAGTTTTGTCCCCACGGTTGGTCCATGGCTTCTTTTCCTTTTTATTCCATTCTAACAAAAGGACAAAATAGATGATTTGATGTATTTTTCATTGATGCAGTACAATTAGTGGCAAAAGCATTTGATTGTTCTTATTCAAAGCCTGTGATGTCCGTGAAAGGCCAGACTAGATGCAGAGAGAAGGAGAGGCTGGAGTCTCTGCCCCAGGACACCATTCAAGGGGCCCTTTCCCTAGACAGCTACAACATTTACAACAGTGTCCGGGCCGTGGCCCACGCCCTGAAGTCTGCCTACTCCTCCAGATCCGTGGCGTCGGCCCTGTGGGCGGGAGGCAGGTCTGTGCTTCCGAGGGTGCAGCTGTGGCAGGTACGCCCCTTTCCTTTGGCCATTGATGAGCTCTGGTAGTTCCTCCTTCCTTCATATATCCTGCATTCTTCAGTTTGTATACCGCTCGCCTTATGGTTAAAGACTGACACAAAATGTGAGTTAAGTAATTCCACTCTGTCTTCATCCATTATTAAGGCCTGACTGTCTTCCCCTAGCAATGAGCTCACCCCATCCCTGTTCTTCTTTTTGCTCCGAACATAGGCATAGGAACTTTCTTGTTATTTTCAGCATCCCTCACAAGCCTCAGCTCCATCTGCGCTTTAGCCTTTCTGACAACACCCCTACAGATTCGAGCCTGCTTCTTGTAATTTTTCCCTCCTCCCTTCATTGCCTGTCTCCCACCTTTCCTTCTCACCGGACAGTTTGCGATTGTGCCTTAAGCACTTCATTATTCAGCATCTCCCATCCTTCCTGTGCAGATTTCCCCCTCAACATTTGCAGCCACGTGATCCTGCCTAATATTTCTCTTAATTTTTTTGAAATCAGCTTTCCTGAAGTCTAGGATACGAGTTCTACTACGTTCTGGTTTCACATCTTTCTCTATGTTAAATTCCAAGCAGACATGGTCACGATTCCCCAAGGATCCCACAAGGTTCACTTCATCAATCAGTTCTTCCCTGTTAGTCAGCATTAAATCCAGTGTCAGTCTTTTGGGCAACTCCCTATTTATACCAATGTTGAATTCAATAACATTATGGTCACTGTTCCAAGCGGTACAATCACTTTTTACATCTCACACCTATTATGACACAGTTTTTTCGTCTAGCTGCTATCTTTAATTCACCTCCAACCCTTCCCCGCCCATCCTTCAGATATAATTTATAACCAGGAATCACTGTATCCCACTGATTTTCCTCATCCCACCAAGTTTCTGAAATACCCACAATGTCTATCCCCACCCACACCCAGTACCAAGCATTCCAACTCCCCGATTTTACCTCGGACACTTCTAGCATTTGTATATAAACACCTATAGTTTCCCATACATTTGATTGATTGATTGATTGACTGATTGACTGGATTCTTACCCCACCCTCCCAGCCAGAGCCAGCTCGCAGCCTTCCTCTTGCGGCCTCAAGACCTTGCCAGGCAGTCCACATCATTAGCCACCGTCTCAGTGGACAATGCTAATCCATTTCCTTGTAGGAAAGTTCTCGCTGTGGGGTTTGCTAGGCTGAGAGGACTGACCGCTTTTGCACGGGGGCCCCAGTCTGGCTCTGTGTGCTGGAAGGGCTGTAGCTGAGTCATTATTGTTGTGCATCCAGATTCTAAAAGGATTCCAGAAGTGCTCGTGAGCATTTGCACTGTCTAGCTGTAAACTCAGCTTTGGAACTCCAGGTACAGGCCCACACAGAATATCCGGCAGTTTTCCCAAATGCCCTGAGGAGGAAAGGAGGCACCTACCCACCACTGGCTGGAATTGCTGGGCTCTCTGCTGTGGCCTGCTCCATACAGTGGGGGGGGGGGGAAAGCCCTCTCTGCAGAGGGAGGGGGGTTTCTTCTGGTGGCGAGAGAGGAGGGCCCTCTTACTGGTTCCATCTACCTCGTCCTTCACCCTGGCCAATATCTGAATGCCGACATCTTCTCTGGTATTCCAGCTTCACTCCTTTCATGAGGAGCTTCCAGTTTCACAATACGTCCACAATACGACTCCAGCCTCTCCTTCTCTCTGCATCTAGTCTGGCCTTTCACGGACATCACAGGCTTTGAATAAGAACAATCAAATGCTTTTGCCACTAATTGTACTGCATCAATGAAAAATACATCAAAATCATCTATTTTTGTCCTTTGTTAGAATGGAATAAAAAGGAAAAGAAGCCATGGACCAACCGTGGGGACAAAACTCTGGCCGACAAGGTCGAAGAGAGGTCCCCACAAAGCTGTTGTGAGCCAGACTTTCCCCACAATGGGTTTTGCTGCAAAGAGTTCAGTATACATTTGGACAAGCCCTATTGTACCATAAAAGAAGCGAATCTCCCCATAATAAACATACACGTTGACTTCTCTGTGCAAAACAAAGCTCTTTGTAGGGGAAGAGCACTTTTTCTGTCTTCAGGACTGGGGTGTTCAGTGAGAAGCCGACACAAATGTGGTTCCTGAGGAGCAGGGATGAAGCGTCTGAAGGAAGTGTTCTCCAGCGTCAGTCTCTGGAGCAAGGAGGCCGACCCACGTCCACTTGAAGTGCAGAAGCAACTGGACAATGCCCTGGGATTGGCAATCTGCTTTTGGCACCGTCCAGTAGGAAAAGGGGAACTGAGTCTGCTCATTCAGAAGGTGAGAGACAAAACCATAGCTGACCTGGGAGGAAAAGCAGAGATGGGTGCTTTGTTAGCCAAATTGCCTTGATTTCCAAATCAATATTGGGGAATTATGAATATTAATAATTGGCAATAGGCATAAACGGATCACACCTTTGTTTACAGAGGTTGGGCCCTTTTAGACAAACCAGAGAATAGACAAGGAGACTGATGTAAAGCACTGTTTCTTTACTAACAAACTTATATCTCATTCAAACAATACAGAATCACACACAAACATACAGATTCTAGGAAATTAGAGAGATTAAGAGACAGGAGATTGTTGGTTTCCTGTAGAAGTCATATTTACCTCTCCAATAGCTGGTGTAGTCCTTCTGGGAAAATTAATAATAGGCTGGGAGAAAGATGGGGGGGAGCACATGTGCTAAACCAGCAGCAGCATGTGTAGGCCCTTAGTTGCGCAGACCAAGAGTCTTGAAGGTAAGGGAGGGCAGGAGGAGATCAGCGAAGCAAGAGAGCGAGCTGGCTGCTGGGAGCTTTCTTTTATTGGGGGCTGGTCTCTGGGGTAGGCTTGGCCAGATGCCTGTCCTGAGACCACCCCTTGCTGGTCCACCCACTAGCTCTTGTCCAGGAGGAGAAGGGGGTTGGGGTTGGGCAATGTTAGATTCTACCTAGTGTGGTCAGAGAAATACCTGGGCCGGAAGCATTGTCTTGTAGATGGGATTAACCTCTCTGGGCAGCCAAACCGGTTTTTAGCTGGTCAAGTCCATTGTTTCACTGGTCAAGAATGTTGGGGGGGGGGGGGTCCGCAGCCTGCAATGTGTAGAGAACATGTAATGGAGTTCGTGAGCACATGTCTTTAGCCAGAGACAAGATGGCTATTTTCTGTGTCGGTGTCTTTGTGTGTTTTAAGAGAAGCCTCCTGGAGTTGGCAACCTCAGGAACCGCTGTCTCAAGCATTTGCTGGAGTCATTTGCAGCTGGTCTTTCCTTGGTTATTCTTCCTAGTTTCTCTCACACAATTAGCAGTCCATTTATCACTTATGAAGTCATCATTCATAAGAGTGCAAAAGCACCTTGCTGACTTACAGCTTCCTTTGGTTGTCAGATCAAAACTTCCATGTGTGTGTGTAGTTTTGGGGGCGCAGTGTTCCTCTGTGAACTTAGCACACCTGCCCCACTTGTGCAGCCCGAGACAATGAGCCCCAGGCACCAGGGTTAGGGAAGGAGGGCAGGGATTTGTGTCTCCATGGCAGAATCCCTGCCGAAGCTCCCAGGTTCAGCCCCCAGCAGACGCTGGAGAAGACCTTTCTGTGCCTGAGACCCCGGAGAGTGCCTGCCAGTCAGAGGGGGCAGTGCCAAGCTCGGGGGACCAGGGTTTAACGGTACATGGTTTCGCCACACAACTGCAAAATCATCCAAACCCTTTCAAACAGTCAGGGAATGAATCACATTGGCCAAATTAATAGTTTCTCTGAGGTGGAGCTCTGAATATGGATGGACTGAGGTCTGGTTGCCTGTAATCCCTGTATCAAATCCTCTCTCTGCTGAGAGGGGACACACAGCACGGCTGGCTCCGGTTCAAGGGTGCAAGTCCCTTGAGATTTGTAGACGGAAGATCTAGAGAGGCATGCAGAACTGCAGGCTCACAGGCAACTCTCCCACCAACAAGATGCCCGGGGGGGGGGGGGGGAGTGCATTCACAGAGGTCCAAGGTCCACAGTACCCAACCTGCAAAGTGCCCACATTGAATGGAGCACCTTCACTTACCATTTGCATGCTCTTTGGAACTCAAATCTGCAAGCAACTTAACAGTCATCTTAAACCCAACAGTTTTTAAAATCTCTATAATTTCTTTTCTCTTGTTTAAGTGTAGAGCAGCTATTTATGGCTCTGAGGAGGGAAAGGAGCTACACCTGGAGGTGAAGTTGCACTACAGAGAAATCCCCCTCCACCATCCTGGACTCTGCCTGGCCAGCGCTCTCCCACAGGTACACCACAAAGGGAACAAACCATCCTCCCTCTGTGGCAGAACCACAAGGTTAGTGGAAAGTGGGATCCCGGTATGCCCCACTGGTGAGACCTCAAAGGCAAGTGATATATCGCGCGCTCCCTTTTTTAAAAGATTCCAGTATTTGGGCTCTGACTCAAATGACAGGGATGAACTGAGCAATTTGTACAGAACCGTGAGCCGCTCAAGTTCAGCAGCATCCAGATTTACTGCTTGACCTCTCCTCCGAATCTGCTGGCTTGACTGGTGTGGTCACCCTCCCCTCTAGGGCTGCCAAGTCCAACTTGGGAAATATCTGGGGACTTTGGGGGTGGAGCCAGGAGACTTTGGGGGTGGAGCCAGGAGAAAGGAAGTGACATCATTTTGTGATGTCACATCCTGTGATGTTGCTTCCACATGCTTCCACATGAACTCATGAAGTTTCCTAATACTGAATCAGGCCATTGGTCCATCAAGGTCAGTATTGACTACTCAGACTGGTAGTGGCTCTCCAGGGTCTCAGGCTGAGATCTTTAATGTCACCTATTACCTGATCCTTTTTTAGCTGAAGAGGCTGATACCTCCTGCATGTCAAGCAGATGCTCTATCACTGAGCAACGGCCTACTGAATCCTTCCTCATCTCGGCAGAATATGAAGCACTAAGTGCTGCACAAGTGCTAAATATGATTTTCATATCATAAGAACAGGAGAGAAGCCACAGTGGATCGGCCCATCCAGTACAGCCCGTCCAGTACAACACTCTGTGTCACAACAGTGGCCAAAAATACCAGGTGCCCTCAGGAGGTCCAGCAGCGGGGCCAGAACTCCAGAAGCCCTCCCACTGTTGCCCCCCAAGCACCAAGAAGATGGAGCATCCCTGCCCCAGACAAA